>OZ007561.1:79857960-82547626 GCA_963931875.1 Pollenia griseotomentosa | reverse complement strand
ACCAAATGCATTTGAAACGTAATCCTTATGTAAAATTTTCCGCTGAATCCGAATATGAAGTCAGAATTGTCAAAAGTAGAACAGTTTTTGAGATATTTCAAAATAACCGTTATTTGTGTTTTTAAAAAAGATGATGTGACTGATTTGCAAATATCCAAAAAATAAAATTTTAGCCTACTTCAATACGAACATTTTGTGCCCAATAGGATCCAGATCGGTGCAAAAATGACAAAGTTACAGAAGATTAATTGAATAAACCCACAACAAATAAACATACAAAGCTAAGTTTTTAGTAACAATAAATATTAAAAGTTGCTTGAAAGTTTTGAATTTCTATGTGGGTTAATTTACTAAATCTTCTGTAGCTTTGTCATTTTTGTACCAATCTATGTCTTGTTGGGTGCAAAATGTTCATATTAAAATAATCTAACATCGCATGCAATAAAACATTAGGATTTTTAAATGATTGGTTTAAAAAAAAATAACTTTAAAAGAGCAAAATTAAACAAAATCATAAAATTTTCAATGAAGCTTGAACTTTTGTCCCCTGTAACTCTGTCATTTCTTGACCAATCTTCACAAGCAATCCATGGTTATTTTAGAAATTTTATAACCTTTTACTAAAAAGAAAGAAATACATAATTCGTTTAAAATTTTTTAAGATATTTGCATTTCAGTCACATCATCTTTTTTAAAAACACAAATAACGGTTATTTTGGAATATCTGAAAAACTGTTCTACTTTTGACAATTCTGAGTTTATATTCGGATTCAGAGGAAAATTTTACATAAAGATTAGCTGTCAGATTCATTTGGTCACGACTTTGTTGAAATTTTGTCACGTAGTGTAATTGACTAAAACCATTAAGTTTTGAATGAAACACGGTCTATACCTAAAAGTTAAAATAAAATAAATATAATTCGGAAAATGACTCTTACAGCCTGCACCATGATTTTGACGGGTATCACTCGTCCAACGATTTCAATTCTAACGACAAATAGCTGATTTGCAGCACGACAAGTCGATCGATATTGCAAGCGAACGGTAACGTAGTAGTCATACACATTTCATACAAATTTGCGACCCACTAGGAAATAATATAATGTGATCACAAATGTCAAAGTCAGTCACTTGTGTTGTTGGAATATTAAACGAAATTATGTCTTGAAACGTAAACACTAACAGCCATATTCATAAAAAGTTCTTATTGTAAGCTTATAGTATGTAAAAACTATTAAACGCTTTTTGTCTTATAAACCTCTTATAAAAATTTGTATTCATAAACGTACAATAACAGCTTTTTTACTATTAAGTGTTTGCAGCGATTTTCTGTTTAAGTATGGCAACTTTCTTTATATTTGGCTGCCATTTTATTGTTAGTGATGCATGAAACTTCTATTCGGTTTACATGATATTCTATATTTAAATTTTTTTTAAGTTTAGACCTTCAAAATTATTCTTATCAAATAAAACTACATATCATTTTAGTTTCTGAACAAAATGTTTCCGAAAGGTACCATAAAAACTTTTGTTTGAACCTATTTTAAATATACGATTATAAAGTATTCGAATAAAAAGTTTGTTTACTTTTTATTAACATCACTATTATAATAATTTGTTTATTTTATTTTTTTTTTAATATTTTTGAACAATAATTTGTTGTTTTAAACAAAAGAAACAACTAGTTGCAATAATTTAATAAATAATTAAAGAGAATATCTGCATTTGCCCCTGAACATGTTCATTTTAATCATATAATTTTTTTTAAATAATTGTCAATATAACTTTAAATTGGCTGTCTAAAATAAAAAAAAAATTAGTAAAATGTATTTAAACTCCGTTGTAATAAATAAAAAAAATGTTTCATTATTTTTCAACATATTTCACAAAAATAATATCATAAAATGCGAACACCTTTCAAAATGTCATTTTATTTTTGGTTTAAAGAAGGGCAATTCCAACAATAAATTTTCTAACTTTATGAATGGTTTATTAAAGGTTCAACAGACTATTTTTCGTTTATGAATACAACTTTAGCAATTTTTGCTTAAAAACGGTGAATTAATCATCAATAAGTTTTTATGAATACGGCTGTAAATATTTTTTTATAATGAATGTTTTTAAAACAACACCACTAATAAAATTTTATTGTTTTATTTAAAACTTAAAAAGACTGACCACCGTAATCGATTAGATACTGACATAATAGCTGCATTAATGATTACTTAAGAATATATTCAATACCATAATTTCCAGAAATTTAAAATTTTAATATTTATACATATATGAGAACTAACTCATTCACACACTTCGGAAATCATCCGAGTGTATCACAAGATTCGCACTAGAATGGAACCCACAGGGACCCACATGGCGTTGAACAGTGATCCATTAAAGTTTTTTTGTTTTGGGCCGAATCGGCGAATTAAAAGGGCGAAAATACCTTTCATAAGGCCAAAAAATTTTTTAATATTTAAATAAAGCTAATTATAATGTAGTACATGTGTTTTATTTAATCAAGAACAAAAATTCACATTACTTTAAACTAATATTGTCCATTTTTGTTTCATTTTAAAATACTACACACTTTATGTTTCACAAATACCATTCAAAAGCAACACGAAATTTTATTATTCAATACAAAATTTAATTTATGTATCAGGCATTTTTTTACCATTTGACAGTCTACTTTGTTTTTTAGATATTTAATTAGATAATTTACAAATAAAAGTAACGTGTTCTTACTTTAAAAGGTCAAATAAACTACACAAGCGGTTTGATAAAAACAACAGAATGTTTTTGCGATTATTTAAAATTTTTGATTTTCATACAAACATGCTTCATATTTTTTTATTTCATAAATCAAACTGATTGTGTGGTTTATTTGACCCTGAACAAGCAAAGCAATTTTGTAAAAAAAAGTAGTGTTCGAAACAGTTAGAAAAAAAAACTGAAAAATGTATTTATAGCTAATAAGTTCTTCTCTTTTAATAATAAAATGTTCTTAGAAAGCAATTAATTAAAATTATTAATTTACTAAAACGATTTTTTTTTTAAATCACAAGAAAAAGTAAAAAAGTAGGGACAGTATTGGACGATTTAAAGTAGTTGATTTTTGACATGAAGCGGTCAAAATAGATTTCCGCAGGCCATCAAACATTCAAACGTGCCACAAATGACCCAATTGTGCCACATTTTGCATCACTGGCGCAGAACCTTTACGTTAAAAATTGAAAACCATATTATGTCATTAAAGGAAATTAAGACATTATGTCACGAAAGAGTACGATGGAAGGACCTTGTAGTTAACCCAAGTGAAATAAATAAAAGAAAAAAATCAAACTGTACATGAAATGAAGAATTGAAATTAAAAACTAAAAATTTTGAAAATATTTTAAAGGTACATACTTATTTACAAAAGTATTTGTTATTTCATTACATTTCAGTTTATAGAATTAAAACTTATTTTTTGTTTAAAATTTGCATTACATTTTTTTTTTGTCATATCTTTATAGCGTCTACACACACCAAATATTTTTAAGCGTTTACTCTTAATATTTTGTAAAAACTGATAAGTTTGAAACAATAATTAAACAGTTGGTTAAAAGTAAAGGTAGTGTTCAGTTATTGAGAATTGTTACAGATGTGCAACAGTTTTCAGTATTTTCAAATACATACATGGACGTTCACACCCAAATAGTTTGTTTCGTCAATTTAATGTTCCCTTAATTTAAACTCAAGTTAAATACTATACGCAGAGAAAAACATTTTTAAATGTTTTATCTCTTATTAACCATAATATGTTTAAAAATGCTCATTAAAAAAAATTTTGTTGGAGGGGACCATATTGCAAAAAAAAACTTAACGAAAACTTAAGAAAAAAGGAAATTAACGAGTAACTTCACGTCTGTACCAAAGCCAATTCATGTATCAGGTGGCCGCAATATAACAACACTAATGATCACAGGGGAATTAACTTTTTAGGTGGCGTTGAAAACACAGCTGACTACTTTTTTTCTTACTTGAGGGTTACACGATCAAGTTTTGCCTACCAAGTTTTAATACACTCACACTTTTTTACCAATACACTCATACTTTTAAAAATTGAAACGAACTTGCCTTTAAAATTCTCTTTCCAGTGAGTGTTTCAATTTACGTTCAAGAAAACAGCTGATTTCAAGGTTGGTGAGCAAGTTATTTGTTTGACTTTGTAAATTGTTTTCTTGATGACATCTTAGTCTGAGTTTATACGGTTCATTCTTTACTGAAAAGATTGCTACTTTATAGGCGAGAGAGGCGAGGGGTATGTACTCGTTTCTTTTCCACTCGCCCCTCTCGCCTATAAAGTAGCAATCTTTTCAGTAAAGAATGAACCGTATAAACTCAGACTTAAAAATAAATTGCTCAAAAATTTAATGCAGCCTACGTCACAACTATCAATTTTTGGAAATTTTGACAAAGAGTATATGTAAAAGACTATCAAGAAAATCTTGATCTTGTGGCTGCAGTGTTATGCGCCCCATACACGGTTCAATTCAGTTGTCAACTGAGTCTTTCAACTCAGTTGACAACTTCATCAACTGAATTGAACGATTTTGAATTTATTTTAAAATTTAATGAAATAAAAGGCAATTTTTAAAATGCTTATCAACAAAAATTAATTTTGACAGCTGATCAAGAGACTTGGGCACACACAGTACAATCGAATTGAAAGACTTAGTAGTCAACTTGAAAAAATCAAAATCTTTTGATTTTTCTTCAACCAACTCGACAACCGTCAAACTAATCAATTGACAAAGCCATACACGCTTTATTTGGACAACAACCGACTCAGTTGACAATTGAATTGAATCGTGTATGGGCTGCTTTACTTAGAGAGAAATGTCAAAACACAATGTTGTGTTTTTGGCGTTGTACTTGTTGTATTATTGCCAACACCGTTTACATGAATTCGCCTTGGTCTGATCTTTTCTATTCCTTTTTTTAATGTCACTTAAAAAAAAACGCATTGACTATCGAGTATATTCATTGTATTAAGGGCCAAATACACTTGTCAAATGCTTGTCCAGCCGGCGAATTCAACGTGTACGTGTGCTGGACGTAATATTCGCCGTCATATAAAAATTTTTTGATTTTTCATCAAGCGTTGTCGGTGTCACACATACAAACACATTTTCACTAATACTAATCCTATGCTTGATGAGTATTTTGATCAATGTATTTGGGCCTTTAAAGTTTTCCAAACTAAATTAACAATTTAAATGAGTTCTTATAAAAAAAAATATTAAACCACTGGAAACGCTGATTATACTTTTTATTTTCAAATTGCTTAGAAGCTATGAAATTAAAAATTACTATAAACTATTAAATATAAAAAATATTTAATCAATCACTTCAGAAATATAAAAGTAGGACATATTTTATTATTTACACTTGGTTTTGTTGATTTGGCAACAAATTAAGACAACGAGGTCTAAAACATCATTGTTAAATGCTAAAATAAAAAGCGTGTGCACGTTAAAACCAGACTGGACACAAGTATTAAGTGTGCAAATCTAATCAAATTATTAAAATAAAAAAATGTTTATCATAAAATGAATATAAAAAAACGTTTAAATATACTTAATATACGCATACTAGGCTTAGTCCATAGTAAAACAAGTTAAATTATGCCAACTGGAACATTAACCAAAAACGTGAACACTCGATGCCAAAGTTCTATTTTTATTTAAAATGATTTTGTCATTTTAGTTATCAAAAGCGTAAGCATGCACAAGAAAAACAATGATATCTATATTGTATTTTGAAATTGAAATTTTTTTTTGAAATGCTAAAATTCTCCATAAAAAAACCAGTTAAAATCACCCGAAATCAATCGATCGAGTTCATGCTAATCAGCAGGAAATGTCGTCAATATTTTGCCATAAATAGAAACAAAGCAAATAAACTACATTTAAATCGTAAATTTTTTTTATCAAAATTTAAAAATTATGAAATTTTTCAGTCATTCAATGATAATTTCTAAGATAGATGACTGTTAAATTATGCGGAATAATCAGTTTTAATTGGTGTGAAATTTTTAACACATCGCTCAAAGTCTTATGTATACATATATTTGAAATTGCTCAACCACGCGACTTAATTAACCAATTATTTAAATATAACGGATTTAACAAATCCGATTTAATTATTTTAATTATAAGTAAATTAATTAGAAACTGAAAATTACATCTTAAAGTTTTTCTGTTTAAATTTGTGGAAAATGTAGGGAGCAATATTTATTATTTTATGCGAAAACTTGACATATATCAATGTTATCAATCTCCCGAGCTTGGGAAATTGTCTAATTTCTTCATTGAGTGCACTCATACATATTAGGTGTGTTCAAGGCGAATTAACTACAGGTGGTGTCGAAACGGCATCTGATTTTGACAGTTCGGGCTTATTTGTTTTGATTTTTTAGTGTTTTGCTAATAATGGTTGACATTTCGAGCTAATGGCACTAACAATGCAATGCAAAAAACCCTATGTTGTTTCGGTTGTTTTTGGATTGTTGTAGTTCCGACACCACCTGTAGTTGAATTCGCCTTGGGTGTGTTCCACAAGATCTCGGGCAAGTTCGGGCTAATGAGAGTAAAATGAAAATTACTCTCAAAATTTGCCGAAACTACCCAAAATTGCTGGAACGCAAAAAACCAATTTTGCACTTCTTCAAATACTTAAGGCTCAGTTAGCCGGGAGTACCAGTAACGTTGCAAATCAGCTGATTCATTTTGTTGTGTGTGAATCAATTAGAACGATTATAGTAAGCAGTAAGATGTTACGTCTCAATCTGTAAGAAATAGATTGGTCTTACTTTTTTACGGTAAGGTTACTGTTACTCCCGGCTAACTGAGCCTTTATGCTACTTACTTTTTAAATTAAGATCTATTTAAGTGATTTTAGACGCTTAAAAGTCATAACAATATAAAACCAAAACTTTTGCATCACTGTAATTTTTTATATATTGTTTTTTTTTATATATTAAAGATTAAGAGAAATATGTATGCAATAACGTTTTTACCACTTTAATTTTTTACAAAAACCTAAAATTTTGCTTTTTAATATGTTTTTTAATTAAAACTAAACTTTTTCCTTTGCTTGTAAATTTTCTGAACTATTTATCAGTAAACAAAATATGTAAAAAAAACAGCTGATTGCTTTTTCTTGTCCGAACTTAACCAAAAAAAAATTCGTGCAAATTTATACAGGAAATGAAAAAATTTACTCTCTCAATTACTTTCTTAATTGCACATAAATTGTTATGTAGAACGCTTTTGGGTAACTTTGTGCAAGTTCGGACTGTTTCGTTATGCATGTGGAACAGAGCTATTATGTTTTTATTTTTATTGTGGTTGAAAAAAATTTGTTATACCCTCCACCACAATTAGTTGTGAAGAGGGTCTACTAAGTTTGTCATTCCGTGTGAAACTTTTTTATTATTCTCAGACCCCATAAAGTATATATATTCTGCTCCTTGAGTAATTCTAAGTTGATTTAGTTATGTCCGTCTGTTGAAAACACGCTCACTTTCGAAAAACTCAAAAGAAATTAAAAAACTTGATGTCAAATTGCTTGTATTTATCCTAAGCAGCTTGGGATTGAAATCCACCAAAATAGGTTCAGTAGGGTCAGAGCTATGAATCAAAATGTGGAACCACCACATTAAAAAATTGATAATTTTGATACAAAAATAACATAAATGGTGGAACAATGCCCGGAATGATATAAGATTTTGCAAAAATCACGCTGTAAATTTTCATGAAGATCCGTTTATAATTTACCCTAGGCCCCATATAAATCCTACTCCCGGTAAACAGTTTACTATGCCTAAAACCATAATTAAATAACAAAATTGGAGTTTTCTGCCTTCCCTCATTTTTCCTATGTTAATTTAATTGTAAAAATGGAAAAAGGGGAAAAAACTCCCGGGGAATTTTAATTCATAACTGGGCTGAATATCTTGTTATAAAATCATTATCATCCGCATAAATAATGCTTTAAACACATTTACGACTGCAGATTACCGACTTCAGTATGATTCAGAATGATTATTTTGATGACAACAAGGCAACACATGCTGATTTTATCGTTGTAGTCCAATAAAGGTCCTCTTTTAGACAGGCAAAGTATACTTTCACAAAGTTTGTTGAATTCTCTTTTAAACTTTGTTTCGTGTTTAGACACACAAAGTTTAATTTGACAAAGTTTTGTTTTCTTTTGTGTAAATAAATATATAAACAGCGTTCCCAGAATGATGATTTTATCATATTTTTGATTATTTTTTGACAAAAATATCATTTAAAGATTTTTTTCTCAAAGGATGATTTTTTAATTTTTAGAAATTATGATTTACTTTAAGTTTGTTTGTACAAAATACACAATTTTTTAAAAACAGTCATTTTTTAAAACAATGAAGTTTTGTATCAGTTTGTTTGTTGTTTATTGGTTTTGCACACTTTTGTACCCAGTGTCTAGAATAAATTAAATTGCATCATTATTTCTGGGCATACAAAATATTAAAGAAAGCATCTTCGATTAGCGGTTGTTAGGTTGAGAATATTGATGAAAAAAAATTTTTGTTAAAAGAATAAACGTATTTTTATAAAGTTTCATATATTGACGAATATGAATTTATGTATGTAGTATGTATTGCAAATTAAATAGTTTACATTATAAGAAGTATGGTTTTATACAAAATTAATAATTTTTACTATTTTGCACTTGCTATAAAAAATTTAAGCTACAAAAAAGTTTGACGATTTTTCCCTTCAAAATATGATTTTTTTCGCCAATTGAAGATTTTCTTTTTAAAGATTCTGGCAACGCTGTATTTAAATATAAAGTTACAGCCAACTTCAGGTACAAACTACGAATGAAAAACAAAACGAATTTGCAAGTACAGCAAAATATGTACTCCCTCCCGTGCCCTGCTCTTTGTCTAAAAGGGGAAAAACTAATTTCTATTTTTGTCAACTACAAAACAGAAAAAAGTGTTTCTAATATATTAGCACCACTAATTCGAGTAGAGGTCATGAGAGTTTTTGACAACTAGAAAACAAAATGTCTGCTTTTTTACGAGACTTCAAATTATCGCGATAGGTAAAATTGATCTATAGGAACAAGCCGAATTTTGTACACGGTGGCAGCAATACTACAATAATAGAAACGACAGAAATTTTTTGCATTGCATTGTGTTTATGGCTCGAAATGTTAACTATTTCAATGTTTGAAATGCAGCCGACAAAGACTTAAACTGGCCCAACTGTAAAACCATAAGATTCTTATAAAGGTATGTCTTTGGTCTTTTATTTGAATACATGCAAATTTCTAATCCAAACGTAATACGGTTTTTCACGACATAAGTTTGTCGAGCAAATAATCTCGTAGACATTCTTTCATAGACTATTTTAAAAAGATTAGAAACTAAAATTTCTTAGCACATTATAATCAAAAAAAAAAGGAAATGAGGGAAAGTTTTTCAAGTTTTCTGCTGTAAAAATTGTGCATGTTTTTCAATCCATTTCCCAAAAAAAAATATTGTCTTACACTTTTTATGGCAAAGAAAATCAATATGCTACAATCAGAGTTTAATGGAGATTTTAAGCAAATATTTCTATTCTATTGATCTGTGCGATAACGAAACGATTTTCAATTTTAAAACTATAAGATAAACATATCTTACATTTTTAATCAAATATTTACTCCAAAATAACTATAATCACTGTTCTAAGGCCCAACTATAATATGTATAAGCTGGCTTAACCTACTGTCAAAAATTAGCAACAAAATTGTAAAAAGCATTAAAAAAACAAAAATAAAATCAAAAAATATTTTGTTCCGTACGGAAAGTGCGATCTGTTTCGCACGTTGCTTAAGCAAATGCCACTTTCATAAAATGAACCAAAAAGTTTTCTTAAGTTCAATATGGTTCGACACATATGAATCGCATGTACTCGCACAATTGCTTAAGCCAACTTAAGCGTAGTATAGTTGGGCCTTTATTCTCAAATTTTTGTATGCATGCGCAAAAGGCCTGCATAAATGTATTTGAATATCAAGCTCACAATAAAAGTCAAATGTTCGTCGTTCAATTAAAAAAGTGTTGAGAGGGTACAAGAATTCAAAGAAATACACTCCAGACATTATTGGGTTCCTTCAAAACCTTTTAATACAGTAAAAAAGTTTTGTCTATACCCACAGTATTTAGAATTACCTCGTGCAGTCTGCGAAAGTTTGTGAAGTTTAATTGTGTGTCGTTTGTTACGGACGGATTCTTTCTTATTTCCAGTCTCAATGCTGCGTGTACTTTTCATTCCCTTGTTAATTTTGGGAGTATTTTTAAATCCGCATCTCATTTGACTTCCGAAAAATTAAGCCTTTTTTTCTACCCGTTCACACAGTATTTGTTTGTGACAGCGACACTACTGTACAAATTTTGAGAAATACCAATGGTTAAGCTAAAATATCTTAAACATAATATTGTCCTCGCTAACTGTTCTTACCAAAATTTTATCAATCGTGACATTAATACGGTTTAAAACAACAATACATAGTTGTTAGTTTTTAATCATACCATGTTTTTTTCTGCGTCTATATTTTTTGCATAACTTTTAAGGACAATATTCTGATTTATTTTTCAGCTTCTTTGTTCGAATATTTTAAAAAAATATTTGTGGATGTTAAAATTTTCCCTGGCTATAAAAATTAACTTATCTATATAAATATATAAATTATTAATATATTCATAGCCTAAAAATAATCTAAAATCATAATGAAAAAAGTAGGTCTATGAGATTTATTATCAATTTCTTTATCATCTTATATTGCAAAAAAAATCTATGTAGAATATGAAAAATTTTCCGCCTTTAACAAGAAAGTAATTAAAATTGTATTTAATATAAAACGTGCAGTATTGTATTTGTTGTATTTTTTTCTATATTAACCCATTAAGTATAAGTATTTTTTTATAAAAATTTAAGTTCAGTTTTCAGTAGCAAAATCGGCTTTCTTTTATTTATTTATTTATTTTAGATTTTGCTTTTCATTAGAACGTAAAAAAATTCATTGATTAGCCGATATTATGGCTGTACCGAGTAGTGTTGCCGGAAGTAGGTGAAATTCCTACATCTAAGTTTTTTTTGGTCTTACGTAGGGAAAACCGGACAGATTTTTTTTTTTAAATTTTAGTTACTTGTTTTAAAACATTTTGAAAAATTTTGTTCGACTTGTAAAAAATCTGGCAGTACTGGCGCTAAGTCAAAATTCTGCTGGAATATCAAAATTTAAAAAAAAAAAAAATAAAATTTATAAGTCTATTTTAATAATTTAACAAAACTTGAAATAAATATATATCATACGATTTATGGCGTTTTCTTTTCTGAGTAAAAGTCTGCATATATTCTGCCTTTTACATTTTTTTATGTTCCTTTCTGAAAAACATGTGTTTTTTTAAAAGTGTAAAGCGTTCTTTTCTGATGATGTACCCTTTAAAATTAAAAAAAAAATGCTACATGTTCAACACTCATTTTAATTAAAGGGGCATAAGTGCAGCACTAGATCAAGGAGGATTCAGTACAAGGTGGTGGCAAGTTTCGAGCCGTAAACACTAACAATGCAATACAAAAAACATCTGTTGTTTCTGTTGGCTTTGGATTGTTTTAGTCTTGCCACAACCTGTAATTGAATTTACCTTGCGCTAATTGTACTTTATTGTTTAATGCCAAAATTTGTTTTCTTTTGTAAACGTAAAATCTGTGGTTTTCACGAATAATAGCGTAAGTTATAAAACCAAACTTTTCAGGAGAGCAAAAACAATTATTTTTTTCAATTGCGGCTTCTGTAGATGCTTTTTTAAACTTTTTTCTTTACTATCCTCTTAACAGTGACTTTCTACGTATTATACATAGTTTTCATGAAAAAATCCTCACAGGATCACAATCTGTAAAAGGATTAAAAATGCATATGTTTGATTGACTCATTAAGTGTGTGCAATATAACATCATATCTCCACATAAGTTCTTTTTTGTGAAAATAAATGTTATCATTTTAATCACACATGACGACTTACGTTGTTATTTTTAGCACACAAGTTGGCGACCTATTCAGAGTTTTTGATACTTATAGCACAACGTATGGACTTAAAATTAAAAACAACCGCTCATCTGCTGTTGTTGCAACTAAAGAAGTCAACAATAAACGCACATGTACATAAAGGGTGGTTAAATTGTAAGGGCCGATGTTGAATGTGAACCACATCTAAACGCCAAGTTTTTTTCCGAATTTTATTTGACATTTCTCTATTTCAGACTTACTCAATTTGAACCATGGAGAGATACACAATCCAACAACGTGTTAAAGTTATCCAGACTTATTATAAAATTGGATGATAAATTTCGAAGAAAATCATCTTCAGTGATGAGGCACATTTTCACCTCAGTGGATTTGTCGATAAGCAGAATTTCCGCATTTGGGCGAATAATAATCCAAGAGTGATTGTCGAAAAACCAATGCACCCACAAAGAGTGACTGTTTGGTGCGGTTTATGGGCTGGCGGCATCATCGGGCCGTATTTTTTCCAAAATGAGGCCGGTCAGGCAGTTACTGTGGATGGTGTTCGCTATCGTGAGATGATACGAACTTTTATTGGAAGATATGGATGTGGACGATATGTGGTTTCAGAAGGGCGGTGCCACTTGCCATACAGCTAACGAAACAATGGCTCTTTTGCGCAACAAATTCAATGGCCGTGTTATCTCACGTAATGGCGATGTCAATTGGCCGCCAAGATCATGTGATTTGACACCGTTGGACTTTTTTCTTTGGGGTTATTTGAAAGAAAAGGTGTACGTCGATAAGCCAGCAACAATTCAAGAGCTAAAGGATGAGATAATTCGGCACATTAACGGCATAGAGCCTCCATTATGCCTCAGGGTCATCGAAAATTTGGACCATCGGATGGAGGTGTGCCGCCGTGGTCGCGGTGCCCATTTGGCCGATATTTTGTTCCATACATAATTGAGTAATACCAATATATCATAATAAAATAAAATTACCATAATTTCCTAAATAGTTTGTGTTTTATTCAAAATCAACATCGGCCCTTGAAATTTAACCACCCTTTATAAGTTGTTATTAATAGAAAAATTTTCAAAAAATACTTTCATATTTTTTGCACGAATAACAACATAACATCACATATGCTTTTTATTTGGAAACATATTCAGCAATTTCACAATTTTTGGCGATGTATGTCGACATAAATCGTTATAATAGCAAAATATTTTATTAAACAGTTAACTTAAGTTGTTTTTAGCAGAAAAAAATTAATAATACTACATTATACTCTAAAAAGCTTAATACTTATAAAAACCTAATGCAAAATGTAGCACTTTGACATCATTATCTAAATTTCGGTAAAAACCGACTTACGCGATTATTCGTGAAAACCACAGAAATATGAAACACTTCTTAAAAATTAGCGGTACATTTAAAAATGTTGCCAAGTCCCATGTAACACTTAAGCCTGGTACTCTGTTCAACATTTCACGTGAAATGCTGTCAAAACGCATATGAAAAAAACTTGTGCGGAATATCTATGAAATAATGTTGATAGAGTTGTACTCTGTTCATTTTGTGAAAAAGTTCCGAAATGTTTCTGGCAACATTTTTTCACAACTGCGAAACAATGTAAGCTGCACTTATTTCACGTGGAATTTTAAGGAAAGGCAAAAAAGTATGAACTGATTCTTAATTTAAAAATAAAAAATTCAAACAACACAACCGGTAACCGTTTTTTATCTATATTTATTTACTTTATTTTTTATTAAAAAAAATAATTTTTATAAAATACATGTGGGGTTTGTTTACATACACAAAACAATGTTGCATACTTTGCAGGAATAAAAACGTCAAATTGTACAAACTCTCATAATAGGTAACATTGATACATGTCAAAATTTTCGTGTGAAATAATTAATGTTGCTCAATATTTTTCACAAATTTAAACAGAGTACTAGGCTTTATGCAACACTTTTTTTAGAAAATAAAACGCCATTAAATTTATTTGTTAGCAACATAAATGTGTAAGATACAATGTTTATAAACACTTATTAATTACACCAAGAGTCAAAAACTTTAAAAAACGCCGAGACAGGCAAACTTAATTATGGGCCGTATACATATTCTTGTGGCATACTTCGGTTTGAAAAAAAAAGAATAGATGTTGTATTTTAAAGTCTCAGAGACAATAAAAAACCAAAAACCAAATTTGTTACTAGATTAAATGACCCATAAATAAATCTCCGCTTGATTTGAAATTTTTGTTCCACAATTCTTAAGTTTATCGGTAAGAGGGGTGCGAAGATTGGAGACGGGTACTCATTTTATGTACTCTGGAGTTCTATTTTATATTTTTATTCTCACACTTTCTAACTTGAAGTTGGCTGTAGGTGTATTTTTATTTATATATAAAATATAAAAAGGAGAAGAGGAAAGAGGAAAGACAGGATAAAAATACAAAAATTGCAAAACTAAAATAAGAAGCAACAAAAAATACAAGTCTGTACGATAACTTGGTGTGCGAATTTTTTATAACTATTCGGCATGTTGCTTAAGATCAAATCAATTTGATTTAAATCAAATTCTTATTGAAATCATGCGATTTCAAGCAATTCCTTTGAAATCACATCTATTGTGGAAATCCAACGAAATAATATACATATGGAATCTAGCGATTTTAAACAAAAAAAAAATATATTGTTGGCAATTCAAAATTACCAGAGTGATAATAAATATGCAAGTGCACGGCTAAAAAAAACTGAACTGGCAACTTGCTTTATTTTGATTTTCTTGCAAAAAAATAAACCAGTTAGTTTTTGCTTTTATTTTGTTTTTTCTTAACCTACTTACAACTACAATAATTTTAGGTGGGGAATGTGAAAAAAAAAAATAAACACTGTTTATTGTTGGTATTTTTTTTTTAAGATTTGATATAGTTGCAAATAAGACTTTATAAGTGTTTGCAATTCTCATTCACTCTGCAGTTTTGTTTGCTAACATATTTGACTTTTCTAAAATTTTTTTGGGAGAATGTTTCCTGATGACCTGGCCTAAGCAACCAGTGAAATGCACATAGAAACTAGCTTATCTCCCAACAATACATTTCAATTTTTTATCAAAAATAAAAATCTCATTAATGTAAAATTTTGTATTCCAAAAATTACTTTGATAGTGAACTTTAGTTTAAGAAGAAGGGAGTTTCATTTGAAGAGAACGAATATTTCGATTCTGATTAAATTCTTATTGCCTTAAGTGGATTGCATTTGAAGTCAGTAGAATCTCACAAATTATAACCACTTTGTGCACCGGGCAGTTCGAATTTCTGGACATTTTTTTTTTACAGAAAATGATAGCATTAACATGAAATAGTGATAGTTAATGAATAGTTGTGTAAGTTTAATTTAAACTCAAAACAGTTTTTATTTAATAACATTTAATTAATTGAACATATTAAATTCATAGAAAAACGTTTAAAAAGTTTTTTAATTATTAGGTACTTAATTGGTCTTTAACATAAAATCAATAATACTTGTTTGTTTTTTTTTTTTTTTTTATTTATTTGAACTAAATGATTTCCACTCACGCATTCATTAAAGCCTATAGTACACGGAATGTAAAAAGCCAATTGCGCATGTGGTTCTGACGTAATTTTGACGTCACTACAAAGCCACAAAAGCAAGTGCGTGTTGCGTGATAGAGACAAAATTACTTCAGAAACACATGCGTATGTAGCTTTTCACATTCCGTGTACCGTAGGCTTAAGTCTTTTAAATATTTTAACCTTAGTATCTTAAGATAAGGTATATTTTTACATTGTCTGTCATTTTTTTTTATCTTTCACACGTATGAACACTTCCCATTGACCTTTAGTTATCAACTGACCCGAACTTGTACAATCATATCAAATTTCATACGCATATGACCGAATTGTACACACCACGAATAACTCGGTGATTCCCCGTTTTATTTTTACTTTAATGTGCAAAAAAAATAATTTGTAGTGAAAATAAAAAAAAAAAAAAAAATTAAACTAAATTCCAGAAATTAGAACCATAGGTTCTAATTTCAGAGCTTCCAATACATTGAAATGGCCGGTTTTAATTTCTGGACGGTTTAAATTTGTGACGGTTCGAATTTGTGAGATTCTTCTGTATTAAAATCAAATCGATTGCATCAAAAAATATGTTTATAAATTGGTCACAAAAAACTGATTCAAACGATTTTATCGCATTAGTTTCAGGACTCAAATTTAAATCATAAAATCAGTTTTCCTATTTTGAATGCAGCCAAGAAATAAGCAATCATTAACGTAAAATCATGTGATTGCAATTGAATCGATTGTAATCTTTTATAGCTCTGATAATCACGTTACTGAAAAAAAAATGATAAAAAATCGTTCAACAGAAATTGTCTGAAAAAGTCTCGTTCTCTCATTATCGTCACCTTAAATGCAAAACGGCGTAACGACACTATTTTTTGTTGTAACGCCTTTTTGCATTTTAGGTGATGATATATGTATGCTTCTCATTAGCTGTGTATCCAAACACAATTCAAAAGACAACAAAACAACCAAACAAAATTTACAAATTGTTTAATTAATTGATTTCATAATATTTTTCTTTTTTTACAATCAAAAACAAACCTAAAACTCCGATAACAAAGAAAGTTTAAAAAAATTTAGCGACGTAGGTATAAAGTCCACATGAACAAATTTGAAACAAAACGAAAAATGATAAGAATATTTAGCACGCGTTCTAACATAATCAGCGAGAATTAAAATCAAAATAAATAATCACAATGCTATCCTGTCTCTGTTTGGAGATGTTTTGTAATAAGAATTTTTTAAAAGGAATTTTTGTAGAAAAAAAATTATGCCGTATAAATGTGCAAAATTTTTATCATGTTACACCACACATTTCTCTGTATTCCAATGTAATAAAATAATACAGGTAAAGTCCGGTATAACGAATGATATAATGTAAACCCCTTTCGTTAAACAGAGAGATTCGTAATACCGAACTTTTTTCAAATAAAAAATAAGCTACATTTACCATTAAATCGAGCTGTAAATGTTATTATATTCATGTTTATTAAAATTAATACGTAAGTACACAGAGCCAAAACTGCCTAATAGAATCAAGAAGATTTTCTCTATGAAACGTTTTTAGGCTAAGGGGTATCCCAGCAGAAAGAAGCGACGATTTTTTTAAAAAGATTCCTTATTATTTTCATGTTGTAAATCTTTTTAATTTTATTAAGAAGGAAAAAACATAAAATCAAGAAGGAAACTTGTTATTCGCAATTTTTTTCACTCTATTACCGTTATTTTGGCACCAAAAAAAAACAATCCATAGAGAAAAACTTTTTGATTCTATTAGGTTTTCTTCTAAATTGTATAAAAAGAGATTTCTTATTGATTTTATTAGGCTACCTAATAGATTTTTTCAATAAGGTTTTCCTTATTGGTTTCATTAGGTTCCTATATGATCATGTGTAAATCATCTTCTTGATTATATTAGCTTGCTTGTTATTTCATATATGTATGTATAAATCCACATAGAGACAATTTTTTTCATGATCTTTTTCATTTTTGCACTGCAATATTTCTCTGCTGCAGAGACTTCGATATTAGGCTGTGATACATGTATGCATGTTTGTACATGTGCCGTCGCTCATAACTGTACTTCTTAGTTTTTTGTACTTGACATATTAAAATTAAATTTTTAGTTGAAAGTGAACAGGTGGGAGGTGAACAAGTCGGAAGAACAAATCAATATTTGTCCACTAAAATAAAATTTTAATTTAATTTAAAAAAATTAATAATAAAAAGTGCATCTGATTAACAATAACAAATAAGTGTGTACGTACAATATATGTACTTAATATAAATTATTATTTCCACTCATCTGCATATTAAATAAAAGGTATTTATTGAAAAAGTTTTATGTTTGTTGGATATTTGATAAAGTTTAAATGTATTATTTCAGTTCCATGCAAATAATGGCGGACCAAAAAAGTTTAACTGAAGATGTCGATCTTTTGCCTATTTTGAAATCATGGGAACTGTGCGATGAAACGTGCCACATTCTTTTTACTTTTGGAATTACGTCAACAACTGTCTTAAAAAAAATGGAAATTGAAGACATTGAAAATTTATATAATAAATTGGACCAAAAATATACTGGGGAGATAATAAAGTTCAAAGCAGGCTTAAGGGAATGGAGGAATAATATTGTACGTACAAAATAATTTTTATGAAAAAAAATATTTTCCCTTTATTATGTTTTCAGAATTTACCATTTATATGCGAAAGGGATACGTTTTCGGCAAGTAGTCGGATTTTTGAGTGGTTGGAAAAAATTTCTGACAGACTTAGTAGTTCAGGGTGCACGGAATCCCCACTCAGTACACAGATGCCAGCAGAAAATTCTATATGCGGCACTAGCCTTATAAACCTTCTTAAAAGTACTGTGAAAGGACAACTAGTACTTACATTCAATGAAAGAAATAAGTATATTGATTCAAAAAACCAGAAGACATTAGTTCATTGCATTGTTGAAAAATATGTTGGAACTGGAGCCAAATTAACATATGCAGAAATGCAGCAATGGTCTTATGCTATCTGCGAAGTATTCACCAAAGAAAAAGCGGTTAGTTTTTGTTTTTATCAAATTTGATTTAATGTCTGTTTTTCTTTTTTCAATAATTCCGTTTCTTCTAGGAAACATACTTCTTAAAACGAAAAGACGGGAAGAAAAATCCGACAGGTAAATTATTTTCTCGTTGGACTAATGTCGAAAAAGAATCATTTGATAAATGTCCTGCCACTGCGGACGAATCTCTTAAAGATGTGGATTGTGGTATGAATATTTCATTTTATTTAAAGTAACATGCTTATGCAATTATCTGTCTTTCTTAAAGATAAATATTTCGAACAAAAGTGCTGGTTGCAGCACAATTGCAGTCCATGGGATCAGGTACTTTCTTTCTGGAGGGAAACAAGAAAAACTAGAATTGAAGAGATACACAATGCCAGTTCTTTGAACCATATTTTGCAAGAATGGCCACGATACAATGATTTTTTAGGTTATGAACTTGTAAGTATTGGTGGTTTAATTTTATTTCAAATTTTCTTTAATTTTTAATATATTTTTTATTCTTAAAAGGTCGAAATAGATTTTGATTTTTTATACCCGGACAAAGCAAATAAATTATTCTTAAAATTGGAAATTTTTTATAAAAAATTATTTAAAATTTTTGACCAAGAAATCAAAGACCGTGCATCAAGGGAATATTACATGCAATATTTACGTAATGAAAATATTACAAAAGGTAAATGTTCTTTAAAATATTGACATACTTACATATACTTTATTATATCTAACATTTACTAATTTTTTATTTCTCTTCAGATTCTAAGTACTGTGTATGTACAATACTTCTTCATGCTTTACTACAACCACAACGTCTTAATAAAGAATATAAGCCTTCAATAGCCGATGCCCAAACAGATTTCGTCACTTTAGTACCAACTATTAATGATATGCAGCCAAAAATCATTGAAATTGTTAAAATGTATGCAGAAAGAAGAGAAACGCTTCAGCCAAGAATAATGGTTATTGGACCAGATTTTTCAAAAATTTCCGAGTTTTACGTATTTTGTGACGGCCTGAAGTGGAAGTGCGCTACGTATATGAAGTGTGTAGATATTATTATTAAGTTATCTTATGTTTTTAAGACGGAATATTCCCCAAAAAGCAAGCAAGTATGGTCATTTTTAGAGCAGTATTTTTTTGAGTTAAAGTCTGAGGATTTTTCCTCTGTTGCAAATTTTTTAAGTAAATTACAGTAATATTATCCTAATTCTATTTTTTTAAAAATGACCCTACTTGCTTGCTTTATATGTACAAAAAGTTATACAACTTCAATTGATCTTATAAAACATTTAAAATCATTTCACGGAACACCAACAATATATGAATTTCGATGCGTTCAACAAAACTGCGATCAAATTTTTCGAAATATATATAGATACCAGAACCATTTAAAAAAACATACTAAAAAATTTAGTAACTAACCAAGTTTACCATCTTTGACAAATTCTGAAGCTAATACATTGTCTGAAAATCAAATACAACTTTCACCAAGCTTACCATCTTTGACGAATTCTGAAGCTAATACATTTTCTAGAAATCAAATTCAACTTTTACAAAACTTTTCTTGTTCTTATCAAGAATCAATAATATCATTTCTACTTAAGCTTCACTCTAATAAAAAATTTTGTCGTAAGGACATAATTGAAATTCAAAATTCAGTCACACAATGTATTACAACACCAATTTATATTATAACAACATTATTTAAAATCGATGAAAGCAATTCTTTACTAACTGAAGTCATAAATGCATGTTCTCAGCCATTTTCTGGTGTTAGTAGTGAATATAACTTTTTTAAAAAGATAGAAAGTCTTAATCTGTATAAACACCCACAGAAATATATTCTTAGTGAAGAACTTTCCGAAGTCGTTCTAAACAACAATCCCACTTTGACATCAGCAAAAACAGAAATTACCCTTACAGACATTCCTTTTCAAATAAAGAAGTATTTTGAAAGCAAGGGAGTTCTTAAAGCATCTCTTCTTAATATAACACAATATTTAAAAAGTAATTCTTATTCACATTTTACCAACGGCGAATTCTGGCAAAATTCAAGCAATAATCAATTTTATGAAACAATTCCATTATTTTTGTATCTTGACGATTTTGAAGTAAATGACCCTTTAGGTTCAAAATCAGGCCAACAAAAAATTTGTGGTATATACTACAGTTTTCCAAGCATACCAAACTTTCAAATAAGTAAACTTACAAATGTTTTTGTTGCAGGATTTATAAAAAGTCAAGATTTACATGATAATGGAATTGCTATTTCTCTAACACCCCTTATAAAAATATTGAAGACTTTAGAAGTTGATGGTTTACAAGTCACTGCAGATGGATCAAGTCACAGGCTGTTTTTTAAGTTGGCACAAATATTAGGTGATAATCTAGGCCTAAATACTGCTTTAGGTTATGTCAGTTCTTTTTCAGCAAATTCTTTTTGTAGAGTATGCATGAGGCACAAACATCACACTCGCACTGATTGTATACAAGTTTCTTCTTCTTTGCGCAACAAAAATAATTATAATCGCGATGTTTTACTTAATAATCCAGCAACTACTGGTATAAAAAATGTGTCTATTTTCAATTCCTTGCCATGTTTTCATGTTACTGATAATATTGCGTGTGATCTAATGCATGATTTGTTCCTTGGGGTTTGCAAATACAATCTTTCACAAATATTAAATTATTTTGTTTATAAAAAAAAATTTTTTTGTATAGATACCTTAAATTATAGAAAGCAGATGTTTCAGTATGGGGAAACTGAAATTGGAAACATAAGTCCACCCATTCAGAAACATCATATACAGAACGCTTCCTTTAAAATGAACGCTAAACAGATGAAAACATTTTTCCACCTAATTCTTTTAATGATAGGGGATCTAGTAGACCCAAATGATATGGTAAATAAATTTCTCATTTTGTTTGTTAAACTGCTTGATTTTTTACTATTACCCAATTACAATAATACAACATTATATGAATTGGAATTGTTGATAAAACAACATAATGAAATGTATCAAGCATTATTTAAAGAACATTTAAAACCAAAATTCCATAACCTTGTCCATTATCCTACAATAATTAAAAAATTAGGTCCTCTTAAATATTTATGGTCATTTAGGTTCGAGGCTGAACATCAATTGCACAAGCAATATGCACGCAACATTACTTCTAGAATAAATATCCCACTTACTTTAGCCATAAAGTCCTCTCTAAGATTCGCAAATTCTGTTTTAAATAACGAATTCTTTCAAAAGGAATTCTGTTTTGAAGAAGTAGAGAAGATTGAACCGATTAAGTATTCAATAAACTTGACCGATTGTCATTTGTATAAGAGAGTAAATAAAATAATTTTTCGAGGAATAACGTTCAAAGTTAATTATATCGTCACTATAACTAAAGATAATGCTGTAATTATTTATAAAATAGTCGATTTTTTATGCAAAGAAAACAATATAAAAATTGTTGGTAAGAAATTTATAAACCTGAGCTTTTCACAAAGATTTCAATCTTATTTGATAGGCAATGAAACCGAAACATATGCCGTGATCAACTTGATCGATTTAGACGGACCGCCAATTCATTTTTACTTACTGAACAATGGACTTAAAGTTATTCGAGTAAAAAAATACTGGTAATATGTAATATTTACTTCTTATTATTATATCAAATGTATACATATATGAAAATTATAATATATAAAGGGCCATTATTATAACTTGCCATTAGTTAAAGGCAGGATTTTGTCTGCCCAATAAATAATAAATTTCGAACGTCAACGTTCGCATAGAAAATTATATTTAAAACAAAAACAAAATTCTAAAATTTGTTTTTGTTTTAAATGTAATTTTCTATGCGAACGCTTACGTTCGAAATCGATGAAGAGGCTGTAAGTTTTAATAATGCTAAGCCATTTAGCGGTTTGACAAAATCCTGCCTTTAACAAATGGCAAGTTGTAGTAATGGCCCAACGTACTTATAAATATTCCATAGCAAACGTATATTCTAGTAAAAACACTTACCTGTTATTATAAAAATAAAAAATCAATATAATTATCAAAAAAAATCAAGAAGTATATTTTTTTTTAAAAAAATCAATAAGATAGCCTGATAAAATCAAGATGAAAATCTTGTTAAAAAAATCAATAAGACAGCCTATTGAAATCAAGACGAAACCCGCTTTGAAAAATTCAATAAGGCATCCTAATAAAATCAAGAAGAAAATCTCGTTGAAAAAATTAATAAGACGGCCTAATAAAATCAAGGAGAAAATCTTGTTAAAAAAATCAATAAGACCTCCTATTGAAATCAAGACGAAACCCACTTTGATAAATTCAATAAGGCATCCTAATAAAATCAAGACGAAAACCTTGTTGAAAAAATTAATAAGACAGCTTAATGAAATCAAGAAGAAACCCGTTTTGAAAAAAATCAAGAAGATTGCCTAATAAAAACACTAAGTTTTCTTCTTGATTTTTTTAAAAAGGTTTTCCTTATTAAAATAATACGACTTTCTTCTTGAAAAAAAACCATAGAGATATCTTATTAATTTTGTTCTATTTTATTAGGTATTTATTAGGCACTGTTTTCTCTGTGTACATACGTGTTTACATATTGGGACAAATTATTTGTCTAAAAAATCTGTAATATATAGCTGTTAAGACAATATGTTGAAACGGCAAATGTATGCTTACACTCATATGCTTAAAAATAATAACAAATGCCTCAATCAGCGTATTCATATTCAATATGCGAGTTTTACATTCTTCAAAATTTTTTTTTTTTCACTGAATGATATTCTTTTTCTATTCACCATTTTGCTTCAAAACACTTCAAACAAAACTCTTTTATTATGCTTAAAACTAATCTACAAGTTTTCTTACTTTGTAAAGCTTCGTACAGACGATGGTCAGATCTTACAATATTGGTAAGCAACGTTGCTTACATTGCATTAAAATTGGCTAAAATGTCTTACAACTGTGTAAACATTGTAAGCTCATTTATATTTGCAGAAGTGCAAAATTAATGCATCGGACAATCGCACCATTGTCGGAAAAATATTGCTGTTGGCAACGCCTGCTTACAATATTGTTAGATCTGACCATCGTCTGTACGAAGCTTAACAAACAAAAAAAAGCACATCCAAACAAACGGTATTGTAACAAATTTTTGGTTTTGCTTTGTTTTTCTTAACCATTCGTTAAACCGGGAGAAAAAAAAGTTGATCGTTCGTTATATAAGGTAGCTAATGAAAAAACTTGCTCATTCGTTATATCGGATTTTCGTTAAAGTGAATATTAAAGTGTATATTTAGCGTATTTAATACTGAATGCAAAATTAAAAAATATGTAATAGACGTTATTCCCTGTAGATAATATTGGACTTCGTGATTCATTTTGATAAAATTGACTACTCCCTGGACTGGTCCAATGTTATGCAAGCATGGACCATGTCATTGTTCCCTGCAGATAACGAGACTAGTCCATACATGCATGTAAAGAGTAGTCCATTGGAGTACTCCAAAACTACGCTAAATATATGGGTAAAAGGTGGTCTATTTAACATTACGATGTCCTAGGAGGGGACCATATAACCCACCGAAGTAGTCCCTAAACTACTCCATGGAGTACTAAAGTGGGTTAGTTTTAAAAGTACTCCATGCCCACTACAGTATGTAGAACACTAAAGAGGTAGTTTTAGCATTTCTCATTTTTTACTAATCGCCTTTTTTGGCGTGCCCTGTAGTCTATTATTGCTATTATTAAATATATTTACATGGTATTTTTGATTTGTTTACCTTTTTTTTCACAAATTACACAAACTTTCACTTTTAAATAAACAATTAATAAGGACACCATCAGGGCTACCAATGTGTAATACTGTAAACTATAGAAAAGTATACATCATGCAGTTGTTGGCAGCACTGCATGTTAATTTCTTTTAACATGGTCCATATTACAGTAGATTGGACCATGTTGTAAGTAGTCAATTTAAGCCACAATGGACCACGTAGTCCAATATTATATGTAGGGTTAAAAAGACTTTTTAGTGAAACGACATGTCTTCGTTTTTAAACAAAATGTTTTCGTTTTTAAACGAAGTTAAAACTAATCCACTGGAGTATACCATGGAGCAGTTTCAAAACTAGTCCACTAGAGTATGTATAAACATGGAGTAGTTTTAAGACTACTCCCTTGTAATGCAAAACTGGGTTATAAGGTCCACTCCTAGGACATCGTAATGTTAAACCGACCACCTTTTAACCATACATTTGGAGTAGTTTTGGGGTACTCCTACACCTTTATGGACTACTCTTTACATGCAAGTATGGACTAGTCTCGTTATCTGCACGGTTCACCACGGTTTAAGCGATTTCCAAAATTCAGTTTGTGTGGTTGGCAATAAGCGTTACCAACATTGATGTTCAATAATAAAAGAAAGAACAATTTGCGCCATGTTTGTTTAAAAAGTAAAACAACAACTTTTATATCAATTTCAGTTAATTTCACTTTCACAATAAAAAACCAATTGTACGCAAACCCAAGAATGAAGTAAACAAAGGTTGTTTTACACGAAATTTATTTTGCTGTGTGCTTGTCAAATTTACCACTGCAAAATGCATAGATGTCTTGTAGAAGCTAAACTAATTTGCTTCTGTAAATGTCAGCCTGGAACTTTTTTTCATAATTGAAAACACTGGTTATAATACTCTTTTTAAAACATTCGTGTTTTATGTTTATAAAGCCCAGCAGAGAATTATTCTTGCTAAACGTTGTTGCTTCTTTATTTTTTAAAGTGCTAGTTTTTGAAGTTTTAAGCCTTGTACTCTGTTCAAATTTGTGAAAAATATTAAGCAACATTAATTATTTCACACGAAAATTTTGACATGTTACAATGTTTCCTATTATGCGAGTTTGTACAATTTGACGTTTTTATTCCTGCAAAGTATGCAACATTATTTTGCGAAAGTAAATATGGATAAAAAACTGTTACCGGTTGTGTTATTTTAATTTCTAAGTTCTTATTTAATAATCAGTTCATAACTACTTTTTTGCTTAAAATTCCACGTGAAATAAGTGCAGCTTACATTATTCCGCAGTTGTAAAAAAGTTTTGCCAGAAACATTTCGGAAGTTTTTCACATAATGAACATTATTTCATAAAAATTCCGCACAAGTTGTTTTCATATGCGTTTTGACAGCATTTCAGTTGAAATGTTGAACAGAATACCAGGCTTTACATTTAAACTAAAGACTTTCTGGGAATTGCAAAAAAAAAGTGTTTTAATCAATTGTGGGCAAGATTCAAAGTCAAAGCAAATTTTCGAGAGTGTACCATATCTGGCGACCGCGACCATCATGGACGCAGTAAAACAAAATTATGTTATGGTTAAGATTCATACATATGTATAAGCGTTCCTTCTGCCGAATATTTTCTACATTGATAGAAAAGGCGTCATAACGCTGATGCAGTGTTGCCAAAACTTGGTGACCAAAAATGGCTAAATTTACGGGGAAAAATGGCTAAAATATGGCTAAAAATGGGCTAAAAAATGGCTAAAAGTTTTTTTTTAAATAAAAACATATTAAAATTCAATAACAACACAGAAATAATTCATTTAAAGTTGCTTACGATGAAGTTGTAAGTTAAGATCAATTTGTTATAAGAATAAACGTAAATTAAAACTTTGATAGATATTTAAAATTAAATCATCGATAAATTTGATGTCGTTATTTTCCATCTCATAGGAAGCACTCCTGCCTATTAGTTTTTAATGATTTGAAGGTAAATCATAATCACGACAACATTTACCCAACCTTTTGAGTCCAGATCTACAACTAAAAATAAATTAAAAAGTATTGTCGGTTAAACCCGACTATACGATGCCCTACACCACATAAGAACTTATGTACCAAATTTTGTCAAATTATCTCCAAAATTGCGACCTGTACCAGAAAGAAACACTGATGTTTGTGTTGATCCATTTTATAAATTTAATATTGGAATACTGTTCATTTACTTTAAAAGATGTTTCATCCTCTTTTTTTAGCGATTTTCAGTATTTGTAAAAGTTTTGATTTAAATTAAAATTATAAAAATTATTCTTTTAAAATAAAAACGGCAAAAAAATTATATGGCTAAACAAGTTGGAAAATGGCTAAAAAAATGGCTAATGGCTAAACTCATTTTTTAATGGCTAAACAGGGTGAAAAATGGCTTAATCTAGCCACTAAATGGCTAAATTGGCAACACTGCGCTGATGTATGTTGACATCAGTAGACACTTTTCATCATTGTGATGTTATCACTTAGTCAAATTGGCATCAGCTGAAATTATGTCATAAATGGGATGACAAATCAGCATTACAGACATAACGAAGAAATTTCATCAGTGCGATGACTCAGTAACATCGGAGAAAGGAGTTGACAAAAAATCAACCAATTGTAGCCGGGACTGTAAGAAAAGATAAACTCACTGTTTATTGTTGTTGTTACAAGTAAAACTGTGGCTTATAATTCTTATTCGCTTAACAGTTTTATATGTTTAATATCTTTAGTTTTTCTAAAATCTTTAAATGAAGTTTCCTGACGATCTGGCCTAAGCAACCAGTGAAATGCGCATAGGAATAGCTTATCCCTTCAACAATAAATTTCAGTTTATCAAAAGTATGAAATGGGAATGTAGCACATTTAAACGAAACCTTGTTAATTCAATTTAATGACAGTTTGTCAGTTTTCATTAAATTGAGTCATTGGGATTGACTTAATTCAAAGTGAGAGCATATAATTATTTACTTACCCCTTACATACGTTTGTTTCGCCTTTTGTTGTTTTCTGCCCTTTGTTTACAGAAAAACTCTGAATTACTCATGCTCCAAATGATTTTCGTAATTATTCTACTTTTTTATTTCACTTTTAAAAGATGAAAATAATGTTAATAATACACAAAATGTGGCATGAAATTTATGTCACTGTAGTCATAGCCATAGATGACGCAAAAAATATGACAAAATTTTATGATGACGTTCGTCATTGTATTGATATCATTTTTTGCCTCATGGATGCCATTTGTCACAATTTTGATGTTAGGGCATCAATATGAATATGATTTTTTCTATGAGTGTAGATATCAACATTTTTTTTAGAGAGGAGGTTTATATGGGTCCTTTGTTCAGTTCTGGACCTACCAGTACAAAATATAGTCAATATATGGTAGCAATTGAGTAGGTGAATTGCAAAACTCGTTCTTTACAAAATTAAAAATACGAACAATTGATTCTACAATTATTTTGGCGCTTTATGAGAAAAAACATACTGATTGTATAATATATGTCCCTGGAAAAAATGGAAGAGGGCATTCATTGATACTCATAAAGCGCCAAAAGTATTGTAAGAACAATTGTCATCTCGTACTTTTAATTTAAAGACTATTCCGGAAAGAAGTTTGTATGGGGAACATGTGTAATTATCGTCCTTATGACAATTAAAACGTATATGCCAAATTTCATTACCAGCGAAACGGACGGACATCGTTAGGTCGGCTCTGGATGTGCTTATGAGTCGATCGGTAGTAGCTAAGTCTGACGAATGCTCTGTAGCGCAACAAAGCTAAAAATTTCAACTGCAACGACTACTTCAACTGCGTATTCTGTTGACACTACTTTAAAACGGTCGTTTTCAACTTTTGGCAGCTTGTAGCGCTATTCGTAACGATGTACTACAGCGACTATTCTGTTTCCTGCTTAAAATGTTTGTCTAGGTTCAGTTGCTGGCGGATGACAATGGTCGTGGTCTTAATTTTTTGGAACAGAAAGTTAATGAAGACTTAGAGTTTATTATTGAGTGGTCTTAAGCAAATAATCTTTGTATGAATCCCTTTAAAACTCGATGCATGTGGTTTTCGCAGTCTTATATAAAACCGAATTTGGTATTAGGTGAGGAGAATATAGAATTTGTTTCATATTATAAAGTCTTAGGATTGTATATAGATAATAACCTAAAATTTGAGTTTCATATCAACCATGTTGCTTCAAGAATTAATTTTGTTTTGAGAAGGTTATATACTTTAGCCCTGTATTTACCAAATAATGTAAAGAGGAACTTTGCTATGGCATTGTGTCTTCCTATATTAGTATATGGACTAGAAGTCTATTCGGGAGTATTGCAAACTAGCATCAATAGACTTAAACAGTGTTTTAAGAGAGTTGCACGATATATCTTTGGAATAACATATAGATCACACACTCATATGACTTCTTGTACTAGAAAACTATTGAAATGTGATTTTGAAAGTTTCATTAATATGAGAATATTATTACAATTTTATAAGATTTTTAAATTCGGGAACCCTTCGTACCTTAAGGAAAACTTTACTTTCGGGCATTCCACTAGAACTAGTTTAATGATCATACCTAGACATTCCACTCAAATTATAAGTAGGTCATTTACTGTCAGAGTCTGAAGGCTGTGGAATTTTATCATACCTTGTAGTGAGCGTACATTCTCTAATTCTATATCAATGTTTGAGAAAAATTTATCAATAACAATTCAAATTAATTTTCATGTTGTATTATTCCTTTCTTCATAAAAATAAATTCATGAAAATTAAATTTGATGACCTTTATTAAGCCTAATTAAAAATATTAAAAATTTGGATTAAAACCATAAATAGTTCAACAAAATAACCACAATACTAATTATTGTTAAAGCTAAGGCACGAGCTCTATGTGTACATGTGTCCTTCAAGTTGTGCTGAAAAAGGTCAACAAGAAAAAGGAAGACAAAAATGAAAAAACAAAAAAAATGTACTTTGGACTTCAAGAAGAATTCTTGACAAAAGTACACAGAAAAAAATTTTTGCGCCAGTAAAAGAATTAATCAAAACTAAAATCAGTTTTAATTAAATATTTAATCAAGTGAATTAAACTTTTAATCAAGTGAATTAAGCGTTTAATTGCAATGTTGTCAATTCACCCGATTAAATGTTTAATTTCCACTTGTTTTTATTTTTTATTAATTCTTTTACTGGCGCAAAAATTTTTTTCAGTGTACAAAAAAACAGAAGTAAGGAAAAACATGTAAAATCAATTAAAATGCATAATCATTCAAAAAAGCAAATTTGGTTTAAGGATTGATGTTTTACTATTGATGTCAGCAGTCGTCGATGGCCGATGGTCGTCGTCTGAGGAGATTGAGTGTTTGCGATCGAAACATGTCAGGGTAACCTGCCGGCCAGTGTTCGAGCCCGGCTACAGTCAAGAATGAAAAAATTATCAATAACAATTTTAATTAATTTTCATGTTGTAAAATTCCTTTCTTCATAAAAATAATTTAATGAAAATTAAATTTGATGAACTTAAGCCTAACAAAAAATATTAAAAACCATAAATAGTTCAACAAAATAACCACAATACTAATTTAAGAAACTGTTATTAGAAAATCTGTAGCAAGTTAGAAGTTGACTGTATAAAGTTGCCACAAGTTCTGTGTCCTCGTTTTCAACATTTGTGCAATAGGGGGTATTAAAAATAGTTAAATGTACAATATTTAAGAAAGAAAAAAATGTAATATTTGCCATACGATTAAGCTGAATTAATTTGGCCGACAGGGCTTACAATCCATACCAAATCAATAAATAAATAAAAATACTAAAAATAAATATGTAGTACTTTTTAGTGTTGCACACATCAGCACAAACGTATAATACCCTATCCATGTGCAATATGAATAAAAAACTATTACAGGCTGTGTTAATTTAATTTTTTCTTTCCCATTTTTAAATTTTTTGTTAATTTAATCATAAATCAAATCTAAACTACACAAAACTGATAAGCTGTTCGACGTGAAATAAGTGCAACTAATTTTATTTGGCAGCTGTAAAATAATGTTGCCAGATACATTTTGTTATTTTTCACAAAACCAACCAACAAATTTTCCACACGAATCTACATTATTTCACAAGTATTCCGCACAAGTTTTTAGAGCATTTCGCATGAAAAGCTAAACATAGTAACTGGCTGAACTTTTTAAAATAACAAAAAAATATTCTTTAATTGTACACAAGATTGTAATCAACTTCTTTCTACACATATGTGTATACTTTGTTTTAATTCGTCCAAGTGCGATGTAAAACCAATTACATACTATATCAAGTATTTCAATAATTTACAAGGATATCTACAATATCTTTAATTGAAAAACTAAAAACAGAGATATTCTTGAACAATTATATGTAATTAAATAATAATTAATTAAAAATTAAAAAAAAAATGATAAGACAAATATTTCATAAATTTTTTTTAATAAACAAACGGCTTATCAATTCTGAGTACACAGAAAAAAATATCTCAAGAAAATTTTTAACAACACAGTTTGTTAAAAATAAAATTTTAGGTCAACAAATTTTTTGTTTGGTTCAAAGAAAAAATTTATCAAATTTACACTTTGCAAAATAGCACTCAAATTAATTAAATATTTCTTCATATTCAATAAAAAAAATATTTGAATCAAAATAAAGACAGTATTTTAATAACTGTTGTCCATTTTTAAATAGCTCATAATTCTGATTTGTTTTATAGTTTTTTTTGAATAATATATTTAGTTTTGGCAAAGTCTTTGGAAAAGGTTTCCTGATGTTCTGCCTAAAGGCGACCGTACACGACATGTTTTAGTCATCTGACATGTCAAATTTCCCACTGCAAAATACATACATGTCGTGTGTTACCTTTTTAACTTTGCTTCTGTAAAAGTCAGACGCAAAGTCATCTGACAAAATTTCAATTAGAGCGTGCTCTATTTTCTTCTGACAAACCATCTGACATCAGAAAGCTATGCCGGGAAGAAACCGGCAGCGGCGTCCACTATTGACGGAATTATTAGCCGCCTGAAGTTAATTTTTTACAATACCGAGATATGTTTGATCATCTTACCATTGAATAGAATTTATGTGAATATATATATAAAAACCGTTTTATTATAAAATCCTAAATTGGTATCTTTGAATTAAAAGAAAAAAAATGTAAAGATGGCTAAACTATTTTACGGCGCAAATTAAACTTTTCATGGCGGCAGCAAGTTATTTTGAAACCGAGCACTACTTTGGTTTCTGCAATAACAATGCGAAAAAAAAACAGAGACAATGTCAGAAGCAAATTACATGTACGTTTGTGACCGAATATTATAAAGCTTATGTAAAACAGCGATTTTGACAGACATGCACAATTACATGTGACTTGAAAATTTGACATGTCAGATGACAAAAACATGTCGTCTATATGCTCCTTAAGCAACCAGTGAAATGCGCATAGGAACTTACTTATCCCCGCATAATAAATTTTAGTGTTTTTTATAAAAATATAAAAATTTTAAATTTATGACGTCATCATTAATAAATAAAAAAAAAAGATCCGATTAACATTTTGTTTGATTTATTCAACATTTTCAACAATTTATTTTAACAAATCAAGTAAACATTTTGTTGAAAAAAATTATTTTGGGCAACAACTTTTTTTATTGAATCAATAAACTTGGTTGTTGACCAAAAATTTAACAATTATACATACAAACTTTTTTATCAATACCGCAAAAATCGTCATCGCAGAAAATTCAAAAATGTTTGTAATCAAATATGCGATTTTCGTATGTAAATATGAAAATTATTTTTTTCTGTGTATATTAACAACTCAGCAATAAAAATGTTTCTTTAAGTACTGATTACGCAGTTTACATTTCACTAAAGCTACGGTCACACTTATTAAATATTTGATCAAATAAGCGTAACCCCTACTTTTGTTAATAGATTTAAAATTGTCTTAATATTACAAAATAAACTAATTATACTACTAGACATAGCAAAAAACATGTTTTTTTTTGTAAGATGTGGTATTTGTATCAAAATAAATATTGATATTAAGCGAAATGATTTTTTAGTTTGGTTGTTGGTCCCGTTTTTTTCGTCAAATATTTGATAAGTCTGACCGTAGCTTTAAGCTTTAAGCTACGGTCAGACTTATCAAATATTTGACGAAAAAAACGGGACCAACAACCAAACTAAAAAATCATTTCGCTTAATATCAATATTTATTTTGATTAAAATACCACATCTTACAGAAAACTGTTATTTTTTGCTATGTCTAGTAGTATAATTAGTTTATTTTGTAATATTAAGACCATTTTAAATCTCACTAACTATTAACAAAAGTAGGGGTTACGCTTTTTTGATCAAATATTTAATAAGTGTGACCGTAGCTTAAGTATTACAAAGTTTATCATGCCTTGATCTGAAAAAAAACTTTTGCTTTTCATTGCAATCCGCGAAAATATTTAGACATGATATTCCTGAAGACTAGAAAACTCCAATGAGACCCAAACAACATCCATATATTTTTTAAAAACTATTAGTAATTAGAAAAAATTAAAATTTAAATCTTGTATTGCGAATAAGGAACCATTTTAGATTACTCCAACATTGATAAAATTGTGGTAAGCAAATACTGGCAATGTATGAGTCCTTAAAGTTCTTTTCTGAGTTTCCCTGTACAGTTTTCTCCACCGAAGGCCGCAGCTTTTAAACCAAAACCAAAATTCAGTGCAAATTTCTCAAGTTTATCTGGGCTAAAAAAAAAACTAATTATTGTCACAAGCCTATGTCCTTCAAGTTGTGCTGAAAAAGGTCAACAAGAAAAAGAAATAGAAAAACAAGAAAAACAGAAAAATGTATTTTAGACTTCAAAAAGAGTTCTTGACAAAAAGTACGATAAGCAGAAGTAGGAAAGAACATGTAAACCAAATAAAAAATATGGGCTTGTTCTGAAAATCACGTGATTGCGAATCACGGGTTTTTAAAATCACGAGCATGATTTTGTGGTGTTCTGAAAGTCATACCTTTCTTATATTTCTCGGTGTGCTTTCGGCAATTGAAGATCACAAACACACAAAAACGGAACACTAATATATCACACGTGTGATTTTAGAAGGCACAAGTGATTTGAAATCGCGTGATTTGAGTAAAAGTGATTTGCAGAACAGTGGTGCGATTCACTAACTTTTAACGAACCGACAATCGTTATATTTTTTTTTTTTTTTTTTTGGCGACATAAATATTCGCTTGCAGTAACGATAGTGTGATACTGTAATTTTTTTAACGATAGTAAACAGCTGTATTTTTCTAACATCTCTGTCTACAAAATGTTAAGTAATTGAAAAATAAGGAAAAGAAATAGTGTGTTGTCAAAATAAGAGCGATGTGTTGTTAATGCCACAACATTATTTTGTCAAAATGAAAAAATTGTGAAAAATTTGACAACCAGACGTTCTTCAAATTTTAACGCTATCGTTGTTAAATTAAGCACAAACATGATTTGTTCGCTTTAAACCATATATTTCTACCGTTTTTTTATATTTTTTTCTTGCATCATCTCCGAAACTTGTCTATTCCCCCTTATGGCTGAGGGTATAACAACTAAGCAATACACAAACCTTTTAAATCGCAGAAATTTTTCAGCAAAAAGTGATTATTCAAACATTAACGATTGAAAAGTTATTATCGCCTCATTACGATTTTACAAAACGTAAAATCTTAGAACGTCTTAAACCAAATAAATCAGTTTTTTTTTTTCAAAAACAAATACAAGAGATAAAACTGCAAAATAATTTATTTCATTTTAAACATTAAAAACGATCGTAACACTTCAAAGGCAAATAAACTTTAGAAATATTAGAAACATTTAAAATTGTTTAAAACCCAAGTTTCAATTTCGAAATTTCTAATTGAAATACTAAATTATCATTATTTATACTATAAAAAATTTCATTTAAATTTATGTTTTTTCAAAGCCAGACATTAAGGCGCCAACAAAAAGTATAACAATTTTATTTTCTTAAAATTTTAATTAGTTAATTAAACTGAACACATGCAGACAAAAGTCCAAAAAGAAAAAACCCATTAAAAACCTAATAAATTTATTTTGAGTTCAAAACTTTTTTTTTGTGGATTTTTAGGTTTTGTCAATTAATTTTTTTAATAAAAAAAAAAAAAACAAGTGACGCCAATTAAAAACTCTAAATATGTGTCGAATATTTTATTAGATTAAAGCGTGTAGTCATTAATTTGTTCATTTAGTTTTGAAAATAAATATTTTTTATAATTACGCCTAAATAATTTATTATTCTAGAAGGCTTAAAAAATATAAACTCTGCCCCTGTTTTTTAGCCCAATAAAAAAAAACTTTTTCTTTTGTTTTAGATGTTAATTGAATTAATTTTTTTTTTTTTATTTATTTAATAATCATAATTAGGGATGCGATTTCCATGCAAATGCAAGTTTTTTGTCGATAGTCTAAGAACGATGTCGACCAACTATCTTTCCAAATCATTAAATTTGCGTTAAAATGACATCGATTTGTTTTAGCATATTTTGATGAAAATGCATATTTTTGCATATGGGCACCGTGACCGAAAATTTAAAAGTCATTAAAAGCATATTCTATGATTTTTTTATAGAAAAATATTTAGATTTTACTAATTTTATAAATTCCCCCATAAAATCGTTTACTAAGACAAACAAGCAGACTGCAAAGTTGTACAAACGTAGTTTCTTATTTGTGAGAATGTTTATTGTATGTTTTCTTTGGTGCCTATTATGAACTAAATTCGATTTTCGACAGCTGTCGAATAAGCTGATCGAACGAATTTTTATTTGGTATTATAGCGCGCATTCGATAAAAATTTTCTATTGTGATTTTGTTAATTCACAGTAGTACATTTTCGATCAGCTGTCACTTAAAATAAAAAAAAATTTTGTTTACAAATTTAAAAAATTAAGTTAAACGTAACCACGGCGGAATTATGGTTGTTTTCAAATAATTTTGCTTCAGTGGGGTTTCATCCCGTTTTTTTACATGCTCAACTTTGCTGCAAAGCATTTGGTCCAAAAAGAATTTTGTCCCATAAGGAATATGAGCGTTTCCAATTGCTGTTTACGACGTTGGACTTGCATAAAATGAACAGAACTGAAAAAGAATATGGTATTTGGTATACGAACACAAAAAAAATTACAAATTGTTAAATTTTCAACAAGGTTTTTTACATTTATTTGCACGGTCGAAAGCAAATTTGTTTTCGTTGAAAAATTCGATGCACAACGAAATTTTCGACAGTGCTGCCAACTCATAATACCAAATTAACATTCGATAGTCGATGTTCGATAGCCAGCGAAAATCGTTTATCGAATGTAACTCATAATAGGTGCCTTTAATATTATCTTCTCTAAAAGAGATGATATTTGATAAAAATTATTCAGTAAATTATAATCCTATTTCTTCGACATTTTTTATTAAATATTATACTTTAATAAATTACACTACGGGACAAAATTTCAAATGAATCTGACAGCTAATTTTTATGTAAAATTTTCCGCTGAATCCGAATATGAAGTCAGAATTGTCAAAAGTAGAACAGTTTTTAAGATATTCCAAAATAACCGTTATTTGTGTTTTTAAAAAAGATGATGTGACTGAAATGCAAATATCTTCAAAAATGTTAAACGGATTATGTATTTTTTTATTTTTAGTGCAAGGTTATAAAATTTCTAAAATAACCATGGATTGCTTGTGAAGATTGGTCAAGAAATGACAGAGTTACAGGGGACAAAAGTTCAAGCTTCATTGAAAATTTTATGATTTTGTTCAATTTTGGTCTTTTCAAGTTATTTTTTTTAAACCAATGATTTAAAAATCCTAATGTTTTATTGTATGCGACATTAGATTATTTTAATATGAACATTTTGCTCCCAACAAGACATAGATTGGTACAAAAATGACAAAGCTACAGAAGATTTTGTAAATTAACCCACATAGAAATTCAATAGTTTCAAGCAATTTTTAATATTTATTGTTACTAAAAATTTAGCTTTGTATATTTATTTGTTGTGGGTTAATTCAATTAATCTATTGTAACTTTGTCATTTTTGCACCGATCTGGGTCCTATTGGGCACAAAATGTTCGTATTGAAATAGGCTAACATTTTATTTTTTGGATATTTGCATATCAGTCACATCATCTTTTTTAAAAACACAAATAACGGTTATTTTGGAACATCTCAAAAACTGTTCTACTTTTGACAATTCTGATTTCATATTCGGATTCAGCGGAAAATTTTACACAAAGATTAGGTGTAAAATTCATTTGGTCAATAAATTGTCACGTAGTGTTATTTAAGCTTAAGGTAATTTTTTTTATAAAATTAATTATTTTTATTTTAAAAATATAACAAATATAAAAATTATTCCAAAAAAATTTTCTTACATGGTCTGTTATCTAAGGAAGAGTTCGAAGAGAAATATGTTATTCGGTAAATTTTTTTTTTTTTTTTTTTTAATCATTCTTCAGTTAAATTATTATGGAAAAAAATTTACGTTCGAAATGTCACGTATCGAACCAGATTTTGGCTTAAAAAAAAAACAGAAGATTTTTGAATCAAACCAAAGACATTTTAATGTTAAATTGCTACGTAAAATTCTGAAAGTAGTTTGACTAAAAAATTGTGCCAGGTTTTGCTTAATTACGCCTTTTTATACATGGCCACAAAAACTACTTCTATTTTTTTCACGTTCGAACCGCTACTTTTTTTGCCATTATCTTTGACCTGGAATCGCTCCCTCCATAAACTTTAGCATAGATAACAGTGCTTTCTTAGTGCTATAATTTAAGGGTTAAAAGATGGTAAAAATATTTGTTGCTTAAAATGTTATTGCATTTTTGAAGCGTACGACCGTCACTTTCAACACTATGGAATAACCCATATTTAGGTTTTAAATGCATATTTTTGCATATTTTGACATTTTTGAAAAGTTCTTTAAAAATTGTTTAAAAACACAAAAAAACTTTCCAATAAAAAGATGCTTCTATTTTAAACCGATGCAGCACCTTACATGGTTAAGGCTTCCAATGGGCTTAAAATATTTTGTCCAAAACCTGCTTGGCACATGGGTTTTAACGCGTTGCAGAGAATTTAGAAGCCAATTCGATAATATTGCAATTTTTATGAAATGTATCCCTTCCACCGCAGCCAATAGTAGCAAAATGAGAAATGGCTAGCTAGAGCCTTCACAATTCTATTCAAAAAACTTCGAGTAATTTTAGAATGTTAGAAGAGCTTGTTGATGCAAATGATTGTGCAATTAAAAATGGAAATGAAATATTAAATTTAAATATCATCAGACTTCAATTAGCATTTGTATTTTCCAATTACGCACAGATTGGTGAAACAATAACTAATTAGGAGGGATTTAACTTTACTAAATACTCAAGTCAAAATAATTGATATTGCAAAAAGTAAAATTAACAATGTGAAAGGAAAAATAGCCCGACAAATTAAAAAAACATCCAAAACGTTTTGCAAAAAAAAAAAAAAAAAAAATAAGGATTTAAAAAAGTAAAATAAATTTCAAATATTTTTGACCAGGGTCCAAATTCTGGCAGTCGTGATCGAGTACTTTCTCGATTCGAAAGAAATTTTATTTCAGTCGATACTGAACGAATCGAAATTATTTTTTCAGTATTGTGAAATCCAAATTAATTATATATAACACTGAAAAAATAATTCCGATTCGTTCAGTATTGACAGAAATAATACAATATTAAATTGCCTTCGAATCGAGAAAGTACTCGATCACGACTGCCAGAATCAGGCCCCTGATCCGGAATCAAAGTGGGATCTGAAAATAATTTTTTCAAAATGCATTGGCATTTTTCAGTTTTACTTTTAATAAAACAGTACTTATTTATTTAAGCAAACTAAAATTTTAAATTTAAGTTGTTTAAAGATATTTGAATAGCAATATACTAAATTTTTTATATTTGTGTTTTTAGTAAAATTAAAAAACGTTTTTTTTACGGATCTTTTAGTGCATAGTTTAAGCGCATATTTTCGATTTTTTAGTGCATAAAAATCTTATCCCTAATCATAATACACATTGGTTAAAAAAAATCGGGCAAAGGTTTTTATAGTTGATGTTATATAATTTGGGGTCAAGAAATCGAATGACGCTTACCGTTTCGTCAGATTGGCTAGAGTTTTCGAGGCATTGGTATTTTTTTTATTTTTTCATTATGGGTTTGTATTATATGCAAAATATTAGAACATAAAACGGTGAACGCTATTCGATTCCTTGGCCCCAAATTATATAAGATCAACTATTAGAACCTTTGCCCGAAAACAATTCTAAATCCGAACACTGTACTCTTTTAAGAACATACACAGAAAAAAATATCTCAAGAAAATTTTTAACAAAAAATAAAATTTTAGGTCAACAAACTTTTTATTTGATTCAATAAAAAAAAATTTATTAAAATTACACTCTAGAAATTGCACTCAATAAAACATATTTAATAATGAAATAATTAAATATTTCTGCATATGGGGGATTTCATGTCAAGTGACCCAATTTTGAAATCGATGTCTTCCGATTTGGATGAAATTTGCACCAAGGTTAGTCCTATTGGATAGTAGTTTAGACACAATTTTTCAACAAGATCGGTCTAAAAGTTTCTGAGTTAGTGGGGGTCAAAATTTGACATTTTGGCCATACAGGTGTTCTTTCTTATCCCTGTAACTTATTACCTATTGGTGTTAGCAAAATTTGTCCCAAGTAGCTTCGATAGCTATTTGATCCATCTTATGAAAAAAATTTTTTTTGTTTTTTTTAAAAATTTTTTTTATTTTTTTTTTTTAAATTTAAAACTTTTTTTTATTTTTTTTTTAGCGGGTATGTTTTTTTTTTTTTTTTTTTTGTTCAAAAGAAAGCTTATGTCTTTTCCTTTAAGGTAGTTTTGGTCCCTTTTTGGGATGCGAGCGGCTTATGTATAAAAAAAAATAATTTTTAACCCTAGACAAGGGTTTTTCAATTTTTATCATATGCAGTGTTCTTTCTCATCCATTTAACTTATTACCTATTAGTGTTAGCAGAATTTGTCCCAAGTAGCTTCGATAGCTATTTGATCAATATTCTGAAAAATTTTTTTTTTGTTTTTTTAAAACTTTTTTTTTTAAATTAAAAATTTTTTTTTTAAATGTAAAATTTTTTTTTTTATATTTTTTTTTATCCGGAATGTTTTTTTTTTTTTTTTTTTTGTTCAAAAGAAAGCTTATGTCTTACCCTTTAAGGTAGTTTTGGTCGCTTTTTGGGATGCGAGTGGCTTATGTATAAAAAAATTATTTCTAACTCTAGACGAGGGTTTTTAAATTTTTAGCATATGCACTATTTTGAATTTTTTCCTATTTGTGTTTAAGTGTTTCTAAAGCCTTAAAAATTAAACGTTTGCAAAGAAACTAGACAAATTAACCTTTCCGACGGTATGTTACAAACCCAATTATTATTTTATACCTTCGATACTATAATGCCCACAATATGTTAATCCCAGGAATAAAATCACTTTTTTTCTGTAGAAATGTTGACAAATTAAATTCTTTTTATTAATTTGTAATAATAATTAAATTAATATATAATTATAATAATAATAATTTCTAATAATAATAATAAAAAGATAAAGATAAATAATTTAATAAAATTTATGTAGGAAAAATTAAAAAAAGAATTATTTGTCAACATTTCTACAGAAAAAAGTGATTTTATTCCTGGGATTACCATATTTTGGGCATTATAGTATCGAAGGTATAAAATAGTAATTGGGTTTGTAACATACCGTCGGAAAGGTTAATTTGTCTAGTTTCTTTGCAAACGTTTTATTTTTAAGGCTTTAGAAACACTTAAACACAAATAGGAAAAAATTCAAAATAGTGCATATGCTAAAAATTTAAAAACCCTCGTCTAGAGTTAGAAATAATTTTTTTTATACATAAGCCACTCGCATCCCAAAAAGCGACCAAAACAACCTTAAAGGGTAAGACAAAAGCTTTCTTTTAAACAAAAAAAAAAAAAAAACATTCCGGATAAAAAAAAATATAAAAAAAAAAATTTTACATTTAAAAAAAAAATTTTAAATATAAAAAAAAAAGTTTTAAAAAAACAAAAAAAAACATTTTCCAAAATATTAATCAAATAGCTATCGAAGCTACTTGGGACAAATTCTGCTAACACTAATAGGTAATAAGTTAAATGGATGAGAAAGAACACTGCATATGATAAAAATTGAAAAACCCTTGTCTAGGGTTAGAAATTATTTTTTTTTATACATAAGCCGCTCGCATCCCAAAAAGGGACCAAAACTACCTTAAAGGAAAAGACATAAGCTTTCTTTTGAACAAAAAAAAAAAAAAAAAAAACATACCCGCTAAAAAAAAAAATAAAAAAAAGTTTTAAATTTAAAAAAAAAAAATAAAAAAAATTTTTTAAAAAAACAAAAAAAATTTTTTTCAAAAGATGGATCAAATAGCTATCGAAGCTACTTGGGACAAATTTTGCTAACACCAATAGGTAATAAGTTACATGGATAAGAAAGAACACCTGTATGGCCAAAATGTCAAATTTTGACCCCCACTAACTCAGAAACTTTTAGACCGATCTTGTTGAAAAATTGTGTCTAAACTACTATCCAATAGGACTAACCTTGGTGCAAATTTCATCCAAATCGGAAGACATCGATTTCAAAATTGGGTCACTTGACATGAAATCCCCCATATGTATTCCATAAATAAAATATTTGAATCAAAGTAAAGGCAGTATTTTTACAATTCTTGTCCATTTTTTAGTAGCTAATAATTCTCATTTGCCTTACAGTTTTATTTGGAAAATATTTTTAGTTTTTCCAAAATCTTTGGAAAAAGGTTTCCTGATGATCTGGTCTAGCAACCATCGAAATGAGCATAGAAACTAGCTTATCCCACCACAATAAGTTTTAGTTTATTTATCAAAAAATAAAAGTTGAGCACTTCATAATCAGCGTTGCCGTTTAGGTTACTTTTAACCAAAATATGTTACTTTTATTCTCAATGTGTACTTGTGTACTTTTTTTCCATTTTGGTTACTTTTTTTCAACTAAAAAATAACAAATTGGTTATGTCTTACTTGTGGGCTAGACGGTCAAGATTTGCACTTTTAGTTTAAAAACCCCAAAACTTTTTTACCAATTCGCTCATACTTTTTTAAATTAAATCTAATTTGCTTTCAGTCTCTCTTTTAAGTTGAGTGTTTCACGTACAAGAAAACAGCTAATAACAATATTAATGATCATATTTTTCGATTATCTTTATAAGTTGTTTTATTGATGACATCTTGAAAATATATTACTCGGAAATGGCGTGAAGCCTACTTCCGTCTTTCAATTTTTGTGAATTTTAAATTTATTCTCTATTCGTTTCTTCTCTATGTTCTAAAATTTAGAATCTTAACTCATAAAGTCTAGTTAATCCTCAATTTTGGGAGAACAGAAGAAATTGTTACCTCAATTTTAAATCATTCCTTCGTTGTCGTAGAGCTGGGAGCATTGACCTAACAATATACTGCGGAATAAAAAATAATAAAATATATCTTGGAATTCTGTTTTTCATATTTATTACACATTTGAGTTAAGTTGATAATTTTTACAAGTTGTTGGCTTTTGGTAAAAAAATTTTAATTTATTTGTTTTTCAACAATTTTACATACTTTTCTAACAAAAAAAAAATATTTGTGCCCAGTGGAATATCAATAAACTTGGCATGAGTTTGCAGCGTGTTATCAAAACAATACGAAATCAAGAAATTAATTTTTTTTTACAACAAAATATTTTCATAAATATAAATATTTAAACGACACTTGTTTATTTGTTTATATTTGAATACAATCGTCATTTAGTTGTTCAACAAGTAAAGAGATAAAGACTTTAAAATTAATTTGAAACGTTCTACTCAAATATGTTGTTGACAAAACTTACAATAATTTCTTTTTAAGAAGTTTTTCGAAAAATCAACCTTTAACCTTATAAGGAGATGGGACCATGCAAGTCCCTTTGCGAAAAAATTCACTATTGTATTTTTATTGTTCCACAATATGGAATTACATTTGCCATATAATTTTGTTGGGAACGGTCGAAAATTAACCGAGCTGTACCTGACTGTTGTTTCACTTATTTCCGCTAAAAATTACTTAGTGCCGATTTACACACGTCAAGTTTGACTCGTCAAGTCTTGAGTTTTTAGGAAAGAGGGGAAAAGAAATGGCATTCTCTTTTCCCTTCCCTCGTTAATTCATCGACTCTACATAAAAATTGGCTCAAAGAACTTTTACATGAATCTTAACCTCCTAACAAACTTTTGGTCTTGCGGTTGCATGATTGCCCACGGGTCCCCAATAGGGTACACTCTCGAAAATCCTACTTACAGTTTTTTATAAACTCCCTTCTGTTTTGCAAGGGACTTTTTTTCGGGAAAAAGTGAGAAATTTCATGTGGACTTTTTATTTGAATAGGAGGAATGGGGAAAGAGGATTTTAAAAGTATTATTCATAAAGTATGTAATCTAAGTATGTTAACCAGGTGTTCCACTTTTAGCGGTAGTAGCTGTACTTTTTCACTGCTTTGTCTTTGTTTACTTTAATTAGTAAATGGTTGTAATTGTTGTATAAAAGCCACTAAAGTTCAGTTTCAGCTTAAGCAACAAAGTAAAACCAAGTGTCAATAAAATGTAATTAAATAATTTTTTTTTTATTAAGTAATAACTATTACAAAACAAATTATAGGTACCAACATTTTTGTATTTTTTAAAAAGCACACGTTTTCTGCTAAAAAAATAAATTGCATCTTAGCGAATGCAGCAAAAAAATTCATTAAAGCCACTTTGTTGAATCATTTGTGTATGAAAGTTTCATAATAAACAAATGAACAATTTTTTCTAGAAAAAGAATTCCTACAATTTTAATTGAAACAAAAACAAATTTGTTTTTCCCTTAACTTCCTACAAATTTTCATTATAAATATTCTTTGCCGAAATCATTCACATTTGCCGAGTTTTTGTAATTTTCTAATGATCTTGCGAAACTGGGTCATTCATTGTACGTCCTCTTGGCACCATTAACAATTTTCTGTGAAATGCGATAAACAACAAAATGCAAGGGCATGGTTCTTGTTAAAATTCAATTTTCTTTTTTTTACGAGTCGATACTTCCCAAAAGTTATTGAACGTCGCGTGCCATTGTTTTTATATTTTGTTGTTTTTATTGCGCCTAAAATTATCTTTGAAGTACGGATGTGTGCGAGTGCACTTTGGTTGGTATCGTCGTCCACCGTATCGGTGGGGTTGTAAAAAACAAGTCCAACAGATACTTTGTATACATCGCATATATTGAATTAAAATATATATTCGTTTAAATATGTGGCGGTTATTACTCTCAGAAATGTTTCTTGTGGTTGGTAAAGTAATGTTGTGCTGGTGCGCACATATACTCAACAGGGTTCGGAGTAAATCTTTTAAAATTTCGGAATTTCACTCGCGGAATTTAAGTTTAAGATAAAAATGTACAGACCACTATGAATTCAGTATTAATTAAAGAAATTTTCGATTTAGATAAAAAAAAAATCTCGAAACACTATTAGAGATACCTTAATTATTTAGACGATATTTTCGCTTATCTTCGAAATAAATAAATAAATACTTTGAACTTTCCTTTGTGCGCACTTTTTATAAACTCGAAACTGGAATTTATCCGTTCTATAAATTTTAAAATAAAACAATTATTCCTTTAATACCTCGCGCACACACAGAAAAAAATCAAGTTAAAAACGTAGAAAACAAAGTTGATTTAAAATTTTTCGGTGGTGATTTTGCTTTATACGTTTTTCATGTTAATTCAACCTGGTTTTACAATAACTGCGAACAACATTTTTTTTCTTTTAAAATAACTATAATTCATGTTAATTTAACATTGCAGTAAAGTTAGATCAAAATGTAATTTATATTGAAATAACAATCCGAATCACGTTGAATGAAAGTTATTTCAAGTTGAAACAACGTGAATTTCATGTAGAATCAAATTGGTTTGAGTGTGTTATAACAGTGTGAAGAAGCCTCAGAGACAACATATGCATTTATTTAAGAATAATTCAATACACTTACCCCTGTAACACATGTTTCACTTATTTTGAGTTCTCCTTTGTCAACAGAAGCATCAGCATCGCCCAATATGGATTTCGTCATCAATATACTTTGAAAACTTGATGCACTATTTAAGTAACTAATTTTAATTAAAAGAATACGGGAATTGTCCTCTTTTTATAACATATTTTAAGAATGAAAATAAAAAGTGTACATACTTAAGTATGAATGCATGTTAATTTAACAAGATACACTTTTGATTTTAATATAAAACTGGTTTTTATGGATTCAATATTGAATCCATATTTATTTATATTTTAATATTTTTTTTTTTTTATTTTAACAGTGAATAATATTAAATAAACATGATTTAAGGTTATTTTATATAAAATTATTATGAAATAATGATAAATTTAAAAAAAGGGCATACTTTTGCAGAAATTTACTATGATTCTCAATCAACATTTTTCCATGTTAATTTTACATTGGTATTTTTTTCTGTGTGCAATGTAAAAAAGTTCAATATTTTTCATATTACCAGATCTTGAAGAAGTAAATGGATAAGTCTAAATTAATTGAGGAAACAAATTTTTTTTCTTGTGCATTAATTTGAATATACATACATATCTCTCCTAAATAGTCGTACACATAGAAAAAAATCAAGTTCTAAACGTAGAAAACAATGTTGATTTAAAATTTTTCGGTGGTGATTTTGCTTCATACGTTTTTCATGTTAATTCAACTTGATTTTACAATAACTTGCAAACCACATTCTTTTCTTTTAAAATAACTATCATTCATGTTAATTTAACATTGCTGTAAAGTTAGATCAAAATGTAATTTTTATTGAAATAACAATCCGAATCACGTTGAATGAAAGTTATTTCAATTTGAAACAACGTGAATTTTATGTAGAATCAAATTAGTTTGAATGTTATGTAACAGTGTGAAGAAGCTTCAGAGAGAACATATGCATTTATTTAAGAATAATTCAAAACACTTACCCCTGTAATACATGTTTCACTTATTTTGTATTTCCCTTTATTAACAGAAGCATCAGCAGAATGGCCCGATATGGTTTTCGTCATAATTCTACTATGAAAACTTGATGTACTATTTAATAAATAATTTTAATTAAAAGAATACGGGAATTGTCTTCTTTTTATAACATATTTTAAACATGAAAATAAAAAAATGTACATTCTTAAGTATGTATGTATGTTAATTTAACAAGATAAACTTTTGATTTTAATATAAAACAGGTTTTTATGGATTCAATATTGAACCCATATTTATTTATATTTTCATATTTTTTTTTTTTATTTTAACAGTAAATAATATAAAATAAAGGTAATTTAAGGTTATTTTGTTTTAAATTAATATGAAATAATGATAAATTTTAATAAAGGGCATACTTTTGCAGAAATTTCCTATGATTCTCAATCAACATTTTTCCATGTTAATTTTACATTGGTATTTTTTTCTGTGTGTATACCCTCACCCTGGTAAACAATTCTTTTATAGGATTCACGTCATTCTGTGAGCAATGGTGCATGTGTTTACCAAGTGATCACACCGAGGTTTTGCTTTGCGATTGTCTTGTTTATTATATGTGTAGTGCCTCATTTTCATACGATTCACGTCCCCTACCCAGCAGTACCACCGGGCTAAAATTCATTTTTTTTTAATACACGTTGGTTGGTACGAACACTATCTCGCACATGAGTTATTCAGTTCTATATTGTTTTTGAGTTGTTGTACTCAGATCTTTTAATGGTTTGTTGATATTGTAAAATTGTTTGCTTTTATTTTGTTTGTTTGACATTGTTATTTTTTTTTTTTGTTATAAGGGGTTGGCAATTTGTGCATTTATTTTAAGGAAAAATATATATATCATTAAACACAAATTTTTTTGTGTAATTTATAAAGTTTTGGATAATTTTGTTGCTCTATCTGTGTTAATTTAAACTTGGATTCCGGCAACACTGCCTCATGATGATGTGTTTATCGAAGATGGCAATTGACAGGAACACTCAAGGCAGATCCCGATAGAAGGATTTCGTTACGAATCCTTTATATACACACTCGTATGTACGTATGTTAAAGAATACATTTACAATAATGTATACGTATATACAAAAAATCCATGCCAGTTTAAATGAAAACCTGTATTTAAACATTTAAAAAAACATCAATTTGCATATAATTTCACCCTCTAATTGTAATACCCCTAACCACAGCCGGAAAAGTTATATATAAATTCGTTTTTTATATACATTCGTTTGTCACTCAGTTTGTAGTTTGTTCAATATTTATCATATACCCTTTTAAGTACATACATATATTATGGATCCTTATGAGTGGCAGAGTTTATTTAACACTGCCCTTCAATCCGTTTGTCTGTCCATGTTTATGTAAAAAAAGGTTTTCGAAAGACTCAAAATATGATGGGTTGTATTTTTTTATACATATAATCCGGAATAGTTTTTTATTGAAATTCAGTTATATATTTAAATAGGTTCAGAAATGAGAATGAGTTTTAAGCAAAAAACCACAACTTCCTCAAATTTTTACCCATAAATCGCTTATTTTACCGATAATCCTTTTGCTTTGTAAAGTTTACTTATAATTTATTGACCTTTTCTTCACTTTCAAATGAAATAAACCATACTACGCAGAAAAAAATTTTGCACCAGTAAACACATTAATCAAAAATAAAATCAGTTTTTATTAAAAATTTAATGAAGTGAATGAAACGTTTAATCAATTTTATTAAACGTTTAATCAAGTGTATTAAACGTTTAATTGACAATATTAATTTGCACCAGTAAACAAATTAATAATATCAATTAAAAGTTTAATTCACTTGATTAAATTTTTAATTAGAACTGATTTTTTTTTTTTTTTTTTTGATTAATGCGTTTACTGGTGCAAAATTTTTTTCTGTGTAGGAAGAAGGACTAAATTTGTCTGAGATATTTTTTCTCTTTAAATAGTGTTTTATATTAAAAATGAGCCAAATCGGAACATAAAAGCTAAGGATTAATTATTTTTTCATTATTTTGGTGAAGGGTATATTAGATTCGGCATAGCCGAATATCACACACTTACTTGTTTTAATTATCATTGTTATTGTAAACGATGACAACCGAAATTTGTATATCGCATTTTCTTTTGGTTTTGTTTATGTCGTTTTGTGTTTGTTTTTGTTTTTATTATTTTTTTTTTTTTTTTTTTAATTTTTTGGCATACAAAAAAATTGTTGCTAATTGTGGGTGGAAGGTTTATTAGAGTGTTGACAGATGTAGGGAAGTTTTCCCTTTTTGTAGGGAATTTTTTTTTTTTAATTTTGGAACTTAGGGAAAAAATTACAGATTTTAACAATAAACTCCTTAAAATTTTCTCGAGACATACTTGCCCCTTATCGCCACTTTTAAGGGGGGCTGCCATACAAATATTGCGTTTTATAAAATTCTTAACTTAATTAAAATAAAATCAAATGTTTGTAACAGATTTAAATCATTTATGGCTTGTTTTGTTTGCAATTTTTTTATGTGTCTGCAAAAAATTAGAAGCCTAGCTGCATTTTTTAATTTTTTATGAATTTTAAAAAAAAAATTTCGAAATTTTGATAAAAAAAATGGATTTTTTTTCCAAAAAAAAAATTATGTATGTTTCAAAAATTTTATTTTGGAATTTCGGAAAATTCATATTGGGGTTTAAAATTTTCAACGCCACTAGATATGCAGCGTTTGACAAAGAAATGTCATATTAAGTTGGTTTAAAAAAAAACGACGTTAAGGTGTGACTTACAATTAACATCGTGCACTGTGGTTAGACCACCCTTTATTTTTTTTAAATATTTTTCACAAAATTCTAATCTATATTTTTTGTTTATTACTTTCTGTGTTTTTTATTTACTCTATTGTTTGGTATTCAGCTTTCTGTTAAGTACAGAGTTGTATTTTATGGCTTAATTTAAATGTTTTGCCGCTTTTTATATTCAAACGGGCGTTTAATTAGGGGAATAGTTGATGTGGCAATATTCTCATTTGACAATAAATGAATGGAGTACTTGGAAGTCTACAGGAGAGGGCCGCTTAAGAGAACGATATTGAGTAACTTGTTGTCGCTCGCCTTAGTTTTCAATCGACATCGTGGGCCAAGCTGTTAATTTTGCAAAATTGGTTAAAATGTTATTGTCTTTACCAGAAGCTAACAAACATTCATACTGAGATCAGTCTATTAATTTGAACTGCATACATTTAAAATGTACAGCTACATAGTAATTTTGATGAACTCAAAAGAACTATTTTTACACTACTGCTTAAAAGCCAACATTATATTTTTAACTTTTACTTTATTATTTTTTTGTATTTATTCTTAAGTAAATATTTTTGTTACGCTATTTTTGTAAATTAAATTAAAAAAATAGTGTTTTGTTATTTCTTTTTTATACATGTTTGTGCGTAGCTACTATAATAAAAAGAATTTAATTAAAGTTTAAAAAAAGGAAATGAATTTATGTGCAGGAAAAATTGTAGGGAAATAAAAGTTTGGGCGTAGGGGAACTTTTTAGGAAATGTTGAGATTTCCTTAAATTTCGTCTGGCATCGCTATATATTTTTAAGAAACATATGTATGTATATATGTATATGTTTAAGTACAAACAATAAATTAAATTTAAATGCGTGTTTTAACTTTCGGATTATTTTATTTGTTACACAAAAGCTTTTTGTGGCAGGATTTATGGATATTGTAGTAAAAAATTGTGTACATATTTAGAACATGGTGTGATTTTTTTCGCTCCTAATAAACATATGGAACTGCAAAAACTATAAAATAACCACAAACACCTGTTAGTTGCTTTGATTTAAAAGCGTGAAACTAAGTGGTCTGATAAAAATAAAAGCTTGATACTATGATACCCTACAAGAACTTGTTAAGGATTTAAGAAAAACTAAGCAAATCAAAACACAAAATTGTTTTTGAGGCCGCTCTCCTAGGATTTTACATTTTTTTTAACAAAAAATCAAATATTATAAATCTTTACTATAGAACTAAAATTGTATGAAATTTGATTACCTTTGAATCTGACAATAAGCTTTCTGAAACGTCTGCCCATCTTTCACTCATGAGTAAGTATGAACGTTTTTAAATTTCCCATCTTATTTTCATTCCTGAATATCAAAAAAAAAAACAAAATGCGCTTGTTTATTCATGTTTGAGATGATTAAGTTTCTTCGGTTTCTAATAGTTTTCATACAAAAACGAAAATAACATGAACAACGCTGCTTATAACACCCACACCTCAATAGTGAGAAGAGTGTTATGCGTTTGTGTCCTATTTATACCTTTTAGTGTACCGCGCCTCAGAATCACATTTTGAAATGATCGAACGGTGTCCATCCGCCTGTCTGGCCATTTGGGAGATAATTTATTAAAATTTTAATTTGGAATATATAAATAAAAATTTTGGAATAAAAAAGTACTGGTGTTAATAGAAGTGTTTAAAAATTTTGACCAAAAATTTTATTTGTAAATATGTGCGAGCGTGTCTGATAAAATAGATTTTTTTCCGTGACAGCGCTTAAGCACGCGGGACCAACTTTTTCCGCTTGACAACAAATGTATGGGCCTTAGGAGGGAGACTTTCAAAGATCGAATTAAAAAATCATTTAACTTGGCCCAGTTGTTTTTCTAAAAATTAGTTTTGGCCAAAAAAAAAATAAAAATTTTTCTATTGTGCATACTTCTGATAATAGAAAACGATGGTAAAATTCTTTGTCACATTTCCTATTGCTTTTTTCTCCCTCATTGACTCCTATTCCAGCAATCTGGATTAATCTCTAATAAAACCATTAACATAAGTTCTGTTAAGTAGTTATTGTTATTCTGTAAGCACAACATAATAGGTGTGATCCCGTACTTTTTGGGTAAAGTTCGGTAAAATGAGAGTAAACAAAAATTTCTTTCACTAATAGACAAAAATGTACAAAAGTACGGGAACAATAAAAACCAAGTTTCTACATCAAAAGAAAACGTTACTAAGCAAACGTTTAAATAAATTCATAAATGACACATTAGCATGTATAAAAGTAAAATTAAAACATTTTTTAACATTTACTAATTTTTATTTTGTTAATATTTTTTATGTAAAATCAATTGAAATGGATAATCATTCAAAAAAAGCAAACTTCGATCTACCAAAGGTTAAAATACAATTTGGTTTAAGGATTGATGTTTGACTATTGACGTCAGCAGTCGTCGATGGCTGCGAGTGTAAAACGGCAAATCCATCTGAGGAGATCGAGTGGTTGCGATCGAAACATGTCATGGTAACCTGTCGGCCTGGGTTCGAGCCCCGGCCACGGTCAAGAATGAAAGATTATCAATGACAATTTTAATTAATTTTCATGTTGTAAAATTCCTTTCTTCATAAAAATAATTTAATGAAAATTAAATTTAATGAACTTAAGCCTAATTAAAAATATGAAACAATTTGGATTAAAAACCATAAATAGTTCAACAAAATAACCACAATACTAATTATATTTTTTATTTTAATTCTTTTGGTAATACTTGTTTGTAGTTTTTTATTGTTTATTTTTTGACACAGCTGATTGGTTAACAGTTTTCCCAATCCGCCCAAAGAAAATGTACGGGCTACTTCGTGCAAGAAGAAGAAAAATATTTTTCTCTTAAGATCTCTCACTTTACCAAACTATAAATACGGGAACAGTTTTCGGCAAGATTGGGATCACGCGGGCTCACAACGTTGAGTTCGGAACCACAGCTACTGTGTCTAGTGTTATAGATTTTAAAATTTTACTTCTCACACATCTTTCTAACTGTTTACTTTTTTGTTTGAACTTTTCATACCACTCCTTACCACCTGTGATGTATATAATTTTGTCATTAATTTTTTAATTTCTACAATAAGACCCTATAAATTAAGTATATAAATTTAAGGTCCTTTTAAGGTTGTTTCAAGAATGTCCATCTACCCGTGTGTCTGGGTTTTCCGAAGTCTCCAGAACGGGTTGTTATATAATTATTTGTGTCACATATGGTTCGTTAAAGTTTTTATTTATTATAATTCAGCTAGATCGGTCCATAGATGCCCAACGGAAAATATTCTCGCCAATATTTTTTAAGTATTTAAACGATTAATCAAAAATTAAATCAGTTTTAATTTTAAATTTGATCAAGTGAAGTAAACGTTTAATTACTTATATTAACCACATTACTGCAGAAAATGTTGTTAATGCCAAAAAAATTCCAATTGATACTACATATTAATTTGTTTACTGGTGCAAGATTACTTAGTTTTTTAATTAATATCACAACTTTCTCAATTGAAATTAATTTATATTGTTTCCTCTAAAGAGTAATTTTTTGGGAAAATTAACAAAATCGGCCCATAAAGAACATAATTATATTCAAATAACTATATTTTTTCCGAAATAATGGTTTTAGCACAGTAGCGCTTAAAAAGTATAAGCTAAGAGGACAAAATTTGGCTCAGATATTTCTAAAATGGTAAAAGTATTAAAAAAATTTAAAAAACGCGAAATCGGTTCATTATATAGCCCCATACAAGTGTTCTTCCGAGTTAAGAGTTTTAAGTGTGATAGGGACAATAAAAACCAGCTATCTTGATAAAAATTGAGCTCAAATATTTTCAGTTATTCTCATACTATAAAAATGTTTTGGTTTTCAAAATTAACGAAATCGGCCTATTATTTCACCTAGCTCCCACACAAATTTGCTCCCGGAATAAGGATTTTAGCACGAAATTGGGCCATTATTTTACCTGGCCCCCATACAAGTGTGCTCCCGAATTAAGTTTTTTTGTACGATAGGGTTCATACAAAACAAGCTAGGTTGATACAATTGGGCTCAGATATTATCAGAATATAAAATTTGTTTCATTTTTTAAAACAGAGAAAACGACCTATTATTTTACCTAGCGCCCAAACAAATATTCTCCCGGAATAGGGATTTAAAACGATTGCGCCTCGGATATTTTTACATACAAGGAGGATTTACTATTAAAAATCAGCCAAATCGTTTCATTTTTTCACCTGGCCCCAATACAAGTGTCCTACCGAGTTAAGGGTATTGGTATGATAGAGTCTATATTTAACAAGCAAGTTTGTTAAAATTGAGCAAATATTCTATGTGTGTGAGATTTGTTTGGTTTTACGAACCAGCGAAATCGACATAATCAGCCTTATTCCGATTGTCGTTGTCGTTGTCGTCATCGACAGTGTCGATTTTTGTATCAGATAAAAGTGACACACAGCCTGTGTTCTTTAATCTTCAACAAAAAACGACTTTGTCGATAACGACAACCGGAATAAGGCCGAATATTTCACCTAGCGCCAATACAACTGTGCTCACGGATTAAGGATTTTGGCATGATAGTGACTAAAATCGAAGAGCTAGGTCGTTCAAAATTGACTTAAAAAAATTAATAAATAAATTGTTCTTTAGTATTAAGCTTAGTATGTTCATAGCATTACCTAGCTCTTAGAACAAATATCGTCTCAGAAAAGAGATTTTTAAATGATTTGTTCTTTAGTATTAAGCTTAGTATGTTCATAACTTTACTTAACTTTTTTAATGATTTTTTATTCGGGTTTTCATATATAAAGATATAAAGTTTAGCAAAAAAAATTTTGCATAAAATGTCGGGGAAAACCGGTTCATTAACGGAAGAGCTATTTGGGCTTCTTCACACAGCTTAATTAATGTCTTATTATCATTCATTTGGAATACATCATTTTGACCCAACTAAATGTTTAAGGCCAAAAAAAATCATGTTTGTTTACTCAAAAACATATGTTAGAGCAATAAACCTCGATTTCGTGTTTTATTCATTTTTTGTACTTTTCGCAAAATAAAACAAGATTCTACTAGCAAAATTATTAAAGCAATATCCATGGTTACGTTTTATTAAACCTGTTACGTTTATTCACATTATAATACTTTTATATGGAATAATTTAATAAAAATTTGAATAGTAAATTATGTATTTGAAATTCTTGTGGTAAGTTACGACTGGTAACATAGAAATACTAGTTCTAACGCACTGTGGTATCATGAAAAGAAAAACAAGAAAAATCTATTCAAAACTATTTAAATTACAAACAATATTGTTTACCATTTTTTAATAAGTATTTTATTTATTTATTAAATTTTTTTTTGCCACAGTAACAAAATATGTTAATTTTACAAGTTTAACTTGTTTTAAATTTAAATAAAAAAATTCTCCCAAAATAATTTTTGTAAAAAAAAAATAAAAGCAAAAAAGTAAAGTGCAACAACCCCGGCTATTAAATACCTAACCAACACCACTAACCCCATTCACACTATTCCACAAGTCTAAAGAATTTCATACTATTGAACTTTTTTCATACTACGTTTATCTGCATACCGCTTTTAATTATTTTGTGCAACAATTGTTCGTGTTCCTTTGAAACCGACCAAATTTGTAAAATATTTTTCATTTATTATCTTTTTAAAAACTTTTTTTGAAAAAAATCGTTGTTATAATCACAATAGTTGCATATTTATTAACTGCCTGGCCCACAATATCGACTAGAGCATTTCTTTCGAATATTTATGTTAAAAACAAAAACAAATTTAGTTTCTTATGATTGTTTTCAATATAAAAATTCGAAAGAAATGTTCTTGTCGACATTGTGAGCCATGCAGTAAATTTTTATCTCTCCTGAAAAAATTCAAAGTTTTTGAATTTGTTTGTCATTGTAACGAGTACTTGCAAGATAAAACAAAATTTCGATAAATTGTCGTTTACGATATAATCGCAAATAGGGCTCGATATCTCCCTTCAAAGAAGTCCATCTTGCATAAAAAACACCTTATATCTTATGGGGTGGTACAGAACAGTATTCCTGAAATCCTTTTATTTATGTAACTCTTTTATGACAATGCGAAAAAACTTTAAATATTAACACAAAGAACGTCAATATTCTTAGCGCCATTCGTAGTCAATCCGATCAAATTTTTTAAAGGAATATTGTTTGTTGATAAAAAGTTTTTTATAAGAAGAAAAATTTTAACGGCATCTGACTTGGTAAACTCAAAAAAGGTGACAAAACTATCCTTAATAAAACGGAACACCCTCGAAGTAACTTGATACTACCCAACAAACACCGAGCTTTGATTTCAAATTGAAAATGGTTTGAAATCAAACGTTTTCTCAAACGACAAACGTTTGATAATGATTTGAAAATCATTTAAAAATCATAGCATTCTCAACAAAAAGAGGAATTTATTTTCAAATTGAAAAATGCCTTCATTTTCAACTTGCTTTCAAACGTAATTCTCAAATGTTTTTCAAATGTGGATTATAATACAATGTGGAACATAAATAAAAATATTTTATTTTTTTAAATTAAATTACCTATTTATTAAAATTAACTGTGAGATAAACATTCGGCAACATAGCTAAAAGATGAAATAAGGTTTTTTCCGTCCTCTAATTCTTGCAAAGACGAAATTGGCTCCCTTTTATTTTGAGGATTGTAGCACCGCGATCGTACAACAAACTTTCTTCACTTTCCCGTTTTATTTCCTTTTTTTTTTTTTTTATTCTTAATCATTGTAATTAATCACAAATAATTTTTATTTTTCACAAGAAATAAACTGTTCACTTTATATTAAAATTTATTTTTAATAGTAAAACACATGTAACCACAAAGTAAAAAATTTAACTTTAATCGCCATTTTTAATGCTTACATTTATTTTTCGCTTTAGTGCTTCCAAGTTTTGTTTTTATTTAAATTTAACATTTGACATCAAATTGATAAAACATTTGATATCAAATGTTTATTTTGAAATCCTTATCAATTTGAATTTAAATGTTAAATCAAACAATTGAAAAACGTTTGAGAATTGTGTTTGATGTCAAATGATAAAGTGATTTCATATCAAAGGTTTGACTTCCTTGTTTGTTGGGTAACGTTAAACATTTCATTTCATTGCAAGTTTTTAGGAGAGAAAAGAAAGAAGAAAGGGGTTGGAACGGAGATGCTTGTACTCAGTCATCAAGCTTTGTGTTTTTATTCGTAGGCATATGCTCAACGATGGCTGCATGTTAATTTGTTTCCTTTTCTTTTTCTCTTTGATTCGATGTGAATAAAATTGTTGCTTTAAAAGGGAATTCAAATGAAATTGTGCAGCAAAAATTGACTTATTAGTATCAAAATAGTAAAAACTTGTGAGCAAAATTTCAGTTTTAATCCCTAATTTTTTTAACTTTTTTTATGCATCTATAAAAATACAACTCTGATAAATTTAAAAAACTTATATAAAAAAAACTGGAAAATTTCTTTACTTATTTTTGGCATTTCATCACAAGTTATTTTCACACTATTATGTTTACCTTTCGTTTCTGAGTTTTTGACATGTCGTAATACTCAGTATTATAATACAAAGAGCTTGTTAAATACAGTAGAAAAAACGCTTTTAAATTTATACCTACATGATTTTTCAAAAGGAGCCCCTATATAACCCATGTACGAATTTTAACAAAACTTTGGGAAAAAGTAAAAGTTGTAATAGCAAACACAATAAGTTAAATGTTTGCAGGAAAATAACTCAGTACTGTAAAAGTTTTATATTTATTTTGTATGTTACTTTACGCCACTGTGCCTTATTTGAAAAATGTGCTAGTCATATATATTTTTAAGAATGCTTTAAAATGTGTTTAATATTCATGCTTTTTTTGTGCTAATAACAATATTAGGCCTTGAATTTAAAATATTATTGCAACCACATTTTTATAATTTAAATATTAATTTCCAAACAACAACACACCTCTTTTGTCATTTTACAATTTCTTGCCATTCAATCAAAATTTACATTAAACGGTGTAGACTATTTAAAAAAAATTAGCAAAACTTGTCATAAGCGATTTTTAAAAGTGCACTACAAATTGACGGCAATTTTTTAACTATTTTTAACAATAAACAATTTATTTGTTTGCATTGAAAAAAAAAGTTTAAAACAGTTTGTACAATTTTCAGACCTTTGTAAGTACATAGTTTATCGAGCCATTACCGCAAAAAAGCTTAAGCGACAAAAACGAAATTTTACAGAAGAAGTTTCTTTTTATTTTATTTCATCAAAATTTTTTATGAAGGTTGTCGCTTAAGATAAAATTGTTTTTGCTAAAAAATCTTAACGGTACCTTATGTGACCATGATATTATAGGAGATGATTCAAGTGTTGCCAGTAAAGTTATTAATTAAAAAAAAAACCAAATTGAAAATTATGTCGCTTAAGCTTTTTTTGCGGTTAGGGCTCTTTATTATAAATTTTAAATATCGATTTTGTCATTCCATTTGTAAGTCATCGAAACATCCATTAAAGCACTTTACCCCATATTGCGATTAGCTGAAGGAACTAAATTTGGTTTAAATATTAAACATTAACTGCCTGTTTAATGTAATTTTCTATGCAAACGATGACGTTCGAAATCGATGAACAGGCTGTAAAAAAAAATTATAGTACTTAAAATAAAGACGAATTTTCCACCGAGATGACTCTGGGTAATTCAATTAAAAATACTGCCCTTAGAAGAGTGCCTATCAGGAGGTGTCGGAGGCTTGAAATTGGCAGTTCTCCAATAACGCGGCTGACCGTAGTTTTTGTTGGTGCTACGGAAAGCAGTAGCGCCCAGAACTTTATAGGTCCTCGATTGGCACGTGGTGGCTAACCTAAACCCTAAACGCTGGAAGGAAGATCTTACAAAAGCTAAAAAAAGGTGTTTAAGTTCGCCTGAAACCTAAAGTTAAGTTTGGCCTGCTGGCGAATGTTCCTGTGTGCTGTTGCTTCATAACAGAAGCTGTTTTGCAGTTGAGATAAGCCAGATACATCATTTAGGAGGCAGGAGGCGTTACTCGGTGTTTTGAGCACTACGAAGTTTTGTCGTAAGGGCAAAAACCTACGGTATTCTTGAGCGCATCTGTTTCTCATAACCGCATGAAACAAGATAATTCCTTCTAGAATGTGCTTTTTTAAATAGTAGTGGGTATAAAGATTCGAAGTAGCCCTACATATAACGCGTTCCCTTGTGGTTTTTTTTAACTTATTCTTTGGCAAACCTTGTCTGTTTTGAAAGCGTTGACATAAGCAATTCTATTTATTACAAAATATTGTTAAAAAAAAAATTACAACATGCGATATTTTAATCAATTTTTTACTGAAGCCAATTAATTATTTTCATATTTAATTTTCTGTTAAATGTTTTAAATTTAAAGTGCTAAATGCCATAAACGGCGACTAGAACAGAAAGGGAGAACAAAAACCTAACTCAACTGTTAAAAAGCAAAAACCTTTACCTATGATTGTGCTTCTTACTATGTAGCAGTATTTAATTTGTTGTCTTAGCTCACACACACTGAATTTTAAGATATACTTTTCTTTTCCTCTATCTCTTTCTACTCTAGTTGTCTTCTACAAGAAAAACATTTATTTCTCCCACCCAGTAAAAGGCTCATAAATCGTGATAAGAAAAAAGGGAATATTTTGTAAGACAGAAAGTTAACATCTCGTTAGTTAATTTAAAATTGTTATCAGGGCTTTTAAAATGATTGAGAGCATATGCTCAAGAGCGTACAGTGATATAGTACATATGTTAAACTTTTAGCATAGTTTTAGAAAAGTAAGATTAATGGACAAAAGAAAAAACATAGGTCAAATTCTTAAGATTGAAATCAAAATTCGCAAAAAAAAACTCTATTTCAAATTTCAGTTACCATATTGAAAATTCGGATAAAATAACTTTTGTCAAAAAAAGAGATCCTAAGCTAATACCTTAAATTTTACAAGGTTAAACAGATATCAAAAACATTAATTTCCGTGATAACGAACTATTTGCAGCCTAAAATTGAAGCCCTTCATCTCGATTGCAAAATTTTATTTTCTTCTTTGGTTCGAGAAAAGTAAATGAACATTTTACATATTTGACCTAAGTAAGGGGACCGCCTTGAATATGTGCGTAAAGCAGGAAATAAATATAAAACAACATTTTTTTCGAATTGTTTTAAATGTCGCTTCAAGAAAATCCCTAAAATTAAAACGAAATAAAGATTAGTCATCTTTAACAAAAGAAAACAATTAGCGATAGCAAAAAGTATAAAAATAAATTTATGAATGAAAACTTTTTGGACATTTATTTCTGTACTCTCGTGTTATAATACAAGCCGCCAGAGCAATACGAAAAGTTTGTTCACCTTTATAAATAAAGAATATAAATTAATTTTTTTGTTGTATTTTATTATAAATTAATTAAAATATTTACAAAGATGATTATTGTATAATAAATTTGTTGTTATTTTACAATTCTTATATCCACACCACAATAGTAATAGCATAATACCAAGGTTGGCAACCGATACCGATTGCAAAACCGCTTAAATTGAATGCCAGTATTGATACTGATACCGAAATAAGCTTTTTGCATAAAATACCTGTATACGTATACCAGTGTTGCAAAATTGAAATTTTGAAATGGTACTGAACTTCAACTATAATAGTATTTTTTCCACCAAATGGTAATTTTTGTTAAAAAAAAAAAACAATAATTTATAAAAAAAAAGGAACAAAAATTTTTTTATTGGAATTCATTTATCTAAGTAATAGCAATTTTAGTATTTATATTTGAGATACACATGTAAATAATATTTGAGGTACACATGTAAATAACTTTTCTGTTATACATAAGCGTCAAGCGCCCCATCCATTTAAATATTATTGTATATGTTATTCGCTATATTATTTCTATATGGCCCTATATTATTCAATAAGTTGCACAATGGTTTCAATTAAAATATGGCGCAACTCTTATTAAAACAAAACATAACCTTTAAAGCAAAACAACATAGTACGTTGATGCAAACACATTTCACAGTATGGTGCACTTCTTTTCTGATTTCGATTCTTGCCAATATATTGTGTCACCTTCGACTATCACAAATCCATTGGCTTTAAAATTGAACAGTTATATGTACTGCAAGTGTATGAGCCGCTTAAGGTACGTTTTTTAGTATTTTCTAAAAAAAAATATTTGAAATAGTTCATATATGTATTTATGAATAAGTTAATAAATTAAAAATTTTATTTGTGTTTTATTCAGACTTTTACATATTTTACATACTTAGAACTTAATTCTGAAAAAAGTTTAAAACATAAGTGTTTTAAAATCAAGATTTTAATTCAGTGCTTAAAGATAAAGCAAATTTACTTTAAGAGATCATAAGAAATAGTATAACTACAACAGCAAGTACCAGTTGATTTTAATAGATTTTTAGTTTTTATCAAACTTGAAACAGTTTCTACGTGTAAACGATTTCTTCCTTTGTTTTTTACATCATTTTGCATTTGAAAATGTGCGTTCAATTGATGCTCAGAAATGAGGTATCGATAAAATTCCAAAAGCAATATGTGAAATGTCAGCTAACATTAGTTTCGTTCTTAATTTTGGCTATATTTTTCCAAGAAATTTAAATATTTTCAGTTCTAAAATGCTTTATTTCTAAAAGATCCGCTAGAACACGGAATTAAGTATTGATATTATTATGTATGCATAGTTTTCTTTATCGTTTGTAAATAACATTAATAACAACAGTATTATGCTGATGGTTTTTTCAGAAACAATATTTTCTGGAGTGAAGCTGATTATCACTTTTAAGGTTTTATGTTCAAAACAAAATTTAGTTCTTAAAGTTTCGGAAATTCACTTTATAAACCATTTCCTTAGGATAGCACGTTTCTATTAGTATGGTTTTCATGTCAATTTTCCACTAACATATTATCCTATACATTCATTTGTATAAATTTTATTGCCAGTTGTAAGAACAAATATTCCATTCTGGAAAGCAAAATATGAATCCTGGCTTCCACGCTTTGCATTTCAATATTAACGTTAATAATTTTTTAAAAACAACATAAATTTTGCAACAAACACATGATAGAAAACCTAAGCCTGCTATCGAAATGATCACATAACAGTTAAAAAGCTCAAAGTATAATAAAGTTCTGAAAACAACGCGGGGGTACTGCGGTATTTTCAATATGAAAAAGTACAGAAAAAAATACCAAAGTACTGAATTTTTCAACATTGACGTATACCGTTTCCCTTAATACCGTTATTGTGCTTGTACATTTGTTTCGGTATTAAAAAATAATATAATTTTTCAAATAGAAAAATATTAAAAGTTTCCACACTTCTGCTAATGAAAAATATGTTTTAATTTCAAAAGATTTTGTTATTCGTGCTTAATTCCCAGTTTTTATTATTGATAAAAACACTTGAAATTTATTGTTGATGGGATAAGCTATTCCTATGCGCATTTCACTGGTTGCTTAGGCCAGATCATCAGGAAACTTCATCCATAAAGATTTTAGAAAAACTAAAGATATTAAACCAAATAAAACTGTTAAGCGTATAAGACTTATAGCAACAGTTCTACTTGTAATAATATCAAAGTTTAAACAAAACACATCAACAATAAACAGTGGGTTTATCTCATCTTACATTCCCCACTACAATGGATGAAGTTTCCTGATGATCTGGCATAAGCAACCAGTGAAATGCGCATAGGAATAGCTTATCCCATCAACAATAAATTTCAAGTGTTTTTATCAATAATAAAAACTGGGAATTAAGCACGAATAACAAAATCTTTTGAAATTAAAATTTTGTATTCCCAAAAATTGAAATTACTTTTTGATAAGAAAAATATGTTTGTTAACTTGATGCTCTATGGATGCAACACTGTTATTGTTTTGTTACTTATGGCGTTTTCTTTTCTAAAAAAAGTGTTGCATAAGTGTTACATGTGACTTGGCAACATTTTTAAATGCACCCCTAAATTTTAAGAAGTGTTTCATATTTTACGTTTAGAAAAGAAAACAAATTTCGGCATTAAGCAATAAAGTACAATTAGCGCAAGAAACAACAGATGTTTTTTGTATTGCATTGTTAGTGTTTACGGCTTGAAACTTGCCACCACCTTGTACTGAAATTTCCTTGATCTAGTGCTGCACTCATGACGCTTTAATTAAAATGAGTGTTGAACATGTAGCATTTTTTTGTAATTTTAAAGGGAACATCATCAGAAAAGAACGCTTTACACTTTTAAAATGACACATGTTTTATAGAAAAGAACATAAAAAAATGCAAAAGGTAGAATAAATAAAGAATTTTACTCAGAAAAGAAAACGCCATTACTATGATAAAATCATAGAATGTAACATAAGTTCTACAACAATATTTATAGAAAATTTTTAAGTGTGCACACCATGGTGTTTTACAGTTTGAAATAAAAAAATTTAAAGAACAAAAACATTCCGTCAGCTTTCTGAAGGACCAAATACACTAATCAAAATACTCATCAAGCATTGTGGTAGTACTAGTGAAAATGTGTTTCTATGTGTGGCACAGACGATGCTGGATGTAAAATCAAAAAATTTAGATATGATGGTTAACATACATCCAGCACACATACACGAATGAATTTGCCAGCATGACAAGCATTTGACAGGTCTATTTGGCACTTTACTGATTTAAGTTTGTATTGTTGTGATGATAATATATTTAGTTGAAATCAATTAATAAAATATAGCACTTAAACACATGTATACATATATGAATAATAAAATACATATACATATGTATGTATATTAGGGTGGGTCAATCGTAATCTACTTTAAATTCTAAGAATTTTTCCTAAAGAAAACATAGTTCTAAAACCAAAATCGAGCTTCCGGTTTTTGATTTGAAAATTTGGTGCTCAGGAAATCCGAAAAAATGCTGGTTGTTTAGGTAAACCTTGTGCGTAAAGTACAGGTTGCAATTTTGAAGATCATTTTATGAAATTATGTACATTCGTTTCAACTGTCAAAAGCCGTTTGAAAATGGTTAGAATCGGTACATAATATCAAATGGCCCCCATACAAACTTCTTTCCGCAATAGAGTCTTTGTGCAAATAAACTTTATTATTATGTTAGAATTTAGATTAAATTTGGTGCAAAAATAACATAACTTACTTATCTTAAACCAGTCCATATTTGAACGTTGCTTTCACACAATTGTCTGTTGAAACCGTGGTATAGGGCATCGAATGGTCGGGCTTGTTTTTTTTTACGTTTATCTAAAACTCACCTTTTGTATATCGTTCGACTAAGGTATGTCTACACCTATCAAATATTTAACGTCATACACGTAACCACTAGTTTTATTAAAAAATCGTTTGCTTTCGCAAAACAGTATCAAAAGTCATTAAACAGTTTCTAAATTACATTTCATAATTATCTTCTCACAAATATAGTTAAGTCAATCAGTAAAAATTGTTAAAAATAAAGCTTAAGTTTGATCAATTTACTGGTCACGCTTTTTTTGGATTTTTTTCTTCTAATATTGATAATTTCTGAACCTTTAGAATCAGTTTCTGTGTAGATTTAAGCTTCTGGAATATCGAATATTTTGAAGGGTAAACGTTTCGATTTTTTTTTTTAAGAAACATTTCTTAACCCTGCTTCACCATTGGTAGTACTTTTTTTGAAATAACTAATTCAGCGCTACAAAAAACCAGAATATAAGAAGTTTTCTACTAAAATTATCAAAAAACATAAACACTTTTTCAATATTTGCTAATTTTAATAAAATGTTTAAGTAAATTTACTAACTTACTTTTCCTATACTTTTTTGTATACTTCAAAATGGGATAAGACTTCTTGCAGAAGACAGAAATCATACAAAGCCAGCAGTAAATTAATTACCAAGCAGGCCTTCTTAAGGGCCTTATTCTATATCCACAACAGTAAAAGGCAAAAAAATGTACTACAAGGTTGCCAAATTTTTTTTTACCATCTTCGCCAATTGTCTATTGCCAAATGAAAATTTGTTCACATTTTTGTTAAGGAAAATTCACCAAACAGAAATACAAAAGTAATCTGCTTCTATCTTCCCTGTAGGAAAAGTTAATAGTGAAACTGTACTGTTTTATTATTTACTTTGTCGCCAGTACTCCTGACCCCTGACCAACTGTTGAAAATCCAGTACTAATATTAGAACTATTTACTATATAGTTTTTGTGGTACTATATGGAGACATTAGAACCAGATATTCACTAGTACATTTTAATTGTTCTAGTCTACATTTTTGAATACTCTTCATAGATTTTTCCACTAATACTATAAAATAAAATGTGTAATTAAAAAAAAACTAATAATTATTTTATAAAAAGAAAATCCGAACTTTTACTGAAAACTACTGTATTTTTCTCTAATTTTAGCTTTGCAGCTGTCAAAATATTTATATTTTTTCTTAAAGGCAGACGCTTTGTTGACAGAGGCATGTAAAAGACCCAAAAATAATGAAAAAAGTGACAACTTGGAGACACTTGATCCCAGAATTCCTGCAGGGTATGTATCCATCTTTTTCTTATATCCATATGTATTTATATAAAAAAGAAAATGCATTTGTTCGTTTGTTCTTAACAGACTCGTTAACTCGTTAACCAAATTTTCTGAAACCTTTACATTATTTTCCTGATTACCCGGGGCTTAACATAGGCTATAAATTTTTTATATTTCCAAGTAGACGTCGCACCTCCCCTACAAAGGCATTATACATTTCTCTATATATGTGGAATACCGCTACATTCAATTTTTCAAAATTTGGTCCAAATAATTTGGTTATCAAAGCAAAACATCTCCAAATAATCGGGTTCGGTTAGAGAAGTGGGCTTAGCACCTCACATACAAAAACAATATAGATTTGTAAATATCTGGAGAACGGTTACAGCAAGTTTCCAAATAAATTCTATTAATTTCCATCACGAATTGTTTTCTGATATCTTTTGTCACGCGATAAGAATTTTTGATTTTCAACATTCCAAACTGACTTACACGAATTTTTCGCTATGATCACCATTCTCACATTCCAGGTATGACCGTCTAATAGGCACTTAAGAGCCTAGATTTGTATTGCAAATAAAGGGGGGTTTTTTTAAGGCATAAAACTTTTTTTAAAAATTAAACCAACAGATTTAATGAAATGACCAAAATGTTGGCTTTATTAGCTCACAAATTTTATGGCATTTAATGTTTAAAAATAAGGCGACTGCGCCTTATTAACGTTATTTACACCATTTTTTCGAACATACGCGGTCTTATTTCGGCAAAAATGAGTCGATTGTTGGCTTCAAAATGATGAATCGTTGCAGGTTTATCAGCATAAACCAGGGATTTGACGTAACCCCACAAAAGGTACTCCTAAGGTATAAAATCAGACGAACGATATAGCCAATTTCTTGAGTTAATTCAGTCAGTAATTATGGCATGTTGCGTCGTCTTATTGAAACCATTTCTTCTCCAAATTATTTGCAATTACATGAGGAATATAATGGTCACGAATCATTTGGCTGTAGCAGCGATAATGTTGGCAACGGTTTCGGATTTAAAGACAAATGGACAGAAGATGCTTTCGGCATGTAAACCGCATCAAACAGTGACTTTTCTAGATGTAGTGGAGTGTCATGATGATTGTGCTCTTGCCAAAAACGACAATTATGCTTTCTTGCATAACCGTCGAGCCAGGAATAAGCCTAATCGCAGAAAATAGTTTGACGATAAAAATCTGGTTCAACTTCTAGGACCTGATTCTCAGTCTATTCACCGAACACGCGACGCAATTTATGGTTTTAATTCTCGCATCAGTTGGATCTTTTACGGATGTATGCTTAGAGCTTTCCTCAAAACTTTCCAAGTAGTGAAAGAGCAGAGACTGAGTAGATGAGAACAGCGTCGGATATATATATTCGAGTCCTCTGTCACACTCACGTCAACAGTGCAGATGGATTCTTCTGTACGCTCAATTTGGATGAATATGATGCAAGAAATCATGAGTCAATCCATACCATTGCGTATTAGCTGCTCTGAGAGATCGTTATGAGCACCGTAAACTTGACAAAATGCTCTATACTATTAGCGAACAGAGCCCGAGTTTTGAAAATAAATTTCCAAGATTTGTTAACGTTGTTCTGGTGTAAAGCTTCGTACGGTGGTCAGATATTACAATGTTGTCATTTTTCTGACGATGGTGTCATGGTGGTGAAAAAATTGTCACGTAGTGTAATTAACTATTAATAAAAAAAACTAAACATAGACATTCAATTACAATACGTAACAAGTTAAACAATCATTAACATTACAAAATCGAGAACACATTCACCCCTATTCTGCGTTTCGATTCGAATCGAAATTTTCTGCGTCTGGCAATTTTGGTATTCTGCGTTTCCGCTCAGTTTCGTTCGATTGTATGTATTCTGCATTACGATCGGAGCTCCGTTTCTCTCAGTTGTTTTTTTGTTAACGGAGGTTTTTTCTATTTTTGTTTTTTTAAGTAAAAAAGTGAAAAAATGTAAGTAAAAAATTGAAAAATTCAAAAACGATTTAAATACAAATTATTATTATAATTTTTTTGTTTTAAATTGTTATTTTTTGTAGTGGAATATGAGTGTTTTGTTATGTATGTATGCAGGTCAAAAACAACAACACCGGAGCAATACGAAAAACTGGCAAATTTAATGACTGCAATAGACTCCATTTGTCCTTAAATTTTAAATAAAAATGCAACTCACTAAATTATTTCTTTACAAACAGTTTTTATTAATTATTTATTATTATTTTCTACTTTTTTTAGTTAATTTCAGCTTCACTAGATTATACACACTTATATATTTATGCAAAACTTATTTTTACCTTTTTCTTTTTTTATTTTTTTTTCAATATTTTTCTTTTATTAAATTTATAAACAATTTACTTTATTATACACAGAACTTGTTTTATTAAATTTGACATTTGTTTATGAAAATGATAACAGACTTGCTTATTCTGCTGTTTCATTTCCACATTACACATTGATACAATTGATTTTGTAAACATTGTTATCTTCTTCTTATTCTTTCGATTCCGTTTTTCTGCAGAATACCAATTTTCGATCGTAAAGGAACTGAATGCGGAGACGTAATCGAAATGCAGAATAGGGGTGATTATTCTTTATTTTTAAAACAACAATGTACACAGAAAAAAATAAAAATTGATTTCAATTAAAAAATTTGTAATATTAATTAAATTTAGATCAGTAAACAAATTAATAGTATCAATTAAACCAGTTAATAGTATTAATTAAACGTTTAATTCACTTGATTACACGTTTAATTCACTTGATTAAATTTTTAATTAAAACTGATTATATTTTTGATTAATGCTTTAATTGGTGAAAAATTTTGGAGAATTTTTTCAGTGTAACAGTTCTTATGTTTGCATCTGTTAGATAGATGTTTATATTTCTAAAGGCCCTTTTACAATATAAAACTGAGTGTTACAACCAGGGACCCGAAATAACTGTTATTATTTTTTTAAATATCCAATAGGTTATGGAAAAAATAACTGAAAAAAAAATGGTCCTGTAATAATAATTATAAATTAACCAGAAAATTATAGTTCTGCCATAAACATTATGAAAGATTATTATTTTTTTTTGGTCTTTAATAACCGTTATGAAAGATTATTATTTTTTTTGGTCTTTGATAACCGCTATGAAAGATTATTAATTTTTTTGGTCTTTGGTAACCATTATGAAAGATTTTTATTCTTATTGGTCTTCTATAACCATTATATAAGATTTTTATTTTTTCTGTCTTCTATAACCACGCTACAGTTCGCAAATCTTAAGATATTTTTATAAAATTTCGCACGCTGACTTATATTTGCACAAGGACGAACTTTTTTTATGATTTTGGTAAGGATCCGCAAATTTTTTGATATCTTTCTCATAATTGGTAAATAGACCAATTATGCCACACAATCATGGTGCTGAATTTAAATAAAATCGCTCCAGTTTTAGGCATATTTTCCCGATTTTTTTTTCTTTAATACAAGAAATTTCGCACTAAAATTGTATTTATATACCATTGAGTAGTCAGTGCTGTTGGTGTAGTAGCTAAGATGTGGACTCTGAAACCGATAGGACCCGGATTCGATTCCTGGCTCGAGCGACCAAAAAAAAAACCTTTTTCAAAAAGAAATAATTATTTCTTAACATCCTCAACTATCGGTTGGCTTAAGCGAACTAATGAAAGTAATTTCTGTTCTAAAGCACTTCAAATCTTGCCGTTTGGATTCAGCATTGAACTGTAGGTCTCGTCATGTATTCTAAGAATATGCAACACACCTAATTACGCATGAGTAGAAGCGCAGTGGTATCGCAACGGACATTCAGTGTCTATGTGAGCTGGCGAATAAAGTCGGCTGCCACCTCTACCTAACCGAAAATACCATTAAGTAGGCTTGTTCGACTATTTTGAACCCAAGCCGACTTCGGAACCATACAAATTTCGGACCCAAATAGGTGTATAATATTATGTGGTCGGTCTTGACCGACTATAACTTTCTTACTTATTATTATTATTATTGTTTTTTTTTCTTACATAGTCATTATAAGTAGCCAAATTAACCAATTGAAACGTAACAAACTGTATGAAACTATAGCTTTGAAAATGAAAAAGTGGAACATTAAGAGATATATCTACATATGTATTTCTTTAAAAATTTAATTTTACAAACATTAATGAACGCAATGTTCGCTCAGATAAGTTGCAGCATAAGTCACTGAGTATAATTTTCAGAGCAGAAAAAAAGTTCGTCCTTGTGCAAATATAAGTCAGTGTGCGAAATTTTATAAAAATATCTTAAGATTTGCGAACTGTAGCGTGGTTATAGAAGACCGAAAAAAATAAAAATCTTTTGTAATGGTTACGGAAGACCAAAAAAAATTAAAATCTTTTGTAATGGTTATGGAAGCCCAAAAAAAACAAAAACAAACTATAACGGTTATCAAAGACCAAAAAAATATTGGTTATTTGTAACAATTATTCAGAGAGCAGGTTTTAAAAATTCGTGATTAATTATTATTTCAGGATTTTTTCAAATATTGGTTATAATTGTTATGTCCCTGGTTACAACATGTCAAAAATTCACATAAATTTAAAATGTAAAATAGTGTGAAAATATTTTGTTATGAAATGTCAAAAAGAAATAAAGCAATTTGACAGTCGTACTACGGCTCTTAAAATTAAAAAATATTTTTTTCATTTTATCAGAGTTGTATTTTTATAGAAACACAATAAGAAAATCAGGGGTAAAAATCTGAAATTTTGTTCAAAAATTTTCACGTTTATTTCCTTCTATTAAAGAGATGCAAAATGATAAAATAAATATTAAATGTCAAGTGCTTTCTTTAAAAATGTCAACTAAATCACACATATTTGTTGTAAGACATAATTAAATGTAGCACATAGACAAAGTATGAAAAAATTACGATCGCATCAACTTTTCGACCCTTATAGAAACATATTTTTATGTTGAACATCTGTTCATATTCTACACAGATTTTACATTTTCTTTTGAAGATTGAAAGTATAGTCGCAAAATGTAATGAAAAAATTTTCCTTTTGGATTTTTGGCAATCAGACTAAAAGTCATTGGATTTTTGGAGAGAAAAAAAGCTACGGTCATACATATTAAATATTTGGCCAAAGAAGCATAACCACTACTTTTGTTAATAGCTAGTGAGATAAAACATGGCCTCAATATCACAAAACAAAACTTATTATACCGCTAGACAAAGATGAAGCTGTTTTTTGTAAAATGTTGCATTGTAATCAAAAAAAATTTTGGAATTAAAGACATATTTTAGTTGGCTTGTTGGTCACGTTAATTTCGTCAAATATTTGCCAAGTGTGTTCGTAGCTTAAGACTTATAGCATAGTGTGAGTGGGGCTTAAATCTATTGCTATTCCTCTTTTTTTTACTTTGTACGTATAAATGAGTGTGATAATAATTGTTTATTACAAATCGTTGCACTTGTTTTACAACCAGGGCTTTCAGATGTTTTTTAAATTGTATCCCCAAATTGTAAATTTATATTCCCAAAAAAAATGTTAATGTCCTCAAAAATCCCCATTTAATAGTGTTGAATTTTAGTAAAATTTTATTTAAAATTTGTCACAAAGTAGTTAATTTATATTGCATTTCATTTATAAATTTTGTTTTATTTGGCGTTTATATTTTACACTATTTCGATAAATGTAAATTTTATTACCCGAAAAAAATTTGTTCAAAACAAGCAACTAATGCGTTGGCTAAATCCTCAAATGGACCTGTTCCAGAGCCATCTTGATATACCTTCGGCTTAATATACAAACCTGCTCATCACTTTCAGCATATTTTACAGGAGAGACAAAAAACTTCTTACATATCATATTTGCAGCTTGAGAAGAAAACCAAAAATATAGTTGGTTTTGCACACTTCAAGACTCAAATTGAAGGAAAACTATATGATGGTCATACGCCTCGTCGACCACACGGATTTCGCAGGCTTGCATTTAAGCCGACGATATTGTGATTCCTAAATTTATCTGGTTACATTGATGTCTATAATTAGTTAAAGAATGAGCCATTGATACTACATAAATATAACAATGTTATCTGAATTTTTGATCGTTATTTCTAAGAAATATCGAAGCAGAATGTAATTAATAAACTGCTTAATGATGTTTGATCTACCAAAAAAAAATAAAAACATATCTTTTTTGTGAAAGCGAATTTATTTTAAACGCCATTTCCAAAAAAAAAAAAATTATGAAAATAAATAATCATAAAAAACCGAAAATCCCCAAAGATCTCCAAAATCCCCAATCAAATGTTTTATTCCCGTTTCCAAAATAAAATCCCCAATTTGGAGATTAATTCCCTAACCTGATAACTCTGTTTACAGCCCCTGTATGGTGCGCTCCCTTGTAAAACTTGGTCTGTTAAATGCTGGGACATTAGGTCTGTCTGCGTACACATATTTTGCATCATTTTGTGAAAAATGTTGCAAAATATTACAAAATGTTGTCTGTGTACTCCAAATCTCTTGCAGCGAGAGAGCCAAAAAGAGAATTTTTTGACAGTTGGAAGTTAGAGAACTTACAAAATGTTACTGGAGAAATTTTCTCTTGCAAGATTTTGCAACTAGTTTGAACAGCTGTTTTTATTACGTGTGCCAAGATAGCGTCGACGAAATAGCGTCGAATTTGGGAATATAAAAACCGGGAAAACAAAATACCCAAATTATGGTCTTTTGCAGAATAACAACAAAAAGTTAGTGTCGAATTTAGGAATTTAGGGGGATTTCCAAAAGTAAAAAAAAGTTAGCGTCGAATTTGGGAATTTAAAATGGGGAAGTAAAAATAACTAATATTTTTAATAAAAATACAAAAAATAGTTAGCACAAATAAAAAAAATACACATTTAGGAACAAAATAAGCAATGCGTGCAAAAAATCGTTCGGTTAGTTCCCGAGATATTTGGGTGCATCCAAAATGGTCAGTACAAAGCTTTACTGATTTATCCCTTGGAACACAAGCTTTTGCACGGTATAAAGGCTGAGTTCCAAAACGTCGGTTGCAAAGCAACTATCTTTTTTAAATGCATCCTACAATGCAACCGTGTAGGTTATTACAATTCTATTTGTCCCAATGTGCACCAAAAAAGTATTTAATGAGAACATAATACAAAAGCTGTGCATTGTTAAACTTGAATATACATTTTTGACTTGTGCTGCAAAGTATATTGATGTTTTGGAACTCAGCCAAACTGTATATATTCTGCAAAAAATCGAACCCAGAAATCTCGGGAACGGAACGAACGATTTTTTGCACGCATCGCTCATTTTGTTCCAAAAAGTTAATTTTTTTGATTTCATTCGGTAAATCCCATTATTTGGGTATTTTTGTTTCCCGGTTTTTAAATTCCCAAAAGTCGCTATTTTGCTAAATTTTGCTTTGTCATTTCAATTGCCTACACACCGATCAGCTGTTTTCTTGCAAGATTTCACTGGATTCTGTCTGCGTACTTTTTGATATATTTTCAGCCGACAGAGTAAAATTGGTCTTACTCTCCCAAAAAAATTTACTGAGTATTTGCTACTGGAAAAGTACGCAGACAGACCTATTGTTTGCTTTGCTGGTGTTTGCTGTTGTCTCTTGTTGTTGTATTTAGAATTAAGCAAAATATTTAAGTGAATAATGTATCAGGGCTGATAATGTTAGTTTTTAAATTGTACGCACAGGCTTCAAAACTGTGCTTTTTAGCCCTTAAGTGTACCAAAACTCATTATTGTTATGAAGTTGTGTTTGTTTAAACAATGCATTGCTACACGTTCAATATAGGGATGGGCAAATTGAAAAACTATATCGATATACATATATCAAATCGGTATTTTTTAAGAGTTAAGAAATAAGATATTTATTATTTTAAAAATATCGATATATCGAACGTTTTTTGCTGAAACTATTACCAAATTAAAAAATTTAGTATACATTCATACTAGAGTATACAATTATTCGACTTTTGGTTTTGTTCGAGCAAGGAATTAATCGATTTTTGAATTTTAAAATTGCTCGATTAATCGAATAAAGGTTTCAAATTGTTCGAATTACTCGAATAACTCGAAGAATTCAAATAATTTTATCCAATGGGAAAAAGCAAACACCGCTATTTGAACTCATACTTTTATTATAGCTATTAATTACTAGAAAAAGAGAGGTAAGAGGTGCCAGCCAGCTATGAAAAACATTTTAAACCAATTACACTCGTATGCATTCGGTTTCTAGAACATGGCTGATAACTTCTATATATTTTTTTGTAATTCCCTTTAAATTTCCTTAATTTTAAAACTCTACTCTATAGGTTTGGTTAATTTTTTTAACGTATTACTATTTCACGACAAAAAACAGACACTTCGTATTTAAACAAGGACGCTTAGGTTTTTAAGAAGGATCTAATCATATCTTAAGCGTCAACATCCAGCCCATTAGAAGATACTTTCGGGTAATAATAGGTAACCCATAATCTGATAGTACATGGTTTACACATTTATAACTGTTGATGAATTTTTTTTTACGAATTTGACGTTTGTAGTCAGCATTTAAAGAGTAATGAAAATAAATGCAAAAGGTAACAACATTTAATTAGTTTTAAGGTTAGAAATCTAAACAAAATATTTTTGCTTTAAAAAAGTAGAATTTTCTAAGAAATTAATTTTAATCGATTAGTTGGCATAAATTGTTCGAGTTTTTCTTTATTCGAAATTAGCTATTTTAATTATGCGATCAAATAAAAGCAGACAAATTCCTCGATTAATCGAACAACGATTATTCGAGTGGATACTCTAATACATACATATTTATAAACAAACATAATATATGTAATTACATTGTTACTTTTTATTTAATCAAAACAAAAAAATAAAATTATAAAAAAAACAAAAGGAAAGAATACAAAAAACCATATGAAATCTAAAAAAAAAGTAATTACGAAAATTTTAAATGGAAGTAAATAAGTCATGAAAGTACCAACTTGCCTTAAAATTTGAATTGCACCCCAAAAGTACCAACTTTAACTAGAAATGTTTTTGATTGTTTTAGTTAAACCAGTAATCATCAGATATGGACACCAGGAGCACTCTCTGTTTTATGTGCTCTCCTGTCAATCTGCTTCTTGTATCCGGCACTGCTTCTTATAAATGTCAATCATTTTAGATCTTCATATTAGTTTAAAAAACATATGATGCATAACCGCATGCCAATTATTAAAAAAAATCATATTGTTTGAAAAACGGCTTAAATTTAGAGTTTTTAATGAGGACTGACTTTAAAAAATATCGAATTCGATTGTCGTATTTCAATATCGATATATCGGTATTTTAAATATCGGCGATATATATCGACTATTTTTTATTTGAATATCGATTTTTTGATATACATATCGATATTTTTTGCCCATTCCTAGTTCAATATACATTTATTGCCTGCGAACCAGTGTCGCTTTAACTATTAAACGTGTAGCACGCAGTACTGATGGATTCCGATCCGTATCCCAAAATAGCAAAATTTTATGTGATCAACGATCTGAGTCGCGGATCACGTGATGAATATTGAACGGTTAGCATACTTCGTGATATAAATTCGTAATACATTAAAAAGAGCGGAAAAAGCAAAACAAAGCAAAATTAAAAAATGTTTGTATAGTAGTTAAACAGGCTGTTTTTGGTTTTCTCGCTGAAATTTCTTAACTTCGACTGAACCGCGCGATCCATTACTCGATTAAAATGGGTCACGATCCAAATATTACAATATATATTAAAAGTGTAGCAGTGACCATTAAGAGTATGAATTTAACCACCTCCTGCCACTTCATGACATTCAGTCATAGGTCAAACTTATTGTTGAAATGATATTAAGTCGGTTAGATTTCTTTTATATTAGTTACTAAATAGATTGGGAGCCAGGTCAGTATTATTAGGAAAAATAATCAATTCTCGCTAGTCTGTCAATTCAGTAGAAAATTTATACATAGCGGCAAAATGTCCTGAAAAAGGTTGCCTAAAAGTTATAAAATACATCAAGCAAAATTTGTGATACATACTCCTTTGCATTTAGAAATTTGTACTTTCTAGTTATTAACCCTCATGTGTACCAAAACTTATTCTATAGTACAAGAAAAAAAAACACATTTGTACCAACGTTACCAACCCTGCTTTGTATGTTTGTTTGTAACAGTATTGTATTTTTCAATTTATGACAATAATTAAAAATCTGTATAATATATGAATATTATTATTGCCTCCTTAAAACAATTGCTGTAAAGTGATTTTATCTTGTTTATATACATATAGTTATGCAAGGTTTAATAAACCGTGAACTTATGATTTATACCTATGAAGAGTTCCATTACAACTCAACATAATTTCAGCTTTTAAATTACTTTGATTTTATAATTTAGATTCTTCCTACCGTACTCATTAAAATAATAATTTTATGGAAATTTTACTTAAAATCACATTTTAACACTATTTTACTTTTTATGAATACGGCAGTTCATATTTAAATGATAAAAAAAATAAGAAATTTAAGTTTTGATTTTGCGGTGTTTTTTAAAAATAATTTTCAAAAAGAATTAAACATTTTTGTACCTTTGAAATACCGCACTTCTTGATAGACTTCACACACATTTGAGGTTATACCTATAGAAACTTTTGAAATACTTTGAAAACAAATTTAAGATTTATATTTATACATGAAGAATTATCAATTTTAGATCCACTTTATAGATTCATGCCAAAGAAAGTGCATTAACAACTATGGTACATATATATATGTATATATAAAGAAGGGGTCTTTCAATAGCGACTTCCAAACTTTGCCAGTTAATAGCGGTTATTTTGCTGAAGCTCATTTATTTATGTCATTTATTCAGTCTGTTTTACCAAACAACCATAAACGGATATATCGTTTGCAAATATGTACGTGCAAATTATAAAGTTGTTTCACCAAAATGGGTGTTCTGTTCGGTAAACATTCCTCGCGCTAAGCCCATTTTATTTTTGTAGGATTTAAAAAAAATATTTTAAATAATTTAAAAATATCGGCATTTCTCCAATGTCAAATGCGACATTCGTACGCCTTAAAAGTGAAAAAAAAACATACACCAAAACGTTATTTTTTTTTTATAAAAGGCGAAACTTATAGCTCTTGATTAGCACTATAATTTGTGGGCTTTGAGCAATTGTTCGTTTTCAAGATAATTAAAAAAAAACCAAGGCATTTGCTTGCGACAAAAACAGAAGTTGCCTTTAAGGCAAACAGTTCAAACGCTTATGAAATATTTAAATGCGACTAATTTCAAAATGTTATACATTGATGTATCTTAATAATGCTTTTTATTTGATTCCAAAAAATTGTAGTAGTTTATTTTTAATTTAATTTTAATCACTGTCGCACGCTACATTTTGCATGCGACATTTTTTTCCATCATACTTTTATGTTTATGTTTTTACTTTTTATGTAATAAGACATACGTAAGATGATTCTACATTATTTTAAATACATTCAATATAAACTGGGAATTATTTCCTTCCGAAGGTTACTTTATATTATATTCAACATTTTTCATTTTTTCGAATTTATTCTATGAGCTAAATTTCAGTTATGTATTTTATAAAGCTTTTTTGTAATAGTTCTATTCCTTCAATTTTTCAGAAATGACTTTATACACTACCAGACTATTATATTGTATTTTCTTGGTACATTTTACCTTAGCTTTCCTTTGGAAAGCAATGAGGTATATTTTATGTACAGAAAAATTTACAATTATTAGACACCAGCAGAATGTAATGCATTTTCTGGCCCGCTACGGCCTTCGTCAGCATTCTTTATGTCTCACTGGATAGTGTTACTTTATAAATTGAATGTATTTAACTCAACTATTTTAACAAATAGAAACTGGGAATTATTTCCTTCCGAAGGTTACTTTATATTATATTCAACATTTTTCATTTTTTCGAATTTATTCTATGAGCTAAATTTCAGTTATGTATTTTATAAAGCTTTTTTGTAATAGTTCTATTCCTTCAATTTTTCAGAAATGACTTTATACACTGTTAAAATAGTTGAGTTAAATACATTCAATTTATAAAGTAACACTATCCAGTGAGACATAAAGAATGCTGACGAAGGCCGTAGCGGGCCAGAAAATGCATTACATTCTGCTGGTGTCTAATAATTGTAAATTTTTCTGTACATAAAATATACCTCATTGCTTTCCAAAGGAAAGCTAAGGTAAAATGTACCAAGAAAATACAATATAATAGTCTGGTAGTGTATAAAGTCATTTCTGAAAAATTGAAGGAATAGAACTATTACAAAAAAGCTTTATAAAATACATAACTGAAATTTAGCTCATAGAATAAATTCGAAAAAATGAAAAATGTTGAATATAATATAAAGTAACCTTCGGAAGGAAATAATTCCCAGTTTCTATTTGTTAAAATAGTTGAGTTAAATACATTCAATTTATAAAGTAACACTATCCAGTGAGACATAAAGAATGCTGACGAAGGCCGTAGCGGGCCAGAAAATGCATTACATTCTGCTGGTGTCTAATAATTGTAAATTTTTCTGTACATAAAATATACCTCATTGCTTTCCAAAGGAAAGCTAAGGTAAAATGTACCAAGAAAATACAATATAATAGTCTGGTAGTGTATAAAGTCATTTCTGAAAAATTGAAGGAATAGAACTATTACAAAAAAGCTTTATAAAATACATAACTGAAATTTAGCTCATAGAATAAATTCGAAAAAATGAAAAATGTTGTACATTCAATATATTTATTTTCCGAACAAAAATTATAAACTTAAAAAAATATCTTTAATAAAGAAAAATACAAATATAGAACAAAAACTAACTTAACTGAAAATAGTATTGCTAGTCTCAAATTAAGTTTTTTTTAATGGAATAAGCTGTCCTTGCTGCTTGTAGTTGTTGGCCATAGCAAATAAAGATATTTTAGAAAAAAAAATGTTTGGAATTTATGCATTGCACTTACGATGTCGCACGCTACAAATTTAAAATAAGTACCAAGAGAAAAGCACTGATTATTTTCCAGCAAAATTTTTTTAATAAAATTTGCAACAAAAATATCTTTTTGTTACTAATATTTGATGCGCATTGTACAAATACCCTCGACGCACTGATAACAAATGTTCTTTTTCAATGTCGCACGCTACATCGAAATATACTGTTAAGCAAAGAAAAAAATTTTCGTAACTGGCCATCGCATCGTTCCGTTTACATTTTTCTTATATTGTTTGAATATACACCGAGATTTAAAAAGCAATTGTCAATGCATAATGTATCTCATTAAGATCATTTAGCAAAACAAAACGTGCAATAGAAATGTTCAAAACAGAACTTTGCACTTGTTCAACTTTGCATTTCAATATTTCAAAGTGTGTTATGAATAAATATAAAATTTGTTTACATTATTGAAAGTTGATAGATTCCCTATAAAAATATGTTAAAACAACATAATTCTATAGACTTTGAATTTTTTGGCTGCGGTTGACATTTCTGTGGAAATGCCCATATGTATTTTATTGCCAAAAACTAAAAATTAAGGCTTTGTCGATTTTTGGCTCTGAATTTGGCCAAAAAGGGCAAAATCTATCTGGCAACCCTGTAAGCTACTGCAATAAGTTGATGTTGCTTCTTGTGTTTTACACGAATGCACCCAGGGACCGAGCACATTTCGTGATTTTCACACACACACACGAATGTTAATGATACTCCCCAGCGGGAAAAAGAAGGAGTGCGGAGGCCTTCTAGAAGGCCTCTTGGAAGTACAAGGCCTTCTTGCTCCATTCCATACTTATATCTTTTTTACACACGTTGTCATTGCGAATATAGGCCTTCCGCTCTCGCTTCTTTATCATGTACATAAGAATGGTAACGGAACCAAAAAAAATTTATTTTGCTTTTGCTTGTGCAAAAACACAATACAACAAATGTAACTCCTTCTCTACTCCCTTCTATTAGAAACGAGTGTGGAAGGTGTATCTTATATTTTATACGAAAGAGTCGAGGCCTTCAATGAGGCATTCTTTACCAGTTAGATACGAATAGTAATTGAATCAAAAAAATTTTAAAGCAGGCCTTTAAAAAGGTCTGAAGTAAATAAGTCTTCTTCATTTTTTTAATTTTTGGGTCACTTCAAAAATTGGAAAAACCACAATAATAATAAACATGTGTAAGAGAATATTTGTCTGCCTAAAATGTACAAAACTAAAAGAACGCCTGCTTTTACGACTGTGACTTCTGACAACTTTCAAAAGCAAGGAGACTGCTTGTGATATTTCAACATATCAAAAGCAGAAGAAAACTTTGCACACGACTGCCGATTGTTTTCATAAGTTTTAACAGAATCAGTGTTGGATTTTTAAAAGCTGAGAAAAATAAAAGCATTTAAAAGTTAAAATTTAGCGACTTTTCAATTTTTGACTTAAGGTTTTTAAACACTGCTGTTGATCATCCTGTGCTTGATAAAGTTTAAAAGGGGATACCAAACAGGACGTTGTCGCTCATACTGTCGTACACGACGATTTCCTGTTAATTGTCTTCTAGAAAACTTCAACGGTAGCGAACAATTCGTAAAAACATCATCGATGACGATATCGTCAACGGCAATCTGGCCAACTGGGTACAAACAGTTACAAATTTATGAATCAGAATTTTTTTTTAATTTTAAAACCTTTTAGGTATACTTTTGGGCGCTTGTAAATAATAACATACAGTTATGGCCAACTAAAATGTTCCAATTAAACTGCTTGATTTGAATAAATAAATTATTTGTTTTCTTAAGCGCTCCATCCGCTTACAATATTATTGTATGTATGTATATGTTATTCGCCATATTATTATTATATTGCCCTATATTATTCATTAAGTGGCACAATGGTTTTACTGCCTGTTCATCTATTTACGAACGAAGACTTCGATCGCTTAACTTACACGTAAAACAAAAACAATATTTTATAATTTGCTTTTGTTTTAAATGTAAGTTAAGCGATCGAAGTTTTCGTTCGTAAATAGATGAACAGGCAGTTAATGAAAATATGGCCCAACTCTTATTAAAAACAAAACATAACCTTTAAAGCAAAACAACATCGTACATTGTTGCCACCATCGAATATCACATACACATTGGCGATATAATTGTACAATACGAAAAATTTAGCATCCCTGCAAAAAATAGGTCTAATCCAAACACGCTTGTAAAATGTAGCCCACAAGGGACTAGGACTAGTCCAAAAGTAACCCAAACTTATGGAAAAAACATGGTCTATTTAACATAACGATGTCCTAGGGCAGGACCATATAACCCAGCTTTGGATTACATAGGAGTAGTTTTTAAACTACTCCATGGTATACTCAAGAGGATTAGTTTTTAAGTCGTTTAAAAAGGAAAACATGTCGTTAAAAAACGAAGACACGTCGTATCACTACAAACACTTTTTAACAATGCTTGCATTATATTGGACCAGTCCATGGAGTAGTCAATTTTATCTAAATGGATCAGGTAGTCCAATATTATTTGCAGATTATTATATTGCAAGTGTATGAGCAGCTTTAAGGTAAATGAAAAATATTTTTGTTCTACACACAGAAAAAAATAAGTCCTAAATATCTTTTTTTATAAATTGTTTTTGTCTATGGTACATTTTTTTCATATTATTAAATATTAAGTGGATGTTTTAATATAAATTTTATGTTTGGTTTCAACTTATCGCTTATATTAAAAAGTTAAGAAGTTTTGTGAAATTTAAGTGAGTTATTCCAGATTTTCATATTTGAAAACGAATTCGTAATTCAAATTTTTAGTTTTGGCCAAGAATTGTTTAAAATATCCTTTGATTTCAAGTAAAATATCAATGTGAATCGAGAAAATATATCAAAACACAAAGGACTACTACACAAACGGTTTTTTCGATTTTGAACTGAATAATGAAAATTATTAAAGGTATTCTTTATACTTTGAAACTGGAAATCTCTCCGTTTTCATTTTTTGCAAAACAAGTAAAAGTGCTATATTCGGCTGTCCCGAATCTTTGATACCCTTCACTGAGTGTAAAAATATTTCAGGAGGGAGCTATGCATGATATCTACAAATTATAAAAAATCTTTGTAAGCCAAGACCTTGCTGTATAATAATTCGTTGCGGTTTAAGTCGTATTGCAGTCCATTCCAAGAGTATGCTTAATATGGGACTTATGTATGTTAAATTATGGGTCCAACATCACAAAGACTTATTATTTCATGTCCAGTCAAAAAAAAACGTAATTGGACCTAATTTCAATAAAATATAAGTCGTTTCGGTTATGCTAGGAACCCAACTGGGTCGTACGTCGTAAGAACGTATGACGTAACGCCGTAAATTTCTAAAAACACGCTCTTTTTACCAACAATTCCATCGTAGACGTACATATCGTTACTTTAATATAGAAAAGCACTAACTAACATGTTCCCTACTTTACAGGAGAAGGAAAAAACTTAATAAAAATTTTAGTCTTGTAGTCGCGATTTTTTTTAAACGCAGTTTTTTATTAAACTCTCTAAACAATTTAATAAAAAACTGCGCTTAAAAAAAATCGCAACTATGATACTACAATTTTTATTAAGACCTTTCCTTCTCCTGTAAAGTAAGGAGAATGTTAGTTAGGGCTTTTCTATATTAAAGTAACGATATATTGTTTTCCTTTGAAAAATTCAATTTTATTAAAATCGTTGTATATTTTTTCAGATACCGATATATCGGCGATACTTCGGATTTGCCGATATATCGGTATCGACGATATTTTACTGGCGATACGACGATACTTTTTTATGGTTTTTTTGAACAAACAGTTTAATTTTCAATGCTTAATAAAAAAAAATAACACATTCAAAAGCAGAGCATAAAATCAAACAGAATACTTAAAAGTTTCTTTTAATTCTAAGACGCATGCTAAAGAAGAATGTAATCCAAATTCATGCTTTCGATACGTATGGGCATTCTACGCGTTTGCTATGTAACTTGTCAATACAATTTTATACTAATACTTTTTGGACAGATGCATAAACAAACGCATTGAACGCTTGGTGTGGACCAGCAGCTTTAGACGTTTTGCTTTGCACCATAGTAGAAAAAAGTTCTCTCATTAATAAGTCTTGTATGCATTTGTACATTTTTAGGTTTTTCTGCTTATTTTTAATAATTTTTGTGAGAATAAAAATCATTTTTCTACAAATATTCGGTTACTTTGAAGAGGCCAAAAAATCCGTTATTCCGCTAGTTAAAAATCTTCGAACATTATTAGAAAATACAATAAATAAATAAACTGAGATACAGAATAGTGCAGAGTTCCACAAATTGCAAACTTACTTAGTCGCCAATTTAAATGAATGACAGATTTTAGAAACAATTCTCGAAAATTTGAAAGACAATAGATTGAAAAACGTCTTATTGAGCTACTTAACATGACTCTAAATTGCGAAAGTGTTGCAGACACGGTCGCGTCGCCCCTTCACCTAGTAAAAGCTCTGATATGTCTACAAGAACTGACCTTTGGAGCGTTTGTGAAAGTGTTAAAAGAAAATTTCGAGAAGGATAATCTTCCGTCCATCATACGCGGTGGTTCAGCTAAAGAAAAAGTCTTTCCTTGAGACGCATATGGCGCAGAAATACTTAAGTTCAAATGAGTTCTGTCGTATCTTAGAGAATATTTTCCTCTGCAGGTCTGCTTTAAACGGATCTGCAAAATCGTCTATCTCTGCAAAAGTTAGGAATTCTTAATTTTTTCAACAAAAATTTCATTTATATTAATTTTAAATATTAATAATCTCTTACGCTGTAATTTTGTATAATAAAAAATTGCTCTACTTGAGTTTTGTTAATTTTGACTTGAATTTAAGGCCCTAATCATATAAAACGCAACGCCAAAGAATTATATAGAAAGCAAAAACAAAGTCATAAATATTTTGTAATTTTGTTGTTGCTTTCTAAAGAAATTCACATTGCGTTGAAAATTTTAAAACGGTACATGAATTTCTGTAGAAAGCAACAACAAAATTACAAAATATTTATGACTTTGTTTTTGCTTTCAATGCTGTATTCCACGAATAATTACCTCGACAAAAATGCCAATATTTTTGGGTAATTATGCGCGGTAGGCATTTAAACGAATACGCTTAACTACCTCGTTGAGGTAATTAAGCTAATACGTTTAAATACCTAAGTGAGGTAATTAAACGTATTTATTTACAAGATACCTTAATTTTGTATCAGCTAAATCTAAAGAGATAGCAATAAAAAACAATGTGGTAATGTAATGCTTTTTGAGATGTTCTGTCATGTCCTACTAACAAAAGCGTACTCATACATACAAACTTATAAACACGGAAGGCAGAAAAAATATATTTATCCATTTTGGAGCTTTTTATGAATTTTGGTATCGATTTGTTTGTTTGCATTTTTATCGCACACATTTTTCACGTTTTTGAAGCGTACTTTAATACATGTTCAGCAAATAAAAAAAAAAATTGCTTAAAATTCTGGTTAACAGATGAATTTTCTGTGGCTTTAATTAAGCCATTTACATTTTATTTTCACTCTAGAATTGTAAGCCAAAGCAAGTTTTCGCTGAAGATTAATGTTTTTCCAAACTGTAAAGTTTTATATACATGCAAAAATTAAATACAATTATATAAATCTGTGCTGATACATAGAAATCGAACCCATCGTTTACTAAACCCATCCAATCAGAAACACTTTTTAAGTGATCTTTTCATGTCCGTCCGTCCACCTGGCTGGTTGTCTGTCCATATAAACCTGTGCGCAAAGAAAAAGTTGCAATTTTTAGATAATTTGATAAAACTTGGTAAATCAGTCTATAATATAAAATAGTCCCCATGCAAACATCTTTCTTTATGTCCATAAACCATTTAACATGTTCGTATTAAGATTTAATTTTGCCCAAAATACATATCTTACTGCAAATTAAATATGGTTAAATCGGTTCGGATTTAAACATACATCTTTCATTCAAATACCAATCCCTAAAATAGTCAAGCTATTTTATACTTTTAAATGTTAACAGAATTTAAAATTTAGCGACCTTTCCTTTAATCCCTTTACGACAAAATATCTCATTTTTTTGGTGTATCTAGATAAAATTCAGCACAAATAACTCTTATATTAATCGTAACCTTATAACATGACTTTATTCTGGCCAGTCCAGAATAAAGTTTATTTTAATGCAAATATTAATTTGTAAATTATTTTGGTTTCAAATAAACCATATTTTGTTTTTTGGGCTTATTTTTTTAACAATTTTTACTGCATATTTTCAAATTATTAACATTCTGTATTACTTACTGTGCTGTTGTCAAATAGTACCGAAGCAATTAAACGAATGAAAATTAGGTGTTATTTTGTTTTGGGAGTTTAATTTTTAAGGCAATTATCCGAATTGGGTAATAAAGCCAATGGCAATTAAACGTGGATTTTTGTTTGAAAAATGGAAGAAAAAAAACGGGGATTTAAAACTCAAGGTAAATAAGCGTGAAAGGCATTTAAGCGTGGGGAAATTAACCGGGTTATACTGTAATTCTTTGGCGTTGCGTTGCGTTTAACATGATTAGGGCCTAAATTTTCTTTTCGTATCGGTATCGCCGATATTTTATTTTTAGTATCGGTATCGTATCTTTTTATTTGTTTTCAAATATGTATTAAAATTAAAAACACAAAAATTATTTCATTTTTTTGAATTTTTAATTAGGCTTAAGTTCATTAAATTTAATTTTCATTAAATATTTTTTTAATTTTTATTTAAAACAATTAATTTTTTTATTGCTGAAAAAGGTTAATAAATTTTAGTTTTTTGTTATATTGACATGTACAAAAATTGCGATATCCATATACATTTTTAAGTACATATTTTCAAAATTGTCTTGTGCCAAATATTCTTTTCTATTTGTTATTGTGTATTTTTGCTATTATTGGGGCTGACTATAATTGATTTAATGTTTTTTTTTTTTAATTATTTGTTATTGTCAAGTTTTACTTGTAATTGAGTATATTTTACATAATCAGTGTACTAAACAAAGTAATAAACGTTGTGTCATTATTATTTTAATGAACGTACGTTAAACTAAATTTAAAGCTTACCATGTGACTTAAATACATTTTTAATACTCATATATTCAATTTTTCGCAATTGATTACACTGTGATAGAAATTAACACTTTTTTTAGACAATCCAGTGGTGCTAGCCGTTTTTTTTTTTTTTAGGTTAGCTCTGGTTTTCAAGATATACCGTTATTTCGAAAATTGAAGAGGTTGCACAACATATGTTCGCGTAACTCAAAAACGCTTTAGCTTGTTGAAAAAATCAAAAAAAAAAACCGAAATTCCGCAATAAAATTTTCTTTTAAGAAAAGTAAAACTTTTTTTTAATATGCGCAGTCGTTTTTTTTTTTTTTTTTTGAAAAAATAATTTTTTTATCAAAATTTCGAAATTTTGTTTTTTAAAAATTCATAAAAAATTGGAAAATAGAGCTAAGATTCTAATTTTTTCCAGGAAGCCCCTAGATGGATCAAATGTATGACCAACCCCACTTTATTTTTCATCTCAATCATTTATTTCTAACATACCTACCCGCTATCTCCATTCCTTAAGGCGCTCCCATACAAAATAGTCAATACAGATTAGAAATATATTGAAGAAAAAGCCCCATACAATTTTTTGTTGCTATTATGTTGTGTGCAAATTTAAGATTTTAAAGTCTTTTTTGTAAGAAAGACGATGTTGCGATGAGCGAAACTAGAGTTTCGCATTTATTAAAATAAACATTTGTTGTTTTTAACTTGGTTAACCATACCATACGATCATTAATTTTTCTTTTTTAGTTTCTTTTGGCATTTTTAAATAAATCACTTTTAAAAACCAAAAAAAATTTCACTAACCGTTTATTTTAGAAAAGCTTATCCCGATGTTGTTAGTGTAGCAGTGAGACCTGAAAAACAAATGGCAAATATCGATCTAAATTACAATACAATTTAAATGGTAATTTCGACCGATATTGTAGTAACCCGTTGTAATTTCTTTTAGTTTTTGTTGAAAATTTCGATATAAGAAAATGCATATGAAAAAAAGAACCGATATATTTTTGATTTTTAATTGCAACAGATTGATACAAACGCAATTCTTTTGTTAGAAAAGTCAGCCAACCTACGTGTTACCTACGCAAATTTTTGGAAAACATATAAAAAATAAAAACTTAAGAAATATGCAAATGCATAGTTTTCATGCAAATAGCATTGTAAACTGGCCCTGTTCATTATACATTTTAATATTAAAATAAAACAAAATTTTTAAGACAGTCATAGAATTATAGCAAATACAACCAATATGACACAATAGAAAACTTCGTCAATTGCCTTCTTATTTTAAAACACAAAAGTAACAAAGAAAACCAAAGAAATCAAGAAATTCGCATGTGCCTTTAACCTTGATATTTTGGTTTCATTAAACAAAGAAACAATATTGCGCATTGCTCAGGTCCGTTATTTTTGTGTGTGACGTAGAAATAGACTTTGTGTGTGTCGTACATTGTTTACAACAATTACTCATATTTAGTCTATGATGACGTAGATGCGCAGTAGAACATTTTTTTGTACGGCTGAGTGCGCAATCTTGTTTTTTTGATTCATGATTGCAAATAAGAAAAAAATATGTATGCACACAATTAAATGGATCTAGGAAGAAAATGTTTAATTTTTGAATTATTTAAGCGTGGAACTTAATTAAGCGTGATGCACTTATCCGTGAAGTACCGTATTAAATATCGATAAATTTTTCAAGAAAAAATTCAAATAAAAATTGATAAATTTTTAACATTCTATAAATTTTTGTAGAAAAATTCAAATTATTAATAAATTTTTCTAGAAATCATTTAGAAAACTTTAATTTTTTGATAAATTTTTCCTGGAACAATTTCAACAATCGACACATCTTCCCCAGAAAAATGTCAATAAGTTTTATGTTGTTTAATTTTATAAATGGGTTTTTTTTAGTAAATTTCAGTTAGCTATAATTTTTCTAGAAAAATTTTAATTAGCGGTACATTTTTCCAGACAAATTTCAGTTATCGGTTAACTTTTCTAAAAAGTTTCAATTATCGGAAAATTTTTATAGAAAACTTTCAACTATCAAAATAATTTCAATTGTCGGAAAATGTTTTTAGAAAAACTTAAATTGTCGCAAAATTTTATAAAAAAAATCTTTATAACATTCAATTTCGTAGAAAAATATTAAAGAAAAATGTAAATTATCGAAAAATTTAAATTATCGGAAATTTTTATACAAATATTTCAGTCAGCCCAGTTTTTATGCAAAAATTTTTCTTGAAAAATGTTGGGTTTCGGTAGATTTTAATTTTTGATAAACAATACAAATTTTAACTATCGGTGGTTCATTGATCTAAAAAAATCTCAATTATCTGAAAATTTTTATAGAAAAATTTAAATAATCGGAAAATTTTATAGAAAAATTTTAATTAATCGGAATAATTAAAAAAAAAATATTTAAATTAAAAACCATAAATAGTTCATCATAATAACCCCAATACTAATTAAAAAAAACTTAAAGTTACAAAGAAAACATAAAAATATAATGAAATTCGTATGTGCAATGAACCGTGAAATTTTGTAAGCAAATTGAATGTATCAAGGAAAATTTTTCATTTTAGGATTATTAAGGCGCGAAATTTACTTAAGCGTTTTCCACTTATACGTGAAGTACTCTATATAAAAACGTATATTTTTAATATCTTTAAAAACAGTATCGTTTTTTAAATTTGTTTCATTTTAATCCAATCGAATTCGACTGCCTTTTTAAAATCGTAAATTATGACTAATACTTTAATATCGTTTACAACTCATATAGAAGAAAGCGTTACCTTTTATAGGGTTACCATTTTGTTAGAAGAAATATGTCTCACATCAGATCATAATATGTTAAATGAGAAAGATATCAATCATTGTCTGCTTGTTATTGTAATAATACTTTCTTTTATTTAATTCTTGTTTCTTAATGATTACGGCTAAAAAATTTTTTAAACTTAAACTTAGTTCTTATAAAAAAAATTATATTTTTGTGCAATCCGTATAATAGTAGCAGTTTTCTCCGTTATATCCTTTTTACCCACATTACGACTTAAAACATCCATATTAATGTCCTTGTAATTATCGGGCATAGTACTATTGTCCGCCAATATAATTTTTGTCATGAAAAGTGCATGACAAATTTCAATGGGTGCGCACTGATGAACTTCCTTCATAAAGCTGAAAAACAAAAATAATAAATATCGTCAATAGAATAAAGATAAGATTTGCAAAAATTTAATTGGTTATTGTTATTATTTGTAACATTTTTCAATTGTAAAAATAAAAAAACGAACAAAACAAATAATCGCAAATGATTGTGTACATATCAAAAAAAATTCTATAAAATACAAAGAATTGATAATTTGTTTGTCATATGTTTTTGATAGAAACATATGAAAATATAATCACGCTTCTGTAAACAATAGCAAGACATGTAATTGAATACCACGCCGCATTTACTCACCCGACAAGTGAATATTCATTGGTGCAAACATTAACTGATTTTAAGCATTCAATAAATGTCTGATAGTACAACTGTAGCAGTTCATCAAAATGATGTTCAAGAACTGGAATTTCAACACTCGAAAATAGCAAAAATATTATGTCATGTACACAGCTTTCGTATTGTGCTATTTGGAAATCGACAAATTTCACTTTACTAGGTTGACCGAATTCATCTGTAAGAGATATATTTTATAAAAATATTTTTTTTTATATAAATTTTCATATTATTTGAATGTGTGTTCTAAGTCAATTTACAATCCTCAAAAGCTTTTTTACTTTAATAGGCGTATTCCTTCAATATTCTCCAGGAATATTTTTTTTAGTTATTTAGTTTTATAAAAATATTTTTTTTTAGTTATTTAACGTGTCTTACCATATTGTAACATTATATTATTTATCCACATATCACAGTGCACTATGGAGGAAAATAGATCATCGTCTTTATTCGGTTTGTCCACAAAAATGTCATATTCTTGCATAAGTTCCTTAACCCGTTCCACACAGTTGTCGTTATTGTTAGTAGCATTGGCAACTTCTTGGTATAATTCCTAAAAATAATGTAAAATTAATTTTTATCAAAAAAAAAAACATTTATCCTATTCTCTAAATCAAGATGAAATCAAAGTTGCTTAAGTTCAAAAATGTGATACTTCTGGGCTGGGTTTTTGAGATCTCAGTTAAACTAGGTTTAGTTAATCTGGAAACGGATTTGTGCCGCCATTACCAAGTTTGTATATAAAGTTTTGACGGAGCAGCTTATTTTTGCTTAAAATGTTGGTATTTAATGAACAAATAAAAAAAATCATATATCGCCGGAAAAGTTCGAGTTTCAGACTACGTTAAACCAAGTTTTATCTTAATCAACATCTCAAAAAAGCGGGCCTTAAGCAATTAAACTTTATTGTGTTTCTAGACAAATAAACGTCAATTAGTTATAGTTCTGTCTATATTCGTCTCCCGGATCTTGTATACCCTTTGCCATAGTACATGTTATAGTAAAAAAATAATACCCTCCGTCCTAACGTATGCATAAAACGTCATAATTTGGATTTTGGAGAAAACTCGTATTAGGTCTGATATGTATGTTACATATCTACTTAATAACTAAAGGCATACATACATATGATCTATTTATCATGGTTTCTTTTAAGTTCATTCTTATTCTTGCACATATTCCCGTTATTTTATATTTAAGTTAGGTTTAAGCAAATTGTACAAATAAAGACTTTTTTAGTTAAGTAGTAACCTGTGACGTGTGTGTTTCACTTATAATAATCCTGGAACATATCAAGGTCTAAGTGCTTTAATGGAGCCCATTTTGATTACTAGGGACACTGTAAATATGCATGCAATTGCATGTTTTTTCTTGAGTAACCAATGAGGGCAGAAACAATATAGTTGTCCGTTTCAGAGCTTGTTATGAATTTTGCCATAGTTTTATTAATGCATATACATATTTGCATATTGCGGCATTTTTCTTGCATAATTTAGGTCTCTAATCACATCAAAACCGAGATTATAACTATACATTGAAGTGATTTGTTAATCACTTCAAATTGACATGATTACAACTAAATAGTTTCATTAATCACAAAGAATCCTCTGACCATACCTCAAACTGAGTATAATGTTTACAACCGACCACGATTTCTTCTTAATGTTTTTATTTCGCCTTTAACTAATCCATTAATTTTCTAAATTTCATAATTGATATGTCTAAAATAATATTCTGATAACTTAGTAAAAATATGTTTATAAATTTTTAATACATACTTTAAAGAAATATAAATTTGTTTGTTGGGTTTTTTTTTTCTTAATCAACTGTCATCTTAATCATCTCAAATGTAATGTGAACGGCTTTGATTTGCTTAGTCAATATTTTACTTAAACGCGTTTAAAAACATAGTGTTTTAATAGCAATGTTAAGTAATATGTTTGAAAGATATTTTTCATACATGCATAATTTATGTATTTATATATTTTCATATCTCGTGAAGACGTGGTGTAGCAGTAAATTACTTTTTTTTGTTAAATTTCATCAAAGCCTTCAAACCCCCGAAATTAAGGGTGGTGCTTGAGTCAAGAGTTCGTAATTCGTAATTAGGTAAATTTTCCAAGAAATAAGGAATTAAATTTTAACACAGTGGAACACAGTGAAATTGGTCCACCTATTAGTAACAACTTTAAAGGTGTAAAAATCTACTAATTAAATAATTAAAAAAAAATTTATGGGCTAGATTAGTTACTTTAGTAAATATAAATATGTATATAAAAATTCCATAACATCTTGGAAAAAATTTTATATAAGGCAAAGTAAAAGAAAATATATGTCACAATGAAAATGGTCCACAATTAATATTCATAAAAATAACAAAACTTTACAATATTTTATTTTGAATTTTATTTCTGATTAGGAGAGAAGGGAGAAGAGAATGCCAATTCCTTCTCTCTCTCTCTCTCTCTCTATTAAAAATTCAAGACTTGAAGGCTTAAACTTGAAGAATGTGAAGCAGCACTTATTTATATACTTATATTAAGTGACTTTTTGCAACAAACGGCAGTTGCAATAATTTTAAATTTCAAGATGGGTCGCCATTAGAGTTTTTTTTCCCGGACTTTTTCGATTCCCGGGAAAGCGGGAAATTTTTTCAAATTTCCCGGGATCCCGCTCCATATAAATAATACAAAATAAAATTTGTTATTAATTAATGAAAAAAACTTTTATAAAAAAACGTAAGGGAACTAACGCCTTTATTCCCTATTATTATGCTTTTATTCAGTATTATTATGCTCTGGATACAAGATAAAAAGATAACACAAACAAACAATTTAATTCATAAAACAATAATAAAAACAAAATAAAAATTGAGGTACTCAAGATATGAGATCAAAAAGTTAATTAATAAAATAGATAAAATAATTTAAAGAACTATATAACATTTTTTAATGGCTTAGGAAATAACTTTCTGACACACTCAAAGCGCTTTGTAAGTCGTCAAAAAGTATATTCTTGATTTTATTTACTAAAACCATGTTTCCGAAAAATTTCGTTCATTTTTTACCGAGGTTGGACAAATAGTTAAAAGTGCACCGTTGTAGCATGCTTCGGATTCACAATCAGAAGAAATTTTTTCTTTTTTATAAACAACGTCTATATCAGTCAAATGTATGTCAAGGTTGATGCAAAAATAGCATCAACCGGACTGCTTCTTACAAACCTTTTCTTTTCAATAGGTCCATTTGTAATCTTTAGGACAATGTGTTTTTCAAGTTGTATGTTGTAGTATCTTACACGAGTTTCCAAAATGTTATTTTATTTCGGTTTCCCCGCATTTCACGGGTATATAAACCAACACAAATTGAAATTGGGAATTTGTGTTATCACCTAATAAACATATCGCTCCTTCATTGCATTATAGTCATATCTCAAAATTTTAAGTAACTTTAGCAAAGTTTTCCTTCATACCTTCTCGTATTATATCTCAAACTGAACCGAAGTTATAGCAAAATATATCTTTAAATCGGTACATTTTTAAAACTTTAATCGCATTTTGCCAAGATAGTTTGTTTTTGTAGATATGACTATGTTGCAATAAAGGAGCGATATGTTTAGGTATCTCCTATTTTTAAGACTTGTTCATGGACAATGAAACTTTACTGCCTGCATCTTATTTTGAATTAATGTACTTTATTAACTTTTCCCTTCACTAAATGTAATAATTATCAACTGTTGCACTGCCCATTCTGATTTTAGTAGATTTATTGCATCAGGAGACATTCATTTAAATACATGTACTCACTTCTTGTCACTGATCTAATCAACAACCCATCCACAGATGCTAATTTTTAGAGAATAGAAAACTAAATTTCAAACTATAAATGGCTAATTTGAGGCATTTTTTATTTCCCGGGATCCCGCAAGAAAAATCCCGGGAAAACGGGAAATAAAATAATTGAAATTCCCGGGAATTCCCGGGACGGGAAAAGTTTCTATGTGCCACTTCTGTGGACACGGTACTCAATGAAGGTGGTAAAAAATTAAAAAGTTTTAAAACTTCATTTACAGAAAACGTTTTTCAGGTATAAAGACCAGCATATCCACTTTCACTTTCAATGTCATCTATGGTTTAAAATTAATAAAAACTTTATATAGAAATAGAGATGGTTAATTGTCATCAGGGTTGTCAGTTTTTTTCACCTTTGACGTCAAAATATTCAACTAAAGTCTAGAAATTTAAAAGGTTATTTCGTAACCCTTGCGTTGAAAATTTATTCATATAAAATTTTTTGAATTTTAAAAAATTTTTCAAAGAAGTATAACAAAGTTTTTACAAAATAATTTCATTAATTTTTTTAAGACTTTTCGTTAAAAAAAAATGGCAAACAGGTAAAAAAAATAGCCACATTTAGTGAGAAAACACCACTTGTAAGAACCCTGGTTGCTATTATTTCTTTAAACTCAAAATTATTTTAGCTGAATAAACAACGTAACACTCTTTGAATTAATTTAGTTTATATAAGGTAGGTAAGATTAACATTATTTTTATATGTAAATTAGTACACAATTCTGTGGCAATAACGAAAAAGTGCATAAGTTTATTTTTTAAGAATTAAAGGTGATTTTTGAAAATTTACTCCTATTCTAATATAATCATAAATTATCTGCGGTTATATTTTTTTTAAAGTTTTTATTCCTAAACAATCCTTATGTCACAGATCTGAAGTAAACTTAAGTTTTATTCCAAATATTATTACACATTGAAAAAAGATATGTACGCAAGGAGTCATTTTTCTATAACTTCCTGAAAAGTCGTACAAAATAATTGAAACTTTACCCATGTGTAACTTTGATTGTGAAGGTCTCAAGGGTGTCAGTGTTTCTAGTTATTGTTGCATGTGTACTTTTGAATATGAAAATCTAAAAAGAAAATCAAATTTGGGTTAAGGCAACTTAATTACTTTTTAATCCAAATTTTTAATAATTTTAATTAGGCTTAAGTTCATTAAATTTAATTTTCATTAAATTATTTTTATGAAGAAAGGAATTTTACAACATGAAAATTAATTAAAATTGTTATTGATAATCTTTCATTCTTGACCGTGGCCGGGGCTCGAACCCGGGCCGGCAGGTTACCATGACATGTTTCGATCGCAACCACTCGATCTCCTTAGATGGATTTGCCGTTTTACACTCGCAGCCATCGACGACTGCTGAAGTCAATAGTCAAACATCAATCCTTAAACCAAATTGTATTTTAACCTTTGGTAGATCGAAGTTTGCTTTTTTTGAATGATTATCCATTTTAATTGATTTTACATGTTCTTCCTTACTTCTGTTTTTTCGTACTTTTTGTCAAGAATTTTTCTTGAAGTCCAAAGTACATTTTTTTGTTTTTTTTTCATTTTTTGTCTTTCTTTTTCTTGTTGACCTTTTTCAGTACAACTTGAAGGACAAATGAATACATAGAGCTCGTGCCTTAGCTTTAACAATAATTAGTATTGTGGTTATTTTGTTGAACTATTTATGGTTTTTAATCCAAATTTGTAATAATTTTAATTAGGCTTAAGTTCATTAAATTTAATTTTCATTAAATTATTTTTATGAAGAAAGGAATTTTACAACATGAAAATTAATTAAAATTGTTATTGATAATCTTTCATTCTTGACCGTGGCCGGGGCTCGAACCCGGGCCGGCAGGATACCATGACATGTTTCGAACGCAACCACTCGATCTCCTCAGATGGATTTGCCGTTTTACACTCGCAGCCATCGACAACTGCTGACGTCAATAGTCAAATATCAATCCTTAAACCAAATTGTATTTTAACCTTTGGTAGATCGAAGTTTGCTTATTTTGAATGATTATCCATTTTAATTGATTTTACATGTTCTTCCTTACTTCTGTTTTTTCGTACTTTTTGTCAAGAATTTTTCTTGAAGTCCAAAGTACATTTTTTTGTTTTTTCATATTTTGTCTTTCTTTTTCTTGTTGACCTTTTTCAGTACAACTTGAAGGACAAATGAATACATAGAGCTCGTGCCTTAGCTTTAACAATAATAAGTATTGTGGTTATTTTGTTGACTTAATTACTTTTTTCATTTGCTTTTCCCATAGAATTAAAAAAGTTTATGTACTGCTTAAAACTTGCATCGAATGAGATGTTAAAAATGTTTCGTTGACTACATCTAATCAACTTTGCAGCTACTTTTAAAATTTTCCGATAGTATCGATAGTGATAAAAACTATCGATACTCCGCCAAGAATAAAACTGTCGATAGCACTATCGATTGTTTTGCAGCTCTAATTTCCGCTCGCATGCAATTTTTGCTGCCACTGGAGCTGCCATTGCAAAAAATGTAAGTTATTAGTAAAAAACCGTGAGTGTATTGATTTTTTCGAACTGGCAGTGGCATGTGTAAATGCTTAGTAACAGAGCGCCAAGAAAAATGAATTGTCAACCAAATCAAGATTGGACCAAGGTTGAGTGCGCCCAAACTACGCGATAGGGTTGAACATGGTTTAATATAACCTATAACTCTGAAACCATCTGCAGTAGGCTTGTGTCGTTCATGAATGAATTACTTCAACAGAATGATTCTCTTAAGTGAAAGAATGAAATATTTCTGTATTTTCTTTCAATTTCTTTCATCTTTCGGTTTCATTCTGTTTCATATCTTCATTCTCTGTTGTATGTCAAATACTTTCATTCGTGTGCGTGTATGTATTTTTTGTGCAATTATAATAGAGTTACCAGACATACTAAATGGCCTTAAATGTTAAGAATATGCATAATATGGCATGGTTGTGGCGATTTGCAACAGAAAAAGTCGTTACAAACTGTGCATTACATATTAAAGTTAAAACAAGGTGAAATTCGAAAGAAATATCTAAAATCAAAGAAAAATTAATATAAAAAAATATGTCGAAAAGAAAGTTTAGTGAAATTTGGATGCATTTTGAGGACGATGATGGTCAAAAAGCAAAATGCAAATACTGCAAAACTCTTTTAAGTTTTTCTGGTGGAAGTCACGGCAATTTAAGAAGACATTTAAAAACAAAGCACCCTCTTACACCTTTGAATTTCGAAAGGCAGACGCCTACACCTATAGAAATAAATGTAGATGAACATTCCGATGAGCAACCTTCAACCAGTACTCAAGTACGAACAATAAACCAGCAACACCAAATAACCCAATTTTTCAATAGACCTCCTCCAATTCGCAAGCAACAGCATATAGACAATTTAGTTTTAAAGATGATTGCCAAAGGACACCACCCATTTCGACTTGTGGAAGAGCCAGATTTTAAAAAACTAATTCAAGAAGTATCTACTTGTCCGGGATATACTTTGCCGTCTAGAAAGACGTTGTCAAACAGTTTACTTCTAAGTACCCATATGAAAATTTTAGAAGACGTAAAAATAAAAGTCAAATCTGCCACAGCTGTATGCCTTACTACTGATGGATGGACGTCAAGAGCTAATATTAGTTACGTAGCTGTAACCGCTCATTTTATAAATACCGATACACAACTAACGTCGTATTTGTTATCGTGCAGTGAATTTAAAGATAGGCACACGGCCGATAATTTAAAAAATTTTTTGAAAAAAGTTATTTCTGACTTTGAAATAACTAACAAAGTATCCGCAATCGTTAGTGACAACGCCCCTAACATAGTTGCTGCAATCCGTCAGGGAGAATGGCGGGGAATAGGTTGCTTTGCGCACAGTCTGAACTTGATTGTTCAAACTGCAACTGCAGAAATTGCTGAAACTATAAATAAAGCGAAAAGAATTGTTGAATATTTCCATAAGAGTTCTCAGGCGTCAAGTAAATTACTTACCACACAAAAACAAATGAACCTACCCGAGCTTAAATTAAAGCAGGATGTTCCGACCAGGTGGAATTCAACATATGAAATGTTGCAGAGAATTTTGCAAATTAAAAATGCCGTGATTTCAACACTTTCTGTAAATCGCCCAGAACTGGTGCTGTCTATTGAAGACTGGGATATTGTTGGCGCTGTAATACCAATTTTATTGCCTTTTTATGAGATTACAATGGAGGTATCAGGAGAAAAGAGTGTTACTCTGTCAAAGGTTACAGTTTTATGCAATCTTTTGCAAGGTTGTATTCTCACATGCCAACACTCTAACGAAAAGGTAAAAAATCTGATAGCCAACCTTCAAAAAGGAATATCTGAACGATTTGGAGGATTGGAAAAAAATTATTTGTATGCAGAAAGCACAATTTTAGACCCACGCTTTAAGCGCAAAGGCTTTAAAAGTGATGCCGCATATGAAAACGCTCTAAGAGTCTTAAGAAGCAAGATTTTTACTGTAAGAGTTCAAAATATTGAAGAGCCAACTACAATACCAACCGCATTAAACGAACATGGGTCAGCTATATGGAAGGCATACGATTTGGACTTTAATAAAACTGTCAGACCAGACAACAATGTAGCCGCTTGCACTCGTGAACTCGACAAGTACCTTAATGAGGAGTATTTAGAGCGAACACAGGATCCACTACTATGGTGGAAAGAAAGAAAAAATCTATATCCAAGGATATATTTATATGCTCTTAAACGTTTATGCATAATGGCAACATCTGTTCCTTGCGAAAGAATATTTTCGGCAACGGGGCAGATTATTAATGAAAGACGTACACTTTTAAAACCAAAAAAAGTTGAAGAGTTGGTGTTTTTGCATAGCAATATGTAATATATTAATTTTTTTATTTTTAAATTTCAACATACATACATATGTACCTTTTTTAAATTTAACATTAAAATGAATTTTACTCTTTTGTTGTTAATAAAAATGTTAAGAAATGTATACCTATATATATATATATATATATATACCAAATGAAGAGTTTTGTAAATTTCATTTAAGAAATTCTTTTGATTAGTTACTTGAATTGTCTAAATACCGTACTTCCCCCGAAACTTTATTAAAATTTAACCCCCGTATTCATAAAAAATTATTAACTTAAACAAACGTTTGTAAACCTTTATTTAATTTAAAATATTATTATGAATACAGGAATAAATGTTTTGTCTAACTTTTTCGTTTCGCTTTTTATATTTTGCTTGTCTAAAGTATGTAGCTGTATTGAAATATTTAATTTTTTGACGAATGCTTTTTTTAAAAACCAATTTGAATTTTGTATGTAACATACATATATGTATGTACATTAGACCGACTTTTTAAAATAAACTTTGACATTTTTTATGATGATTTCCAAAACTTTTGGGTTCTAGCGGTAAAATCCCGTGAGCTAAACCGCGTCAAAAGAGTCCAAAAATGTTATTTTTCATGAATAAAAAGCTTGTTAATTTTTTTTGTCCAATGAGTGGCCAAATATAATAGATATTTAGGAATTCTTTGATTCTACATTAAAACGTTTTACATACTAAATGAATGCGTAATTTATATTTCTAAAACAACTCTGAAAATTAAAAAGAAAATCATTTTATATAAATTGACTCTTATTCGACCTTTACAAAATTTTAATTATTATTATTATTTAATTAAGCTTGGTCTATTATTAATAAAAAATATTAAATTTATTTTAACCAATATTTCGGCCCACCGTTGTGTGCCTTCTTCAGGGGTTTTTATTGTAAATATTTTTGACAAAATTAACAATATTTCACAAATTAAAAAAATATTGGTTAAAATAAATTTAATATTTTTTATAAAAAAAAACCTCAAGCTTAATTGAATAATAATTAAAAAGAAAATCTATAATCAATTTATTATAAATCGTTTTTGTTGTTAAAATAACAACTTAAACATTCCTTAAAAGAGATAGGCACTTCATTCTGAAAGATGTGTGTCTTTCAGAAAGGTGAAAGAAAAGAATGAATTAATTCACTTAACCTTTCTGAAAGAGAATGAAAGATTCACTTAAATGAAAGATTTTGCCCAATACTAATCTGCAGAATTATTCGAAAGAATGCATTTAACAGTTGGATTGCAGGTCAGAAACCGTTTGTAAGTAAAAAAAATAAAGACCAGACTGCAGTTTGCACACGGTAACGCTGGAAAAACTTATTCACATAGTAAAGTAAATATAATCTTTTCGGGTCAGACAAAGGGTAAACGTCTGGATAAAACTAAGAAACTAAGAACTTAATCCGAAACATTCGCGCCCGACATTTAAACAGGGTAGTTGGCATGTGATAGTCTGGGGTGCTTGTTCGGGAGCTGGTGTTGGTGAATTGCAGTTTATTGAAGGAAATATGTGCAAAATGCAGTATTTTAATAACTTATAAAATAACCTTAAGCAAAATGCAGAAAAACTTGAAATGATAAACATTTTTGATCTCTATCAGGACAATGATACCAAATATACACAGAAAAAAATAAAAATTAATTTCAATTAAAAAATTTGTGATATTAATTCAAAAATTAATTAAATTTGCACCATTTGAAAAATGGAGTTAAATTAGCCCGTAATAGACAAAAAAAACTTGCAGAATATATTCAAAGCGCAAAAAATCTATGAAATATGAATATTTGTTTTACACTCTTGTTTATTATACGTTATTTTATGCGGACCATTTTCATTGTGACGTACATTTTCTTATATGTAGTTTGCTTAATATGTATCAATATTTTTTGCAAAATGTAATGCATTTTATAACTTTTTATTATGAATCTGTTATTTAAATAAAATGAACTAACTAAATTATACTTTTTTTGCATTGGTGTTAAGTTTTCTAGACTTTTTTTTACATTTCAAGGGCTTTTTCTCATTTCAAACACAAAGGTGGACTAATTTCACTGTGAGTCACTGTATATGCAAAAACATATTCTTTTAAATTTTTAACTTACTGCTTCCATTTGTGCTTTAACCTCTGGCGCCATTCCAGTATTCATACTGAATTTTGTAAAATATGGCCTTATAAATTTATTAAATTCTTCTGGCTTCTTTAATCTTAATGCAATTGGCAGTGCATGATATTTGGCCATTTCACGTAAAATTAATTTTGTTTGCACCAAATTGAATGCCTTGTGACGATTTCCCGCTTTAAAGCCAGATGTCTGTAAATTTTCCTGCACCAAAACTGCATCTCGATCAACTTTCTTGGCATCTGGTTTCAATGAAATTCGACTGCCATAGTAAACTGGAAACCCTTCAAAAAGCTCGTTCTCTCCAATACCAGCTTCCAATTGCAATGCACGTATGGCAGGGCTCAAATATTTGTAGACAGCATTTTCCGTTAGACATGTACGTTCCGGTTGAAACAATTGCCAAAATAGTTCATTTGTTATGGGAGGTAGTTTAGCTACTAGTGGCAGTTCTTCAATTTCTCCTGATGGTTTTTGTATATTTGCCTTGATTGCTAACATAACACTGCCATAATTATCGCCGGCCTTAGTGAGATAACGGCTGGAGTAAGAGACCAATTTACCGCCATTTAAATGGGGCTCTATGACTGCGGGTAAATCTGTTATTGTGGGAACTTCGGCCATCTTAACTAAGAATTTAAAAAAGATATTAATAAAATTTTTTTTTATAAAAAAGAAAACCTAAGTTCACATTTTGTTTTGAATATTTCATAGAAAGAAGTTTTGTTGAAAACTGTTCGAGCGATTGTGTTTTTTTTTTTTTTTTTTTTTTAATAATCAAAATAAACATTTACAACTTGTTGTGATAGCATTTTTATCTTGTTGACTTTAATTAAATTAATTATTACACTTAAAATGTTGTATTAATGCCGTTAAATTTCAATTAAAATTTAATTTTTGATTGAATTTTATATATAAAATTATTTGCAAACCATTTGAAATTTTAAAATTAATAATTTTCTGGGTCATTTCCATAAACTCCTAAAATAAAGTTGTTAGCAGTTTTTTTATCATAATTAACTTTCATTTTTACGTCAGAATTTCTGTACTAATAGATGTTTTTTAATGCCGATACAACTTGAAATTTATTCATTTTTAAAAAAATAAGGTCTGCATGTAAACCTCACCTAACGGTGTATTTTTACTGATGTAATGTTGCCGGTAGGATCTGTTGTGGATTGGTTGCACTTCATATACGACAATTTTGTTTATTAATAAACTTAAAATCACGAATCGTTTATAAGTTGCACGAATAGATGAATGATTTCCGAAGTAAATTTGGATAATTTGCTAGCGTTGCTCAAGCGTGAATCTATTGAGGATGATTTCTGAACATAAATATCAAAAAGTCAGCGCGGTATGAAAATTCGTTTTATAGCTAACCCTTTCAAAAGTTCTATCGGTCGAAAAAACACCCTTGACTTAGTACCTCATCAAATCTGTGACAAAAAGGAAAAAGTTTTTTAGTGGACTTAAGCTAAATAAGAGTTAATGTCACCTTTGAAATCTTCATGTTAAAAAAAAAACATATGGCCAAAGTTTTAATAAACTTGAACGATTTTTTAGGAAGTTATAGCAAAATTACTTTTTGCTTGTCTTTTTTCAATGTGCAAATAACATTTGGAATTAAAACTTAAGTGTACTTTTGATCTGTGACGTAAGGAATATTTAGGAAAAAAAACTTACAAAAATATAGGAGTACATTTTTGACTCGTTGACAATGTTGGTTTTTAATTTTGTGTTTTAGATACAAAAATTATAATAGATCCAAATATCACATGTCAAAATTCATTAAACACATTTTTTTGTTTTTGTTGTTATAATCAGGCAATAATACAGGTTTAATTTAAAATTCTGATGTTTTATGAACAATATTGCTATTAGAGTTTTTTTCCCCCGGAGTTTTTCGATTCCCGGGAAATCGGAAAACTTTTTTAAATTTTCCGGGATCCCGCTCCATAAAAATAATACAAAGTAAATTTGTTTAAAATTAATGAAAAAAAACTTTAAAAAAAACGTAAGGGAGATTGTTTACAAAGTAAGTAAAAGAAATGCTTAAATACTACAAAAATTATTTGAAGATTAAAAGAGGAACTTGAATTATTATAACCTTACGGTTTTATATGTAAATTCCGTATTATTATGCTCTAGATACAAGATAGAAAAAACATAACAATTTAATTCATAAAACAATAATAAAAACATTGAGGTACCCAAGATATGAGATCAAAAAGTTAATTCATAAAATAGTTAAAATATTTTAAATAAATATATTAACATTTTTGAACGGCTTTAGGCTAGATTACACTATCTCACAAGTCTTACGTATTCCATAATACTTTGTGAGATAGAAATCTAATGAGTTTTGTTGCGACTGTCAAAAAATCTAATTAAACATGACAGTTTGTGTTCACACCATCACACAAAGTATAAACACTCACAAATGAAATAAAATGCAACCCTGATCCAATGAAAAGTATTATTGTTTAGAAATTTTTCAGAAAACGATGAAGTCTTATGGGATGTCAAACTTTTTTCATAATACTTGTCATTTTCGTGACACATTGCATTCACACTATCATACTTTGTCATATTACTTGAGTTTTTACATGTATTAATACAAAGTATAAGTGTAATCTAGCCTTTAGGAAATAACTGACACACCCAAAACCCTTAGTAAGTCGTCAAAAAGTATATGTATTTCTGATTTTATTTACTAATTACCATGTTTCCGAAAAAATTCGTTCATTTTTACCGAGGTTGGACAAATAGTTAAAAGTGCACCGTTGTAAAATGCTAATTTTTTATATCGAGGTTCATGCAAAAAATAGTATCAACCTCTTACAAACCTTTTCATTTCATTAGGTCTATCTGTAATCTTTAGGACAATGTGTTTTTAAAACTGTATGTTGTAGTATTTTATATAGTTTCCATATTTTTTTTATTTCGGTTTCCCCGCACTTCACTGGTATATAAACCAACACAAATTGAAAAAAAAATTGAAACATAGTCATATCTTAAAAAAATTAAAAATTGTAAGTTACTTAAGCATAGTGTTCCTTCATACCTTCTCGTATTGTATTTGAAACTGAACCAAAGTTATAGCAAAATATATTTTTAAATCGGTACATTTTGAAAATTTTAATCGCATTTTGCCAAGTTCGTTTGTTTTTGTAGATATGACTATATTGCAATAAAGGAGCGATATGTTTAGGTATCTCCTATTTTTAAGACTTGTCCATGGAGAATAAAACTTTACTGCCTGCATCTTATTTGGAATTAATGTTCTTTATTAGCTCTTCACTTCACTAAGTTTATTAATTATCAACTGTTGTACTGACCATTCTGCTTTAAGCAGATTTATTACATCAGGAGACATTGATTTACGTATGTACTCACTTCTTGTAATGGATCTAATCGACAACCCATCCACAGATGCTAATTTTAAGAGAATAGAAAACTAAACTTTAAAGTATAATTAGCTGTTTTCTTAAACTATGAGGAATTTTTTATTTCCCGGGATCCCGCAAGAAAAATCCCGGGAAAGCGGGAAATAAAATAATTGAAATTTCCGTCCCGGGAATTCCCGGGAAAAAACCCTAATTGCTATTGATGTAAAGATTTACAACAGTGTTCGAAAATAAACCGTACATTATTTAGCGTTTGGCTCACACACCCAAGAACGATATATATTTTTTTAGTGATTGTGTAGACGAACACAACCCTTAATACCGTTCGTAACTATTTTTAAGAAAGACCCGAACATTATACAAGGTTCGGTTCTTCATTAAAAAACAGCACAATTGTAGTGATACTGTAGACAAGTAGTCGGTAAGTTTTGCAATAAGAATTTTCTCGTTGTAGTCCATTTTAAGACATTCGGTTACGAATTTTGACTTGAACAAATTCATTGCACTATGAAAGTGACAAAGTTTTTAACGCAATATTTGCTAACGCCTCTAAAGGATTAATATTAACAGCATCTTTATAACATTTAACTTGAGGCCGAAAATCGAATGTAGAATCATTTTTATGCCATTGCATAAGTTGAATCAGTGTCAATAATTTTTTATACGGGCTACAAATTTTAAATTGGACTGAAATTGTGTAACTAATGTGCACTTATAATATTTATTTTGAGTTACTGTACCAACAAAATGATCTGTGGAAGACATAGGATTTTATTATTTCACTGCCAGTGTCCTACTAAGATTATTTTATGTGATCGTTGAATAACAAATTTCATAAATTATAACAAGTCTTTAAAAAGTAACTGCCTTATTTATAAAAAATAAAACATGTTAATAAAGGGTTTATTAAACGGATTTTGTATGAAAATCCATTTTATTAACCCTTAATTAACCGGTTTTATTTTTTATAAATTAGGCCGTAAATATTTATGGGTAAAAATTATCGATTTAGTAGTAAAAATCCAATTTAAATTCCAATCTGGGCGAATTTAAATTGCAAACTATTATGACGCGTTGCTGCAAATGAACGGACCAGGTTGTTACATACATATTTATTTATTCACACATTATTTTTATATTTTATGTCCGAAATAGTTTGTAATTGAAGTTCGACCTTATCGTATCATATCATTGTTCATGGCTTGACCGTGGCTTAACAATGGTATACGATATGTGCAGATGGAACTTTTATTAATGGCGCTATATATAAAAAACAAAAAAATTCGGTAGTTGGCAGCGTGGTAAAAAAAAAATATTTAAGTTCTAGAAACTTCATTTATATTATTAACATTCTAGGGTGTGACTAAAAAAACTAAAAATTCTTTTATTTTGTACTAGGATCGACCTGGTTTAATGAAACATGTATGTGAAAAAGTGCCTCAATGTTGAGGGGTATAATAAAAATGAGTATGGGCACGTTCGTAAATGAATTACAGCGCTGCATCAGTGATTTAAAATGCTTATATATATAAGTATATATATTATATATGTGGACCAAAAAAATGTCAAAAACTACAAAAATAATAGTCACACAATAAAAAAAATTATAATTATTCTTTTTTTCTGATACAGCGCAGTGACGCATTTACGAACATACCCTATATTTAAAGCTATACGTACATACTTAGTTTAAGAAGGAATTACTTGGCAAGTGCGAAAAATTGGGCATTAGGAATCCGAGATGACATAAGTGGCGCCCAAAATTTGATGTAGGATTGAACAGTCACCAAAGGCAAAAATAAAGCCATATATGGCATTAATGGCATATATGATAAACGATATGTTGAGATCGAACATTAAATGGCGGTGGTACATAAACGAAAAGCGCTGCCTTTTTGGGCATGGCAAAAAAAATCCCGTTTTAGAAACATCATTTACATAACTCTCATTCTAGGGGGTGACTACCATAACTTTTTTTCGACCCACCTTAATATTTAGTATTTTAAGTAAAACAATTAAAAATGCAATTCCGTTAATACGTAAACAAGTGTTTTATTAACAAAAACAAGTAATAAAACTACATTTGATTAACACTTTTTATTACTGAACTTATATAAAAAAATTAAAATACAGCTTTAAGTACACACAGAAACAATAAATGGAACGATAACAGGGCCAGTAAGTCTCCAGTAGAGCGACCTCTACGGAAGCCATACTGGCAGTGAAGGGTATAATAAATACTCTAATATTTTAGGAACATATTAACACTCAGGTAGTTTTGCTAAAGCCGGCGTATAAATAAAATATTCCCCTAGATATCAAGCTATTGATATGGCAGAAGAGTTGTAGAAAGGAATTTTGCCTTAACATAAACAATGCTTCGAAGCTATTATATGGCAGAAGACTTGTAGAAAAGAATTTTGCCTTAACATAAACAATGCTTCGAAAGTGATTTTCAAAACTTATAAGAGAAGCTCAATACCACTTTGAATGTATTGCACAATCCACAAAAATAATTTATAATAGAGACTTACTGCCTTGCCTGTCCATTGATTGCGAGCGAAAATTTCGTTCGCTTAACTTACATTTAAAACAAAAACAATATTTTAAAATTTGTATTTGTTTTTAATATTTTTTTTTTTTTTTTTTTTTATTTTGCTTAGAAATAAAAGTTTTTGGCGAACTATTTAAGTTATAATGCCAGGGTATCACACAATTTTTGGAGCTTCAACCACAAAACCTCGTTCGACCTAAATCTTCGTATAGGAAGGCGAGAGCTTCCAGAATCCGCTCCAGAGTATTTTGGTCTCCACCAGTAAACGTCTGAGTTATTTCCTTGGTACTCCACCAGTAAAACGTCTGAGTTATATATGGTTCTCCACCAGTCACGTTGAGTTAATTTTGGTTCTCCACCAGACAACACATTAAAACATTGAGGTTAAAAACGATTGCATATAGTTAATGTAGAAACCGCAAAAACTGTAACTCGGTAGAGTTATACGACGCCGAACCACTAACCAATGCGGGGTGACAACGCAAAACGCACGAAAAGCAGACAAACAAGAACGACCTGTTTGTCCTTAAGAAATAATCCACTCCGACCAGTTTTACGAGTGCTAAATTTGCTTAAAAAGTAAATATAGGTTCTTAATGTTTAAGTAACAATAAAAACAAAATTTCGAAACAGTGTATTGAGCGTTGTCAACTTTGAAATTTTAAAACGCACCAAAATGGAGAAAAGCACGCCATTTCAAGAAAAAAGCACCAAGTTTAGAATCTTCTTTTTCATTTAAAATGTTTATTGAATTAATTTTGCGTTTATATAAAAAAGAGTCTTTTACTGTTCAGCTCCGATGTTCCGAAGACCGCAGAAATTAAATTTTGCCAATCCCGTTAAATTTTGCCAATCGGTTCATAAATGACTGAGATATGAACAAAAAACCGAGATTGCCTTTAATTATTTGAATTTTTTTTTTTTTTTTTTTTTTACACATACCAAATACATAAATGATTTGCTGCTTTAAAAGAGAAATGTATTTTAAACGAAAAAATGTATTCACAAATTTTTTTTAATATAATTTAATTTTTTTGAAAATGTGTGTTAGTGTGTAAGTGGTTTAAGACGGTTCATTGCCCTTAGGTGAAGGGTATTAAAATATAGCACTCTTGTTTTAAAATCTATTTTAAAACCATAATTCAAATATTTACATTTCACAACTGTATCTATTATGTATTAATACATACATACATATAAAACTTTTAATAATGGTTTAATTTTTGAATTTAGTTTAATGTTGAAACTAAAATGCGTCCAAATATAAATTTGTTCTTTTTTTATTAAAAAAAAACCAAACCATTAAACAAGTTATCAAAGTTATTTTTGGAATATGTACAAAAGTTATTAAGTAATTTAAAAAGTTGTATTTACATTAATTAATAAGGAAAAACCCCCGAAAAACGGTGAACTGTTCGAAGACCGGTTTTTTGGGAAAATATCAAATAATTTACAACTATAAGCACAGCGCTAGGAGCACTAGATGAACAAAATTCATTAACATTTTGACTTTTCAATTATGATCATTGCTACAAACTATACATAACGCACTTGATCAACAAGAGGGTATTAACTAGAAACTTAAAACTTTTCAGTTGAAGCAAAACTATTTTTAATTTAATATTAAGGACACATGAAAAGGCATTTTTAAACCAAAAAGTAGACAAATTAGCACGATATTTTCACAGCGGGTATTGACAGCAGGATTGAAACCAAACTTGGACAATAAATTAGTTTAGTCTGAAACAGGGACCGAAAATAACAGTTATATTGGAGTTCTTAAACAAAAAAAGCATATAAAAGTAAATGTCGAAAAACTGATTCAAGAATACCATATTGATCCTTATGAACTTGTCTATGATAAAATATATTGATTTTTAAAATTTTGATTTTAATTGTTTCGATCAAAATTAACAGTTATTGTTTGATTTTTATTTTTTTGAACAAAAGTAACGGTTATTTTTTTTTAAGAAAAATAACAGTTATTTTTTGATTTTTATTTTTTAACAAAAATAACAGTTATTTTATGATTTTTATTTTTTTGAAGAAAAATAACAGTTATTTTTAGATTTTTGTCAACTAAATTATTATAACACGAATAACTTTTATTTTTGCTCGAAAAAATAAAAATCAAAAAATAACTGTTATTTTTGTTCAAAAAATTAAAAATCAAAAAAAACTGTTATTTTTGATCAAAAAAATAAATCAAAAAATAATAGTTATTTTTGTTCAAAAAAATAAAAATACAAAAATAAAAGTTTTCATTTGACTTTTATGAAAAAAGGAATAACTGTTACGGTCCCTGGTCTGAAAACAGGTTTCTCCTAAGTTAAATCCCGATAGGTTGTTGTGATATTTAATTTGTTTAACATATGGTACGATTTGAATGAAATTCAGTATTTAATTGTTATTTAGAAAATCCCAAAAAGCGCTGGGACCAAACAGTTAGTGTATTTTATAATTTTGTATCTCCTTCACCACTAGTGGTGAATAAGGGAACATTAAGTTTGTCATTCCGTGTGAAACTTTTTAAGTATTCATCTAAGGCCCCGTAGTGGATATATGTATGTATTCAGGGTCCTTGAGTAATTATGATTCGATTAAAATATGTCCGTCTGTCTTTTCGCCTTTTGAAATTACGCTCACTTTCGATTCAAAAGAAAGATATTGGTGTCAAATTGTTTCTAGTTGCTATAAGCAGTTTGGGTTTGAAATCTAGCACAATCGGTTAAGTATACAAAGAGTAATGAATCCAAATATAAACCAGTCACCCTAAAAAATTGATATTTCTGTTAGAAAAACTAACATTAGTTAGTGGCGGAATGAACCGATTGTTATAAAATTTTGCACAAACCCGTTTTGTAACACTAGAAATCCATAACTTACCAAAGACCCCATATAAAGCCCGTTCTCTGGAAACACTTTAGTGTGCCTAAAATTGTAACGAATAATGCTATTGTAGCAAAATTTGGTCTTTCATAGTTGCATAAGAGTAGAAATCACACAGATACATTTTGTATATACATAGACCATACTTTACCATAGGCCCAATATAAAACCCACTTTCGGAAATCACTTTATTAGTATGCCTAAAACTATACCAACCTTGTAAAAAAAAATTAGGTTTCTGGAAGCACGAAAACTACATGAGCGCTGATATATGCGCTGGCAATTACACACTATTAAGAAACAGCAGAGAAGCGAATACCATTTAAGTGAATTCGCATTGTAAGTTAATAATTAAGATCATTATTTTAAAGAAAAAATTCAATAACAATGGTCTAAGTGCTTCTGTTATTCCCTTACATGAAAGCAGGTTGTATTGCAATGATTTTAAAGTAGTGCTTCCAAGTGCGAATTCGCCATATAAAAATCATGCCTCTTGTAAGCAGGTTTGAAGGGGGTATTATGCTTCTCACCCTAAAAAAAACTGCTTACCAGTAAGCTTCATTTTTTACTGCGCACTTACGCTGTTGTAGTAAAATTGTGTCTGTCATAGTTTAATAACACTAGAAATAACACTGCTAACTCTCCTAAAGGTGGATCCATAATTTACTATAGGCTCCATAAAAAACACACAGAGCAATTTGTAATAATCTTTCCATATTTTACCATATGTCGCGTATAAAATGACCTTACAAAAAGCACTTTAGAACGCATAAAACACAAAAAAACACCACGTTATTGGAATTTGGTACAACTTGGTTTTTTAATACGAGAAATCACTCTATTGGATATGTGTTGTAATGATCGATCCATAATTTAACATAGGTCCAATGTAAAATCCCTTCCTGAAATCACTTTATGAGGGCTTAAACTGATACGAATAATTGTATTTTATTTAAATTAGGTAAAAAAATATTCGACTAGAAAAAAGAGCATGAAACTCTGATGATCAGCCCATAAGTAATCATAACCGCAATTCTTTTGCTGGCGCAAAAATTTTTTTCTTTGTTTAAATAATCAACACGCTGGACATTATATAGAAATTTTACCAAAATTTTTTCACAGAGCCGATCCTTAATTCGCAGAATAAATAATTTTTTTCGGTCGTCCTGGTGATGGGCGTATAACATTTAACTATGCCGAATTAAACCACTTTTATTTGTTTCCCCTTAATTAATCAGTTTTTTTTGACACTATGTATCTTCTTGGTCAGTTATTTCCATTCTCGTTTTTTAAAAATAATTTTTCAAATTTATCTTTTAAAAATAATTCAAATTTTTTTTAATATACAAAGGAGTATTAAATTGCCACTTGTTACATTTTTTTTTTTTGAAAAATATCATGCAAACTATGTTGTGTAACTCTTAACTGTTTCTAAAAGATAACTGACGAATGATCGCAAAAATGTCAAGGCATTTTGAAGTAATTGAATACATATAATTAAATATTTATTTTGGAAATAATCCTTTTTTTAATTTTGCAAATTCCATGTTTACGAACACTTAACTATCTGTTTCCGCCTTTTGGCGGCATGCTGTCCAATTGGTAAATTAAACTAGATTAGCTGAAATCATTATTTTTTCACCATTTTATCATATTTAATGTAGATTGCATTAAGCATACACACTTTAACAAAAAACACTTACTAAACGAAATAATTTAGTTTTTTCAGTTGTAACTCAATCAAAAATTATTAATAAATTTGCAAAATTTGAAATTCACTGTTCTAACGATCAACGACTACTGAAGATTTTCTTAATGTCTATCGCGTTTTTTCAAACACCGAACACTCAATATCACACAAAAAAACATAGAAACAAATAAACTAATGCAAAATTTTTACTAATGAAAATTTGTTTAAAATTTTATTTACAAGTTCTAATCAAAAAAATAAATAAATGAGCGAGAAAAAAATTTACGTGTTGTATTTATTGGTGATACGAATGACAAAAAATACAAACGGTTCTATTTGAAATGTAGATTGTAACGATTTGTTTACACTCAAAACACAAGGGGCTTGTTACTACTACATACATACATAAATATTTTTATATTATATGATTAAGACGTAAAGAGCAAGGGCTATAAACAACGCTTAAAAACTAAGCTATTTAAACTATTTTGTACGTTTTATTAACATAATTAACTCATAAATAAAAAATATGATGAGCAGGGCAAGTTTATATATGTACAAAAGTGTTTAAAATACGCGAAAAACACAAACTCATATTTTTTTTTTAATTAGTTTATTTGAACAAATGCTTATTACAAAGAAAAATAATCTGGAGCCTAATTCTGGCAGTCGTGATCGAGTAATTTCTCGATTCGAAAGCAATTTAATATCTAATTATTGCAGTCAATACTGAACGAATTGGAATTATTTTTTCAGTGTTGTAAAGAATTAATTTGAGTTTCACAATACTGAAAAAATAATTTTGATTCGTTCAGTATCGACTGAGATAAAATTGCTTTCGAATCGAGAAATTACTCGATAACGACTGCCAGAATTAGGCCCCTGTTTTTCCAGTTTTTCAATTGAAATGACTTTCGTCGGATGTCACACAAAACCAAAGAATATATTGAAAATATACGTTTAACATCAAGTCGATGTTCTTAGGGCATAGGTACTTAATTAATAAAAGTGCACATATGTTCATCGGCAGTGATGCCAACTCTTCGCTACTAACTAAATTTTAAGTAAAATATGGCTAAATAGTGGCTAAAAAATGGCTAAACAAGATTTTATTACCAAAAACGCATCGATATTAATAAGAAAACTTACAAAATGTATGAACTTCGCGGAAATTGGAAATAAAACATTATTTTGTTTGTATTTTTAATACATTTAAAGTAACAATAAACTAAACATAAGAAAGATCTTTGAATAAGAAAAAGCTCAAACTATCAATAAAATTTATTTTTTATTGTAAAAGTCATTTGCGACAACTAATTAAGAAAAATTAAACGCAAAAAAAAAATAACTAATGCTGCATTTATAAAATTTGTAGGCCTTGAAGAAAATGTGGCTAATAAAAATGGCTAAAAAAAATTGCTAATGGCAAAATTGATTATTTAATTGCTAAACCACTAAATGGCTTAATTGGCAACACTGCTCATCGGTTTCGCTTTTATTAAAATACTAGCTTTACCCGGTGCGCTTTGCTTCCTGCCCCATTGAAATAAAATTAGTTAAATAGTACCAAATTTAGATACTTTTACTTTTACCGTCCTACTGATATACAGAAACCTATATTGTGCTTATATTGAAGGTGTCATGACCACTTGTCTAACCCCACGTCTCCATGCGCTTTCGATTTGAACATGACATGACCATAACGCCGGCAGAGCAACGGTATTAATTTGTTCACGTTCTTGTATGTGGCGAATACGTGTTGATGTTCATGTTCTGATTGACCACAATTTTTGTTGTTGTGGCGTTTGGTTGTATACAGAAAATACATTGTATGGCCAGCATCATGGCGCACATGGATGCTTAGACGAATGTTTAGGCAACGATGGCAGCACATGGACGAAACATGAACATGAACAGTCTACACGAGTAGAATTCATGTGCGACATGCTGTTCTTACCAAGTTGATGGATGGTGGAGACGGGTAGTAATGCAGCCAACTTTTTGACAGATATTTTGTAAAGAATACCAAGCTATTTGTTACAATTTTAAAAAATTGTACATACTGGTCATTCCCCAGATATAAAAAAATCTAAATTGTCTTTGTATGGGAGGTACCACGCTCACTTCTCCAATCTAGCTCACTTTTTGATAAATGTTGTGTATTGATAATCAAGCTAAATATTTGTACAAAATCTTAATTTTTTCATATAACTTGCTTCCTATAACACTATCTTTGTAATAAAGAAGCCACTCCCACTTCTCCAAGCTATTCCACTTTTTGGCCGATGTTGTGTATTGATAACAAAGTTATTTGTTTTAAATTTAAAAACTTTTCTGTAACCGTTCCCCAGATATGGAGTTATTCATATTGTCTTTGATTTGGAGGTGCCACGCCCACTTGGGATTTTACAAAAATTTATATCCTATGTTAAGTAATTTAACCCATTTTATCCTCTTAATACATATATTTCCAAAAATCTTGTGGATCGCTTGATGTTTAATTGCTACGAACGATGACGAATGTAAGTTTTAGGATCATCTTAAACACTTATGCTCATAGCTGCTACATTCTCGGTTGAACGACCACTACGTTGATAAATTCTGCTTCTGTTATCATAAACGGATCCAGTTTCTTCAAATTTCTCAGCCATCAACTTGATGGCACGATTTGTTAGAGCATCTTCTCGAATTTTGTTTTAAATTTCCTAATTACATCATGAAAACTTTAACCATTTTCAAAAAAATTAATAAAAAACACGTCGTTCCTTCGTGTACCATATTAACTAACAGTTTTTTTAGGTTAGGTCTTGTTTTCGAGATATACCGTTATTTCGAAAATTGATTAGGTTGCCCAACATAAATTCGCGTAACTCAAAAACGGTTTAGTTAATTGAATAAACTTAAAAAAAACGAAATTCCGCAATATAAATACCGTTAAGTAGGGTTAAACTTATTTTAATATGCTCGTTTTAAAAACAATTTTTTTTTTTTTTTGCAAAAAAAAATAATTTTTAGCAAAATTTCGCAATTTTTGTTTTACTGCATTTCGAAATGTGCTTTTTTTCGTTTGAAAAATGTGGTCACCGTAGTCATATATGTTAACCCCCTAGGGACGACTCCTTGGCAGTTATTGGATTTTTTCTTCAGCAAATATGAAATATATTTTTCAAAAAAGGATTTAATCAATTTTAATTTAATTTAATCTATAATATAAAAAAGTTAAAAAAAAATTTTTGTAACTCTAAATTTACTACAATTTATTGTAAACCGTTTATTTTTATTGATTTTTTGTTTGTTTGCTGAATTGTTCTGATTTGTAATTAAAGTGTATTTTTTATTGTATATAAAATATTTCTAATTTGCCGATTTTTTTAAACTAAGGTGTCGATAACATAGGGTCTTCACCTGACAATCAAAGTCAAAGTCTATATAAATTTTTGTCAGCGTTTATTTTTATGTGAAGTTTGACGTTGATTATGACAAAAAAATTGTCAGGTGAAGACCCCATGTTAATGCCGTTTTTTTTATATTTGCCGATTTCTTACCAAAATCGTCTTTTCACACCTGGGTGTGGGTATACAAATTTTGATAGAGGTGTACTCTATACGACTTGTTTCTAAAAACTGATGCTCACGATGGAACATTGTGTTTGGAGTCCAATTTACTTTTGTGTGATAGACAGTGGGTATGGATTTCGTAGAAGTCGTTTTTCGGGAGATCGTTAGCGTTTCTTTCGGAACGTTAGGTTTGTTCTGGTCACCATTTTGGTGAAAACAAAGTTGTTGCTCTATATTAGGGATGCCAATCCTGAAATCCTGAATACCGAAATCCCGGGATTATTCTAAAAATTTAATTTCTCAATACCGAGATTTGGGTTTAGTAAAAATGTGCAAATTTTTTTTTTTTTTTATCAAATTCAACTATATTTAAACTACATACGTGAGTCACTCTGCGTAAAATAACTCAAAAAATTTAATATTAAATCATACAGGTAATGGATCTAAAAGTTGTGCAAAAATGTGTTAAAAATTTAAGGGGGTTCTACCAAAGGTCTTTTAAAACATATTTGTTTAAGTTTATTTTATTAGATTAATACTTGCATATACATTTGAGATAAAATAAATAAAATATTGTCATATAGCAAATATGTTTTTTTTACGATACCACCCAGAAGTGTTGAATGCGAACATTGGTTTCGTCGGCAGCATATATTTGCAATAAAATAAGGTTTCGATTATCAGACGTCAATAAACTGTTTATTTTTTGTAATGAGTTTTATTTTCTTCATGAGTTAATTTGTTTTAATACTTATTCATAAACATTAAATTTTAATTATATGAATTTTAAAAATTGGCTTTTATATATGATATCCCGATCAGTCCCGGGATCCCGTTTTTTTGAATGAAAACTCCCGAATCCCGGGTTTCAAAAAACCTGGTCCCGTTTGGCGTCCCTACTCTCGATACATAGCGTTTGATCGTGTGTGGCATGGTGAACTCGTTTCAAAGATTTTTGCGTTTAGTGTCGGTAGTGATTTCTCTCGATTTATATCGAACTTTCTCAAGGACCGATATCTACGTGTTGTTATAGGTGGGGTCTCATCGGAGAAGTTCTATTTAAATTCAGGAGTACCGCGAGGCTCCGTTCTTTCTCCGACTCTTTTTCTTATTTTTTTAACGACCTCCTGGGTTTAACTTCCAATCCTATCTATTCTTTCACAGATGACAGCAGCATTTGTCGTTGATTTTTCTTTAATCATAGACCAAGACTTTTTGAGGTTTAAGCTATAAGGCAGAATATGAAGGACACACTCAATCATGACCTAACGTTAATCTCCGAGTGGGGACTTACGAATGGGGTCGATTTTAATGCTCGTTGGATGCAGGGATTGTACGCAACGAGTATACTGGCTTTTAGTCTAGGTTTACATGTTTCAACTTTTGATGCCCAAGTTTTTAGAAGAAAGTGGTTGTTACGTAGATGCTTGTACTCGTCAGCAAGCTTTGTGCCTTTATTTGAATGCATATTCACAAAAATGGTTGCTTGTAATTTTTTTCTTTTTGATTCGATATGAATAAAATTGTTGTTGTTTTGCAACATTTATAATCGACAAAAATTGAAACAGATTGCTGCATGAGAACATTTTAGCAACTATAAAGGTAGAAGTACATAACACGCTTCTTCTGTCGTAAAAAATTACACTAGTCAATAACAATTTTAATTAATTTTCATGTTGTAAAAATTCCTTTCTTCATAAAAATAATTTAATGAAAATTAAATTTAATGAACTTAAGCCTAATTAGAAATATTAAAAATTTGGATTAAAACCCGTAAATAGTTCAACAAAATAACCACAATACTGTTAAAGCTAAGGCACGAGCTCTATGTGTTCATTTGTCCTTCAAGTTGTGCTGAAAAAGGTCAACAAGAAAAAGAAAGACAAAAAAAAAACAAAAAATGTACTTTGGACTTCAAGAAGAATTCTTAACAAAAGTACGAAAAAACAAAAGTAAGGAAAAACATGTAAAATCAATTAAAATGGATAATCATTCAAAAAAGCAAATTTCGATCTACCAAAAGGTTAAAATACAATTTGGTTTAAGGATTGATGTTTGAATATTGACGTCAGCAGTCGTCGATGGCTGCGAGTGTAAAACGGCAATCCATCTGAGGAGATCGAGTGGTTGCGATCGAAACATGTCATGGTAACCTGCTGGCCGCGGTTCGAATCCCGGCCACGGTCAAGAATGAAAGATTATCAATAACAATTTTAATTAATTTTCATGTTGTAAAAATTCCTTTCTTCATAAAAATAATTTAATGAAAATTAAATTTAATGAAAAAATATTAAAAATTTGGATTAAAAACCATAAATAGTTCAACAACATAACCACAATACTAATTATTAAACTAGTGTTTTTTATAAAACAAGTTACATAAAAAAACATTTTGACGCAGAAAGTTGATTAACTTTAAACTTTTTAACGTTTTTGATAAGTAATCAGCTGACAATAAAAAAATAATAATTTCAACAAATTTTTCATTCGTAAAACTGTTGTGGGCGGAAAAGCAGCTCGCGCGTCTTTGTCGTTATCTCTAAAAGACAAAAAGGCCGTGTTTTTTCTGTTCGTGCGTTTTACGTTTCGTCACGTATTGGCTGCATCGAATAACTGTACAGTTCGTGCGGTTTAAGCATTAACCATATGCAATCGTTTATAACCTAGAAATGTTAACGTGTTTTATCTGTAGAGTACCCTAAAAAAACTAAAAACCTTTTACTGGGGGAGACTAATATACCCTGGAGCGTATTCTGGAAGCTCTTTACTAAGATCTAGGTCGGCCGAGGATTTGTGGATTAGGCTCCAAGCAAATCGTTTGATACCCTGTCAATATAACTAAAAATAGTTAGCCAAAAACATTTTTAAAATAAAAAAAAAATAAACAAACTTGTGAATTATAAAAGAAAAACTAATTAAAGAGTTTTTAAACAAACAGTATTGTATAAAAAGAAGATGAAGAATTATAGTTTGGAATTGTGTATGCAAATAAGAAATAAAAAAAACAGCTCACAGGAAAGGCTTTAATAACGCGCGTTGTGTATCTTGCCATTTTAAATGCGCTTAAGTTTTTAAACGCACGATACTCCTCGCCAAAAATGTTACAGACGCAGTTTAGTGAGAAAGTTGTTTGTTTCAATTTATGGCATTTTTGTTTCATTTCTCACATTTCAATTGAAAATTTTCTCGAAGTGAGAGTTACAGAACATGGGCACTGGACAGTAATGAAATTTCAAAGTCCCCTTTTACAAAGTGACAGACAGAAGGCATACAGACGAAGTTTGTTGGTAAGGGGGCGACGCTGCATGCGTGACACACTTTACTTTTTTCCTCTCTCGCCTACAAACTTCGTCTGTCTGCCTTCTGTCTGTCACATTGTAAAAGGGGACAAAGCAGAATTTTTAAAAAGGGGTGAGAAGATTGGAGAGAGGTACACAGTTTCATGAACTCAGCAATTCTGTTTTGTTTTGTTATTCTCACACTTTTTAACTTGAAGATGAACTTGTATTTGTTTATATTTGACTGTAAGGTGCAGTGTGACCACAACTAAAAAAAAATTGGATGCTAAATGGGGCTTAAAACAATGCTAAAAAAATGCTAAAAAATGCTTAATTTTCTTAAATAATTGTATCATTATAATGAATGAATTATATATTAATTTACCTGAAAATATTTTATTTCTTTTAAATAAAACGAAGTTGATATAAAAAAAGTAAAAAATAAAAAAGAAAAAAAAAATTTTAAGAAACGCTTTTCTTTACCTTAATATATTGATCAGTTGTGAACACAGAATAAATATGAATACCAAAAAAATCGACTAAAAGTCAAAAAATAACAACATTTCAAACAACATAAACTTTTAAATCAAAATGGAAAACAACTCACACATCCCTTAAAGAAAAGCGTGGGGCGCGTTGTTATGATACAAAATGCTCAATTATTGAAAATTGGTAGCTTTAAACATGATTGGTTGTATTTCTTTCGGTCTGAAATATTAAAATGTACTCACGGCAGTCATGTTTTTTTTTTAAGTTTAGGTTGGTATGGTCGCCCCACGCTTTTCTTTAAGGGATGTGTGAGTTGTTTTCCATTTTGATTTAAAAGTTTATGTTGTTTGAAATGTTGTTATTTTTTGACTTTTAGTCGATTATTTTGGTATTCATATTTATTCTGTGTTCACAACTGATCAATATATTAAGGTAAAGAAAAGCGTTTCTTAAAATTTTTGTTTTCGTTTTTATTTTTTACTTTTTAGTAACGAATAGCTTTAATTTACAATTTACATTAACATTTACATTTACGAAAATAGTTTTAAATTTAAATGAAAATATTTTTAATATTTAGGGGTAAAAACTGCAGTAAGTAAGGAATTCATTAGAAAATTTTTTTTTAGCCAGGATAAAATCTACGGGGGGCAGAATTTTTTTTGTTAAATGCTTTTTTTAGCCGCCTTTTACTTAACGCAAATGGATGCAAGATTTGATGCTGCGAAGTGAATGTAAAGAAAAGCATTTCACAAAAAAAAAAAAAAAATCTGCCCCCCTAGATTTAATCCTAGCTACGCTCATGTATTCGTGTATTACCATCGGGAGTATGAATGCCTGCAAAGTTTTATGCATTTGCATTGAGTAGAAGGCAGTCAAAAAAGCATTTTATCAAAAAAAAAATGTTTGCCCCTCCCCTAGACTTTATCCTGGTGAATGCCTGCAAAGTTTTATCCATTTGCATTGAGTAGAAGGCAGTCAAAAAGCATTTTACCAAAAAAAAATGTTGCCCCCCCCCTAGATTTTATCCTGGCTACGCCAATGTATTCATGTATTGTCATCGGGAATATGTATGCCTGCAAAGTTTCATCCATTTGCTTTGAGTAAAAGGCTGTCAAAAAAGCATTTTACCAAAAAAAAAATTTTTGCCCCCCCAGATTTTATCCTGGCTACGCCCATGTATTCGTGTATTGTCATCGGGAATATGTATGCCTGCAAAGTTTCATCGATTTGCATTGAGTATAAGGCGGTTAAATTAACGTTACAAGATTTGATTTTCCGAAGTGAAGCTAAAGAAAAGGTTTTAACCCCCCTCCCCTAGATTTTATCCTGGCTACGCCCATGGATTCATGTATTGTCATCGGGAATATGTATGCGTGCAAAGTTTCATCCATCTGCATTGAGTAAAAGGCAGTTAAATTAACGTTACAAGATTTGATTTTCCAAAGTGAAGCTAATAAAAAGCATTTAAAAAAATTGTGGCCCCCCTTGATTTTATCCTGGCTACGCCCATGAATTCGTGTATTGTTATCGGGAATATGTATGCCTGCAAAGTTTCATCCATTTGCTTTGAGTAAAAGGCTGTCAAAAAAGCATTTTACCAAAAAAAAAAAAATTTGCCCCCCCTAGATTTTATCCTGGCTACGCCCATGTATTCGTGTATTGTCATCGGGAATATGTATGCCTGCAAAGTTTCATCCATTTGCATTGAGTATAAGGCGGTTAAATTAACGTTACAAGATTTGATTTTCCGAAGTGAAGCTAAAGAAAAGGTTTTACAAATTTATATACATGCATAGATTTATTTAATAAAAAAAATTCAGGAACATAAACAAATTAAATTAAATACATATTTACATACATGTAAATTCATGTATTTGCATAAAGTATGCAAATATTTGTTTTAGTCTTATACAAATGCATAGGTACATAAGATAGTTCTGAAAGTACATAGAAAATATTCCTGAAAAATATTGAAGGAATAAGACTATAAAAGTATAGAAGCTTTATAAATTGTAATTTGACTTAGAATACACATCCGAATTAATATGAAAATGTATGGTACATGAAATATGTAAAAAAAATACCAAAAATTAAAAATCGACTTTTTCATTGATTCTTATGTATTGCATCAACTCAAATGTTCACAAAAAATTGTGGAATAGTTTGACAAAATTTGGCGATTTTTAAACAAAAAAAAAACTAAATTCCCTATCTACAAAATATTATTATATGAATAATATTCCTTAACTGCCAAAGTCTTGGTAAAAATACCATTAGAATATGATCGGTTTTCATCACACATTTTTATAAGATCAACAGTAATGATAAAATCACTGCAACACTTATTTAGCCTTTTTAGTTCACATCTAACGTAAATCAATGAGTTCAATACCATCCTATTTCTAATCTTGGTTTTTATAAGGTTCATACCGCAAAAAATTCTTTCAACTTCCGCGTTACTAAATGGTAAAACCAAAAACTTCTTAACAAAATGAGCTAACTCGTTGAAAGCATTTTCTTTTAAAGCGTTACGAACAAAACACAATTTCTAAATAATAAAATATCGATTTTTAGAATATTTTATATTCACAATGCAACTGTATTTTAAAAGAATAAAATATGACCAGTTTCTGTTCATTAAATAAGAAATAATTAAAAATTTTAGAAACCAGCAATGCAATGCAATTTCAAAGCAGCATTTTTAAAAATTGCAGCATCAAAAAATGCAAACCCGGACTGCCATATTTATTTTTAAAAACTGAAAATTTAGAAAAAATCTTTTTATGGGAAAAAACTGCTTCTCAAAATATAAAAAAAAGATAAAATATTTTGTACAAGATATGATGTACATTGTTGCATTGGAATAAATGTTTGTTACATCATATTAATAATTAAATGCTTCTTTATATTATTTGAATAAAACTGAAAACACAGCAGGGATTAAAAAAAACTGTTATTTGAAGTAAAAATCTGCAAGGCTGTTTTGTACCTAAAAAACTGCAAAAAAAAACAATCTTCACTTTTGGCAACGCTGTCTATGAACCACCCTGTTTGTATTACTTTGACAGATGACTCGGCAAAACAAATTATTTATTTGTCAAACGAAAGAAGCGAAGTAAGAAGAATCTAAGATTTTAAAGTGAATTTTGCACAACTTTTACATTAATTAATTTTATTGAAAAGCTGCAATTGACAAAAAATAACATGTCGTCTGATAAAGAAAAAACCACTAAAGGAGATTTAGGCTTATTGGAGGAAGATGATGAATTTGAAGAGTTCCCTGCTGAAGGTAGTATTATGACGAACAATTTTTTTTTAGCGTGCTATATTTTTTTTTGATTAGACTTTAATGCCGTGCAAGAAGATGAGGATGAAGTTAATGTTTGGGAAGACAATTGGGATGATGACAATGTAGAAGACGATTTCAATGTTCAACTCAAGGCCCACTTAGAAAAGCAAGCCATGGAAACGTAAAAACATGGTGTATTTACACCATGGCAGAAAATCTTTAAAAATGTAAAAGTAGTAAGTTAAGAAGTTTTCGTAAGCTTTATTGAAAACGATATAAAAAATAAAAACGATTATTAAGGAAAATTTTCGTTTTAAATTTGTTTTTAAGCCCTTTATTGAATTTATGTATTTTTATGAATAAAGACAAAAACAAATTATTCTTTATAAGAAGCTAAAATTTCTGAGAGGTTTTCCTGCAAATATTGAGCTATATCTTTCTGTGCTTCCAGTTCACATTCTGATATATGAGCCTCATTCTCCAACTGTAGTATTTCTGTATTCTTTTGTTTTAAAATATTTTGTTTGGCGCTGAGAGTATTCATAAATTCGTTCTGATTTGTTTTAAATTCTAGCATTTTTTCATGTTTTTCTTCTTCTAGAGAAAGTCTAGTCTGATTTTCTTCTTCAATTTCCAGAATCATGGCGTTATGTCTGAGTTGTAACTCGTGTTCTTCTTTTTCAAGATTTGTTAACTGTTTGTTGGTTTCCTGTATTTGTTTTAAAAGGCGCAAAGGTAAAATTTCACGGGCTGTTTCGATTTCTTCGCCTAATTTTTGCAATTTCAAATTACTTTCTTTACATTCATTTAAATTAGTTGAATTTGTAAGTTCCAATTCTTTGTGCTCCGCAATTTCTAATTTTAATTGCTGCAACTGTTTTTTTAACTCTTCAGATTCTTCTTCAGGCACTACACGTTTACGAAGTAGTTTTTTTTGTTCTTTTAAATGCTTTAAATTCTCCTTAAGTTCCTGATAGAAATGAGTAAGTTTTTTAATTTCTTCTTTTTGTTGCGTACGCTTTTTGTCTAGTTCTTCGAGTTTAGCATGAGCCATGGGAACTTTGTCATTAAGAGTGTCTATTGATGATTTTAAAAGTTTGTTTTTTTCTTTTCTAAGCTCCTTCTCGCTGCAAGTATTATCAATAAGGCTTCTCAACTCGTCTAATTTACTTATTCTATCACCTGCCGTTTTGAATACACGCTCTTTATATATATTGTAGTAAAAATAGTAATTAAGGAGTATATATAGCATATGGGCAGTCTTTTTAGGAGCTGCAAGGAAAAAAATAAATCTGGTTAACCAACGCAGCTCCAAACAAAAAAAAATCTACAAAGGGTGAGAGAAAAATAAAAAATAATGTGAAACTTGAATAGATCTGAATATGTACCCATATAAAATTAATTTAAAATTAGCCGTTTACCCAATACTGTTTTAACCAAAATATTACGCAAATGCACTAGGAAAATATTTATGCAGTTTTTTTTAAATTTTTCCGGCCGGGCGCAAGTTTTTTCTCCTCTATGGTATAACATAAGCTTTGGCTTCGCCTACTTAAGCTTCTGTGCTTAGACGGCCTTCGAGCGGGAGTCAGGACTTTCTACCCACTGATATAACAACACCGGCTTCGCTAACTAAAACTTCTCTACATGGCAATTAATATGCTTCCTAAAAAACTCTTGTTTATTTACAGAATCATCTCCGCTTCTTAATGGGTTACAAGTTTTTAAAAAAATTTATGGGAATCCAGAAATGCATATTCAATGATAGTAATATTGACCAAATTGGTTCAAAAATGTAGTCGTAAATCGCATATACATATAAAAACTTTAGAGGTATATAACTAGAAAACTATGCGTCTCGAAGACCTTTTATATACCATTTTATCGTATTATTAAATATTCTATCCCCCGTTTTTTATTATTTTTTTGTTTGAAACTGCGTTGGTAAACTAGATTTAGGCGAAAAAAAGATGGGTTTTTGTACTTTATGTTTAAAAAACTTACTTGGTCTTATTAGATCATAATAGGTAAACGAGTAACTTTTATCTGTTATCTTTAAGAAATTGTCAATTTGGCGTGCTAGTTTTATTAGAAACAACCTATTCTCTCTATTATTTTCTTTACTTTCGGCATTAAGGCTAAATGGAGGGTCGATATGGTACCCAAAGCGACGCAAATAACCAACCAACGCATTTGTAAGAAAATGTTCACTTGGACTGCTTAAATTTGTTTTATTTATTTGACAGTCTGGAAAAAGCTCATTCCAACTATCAACGTCTTCTTTTCTTAACATTTTTATGCAAAAGTTCTTAATTTATTTCAGAAAATTATTTGTAAAAATATCAACAACTAATTTTTGCGCTTTCTTTGATAACTTGTTTTTTTTTTAATGTTGCATTCAAGTAGTGTTGCCACATTTAATTTTAGAACAAACTGACAATTCGTCTGGTGATTATTGTTTTAGCCAAGGTATATTTACACAAATAAATATATACCTTGGTTTTAGCCTACACGCCATTTTTGAAAAACTGAAATATTTAGCATCGACTTTGGTCTACATCCACATTTTTGAGGTTCATTGAACATTGTATTGCTACATATGACAATTTTTTGCATATGGAGCAAATTTTGCATACAAACATAACAAAATTCTACTTTACTATTGCTTTGCGCCATTCGAATAATGAACAACGTAGGTCAAAAAAAACCGTCACAATAGTTAATATTTATTGGACACAATGTGAAACTAGAGATGAATATGGCGCCCACAACAAAACTAATTGTTGAATATTGATTTGCGCCAGCGAACATTTACTTTCTTTCCATATTCTGTTGCATCTGCAGTTCGGGGCTTAAAGGAGAGAGTTTAGCAATTATCACCATTCTAAAACATACCAACCTGTCCTTATAAAGCTCTATTAACTATCAAGTTCATTGTTTTGCCTTAGAATTACTTTGCTCCACGTTAAAGAAAACACCATAATACGAAATAAAACTTGATATGGAGCACAAAACTACAAAATGTTATTTTAGAAAAACCATTCAAACTTTTGATTTATTGGCTGTAAATTCATGAATATGTATAGTTTTGTTAAAAACATACGTAGCAATCAATTAGGAGCGTTTAATCTATCGAGTAGTTTTTGAGAAAATTGATTGTAAACCTATTTTATCGTTTTTCTCAAAACCGACTTGATGGCTTATAGGCTAAAACAATAAAAACCTGACGAATTTCCAAAAAAAAAAACATTTTTTAAGGGAAAAAAACTGCTCCTTCAAAAATTTAAAATAAATTAAACCATATCTGTGTATTTTTAATTTAATTTTATTGAAGCAAAAAAAAAACATTAACTCATCTATTATATTATATACAAAGAAATACATACATATATCTATTTATATAAAAACGTTTGTGCCGTGTATGTGCTCCTTAAACTCAAGAACCGCTGGACCGATTGACATCAAACTTGGACAATAAATTAGTTTAGGCAGGAGCCAGTTTTCTCTTAAGTTTAATCCCGATAGGTAACGCTGTTGTTGTGATATATAATTTTTTTTAGTTTATGGTACAATTTGGCTAAAATTCACAAAATATGTATATTTACTAAACAAATAAAAGTTTCAAGATAAAATTTTGACCCGGTACATAGCGCTGGGGAAAAGCTATAAACAAAATTCTTTAGTATTTAATATTTTATTTGAAAAATCCTAAGCAGCGCTGGAACCAAACAGCTAGTATATATATAAAATTAAAAGTACAAACATAATATAAAATATTGCAAACATAACCATAAATATTTCATAAATAATCCCACAAAGAGATCAAAGTAAATTATTTAATTGCACATCTTATATATAAATACGGAATTAATTTTTTTGTGGTTGATTTTTAAGTATCGTATCGTCCACCGATTTTAATGAAACTTATATCGTTTTAAAGGTATTGAGGTATAAAGCTTCGTCCAGACGATGGTCAGATCTTACAATGTTGTCATTTTTCTGACAATGGTGCCATTGTCAGATGCATTAATTTAACACATTTGCCAAACGAAAATAGCGTACAATGTTCACACAGTTTCAAGATATTTTTAAGGCAATTTTAATGACAACATTGTAAGATCTTACCATCGTCTGTACGAAGCTTTAGATATGCACAAGATAAATTTTTTTTCTAAATTTTTAGGATTAAAGGGTTTGAAAAGAGTTTTAATTTATTTTGCAGTCACACGTACAAAGATGGGTAAATAGAGCATTTTGCCGATATCTTAAAATGTGTACGTTTTTATTGTATAACGCACAGGTTCTCTCGAAAGTAAATGTCAAGTGGTCGAATTTCGGCCACCGGGCGATCCTAGTTCATATAAATTGTTAAATAAATAAAATAAATTTTTTTTAAATATATTTTTCATATATATTTTGCTTGCACGAAACTTTGTGTATTTAAAATAATATTTTCCTAGAATGTCATTGGTCCGCAAAATTCCACATACCTAACATATAGTAGGAACTTAACATAACTATTTCTTGGTTTGGTTTTATTTATATAAATTTAAGAAAATATCCTCTTAACGTTGGCTGATGACAATGGTTTTGACAAAATAGCATAATTATTTTTTTTTTTAAATTCGCAAATAGTTCTGAAACATTGCATTATTTTGTACTAAATATGATATTTTTTTTTCGTTTAAAAATAAAATGAAGTGATTTAACAAAGCTTTTTTTAAGAAAAATCTGCAAGACAGTTTCTCACACAAAAAACAGTTAAATCTCCACATTTGGCAACGCTGCATTTAAGTGATGCCAAGTACATGTAGGATAATTTAGTGCCAAATGCTTGTTATAAAAAATAGGGGTACAAAAACAATCAAGCATGGTGATATCAAGCAAATTGAAGTTCGTAGTTTTTCTATACTTACCTATTAAACGTTTTTTTATTGAATTTTTAAATAAATTAAGAAACTATTATTGTTTTAGTAGTTAAATGTACTAGCAAAAATTAATTTTAGTTAAAGACAACAAATCTGGAATATTATAAATAGATGAAGTAACAATCGGGTACGAGGTATGCAAGGTATATTTACACAACACAGAAAAAATTATTTTTCCAATTCAAACAAAAAATTTGTAGAATCAAAACATTTTTTGTCTGAAATCGGTCCTACGAACAAATTTGCATATTCAAACAATTTATTTGCATTTCGTTTATTGAAAAAAAACACTGATTTTTTCAAACAAATAATTTAACTGAATCAAACAAATAGTTTACTGAAAATCATATAAATTTCAAACAAATAATTTTGCTGAATCAAACAAAAAAGTTTTTGCACAAGCAATGACGCGCACACAAGCAAGCACTGTAGAAGTAGATGAAGGCAGAGCAGAGCGGCGCCGGCTGGCTTTGAGACACATTTTTTTGTTGGAATAATTTTTGCACCAAGTCTTGTTTGTTCACACAATGTTTTTCTTCTTCACTCACTGTTCTGTATCCTTTCCTTGGCAGCAGACCGACTCGAGATGTTTTTCGTCATCATTTTATTTCTTTTATTTGATGTAGGTATTTAACTAAACATTTTTATTTTTTTTTTTTTTTTTTTTTTTTGGATTTTGCTTAAAACTAAAAATTTTTGGCGAAACTATTTAAGTTATAATGCCAGGGTATCACACAATTTTTTGGAGCTTCAAACACAAAAACCTCGTTCGACCTAAACCTTCGTATAGGAAGGCGAGAGCTTCCAGAATCCGCTCCAGAGTATTTTGGTCTCCACCAGTAATCTTCTGAGTTATTTCCTTGGTACTCCACCAGTAAAACGTCTGAGTTATATATGGTTCTCCACCAGTCACATTGAGTTAATTATGGTTCTCCACCAGACAACACATTTAAACATTGAGGTTAAAAACGAATGCATATAGTTAATGCAGAAACCGCAAAAACTGTAACTCGGTACAGTTATACGACGCCGAAACATTAACCAATGCGGGGTGACACCGCAAAACGCACGAAAAGCAGACAAACAAGAACGACCTGTTTGTCCTTAAAAAATAATGACAAAAAGCGCGAGCTGCTTCTCCACTCAGAGCAGTTTTACGAGTGTAAACATTTTTAAAAAATTGAATACGGGATTTTGTTTTTCATTCTTTTTTACCAACTTTGAAACCAACAAAAAATTTATTTTGTTTCTTCTAATGTTGTTGTTGTTTAAAAAGAGTGAAACGTTTTTTACCTATTATTGTTTTTGTTGTTTTTTACTACAAACCTCGCCACGCTATTTTATCATCTTTCTTATAGTTGTACCTTTTCAAAGCGTCCAAAAATAGACTGTATGTGTTTTTTTTTTTGTTGTTCTTATATTTCACATAAAGAAGTGTTGCTTACGGTCAAATATTTGGTGTCAACAAGAGCATATTTAAAATTAAGTATTTGCTCTAAAGTATATTTTATACGATTGGACTCATAATTCCGCTTGCCTCCCAAAATATCGCCAATATCTTTAATATTTCTAATTAGGCTTAAGTTCATTAAATTTAATTTTCATTAAATTATTTTTATGAAGAAAGGTGTTCTACAACATGAAAATTAATTAAAATTGTCATTGATAATCTTTCATTTTTGACTGTGGCCGGGATTCGAACCGCGGCCGGCAGGTTACCATGACATGTTTCGATCGCAACCACTCGATCTTCTCAAATGGATTTGCCGTTTTACACTCGCAGCCATCGAAGGCTGCTGACGTCAATAGTCAAACATCAATCCTTAAACCAAATTGTATTTTAACCTTTGGTAGATCGAAGTTTGCTTTCTTGAATGATTATCCATTTTAATTGATTTTACATGTTCTTCCTTACTTCTGTTTTTTCGTACTTTTGTCAAGAATTTTTCTTGAAGTCCAAAGTACATTTTTTTGTTTTTTCATTTTTGTCCTTCCTTTTCCTGTTGACCTTTTTCAGCACAACTTGAAGGACAAATGAACACATAGAGCTCGTGCCCTAGCTATTAACAATAATTAGTATTGTGGTTATTTTGTTGAACCACTTATGGTTTTTAATCCAAATTTTTAATATTTCTAATTAGGCTTAAGTTCATTAAATTTAATTTTCATTAAATTATTTTTATGAAGAAAGGTGTTCTACAACATGAAAATTAATTAAAATTGTCATTGATAATCTTTCATTTTTGACCGTGGCCGGGATTCGAACCGCGGCCGGCAGGTTACCATGACATGTTTCGATCGCAACCACTCGATCTTCTCAAATGGATTTGCCGTTTTACACTCGCAGCCATCGAAGGCTGCTGACGTCAATAGTCAAACATCAATCCTTAAACCAAATTGTATTTTAACCTTTGGTAGATCGAAGTTTGCTTTCTTGAATGATTATCCATTTTAATTGATTTTACATGTTCTTCCTTACTTCTGTTTTTTCGTACTTTTGTCAAGAATTTTTCTTGAAGTCCAAAGTACATTTTTTTGTTTTTTCATTTTTGTCCTTCCTTTTCCTGTTGACCTTTTTCAGCACAACTTGAAGGACAAATGAACACATAGAGCTCGTGCCCTAGCTTTTAACAATAATTAGTATTGTGGTTATTTTGTTGAACCACTTATGGTTTTTAATCCAAATTTTTAATATTTCTAATTAGGCTTAAGTTCATTAAATTTAATTTTCATTAAATTATTTTTATGAAGAAAGGTGTTCTACAACATGAAAATTAATTAAAATTGTCATTGATAATCTTTCATTTTTGACCGTGGCCGGGATTCGAACCGCGGCCGGCAGGTTACCATGACATGTTTCGATCGCAACCACTCGATCTTCTCAAATGGATTTGCCGTTTTACACTCGCAGCCATCGAAGGCTGCTGACGTCAATAGTCAAACATCAATCCTTAAACCAAATTGTATTTTAACCTTTGGTAGATCGAAGTTTGCTTTCTTGAATGATTATCCATTTTAATTGATTTTACATGTTCTTCCTTACTTCTGTTTTTTCGTACTTTTGTCAAGAATTTTTCTTGAAGTCCAAAGTACATTTTTTTGTTTTTTCATTTTTGTCCTTCCTTTTCCTGTTGACCTTTTTCAGCACAACTTGAAGGACAAATGAACACATAGAGCTCGTGCCCTAGCTTTTAACAATAATTAGTATTGTGGTTATTTTGTTGAACCACTTATGGTTTTTAATCCAAATTTTTAATATTTCTAATTAGGCTTAAGTTCATTAAATTTAATTTTCATTAAATTATTTTTATGAAGAAAGGTGTTCTACAACATGAAAATTAATTAAAATTGTCATTGATAATCTTTCATTTTTGACCGTGGCCGGGATTCGAACCGCGGCCGGCAGGTTACCATGACATGTTTCGATCGCAACCACTCGATCTTCTCAAATGGATTTGCCGTTTTACACTCGCAGCCATCGAAGGCTGCTGACGTCAATAGTCAAACATCAATCCTTAAACCAAATTGTATTTTAACCTTTGGTAGATCGAAGTTTGCTTTCTTGAATGATTATCCATTTTAATTGATTTTATGTACATGTTCTTCCTTACTTCTGTTTTTTCGTACTTTTGTCAAGAATTTTTCTTGAAGTCCAAAGTACATTTTTTTGTTTTTTCATTTTTGTCCTTCCTTTTCCTGTTGACCTTTTTCAGCACAACTTGAAGGACAAATGAACACATAGAGCTCGTGCCCTAGCTTTTAACAATAATTAGTATTGTGGTTATTTTGTTGAACCACTTATGGTTTTTAATCCAAATTTTTAATATTTCTAATTAGGCTTAAGTTCATTAAATTTAATTTTCATTAAATTATTTTTATGAAGAAAGGTGTTCTACAACATGAAAATTAATTAAAATTGTCATTGATAATCTTTCATTTTTGACCGTGGCCGGGATTCGAACCGCGGCCGGCAGGTTACCATGACATGTTTCGATCGCAACCACTCGATCTTCTCAAATGGATTTGCCGTTTTACACTCGCAGCCATCGAAGGCTGCTGACGTCAATAGTCAAACATCAATCCTTAAACCAAATTGTATTTTAACCTTTGGTAGATCGAAGTTTGCTTTCTTGAATGATTATCCATTTTAATTGATTTTACATGTTCTTCCTTACTTCTGTTTTTTCGTACTTTTGTCAAGAATTTTTCTTGAAGTCCAAAGTACATTTTTTTGTTTTTTCATTTTTGTCCTTCCTTTTCCTGTTGACCTTTTTCAGCACAACTTGAAGGACAAATGAACACATAGAGCTCGTGCCCTAGCTTTTAACAATAATTAGTATTGTGGTTATTTTGTTGAACCACTTATGGTTTTTAATCCAAATTTTTAATATTTCTAATTAGGCTTAAGTTCATTAAATTTAATTTTCATTAAATTATTTTTATGAAGAAAGGTGTTCTACAACATGAAAATTAATTAAAATTGTCATTGATAATCTTTCATTTTTGACCGTGGCCGGGATTCGAACCGCGGCCGGCAGGTTACCATGACATGTTTCGATCGCAACCACTCGATCTTCTCAAATGGATTTGCCGTTTTACACTCGCAGCCATCGAAGGCTGCTGACGTCAATAGTCAAACATCAATCCTTAAACCAAATTGTATTTTAACCTTTGGTAGATCGAAGTTTGCTTTCTTGAATGATTATCCATTTTAATTGATTTTACATGTTCTTCCTTACTTCTGTTTTTTCGTACTTTTGTCAAGAATTTTTCTTGAAGTCCAAAGTACATTTTTTTGTTTTTTCATTTTTGTCCTTCCTTTTCCTGTTGACCTTTTTCAGCACAACTTGAAGGACAAATGAACACATAGAGCTCGTGCCCTAGCTTTTAACAATAATTAGTATTGTGGTTATTTTGTTGAACCACTTATGGTTTTTAATCCAAATTTTTAATATTTCTAATTAGGCTTAAGTTCATTAAATTTAATTTTCATTAAATTATTTTTATGAAGAAAGGTGTTCTACAACATGAAAATTAATTAAAATTGTCATTGATAATCTTTCATTTTTGACCGTGGCCGGGATTCGAACCGCGGCCGGCAGGTTACCATGACATGTTTCGATCGCAACCACTCGATCTTCTCAAATGGATTTGCCGTTTTACACTCGCAGCCATCGAAGGCTGCTGACGTCAATAGTCAAACATCAATCCTTAAACCAAATTGTATTTTAACCTTTGGTAGATCGAAGTTTGCTTTCTTGAATGATTATCCATTTTAATTGATTTTACATGTTCTTCCTTACTTCTGTTTTTTCGTACTTTTGTCAAGAATTTTTCTTGAAGTCCAAAGTACATTTTTTTGTTTTTTCATTTTTGTCCTTCCTTTTCCTGTTGACCTTTTTCAGCACAACTTGAAGGACAAATGAACACATAGAGCTCGTGCCCTAGCTTTTAACAATAATAAGTATTGTGGTTATTTTGTTGAACCACTTATGGTTTTTAATCCAAATTTTTAATATTTCTAATTAGGCTTAAGTTCATTAAATTTAATTTTCATTAAATTATTTTTATGAAGAAAGGTGTTCTACAACATGAAAATTAATTAAAATTGTCATTGATAATCTTTCATTTTTGACCGTGGCCGGGATTCGAACCGCGGCCGGCAGGTTACCATGACATGTTTCGATCGCAACCACTCGATCTTCTCAAATGGATTTGCCGTTTTACACTCGCAGCCATCGAAGGCTGCTGACGTCAATAGTCAAACATCAATCCTTAAACCAAATTGTATTTTAACCTTTGGTAGATCGAAGTTTGCTTTCTTGAATGATTATCCATTTTAATTGATTTTACATGTTCTTCCTTACTTCTGTTTTTTCGTACTTTTGTCAAGAATTTTTCTTGAAGTCCAAAGTACATTTTTTTGTTTTTTCATTTTTGTCCTTCCTTTTCCTGTTGACCTTTTTCAGCACAACTTGAAGGACAAATGAACACATAGAGCTCGTGCCCTAGCTTTTAACAATAATTAGTATTGTGGTTATTTTGTTGAACCACTTATGGTTTTTAATCCAAATTTTTAATATTTCTAATTAGGCTTTAGTTCATTAAATTTAATTTTCATTAAATTATTTTTATGAAGAAAGGTGTTCTACAACATGAAAATTAATTAAAATTGTCATTGATAATCTTTCATTTTTGACCGTGGCCGGGATTCGAACCGCGGCCGGCAGGTTACCATGACATGTTTCGATCGCAACCACTCGATCTTCTCAAATGGATTTGCCGTTTTACACTCGCAGCCATCGAAGGCTGCTGACGTCAATAGTCAAACATCAATCCTTAAACCAAATTGTATTTTAACCTTTGGTAGATCGAAGTTTGCTTTCTTGAATGATTATCCATTTTAATTGATTTTACATGTTCTTCCTTACTTCTGTTTTTTCGTACTTTTGTCAAGAATTTTTCTTGAAGTCCAAAGTACATTTTTTTGTTTTTTCATTTTTGTCCTTCCTTTTCCTGTTGACCTTTTTCAGCACAACTTGAAGGACAAATGAACACATAGAGCTCGTGCCCTAGCTTTTAACAATAATTAGTATTGTGGTTATTTTGTTGAACCACTTATGGTTTTTAATCCAAATTTTTAATATTTCTAATTAGGCTTAAGTTCATTAAATTTAATTTTCATTAAATTATTTTTATGAAGAAAGGTGTTCTACAACATGAAAATTAATTAAAATTGTCATTGATAATCTTTCATTTTTGACCGTGGCCGGGATTCGAACCGCGGCCGGCAGGTTACCATGACATGTTTCGATCGCAACCACTCGATCTTCTCAAATGGATTTGCCGTTTTACACTCGCAGCCATCGAAGGCTGCTGACGTCAATAGTCAAACATCAATCCTTAAACCAAATTGTATTTTAACCTTTGGTAGATCGAAGTTTGCTTTCTTGAATGATTATCCATTTTAATTGATTTTACATGTTCTTCCTTACTTCTGTTTTTTCGTACTTTTGTCAAGAATTTTTCTTGAAGTCCAAAGTACATTTTTTTGTTTTTTCATTTTTGTCCTTCCTTTTCCTGTTGACCTTTTTCAGCACAACTTGAAGGACAAATGAACACATAGAGCTCGTGCCCTAGCTTTTAACAATAATTAGTATTGTGGTTATTTTGTTGAACCACTTATGGTTTTTAATCCAAATTTTTAATATTTCTAATTAGGCTTAAGTTCATTAAATTTAATTTTCATTAAATTATTTTTATGAAGAAAGGTGTTCTACAACATGAAAATTAATTAAAATTGTCATTGATAATCTTTCATTTTTGACCGTGGCCGGGATTCGAACCGCGGCCGGCAGGTTACCATGACATGTTTCGATCGCAACCACTCGATCTTCTCAAATGGATTTGCCGTTTTACACTCGCAGCCATCGAAGGCTGCTGACGTCAATAGTCAAACATCAATCCTTAAACCAAATTGTATTTTAACCTTTGGTAGATCGAAGTTTGCTTTCTTGAATGATTATCCATTTTAATTGATTTTACATGTTCTTCCTTACTTCTGTTTTTTCGTACTTTTGTCAAGAATTTTTCTTGAAGTCCAAAGTACATTTTTTTGTTTTTTCATTTTTGTCCTTCCTTTTCCTGTTGACCTTTTTCAGCACAACTTGAAGGACAAATGAACACATAGAGCTCGTGCCCTAGCTTTTAACAATAATTAGTATTGTGGTTATTTTGTTGAACCACTTATGGTTTTTAATCCAAATTTTTAATATTTCTAATTAGGCTTAAGTTCATTAAATTTAATTTTCATTAAATTATTTTTATGAAGAAAGGTGTTCTACAACATGAAAATTAATTAAAATTGTCATTGATAATCTTTCATTTTTGACCGTGGCCGGGATTCGAACCGCGGCCGGCAGGTTACCATGACATGTTTCGATCGCAACCACTCGATCTTCTCAAATGGATTTGCCGTTTTACACTCGCAGCCATCGAAGGCTGCTGACGTCAATAGTCAAACATCAATCCTTAAACCAAATTGTATTTTAACCTTTGGTAGATCGAAGTTTGCTTTCTTGAATGATTATCCATTTTAATTGATTTTACATGTTCTTCCTTACTTCTGTTTTTTCGTACTTTTGTCAAGAATTTTTCTTGAAGTCCAAAGTACATTTTTTTGTTTTTTCATTTTTGTCCTTCCTTTTCCTGTTGACCTTTTTCAGCACAACTTGAAGGACAAATGAACACATAGAGCTCGTGCCCTAGCTTTTAACAATAATTAGTATTGTGGTTATTTTGTTGAACCACTTATGGTTTTTAATCCAAATTTTTAATATTTCTAATTAGGCTTAAGTTCATTAAATTTAATTTTCATTAAATTATTTTTATGAAGAAAGGTGTTCTACAACATGAAAATTAATTAAAATTGTCATTGATAATCTTTCATTTTTGACCGTGGCCGGGATTCGAACCGCGGCCGGCAGGTTACCATGACATGTTTCGATCGCAACCACTCGATCTTCTCAAATGGATTTGCCGTTTTACACTCGCAGCCATCGAAGGCTGCTGACGTCAATAGTCAAACATCAATCCTTAAACCAAATTGTATTTTAACCTTTGGTAGATCGAAGTTTGCTTTCTTGAATGATTATCCATTTTAATTGATTTTACATGTTCTTCCTTACTTCTGTTTTTTCGTACTTTTGTCAAGAATTTTTCTTGAAGTCCAAAGTACATTTTTTTGTTTTTTCATTTTTGTCCTTCCTTTTCCTGTTGACCTTTTTCAGCACAACTTGAAGGACAAATGAACACATAGAGCTCGTGCCCTAGCTTTTAACAATAATTAGTATTGTGGTTATTTTGTTGAACCACTTATGGTTTTTAATCCAAATTTTTAATATTTCTAATTAGGCTTAAGTTCATTAAATTTAATTTTCATTAAATTATTTTTATGAAGAAAGGTGTTCTACAACATGAAAATTAATTAAAATTGTCATTGATAATCTTTCATTTTTGACCGTGGCCGGGATTCGAACCGCGGCCGGCAGGTTACCATGACATGTTTCGATCGCAACCACTCGATCTTCTCAAATGGATTTGCCGTTTTACACTCGCAGCCATCGAAGGCTGCTGACGTCAATAGTCAAACATCAATCCTTAAACCAAATTGTATTTTAACCTTTGGTAGATCGAAGTTTGCTTTCTTGAATGATTATCCATTTTAATTGATTTTACATGTTCTTCCTTACTTCTGTTTTTTCGTACTTTTGTCAAGAATTTTTCTTGAAGTCCAAAGTACATTTTTTTGTTTTTTCATTTTTGTCCTTCCTTTTCCTGTTGACCTTTTTCAGCACAACTTGAAGGACAAATGAACACATAGAGCTCGTGCCCTAGCTTTTAACAATAATTAGTATTGTGGTTATTTTGTTGAACCACTTATGGTTTTTAATCCAAATTTTTAATATTTCTAATTAGGCTTAAGTTCATTAAATTTAATTTTCATTAAATTATTTTTATGAAGAAAGGTGTTCTACAACATGAAAATTAATTAAAATTGTCATTGATAATCTTTCATTTTTGACCGTGGCCGGGATTCGAACCGCGGCCGGCAGGTTACCATGACATGTTTCGATCGCAACCACTCGATCTTCTCAAATGGATTTGCCGTTTTACACTCGCAGCCATCGAAGGCTGCTGACGTCAATAGTCAAACATCAATCCTTAAACCAAATTGTATTTTAATCTTTGGTAGATCGAAGTTTGCTTTCTTGAATGATTATCCATTTTAATTGATTTTACATGTTCTTCCTTACTTCTGTTTTTTCGTACTTTTGTCAAGAATTTTTCTTGAAGTCCAAAGTACATTTTTTTGTTTTTTCATTTTTGTCCTTCCTTTTCCTGTTGACCTTTTTCAGCACAACTTGAAGGACAAATGAACACATAGAGCTCGTGCCCTAGCTTTTAACAATAATTAGTATTGTGGTTATTTTGTTGAACCACTTATGGTTTTTAATCCAAATTTTTAATATTTCTAATTAGGCTTTAGTTCATTAAATTTAATTTTCATTAAATTATTTTTATGAAGAAAGGTGTTCTACAACATGAAAATTAATTAAAATTGTCATTGATAATCTTTCATTTTTGACCGTGGCCGGGATTCGAACCGCGGCCGGCAGGTTACCATGACATGTTTCGATCGCAACCACTCGATCTTCTCAAATGGATTTGCCGTTTTACACTCGCAGCCATCGAAGGCTGCTGACGTCAATAGTCAAACATCAATCCTTAAACCAAATTGTATTTTAACCTTTGGTAGATCGAAGTTTGCTTTCTTGAATGATTATCCATTTTAATTGATTTTACATGTTCTTCCTTACTTCTGTTTTTTCGTACTTTTGTCAAGAATTTTTCTTGAAGTCCAAAGTACATTTTTTTGTTTTTTCATTTTTGTCCTTCCTTTTCCTGTTGACCTTTTTCAGCACAACTTGAAGGACAAATGAACACATAGAGCTCGTGCCCTAGCTTTTAACAATAATTAGTATTGTGGTTATTTTGTTGAACCACTTATGGTTTTTAATCCAAATTTTTAATATTTCTAATTAGGCTTAAGTTCATTAAATTTAATTTTCATTAAATTATTTTTATGAAGAAAGGTGTTCTACAACATGAAAATTAATTAAAATTGTCATTGATAATCTTTCATTTTTGACCGTGGCCGGGATTCGAACCGCGGCCGGCAGGTTACCATGACATGTTTCGATCGCAACCACTCGATCTTCTCAAATGGATTTGCCGTTTTACACTCGCAGCCATCGAAGGCTGCTGACGTCAATAGTCAAACATCAATCCTTAAACCAAATTGTATTTTAACCTTTGGTAGATCGAAGTTTGCTTTCTTGAATGATTATCCATTTTAATTGATTTTACATGTTCTTCCTTACTTCTGTTTTTTCGTACTTTTGTCAAGAATTTTTCTTGAAGTCCAAAGTACATTTTTTTGTTTTTTCATTTTTGTCCTTCCTTTTCCTGTTGACCTTTTTCAGCACAACTTGAAGGACAAATGAACACATAGAGCTCGTGCCCTAGCTTTTAACAATAATAAGTATTGTGGTTATTTTGTTGAACCACTTATGGTTTTTAATCCAAATTTTTAATATTTCTAATTAGGCTTAAGTTCATTAAATTTAATTTTCATTAAATTATTTTTATGAAGAAAGGTGTTCTACAACATGAAAATTAATTAAAATTGTCATTGATAATCTTTCATTTTTGACCGTGGCCGGGATTCGAACCGCGGCCGGCAGGTTACCATGACATGTTTCGATCGCAACCACTCGATCTTCTCAAATGGATTTGCCGTTTTACACTCGCAGCCATCGAAGGCTGCTGACGTCAATAGTCAAACATCAATCCTTAAACCAAATTGTATTTTAACCTTTGGTAGATCGAAGTTTGCTTTCTTGAATGATTATCCATTTTAATTGATTTTACATGTTCTTCCTTACTTCTGTTTTTTCGTACTTTTGTCAAGAATTTTTCTTGAAGTCCAAAGTACATTTTTTTGTTTTTTCATTTTTGTCCTTCCTTTTCCTGTTGACCTTTTTCAGCACAACTTGAAGGACAAATGAACACATAGAGCTCGTGCCCTAGCTTTTAACAATAATTAGTATTGTGGTTATTTTGTTGAACCACTTATGGTTTTTAATCCAAATTTTTAATATTTCTAATTAGGCTTTAGTTCATTAAATTTAATTTTCATTAAATTATTTTTATGAAGAAAGGTGTTCTACAACATGAAAATTAATTAAAATTGTCATTGATAATCTTTCATTTTTGACCGTGGCCGGGATTCGAACCGCGGCCGGCAGGTTACCATGACATGTTTCGATCGCAACCACTCGATCTTCTCAAATGGATTTGCCGTTTTACACTCGCAGCCATCGAAGGCTGCTGACGTCAATAGTCAAACATCAATCCTTAAACCAAATTGTATTTTAACCTTTGGTAGATCGAAGTTTGCTTTCTTGAATGATTATCCATTTTAATTGATTTTACATGTTCTTCCTTACTTCTGTTTTTTCGTACTTTTGTCAAGAATTTTTCTTGAAGTCCAAAGTACATTTTTTTGTTTTTTCATTTTTGTCCTTCCTTTTCCTGTTGACCTTTTTCAGCACAACTTGAAGGACAAATGAACACATAGAGCTCGTGCCCTAGCTTTTAACAATAATTAGTATTGTGGTTATTTTGTTGAACCACTTATGGTTTTTAATCCAAATTTTTAATATTTCTAATTAGGCTTTAGTTCATTAAATTTAATTTTCATTAAATTATTTTTATGAAGAAAGGTGTTCTACAACATGAAAATTAATTAAAATTGTCATTGATAATCTTTCATTTTTGACCGTGGCCGGGATTCGAACCGCGGCCGGCAGGTTACCATGACATGTTTCGATCGCAACCACTCGATCTTCTCAAATGGATTTGCCGTTTTACACTCGCAGCCATCGAAGGCTGCTGACGTCAATAGTCAAACATCAATCCTTAAACCAAATTGTATTTTAACCTTTGGTAGATCGAAGTTTGCTTTCTTGAATGATTATCCATTTTAATTGATTTTACATGTTCTTCCTTACTTCTGTTTTTTCGTACTTTTGTCAAGAATTTTTCTTGAAGTCCAAAGTACATTTTTTTGTTTTTTCATTTTTGTCCTTCCTTTTCCTGTTGACCTTTTTCAGCACAACTTGAAGGACAAATGAACACATAGAGCTCGTGCCCTAGCTTTTAACAATAATTAGTATTGTGGTTATTTTGTTGAACCACTTATGGTTTTTAATCCAAATTTTTAATATTTCTAATTAGGCTTAAGTTCATTAAATTTAATTTTCATTAAATTATTTTTATGAAGAAAGGTGTTCTACAACATGAAAATTAATTAAAATTGTCATTGATAATCTTTCATTTTTGACCGTGGCCGGGATTCGAACCGCGGCCGGCAGGTTACCATGACATGTTTCGATCGCAACCACTCGATCTTCTCAAATGGATTTGCCGTTTTACACTCGCAGCCATCGAAGGAAGGAAGTAAGGAAGAACATGTAAAATCAATTAAAATGGATAATCATTCAAGAAAGCAAACTTCGATCTACCAAAGGTTAAAATACAATTTGGTTTAAGGATTGATGTTTGACTATTGACGTCAGCAGCCTTCGATGGCTGCGAGTGTAAAACGGCAAATCCATTTGAGAAGATCGAGTGGTTGCGATCGAAACATGTCATGGTAACCTGCCGGCCGCGGTTCGAATCCCGGCCACGGTCAAAAATGAAAGATTATCAATGACAATTTTAATTAATTTTCATGTTGTAGAACACCTTTCTTCATAAAAATAATTTAATGAAAATTAAATTTAATGAACTTAAGCCTAATTAGAAATATTAAAAATTTGGATTAAAAACCATAAGTGGTTCAACAAAATAACCACAATACTAATTATTGTTAAAAGCTAGGGCACGAGCTCTATGTGTTCATTTGTCCTTCAAGTTGTGCTGAAAAAGGTCAACAGGAAAAGGAAGGACAAAAATGAAAAAACAAAAAAATGTACTTTGGACTTCAAGAAAAATTCTTGACAAAAGTACGAAAAAACAGAAGTAAGGAAGAACATGTAAAATCAATTAAAATGGATAATCATTCAAGAAAGCAAACTTCGATCTACCAAAGGTTAAAATACAATTTGGTTTAAGGATTGATGTTTGACTATTGACGTCAGCAGCCTTCGATGGCTGCGAGTGTAAAACGGCAAATCCATTTGAGAAGATCGAGTGGTTGCGATCGAAACATGTCATGGTAACCTGCCGGCCGCGGTTCGAATCCCGGCCACGGTCAAAAATGAAAGATTATCAATGACAATTTTAATTAATTTTAATGTTGTAGAACACCTTTCTTCATAAAAATAATTTAATGAAAATTAAATTTAATGAACTTAAGCCTAATTAGAAATATTAAAAATTTGGATTAAAAACCATAAGTGGTTCAACAAAATAACCACAATACTAATTATTGTTAAAAGCTAGGGCACGAGCTCTATGTGTTCATTTGTCCTTCAAGTTGTGCTGAAAAAGGTCAACAGGAAAAGGAAGGACAAAAATGAAAAAACAAAAAAATGTACTTTGGACTTCAAGAAAAATTCTTGACAAAAGTACGAAAAAACAGAAGTAAGGAAGAACATGTAAAATCAATTAAAATGGATAATCATTCAAGAAAGCAAACTTCGATCTACCAAAGGTTAAAATACAATTTGGTTTAAGGATTGATGTTTGACTATTGACGTTAGCAGCCTTCGATGGCTGCGAGTGTAAAACGGCAAATCCATTTGAGAAGATCGAGTGGTTGCGATCGAAACATGTCATGGTAACCTGCCGACCGCGGTTCGAATCCCGGCCACGGTCAAAAATGAAAGATTATCAATGACAATTTTAATTAATTTTCATGTTGTAGAACACCTTTCTTCATAAAAATAATTTAATGAAAATTAAATTTAATGAACTTAAGCCTAATTAGAAATATTAAAAATTTGGATTAAAAACCATAAGTGGTTCAACAAAATAACCACAATACTAATTATTGTTAAAAGCTAGGGCACGAGCTCTATGTGTTCATTTGTCCTTCAAGTTGTGCTGAAAAAGGTCAACAGGAAAAGGAAGGACAAAAATGAAAAAACAAAAAAAATGTACTTTGGACTTCAAGAAAAATTCTTGACAAAAGTACGAAAAAACAGAAGTAAGGAAGAACATGTAAAATCAATTAAAATGGATAATCATTCAAGAAAGCAAACTTCGATCTACCAAAGGTTAAAATACAATTTGGTTTAAGGATTGATGTTTGACTATTGACGTCAGCAGCCTTCGATGGCTGCGAGTGTAAAACGGCAAATCCATTTGAGAAGATCGAGTGGTTGCGATCAAAACATGTCATGGTAACCTGCCGGCCGCGGTTCGAATCCCGGCCACGGTCAAAAATGAAAGATTATCAATGACAATTTTAATTAATTTTCATGTTGTAGAACACCTTTCTTCATAAAAATAATTTAATGAAAATTAAATTTAATGAACTTAAGCCTAATTAGAAATATTAAAAATTTGGATTAAAAACCATAAGTGGTTCAACAAAATAACCACAATACTAATTATTGTTAAAAGCTAGGGCACGAGCTCTATGTGTTCATTTGTCCTTCAAGTTGTGCTGAAAAAGGTCAACAGGAAAAGGAAGGACAAAAATGAAAAAACAAAAAAATGTACTTTGGACTTCAAGAAAAATTCTTGACAAAAGTACGAAAAAACAGAAGTAAGGAAGAACATGTAAAATCAATTAAAATGGATAATCATTCAAGAAAGCAAACTTCGATCTACACACAAAAAAATTGATAGGTAAAATTACCTAAAAATATGGTATAAAATTAACTAAGCGCAAGGGTAGCATGGCAGTATCTAAGTTTCTTAGGTAGTAAAACGTTTAACTTAGGCAATTTCTATGTTCGAAAAAGTATCTAAATATTTTGTTAAAATTACTAAGAAACTTTGAAAATTTACCAATGATAGCAAAGCTAGTTTATATAATTATTTTAGGAAAGTTGTCTAAGTAAAATTTTGTACAAGAACATAGGTTTTAGATAAATTTACTACTTTTGTTTTGATAAAGAAGCATTTTTAAAAAACTATATGTACTTTTTTAGTTACATGGTTTAAATAAGATTTCTATCTTTTTATATCATTATATTTTATTTATCAATTCATGATGTGTAACAATTAACTTAATGGTCTACTGAAACTTTTTACTTGTGTGTCTTTAATCTATATATCTTCTGCATCGCTTACTCCTAAATTCCTTTTTTTCAATTATGACGACGTTGCAGCAAATGAGTGATATATATTTCTAATAACAATTGGAATCTATGGATAAATTTGGTTATGTATTTAAGTCGCCGAAACAATGCACATTAAGATTGCTTTCACTTAAACTTAGATATTGTGGAAGCAGCTACATTTTTTGTTGTTCGACACCACCCAGCACAACATACGGCGTTTTAGCGTACCTAGTGGTGTATCAGTGGAACTCATAATTTTTATTTGACGTTCCTTCCTTTTCAATCTTATTTTTGCCTGATCCTTTGCAATGGAATTTGTATGAAATGCTTCTTGTAAGCTTGAGATGCGACCAATATAATCAAATTTCAAGTTAGGATTTAAACAAATTTTGTCTTTAAAACCCATATTGATCCAGCATAGAAAAGTTCGCGTCGTCCAAATTAATCATCTTCAATAAAAGTAATATATTATTATTGGTTTTATTATTAATATATTCTGTCTTATTTGTAAAAAGTTCAGGGGAGTTCCTTATCTTATGTTAATAATACTCACATACGTTGTATTTTTATCCTTTATCTAACAGTTTTTAATTTAATTTTTTTGATTTCATATTTAAAAATTTAAAATTCAAATTTATTTTTGATTTGAATGTTTTTTTTTACAAAAAAAATCCAATTAAAAAAAAAATAAAATAAACATACATAGGTACATACATACAATAAAAAATTCGAAGAAAATACCTAGCCCAATTGGTAATATTAACAAAAATTTTAGGCATTACTTATTGTATAAATTCACAATTATTAAAGGCAATTAAACTTAGTTTTTTTTATTTTATATAAGAATAAATTACCTATGCACGCCTTGGTAAAATTACCTAGATTATTTTTTTGTGTGTACCAAAGGTTAAAATACAATTTGGTTTAAGGATTGATGTTTGACTATTGACGTCAGCAGCCTTCGATGGCTGCGAGTGTAAAACGGCAAATCCATTTGAGAAGATCGAGTGGTTGCGATCGAAACATGTCATGGTAACCTGCCGGCCGCGGTTCGAATCCCGGCCACGGTCAAAAATGAAAGATTATCAATGACAATTTTAATTAATTTTCATGTTGTAGAACACCTTTCTTCATAAAAATAATTTAATGAAAATTAAATTTAATGAACTTAAGCCTAATTAGAAATATTAAAAATTTGGATTAAAAACCATAAGTGGTTCAACAAAATAACCACAATACTAATTATTGTTAAAAGCTAGGGCACGAGCTCTATGTGTTCATTTGTCCTTCAAGTTGTGCTGAAAAAGGTCAACAGGAAAAGGAAGGACAAAAATGAAAAAACAAAAAAATGTACTTTGGACTTCAAGAAAAATTCTTGACAAAAGTACGAAAAAACAGAAGTAAGGAAGAACATGTAAAATCAATTAAAATGAATAATCATTCAAGAAAGCAAACTTCGATCTACCAAAGGTTAAAATACAATTTGGTTTAAGGATTGATGTTTGACTATTGACGTCAGCAGCCTTCGATGGCTGCGAGTGTAAAACGGCAAATCCATTTGAGAAGATCGAGTGGTTGCGATCGAAACATGTCATGGTAACCTGCCGGCCGCGGTTCGAATCCCGGCCACGGTCAAAAATGAAAGATTATCAATGACAATTTTAATTAATTTTCATGTTGTAGAACACCTTTCTTCATAAAAATAATTTAATGAAAATTAAATTTAATGAACTTAAGCCTAATTAGAAATATTAAAAATTTGGATTAAAAACCATAAGTGGTTCAACAAAATAACCACAATACTAATTATCCCCAATATCTTTTAATACCGAAAATCCTTCATTTTTTAAAGGCGACCGTACACGACATGTTTTTGTCATCTGACATGTCAAATTTTCCACTGCAAAACACATACATGTCGTGTGTTACCTTTTTAACTTTGCTTCTGTAAAAGTCAGACGCAAAGTCATCTGACAAAATTTCAATTAGAGCGTGCTCTATTTTCTTCTGACAAACCATCTGACATCAGAAAGCTATGCCGGCAAGAAACCGGCAGCGGCGTCCACTATTGACGGAATCATTAGCCGGCTGAAGTTAATTTTTTACAATACCGAGATATGTTTGATCATCTTACCATTGAATAGAATTTATGTGAATATATATATAAAAACCGTTTTATTATAAAATCCTAAATTGGTATCTTTAAATTAAAAGAAAAAAATGTTAAGATGGCTGAACTATTTTACGGCGCAAATAAAACTTTTCATGGCGGCAGCAAGCTATTTTGAAACCGAGCACTACTTTGGTTTCTGCAATAACAATGCGAAAAAAACAGAGACAATGTCAGAAGCAAATTACATGTAGGTACGTTTGTGACCGAATATTATAAAGCTTATGTAAAACAGCGATTTTGACAGACATGCACAATTACATGTGACTTGAAAATTTGACATGTCAGATGACAAAAACATGTCGTCTATATGCGCCTTAATGAAACTGATTAAAATTTTGTATTAAATTTCTCTCCTATATCTCCTGGAACACGGGATATTTTTCTTACGGACCATAACTATGTTCACTTAGAAAACCAATGAAAGATTTTGTGTTTCCAATTTTGTTACAACTTCGTGTAAAACCCCAAAATTTGCAGAAATTAACAATATTTGATATACAGAGAAATTCTTAATAGCTAAAACTATATTAAAAAAGCAAAAAATAAGACGTAACTATACCAAAAACAGTGAGAAGGGAAGCTAACAGACGTTACTTTATACAAAAACTATATTTAAAAAGAAATAAGACGTTACAAAGTATGATGGTAAAAGACGTTACTGACTGAGGAATTTGATCGTAAGAATACACACAGAAAAAATTATTGCCGAATTATTTTCAAACAAACGCTTGTTTGAAAATTTTTTTAATTTCTATAAATTTTTTTACTGATTCAATCAATATTTTTGTTTGATTTTTATTTAACCAACAAAAATGTGGACAACTCTTCAAAAATATAATAAACGCGTTATTGGTGTCAAGTTTTCATAATTTTGTATGAAATATTTAACGCTCTTTAATGTTGTCGTCTTTTTGTATTTTTTTATTTGATCGTAAGCAACACTTCTTTATGTGAAATATAAAAACAACAACAAAAAACACACACAGTCTATTTTTGGACGCTTTAAAAAAGTGCAACTATAAGAAAAACAAGAGCAGAAACAACATTATAAGAAACAAAATCCCGTATTCAATTTTTTAAAACTGTTTGGTTAAATACATCAAATACGACAATAAAATGATGACGATAAACATGTCGAGTCGGTCTGCTGCCAAGGAAAGCATACAGCAACAGTGAGTGAAGAAGAAAAAAAAGCATTGTGTGTATAAATTATTCCAACAAAAAAATGCGTCTCAAAACCAGGCGCCGGCCGCTCTGCTCTGCTTTGCCTTTACCTTCTACAGTGCTTGCTTGTGTGCGCGTGCGTCATTGCTTGTGCAAAAAAAAACTTTTTTGTTTTTGTTATACCTATGATTTTCAGTAAACTATTTGTTTGATTCAGTTAAATTATTTGTTTGAAAAAATCAGTGTTTTTTTTCAATAAACGAAATGCAAATAAATTGTTTGAATATGCAAATTTGTTTGTAGGACCGATTTCAGACAAAAAATGTTTTGATTCTACAAATTTTTTGTTTGAATTGGAAAAATAATTTTTTCTGTGCAGCTATGGAATTTTCGAGAGAAAAGAACTTAAACAAGCAAATAATAAAATAAGTTAATAAAAAGGCTTAATACTCAAAACAAAAACACATACAAATTATACACAACACTATAAAAAGTATGTTACAGTACCGCTAAGACAGAGTTGCATAAAAATCAAGTAAAGTATAGTCGGTCAAGCCCGACCGTATGATACCCAACACAACAGTATTTAAAAACAAGTTTCGAGAGTGTTTGGCTATATGAATAGGGATCTATCTATCTTTGTTTTAAATTTCATTAAAATCGGTTAAATAGTTACTGGTGGGCAGAAATTTACCCTATCTTCCCTCGTGGCCCTATTTTTTAAAAAATGCATACCTTACGTGTCCATATAAATATGGATCTATCTACATATGTCTTAAATTGCATTAAAATTGGTTTGATAGTAAGCACAAAGACCCTCTTTCGGATAGCAGCTTGTATGGGGGCTATATTAAATTATGGACCGATTCGCCCTTGTGCCAATTAGAACCCACGTACCAAATTTCATTAAATTATCTTTAAAATTGCGACCTGTACTTTACACACGAGGTTACATGGACAGCCAGCCAGCCGAACGGACATAATTAGATCGACTCAGAAAGTGATTTGATTTGAGTTGATCGGTATACTTTAGGACCAATATTTTAAGGTGTTTCTCACATCAGCACAAATGCATAATACCCTCTCCACTCTTATTGTAGTTTTGATTTCCAGGAAATAAATCTTATTAATTTCTTTTTAAATATTTTCAATAATTTTTAATTATTCAAGAACAAAAATCAAAATTACAATTAAAATTATATATATATATAACAATCCATTTTTAAAAACTAAAAACAAAGATTACTTGATAATATTATAAATTTTTATTAAAAATAAATAAACAAGTTTTATAAATAAACTACGTCACTACATTACCCTCCTTTTCAAAATAAAAACTTCATTCAACGCGAAAGTTACGGTTTTCTTTTTTTTCTCTGTGTTCAGAACACTATCTTCAATAAATGCTGGTTTTAGTCTGTCAATTGCAACAGTCTTAATCAAAGAATTTACTTTAATTTTAAAAAATTTTGATTTTTTTTCCATCACTTCAAATGGTCCGTCATATGGACAACAAAAGCCAAATTTATTTGAGTCAGCCCTTACAAAAACATACTTACAGTCCTCAATATGCTTGGGAATATACGTTTGCATATTATTTTTATGATGAGAAATATCACAACGAACATTTGAAAAATATTTTCCTATTTTGTTTAAAAATTCAGTATTATTAAAATCTAGTCCCGAATCCACCACTAGTTCTCCAGGTAATCGTAAACATTGTCCATAAACCATTTCTGCTGCTGATGCCTTAATATCTTCTTTGACAGTAGACCGCAAACCTAATAAAACTATAGGTAATTCATGAGACCAATTAGTTGAATCTCCCCGGGCAAGAATTGATGCTTTTAATTGCCGATGGAAACGTTCTACCATTCCATTCGACTGTGGATGATAAGCAGTAGTTATAATTTTGTTAATACCTAACACCTTTGTTAATTCATTGAATATAGACGATGTAAATTGCTTGCCTTGGTCACTTGTAATCTGTTTTGGAACACCAAATCTAGACACATATTCTTTTAAAAATGTAAAAGCTACAGTCTTAGCAGTAATATCTTTTAAAGGATATGCTTCCGGCCAACGAGTAGTTCTATCGATTATAGTTAAAATATATCGAAAACCATTTGATATTGGAAGAGGGCCAACGATATCTATATGCATATGTGTAAATCTTCCATCTGGAATTTTAATCACTTCTATTTTAGATTTAATATGTCTATGAACCTTAGCTTTTTGACAATCTAAACAATTAGTAACCCATTGATTTATATCTGTGTTCATAGAAGGCCAGAAATAACGAGACGTAATCAATTTCCTTGAAGCTCTAGTTCCCGGATGAGAAATTTTGTGTAATTTCTCAAAAGCTACCTTTCTTAAACTTTGCGGGATATATGGACGCAATTTATTTCCTGATTGCTCACACCAAATAAAAACGTTATATTCTGGTACTAGAATTTTTTTAAACTTGTAAAGATTATCTACGTTACTTATAAGTTTCTGCAACAATAAATCTTTTTCTTGTTCTTTGGACAATTGAATTAAATCAAAGGTATCAATTTTAATCGAATCTATTTCAGGGACTCTCGAAAGAGCATCTGCGACAACATTGTCCTCACCCTTAATATAACGTATGTCATTCGTAAATTGCGCAATATACTCTAAATGACGTGTCTGACGCGGGCTACGCTCAACTTGTGAATTAATTACTTGTGTAAGCGGTTTGTGATCTGTGTATACGATAAATACTCTTCCTTCTAAAATATGTCTAAAGTGCTTTATATTCAAAAATATTGCCAATAATTCTCTATCAAATGAACTATATTTCATCTCACAAGGTGAAAGCTTTCTTGAATAAAATGCAAGTGGCTCGATTGTATCACTAATTTTCTGTTGTAAAACTCCTCCTATTGCTACATTTGAAGCATCAACCATTAATGAGAGTGTCGCATCCCTATGAAAATGATTAAGCATTATATTTTTAGAAAAACTGTTTTTTATATTTGTAAATGCTTCCTCTGCTTTCTCAAACCAATATAATATTTTACTTTTATTTCTATTGGCCTTATTTAACATCTCATGAATTGGACTGAGCAACTCAGCTATTTTAGGAATGTATCTATGATAGTAATTAACCATGCCTATAAACTTTTGTAACTGTTTTACTGACTTCGGTTTTTCATAGTCCTGAATTGCCTTAACTTTTACATTAGATGGTTTGATTCCTTCATAAGAAATATTATATCCCAAAAAATCTATATCTGTTGCTCCAAAAATACATTTAGACATTTTAATATTTAGACCGTACTTAGATAATCTTTCAAAAATTATATTTAAATGCTCACAGTGCTGTTCTTCATCCCTACTAGCTATAAGAACATCATCCAAATATGCAAAAACAAAATCTAAATTAGCTAAAACTTCATTAATGAAACGTTGAAACGTTTGAGCCGCATTTCTAAGACCAAAAGGCATTCTCACAAATTCAAATAATCCAAAAGGTGTAGTAATTGCAGTTTTTGGTATATCACATTCTGCGACTGGGATCTGATGATATGCTCGAACTAAATCTAATTTCGAAAAAATAGTCTTATCCCTTAAATCAATGTTAATGTCCTGAATGTGAGGTAGGGGATATCGGTCAGGTATAGTTACAACATTTAATCTTCTATAGTCTCCACAAGGACGCCAGTCATTCGGTTCTTTCTTAGGTACAAGATGTAATGGCGAAGCTACATGAGAACTAGATGGTCGACAAATTCCTGACTTTACTAAAATTTCAAATTCATTTTTTGCTATTTTATATTTAACTGTATCAAGCCGCCTAGCTTTTGAAAATGGAAGTGGACCAGAAGTGTCAATTTTGTGTACCGTAGAGTGTTTGACTACCTTGTTATAATCCGGAGCAGCAGTGATAGATGGATAGTTCTTTAAAATCTTTATGTATTTGTTATCTACTAAAAAAATCTTCGGAAGAGAAATCTTACTATAAGCTTCAATTGTATTAACTGATAAATTAGTAACAGGATCAATCAATTTCTTATTTCCTAGATCAATCAATAGCCCAAATTTTATCAAAAAATCTGCTCCTATAATTGGTCGATTAATATTGGCAATAGTAAAAACAAATGTAAAATCTCTTCGTAGACCTAAATTTATTTTTAAAATTTTAGTACCAAATGTTTTAATGCTACTTCCATTTGCTGCAGTCAAAACAATATCTGAAGTACGAGCAAATTGTTTAAATGTTGATGCTGGTATTACTGAAATTTCTGCTCCACTGTCAATTAGAAATTTTAACTTATTTTCAATATCGTAAACAAAGAGACGACGTGTTGATTTATCTAACCCATTGTTAGCCGTCATAACAACAGGAGTATTTAGTTTCCCTGATTATTTCCCGTATACGAACATGGTTGAACACATTTCCTAGCTTTATTCCCAAATCGGTAATGATAATAACAAAACCACTCTTGCTTTGATTGACTGTTTCTAGACCTGCTTCTACTGCGACTAGAATATCTAGGCTGAGAGCTTCCCATAGAATTTTTAACCTCTGAAATTTCTAACGTCAACTTATTAAATTGCTCACACATTGCAGAAGTAACTTTTACCAAATTTTCTACAACTGTATCTATATTTGAATGCTTTGGAGTAGAATGACATGGTTCTATATTATAAATTTCAGTTTTATTAGATACCTCCCAAATACTGTCTGCTAATTTTAATAAATCTTCGATGTTAACGACATTAGAACCGACAAGGGCTATATTAAGAGTTTTCGGAAGTTTCCTAAGCCACAAATTTTTGAGAAATTCAGAGTCTATATTACGACCAGCTAATTGTAGAAGACACCTATAAAATTCTGAAGGCTTTCGGTCTCCAATCACTGAGTCAGTAAGAAGTTTATCAAGTTTTCTCTGTTCACTTAAAGAGTGACGTTCTAAAAGCTTGTTTTTTAAAACAATATATCGATTTTCCAATGGTGGATTCTGTACTATATCTATTACTGACATAATAACTTCCTGCGGAAGTGATATAATAATATGTTCATATTTCGTATTATCATTTTGAATTCGTTTGCTTCTAAACATCGTTTCTACATGAATAAACCATGCTTCTGGATGTTCATTCCAAAAAGATGGTAGTTTAAAAGATGTAGCACAAACTTCCATTCCCGCATTATTGTCCCTAAGAGAACTATTTGTGTTATTTCTGTCAATAGTATCGTTAGTAGTTTCCTGAATAACTTCTGCAGATAACCGAGGGGGAGATCTATGCATGTTTAATTTTAGTAGTGACGTTTACAATAATGAATTAAAATAATAAAGATGCGAATACTATTGAAATAATTAAATTAACTAAATAAGATATATATATGTAAAAAAAAAAAAAATGTTTAAGTATAAAAAACTTATCTTTTATAAATTGATATTAAAGAAGTTATCCAAGTTCATTAGTTTGATTAGTGTTAATAATTTACGAAACCAATTGTGAATAGGAATCTTGATTCCCGCTCCAAATAAAATAATAGTAATTAAACAAATTATACAGCATAAATTAATGTTGATTTAATTAACTTCCTCTACTGCTGTTTTTAATTGAAATTTATCCTGGTTCAGTTTAATAAATTCAAGCTTAAAAAAAAATCTTATTGAGATATTCCTTCTTATTTCGTCGGAGATTCTTCCATTCTTTACCAATAAATCCAATGTTTGAATAATATTTTAGTAAGTCTCCTGGCAGGATCGCCAATGTAGTTTTGATTTCCAGGAAATAAATCTTATTAATTTCTTTTTAAATATTTTCAATAATTTTTAATTATTCAAGAACAAAAATCAAAATTACAATTAAAATTATATATATATATAACAATCCATTTTTAAAAACTAAAAACAAAGATTACTTGATAATATTATAAATTTTTATTGAAAATAAATAAACAAGTTTTATAAATAAACTACGTCACTACATTATGATAATATAGGTTTTTAGGATGATATTGTTCAAGGGAAGCACAAAATATTACCATAACGATTTTTTTAACCAGAGTTGTTACAGCACAGAAATGGTTGATTTTTTAGTATTTATAAAAAAGTTGCACATAAAAATAAATAAAAATCACGATTTTTGCAAAATTTTATTAAAAAAATTTTTTTTCGTATGAAAAATAATGAAAAATTATCTTTAAATGACAAAATAAGTAAAAAAAAAGCCGATATCGCAAAAATAACTAAAAAAAAGCCGATATTGCCAAAATAAGCAAAAAAAAAAGCTCTAACAAATATAGCTCATTTTCTTTGTTTTTTTTATGATCGGAATTTGTGTTCAATCAAAATCGTTCTATCTTGTAAACCAAAAAATAAGCATTTGCTTTTTTTTGGTTGCCCTACTCACGACCATTCTATACATTGGGTTATAGCGGTAAAAAAAGAAGAAGCATAACATTGAAATTTATTAAGAGGAATTAAGTAAGAGGAAACTTGTTGTATTTGTTTAAAAGCTGATTTGAAACTTTTTTGTTAAATAAAAGTGGGTATGAGTGGATATATGGATTGTTTTTAGTGTCTAAGTAATAATCTGCGCATTTATTTTGATTTTTATTTATTTAGTACTGAGCTTGACAGGCGAATTTAAAATTTCCATTATTCTGTTTTTTTTACCTTTTTTATACTCCGTACTCCTTCTTTTTCCCGCTGGGAATGATTGCAAACAATAAAAAAACTCACACATGCACAAATCAAATGTGTACGAAACAGCCCAGCGGGAAAAAGAAGGAGTAGGAAGGCCTTCTAGAAGGCCTCTGTACCCCTAGAGTACGAAAAAAAAACTGCAAAGTACACAATTAAGAGTACCATACCGTATATTGCCATGAACAATACACATACACATTCGTTACAAGAATACAAAATAAAAAAAAACGTGCTACGAAACGATGTCAAAATTACCAACATTGAACTTTGTTTTGCAGGCAAGCGTATGAGTAAATCAAGAAAAATAGTGATTTTTGCAGTTCTCTGGTATGTATAAATTCACATAATAAAAACAACCTATGTAGAAGAGTATATCGTTACCTAAAACGCAAAAGGCCCTAACTAACAAAAAATTAAAGATCTTCTTTTTCATTAAATCTGATGAATTGCATCAACACTTATGTCCACAATAAATTTTGGAAACTTTTATCCAAAATTTGCAATTTTATTTACAAAAAACAAACGGCCCTATCTACAAAAGATTATATACTACGCGCTAAAAGACCTTACTAACAGTTTTCATAATATGCAACATTGTCAATTGTCAACACAACTGGTAGGTTTTATAAGAAAAATAGAAGTAAAATAAATTATGAACTGTTTAAGGCAATTTATCGATTAACATTTTTAATAGTAATTTGCTTCTCCTGTAAAATTTTCAAAATGTTAGATAGGGCGTTTTGCGTTTTAGGCAACGATATGTATGCCTTCCATTAGACCTTTATGAAAAATACGAACGGTTCTTAAATTGTTATTAACTTATTTTAAATTCTGTCGTTTTAGTTTTTTTTCCTTAACATTTTCTCGATACATACTTGCCCCTTATCTCCACTTTTTAGGGGGGGCTCCCATACAAATATCGCGTTTTTTGAAATTCTTAAATTAATAAAAAATTTTTGACTTTTGAGAATAAAATCAAAAGTTGGTAACAGATTTTAATCATTTATGGCTTGTTTTTTTTTTGCAGCTTCGTTTTTTTATGTTTTTATATATATGTTTATATAAAATTAGAAGCCTAGCTGCATTTTCCAATTTTTTATGAATTAAAAAAAAAAACAAAAATTTCGAAATTTTGATAAAAAAATTATTTTATTTTATGTTTCTAAAACGACTACTCATATTAAAAAAAATTTACGATAGAAAGTGGTGTTTCTTGAAACATGTAAAGATCAACCCGGGTTCAAATCCCAGCTCAGCCAAGAAAAAATTATCAATACATTTTAATAAAAATTCCAAGTTGTAAAATTCCTTCCCTCAGTGAAAATAATTTAATGAAAATTAAATTTGATGAACTCAAGCCTAATTAAAGAATATCAAAAATTAAAAAAATTTTCTTTTCTTAAAGGAAATTTTGTTGCGGTTTTTTTTAGTAATTTCAATAAACAAAACCGTTTTTGAGTTACGCGAATATATGTATGTTGTGCAACCTCCTCCATTTTCGAAATAACGGTATATCTCAAAAACAAGAGCTAACCTAAAAAAAACGGTGGGCACCATTGGATTCAGCGTACCCGAATTACGCTTAAACGCCATGTGCTCGGCTTGTCTAAAAAAGTGTCAATTTCGAGCATAGTGTAATTAATTAATCAAATCTTATCCTAATTCTGTATTTATGTCCTGCCAGTGCCAGACAAAAATTTTCTTCAATACGGGTTCTGTTCACACATATAGGTGTTTATCGCTCATCTAATTGGGTAAGTGCTGCAGTGTCTCTTATTCTTAAGCGAATGTGGCCGCCACGATTTAAAATATTTCGAGGTAGTGGATTTGGGTGTTGTTCAAGCCTTTTTAAATATTTTACTGCATTTTTTGCAATCATAGTTTTTACTAATGGCATATTGAGATCCTTATGAATGTTTGAGTTTTTAACATTCCAGGGAGCGGCTGTAATTATTCGCAGAAGTTTATTTTGGCGTCTTTGAATTTTTTCGATATTAGAGGCCGAGGCAGTGCCCCATAGTTGAATACCGTAGCAACACATAGGCTTTAAAGTAGAGTTGTAAAGTAGAAGCTCTTACAATGAATTTGAATGGCTTTTAGTTTCATTTAAGTTAATTTTGCCTTTATATGGCATTTCCACGTTAATCGCCGATCCAGATGTATACCGAGATATTTTACATGCAGATGTTGAGGAATTATTTGATTTTTTTTTGAATTATTATTTGAATGTTATATGTACGCATTTTTGCTCATTGACCATTATCCTCCATTGTTTTAAACATATTTCTAGATGCTTCACAACGGTTTTCGTGGACGCTTAGAAAAGCTGTATCGTCTGCAAATGTTGAAGTTTGGGTGTAGTTGTTTGTTGACTGAGGTGAACTTAAGAAATTTCATTCTTTAATTATACTTAGTTAGACTTAGTAGCTTTCTAACAGCTTGTGTGTTTTTGCTAGTAAATTTTGCTTCAATTTATGTAATAAGCCAGACTTTATCAGTGAAGAGTGCTGAGCAGTATTTTTTCTTCAAATGCTTTTCTTATGACATTTACTATTCGATGAGTTTGTTCAACTGTGCTGTGTTTTCTTCTAAATCCGAATCGATGGTTTGGAATACAGTATTCCACGGATAATTACATCGCCAAAAATGCCAATATTTTTGGGTAATTTTGAGGGTAAAGCATTTAAACAAATACGCTTAACTTCCTCATTGTGATAATTAGGCGAATACGTTTAAATACATCAGTGAGGTAATTAAACATATTTATTTACAAGATACCTTAACTTTGATGTATGAAAAAAAGTTAAGACATAGGAATTTGTACATGTATCAGCTAAATCTAAAGAGATAGTAATACAAAACAATGGGATTTGCTGTCTTGAGTTTCATCTGTAATGATTTTTAGATGTCCTGTCATATTCTACTAACAAAAGCGTACTCATATATACAAAATTATGATCAGGGAAACCGTAAATATGCAATTGCATGGTCTTTTGCGTGAACAATGAAGGCAGAAGCCATATATTTATCGATTTGTTTGTATTGCACACATTTTTCACGTTTTTGAAACATATTAAAAAACATGTTCAGAAAATAAAAAAACTGATTAAAATTCTAGTTAACAGATGATTTTACTGTGGCTTTAATTTCGACATCTACATTAATTTTCATTCTACAAAAGCCAAAGCAAGTTTTCGTTGAAGATAAATGTTATTCCAAACTGTAAAGTTTTGTATATATGCAAAAATTAAGGAAAAAGCAATTATATAAATTTGTGCTGATACATAGAAATCTGGACGCATCGTTTAGAAAGCCGATCGAATCAGAAACACAATTTTTAAAGTGATTTTTCGTCCATCTAGCTGGTTGTCTGTCCATGTAAAATCCCTGCAAATAATATTGGACTACCTGATCCATTTTGATAAAATGGACTAATCCATGGACTGGTCCAATGTAATGCAAGCATGGACCATGTCATTGTTAAGTGTTTGTAGTGAGACGACATGTCTTCGTTTTTTTAACATGTTTTCGTTTTTAATCGACTTCAAAACTAATCCTCTTGAGTATACCATGGAACAGTTTTAAGACTACTCCTTTGTAGTCTAAAACTGGGTTATATGGTCCTGCCCTAGAACATCGTAATGTTAAATAGACCATGTTTTTCCATACTTTTGGGTTACTTTTGGACTAATCCTAGCCCCTTGTGGGCTACATTTTACACGCGTGTTTGGACTAGCCCTATTATTTGCAGAGTATCCACTGTTTTTGTAAACACCGAGGGTGAAAGGGAACGTGTGCGAATAATTTGCTTAGCCGTTATTAATATTGTTTTCTTTTGTTTTATTTATTTCAGCATTATTTTCGTTTGCATGAACTGTTAGGCTGAGTTCCAAAACGTCGCACAATGATAGATTTGAAGTATTTAGGCGGCCAAAAATATTTTTGGACGTTAATGGCTTCCAAAGACTGTATTTTAAAAAACTATCTATTTATTTTAAGAAATAAATAAGAAAAACATATATTTTATAATAAAAACACATTTTATTCTCATAAATCATAAATAAATAAAAATGCATTAAATTGTCTTATTAAAAGATGTTTCTATCTCGACTTCTTCGTGCTCAATACTTGATTTTCTGTGGGGCTCGGCAGGTTCTAATAGTTCTATAACTTCACTGGAAAAATTGTTGTGTGAAGTTTTCTTTAACGATCTTTCACTACTTACGAGTGGATCTGAAGTAAGAAGCAATCTTTGATATTTTATTTTATTTTTATTTATTTATTTTTATTTATTTATTTGGGTTACTTTTGGACTAATCCTAGCCCCTTGTGGGCTACATTTTACACGCGTGTTTGGACTAGCCCTATTATTTGCAGAGTATCCACTGTTTTTGTAAACACCGAGGGTGAAAGGGAACGTGTGCGAATAATTTGCTTAGCCGTTATTAATATTGTTTTCTTTTGTTTTATTTATTTCAGCATTATTTTCGTTTGCATGAACTGTTAGGCTGAGTTCCAAAACGTCGCACAATGATAGATTTGAAGTATTTAGGCGGCCAAAAATATTTTTGGACGTTAATGGCTTCCAAAGACTGTATTTTAAAAAACTATCTATTTATTTTAAGAAATAAATAAGAAAAACATATATTTTATAATAAAAACACATTTTATTCTCATAAATCATAAATAAATAAAAATGCATTAAATTGTCTTATTAAAAGATGTTTCTATCTCGACTTCTTCGTGCTCAATACTTGATTTTCTGTGGGGCTCGGCAGGTTCTAATAGTTCTATAACTTCACTGGAAAAATTGTTGTGTGAAGTTTTCTTTAACGATCTTTCACTACTTACGAGTGGATCTGAAGTAAGAAGCAATCTTTGATATATATCACGGTTGCATTTTTCCCTTGAAAATTTTCTTGAAAAATTCTGTCTGTATGACCGAAAATGTTTATTTCGTGCTTCTGCAGCCTCCTCCGACAATTGGCCGATTGGCAACAGTGCATTATCTATGATGGTCGCCCCATGTAATAGTAATTTATGCATTGTTGGAGTCATGGGATGCAATCCGTATAATTCCACATAAATTTGCGCGGTGTTGAAGGCATATTCTTCGAATTTTCTTGTATTTATTTTGTGTCCACTTGAAATCGCCTTTAATAAGATTTTTAATTTGTGTATTAATTCGTGGTTAATGCCTGTTATGTCCGCCGCTAATTCTGTGTTTTCAAAAAATATTCTACTCGTATTGCCATCATTGGTATTACCAAAATTTGCTTTAGGCATGTCCACCAACAGCCCAGTTTCTAAGCGGAATCTTTCTTGGATTTCTTTTTTCCTTCTTCTAATGCTTTCTCTTCCTTGGTCCTTTTCTTTCCATATTTCTTCACGGGCAATTTATATGCCAAATGCAGAATGCTTTCAAAAATACATATTTTTGCGTGCAATACCGAAATGCCAAACTCAAGAGCATCGGGACTTATCTCGTTATTTTTGGTTAAATTATTGAAATCTTTGGAAGTGGCGCCAAATTTTAAGCCACATGCGGCTAGTTGAGGTCGTGTTGGTTACAGCATTGCAAACTTTACCATCAATCATGGTCATTTTTAAAATGTGATTCTTTTCCATCAATATTTACTTTTGTAGGAGTGAGGTTCTTAATTTCATTTTGCACATAACTTATTTCCTCTTTTGTTACATGTGTAGTTTCTTTTACATACCGAAATCTGATGGGGCGGCAAAATCGTGGTGATGATGGTGTTGGGTTTTGCCATAACACTTTATTGTTTTCTTTACCACAAATAATTTGAAGTGGGACAAAAGAACTCAAAAATATACTAGCATCGGATTCGGTGTCTTCCGAGAATTTTTGTTTGTACCGTGCTTGTTGTGACCCGTCACACTCCCATTTATAAATGATCGTTAATGACTTTCTTTCAATTTCGTTAAGGGTTGATAACACTTCTTCCAGGTAGATTGATAATCGTTGGATAGTATGATCCATTAGGCATTGTAAATTAATTTCTGCGCAGGTAGCCGTTACTCGCAATGCCGTCTTTGGTAGGTAGCATTCTTGTTTTGCTGTCAACAAAAGGTCGTAACAAGGGTAATGCTTTGGGTTAGTTGCCCTTATTATTTCATATTGTCGTCTTGTTAGATCAGCTTCTACGAACATTTTGAGTGCTTGGAACGGGGTCAAAGGAGCAATTGTTTCATTGGTCTTGAAATAGGCTTTTCTATATTTACCAGCCTTTGTTGGTGAATTTTGTATATCATTGAGCACTTCTGAGGCATTTATTTTTCCCTTCGTTTGCAATATGACTTGTGCGGCATGTATAATAATTTCATCATCAACATTTGATCCAATTTCCTCAGTTTTTCTTCTCTTGCTTCGTTCACTCGAATCCGAAAATGATTTGCTCGGACGACCTGGTTGACTAAGCGAATGCACTGGTATTTCAAAAGTGCCTTCTAGCCACTTCTGGTTGTTTTTCATAAAAACTTCTTCAACTTTATGAGCTTTTAGCCATCTCTGTTTAAATTCGTGTTTGATGTAGGAAAATTTATGCTTAAGGCTCTTTTTTCTTTCCACAGTGTCTCCGCAAGACAATAGCAAGTGGTTTTCTAAAAACTCCAATTTCTCATCCATACATGGCAAATTTTGTAGTTGCATTTGCTCAAACATACATTTACGGGTCACTATTTTCACCCCCGACGAACTAGGTATCTCCATAACTAAAAAAAAACATAAAATTAAAAAAAAAATGTTTTTTTAAATTTTTTTAACAAAATACTTTGAACTGCTGTCTTTAAGGAATAAGCGGGATTCTGCGGCTCTTGTTTTTTTATAGAAAAGCTGAATGTGTAACGTATTCAATAAACAAAAAAATTTGACCCGGACGAATCCTGATACATAACAAAATTGCTTTTGAAATTAAAAAAATTACATTTTTTATGTGAAAAAGAGGTTATGTTCAACTACCGAAAAATATAACGAAACTTAAAAATAAAAGTTAAAACTATTATTTATTTAATAGAAGCTTACTTGAGCTATGGGAATCACTTTCACTTTCACTTCTATACACAACTTAAAATAAACATAAATGCGTAGTGCGAAATTTGATATAATTTGGGCACCCAAATAGAAATACGTATCAAGTCAACGATCAAATTGCGTCTAACTGCACGGAAGCGGTGACGTATGGTTGTTGAAAAAAAGGGTGGGGGGTAATTCGCGGAAGTGTTTACTATACGAAGACGTCAATATTTTGTGCCTACTACGTATTAAGATCGATCACTGTGCGTCGGTTGCAAAGCAACTATCTTTTTTAAATGCATGCTACAATGCAACCGTGTAGGTTACTACAATTCTATTTGTCCCAATGTGCACCAAAAAAGTATTTAATGAGAACATAATACAAAAGCTGTGCATTATTAAACTTGAATATACATTTTTGACTTGTGCTGCAAAGTATATTGATGTTTTGGAACTCAGCCTTACAAACATTTCTTTTATTTAGTTTCATTGTTTTTACTCATAGAAAAAGTTGTTTTTGTTTTTCACCGTTTTGCTGTGCTTTTAATATTTTTACTATTTATTGTATTTACAATAACACCAAAAATAAGGGGGTCCTACCCTCTATTGCGATGCGAAAACAATTTCGATGCGAAAGCTAAATGCCAACTTGGTACTCTCTATCACTTTCGCAAAATTTTCTGAAAATGAAGCAATAGTGGCAATAAAAATTAAAGATGGCGCGGATTTACAGTAATAAAATGCCAAAGTGTGTAAAAATATCAGATTTTTTTTCCTCAAAGATGTTAAAAGTTGTTTACACTTTGCTTATACATGTACATTTTTGTTTACGTTGAATGTTGTATGTAAAAGTAATATAAATTGAGTTAGCTATTATATTGTGTATATGTGTGAACAAAGATAATTATGCCAATATCTGAACACGGTATAAGGCGCTTATGCTAATACAGGGTGGGCCAAAATTCAACATGGGATTTACTTAATTAATTCAAATTTATATTTTATATTTTTTATAATTTTTTTTTGTTTCAGATTATTACGATTATAAACCTTCATTTTGAGTTCGAGTTTACAATAATATTTAAATTCTGTAATGAATCCCGAATAGAGAAACTTCAAAAATTACAAAACAATGCGGAATATTTTAAAATGTAATAAATAAATAAACTGATACTTAAATGGCTCAACATAAAACAGAGACTGCAACTAAATACGTTGCACTTTAAAAAGAGCGATCCCGTGAATTTTAAGGAACATCGTGATTAGGAAACGTGATGTAAAAATCCCTGTTTTTCAAAACTGTGATTGTGACCACGGTTTTTCAGTTTTTATTTTTTTAATAGATATTATAAATCAAACAAGTACACTCTATTTTTTGAACACTTCGGAAGACACAGCGACAGATATTTTACGGATTTGGAACTATTTTCCTCCGAGTCTACAAAGGTGATGACAAAGAGAAGCCTCAAGCAGCGGTGCTTACCACAATAACAGCAACCACGGAGCATATTGAAGTCGATTCTGCTGCGTTATCGGCCACTTAATCGATCACAGCATTTGTGGGTGACTTCTTTGGTAAGAGGGAAGTGGCAGACGATGAGGACATCCTTCTGGAATCGGACGACGACCCAGAGGATGCCAACGTCACAGTTGTCCATATCGATGAGTTATGATGAAGGTTCATCACTCTAAAGCGGCGTCTGTTGCCCTGATCCTCCGAGCGGAGGAGCTTATATGAATCCAAGAACCGTTGTTGCATAAATACAGAGTTTGCGGACTCAGTTTAGCTAAAGTTATCTGTACGCAGCCGTTCAAGGTAAGACCAGAGTTTGTGTTATGGTCAAAAACATCGTTAAAGATTTTATTCTCTCTGATTTTAGCGATAAGGACACTTGCAACTGTCGCAGTGGAAAAGAAAACCCATACGGTGTGGATTATAAGCTGTTACATGTCACATTAGCAGAGGGCTAATCCTCCAAACTCCCTAACTAGTAAGGCGATGGTGCATGCCAACAGCCGCAACATCTCCCTTATAATATGTGCCGACGCTAATGCACATCACACCGTCTGGGGAAGCTCGGATGTCAATCTACACAGTAGTTAATAGAGGTAATGAGTCCACCTTTATTGTGGCTAACAGAAATGAAGTAGTTGATGTTACGCTTATTAGCGATAGGTTCTGATATAATAGGCGATTGGAAAGTGTCAAAGGGCTGTTTCCTCTCTGATCAAATGTACATTGATTTTAATTTTTCCTTAGGAGTTTATTCAGTGAAACCCTATACGAACAGAAGAAATACACTGGTCTGTCTATGCAAGTGTACTCAAGGACAAACTGCTGGCGTGCCCGGTTCTCATAGGCAGTGTGTCCACGCTTGACTCCGCAGTGGAGTCACTGACGAGTGTCTTAATTGAGGCAACAAACAAGTCCTGTGAAATAATCAACAGGAACGGCAAGGCTAAGCCCATATGGTCGAATGCGAAAATTGCTGAAAAACGCAAGGAAAGCAGGAAACTCTTTAATGAGCCGAAACGTAATAGTGTTCGGAACAATTACCTATTAGCCTATATAATTAGCTATTCCATCGTATATACAGAGAGATAGATGGATCCTAGACCACAAACAGTCGGGACACCCTTGAGGTCCGGATGAATACACACTTCTCAGGCTGCACTGATGATATACCGAGGGAGAAAACATTTAGTAGCTCCGGATATCTTTAATATCCCGATAACTCGCCATAGTGCGGAATAGGCGGTCTCAGGCTGCACTGATGATATACCGAGGGAGAAAACATTTAGTAGCTCCGGATATCTTTAATATCCCGATAACTCGCCATTGTGCGGAATAGGCGGTCAATAGCTTTCATCCCTTTAAATCTCCCGGCCCGGATGTCATTATTCCAGCGCATCTTCAAAAGAACTTGGGAATACTGATGCCATGGCTCTTGGTGATATTTAGAGCCCGCCTGCGTCACACGTCCCATCTGTCTTTCCAAGACATCTCACACTAAGGCTAAAGTCTTTAGACCAATAAGTCTATCCTGCTTTCTACTGAAAACACTGGAGGATTTTTTATATTCAGTGGCTCGTCAAGCCTACACGAAGGGGAGGTCCACTGAAACTACGCTTCACTCATTGGTGGGCCACATACAGAGATACCTGCACTACAAGGAATTTTCTTGTGTCGCATTCCTGGATATTGACGGAGCTTTCAACAACGTTAAACTTGAATCGGGTATTAACGCTATGAGGCTTTTGGAGATGGACTCGGCGATCATTCAATTTGTCAGCAGTATCTTGCACTTCAGGCGTATCTATCAGATATAAATTTGCAGCATATCGACGGAAAAGGCATTCAATTACCTTTCCAACGATATGCCATTTATCTCGATCGGACTTTTCACCGAAAAACACAAAAATACCGTTATCTAAAAAACGGTACTTAGAAAAAAACAGCGTTTTTCGTGTTCAGGAGGTCCCAATTAACTTATCAAGGCATGTGGCGTTCTTGGTATTTTTCCAAATTAAAAATTTGTAAAGCAGTGTAATTCAAGCTTGAAATGTCAATTTTAAGTTGAACAATATTACAATTTTTTTTGACATAACTTTATTTTTTATCGATAATTTTAGTAAATTTTTTGACAGTTTGCCTTTTATCTTAATACAGCTTAACTATTTGCACTTGTAAATTTTTCTATTACATTATATTTGTACTGTTCACCAAAACTTGAAGAATTCATTAAAAATGTAGTGTCATAAGGGCTTTATATATTTTAAGCTTTAACTAAATTAAATTTTTATGTGCAGAAGTATACATAAATACTTATAATTCACTTTCTAAAATTAAATTTTCATCTCTAAATTCTTCTTTTAATTCTTCTTCATCTTCATCGTCATCATTTCGGTCAATATTGTCTTAAGGCAAAGTGGTTTTTGTGGGATTCTCGCAGATTAATAATTTGATTACTTCTTGATTACTTACTTACTTGTTAAACGCTTCCTTTGATGAATGCGTGTGGAAAAAAAACAATTTTCTAAAAATATGCAAAAAAGTGCAAAACGAAACATACTGAAAAGAACGGTCCAAGTTCCAACCTTTTAAAATTTATAAGTTTTATGCTTGCCAAATCATACCAAAATTTTGCAAGTTTACATAAACTTCAAAATTTTTGAAAACACGAAAATATTCCAGGCTGTTCTTTTTTTAAAGTTTATTATTAAATAATTAAAGTACTTACTGTCAGAGTCATTCTCCATATTCAACTTATTTTATAACTCTTTGTTTGTATATAGGAAAATTAATTAAAAAATGTTAAAAAAAAAAATAAGTTTGTAGGTACTAATTGATACAACTTTACGCAAAATCATTAACTTTGAGAGCGTGCTGTATAACGGCAAATTTTTATTTACAAAAACAAAATTTGTTTGTTGTTGCTTTGAAGTGTTTACTATCAGAATAAAAAAAAAAACAAAAAACCAAAAACAGAACGTCACCAAATTTAAATTTTGGCCAAGAAAGTGGTCTGCCAGGCAATAGTGCTATGGGTAAGGATCCCAGACTATTGTCTGAACTTATGGAGTCCGCAATGGACGTCCGAACAAAGTGGTGCCAGGAATGTGGACTGGATGTTGATCCTGTCAAAACGAAACTGAAACTTTTCAAAAGGAGATACGAATTTCCCAAATTTGATACATCGAAGATAAGGGTCTCACTGAAACTGTGCGATAATGCCAAATATCTTGGGCTTATATTAGACAATAAACTGAACCTTAAGATTAACACCATTTCCAGAACAGCTAAGGCGATAACTGCATTTTATTACTGGAGGAATGTATACTGGCTAAACGAATGTGTCATTAAAGCCGTTCAATTACACGGGGCAGCTGTTTGTTTGCCGGCGCTCAAGAGGAAGAGTCATTAAACTAAGTTTAAACGTATAATAAGAATGGTGGCAATAACGGCAACAGGTACCATTAGAACAATCCCCTCTTAGGCATTTTTTTACGATCTTGAACTGGTTACCACCAGACATTTTGGCGAAAAGGTTAGCTGTGAACACGGCGACAAGTCTAAGAGCCACTAAATCATGGGGGAATTTTAATATCGGACATGCTAAAATCGTGTATGAGATAAATTGGCACATGGGTGTTTATTATGTAACGCCTGAGCCAATCTTTGATCCTGGCTTCACCGAAAGCATTATGATGGCCTACAAATTCCCGCGAATGCGAGTCAGATATTCACTGACGGGTCTAAAACACTGTATGGTATCTATTCTGGTATATACTCCGAGCAGCTAAAGTGGAGTATACCTATAAGGCTGCCGGACCACTGCAATGTCATTCAGGCCGTTATAATGGCCATATACACATCCGCGAGGTACATACGGAAATATCTGGGAGGGATATTTACATTATTACCGATAGCAAGGCGGCCATAAAATCCTTGAAGAATATGTTCTTCATATCGATAATTGTCCAAGAATGCCGGATGTCTCTGGAGGAGATAGTTAGACATACAATGGTTACCCTTAAATGGGTCCCCGGACACAGGGACATACATGGAAACTGTATGGCGGACTTGTTGGCGCATGCAGACATAACTTTGATTCGAAACAATTCAACATACGATATACAGTGATGGACTTAAGGCACAACAGGCATAGTACACTCTCTACTTTTGATTAATAGTAGATATCCATGGTTTGTGTCTAGACACCAGTGTTGCCACCTTACGTGTAATTACACATATTATGTGTAATATTTTTTTCATGTGTAGCCCATGTGTAATTCATGTGTAATTTAATATTTTAACGTTTTGTTTAGGTGCTCGTGCCACCTAAAACATTTGGTAGCGTCGAAGGCCTGTCTGTACCTTCCAACATATTTGGAAGATTTACTTTGTAATATTAGATCTTGTTTTATTAGAAGTAATGCTCGGCAGATAAAACTTAGGAGTTTCGAGAATATTTTCGCGACAACATGCACTCTTACATTTTGTAAAATTTTAGCTTATTAGTAATTTGAAGGCAGAAAATTATTGAAAAAAGGTTTTTGAAATAAATAAATTCCTTTGGAGACAGATTATTTCCTACTTTGCAAATAGTTATTTTTGTTTTAATCTTTTAAATGGTAAAATGAAAATATTATTTTTTTGCATTAATTATAGCAACGATACGTTTGTTGTAAACAAAAAGCAAATAAAGAGACATTTTTTTTGTGTTTGACAAGTAAAAAATATAAAAATGTCCGGCATATACAATGTTGCAGGAATAGAGGAACTGAATTATCATTCCGTTGAAAAATTGAGTCGAAGACATTTATAGGGATGCAACAGATCCTTTATGAAATGTATGTTTCATATCGTCACCTAAAATGCAAGAGGGCTTAACAAAAAAAAAATCAAAATAAGAGTTTTTGATTGAGTTTTTTCGTTTTATTAAACTTTATTAAAGAAATTCAAACGCCAATTACACCTTGTTGTTTTTGTAAAGTTTTTTTGCTTCTCCTGTAAAAAAAATAAAGTGTTGTTACTCCCTTTTGCATTTTAGGTGACGATATTTATGTTTTTGTTTCGCAAAAATGCTTAAATTTTTAGTGGTTTGTACGAAATAAAAAGGTAGAATAATAAGTTTTGGTATATATGCTGCTTAAAATATCAATTCCACTTAGAAAATTTAAATTGGTTTACGTTTTCTGAAGAAGCCAAATACTTTTGATCGAATTTAAAAAGATAGCATGTGTAATTCGTATTTTCGTGTGTAATTTTGGCTAATCCATGTGTAATTCATTCACCACTTCGTTGGTGGCAACACTGCTAGCCAGACGTGAGTTACACCCAGCCTTATGTAACGTTCATCGAACAGTTTTTAGGTGTACACTTTTGCCAAAAAAAAATTTTTTTTTGTCTCTGCGGCAACCTGAGAAGTTGTTATTTTTGGATGACCTCTTACTTTTCGTACGATTTGAGCACGTTCTCTCTCAGTTAATTTGCGAAGACGACTACAGCGACTTACTGCCTATTTCACGATGTCACTCGAACGTTTACGTTCGCACAAATAACATATAAAACAAAAACAAAATTAAAAAAATTGTTTTTGTTTTATATGTTATTTGTGCGAACGTAAATGTTCGAGTGACATCGTGAAATAGGCAGTTACATTTTCAAAGTTTTTTTCGCCTCTGAAGCGATTTTCAATGGTCCATATGGTAAAACGGCTACGATCCATTAATTCTCAGATCTCAGCAAACGATTTGCCTTGGTTATGCTGAGATTCAGTCGTTTCACATTGTTTAGGACACATTTTAAAAAGATAACTAACAAAATTAGTATTTTCTAAACTTCTTGCAACTTTTCAGTTACTCAATTGAATAAAGGATTAATAAGGGAACATAACAGCGTGCATAAAATTTTAAATTGTTGCCAGATTATTAAAATTGAAATAAAGGTATAGACCCCTAAAAAAAGTGTGCCTATACTTTTGTCTATTGTATTTTAGAACTTTTTGTACTTTTTATCTGCCAACGGACTAACTCATCTTTTTACACGAATAAAACTGCTATAATCCTAAAATATACATCAGCCTGTAATAGATTAATATTAATTTTAATATAAAAATATTCATTCTGCTTTTTAATACAATCTTTTAATGATACATGGCTGTTGTGCCTATACTTAAGTCCATCACTGTATGTACACAAGTTTCATCTTATTGCCGGTCAGTGATGGCTTGATGAAACTACCTGTGGGGAAACCAGAAAATTTTGCCCCATCATAGATGAGGACTCGCTGTTCATTACAGCTGCCCAGACATCACATATAATTGGCCAATTGGAAGCAACGTCCAAAGGTTAAGTAAGGCTCCCTTACAATGACGAGGAGGACGAAGAGTCAACGGAACATCTTCTCTGGAACAGCTCTGGCATTCAGAGATCTAAGACTTGAACTGTTTTGTAAGAACCCAATGATTTTGAAATCAAAGAATTAAATCAGTTTGGTTGAAATTCTTTTGATTGCAATGCCAATTGATTGCAATTTTTTACAGCTCTAATGGTCAATTTCTATTTAAATATCAGGTCATATTTATATATAGTTTTTCATATAATTTTGTATTTATTTGACAACAAATACGAATTTCAAATACAAATTCTGTGGCTTTTTGACAAAACATCTTTAAAAAAATTTTAAAAAAAATGTTGTTATACGTACAAGTTTTCATTCAAAAAACATTTTTCTTTACGTTTTAAAATTTTGTATTATAAACGAAATATTTCTTTAATTTTGGTTTAGTTTGTTATTTAATAAAAATGAATTTTTCACCAAGGTTTTTTTTTAAAGCTTTTTTGCTATCTTGTCTCGACTTAACATGTTTTGTCAAAATGCCACAGAATGGATATTTAAATAAATTGATGAAATTGGCCATAATATATTCATAAGGGTAGGCCGATTTGTAATGACAAAATTTGTCGATATTGTGCCATCGATTTTTGGATAGCTTTGAAAATTGGGCGCCTCGAAAATGATTTTTTTGATATGTCGTAGTATAACTTTTTTTCCTTATGCCAAAAGCTATCGAAAAATCGATGGCACAGTATCGATTGCTAAATCGACCCACCAAATCGACATACGTATGTATGTATGTATGTATATAGTTAGTTATAGTTATAAACAAAAGTATATATGTGAAATTAACCTTAAAAAAAAGTTTTAACCGTTTTTTTTCTATTTTATTGTTGCTTATTTTTATTTTTTAACATTTAAAACATTTATGGAGTTTTTATAAAGATTGCTATTTTTTGGGAGTTGGAAGGGAAAAAGAACTATTTTATTTATTTTGATTTCGTAATAAGATATTGTAAATTATTATATTTTGTATGCATTATTTCATTAATAAATATTGAGCTAAGTTGGTTAAATATGGTTCTATTTAAAATTTAAATTGTTAATTATTGCATAAGAGTGTATAAAGTAGGTATACATGGAACTATGTTTTCCTTTTTTAGTTTTTTTTTATATTTTCTGTTTAGTTTGGTTTATTAATTTGGGTGCATTAATTAAGTAGTGTTTGAAATAAAAATAAAAAAAGACATGTTTCCCAGACATTCCATTTTAAAGATAAAAATCATAGATTAGCTAGAATGGAAAGAGAGAGAGAGAGAAAAAAACCTAACTCAGATGCCAAAAACATTCAGGGGTGTTCTGGAAATCAAAAAAGCAAAACGCAAGAATTTGGAATACACTTTAAATCTAATTTTTATAATTTATGTTATACAATTCTGTTTAATAGAGAAATATTTATATAATATTTGTCATAAAACTTTTCATTGCAGAAATCTTATTAAAAAACGACATTTAAAATTCTTGAGTTCTCGATTTTAAGAAACCCCTTATACATACTAAATGACTGAGTTAGTAAAAAATCTGCTTACTTTGTTTTTGTTGTTGCATTATACAAAATTTTAAAAAAGAATTTTTTGCTTTCTGCCAATTTCACGGTAACGAAAGAACGCTTTCTTTCACACAAATACATTTGAAACAAAAACAAATGTTTGGGAATTTGTTTTTGTTCTACATGTAAATAGTTGTGCGAAAGAAAGAATTTTTTCGCATTTAGTGAAACAGGCAGTTTGTTTCAAGAAAGTATCGATTCTAGTCAATTTTTTATGATAAAAATATGTATGTGTTTAATATAATTTTTTATCAAAGCACATTCATAAGTTATGTGCAACAGAGAAACATATGCTGGCTGTAAATTTTTTTAACTTATAACTTAACTAAACGTAAAATTCCATAAAAGAAAAATTGTACACTCTCTGTTGCATATACCTTAAGAATGTGCCTTGTTTTGAATATAAAAATAAAATTTTCCAAAAAGTGTTGCTTTAAATATTTGTAATTTGTTATAAATTTTAAGAAAATAAAGTATTTTTTTTTTAATATAACTTTATATACATATAAATATTTCAGTTATAATTAATAATATATTTTGTTTTTGTTTGCCAAACATAGTTTAAGGACTAATGATTAGTTTTTACTTAATACTAAATAAAGATTTGTTTATATTTTTTTCGCATAATTGTTTGTATGTATACATAAATGAGTTTTTTTGTTTAATAATTTTCTTTAAAACATTTAACATTTATTTTTAGATCTCTTAAGAATATTTGTTAAAATAATAACAGGACTGCGATTCTTAACTGAGGAAACAATTGCGATCATTAGAAAATGGTATATCTCAAAATCTAAAAAGTGATGATATTCACTTACAAAAAAACACCCCGATTGGCTATAGAAGCTAGTGAAGCCTTGCATGATCTAACACTAGCCAGCGAAAAAAGTAAGAAGTAAAAGGCTTTTTTGCAGACAAAAGGCCTCCCAGCCGCATTCCAATCTTACTTCTAATATACACGACGTGTCATTGGAGACCAAGGACTTGCCTGGTCGCATCTACTTTGAAGGCTTCAAAATATAATTTAGAATTAAGCTAAGTTGTTGTAATTCCTACACATTCCCCCGTAACTACTAATAAAACTGTATTGACAGGCCTTATCTTAGAATGGAAATTTGAGTTTGTAAAATATTTTATAAGACACTCTAAAAGACCTTTTTAAAAAAGGCAGAGTAGAATGAGTAAAAGTTTATTAAGAATGCAATTGCAGACATTTTTTTTTAAAGGCCTGACAAGTGGAAGCGCTTGCAATTTTTCCCGCTGAGCATCCATGACCAAAACAACATAACATTTAAAAGTGATACCATATCACCAAAATAAGCGATGCTAATTTGACTTTTTTGTTATGTTGTTATTAGTATATTTTTATTGCACTGCATACTTTGGTGGGTCGCTTATTACCCAATGCTGTGAACTAAATTTGGTTAATAAATGGGCAAATTTTATAGATCATGTTACGCCTAAATTTTCAAAATGTATTTGTATTAAAAATTGTAATTAGTTTTAGGTCATTATATAAGTATAAAAGAACCATCCCCTTTTATGAATTGGAATAAAACTGGCTTTGAGCATACCATTTTAGTTGTTTGTCACTTCATTTTAGATAAATATATTTTTTAAAATAAAATTTCAACAAACATAATATACGGCCAATTTCAAATAACATATTGTTAACTGATAGATATAGTAATAGGTAATTATAACTGAACTTGGTGAAATTAACCGTTATTATTTTACACTAACTAGCACAAAATTTCCTTTATAAGATAAATCTAGCTAACTAGTTCAAAATTTTTTTATACGAAAAATATCTTGTTTTTAGATTGCCATTTTAAAATTGTAAAAAAAAACTATTTTGAATATATTTCGTGGTGAATACAGAATCACAGTCCCGACAACAATTATTTTATCTTGTTAATGTAGTTTTTAATAAGAATAGAATTAAAAAAAAATTTATTACAATATGTATAATAAGTTAAATATTAATTAGTGTGTTTAAATATTTTTATGTTTGTTATATTTTCAATACATCACAGACTGTCTTTAACAAAATTCATTTTTAATGTTTATTATCAATCAATTATTTAACAAATATTTAAAAAAAAAAGGGCAAAAAATTAATAATTTTATGCAACAAGATACAATTTTTTTTTTTTTAATTAAAAGTTTTAAATATTGTAAAAGAAAAATTACTTGACTATTGAGCGTTGTAATGATTTTTTTGTGCCTCATTTGTAGTTGAAATAATAACTACAGGAAATATAAATATATGTATGTAATTGATTTTGTAGATGAAGGTATAAAAAAAATTAATTTTTGTTTGTTTTCAAAATAAAATTAAATAAAAAAAAACATATCACAAAAGTTTTAGGAAGTATGTATGTGTAATGAAAGACAAGTACTACGCGTTAATAACATACAAAATTAGGTATGTCAAATTTAAACAAAAACCGGATCTAAAATCAGCTCAGTATCGAGTGCCTGGAAAAGCTTATATGTATTTCAAACAAAATTATTTCTTTCAGCTACATATTCAGCTACGAATAACAAAAAAGTGTCACTAATAGTACACATACAATTGACGCAAAGCCGCGAATAACGTTTGAAGAAGAATTTTGCAAAAACAGTTTTCAGTTTGTCGGAAGTAGCTGATATGTGTAACAGAGGTATAAAAATGTTTGTATGCATTCATAAGAAAAATATAAGAGCATACTTCTAAAAGCCGCTACTGTGCAGGTTAAGGCCCCTACTACGGTTTACAACTCAACTCAGTTGAGTTGTAATTAAGACAAATGGTTGTGATCAGTTGTAATTTTTATTATGTTTTGGTTCACCGCAATAAAGCAAAGTTGTAAACCATAACACAAAAATTCAGAAATTACAACTCAACTGAGTTGAATTGTAAACCGTAATAGGGGTCTAAGTGATAAAATATTTTAAGTACTCACTCTCTATCGCGAAACGTGAAATAAAGTTTTAAACCCCACAACACATGATGCTTTGCGTAGTAGAAAAACGTTATAAAAGTGATCGCATTTTGGATATGTAACGTTTTTCCACCAAAAAAAAATTAACAGTAAATTGGCATGTAATTTGAAATTTTAATTTCTTGATTTTTTGCATATAAGTTTTTGTTAGCGGAGTTCATTATAAGGCTTGCAAAAGAGCAAATGCAAAATATCGTTGCAATTTATTAAAATATAACGAAAAGTCTCTGTATTTTGGTTTTGGATTTAACAAAAGAGTTATGATAGTTAGCATTTGCGCTTTTGCAAGCCTAATGCTGAACTCCGCTATTGTCATTATTTTTGATAACACAGGCCTTCAAAATTTGAAAAAGTTAAAACCTTAGGATTACAGTACATATGGGCATTTCCTGGGGTCACGAACGTACGTTCGTACGCTTTTGATGTACAAATAATATAGAAAACAAAACTTTTCCTAGCTTTTTTTTGCGATTCGATAGCATTTGGGTAGCTGTATGTTTAGTGCAAAAGATGAATTTCATCGAGTTTAAGTTTTCATAATAATAGTTATTAACATGTGGTCACGAACGTACGCAAAATAGAAGTCAACTTTGGCTGACAACAGTTAAATGTAAAAATCTGCGTAATGGAACGGAATATTCAAAAGTGATTAATTTATTTTAAAAGTATATTAATGTAGGTCTCCATGCAGTATTTACCAAAAAAAAATATCTCTTTTGGTTTTTGTTTAATTGGCTTAAGTACCGGTCGCGAACGTACGATTTTTCCATATGTTTTTTTATTATTATCACCATGCAGTTTCCCATTAATGTCTTCAAATTTCCTTAACAAACAACTAAATACTCAATTTACAATTGATTGTAATGAAAAGATTATGAAGAAAGAGTGTAAACATAACATATTTTTGCATGTAAAATAAGCATATAAAAATGTGTTTAGAAGTAGAAAATATAAGAAAATATAAAATTTTCCAGTTTCCAGTGCAATTTCCTCAAGTAAAACAGCTGAGACATGCTATGAAACCATTCTTTTATAACAACATAGACTTTTTTTATAATAATAAACAATAAAAGACGATGATTATCAACATTTTATTTTTTCATCCTGGTAGACCATTCTGGGGAAATGCCAATATACTTTTCTTGAGAGAATAAATTATATGAAAAGCTTTAAAAAACTGAATGCTTTTTATATAAATTTTACTACACGGTCAATCACTTCTTTTGCGAAAAACGCATTAAAATTGTTCTTTTTCCATTATGATGTGTGTTAATTTAAATCTTTACGATCGTTTTCTGCAAAACTAATATTTTTGAGTTATGACGATGCTGCAGGCTTTAAAAATAAAAATGAATTCGCGCAGTTATAACGTTTGAATATGGCAAAAAGCTGGGCCCAGATCGTTGCAGTCGTGATCGAGTGACTTTGATCGAAATTTTACTTTTTGAAATCGTCCCATTCGTTATCAAGAAACTTCTATCGAAAGTTGAGATTATGTCATTGAATAACGAGTAGTCGATCGAATGACTTTACTCGAAATGTCATTCGATAGGTTAAAAACTTTAGTAAAAACATTTAATTGTTCTTTTTTAAAAACAATTTACACACTTTTTGGGAATAATTATTAGATTTTTTTAACAAATAGCTAAAAATGTAAGTACATATTAAACTTTTTTCAGCAGTAAGAAAAAAAATAATACCATTCAGTTTTTCAATTTTTCACAAATTTTAGTCATGTTTGCGATAGAAGCGATTTTTGTATATAAGTTTTTTGTTTTTTACAGCTTTAACGATCTTTAATAAATACTAGACTTGCCGCTGTTTGCAAATTTTTTCGAATTTCCGCTAATTTAAAATTTGTTATCGAATTTTCGCCATTTCTTGTAATTTTAGGGACTTTTAATTAATTTAATGGCTTGTTTGGTATATTGATGAAAACTTTCGCTAATTTTCGCTATTTTTGCAAATTTTCTGAATTTGTAAAATTTTTTTCGAATTTATGCAATTTTTGCGTTGCTTTGTTGCTCTTTTTTACAAGCACCGCCGTTAAAAAAAACCCCCATAAATGGGGCGAAAAGTGCCTTATGCCATTAGTATACACGCATAAAAATCTATTTCATTTTTTTTTTTATCAAATTTCGATTCGAAAGCTTTCGAATGCCGCAATCCTGTTTTTGATACGTCACAAAGTTTTATTCGATACGAAAGTTCATTCGAACACGTGTGCTACGATTTGGGCCCAGGATAATGAAAAATAATATCACTGCAGTCAAAACAAAAACAACTTATATGTTGTATCATTATTTCCTAGTATTCCAGTTGACCTGGAGTCAGAATTATAGGAGAATGTTGGGACAAGATTTCAGAGTTTAAATATTAATAATAAAAAAATATTAATAAAACTTTATTTTTGAGAATTAGAGGGTGTTTTTTATAGAGTGATACAAGTTTGAATCATAATAAAACGTAGTAATATATTTTTGATATCATTGAAACATTCTTTATTGGGTAGAAAATGTTATGACATTAATGTTTAAATATGATTTCGGCCATGTGGCCGCCACGGCTGGCGCGTAGAAATCGTAATCTAGAACACCAATTTCAACAACTTTTCGCATTCTGACCATCATCGTTTTTGAAGACATATGGGCCAATGACTACGCCAGCACACAAAGCGCACCAAACAGTTATTTTCTGTGGATGTAATGCTGTTTCGACAAAAGCTTGTGGATTCTCCTCACTCCAAATGCGACAATTCTACTTATTTACGTGCTCATTCAACCAGAAATGGGCTTCATCGGAAAATAAAATTTTGAATGGAAATTTAAAATCAATATCAATTTGTGCTTCAGCCCATTTGTCGAATTATTTTGATTAAAAATTTCTACAATTTGCACTCGTTGCTCTGGTGTAATTTTTTACTTTTGTTTAGTTTTCAATGAATGCAGACGTCGATAGTGCTGCGGCAATTTTGTTACTTTTTGTTTAAAAAGGAGAAAAAATATAAAATAAAGGTAAAGAATTAAAAGTAAAAAGTGATTTAAGCAATGAGCTGTTTTGTGGCAAGCAATACGGTTAAAAAAAATTAAGTTTACTATTTAAAATTATTTGAACGCTTCTTTTTCAACGTCTCTACTCTGCAAAATTTTCGCTGAAATTAATACATTTAGCATTAGACTCCACAAAAAGATTGACCCAACCCAACATGTCTGCCAAATATTAAAAAGTTTTAATATTTTTACAAACATTGCTTCAAATGTTTGTACAAACAGCAAACACCCCAATAAACAACACAAAATATTTGTACAAACGTATTTGTGTGGTTTATTATGCCCTTTAACAAAAAGCAACTATCAGCTGTTAAATGGGTGGTCAAATAAAGCAGTGATGCCAACTCAAAGTTGTATCACTCCAAAAAAAAACACCCATTATAAAATTATTTATAGTTGAAAATTTATTGTGATTGAGAAATTATTGGATACATGTTTGGAAAAATGGACAATAAAACCAAGAATAATAGCAAAATATGTAGATTCATTATTTGGGCACATTGGCGATAAGGAAAGGAGACGTTATTGAAAGGATTAGTATCAAAAACCGACATCAAGTTATTAAGAGTTTGGCACTAATAAAAAGTTTACATTATTAATAAAGCAAACTTTATTTTTATGGTTACCGCACATGGAAATAGCAATATACATAGTTATAAGTTTTGTTATCTATTCTTTCGAAAAACTAAGCTTTAGCAATTTATGTTCGTCCGTTGTATCAACGAAGTGAAAATGAGAAATGCTAGCGGCTTAATTGGTTTGAATATTTTCTATTTAAATCATACCAAGTTTAGCAACAGTGTTTACTACTTATAATAGTTGAGGGTAGTGCACTAAATATTGATTTAAATCAGCAGTGCACTATTACTAAATAAAACTGCAAAAAATTAGTTTGCACTCCTTTTTTATCAGCTTTAGTGATGATTGCTATTTTTTTAACTACCACTAAAAAAATTTAGTGATAGTGCTAATTTTTTCACTATCAAAAAACGCAGATTGAATGCAAAAATCTGCACTCAATTCAAATAGTGCAAAATTTAAACATGCAATCAAAAAAGCTGCACACAAATTGTCTCACTAAATTTTAAAAAATGTAACTTTGTATGTGCATGACTTTTGATTTTTTTTGAGGATATGCATAATTAAATAACATTAAACAAAATGAAATTTTGTCAATAACGGTAAAATTATTGGCTTTAATCAGGAAAAAACAGTTTTTAATTTTAAAATTAGTGCAACAATTTTAGTTGCACTCAAATGAGTGAAGAAAAAAAAGTAACAATAAGCCGATGATTGCTTTTTTTTTAATCAAACTATTTTTTTTATTTTTTTTTTTTGAGTGCAAAATTTTTTAATATCACTATCACTCATGTTTAGTGAGGCTGCAAATTTTCAATTCATTACTCAACATCAATGCACTATCACTAAGGGTGAGTTGAAACTGCAAAATGACTGCACTACCCCCATCTATGCTACTTATGTTGTTGCTTCCTACACCGTGTAAGTTGATTTTAAATCTGCTTATTAAATAAACTTAAATATTTTTTATTTAAATCAAAATCATACCAAGTTAAGCAACAGTGTTTACTACTTATGTCGTTGCTTCCTACACTGTGTAAGTTGATTTTAAATCTGCTTATTAAATAAACAGAAAAACCCCTTTTTCTTTCTATAATAAAAACTTTTTCAAAATTTTGATTTCTCTTTAAGTAAATCTAACAAATCTGGCTAGCAATGGAACAAAGCAACAATAAAATAAAAAGATAATAATAAAACATAAAGAAAATAAAAAAATAAAATAGTATTTTTTGTATAAAAAAAAAAAAAAATAAAGTGAGCACCATAAAATTTTTAAAATTTAAATAATATTTAGTTTTCTTAAACAATAACAAGTAGTTTTAACACATAATTTTTACATAAATACATGATTATAAAAAGAGTTATGACATTTATTTTATGCTAAAAAATAAAATTAACGACAGGCGTTGCAATAATTTTTTGCAAGAAATTGAAATAAATAAGAATTGAAGAATTAACTTAATACTTAATACAAATTACTGTTTTTTTGAGGTTATAAATATGTACTTAATTTGTTATCAACAACTTCAAGTTTAAAAATTTCTTTGCACAATTTTTCAACAAAGTACAAGTTTTAAAAGAATAAAATGTGTCTTACCTTCTCTCTCGTTTTTTTTTAACGTGATTCTTACTTAGTCCATTTAAAATCACACTTTTAACTCCTTCTCAGAATCTTGATACTTTTAGCCTTATTTAATGTTTTTAATTTAACTAAAAAGCCTACTTAGCAAAGAATGGTTTTGCTGTGTTTTATGTTTGCAAACAAAACTTACCACTGGCACAGCCCGCTGTCACAGCAGCAATTATTACACTTAACTCATTCCCTTCGAGTACGTTTCGGTCTGGAAACTGCAATTGAATCGCCCGCTGTTGAGGAATCTGTAGTACTTGATAGATTAACTGTTGAATATGTAGAATTTGTAGTATGATTACCTAATTTATCAACGCCCCGTATTTTTTTACTCGCTACCGATTGTGCAGTAACTTGTAATGATATTGCATGTGTGTTTAATTTCTCCGCCAATAGCAGATCTTTTAATCCCTTCATTTTCTGACTGTAAAGTGTTATGATGGGCCTCTTCAACATATAGTGCAAAGGATCTTCATCGTCCATCACAGATGTCGGCGTTGGTGTGCGCGCTAAAGATGATTGTTCGGTACGCATATTGCTTAAATTACAGTCTACTGGTTGTATTGCTGTAGTTTTTTGAGTTGTATTATTAAGCGTTGATGTTGCTGTTTCATTTTTAGAATTTCTTCGTTTTTTATCCAAATCTGTTCCATTAGTGCTACTATCATGTTGATTGTTATGCTTTTGTTGTTCCGCAAATGGTTGACCTCCACCTTGTAGTAAAAAGTCAGGATTTAAAATTTTTTCTCCACAGGCAGCTGTTAAATCGGCCAGTGTGGTGGGCATTTCACATTTTTTGCCGTCATTCGTTTTCTAGAAATGGATTTAAAAGTGAATTATTTTTGTTTATTTTTTTATTCAAACATCCAAAATTTCAAAAAATACGTCAAATTGTAGTAACATGTATATGTATTAAAGGTGTTCTTATTTGTCTGGCCAAATTTAAAAGTGCTTTGATTCCATTTCGCCGGGCAGATTTTTGTTCCCTTTTATTAAAAAAAGTAATGAAATAAAAATGGGAGCGATTCCGATAACGTTTAGTGGACCCGGAAAAGACTTCAATTTAGTCATTTTAATCTATTCATACGTATACTTCTTAACTTTTTTAATATAAAGGAACAAAAATCTGGCCGGTGTATTGGAATAAAACACACTTTTCAGTTTGGTCATTCAAATAAGAACGCATTCATACGTTATTGCACATTAAATGATGCATTATTGTTTTTTTGTGCAGGAAAAAATTGTATTAGCTTAACCCGGTGCGCTTTCCTACCTCCGTTGAAATAATATTGGTAAAATTATTTTTACACGAGATCGTAATAATATCGAAGCAATTTTAGAAACTTTTACCGTTCCCAAGATATACAGAAATCTATATTGTATTTATATTGAAGCTGCCATGGATACTTCTCCAATCCAGAAATCTATACATATTATCTTTGTACGAGAAGTGCCAGTCCAGTCCACTCTTTGGCAGATGTCGTGTATTGATAACCAATCTGTTTGTACCAAATTAATACACCTACAGATTTCAAGATAAACAGAATTCTATATTTATGACACGCCCAATTATCTAATCCCGCCCACATTTTGTTGATAACCAAGATGCTTCTACCTAATTTGGAAACTTTGGATCTTGCCGTTCTTCAGATATACAGATATCTCAATCAAGTGATTTCAAACCACATGTGCTTTTAAAATTACACGTGTGATTTTGTGGTGTTCTGTAAATCACACCGCATTTGTGTTTTTCGGTGTGGTTTTCAATTGTCGAAAGCACAAGCAAACACAAAAAGTTTGTGCTACAAAGTTATAGCTTATTTGTTGTTATTTTCCGACAATTTTTTTTACTGACTTAGCAATCTCAAAGTAGTTTTAGGGTTTGTTAAAAATTTTACAATTTTTTGAGAACTTTAGCCATGTTCGCGATAGAAACGATTTGTTCCTGTAAGTTTTCTGATTCTTTACAGCTTTAACAATTTTTAATAAATAGTAGACTCTGCTATCAAGCCGCTGTTAGCAAATTTTTGCGAATTTACGCTGACTTCGCAATTTTTACCGAATTTTTGCCATTCCTGATAGTTTTAAGGACTTTTAATCAAATTAATGGCTTGTTTGAAATATTAAAAATTTCCGCGAATTTTCGCTATATTGCAAAAGTTTTTTTTGTTATTTTCTGACATTTGTTTTTTTAATCCATTTAGCGATTTAAAATAAATTTTAGGGGTTGTTTACAAGTTTGCAATTTTTCGTATATTTTAGGCATTTTCGCGATAGAAGCGATTTTTCCTGTGATTCTTTACAGCTTTTCTGATTTTTAATAAATGTTAGACTTTGCTTTCATGCCGCTGTAAGCAAATTAGCGATCTTTAATTCAACTAAAAGAACAAACCTGAAATCACAACAGCAGTCACAAAAGCAAATATCATTTTTGTAGTGTCGTCGAAGTTTTTAAATTTTAAATGATTTGTTGTAAATAAAAAAAGCTTCTTGCATAAAAAATTAATAAACAACACATTGAATATTATATTAAGTAATTTATTATGGCGGTCATCTTACAATAGTCGCAAAAATAACAAAATGATTTCAAAAAGTTGTTTACGTATCTGCACGTTTTGAAATCACAAAATAATATGCCCAGAACACCTTTGTTGTGATTTCAAATCACTTTCATATAATGTGATTTTCAGAACAGCACTTCTCCAACCCGCACAGTTTTTTCTTGTTCAGTTCTCTAAGTATAACACATTTATTTTTTTAAATGCCCACTTCTTTAATCCGTCCCAGACTTTATCAGATGTTGTGTATTAATAACCAAGATTTTTGTACCAAATTTGGAAACATTAGCTCTTGCCGTCCCCAGATATTCAGAAATATTTATTATTTTTGTATTGGAAGTGCCACGCCCACTTTAAATTTTAAAAATATATATCCTATAGCTCCTTTCAGACTATCGGCAAACGTTTCATAAAGATCGGTTCAGCGGTTACTGAGATTACCTCCTACAAACATACACTCATTACGTGTTTATTTAATTATAAATTAGTAAAGGGTGTTTTTTATAGAGTGATACAAGTTTAAATCATAATTAAACATAGTAATATATTTTTGATATCAATGAAACGGTCTTTATTGGATAGAACATTTTATAACATTAATGTTAAACATGATTTAAACATGTGGCCGCCACGGCTGGCGCGTAGAAAGCGCAATCTGGAACACCAATTTCAACAACTTTTCGCATTCTGACCAAACAGTTATTTTCTGTGGATGTAATGCTGTTTCGACAAAAGCTTGTGGATTCTCCTCACTCCAAATGCGACAATTCTACTTATTTACGTGCTCATTCAATCAGAAATGGGCTTCATCGGAAAATAAAATTTTGAATGGAAATTTAAAATCAATATCGATTTGTGCTTCAGCCCATTTGTCGAATTATTTTGATTAAAAGTTTCAACAATTTGCACACGTTGCTCTGGTGTAAGTCGATTTTAAATGAAATGTCAAAGCAAACTAAACAAAATGAAACTATTAGCTGTTAAATGGGTGGTCAAATAAAGCAGTGATGCCAACTCAAAGTTATATCACTCTAAAAAAATCACCCTTTATTAGTATAGATTTTATTATTCAAATTTTTTCAAATGTGTTTTTCTAAGTCAAATTTCAATTTATAGCGTCTAGTTCTATTTTATACGCCTGTTGCGACCGTATTATCAAAAAAAATCAATCATAATTTTTTTTTAGGAATTTAAAAGGGTTGACAGAGGATACTCTCTATGTCCACGTTGGAATACCAAAGTTTAATGTAGAATCCTGAAAACTGTAACGCGGTGCAATTATGCGACACCAAACTATTAACCAATGCAAACGAGGCGCAAAACGCCCGAGGGCAGATCAACAAATAACAACAATGACGCTCGAGCTGTTCCCACCCAGAGCACTTTAACGACTGAAATTATTTTAGTGTTTTAATTTTATTACATATGTATTTGAATAAATTTGGAATTTTCTATAACAATTGTGATTTTATTAAACTGTTGATTTTTAATTAAAATTTTTTATATTTAAGAACAATTGTGATTTTTGTTGAACTGTTAATTTTTAATGTTTGATATTTTTAGTTAGGCTTGAGTTCATCAAATTTTATTTTCATTAATGTGCTGTTTTCACAACACAAGTGCTTTAACGTGTAGTAAAAGTTATATGAAAATCACTCAGTTTTTTGAGTGTTTATTCACTTCTGTTGTGAAAACAGCACATAAATTATTTTTACTGAAGGAAGGAATTTTCTAAACTAAAATAAATATCAAATATTTTTTATATTTTTAAAATAGGCTTAATATCACAAAATTTAATTTTCATTAAATTATTTTTATGAAGAAACGATTTTTACAACATGAAATTAACTGCCTGTTTAACGAAATCGATGAACAGCCTGTAATAAAATTTTTTTGATAATTCTTATTCTTTACTAAGATTTAGAATAATTTTTTAATCTTTAGTTTTATCCTATGAATTCTATTTTTATGGTGCCTGAAAGTGGTAAGTAAAATAAGCTGTTATCCACTGTAATTGTTCACTAACTTTTTTGTTTTAATGCATCCTTTGATTTTCCATTAAAACTATTTTTGTAATTTTGTGTTTTAATAATTTTTTTTTTAATTTAACTTACCTCTTCTTTTTTTATTATATTAATATTTCCCTCAGAGTTCTGTGATGAGCCCATATCACTCGTGGATGATTTTTGTGCTTTAGCCTCGTTTAAAGTATCTTGATGATCACGTGGTTCAGGTTCTGCTGTTGTTTGTGAGTTCGAACCACGAACCGCCTGCGGTTCATCTTCGGGTACTTTTATAACAACCTGAGAACGTACATCATAATCAAATTTACAAATGTTATTCACCAAAGGTTTTGCCCAGCCAATATGTAAAATGGGTGTTAAGCTATCTTCTTCCCACTGACAAATGCCATCGTAAAATCGTAATAGATTTGCAAATACTTCTGAATCTCTCAGTATGCTGCGTGCCGAATGACCAGAACTTTCTGTTTTCATTACATAAGGTATCATTTCATTAGCTATATCCAAAAGTTCTTTGTAGATTTCTTCATCGTCACGACACTGATAGGTGTACAAGCGTATAACATCCCCAGCATTAGCCCAAGCAGCAAAAGCCTCACGATACTTATTCAATCGATTGTAATAGTTGCCCTGGTAGGTATAGGGATAAACATGATGGTTCTGATAATGAGTCTTGGCCGATTCAATAGCCTCTCGATACAGTTGCTCACAGCTTATATGTTTTGATGTCGGATTTATTTCTTCCAATTCACCAAGAGTACCTAAAGCAAAAAAAAAAACAAGCATAACCCTTACTTTTATTAAATTAATTTATATTAAATGTACCTATAGCCATGGGATATTTCCTTAAGTGGCCCATATCATACAGTAGCCATAACAATCTTTGTTGCAATTCTTGTACTTCAACACAATCACTATTAGCTGATAATGAAATATTTATAGCCGATGCTATAGCTGTTACCTCCATGGCCTTATCACATACTACAGCTAATCCACCTAAATATAACCATGACCCAGACTCAATGCCCGGTGTTATATCCTGTCCACGTTTATCTTCACTACCTTTACCATGCCACGTAATTTCTATGGTTTCCAATTTTTTATTACCAAAAACAACCCAAGCATGATCTTCAGATATAGCCAAGCGTACATCTCTATAGCCCAGAAGCTGGCAACCGGCCACTACTGCCAATGCTACGCCAAAACAATCCAATTTATTTCCAGACAAATAACTATAAAGATTTTGTAAGTGTGCCCGATCTTTATAACTGCTACGTATCAACGAATGCCAGATAACGTCTGATACTTTTTTAATAACTTCCCTGCTTGCTTGTCGACTGTTGCAATTGGATAATACTTTCGGTTTATCCACTATTGATAGTATACTTTGAAATTTTTTGTAAAGGCCAGATACAAGTTCAAAGGTAACTTCGGGAAATGGTACAGAATTTCCAGTAATTATGTCGCTGTTCGCTAAAATATTTTATATGTTATTTAAATAAATGAATTTTTATTATTAGTGATGAAAAAATGCTATATTATTTTCGAATAATCTAATACATATATGTGCATACTAGTGATGTTACGAATACAATTTTTAATATTCGCGAATACAAATACAAACACCTGCGCCAATAATCGCCGAATACAAATATCCAATTTGAAATTCAGCACTACACGATAATTAAAATTTGATTGAAACAATTTTCCATTCTCGTCCAGAACAATAAATTAGAAAAAAAGCTGGCATTCTACACGGTAAGAGATTGTACACTTCACCTGAAGCCATTCAGATAATTCCAAGAAACGGATTGCATACTTATCAGTATGACCATGTCTTAAAATTTTTTACAACTAAATCATGCATTAGACAAGGTCAGAAAATGCTTAAAATGATTTTAGAATATGCTAGCAACAATTTATTACAGTATGCAATTTTATTTAAAACAACATAAATTTAAGGAACTCATTTTAAACAAAATTTAAAAAATTGGTAATATTTTAACAAATTTAGGCAGCTCGCAATACCGCTGCTGTGAACAAAATACAAGCGATTTTATTTCTATGCTTTGCTCTGATTTAAAAGATTCTATAAAAAGAAGTTTTAGACCAGATTTCTTTAAGATTAAGAAAAGCTAAGACTTCAAAATTATTATTTTTTTCAGCAGTTTACAGCAAACATTTGTTTCAGATATTTCATAGGACATGAAATGACTAAACATTTACACTATACTGTTTTTATCTTGGGATCGGTTAATTAAAAGTTTTACATTACAATGTAAAATTTGCTTGTACTTTATCCGTAATAAAAAAATGGAAAATAATTTTTATAATCAACATGATTAGGGCATTTCTAAGATTCCCTAAATGTCAAATTGTTTTACAAAACAGGTAAGGCGTTTTTCTTGAGACTAATTTATTTTCATAAGGAATTTCTTTTTAAGTGCAACTATTTGTAGTCAAAATTTATCTTATTATTATATATACAAAAGAAAGTGGCGTTAGTTACTACGTTTATAACTAAAGAACGGCTGGACCGATTATTCGTACCAATTCGGAATGGTCTCTGACCAAGTAAGAAGAATAGCAAAATAGGTGGCGCCATTGAAAATTACTCAGTATGAATTAAATCGTAAGCTCTGCATTTGACGATGCTATGATCTTTAGCAAAGTTGTTGAGCATGAGCCGGCGAAGGTTTATAAGTTGATATGACCAATTTCAGACAGGTGGTGCCACTGAAAATGACTCGAAATGAGTTAAATCATAAACTTAAGAAAATCCCGACCAGCACCGGGACCAAACAGCTAGTAGTTTATAAAAAAAAGTTCAGTTAATCAATAAAAGTATTCCTCTAAGAAACACGTTCAATAAAAATACTTAATTAAATGCCAAAATTTTGCAGCTAAATAAAATTCTAAATTTGGTCATGGTCACACTGACAATTATACTTAAATACTTTAAGATTTTGTTTTTCTCAATCTTGCGATTTTACTTAGTTATTCATCGACCTATTTCGGTTTTATGTATGTATTTTTTTTTAACAAAATGTTAGTGAAATATTTGCTTGAATTTGGCGAATACGAATGTCTTTGTACAAATTTTATTTTAAGAATAATACAAATTTTCACATAACAAAAATTAACAGACATAAAAAAATCAAAACATACTTTTCCATAAAGTATTCTCAGTAAAGTATTATATTCATTACAATAAACAACACTTCCCCTGAATCAAGGCGAATTTACACCAGGTGAACTTATCTTGCTACGTAAGCAACAGCTGATAACTAACCTTGTGTCAAAATGGTATTCCGTTCTAGTGGTTCTGGGGAATCTTTACTAAATTCTATAATTTTCGCTTAAAATTGTAAAATTTAAAACTTGTTTAAGTTATTACATTTCAAAACATTTAAATTTAAAATTGAAAACAAAATGAAATATTTGCTTGAATTTTTGACACAATGTTAAAATATTTTCCGCTGATATAGTAAAACTCTCTTAGCTGCTATCCAATTTTCTTTACCATAGTTAGTATTGCATTGACTAAGTACGCTAACTATATGAGCGATATCTGGTCTCGTTGAAACTGATAAGTACATGAGAGACCCGACCAAATTTTGATACGGCAACTTTTCAACTTCAGATTTATCTTCTTTTGTTGCACACATTTCTTTCGACAGCTTCATTCCTGTACTAAACGGTGTTTTTGCAGGTTTGCAATCTTCCATGTTAAATTTTTTCAAAATGTTTTGTATATATTTACGTTATGACATTGTTATTTCTTTACTTTTTGCATTTTGTTTAAATTCGATTCCCAAACAAAAATTCAACTGACCCATCTCTTTCATTTCGAACGACTTTGCTAATTCCGAATTCAGTTCTTTCCATTTTTGTTTATTATTTGTTGCCACTATTAAATCGTTCACATATATTGCTAATAATGTGATGTCTTCCCCTTCTTTTAACATATAAATGCAATTATTTGAGCTCAATGCTTTAAATTTAAATTGTTTTAATTTTGCATCCAACTTCTTGTACCATTGTCTTCCAGACTGCTTTAGCCCACAGAAGACCTTTTTTAAAAGACACGCTTTACCTTTATATGGTTTGTCTTTTTCCTCCAAAAATTCCCCAATTTCTTTTGGTATTTTCATAAAAATTTGTTCTTTAATACTAACTACCATTTAAGTATGCAGCTACAAAATCAAGTTGGTATACATCTAATTTCAATTTCACTGACAAAGCTATTAAAAAACGTATGGATGCAATTCTTGCTACTGGCGAAAAAGTATCATTTATAATCTACGCCTGGTGTTTGGGTATCCTTTTGCAACGAGTTTAGCTTTGTATTGTTCTATTGTGCCATCAGCTTTATACTTTTTTCGTTATACCCACTTGCAATCTACAACCTTTTTATTTTCTGGGTAGTTGACTATGTTCCAGGTTTTGTTTTTCATTAAAGCATCATATTCAGCTTTTATTGCTCTTTTCCATTTTCGTGATTCTGGACCTAAAATTGCTTCTTCAACCTTAAATTGATCATTATGCTCTGACTGATTTGCAAAATTTTCTTTGTTTAAATTTTCGTTATCTTTAGCAATAGCAAATAATTTTCTTGGGTACCTCTTTTACCAGTTTTTATTTTTTTTTTTTTGTCTTCCAGGTCCTCGTTTGGAAGTTACGCTTTGCTAAAATTTACATCTCTTGAACATACGATTTTTCTATCAGTTATATCCCACAGTCTATACGCTTTTGATTTTATGGAATATCCAACAAATATGCATTTCTTTGATTTAGGGTTGAATTTGCCAACGGTTTTAGATTTTATGGGCATATAAACTGTGGTAAATTTTTCAAAAACTTCACTCTTTTTCTTAAGAAAATAAACTTTATACCATCTGGACTTGTAGTCAATGAAGGTTTAAAAATAGATTGACCCTCCAATGGAATTAAATAGGGCCGCAAACGTGGGTATGTATAAAGCTTCGTACAGACGGTAGTCAGATCTTACAATGTTGTAATTTTTCTGACAATGGTACCATTGTCAGATGCATTAATTTTACATATCTGCCAAATGAAAATGAGCTTACAATGTTCATACAGTTGCAATACATTTTTAGGCAATTTTAATGACAACTTTGTAAGATCTGACCACCGTCTGTACGAAGCTTAAGTTCCAATAATTCGGTTATTTTGAAGTTGATCTTTTGAATGGCGTTTGGATTTGTTTACCTTCCATACATACTTCACAAATTTGTAATTTTTCATTAAGATACAACTTTATTCCATTAACCTTTTGTTTTCTTAATAAATCTTTTAAGTTATTTTCATTTAGGTGTCCGTAATGTTCCTGCCATTCTTGTATACTAGATTCTTGAGCTGCTAACTAATTCTTTATAACATTATATAAATCTTTAATGCGAACGTATAATGTATTTTCCAACCTAGAAATATATTCAGTACTAGTTTTTATTTTTGCAATTCCATTACCTTTAATTTTTGCTGATTCGTTATTTGCTACATGTAGCACATCTGTATCCGCTGGCCTTATTGTATGGAATTTTGACTTGTCAAAACACATGTGAGATGACGATCCGGAATCTAAACACCAACTATCACTTCCACCATTTACTTGAAGTGCAACTTCAGCATTTCGAGTTGTTTCTTGCTTTTTGTTAACATACTTTTGTTGATTTTAAATTTTCGACCAGCATTCATTTGCTTTGAGTCCTACTTTTCCCCAATTGTGACAGGTAAATTTAAATTTCTCACCTTTAGATCTCTGAAGTTCATTTGGTTTTAAAAATTTCTTATTATTTTTTCTCGCAGTCATTGCATCTGATGATTCTTCATATATATTTCTTCTTCTAGCTTCATATTCTTCTAATAGTTTTACCTTTAGTGCTTCTGGTGTTGGCAGTCTTTCTTGAGTTTCAATTGCTATTATAAATGACTCATACTCATCAGGAATACAGTATAAAAGTAAAATGGTTAATAAATCATTAATGATTTGTAATTCCATTTCATATATTTTATCAACGATGTCAAAAAATTTCTTATATGGTCTCTTATGTCGTCCCCATTTTTCATTTTAAGTAATATCAAATTTTTGAGCATTTTTGAGAATTTTCCCTTCCATCATTTTTTATCAATAAGACTTCGAATTGAATTTTCCATGTGTCAAAATTATTCCTACACAATGGTTCTGTTTTGAAACCAGAAATCATATTTTTTTTTTTTGTTCTGTAGGTATGCCACTATTTCTTACAATTCTTTTCAGAATTCTGGGCCCATAACCTATGGTACATATAACGGACACACAATAATATATTCTGTATTCTTTGTAGGCACAAATTTTATTTAAGTAATAAAAATTTTAACAAAACAAAAATAAACAGACATAAAAAATCAAAACAAACTTTTCCATAAATAAAGTATTTTCAGTAAAGTATTATATTCATTTCAATATACAAAGTTTTATAAAAATAAATTATTTCTCGCAAACATTCCTAGTTAAGGAGCAGGGACCGTAACAGTTATTCCTTTTTTCATAAAAGTCAGATAAAAACAGTTATTTTCTGATTTTTATTTTTTTGAACAAAAATAACAGTTATTTTTTGAACAAAAATAACTGTTATTTTTTAATTTTTATTTTTTCGATCAAAAATAAGTTATTTTTTGATTTTTAATTTTTTGAACAAAAATAACAGTTATTTTTTGATTTTTATTTTTTCGAGCAAAAATAAAATTTATTCTTTAAAGAAATATACGTGTAATAATAATTTAGTTGACTTTAAATATTTATTTTAATGTGCATAAGAAATCTCAATGATTTTATTTATTTATTTATTTATTAGTTATCATAACTTATAAAAACATTAGGATAACTTATTAGAGCAATGGCTACTAAGGCCTTCAGCTAGATACACATGTTACAGAATAATTTATAAAACTATAATTAATCTAAATAATATTTACAAAATTTATACGCTTAGGCGATATATGTACATACATATGATACACAAATGAAAATTAAATTTTTTTTTTTTATATGTCTTTGTATACTTTAATTTTTTTTAAGAATTTTAGGATAATGTTGATGTTAGTTGGTGAGGGATTGGAAAGGTATTGTATTGGATTTGATTGAAAAATGTGGTATCTCACAGCTGAAAATTTCGTGCAATAAGATAAAATATGTGTAATGGAAATGGTACTTGTATTGCAATATGGACATTGGTCCGATGAGTTAGGATCAATTAGGTGTTTCTTTGTAATTAAAGTATGACCTAGCCTGAGTCTTATGAATTTGGAATAATTTTGAGTACTAATAGTCTTGTCGGTGTTAAAGTTAAGATAGTCTCTAATATTCGTTTTTTTCCCATTAATTTCCCTATACCAATCCGATGTTTTTAACCATAGATTCGATTGTTGGATCAGTGAATTACGTATATAGCCGAGTACGTCATTAGTGTTAATGTTATTAGTCAGGTAAAGGGGGGATCGAAGCGCCGTTTTTGCGGCAGAATCCGCGAATTCATTGCCCGGAATTAAGCAGTGTCCAGGAACCCATAATAATAAGATCCTGGGATAGTTGTTTATTAAGAAGTTTCTTATGTTCGTGGCATAAAAGTCGTTGTTGTGGATGTTCTTTATGGCATGGATGGCCGAGAGTGAGTCAGTGCAGATAATATTGTTACTTGTTAGCTTTTTTATATGTTTTATAGCTTCAAATATTGCTATAATTTCCGCAGAAAAGACTGTGGAATAAGAAGGAAGTATGGAAGCTTTAATAATGGTGCTTTCAGTCGTAATGCTATATGAGAGGTTTTGCTCGTTTTTCGAGCCGTCTGTATATAACAACTTGTAGTCTGAATACCAAATCTCAATGATGATTACACATTCAAATAAACATTTAAAGTCTACTAAATTATTATTACACGTACATTTCTTTAAAGAATAACTTTTATTTTTGAACGAAAATATAAAAATCATAAAATAACTGTTATTTTTGTTTGAAAAAATAAAAATCAAAAAATAACTGTTATTTTTCTTCAAAAAATTAAAATCAAAAAATAACTTGTTAATTTTAATCGAAACAATAAAAATGAAAATTTTAAAAATCAATATATGTATTTTATCATAGACAAGTTCATAAGGATCAATATGGTATACTTGAATCAGTTTTTTTCGACATTTATTTCTATATGTTTTTGTTTAAAAATTCCAATATAACTGTTATTATCGGTACCTGTTTAGGAGTTTTAGGCCCTAGTAACTTCAGAATGATTTAATTGCATCGCTTAAGTTACATATAAACTGAATTTCAAAACTATGAGTATCATTTTTTAAAACATAAAGAGCCAATTTTAAAAATGAATATTTCTTGACAGACTTTTTCTTACTAAATTGCTGTTTTTTCAAAATTGTATCAATATAACGGTGTTTATCCATACATAATATTTTATAGAGAACACTTCATAAATTGATATGATTTATAGGTATGTACAATATAGTATCATAGTTGGGGGTAGTGCACTAAATATTGATTTGAATCAGCAGTGCACTATCACTAAATAAAACTGCATAAAAATTAGTTTGCACTCCTTTTTACCAGCTTTAGTGATGTATGTTATTTTTTAACTACCACTAAAAAAATTTAGTGCAAATTTTTTCACTTTTACTAAACGCAGATTGAATGCAAAAATCTGCTCTCAATTCAAATAGTGCAAAATTTGGACATGCAATCAAAAAAGCAGCATACAAATATTGTCTCAATAAAATTTAAAAAATGTAACTTTGTATGTGCATGGTTTTTGATTTCTTTTGAGGATATGCACAAGTAAAGAACATTAAACAATATGAAATTTTGTCAATAACGGTATAATTATTGGATTTAATCATGAAAAAAAAATTTTAGTTTTAAAATTAGTGCAACAATTTAAGTTGCACTCAAATGAGTGAAGAAATAAAAAGTTGCAAAAAGCTGATGAGTGCTTTTTTTAAATCAAACTATTTTTTTTTTTTTTGAGTGCAAAATTTTTTAACATCACTATCACTCATGTTTAGTGAGGCTGCAAATTTTCAATTCATCACTCAATATCAACAAAATGATTGCAATATTTTTGCACTATCACTAAGTGTTAGTTGAAACTGCAAAATGAGTGCACTACAACCATCTATGTAGGTATAATATAAACAGTATATGTATAGGTATTTGCAAGCACTTTCTAGTGATCCAATTTATACTTAAAGATTTACTGGTAAAGAGTTTTTAAATTTATGTGATGGACCATACATATATAACCAATTTTCATTTTAAAAGCACTTTATATTAAATTTTTTTCTATGTTTACCGCTGAATTAGTATTTGATATTTCGTTAGCTCATTACTGTTTCACCCATACAACAAGATATACAAAATCTTTAAGATTATAGAAGGGATAGCAGGTAGTTTTAAACTAATGTACATTTTCACAGCAACAACATTTTTACAAATACATATATACCTATTTAAAATTATTAACTTAAATTAAAATCTTTAACTTTATAACGTCTTTTTGATTAAGAAGTGTGGCAACATTTCTTTAAAGGAAAAAAGACAAAACGAAACACCTTAAAATTGCAAGAAAAAAAAAACAAAAACTAACAATAATAACAAAAGCATACAAAATGCATTAAGAAAAAAAAAAAACACAAAAAAGCAACAACTTATCAATACACACCTGCCGCCGATAAACCACTGCCCACAATGCCAGCTAAAGTAGTTGGTGTTACTGCATTTGATGAGGATGCATGTTCGGCAGCTGATGCAGCAGCTGCTTGAGCCGCATCTCCAGTTGTAAGGGACAATTCAATGTAGCCAGCTACAATTGATAATAATGTCAAATCAGGCTCCACATTTTGTGTGTGGTACAGTTCCAATGAACGTTGAAAAAAATTCACAACATCATTGATTGACTTTAAGGGAAATAAACTGGGATCCAATGGTGAATTTAATGATATCAGTGGACTGTTACTAGCACTACGCGTAACTGTGGCCATGATACTAATAATATTGCAAATGATGAATGAACAATGTGGCTAAATGTCTTGTAATTAAAAGCCAAATAAATTGACCTTCCTGTTGACTTTATTATTTGGAAATATTTACTTTCGATAAAGATATCAAAGTAAAAATTATACTAACGTTCTGTTACTCCCTCTAGCCACAATTGATCCAATGCAACTGTTCTTTTACTACTTATTTGTTCTTTCAATTATATATAATATATGTATATTTGAAGCTTTTTTATATTTTACATTTGGCTGCCTTAGCTGGTTCTTTGGTTATTTGGCTACCAATCGACGACGCCACAAGTTGACAAACCACTTTTGTTTCGCCTGTTTTGCACCTTGTTCGCCAAAAATGCAATGTACTATAAGCGAGCGCATCTGTTTTGTTTTAACTCCTTTATGATATCATTTCATTGCACACAATAATATCTTTTAACATGATATTTCTGTCCTTAATATTCCTTTATTTACTTATGATGTGCATATATTTTTTAAGTAGTTTAAAATTTAATATAAATAACTTAGGAACAAGTAGTTTTATGTGATTTTCAGCATGTTGATTCTAGTTATCTATGATTCACGCAATGACAAATTCCTTTACGATATTACAACGACGACCCTTTTGCCCTTGCAACTCCCCCTTTTTGAACAACAAATAAATTGCTTCACACACTTTATAAATTGTATTCGACACTTTCTCTTCTGTTGAAAAACAACAACAAAATTACATGTCATTAAAAAATTTTTCTCCACATACAACGGAAAATATGGTGAAATTTAAGTAATTTTTATTTTAACATCAATTCGATAATTTTCACTTTAGTTTATTAAAAATGTAAGTTATTTTAATTTTAATAACGTCTTTGCAAATTTTTAATTTTATTTTAATTGAAAAATTTAGGATTTTCCACTTATTACGTCTTTGTTTTTCTTTACAGCGGCGTGTTTACAAACATGATGTATTTGTGAGTGTTGCCATATCACGAGTATAAGGCCTTTACAACACAAAATATGAAATCATTAGTAGGTTTCACACTAACATGCAGAAAAGTTTTTGATAATCAAAAATTCATAAATACATTTGCATGCAGTTCAAATAAAATACATATTACAATATGAATAAATGTATATATAATCATAAATTATGGAAAAATTGCTGAATTTAAACATGATTTTGCCTCTCTCTCTAACCAATAATTTCTAGTCGACTACGGAACATATATCTGTACTGCTTACACTGCTGCTTTTTATTAGTCAATGATAACCTAAATAATGGTTAACGCTAACTAGTTAGGCATAACGTAAATATTAGTTAGCACTAACTAGTTATTCATAACGAAAATATTAAATTTAGACAATACATAATTTTTACAAGCGTGCGACAAAAATAAATTAAATAATTGACATTATTTAGAAAATGTTAGTTGTTTTACTCTAACATATATGTATGTCAGAGCGGAACAACTAATGTAAAATTGCAAGTGGGTAAGTAAATAATTTTTTTTTTCAGTTTTGGTAGCACATTTCTTGTAGGGTTGTTAATGTAGAATAAGTCTAATCTTTGAAGTTTTGTTTCAGAATAATAATAAAAAATTATTTTTCATTTTGTTACAAATTCAAAAACCTACTTATTCTAAAATTAAACAAAGTATAAAACTAAAGGCTATATTACACTATTATACTTTGTATTAATACATGTCAAAAACTCAAGTAATATGACAAAGTGTGATAGTGTGAATGCAATGTGTCACGAAAATGATAAGTATTATGAAAAAAGTTTGACATCCCATACGACTTCATCGTTTTTTGAAAAATTTCTAAACAATAATACTTTTTATTGGATCAGGGTTGCATTTATATTCCAATAGTTAACAATAGTGTACAAATCACATGTAAGTGCCGGTTCAAACACGTCAAGTTTAACTCGTCAAGTCTTGTGCTTTTCGGAGAGAAGGGAAAAGAGAATGTCATTTCTTTTCCCCTGTGTGAACCTGCACTAATGGAAAATTTTCATTTTTTTATGATTTGTTCGATTTGTTAGTGGGCTTGTGCGCGAACACTTTAAATTTTTTTCATTTTAGTGTACAACAAAACGTTGCACAGTGCTAAGATCCCATATAACAAAGGTACAAAAATAGAAGGAGTTGGCGCAGTTTCATTTACCTTAGTCATTTCATTTACCTTAGTCAAGAAAAATTCAAGTTTAAAAAAATATCGGGCCTAGGACACGCCTCCTGAAATTGAAAAATGTAATTTTAGCTTCAATAATGCAAACGAAATTACAAAAAGTGATACACAGACAACTTGAAACGTGCGTGTAAATTTTCATTTAAATCGGACCAAGGACTCAAGGTCGTGCCATATATCCTTTTTCTAAGAAACGCTATCACAACTACAAAAATCCCATTGTAATAAAATTTGGTAGGTGAATTGATAATTGGAAGATATATATTTGTGCCGGGAAGAATCGGATTATTAATGTGAAAAATACTGAAAAATCATTTATTGTAAAATGGCTTAAGAACGCTTAAAATGCTCTTGTAAAAATAGCAATTAAGTAATTTTATCAAAATTAAGCAAAATAAGGCTTGCAAAAAAGGAAATATTTTTGAAATGTTTACATTTGTACTTTAAGTTGTACAAATAAAATGTCGACGAAAGTGGACAACAAACATAATAAACAAATGTATTCAGGTTTCAAGACAAAATCTTGACAGAAATAATATGAAAAACAAAGGAAAGGAAGAAACATGTAATATAAAATTGAAAATGATAATTACAGTACCACTGGTTAGATTAATAAAATTATCAATAAATTTTAATAAAAATTTCATGTTGTAAAATTCCTTCCTTCAGTAAAAATAATTTAATAAAAATTACAACTACATTTAGAGTTGACAAAAAATCAACCAATTGTAGTCGGGACTGTAAGAAAAGATAAACTCACTTTTTTTTGTTTTTTTTTTTTTTTTTGTTTAAGCTTTGATATTGTTACAATTAAAACTGGGGCTTATTATTCTTATTCACTTAACAGTTTAATTTGTATAATATCTTTAGTTCTTCTAAAATCTTTGGATGAAGTTTCCTGACGATCTGGCCTAAGCAACCAGTGAAATGCGCATAGGAATAGCTTATCCCTTCAACAATAAGTTTGTTTATCAATAGTATGAAATTTGAATTTAGCACATTTAAACGAAACCTTGTTAATTAATTTTTTGAATCCCAAGAAAAACTTTGATAACTAATATGCATGTGGCAGTGTAAGTAAAACTGAACTGGCAAAATAAAATAAAGTAATTTGTTTTTATTTTTGTTTTTTCTTTGTCCACTTACAACTACATTTAGAGTTGACAAAAAATCATCCAATTGTAGACGGGACTGTAAGAAAAGATTAACTCACTTTTTATTGTTGTTGTTTTTGTTTAAGCTTTGATATTGTTACAATTAAAACTGGGGCTTATAATTCTTATTCACTTTACAGTTTTATTTGTATAATATCTTTAGTTTTTCTAAAATCTTTGGATGAAGCTTCCTGACGATCTGGCCTAAGCAACCAGTGAAATGCGCATAGGAATAGCTTATCCCTTCAGCAATAAGTTTGTTTATCAATAGTATGAAATGGGAATTTAGCACATTTAAACGAAACCCTGTTAATAAATTTGATGAACTCAAGCCCAAGGTATATTTACACAAGGTAGACTCATTTGGGAGTGTAGACATGCTGCTCTTTAAAAGGAACCGAGTTGTCAAAATTGTCTTCATATAAAACAAAAACAATTTAACGCACACATGTACAAATTTTGGCTCATATACACGCAATTTGACGTTGGGGTTCCAACTAGGGGTAAACAGCTGACAAACATATGGGCCAACGAGTTTACCTTGTGTAAATATACCTTGCTCAAGCCTAACTAAAAATATTAAAACTAAAGATAAATATCTCAGCAAGTTGGCAATAACGTCGGCAGAACAACAGAGCAATATTTCTTATTGCTCAGCTTATGTTTAAGGTATGGAAAAACGTATTTATGTTAACTCATAATTTTAAAGAAATCAAAATTCGACTTATTTTTTAAATGTTTATAAATTTGTTAAAGCTTGAGATCTTTTTTATATTAAAATATAAATTTTTATTAAATTAATTTTTTTTTTTGTTAAAAAAATGTATATTTTTATATAAAAAAGAACTCAAGCTTAAACAAATTAATATAAATTTAAATAATAAAGATCGAATAAGAAAAAAATTATATTAATACAAATAATTTTTGCAATTTTATTTTAGTGTTTATTTATTTCTTTAATTCAATTATTTTACTGCAATTATAATTTGCTACAATTTCACAAACTTAATTGTCAACAAAAATGGACTAACAATTACTGCAACATAAATTGACGGCAATAAATATGTACAAAAAATTGCTGTCTACATTAAAGATAACATAATTTTGACATTTACTGCAATATATGTCGCAATAATTATCTCTGGTATAGACGGGCAGTAAGTTTATTAGTGAGATGCAGGGCTGCCATCTATGACGATTTATCGTCATTTTGACGATATTTTGTTCCGGAATTAGCAGTGTCGATTTGCTGATTTTTTTCTTAAAAGTGACGATTTTTTCTGTTTCCAAATTCTGAATAAAACATAAGATTGAGCTGTCAAAAATACACATACATGCATACATAAAAAACAATAATAAGACGCATTCATTAAAATGTTAAATTTTTTTGTGCAAATAGTGAAAATCTTTTGATGTGTTTAAAAAAAACAATATTTTTAACTAAAAACAAGAAAAAACTAAAAAAAAGAATAAAAACGACAAGTTTACTGTGCGAGAATCATTCGATTATGAAATCTTATAAGATACGTGTTCTCCTTGTTTAAGATTAAGATTAATGTGAAGAAATTCGTTGTCTCATTCTGCCGACGTTCTCTCACATATTATATCAGATATTATCTCAGGTGAAGACATTGCAAAAGTACTGAAGTACTCCAACGATGTGTTTAGTAAAATTTAAAAACTTCAAACATTCTAAAATTGAAATATTTTGGTCAATGGTTGGATAATTGAGAAATAAAATTAATTAAACAATTAACAAGGTCTAGTTTAAATGTGCTAAATTCCCATTTCATACTATTGATAAACTGAAATTTATTGTTGATGGGATAAGCGATTCCTGGTTTCACTGGTTGCTTAGGCCAGATCGTCAGAAAACTTCATCCAAAGATTTTAGAAAAACTAAACATATTATACAAATAAAACTGTAAGGCGAATAAGAATTATAGCCCCCAGTTTTGCCTGTAACAATATAAACAGTGAGTTTATCTTTTCTTTTCTTACAGTTTCTTATGTTTCCAGATATCAGGCATATTATCTATACCACATTTATCCGAAAATGTGGAACGGATTTTTTCTTACCAAATTATGATAAAAACAAAGCGAAAAAATCGCCTTTATGTTAAAACAGTATTTAATTTAATCTTTTCACCCTTTTTAACAATAATCTCAAGAATTGCTCCAACAAATATTGCAAGTCTGAAAGAACAAACGCGTTTGAAGTTTTTGATTTGCTCTAACCACTTAGAAAAAATATCAACACTTTTTCTTCAAACGGGGAAAGTATAGAAATATATAAACAATATAAAGAAAAACATACCGAACAATTCTGCATCACGAACTCCAAAATGTAATGTTTTTGGGCGAAGACTTTTTACTTGTACTTGTTAATCGGTCGAACGTATTTTTACCCATTTCCATAAATTCCTTAATACGTATTACAATTATATACATGGGTGCTTTCGTAAATGCATCACTGCGCTGCATCAGAAAAGCAAACTTTTTTTAAAGCCGATAAAAAAATAGTTATAATTTTTTTTATTGTGTGACTATTATTTTTGTGGAGTTTTTCACAATTTTTTGGTACACATTAACTTCACTGATAAATATATAAGCATTTGAAATCACTGATGCAGCGCAGTGAGGCATTTACGAACGCGCCCCATATTTTTATTTTTCAAATATGGATATAAGCAGTGATGCCAATTTTTTGAGAGCAAAAAGCACTTTAAAATTAAAAAAAAACACTATTTCAAACAAAAAAAAAAAGCGTAAAAAAAACTAAGCCATTTTTACAATTTAATTAAACACAAAACAAGTTACATTCGGCTGTGCCGAATATTACATATGTACCTCCAAAATTTAAAAAAAGGCGACGGCGTTGATGGTTGACCATTTTCATTTAAAATTAAATAATAAATATATTTACATTTGTATATAAACGTTTTTAAATGTGTTATTATTATCTTCAGTAAAAATAATATCATCCTAATCATTTTCGTAGCTAGGAAAAAATCTGGCCTGTTGCAATTACCGAAAATTTGCAATGTCCGAACATTGCTTTAAAAACTTAATGACAGCCCATATTTTAATAAAAAAAAACTTATATTTTATCGCTTAAATAAATCTAAATTAAAATCGTAAAAAGTTTAATAAAACAATTGGCTTATGATATTATCCAATTATTTTAACGCTTCTGAATAAAGAACACACATATGTTGCAAAATAGAAAAAACATGTATGTTTGTATTCTGATACTTAGTCAAACCTTTTCGTTTGAAAACTTATGCGCCCCATACACGGTTCAATTCAGTTGTCAACTGAGTCTTTCAACTCAGTTGACAACTTCATCAACTGAATTGAAAGATTTTAAATTAATTTTAAAATTTAATGAAATAAAAGACAATTTTTAAAATACTTAACTACAAAAATTAATTTTGACAGCAAATCAAGAGACTCGAGCACACACAGTACAATCGAATTGAAAGACTTAGTATTCAACTTGAAAAAATCAAAATCTTTTGATTTTTCTTCAACCAACTCGACAACCGTCAAACTAATCAATTGACAAAGTCATACACGCTTTGATTTGGAGAACAACCGACTCAGTTGACAATTGAATTGAATCGTGTATGGTCTGCTTTAAGCGCATGAGAAATGCCAGGTTACACAACGATCGTTGTAAAAGCATTTTCTGTCAGCTGTTTTAAATTTATTAAACACTTTGCTTATACGTTTCTTCTACATGACTCAAAATCGTCGTTTATTTTTCCATTCACAATTCCTAATATTTTCCAAGCCATTTTCTATTTTTGAAACAGTGTCTACATCTTTAAAAAAAATGCTTACCAAAAATAAATGCATCGTTTTTATTACGATTACTAAATATGTTGTCAACGCTAAAAAGTGCAACGTTTTGTAAAATTTCCAAATTGCTAGGAATCCTAGCTCTAACCTCGTAATTTATAATCTTAAAATCTTTACAGGCCTTCTCAAAATTGTACCACAAATAGCAAATCTCATCTAAATTATCCTCTATATAACTGAAGTTTTAAAAAGTGGTAAAAAAAATAAATATTGTAAAAAGCACTAAAGGCACTAACAAAAAATTGAAAAGCACCAAGTTAGTGCTTTTTCTTAAGCGGCCCATACACTTGCAATATTATTGTATATGATATTCGCCATATTATTCCCATTTTGTCCTATATTATGCAATAGGTCGCACAATGATTTCACTCATTCAATAAAAAGGTAGACATTTCACAAAAAAATCAAATAAACAAACAAGCAATTTCAATTTGTTTTTCCTATAATAACACTAGCGTAAAATATATTCTGGGGTTATAGTACAAAAAGTACAATGTTGTACTGAATTAAGTACAGTTTCGAAAATGTTATTACTCATCTCTGGTCTAGTTAGAAACATTTTTGACATTTTGTTTTGCGCTTGTTTGGAATTATGTATAGTATTCGAAAAAATTCTTTAACAGAAAGTCGAAGTATTCTTATAAGTTGTTTTATATGTGTTTTTTATTAAACATTACTACAATATAATGTAGAATTCTTTAAAAAATAAAATTAACAGTAAATGCAATTGAAAAAATGATTTAAAATAAATAAGCAAAAAATACACTGTTTCTCAAGTGTGCAAAAAGAGTGTTATCCCATTTCCCATTCTTATTAGCGTTTTTAAAAAAAGTAAGAAAAAAGTTTGCTAAAAAAATAACATAATATTATTAAAATTGATATACAAAATGATTATTACGTGAGACGTTGCTCGGGTTGCGGTAGCCATTATTTTTTCGTTTCTTGGGTTTTTTTGTTTATGCCCGATAAGTTTTTTACGAGTATGTAACGAGAATAAATAGAAGAATATATGTAAGGCAAGCAAACAAAAATAACAACTACAAATAAGCTTGTATATACATCAAGTGATTGTGTGTGGAGTAAGGAGTGGTACTTACTGCCTGCATTCTAATTGCTTTTTTTTTTAAAGGTGAAATAGAAAATTAAAAAGCAAAAAATTATTAAGCAACAAAATATTGCAGGTATGTACATATACATAACTAAAACTCTATATTGGTATTACAATAATAAAAGATTTGTTTGTGAAAATATTTCATCTTTTCATTTAACATATGCTTCTTAAAATGCGCGTAAATTCTAAAACTTTTTTTGGACATGCGTTCTTATAGCTTGCATTTATGTTGTATTTAAATTATCCAACTTTTTAGAAGTAGGGGTTCAGTTCTATAATAAAAATAAATCTAAAGGTAACGAAAGTATAAAGTTTGGAATCCTTAAATAAACAGCTTTAAAAGGTTAACTTTATTGTTAATACCTACATATCAATCAATTTTAAATTATATATGTAGGTACCTATAAACTTTTATAAAAAATAATACCGAAATATTATTTTTTTGTGTTTTATTTTCATATTTGTAAACAAATAGATAATTTTTACTTTGGTCCCCTTTCTTAAATACCCCCAAAAATTAAATTAAAAGAAATGTCAAGTAGGTACCTATAAACTTTTATAAAAAATAATACCGAAATATTATTTTTTTGTGTTTTATTTTCATATTTGTAAACAAATAGATAATTTTTACTTTGGTCCCCTTTCTTAAATACCCCCAAAAATTAAATTAAAAGAAATGTCAAATAAGCACAACAAACGTACTTCATACATAATACTAACTAAAAGTCTTATTCGTTTTGTGCGCCTTCCCCAATAAGAAATAAAGAAAAAAAAAATAGATAACACATAATATGTACAACAACAATGTTGTTAACTAACATAAACTAGTAAAGAAAGGTAACTTAATTGTGTTTTAAATTATTTTTTCGACTTTTTAATTTAAATATAAAAATTTGTGCACCATAAAACTGATGGAGTGTTGTGGGTTTGTCCCAAAATTCGGGACGTCCAAAAATGTAATATGTATGAGGTTTAGCCTGCATATCAATTTTGTTTGCTTAAATTTACTGACTTCCTGTAGTCCTTTTTTGTAGTTAATTTATGGTATGTAATATTTATTTAAGTTGCAAAATCAAAAATTATAACTTTTTTTAAACAGGTTTATTCTAATTGAAAACATATTAATTTTACCTAAAAAACTAAAAAGAACTTAATTAAAATCATTTGAGTTTAAGGAAAAAATTATGCAAGTTTTGTGTTTTATTTGTAGACTATAGAATATCTTAATCTCAATTTTATTAAGCATTACACACTTATTTTTAAATTTTTTTTGTACCATATATTTTTATAAATTGTACCTTAGCAATGAGAAATTTTTGCTATTTACAAATTCCATTCAAAAAACAAATATAGTATAATTGGAACGGATGTGCGATTAATCAAACTTATTGATTAATCAATTATTTGATTAATCAAAAATTTGATCAATCAAATTCTTCAATTGTACCATATGAACGTAAAAGCGTACCTCGTAGATGCGTTGTCGAGTTAGAACGTATAATACACCAATACCCCAGTTTGCGTCGCTAATTGGGACCAAAAAAACTCTACGCAAACCGAAGCACGATTTTTCATACATTTGTATTGATTTTCATTTAATTGGTTTCGAGATTCATAACTTTAGCTGAAAAAATAAATTTTGATTTGATACACTTTATAACGGATAATTTTATTTTAGATCTTCAAATAAAGTTAAAGCTTTCTTTTGAATTACCTTTTGTTGTTAAGGGCATTCATCGCTGATTTTGATCTTCAATCCATATGTTAAGAAGTGGCTCCATTTTTTCTCATTTTTGTAACCTGTTTATGTTGTAACGATGTTCTTGTTTCAACAAATAAATGCGTGTTGTTTTTTCTATTGCTGGATTGTTGTAGTTGCGCGCAGACCTACTAATTGGGCCAAGGCGAATTCATACAAGGTGGTCTTATTTTGAAAACGGATACAACACTGTAGACTACTTTAACGTTGTGTAAAAATAATACAACACTGAAGTAAACAAATTAGCTGTGCACATACATACAAACCCTGTCAACAAAAGTAACAGCATACCATTTTGACACAAGGTTAGTTTTCAGCTGTTGCTTTCGTAGCAAGCCAAGACCACCTTGTATGAATTCGCCTTGAATTGGGCCATAATGCAAAACATAAATAAAAATTTTAAAAAATTTTGAGTTTTTAAATTTATTTTTATTTATAAAAAACAAAATAGGTTTACAGAAATAGCTAGGATTTTAACTTTTTAATACAGTTTTGAATGTGTTCCATTTACTTGAGGGTTACACGATCAAGTTTTGCCTATCAAGTTTTAATACACTCACTCTTTTGTACCAATACACTCATACTTTTAAAAATTGAAACGAACTTGCCTTTAAAATTCTCTTTGTCTGAATTTACACGTTTCATCTTTTGATGCTCAACTTCTTTTCAATTCCCTTTTAAAGATGCCAATATAATCACACGCAGCAACGGGTTTCAACTTTTTACGGTTCAAAACAACAATAATTTTAATAACAGCAAATCAAAGAGAAAAAGAAAAGAAAAAATTACACGCAGCCATCGTTGTGCATATACCAACGAATAAAAACACAAAGCGTACTGACCGAGTACAGGCATCTCCGTACTAACCCCCTTTCTTCTTTCTTCCCTCACCTAAAAACATAGAAGTTGAGCATCAAAAGATGAAACGTGTGAAAGCAGACTTTCCAGTGAGTGTTTCAATTTACGTTCAAGAAAACAGCTGATTTCAAGGTTAGTGAGCAAATGTTTCGTTGCCTTTATTAATTGTTTTCTTGATGACATCTTTGAAAGTAAATTGTTCAAAAATTGAATGCAGCCTACGTAACAATTTTCAATTTTTGGAAATTTTGACAAATAGTATATGTAAAAGACTTAAGAAAATTTTGATCGTGTGGCTGCACTGTTAGGTAAATAGGTATATTCTTAAAATTCATTTTAATTTTGCAATATTGAATATTTTTTTTTTACTCATTCATACCAGGGATGGATATTATTACACAATTGCAATTTTTTTTTTTTTTTTATATAAGTTTTGAATGCACTCGTAAAACTGCTCTGGACGGGGAAGCAGCTCGCGCTCGTTGTCATTAATTTTAAGGACAATCAGGTCGTTCTTGTTTGTCTGTCTTTCTTGCGTTTTGCGTTTCACAGCATTGGTTGATGGCGTGGCGTCGTGTAACTGTAATAATTTACAGTTTTTCGTGTTTTCGGCATTAATCACATGCATTCGTTTTAACCTTATTTTGCTTGGCGGTGACCATGTGGAAATAAGTGGCCAACGATTTTTGACTTAAATTGATAGATATTGGTGGAGTACCATTTAAAACTCTTTAACTAACTGGTAGAGTTCCAGCCAAAACTCTTAAAATAAAAAATAAAAAACTAGCTACTGGTGGAAGACCATTCAAAATTCAATTGGAGAGAATCCGTGGAGTGGACTTCAGGTTTTCCATCTTCCTATACGACGGTATAGGTCGTTCTGTGAAATCCTTGTAGCACCTCCCTTTTATAGTATGCAACTGTATGTGAAGGAATAGCATACAAATCTTCTAGTCCTGGCATATAAACCTAAGGTTTTGCCATTGCAAGCATATGATTTTTAACATATCTTGCACCCAAATCCAAAAAAAAAAAAAAAAAAAAAAAGTTTTGAATGAAAAAAACTTCAAGAAGAATTCTTGATAAAAAGTACGAAAAACCGAAGTAAGGAAGAACATCAAATCAATTAAATAGATAATCATTAAAAAAAAATTTCGATCTACAAAGGGTAAAATATCATTTGGTTTAAAGATTGATCTTTGACTATTGACTGCCAGCCGTCGTCAACGGCGGTGAGTGTTAAACGACAAACCCTGATTAAAAATATTAAATTTGGATTAAAAACCATATACAGTTCAGTAAAATAACTATAATACTAAATTGAAAGTAAATACTTAAAACTCAGAACGCAAAAGAGTCATAACCCAAAAAACCTTATTTTTAAGCTAATTTATTTCATTCTTAAATTAACAGTAAAACGTAGGATCGCCTACTAGCTAATGGGTGTTGTGCTGGAAATCGAAATCGTAAAACGCAATAATTTTAAAAGTCGTATTTTAATAAGGTTTCTGTTAAAAAAGAAGTTTATGACAAATAATATACAAAAAGTGTATTCAAAACAACTTCCAAATTCTTGCGTTTTACGTCTTGGTTAAATTAAGTATATTTTAGTTCAAAAATTCTGGTAAAAAAACCAGAAATTTCCCATTCGGCGCTAATTTCGAAAAAAAAAATTACAAATTTATTTAGACAAAATCGCGCGATGCAGAGCTTTAGTTAGCGAAGCCGGTGTTTGTTATACCATAGAGGAGAAAATCCTTGCACACAGCCGAAGGCTGACTATGCAGAGAAGCTTAATTAGCGAAGCCGGTGTTTGTTATACCATAGAGAAAAAACCAAAATAAAATATTTACAATTGTGGGACAATTTAATTTTATTTAATTACTTACACCTAGATATGTATATCTAAGTGGAGGGGGCTCATTTTTTTACTCCAGAAGTCCCACCCACCCTAAATTTTATTATTTTCGTTTTTCTTGCACAATTATCATTAATTTAAGTTCCTTCACATACCTCTTTGTAGACGAGTCGGTTTTTTGGATCCAGGGGGCCCTCTGGCCTCAGCCACCTTAACTTTTAGTTTTGCTGTTTCCATTTTTGTTTTTTGTATGCCCCGTAAACTGCAATTTTGCCAAAAACTTGTCGTTTAACACCCTTTTTTAAAAAGCTTTATACCTAGTAAAATTTAGTTTTAAAAGTTTAAAATAAGCTATTGAATACTTTTAGCGATTTTTAAATCAAAATTGACAACGTTGGCTTTTAAATAATTTTTTTCCTCTTCTCTTTTTCAATAAGTACATTTTATATAGCTGGCAAAAAAAACAAGAATAATAAGCAAATACCATCATAAAATAAAATTCATTGTGTGAGTCTTCGTGTTATTCGTCTCTGTGTATTCGGCTACGTCTCGTCATCAACATTGTTCAGATTCGGTGCCTTGTAAAAAAGTTCTCATTGACTTTAGCAGTTCAATATAGTCTACGCACCTTAAATCGCGCCTCACCTCCGCTTACGTACAGTGTGTTTTGTATTCATTTTATTCTACATACAAAATTAAAAAATATACCTATTCTGACTGTTAAACATTATTCGTTTTTTGCAGACATTTACTAATTACTGGTATTTTTTGTGTATTTAGTTATTTAGAAATATTTATGAATGTCATTTACCATTTATAGATACATATGCAGATATGTATATAATATAAATTATAAAAAAGCTTTAGATATTATTCAAATGACGTATTATTTGTTCTATAAGAATTGTATTTACATAAATAGGTATATATAGCCAATATATTTACCTATGTATGTATATATAAATATTAATGTATATAGGTATATGTACATATTTAATATAATATTGATTAATTGTTCTAAACAGATGCTAAGAACATTTTAATATTAATTAAATTTTAATAAAAAAGTTTTCTTTCAGGGAAGAACAAATTCTATATTCAATTTAATCAGTGCATTAACTATATGTATATGTCATATAAGTACATAATAAACATTTTAAGAGAGCAAAGTGTAAATTAGAAAAAAAACGAACAAAAAAATTCAATTGGAATAAAAATTAGACAAATAGAGGAGAATATACAATACTTTGATACAAAAGCTATACATACACATACATAAATAAGTAATAAAAACATTCATCCATAAACACACAGTCAGACAAAACACAGAGAAAAAAACAAACGAAAAAGTAAAGCAAAATTAAAATCAAAAGCAGCAGTAGCAGCAGAAGGGTTGTCAGATGTTTTTAAAATTTTATCCCCATATTGTAAATATCTATCCCGAAAATCCCAAACAAATTATTTTTTTATCTCCAAAAATCCCCAATCAATACTCTTAAAGTTTATCATCAAATATTTTATTTGTACTGCATTTAATGTCTACATTTTGTTTAATGTTGACTTTTTAATTATACATCAATTAAAAGCTCAAATTAGTCGTAACATAGCCATAGCCATACAAAACAGCTGTTTGAACCAACCTTGCGGGCAACACAGTATTTGATTATAGGTGTCTTACCATTACGTCTTGACCATAACCATACAAACCAATTGAATTTTGGTTTCTATGGTCGTGATTACGGCTATGTCATTATGTTTTGGTCACTTCTAATTGGACCTTAATTAATGGTAATTTGTTTAAAAAAAGTCAAAAAGTTTTTAGATTAAACAGCTTCATCATTTCAGGGGAGGGTTTAAACGTCTGAACAAGTTGAATTACTTTTAAATTGTGTATTTATTCGTAATAATGATTCTTGCAATTCCTATTGCATTTAATTTCTATTTTTTTTTGTTTTAATATGGTTCGCTGCCGAAAAACCCCGTTCAACACAAGAATTACTTGTTGTTACACAAAGCAGTGTTAATAAGAGACGTAATCAAAAATGTGCAATATATAAATAATATAAATACAGTAACTCGAAAATTCGAATTCCTTGCAATATCCAATTTAGAACTTAAAAAAATAGTCAGCCTGATTATTAAATATCGTTAAGTCCAATGAAACTGGAGTATTACCCGAAAGTTGGAAAGAGACAATGGTAACACCAATTCAAAAAGTGACCAGCACAAAAAATGTAAAGAATATCGTCCAATTTATTCATTAAATACGTGAAAAAATCTTGATGAAAGTTATAAAAGTACAATTACAGGGCAAAAAATGCTTTAATATTGAATTATCAATCTACGATATAGAAAAAATTTTCTTGTGAAACTGCAGTAAATATTTCAATATTTTAAGATTTTAAAAGAGCTTTCGAAACAATTGATAGAAAAACAAGTTAGAGTGCTTTATTTGGCTGAGCCGAATCTTTGATAACCTCCACCGACAGTTCAATTATTTCAGAAATGATATATATGTACATGATATCTATTTATCATTAATTTGTCTTTCTAAAAACAGATACAGTAGACGCTCACAAATTAGAGCTTTCAGTAATTCGAACGTTCAGAAATTAGAATCAGTGTTTGCAATACATTAAACGCTTTAAAATTCGAATTAAAAATTCTAATTTCAGAGCGTTTCTTGTTATTTGAACACAAGAAATCCGCAATTTTTTTTATTCTGTTTCAACATAGTAAAACTAAAAAGGGGGATTACCAAATTATATATGTGTTTCCTCAATTGTTGTTTTTTTTTTTTGTCGCATTTATGTATATTTGTGGCTAGTTTATTTGTAAAATTCGAAACGCGTGTACATATTTTGGAGGTGTATCATTCGATATGTCAAATAAATGTAAAAAAAACCCGTTATCATTGGAAACAGGGATAAAAATACTAGAAAAGCTTGACAAAGGCGTTCAAGGGAACCGGTTAGCCTTAGATTTTAATGTTACGACATCTTTAATCAGCTATATCAAATCACATAGAACAGCAATATAAAATGCTGTTTCCAACACATATCAGAAAGCAAGCAATAAGTCTTTGTACAGCGCTGAATACCCAAAAAGTCGTCTGAGAAAAAAAGTGTACAGTGACTAGGCCCATACTTAAAGAGAAAGCTTAACAAATATTTAGAGTTAAGAAACGACACGGTATTTTTAATTTAAAAAAATACATTTAATGTATTGGAAGGAATTGTTACGTTTTGTTGTTTTTATCAAATAAAATTGAATTAAAAAAAATTTAGTGTTATATTTTCGTTTTTGAAAGTAAATTTACTCAATTTTTTATTCGAAAAGAAACGTCCAGAAATTAGAATAATTCAGAAATTAGAATTACCTCAAAAACAAAGCGGTTCTAATTTGCAAGCGTCTACTGTATCAGCATTAAAATTGGTTAAACGCAACCACTATTAAATTATTGACCGACAATCTAAAAGTTTTATGTTTTTTATTATAATTTAAACTAGCTTGAGTAAAATATGATTCGTAACAGTTTAAGCCGAACTTAAATGATTTTCAGGAGGGGAATTTATATTGGAGCCATGGTAAATTATGAACCAATCATCCTAAAATTCTGCAGAGTTATTTCTGGTATTAAAAACATAAATTTCAATTCAGCGGTGAAATTAGTTTTAGCGTTTACAGTGAATTTCAGAAGGCTTCTAAATATGGGATCTAAGGTAAATTATGGACCGTATATCATAAAAATGCATAACATTTTTTCTGCCAATATGAAGCTAAGTTGGAAGTAATATTACCGCAATATCTATATCTGCTACGGTTTTAGGCGTATTTAATTAATTTACCAGAGTGGGCCTTATATGGGGCCTTTAGTAAATTATGGACTGATCATCACGAAATTTTTTAGTGTTATTTCTAGTACTATAAAACTGAAGTATTCAATTCTATTCTGATAGCATTATTTATTACGGTTTAATGCGTAATAAACTGTTTTCCGGGAGTAGGGCTTATATGGGGCCTAGGGTAAATTATGGACTGATCCTTACGAAATTTTACAGTGTGATTTCCAGTCGAATAAAACGAACTTTTGCAAAATTTTATATCATTCCGTTCATTGTTCCACCACCATTGGTGGAGTGTATAACAAGTAGAAGTGTTATATTCGGCTATGTCGAATCTTTTAAACCCTTCATCATGATGCGAAAATAATAGAAATTTATATAAATACCGTTTTTTAAATAATTCAACTTTGTGCCACGCCCACATGTCTAATCCCGTCCACATTTTACCGGATGTTGTGAATTGATAACCAAGATGCTTGTACCTAATTTGGTAACTTTAGTTTTTGCAGTTCTTAAGAGATACAGATATCTTTAATGTCTTTGTATGGGAAGTGCCACGCCCATTTTTCCACTCTCGCCCATATTTCAGGATGTTGCGTATTGATAACCAAGATGCTTGTCCCTTATTTGGAAAGTTTGGCTCCTGCTGTTCTCCAGATATACATAAAATTAATTTAAAAAAACAACAACAATAGATTTTTGGGTAAAATTAGAAGCCATCGTACTTTTTTTGCTCATATCTCAGCCATTTGTGGACCGATCAGGATAAATTTCAATAGCAAATAATTCCGGGACATATATATAAGTCCCCATTACATCTGGGGTCTTCGGAAAACCTATTTCAACGGACAGACGGACATCGTTTAATCAACTTTGCTACTTATTAGGACCCAGAAATATATATTCTTTATAGGGTCTAACATCAATATTGTTGAAACTACAATCGGAACGACAAACTTATATATATGTATATGCTTTTACCTTCGGTGAAGGGTATAAATAATGATTGAGAAATTTTATATGTATGGTGTGCAAGGTGTGGAACTTGAATGGTTTCAATCCTACTTGACTAATAGGAAACAAATCATCACTATAAATGGAATAAAATCTGGGTCATTCAATAATGAGTTCGGTGTTCCACAAGGTTCCAATTTGGCTGCCACAAAAGTGTGGCAAGATGTGAAATTTTTTTATTTATATGCGTATGAAACTTTAATATACACGGAAGGAAATACACAGAAGAACAATGTTAAAGCAATATGGCCATATAAAAAGTTTTAATATTTTTTAAAAATGAATAAATTTAAATTAAATGAAAGTCAAACTAAAATAATTTAAATAAATGTGACTAGCGACACAGCCATAAACATTTATGATAAAATAAAAGAAAAATTTAAACAAATCAAATGCCTAGGTTTTAAAGCAGATAAGAAGCTGAAATTAAGGAATATATAGAATACGCCTGTAAAAAAATAGGAAAGAAAATAGGATTCTTCAGAAGAATACGAAATAACGTTACCACAATAACAAAACAAGGCAATGCGAGTAATGCGAAAATGTAGTAGATACACACCAATACAATTTATGCTTAACACGCTTAAACACACTACTTTTTATTTGAAAAATGAAATAAGGAAATACGCCTGAGTACCTTTGCGAACAAGTACGATATGTGAGTGATGTTCGATCGTATCGATTGAGAAACGCAGAAGACTTAAGACTGCAACGAGTTACTGCAGCAGCAATGCGACTATCTGTTTTCTCCAAAGGACTATAATTATTTAACTCATTATCAAGTAATATTAAAAAATGAACAAAATTATTATGTATTTAGAAGATAATGTATAAACGTTATGAGGAATAATGTGAAATGTTTTAGTATTAAAGATATACTAATAAAGATATATAATAATTATAATACCAAATAAACTTCTGTCTAAAATGAGCTCAAAGTATTAACTGCCTGTTTAACGATTTCGAACGTCATCGTTCGCATAGAAAATTACATTTAAAACAAAAACAAAGTTCGTACAATGTTTGAATTTTGTTTTTGTTTTAAATGTAATTTTCTATGCGAACGATGACGTTCGAAATCGATGAACAGGCTGTAAATTTTTTTTTTGTACGTAAAAAAATCTTTCCATTTAACAAACAGCAGTTTTTTCCCATTGTGATCCATAAATGTCTGTTCAAACATGGATATTTATATACCGGTTGAATTATTTTTATAATTAAGCTAAAATTGGGCTGCTCTAACAGGTTACAGTATGCATATATTTTAACATTTGTTCCAATTAGTGTTGGGCAAAATAAATGGTTTGCGGTATTTAAAATACAAAATACTTGCTGGTCGTGTATTTAAAATACAAAATACTTTCAGGTTATGTATTTAAAATATAAAATACAAAATACTTACACATCTGTAAGTATTTAAATTACAAAATACTTCCATTTATTGTACGTATTTCAAATACAAAATACTTCCACGTCATGTACATCTATGTATTTAAAATACGAAATACACCATTTTTATATTTAAACCAAAAAATACATTAGATAAAACTATTTAACAAAACAATTGTTTTCTTTCATAAATATCAGATTTTTGAATGTAGCATCAGACAAACAGTTTCTTGTTGGAGAATAAATAAAACCTGCTGAAGAAAATAATCTTTCTACAGGTCCTGATGAGCACAAACTCTTAGAATTTGTATAGTTACGTTTTTTAGCGATTCCAGTTTTTGGTAGATCAAAAAGCAACCATCAATAAACTGACAAAATATATTTTGTAAACTATGTTTTTAAAATACAAAACACTCACATTTTTTATGTATTTAAAATTCAAAATACAAACTACATACTTCTATTTATTGTATGTATTTAAAATACAAAATACTTTCTGGACATGTATTTAAAATACAAATGTAAAATACGTATATGTATTTAAAATACGTATTTCAAATGCTGCCCAGCCCTGGTTGCAATAAACTTTTTAAATATAAACACGTCTTCTTTTTTTTAATGACAACACTAAATCTATCGATTTTATTTCTTCTTTAAAATCGTAGTGCTAATCCTTTGTATCTAATGCTTAGTAGGATGAATCAGTTTCTGTCGCCTAAATTATTTTTGTTATATCTTCACTAAATCGCTCAACATGAAAAAAGTGAATACTTGCCAGTCATAAATTTTTATTTTAAAGATTATCCGCCTTAGTTATAAAAAAGGGTTTATTAAACCAATTTTCATAGAAAATCCGTTTCATAAACCTTTTATAAACTAGTTTTATTTTTTATAAATAATGCCGTATTTTTTTGCTTAATGAAAAAAATACAATAAAAAAATAAGAAAAAAATCCCCAAAATTAAAAAAAATCCCTAACGAAATCCCCAAAACCAAATTTTCTATACCCATTTTTACAATAAAATCCCCAATTTGGTGATAAATCCCCTAATCCGACATCACTGAGAAGCAGTTAAGCAAACAAGTAAAAAGTTTATGAACGTCATCGTGTCATTCTAAAGCAAAAACAATAATTGTTAAAACAAAAACACAAACGCACACACTAACAAAAACGACGTGCTTTATTTTATAAATTTTGTATCTTGTCATTTGAAAATTCTTCAAGAAAATAGTTTTACATAGGTAGGTATGTACATATTTTTTTAATACAATTAAATTAGCAAATCAACTAGTTTGAATTCCTATGCAATTGCAATAGATTTTCAATAACTTGTAGTTATCAAAACATACAAACATACCTACATATGTATATGCCAAATTTTATTTAATATGATCATAAGGACATACATACATATGTATTTATATGGTAGGTCGAATGTAACGATTTTTCACGATAATTTTTTTTCTTATTAAAACAGCTTAGAAAGAATAGATAGTAGGTATGTAGTAGTTCTCTTCGTTTCTTTTTTATTAAAACCAAAAACTACCAATTAAAAAATTTTAGGTACCAAGGGGCAGAAAACACTTGCGCCCACCTGAAGGTCGCCTAGCAGAGTAGCTTTACTGAGCTACCTAAATAAGAGCGGCAAACGTTATTTAAACATGAATATTCTATTGCCAATACATTTTCAATAAAACAAACTGACCGAACGATCTGTAAAAAGGATTTTTCAGGCGGGTAGTATTAAACTATCGTTCTAAAGATTTGTTTCGTATAAACTGTATGAAAATGAGAAGTTTTAACATAAAAAAAAAAAACGTTTGACGCTGTTGTTTATGTAGCTCAGTTAGTTAGCACAAGGATTTTCTTCTCTATGGTATACCAACGCCGGCTTCGCTGACTAAAAATTCTCTGCTCTCCGGCATTCGGCTGGGGCCACATGTCGCAGCGACAAAATGTTAAACAAATTTAGCTAGCTAGCGTGCAAAAACTATGTTTCTAGCGCCTTCTGTTTTAGATACAAACAGTTGGCTTACTCGACTATTGCACTATAAAGAACAGTGCAAAGAACATATCTTACACCAGAACCGTATCCAACTTAAATTGTGGGTTACACCACTTCTGCGCTGATAGCCTCAAATATACCCCAATTAATTCTGTTGTTACAATTTTATTTCTTTTTTTTTTGGAGTTATTTCATTATAAAATAAGTCCCGATTTAAAAATTAAACAAAACCCAAAAATAAAATTATATATTGCCCAATTTTTATATTGAGCATTTTTGTTGGGGTTAATTTCGTTTTCTTCATTTGGCCTTATTTTGTGTCGTCGAAATGCACTCCGCCGAAGTGAATTTTTCGACGACAAGCGTATTTAAGGCAGGTTGTACTGAATAGATAGAAATGAAGCAGTTAAAAAAAAAAAATAATAAAATTTAACAGTTTTCAAGAAGCTTTTTAAATAAAATTAAATCAAAAGGTTAACTTAGCAGCTTTTAAACAAAACTTTAAACTAATAGAGGTATATTATTAACTACAGTACATATTCATAATGAGCAGAGGTAGACAATGCAGTCATAAACACAGGGAGACAAATCAAAAATTCAATAATAATAATAGTGGTACAGAGAAATTTCCAAAATAATTGAATTTCCAAAGAAAGTGGTAAAAACCTTGTAAAATTTGAGTTTAAGGCTGAGATTAGTAGAAAAAAAATTAAAGTTGTTTTGGAGGGAAAATTTTTGCACCATGTAAAAAAACCCGTTTAGTTACCCCTTGAAGATGTTTCTATTTCAACAATCAGAAGACCATTACTTTAGAAAATTTTAAGGCTAAAAGCAGAAGAAAAGTTCCATATCTAACCAAGGCGAATTGACTAGAAGGTGAGGTCAACTCTACAACTACAATGCTTCTGTGGTCGGGTTGTCAAAAAAATTGCTAGTAAAAAAAATAGGTTTGTTTACATACAAAACTAGTTTGTATACAAACTTTGACAAGTCGACCACCGAAAAAAAACACCATATGTTGACTTGACCCCACCTTCTAGTCAATTCGCCTTGATATCTAACTAAAAAACACATAAAAAGGAGATTAGAATTTGCCGAGCAACATCAAAAAGGAGCTATGAACAGTGTGAGTCAATTTGCTTAAGTCTGACACAAGCAACCTTTGTGTTCGTAGGTAGACCTCCCAACATTAAACATGGTGGAGGAAATTTAAAGGTAAGCGGCTGTTTCCCTTGCTATGGTACAGGGTCCCTGTTTCGAAATGAGGGAAGAATGGATGCTGGGTATTATACAAATATACTTAATGACATTTAGATTGACTTTTTAACAAGACAATGATCCTAAACACACATCGAAGCGCGCAAAAGACTGGTTTGAACACAATGCCCTCCAGTTTTTAAGCAGGCCGACACATTCGCCAGACTTAAATCCTATTAGAACATGTGGCAAATTGTTAAAATGTTTCTTCAAGGAAAGAATCCATCTAATAACGATCAGCTATTGGTCTTTGTAAAAAATGCATGCAAAAATATTCCAGCCGAAATACAAAAACGTTTCTTGGCTGTAATTATTCTACTAAGGAAATAAACAGAGAACTAAGTTTGAACTAAAAGCGGGTGAGGTAATACTTTGCAGTTTTTCAGATTATTTTATTTTTTAAATCAACAACATAATGACAAGTTTTACCGAAGTAGCAACTTCATGATGAGACAATTGATGACTGTATAGCGGTGTGGAGCAAAAGAATTTTTTGGAAATTTCAATTTGCAACCATGCAACTACTACAGATATTAAAAAATGTATTTTTGTGCCGTGCCTATTCGGATGTTGTCTATTTATAACCAAGATGCGTGTATCTTATTTGGAAACTTTGGCTTTTTCCGTTCTCCAGATATGGGCATTTCCGCCAAATGGTCCACCGTGACCGAAAATTTAAAAGTTATTAAAATCTGATTATTTTACGATATTGTTATGGAGAAATATTTAGATTTTACAAATTTTATAAATTTACCCATAAATTTGTTCACTTAGATGAACAATCAGACTGCAAAGTTGTGCAAACGTAATTTCTTATTTGTGAGTATGTTTTATTGTATATTTTCTTTAATATTATCTTCCTTAAAAGACGTGATATTTGATGAAAATTATTCCAAAAAAAATATCTTACATGGTCTGTAATCTAAGGAAGAGTTCGAAGAGAAATATGTTATTCGAATTAACGGTAAATTTTTATTTTGTATTAATCATTATTCAGTTAAATTATTGTGGAAAAAATTTCACGTTCGAATTGTCACGTATCGAACCAGATTTTGGCTTAAACAAAAAATAATACAGAAGATTTTGGAACCAAACCAAAGACATTTTAATGTTACATTGCTTTGTAAATTTCTGAAAGTAGTTTGACTTAAAAATTGTGCCAGGTTTCGCTGAATTACACCTTTTTATACATGGCCACAAAAACTACTTCTATTTTTTTCACGTTCGAACCGCTACTTCTTTTGCCATTATCTTTGACCTAAAATCGCGCCCCCCATAAACTTTAGTATGGATAATAGTGCTTTCTTAGCGCTATAATTTATGGGTTAAAAGAACGTAAAAATATTTGTTGTTTAAAATGTTGTTGCATTTTTGATGCGTACGACTGTCACGTTCAACACTTTGGAATTGCCCATATACAGAAACCTATAATTTATTTGTGTGTTGATAACCTAGCTATATGTACCAAATTTAGAAAATTTGACTCCTACCGTTCTTCAGAATAAAAAAAATCTATAATGTGCCACGCCCACTTCTACAGATCCTCTCAGATTTTGTCAGATGTTGAGTATTGATAAACGAGATATATATAGATTAGGGTAGATTAGGGTAGCCCTTAGCTATATGGCGAACTTTTTGTCAGCCTTTTATCAAGCTGTCAATTTGAACGGTGTTAATCTAATTATGTTTAACACCATTCAAATTGACATCTTTTTAAAATTTTTTAAAGTTTGGGACCATTTTGACACCAAGTGCATTTAAGGGTTTATCTCCATTTTTGAACGGTTTTGTCTTAGTATGACTTAAGGATATATTTTTCCATAGTTTCATAAAAATCGGCACAAAAATATACAATATTTCGCTATCTTTCCTTTCCAAATATGTCAAAATTCGACCTTTGACCTTCATGATTTTAGTGTTAAAGTTTTCCGAGTTGAGTAACCCCTTCAGGGTATATTTAAAATTATCTGAACTATAATATTCTGAACAGGGTTTCCATAAAATTCATAACAGTAGGGAAATTAGTCTCACTTGCCAAAATATCGCCACAAAAATAGTTTTTCCCAAAAATCGCAGGTACGGAGAAACTGTGGGAGATATCGATATAATTTTTTCACATTTTTATTCCCTAATATATCCTAACTAAATCCTATTGTGATGATTTACAAATTCGGAAATATAATTAGCAAATTTATTAAAACTGCCGTTAAAAAATAATTTTTTTTGGACATACCTGCAAATAAGTTAACGGTATCCTACGAAGACAAAAACTCATATAAATTCAAGTAAATACAGGTATATTTTAGGTAAAAATTAGTTTTTTTTTTCAAATATTTCTGAAAATATGTTAATTTTATTCCTACATTTCTTGTTCAAGTGGCCTGAGATACGTTAATGGCCTGGGGACATTTTAATAACTTCAACATTTTTTTAACCAAATTTGGTCTTTTACATCTCCTTCGAACGATAATTACGATTCGTTTACATTTAATAGCAAAAGTAATTATTTAATGGAAAAATTTTTACAAAATCTCAAAAATATTAATTTGAAATTTTAAATTTTCATATTTGTTGGTTTTATTCAATTCTTTTCAATTAAGTTGTTTAATATGAGGCAATGAGCGAACTTGTTCAAGTAACATATGTTGAAAACTTCAATTTTCTCTTACAAAATTTGGTTGTAAAATTAATAGCCTTCAAGTTACAGTAGATCAAAATCAGATTTTCTGTGAAATTATGGTTTTTCCCAAATTTTAGCGGGCTTAGGGTATAATTTTTTTTTACTAAAATTCACCAAACTGGGGGGTGAGAATGAAAAAAAGCTGACAAAAAAATAGCCATATAGCTGAGGGCCACCCTAATGTACATACCTACATTCATGCATTTGGTTTGCCGTTACAGCAACTTTACTACGATTATATGTTATTTATCGGAAGGCGCTTTCGCTAGAATTTTGTTGTGAGAATGGGAGGTTATACACGCCTTCCAAAACGGTGAAAAACAGGTGGCTTTTTAAAATTAATTCCTCCATAAGTATTTCGAATATTTAATGTTTGTTTTAGTTAGGAATTAAAAAAAACTTGAATTCAAAATGTTTACAGTGAGGGGTAAGCTTTGAATATATGGTCAATTTGTTTTAAAAAACTATTTTTGATTTGGAAGATATTCTGCAATGGTCAACCGACAAGTATTCACAGACACATATAGAAAGAAGAAGATTTCTAATTCATGTGTTTATCTTGATAAATATTTTTGTTTTTGGTCCATGAATGTATATGGTTTTTAATTTGTAATCTTAACAGACGGATAAAAATGTAAGAAAATGTTCTTAATGTTTCTTTATAATAAAAAGTTTTTGTTAAAAAATAATTTTTTTTGGACATACCTGCAAATAAGTTAACGGTATCCTACGAAGACAAAAACTCATATAAATACAAGTAAATACAGGTATATTTTAGGTAAAAATTAGTTTTTTTTTCAAATATTTCTGAAAATATGTTAATTTTATTCCTACATTTCTTGTTCAAGTGGCCTGAGATACGTTAATGGCCTGGGGACATTTTAATAACTTCAACATTTTTTTAACCAAATTTGGTCTTTTACATCTCCTTCGAACGATAATTACGATTCGTTTACATTTAATAGCAAAAGTAATTATTAAAATTTTGGAGTTCTTAAACTAACCTTCAAGAAGTTAATCTTATCTTCTAATGCAGATATATATTTAAAATTTTTAAATTACTTGAATATTTGTGTGTTTCAATAAATAACATACACTAAAGAAACCATTTTCTACTAAAACCACGATAATTCAAAAATAATTTTCGAAAATGGCTCATCTCCGCAAGCTGTAATGAACAATTTCTCCTTTAAATAGTACTGAAAATAATTTTTTGTTTTTTACTTTTATAACATAAACAAAGGCTTACAATCTTAGGCAAAACCCCTCTTAAAAAAGTCAAATGGTTTAAGAGATATTCAGTTTTTTGTGTCTCCTGAGCACTTTGTATTTTTGTACCTGAGCCCTTTTCGAAATAAATGATTTAATTAGGTGCGTTTGAGTACTTCTACAGTAAAATGCAGTAAATGAGAAAATTGTAAAATTTGCTCTCACAAAAAGCTGTTGTCCAAAAAAGTACGCGAACGCAAATTTTGTAAAAATTCGTAAAATAAAGGCAACAGCTGATGACAAATAGTTGAAGTGTTGAAAAATGTTAACACTTTTGACTACTTAACTCGTTTTCTTATCGGTACTCGATTAAATACTTTTTATAACACAAACATTTTTGGAAAATAAAAACAAATTATTTCATGTAATCTTTCATATTTGTTTGTTTTTTTATTTTATTTGATGTTACTAATTTGTGGCGGGTTAATTTATTCAAAAGAACATGAATAGTTTTTTGCTATTGATTACTTAAGTACCCAAGTACTTAGCACTTTTACAACTTTTAAAAATTAACATAACAAAAAAAGTTTCAAATGTTGGTATTTAGCCCAGTAAATGATTCACAAACAAGTTTAATTAATAATTATTTGTTCACATTTTGTTTTTGTATACATTTTTTTTTCAACTTTTCGTTTATTTAACAATTTTTTCACAATTTGTAAGCATTTTGTTTGTTACTTTTGTTTGTTTACCTTTTGAAACATATGTTTTTTTGTTTTACTAAATTTTACTGCAAACATTTCTGCAGTAAAAATTTGTAAATACTCAGACAAGAACTGTCACTTTTCGCTCTCAATTTGTGTTCTCATTTACTGCATTTTAAATGTAAAATGCAGTAAAGCTTAGTAAAAAATAGTAAAAACTTTTGTGTTCTCGAACGCAGCTAGCTATTGTAAAAGAGTCAAATTTTCAAAAAAAAAAAAAAAAAAAAAAATAATATTGATACGGTGCATCATAATCGATCAAAAAGTCAATTTTGAATGTTTTGCTACTTTGGGCTCTTTTTTAAATCATATGACGAAATAGTAACCAATTAAAGTAAAAAATATTTTTTTTGGTTATAAAGAACTTACTTCAACCAAAAAATTTTTTGGTTACAAATATTTATTATGAACAATATTTTTTTTGTTTACAAATATCCATTATAAACAAATAAGAAAGTATATTGGTCAAGCCCGACCCTATGATACTCCACACCACAATATTTAGAGACAAACTTTCAAGAGTGTATCTTATTTGGAACCCATGGGCCTAGCCACACAAAATTATATTATTAAGTTTAGATTCATGCTGAAATTCTCACCGTTTGCAATAGTCTTGACAATTAGAACACATATGTACCAAATTTCATCAATTTATCTTCAAAATTGCGACATCTGTACTTTGCGCACTAGTTTTACAAAGACAGCCGAACCTTTTGTCATTAAATCTGAAAAATAATACTTGTAGCCTTGTAGACCTTTTTATTCTTATAAATGTAGTTAACGTACTAATATTTACAAGACCGCAACAACAAAATATATTCAATTTTTATTTACTACTCTATGGTAAAAAATCCCACAAAAACCTTTATTAAACACGTGTGTTAAATCTACCAGAATAAAACAGTTGAAGAAACTCTATCTCTCTCTTTCTCTTTCTTAACAGATTTATTTATTTACAATACATACGACACTTACGCTTTTTAGTATAAAATCGTATTAAATAAAACAGAGTTGTACACCTGACACAAAGGGTGAACATCTGTAGTATACACGCAGAAAATACCATGGTACTATAGTACAGTAGTTCAATATTGAATACATATTCAGGTATGTGATGGAAAACGATTTTAAAAATAATACGATTTGAAAACGATAATAACGTTTTTAGTATCTTTAAAAATTGATTTTTAATACATTGTCCTCTGTTTTCCTGTATATATTCTTTTAAATTCGTTATTATATATGTTAATTGAACTGTATTTTGAACAAAAAATTAAGACTGCGTCAGAAATGGATTTTAAAATCGGTCGAAATTCATCACACCTGCTAAAAACGATCATTTTGAAAACGATCGTTTTTCATCACATACCTGATTAGTATTTGAAATTAAAAATTTTAATATTAAAAGGCAATATTATCCTAGCAACCTATATTATCTCGGTCCATAATTTTATATAGCCACCATAAAAGCTGCTTTCCGGAATAGGTTCTTTGTGCCCACTATCAAACCAATTTTAATGAAGTTTTAAACATATGCAGATATATCCATATTTATATGGACACATAAGCTATGTTTTATTAGGAGCACGAGGGTAGATAGGGGGCAATTTCTGCCTCAGAAACTATCAAACCGATTTTAATGAAATTTAAAACATAGATATTTCCCTATTCATATAGCCATACACTTTCGAACATTTTTTTAAATACTGTGGTGTTGGGTATCATATTTTTTTCGGGCTTGACCGCTATACTTTCTTACTTGATTTTTTTGTTACTCTGTCTTAGCGGTACTGTAAAGTACTTTTCTATTGTTGTATATATTTTTTATGTGTTAACGTTTTTAGTATTAAGCCTTTTTATCAACGTTTTTTATTATTTACTTGTTTAAGTTCTTTTGTCTCGTAAATTCCATATCTGTATTCTAACGATCGAATTCCTCAGTTACACAGTCACTTCACTTCAAAACAATACTCTTTCTGTAACGTCTTTTTACCATCAGTGTTTTAAGCGTCTAAATATATATTTAAATATAGTTTTTGTATAAAGTAACGTCTGTTAGTTCCCCTTCTCTTTGTTTTTGTTTTAATATAGTTTTAGCTATTAAGAATTTCTCTGTATATATATTGGAATGAAAGTGATTTGCGGAGCCAAATATTGTAAATTTCTGCAAATTTCGGGGTTTTATACGAAGTTGTAACAAAATTGGAAACAAAAAATCTTTTATCGATTTCCCAAGTGAATATAGTTATGGACACCGTAAGAAAAATGAACGGTGTTCCAGGGGATGTAGGAGACAAATTTAATAAAAATTTAAATCAGTCTTTTTAAAAAATTAAGGATTTTCGGTACTAAAAGTTATTGGGGATATTTTGAAAGTCAAGCGAAATTGTGGGTCCAATCGTATAAAATATACTTCAGAGCAAATACTCAATTTTAAATCGTTTATATTATATCCCTGCTTAAAAAAACGCTCATAAAATATTTCCGTGTTATATTTTATTTTTTTATATCCATTACTTACTGTAACATTAATGTCGCAGTCGACATGTTTTTTCCTCAAAAAAATAACTAAATGAAAAAAAATTTGATCGTAAGCGCCTTAACTGTTACACAATGCACATAGGGGAAAAAGTATGTCAAACAGCGCGATAAATCAACCGCTTTCTTTTCATAAGAACTATTGGTACCATTGGACAGGTAATTTACTGTAGATACAACATATACAAAGAAGCCACAACTTTCCGAAGAAAGTTATTAAATTAAATTATATTAGAGCTGATGGCCTATGCTGCCAATGCTCACTCCCATATTTAGTCTCAGAATTTATTCTGTTGATTAACTAAATAAATAAATAAATAAATAATAAATTATATTAAAAAAAATTAAAAAACACAAAATTATAGAAATAAAACAATTTTTTTTTTAATTTAATTTAATTTAATTTAAAAAAAAAAAAAAATTGTGCCAGTCACCTCCTAGAATTTATACATTTTCTACAACTGGAGAATATTTTTGCAACGCCCCAAAATACAGTGCTTATTGTATTTCATATATGTAAGCGCTGCCATTTAAGGTCCGCTCTAAACATTTTAAAATAATTTTACATAGATCTATTCTTTAAAAAATCATACTAATACAACGTGGAAACAAAATATAAATTTTTTAATGATAAACTTAATTTATTTTTATGTCAAACTTTTATATTATAAAACATTTGTTTAGCACATTTATAATTAAATTTTTTTTACTTGACTTCGGAATCTAACCTCGAATTACAGAAAGGCATTTAGAAAAAATTTTAAACAAAAGTTATGTAATTAATGACAAATGACATAATTTTTTTCAAGGCCCATTTTTGATTTTTCGCTTGAACTCCCCATATGTCTGCCCCTATGCGCAATATAATGAAAATTTTTGAACAAATATCTAAAATCGTGCATAGAAACATTGTTGATTTTTCGGATAGATTTTTAAATAATTAGAAAAAATCTTCTCCTGTAAAATTAGTGTTTTGAAGCTTACGATTATTTCGCAAAAAGGGGTCGATAAGCTGCAAAATAAAACATTTTTTATAACTCATTACACTCAAAATATTTGTATACATTTGTATATTTGGTCAGATTTCAGACAAACTTAAGATGAAGTAATGAGGCAAATTTTTAAGTTCCTAAGTTTTTTCTTTTCTTTAATAATTTTTTGGCGAAAATGCTGGCTCATCTGAATAAAATAAAAACAAGTAACAGTTGCTATCTATATTAGCCTGTGTCGAATCTTTAATACCCTTCACTTTACCACTCACAAACTAACGCAGATCGGTCCATAATTTACCTTAGCCCACATATAAAGCCAACAGTCGGAAAACACGTAAGTACGCCTAAAAATGTAGCGAATATCTATATTGCAGTAATATTTGGTTCTATAAGGTTAAAAATAATACATTTTGTGAAGATCGGTCTATAACGCAGGTCAACAGCAAAAAAGGGCTTGAATAACTACTTTAAAGATTTGATGCATCATGCCTACCTAAGTACAAAAATGATCAAATTTTTTTAATTCTAGGATAATTTTTAAGTAAAATTGTCAATATTTTGAGACATTTCTCCACTTATGTTGTCATAACTCAAAAACAACTTGTCCGATTTTGTTAAAATTGTTAGGCAAAAAACAAAAAATTGGTAAAAAAAAATCTGGAAAAAATCGAAAACTGCAAAATATATTAAATTTTATATTTTTGTTGTAAAGCTACATATCATGTGAATTAAAATAGGTATGTATCAATTAATTGAAATTATCGCATATTTACAAACACTGTAGAAAATGGCATAATGAAAATACGGAGCATAAAAACACTGGTGCATTGTACGTCACGGATCTTGCCAAACCCCCTTAACATGGATGCTTGAAACGGATGATTTTTTTTTGCATAATATTCCTTAATCTTTTTTATCATTCAAAACGAAAAATTTGAAGCAAACACAAAACTGTACCCACACAAAGGGTTATCCCAAATTATAGTATCAGTATTTATAAGAGCTCCTTGAGTCATTTTATTTCATTCAAGAAGTGTTTGCGATAACGGAAACATAATTTTATCCCTACATAAAGATTAGAGCCATACAGCTTACTAGTTAAAAACAATTTTCAATTATTAATAAAAATGAGCAAGAAACACATTTTTATGAAAAAATAATCAGGATTCATTTTGTTATATGTGCGGCTAATATATCATTGAGAAAAAACAGAACTGCTTCTTTAGTTCATTGTAAAAGACATATGGAGATTGCTATAATATATATCCGCACAATTTGAACAAGCATTGGACACCGAGTACTACATATATGCTTTCTATGTCGAGTGAATCGAGTTATCTATGGGGTCTTCTAACGTAAAGCTAGTATAGGTTAATACATTTGGAATATTTTATACTTACAGTATTTCTTAATTAAATTTTGAATCCTTTAATCCCTTTTTAAAATTCTTTAATTTCACATACGACACTTGGAAATTTCGAAGCCTATGCTATGGAGAGAAACAGCGAGCCACGCATCCGATTGTTATTTTTGTTTAAGTACAAAAACCGTCTTAGAATAACTAATGTCTTAGAAAAACTAATATTCGTCCATTTATCTACAACTATAGGTAAACTTTTCATCTTAACTCCATATAGTTGTATCACGTAAAGGCATTGTAAAACAATTAATTCCATAATAATCCAATATTGCTTTGGCGTTGGCAGACCTGCCATCTTCAGCTAAACTTTTGCATACAATTTCTTCTATAGAGCAACCGCTGTCTCTCTTTGTGTATTTTTCCATTGGACCAAGTTCGACATGTTTTGATGTCGTCGGATTATCTTCCACTATGTACATCGTTTTCAATGGTAATATTGTGACACGCAAATGGTAAAAATATATATGTATAATTTAAAAAAAGGATAATACAACAACAACATTTTCTACTTTCATTATATGATTTATATATGTAAATCAATTCTATATTTTTTTACCTTTTTGTTTATTTCTAAGTTTTTCACCCAAAATTAAAAAACCCCCTTTTTAAATTTTTTTAACGTTTTTTTTTTTTAGATTTGTTCAATAAGAACAAAAAATACATTTTTGAAATACTTTGAGTATTCAACAGGGTTTTTGCTTAATAACATTGCCCTGGCTACAATATTTTTTAACTTTCCTACAGTTTTTATAAAATCACTAAAAACGTATGAGAATAAATTAAATTCTAAGATTTTATTTAATTTATTTTTTAATAAAAAAGTTATTCGATTAATCGACATTAATTAATCGATTTATTCGTTATTCGAAAATCGCCGTACATATTTTAAAATTGTTTGAACAAGAGTTTGGTTTTGTTTGATGGATTAATCGAATTTAAATTTAATGAACTTAAGCCTAATTAAAAGATATTAGAAATTTGGATTAAAAACCATAAATAGTTCAACGAAATAACCACAATACTAATTATTGTTAAAGCTAAGGCACGAGCTCTATGTGTTCATTTGTCCTTCAAGTTGTGCTGAAAAAGGTCAACAGGAAAAGGAAAGACAAAAGGAAAAAACAAAAAATGTACTTTGGACTTCAAGAAGAATACTTGACAAAAGTACAGAGAAAACAGAAGTAGGGAAAAACATGTAAAATCAATTAAAATGGATAAACATTCAAAAAAGCAAATTTCGATCTACCAAAGGTTAAACTACAATTTGGTTTAAGGATTGATGTTTGACTATTGACGTCAGCAGTCGTCGATGGCTGCGAGTGTAAGACGGCAAATCCATCTGAGGAGATCGAGTGGTTGCGATCGAAACATGTCATGGTAACCTGCCTGCTGCGGTTCAAATCCCGGCCACGGTCAAGAATGAAAGATTATCAATAACAATTTTAATTAATTTTCATGTTGAAAAATTCCTTTCTTCATAAAAATAATTTAATGAAAATTAAATTTAATTAACTTAAGCCTAATTAAAAGATATTAGAAATTTGGATTAAAAACCATAAATAGTTCAACGAAATAACCACAATACTAATTATCGAATTATTCTTAATCGGTTGACAACTCTAAGCACTACCATCTACATCTGATAATGACGGGTTCATCTCACACAAACATTTCTCGCCGACACTCGGATGTAAGAAACAGATCTAATTATAAATAAACTAAAGTTTTGTGTAACCGTGCTCGAGAAGAAGGCTTACTTCATTATTTAGTTGAAGAGAATGATTTTGTGTACTGCACAGATATTTCTGGTTTGATGACTGCCATGGGCTTACAGAGATACGATTCAAACTATAGGCGTTTATTTATCAACTCATCAAAACACCGCTTGAAGTGTGTCCTTTTGCAAAATGGAAATAAATTTAACTCCTTGCCGATCGCACATTCAACCAAAGTAAAAGAAGAATACTCTGTAATTGCATTGGTCATGAAGAAGATAAAGTTTGATGAACTTACTGGGTAGTTTGTGTTTATCTTAAGATGGTTAATTTCCTCTTAGGTCAACAAAGCGGCTTTACCAAATATCCTTGTTTTATATGTTTATGGGACAGCAGAGCTAAAGCAGAACATTGGAGAGACAACAATGGCCTTCTAGGGTAACACTGGTTTCAGGTATGCCAAATGTTATAAATGTGGCTCTAGTGCCCCGAGATAGCATCATATTACAATAAAGTTGGTCTGATGAAACAATATGTTAAAGCACTTAACAAAGATAGTGAATGTTTCCAGTATATTTCAAGGAAGTTTCCCAATCTGAGTATGGAAAAGCTCAAAGCAAGCATATTAAAAGGCCCACAAATTCACAAATTGGTGAAAGATACTGATTTTGGCAGCTCAATGTCAGAAATTGAGAAGAATGCATGGTATTCATTTGTATGGGTTATTCAAAATTTCTAAGAAAATAACAAGGGTGATGATTACGTTAACTAACTTCCAGAATCTAGGATGCAACATGAGCATAAAAGTAGACTACCTGCACATTCACTTAGATCGTTTTCCTAAAAATCTATGAGACTTGAGTGAGGAACAGGGCGATCGATTGCACAAAGATATCCGGACAATAGAGGAACGATACCAGGGCACATTGGTTGCGCCCATACGACAAAAATAAAAATATATATTGGGCTTGTAGTGAAACAATTAGCCGCTAATGTCATCAAATGTCCCTCTTCTAAATTTGTTTTGATAATTTCTAACGGTAATTTTGATATGTAAACAACTAAAGTGTGAATTTGCGTAGAAGTAAAAAGTTGATTAAACGAACTAGGAAAACAAAGTGAAACTTCAGTTGTTAAAATACATTTAATAAAAGTGCCCGACTAAAATTATTAAAATGGAAATTAATGTGAATGGTATTGGCATTGCTTTAATGAAATAATAAGTAAATAAATTGTGTTGTGGTTATAGTAAAATACAGATTTTGAAGAAGTATTTTGTTTTACGTGGTTTGCTAATCTCCGTAAAAATTATTCATAGTTTTAGTTAGTTTCCCAATCGAAGCCATTGACCGAATTGGCTTGTAAATGCTAAAACATGTATGTAGTTTTATGTTATGTTTAATTCAAGTGCAGATTTTTGCAGTTTTTTTTATATATATTCAATATACTATCTCAACCTCTTTATTTAATGTGTTTTTTAGAATTTGAGATGTATGTCGTTTGGTTTAATAAGAGTGAAGTTTTTGTTGTTATTGAAAAGTATTTTTGTTTTATATATATATTTTTTTAAATTCTTATCATAGAAACGTCCCGTCAATGCATATTTCCACGCCTCTTAATTTTCGAGATTTGGTGTTCTAAGAAAGGTTCAAATTCGGTACAATCCCAACTAGTGTTCGACGAAGTAATAAAATACATTGATTTTCAATGCGAGGAAGGTGAGTTTTGTGAGTTACGGAAATGTGTTCAGTAATTATGCAAAAGAATTGTTGACGTTTGGAAAAAAACCATCGCGTAAAATCAGATGTTTTAAAAAATCATTCAGAATGGCTGGCTACCAAAGAAGTTGTTTCCTTAAAACTGAAAACCGTATCTTCGTCACCTAAAGAACTAGCATTAATAGCGAATAAACGTGGTCGTCCTACATCTGATTTCTCAAATTCCTCAAAGAGAACAAAACAACGTAGAATAGCAAAGTTGGCTGAAACTGATGCGACTGCAGCGGTTGCCTTACGTGGTGCATATTCACAACCAGCACAAATTTGTTCCGAATTAAATGTTGCTCAAGTTTTTGCATTAATAATTGAAACAAATTTAACAAAACATCAGTACTTGCATATCCGAGGTTTTATAAACTCTAAGGTTTCCTTTAGTATGTTCCCTAGTTACGAAAAGGTGTTGAGTGAAAAGAAAAAAAAGCTATCCAAATGTAAAATCTATCGCCGTGAGTGAATCTCTGGCTGAAGTAGATTTACAAAATTTGCTTAACAATACAGCTTCACGTATTTTAGATCTACAATATGAAGTCTGAAAAGACATATTTAATGTTAATGTAAACAACCTCGTTTTGATAGGAAAATGGGGATTTGATGGTAGCTCTGGTTATAATGAGTATAAGCAACGTTTTATTAGCAGCACTGTACATGACAATAGTTTATTTGTAACATCTTATGTGCTCCTTTAACTAGTGACAAAAACTGCAAAACCTGAAGATGCAAAAATCCTCGGCCATCGTCAACGCGGTACTGCAGACCAATTCGATTTTAATTTTAAAAAGAAACAACCCAAGTTTGTATTGCAGAGAGAGATTATTTCAAGCAGAAAATTAATATGTTGAAATACAAAGAGTATTCTAAATCTGAACAGAAAATATATGTTGAACACAAATTGCAACTGACTATGGTTGACGGCAAAGTTTGCAACGCATTAAGCCAAACGTCATCTGCTAAATGTTACATATGTAAAGCAAAACCGAAAGAGATAATTGATATAGCAAAATGTTTACAAAAAGTGGTACACAAAGAAAATTATGAGCTTGGATTGTCACCCTTACATTCATATATTCGATTCTTCGAGTATTTCATTTCGATTCTTCGAGTATTTCATTCACGTTGCTTATAGATTAGGTATAAATAAATGGCAAATAAGATCAACAGATGAACAAAATAAATTTATGGAAAGAAAAAAAGAGAAATTCAAAGCAAGTTCAGATCGGAGATGGGTTTGTTAGTAGACAAGCCCAAACCAGGAGGTAGTGGAACGTCAAATGATGGCAACACCGCAAGACGATTTTTTAATAATCCTGGTTTTGCTGCTAAAATAACGGGCATTGATGAGGGGCTCGCTCATAACCAGATGTGCAACATTACTGCAAACACATTCGCGCTTGATACTACTAAAGGGCTGGTAGAGAAATACCCTTAGTTTTATCTCCCACCTTCAGTGCACAAGATCCTACTGCACGCTTCTGAAGTAATTGACGACGCTATAGTATCAATTGGAGAGCTTTCAGAGGAAGCTGCAGAAGCCAAAAATAAAGATATTAAAAGATACAGGCTTCAACACACACAGACAATTTCTAGAATTGCAACAAACACGGATTTGTTGCAATTGTTGCTGAGTTCGGATCCATTCATTTCAGGTCAAAGAAAATTGTCATGTAAAAAGAAAAGTACGCTATTAAAATCTGCAAATGAATTGCTGCAAGAGTAGCAAGTTTAAAACAATGTATTATTTTAGGTATTATTGTATTATTTTATGTATTATTGTTAGTATTTTAAAACAATAAAGTGCTTAATTTTATATGTCGGTAAACATAACTTAAAGCATGGGAAGAATATTGTTATTTAATTTTTTCCACTTTTTCACAAACAAATGTTAAAAATTGACGATAGGGGCATGTGACCACGCCCATTTTATCAGTATGCCGTGTTTATATTATCAGAAATATACTCTGTAAATTTCAAGATGATATCTTTATTCTAACTATTTTTCAGAGTAACACTTCGTTATTCAACAATAGTAGAAAATCTAATAGAAAATTTTCTTATTTTATTTAATAAATTTAAATAATAAAATATAAACTTTCCACTCTTTAAGCCCTTATGACACTACATTTTTAATACATTGTTCAAATTTTGGTGAACAGTACAAATTTAATGTAATAGAAAATTTGACCAAGTGCAAAGAGTTAAGCTTTATTAAGATAAACGGCAAACTGTCAAAAAATTTACTAAAGTTATGAAACAAAATGAAGTTAAGTCCAAAAAAATGTAAAATTTTCAACTTAAAATTGACATTTCATTTCAAGCTCGAAATATTAAAAGTGTTGCTGAATCAGCGGTTTATGGGCAAATTCACCGATTTACCGCTTTTCGTTTGTTTTGTTTTTATGTTTCTCATAAACAAAAAGATGACAACATTTCATAAAATAAACCAAACCATAATAAAAGAAAAAAACTTTGTTTACATTTTTTATAGTTTGCTCTTTCTAACATTTACTCTTTCTTTCTATCAATTCTATATCAATTCAATGAATAAAAAATGTAAGGTCTTTAATACATTTAAGGCTTAAATTTTAAGCTCATTTAATTCAAATGTTTTTCGGAAGAATATAATCAGTATTGTAGTTAGGGTTTTGCCAAAATAAACGAGTGTTACTAAAGCTTCGTACAGACGGTGGTCACATCTTACAATGTTGTCATTAAAATTCACTAAAAATGCCTTGCAACTGTGTGAACATTGTACGCTATTTTCATTTGGCAGATGTGTTAAATTAATGCATCTGACAATGGCACCATTGTCAGTAAAATTACAACATTGTAAGATCTGACCATCGCCTGTACGAAGCTTAAGTAATGCATTTTCGATCTGAAAATGTGTACATAGCATGGAAAAAATTTTTTCAAAATTCAATAAATCAAAAGAAGAATATTACATTTCACTTAATTGTGAATTAATTTGAAAAAATCAATAGATTTTTATGATCGATATGTCATTTTGCTGCTATCACCCAGGAAAAACTTTTTGATTTTTAGTAATAGGTGGTAGTTATTTCATACGTTACATGGTAAGTAGTTGTCACTACAATTGTCATTATTCTGAAAACTTTAATAAGTACTTACAAGTAATGACCTCAGCAACTACTTATTACTTCTATTATTTTCACTACTGAATATTTGCTTACTAATAATCAGCTCAATAACTACTTATTACTTGTGTTGTTTTCAGTACTGAATATTTACTTACTGGTAACGCACTTAATAATTACTTATTAGGTCTATTAACTAGTGATTTTTTGGCTTCTGGTAAGTATATTGTAAGTACTTACAATTCAACTTACTAGTAGTTAAATAATAACTAGATATTTTTTGACTTCTAGTAAGTGCATTGTAAGTACTGAATTCTGTGGACACCTCGAACAAAAATAAGTAGTTATTCAGCCGAAAAATATGTAGTGTTTAACTTTCTCCAATATTACTTGCTAACTTACCAGGTAAGTAAAGTTTTTGCTGGGCACATGTGGCTTTGCGACAAAACAATAAATCTTTTTTCGATTTTCATTTTTCATGATTTTTTAAAAACAAAAATCTTGCTTTTTTCACGTAAAAATATATTTTTGCTTAATTTTTTTATTATAACTCCGAAACTACTGAACCGATTGAAACGCAATATATAATCGGATTAAAGGTTTTGTAAATAACATTTTTTTAAGTTTATTTTAATAATATCGGTCTAACCGTTTTTGAGTTATGATTAATTATGTGGAGAAACGTCTGAAACAATTTCTAGTTTTACTAAAAAATTAAAAAAAAACCTCTCCATAGAATTTGAAATTTGTAACATATTTGTACTGCTGGAACCACAATTCATCAAAATTGTATAGTGGTTTTTCAAGCTTTTAAAATTTTTTCGATTTTGTTTGCCTTGTGTATCTTATATATACAGCGTACTTTTGGAAAATTCTTTATACACCTAAAACCGCAACGAATCATAATAAATACTGTGACGTTAGTTTTTATAAATATTGGTTTATAATTAAAAGGGAAACCAAAAATATACAATTGCATGTTTTTCCTTGTGCGACCAATGAAGGCAGAAACAATATATTTATCCGTTTTAGAGCTTTTTATGAATTTTGTTAGTGCATATTTTTGCATATTTTGCAGATTGCAGCATTTTTTTTGCATAATTTAGTTAAAAGAGCTTTTTTGCAGCATTTTTCAAGTTTTTAGCGCATATTTTGTCTATTTGAGGCATATTTTGATAAATTTTTTTATAAGCCTGCAAGAGCTTTCGCAGCAAACAAAATTTTTTTTGCGAAATTTTGGCTTTTCTGTTTTAAATATCTATTTGTATACCCAACGTGTTGCTTCAATTTCGCCTTCTATGTAAGACAAAGGCAGGTTATAATTAAAGATAAATGTTATTTTAAACTTTAGAATTTTATGTATAAGCAAAAATCAATTATATATATTTTCTTGGTGGTGTGTGTAATACATAGAAATCTGGACCAATCCTTTAGTATACCGATCGATTAAGAATTACTTTTTGAAGTGACCTAACGATAACGATAACCGTCTGGCTGGTTGCCTGTCCATATTAATTTTGTGCGCATAGTTACGGTGGTCATATTTTTCAAACAAAAATAAAGGACATTTCGAAAAGTTGTAAAAATGATGTATAGCATCAAGGTAATAAGATAATTCAAAGAATATGATATTAGCAAGGTGAACTACTAAATCAACAAAATATACCTAGAAATTTATATAAAAAAAAATATGTAAAAGTCTTTAAAACAAAAAAAAATTTAATAATTTAAAATAATTGATATACATATTTCTTTACGTAAAACTAATTTAAATTCTGCGCAGACCATTTGAAATTTGCACTTTATTATTAAAAGTGATTCTTAAGTAACCATTTTTAATTTTTAAGTAATCTTTCTGTTGGCGCACTAAATTTTAAGTTCTTTAAAGTAAGAGCAACCTCAGCATTGAAATATGTTGTGACTCTAGGTGAGAAATATATTAATGGAATATAAAGGCTTGGCTATGTGTCAAAAGTAACCAAAATCCAGTACATAGATCATCAAAATAATTTTTTCAATATCATCGGGCTCCTTTGTTGAGAGAGAAAATATTCTTTAAATGGAACGAACAATTTAAGAATTTGATCTAACGCTGGCGTTAATGTTAACCAGAGGGTTTTGCTGTATTAGTGTTGAAATTTTGGGGTTTTGGGAAAATAAAACTTATAGTTTTTGAGCTTAAAGAAAAAGTCATAATCTCACTAAAAAAGGGCAATCCACTGTCCTTTTTTTTGAAAAAACCTTAAAGGACATCGTATCAAAAAAAAGGACTGTCCTTTAAAAAAAAAGGACGAATGATCACTGTACGCATAGTACAAGTTGTAGATTATAATTTGTTCAAATTTAGTAACCACATTTTAATTGTACTAAGAACGAAGTCTATATGATTCCCATAAAAACTTCTTTCCAAATTAGACTCTTGGTGTCCGTAAACCATCTTATTATTATGTTGGTATTTAGATTAAACTCGCGTCAAAAATATTTTACTGCAAATCAAATTATTTTCGAGTCAGTTCACATTTGCCAAAGGCCTTCTTCCAACTATGTTAACATTTATAAACAATTTAGGGACCGTCGCTAAAATTCCTTTAAGACAAAAAAATCTCATATGCATGGTAATATTTAGATAATATTCGGCACAAATAACTCTTATATGAATTTTAGCCTCTTAACATAGCTTTTTTTTTGAGCCGTGTCCTGCTTGTCGTTTCCAAATAGGGTAAAATCTCAAGAATTCGTCTGTAAATACTATAGTGCTTGGGCTTTACCGGTTATAATTTTAGGATTGTTGTTATTAAATGGAACTATTATTAAGTTGTTGAATATTCTTTTTGTTTTTAAACTAGCAATTTTTGAATTTTCAGGGCATATTTTTAAGTTTTTATTGCATATTTAATGCGCATAAAACGTGTTTTTTAGAGCACATTTCTGGTTTCCCTGATAATTAATATGTATATTCCATATAAAGTCCATTCCGGAAATATTTTTACTCTCGCTGGAGGATATCAAAATTTAGCACAGCCAAATAAAAAAGTTTTACTATTTTTTTGTTGATTCTAAATAGGTTTTTTATGACCGTTTAAAAGATCACATAATACTATATCTGCAAAAATAATATTTAAATTAAGGGGCGTATAAAAAGTAATAAATGGTAACATTATTTAACAAAACATTCAATTAAAAAAAAAAAAAATTGTGTATTAAGAAAAACATTTTTTGGACTGCCGCATGCGCATATTTCTAATGTTGAATAACAATGTTTCGCCCATAGCAAACAGTGAAATCAACTGCAACGAAAACCTTTTCAATCGTTTTTCACTCATCTCGCAACCTAAATTGTACCACAATGTAAGGAAATTATCACAATCATTTCGGTTTTTGTTCAGAAAAGATGAAACGTAAACACGAGTTTCCTGCACGCCAGCTTCAACGCAACTGATTTCCAATCCGCTTCAAACCGGTATCAAATAGTCGCTTCATGTGCTGTCCCTAAAAAGAGTTAATTGCATAAACTCCATTAAAACTCAAAAGTCGCAGTTTGATTGGTTGCGTTTCACCGTCTATTCTGGGCCTTTATTGCGCTAGAACATGGTTTGTTTAGAGTTAATACGCACAGTACACAGTTATACTATGCAAAGAAAAACAGTTATAAGCAGGGAATCCCGAAATCATCACCCCTATAGTAAATAATTTTTCCCTCGTAATTTTTCCCCTTTTCACATATTTGCAATCATGAACAACTCCCATGAAAAAAAGGTAATTCAAAGGAGAATAATAACGTGAAAAAATGTTCACGGGAATAAATTCCCTTAGATTTTCTCAATTTATTTTTGCTAGGGAATGGAACATGTATGTTAGTAATTCCTCCTATAAATCGAATATTAAGGGCTAGATCCGTTAATTGGGCACTAACCGATTTATGAAAGACGTGGATTTATGAAAGACGTGGTGGCAGAATTTTGGAAAATATTTTACTAGATAAAATTTAAAAAGTGCAAAAAACTAACGTTGTAATCAACCTATCCCTCCAATACTAATTATTTCCATTTTTTATTTTAAATTTTTCTTTACAATATATACGTGTATATTTTTAAACAAAAATTTTTAATTTTCTAATCTTTGTTCTTTTTTTACATTCACTGGAACTGATAGCGTGAAAAATTTTTCACATGAGATTCACGATTGGTTTTTTCCCTTCGAGGGGAATGAAAATTTCATGGGAACAAAAATTCCACTTGTTATTCACGATAGGGGTGCATGATATTTTGTTAAAATTTGGCATCGAATTATAATACTGTGAGGTCAGGTTTTATTAAGATCCCATATAAAGCCAACTCTTGAAATATTCGAACACTCGGTACTAAAGATACAGAACAACTGAATATAGCACTCTTACTTGTTAGTACTGTAGACGGTGTAAACATAGTATTGTATACATTTGCTGTTGTCGTGTTTTAAATTTATCGAAGTGTACCAAAGCAACAAGATATAAAAGTTCTATAAAAGCAAACCGTGAATTCTGCTATTTTTTTTAATTCTTAATAATATTTGTTTTAATTTGAAATTTAATAGGTACTTTCTCTATACACAGAAAAAAATTCAAATTGATTTCAATTAAAAAAATTGTGACATTAATTAAAAATTATTAAAATTAATAGTATCAATTAAAAATTTTTTGATATGTATTAACAACATTTTCTGCAGTAATGTTGATATACGTAAACGTTTAGTTCACTTGATTAAATTTTTAATTAAAACTGATTTTATTTGTGATTAATGGTTTAATAAATAAAAAATTGGGGAGACTTTTTTCTGTGTAGGTATAACTTTTTTGCAAATGATCATTTTTTGGTAAATTTCATAGATAAGTATTAGTAACTTAATACACAACTTTACATAATTGAAATTTAACAACTGTTATTGAATTTAAGAGTAACATACATATTCTAAAGTTCATAATGTAATAAAAAAGAGGTCTTAACAACCCAAGTTATACATAAAACTCAAAACATCGTATAAAAATTATCATTGCTATAGTATTTATAACTTATTTCTTTTTCTTTGCTGTTTATTTAGCAATTATGAAGTGCACTCTAATTAAAACGAAACCAAAGATATAAAAATCAAACAAAAATACTAAAACGAATAAATAACAAAACAAAGTATACAAAAATTATAAATTTAACATGTTTGTATATGAGTATATACATGTATATGTTTGTATATAAGAATGTATGTATTTATGTATGTGCATATGTAAAATATTAAACATTTAATAACCACTCTCTTAGAGCAATTAAAAAATAAAAATTGAAATTTCTCATTTCAAAAACGTTTTTCATTAAAATTTTCTCTATTCTGCGCTTTTGCAAGTTGACTTCAGTGTTGCCGTTGTAGTATGTTTTCCGCAAAATTTGTATTGGTAAATAAAAGATTTATTTTAAAAATTTGAGTATTAAAGTATCCTACACAATCGTACGATTCCTTCACACGAAAATAAAAAAAAAATTCTGCAAAATCTGTTGTCTTATATGGCATTGACAAAAAAATTCAAAATCCCACTTGCCTTCTAACGCAAATCGTTGGTCTCATGTAGAAATGCCCTAACTCACATAATCGCAACTTTACGGGAGAAAAAACATAATAGAAATTGTATGTATCACAATGTAAAAAGATTTCTTCAATTGTTTGTAAAACTGATATTTTTGATGCTATTGCATTAAATTCTTGTGACGAGGTGTATTTGTGGGAAATGCTTTGGAATCATTAAAAACTCAATTTCGGAAAAAATCGAGTTAGGGCCTTTCTACATGAGACCAACGAAATTATTTTTTTTAGTGAATTGACAAATCGTACAACTCAATTGGATAATGAATCATCGACTCAAGAAAAATGTTAACCCATTAACCGCCAAAATAAAACGAGAAGTGATAATTAAAAAAAAAAGTTTATTTTTCTATTCATTGCACACAAAATTAGCATAAAGGTATAAACAAATTTTTAAAAATTAGGAATGGTTGGAGCATTAGGGGTGTACTCAACTAAGTACAGCGGTGGTAATGCTATTTTTTTTTTTGCAGCGCCAACGAATTCTTGCATGATATAAACACATCTTAATTACTTTTCTTCTTTTTTGGGCTAGAAACCTATACCATATAGAGGTAACCTTAGTTCCAATGATAAAAGATGCCGTCAACTGTACCTTGTAATAGAACGTCGGAATAAAAATTGATCCATGATATAAATTTGCCTTGTTTTACAAGATGTACATAGAATAAGTTTGATATCTTGATATCTTTGCCTAGACTTTGACTTTGATACTATTTTTATTCTAACATTATCGTAAGACCAATAAAAATATCCTTTGGAAAACTGATATACACACAATATTAATACGCTTTTGGGTAACTGATGTACACACAATTACTTACTATTTGTAAGTAATAGGTTCAGATTACTAAAAAAAACTTCTTAACATCTAAGTGCTTGTGCTAGTCGTAGAAGAGTATTTTTGTAAACACTTGTGCTACGTTGTAGTTCACTTCAGCTTCTTTTTACCTTTTTGGCAATGGATTATCATCGCTGCCGTTCAATGTTACCTGGATCATCTTTCGCAAGTTGTCTGTAGCTATGTTCACAACGGCATCGTTTTCTTCAACTGCTAACATAAAACATAAATCATATCAAGAATTCCTATCAAGACAAAATACAAGCGTTAAAACGTTTAGAACTCATCGAATATGGAAGTATAATTTAATTTTTGTGCAATTTTAACAACTACAGTATGCCACAATTTGTATATGGATTCCGCCGCTGTACTCAATTGAATACTGTATTGTTATTACGATAACTTTGTAAATATAAACTGCAGACTAATTATTTTCATTTATTTTATAACTACGAACGCTCACTTTTTACAAAATAAAAAAAAAAGAAACAAGCCATACAAATAACTTTCTAGGAACGCCAATCCAAAAAGACTTTTTGCTGTTCATTATTTCGTACATTAAGTCAAAAATCATGCTGAAAAACTGTATACATTCCTAACGAAAAAATAGATGATTATAATTTAGCTCCAAAGACTTCGCTAAGATTTATTATGATTTACTCTGTTGCTCTCTTTCGACATCGATTAACTAGTAGTTGGTCACATTGTTTGGATTTTCTGTAATCTTTAAGCAAACTTTGGTACCTAATTATATAGGCAATTTTTGACTCCTTGTTTATAATGGGTGATTTTTAAGCGTAGTTTTTTTAAAAATCTAATAAAACACTCAAATTTGCATCATATAAATTGGTCTTTGCCATTTACATTTTTAAAATAACTTCATGTAAATGTTGCCCGCGGCTCCGGTTCAAATGGTCAATTCGTAAGGTCCAATTTTACACCACTGTTTCGAGCATTTCGGCCTTTATTCTCACAGGGCCATTTCGAGAGATAAACTGCTCACCAAATTCATCCTTCAATAGGTCCATTGTTTCACGAGCTGTGTGGCATGAGGCACCGTCTTGTTGAAACCACATATTAACCAAGTCCAACTCAGCCAATTGCCGCAAAGAAAAAGTCGTGTATCATGACTCGATGTCGTTCGCCGTTGACGGTAACGTTTCTTCCACGGTCGTCTTTGAAGAAAATGGTCCGATGATGCCACCAGCCCATAAACCACACCAAACTGTCGTTTTTTCGGGATGCATACGGCATGTGGCTGTTCTTCACCCCAGATGCGGCAGTTTTGCTTGTTTACGTATCCATTTAGCCAGAAACGAGCCTCATCGCTGAACACAATTTTTCGATGTAACAAATGATGGACATTTCTCACAGAGCACGAATTTTTATAATAACTTTCAACGATTTGCAGTCGTTGCTGGTTTGTGAGTTTCTTCATGATGAAATGGCTAACTATGAAAAACTTAATTCATAAAAAATCACCCTTTATTAAACAACAAATATATTTAACCCAAAGCAAAGTCAGTTAATTGTTCTTTAATAAAGCATAACAAAAAGTGTTTCTTTTCATTTTTGAATTACATTACGTTGTTTATCGTTAGATATAACAACCGTTTAGTTCCCGAAAATTAAAAAAAAAACCTTCTTAATTTTCGGTTGCTTAAGTGTCTGAATACAAACAGTGTCTTCTGAAAGCATAAATCCTCACCTAACACGCCGCAAATGCCCTAACTAACAAAAAATTTAAAATCGACTTTTTCATTAAATCTGATGTATTGCATCAACACAAATGCCCACAAAATGTTGAAATCTTTCTACCAATAAAAGCGAGTTTATTGGCAAAAAAACAAAAGGCCCTATCTGCAAAAAACTATATGGTAAACGCTAAAAGGCCTAACTAACTTACAGCTTACATATAATGCAACATTGTCATTATCAAAACAACTGGTAGATTTTACAAGAAAAATAAATTATAAACAGTTTAAAGCGAATTATCAATTTATCATTTTAAATTATTTTTTGCTTCTCCTGTAAAATTTTCAAAACGTTAGATATGGCGTTTTGCGTTTTAGGTGACAAAATGCAAATCTTTGTATGTACTTATGTAGAAGGCCTTAAGCCACACGACCCGGAGGATCTTTTGTTCAGCCCATGTATCTCACCATGTCAGGTTCAGAACACGTATAAAGCCCATTACCCTGCCTGGTGAGAAATAAATAATTTTCTTAATTTGAAGAAAAAGGCAAATCGCTATCTGGAGAATCTGGAAAATTTTCGTACAAATATTCACTATCCAATTTCCGACAGTTATCCGAATGTTGTAACGCAAACGTAAACTTCAACGGTTTTTTTATAAATTTATCTAAAATATATACAAATGAGTAACGGCCTAATTTATAAAAAATAAAACAGGTTTTTTTATGTATGAAAATCCGTTTAATACATATTTTTTGTTTTTTATAAATAAGGCGGTAAAAAAATTTGGGCAAATTAACTCGTCGAAAAGTATCCTAATGATCTAGAAGAGAGATTAGCTAATGAATGCATTCATTTACATTAGTAACTCAAAGATTCATTGGCAATTAAAGAAGATGAATGTACGTTCTGCAAACATATGTATGTGTATCCAATATATTAAATTTACCCCAATGTCCATTTTACGAATTTTTTTAAGTATTCCTGCTACAAACTGCTCGGTAATGACTACCATCATAATCAAAAAAATTCAGGGTAGATAAAAAAACTTCATAAAAGCCAAGGCGAATTGACTAGAAGGTGAGGTCAACTCTACAACAACACTGCTTCTGTGGTCGGGTTGTCAAAAATATTGCTAGTAAAAAAGAGGTTTGTTTACATAAAAAACTAGTTTTGACAAGTCGACCACCGAAAAAAACACCATATGTTGACTTGACCCAACCTTCTAGTGAATTCGCCTTGATAAAAGCTAACTATGTATTATGATTATAACAACGAGTTTCCCTTGTAAATGTCATTAAAGTATGAATTCATGATACTATTCTAAAAAAAAAAACATTAGGCTGTTTTCCTAAACGCCTGCTGCAGTGTAGGAATTCATGGCAACATATTTCTCAAAAACCGACATAGATTACAAAAGTGGGCGTAATTATCTTTAAAATGAGATATTTGCCATCCTGTAAGGTCTTACAGTTTGTCCACAATTTCCAAAAATCCCTCAGAGAATCAGTACTAGTACATCTGAGAATTTCAAAAATTATTTAAAAATAGCCCAGAGGTTTTTTCTCAGAAACCGAAATAGATTATAAAAGTAAGCGTAATTATCGTTAAAATGAGGTACTTGCCATCCTGTAAGGTCTTCCAGTTTGTCCACAATTTCAAAAAATCCCTCAGAGAATCAGTACTAGTTAGGGCTTTTTCCCGGGATTTCCCGTCCCGGGAATTCCCGGGAATTTCCATTATTTTATTTCCCGTTTTCCCGGGATTTTTCTTGCGGGATCCCGGGAAATAAAAAGTTCCTCATAATTTGAGAAAATAGCTATTTATACTTTGAAATTTAATTTTCTATTCTCTAATAATTAGCATCTGTGGATTAGATCAATTACAAGAAGTACATGTATTAAATCAATGTCTCCTGATGCAATAAATCTACTAAAAGCATAATGGGCAGTGCAACAGTTGATAATTATTACATTTAGTGAAGTGAAGAGTTAATAAAGTACATTAATTCAAAATAAGATGCTGGCAGTTAAGTTTCATTGTCCATGAACAAGTCTTTAAAATAGGAGATGCCTAAACATATCGCTTCTTTATTGCAACATAGTCATATGTACAAAAACAAACGATCTTGGCAAAATGCGATTAAAGTTTTCAAAATGTACCGATTTAAAGAAATGAAAAGGTTTGGAAGAAGCAGTCCGGTTGATGCTATTTTTGCATCAACCTTGACATACATTTTACTGATATAGACGTTGTTTATAAAAAGGAAAAATTGCTTCTGATTGTGAATCCGAAGCATGCTACAACGGTGCACTTTTAACTATTTGTCCAACCTCGGTAAAAAATGAACGAAATTTTTCGGAAACATGATTTTTAGTAAATAAAATCAGGAATATACTTTTTGACGACCTTCTAAGCCTTTGTATACCTAGATAGTAAGGGAATTGTCCAGAATGATAATGGAACCTCGATATTATACCACAACTATCGACGGGCCAATATAAAAAAAATTCAATGCAATTTAAATCAACTAGATATGAGATACAATACAAGCATTTCAGAAAAAGACCTAAAATTAGCACAAATATCTAATTCCAAAAAATTTTGGTGGTTATCAAAATAAAGTTTTTCTATTTCTTATTTTACCCTTTTGACTATAACCTTTGAAAATCTATGATATGTAAATAATGTTTTTTGTATTTTTTCATTATATTCTACACTAAAAATTATAATAAAACCTTATAAGTATGTATATAAGTATTTTTGTAAAAAGCAAATTATTACCTTGTCATATTATAATACTAGAGAGCTCGTTCGAGAGACATTGTATAAATTAAATTAACTTGTTACTGTTAACTAGTGTTTATAATAGTTTAAATTTAAGTATTTGAATAAAGAAATAAACGATTAAAAAAAAAAAAACGGTGCACTTTTAACTATTTGTCCAACCTAGGTAAAAAATGAACGAAATTTTTCGGAAACATGATAATTAGCAAGGTATATTTACACAAGGTAGACTCATTTGGGAGTGTAGACATGCTGCTCTATAAAAGGAGCCAATTTGTCAAAATTGCCAACGAGTTTACCTTGTGTAAATATACCTTGATAATTAGTAAATAAAATCAGGAATATACTTTTTGACGACTTACAAAGCGCTTTGAGTGTATCAGAAAGTTATTTCCTAAGCCATTAAAAAATGTTATATATTTCTTTAAATTATTTTATCTATTTTATTAATTAACTTTTAGATTTCATATCTTGAGTACCTCAATTTTTATTTTGTTTTTATTATTGTTTTATGAATTATCCAGAGCATAATAATACTGAATAAAAGCATAATTATAGGGAATAAAGGCATGAGGTAATAATAATTCAAGTTCCTATTTCAATCTTCAATTAATTTTTTAGTATTTAACCATTTCATTTACTTTCTTTGTAAACAAGTTCCCTTACGTTTTTTTTTTATAAAAGTTTTTTTTTCCATTAATTAATACCAAAATTTACTTTGTATTATTTATATGGAGCGGGATCCCGGGATCCCGGGAAATTTAAAAAAATTTCCCGCTCTCCCGGGATTTGAAAAAGTCCGGGAAAAAAAAACTCTAGTACTAGTACATCTGAGAATTTAAAAAATTTTTTCAAAATAGCCCAGACGTTTTTTTCTCAAAAACCGAAATAGATTACAAAAGTGGGCGTAATTATCTTTAAAATAAGGTATTTGCCATCCTATAAGGTCTTCCAGTTTGTCCACAATTTCCAAAAATCCCTCAGAGAATCAGTACTAACTAGTACATCTGAGAATTTCAAAAATTTTTTAAAAATTGCACAGAGGCTTTTTTCTCAAACACCGAAATAGATTACAAAAGTGGGCGTAATTATCTTTTAAATGAGGTATTTGCCATCCTGTAAGGTCTTCCAGTTTGTCCACAATTTCCAAAAATCCCTCAGAGAATCTGCATTTTTAATTAAATTCTTAATTTCTTTCAAATTTCATTAAATATGTAAAAAATACGAAGATATTTAATAATTTGATATTTTAAATATGTCACAAATACGAAAACATTTGTTTATAATAGTTTGTCATAAATATTAAAACATATTTGGAAAATTGTCCCAAATACGAAAAACATATTTTAAATATGTGAAGACGTAAGATGTTACGTCAAAACATATTTAGTTCGACATATTTATCTTCCCCCACATACTACACAATGCATATCAACACGGTGTTAAACAGCATTATTTCTATCACAATATAAAATATTTTATTTATCGATTTTTGAGAAAATGGCACACAGTTCACACAATATGAAGAAACGCAATTAAATCTTCAAACTTAAAAAAGAAAATCATGGCTGTTGCTTTAAAAAAGGAGTACAAGATATAACATTGTTGGATTAGAATAAATGTTTGCTAATCATATTGTAATGCAATGCTTCTTTGTATTATTAGAACAAAATTTAAAAAACTGCAGTGATTTAAAAAAACTGTTTTTGGAGTAAAAATCTGCAAGACTGTTAAGCTCTTCAAAAAACCGCAAAAAAAACTGATAAATCTGCACATTTCGTCGGTTGATTATTTAATTGTCGAATGTGGATACATATTACATACGACATACGAGGAGCAGCATATTAAAGAGTTCCAAAGAGGTAGCAGGCATTAATCCGCCACTATATCTATGTTTTAATGTACATATAACATATTTTTTGTACAAACTATTTGTTAAAAGTAAATACATTCATATACATATCTTTTAAAGCAGATTTTGCATATTTTTTAAGAATTTTGCATATTACTGGCAACACTGGTTGACTTGCATCATATGATGTTTCTGTTTTCTTGGTTTTGTTGTTGTCGTTATATTTTTTTTAATATCATTTTGGAGCACATTTTGAAAAGAAACGTCTCACGATTTTCTTGTGGGGGGACTAGTCCCATACACAGACACAAAACACATACTTCGCTCATTTAAAGCTAGTCAGGCATCCAACCAACCAGCCAGTCAGTCAACTAGCCAATATAATGTGGAAGAATTATGTTTTTTGTTCTGTGCTTTTATTTAAGCTTTAGGCGGCGGCATTGGCAAGAGTGAAACGAAACCTCAGTGTTGTTTTCTTCTTTATTTATTTTTTGTTATTCTTTTTTTTATAAAAATTCAATGAAGTAAATGAAGAAGAAACGATAGAAAAGATAGAGAGTATGGTTTGAGAACTATAGAGTGGAGTGTAGGAATTAAACTAAACGTACTAATGAATATGTTTTATAAAAGAACAAAAAAAAAAAGAGATGTGTATTATCGTTTTATGTCGATTTTAAATCTATTGAGTTCGTATCGTTTTATTTTTACTGCATTTTAACAGATACAATTGCAATTATTTTTGTACAGTGGTTAAATTTATTAAACCTATAGGTAGGTACTACAGTATCCAATTTTTTGACTTTTGGTTTTGTTCGAGCAAGGAATTAATCGATTTTTGAATTTAAAATTTGCTCGATTAATCGAATAAGGGTTTTAAATTGTTCGAATTATGTTCTTGAATAATTCAAATAATTTTATCCAATGGAAAAACATACCTACATCTTTATTCAAATTGATAATTTAATTATACTATTATTAAACAAAAAAAAAAAAAAAACAAAAAAAAAAAAATTTGTAGTTAAATAATAGATAAACAATAAAATAATAATTCGGTTGTACTACGCATACAACTCTAAAACATTTAAATAAAATAAAAAAAAATCAAAAACCCGTCTGCAAATATACAGCTTTTAATGCAATAAAAAAGATCGAAAGAAGATTAAGGAAAACGAAATTAAAACAAACTATTAGGGATTCACAAGGTGTCATAAAATCATATGTCTTAAATAATAACATGAAAAAATACGACTGTTGTGAACAACCCCTCAAAATTTAGTGTGCTATTTTGAATTTAAGTCAGCTGTTTTAAAACAAATATAAAAAAAATAAATATTTACCTAAAATCAAAATGTTTTTTAATTCTAATTAATAAATTAAATTAGATCTTTCCTGACTATTTTCCATTTTTCAGACGCAAACCACAAATATTTTATTTTGTTTGTTTACCAAACATCAGACTCCTAGGCCGATCCAATTTGACGCCGCAAGTGTTTTGTTACAAAAAATGCTAGCCGCAGGTTAAATTCGAATGTTAGCCGGATAAAACTATACCATCAACGGCGACGGCTAAAAAATTATAGCCGATCGGCTCAGTTGCGCGGCGCAGGTCTCTTCTGATTAATTACGACAGTACAATAAACATAGCGAGCAAAGTTTTATTAATTTAAGACATTTTTTGTTTACAAAGCAACAACAATTTTTTTAAACACAATACTAACCATTGTAAAACGTTTTAACATTATGACAATACAACATGGTAGCACACCTTGTGAATACCCCATATGTATAAACAAAGTTAACACTTCTTCGGTTTAACAGACTATAAAATGATCTGAAAACCAAGCTTAAGTACTATTTACTTAAGTCTAGTTTACAAGTCTTACGTATTCCATAATACTTTGTGAGATAGAAATCTAAGGAGTTTTGTTGCGACTGTCAAAAATCTAATTTAACATAACAGTTTGTGTTCACACCATCACACAAAGTATAAACACTCACACATGAAATAAAATGCAACCCTGATCCAATGAAAAGTATTATTGTTTAGAAATTTTTCAAAAAACGATGAAGTGGTATGGGATGTCTAACTTTTTTTCATAATACTTGTCATTTTTCTCACACATGCATTCACACTATCAGACTTTTACATATTCATCCTTATCGTAGTTGGCGAATTTAAAATATGCCTACGACTGTTTGGTAATAGATTAAAGGAAATAAATTCACGTTCTCTTTAATCTATTACGAAACTGTCGCAGGCGTATTTTAAATACGCCAACCACGATAAGGGTGATTACTTGAAGTTTTTGACATGTATTAATACAAAGTATAATAGTGTAAACTAGCCTTTAGTAGCAGCCGGGAGCTATAATTTTTTTTAGTGTAATTTTTGTAATATATCCCGTCTACTTAACTTAATGCAGGCATTTAATATAGGCTTTAAGCTCATATTTTTTTCAATGATGCCGCAATGCCGTTAATTTTTTATTTCCTGTGACATATTGAGGAAGTAATACTATTGGTAAAAGCTTTTTAAATTGAAATTTGACTAATTGAAGCACATTCAAAAAATGGTTAATATAACTAAAATAATTTATGAAAAAGAAATAATTTGAATTATTTTTGTATAAATAAGTTTAAAAATGCTTCTGCTGGAATTATCGAATTACTTTCTTAGCTGAAGTTGAATAGTTTCTTGCGAGCCTTAATTTTCTGACATTAGGGTAAAATACTAGGGATAAATACTAGAACGAGATACTTGAAGCCCCTAAGGGCAAACATTGTTATTTTCGAGATAAAAACATTGGTCTATCACAGTTTAAGATATAAGATATACAAAAAAACTTTATATGAGAGGGTGTACGGCGCACTTTTTTTTTCTTGTAAGGTGGTACGCTTTAATGTACATATTTGTTAATTGTCGTTCTATAATATAAATATCCAATATTAAAATATTTATGTATTTTTACATGTACAAAATACTAATTTAATATGTGTCTTTTAAGTTACTTGGTACTTTTTCTGCAGAGCGGTCACTAGCCAATTTTTTAGTCATTTTTATTTACCTAAATTTTCTTAAAGTTTTTAAAATTTTTAGACCAAAAAATGTTAAAATACTGCATTAGTTGTGTTGAAACGTTGAATTTTTCTTATTAAGTTAGCGCAAAATCCATTTTATCGATACTTTAAGCTTTTCGTTTATCAAAGATTTTTCTTAAAAAATTGATTTTGTTAGGTAATTGAAAAAAATTCTAAGATAATACTTAAGTATCCAATTTTCCGAGTTTTGGTTCTGTTCGAGTAATTAATCGATTTTTGAAATTTCTCGATTAAAATGTGCGAATTACTTGAATAATTCGAATAATTAAAGTTATATATTATTATTATATTAATTTTTTTTCACTTTTTATTTATTGAATCTTCATATATTAAATATGAACTAATAATAATTAATCAAATCTTATCCTAATATGTACTTTATTTTATGTTCTGCCAGTGCCAGACAAAAATGTTCTTCATCACGGGTTCTGTTCACATATATAGGTTTTTGTTTATCGCTCATCTAAATGGGTAAGTGCTGCAGTGTCTCTTTTCCTTAAGCGAGTGTAGCCGCTATCATTTAAAATATTTCGAGCTAGTGGGTTCGGATGCAATTTGAGCCTTTTTAAGTATTTGACTGCATATTTCGTAATCATAGTTTTAACTAATGGCACATTGAGATCCTTGTGAATATTTGAGTTTTTAACATACCAAGGGGCAGCTGTGATTATTCGAAGAAGTCTATTTTGGCGCCTTTGAATTTTTTCGATATTACAGGCCAAGGCAGTGCCCCATAACTGAATGCCATAGTACCAGATTGACTTTAAGATGGAGTTGTAAAGTAGAAGTTTGCAATCGAGACTAAGGACAGAGTTTCTTCCAATAAGCCAATGAATTTTGATGGCTTTTAGTTTCATTTAATTTAATTTTGCTTCTATATGGCATTTCCTCGTTAATCGCCGATCCAGATGTATACCGAGATATTTTACATGCGAATTTTGAGGTATTATTTAATTATTGATTTTGATAGGGGGCATGATTTCCGGCGCAAGGTGAATGCTATAAATACGCATTTTTGCTCATTGACCTTTATCATCCATTGTTTTAACCAGAGTTCTAGTTGAAATTAATGATCCTGTAAGTAACGCTTCTTGACTGTTTCCGAGGTATATGTATACTAAGTATAAAAGTGAGCCCAGATGCTTCCCTGAGGGACTCCAGCGTCAATTTGCTAGAGAGAACTTAAATAATCACCTTCTTTAATAATTAACTTTCCACCGATTAAGTAGCTTTCTAACAGCTTGTGTGTGTTTACTGGTAAGTTTAGCTTCAATTTATGTACACACAATACTTTCCTTGTTTAGGTATCATGTTAACTAGGGAAAGTTCCCATTCAGGCGTAAAATAGCCTTAAAAATTAAAAGAATAATTTTCTTTGCTATTCTGGGTAGCTCCAAATGCATTTTGTTACTGATCTTATCAAAACCTTAAAACTAAAAATAAAAATTAAACAAAAATGTTGTTAAACAATAAAATAACAATTCAATTGTACTACGTATACAAAAAACTCCAAAACTGCAAAAATACAGTTTTTAATTTTTAAAACAAAATTAAAATATACTACATATTTATAAACAAATTAAACGCTGCTTTAGTTTAACAGTCTATAAAATGATCTGAAACCCAAAGTTTTTTAGTACAATTATGTTATTAGCAGGCGATACCCAATAATTTTTTTTTTTTTTTGTTTATAATTACAAACATTTTTGGCGAGTAATTTCCTTACGTTACAGCTATTACACACCAAAAATGATACAGTAACAGTTTAGTGAGAAAAACATGTTTGTTTCAACTTATGGTATTTTTGTTTCAGTTCTCACATTTCAATCGAAAAGTTTTTCAACGCGGGAGTTACAGAACATTGGCACAAAACACCAAAGTTGCCAAAAACGGAGAAAATTTCGATCCGAATCGAAAAGCAGAATAGGGGTCTTTATTAAAGGTAATTTTACCTTTATTAAAGGTAATTTTACACACCTAATAAGTAGATACATATATCTGAATAAATGTATAATATAATTTTTTCTTAAGTAGCAAAGTGCATGAGTGTTGGTTAACTGATGTGAACTTTATCTTTTTTGCATAAGGGGGATTGTCTTTTATAAGATGACATATATTCTTATCGTAATGAAATTTTCCTCGAAATGTTTTCTCTTTTCGCTAAAAAAAAGTTATGGTAAAAACCATTTCGAAAGAAAATCTTTTAATTCACTCTTGCTTTAATGGCCAATTTTCAGGATTGATATTAAAACACAATTATGTTTAAAATCGTTTTAAATACAAAATTCTCTTCTTCACTAAATACTTAAATCAAACTTAATTCACCGATGTGGTACACTTAATTTCAACTTAAGTTTCTATTGTAATATTTTAGCAAGGTGGCCTCAATATCACGACAATACAACAACAAGAGGCAAAGCAATAACAATCAGTTGTTTTTTGAGACCACCTTGTAAATAAATTTACTTGTTTATGATTTTTTTTTGTATTTAGTAGTGCTACCATACTTTTATCTTATTTAAATAAGACTTTTCAAATAAAACTCAAAAAATCAATCTGTATTTAATTACGATTTAGGTTTTTATGAAAATTAACTTAATTTAGATTTAATTACTATCCTGAAAATTGGGCATAAGTAAATGAAATACGATGTAAATTTGAATCTAATGCACAATATGATAATAATGTAAATCAAGCGTAGAATATAAAAAACGAAAAACGAATTGGAAACAATTAAAAATTTTAATTATTAACAATCAAAATTAACAAAATTTTAATCAATTTGTCACGATTTACAATTATCAATATATTAATGATAGTTAAATAAAGAATTTAATTTTTTGAATAAAGCCAGGTTGAAAGTAATAGCACTTTTCTTGAGGTGTTCACAATGTAAGCAAAAATTGGAAAAAAAAATTTTAAATTGTGCCCCAAACAAAAAAGTTTGTTATTCCGTTCGTAACACATCAAATAAATAATTTTAATTTATAAGATTTTGATATTAATTGAGAAACATTTTTAATGCTTACATATTTATTATAATAAAAGAAAATAAAAAATTTTCGCTGATGTTGACTCGCTTTTGACGCTTATAGTTTATATATTCTAGATCCTTGTGAAATTCTAAAACATCTGGCCATGTCCATCCGTCTATTATCAAAGACTTAGGAAGATGGAATTTAGTAAAATTGATATTTAGGCGACAGATTCGCTTGACATTAAAAATGGGGCATTATATAACGTTGTTCTCATTAAAAAGCAACCTCCGGTATAAGACTTTCAGCATTATAATGGCCATAAGAGATGATTTAAAGTTATACAACAAATGATCGGTTACAAAAATAGCTCAATTCGGTACACCATGACTGCTTTCGAAGTTTTTTAAACCGACAATGTTTAAACATTTATAAATGTCACGGCTTACAACTCAATTTAGTTGTGTTGCAACTTCGACAACTTAACTCAAAAATGCTAGTAATCACTGATCAGTTGTAAATATTTAATGCTTTTGTTAACCGCACTAGCACAAGGTTGTAAGCAATAATACAAAATTTCAACTGAACTAGAGTTGAGTTGTAAATCGTGATAGGGACAAAAGAAATATTTATAAAAACTATTATTTTAGGTTAAATATCACTTGTGTGAACAGCCTGTTGTATTTTCATTTGATAAATTGGTATAAACTAAAAATACTGCCTTAAAATTGTAAACAAATACCAGCTGAAAATAACACACTAAAAATATGACAGTCTTAAAATTATAGCACTAATATGACGCAATATTTGTGTGTTTTGTAATTGTGTGTTTTACTTGTCAAATATTTTATTTTTTTTTTCAATTGGGATATTCAAACAGTATGCTTGTTTTCTCGTGCTATTATTTTTAGACATATGACTACCCTTTGAATCCCCCAAATAAAAAGTCTAGTCGGAACTTCTACAATATTTCGGATCTTTTTCGCCTATCACAGCACATTAAAACCCCTTTTAATATCGTCATTATATAGAACTCGAAAGATTGCGGCCATTTGTTCCTACAAGGAACCACAGGACATAATATATATAATATATAAATAGATCAAAACTTGACGAAAACTTTATTACTTTCATTATAATTTCGACACATTGTTCTAGGACTTATAACCTTTTCAAGGAAATGGTCGTGCACCAATACCGTGAATAACAAGGGATCCGAAATTAAAGCATAGGACTTCAAGATCATGGAAAACAAATTTTGAAGTGGTCTCAATCGGTTTAAGACTTCATGTTGTCCCCATACAAATTTCACTCTGGAATAGGGCTTGTTGAAACATATTGCATTCCTTAGCCGTCACTCTAAAATATAGCAGCATTAATATCGCACATATAGTAACACTTCTTGTATAGCTTCGGTAGCAGCGGCCACTCTAACATCAAAACTTTGAATAGTGTCACTTATTCCGTTTGAAATATTGTACTTCATTTCAAGCAGTTGAAGGTAGTGATTATTTTCTGTAGATAATGTAATTATTTTTATTTGTGTTTTAGTGAATATAAAAGCTTTTTAAAATAAACCTTTTTAAACCCTTTAATTCTAAAAAAAATTTAAACTTTTGTATTTACTTAAATTCTTTCGTACCACTGTCAAATCTATCATAATAGTGCGTTAGTTAATAATAAATTAAAAACCATTTTACAACTTAACCCTATTCAGGTAGAAATGAGATAGAAAATAATAAATTAAACAAACAATAATAATATTCTTATGTATTAATATAAAAGCTTGTTAAAATGTATTGGAGCATACACTTGTGTTCATTCAATTATAATATTGACATAATAAAGGGAAAATGTTTACTACTAAAACAGATTATTAAAATTGTTAATTAATTTTTAACAACTTAAAAAAGGCTTTTTAGTTTCGTTGCTCTTGTTTTTATATTTAAAAATTTATATTACATTGTTTAATAAAAAATGTAATAAAATTTAAAATTGTTTATACATTTTAGCAAAACCTGTTAGTTGCAATAACAATGTTGCCAATTTTTATTGAGTTTCTAATGTTATTTAAAAAATGAATACTGATAATGCAATTGCAAATGCAACAACTCCTGGTGAGTCATCAACAGCAGCAACATTATCAAATTCAACTACAACAACTGTTTCAGCAGTAACAACATCAAACGGCTATGATTCTCAGCAACAAAATCGCCATTCTCCTTTACAACAACAACAGCAGCAGCAACAACAAACGCAATTAAATGAGGTAAATTAAATACCAAAACATTTTTAACATACTGTAAATGTAAAGTCATTAACATTCATTTTGTGTTCAAAAATGCATCATTTAAAATTATTTTTAAAATAAGAGTATTGATTTTGTCACTTTAACATACAATGGGCAATTCCACGCATAAGTCTACCATCAATGGAAACAATTAATTTCTGATTTTAGTAGTAAAAATACTTAAGTATGGTGGCATAATTATGTTACTTTTAAGTTTTTATAGTGGCAACAATTTTTTGATAACTTTTTAAAAAAATTGATATTTTATAAGAATAATTGTGATTTAGTTGAACTGTTAATTTTCATTTTCAATTTCAATATTTTTAGTTAGGCTTGAGTTCATCAAATTTAATTTTCATTAAATTATTTTTACTGAAGGAAGGAATTTTACAACATGAATTTTTTTTTTTAATTTATTGATAATTTTCTTGGCTGAGCTTTTGATATTTTTTAAAAAAATTAGAATTAAAAAAAAAAAAAATTTGCTCGATATCGTATGGGGCGATTAGACCCCTTTAATGGTATTTCATGAGTCGTTTTACTAAAATTTGTGAAATTTTGAGATTTATATTGGAAGTATAAATAAATTATCGCTGTTTTTTTTTTTTTTGTAAAAACTGTGTTAGCAGCAGTTATGGCAAAACTTATTCAGAAAAAATGCTAGATTTTGTTAAAAAATGCTAAAAAAATTTATATAAAAAATAAAGAAAAATCTTCATTAAATTAAGGGCCAAGCATATTCTTTATAATATGTTGCTTTTTTACCTTTGCTTTCGCGACGAGGAGTCAAACTGCTTTTTATAAAGATTTGTCAGATGATTGACAGGTGCATATGAACTGTGCACAGCACATAAAATTAATATCGCCTCTGCTGAAAGTTGTAACAAATTCGTTTAAAAGGGATTGGATGGTTTGTTATGCCCGTAACATTTTTGTGCCTTCTTGTTTCTACATGTTCCTCCAGGCCACTAAATTTAAAAACATAATCGCATTTGCAGTAATTTCAAAAGGTTTTTTCATTTGTTTCTTTCACCCATTTTTTCAACTTTAGGCGCCTTAGCCAATCCAAAAAATTATAAAAATGTTTTCCTTTTTTGATTTTTATTTCAGTTTATTTATACCGACATTAATATAGATGAGATTCTACCGAGTATTTACCTGTTGTCTGGGTAAATACCGGGAATATTCCTTTTTTGGGTATTTATAAAACACAGATGAATATGGCAATGATTTAAAATTGTGAAGAAGATATGTGTTTATTAGTGACGCTAATATTGATTAAAATAATTAATACATTTTTATCAAATTTTGTACAAAACGCTTATACCCACCGTTTGGGTAAAAACCAGGGTATTTACCAATTCTTATCAAAAATTCCCTATTTACCGGGTATTTACCAATTGGATATTTACCCTCTTCCCATCTATACACGTAATTCCTTATGGTTTTCCAGTCAAAGTTCCTCAGGGATCCTAAACCCAACATGACATCGGTCCCGTGGTGTTTTGATCTTATTTCGACGAATACCTGACAGTGGCAGAGAAAGTGTTCCAGCTTCTCGCTTTCCTCGCTATACGCTCTACACTAGGCAGATTCCGCCCGTCCAATTTGATGTAGTTGTACCCGTAGTCCTGCATGACCAGTCAGGATACGTTTCATCATACTTACTTCGGACTTACTCCCATTGAGGAGGCTTCTTGTTCTCCTCTCATCTGGATTACCCCATTAAATCTTAGTTGTCCTACCCACAGTCCAACTATTCTAACTGGCCGTGTGGATTTTACTAGCCCACGCCTTCAATTCCGATTTCGTTGCCCCAAACGGCTTCGCATTCGTCAGATTAACTGCTTCGAGTTCTCTTCCCCCGATAGCTAGTATATTGGCCGATTATCCCCGAATGTCTAGGCACCCATATGATACGGATCCCGTTACTCGAGGAAAATTCGGATATGGACCTTCTACATTCCAATAAGGTCGTGGACTTAACCCTATTAACTGATATTGCCTTATTGTCCTTTGGTTGTCGGTAAATATGTTAGCGTCTACCCGCCTCATATTCGATTCAATCCATCTCACAGCCGTAATAGCACGGACTTCCACCTGGAAGCTTGTGTTGTGATCTGGAAGACGGTAGAGTATCTTGGTTTTTTATAAAAGAAAACAAGATTCCTAAAATTAATAAACCCGACAAATGAAAACCTAAACATTTTAAAACAAATGGTGAGACATTCTGTCTTATTCTCAACGAGAAAAGATATCTTATGACTCGATTAAAAACAAATCTTAATTTCTAGAATACATATAGCCAACTGTTCCAGAATACACCTCCATATTTAATTAACATTATAAATAAACATTATAAAAATTAAAGTTCCAAGAACCGATCCTCGAGGCACACCACTGTGAGCTGGAAGCAAGCTAGAAGTACGATTAACACTACACTGAAAAGAAAATTCAATCCATCCATACTTAAATCAATCCGAAGCTTCCGAAGAATCCGAAGCTTGAATCAAGTACAAAAATATTGATTTAAGTACGGATTCTTCAAGTGCGATATACCTAACTTATCCATATTTTATCTCGAATTCGTACTTGAAATGATCCGAAAATGAGATTGATTAAATTAAGATTGAATCAATCTCAAAATGCTCTTGATTCAAGAATTATTAAGTTGAATTAATCCCGAATTCGTACTTTAAATGATCCAAAAATTAAATTGATTTAAGTAAAACTAAAATTGATTCAATCTCAAAATGCGCTTGATTCAAGTATTATTAAGTTGATTTTATCCCGAATTCGTACTTGAAATAATACGAAAGTGATATTAGATTGATTCTTACCTAAAACATTTATCCCAGAGACAGACGGAGAATATAATGTTTTCTACTTTAAAATTGTATGTACATATTTAACTAAAAATATTTACTAAATAAGAACTTTTGCTGTGGACTTTACTTTTTAAAGATGAAAATAATGTATGTTTTTCATCTCGTTTTGTTGTTTTTGCTGTTTCTACACAAAACAAGCAAATCGCCTTTTAGCTACTTGTGTGGTTCTTTTGTAGTGTCTACAACAAACTTAGAGATGAGACTAATAAGTTATACTACATTTACACCTACGCAAAATCTAGTACTTACGAGATTTCGAGCCAAATCTAGTTGTTTTTGACTAGATTTCCCATACAAAACAAAATCTATTTCGTGACAAGATTTCGACGAAATCTACTCAAAATCTAGTAGTACTTAATGATGCAACTATGGTTTTTACAATATAGCACTAAAAAATATTTCCCTGCACAAGAAAAAATGACATTTAAAAACAAAACAAAACAAAAATTGTTAAAAAAAATATTAAAAATTTTTATAAAAATTGTAAAAAAATTAAAAACACGAATAATATTGATAAAATAAATATCGTTGATTATTAAAAAAAAGGTAATGCAAATTTTTTAATGTATATTTCTTTTTGTGTTTGTGTGTGTAACGAAAAAACTTTAAGTCAGCTGTTGTGTTATAAAAACAAAATCTCGCTAATGTCAAAAAAGTACAATGTAAACGCACTAGATTTCGAAGAAGATTTTAAATCAAATCTACAAGATTTCGGCCTAATGTAAATGTAGTATTATATGCAATTTTACTTACAAAATGGTGCTACCAATAAAAAATTCAATCTTTTATTTACTTGGTTTAAGAATTGTGTAGTTATTTTAAGAAATTCCAGGATTGATTTTCAAAAGTAATCCCATTTAGGATTGTTTTAAGAACGTTTTAGGGCTAATAAATCAGTGAAAGTTTACCATTTTTGCACCCTTTTTTGACGCGGCTTAGCTCACGGGAGATTATCGCTAGAGCCAAATGTTTTGGGAATCATCATAAAAAATGCCAAAGTTTATTTTTAGTGGGGTACAACTTAAACTTTTTTTGAGTCGGTCTAATGTATTAGGGTATTCAATTAATTGATGTTTTGTATTAATCGATTAATCGCGCGAATAATTTTTCGAGGTAAAACTTTAATCGAATAATTTTAATTTTGTCTAGTTAAGAAGTTTAAAAATACCAAAATATTTTTGTTTAACATAAAAATTTTATTAAAAAAAATAACAACAATTTAACAAAAGGTACTTCATGTAATAAAAGAGGAAAACTTTTTAAATAAAAAATAGCATCAAAATTTAAGCTAATCTTCTAAAATATAAATATATAAATGTTATAAACGATTTCCTTCTTTTGTTTTGATTAAACTTGATTTAGAAAAGATTCTTTCACTTATTTTTGACGTTGGAGAGGTTGAAAGTAAAGCATTAGAAAGCATATCGTCGGGTTAATATGCAAAGCTACTAACTTCCTTTCAGCACATTTTACAGGAGACACAAAAAGCTTTTTAATTTTCCTATTTGGAGCTTGATAGAAAACTAAAAATACAGTTGGTTTTACACACTTCAAGACTCAAATTGAAGAAAAACTACATGCTGGTCGACGATGCGTATCTTTCTCTACCACACGGCATCAAAATCTTATTTTACATAAAAAGTGGAGATAGCAGGTTTGCATATTAAGCCGACAATATTCAATTTCTCCGTTCTTTTTCTTGTCTTTTTTAAAAGTTAGTAGTCTACCATTATACATTGGGGTTTCAGTCTTTGTACTATACTTTAAAAAATTGTTACTCGAAGGAAATGTTTCTAAGTTACGAAACAATAAAAGGACATTTAAAACGTACCGGCTTGTTTTTTACATAAAAGAAAAACTAATACTATGAAAAAACTAATTTTCGATTAATCAACATAAATTATTCGATAATCGAATAAAAGCAATTTTAAATTACAGTTAATCGCCCAAAATTAATCGATTAATCGAACAATAGTTAATCGTTTGAAGACCCTAATATGTATATATAAAATGGGAAATGGGGTAATTTTTTTTTACCATATCTATTATTATAACCTACTGAAAATATTGAAGTCAATAAACAATTTTTTGTTATAGTAGGTTGATTTTGCATAACAAATATAAATGAATTTTGTATATACGTGTGTACAATTTAATGTATGTATGTATGTTAATGTATATTAGCGTGGCCGTTATTTTTTTTTTTTATTTCTTATATTCTCTCCCCCCAAATCGGTTCAGTTTTATGTAAAATAAAATACAAAAAAGAAATTCATAGCGATAAGTTGTGTTTTAGGGGAGGGGGGTGTCCGCCCCTAAAATTTTGCCTTAAAGCTCATTTATTCAAATGTAATTTGGTTGCATATGACTATATTTTAAAAAAAAACATTTTACAAGAATATGATATATGGCAATATTTTAGCTCTTCTAACCAACAACATTAGCCAAATACCAAAAATTATTTATACCAAAATTAAATTATGGTTAAAATGATCAAAAATAAGAAAAACAAGTTAATTTTGCTTTAAAAATCTTGACTAACAGCAATTTATTTGAGAAAAATAACCAAAGAGAACCCAAAGAATTGCTCTACTTTACCGCTATTTGGCAGCGCAGCTTGTGAGAATTAACGAATTTTTATTTTCATACAGAGGTTTGCTTCCCAGTTTGCAATTTTTGCGAATTTTAGCCATGTTCGCGATGGAAGCGATTTTTTCCTGTTACTCTTTACAGCTTTAATGATTTTTAATAATTACACTGTGCTCAAAATGGACACTTTTTTTAGACAATCCAATGGTGCCCACCGTTTTTTTTTTTGGGTTAGCTCTTGTTTTCGAGATATACCGTTATTTCGAAAATGTAGGAGGTTGCACAACATACATAATATATTCGCGTAACTCATAAACGGTATAGTTTATTGAAATTACTAAAAAAAAAACCGAAATTCCGCAATAAAATTTCCTTAAAGAAAAGTAAATTAATATGAGCAGTCGTTTTAGAAACCTTTTTTCGAAATTTTTGTTTTTTAAAAATTCATAAAAAAAATTGTACATATAAAAAACGAAGCTGCAAACAAAACATGAACAAGTTCTCGCAATAAGCATCAATCGTCACGGCTCGGCAACAAGCGGCCACTCTGTACGCACGCACTCTTACTCTTGTTCATAGTATAAAAAATAAGTTATTGAAATATTCGATGTTATTATACAGAATATTTTAATTAGGAAAGGTCTGATGATAACAATTATCCATTATATTTAACTTACATCATTTTCACTTTTGACATTATGTGTTTATACAATATTAGAGTTTCTTAATATTTTAGATAATATCTAAAATATTAATATTAATATTATAAATAAATATGCACTTTCATACACTAAATTCATATATGTACATCAAACAAAGAATTGTTAATAAAATACACATTATATGTATATGCAAGTACATAGCAAAAATTTTACTTATAAAAATATCGAAAAACCATTAGATGTATGTATATCATATCATATGTTGTTCTAATCTCATTTTAACACATAAACCGTTAAGTATATCAAAACTCATTTGAATTGTCGTTAAACTAATAACTAAACCGAACATTTTAAAGGCTAATAATAATATTTCAATGAACTGAATATCGATTAAATCTAAAAAATGTTACAGTCGCGAAATATTTTAACTGTTGTTCAACCGCCAAATCAGGCATCTCAACAATATATGTCGACGCCAAATATTATAAGTATTCAAAATGCCGGAGGTGGTGGCGCTGGTTCTGGTATTGGCCACTTATCGCCATCACCAATATCGTTGACTGCAACGACAGCACCTTCTTCTATTGTTGTTGACCACAAACATGTTGTAACGCATCAACCGACTATAACATCTACAAATTCCGCAACGACACAACCAACAACTGTGGGTGTTGCTTCTAGTTCAGTCGCTGTACCCATGAGCACTACGTTAGTGTCTGCACATGAATCACATTTGCTGCATCACCATCAGCATCATGTGCATCATCATGTAAATCAAGCTGCTGGCACCCCGTTACTTCTAAGCAGTTCTGGTCATTCAACTCCAACGTCTACAACAGGAACACTTTTAGCCAATAATCCGCAAAATGTAAGACCTAAATAAATATAAGAAAAGAAATTGAAAGAAATTAATAAATACAATGTGTAAAAAATTAAGATTCAATACCCCATACAGATTCTTTGTGAAATTAAAGAAAAGAAAAAAACATTAATTTGATTAAGTATTTAAAAAAAAATATTTTCCTAGATTTATTAAGTTTTAAGGTTTTGTTTGCTTAATATACTGATTTAAAACCTTTATTAGTTGAAAATTATTTTGATTTTAATTTAACTCGATTTTTGTAATCTCTATTTTTCAGTTGGGTAAATATTGGGTTGTGACAAATTTGTTTCAAGGAGGGCCTGGTCAAGCGGCCCAATATAACGAAGGAGGTGTAAGCCACAGTCAGACATCTTTAGCAGGAGTGCCTTCATCAACATTAGTGCGTGCTATATCCACAACTGCAGGCAGCCCAACAGTGGTAACAAAAACTGAAGCAGTTTCTAGCAGTGCGGGAACACTGCAAATACCACAAACACAAATGTTATCTCAGGCGGGAATAACACAACAGTTGCCAAATGGCACCATTATAACAACACAGGCACAGCAACAACAACAGCAGCAGCAAAGACATGTGACGGAACATCAGCAACAACAACAGCAGCAACAGTTGCATGTTCATGGTAAGTTTTCGAAAGTTTAAAAATTATAAGCTTAAAATTAATTTATTGTTTTGATCCATTAAGCCTTAAACAATGCAGAAGATAATCATCAGCAGCAACAGCAACAACAACAGCAAATGAACCAACAGCAACATGTTGCTGTGCTACAAACAAGTGATACCATTAAAGAAGAAAAACCTTTTATTTCAAATGGCAAAATAACAACAACAAATCAACAGATCATTATGCAGCATATATCAACTGCAGCAACTTCGGGCAGCCCGGCTAACTCGGGAGCTACTACTATTACTTTGGGTACTCCAAAAACAGAAATTAAAGACGATGGTAGCGTAGTGATGAGTGGAAAACTGCAGCCTGGCATTGAAATGTATAAAGTAAATATTGAAGATATATCTCAACTGTTTACTTATCATGAGGTATTTGGTAAACTACACGGCGATGTAATGAATCATCCTTTGGCAGCAGCACATGCCGCATTACCAGCTGCCGCCAATAGTAATATAGCGTCAGTTGTTACTGCATCAACTACTAGTGCAAATGAGGTCAATAATTCATCAGGCGCCACTGTAGTAACCAATAGTGTCCCTATAACTGAATCCACCAGTACGAGTTCGGTGGGTACTGGTGTAGTTGCTACCACTAGTACAGCGTCCAACTTAACATCCATAGCAACAAACTCAAATACAGTAGCTACCGCTACTTCTACAGCAGCTGGTGTACCTCCTGCAGGCTTATTAATGCCAAAAATGGAGGGAGGCATTGCTAGTGTGGAACAAAATACTGTTACTTTGGCTCCCGATGGCACCGTGGTGTCGACTGGCGAACATGTTTGCGATATATGCGGTAAAATGTTTGCCTTCCGCTATCAGTTAATTGTACATCGCCGTTATCACACCGAACGGAAGCCATTCAATTGCCAAGTTTGCGGTCAAGGTTTTTTTACTTCTCAAGATCTAACTCGCCATGGAAAGATACATATTGGTGGTCCCATGTTCACGTGCTTAGTATGTTTTAATGTTTTTGCCAACAATGCCTCTTTGGAGCGTCACATGAAACGCCATTCAACGGATAAACCCTTTGCTTGTACAATATGTCAGAAAACATTTGCTCGCAAAGAACATTTGGAAAATCATTTTCGTTCACACACTGGTGAGACACCATTTCGGTGTCAATATTGTGCTAAAACATTTACACGCAAAGAACACATGGTAAATCATGTGCGTAAACATACGGGCGAGACACCACATCGTTGCGAAATTTGTAAGAAATCATTTACGCGCAAAGAACACTATGTTAATCACTATATGTGGCACACTGGTATGTAACCGATAGAATTAACAATTTTTTTTTATATAAGTATACTCACATATTTATTGTATAAAGGATTAAGCTCTATAATAACAGATTTCGATTCGATTGTAAGACATTTAAAATAATCACGATCTATTTTTTTTTTCTTTTGAAAATTCTTAAAGGGGATTTTAATTTTGAATGAATTTTAGGCCTTAATTGTGTAAAACGCAGCCAAAAATTACATTGAAAGCACCAACAAAGTCAAAAATATTTCATAATTCAGAAGTTCATATTGCGTTAAAAAATTCATATTGCGTTAAAAAATTGTCAACGCCACAAGATATGCAGCTTTAAAAATTTTAAAATTAAATACAAGTTTCTGTAGAAAGCAACTACAAAATTATGACTTTGTTTTTGTTTAAAATGTTGTTTCTGAAGAGGAGTCAATGGTCGATGGCATTTTTAAATCACTCTCAGCATGATTTTTTTTTTTTTAAATTTTTGAACTATCATTTAAAATTCAATATGAACCTTAATCCTAATCTATTTCTTAACATATTTTTTCAAGTAAAGATTTCTAATCAATACATTTCGGAAATAAAAATTCGACACAAAATCTGGGTATTTTAGCATACTCTTAAGGTAAATTTATTACCGCTTTTTATCCACAAAAAATAAAGGCATGAGTATCAAAAAAGGGGTATGCTAGAAAATAACAGCATGTACAGAATTTTTTTCTCGACCAAGCGGTTGTCAAAATCTTAATCTAAGACGAGTTCTAAGGTTTGCCCAAGAAACCATGGATCTAAAATCAAAATCGAGCTTCCAGTTTTTAACAACAAAATTTTCTTTTCGAATTTTATATTTTTTTTAAAATATGCTAAAATTAAATTGAAAAAATTTTCCAATCCCGCCAAGATTTTGTCAGATGTTGTGTACTGATAACCAAGATTTTCCTACCAAATTTGGAAACTTTACCTCTTGTCGTTCTACAGATAAACGTAAATTTATAATGTCTTTGTATGGGAGGTCCCTCCCACTTAAAATGTAAAAAAAAATAATATATCCTATTATGTATTGTTATTTTGTTAAGTAAATTGTTTGAAAATATACAGCCGCATTCATAATGAAAATTTGGCATGAAGTTAGCACAAAGTTATTTCTTAATACACTTGTGAAAAACAGCCGTTTAATTCAAACAATTTTGTTGTTTTTTTTTTAATTTACTGGCTGTTTTTGAATTCGCTTTCTTTTTTTAATTAAGTTGATTTCAAAAACTTCTTAAAATGTTCATATGCGGAGGAAAAAACAAAAAAGAAACAAAAAATTAAATGACAAAACCAGCGATGATTAATGCAAAACGTGTTGCATTTTTGAGCAATATAATGTAGCAACATTAAAATTCAGAATTGATTTAATAAAAGTTGACAGATGCACAAAAGTTTGTTATGAGCTAAATCTGTGCTAAAAAGCTGCTAAGCTTAATTGGCATTCTAGTTAGCAACTCGTTAGTGTACAAACTGTGGCTAACTTTTTTTTTGTCAAAATTCAAAATTCATTTATTGATAATGTTATATAATTTAACAACGTTTTTAATTCTAACCCCGCTAAGCCAGTGGCTTGTCAGCAGTTCATTTTATCGTTCGTGGTTTGGCAATTAATTCAATAGATTAAAAATCTGGATACAAAAATATCTTGTCGCTTAGAAAAATGCTTAATTGCGCCTTGGGAAACTAACGGGTTTCTGTCCGGGATATCGTGTCTACTACGTTCATCCATGTTATGAAAACGGCTGATAGACAGCTAGCATAACCCAGTGCGCTAACGTCATTAAAATTAAAAAAATATTTTTTATGCAGGTCTCGTTTGATAACGAAGTAATCTGTAATTTTTTATTGTATGTATCCCTTTTTAAGAGATACACAAATTTATATTATCTTTGTATGGAAGGTACCACGCCCACTTCTTAAATTCAGTCGACTTTTTAACAAATGTTTCGAACTGATAACCAATGTATTTGTACCAAATTTGGAAACTTTAGCTCTTAATGATCTCGAGATATGCAGAAATCTATAATGTCTTTGTATGGGGGAAGTGGACATGTACTTATTCCGCCTACTTTTCGACAGAGGTTGTGAATTGATAACCCAGCCATGTGTACCAAATTTGTGTAAGCTATTGCCGTTCTTCAGGTATACAAAATTTTATTTTGTTACGCGCCCACTTATCTAATTCCGCCCACTTATTGCAAGCTGTTGTGCATTAATAACCAAGCTGTTTGACCCAAATTTGGAAACTATCTATTGCCGAACTACAGCTATCCGGAAAACATATTGTCTTTGTATGGAAGGTGCCACTTATCTAGTGATTTTCATACGGGAAAAAATCCCGGAAAATTTGTGTGGGAATTCCCGGGTTTTTTTATTCAGTTATGTCAACTTTACTGCTGAAATAGCTGTTATCCATTAGGCAAAAAAGTCTTATGTCAAAAAAAAGCATTTAAGAGTTTTTGATGGGCTTTAATTCAATTTCTGTTTTCTCTTTTGTTTGGTTTCAATCACTTTAGTCTAGCACAACTGCTTTTAATAGTTATCATCTGCTCTTAGGAAAAAAGTCAATGAAATGCACCAAATAAATAATTTTTAATTTAACATAACGAACAACTATAGTTTCTGACTTAATACATTTTTGCCAAACGCAAAAGAGATGTCAATTCATATCCGATAAGTAAGGCAATGTTTAATGCTCTGAAATTTCGAAAGAAGAAGAGAAAAAAATTTACAGAGTTTTTAATTTCTTTAAAGACCCAGATTTATTTTATAAATACGAAAAAAGTTGTTTCCACTTGCTTAAAAAAATGTTATCATTTTATATGCAGAGCAGCTGCATAAAAGATTTTTCGGATTAGATTCTGTAAGGGATGATGACAAAAGTTATTAATAAAAAACGCTTATTCGATTCGAAGAAAATAATTTTTTTTAAAGGAATTACAATTTTTTAAGAAAGTTCTTTAAAAAACTGTCTAGAGAATTATATAATGTTCCTTTGACTATAAAAGCTAACATCCGTAATAAGGAAATGTGTTTTCTCATTGAAATCTTCTTGATAAAAAATTAGAAATAGGCTTCTGTAAATGCTTATTCCGAACTAATATTCTATTTTTAAATAATATTTTGTTTAAATAATTTACCTTTTTTGGTTTTTTTATTGCTGTTGGCTTTGAATTAATTCTGTGGTAATAAGTGCTTAAGTCTCTTTGTTCAGATTGATAGAAGAACAATTTAAAGCTTTAAAGGTGGCTTTAGAAATTTACTCCGAATTTAATATAATCATCAGTTCTCTGCGGTTATAGTTTTTTAAGTTCTTATTCCTAAACACTCCTAATGTCACAGACAGGAAGTTTTTATTATTCCAAATGTTTTTGCACATTGAAAAAAGATAACCAAAAAGTCATTTTGCTATAACTTCCTCAAAAATCCTACAAAATAATTGAAATTTTGCCCATGTGTACTTTTGAACATGAAGATCTTAAGGTGCCATTAAGTACTTTTTCCCTTTTGCCACAGAAATAAAAAAGTTGAATGCATTTATAAACTTATTTAATTGATCTCAGGAAATGTTATTTGTTCAAATAAATTAAATTAAATAATATTTTGCATCGATTTGTATTGAGCGGAAATTCCCGGAATCCCGGGAAATTTAAAAGTCCGGGAAAGAAAAACTCTACACTTATCCAACAGCTGCGTTTAAGAACACAAAGGTTTTTACTGAACTTTACTGCATTTTACTAAATTGCGTTCGAGTACACAAAATACAATAAATGAGAGCACAAATTGACAGTTCTTGACTGATCAAAATTTTTACTGCAGAAATTTTTTAGCTCTTGCCGTCCTCAAGATATACAGAAATTTATATTGACTTTTTATGGGAGGTGCCACGCCCACTTAAAATTTCAAAAAAAATATATAGCCTTAAGACTTCCCGGAGGTGTACAGAACAAGTGGCCTGTTATTAGTAACAGGGCAAAGTATGGCAATCGTTTTTTGATTACACTGTGCAACAAAAAAAAACAGCCTCAATACTTGCAACGCGAAATGAAACTAGACTGCTGGTAGAGCAAATCTGCCCAAGCGTTTTGAAAAGTTAGTTCGGGTTTTCGAAACTTTGGGCCTTGAAGTTTTTGAATTTTTTAAAAGGCGTTTGGAATTAGTCAACATAAATATACTAAATGTACTTCTGAGCTAAAAAACTATTTCAGATGTCTTCAGTAGAATTTTATGTCGATTCTTTTCTTTTTAAAATTCACTAGTATTTAAAACTTTGTATTTAAATTTCAGGTCAAACTCCACATCAATGTGAAGTATGTGGTAAAAAGTATACACGCAAAGAACATTTAGCAAATCATATGCGTTCTCATACAAATGACACACCATTTCGTTGTGAAATTTGTGGCAAAAGTTTTAGTCGTAAAGAGCATTTTACTAATCATATATTATGGCACACAGGTTGGTTTATATTTATATTTATTTTACATTAAATGTTTTCAAAATAATTTTATTTTTTCTCAGGTGAAACTCCTCATCGTTGTGATTTCTGTTCGAAAACGTTTACCCGTAAGGAACATTTATTGAATCATGTACGTCAGCATACTGGCGAATCGCCGCATCGTTGTACATATTGTATGAAAACTTTTACGCGCAAAGAACATTTGGTAAATCACATACGACAACATACTGGTGAAACACCATTTAAGTGCACTTATTGCACCAAAGCCTTCACGCGTAAAGATCACATGGTTAATCATGTGCGTCAGCACACTGGTGAATCACCACACAAGTGTACATTCTGTACAAAAACGTTCACGCGCAAAGAACATTTAACGAATCATGTTCGTCAACATACTGGTGAATCACCGCATCGTTGCAGCTACTGCAAAAAGACCTTTACACGCAAGGAACACCTTACGAATCACATACGTTTGCATACTGGTGATTCGCCGCACAAGTGTGAATATTGCCAAAAAACGTTCACACGCAAAGAACATCTCAATAATCATATGCGCCAACATTCAAGTGATAATCCACATTGTTGTAATGTCTGCAATAAACCATTTACACGCAAAGAACATTTAATAAATCACATGTCACGCTGTCACACTGGTGATCGGCCATTTGCATGTGAAACTTGTGGAAAATCATTTCCTCTAAAGGGTAATTTACTCTTCCACCAACGTAGTCATACCAAGGGTCAAGAAATGGAAAGACCATTTTCGTGTGAGAAATGTCCGAAAACATTTATTTGTAAAGGTAAGCCTAATCTGCTAAATCTAAGAAGTTAAAGTTGGGCAAACGTACGGCATAATAGTGTTTATTGTTTCGATAAAAAAAACAATACCGAAATTTACTGCCTTTTCATGTATTTCCGAACAAAGACTTGGTTCGCTTAACTTATTTTTAAAACGCAAACAAATTATAAAATATTGTTTTTGGTTTACATGTCAGCTAATCGAACGAAGTCTTCGTTCGAAATCGAAGAACAGGCAATTAATGTACATAATGTGCGTATAAATTTAATTGATATTATTTTCGAATTAAAAAACACAAATTCCGTACTAGTTAAACGCATTACACACATGTATTTTAATATAATTTTAGGACATTTGGTTTCTCATATGCGTTCTCATTCTGGCGAGAAACCACATGCCTGTACTTTGTGTAGTAAGGCATTTGTGGAAAGAGGTAATCTAAAGCGTCACATGAAAATGAATCACCCAAATGCTCCAATGCCACCACCCCCAGTGCCACATCCAGTTATACCAGCAGGAGTTTTGCCTCAAATTAAACAAGAGATAAAACCAGTTATCAGTGAAATAGGTAAGTTTTTCAACAATGTAACTTAAACTTATTTTCGAACATTAATAATTCTTTTATCAAAATTACCTTAGATCCTCTACAAATAACAGCTCCAACAATGCATACCATACAACAAATAACAGCGGGAGGAACGGCAAATACAGTGCAACTAACGACGGGCTTGACACCTTTAGTAACATCAACAATAACATCGCACACTGCACAGAAGCAGGCGACACAACCTCAAGCACAAGTACAGCAAAATCAGTTGCAACAACAGCAACAGCAAGTAGTAACATCACACCAACAACAGCAGCAGGTAACAGCTCATCAACAAGCTTTACAGCAGCAACAACAACAGCATCAACAAAATCAATTATTGCAGTTGTCATTACAACAGGCCGCTGCTGCTGCAGCAGCTCATCAGCAAATTCAACAACAACAGCAGCAGCAGCAGCAACAACAACAACAACAACAGCAGCAGCAGCATCAAGAGCAACAACGTCAACATCATCATCAACAACAGCAGCAGCAACAACAGACTCAACAGCAAGCTCATCATCAGCAACAAACAGCTACAAATGTTACTGTCGTTGCAAGTTCCCATCAACAACAGCAGCAGCAGCAACAACAACAGCCATCTCAACAACAAACGCAAACTCAACAGCAACCACCACCAGTGCCAATCGCTTTAATTCAAACCGATCAGGAAGCTTTGGCCCGTGCCACCATGCAACAATTACAACATATGCCCCCTAATGTTGAACAACATCCCGTTGTTTACTAACAAAACCAACAACATCAAAATACCAACGATTTAATCACTTGGTAGCAAAAGATTTTTTTATTTTTAAAAGGTAATATTTTGTTTATTCAAAAAATTTGTATTCAAAATTTGGAACCAATTGGAATTAAATTTCTGTTTCAACAACATGTCAAAAAAAACTTAACTTTTTGATAAGGTACTAGCTGAGAAAATTAACGGGAAATATAGTAATGAAACAGACAAACCTAAAAGAAATGATTTCCATTTAATTTCGTTTTCCTATTTAAAAGACAATTAGAATTGAATATTTTATTCCTGGTATTTAACGCATGTATTTGTCTTGATTTAGAGTTCTGACAACTGAATTGGGCTGCGTTAGTTCACAGTTTTATATCTCAAATCATATATCTATGTTTTCAAATTTATAACAGAAAAACTTAAAATTAAGTACACAAAAATAATTATTTACTTCCAATTTCACCAAGTTCAGTTAAAACTAACTGTTACTTTAACTTGCAGGTAACAGTACGTTTAACTGGTAGTTAATTATAACTGAACTTGCTGAAACTGGCCGTAAGAAACATGAAATATTTTGAAGTCCAAATTAATTTTTAATACTATTTGAATTATGGAATTCAAAATAGCCCAGGCAGAATCAGCATTACGTTATAACGATTGTTTGGAGGTACAACTAACATCAGATGTAGGTACATCCTGTTCACCAAAATTACAATGCATTCACAGTACATACTAAAATTACAACGCAAATTCGCTGTCCTCTGACTCTTGTTTTCAATTCTATTATGTTACTGTTAATTTGAAATTACAATGTAGTCACAATGTTAAATTAAAAACTAAATGCCCGTCTTTTGACTTTTGCAATTTCAACGTCTCTAAAACGTTAAAAATATATAAGTCTAATACGTTAGTTTGTTAACTAAATAAAAATACCCCCGACAATTGGGTCTACGTACCGGAACGACTCGGAGCATCAAGCGCGCCGACCAAAGATTGTCAACTCAACAACACCAATACACGTCGAGCTGCTACAACAACAACAACGGTTTTTCTAACTAAAAAAACTAATTTGTTTCTTTTTTTCGCAACATTAATTGAAATAAGTTTTTGTGAAACTAAAGTCAATTTTTTTGGTGTGTTAGGTCTACAGGATTTTTCAACTCGAAAGTTTAGGAAACTTAGGTAAAATTTTTACATTTATAATGTTTTAGGTGTGCAGGAATACTCTTACCCCCGATTTCACAACTTACCGATAGCTGAAGGTAGCAATTCTTCGGGCGTAAAAAAGCGTTCTATTATTACAACATTGCTTCAACTAGAGTTTGCTAAAAACCGTAAAAATGTGAAACCGCGGTTTCGGTTTTAAAATTATTAAATCCGGTCGGTTTCGGTTCGGTTTTGAAAATATCCAAGTAAAACTACATACATATACATATATTTCTACAATTTGCTTAAATTTTTTGATTTGTTAAAACTCAGGTACTTTTATAAAAAAAGAAACATTTGTTCTTCTTACCCCCAATTGCACCAAGTTCAGTTAAAACTAACTATTACTTTAACTTTCAGTTAACAATATGTTTTGACAGCTATAACTGATAGTTGATTATAACTGAACTTGGTGAAGTTGGGGTAGGTACTTATTTTAAATTTAAAGAATTTTGAAATACCTTTCCATTGTTCCAGGCTGTTATGTATGAAGTTCTTTTTTATTTGAAGTATGAGTATTATGTATAATTTGCAATTTCTTTTAGCATAAATACATATTTAAAGTAAAAGCTAAAAGCGAGTTTTTTTTTTGTCGGTTTTTGGCTGTTAAAATCGCGGTTTCGATTTCGGTTAAAAAGTCGTAATAATGGAACACTTTTTATACGGCCGATAAAATACTACCTTAAGCTAGCAGCAAGTTGTAAAAACGTGCCTAAATGTGTTAATGCAAAACTTAAGTCATATTTTTGTATTAGTAGTACTGTGATGACACAACATTAGAATAAAAGTCTTAATTTTTTATTTATAGTGCTATTGTAGTACATAATTTTTGGTAAGAGTCACAATTTCTGCCTGGGAGTTGTTGTTAATTGTTTTTTTCTTCCTTTATATTACTTAAATACGATCATTAATTGCAAAAATCTTAATTTCCATTCAAATTTTTGTTAAATAATAACTTCTATATTTTGATATTAGTTTAATTTTCATAATTTAAAAATCAATTTTTTAATTAATTTGGATTTCTGAATTTTAATTTTATTTTCTAAAAAAAAAGATGTTCTGAATTTCAGTAAATAAGCTTATCAAAAGATAATTTTCTACTAAGTTCCAATATAAGCAATTGCCTTTTAAAATATTAAATATTTAAAAATATTTTTGGTGCAAATTTAATAAAATTTGTTGTTAGCTAGGGTTTTTTTTTTGTGTATAAAAATATGTAAAATGTTCTCATCTTTATTTACAACTAAATTGTTTTGTATGGGATGACAATTAATTTTTTAAACTAAAAGTTGTAACATATTATTTTTTTATTATATTAGATTACCAACTTTATTATTGTTGTTTTCTAAACGCATATACATACATATTTAAAATATTTTTTTTTTTTTTTATTAAAAGAAAGTCTAATGTTATATACACTTACAATATTGACCTACTTTTTTAAATTTTAATTAACCTTATAACACGACTTTTCCATTTGTGTTCTTCATATAATTTTTAAATTATTTAAATATTATTTTTCTTTTGTTAATTTCTGTGCAATAATGATTTTTATTTAAATTTTGTTTTTATTTAAAAACCTTAAAATTATTAATATGTATACTTTTTTTTATTTGTATAAATTTTCATAGTAGCTGGGCTACTATGGCTAAAGAATTTCAAAAATTTTAAAACATTTGAGTATTGTTATATACGGCAGTTTTGAAATGCCATTAAATAAAATAATTATTATCAAAAATAAAATGCAGCTTTGCTTAAGAACACAAATGGTTAAAATATTTTAATATTAATAATAACCCCATTGTTTTTTTAACCTAAAATATGCTTTAAATATTTTTAAAATTATTTAAATATATCTACTACATACAACATAATAATAATGCATACATACTTTGAAATAAATATAAGAGAAAAAATATATTCGTAAAAACTATTAGATTTTAGTGATAAAGAAACGTATTTATACATACACTTTAATTAACAATAAACCCGAATGAATTAAAAGCATATGAATATTTGAATTCATCTACCACAATTTTATTTAAACTCATCATTTATAAAACGTTTTACATGGTTAGTTTTATTATTATTAATTTTTTCAATTATACTTTTTATCTCTTTCACAAGTTCACTTATAACATAAATGTAGAAAAACAAATATAAATTGTTAAAAGCAAAAAACACAAAATTTTAATGTATTATAACTTGCATTTTTTATTTGTAAAGCAGAATTCAGCTTTTGAAAATTATTGTTGAACTGTTTTTATAATTAAATAACAAGTAAATGTTTTTTTAGAACAACATTTCGAACAAATTTAATATATATAGCATTTGAAATCTTCAGTCAATTTTCCAAAAAAAAAAAAAAAAAACAAATTATTTTGCATATGATTTACAGCCTGTTTTTAGAAAATGAAAACAAAATTTCGTGTAAGAAATTCTATGGAAAACCAAAAAATTTTTGTATTTTATTGTTATTTTCTATATACGGTCATGTTCTAGAAATCGAAATGAAGTGGAATTGAAATCAAACGAGATTTTAATTTCAATTATTTTCAAACTGACTGAATGAAGTTTTTCCTAATTTTAAGAGTTATTCTTGTAAAGATAATTGGTACTAAATGTATGATCTACATAAAAAGGAATATTTTTATGAACTTTCTTTACAGGCTCGTTTTTCAAATTTGTTCGATTTTAAATCCACCTATTTCGATTTATATAACATGCCCGAACATTTCTCACAAGAAATTTTCTTTTCATTTTCTAAAACAGACAGTTAAACAAAATATCCAGCTATTACGAAACAAAACTTGAAAAGAAATATGTACATATAATCGGGCAAGCCACCAAATTACACCATACACCACTTTTTATATTTTCTATTTGCTGCTTTGGAAAAAAACCAAAAATAAAGTTGGTTTTACTCATTTCAAAACTCAAATTAAAGAAAAACTACATGCTGGTCGACGAGGCGTATCTTCCTCTACCACTCGGCATCAAAATCTCAATTTACTTAAAAAGTGGATTAAGCAGCTTTGCATATTAAGCCAACGATATATGACACCAATTTTTACAGGAATTCCAAAAGATCGATTTAAAATGATAAAACTAACCGAAATTAAAGAAGAAAAAAAATGGATAAAGCGATTTTCGAAATGAAGTCTAAAAACACAGTTATGTTAATGACAAGGAATTTCGGACTTGCATATACAAACGCGTTGTACAAAAGTTGCTATATTGTTACATCTCCTTCTCATATTCACTTAAGGTAATATAGAGCCCTTATCGCAAAAAAGCTTTAGCGACAAAAACACAATTTAACAGGAGAAGGGTTTTTTTATTATATTTCATAAACATTTTGGTTGGAGCTTAAGCTACAATTGTTTTTGCTATAAAATCGTACGCAATTGTTGAAAAATAAATTAATTTCTTAAAAAAAATAACGAAAATTGAAAATTATGTCGCTTAAGCTATTTTTGCTGTAATGGTTATGGGTAGGGCAACCAAAAAAAAAAGCAAATGCTTATTTTTTGGTTTACAAGATAGAAAGATTTTGATTGAACACAAATTCCGATCATAAAAAAACAAAGAAAATGAGCTATATTTGTTAGGGCTTTTTTTTTTGCTTATTTTGGCAATATCGGCTTTTTTTAGTTATTTTTATTTATTTTTATGTGCAACTTTTTTTATAAATACTAAAAAATCAACCATTTCTGTGCTGTAACAACTCTGGTTAAAAAAATCGTTATGGTAATATTTTGTGCTTCCCTTAAACAATATCATCCCAAAAACCTATATTATCTCTGTATGTTATTATAGCTACACTAAAGAGTGGAGAGGGTATTATGCATTTGTTCTGATGTGAGAAACACCTTAAAATATTGGTCCTAAAGTATACCGATCAACTCAAATCAAATCACTTTCTGAGTCGACCTAATGATGTCCGTTCAGCTGGCTGGCTGTCCATGTAACCTCGTGTGCAAAGTACAGGTCGCAATTTAAAAGATAATTTAATGAAATTTGGTACGTGGGTTCTAATTGGCACAAGGGCGAATCGGTCCATAATTTAATATAGCCCCCATACAAGCTGCTATCCGAAAGAGGGTCTTTGTGCTTACTATCAAACCAATTTTAATGCAATTTAAGACATATGTAGATAGATCCATATTTATATGGACACGTAAGGTATGCATACGTAAGGTATGCATACGTAAGGTATGCATTTTTTAAAAAATAGGACCACGAGGGGAGATAGGGTAAATTTCTGCCCATCAGTAACTATTTAACCGATTTTAATGAAATTTAAAACAAACACTCTCGAAACTTGTTTTTAAATACTGTTGTGTTGGGTATCATAAGGTCGGGCTTGACCGACTATACTTTCTTACTTGATTTTTATGCAACTCTGTCTTAGCGGTACTGTAACGTACTTTTTATAGTGTTGTGTATAATTTTTATGTGTTTATGTTTTTAGTATTAAGCCTTTTTATCAACTTATTTTATTTTTTGCTTGTTTAAGTTCTTTTCTCTCGAAAATTCCATAGCTGTATTCTTACGATCAAATTCCTCAGTCATACTTTGTAACGTCTTATTTCTTTTTAAAAATAGTTTTTGTATAAAGGAACGTCTGGTAGTTCCCCTTCTCTCTGTTTTTGGTATAGCTGTCTTATTTTTTGGCTTTTTTAATATAGTTTTAGCTGTTAACCCTTTAACCACTGAAAATCAAATACGAATTATTTGTTTTCAATAATTTTGATTTTAGGGTGCATTTAGGTTGAAAAACACGAATTTGAAGTCCGTTTGCTGAAAAAATGCTTTTTAAACGCAGTAGGTGAGAAAAACGTTAGTGGTTAAGAGAAAAACAAAAAATGCAGTACTATTTAAAACTATTTTTATTTAAATAAATCCGAAAAAAAGACTTAAAACTAACATAAAATTAATTACGCATCAATATGGTATTTTGTAATGCAGTTTTTTGCTTTTGAAAAACATAAATAAATCTTGCATTTTGTACAAAACGTATGTGTATCTGACTTTTTGGAATGTTTCATGACTTTTTTGAACCCCATTCAGGAAAATGGTTTATTTTATCATATCTCAAGCTCACAGGAGGATGAATTGCACTCTTTCCAACAGAGCTGCTTATAGCTGGCTCTTCGCCAGAAAAAGGACGACCGATGTTTCGATTTCCAGTAGAAATACACAGTTCCTTAGCAATTTGTAAGCGAAACTCGTACATAGTTAGTTATTTTCCTTTTCGGTTGCTGTCAGAGTTTTCTTTGTTTTCGGCATTGAGCCGTTACACAAAATTATTTACGTTACTTTACACAAAATTATTTTCACCAACAACTATATATAAACGAGATTAATTGCTCATAAATCAAACTAATTAAAAAATATCAATATATATACATAATACTTACCAGAAAAATTCCCAATTTGATTTAGTTGCTAGAAATATATTTTTTTAAAATTTTTATTTTCACTAATATTGCACTGAATTTTTTTGGCAGTTCTCACCAAAATCTAATATTTCTCTTTAACTAACACAGTGACGATGTTGAAATTAACACTGCTGGCTAAATAATTTTATGCTTTATAAGAAAGGGTTTGACTGTTTTAGTATGGGGAATCGCAGAATTTATAAAAACTAGAATTTTGTGATGACCGTCTGTAGACGGTGTTAGTGGTTAAATGGTTAAGAATTTCTCTGTATGTATATCAAATATTGTTAATTTCTGCAAATTTTGGTGTTTTACACGAAGTTGTAACAAAGTTGGAAACCAAAAATCTTTCATTAGTTTTCTAAATGAACATAGTTGTGGACCGTAAGAAAAATGTCCCGTGTTCCCGGGGATATAGAAGACGAAGTTAATACAAAATTAAAATTAGTTTCATTAAAAAATGAAGGATTTTCGGTATTAAAAGATATTGGGGATATTTTGGGAGGCAAGCGGAATTATGAGTCCAATCGTATAAAATATACTTCAGAGCAAATACTCAATTTTAGATCATTTAGATTTAGACATCTGTAGACGTAGGAAGAACTTTTTCTATGTATAGGAACTTGCTGACTCCGAACAGACATAGTTTTCTTTTCGAAAATTAATTGCATTAACTTATAATTTACTATAACAACGTATTAAACGAATTAAGTGGAAAATAAACAAGTTTAAATTGCTTTTTTTTTTTAATTTTAACAGCTTATTTGCATGTTTTTAAGAGCTTAAAACTGTTTTTTAGTGCTTTTTTTTTGTTGCCCTAGTTATGAGATATGCATGTCTTAAGAGGATGCCACTTTTATATAGAAAATTTTAAAAATATGTATCGGACGAATTATGCAAAGTTTACTTTCTTAATACCTGTTTTAGACTATGCGACATAAACCTGCAACAATATTCCCATTTTCTTTTGGTGTCTCTTCGAGAACTTACAAATTCAAAAGTTACAATTTTTGTTTTATTATTAAATTGAAATGTATACGAAACATATTAAAAAGGTCATCAAATTGTTGTTTGATTTAACATTTCGTGCTACATTGTTTACCTACAGCCATTGTCCCAATCTTCTGTTTTATGAAATATTTCTGTGTGACATTGTGTGAAACAGGAACAGGTAATGCGTAAATACCCGGTGAAATGAATTAAATTTACCCAAAAGGGGGTAAATATCGGTATAACACATAAGTAAGTTTTGTGTTAAGTGCAAATTGTATAATTTTAAAAATTTTTAAGAATTCAACATTTTCATTTTTTCGAATTTATTTTATGAGCTAAATTTCAGTTATGTATTTTATAAAGCTTTTTTGTAATAGTTCTATTCCTTCAATTTTTCAGAAATGACTTTATACACTACCAGACTATTATATTGTATTTTCTTGGTACATTTTACCTTAGCTTTCCTTTGGAAAGCAATGAGGTATATTTTATGTACAGAAAAATTTACAATTATAAGACACCAGCAGAATGTAATGGATAGTGAAATAATTCCCAGTTTCAATTTTTAAGAATTTTAAATATTTTTTGAGGTAATTTTGGGAAACATTTTATTGTTTCCCTGCTGTATGCATAAAAATATTTTAAATTTAAAAAATTTTCTAAATAAAGGTTTGTTCAATTTATAATCATTTATGACTACGGGGGCTAGTCTCATCAAAAATATTTAAGGTAATGTTGGGAAGGAAGCCTTATCGTGAAATATTAAAACTGTTTATTTTTTGCTTTTAAATTTAATAATAAGGTATTTAATAAAAAAATGTTTATATATTTCATTTGTTTTAATTTTTTTTATTTACATAGATATGGCATAAGTATGTACATATGTATATCAGTCATAATATGGAAATCGAAATCGAGTCAAATTAAAATCGATGGAGATTTCCAGTTTATTTTTTTCCCAAATTTACAATAGTTTTCCCTCATTTTAAGAGAATTTCTGATGAAGATAAGCTGTACTCATAAACTTTAAACTACTCAGTGCTATAAACCCTGGGTAGTTTTCAAAGTTTATTCGATTTTAATTTCACTTGAATTCGATTTCCAGAATATGGCTGTATATGTATACAGTCGGGCCTCGATTATCCGTGATGGTCGGGACCAGAAGCATTACGGATAATCGATTTTCACGGTTAATCGAATAACAATTTTGATTGTACAGTTTATTTTTAATATTTTTATTATTTAACAAGTGAACATTGGTGTACATACATTAAAAAAAAAAATTTAAGAGGTTTATGTACATTTTTAAATTAAATAAGCATGAAATATTACTAAATTTTCGAGCTTAAGGTCTTTTTGTTATAAAAAACTTTTAACGTTTATTTAAAAACCAATATTTCGGCACTTCCTTTAGTGCCTTCTTCAGGGTTTTTTTTTCTTAATTTATAAATTTTTAACAAATTACAAAAAATTTAACAATAACTGATAAATTAAAAAATTTTTAATTCAAAAACAAATAAATATTTTTCAAATCAAACTTGATCTATTACAATATAAATAAATTTTTAACTTCCGTTTCTATTTTTATAAATTAAGTGTCTATAATTTTGTGCTACATTTTCAGTTTCTGACTTAAAATTAATTCTTGAAATTGTCGGGACCTTCATAATTTGTAACATTTCTAACATAAATCTACGTTTATAATTATTTTCAGTGTTTAAAACAGTTGTATTTTCAAAATGTGGATAATGATTTAGATTAACACAATGAGTTGATAAAGCTGTTTTTTGTGATATATTTCTATATTTTTGATCTGATTTAAGTCCTGCTATCCTAGTTTTCAGTTTATTTTTTGTTGTACCTATATAAGTATACCTTATTACACTGTCCACTAACATTACCCTTACATGGTATTTTATAAACAATATTTGACATATCCATCTTCTTAATTTTGTCTTTCATTTTAGTAAATAGTTTACCTACCGTGTTAAAAGATTTATGAGCTATTTTGTATATTTTGCTATCATATATATTTGATTTTTCTAAACTTTCTGAAAATTTAGGTATATATGTTACCGACTTATAAATCCTTTGTTCTGTAATACTATTTTGGTTATTTATTCTACAATTATTACGTTGTATTAATAAATCTGTTATTAATTGTTTAGGAAAACTGTTATCAGTTAAAATACCTGAAATCTTCCTTTTATTATCTCTATGAAATTCTGAATCACTTATTTTTAGAACTCTTTCTATAAAATTTTTAGCTGTATTAATAATTATTCTCTTTGGATGTTTCGAGAAATAATTAATAATTCTACCAGAAGATGTTGGTTTTTGATACCAATCTATTAATACCCTATTTCCTCTTCTAATTATTAAAGTGTCCAAATATGATATTCTTGAATTAGATTCCCTTTCAATTGTAAATTTAATATCTGAATGAAAAGAGTTAAAAATATCAGGAATAGAGCAAATGTTAGATATTTTTAACTCTTTTCATTCAGATATTAAATTTACAATTGAAAGGCAATCTAATTCAAGAATATCATATTTGGACACTTTGATAATTAGAAGAGGAAATACTGTATTAATAGATCGGTATTAAAAACCAACATCTTCTGGTAGAATTATCGAAAATTTAGTAATATTTGAAATATTAAAGGTCGAACAAAATACATATTATATTTAAATAAGCATGTATACATTAAAATTTCTATTGAAAACATGAGGCAAAAAAAGGACATTAAGCAAAAAAGAATACAATTTATTAAAAAAAGTCGTGTAATGTTGCTTGTCAAATTTAACCTAATCACTTGTAAATGCTTCTGACTCATCGTATGCAAACAAGAGAATTTCCCGTTTTCATGTTTATTATATTGTATGTATGTATGTATGCATTTGAAGTAAAAAAAAAAATTCAGCCATAACGGATAATAGAGGTAATCACGGTTAATCGAAGCAAACAATTTGAAAACATTGCAAACAAAAAACAATAGACTGATCTTTGGCCATCAAGGTTAATCGGGGTTACCGGTTAACCGGATCACGGATAATAATCGAGGCCCGACTGTATTAAGTTATAAATAAAAAAAGACTGTTGTTAACCGGCATGTACAATTTTTTATTAAAATGCACTGAAATAAAATAAAAGATAGATGCAAAAAAAATTTTTGTTAATACAAAATTACAACAAATGTTTTCGGAATTTCTTATATGTATAAATAATTATGGTCGAATTTCGGCCACTGGGAATACACTAGGAAATTTCTGCCCATAATTCTTTTAATTATATAATTTTTTTAATTATGTTTGGCAGTAAAAACGTTTTATTATAATCGTTATTACATACCATCATTTGACCTAAGCTCCTATACATGTACGACTTTTTATTAAAATTGATTTTACTGAAGTGGATTTCTCATTAATGTTGGTGTTCAGAAAAAATTTGGCAAAAAAAACTTTATACTATGTAACTAGTTTAAGTATTATGGAAAAGTTTTATGATCACAAGTCTCATTTAAGTCCCTTCCGAAAACTATATAAAAATTAATAAATTTCGCATTTTTAAATAAAACTCGGTTAACGCTAGAAAACTCCTTGTCTGGAGTAGCACATCCCGATCAGTGCTAACTAAATAAAAAAAATAAAACTCGGCACAAATTACTTTTGTAAAAATCCAAGCGTTGTTACATAATCTTCTGGTAGGTTTATATAGGGCCCAATCGGTGGTGTATGGTATCATAAGGATGAACTTCCCGTGTTACTTGTTTTCAATAGATTTGTATCTTCTTGACGTTCCTTTGCTTTTGTTAAGAGGTAAAACTTTAAAACAAATTATAGTTTTTTAAAAAGAATACATAAATCAATTATGTTTGTACATTAGGGTCTTCAAAAAAACAATTTTTTTTTTTTTTTTTTTTTGTTTTTTTTTAGTGCTATGTACCATCTCAAAAGTTTCTAGCAGGTATAAAAACGGTACTCCCACAAGATCAGCTCCATATCTTGATTCTACGCGACGCTCAACGACTTTCAATTTTTCCATACAAAATGAAAACTACTAAATTTTTCTTTTACAATTTTGATGGGTATATTATAGGGAATTAAATTATTAACCAGTTAAGTTTATGAAAAAATCATTTCAGAAAATTTTTATGAAAAATTTAATTTCCTTTAAGAATATGCCCAACAAAATTAAAAAAAAAAAATTATATAACTCACTGTTTTTTGTTGTTATTTTTGTTTAAGCTTTGATATTTTTGCAAGTAAAACTGGTGTTTATAATTCTTATTCGCTTAACAGTTTTATTTGTATAATATCTTTAGTTTTTAGATGAAGTTTCCTGACGATCTGGCCTAAGCAACTAGTGAAATGCGCATCAACAACAAATTTCAGTTTATCAATAGTATGAAATGGGAATTTAGCACATTTAAACGAAACCTTGATAATTATAGTACATAGTTTTATTTGCAAAGTAAAAAAACAAAATTGCACATGAAATTGTATGGAAAAACTGAAAGTCATTGAGCGTCGCGTAGAACAAAAATATAAAGTGGATCTTGTGGCAGTGCTTTTTTACCTGTTAGAAACTTTTGAAATGAAAGCAAAAAAACTTTTTCTTTTTAAAAACCCCTAATTGTACTAATGTATGTATGTAATACATATTTTAACAAGATTTTCAAATAAATTGTTTTAAGTGTTTGTTACAACTCGAAGCTTTTAAATTAGAGCAGTCTTAACTTTTTTAAGCTTTGCAAATAGTTTTAAAAATTGTTAAAAGTAAAAAAAAAATAACACGACCTTGAATAAACAATTGTTTATTGCAAGCGAAAGCTCTTAAATAAAAATTGTCTTAACTTTTTTAAATGTTTTATTTTTCAAAATCAGCAGGGATCAAAACATTTTCAATTTGTTTTTTTTTTTTAATACAAATTTTTATTAAACAAAAACAATAATATTAAAATCATTAACTAAAATAAGTACATAGATTCCTAGATTCAATAAAGTTAGAACACCTAAAAATTACATACATATTTACATATGTACATACATACATCAGAGAAAATACAATAATTTATAAATATTTTATACATTATAAAATATACACGTACATACATACAACATACATATTTGCAAAAAAAATAAGAGAGTAAATTATGTATACATTACAATACACTCGTATAATATAGTTATATATTAACATATATACATACATATATATGTATTTGCACACTAACCAAATAAAAATCATTGGGGGGTGTGCTGGAAATCGCAAACGCAAAACGCAAGAATTTGGAGGCTGTTTTAAATACACTTTTAATCTAATTTTTATAATTTTTGTTATAAAATTCTGTTTAATAGACAAATATTTGTATAATATTTTTCATAAAATTCTTTTATTACAGAAATCTTACTAAAATACGACTTTTAAAATTCTTGCGTTTTGCGTTTGTGATTTCCAGCACACCCCTGATTAAGATACATTTGCAATATCTTAAAACTTCAAATATTAATAGAAAATCATTCATATATAATCCTCATCTAAATAGTAATTACAGGTTAACAAATACCAGTACATATTCATAAAATACATAATGGTATTTAAACTTACATAATAAATGATAAAAAAAAATCGCTATACAATAAATAAAAAAAAAAATAAACGTATATAAAATATACCTTGAATACAAATACATACATGGGCCTATATATTGGTAAATAATAAATTATAAAATAAGTATACCTACATATATTAAAATACTAATAGTCTAATAGTATATAGCGTGTTATAGAATATTTACATATGTAAAAAATATTTATATATACATACTAAGATATAAATAAAGAAGATATTAACACAAACATAAATATTTAAATATGTATACAAATATGTATGTACATATATAAAAAAAGGAAAATATCTGTATAGAAGTTTAGATGAATATATGTATGTTAACTGAACGCAAAAATATATACATACTTATATATGTGTGTGTGTGTTTTTTTTAATAATCCAGTGTTATAGCCTGCTAGCTCTCTACGTGCATGTTCGCTAGCTCTTTAGGAACTACCGCCAGTCGCTCCACAACCTACCTACCGTCAGAGACTAAAGTTTAAATACACACTTAAAAATTTGAGTTTTTGGAAAACTAAAGTTTTTCCGAAAATTTGTGGTATGCAATTTTGTTTCCCTTCGTTCATGATATAAAATTAAGAAAAAAAATATTGACTTAATTGAATACATAACGGTAATTAAAAAAAAAAAAAACAAAAAATAACGAGGAAAAGTTTAAATACACATTGAAGTTTATCGAATCAATTACCATTTCATTCTTTTATGTTCCCGTTGTTATTATTACTTTTTTTGATGTCAAATTTATTGTTCATCGTCTAATTGTTGCTGTTAGTTATTTTTTTATGCATACTTGTAAAATGTAACGCAGACTATGGGTAAAGGAAAAGAGATAGATTTCGGCGTAAAATCTTTCATAATTAAACATTTTTAAGAGGGAAAATCCTATCGAGAATTTTTTTAAATTACCATTATGTATTCAATTAAGTCAATATTTTTTTCTTAATATTTATATCATCAATTTTGTTTATTTTATTTTTATTATTTCATACAAAAAATTATAAAAACAAAAAAGTCAATATTTTTTAAATTTTTTTTTTGTTTTTTTTGAGCTTTCTCGATGTTCTTAATAATAACTGTAACTCTTTTATAAAGTTTTTTTTGATAGGACTTATTGGACTTCACCTATTTATAGAGGAAAACATTCTGATTCCAACAGTATAAAAAACGTATTTTGAAAAAAAATGTTACTTGGTGTAGTACATATGTATATGTATTAGCATGTACTGTTTTATTTATCAATGGTCAGTTAAATACATACTTTTTTTAAGAGTTTTAATAAAACAAAAAGTACAAAAAAGTATCTTTTCATTTAGCAAAAAGTCTCAAAAAAGTATCAAGAATTACAAAAAGTAACATATTTAGATGCATTTTGAAAATGTAGCAAAATCCAAGCAGTCGAAAAAGTGGCAAATTGATACTTCAGTAGCTCCAACGGTAACGTTGGACAAGATAACATATTAAAAAAAAAAAAAAAATTAAATATAAGAACAGGATTGCGGATTTATATTTCGATGACTTAATATAAAAAACGCGTAACTCTTTTTTTTTGTGTTTACAGTGGAAGAAAAATACTTAATGAAATCCATAAAATTTAAGATATAAAAAAGTTTTAATGCAATTTTTATTTAAAAGATACAACAAATTTAAAACTATAACCCACTAAAATGTTAAAGCAAAATGCATTTGTCATTGGCCTACCCGAAAAAAAATTAATATTGAGTCATCGATTTATAGAAAACTAGTTCAAGTTCCAAACATATTTGTCACAAAATTGTTATCATCAGACAAAAAATAAAAAAGTTGTAATATATTTAGTAAAAGCATCCAAATTTAAATTTTCAATAAACAATTTTTTGTTTATTGGTTATGTTGATCGAATTAGGGTTAAAGCTTCGTTCACATTAAAAAAAACATTTTCACTTGGTGTTCATAATAGAGCAACAATTTTTTTTGCAAGTACACACATTTTGCATTAAGAACCCGTTTGCAAATTTTATCCACAACATATTATGCATTTATTATTATTTTTTACAACATTTTGTTAAAATTTTCATTCAAAACTAAATAAAATTATTTTAAATTTGTATTAATATATATTTTTATTATATATATTTAGCTGGTGAGGCCTAACTCCATTTGTGAAAATAAAAATGCAAAATTTTTTATTTCATTTTTCCCGACGTTTCCTGAATTATTTTAAACGTCGGAAACAATTTCATACAAATTGTTGCTGAAGTTCTAGTTGACTCAACTTTAGTTACATTTTTAAAAAAATTTTAATAACATTTTTGTTTTAAAAATGAAAGGAAAATATGTGAAATATTTTAGGAAGAAAAAAGATAGAAGAAAAAACGAAATTGTTTTTCTGGTTAAAGCTTTAAGTTTCTTTATGCGCTGTCACAAATGCATAATATTGTTGTGGCTAACATTTGCAAACGGCTTCTAAATGCAAAATGTGTGTGGTTGCAAAAGAAATTGATGCTCTATTATGAACACCAAGGGAAAATGTTTTTTTGATTGTGAACGAAGCTTAAGGGTTAAGAGACAATTTAAATTGTTTTCATAAATTGTTTTCATAATGTAATATGTAACATGAAACTCATTTAGACTTCAAATAATATGGATTTCTTTTATTTGATAAATACCTTTGACATTAAAGTCTGCCATCATATTTGAAATTAATTTACTGTCGTTATGACTTCTGGGGCCTAATTCTGGCATTCGTGATCGAGTACTTTCTCGTTTCGAAAGCAATTTTATTTCAGTCGATACTGAACGAATCGCAATTATTTTTTCAGTATTGTGAAACTCAAATAAATACTTTACAATAACGAAAAAATAATTCCGATTCGTTCAGTATTGACTGAAATAATTAGATATTAAATTGCTTTCGAATCGAGAAAGTACTCGATCACGAATGCCAGAATCTGGCCCCTGTTGTTTCCTAGAAACCCACTTATTACTTTCTGGAAATAGTTATTTACATCTTGAAGCGATTGTGATGGTAAAAAACGCGCGTCTCCTCACGTTTAAAGCGAGTAATTCCGAGTTCTCTTTTGACAAGTTTAGGTCATTACATAAATCATTAATAAAAAAATCGTAAATCATACGCTTTTACTGATTAGTGTAATATTTTAATCACCAGTAGAATTTTCTAAATCTGCTTCTTCATTATCTGTAGGCTTCAAAGAATGGGTATCAATATGTTTTATATCGGGATAAATCACATTGCCATTTTTTCGCCTTCAACTTTGGTCATGCAGAAACAGCATTCAGTCATATGATACTGAATGACAAATACTCTTACATTTCCTTACCAAATAAAGTAAATTTTCTAGGGCTTACGGACAAATCTGGTTTAGTACATTTTAAGATTCCAAGAGGTTTTAGGTAAACTTTCTTCGGACTCTATTTTATGAATGTAAAAATAAATTTACAAATAAACCAAAAGTTATTCAGTGAACGTTTGCCAGGTTTTAAAAAACTGCAGTCGAAACCAAAAACTGCCAAACAAAAAACGAAAATTTGTGTACAACTTTACGCTTTTTGAGTTGGTTTGTAATCTCTATCACTTTCCCAAAATTTTTTGAAAATGAAGCAATTATGTTAATAAAAGTTAAGATTGACAGTACTGAAATTTCAAAATTTTATATTGGAAAACTTAAATACATAAAATAAAAAATGATGACTCGCGAAAAGAAAAAAATAAAAAGATGCTAATGGCAAATGCGCAAACGAATTTAAGAGTACCAATCACTAGATTTGCTACCATTTTTTTTCGCATCGCAATAGAGAGTAGACCCCTGAAGTTTTAGAACAAGGGACTGAGCTCCAAAATAATAACGAACGGCAACAACAAACGGTAGAGGCTTTGATATACAGTGCCGCTCACTTGATTAGGTTCATAAGTTTTTTAATTATCATTTTAACTTATCTTAATACATACATAGGTACTTTAAGATAATAATTTATTTAAACTAAAGTTGAGAGGTCTTTTGTATGCTAATAATTTAGAGAATCAAAAGTAACGGTACAATAAATAGTTTTTGTAATTTTTTTTAATAATGCAGTAAAAACACATGTATGTACATTTTATTTTTGGTCACTTAATTAGGTTTATTAAGAATAAATCAGTTTACCTCTAACAACGGATAAAATCTTTAATAATTTTAGTGTTTTTGAATATATGCAATAGTTTAAATATATTTTTTTTTTAATTGGAACGCAGTAAGCCATTAACTGAAGAAGAAAAAGGCAAAATTCAAGCGTTTGTGGAAACTGGTATAGAGCTGCAAAACAATCGATAGTTTGATTTTTAGCGGACTATCGATAGTTTTTATCACTATCGATACTATCGGAAAATTTTAAAAGTAACTGCAAAGTTATTAGATGTAAAAAGTACTTAAGTTGACTTAACCTAAATTCGAATTTTTTTAGATCTTCATATTCAAAAGTACTCATGCAACAACAACTAGAAACAATGGCACCCTTGAGATCTTCACAATCAAAGTGTAAAGTTTCAATTATTTTGTACGACTTTTAGGAAGTTATAGAAAAATTACTCTTTGCGTTCATATCTTTTTTAATGTGTTATAATATTTGGAATAAAAACTTAAGTTTAATTCCGATCTGTGACATAGAAATGATTAGGAACAAAAACTTTTAAAAAATATAGCCGCAGAGAAGTGATGATTATATTAGAATAGGATTAAATTTCCAAAAATCACCATTAAAACTTAAAAACTAGACCTAAGCACTTTTTCCATATTGCCACAGAATTGTGTACCAATTTACATACTAAAATAATACTAATCTTACCTACCTTATATAAACTAAATTAATTCAAAGAGTGTTACCTTGTTTATTAAGCTAAAATAATTTTAAGCTAAAAAAATAATAATAGCAGCCAGGGTTCTTAGAAGTATTGTTTTCTCGCTAAATATGGCTATTTTTTTTACCTGTTTGTCATTTTTTTTTCTTAACGAAAAGTCTTGAAAAAATTAATGGGGTTATTTTGTAAGACTTTATTCTACTTCCTTGAAAAATTTTTATATGAATAAATTTTCAACGCAAGGTTAAGAAATAACCTTTTAAATTTCTAGAATTAAGCTTCGTTCACAATTAAAAAAACATTTTCACTTGGTGTTCATAATAGAGCAATAATTTCTTTTGCAACCACACACATTTTGCATTAAGAAACCGTTTGCAAATAGGTGCGTTTGAGTACTTTTACAGTAAAATGCAGTAAATGAGAAAATTGTAAAATTTACTCTCACAAAAAGCTGTTGTCCAAAAAAGTACGCGAACGCAAATTTTGTAAAAATTCGTAAAATAAAGGCAACAGCTGATGACAAATAATTGAAGTGTTGAAAAATGTTAACACTTTTGACTACTTAACTCGTTTTTTTATCGGTACTCGATTAAATACTTTTGATAACACAAACATTTTTGGAAAATACAGACAAATTATTTTATGTAATCTTTCATATTTGTTTGTTTTTTATTTTATTGGATGTTACTAATTTGTGGAGGGTTAATTTATTCAAAAGAACATGAATAATTGTTTGCTATTGATTACTTAAGTACCGAAGTACTTAGCCACTTTTACAACTCTAAAAAATTAACATAACAAAAAAAGTTTCAAATGTTCGTATTTAGCCGAGTAAATGATTCACAAACAAGTTTAATTAATTAATATTTATTCACATTTTGTTTTTGTTTAATTTTTATTTAAAATTTTCGTTTAGTTAACAATTTTTTCACAATTTGTAAGCATTTTGCTTGTTACTTTTGTTTGTTTACCTTTTGAAACATATGTTTTTTTGTTTTACTAAATTTTACTGCAAAAATTTCTGCAGTAAAAATTTGTAAATACTCAGACAAGAACTGTCACTTTTCGCTCTCAATTTGTGTTCTCATTTACTGCATTTTGTGTACTCGAACGCAATTTCGTAAAATGCAGTAAAGTTCAGTAAAAAATAGTAAAAACTTTTGTGTTCTCGAACGCAGCTAATTTTACCCACAACAATATTATGCATTTATTATTATTTTTTACAACATTATTTTAAAATTTTCATTCAAAACTAAATAAAATTATTTTAAACGTCAGAAACAATTTCATACAAATTGTTGCTGAAGTTCTAGTAGACTCAACTTTAGTTACATTTTTAAAAAAATTTTAGTTACATTTTTGTTCTAAAAATGAAAGGAAAATATATAAACTTCTTTGGGAAGAAAAAAGATGGAAGAAAAAACGAAATTGTTTCTGTGATTGTGAACGAAGCTTTAAGTTGAATATTTTGACGTCTAAGGTGAAAAAAAACGACAATCCTGATGACAATCATTATCTATATAAAGTTTATATTAATTATAAACTATAGATGACACTGAAACTAAAAGTGAATATGCTGGTCTTTATACCTGAAAAACGTTTTCTGTAAATGAAGTTTTAAAACTTTTTTATTTTTTACCACCTTCATAGACTACCGTGTCCACAGAAGTGGCACATAGAAACTTTTCAATACTATCAATAGTTTTTAAGCTAACTATCGAAACTATCGATTAGGCCGACTATCAATAGTTTTGCAGCTCCAAACTGGTATAAGTCATAGAAGTATTGCAAAAACATTGGACGAAGTCAGAATGTTGTTAGCAATTTTATAAGAAAACTGTCTGATTTACGGTAAAACGGACAGACGAGCTATCATAGATCTGCCTACAATTCGAGGGATTCTGCTGCAAAAATTAAACAAAAAACGGATGTTACAGCAAGCATGGCAACGGTAAAACGTATTATACGAAGTGGTAAGAATTCAAAAAGATTATTAATTTAAAAAAGCCACCTCTAAATGCCACTCGTAAAGCAAAACAACTCCAGTTTGCCCGTGAACACATGTGTTATAAAAAAAACTATAATATTATAAATAATTTTAATTAGGCTTAAGTTCATTAAATTTAATTTTCTTTAAATTATTTTTATGAAGAAAGGAATTTTACAACATGAAAATTAATTAAAATTGTTATTGATGGCCCCGGCCACGGTCAAGAATGAAAGATTATCAATAACAATTTTAATTAATTTTCATGTTATAAAATTCCTTTCTTCATAAAAATAATTTAATGAAAATTAAATTTAATGAACTTAAGCCTAATTAAAATTATTAAAAATTTGGATTAAAAACCATAAATAGTTCAACAAAATAACCACAATACTAATTAATATTATAAAACTTCTTTAAAAATAACAAAAATTTAATGAAATTAGATTCTCTTGTTTGTTTTTTAATTAATGTCGTTGAACCTATTCAAATGATCCAAGAAGTTGTGTTCCAAAACAGAGTATCAAACGAAAAAAAAAAAAAATTAAAAATCAGAAATAAATTATTGCTGTCATTTTTATTTTTAATGGTATGTATATAACACAATATTGTAGCATCTAAAAATTTACTAATTACATATACTAAAAAACTAATTACTTTATTATTTAACACAAAAACAATTAATTTTAATGTAAAAAAATGTGAACCTTTTCAAGTGAGTGGCAGTGTATCTCTTATATAACGCCGTATAGATGCCACGTTTACGGACCCCTCTTGGTCTGCGAAAAGTAGGCCACGGATCTAATCATATTTTTTAATTTTTTTTAACTTTTTATTAACTTTGATTCACTTATTTGTTCGTTTTTTTTTTTAATTTATTTATTTTTAGTTGCCAAATTGTCAAAATAGCATTATCGATAACTTTTTGGCAGCTAAACAATGTTGTCGTACCTAATACTAATTAAAAAGTTAGTTGCGTTACTTTTTAACAACGTAACTGAAGGTGTGTTGCTATTCAAAAACGACCCATGATATGCATATATTAAAATTCCATGGTTTAAGCAGCTAGTACATTATAAATGGAAACCTATAAACCTTTTTCAGATTTCAATTAAATACGTTGTTCATGGAATTTTTTTTATGTAAATCTGTGATAATTAAATTTAATTAAAAAAATTACAAAATACAAATTGATAGAAAGTTAAATTTAATTGCTACATTCAATTAAAAAACTTGTCAAAAAGGCATAGACAAAATTAACACAATAGTTTGGTTTTTTGTTGGAAATGGTAAATAGATTCAAAAATCGATTTTTCGATCGACTTTTTTTTACTTCATTTTGTGAAATCGATCAATCGCACCCTTAAAATCGATTTTAAAATTGTTCAAAATAAATTTGACTCCAAAATTTCGTAAAAAAAACTTCCTTTGTTAATGAAATTACTTTTTAGCCTATTTTTTGCCGAGTTACAATTTAGATAAGAAAGCAAACTTTAACATAGCACTAATATTGCAAGGGTGCACAAACATTTCCTAGCAAGTTTATCTGTGTTTGGATAAATTGCTTTGTGTAATTTCTGACTCTCTAGTGGATTTATATATCGATAACACACTTGTCTTTATAAATTTTGGCATTATTAAACAGGAATGTCATTTTTCAAATCATATTTGATATCATCCTTTGTGTTTCTTCAATATTCACCCTTATTCGAATCGAAATTTTCTCAGTTTGGCAACTTTGGTATACTGCGTCCGTTTCAATTTTTTCTTTCGGTTGTATTTCGATTGTATGTCTTCTGCCAAGGCGAATACATGTAGACAGGGGTGGCGATACAACAACAAGTACAACACCAAAAACAACATTGTATTTTATTTGTTGCGTTCGTTGGTCGGTATGTCAAAAACTCAAGCAACTTTTGACATTCCTCTCTCTTAATTAGAAAAAAAAAGTGGCACAGCTGTGCTTTTAACGCCACCTGAAAAATAAATTCCCCTCGTCTTCTGCATTACGATCGTAGCTAAGTTTTATTAAGTTGTTTTTTACTAACGGAAAGTTCTTCGGTATTTTGTTTATTTCGTTTAAAAAATTTAAGTCAACCGAAAGTCAAGAAACATTTTTTTAATTACATTTGATCAATTATTTTAGATCAAACACAATTATAACAGAGTTGAGTTGTAAACCGTAGTAGGGGCAATAATTTACGAGTTCGAACAATTTGTTGTGTGTTACGATTTTCGTATTATTTGTTTCGAATGATCGAAGTTTTTTATACTTAACCAAAAACAAAAAAATCTTTTAAAACAGCAACTCTCAATCACGAACCATATTTTTTTTTTATCAAATTTCCATCGTTTCGTACCGTTTCGAAAAAGTACGAAAAATAATACACAGTACAAATTGTTTGAACTCGTTAATTATTTCTTTCGAATCAAAATGCGCGGTAACACACCTGACCAGTACGAAAAGCTGGCAAATTTAATGCAGGAACGTAATCAAGTAACGTAAAGGAATGCTTTTTTCAGTGTCTATTGATAATTTTAATTTGGAAGTATACCAATGGTATTAAAATGCGAATACGTAAAACAACTGTTTTTTACTTCAAACTTGTCAAACTTCATAAACATACACGTATGTACACTCAAATAAAAATGTGTAGTGGTAATGTTAATGTACATACAAATATGTAACGTATATTAAATATGTTTAAAAAAGATTCAAGTTGAGAAAATTGTGACAGCAAATTAATCGATTGAATAAAAAAACGATTTTTTTTTCTAAACACAAAATCTATTTTCGATTGGAATCGAAATGGATTTACCATTATCTTTTTTTTTTTGTTCTCTTGTTAGGCTGTTTAGATTTGAAGAAATTTTCTTGTATGAGAAAGAAGCATATACCTTAATATAAAAAAAATGTGTAAAAACAAAATTTTACTTTTTTCAATAAAAATAATTTAGAAAAATATAAATTGATTATAGTAAAAAAGGCATCGTTCCCTGTCTTAACGTATACTCTGACGAAATACACTGTGCTTAGCTTTGTTAGTGGCGGAACTAGATTTTTTCGCTGTATGAGGATCGGGAGCAAAGCAATTCCATAAACGAAGGGTTTCATCGGCACCAGCACTTATGACTGTACTGCCATCTGGAGATAAAGCCATTTGCAAAACTCTTGATGTATGGCCGGTTAGTTCAGCTTGTTTTATCATTGATGGATATTTCCATACTGTAAGTTGATTATTTGCGAAACCATGAGCCGATATAAGTTCTTTAAAGTTTCGTGACCATAATAAAGCACATACTTGAGACTTAGAATCAACTGAATTGATAAGGGATCCATTATTAATATTCCAAAACTTAATGCATCTATCAGCTGTGCCGCCTCCGGAAGCTAAAATATTTGGTTGCCAAGGACACCAGGCTAGAGCTCTTACAGCGGCTTGATGTTGATTAAGTATATGTATTGGCTCATTACCGGTACCCACACCACCACTTATAGCAGACCAAACATTTACCAAGTTATCATTGCCACCACTTGCTAGATACTTCAAATCCGTAGACCATTTAAGACCACAGACTTCCTGTGTATGTCCAGCCAAATTGGAAACTTTATGTTCACGGGCTCTAACATCATGATGAATTATAGTGCCATCACGACTACCAGAAGTCACCAGGAAAGAATTCCAGGCTAAAGAGCCAACACGAGCGGAGTGACCATCCATTACTCTTAGACGTTTTATTTTTGAACAGTCCCATAATTCTACAGCACCAGTGTTATTACCAATTGCTAAAATTTGTCCTTCCTGAATCCAGGCTAAAGAACAAGCATGATCACCTTCTTCGTATTCGACCAACTGCTCAATATTACCGGTTACTGCATTCCAAAGATAAACTGCATTTCCCAAAGCCACTGTAACTATATTATCAGCACTCCAATCCAAAAGATTTAAATCTATAACATAAGTGTTTAGTTCAGTTTAAAAGTTAGTCACACCTTTTTTACTTACAATAATCATTAATAATGTCTGGTGCATCCAAGATGCGATCCGATGTAGTGGGTATATAACGTGAACCACTTTTTGTCGATATAGGAGTTTTAATGGAATAAACTACCTTTAAGGGATTAATATGAGATTCAGGGGCAGCTGGTGCCTTGTTTTGGTAAGATAATATACGAGTATTTTTGCCATCAGCCACTTGCATTGAATCCGATATTAATTTTTGCCTTTCAACCTTAGCTGGAGTCATTTTGTTTGCATTGTTTGAATTACTATCATTCTCTTCATCATTTTCAGATTTGCTTTGTTCTTGCTTGATCTAAAATTGTCTTCTTATTTTAGTGGCATAATTATTTTTTAATATATTAAATACACTTACCAAATAATGGCCTAATTCAAAATTTGTAGTTCCACGATTGGGTATAAATCGATCACCTCCGCCTGGTGTTTTAGAACCCTTATTTGGTGTTGGCGTCTTTTTATTTTTGCCATCGGCGTTTTTCCCTGGCGTTTTTGTAGGTGGATTAACACCAGAAAAACTGGTATTATATGAAACAGATAGCACAGAGCGTGTGGCATTTATGCTGCCATTTAAACTGGCGGTAGATGCTTCCAATTTTTTTTGCCATCGTGGGGCTGGGCCACGGGTTATCTCCCCATCCATAGTAAGAGCACTATTAATTTCATTGAAAAAATTAAATTGAGACATTTTGTTGTGTTATTAAAATGAATTTCTTATTTTTTATTTCTTAGATCTTCCGCAAATTAAAACATAAATTTAAAAGGTTTGAGATCCTTTTTTCAATTTAATAATGGCGTTTAAATTTGCGCTGACAAAATTATAGAAATGCCCATGGCACAACACTTTTATCGACAATGACCATTAAGCGTTACCAACCTAATTTACATATAAAACAATGTTGCCACTTTTGTTTAATTACCCAAATTGGGTGTTAATTTGACTGTCGTTGGCATGGTACAATAATCTATATATCGTGAAAAAAACCAACTTTTTGGTAAACTTTATCACAGTTCATAAAAGAGAAGTTTTTAATAACATGTGTATTTGTTTTGCATATACATGCATATCATTTTGCGCTTATAAAAAAACGATTTATCGTGCGCATATTAGAAAAATTAGAAACAATCGATGGAGCATACAAATCATAATCGGATAATAAAATGTGTGTTATGCCCCATGTATTTTGTTTATGAAATTTTCTGACTAATTTTCAAATTTCAGTATAGAAACAAAATAATATTTTGACGTTTCACCATTTTTTAATTCGCCGTGGATACAGCTGATGAACGGCTGACGAGTTGAGCTTACCTGGAGTTAATTCGCCTTGGTATATTTATAGCAGGTAGCCGCGAGATGACAACAATTGTACAATAAAACAAACAACAGGGCTTTTTATTGTTGTTATGTGGTACGAACTGTCAAAAGGCAAAGGGGTTGATAAGAGACAAAAAAGACAAAAGATAGAGACAAAAAACTTGTTTACATGTTTACTATACAACATTTGACAGTTCGTACCACAAAACAAGCAAATAAAAAATAAACAGCTGGCTTTCCGAGACTACCTGCTATATATATACCTTGATTCTGTGCTTCAAAAGCAGACCATACACGATTCAATTCAATTGTCAACTGAGTCGGTTGTTGTCCAAATCAAAGCGTGTATGGCCTTGTCAGTTGATTAGTTTGACGGTTGTCGAGTTGGTTGAAGAAAAATCAAAAGATTTTGATTTTTTCAAGTTGACTACTGAGTCTTTCAATTCGATTGTACTGTTTGTGCCCAAGTCTCTTGATCAGCTATCAAAATTAATTTTTGTTGTTAAGTATTTTAAAAATTGTCTTTTATTTCATTAAATTTTAAAATAAATTTGAAATCTTTCAATTCAGTTGATGAAGTTGTCAACTGAGTTGAAAGACTCAGTTGACAACTGTATTGAACCGTGTATGGGGCGCAAAAAACTGAAAAATCTCCACACTGGCAACGCTGCCAGGGAAATACTATTATTTAACTCGCCGAATGAAAACAAATCTGATTTAGCGCAAAAATTTTTATAAATTTTAACACAAAATGGGATTTTTTACAAAAGCTGAAGTGAAATCCCAAGAAGAAATACCAGGCTTAGATCTAAATTCACCAGCATCCCAAAAAGCAACACCCGGTACCGCAGCCGAGACTAATAGCACAGAAACTATTACTGACAATAATAAAAAAACAAAAAAAGAATGGGGCTATGATTTGTATCCTGAACGCCGTGGCGAAGAATTCAAACCAAAATGGTCACGAATTTTACTGGGTTACGAGGGTCACGAAAATATGGATAAAATTAAATGTGAACGAAATGTATATTGGTGCGTTAAAAATAGCCCTCTAGTTAAATTGATGATGGGTGCCTTAAAAAGTTCTGGTTGCCCTATCGACTTAAGAAGACATATTTCCTGTGAGGTTTGTGATTCTTCGGTAACGGGGGGCTATGACCCAGTTCTAAATCAAATTGTTGTTTGCCAGAATATGGCCAAAAAAGAGGGCATGGTTCAAGGAGTTCTAACCCATGAAATGATTCACATGTTTGACTACTGTAATAATGATTTGGATTTTCGTAATATTGAACATTTGGCATGTACAGAAATTAGGGCAGCTAATTTAGCACATTGTTCATTTTTAAGTGCCATGATGCAGGGTGATGCTTCTTTGTTCGACATCAGACAAACGCATCAGGTAAATATTGTACATATGAAAATTTTATATAAACTCTGGACACTCAGTTTTCTCACCACTTCCATCAAAAACTGGTAATTCATAATTAAACAAATATATTTTCTTTGAATCGAATTAGCGTTTTCATTACAAATTGCTGCATTCAGAATTTCCTGAAATGTTACTTTTGTGATCATCTCTTACAGAAATACTATTAACTGAATTTTCAGAATCTAATCCAAAACAACATTTATGCAGCTGCTCTTTATATGCAATAATTAAATTTTTTTAGGCAAGTGGGAAAATCTTTTTATTTAATTTTATTAAACTAATTATCTTTTTTTATTGTTATTATTATAAATTAAGGGAAATCACGATTACATATCGTCTGAAAGTATAATTTGTCAAGTTTCTGAGTAGGTATAAGTTTTATTTTTAAGGTTTTAGAAACACTTCCACGCAAAAAATTTACAAATTTTGGATTTTGCAAAAACAAAGTAAACATTTTTTTTCGAAAGATTGAAGAAATAGCTATGTAAACTATTTGGAACAAATTTTGCTAAGAACATTAGAAAAAAAACTGTTTGGCAAAAATATCAAATTTTGACCCAATCTTGACCGATCTTGTGTCCAAACTACTATCTTATAGGACTAACCTTGGTGCAAATTTAATTCCGATCGGAAGACATCGGTTTCAAAAGTTGGTCACTTGAGATAAAACGCTCCATATATTCTCATCGTGAGTGTGCGTGACCGCAAGTCAAAAACAGACATGCCCACTTCTGTGTTATTAGATTTTTACAAATATTAAGTGTACTATATATATGTACTAGCTTAACCCGGTGCGCTTCGCTACACTGCGCCTACACGCTTTATATTTATTTTCAAAAGTGCAGTATACCATAAGAGTCGCTTCTACAAAGTTTGAACATTCTCACTATAACAGTTCTTAAGATATGCGATATTAAACATTGGCGTCCTATGGTGGGTACCACTACCCCCGCCGCTATTTTGTTTTAATTTTGGGGCTCAGAAGATCCTACTGCCAATAGTTCAACAAAATGCGTGCAGTGGCTCTTATTAATATTTCTATATATGAGGGGTACTGCTCCTCCCCCGTCTACCCCGCCCATTTGTATATTGAAATTTATAGTTTACTATAATAATAGCTTTAACCACTTTTGAAGACTCTCCCTTTAATAATTCTTCAGTTGAGCGATATTTAATATATGCATCCTATGGGAGGTATTTCCCCCCCTGCGCCTACCCGCTTTATTGTTATTTTCAAAAGTGTTGTATACCATAAGAGTGACTTCTAGAAAGTTTGAACATTCTCACTATTATAGTTCTTTAGATATGCGATGTTAAACATTAGCGTCCTATGGGGGATTCCACTTCCCCCGCTGCTATTTTATTTTAATTTTGGGGCTCAGAAGATCTTACTACCAAAAGTTCTGCATAATGCGTGCAGCGGTTCTTAATATATGCGATAATTAATATTGGCATCCTATGGGGGATACCAATTCCCCTGCCCCTATCGAAATAATAAGTAGCCTATTTTATTTTTAGGGCTCACGTGATGTATCTGTAAAAATTTCAGGGAAATCGGTTCAGTAGTTTAGGAGTCTATAAGCCAACAAACAAACAAACAAACAAACAAACACACATACAAACATTTTTCATTTTTATATATATATGTAGATATATCTTTGTTATGACGAAATATTTTTTGTTATATTTTTTGTTGTATTTTTTGCTGGAAAATACAACAAAATGTAATTCGCATAGGGAAAACACACCATCATAAAGGTGCGCGTATAACGCATATTCGTAGAAATTTTTCGATGTTTTTTTTATAAACCATCAGTGAAAGTAGACCTTTCCAACGCATGTACTCGTTTGAAAATAGGTTGAGTGGTTCTCGAGTTATAAAATCACGAACATAGAACAACTTATTTTTATTATAAAGATTTTATAAAAAAACCGACAAGCCAAGCACCTGGCGTTTAAATCTAATTCGGGTACGCTGAATCCAGTGGTGTTAACTGTTTTTTAGGTTAACTCTTGTTTTCGAGAAATACCATTATTTCGAAAATGGAGGAGTTTTACAACATATATTCGCGTAACTCAAAAACGGTTTAGTTTATTAAATAAACTAAAAACCCCAAATTCCGCAATAAAATTACCACAAAGAAAGGGTAAAGGTTTTTCTAATATATGCGAAGTGAAGTCGTTTTAGAAACAAAAAATTTTTTTTGGCAAAAAAAAAAATAATTTTTTATCAAAATTTCAAAATTTTTGTTCTTTAAAAAATTGGAAATTGCAGCTATGCTTATAATTTTTTCTCGACATCGTCAGGTTATTATTGTTTTAGCCTACAAGCCATCAAGTCGGTTTTGAGAAAAACGATAAAATAGGTTTACAAACAATTTTCTCAAAAACTACTCGATAGATTTTTTTTAAATGCTCCTAATTGATGTCTACGTATGTTTTTAACAAAACTATACACTTTCATGAGTTTACATGCAATAAATCCAAAGTTTTAATGGTTTTTCTAAAAAAACATTTTGTCGTTTTGTGCTCCATATCAAATTTTATTTCGTATTATGATGTTTTCTTTGACGTGGAGCAAAGTAAGTCTATGGCAAAAACAATGAAGTTGATAGTCAATAGAAATTTATAAGGACAGGTTGGTATGTTTTAGAATGGTGATTATTGCTAAACTCTCTCCTATAAGCCCCGAAATGCAGATGGAAAAAAATATATTATGGTTTTTAAATTTTGCAATATTTATATTTTATTAGCAATATAACACAAAAACGGTTCTACTGTTATGATTAAAAAAAAATGTATAATGAATAATAGATTTTGTACTTAAGTCTATAACGACAGCCTTTTTTCAGTAAACTTTATCTATATATATAAAAAGAAGTGTACACTTTAATGTCACCACTAACTGCGAAAACGGGTCGACCGATTTAAACCAAAATTAAAAGGTACTTTGGGGATAGTCTGTAGATGGTTTGTGTGAAGTTTGCACGAAAACGGCACAGTGGTTCCGGAGATATAGCATTTAGATTTTCTTATATATTATTCCCATACAAATATCAACAAACTGCCTTTCATTTTTCATATTATGATTTTTTATTGTCACTTGAAAAGTTACCAAGCCATGTATCGTAATGTCTTATGTGTACAATGACATTCGAAATATATCTTAGTATATATTTCATATCGCTAGAGGGCGTAAAATAAGGCAAAACAGTTAAAAGCTCCCCCTCCCAATATCTTCTTAACTAATCAACCGATTTTCTTGATATTTGGCAGGCAAATAGTAAAACATCTAGACAAAACTATAGCCTTTAATTTTTATTATTCAGGGCGTGAAATCAGGCAAGAGAGGTAAAGGTTCCCCCTTCCTATATCTTCTTAACTAATCAAAGGGTTTTCTTAATATTTGGCATGTAGACACTGTAATAAATAAAGTTACTCTAAGATATAAATTTTTTGGAAATTCCAACAATTAGGGCAAAAAGGGTAAATGCTCCCTTTACCCATGTGTTCTAAATTAATTATCCGATGATAGTTTCAAGTCTTGATGGAACTAAAGGCTATACATTTTAACATTTACGGCGTAAAATAAAGCAAAAAGGGTAAAGCACCCCCCTCCTATACCCTTTTAAATAATTAACCGATTCTTTTGAAAGGTTCAGGTTTTTTTTTAATATTTTTCTCCGGTTATTTTACTTCGGCTATGCAATGGTACTCGATTGGTCGTTAAAAATTGATGAAAAACGTTATCGAAGCTACCGTTTTGAATGGAAAACTCCGAGACGAAAATGTTTTGCTTTCACGAACTTCGATGATTGCTACAGACGTCCCAAGTGAATTCGAACGCGTTTAATTTCCTTTAAGATTGGCATTTGCAATGATAATCAATAAGTCACAAGGCCAAACGATGTCTGTTTGCGGCTTAGATTTGGGCACACCATGTTTTTTACAAGGAAAATTATACGTGGCAAGTTCTCGCGTCGGCAAGCCATCGAGCTTATTTGTGTTGGCTAAAGACGGACTGACAAAAATATCGTACACGCAATTGCTCTTCTTAACATGGAGTCAAACTTCATATAAAACAAACGCTGATAAAAATTTTAAAATTTTTTATAGACTTTGACGTTTGGTGTAACAAAAAATTGTCTGGCGAAGACCCCATGTAATAAAAATTGATTGTCTCTGTTTGCTTTTCACATTTCCGGATAAAAAATTCATCACTTTTTTATGTTTAACTTTTGAATATGTAACGATCAGAAATAAAGAAATAAATAGCTATTGTTTTTTCATCGCATCATGGTATAAAGCGCCTTATTCCTCTTTCTTTCACTTGAAATTAGGTTTATGGCAAAACAACGTTTGCCGGGACAGCTAGTAGTTATATATAAATATAAAAGTATCAAAAACTGAAAACTAAAAGAAATCAGAGCTGCTTAAAATGTTTTGTGTTAGCTAGCGCAAATAAATATTCAACAATTAGTTTTGTTGTGGGCTCCATATTCATCTCAAGTTTCACATTGTAACCAATAAATTTAAACTATTGTGACGGTTTATTTTAACCTACGTTGTTCATTATTCGAATGACGCAAAGCAATAGTAAAGTATAATTTTGTTATGTTTGTATGCAAAATTTGCTCCATATGCAAAAAATTGTCATATGTAGCAATATAATGTTCAATGAACCTAAAAAAATGTAGATGTAGACCAAAGTCGATGCTGAATATCTCAGATTCTATACGAGATATCAAAAAATGGATTTTGGAATATGAAAGAGAACATTGATGCCATATATAATCCATTCCTAAATTTTTCAAAAATGGCGTGTAGGCTAAAACAATAATCACCTGACGACATGTAAAAAACGAAGTTGCAAACAAATAAACCATAAGTGATTAAAATCTGTTTACAACTTTTGATTTTATTCACAAAAGACGAAAAATTTCCATTAAATTTAAGAATCTCATAAAAAGCAATATTTGTATGAGAGCCTCCCTAAAAAATGGAGATAAAGCGAAAGTATGTTTTAGGAAAATTTTAAAAACAAAAAACTAATGGGGGTCGGTCATACAATTTATCCCCTTAGGGACGACTTCTTGGCAGTTATGGGGCTTTTTCTTCAATATATTTCTAGTCTGTATTGACGATTTTGTATGGGAGCCCCCTTAAAGAATAGAGATAGCGGGTAGGTATGTTTGAAACATGATATGCGTTTGACTATTTTTTTTTTTGTAAGCAAACGCACACAAACACAAATATTGAAGCTGAATTGACGTGTGTATTGAAATTGAGAGGGGTGAGAGCATGGAAAAATAGAAAATAAATCGATATTTAGTTCAGATTTTACTACCGATATTACTATCGACTGAATGTTTTTACGTGAGTAGAAAACCTTTAATTAATTTTTTATGAGGCTACAGTTTGTTGTTTTTATCTTATATTTTTTAAAAAAGGCGTATGTACGCACGTTATTTTAGATGACAATTTTTGAAAAATTGTGCTGGTTTCAGTTAAAAAATATTGTTTTTCTTTTTTTAAAGTATTACCTTTTTATAACAACTAAAATTAGTTTTAATAACGGCATAAAACAACGAAATAAAACCTGATTAATAACTTAATTATATTTGCAACATACATATCTGTGGCATTTTGACAAAACATCTAAAGTCAAATTTAAAAAGTGGAAAAAAATGTCGTTAATCGTACGAATTTTCATTCAAAAACATTTTTCTTTACGTATTTAAAATTTGTATTATAAACGAAATTTTTCTTTAATTTTGGTTTATTTTATCTATATATGTGACAGCGCATAGAGAAAGGGACCTAAGGGTAAAAAAAAAATAAATTTTCTCTTTTTTTTTTTTTTGATGTGGACAACATCTGAGCATCGAATGAGACCGATCCCATGCCCCAAAAGTGTTCCCTCCCAGAGATATACGCGTTTTATGATGTGATGGTACACCAAAGATACACGTATTTAACTCTTTAAAATGGCTCTCCTGAACAAAACCGGTATTTACCCTTAGGTCCCTTTCTATTTTGCGCGTCACATATATAAAAATGAAAAATGTTTGTTTGTCGGCTTATAGACTCCTAAACTACTGAACCGATTTTCCTGAAATTTTTAAAATAACATCACGATAGGAGCAGGAGAATTGGTACCCCCATAGGATGCCAATATTAAATATCGCATATCTTTAGAGCCGCTGCACGCATTTTGTTGAACTTTTGGTAGTAGGATCTTCTGAATCTCAAAATTGAAATAAAATATCAGCGGGGGAAGTGGTACCCACCATAGGACGCCAATGTTTAATATCGCATATCTTAAGAACTGTTATAGTGAGATTGTTCAAACTTTGTAGAAGTCACTCTTATTGTATACTACACTTTTGAAAATAAAAATAAAGCGGTTAGGCGCAGGGGGGGAACACCTCCCATAGGATGCATATCAGAGAACTGCAAAAATCACTATTTATTCATACGCTATAATTTACATTAACTCTATGCCTGCAAAACAAAGTTCAACGTTGGTAATTTTGTCATCGTTTTGTACACATTTGATTTGTGCATGTGTGAGTTTTTTATTGAAAGTGCTTTGTTTGCATTTATTGTTGCGCACGCAGTAACACAATTGCACAAAGTCAAATATCAGACATTTGTATGCTTTTGCATTAAAGTAGTCATTGCCCACTCGATGAGACATGACGATGAGAATGTAAATTGGTATGAGTACGAGTCGCTTTGTTGGTATGATTGTTGTAGGCATAAGTTCAAATAAACTAGTTATTGTGTCCAATTTGTTTTTGTGTTTACCCTGCAAATAATATTGGACCACCGGATTTATTTATTTATTTATTTATTTATTTAAGAGTTCATTTTGTAATAAGAAGCCCAAAGGCCAAATATATATTACATAGCAATAATGTCTGAGTAGTAACAAAAATACTTACATAATATTCAAAACTTATCAACTAAATACCCTAGCATTTTATTCCCAACCATAGAAAAGAGTAAGTAAAAAACAGTACAAAATAGTAATCTTAGCCAGTAAAAAAGGCAGCAACCGTAACACAATACAGCACAGAATTCAATTTAGAAATGCATGTGTACATACATATTACATACATATGTACATACCCATGTCATATATGTAAGTAATAATCAAACAAGTAAATTACTCGATTCACACATAGGAGCCAGAGACATACGTAATTTGCAAAAGGAAACTACAGTCTATGAAAAATAATTCATCAATTTGAACCGAAAAGCATTATTAGAGTGAGAAAATAATTTCAGTTCATACGGCAAACAATTCCACCAACGAGCAATTCTTATTACAAACTATCTTTCAAAGACTGAACATGCAATCCTCGGTATAACAATCTGTTTTCTCCTTATTGAATGAGAAACAACAAATTCATTAATTAAAGCAGCAACTACACCTGACTTAATGAGCTTATAGAAAAACAAAAGATTGCGAAACTTCACAAAGCTATTAAAATAACAACCCAAAAACCTTTTCACATATCCAGACATATGTTCATATCTACGAGCATTATAAATATATCTAGCAATAGAGTTAACAACACGTTCTATCCTTCTGAGGTTCATACCAATAGTACCCGATACTACTTCCAATCCATAAAGCACCTGAGGCATCAAAATCGCATATGCAACTCTACATTTTATCCTGAATGGTAAATAAATATTAGTCGAGTATATCCTACGTAATATATACGAAACCTTACGATGAACATGGTCAATATGTCCCTCAAAACTAAGTCGGTCATCCACAATTACACCCAAGCACATATGCAGATTAACATACTCAATTCTGTTACCACCAATGTGTATATCAAAATCAGAAAAAGAACGTACAGTAGATCCAAACCTAATAGCTTTAGTTTTTGAAGTATTAATTGTCAAAGAATTATCAGACAACCAGCACAAAATACGGTCCAGATAACAGTTTATATTGACTTCTAAGACGTCAGCCAGCTCATGCGAATTACTAAACAATAAAAAAATATCATCAGCAAATAAAAAAGGTGTACACATACTGGTATCCAGAACTTCAGGTAGATCATTAACATAAAGATTAAAAAGTAAAGGTCCTAAGACCGAGCCCTGAGGAACACCAGATAAAATAGGTAAACTACCAGAACAAACCCCATGTACATCAATAAATTGAGTTCTGCCAGTTAGATATGACAATATAAGCTTACATGCAGACTTAGAAAAATTATATATTTGATAAAGCTTAGTTATCACCGTCGAGTAACACACCGAATTAAAAGCTTTCGCCAGATCAAGGGAAATAAGAATCGCCAATTCTTTTCTATTTTCGCAAGATCTAATAGAGTCAGTTAAATTAAGCAGCAGTGAAGTAGTATTAAACCCTTTACGAAACGCAAACTGAGATTGAGATAAACGCGCACCAACACTAGAAATCATCTGATCCTTAAGAAGAATCTCCACAACTTTAGACAGGCACGGAAGAATAGAAATGGGTCTAGATCATCAATATTCGAAACAACTGTAGACTTAGGAATTGGAACCACTCGAGCTACCTTCCACAAAACAGGAAATTAAGACGATATCAAAATGGAATTCACCAAATTCAAAACAATATCAGAGATATATGGAAATACAACTCTAAAAAACTGAATAGTTATCCCATCCGTACCGACAGATTTCGACTTCACTTTATTCAAAGCAGCTAAAATATCTTGATAGTCAACACAGTGAAAAGAAAAAGAGCCATTTAATTCAGGAATACTATCAACATCAATCTGTTCAGTACGACTGGGACCAACACCACTCACAAAATACTCATTTAATTCATCAACATTCCCATCAAAGCAAACATCATTATCACGAGCACAACCAGCACCTCTAAGGGTACTCCACATCCCTGAAGTATCCAAATCCCCAAACAACCTTGCATAATACTTTCTCTTCTCCCTACGAATAGTAGATTTCGCCCGATTCCTATATCTACAATAAATCTTCCACTTATCAGGTGTGGGATCCAATTAATATGATGAAAATGCCAAATCCCTCAAAGACCTTGCTAACTCAATCTCCCTAAATCGCATCCAGCTATTATCCACTACCCTCTTTATCCTCTTGACAGGTACAAACGAATAAAGACCATCCATTAGGGAACAGAAAATAGAGCACTTTGAATTGACATCTGAAGAATAAAAAATTTGTGAAGTATCAAAATCATACAGAAAATCTAAAAAGCCATCCCAAAATATACCGACCAAATTGCGATAAACAATATCAGCTTCCACAGATTCAACATTCAACATAAAATACGCATATATTAGGGCATGATGTGATATAGAAGGACACTGAATCTGTCCGGAACAACTAACTGCAGAGCTATCACTCACCAAAAAGAAATCAATCAGTGAAGTAGAAAAAACACGCATATCATAAGAGTCGGTTTAGAATTATGACGTATAGACAGATTAGTCCTAACACAAAAGGAACGAGGCTGGTGGGATTTAAGAGGATCAAATTGATCAAGATTAAAGTCACCAACCATAATAAGTTGTGAATAATTAAGAAATAATTCATAGTGAAGCTCCTCAAATAAAATAAAATCAACAGGAGGGGGCAAATAAACTACACCAAATAGAACTCTCACAGTGCCAAATAACAATTCTAGAAAAAGAGATTCACACTTATACAGAATCGATTGCTTGAAAACAACTTTAAACTTAACATCAGAAATATAAATCCCAACACCTCCCCCTCTAGCACCAACCCGATCATTACGACAGAACTTATAACCAGGAATACTAATTGCCCTAGTGGAGACAGTATCCTTCAGCCACGTTTCTGAAATTCCAATTGCATTAACCCCTGACCTCTCTAAAATTGATCTAATCTCATCAAACTTTGAAGTATTAGAAGCTGGCCTAATACTACCCACATTAAGGTGAGCAACATTAAATTGGTTCTTGAAGGGCCGTAAAATATTTCTAGTATACGAGCTGCCACCAACCACCGGACCAAGATTTATATTAAGTGACATCAAAACAAAGACATAGAAGGGAATAAAATGCTTAAATTCCAAATTCATATAATATTTCACATTAATTAAATATTACATACAGCTGATCAAGCAGCAATAGAGATCAAAAAATGCATTACTTAAGAATAATTAATAAGGTAAAAATAAGAGAGCATTAAAAATTAATATACATGCATATATAAATACATATAAGCATACATACATACCTACACATATGCACACATATGGACACATATGTATAAATGCATATACATATATGGACACATATATATCTATATACATATATATACATAGAAATATACGCATACATAGCATGCATCAACTCAAGAAATATTATTCTTACGAAGCAAATCGCACCCAGCAGCATCATAGACTTCAGTTTCCTTACCATCAGGCAATGTAAGCTTAGCAGCAAGTTTATCCGAATTAAACAGCTTATATTTAAGAATAATCTTATCCATGAGAAGTTTCCATCACCATCAACCGTACTACCTGACAAACCATCATCAATTATGTTCCCTCTACGCAGAGTACGGGTTTTAAAATATTCCCCCATAATTTTATTACGAACATGAGTTCTGCTGAATTTTATCAAAATATCCCTTTTACCATTGATATAACATACGTGATTAACATCATGTCCGGAAACAGGGATGTTGTTAAAAGCGCCCAACGCAACCACAATCGCCACCAAATCACCAAGTCCTCCTGGTAAACCACGAACCACAATATCATTTCGGTTAAGTCTCCTGTATAAAACAAGATTTTCCCGTTCAATAGAACTCATTCTGGCTGAAGATGTAGACTCAAGAAAATGAATGCGCTCACTACATTTAGTAACATCAGTTCTCATTTCCTTTTAACACGCACCCATATCAGCCTTAATCTTCAAAACTGCAGCCGTAAAGGCATCCTTTATGGAACCAATATCATCCTGGGTCTTCGACATATAACTGTCAATTTTTTTATTCAAACTAGGAATGTCATCATTAATAGAAACAGGGTTCTCTGTGCAGTCTACACAAGAGTAAGAAAATGCTTTGTTGTTCTTTAAAAACGTAAGTTCCTTATCAGTAATCTTAGCACATGATGAATGGAACCAAAAGGAGCAGCTTTTAAATTGCAGACAGGCCTGGTTCCTTGAAATATTCACTTCACAAATACCACATGAATACGACATGGTAGAAATGCAACAGCAACAAATTTACAACTCGTCCAAATTATCCAAAAAAGTCCGCAATCCACCAGGCCAGCAACAGCAACAAACCAATAAAAACACAAAGCACCCAGAAAATCTATGCAAATTGCACCACGTTTCAAATGACTTCCAACAAGGTATTATGGATCATAAAGTCGTATGCTAATAAAGCAGCTATTGTTTGTAACAAAATGGCCAACAAAATCAGCAAGCAGCAACAACAACAACCCAACCAAAAACACGTTGCGCACAGAGTAAGTCGATTACCTCTTAAATACTCTAGATTCCACAAAACTCCAACAATTATGGATAATACCACGTTTCTTTTGCACAAATAAACTAAATGCAGTATGTAAAAACACAATTTAAGAGAAGAAAAAAAGTAATTAAAAAATTCGATCAGCCGCTATACAAATAAATCAACTATCCAGACATAGCGTTGCCAGACAAATTGACTACTTATTGGACTAGTCCGATGTAATGCAAGCATGGACCATGTCATTGCTAAAAAGTGTTTGTAGTGAGACGACATGTCTTCGTTTTTTAACGATATGTGTTCATTTTTAAGCGACTTCAAAACTGATCCTCTTGGGTATATCATGGAGTAGTTTTAATACTACTCCTTTGTAATCCAAAGCTGGGTTATATGGTCTTGCCCTAGGACATCGTAATGTTAAATAGATCATCTTTTTTCATACGTTTTGGTTACTTTTGGACTATTCCTAGTCCCTTGTGGGCTAAATTTTACATGCGTGTTTGAACTAGTCCTTTTATTTGCAGGGTAGTTTTTAATAGCGAAACAAGCAACAATACTTTTTAAGAAATGATAAAAAATAAAAACAGTCTTCTTGTTTCTATGGAAATTGTTTGTTCCTATGTGCGTTTAGTTCCATTTCAATTTTTTTTCTTTCGAATCCAGCATATGAAAAAACTTTAATACGTACTACATACATAGCAACTGCTGAATAAACATCAGAGCAATGATTTTTATGTATTTTTCTTTGTATGTGTTTTTTACCAAAGCAATAATTGACGAACGAAGCTAAACATGGTATGAATGGCAAAGCCAACACGCTGTGCATAACTTGAATGAATTTTAAAACAACACCAATGTGTGTGGCTGAGAAAGTTTGATTGCATGAACACAAATTAGTGTATTTGATGTTGTTCGTTGAATGCGAATTTTTTGCAATCGCACAAAGCCGTTCTCTGATGCATATATTAAATATCGCTCAACTGAAGAACTATTAAAAGGAGAGTCTTCAAACGTGGTTAAAGCTCCTACTATGGTAAACTATAAATTTCAATATAAAAATGGCCGGGGTAGACAGAGGAGGAGCAGTACCCCTCATAGATAGAAATAATAAGAGCCGCTGCACGCATTTTGTTGAACTTTTGGTAGTAGGATCTTCTGAATCCCAAAATTGATATAAAATAGCAGCGGGGAAGTGGTACCCACCATAGGACGGCAATGTTTAATACCGCATATCTTAAGAACTTTTATAGTGAGAAGGTTCAAACTTTGTAGAAGTCACTCTTATGGTATACTACACTTTTGAAAATAAAAAAGGGGGTAGGCGCAGGGGGGAAATACCTCCCATAGGATGCATATATTAATTATCGCTCAACTGAAGAACTATTAAAGGGAGAGTCTACAAACGTGGTTACTTAATTAATAAAAATGATTTTTTCACGAAGTTTTTTTTAAAAACTTTTTTGCTATCTTTTCTCGACTTAAGATGTTTTGTCAAAATGCCGTAGATATGTATGTAGCATGTCGGTTCAAATAAAATACTGAGGGCTATTATTACTGCCTGCCTTAAGTTAAAGGTAGGTAATTGTCGGACGATTAACAAGTTATTTAGTATTTCAACTTTTCTTTAAGGAACCCGGTAGGATGAACTTTAACATATTGCTCACTTTAGTTAAAAACACAGTTATAATAGTGAAATGCCGTTTAATACGTGGTACAAAATCCTACTTTAAACTAACTTTAAAAGAAAACCATAAACATAACATTTTACTAAAAAAAGTATAAAATATTGTTACGTTACTGCCTTTCAATAACGTTTTGGTTTATTTCCTTTATAATAAACCGTTTCGAGTTCTTTATTGCAACTTTAATAAAATAAATAAAACACAAACACTTTAAACACTATTTTCAATTTACTCAACTCTATTTAGTACTGTCTTTTTAACAACCGTAATTTATAGCTTTTATTCACAACCAACTATAATTTTCTCAGCGTTATACGTTATTGACAAAGTCTGAACTTAGAATGATTTAATTACGCTAGTGGCCGCTAGTATTTATACCGCAATTTGGTTGTCTAGAACATTCGAAATGTTTTTCGAAGGTTCGAGGCTTTACTATTTCACCACACTTTAATTTGATTTATGGTACCACTTTACATAATTTTACCTCTTACACTGAAGCTTTTTTAACGGTCATTTCTAGGGCTTTCTGCACATTGGGATTGAAGTGTACTAAATTATAACAAAAACGATGTAAACTAATAAAATCACTTTTGAATACAAGATAACTAATAAATACAAGATAACTAATAAATACAAGATAACTAATAATTATAACTAATTCTTAACCAATAATTACAACTAATTCTTAACTAAAGTTACTTTCGTAACAATATTAATATTAGATTTCTTAACGTATCAAAACATGGTAGTTAGCAAAAAATAATGTTGAAGAAAATCATACATTACACCGACTTTAAAAAAAGTTGTTGATGTACCCCCTAACTAGTACATAGTTAGCAAAAAATAATGTTGAAGAAAATCATACATTAGACCGACTTAAAAAAAAATTGTTGATGTACCCCCTAAAACCTTAAAAAAAAGTTGTTGATGTACCCCCTAAAACTAACTTTGACATGTTTTATGAAGATTCCTAATCCCGGCCACGGTCAAGAATGAAAGATTATCAATAACAATTTTAATTAATTTTCATGTTGTAAAATTCCTTTCTTCATAAAAACAATTTAATGAAAATTAAATTTAATGAACTTAAGCCTAATTAAAAATATTAAAAATTTGGATTAAAAACCATAAATAGTTCAACAAAATACCCACAATACTAATTATGATTCCCAAAATATTTTGGCTCTAGCGATAATCTCCCGTGATCCAAACCGCATCATAAAGGGTCAAAAATGGTATTTTTAGTGAACAAATTTCGGTTAATTTTTTGTCCAATGAATATAAAAGATATTTAGGAATTCTTTGATTCTGCATTAATACGGGTAAATTTAATATTATTTAAATATGTATATTAATAAAACGTGTTTCCTGCACAAAGTTATGCTTTTTGTGGTTATAAAATAGGTGCAGTTACGGGTTAATTTTTAACTAAAATCCCAAGCAACTTTCTAACGATGTATTGAAAATAAGAATCGGAAAAAATGGTTAAGTTATTTAAATTTTCATTAAAATCGAATTGAAAATCATTAAAAAACTGATATAAACAAATTCAAAGAATTCCAAATATCTATCAAATTTGGCCACTCATCGGACAAAAAATATTTACAAAGCTTTTTATTCATAAAAAATATAATTGTTGGATCCTTTTTTTGCGAGGTTTAGCTCACGGGAGATAATCGCTAGAGCCCAAATATTTTTGGAATCATCATAAAAAATGTGAAAGTCAATTTTCAGGGCGGTACAACTTTAACTTTTTTTGCCCATATAAGGTGAGTCGGTCTAACCCTGCAGATAACGAGACTAGTCCATACATGCATGTAAAGAGTAGTCCATAAAGGAGTAGGAGTACTCCAAAACTACTCAAAATATATGGGTAAGAGGTGGTCCATTTAACATTACGATGTCTAAGAGGGGACCATATAACCCACCGAAGTAGTCCCTAAACTACTCCATGGAGTACTAAAGTGGGTTAGTTTTAAAAGTACTCCATGTCATTACAGTATGGAGTACACTAAAGCGGTTGTTTTAGCATTTTTCATTTTTTACTAATCGCCTTTTATGGCGTGCCCTGTAGTCTATTATTGCTATTATTAAATATATTTACTTGGTATTTTTAATTTGTTTACCTTTTTTTCACAAATTTACAAACTTTCACTTTTAAATAAACAATTAATAATGGACACCATCAGGGCTACCAATTTGTAATACTGTAACTATAGAAAAGTATACATCATGCAGTTGTTGGCAGCACTGCATGTTAATTTCTTATAACATGGTCCATATTACAGTAGATTAAACCATGTTGTAAGTAGTCCATTTAAGCCACAATGGACCACGTAGTCCAATATTATCTGTAGGGAATGTACAAACTTTATTTGTTTACGTTCATAATAAAAAGAAAATAATATTTCACCGGCAGCTAAAAGCACATTTAGACAATTTGCGCATACCTATGTATGTAACTAAAAAATTGTGCTTTTTTAATTATGACACGATATGTTTATGTTTTAAATTTAATAAATGAATTAGTGCACTTTTACACTTAAAAAATCAACCAGAAATTATATTATTTATTTTAATTCAATTTATTTTTATCTTACAGAACTGTGTTAAATCAAAAGCTTTAGCTTCTGTTTTAGCTGTGCGTAACGTTACAAGAAAGGAAGCTATTGAGGCAGTCGAAAAAGTGTTTCCCAAATGCTATAACGACTTGGAACCCATCGGACGTCGTATAAGACGCAATTCACCAGATCAGCATAGAGCATATATGGAGGGACCAATGTATGGTTACGATGTTTATTAGGTTTCTTAGCTAAAGTTATAATTATATTTATATGCATTCAGTCATATTTATTTCTTTAAATTTTTGTTTTAGGAAAAAATATTCGCGTATGAAATGAATGAATGACAGTAAATTTGAAAAAACAGCGATAGATATTAAAGAAAAAAAAACAACTTCATATGTATATTTTTAGTATTTCTTATTTTAAAGATATTTGGAAAGTTTAGTTGTCGGAAAATTGTTAAGCTTCGTACAGACGATGGTCAGATCTTACAATATTGTAAGCAGGCGTTGCCAACAGCAATATTTTTCTGACAATGGTGCGATTGTCAGATGCATTAATTTTGCACTTCTGCAACTACAAATTAGCTTAAAATGTTCACACAGTTGTAAGACATTTTAGCCAATTTTAATAATTGTCAAAATTGTCTTCATATAAAACAAAAACAATTTAACGCACACGTATAAATTTTGGCTCATATACACAAAATTTGACGTTTGGGTTCCAACTAGGGGTAAACAGCTGACAAACATATGGGCCAACGAGTTTACCTTGTGTAAATATACCTTGTTTTTAATTTTTTTTGAGAGCTAGTTCAGATAAACTAACGATAAATGTTATCAAAATTGGAGATGATAGTACATGTTTCCTGTTTCGCAGCCTGTTTAAAAATGAAATGACCTGTTACGCTCTCAAAATTTTGTATGGGGAAACAATTCGTTTCAATCACGTTTGGGGCGCGAAACACGAATATTGCTGTCCGTGTGAACATGGTATAAACCGCTGCTTTTCAAATCTAGTTTCAATTCATCTGGTAATACAACAAAAAGACTTGTTTTTTTTTAATTTCTTTTCAGGTGTAAATGAAAATGACTTTCTTTTTTTTTAGTATGTATACAAACAGTTGTTAAAAAGGTGTTTGTGAAAAGGTCATTCAGAATCCCGGACGAGTACAGTGTCTTCCAGGCTGAGATCCTAGTGATCTGGAAGGCGACGGTGCGATCTTGCCTGGTCGAACGGTGTGGGAATGGTCTGAGGAAGCTCATGGGGCTATTTACAGTAAGGCTGCTCTGGGTACCTGACCACTGCAAGGTGGATTTTAATTGGATTAGGTTAGAAAGGCTGGTGCGAAGTAAACTTCACACCCTCTCCCAGAGACCAATATAGATAGTGGGTGGTATTATTGAATCCGCACGGAAAGGAAAATTCGACGGAAATAAATATCGATCGATACGCAAATTGCAATTATTCATTCCTGCGATATAAGCTTTCCGCAATAAATTTTTAACATCCCTGTTTTAATAAATTCTGAGTTGATATTAGCACTGTTTATTTCCTTTTTGGGTAAAGTTCGTGCAAATGAGAGCAAGCATAAAGTTCTCTCATAAAGAGACAAAATTACACAAAAGTACGGGAACAGAAAAAACACAATTTAAAGCACAAAATAAAAATTCAGTGTTTTGACAGTGTTTAAAACACAAAAAAATTGCGCAACTTTTGAAAAAATTTTTGTTGGCTGTAGAAATAAACTACTTTTAACAAAAATAAAACAAAACAAACACTTTTACAAGACCTAACATTTTGTATCCCTAATATTGCAGTACAAAACTATCTATTTAAGTACATTATTTTATTCCACAACCCTTTTTCCAGAATTTGGATCATGAACTTTTAATCTGTGCTTTTTTTTGTTTTGTTTATGTTTGGCAGCTCTTTGACAATTTGCACGAAGAAAAACGTGTGGCTGTTTCGTGCAAGAAGAAGAAGAATTTTATTCTCTCAAACCCGCTCTCATTTGCACAAATTTAAAGTAGGTACGGGAACGCGTTTCGAGCAAATTGAGTAAAGAAGAAGAGCTATTGTGTCAGCTGTTGGTAAAAAGAACATTTTAAACCAGTTGAAATTTTTGTGAGCAATAATTTTTTTATTAAATTAATTTCTGTAAAATATACAAATAATATAACAAATCTATCTATCTATCTATCTTCTATCTATATATCTATCTATATCTATATATCTATATATTATATATTATTATTATTATATATATAAAAGAGACGTGTTTGTTTGTAATCGCTAAACTCAAAAACTACTGCACCGACTTTGACCAAAACTTGTGTGTTTGATGTATGAGGCATGAGGAGTGTTTCTGTGGAGTTTCGTATTTATCCGATAGATGGCACCACGTTTTTATATTTTTGTCATTTTCGTCGTAATCGCTAAACATAATGTTTTAAAATTTAGATGCATAGTATGTCACTAAATCTTTATCAATATACATTTATCAATTCAGCGGTAATTCACCAAAATACGCTAAAATCACCAAAATGAAAAAAAAAATTTATATGGTTTAATAGGCAGTTTTATTCCAAACATTTATGTTAATTTTAGTTTACAAAGGTCTATTTCCACTTCCATAAATATTTTCCAATACGCGGTTGGGGTATCCAATAATTTTAAACAAACATGAAGAATCTAATAGCATTTGCTGGTAAGTAAAACATTTATTATTTTATTTTTTTTTTATTGTTTTGAAAATCAATTAAACACGTTTATATTTTATAAAATTTTAAATCTTTACTAAGGGCCAGCAAAGCGGACCGGGTCCAGCTAGTAATAAATAAAAATAGTTTTTTTTAAATAACAAAACTAAATGATTTTTTTTTTTAATATTTCTTACATTTTTATTCCTTCCGTTCGCTTCTCGTTGTAAAATTTAAACGTAAGCAAAAAGGTGAAAAATATCTATATTGCGGTTTCAATAATATGGCAATACCGCAATGGTAGAGATGATACCGTAACAACGGAAGGATACCGCACAAACGGCGTGAATAATTACATATTTGGCTTCCGCACAAAAATTTCTTTCCGCACTTGCGGAACGGAATCAATAATACCACCCAGTGAAATAATTCAATTATGAAAGAATTGGAGAAGTAAGGGGTAAAAGCACAGCACAAGCAAAGACAACCCTACCAAGCAGAAAACTGTCCCAGTCTCCAGTCTTCTGCCGCGCAACCTGGTCATTCCCATTACGAATCCCGTCAGAAATCTGCTACCTAGCCACCTCTGCTGCTCTGTCTCCAACTCCTTTGGGTCCTCACACAACCTACATATATCCGACAAGTCAGATCCCATTCTCACGGCCATCCTTCCTATCATACGGTGGACGCAGGCCCTACTCTTGCTCAGCAGAGCATTCGACTTTGACCTAGTAAGCACCGGCTACAGCGTGCGTGATACCTGGCATTCCGTTCGGCCCCCCAAACCTGATTAAGGAGAAGCCCATTGGAGGCCTGATCTGCTGTCAGGGTCCTCCATTTCCGAGCCCAGTCTCGCTAACTCATCACCTATCTCGTTGCCGGTGGTGTTGCAGTGACTCGGTACCCAGCAGAGCCTCACTACACAATTCCCTAAGATTTCTCCTACAGCCATCCTGCAATCATCCACTAGCCTGGAGTTTACATAACAGCCCATCAAGGCCCTAAGAGCCGCCTGACTTCCCACATATATAGTCCACATATAAGATAACTCTGCTGCTAAGCATCAAGAATAACTGAACCTCTAAATCACTCAGTGCCTGCCTAGTAGCCTCTATTCTCAAATTGTTAAAGGCACCTATATCCAGGAATGGCGCCAAGGTGTATTCCTTGGTTTGCAAGCTCCGTTCTATATAGCCCACCACATCATGAATCGCGCTCTTAACAGACAGATATCCCTTACTGCTTTCTTTAGATATAAAGATTGCTAGCAATAATAAAATTAAACATAGACTAACCTCTTTTGTTGATGTCGGCACTTCCCCATTGGGCGTGGTGTGCATTGGCATCACAACCTTGTAACAGCCACGAGCCCTTTCTGCTAGAGTGCTCCACCAACTCCCGCACTTTCACACCACAAGTCAGATCAGTAGCCTTATATGTTACGTATACCGATGCTTGTGCCATGACCGTTTTTTCCCTAGGTCTCCATTACTGAAAGAATGAGAAAACATACATTTGGGTTCATTTCTTTCCATTATACAAAGTTCGTACCTTCTTATCTGTGTGGGGCACAAACAATGTATACGCCGTGGCCCTTAATGCAACCACACGGTTGGATTAAGGCCAAGTCCACGTTGTTATCGATTAGGTTGGTTACTAATTCGGTTGAGGCTACTTCACAGTGATGCAGGTTTATCTTTTTTCATTCCCTAAGCTAATACCGCGAAGCTCTACGTTTGTCTGCAGGGCAGAAACCAGAGTCTCTGGCAGGAATCGAACCCGCAATCCCGGCGCTGATAGACTAGCTCACTATCAGCTAGCCTACCGGGGCACCACTTTCAGCCTCTTAGGGTCCATCATTTTTAGGAAACTATGTAAACCTGATAGACCCCAACCAAAATATAGCAACCCTACTCATCGATTTCACCTTCCTGAGAGACTCCTGGTCTTCTGCAAACCGGAAGTCTCTTCCTTGGTTCCTTTTACAACCCAGTGAAGATATCAGCTTCCACCGACTCGTATCGAGTCCCCCGTTCTGATTGGCTAGTATCTCCAGTATGACCTCCAACGGTTTTAGGGAGTGAGGTCTTTATACCGCGACTACCGGCCTCAGTGGCAACTCAGACGCAAGTATAACGTCCAATCTGGCTTCAGGACAAGCGCTGCCAAACCTGCCAATGGAGGCCTTTAAAAACTCAAAGGTTTTATGATTGCCGCAACTGACCGTTTTGACCCCTTTTGCCCAGTCAGCCCCTTTGAACGCTACTTCGTCCGGTCTACTAATCACACTGAAGATTTCGTCGAGAAATTGGTTTTCTAGCACCTGCCATCTTTCGAAACTGATGTTTCTATCAGGGTCGGTGCGATCGATGACTTCCGTCAGAATACCGTCCTTACTCAACGACGCCCTCAGTTTTTCCGACGTGGAGGGTTGGTCCTCTCTAGAGCCAGTCCCCTGAAAGATTCTGCTGGCCGCAGCCTGACCAATACTGTCACCATTAAGATGGCTGGGTGGTGAACTCTTACCCCCTTCCGTATACCTTGTTTGAGGATCGACAGCAGAGTGTGGTGAGGATGCTTTCCTTACTGACAACGTTTGATTCCTCAGCAGCCTTTGCTGTGTATCCCGCAGGATAGGAAAGCCCTAGAATGGCACCAATAGAACCGTGGATTTTTTGAAATCAAGCAACGTTCTTCCGGTGCTTTCTCAGCAGATGGCTATTCCGCCCATCGTACAGTGAAGTCTTTTTTAGAAAGGCTAAGGAGACTCAAACCACTCTTGGCTTTTTCGATATTCGGTCGGCTCTCCGATGTGACCTGTTCTGTCGCATCCTTAGAGCTGTAAAGAATCAGAATACTTATAGGAAAAAATCGCTTATATTCGCGAAAGTTTTTAATATATCAAACAAGTCATAAAATTGATGTTAAGTCCCTAAAACCATAAGCAATGGCCAAAATTCGGTAAAAATTGCTAAATAAACGGAAATTTGCTAACAGCGGCATGATAGCAAAGTCTTACATTTATTAAATATCGTTAAAGCTATAAAGAATCAGAAAACTTTTTTTCGAAAGTCTAGGTAGGAATTTTTAAATTATTTCGGTTTTGTTTAATAAATTCAATATAATATCCTCTCAACGTTGGCTGTTGACATTTGCTTTGACAAAATTGTTAAATTGTTTTATTAAATTTCAGAAATGGTTCTTAGTCCCAATTAATGCGAACTCATACAGGTGACCACATCATGAGATAGAGTTATGCTAGCTATCCCTTTTCTTTTAAAAATACTCGGGTATTTTCTGTAAATCGAAATGAAGTGGGTTTAAAATCATTAAATATTCCTTTTATGAACTCCATACCAATAATATTTACAAGATCAACTCTTAAAAACAAGAAAAACTACAGTCATTTTGTAAATAATTGAAATCAAAATCTCGGTGGATTTTAAATCCACTTCATTTCAATTTGTGGTACATGCTTGACCTTACGCCTTTTTTAAATCCTTGTGTTTATATTTTATATTCACTTTTTTTCTATATATATAAAAATGAAAAACGTTTGTATGTTTGTTGGCTTATAAACTCCTAAACTACTAAGCCGATTTTTACAGAAGCATCACGTGAGCCCTAAAAATAAAATAGGCTACTTATTTTTTCGATAGGGGCAGGGGAATTGGTACCTCCCATAGAATGCCAATATTAAATATCGCATATCTTAATTTTGTTGAACTTTTGGTAGTAGGATCTTCTGAGCCCCAAAATTTAAATAAACTAGCAGCGGGGGAAGTGCTACCCCCATAGGACGCCAATGTTTAATATCACATAACTTAAGAACTGTTATAGTGACAATGTTCAAACTTTGCAGAAGTCACTCTTATGGGATACTACAGTTTTGAAAGTAAAAATAAAGCGGGAAGGCGAAGGGGGGGAAATCTCTCAACTGAAAAACTATTAAAGGAAGAGTTTTCAAATATGGTTAAAGCAGTGTAGCAAAGCGCACCGGGTTAAGCTAGTATTTTATAAAATTGAAGTAATTTTTTTCAAGTATTTCGATTTTTATTGAATTTTTAATTTTTACTTATTTTTTCACAAAATGTAAACAAAACTTGACATTCAGTATACACACAAAAAATATAAACAATAAACAGATGACTCGAAAATGTCACCTGTATGAATCCGCCTTGGTCCCATATTACTAAAGATTTTTATTGTTTTTATTTCCGATAATAATTATTTTGAATATTTTCTTGATATTAATTGTTTTATTTTTGCAGATTATGCATGTGCACATGTGTTTTTTTAAGCCCGATAGAACTTGAAATTGTAAATGAAGGGTATAAAAATAACACAAAAAATTAAATTGTAATCAAAATTTTTTTTTTATTCGAAAGATCAATACGTGACATTAACATTTGAAAATGATTTCGGGCATATGGGCACCGCGGCTGTTCTTGACGAAGCGCATTCTGGACGTCCAATTTTGGGCCACTTTTTCGAGCACTGCTGGCCGTATGTCACGAATAACACGAACAATGCTGGCCTCCAAGGCGTCAATTGTTGCTGGTTTATCAGCATAAACCAGTGACTTCACGTAGCCCCACAGGAAATAATCGAGAGGTGTCAAATCGCACGACCTTGGAGGCCAATTGACAGGTCCATTTCTCGAAATCAACTTATCGCCAAATTTTGATTTCAATAAGTCGATGGTTGCGTTCGCCGTATGGCACGTAGCGCCATCCTGTTGAAACCACATCTCCTCCGGATCAATGTCATCCATATTTTCAAACAAAAAATCATTGATCATGGTGCGGTAACGATCTCCATTGACCGTAACGCGAGCTCCGGCCTCATTTTTAAAGAAATAAGGTCCGATGATGCCACCAGCGTGAAAACCGCACCAAACGGTGCATTTTTCTGGATGTAATGGAGTCTGTAGGGTCTGTTGTGGATTGGTCTCGCTCCATATGCGGCAATTTTGCTTATTAACAAACCCGTTAAGCCAAAAATGCGCCTCATCGCTGAATTGTGTTGAGGCGCAATATAAGTTGCGCGAATCGACGACTGATTTTCAAAGAAAATTTGGATAATTTCGTAGCGTTGTTCAAGCGTGAGTCTATTCATGATGATTTGTCAGAGTATACTGAAACGATAAAAAAAAATATTTCATCAAAATTTAATTTTTTGTGTTACTTTTTGCAATTTAAAGTTCTATCTAGCTTAAAAAAACTCCCTTTACTTACATACACATTAAAATTCGTTATAACTGTTATGTTATTTCTTATTCATAACTATTAAAAATAATTAGTAATGTATCTATCGAATAGTAATAGTTATGTTTGAGAAATACTTTTACTTGATACCCATAATAGTTATCGTCAATTTTTAAAAATAAAAATTTGAAATAGTAATTATTCTTAATAAATAAAATATAAATTTATTCGTAATAATTATTCGCAATTTTTATCGTATAAAAGTTATAACTATTAAGTTCCTGTTTTAAATTAAAATAAATAAGATATTGACCATAATAAAATAAAAATTGGCTAAAAACTTATTTATTGTTGATTGTTTTTTTTGACGTAAACGGTGATGTAATTTCCATTTTTGTTGTAATGTTGTATTTGTTACCGTAACGATGCCACCTGCTTATTCCACCATGATCGACACGACCGTTTACATGAATTGGCCTTGATATATGACGAGTACATCAAGCTGAGTACTCGTTTCCTATCGCATCGTCTCTCTCGCCTATAAAGTAGCAAGCTGATCAGTAAGACTTGCATTGTATGAATGTGGACTTAGTACCCTTTGTCCACTTGCATAAATGCGAATTCATTTTTCAGGTGGCGTCGGAAGCTGTGCTACTTTTTTTCTTACTTATAGCCTTTTCACACTTGTTAACATTTAACATCTATTATCAATTTGAGAAGCTGTTGAAATTTTCCAATAACAAATACATAGGGCCAAAAATCAAAATTTTTCAACATTTTTACAAGATCTCATTTTTTCCCTTTTACATCTTTCGATTTTTTAATGTAAATCTCAACATACCAAGTATATCAAACAAAGTATGACCGGTTAATAGGCGCTTTATTGTACACTTGCATACATTCGGAGGAACGCATGGAATACTCTTTTTTTGTTATAATGTGTCAGTGGCAGAATAACAAAAGTTACGCATTTATTTAAAAAAAGATACGTTTTTCGTCAAAAGTTACATTTTACAATATTCCTCAAGTAACTATGTAGTAAATGTATGTGATTAAAATAATATAAACATTTTTCAGTGATATTAACAAGACAACAAATTAATTTTTTGAACAAAACATTCTTTAAAAAACTGCCTGTTTTCAGAAAATGAAAATAAAATTTCGTGTGAGTTTTTATATTTAAAACAAAAACAAGTTTTCGTACCTAAATATTTTTTTCAATACAATTTCTTACACAACAATTTGTTTTCATTTTCTCAAAAACAGGCAGTGAATATAGATATGTATGTGTGAAAAGGGTATAAGTTTCAGTTGTCCAAATATTTTCTTCATAGATGGAGTAGAAAATGGAAGCAAAAAATTAAACGTATTGGTTTTTAAAGTTCTTAAACAATGGTTCCCATCACAGAATACCACAGAACTGTAAAAAGTGACGTGTGAAAAAGGCCCAAATCAGTTGCGAGGGCAGCTTTCGAAGAAAAATACAGAAAGCTTTTTTTGGTAGTGAAGTGGCAATGTGTAAAAACAGGCAGCAACAATCAACACAAATGGCATGATCAAAACAAAAATAACAAAACACAGGCCACGTTAAAAAAATGCATTAGTTCAACAAACGTTGTGTTTTGTGCAAAAAAAAAATGTATTTATTAATATTTTTTTGTTTTATAATGTTATTTATTTACTTAAATATTATTTACTTGTGTTGTGGTAAACTTAAAAGTTAATTTTTACAAAAGTTTTGCAAATAAATCTCAACTAAATAAATTTGTGTCCATTGTATTGCGGCATAAAAGATGATGCAAAGAGAAATGCAAAAAGGGCAGCTTTCTTAAAAAGAGACAAAAAACGCAAAATCTTCCGTCTCGTGACAGTTCTGTAGTATTCTGTGGTTCCCATAAAGGAACAGTGCGAACTTTTTTAATAGTTCAATATTTATCGTTTCTCGTTCCGCAATTGCAATCCATTGGGCAAGGCGAATTCAACTACAGGTGGTGTCGGAACTATAACAATCCAAAAACAACAGAACAAGGCGAATTCATCCCAGGTAATCTCGGTACTACAACAAGTACAACTCGTACAAAAACCACAAGCAATTTGTTTTTGTAAAATCATTGTACAATGTCAAAAACAGAAATAAAACAAAACAGAAACAAAGATAGTAAAAGAGAATAAACAAAATTTTGACATCCAACAGTGATTTTAGCTAATATCAGCAGGGCTTTTAAGACCACCTGTAATAAATTCGCCTTGCAACAGAAACAACAAAGGGTTTTTTTCATTGCATTGTTAGTGCCATTAGCTCGAAATGTCAACCATTATTAGCAAAACACTAACAAATCAAAACAAATAAGCCCGAACTGTCAAAATCAGATGCCGTTTCGACACCACCTGTAGTTAATTCGCCTTACCATTGGGTCATCACATGTTTTTCTTTCACTTGTTTTGGTACACTTAGAACAAGGTGTTGGTAGATGTTCAGTTTAAAAAGGCTATTATGAAAATATTTGAACATCTTCGGAAATTGATGGTAGATGTTAGATATTGACGAGTGTGAAAAGGTTAGAATGGAAAATTTCAAAATTTTCGCAAACTGGTGGTATATGTTGACAATTGTAAATAGTATTTTTATTGCAACATGTTGTACGTACATTTTTCATAATGTACATTTTTTTAAAGACATTGTTGCATTAGAATACATGTTTGTTAATCATAATTAAAGCTTCTGTGTATTATGCGAAAAATACATTGAAAAAACTGCAGTGATTTTAGAACATCTGTTGGTCAGCTGTAAAATCCAACTTGTCAATAATTTTCTTTTTTTAATTTTTTTGTTTCTCATTTACAAATAATTGTGATTGTTTAAATTTGTGAAAAAAAATAACAAATCAAAAGCAAAGGCTGAAGTGCACTTTACGGGGCGTACGAAAAAAAAATATAAAAAATATGCCACCCGATCCAGAATTAAAAAAAAAAATACCAAAATTAATATTTAAGGGGGCTGAGGCCCGTGGGGACCCCTGGGTCCAAAAAACCGCCCCGCCTACTGAATGGTATGTGTGGGTACTCAAATTAAAGGTAATTGTGCAACAAAAACGAAAATAATAAAATTTTGGGTGGGCGGCATTTCAAGGGCCCTGTGGGGCAAAAAAAGTTTCCCCCCCATAACACTTATGTATATCTGTGTAGGTACTCAAATTAAAGGCAATTTGCTCACGATTGCCAATATGTATTTTGTTTTTGTATTCGTTTAATATTTTCCTCTCTAGGTTAATTTATGGATCTTTTATAGGTATGCAGAGAAGTTTTAGTTAGCGAAGCCGGTCTTTGTTATACCATAGAGGAGAAAATCCTTTTGCCCGGCCGAAGGCCGGCTATGCAGAGAAGCTTGAGTAAGCGATGCCGGTCTTTGTTATACCATAGAGGAGAAAATCCTTGCGTCCGGCCGAAGGCCGGCTATACAGAGAAGCTTTAGTTAGCGAAGCCGGTCTTTGTTATACCATAGAGGAGAAAATCCTTGCGCCCGGCCGAAGACCGGCTATACAGAAAAACTTTAGTTACAAAAAAATAAAAAAATCCCGCGATTTTTATACAACATTAAAAAAGCCAAATAAAAACAAAATATTTACAATCGTAAGCAAAATACCTTTCATTCGAGTACCCACACATAGTTATAAGGGTGGGAGGGGCAATTTTTTTACCCCCCAGAGGGACCAAGAAGTCCCGCTCGACCTAAATTTTATTAATTTCGTATTTTTTACAAATTACCTTTAATTTGAGTATGTACCCACACATACCACTAAGTGGGCGGACCGCTTTTTTTGATCCATGGGGTCCCAGGGGCCTCAGCCCCCTTAAATTTTAATTTTGGTTTTTTTTCTTTTTTTATTCCAGATGGGGTCCAATTTTTTTTTTTTTTTTTTTCGTACGCCCCGTAAAGTGCACTTTTGCCCAAATTTGTATGCATATGTTGGGTCTTTGAGCAATTCTTAGTCTTTTTAGCCATGTCCGTCTGTTCAAAACCCTCTCACTTACAAAAAACTCAAAAGAAAAGAACAATTAGCATTTCGGAATTAAACTTCACCACAATCGGTTTAGTAGGAAACGAGTCAAAGAACCAAATGTGAAAGAACGTGCCTTTAAAATTTATATTTTGGAATGCACCGATTCTCATTAAATCTTCGAAAACACAGAATCCAATAAATTTTGTTGAGATCGGTTCATAAACACACAACTTTAAATATATAGCAATAAAATTTTTTATTGTTTACTTTTAGTCAAACTTTTTGTAAACAACTATTTTGACAAATTGGATTTGTTACACTAACAAAATGCCTGTTATATTTTTGTTAGAGTTGTAATTGTTGTAGCGACGAGTTTACCTTGTTGAATTCGCCTTGCAGGCGACTTTCTTCCGCCTCAGATTTGTAGTCGAGCCGCCGCCACCGATCAAATCTGTCGCCGCAGGTGTAGGGAAGGTAGATTGAATAAATATATCGATACATATCGAATCGATATTTTTTAAGAGTATCGATATTAATTATTTAAAAAATATCGATGTATCGATATATCGAACGTATTTTGCTGAAACTATTACCAAATTAAAAAATATAATATATGTTCCTTTGTACATACAAATTTATGAACAAACATTATATGAAATTACATTGTTACTTTTTATTATTGTTTCATTTTTTTTTTTTTTTTTCAAAAAATTAAAATGAACAAAAAATTCAACAAAAACAAAAAATTAAATTATAACAAAACAAATGAGAAGAATACAAGAAAACCATATAAAATCTAAAGAATGTAAATAACGAAAAGTTTAAATGGAAGTAAATAAGTCATGAAAGTACCAACTTACCTTAAAATTTAAATTGCACCCCAAAAGTTCCAACTTTAACTAGAAATGTTTTTGATTGTTTAAGTCAAACCAGTAAAGCCCACACTACATTTTTTATTCATTAATTGATATAGAATTGATGGAAAGAAACAGTAAATGTTAGAAAGAGCGAACTATAAAAAATGTAAACAAAGTTTTTAGTTTTTTTTTTCTCTTGTTATGGTTTTGTTTCAGGGATGGCGTTGAGAATTTTTAAAATTGTACCAACAACCTTTAAAAATTGTACTTTTTTACCCTAATTGTACTAAAAGATTTTTTTTTAGTTGAAATAAATTTTATTTATGTTCATAAAAAATATCAAAAAAAGGTATTATAAATCTTAGTTAAAAAAGTATCAACAAAAAAGTACAATTGAAACAACTTAGCCATCCCTGTTTTGTTTATTTTATTAAATGTTGCCAACTTTTTGTTTATGAGAAACCTTAAAACAAAAAGCGGTAAATCGCTGAATTTGCCCATAAACCGCTGATTCAGCAACACTTTTAATATTTCAAGCTTGAAATGTCAATTTTAAGTTAAACAATTTTACATTTTTTTTGACATAACTTCATTTTTTATCGATAACTTTAGTAACATTTTTGACGGTTTGCCATTTATCTTAATACAGCTGAACTCTTTGCACTTGGTAAATTTTTGTATTACATTATATGTATTTGTACTGTTCACCAAAACTTGAACAATGCATTAAAAATGTAGTGTCATAAGGGCTTAATCATCAGACATGGACATCAGGAGCACTCTGTTTTATGTGCTTTCCTGTCAATCTGCTTCTTGTATCCGGCACTTATAAATGCCAATAATTTTAGATCTAAATATTAGTTTAAAAAACATATGATGCATGTAGTGATTCCAATTACTAAAAAAACATATTGTTTGAAAAACGGCTAAAATGTTAAGTTTTTTATGAAGACTGACTTTATAAAATATCGAATTCGATAGTCGTATTTCCATATCGATACTTTATATATCGGCGATATATATCGATTATTTTTTTCTATTATCGATATTTTGATATATAGATATTTTTTGCCCATTCCTATTCTGGTGACAGTAAACACAATTGCTACTCTGTGAGAAAATGTTGCCCAAATCATCGGTATCAGCAATACAAGAATATTGTTCCAAAAATAAAATTTCACCTCCTGTCTATGAATACATAGATTCAGAAGAAGGCTTAGCATTTATTTGTCGTGCAAGCGTAATGGATATCGAAGCTGATGGCACTGGAAGATCCAAAAGAGATGCAAAACATTTAGCAGCACACAATTTAATTAAAAAACTACGGAAAAAATGCCCAGACATTGACGAAATACAGCAGGTGGAACATATGGAAATACCATCAACGGATATGATTATATTACTGCGAGACTATTGTGTACAGCATGAACATCCTTTGCCAGTGTTCGAAATTATACAACAAGGCGGAACTCCAGATACTCCGGAATTTGTTGCTTTGTGCAGTTTGGCGTCTATAAAACGGTTTGGTGTGTCAGAGAAGAAAAAAGATGCAAAACAAATAGCTGCATTGGCCATGTTAAACGTTATAGCAGATGTAAGTATGATTTAAATAAGGTGTACAATCAATAGAAGAATTGAGTAGTCCACTTGCAAACACCGTTTAGTTAAAAAACAAAATTCTGAGAAAATCAAAACAATTTTTTAAAAGTGAAATGCCAAGCAATAAACGGGAATGTTCTGATAAACGAAAAACGCTTAACATTTGCAATTCTGACTTTAAATCGCATAAATGGTGATCTGTAAATGGGTATATAAACGAAAATTAAAAAAAGTCTCGATTGTAGAACGAAAAAGTACCAACATTTTTCATTTTATAAGTTCTCATCTCTCTAAGTTCAATATTATAGTATTCCCCCTTTTTGATAATTTTTTCTCCCCATTGAAGTATCAAAAACTTTATTATTATACGATTTTCAGCCTTTAAACCAGGGCTGTGGAGTCGGAGTTGAGGTTTTTGTGCCGGAGCCGGAGTCGTAGTACCCACAAAAACTCGCGACTCCGACTCCAAAGTTTTTCGGCATAAAAAATTTAAAAAAAATTTTTTAATATTTTCCAAAATAAAAATTATTCGAAATTGACGATGCAATATCGATTTGAAATTTTTAAGAATCATTTTTATGCTATATTTAACCATTTAAAAGCTAATGCATTAAAAAGTTAGAGTGCTATATTCGGATGTACCGAATCTTTGACACTCCACCGACAGTTAGAATATATGAGAGCTAATAAGTATACAAATTGGTTCCGGTTCAAACGATTTGTACGACAATCAGAAAGTGTTATGCTTTTTTTCTAGCAATTTGAAATAACTTGAATAATATATCATGATTCTTAACCGTTTATGCCGAACTAAAATGATTTTCAGGAGGGACATTTATATTATCCCATGGCAGCCTTGCCATTTATCAAGTTTTCCCTTTTTTTACAAGTTTTTTGAGATGCAAAAAAGTTTTAAATTTAAATAAAGTTTTTTCCAATTTTTTATAAATACATAATTTAAAATTTGCAGTATATTGGATACAAATATTAAGTGATGTTTTCATGTTTTTAAATGGTCTTAAATTTTCTCTGTCCTTTATTATTTTAATTGTGTTTACTTCTTCGTAAAGATCCCAATTTTTTTTTTAGGTTCTGAAATATCTTTAGCACTAGATTCATATAAGTTGTCTCAAGTTGATGAATAGACCTTGGAGTTTATTCTTTAAAGTTTTATGTTGCATTTTTTAATGGTCTGTTAAAAAAGTTAGATTTTGATAACGACTTTCTTAAACACGTCAAAGAAATTGCACCTTTTTATGTAATAAGAGGTAACCAATTGAGTATTTCTCAATTATGTGCTATTGTGGTAAAAATTTAGTCGATTTGAGTGATATTGAAGAAGTTAATAATGAATAGCTTGAGCTTTTATTTTTAGGAACATAATTAACAGAAAGAGCAAAATATTGAAAATAAAAACATTTTTAGATAAAATTTTTATATATTTTTAAATAAAATGAATTCTATATAGTTTTTTTCATTTAATTATTTAACAGTAATATAAAAAGCCTTACAACTAGAGTTTTTTTTCCCGGACTTTTTCGTTTCCCGGGAAAGCGGGAAAATTTTTTAAATTTCCCGGGATCCCGCTCCATATAAATAATACAAAGTAAATTTTGTTATTAATAAATGAAAAAACCTTTTATAAAAAAACGCAAGGGAACTTGTTGACAAAGAAACTAAAATAAATGGTTCAATACTAAAAACCCAGAAAAAAATTCGCTTACTTTTTCAAAATGAATAGCTTCTTTAACTCATTATTTAGCAGTTTTCTTCTATAACTACATCTATAACTACTTTTTTCTGAATGTATTAAAGTAAAAAAATAATGACTTGCTTTTGAATGCGTTCATTTTGGGACATCCTTTGCACAATCCATTGGATCTTTCAGTAGAATTGTAAGTAGTGCTCTTATGTTTTTCTGATTACCCAACACATGATTTTGTAGGCGAAGTTTTTATTGGAAATTAATTGAAGATTGAAATAGGAACTTGAATTATTATTACCTCACGCCTTTATTCCCTATTATCATGCTTTTATTCAGTATTATTATGCTCTGGATACAAGATAAAAAGATAACAATTTAATTCATAAAACAATAATAAATACAAAATAAAAATTTAGGTACTCAAGATATGCGATCAGAAAGTATTTTAAAGAAATATATAACATTTTTTAACGGCTTAGGTAATAACTTTCTGACACACTCAAAGCGCTTAGTAAGTCTTCAAAAAGTACATTCCTTAATTTATTTACTAAGTATCATATTTCCGAAAAATTTCGTTCATTTTTACCGAGGTTGGACAAATAGTTAAAAGTGCACCGTTGTAGAATGCATCGGATTCACAATTAGAAGCAATTTTTTCTTTTTTATGAACAACGTCTTTATCAGTCAAATGTATGTCAAGGTTGATGCAAAAATAGCATCAACCGGACTGCTTCTTCCAAACCTTTTCATTTCAATAGGTCCATTTGTAATCTTTAGGACAATGTGTTTTTCAAGTTGTATGTTGTAGTATCTTACACGAGTTTCCAAAATGTTATTTTATTTCGGTTTCCCCGCACTTCACGGGTATATAAACCAACACAAATTTAAATTGGAATTGAAAATTTGTGTTTATCACCTAATAAACATATCGCTCCTTCATTGCATCTTAGTCATATCTCAAACTGAACCGAAGTAATAGCAAAATATATCTTTAAGTCGGTACATTTTGAAAACTTTAATCGCATTTTGTCAAGATCGTCTGTTTTTGTAGATATTACTATGTTGCAATAAAGGAGCGATATGTTTAGTTATCTCCTATTTTTAAGACTTGTTCATGGGCAATGAAACTTTACTGCCTGCATCTTATTTTGAATTAATGTACTTTATTAACTCTTCACTTCACTAAATGTAATAATTACCAACTGTTGCACTGCCCATTCTGCTTTTAGTAGATTTATTGCATCAGGAGACATTAATTTACGTATGTACTCATTTCTTGTAATTGGTCTAATCCACAACCCATCCACAGATGCTAATTTTTAGAGAATAGAAAACTAAATTTCAAAGTTTAAATAGCTATTTTCTGAAATTATGAGGAATTTTTTATTTCCCGGGATCCCGCAAGAAAAATCCCGGGAAAACGGGAAATAAAATAATAATAATTGTCCCGGGAATTCCCGGGAAAAAACCCTACTTACAACATGTTTTTGTTTTTTCTTTTAAAAATGTTGGCACTTTTGTAAAAAAAGTTTTTTTTTTAGAAATAAGAGGTTTTTTTAAAAAAATAAATTATGGACTCTATAGGGATTTCCGTTATTAAAAATCTAAATGGAACACATTTCAATACAGTAGTGAAATTTGTTTTAGCTCTTAAAGTGCTTTTCAAAAGCTGCTTAATATGGGATCTAAGGTAAATATGGACCGATAATCAGAAAATTTCATGGTATTATTTCTAGCCATATGAACCAAAATTTGCCCAAATTTTACAATAAATATAGCTGCTACAGTTTTAGGTGTATTAACAGCCTGTTTGTCGATTTCGAACGTTAACGTTCGCATAGAAAATTATATTTAAAACAAAAACAATATTCGAAAATTTGTTTTTGTTTTAAATGTTATTTTCTATTCGAACGATAACGTTCGAAATCGACGAACAGGCTGTTAAATAATTTCCTAGAGTGAGCATTATATTTGGTATTATATAGAAAATTATGCACCGATCTTCTAGAAATTTTATAGCGTGCATTACAATAGCAATATTTATTACGTTTTTTAACGTACTAAACTGTTTTCCAAGGGTAGATTTTATATAGCGCCGAGGGTAAATTATGGACCGATCTTCACGAAATTTTGCAGTGTCTTATAAAGCTGTGACGTACCAAATTTTATTATGATAGAAATATTTACTACGTTTTTATGCGTACTGAAATGCTTTCCGGGAGTAGGCTTTATATGGGACCTATGGTAAATTATGGAACAATCTTTACGAAACGTAGCACATTTAAATATGATGAGCAATATTTATTACGGTTTTAGACGTAAATTATGACACCTTTTACGTAAGTCTTTGTAAAAAAATTGTCGATTTTTAAGGGTGGTGGTTTGATTGATAAATATGATCCTACTGATCGGATTTTGCTGGATTTCACTCCAAAACTGCTTAGGATAACTAGAAGCAATTTAACACCAAGATTGAGTTTTTCGAAAGTGAGCGTATTTTCAACAGACGGACATGGCTAAATCGACTAAGAATTTCTCAAGAAACCAGAATATATATACTTTGTGGGGTATTAGATGCATAATAAAAAAGTTTCACATGGAATGATAAACTTAGTATACCCTCATCACCAATAGTGGTAGAGTTTATAAAAACAGTTTATAGTCAAATTAGGGCCAGTCTCATATACATTTAGCATGAAGATTATAGTAGGAGTCGGAGTCGTGAGTCGGAGTCGCACTTAAAAAATTTCAGCGTGTTGATTCGGAGTCGGAGTTAGTCCTTTTTTCGGACGACTTCACAGCCCTGCTTTAAACGTTCGAATTTCGAAAAAGTACTAAAATTATATTTACAAAGGTTAATCCATCCATTATGCTTCCTTTACAATAGGCAGCAAAATTTTAACTGGTGTTCAAAATACAGCAAGAATGTTTACAAACTCACACATTTTGCATAATAATATTACTTATTTATTCCCAGCTAGCATTTTGTATCATAATCTAATCATTTAGGAATCCGCTTCAATAGCAAAATATCCGTATATGAGCTCATGTTTCAATCATAAATGATACTCTCGTTGTGAGAAAATGGTACCCTACCGATGAATCACCTGAAAGAATCATTTATGATACAATTTTCTGATTCCTTTTTGATCAATTTAATGGTAGTTTTTATAATCATTATTGATTCGTTTTCGTCTCATTTTTCAATCGTAAACTATATAGTTTTTGATTATATTTCATATCGTTTTTTAATTGTTATGTTTTTTATTTTTTCTCCGATAATTATGACTTTTGATTATTCGATCCAGCTTTATTTCAAACCAAACAAAAGTGATCGTTTTTTCGCATAGAAGAGAAGAAACAGTTTGCACTAACTTTTATGTTCATAAATTGTCAATAATTTTTGGACTTCTTTTTTTAGCCAAGCTTCTTATTTATGTATTTGGCTAACATGAAAGTTTCAGTTTTTATTTTTTTCATTTGGTAAAAACAAAAATTCAAAATATTTAAAAACCATTATTCAAACATATTAATGAATCATTTATGAATCCTTCTTCAATCACTTAAGTGATAAATCAGTTTTCAATCATCAAAACTGATCTGAAAAGAATCATTTGGGTGATTTTTACAAAAAAAATCAGGTATTAACCCAGCTAGCATTTTGTATTATAATCTAATCATTTAGGAATCAGCTTCAATAGCAAAATACCCGTATATGAGCTCATTTTTCAATCATAAATGATACTCTTTTTGTGAGAAAATGGTACCATACCAATGAATCATCTGAAAGAATCATTTGTGATACAATTTTCTGATTCCTTTTTGATCAATTTAATGGTAGTTTTTATAATCATTATTGAGTCGTTTTCGTCTCATTTTTCAATCGTAAATTATACAGTTTTCGATTATATTTCATATACAGGGGTGTGCTGGAAATCGCAAACGCAAAACGCCAGAATTTTCAAAGTCGTTTTTTAGTAAGATTTCTGTAATAAAAGAATTTTATGACAAATATTATAAAAACATTTCTCTATTAAACAGAATTTTCTAACAAAAATTATAAAAATTCGATTAAAAGTGTACTAAAAACAACCTCTAAATTCTTGCGTTTTGCGTTTGCGATTTCCAGCACACCCCCCATAATTTTTTAACTGTCATGTTTTTTATTTTTTCTCCGATAAAATCAGCTCCATTATGGCTTTTGATTATTCGAACCAGCTTTATTTTAAACCAAACAAAAGTTATCGGTTTTTCGCAAAGAAGAGAAGAAACAATTTGCACTAACATTTATGTTCATAAATTGTCAATAATTTTTGGGCTTCTTTTTTAGCAAAGCATCTTATTTATTTGGCTAACATGAAAGTTTCTATTATTATTTTTAATTTGGCAAAAACAAAAATGTTTTAAAATCATGAATCATATAGGTATGAATCCTTTTTCAATTACTGAAGTGATTAATCAGTTTTTAATCATTAAAACTGATCTGAAAAGGATCATTTGGGTGATTTTAACAAAAAACAAGTTAGAGTGCTATATTCGGCTGTGCCGAATCTTTGATACCCTCCACCGACAGTTCGAATGTTTAAGGAGTAATATCTGTATGATGTCTTTTTATTATTATTATCTTAAACTGTGACGATTTGTTATTAATTATGGTTTTAGGAGACTAAACTGTTTTCCGGGAGTAGGGCATATATGGGGCCTAGGGTAAATTATGTACCGATCTTCACGAAATTTTACAGTGTCATTTCTAGTCCAATAAAACGGACTTGTGCAAAATCTTATGTCATTCCGTGCATTTTTGCATCATTTATGTTAGTTTTTGTAACAAAATTATCAAGTTTTTGAAGGTGGTGGTTCCACATTTTGATTCATAGCTCTGGTCCTACTGAACCGATTTTGCTGAAATTCAATCCCAAACTGCTTAGGATAACTACAAGCAATTTGACACCTAGTTTGTTTATTTCTTTTGAGTTTTTCGATAGTGAGCGTGTTTTCAACAGACGGACAGACAGACGGACATGGCTAAATCGACTTAGAATTACTCAAGCAGCCAGATTATATATACTTTATGGGGTCTGAGATGAATAATAAAAAAGTTTCACACGGAATGACAAACTTAGTATACCCTCTTCACAACTAATTGTGGTGGAGGGTATAATAATCAGCCAAATGCTAGCTGGGTATTTTTTAAAACATTGTTGAAATTTTCATTCAAAACTATATAAAATTATTATAAACGTCATTTTCAATTTCATACAAATTGTTACTGAAGTAAAAGTACCCTAGAGGGAAGCGAACTGACACCAAAGTAGTCCCGTGATAGACCTTTGGTGGTTTGACACAAATTTCCCGCAGGGTAGACTCAACTTTTTTAAAAAACTTTAACATTTTTGTTCGAAAAATGAAAAGAAAATATATTAAATACCTTCACTGGGAAGAAATAAGCAGCCCAATTGTGAATTAAAATTCCCCGGGAGTTTTATCCCTTCTCCCAGTTTTCCTATGTAAATTCAATTGCAAAAATGGAAAAAGAGAAAAAACTCCCGAGGAATTTGTAGTCATAATTGGGTTGAAGATGAACGAAGCTTTAAGCGAATTTCAGGTAGGGTACCATTTTCCCACAACAAGGAAACTGAGCTCATATGCGGGTATTTTGCTCTTGATGCTGATATCTAAAGATTCGATTATGATACAAAATGCTAGCTAGGTGGTGTCAAATTCATATCAAACCGTACGTGTGAGATATTTATTACTAAAACAATTACAACAAGTAAGAAAGTATAGACGGTCTAGCCCGACCATTTGATACCCTACATCACAGTATAAAATAAAAAATTTTTGCAAGTGTACCCTATTTGGGAATTGTGGACCCGCCAGAACAAAACTGTGTAATTGAGGTGAAGATTCTTATAAAAGTTCTCCGTGCCGAACATTATTTAGATATCTTTGTCTATATGAAATTCTGTGGCATTTTGGCAAAATTTCTTAAGTTGAGATTTCTATCTTATCTGGGTAATTCCATGTCAAATCGACCAAGAGCGGGACCCGAACCCTTTCTATTTTAATGAAATTTGGTGAGAAGGTTCCTTTTATCCTATAAGAAACATATATGAACGAAAAAAAATTTTAAAATTTTTTTCAAAAGTTATGTCGTATTCATAATGTCGACAAATTAACCGAATGTGTTAAGATTATTTCTTCAATATCTTGAAAACTACTTTACATACGAAGATGATTTTAATGTCATTTTAAAGAGAATACTTGGAGCTACAAACCAATTTTGAGCTGACGATATATTGAAAAAATTTTTTTTTTTGAAAAATGTAATATATGCAAAATATTAAATATTAAAAACGGACTAAGTCAAAAACCTACTTTTTTATTTGGCTGATTTTTTTTTATATAATACCTCAAACTGTTCTTTAAAAATCCTGAAACTTTGAAGGAGGTGTTTGTTTTCTTTTTTAAGTTATGATTTTTTTTCTTTAGCAACCTTTAAAAAATAATCATAAAATAACTGTGCTGGTTGTACAAAACAGACAAGCCGGGCACCTGGCGTTTTAACCTAATTAGGGCACGCTGAATCCAGTGGTGCTAACCGTTTTTTAGGTTAGCTTTTGTTTTCAAGATACACCGTTATTTCGAAAATGTAGAAGGTTGCTCTGCATATATTCGCGTAACTCAAAAACGGTTTAGTTTATTGAAATTACTAAACAAAAAACCCAAATTACGCAAAAAATAATAAAGTGGGGTTAATCATATATTTGACCCATCTAGGAGCAGCCTACGCGTTAAAATGCCAGGTGCCCGGCTTGTCTGTTTTTTGCAACTAGCACAGTGTACTTATTGCACAAAATTACAATATTAAAATTATATTTTATGATTACAATAACCCGGTTATTTACCCCACGCTTATTTACCTTGAGTTTTAAATCCCCGTTTTTTTTTCTTCCATTTTTCAAACAAAAATCCACGTTTAATTGCCTAACGCTTAATTACCCAATTCGGGTACTTGCCTTAAAAATTAAAATCCCAAAACAAAATTACACCTTAATTTCATTCCTTTAATTGCCTCACTACTATTTGACAACAACACATCAAGTAATGCAACCAAGTTTACATATTAATAATTTGAAAATATACACCAAGGTATATTTACACAAGGTAAACTCGTTGGCCCATATGTTTGTCAGCTGTTTACCCATAGTTGGAACCACAACCTCAAATTGCGTGTATATGAGCCAAAATTTGTACATGTGTGCGTTAAATTGTTTTTGTTTTATATGAAGACAATTTTGACAACATGGTTCCTTTTATAGAGCAGCATGTCTACACTCCCAAATGAGTCTACCTTGTGTAAATATACCTTGATATACACTAAAAATTTATAAAAAAAATATGCCCAAAAAAACAAAATATGGCTTATTTAAAAGCAAAATATTCTGCAATTTAATATTTGCATTAAAATAAACTTTATTCTGTGCTCACCAGAATAAAGTTACATTATGAGGTTAAGATTCATATATGAGTTATTTGTGCTGACTATTATCTAGATACACCAAATATATGAGATATTTTGTCTTAAAGGATTAAAGGAAAGGTTGCAAAATTTTAAATTGCATTAACATTTAAAAGGATAAAATAGCTTGAATATTTTAGGGATTGAAATTTGAATGGAAGCTGTATGTTTAAATCTGAACCGATTAAACCATATTTAATTTGCAGTAAGATATTTTTGGCCAAATGTAATCTTAATACGAACATTATTAAATGGTTTATGGACATAAAGAAAGAAGTTTGCATGGGGAACATGTGATTTTATAGTCCGATTCTCACAATTTACATAGGTTTCGTTCTTATGACAATTATAACGTATTTACCAAATGCCTACGCGGACGACATAGTTCTGCTGGTCAGGGGAAAATTTCTGTCCACGATCGGGGATATAATGCAGGTGATGCTAGGCGAACTCTCGGCATGGGCAAAGGATAGGGGACTGGGTGTTAACCTTGTGAAGACTGAGCTGGTGCTATTTACCAGAAGGTATAAGATAGAGGGATTTAGGGGGCCAGTGCTAGATGGCGTCGAGTTACTTCTTTCGGACGGAGCAAAGTATTTGGGCAACTTTCTGGACTGCAAACTGTCTTGGAAGAGAGGATGAGAAGGGGACTCAATGCATACTAAACATGCAGGAACTCCATTGGTAAGAACTGGGGTCTGAGGCCAGATATGGTAAACTGGCACTGGTGCCGGTGTATATATCGCGGACACCGAGGTGAAAAGGTCATTCAGACTCCCCGATGAGTGTAGTGTCTTCCAGGCTGAGATCCTAGCGATCTGGAGGGCGATGGAGGTGATACTGGAACACATCGTAGGTGGATCTGTGGTGACAATTTACGTCGATAGTCAGGCGGCGCTTAGGGCATTGACAAATTACACGGTGCGATCGTGCCTGGTCGCTCGGTGTAGGAATGCTCTTGGTGGACTCATGGAGACATTCAATGTAAGGCTGTGTTGGGTACCTGGACACTGCATGGTTTATGGGAATGAGGTGGTTGACGAACTCGCGAGAGGGGGTTCGAATCTGGACTTAGCGGTAAGGGACAGGGGGGTTAAGGTGATACGGGATAAATTCCGTGATGACGTTAACCGATCCTGGGGGACAGAACGGATTGCAGAGTGTCCAGGGCACTATGGCCAAGATTGGACGCGGGGGCAACCAGGGTTCTACTGGGATTGGATAGGGGTAGTCTTGGAACGCTTATAGGGTTCTTGACGGGTCATTGTCCTGTCAGGGCTTTTGCGGGTAGATGGGACAATTCCATACAGGACTTCTGCAGATTGTTCGATGATTCAGAGAAGCTGGAGACGATCGAGCATGTACTGTGCCATTGTCCCAGGATGCGGCGTCTCAGGCAGAAGTGGCTAGGAGATAGGTTTCACGACGAACTGAGGTGCATCGCTGGATGTAGTCCAATTGATCTACTGGGGTTTGTTAGGGAAATAGTGCAGTTGTTTCTGTTGAGGGGACTGTAGAGAGGGCAATAGTTCTACGCGAAATCTTCTAACTTTATATCTTTCTTGATTCTATACATCTCATACTTCTTTCTTTACTGTCTTTTCTTTTTTTTTTTTTAAGGGATTCACAATGGACCATATTGGTCTCCGAGTGGAGGTGTGCCCTTGGGGCGCATAATCCTTCTTAACCTAACCTAACCTATCTTCAAAGAAAACTTGCTTTGGCTTACAATTGTAGAGTGAAAATTAAATGTAGATGGCGAAATTAAAGCAACAGAAAATTCATCTGTTATGCAAGTTATTTTAAGCTTTTTTTATTTGTTGACCATGTTTTTAAATATGCTTAAAAAATGTGAAATATGTGTGCAAAAAAATGCAACAATAGCACAAATATGCAAATTTTTCACAAACAAATCGATACCAAAATTTATAAAAAGTTTTAAAACGGATAAATATATTGTTTCTGTTCTGAATTCATTGATCGCACAAGAAAAACCATGCAATGGCATATTTACGGTTTCCCTGATCATAAGTTTGTATGTATGAGTACGCTTTTGTTAGTAGGATATCACAGAACATCTCAAAAAGCATTACAGATAAATTTAAAGACAGCAAATCGCATTGTTTCTCTTTAGATTAAGCTGATACATGTGAAAATTCTTGTCAACTTCTTTTCATACATCAAAGGTATCTTGTAAATAAATACGTTTAATTACCTTACTGAGGCATTTAAACGTATTCGCTTAATTACCTCAACGAGGTAGTTAAGCGTATTCTTATTATTACCTTAACGAGGTAGTTAAGCGTATTCGTTTAAATGCTTACCCCGCATAATTACCCAAAATATTTGCATTTTTGGCGAGGTAATTATCCGTGGAATACTGTATTTTTTTAAAGGTTGCGAAAGAAAAAAATCATATCTTAAAAAAAAAAAAAAAAAAAAAACACCTCCAAAGTTTAAGGATTTCTAAAGAACAGTTTTTTGAATTAGTCCGTTTTTAAAATTTACTTCTGCAGATTGTGCGATGATTCAGAGGAGCTGGAGACGATCGAGCGTGTATTGTGCCATTGTCCCAGGATGCGGGGTCTCAGGCAGAAGTGGCTAGGAGATAGGTTTCACGACGAACTGGGGTGCATCGCTGGATGTAGTCCGGCTGATCTACTGGGGTTTGTCAGGGAAATAAAGCGGTTGCTTCTGTTGAGGGGACTGTAGAGAGGGCAATAGTTCTACGCGAAATCTTCTAACTTTCTATCTTTCTTGATTCTATCCATCTCATACTTCTTTCTTTACTGTCTTTTCTTTTTTTTTTGAAGGGATTCACAACGGACCATATTGGTCTCCGAGTGGAGGTGTGCCCTTGGGGCGCATAACCCTTCTTAACCTAACCTAACCTAACCCTAACCTATCTTCAAAGAAAACTTGCTTTGGCTTACAATTGTACAGTGAAAATTAAATGTAGATGGCGAAATTAAAGCAACAGAAAATGCATCTGTTATGCAAGCTATTTTAAGCTTTTTTTATTTGTTGACCATGTTTTTAAATATGCTTAAAAAATGTGAAATATGTGTGCAAAAAAATGCAAGAATAGCAAAAATATTCAAATTATTCACATACAAATCGATACCAAAATTTATAAAAAGTTTTAAAACGCATAAATATAGTGTTTCTGTTCTGCATTCATTGATCGCACAAGAAAAACCATGCAATTTCATATTTAGGTTTCCCTGATCATAAGTTTGTATGTATGAGTACGCTTTTGTTAGTGGGATATCACAGAACATCTCAAAAAGCATTACAGATAAAATTTAAGACAGCAAATCGCATTGTTTCTCTTTAGATTAAGCTGATACATGTGAAAATTCTTGTCAACTTCTTTTCATACATCAAAGGTATCTTGTAAATAAATACGTTTAATTACCTTACTAAGGTATTTAAACGTATTCGTTTAATTACCTCAACGAGGTAGTTAAGCGTATTCTTATTATTACCTTAACGAGGTAGTTAAGCGTATTCGTTTTAATGCTTACCCCGCATAATTACCCAAAATATTTGCATTTTTGGCGAGGTAATTATCCGTGGAATACTGTATTTCTTAAAGGTTGCGAAAGAAAAAAAATCATATCAAAAACACCTCCAAAGTTTAAGGATTTCTAAAGAACAGTTTTTTGACTTAGTCCGTTTTTAAAATTTAATATTTTGCAGATATGTATGTATAACATTTTTCAATTTTTTTTTCAATAAATGGCTTATAGCTAGGGTGCCAGATTGCCTGGAATGGCCTGGATTGTCCAATTTTTTGGGTGTTGTTCAGGTTCCAGCTAAAATGCGATTTATGCAGTTAAAAAACTTTAATTAATTTTGAAAAATTACTTTTTTAATAATTATATAATATACAGTGTTATCCCGGTTTAACGAATTATATATTGTCAGGCCCTTTCGTTATATCGAAAAATTCGTTATATCCCGAAGTTTTTTTTAATACAATTTTGATAATAAAACAATAATATTTTAATAAAACAAAGTAAATTCGTTTATTTCCATTCATAACACAAGCCAAAAATAAATAATTCATATCATTTTTAATTAAATGAGTACATAGTGGAGAACAAAACTAATAATAATGAACTTAAAAAACGTAAAACAAAAACTCCACAAAAATGACGTAAAATTTGAAACAGAAACAAACATTTGTTTTGTAAACAAAATTAAAAAATGACTTTGTAACGTACAAATTTTTATTTTGGAGAGTAAGTATTTTCTTTGCTTTCTTTTTAAGAAAAGAAAATACTTCTCTTAACTCGTTGTTTTTAGTAAAATCGCTCTTAATATATGATAAAAATGTATACAAAAACAAAAAGAATGGATGCATATATGTTTGCATTCATTCTACTTTGTTTTTTCAAATTTTTTTGTAAAATTTCGTTATATAGGGTACACATATTTGCTGTTTGTTCGTAGTATAAGGTACTCAATGGAAAAAATATGACCGTACGTTAAATCGCACATTCGTTAAACTGAGTATACGTTATGTAAACCATAATCTCCTCTTAAAGCACGATATGTGGCTGTGCCAGAATCACCATTTTTGTAGTATGGCTGCGACACTTCGCGTGGTGGACATTTAAATGATATAGTGTTTCACACATAATGTCAACGTTCAAACTTTATAATAAAAAAGAAATATCGTGAAAAAAATATTTTATATGTGTTTTATTTACGTTTTCTTTTGAAACCGCAAAAATGGATAACCCTAGATTGTATTTAAAGTGTTAAGTTTCCTTGCCTTTTAAATTTTTTTTTATTGCAAAATAAAATCTGTAGTAAAATTTTATTTTTTCTTATACATAATTAGGTGCATTTTCAAATTGTCCAGTTATTTTTTCAAAATCCAGGTAAATTTTTTCTATTGTCCAGTTCTTTGACTTTTGGTATATGGCAACCCTATTTGTAGCCCCAAGTATTCTCTTTAAAATTACATTAAAATCGTCGTATGTAAAGTAGTTGAAGAAATAATCTCAACACATTCGGCTAATTCGGCGAAATTATGACATTTTGAATATGACATAACTTTAAAAATTCGGGCATGTTCTAACAATCGCAAAACGCTTAACATTGGCGATTCTGACTTAAAATCGCAAATTAGGTGTTCTGTAAAACGTAATAGCAAGAAGTTTAGCGACTTCAAATTGCAAAAGAGAACTAAAATATTTGTAAAAAACTATGGCAGATCGCAAGCAAAGCGCACGAGCTTAAGAACACCATAAAATAAATCTGGCGTTTTGCGATTTCAAATCGTGCGATTGTCAGAACATGGCCGATTTTTTTTCGTTCATATATGTATGTTTTTTATTGGATAAAAGGAACCTTCTCACCAAATTTCATTAAATTTTTATAATTATGTGTATATACTTGAATAAATGAATTTTTGATTATTTATTGTATCCTTTAATAATATTCAGGATTTTGCTTTTGTAATATATTTTTATTGGCCTTGATAGGCTTTTGTATATTACTTATATTAAATAAATAAATAAATAAATAAATAAATCAAAAGGGGTCGGATCCCACTCTTGGTCGATTTGACATGGAATTAAAAAACTTATCAAGTAATAAAATAAATTAAAATTAAAGACAATTTCGTTTATAATACAAAATTTTAAAAACGTAAACAAAAATGTTTTGAATGAAAATTCGTATGATTAACAACATTTTTTTTCAACTTTTAAAATTTGACTAAAAGATACTTTGTCAAAATGCCACAGAATTTGTTTATTTGATTTTAGGAAGGAAGTTTATATGGGACCTATGGTCAATTTTGGACACATTAGCTCATCATTTTGTCATCACAGTAGCTTTCTTAAAAGTAATTTTTTTTTATATTTTAATTCCATAGGCTAATCCCGCGAAGCATTTAAAGCTATTTTCGGGTATGTATGGGAGCTACGGTCAAATATGGACCGATTCCAATAAAATTTGGCAAGATGATTTTGATTGCAATAAAATAAGTTTGGACCAAGTTTAATCGAAATACCAACATAATAAGATGGTTTATGGGCACAACGACCCTATTCCGGAAAGAAGCTTGTATGGGGGCTTCGGAACGATTCGCCCTATTTCCAATAAGCATGGTCCTTGTGCCATTTAGAACCTATGTACCTAAACTCATCAAATTATCTCATAAATTGAGACCTGTACTTTGCGCACAAAGTTTACAAGAACTCCCTATTGCGATGCGAAATTCGAATACAATTTCGATGCGAATGCTAAATGCCAATTTGGTTCTCTATCATTTTCGCAAAATTTTTTGAAAATCAAGCAATACTGTCAATAAAAATTAAAGATGGTGCAGATTGACATTAATGAAATGTCATAATATGTTAAAAAAAAATTGTAATTAAGAAATTTTAAATAAATTAATAGTGTTGATTGACGAACAGAAAAAATTTAAATATGCGATAGACAAATTAGCAAACGCATTAAAAAGTACCAACCACTAAATTTGCTACCATTTTTTTCGCATCGCAATAGAGAGTAACCCCCGCTAGCGGGAATGACATCGTTAGATCGACTCAGAAATCGATCGATATACTTAAAGGTAGGTAGCTAGGAACAATATTTTAAGATATTACTAACGTCAACACAAATGCATAATACCCTCTCCACAATTGTGGGGTGGGTATAAAAATGTAACGGATGAGCCAGTTTGATGTGTGGCCAAGCCGGTTTAGTAAAGCGACTGAGTTTTGCATTCATCCAAAAAACAGCCGGTTAAAAATATTTCATATTTAAATGTTTCTTACTAAGAAATTCTTGGTGCGTGATTTTAATACGTTAATCGAACACGCACATTTTATCTGCCTGTTTAAAGATTTCGAACGTCAACGTTTGCATAGAAAATTATACCTTTTAAATATATATTTATTTAAATGTATATTTCAATCACGCTCACTCTAACGCTCTATTTATATTTAAAGTAAGGTATTTAAATGTTTCATATTAAGAAATTCTTAGAGCGTTAATCTAACACGCAAATATTATATTTCAATCATGATCACTCTAACGCTTTATTTATATTTAAAGTTAGCTCTAAAACAAATCATGTGTAAAAGATTGATGCATCTCTTATTAATCAAGCGTTTAAGCGTTTTGGTTTGTAATATTTTCCATTCCACGTTTAGAGTTCACATTTGAAAATATATTTAAATTAAAATTCATTTCATATTTGATTTTAATTTAATAATAAATTTTGATTTTATTTAGAACACCCAACGTTTGGATCACCAAATGCAAGTGGCACCAATCGAGTCTACAATGGAGGATGTTGAGTACGAACGCTATCACAAGTTTAAAACTTATCGTGAACTTTCCGAAACAAGTCTTGGGGAAACCGCACCAGGGGTTTTGTTAGGCGACCGTCACAATTACTTTGTTAAATTTCATAGTCATTTAAAAAAAAAAGCATTCGAAGTAATTAATAATAAAGATTATGAACCAAATGATCGAGCACAAGTTATGGAACTGTTTCGAGCCTTAAAGATAACTCCTCGTATTACTTTTCATGCTGGTTTAAAAACGGTACAGAAGCTTGTTCAGATTGAAGTTAATTGTGATTATGATGCATTCTTTTTGGATGTTGAAAATAACATTTATTCTAGTGTTATTAGTTATTTTCGGGATATGTTAATTTGAGTATTGTAAGTATATAAGTAAGTTTATGTGTATCAATTTATTCTGGAATTTTTGTATTTATTATATATAATAAAATTCTATACGTGAAGTAAATAATAAAAAGTACGTTTAATATGAATATTATATTTATTTTTATAATAATTTATACAAGCATATAAATAATATTAAATTGCTTAATACCACAATACATAGTTTTTTATATTAATTTATGCTTCTAATAACAATTGCTTTGGGCTTTCACGCTTTTCTTTTATTAAAAATATCACTTATTATACCCTTATCGTTTAATGGAAATATTAAACAAAAAATTCAAGAACTTGCAATTTCTATAAATTAATTCCAAAATTTTCTTAAAATGAGTTTAAATTTATATGTAGTATTTTAACCATACATACAAAGTGTTTGTAACTTGTTTAAACGTTAAATTTTGGTTTAAACTAAAAAAAAAATTGTTAAATCGGAAATATTTATTTACAAAGTTTTAAGAAATAATTATTTTATTTATTATTATGCACACTTTATTGTTGTTCAACAACGGTCACCTCAATGGGTGGAATAAATTTCCAGACATGTTCTTGCTGTTCGTGATAACTTTGAGCACCAACTGTTATATCGTTAAGAGTTATATGTAGGCTATTATCAGTCAGCTGTGGCATGGGACACGAGCGAGAGAGAAATGAATTGTTTGATGTCGTACCTAGATTATGAGGTTTAGCATGACATTGGATGCTAGTCTTAAAACGCCCAGGTGTAAAAAATAGTACAGTACATTCATGATGAGCCGTTTCATCTTTTCTTAAGATTGGTATACGAACTCTGTAAATTAAAAATAAATATATTAACTATGTGCGTATGTATACATATATTATGTCTTAAGGTATATACATCACCTGTTAGGTCCTGAGATAGCAACTCTTGTCTCTAAATTAAAGTTTTCTGTACCGTTCAAATAGTCCTGATAAAATTTGATTGTGAGTATTAAGTTTTTTAAGGGCTGCATTGATTGATTGCAAACTGTAATACCTAGTTGAGCATTTTGTCCAGCTGTGCAAATTACTTCAGATTGAGGTTGCACAGGTTGACTTTTAAAAGAAATATCTGCAAAGGAAATTCAAGGTTTAATTCACGAAGTAAGGAAACCATACAAGCACGAACATATAATATATCATATAATATCTTACTCTACACCATGTACATAAAGAGTTTTATTCCACCATCAACCTTTTATTTATTTTTACATCGTAAAAGTTTGAGCAAACAAATTTATTTTTTAAAACTTCATAAAAAAAATAAAAATACAACTCGCCATAATATTCTAAGTTTATTATTTTATTTAATAAAAATATTGATCTCTTAATTTAAATTTGTTTTACTTTTAAACCAAAAATCAACAAGAGGGTATCAACTCGAAATTTAAAATTTTGCTGTAGAATCAAAACAATTTTCAATTTAATATTGAAGGCATATACAAATGTTTTTTAAACCAACCAACATTACCAAAAAGTAGACAAAATAGTACGATATTTTCAAAGCAGGTATATATGAATATTGCGTGACGATTTTGTTCAAAAAGTGAATAAAAATTTTGAGTAAATACTAGCTGAATTCACATTTTCTTAAGAGCCTTGTAAAGTTTTTGATCAAAAATATTAAAAATGCGGGAAAGCTCCGAAAAGTAGTCGCGATAACTAACACTTGATGAAAGTTTGGAAACAAATTGAAACAAAGCAAAGATAAAAAAGCTGTCATGCCTACAAAACATGTGCTTACAAGTTTTCCAATTCAAGATAAGTTTAAATTAATAAGTTGAGAGTGGATCAAAGAAAAAAGAAATAGTTCCAAAATATGGCGTCTCATCAAGTGGGGTTTCCACGATTTCAAAGATAAGCGGAAACTTATAATTTCAATAGAATTCGGCGCATAGCTAAGAGAATACAGAAACTGACCTTCGACAATATTGTCAAAGCAGCTTGTAACTGCTACAAGAGCTCAAAATATGCCTACACCTGGAAGATAACGTATGTTTGGTAAATGGATTCCAAAATCGATTTGCAATCAACTTTTTTTATTTAAATTTTTGAAATCGATTAATCGCACCAGAGAACGGTTTGAGTGCGTTTATTATCAGAAACAAATAAGAATGAAATATTTAGCTATGCCGAATCTTATATAGCCTTCACCATGTTGCGATAAAAACATGAAGTTATATAAAGACTGTTCTTTAGATATCAATAAATCTTCTCCAATCCCACCCACATTTTTTCAGATGTTGTGTATTGATAACCAAGATGCTTGTACCTAATTTGGAAACATTTTCCCTTTATGTTGACCAGATTCACAAAAAAACAGACGGGCAGATAGATATCGTACATGTGTGTTATATGTAAATATAAAAGTACTAGCTGTCCCGGCAAACGTCGTTTTGCCATATAACATATTTCTAGTGAAAGAAAGAGGAATAAAGCACCTTATACCATGATCGGCGATGAAAAAAACAATAGTTATTTATTTCTTTTCGTTACATATTCAAAAGTTAAACATAAAAAAGTAATGTATTTGTTATCCTCAAGTATAAAAATCAAACAGATATAATCAATTTGTATTACGAAGAGCAATTGCTTGTACGATATTTTTTGTCATTCCGTCTTTAGCCAACACAAATAAGCTCGATGGCTTGCCGACGCGAGAACATGCCATGTATAATTGTCCGTGTGAAAAACATGGTGTGCCCAAATCTAAGCCGCAAACATACATCGTTTGGCCTTGCGACATATGGATTGTTATTGCAAATTTTAATCTAATTGGAAATTAAACGCGTTTGAATTCAATTGGGACGTCTGTGGCAATCATCGGAGTTCGTGGCAGCAAAACATTTTCGTCTCGGAATTTACCATTCAAAATGGTAGCTCCTATAACGTTTTTCATCAATTTTTTAACGACCAATCGTGTACCATTGCAAAGCCGAAGTGGAATAACCGGAGAAAAAAAAGTTAAAAAAAATACATAAACTTTTCAAATTAATTATGAAGGTATTGGATGTGGGTGCTTTTACCCGTTTACCTTTATTTTACGCCGTAAATGTTAAAATTTATAGCCGTTAGTTCCTTCAAGATTTGAAATTTTCATCGGATAATTAATTACGAAGACATGGGGATAGGAGCCTTTACCCCTTTTGCCCTATTTTACGCCCTAATTGTTGGAATTTCAAAACATGTATATCTTAAAGTTCCTTTAGATACTACAGTATCTGCATGCCAAATTTAAAGAATACAGGTTGATCAGTTAAGAAGATATAGGGAGGGGGAGTGTTTGCCCCTCTTACCTAATTTCATGCCCTGAATAATAAAAGTTAAAGGCCTTAGTTCCTTCCAGATGTTATACTATTTGCCTGCAAAATTCCAAGAAAATTGGTTGATTAGTTAAGAAAATATTGGAAGGGGGAGCTTTTACCCGTTTTGCCCAATGATACGCCTTCTAGCGATATGAAATATACACTAAGATCTATTTTGAATGTCATTGTACACATTAGGCATGGTTTGGTAACTTTTCAAGAAACAATAAAAAATCATAATATGGATAATGAAACCCATTTTGTTGATATTTATATGGGAATAATATATAGGAAAATCTAAATGCAATATCTCCGGAACCACTGGGTCGATTTCGTCCAAACTTCACATAAACCATCTACAGACTATCCCCAAAGTACCGTGTTAGTTTTCGTTTAAATCGGTTGACCCGTTTTCGCAGTTAGTGGTGACATCAAAGTGTACACTTCTTTTTATATATATAGATTAAACACTGAAAACTTTATGTAAATATGTAATTTGTACTTAAATTCTTAGTAAATTTTTGAAATATTCAGATGTAAGGAATATTAGCAAATCTTTGATATCTTTTTCTTTTCATTGGAAAATTGGATAATTGTGACGGTTTATTTTGACATACCTCGTCCATTATGCGAATGGCGCAAAGCAATAGTAAAGTATGTTATGTTTCTATGCAAAATTTGCTCCATATGCAAAAAATTTTCATATGTAGCAATATAATGTTCAATGAACCTAAAAAATGTGGATGTAGACCAAAGTCAATGCTGAATATCTCAAATTCTATACGAGATATCAAAAAATGGATTTCAGAATATGAAAGAGAACATTGATGTACAGGTAAAACAATATCGCCTGACGAGTTTACAGACACAGTTTTTTCTCGCTTTTCGAGAAACGATGGAATATTTTGTTTCACATCTTTTTAATGCGAGAAGTTCTGACTAAAGTTACAGAACATGGGAACTGGTACATAATAAATTTATGGTTTAAAAATAAGAAACAAATTTGTTTTCTTTTCTTTATGTTTATATGTACATTGTTTTGAATATGTGCATTAAAATACAAAGGTTTTCTTGCAAAATAAAATTAGCCTATATTTATTGTCACTAAAAGTTAAAATTGAGAAATTAAGGACACGTTTTTTTTGTTTTATAAACTTTTTTTATCCAACACTTTTTTAAATAATTAGCTAATATTTTGTACCAAAAACCTTGCTGTCAATAACAGCTTTGCATCTGCATCCAATTGAGGATAATAATAAATAACTACCATACCGTTCTTGGAACGGCTTATTTAACCCTTTTCCCACACATTCTCAATTGCGTTGAGATGACGCCTGAATGATATCCAATCTTATACAGTGACCGCATTATTTAAAAACCACTGCTTAACTTGTGCAGCAGTTGGTTTTGGATCATTATCCTGTTGAAATACTCATATTTGCGATGATGAACCAGTCAGTCAGTAACGTTACAATTTTATATATGTATATATAGATAGATAGACGAAGGCAAATTTTTTGAAAAACAGTAACAAAATTAGGTCCAATTTCACCTCTTAAACTTTCGAATTTCGAAAAAGTACCAAACTTGTATTTTTTATATAAGTAACGAATGTGATATCATTTTTATTTCCATGTTTATTAGTTAAAAAGATATGTGACGTGACAAAAAAGTTCCAAAATACAGGTTTTAGCAAATTACTCCCTAAAAGGGCCGAATTTCAAAAAAGTACCAGACACCTATCCGCTTATTTTTCTAAAGATCAACGATAACTATTACATTATTTTTGTATCTCTTTAAGTTTTAGATTACTGTTTTTACCCCTTTTTACCCCCGTCTTAGTGAATCGATTTAGGGAGAGACCAACCTCCTGTCCAAATCAAGTTTTTAACTTCAGGCGTTTAGGCTGTGCGATGATGAATAAGCAAACCTCATATTAAACTGAATTTTATAACAAAAATTATAAAAATTAGATTAAGGGGGGTGTGCTGGATATCGCAAACGCAAAACGCAAGAATTTGGAGGCTGTTTTTAATACACTTACAGGGGTGTGCTGGAAATCGCAAAACGCAAATCGCAAGAATTTTAAAAGTCGTTTTTTAGTAAGATTTCTGTAATAAAAGAATTTTATGACAAATATTATACAAACATTTCTCTATTAAACAGAATTTTATAACAAAAATTATTAAAATTAGATTTAAAGTGTATTAAAAACAGCCTCCAAATTCTTGCGTTTTGCGTTTGCGATTTCCAGCACACCCCCCTTAATCTAATTTTTATAATTTTTGTTATAAAATTCAGTTTAATATGAGGTTTGCTCCAACACCATCACATGCTCCTTTACCATCACATGCTTCTTTACCATTAAAATCTTTTTCATGAGCTATAAGATTTGCAAAGCTACTTAACTTTTTAAAATGTTGACGAGCTACCTCCGAAACGTAGTATACTTTCTCTACTGTAGATTTAGATTTTAGATAATTTAGTATTATCTTCTGGTATTCATATACTGCAACGGTATCATGTTTTAAATCGTCGGATATGATTGCCATACTTTTGTGTTCGAGTTTTTCATCTTTCATGTATTAAATAACTGCTATGAATATACATAGTTGCTTGATCGTTACTGAAGTGGAATAACGTAATTAAAGTTCTCTGCGAAATCAAACAAGTAACGAATCCACCAGACTTCAAAAGTATCTTCAAATCCTTGAAGAATGACCACTGCTCTCTGACTAAAAAGTCATGGGTTCTCAAATTTAGCAATCCTCTACCGTTTTTTTCCACAAAATCATGCACATTTGAAATGATCGTTTTCAATGTGTATCTTTCAGCCTGAAGCCAAGATTCAAATTCTAAACTTTAACACTGTTTCTAAAAAACGGATTTCCAAATGTTTTCAGAATGACAATAAATAGTTTTTTAAGATCATATAGGTAGCACATTTTACAAATAATAATAAAAATAAACTACCTGTTAATTTTAACATTTAAAACGTAATGTTAAAATAAACTCCGTGTTAACTTCTACCTTTTCACCCACTTTTTAAAGTCAAGTGTCATAAAATAAAAAATAAACCGGTATTCGGGAATGGCCATAAAATATTTCCACCTGATTCCAAAACCTTCCTGGAGCACCTGATATTTTGAGAATAAAAATTACATTTAGTATTACGTGCGTTCAAAACTACTTAAAAGGATTGAGAAAAAAGCCGCATTGAAAGGCAGATAAGAGACTTAGGAAAAATATTAGCGTTGAAAAATTAATGGCGGTCTTCTGCCTCACATTGCACCATTCCAAAAACCAGCAGCAAAATCAACAGCTACACATAGTAATGCCAAGAAAGGATCGGCAAAAAATCAAAAAATAAAAGCGATACATAGGAGAGATGAAATATTGGATATTTAAAAATTTGCAAAACTAAAACACTTCATCAGCTACAATAAATTAAGTGTAAAACTAGTTATGATATAAAAGGATCTTATGTGATTAAGATTAAATTTTATTAAATTATTTATCTTTTTTTTTTATTATTATTATTAGTTTGCTCCATTTGTATTATAATTATATATTAATTTAATTTTTTTTATTAGGGATGAAATTTTCATTCACTAAAAAATCGAAACTATGCGATTAAAATATGCACCAAAAAATTAAAAATATGCACTAAAAAAAATAAAAAATATGCACTAAAAACTTAAAAAATTTCCACAAAAAATCAAAGAAAAAAATAAAGACAATAACAGAAAAATGTACTTTGGACTTCAAGAAGAGTTCTTGACAAAAAGTACAAAAAAACAGAAGTGAGGAAGAACATGTGAATCAATTAAAGTATATAATAATTCAAAGCAAATTTCGATCTACCATATGTTAAAATACAATTTGGTTTAAAAGATTGTTGTTTGACTATTGACTGCCAGCAGTCGTCAATGGCTGTGAGTGTTACACGGCAAAACCCTTTAAAGAGATTGAGTGGTTGCAATTGAAACATGTAAGGGTAACATGTCCGTGAAAACCTGGGTGCGGTTCCCAGCTCAGTCAAGAATGAAAAATTATCAATAAATTTTAATTCATTTCATGTTGAAAATTCCTTTCTTTATAAAAATAATTTAAAAAAAAATTAAATTTTATGAACTTTAGCCTAATTAAAATATCAAAATTTGAATTAAAAACCATAAACAGTTCAACAAAATAACCACAATTAATTTTACTAAACACAAAAATATAAAAAATGCAGTCTATTTTTATTAAAATATCTTTAAAAAACTTAAACAACTAATTTAAGATTTTGTTTGTTGAATAAAATAAGTACTGTTTTATTAAAAGTAAAACATTGTCTTTTAATTGAAGAATGCCAATAATTTTGAAAAAATTTATTTTCGAATCCCACTTTGATTCTAGATCAAATCAAAAGTATTTGAAATTTATTTTTTAAAATCCTTAATTTTTTTTGTAAACGTTTTGGAATTTTTTGGGAATTTGTCAGGCTATTTTTCCTAACACATTGTTAATTAATTTTACTTTCTGCAATATCAATTAATTTAACTTGAGTATTAAGTGAACTTAATCCCTCCAATTTAGTTGATGTTTCACCTATATATCCGTAGTTGGAATATACAAATGCAAATTGACTTCTGATGTTATTTAGCTTTAATATTTCTTTTACTTTTTTAATTGGATTAATGGATATATAGTAGGACTTTTGTCTGACATTTTTATTAATATCCTTATGTTTTGTAGATTTTTTGGAATTGTTGGGTTTTGCTTTTAATTTTTGTGCAATTTGATTGACCTCTTAATTAAAACTTATTATTAAAATGTTACTTATATTATTTAAATTTTTTTCTATAAATTATTTTTTGTTGTTATGTACTATGTACTTATTTATTTTTAAATTTTGTTATATCTTTAAAAGTTTTTTTTACTATTATTAAGTAGAAATTTGTAAGCCGATTATGGCTAATAGGCTAGGCTACTGAAATTTAATAAATAAATTAAATTAAATTAAATTGCATAATCAGTATCTAACATTCTTAAATTTTTCTAAGTTTTTTGAATAAATCACTAAGCTGGAGTGGAAGGGGAATCAAGGGAAACATTTCATTAAAAATTGCAAAATTATCGAATCGGCTTCTAATTTCCTCTGCAACGCGGTATAACTCATGTTACAAGCAAGTAAATTGTAATAGTTTTGGATAAACTTTATTAAACCCATTGGATGCCTTAACCATGTAAGGTGCTGTATCGGCTTAAAACAAAGAATCTTTTGTCGAAAACTCGAAAATCTTGTATTTAAAGCAAAGCTCCAAAAGAATTTATTAATTGATTTTAAAATTTTTTGTGAATTTAGAAATGTTTTTAAAAATTTTTTTTATTATATTAAAATTAAAGAAAAAATCACTCGAAAATGTCAAAATATGCAAAAATATGCATCTAAAACTTAAATATGCAATTTCACCAATATATGCAACAATATGCAAAAACAAATCGAAGCCATTTTAGCAAATTTAATGATTCGGAAAGATAATTGGTCGACATCGTTTTTAGACTATCGACAAAAAACATGCATTTGCATGGACATCGCATCCCTCATTATTACAAATAAAAAGAATTTATCTTATTTATTTCTTTTTGGCCAATGTGTTAAATTTAAAGTTTTAGATATTTATGTATATTCTAAGTAAGCTAATTGGGCCTAAATTTTTTCTTTGTAAATTAAAAATACACTTAACTACATTTTTCTCGTTACGTCAATTTTTTGTTGACTTCCTCAGGGGAACATTTTTAATGTGTGTAGATATTACATTAAATAAAACATAAGTAAAATAAATAAATTTTAATTATTAAATTTATAAAAGACATTGGAAAATTGGATAATTGTGACGGTTTATTTTGACATACCTCGTCCATTATGCGAATGGCGCAAAGCAATAGTAAAGTATAATTTTGTTATGTTTACTTTTAATTTGTCAACATTTTTATAGAAAAAAAGTAATTTTATTCCTGGGATAAACATATTGTGGGTATTACAGTATCGAAGGTATAAAATGCTAGTTGGGTCTGTTAAATACCGTCGGAAAGGATAATTTGTCTAGTTTCTCAGCATAAGTTTTATTTTTAAGGTTTTAAAAACAGTTAAGCACAAATAGGAAAAATTTTAAAACAGTGCATAAGTTAAAAATTGAAAAACCCTCGTCTTAACCCTCTAACAGATAAGGATGCCTCAAGGCAGCTATCCGTTTTTTTCCTATTGTGATACCACTGAAAATGTTTTTCAATGAACCGTTGTTACTTTCGATCACTTACTATTCAATTTACCATTAAATTTTTGGTTGAATGCAATAGCACAAGTTTTGTGTGTTTTATTCACATTTCATTGCAGGAAATCAGTGTCAATAGAAAAAAAAATATTTAAAAAAATATATAATTTTTGTGAAGTAAAAAAACAGACTTCAAATTAAAAGAATACAATATATAATTTTTGACAAGCAGTTTATATATAATTGTTCAAATTAAACCAAAAATTTTCATCAAAATAATAATGTTGTTTTTTGTAAATGAAAAAATATTATAGCAGCCTCAGGGCACTCTTGCCCGTTTATGGCAATTATTGTGTCCTAAATAATTTTTAGAGTTATATAAATAATTTTTTTGTATTGTGGGATTTAATTCAAAAAAATAAAAATCCAGATATATTTCCCAGAAAAAAGAAATTAAATCTTTCTGAATTGACTGATAGCATGTTCGGAAAGACGATCGGTTTGCCATCCTTTGTTAGAAATCGAAAATCCACAGACAACGACATCTGGAATCGGTAGAAAAGCCAAACATCCAACCGAGGACGACCGATTTAGGGTTAAAACCTTTTTCCAATCTGGCTAGGTAAAGAAAATGGCAAAAGAAAATTCAAAAAATCTCAAACACAATGTAAATGCCAGAAGTGTGATGTACATTTAGGTTATTCAGATACTAAAAACTGTTTTTTACATATCTTTAACAATAATAGTATACATTTTTCCTTTTTTCCTAAAAAATAATAATTTTTTGAATAAAACTCATTTGATTCATAAAACTCTACCTGTACATAATTTTTATCGTAAACAGTCAAGGATGCCCTGAGGCACCCTTTCGTTTTTTCCACCTAACGACTGAAATAAAAAAGTTTTTCAACTTCAGCCTTTAATTTATTTGTTTTTGGAAAAATATTATTTAAAAAAAAAATTTACAATAGGTTGCCATTAAAATTTAGCTCTTGCCTGTTAGAGGGTTAAGTTAGAAATTATTTTGTTTTGATACAAATGCCACTCGCGGCCCAAAAAGCGACCAAAACTACCTGCTTAAAAAAAAAAAAATAAAAAAGTTTTAAATTAAAAAAAAAATTTTTTTTAAAAAGATTGATCAAATAGCTATCTAAGCTACTTGGAACAAATTTTGCTAACACCAATAGGTAATAACTAACATGGATGAGAAAGAACACCTGTTTGGCCAAAATATCAAACTTTTACCCCCTCTAACTCAGAAACTTTTTGACCGATCTTGTTGAAAATTTGTGTCTTAACTATTATCTAATATCTAAGCTACTTGGGACAAATTTTGCTAACACCAATAGGTAAAAAGTTACATGGATGAGAAAGACCGATATTAGCTGAGTTCGTTTACCCCAAAATTTGTACAAATTTGTACTGGATTTTACTGAATTCCGTTCGCGTACACATACATTTGTAAAATTTTCATATTACTCACCTACTGGATTGTACTGGGATTTTACTGGAAAAGTAAACAAACGCACATATTGTTGAAAATTTGTTTCTACTACTATTCAATAGGACTAACCTTGGTGCAAAATTGGGTCACTTGAAATGAAATCCCCCATATATATGTATTTGTTTTTCGTAATAATCCGATTAAATTAATAATATTTTTATAAGCGGAGTTCAATATTAGGCTAGCAAAAGAACAAATGCAAAATATCGTAGCACTTCAATGAAATCTAACGAAAACTCTGTGTATTTTGTGGTTGGATTCAACACTTTTGCAAGACTAGTACTGAACTCCGCTATAGTTTTAAAATTTGACTTAACACTTACCCCATTGCAATGGTGACACCGTACACAAATCAATCATAGTTGGTGTTAAAACAATACCCTTTAAAGACGCTATGCCCTGTATGTCCGTGCCAGTCAATGACCAATTGATATTAACTCTTTCAGCTATATGCTTTGAACACAAACGACTTACGGAATCGTTGAACGAGCCCATATCCGTACGGAAGCAAAGTTCTAAAATATATTTATATATAAAATTATTGTTGACAATAACAAACATTTCTGCAAACCCTTTTCCATGTTTTCCGCCATTTCTGCTTCTCGTGCAGCCCAAACTTGTTCAACAGAACACCGATCTACCGGTATGGGAACTCGACAACTGTCTTTAGCTTCCATAGAAATATTTTTATTGTTAGTATAATTGAGCGCCATCTCTTGAGCAGTTAAATTTGTTATATCCAAAACTAAATAGAATTGAGAGGGCCTACAAAGAAAAGTATAAAGGTTCAAAATGTATGTTAAAAATATTTAATTCTTTAACTTACACTTCAGCCGGCAATACATCCCAACTTGTAATTTGAGTGCTTTGTATTAGTTCAAGCTTAAAATATACGGAACATTGGCGACAATATCCTTCTTGCATGGCTTCACCTCCAGAATATTTTAAACGAAATTGGGCTTCTATATGTTGGGTCTGACTGCTTGTTGAATTTGTATCTGCAGTTGTTAAACTTAAAGCTGCTAACGAATTTTGAGCAGTCGATGTGGATGTTGAAGAACGAAAACTACTGTATGCCGTATCATTACGACGCGTTGATGTAGAATGTTGACTTGGAGAACTAACACGTGATGGCAAACTTGCGCGACTGGAAGTTGATAAATTTGAGGAATATTGCAGGGTATGAGAATGATCATGAATACTTGTGGAATGTACAGAAGAAACAGGATGCTGATTAATTGTGGGACATATAAAATCTGCCTCAGCAAAAATATTTACTATAAAATCCTTACTACATTTTGGAGCTATAGGTAATTTCGACTTTTAATGATAAGAACAAAAATTAAGTATTATTTTAAAATATACGTTGGTATTGTTGTATTATTCACCTGTAAATCATCATCGATTTTAAAAATTTTCTTTTGTACATCTTGCTCTATATTTGATGTTATATTTACTTCCAAATGTTCAACCGGTATTTCACTATCATTTGTTATTGTTATAATGCACGTAGAAGATTCACCATTGTAGAGGGTTAAGCTTGCTGTAGTTATCACACTTTCTGCCCCCGTCATACTACTAAATGTAGCTGTTTGTGGTAAAGAAGTTTTAACCGTAACAGTTGGCAGTGCTGGTATGACATCGACCAAAAAATTTTGAGGAAATTTCCTATCTTTCATGTGTTTTATACGACAATTCGATTTAACACCTAATGTATGAGTACTGTAACCTTGAATTTCTAATTGTCCTAATTCAATTGGTGTTCCACGTAAAGTCACATAGATTGGCACTTGTGGTTGTAACACTACAGTTTGTGGTAAAGATTTGAAGACAATTCCATTGGTAAGCAAACGCATATCACAAACGGTCAATTCGAAAGGTAATGGATTTCGCAGTCGTACCGTTACTTCGCTTAAATTGTTTTGTACCCAAAAGAATGCTGGAAACAAATAATAAAAATTAGTGAGGAGATACATTTTTTTAAAGGTTAGTGAGCAAAATATTTAAAATAACTTAAGAAATTATAAAAATGATCAACAAGTTTGTTGTGATAAATTTCCAAAATTTTGTTCCGACCTTAGAAGTTTAGAAAAATGTTTAAAAATTGGTAATTTATATAAACATATGTATGTACATTATATTTTATTATTAATATGTATGGAGGAATGAAATAGCTCTTAGAGAATTTAGTTAAATATAAAAAATACCAAATGTATTAAAAAGCATCCCTAAGTGTTAACATTTTTTTTTTTAGATTTCTTTATATACAAAACTTACGTATTTTATGTTTATCCTTATTTTTATCTCTTCTATCCATAGAATTAAATTGAAGTGGAGTAAACAAAAATGGGCCACTATCAGCTTTGGCAATTTTTATGCGTTGTGGTTTCAAATGAGCTGGTAAATCTTTAACAACAATTTCCAAACAGAAAGGTAAATCAGTAAGATTAGCAGGCGGTATAATAGTACCATTTTCCAAAACCAAAGGTACAGGAGAACCTTCGCATTGGGCACTTAAATTCTAAAAATTTAATTACAATTATTCGTAAGTTAATATTTATGTCATATGTATAACCTGAAGTTGTACAGCCATTTCACTTTGTTCTGTTGGTAACATATTGTGCCATTGTGTTTGCAATAAAAATGTCATGTGCCTGGTGGCTAAAGTTGAATGGCCCAAACGTTTAGCTGCGGTAATAAGCGATTGCAATAAATCAATTTGTAAACAGGGCCAACCCGATTTAATTTTTAATACTTCCAAGGGGTCTAGAGAAAGTGTATAGCCGGGAAAGCTAGATAACATAAGACGATATGTTTGCGACCAATCTGGATTTGAGGAACTTTGATGAACGTGTTTTAAAGCTGCCAAGCGCTGAAAGAATGCGGCCTTGCGTCTGTAGCCAATTTGTTGGTAAAGTGAAGTCATTTCCTCAAAACTTTTTATACAATCTGATTCGGTCATCGAATGATTTATATATAAAATATTTTGCAAGCATATTGCAACATCTAAAGGCCTATTTTGTTCTATGAATATTCGAGCTGCTTTAAATGCAGCTTCAATCTCTACTATAGCAGCATGGCGATACTTGCTATAATTTATTATGGCATTTTTAAAATACATCAATATTTCATCAGGTTTCAATATATTGCCGGGTAAATCAGAATATTGCCCATACCGATGATTTGCTGCCGATATTGTGGATGTGGAAGACGATGATGTTGAATTAGAAGAAGCTTGTGACAATGTCGATGTTGTTAGTATTGATGATACTGATGAGTTTGAGGTCGAATGTGGTGGATGAATGGTGGGTGATGTAGCACCACTTTCGGAATTTTCTTGTATAGTCTTTTCGGAGACATAATAACGTTTGGTAATTTCACTTTGCCGCCATTTTTCAGGTGTAGCTTTTAGAGGTGAACCCTCTTGTAAGGAAGCATTGCGATGTAAAGTCTCATCGACTCTTAATTGAGGATAGAGCAAACACACAGATGCTGAACAAAGACCCTCTTCTGCAGCACCTTCCCACAATAGATCGTTAATTGACCTTAAAGTATCGCAGGCACTATGGTATAAACTTAAGGCGTCCTCGACTAAACCTGCTTGCAGAGAAAGATCTGCCAAATTCTTTGTGACTCTACCTACAACACGCTTTCGATTATTTCTCGAATCCATATCTAAACCCACAAAATCCCGTTTTTCAAAGGGCGCTGTTAAAAGTGAACATTTTTCTACCTTTTCCCGGGAACGCTCTAAACGTCTCGATTCCAATACCCAAAAAAGGGCATTAACAAAATCAGCCATATGAGCTTCTAAATCTAAACACATTTCATTTTCTCTATAGAAGAATGCTTGTGCCTTAAAATTGGACGGAGTGGTAAACTCATCTTGTAGTCTTTTGGAACTACCACTTTGACTTGTTGATTTTAAAGTCTCCTTAATTGTATGTAACTGCTTAGAATCGGTTGAATCATCTATATGATTTGTAACTGTCGATGTTGTTGATGCCGTATCAGCCATCAATTCCATCGGACCAAAAAATATTGCCCTCGAGTCATATAAAGTACTGCCATAACGAACTTTAAGCGATTCATGTTGTCGACACAATTCATTTAACTCCTGTTGACTATCAAACTTGCCTATAGTAACAAGGCCTAACAAACGTCGATGTGTTTGAAAATCTCCCCAATCATTATTTTCTACAGGATGATCATGGATATAACGTATCCAAATGTCTCTAGTGACACCGCTAGAATCTAAATAAAATTAAATCAATCAAATTTACTATAACCGGATTGTTATAGAATAACATACCAATTATTTTAACATTATTCACTCTTCTGACTTTGTCGAAAGCTTTTTGTAATGTTCTGGGTTTGGATGGCCCAACACCTCTTAATAATACTAACAAATAACTGTGATGTAAAATGGTTTGTTCATAGTCAGGACGAGACATATTTTGTTGTCAATTCTTATAGTGTTAAATAATTTTATTTCCTTTATTTTCAATTCGTTAGTGCAAATAAGCATCCCTTCGAGACGAACACAAAAGTTTTTAAGCAAAACTCTTTTGTTGAAGGCGTATTCAGTTTGTATGGTACGTGGTAGATTTTATATCATTTGTATATGAACTGGCACAAATATGATTTGTTCTTAGATTTTATCACTTCTTATGTACACACATATATTCGCATTACAAAAACGAATTTATCTTCGCATTACAAAAACGAATTTATCTTAATTAATTTAAAATCAAATTATGTTGTTTTTATTATTAGTTTTTCAAGAAACTAATAATTTTCCTAAAATTTTTTTTTATTTTTAAGTTGTCAATAAATTGTCAAAATTTTTAAATAAGGTGACCAGATTGAAAACCATTAAATACACGCAATAAATAAACATAGCAAACCTTTCAGAGTAAATTGCAATGCGGGATAAATAAAAAAAATTTAAATTTGTATATTTTTGTTTTGATTATAAAATTTTATTGGCAATATGTATACTGTTACATTTATCAAAAGATATACATATTTTTTTTATTTGTTATAAAATATAAAGGCCAAACTATAATATGCTTAAGTTGGCTTAAGCAATTGTGCGAATATGTGTGATTCATATGTGTCGAACCATATGGAACTTAAGAAAACTTTTTGCTTAATTTTTAAAACTGGCATTTGCTTAAGCGAGGTGCGAAACAGATCGCACTTTCCGTACGGAATGAAATATTTTTTGATTATATTTTTGTTTTTTTTTTTTAATTATTTTGTCAATTTAATAAGCCAGCTTATGCATATTTATGTTCTTTCCTTTTTAAAATTATGTATCTATTTTATTATTCAAACTTCTCTCAATGTTAAAAAAATAGAACTATTAAAAAAACTTTATAAATTGAAATTTTACTGAAAAAGCACACATGAAAAACATCAAAATGTTCTGAAGTATGAGTTGACATTTTTTGGGGGAATGTCCTTTTAAAAATTTTTGTTTTTATATCTGACTTGTCAACCTTTCAAGTCACATTCAATTGTGCATTTCTGTCAAAATTGCTGTTTTACATCATGAATCAAAGAAACAAGATTGTGTATTGCGTAGGTCCGTTATTTTTGTGTGTGACGAAGAAATAGACTTTTTGTATGCGCTTTTGTGTGTGTCTTACATTTTTTGCAACAAACACTCATATTTAGTCTATGATGACGTAGATGCGCAGCAGAAAAAAAAGTAGTTCTCGGTTTCAAAATAGCGTGCTGCCGCCACAAACATTTTTTTTCCTGTAAAAGAGTTTATCTATCATAACAGTTTTTTCTTTAACTTCGAAGAAAACAATTTAGTATATTATATTGAAACGTTATACATATATATATAAAAATTAGAGTTGTGTCGGTCATGAACGACCCGGTTCAATTGAACGAATCAGTCAAATGAACGTTGAACGGCCGTTCAGTCTCATCGTTCAATATGGTTCACTTGGGTCTTTTCAGGTCTTTTGAATCAGTTTGAATCAGTCATTCACTTGCTTACCGAACAACTGATTGAAAAGAAACAACAGTACTATTCTTGTGTATATGTTTGTTATGCCAGAATAATATACTTGTTTCTTTTACTCATTGTCACATTGCTTTACACATTTTCATAATACATCGTTCAATATGGTTCACTTGGGTCTTTTGAATCAGTTTGAATCAGTCATTCACAAAAAACAAAGCAAAACACAAAGCAAAATGTTTCTTCGAATTTGCTTTGTGTTTATTGTTTTCTATTATTGTATACATATTTCTTATATGAATATTGCTATACTCTTTTAACACATTGCCGTATTCAATCAATTGTGAATGACTGAACGAAAACCACAAAAGAGCAACTGATACAAAAGACCGACTGATCCAAACGATCAACCGACCCAAAAGACAAGTGACCTGAAATGACCGACTGAACGAAATGAACGAACTCGTTCACTGTTTCGAATTGAACGTTAATGACCGGTCACCTAAACGAACGATTAAGCCCAAGACTAATAAAAATAAGTTGTCCTATGTTCGTCATTTTATAACTCGAGAACCACTTAACTGATTTTCAAACGAGTGCACGCGTTGGAAAGATCAACTTTCACTGATGGTTTATAAAAAAAATCTCCCGAATGGTGGCGCTGTTGTCGTGATATTTAATTTTTTTTATTGATGGTAGATAGCGCTTGGGTCAAGTTATTAACAAAATGTTCCAGTATTTCATTTTATATTTTTATTTTGTATCTAACAAAACAATTCATAACGACTTATTTATTCCAAAAATTGAAGATGAAATCAAGAAGTTTAGCGCAAACTATCTTGAACGATTAAGTTATCATTGTAACCCATTGGCAATATCATTACTAGATGATACTAACGAAGTGAGAAGACTTAAACGGTATCATATCCTTGATTTACCCTTCAGATAACCTTATATTTACGCCTATATGAACTTTTCAATATAATTTAAAATTTTAATACTCTCTAATATAGTACTTATAATTTATATTTTTGTATATATGTATGTACATAATATGTTTGTTTCCCCCCTTAATTTAATACTTGTATGTAAGTATATCAAACCTTATTGTTAAAATGTTGTTGTCCTCGCTGGAGCACAACAACGAATGAATTGTAAAGATTTATCTAATTTGCTTATTATCCAAATAGGATAGATTGTAAATAAAATTTGTTATGAGAAAAAAAAAAAAAAAAAAAAAAAAAAAAATATTTTTATTTAGAAAATCCCGAGCAGCGCCGGGACCAAACAGCTAGTTTATATATAAATGTACATAATTTCTATTCAAATGGTCATACTTACAAATTAGCTCTGTTAAAATCAGATGGCGTTTCGACACCACCTGTAGTTGAATTCGCCTTGTTTCTATACAAATACTACTCCCAAGAATAGCTTATATTGCCAAACCTTTCTTATAAATTTACTGCCTGTTTAACGATATCGAACGTCATCGTTCGCATAGAAAATTACATTTAAAACAAAAACAAAGTTCGTACAATGTTCGAACTTTGTTTTTGTTTTAAATGTAATTTTCTATGCGAACGATGACGTTCGATATCGTTAAACAGGCAGTTAAGTTTTTACAAGCAATGGCTATTGGGCTTTTTAATGGCGTCAAAATTACGTCAGGACGACATGAGCATGTTTTATGTATTTTTATTCGTCTTACCATGTTCATAATGGTGTAAATCCCATACAGTTAATGATTCACTCGTCGTCTATACTCTTCGTCAGTGCATATGGGCACACAAGGCGAATTAACTACAGGCGGTGTCGAAACGGCATCTGATTTTGACAGTTCGAGCTTATTTGTTTTGATATTGCCATGAGTGGCAATCCATTGCGCAATAATTGCTTGAGGAATTATTGCTTAGCAATCTGCTGTAAAATCGGTTGTCACTTATCTGACCTTTCATTTCTCTGTACGTTTGTTTATGGTAAAGCAATTTCACATGTTCTCCAGCAATATAATCAGCAATTATTGCGGCATTGTTCTGCTATCGTTTTTGTTTGTGCTTAGCAAAAAAAAAAAAATTGCTACGTGGAGGGAGACCCAGCGTTAGACCTTTTGTGGTAGTAAATGATTCGGAGATGTTAGTTCCAATTCTTATCGTGATCAGACAAAAGATGCATATATTTCATTAACCGTCCAATGTGTACAAACTGCTCGAAAGATCAACACTAAAATTTGATTTCTTTTGTTTTTTATTATTTATTTAAATTTTGTTGTCTTTATGTTTCTGTTTCTCTATTTCATGATAAAAATTATTAGCGTTTTATGTAAGTATGTATGATGATGTAAAACGATCAAATGTCTTTTAGTTTGAATAAATTATTATTTATAAAATTTTATTTTGAATTTTAAATAAATTGAACAAAATACGTGGAAAAAACACAATTCAGTGTACATACTTATTTTGTTTTTTAAAGAGGTGCCCCTTTTTCCTTTTAAATCCCCTTTAAATCCTTTTGGTACCACTTTCTTCTAGATATCCCCATTTTTAATACTTTCTAAAAATATTCAACGGTAACGCTGGGCATTTGTTTACGATTTTGGCCGCGTGTATATTTTTTTCTAAAACAGTATCATTTTTAATAAATAAACAATTTATAAATATTAAATAAACTTAAATTACTATGAATCTTTTGCCAAAATTTCATGAAGAATTTGCTCAAACCGACTACTGGAATGCTTTTTTCAAAAAGCGTGGAGAAAAGGCCTTTGAATGGTCGGTACCTTTTTTTAATTGTTAGTAAATCAAAATTAATATATTAATATTTTACTTAAGGTATGGAGAATATTTAGAATTATGTGAACAAATACACAAGTATGTAAAGTCCAATGACAAAATCCTAATGGTAGGTTGTGGTAATTCCAAACTAAGTATGGATATGTATGATTCCGGATTTAGGTCTGTAAAAACAAGTAACTTCATATGTACATATTACTTATTGTACCTTTTTTAATTCCAATTTACAGAGATATTGTTAACATCGATATTTCTGCTGTGGCTATTAAGAAAATGAAAGAAATCAACAGTCTTTCACGAGCAGATATGAAATTCTTGCAAATGGATGCTACCCAAATGTCATTTGAAAATGATCAATTCTCAGTGGCATTAGATAAAGGTACCCTAGATGCTTTGTTTGTTGATGATACTGCCGAAGTAAAAGAGACGGTGGAGAAGTATTTTAAAGAAATTAGCCGAGTTTTAAGAACAGGGGGACGTTATTTGTGTATTTCTTTGTTGCAAGAACATATTTTAAAATATGTTATTGAATATTTTCCCAAAAACTCTTTTATGTTACGCATTGTTCACTGTTTAGATGCTGAAAGAGCCAACAAAGAGAAAAATGCCGGCAATCCAGACGCAGCTTCAATGCCGGTTTTTGCTTTGGTTGCTACAAAGTTTAAAGCGTTAACTTTTCCGGTAAGTCAATTTTTTTGTATGATAAAAAATTGGAGTGTCAATTACATATTATGAAATACATTTATGTATTTAGTTGTTATAAGTCGGATAGGTGTTAATATGCCGATATAGTTATTAGATAAAAAAAATTAAAAACTATTCTAAACACTAGCAGAATATCTTGTATTTTGCTGTTAAATGTACACAAGGTCTATAACCGAATTTTTCGCATAGTACCACGATGTGGGCAATGTTGTTTTATTAACAAAAAACATTATCTAGGGTTATTTTTCAAAACAAACTCCACGCACCAAATTAATTTTCTAAATACTGTAATTTCATATACACAATGGTTATATGTACATTTAATTAAGAAAATACAACAATATTATAGTATGTATCCTTTAAATACCTACACTGTGCTAGGTGAAAAAAATAGACAAGCGGAGCACCCGGCGGGTAAACCTAATTCGAAAGTTTCCTGTCGTTAAATTTTTGATTGAAATGCTCATATCTTAAAAACAAGAGCTAAATAAAAAACGGTTAGCACCACGACTCAGCGTACCCGAATTAGGTTAACCCGCCAGGTGCCCCACTTGTCAGAAAAAAAAGTTTCAAATTAGGATAAAAATTTTCATGTTACTTTTACAATTCGGCGCGTATTCGGGAATAACCACTAATAAACATATGTAGGTATTACATTCAAATAAATTGCAACGCCACCTCATTACATACAAATTAGGGAAGTAACGAATACCGATATATCGGCGATACTTCGAGTTTGCTGATATATCGGTTCGGCGATATTTTACTCGCGATAACAACGAAATTTTTTATGTTTTTGTGTAACAAACAAGTTTATTTTCTATGTTTATTTTTGCATCACAACTAAGGGCAATAACACATTCAATATCAGAGTATAAAATCAAAGAGAATAATAAATTGTTTCTTTTAATTTTTAAGCTGGACGTCAGCCCAAACCACGCGTTTTAGTCGTATGTTTCTTTTTTTTTGTCCTTTTTTTGAAACGCATACTAAAGTAGAAAGTAATAATACTTTATGCTTTCGATACGTATGTATATGAATTTTACACACTTGCTGTGTAACTTCTCAATACAATTTTAAACTACTAATATTTTAACGCTTTTTAATGATTTTTGTGAGAATAAATATCATGTTACTGGGCAATTCCATAGTGACGGGTGTGACCACGATACTCCTATTTTTTAATATTGTAATTCAAAAACATAAATTGATCATTTAAAAAAGGATGTGATTCACAAGAATGTTAAGCTTTACAACTTTTAATAACAGGTACACATTGAAAAGACAGGATATCTGCTTAAAATGGCGATCAGAAAGCTGTGACCTTACAAATCTTAGTTTTTAGAGAATTGTGACTTTAAAGATAAATTCTGTAACATGTCCGCAGATTGTGCCAAAGACTAGTATTTTTTAAAGTATTTTTTTTTAAATTCAGATAAATATATACAGCAAACATATGTACACAGACGTTGCATCTACTCTTTTAAAATTATGCATTTTTTAATATTTGGTATTTTTTTGATTAATCTTCACTACTTCATCTTTAGAAGCGTGCGGCGTATGACAAATGTTAAAAATATTGTACCGATTTTTGAACTAGGATGCAAAACCATCCGAAATTATTTGCACAACTTTCAAATCAGGCTTTGTTTTGAGTTCGATAATAATTATTTTTAAGAAAACCTAAACACTGTGATTTCTTATCCATCATATTTAATAATTTAATAATCTCTTACACTGTAATTCTTTATAGAAAAAAAGGTACTCCACTTGAGTTAATTTTACCTTAAATCAGTGTTGCCATAACAGTTTGACGAGAATATGCCAAAACTTAAAAAAAACTGCTAAATCGTAAAATGAAGAAAATACGCTAAAAATCTGCTATTAAAATCTAAAATTTTTTATATATTTAATTTACTAAAAATATGCTAAATTTTATCAAAAAGTAAATATGTTAAAAATCTGCTGAAATTTTATTAAAAAATATGCTAAAAATCTGCTAAATACAAAAGAATTTGAAAATATATTTCATAGAAACTTATATTTTTTAAAAAACTATGCTAACAAATTCTGCTTTTCTAAAAAATAAAAATATGCAAAAAAAAAAATGTGATTTGGACAAGGAAATGTGCTAAAAGCAGTAAGCATATTTAAAAAATAAAAAAAATTATGATGTCAGCGTATTTCTTCATAGTTTTTAATGACCTATTCGACTTTGGAAAAAATGTAAAAAAGTTATTTCCTAATGTACTCTTTTCACTTCAACTAATAGGTACAATTTAGTTTTTATACATACATATTAATTTATTTCCTCTATCTATTTCCGAATGAAGACTTCGTTCTCTTAACTTACATTTAAAACAAAAACTAATTTAAAAATATTGTTTTCGCTTGATATGTTCGAAATCGATGAACAGGCCATTTACTTATGTAATAAAAAAAATAATTATATTTATTTGTTCAGCTTGGAAAATAGAGATTTTAAGAAAGTAATTTATGTATGTATGTATTTAAATTTAGAATTTAAAAAAATATACATATAATAATAAAACCCTGCAGAAGATTAAGAGTTAATTGTCTAAATGCCAATAGTACAATTACTAGAACAAGAAGTACTAGTGCTAACGGGGTTAGAGTTTTTATGTAAAAATACTAGTGCATATGAGTACCAGTACTTGATGTAGTGCAAGTGCACTACTTATTGACTGATAGAATTTTTTGTAACAAAACTAAGATTCCAGTAAATATTTTTATTTTGATACTGCTTCTTAAATTTGATTTCAAATCATTTATATTTTTTTTATTATAAAAAAATGTTAAAATGCTAATGCAACAAGCACCAAATGTGGTACAAGGTTACTGTTTTTCCTTAATATTTTTTAAGGAGTTTTAATTTCAATAAATTAAAATTATTGTTTTTGGGGTTGTTTAAAAAATCTTTTGCACAGTAAAAATCACACTCGAAAAAAATACAAAACCGGTTGCTTTCATTAACAATTTAGAATTAAAATTTATTTAAAAATGGTTCTTTACAATTACATGACAGTATAACAGTTGGGAAACAATTTCCCAAGCTGCTTGACGTTAGAATTAAGATTTTAAAGTTTTCAGCTATTTAACATAATTAATTCATTAAAAAAATTCAAAATTCGAACAAAAATTAAATAAATAAAAATAAAAAAATGAAAAATAAATTAAAAAAGTTGCTTTGGCGAAACATGTACTATTACACGTCTAGAACCAATGGTACTAGTGATGGTCCAAGCACACTCAATGCTAATTTGAGCATTAAGATGGTATAGAAAAGTTTACAGTTGAAAACTAGTACTTGTTATTTTTGTACAAGTTTGTTACTAATTAGGTACTAGTTCAATCTTCTGCAGGGAATATATAAAAAAAAGTTGCATTGTGTTAGTAATTTATGTTCTCTGTAATGTGCATAGTTTGGGGTAGTGCACTAAATATTAATTTAAATCAGCATTGCACTTTCACTAAATAAAACTGCAAAGGAATTAGTTTGCACTCTTTTTTACCAGCTTTAGTGATGATTTTTATTTTTTAACTACCACTAAAAAATTTTGGGTGATATTGCAAATTTTTTCACTATCACTGAACGCAGATTTGAATGCAAAAATCTGCACTCAAATCAAATAGTGCGAAATTTGGACATGCAATCAAAAAAGCTGCATACAAATATTGTCTCACTAAAATTAAAAAAATGTAACTTTGTATGTGCATGGTTTTTGATTTCTTTTGAGGATATGCATAAGTAAAAAACATTAAACAAAATGAAATTTTGTCAATAACGGTGTAATTATTGTCTTTAATCATGAAAATACAAGTTTTTAATTTTAAATTTAGTGTAACAATTTTAGTTGCACTCAAATGAGTGAAGAAGAAAAAAGTTGCAATAAGCTGATGATTGCTTTTTTTTCAATCAAACTATTTTTTTTGAGTGCGAAATTTTTTAACATCACTATCACTCATGTTTAGTGAGGCTGCAAATTTTCAATTCATCACTCAACATCAACAAAATGATTGCAATATTTTTGCACTACCACTAAGTCTGCTTTCACGCGTTTCATCTTTTGATGCTCAACTCTTAGGTTTTTAGGTGAGGGAAGAAAGGGGGTTAGTACGGAGATGCCTGTACTCGGTCAGTACGCTTTGTGTTTTTATTCGTTGGTATATGCACAACGATGGCTGCATGTAATTTTTTCTTTTCTTTTTCTCATTGATTTGCTGTTATTAAAATTATTGTTGTTTTGAACCGAAAAAAGTTGAAACCGGTTGCTGCGTGTGATTATATTGGCATCTTTAAAAGGGAATTGAAAAGAAGTTGAGCTTCAAAAGATGAAACGTGTAAATTCAGACTAAGTGTGAGTTGAAACTGCAAAATGAATGCACTACCCCCATCTATGGTAATGCGTGAACCAATTTTGTTTCTGCAAAGTTCACGTGGAAGGTGACGTCAATACCAAGGTTTTTATGTTTCAACGGTCTTCAAATGTGTGTTGGTTTATGAGTTATAGTAAACACTGCATTCATTCCGAAACATGTATTTTTTTGCATGGACATTTTGCGAATTTGACTTCATATTTTGAAAAACTGAAATTCAATTAGTTTGTCTGAATTAACACGTTTCATCTTTTGATGCTCGACTTCTTTTCAATTCCCTTTTAAAGATGCCAATATAATCACACGCAGCAACGGGTTTCAACTTTTTACGGTTCAAAACAACAATAATTTTAATAACAGCAAATCAAAGAGAAAAAGAAAAGAAAAAATTACACGCAGCCATCGTTGTGCATACACCAACGAATAAAAACACAAAGCGTACTGACCGAGTACAGGCATCTCCGTACTAACCCCCTTTCTTCTTTCTTCCCTCACCTAAAAACATAGGAGTTGAGCATCAAAAGATGAAACGTGTGAAAGCAGACTTTTTAAATTCATTACAATTCGATTTTAGTCAAACCATTACTTTAATTTAGCTACTTAGGTATTGTAAATCACATTTTCATGAGTTATAGCCAATACAACTAAGTAGAAAAGGAACGTTGTTCCTAAACTCTTTATCACTATAAGTCAAATGTAAATAGTATTAATATTATTGGAAATAAATGAAATTGAATTGAATAGAATAGCCATTTTAGTGAACCTGCTTTCATTCCGAAACATGTATTTTTTCGTGCATGAAAATTTTGCAAATTTAAGTTAATATTTTGAGAAACTGAAATTCAATTCGTTTTTAAATTCATAACAATTCCATTTTAGTCACACCAGTATTTTAATTCAGCTACTTAGCTATTCCCAGATCCCATCTTCGGAGATCAACAAAAAAGAATAACATAAAAACACATCACTAAAAATTTTAATATTTTAATACAATTTGTAAATAGCTTTCTGATATATTAAGCTCACCCATATTTCAAACATTAAATCAAACAGTTAACATATATATTTAATTCTGTATAGACATTAGTATCCAGTTTTCTCACATGGACAGTTGTATGTAGCCTCTTCGCGCGTTGGCAAACCATCGGTTTGTATATTTACACCGAAAATGGAAAAACAAGAAATGTTGTCTACCACAGATCATTACAATAAAACAATTTATCACTGATTTAAACGAATTCGAATTGATTTCTTATTTTCTTATTTAGTAATAAAATATAAATTCCTTTTTATAATAAATATTAATTTTATTCTAGATTTTAGAATTCAGTTTTAGCAGTGATAACATTCAACGTCTAAAATCAACACAAGAATTGGAAAATGCTGTAACATCTGTGCAGCGAGCCGCTTTAGTATGTAATGGCTTAGCACGTAGCAATATAGCTGATCACAATGAAATTACGATGGAATTGTGTAAAGCAGGTGAAACAAACCCGCGCTATACCATACACGTTTTAGATCAACCGCCCGCTAGAGGTTGTGGCAAGTATGCTGCATTTATTGTACCACAAGGAAGGTAATAAATATTATGTTTGATTCTTCTTATTATGTTATCAGTCTGTATATTTTAGAGAAACCGAATGGATCTTTGCATCATCGGAAGGTCGTAAAAAGCTGCAGGCTTCAGCTAAATTTCAACGTTTGGCTGTAGTTACTTTACACAGAGATCAAGTGTATGAATCAATCGACGCAGTAAAAATTGAATTGTCGGAAAATGTTAAAAGTTTAGCTCCTATGGGTCTAAAAGAACAAGTATTTTATAAGAAAAAAAATTTTTTTCTTAAATCTGTAAATAAAAATTGTGTTTTTCTTAATCTAGATACCGTATTTATCACTTGGTTCAGATGTGGGTAAACGTGAAACTTTGGTTAGTGGCTTTTCGAAAATATCTGGTGATTTTCGAATAGAAGAAGTTGGGGGAAACAACGGCAAACTTTTCAGGCGTTTGATATTTTTAAACAACCAATTTGTAATACAATCAGAAGCACTTATTAAAACAAGTAAGTATAAATCAACAAATGATGTAAATTTTAATTTTCGCCTTAATATGATATTTAACAATTTTTTTAATTTTGTAATATTTCAGTTAAACCAAAAGGCAAAACTGAACGTAAAAAAATAGATATTGGTTATCTGGCGTGTCAGCATCACTTGTATATGTCGGTGGGGGTACAAATGGCTGCTGCAGGTCCAAAACAAGGGGATGAACTTAAAAACGTTTTAGTTGTTGGTTTAGGTGGTGGAGGTTTATGTAGCTTTTTACATGAAGTATTGCCGTAAGTATACGTTTTGAGTTTCAGTTTTTTGCACATTCATTCCACATCATCAATATGCATAAGCATTTTAAACGTTTAAAAAAAAGAGGTTTTAAAAGAACACTATATTTTGCATTAGTTGCAAAATTCTTGTAATTTAATAATCGGTATCTTAATTTCTACCGATGTTTTTAAAGTTTGATGTGCTGTTTTCACAATAAAAAAAACGTTCTCAACGTCTGCAATGTCACATCGGCTTAGAGTGCAATGTTATGACATTTAAAACGTAACGACGTAATCTCTTTTGATAGTTTTCGACATGAGTTACAGACACAGTTTTTTCTTACTTTTCGAGAAACGATGGAATATTCTGTTTCACATCTTCTCGACATGGGTACTGAACTACCTCAATAATAGCGACAAGTGTTTTTTTATTACAAAACTTCTTATTTTCATACAGTGCCCAAACTTTTCGATTGAAATCTGTGAAATTAAACAAAAATGCCATAAAAAATTTCACCACTAAAACAATTAAAAATGCAAAGAATAATTACATTTTGTTCTTGGCACATTTTTCCATTGTTTAATTAGTTTGCTTTTAACATTTTTATAAAATATACGAATTTCTTCAAAGCTCGTTTACGAACAAGAAACATTAAAGTGGCACTTTACATTATTTGGTATAGCAGACGGTTGTATTTTCGCCGCCGTCGTTAAAAATTTAAAATTTTTGGTCGCTGTCAACGATGTGTGTTACTGACGTTCTCAACGTCTGCAGTGTCACATCTGCTTCAGGTGCAATACTATGACATTTATAACTTAATCTCTTTTGGTAGTTTTAGACATGCGTAAGTGCCGGTTCACACACGTAAAGTTTGGCTCGTCAAGTCTTCAGCTTTTAGGAGAAAAAGGATAAGAGAATGCCATTTCTTTTCCCCTCTCTCCTAAAAACTCAAGACTTGACGAGTCAAACTTGACGTGTGTGAACCGGCACTTATAGACACAGTTTTTTCTTACTTTTCGAGAAACGATGGAATATTTTGTTTCACATCTTTTCGATGCGAGAAGTTCTCACTAAAGTTACAGAACATGGGTACAGTTTTCGCATAACAAATCAATTCAACACCACAGGGCTGGAAAATCTTATTGTTTAAATCTCATGTTAAAAAAAAAAAAAACGCTTAACCCTCTAATTTAGGTAGCTCAGTTATGACAGAGCATTAATTTTTCTGCATTGATACCATTAAGGTTACTTATCCGATTGGAATAAAACTGGCTGACTGCACTAAACAGCTGGCAACATTAGTTAGTGGTGCTGACAGATATTTTATTGCTACCGCCTTAAAGTTTTTAAATGGACTTGTTTTCCAAAACTCAAATATATTAATGCTTCGTGGACTTAAGGGCTCATTCACATCAATACGTAATTCCTTTTGGAGAATATTTTCATTATTTTTTTCCACTTCAATATGAGGAATTTAGTCGTGCTTTTTCCATATGAAGCTTTAATTTGTTTTCCTTTTTTTTCTTTCCGGTATTGCGAGCTTGTTTATCTGTTTAAGAAACAATATAATTTTGTACAGCCGATTCTGGAAAAAAGTTTGTATTTTAGTATTTTTGCATGGTTTTGTAACATTTGCAAGTAATGGTTTAAAAAAGTTCGGCCTTTAGCAAAACTCGGCCAAATTAATATCGAACACCGATTATTAACCCAATTAGCCATTTTTGGCCGATGCTGGTTAATCGGTCAGACACTAATAACAAGTTATTTATTATTGCAACTACTCGGTAGGATGAACTCGCCTTTAACATATTGCTCATTTTAGTTTTAAGCAAAGTTCTAAAAGCGGAAAAATTTTAACTATCGGCAAGTTGTAGCAATTGCCTTAAATCGTTTTTACTTATTAAGTTAAAGAATTACACTATTTGTTAAGTTTGCGAACTTCACTTCATTCCTTAATAAAATTACAACTTAAGTGCAAAAAAACAAATTTTTACAAATAGAAATGTACGTGTCACAGCAGTTGAAATAGATCCTATAATGTTAGAAGTTGCCGAACAATACTTTGATCTTAAACAAGATAATCGTCTGCATGTGGTTATTGATGATGGTTTAGTTTTTCTGGAGCAATGTAAAAATGAAGGTAAGCTTTCGAAAAATAGACAATTTAAAAATTATACACATATTTTCGGCCAACTTTAAGATGTCGAAAGAACGTTTTCTTTCGCATAAATACATTTGAAACAAAAACAAAGTTTTTTGAATTGCTTTTTGTTTTAAATGTAGTTGTGTGAAAGAAAGAGTTGTTTCGTATTTGGTGAAAAAGACAGTTAAATAATTTTTTTATTCATTTTTTTTAGGAATTTACTTTGATGCTGTACTTTTTGATGTAGATAGCAAAGATTTATTACTAGGCATGAGTTGTCCACCCCCGACTTTCTTAGCTGCGCCAGTTTTAAATAATATCAAAACCATTATAGGCGATAAGGGATTGTTTATTTTGAATTTAGTTTGTCGTGATGAAGTGTTACATGCAAAAGCTCTTAAATCTCTGAAGAATGTTTTCCGAGCTATGTGTTCCTATAAACTTGATGAGGATATAAATGAGGTGGTTTACTGTACAAATAATGAGAAATTAGTAAACTTAAAGATTTGGAAGAAATTATTGGGCTCATCGGGCAGAAATCTAAATGCCACAGTGAAGAACAAAAAATTGAACCACGACAAAATATTGGATGTTACAGATTTTATGAATGATTTGAAATTATAAAATAATTTTATTTAAAATAAAGTTCGTAATTGCCAAAAAAATGCGTTGATGTAATTTTATTTTCATGATAATTACCAGTGAAACCGGAAATATGCTCTAAAAAATAAATAATGGTAGAAAAAGTACAAGGTATAGTCCAAGGTATATTTATAGCAGGAAGCCGCGAGATTACAACAATTGTACAATAAAACAAACAACAGGGCTTTTTATTGTTGTTATGTGGTACGAACTGTTAAAGAGCAAAGGGGTTGATAAGAGACAAAAAAGACAAAAGATAAAGACAAAAAACTTGTTTACTTGTTTTCTATACAACATTTGACAGTTCGTACCACAAAACAAGCAAATAAAAAATAAACAGCTGGCTTTCCGAGACTACCTGCTATAAATATACCTTGGTATAGTCATTAGAAATTTTGTTCTCAAATTTAAATCCCATATAACGACAAACAAAAGAAAATAAGGAAAAAAACTAAAGCAAGCGTCAAAAATTAAGTAAATTAATTTGATATTACATGGGTAAGTAATAACAACTCTCCCTAATGAACCTACCTTGTACTTATTGCACTATGGTGCTCATTAAATATACAGTAAAAACTGCCCTAAAAATTTTAAAAGATATGCAAAAAAAAAAAAAAAAACTAAAAACGGCTTATTAGAAAATAAAATATGTGACAATTTCAGTTAAAAGGGACCTATGGGAAAAATGAGTTTTGGAGAAAAACGATTTTTAGGTTAACAAGTTATTTTATTTTCTTATCAAAGGTGTATTTTAAAGCTTAATTATGACAAAAGTAATGACGTTAGAAAACTGCGGTTTGCTGAATTGGAAAGAGCGTATTGTCTATTTTAAGAATCACTAAAAAAGTAAAAATCGAATTTTTCATCCATAGGTCCCTTTTAACTGAAATTGTAACATATTCAACAACTTAATACATAGATAGTATTTGCATTTAAAAAAAAAGTAAAAATTATATTCGGTAACGTTCATGCACCAAACTTATGGGCATTATAAACCACACAAATGGCTTGGCAAACATGTCAAAATTTTACGTTTGTACAAATATTTTGTGTTGTTAATTGGGGTGTTTGCTGTTTGAACAAACATTTGAAGCAATGTTTGTAGAAATATTAAAACTTTTTAATATTTGGCAGAAATGTTGGATATTTGTCAAACTTTTTGCAGAGCGAAGACGTTGAAAAAGAAGCGTTAAAATAATTTTAAATAATAAACTCAATTTTTTTAGCAGTATTACTTGCCACAAAACAACAGCTCATTGTTTAAATCACTTTTTACTTTTAATTCTTTACCTTTATTTTATATATTTCTCCTTTTAAAGCAAAAAGTAACAAAATTGTCGCAGCACTATCGACGTCTGCATTCATTGAAAACAAAAGAAAAGTAAACAAGTAAGAGTGCTATATTCGGCTGTGCCGAATCTTATATACCCTTCACCATTGTGCGAGCAGAATATAGAGCAACTAAATAATTTTTACATATACATACATATTTACAATACTTAAAACTTCATTATAAATGAAATTTAAAAAGCGAAAACTGGTAAATATTTGTTTAAAATTGTTTTGGAACATTACAATATTAAAAAAAATATTCTTTTTAAAAAACCAAGATTCGAACCAGGGAACTCACAGTTTCTAACTTAACACACCCCCTACCATGAAGGAACGCTGTTTAAATATCATTAAAATGAAATATAGACCGTTTACTGTTTACAACTCAACACAGTTTTTTGTTTGTTTTCTTTTTGTAAAGGCACTGTTGTCATTTTTTATCTCTTTTGGCGAGTTTTTAAGTAGCAAAAAAAACACAAAAATTCCTAGTTTCTATTTGTTAAAATTATTTCGTTAAATAGATGAAATAATAAACGAAAATCATATTGGGCATTATGCTAGTATGTATATGTAAACAAATGCGAAGGGGGGGAGAGATGAGACGACAACCGGATTTGAACTTCGCTTTTCATAAGGACCCAGAATATATATACTTTATAGGGTGCAGGACCTTCGGTGAAGGGTATAAAAAACAAACTTAATTACAAAAAAGAGTAATTTTTGGGATTTCAGTATATTGGTCATAACTCTGCTATTTCTAAACCGATTTGAAAGATTTATATACCGACGTGTTAAAGAAGAAATTTGCCATTTATTTCGGTTGTAAGACTTGGACTCGGGAAGATCTATGGTTCCCGAAAATGGGTATTTTCCAAAAAAAAATTTATATTTTGGTCATAACTTTTTCGCATCTGAACCGATTTTCCCGAGTTTTTCAGAAAATATTTTTTATTAATTAAATTTCCGATCTTTTGATATATAAGGCGTAACCATAGGTCATATAACAGTCAAAAAATTCAGGTTTTTATACAATTTTTAATACTTTTTGTATGGAAGGTACCACGCGCACTTCTCCAATCCCGCCCACATTTTGTGGAATGGTGTTTATTTATAACCTTAATGTTTGTACCAAATTTAAAAACTTTGGCTCTTGCCGTTCTCCAGATATACAGAAAAAAGTAATAAAAATACAACAACCACAAGGGATTTTTTGGAAAAATTAGAGGCAGTCGTGGTTTTTTGGTCATATCTCAGCCATTGTTGCACCAATCTGGCTGAATTTCAATAGCAAGAAATGGTGGACTATATGTGACATAAATGTAAAACAACCTAGCCGCTATCATGTCTGGAGTCTCCGGAAAACACATATCAAACGTAAGACGGACACCTGTGGTAAAGGGTATAAAAATTGATGTTTGTACGGAGTATATTTGTGTTGTTTATTGGCTACACCTAACGGAAAGAATGTGTGTGTTTGACAAGCATTTTGTGTGGTTTATTATGCCCTTAAGAATTTAAGATTGTATCCTATGTTATGTTATGAGGTTAACATTCATATACATAGGAGTTAATTGTGCAGAATATCTAGACACACCATCTATATGAGATTTTTTGTCTTATAGGGATTTTAGGTACAGTCGATAAATTTTATATTAACATTAACATTTAAAAGGTAATTAAAGCTATTTACGGATGGGATCTATGGACAAATGTGAACCGATTCCAATTAGAATTTAATTGGCAGTAACATTTTTTTGGGACGAATTTAACCTAAAAACCAACATCATTAGATGGTTTATGGGCACGTCAAGAAGTTTTTATGGGGGCTACGTGAAAGTATAGTCTGATTCTCACCTTTTCGTCCTTAGTACAATTAAAACGTATTCACGAAATTTTATCAAATCATCTATAAAATTGCAACTTGGACTGACATCACGCAAGACAAACGGATGGACATCGCTAGAAAACTTTAAAAAGTAATTCTGAGACGATAGGTGTACTTAAATATCGGTCTAGATTTCTATGTATTACAGACATCAACACAAACTGTATGTTAGGTTAGGTAAGGTAAGGTTAAGAAGGATTATGTGCCCAAGGGCACACTAACACTCGGAGACCAATGCGGTCCATTGTGAATCCCTTCAATGAAAAAGGTAGAAAAAGAGAAAAGTGAAGAAAAGAAAAAGGAGGTGGATAGAATTAAGAAAGTTAGTCCACGTATAACTATGTATTACCCTCTCTACAGTCCCCCCAACAGAAATAACCGCACTATTTCCCTGCAAATCCCAGTAGATCAGCTGGATTACATTCAGCGAAGCACCCCAGCTCTTCGTGAAATCTCCTAGCCATTTCTGTCTGAAACCCTGCATCCTAGGACAGTGGCACAGTACATGCTCGATCGATCTATAGCTCCTCAGAATCATCGCACAATCTGCAGAAGTCCGGTATGGTATTGTCCCATTTGTCCGTAAAAGACCCAACAGGGCAATGACCCGTCAATAACCCTATAAGTGTCCTAAGACCACCCCTATACAATCCCAGTAGAACCCTGGTTGCCCCTGGGTCCAAACTGCGCCATAGTGCCCTAGACACCCTGCAATCCGTTCTATCCCTCCAGGACCGGTAAACGTCATCACGGAATCTTTCCCGTTTCACCCCATAGTAGTAACATAGGGGGGCTTTGTCCCACTGTCCCTTACCACTAAGTCCAGATTCAAACCCCCTCTCGCGAGTTCGTCCGCCACCTCATTTCCATCAACCATGCAGTGTCCATGTACCCAACACAGCCCTGTATGTTAACATGTACACAATTTGACAGCTAAAAATTACATTTATCTCTAACGACAGACAACCTACTTTGGCTTACAATTATAGAGTGAATATAATAAAATGAAGATGGCAAAAGCAAAAATTTGCAGAATTAACAAAGATTAATTTTCTTAAATTCTCTGCGAAATCAAATGTAGGCATCTAAAAATTTAAAATATTTTAAAATGTGTTTAATAAAGTAAAATATGCACAATAACAGTCAACATACAATTGACCATGGGAGAAGCATGGATTTCCAAGGTTTATTCCGCAAACACTTAATGACTGTCCTTGTGATTTTTTTATTGTCATTATGAATGCAAGACGCACCGGAAACTGCAAGCGTTTGAAGTCGAATGTCCATTTAAAAAAAAAAAGAAAGATATAAGCCAAATCAGTCCAGTCGTTAGTAGTCCACGTATACCGTTTTCACATATTCTGACAAAAATGGGCGTACAAATTTGCGTGGTCAGTTAACATAACCCAAGGATTAGTTATCATTTGTACCAAGTTTGAGCAGAATCTATAAAGAAATGAAATTTTTGTTTGTATTTTTATATAGATCGAATTAGAGTAAATAGGAATTTAAGATATATCGGTAAAAGTGGGAGTGGACAACTTTTCTTTCTCAAAGTCGTTCTCATGTGATGCGATAACCAACGAACATCAATAAATTTGTATTTATATATTTAAGACTCTTAAAATCTGGAAAAAGAACACTTATTAAAAAAATTAATTGAAAATCTCCATCGATTTCAACTTCAATTCACTTCGATTGCCAAAACATGGAATTATTTTGTGGCCTATTAAAAGGTCCTTGAGAAATTGTGAAATTATTAACATAAAGCTGACGGCTAAAGTATGCGCTTTGATCGGTAACTTAAGGTTATAATAATTTTTTTTTACAATCGAAAGGTAGTATAATTTCATTATCTTTAGACTTTTAAGGTAAGTGTAAAACCATTTAGCCTTTAACTTGTGAATCTAATAACTAATTACTACCTTTAAGCTAAGGAAAAAGAGGGTCTGCACTCCTTATTTGGATATACAAGGACTGCTCGCTCCATTTCATACTCATATCATTTTTACACACGTTGTCATTGTTTAGTAGCCTTCCGGTCTCGCTTCTTTAGCAGTTACATAAGAATAGTAACGGGTTAAAAAAAAATTATTATTTTGCTCTCATAGAAGCGAATGTGGAACGTGTATCGTATCTATTATTCAAAAGAGCCAAGGCCTTTTATGAATCAACATTTTTAGGCAGGCCTTTAAAAATACCCGAAGTAAGAAGGTCTTCTGAGTTTTCCCACTGGGGAATAGCAAAAACAAGCAAATCTATTTCGTCAGCTCATTAGGTATGAGGAACATATTTTTTTAATACCCCCTTTCCAAAACCAAACCCTGTTTTTCGAAATTTGTTGTGGTTTATGGGGTATCAGCATTCATTTTGCTCCATATCGACCATTTTTAAGCTTTTTAAGAATTGTTTTGCTCTACACGCCACTATTTGGCGATTGCACCAAATTCTTTATTTAAAAACAGTGTTCGAAAATAAACAGTTCATTATTTAGCGAGCCGAACGCTGTCTATTTTTAAGTGATTGTGTAGACGAACACAACCCTTAATATTGTTCGTAGCTATTTTCAAGAAAGAGCCGAACATTATCAGCCCAATTATGAATAAAAATTCCCCGGGAGTTTTTTCCCTTCTCCCATGTTTCCTATGTAAATCCAATGGAAAAAATGGGAAAAGGGAAAAAACTCCCGGGGAATTTTAATTCATAATTTGGCTGTATATAATGTTCTGTTCTTCGTTTAAAAACAGAACATTGTAGTGATCCTGTGCATTTGTTTTTGTAGCAATTGTTTTTGATATTTTCATTATGTTATACACAAACAAAGTGCGTGTTGTCTTTTTAATTGTTGTATTTCTGCATAGACCTAATAATTGGACCATAAGCAAAAGCAAAATAAAATGACAAGAAAAAAATAGTTTTATGAAATAATAAAAAAGCACGTGTTAATAAACACAGAAAAGATTGTACCTAATTTTTAAATGTTGTTAAAAATATAAAAATTGAATTGTTTTAGTAAAATAAAATCAAATACTAAAAGAAAAAAATCATCAATGTTGTCTTTTTATTAAATTGTTTATATAGAAACTTTTATTTCAGCAAGTTACTTAATGCATACCATTAAGTATACGTATGCAGCACAAAAAGCTACTTTTTAAAAATATTATTAGAAAAGTGGCGTATGCGGCACAAAATAATATTTTTAACTTTCAATAAAATACTATTAACTTCTAACTTCATTCATGAAAGTTGACAAAAAATTAAATTTTTCTTTAAAATATGCCGGAAGCAGCAATGTTTTGAAAAAAAAAAAAAATCTATCGTATACATTTTGAGAAATCTTCATGTTAACCTTCTTTGCCGTTTTCTCCACTCCGACTTTTTGGCATATGCGCCAAACCAATAATGACCTGACGATTTGCACAATATATTTTGAACTTTGTATACAGGCCTGTCACAGAAATCAATTTCGATCAAAAGTGGAAGTGATTTCGTATCTTGCTTCACATTAAACGAAATCACTATTGATCGGAATTGATAGTACGCAAATGAGAAACCGAATATACGTCGTACCCCTAATACATTCATATCTAGCATTTTTTTCTTGACTGTGTACTATATGGAATGCTAGATTAATATTGTGAAAGTTATGAAAGCAATAATAAACTTCTACATGCCGTTTCCACCTTTTTTACATTTTAAATTTATTAAATAAAACACATTAAAATTTTCATTTTAAATTATCTAAAATTTTATTGTAAAATTTCCTGTTTACAAATTAAAAACTCAATTAATCAAAATTACTAATAAATAGCTTATAGAATATAATAACAAATAAAAAGAAAAAAATAAAATATAAGAAAAATATTAAATAGTTAAAATATTCAAAGATTTAATAATGATAATGAAAGAATGTGTATACTGCAGTCAAAATAATGAGAAAAAAATTAAATTTTTAAGTCAAAAACAAGGAACTTAATCAATCTATTAATTTTAAATTATAATTCTAAACATTAGTAATTGAATCATTTATAATAATATTGTATATTATTCGTTACATTATTTCGTTTAAATAATTCGAAATAAACTTATTTATTTTTAATACATTTATTTCTTTTACTCGTTAAGGTTTTGGATAAAATGTTAAGATTCATTTTCAAAAATATTATTTATTAACAATGAAAATTATTATTTAACAATCTTTTGTTTTAACATAAAGGCCATTTACTACTTAAAAAAATGCAGTCAAAGTTTTTTTTTAATTTAATTAATTGTATTTAAGACTATAATGAAAACTATTTTTTAATTTACTTTTTCTTTTTGGTAAATACAATCTTAGAATTTTTGTTTTGTGTGAAGTTTTTTCTATATTAAGTTAAGTTTAACTAAAGTCACCAACTAGAAATAGAACAAAAACAAAATTAATTAATTAAAAATATTAAATTATTTTATTATAGCCAAGTATTACGTGTTAATTGAAATAATACACAATGAAAAATTAATGGTTTTGAAAAAATAATTAATTTAGTTAAAAATAACTATTGATTAATTGTCAGCCATATTCTGCAAATCAAGTTCGATTGATATTGAAATTCACCAGACACTACCGATTTCAATTTCCTGTTTTTCAAAACTACAAATTACAAATTTACAAGTAAAAAACATTAAAAAAGCCACAATTATACAATTTATGTTTTTGTTTCAAATGTATTTTGCTTGTAGATTTGTAACTTGTCGTGGTCGTGTGATTTTTATTTTAACAAAGTTTTGAAATATGTACTTTATTTAATTTGGGCTTAAATCAATTATTTAACTAAAAAAATTGATTTAACACCTTTAGTTAAGTTATTTCATAATTTAATATAATTTGAATGGAATGTGGCAATTAATTCTTTTTAATAAATTATTTAAATATAAAAGCGCGCATTCAAACAAATGGTTAATATAATTTAAATGTTTATTCAAATTATATTTATGAGTTATGAAATAACTGATATGTGTTAAATCAATTTTTATTATAATGTAAAATAGTCCTTGTCCATATTATGAAACATTTGCTGCATAAACTTTCTTCGATTCACTTTTGAAACTGCATTATTGTCCATACAATGAAACTTTTGTTTTGCAGCATTTAAGTATTGTAATTATGACTTCTGTCTTTCTTCTTTTCCTCTCAATAACAAACTCACAAAAACTGCTTTTACACGAAACAAAGGCTCTTTTCCATTTATCTTTCCTCTTTCACTAACAAACTCAAATTTTGCGCAGTAAATGTTTCAAAGGATGGACGGGGATATAAATTTAAACGATTTTTTTATTTTCTTTAGAACCAATCAATTCAAAGACGAATGCATTCTCTGCAGATAAACCACAAAGAAATAAATGTAATTTTATTTTCTTAGTAAAGGTTGTATAGGAATAGTAAAGAAAATGTATTACATACATACTTTTAAATGTTAATTTGAATTAAACAAAAAAAAAAAAAAAAAAAATAAGGTGGTATTAAACAATAAAGTGCTTTTCATCTTCTTTTGCGTTAGTTTTAAATGCTTTGCTAAATTAGTAAAATGGTTTAATTTTTGTAGAATTAAGCCTGTTTAAATAAAAGCTTAGTTGCTATAATTTTGTTTGTCATTTGCAAAAATATTTATTTTTTTTAATATTTAAGAGACTTTTTTAATAGAGGTAACAACCGATCCAAATTATGCTATTTGTTCTTGTTTTCTCTTGGAAAGCATTCAAATCGTCTATTTAAAATCTAATCTGGCTTTAGTTAAATTGTTGGCAAATTAACTTGGGTTTTCAACTTATTGGGAATATAAAAACATGTTCGTTTAAGCAACATGTTTTACAATAACATGCATATCGTCATCTTAAATTCAAAAGACCGTGTGGGACATAAAGTTCAAAATCGACTTTTTGGTTAATTCTGATGTAATTTGTTGTTGTTGTTAGAACAGCTCCGCCTGAAAAACATTTGTAATTATTTGTAATTTTTGTCGCTTACATAGAGTCCCCACCTGAGATAAGATATAAGATTTTTATATCAGCAAATGTCAAATTCAATCGCAGAGATTATTATCTTACGTGTAGACTCTCAAATAGTGTTAATATTAATATTATAAGACAGTTATGAGAAATCTTATAACAACTATCTTATAAGATGAGCTGTCAAAAATACACATACATGCATACATAAAAAACAATAATAAGACGCATTCATTAAAATGTTAAATTTTTTTGTACAAATAGTGAAAATCTTGTGATAAGTGTTTAAAAAACAATATTTTTAACTAAAAACAAGAAAAAACTAAAAAAAAAGAATAAAAACGACACAAGTTTACTGTGCGAGAATCATTCGATTATGAAATCTTACAAGATACGTGTTCTCTTGTTTAAAATTAAGATTAACATGAAGAAATTTGTTCTTTCATTCTGCCGACGTTCTCTCACATATTATATCAGATATTATCTCAGGTGAACCTTCAGTGCTATATCTAAAAAACTATTGATATTTATAATAATTCCATTTTTAAAACACAAAAACATATGTTTCAAAAGGTAAACAAACAAAAGTAACAAACAAAATGCTTACAAATTGTGCAAAAATTGTTAAATAAACGAAAAGTTGAAATAAAAATTAAACCAAAACAAAAAGTGAATAAATATTAATTAAATTAACTTGTTTGTGAAGCATTTATATGGCTAAACCAACTTTTAAAACCTTTTTTTTTTGTTTTGTTAATTTTTTCGAGTTGTAAAAGTTTAAAGTATTTGGGTAATAGTATAGTATTGGGTAATAGCAAAAATATTCATGTTCTTTTGAATAAATTAACCCGCCATAAATAAGAAACGCACCTATTGATATTAGGTGGGTTTAAGTACTTTTACCGTAAAATGCAGTAAATGAGAAAACTGAAAAATTTGCTCTCACAAAAAGCTATTGTCCAAAAAAGTACGCGAAGGCAAAATGAGTAATAATTCGTAAAATAAAGGCAACAGCTGATGGCGAATAATTGAAGTGTTGAAAAATGTCTACACTTTTGACTACTTAACTCGTTTTCTTATCGGTACTCGATTGAATACTTTTTATAATACGAACATTTTTTGAAAATACAAACAAATTATTTTATGTAATCTTTCATATTTGTTTTTTTTTTTTATTTTATTTAATTTTACTACTAATTCCAAAGAACATGAATAATTTTTTTGCTATTGATTACTTAAGTACCAAAATACTTCAAACTTTTACAACCATAAAAAATTTACATAACAAAAAAGTTTCAAAAGTTGGTTTTTAGTAGAGTTGTCAATTTCGCCTTTTAACTTTGTTCGAATAATTCAAATAATTGTTTTTGTTCATTCGGTCAAACGATTACATCTAAAAAATTATTCGATTAATCGATGAGAATAACGAATAAAAAATAATATTAAAAAAAAAACTTATTTTAAATATATACATCCGTCCATTCATCTATTACTATGGAAAATCTTCCATTTCTTTTTTATTTTTTCTCAAATCCGCTTTAACTTCTTCTTTTTTTTTAAAGCGTAAAACTTATCACCTTAACTCCATATCGTTGTATTACATAAACACATCGTAAAACCCTTAATTCTAAAATAATGCGTTATTATTTTGGATTTTCGAAGAGAGTTTTTTACCTTTTTGTTTGACAAATTAAAGTACGGAGAGGTTCACAATTGAGCAGCGCGTTCGTTAATATGCAGAATTGCGCATTTGGGCAAATGAGAATCCACCAGTGATTGTTGAAATCCGATGCATCCACAAAGATTGACTGTTTGGTGGGGTTTATGGCCTGGCGGCGTCCTCCGTCCGTACTTTTTCGAAAATGAGGTCGGCCAAGCAGTTACCGTGAATGGTGTTCGCTATAGCAAGATGATAACGGAAAGCACGTTCCGATAAAAGCAAATAATTATAATTTTTTCTATTGTGTGGCTATTATTTTTGAGGATTATTTGACAATTTGAAAATTTTAAAAAACTGATGTAGCTCAGTGATTGATTCACTTACGAACATACCCGAAGCCAGAAATTGAGGATATGGACATGGATGATATGTGGTTCGAACAGAATGGTGCCACTTTCCACACAGCTTTCGTTGGCTGTTTTGGCACTTTTGCGCGAGAAATTCAATGGCCGTGTTAAAAGAAAAAGTGTACGTCAATAAGCTAAGAACAATTCAAGAGCTAAAGGATGAGATAATTCGATATTAAACCATAGTTATGTATTTGTCATTAAAAATATGGACCATCGGATAGAGGAATGCCACCGAAACCGTGGCGAACATTTAACCTATATTTTGTTATACACAAAATTGTCATAAAAATTTATATAACATTACAAAATATGTAGAGATAATTCTCAGAAAACTTTTAGTTTTATTTAAAATTAACATCGTGCGTTTTGGTTGGACCACCCTTTATAAAATCATTAAAAACGTATAAGAATAAATCAAATTCTAAGCTTTTATTTAACTTATTTAAAAAAAAAAAAATTGTTCGATTAATCGACATTAATTAATCGATTTATTCGTTATTCAAAAAACGCCATGTTGAAATTACTTGAACAAGAATTTGGGTTTGTTTGATCGATTAATCGAATTATTCTTAATCGATTGACAACTCTAGTATTTAGCCAAATAAATGCTTCACAAACAAGTTTAATTAATAAATATTTTTTCACTTTTAGTTTTGGTTTAATTTTTATTTTAATTTTTCTTTTATTTAAATTTTTTTCACAATTTGTAAGTTTTATATACCCACAGCACAATAGTGGAGAGGGTATTATGCATTTGTGCTGATGTGTGTTACACCTTAAAATATTGGTCCTAGACCTTAAAGTATATCGATTGGTTCAGAATTACTTTCTGAGTCGAACTAACGATGTCCTGGCTGGCTGTCCATGTAACCTTGTGCGCAAAGTACAGTTCGCAATTTTGGAGATAATTTGATAAAATTTGGGACACAGGTTCTTATTGGCACAAGTAATAAGCCTATTAAAAAGGGGCCGAATCGTAGGACCACGAGGAAAGATAGGGGGAAATTTCTGCCTCTCAGAAACTATCAAACCGATTTTAATGAAATTTTAATCATAGATAGAAACATATTTATATGAACACATAAGCTATGCAGTTTTTTAAAAATAGGACCACAAGAGGAGGTACGGGGCAAATTCTGCCTCTCACAAATTTTCAAACCGATTTTAATAAGGTTTGTTTATAAACATAGACAAATCCATATTTATATGGACACATAAGCAAGATGTGTTTTTAAATACTGACCGACTATACTTTCTTACTTGTTGTTTGTTACTTTTGTTTACCTTTTGAAACATATGTTTTTTCGTTTTACTAAATTTTATTGCAAAAATTTCTGCAATTTAGTAAAATGCAGTAAAGTTCAGTAGAAACTTTTGTGTTCTCGAACGCAGCTATTAAACCATTTTAACCAGTGGTCCCTTTAAGTTAAAACTTTTCAAACCTATAACCCTGGTGGTACAAAGTTTAATCCAAAAAATAAATAAATTAAGTTGGTAAAAATGTAGCTAGAGTTCCCCTTTTACCCGCTTTTATCCACTAAAAGGCCGATATTCGAAATGTACTTTTTGTGTGACATTCTATAGCGATGACGCTATAGAAAATTTTGATTTAAGATAAAGGGTTACTTTAAAAAATCGCTTCCAGTTTGCCTATTTTATGCACTCATGCGATTTCCAATTTCAACCAAACTTAGCTATATAGGTCCCAATAACTACCTTGTGTATAAGATTGGTTAAATATATTCAACGCGGTTGAGCGTTATGCGGCGACATACCAAAGACATTATTTAAAACGATATCGTTACGACATAACTTTTTCCAAATAAAAAACAAAGATTGAGAAAAAAAACCATCAAAAATTATTTAAACATTTAAAACAATTTTAACAATTTATAAGTACATACGTAGTATGTAGTACATATACTAAGTACATTAGGGTGATGACTTTTCAAATTTTTTTGGAAATATCAAATTGAACATGCCATAGCCAAAATGTCCATTAAAAATATAAACAAACGCCATCTTTCGTTTTTGCTGCTTTAAAAAAAATTCCCGCACCAAACGATTTGAAAATTGTTCTTTATTAAAAAAAAACTGTTAAATTTACCATTGTCACAAATTTAAACTAGTTAAGTATATCTAACGGAAACTCTTTGTATTTTGTTGCTAGATTTAACAATATACCTACGATTTTTAGAACTCCGCTAATGTAGTAAACAAAATTATGTCTAAATTTTTAGAAACTGCATTTGGTGCGGAAGGTTTTCACTATAGTTATTATTTAAAATTAGGATATCGAAAACGATATCATAATTTCATGGACAAACGATATTATGTATAAGGAAAGTTACAATTTAGTTTGAAAAACTATCGTTTGCGATGTGTTCCACTGATAATGTAAGTAGCTAAAGGTAGTTGACACATGTTTGTTATATCGCTCTGTTCCATTTTTTTTTTCGAAAAAAAAAAAAACGAAAACAAATTCATACAAACTAAGTTTGAAAAAGTTTTCAAAATTAATATTCTTGCTTTTAATTTCAACAATATCTTAAACTAGATATGTAATAAACTAATAATATGTTTCTTAAAAAATAAATGGCTTGAATGTAAAATAAACTTTATTTAATTTCTAAAAAAAAGTTACTCAACGAAATGTTTCAAAAGGAATGTTTTCTTTTTTTTCACAAAATGTTAATATAAAAAAAAAAGGAGAAAAATGTTATAAAAAAAATGTTAAACATCTATTTAACTATACACTGGGTTAAATTTTGTAATTATTAACAATTGCTAACAGCCTTAAATGTGTAAATGGTTCCTTAATTCAATAAAAATTTATATAATTGTATGTAAGTATATATGTATGTAAGTATATATGTATGTATGAAAATGTTTGCAAAAGCTGTTTTAAAATATGATTTTAAAACAAAAAAAAAAAAAAAAAAAAAAATCTGTTTATATGTTTTTATAATATCAAATATTTACAAAAGATGCCTCACTCTTTTCCCTTTTTAACGCCATTAAAATACTTTACGAAAAATTTTGTTAAAACTTCGATTTTTCTTTTTCGATTGCGTGGATGAGTTTGAACTTGAACTACGATTACTATTGCTACTACTGCTTATGCCACCCGACGAGGTGTTTTTACAATTCGCTGATGCGGTTGTTGCTGTCGTAATGGCACTTTCACCTGATGATAAAATGGCTTCTTCTAATATGCGAAATGAGTTTTCGGTAGAATTAGTAGGGAAATTAATTTCGGATAAAGAAGATGAGTCCAAGCTGGCATTAGGTGAGACACGTAAAAATGCATTATTAGTGCTATTAGAGATGGAAGTGGCCATTTGGCCACCGCCACCAGATGATGACGCAGATGAAGCAGATTTTTTTAAACGATACCATTCCCATGATGTGGACTCATGGGCTGGGTTTGATTTATTGCTGTTGGAAATTTTACCTTTAAGATTTTTTGTAAATGGTGATTTGAAGAAAACTGGCGAAGATAAACGGCGTGATTTTTTCAAGTTTTTATCCAATTGTTTATTGGATGCTTTTGTCGAGGCAGGATTATTGGCATTAGAATTCGGGTTTACACATTGATAACCTCTGGGGCCATCGGGCATAAACTCATTATAGGCTAGATCAGTATTCGGTATAAAGTTATCTAAGTCGTCTTCATCTAACATTAGGCGTTCATCAAATTCGGCATCTTTCAATACGGCCGGTGCTGATGAATTTAGTTGGGCTGAAGATTCAGCAGGCGAAGATTGTTGGCGTTTTAAACTTTGCGCTTCCCTTTTCTTTTTTGATTTACCATTTAATGCTGTAGGCTTCTTTGCTCTCATTGATGAAATTTCAGCAGAATCTTTTTAACAAAACAAAATTGTAAATTTCTAGCATTTTAAAGAATAAATATGAATTACTTACCTCCTATGTGATCTTCAGCATTAAGTTCCTCCAAATGCTGCAAAGCTTGCAATTGGGCTTGAGCTGTATTGGGCCATGAGTGTTTTTCACCTTTACGTTTAATTTGAGCCTTATGAGGATGCAGAGGTGGTAGACCAACAGTTTGATTATTCGATTGATTTATATTATTATTGCTTCCATAGCATACAGATATTTTACGTTGTCGTGTTGTTGTGGAATGACATGGAGCAGAAACCAATTTCTCTTCCTGTTGATTGGTTTTACACAGCTGTTGTTGCTCTTTGCATTCCTTTATAATTAACATGGCCTCTTCACTAGGTCTACGAAACTTGTCACTAAAACTACCACTCACATTCAAGGAATCTCGGTCCCGACTGCTTACCGACTGTTGATGATCCGAAAAATCTTCGAAAGATTTTCGTCGATTAATTTTTTTCTGCGTGCTTGTTGCCTCGCTTTTTTTATTACCAGCTTTATCGTACAGTGATAAGACTTCCTTGGTTTCTCTTCTTAGAGAACGATAAAACAGAATTGCCACCATCAGTACCAAGAATACAAATGCTCCTACAAATATTACGACAACAATACAGGCATGAACCTGTAATGTTAGGTCATCCAATTCATCTTTGAGTTGAGTATTTCGTAATGCGTACAATTGTTCGAGTTCATGATGGCGTTGATTTTCTTCCTCCAGTGTGCGTACCGTTTGAATTTGTTGTGTTAAAGTCTGTTGCAACTCTTCGACTTGTTTTTTATAGCGACGTGATAGTTCTTCGAGGTACTGGCCTGATAGAGACATGTTACGCTCAAGAGCCTTAGAGAAAAATGGTAAATTTGAGCATAAACAAAACTTAGTACAGTAGAGAATAATAGTTGTGTGTTTATTGCATTTGTAGTTATGTAACAATATCTTAGGTCTTTACAGAACGCATGCAAATTCGAGTATTTCTAACCTTATATTATATCAACTGTCTGCCAGCTGACTTATGATACTAGAAGCACATAAGTTACAATGCTGGGGGTGTCTATGGTAAAATCATGAAAGAAGGTTTAAATTGCGCACAGTGGTATAAAAGAAAACAATGGATAATTACTTAAGGAAATAATTGACCTGTTTAGTTACAAAACTTTGAACTATTGTGTAACAAATGACACTGTGTAAAAACTTCTCTTTGTGTAATGCATGCTTTTTTGGTATTTAAATTGTGTAAAAAGAAACTTTTTGTGTAAAAAGTGGATTTTTGTGTAAAAAGTGACTTTTTGTGTAAAAATTGACTTTTTGTAAAAAGTGAATTTTTGGGTTAAAAGTGACTTTTTGTGTAAAAAGTGACTTATTGTGGACACAGTGACTTTTTGTGTAAAAATTGACTTTTTGTGTAAAAACTGACTTTTTGTGTTAAAAGTAATTTGTTTTACACACAAGTTTTTGCGTTACTTTCGTCATAAAAAGTCAAAGCTTTTTCAAGATGTTTACGGATTTTGTATTTCAACAAACTACAAGTAAGAGTGCTATATTCGTCTTTGCCGAAACTTAAATATTCTTTACTAATGCAGCTCTTCTAAAAAAGAATATATAAGTATGCCCAAAAAACACGAAGTCAAAACTTTGATATGAAATGACTATTATTTGACATCAAACACAATTCTCAAACGTTTTTCAATTGATTGATTTAACATTAAAATTCAAATTGATAATGATTTCAAAATGAATATTTGATATCAAATGTTTTATCAATTTGATGTAAAATGTTAAATTCAAATAAAAAATAAACTTGGAAGCACTAAAGCGAAAAATAAATGTAAGCATTAAAAATGGCGATTAAAGTTACATTTTTTACTTTGTGGTTACATGTGTTTTACTATTAAAAATAAATTTTAATATAAATTGAACAGTTTATTGCTTGTGAAAAATAAAAATTATTTGTGAGTGAATACTAACAATGATTAAGAATACGAAAAAAGGAAAATGAAACGGGAAAGTAAAGAACGTCTGTTGAACGATCGCGGTGCTACAATCCTCAAAATAAAAGAGAGCCAATTTCTTCTTTGCAAGAATTAGAGGACGGAAAGAAGATTATTTCATCTTTTAGCTATGTTGCCGAATGTTTATCTCACAGTTTATTTAAATAAATAATTAATTTACTTTAAAAAATAAAATATTTTTATTTATGTTCCACATTGTATTACAATTCACATTTGAAAAACATTTGAGAATTACGTTTGAAAGCAAGTTGAAAATAGAGGCATTTTTCAATTAGAAAATAATTTTCCCTTTTTGTTGATAATGCTACGATTTTCAAATGATTTTCAAATCATTATCAAACGTTTGTCGTTTGAGAAAACTTTTGATTTCAAATCATTTTCAATTTGAAATCAAAGCTCCGTGTTTGTTGGGTATAAGCAAAATTTAACCATTCTCTCTTTCGTATTAGTCAAAAACTCTTATTTCTAAAAAGACGTTTGTATTTGGAGTCTTTGGAATATTGCTTTCAACTGACACACAGAAATATGGACATCGTTTAATCAACTCCTTGACTCACAAGGATCCAAAAATAATCTGTTTCAACCTGAGGTTGAAGGGCATCAAATATTAAGTTACATTCTCTTAAATATATTCCTGTTCAAAAGGGTTTTGCAATGAAAAAATTTATTTTTTTTTGAACTTTCATACCACTGTAGTATTGACTTGTATATTGTAATTTTACAAATAAGTTTTCCGTTTTTTTTGACTGACTATCTTGGTAACCAGAATCAAAGTTTATTTTCGTTTGAAAGGAGAACTATAATAAAATAGACGAAAACACGCAAATTTCCTATTAAACCATACACACCTTGCAATGTAACATGTTGAAAGAATATAAAGAAAAAGAAAAATTACAAAATCCCAAGTTCGTCACAATGAAAATTGAAAAAAAACTACCCTCTCCAAACTGTGTCAGGGTAAAATTGAAACTAAAGGCCAAAATTATTTAAAAGCATAAAAATAAAAAAGCCTACCTTAATGCGGTTTGAAAGACGTATAAAAACACTTTCTGACTGAGGACCATTTGAGTTTTTCGGCTGGTTGTACTGATACGAACCACCTGTGTTGCCCGTAGCGATAGTAGAAGGAACAGTGGTCAATAGATGCTCTATGTTGTCCCAAGAATTGGAGTCTTCTTCAATTTTAGGTGGAACAGTAACTGGTTCAGTACTGGTTGTAGGCGTTGGTTCAGAAGTTGTAGTCGTTGGATCAGTGGTTGCTGCGTTTATGTCCAAGTTTTCAACTGAAGTCGGGGTTTCTGTGACAGCAGCTGGTTCTTCAGTCTCTGATGATAATTCATCGGCAGGTACATTAAATATATTCGTATCAGGTATGCTAGGATTTTGTATAATTTTAGGCGGTAACGTAGTAGCTTCAAATTGTTCAATAGGTTCCACAGGTCTAGGTAATTGTTGATTTTCATCAAGATTTATTTCAGTGGAAGTTTCCACAATTTCAGGTGATTTTTTTGTAGAGGTTTTAGTTGGCTCAACGGGTAGAGTAGGTATTTCAGGTTTTATTAGTTTGTTTTCGGGATGATCGAGTAGATTTAAGTCTTCCTTGCCAAACTTTTTATCAATCGTTAAATTTAATGGTATGTCAGTAGATTCATTAGGTTTCCTGGTTTCGTCAACAAATGAACTATTTGGTTTTTCGGTAAAAATTTTAGGTCTAGACAACAGTTGACATAATGCTCCTAAATACTCATTAGGTAAAATGTTGACATAAAAACTTCTTTTAATGTCCTTTTGTATCGTTAATACTTGCTTTGTTTCAATTCCATAGAGTTTGGCACATACTCGTGTATTAAGCAAATCATTTCGTAATACTTGGTTGCTCAACAACGAATTCAGCTGTGAGAATTCACACGTCAGAATATTATTTACTTTCTCTACTAAAGATGTTGGACATTCAACACAACTAAATAGGCCATAGATAGGAGTACGACACACTACTGATTGTGGTTGGGTTTTAAATGTTTGATTTTGATTGCTAGCCGGCTTTCCCAGCACTTCAGTAGCTTTTTTTACTATAGACAGCACAGCATCTGAGGCTGATTTAAACAGATTGGATTCGGCATGTTTAACCGTGTTCTGTTCCAATAAATATTCATCCTCAAAATCGTCTAAATCCTCATTGGGATGGTTCTCAGTCTCAAAAGCCTCAAATTCGGAAGTCCCAAAGACGCGAAATAAAGACAATGTACAAAAATGTTCTTTGGAATAGTGAGAATTTATATCGACTCGCACAAATTTACCAAATAGATGAGGGTGCAAATCAAAACTTTGCACTGCCCGCTTATCTTCGGCCACAAATCGCCCCACATTTGACCAGTCTCTAGTGGGAAAGCGTTTCGAAACAGCCACTGTAAAGTTCTGTGGCGATGAGGAGTAAAGTTCAAAATTAGCAAAATCGATTTTTTGTGCTTGTATAGCTTCACATAATTCTACAACAAACCAAATACGATTGCCACATAAACTCAACATGTACTCATCTTTTGATGAACTCAAAACAGCCCCAGCATTAGAGGTGTAAGCACTAGAAGCAATAATTTTAGCCCCACAATCGGGAGAAGCGTAATTTTTTGCTCTTATTTTAAGAGATGTTGGTTTACCATTACCATTTGTATTGTTCTTACGTTGCGCCGAACTGTTGACAGTTTGCTCCTGTTCGAGAGCTTGTTGTTTTTCTGCTGCCTCCATTTGTTTTTGTGCCCATTCGGAGAACACCGGCATGGGCACTTCTTCGGCAGAGGTGAGATTCACTTGACTAGCAGAGGTCGATGAACTAGCGTTATGTTGTTGTTGCTGCTGCAGCTCTTGTTGTTCTACAGTTGCATTTATTGATGATTGTGTTGTGCTTATGTTATTCGTGTCTGTTGGAATGTTATGTGTTGATGAGGGAACTTCTTGTTCGTCTGTGGTATGCGGTGCAGTTGTAGCTGAGGGTTGTACTGTATCTGTGCCACTTTCTCCACCACCAGAGTCGTTAATTTTGACAATTTGTTCATCTAGAAAAAGTAACGATATTCCTAACTTGAAATTATCTTTAAATTAGAAATATAAAAAGTATGTACTGTAAAATACAAGGTTTTCCTAAAGTTCTTTTTTAATAATATCAGTGTGCTAGAAAACCCTAAATGTATTTTTATTCCTCTCTAAAATGTACGTTAATTTTGCGAGAATTTTTTAAAATAGTTTTTATAATTTTCTGAAAATTTATTTGGGGGTTTTATATAGATTGTCTAGTATTTCAAAAAAATCTGTAGAATCCAATTGATGATCCCTTTAAAATCATTGTTCGTTTCTTTAATGCTGAAAATAAATTATGAATCCCTTTAATGTTAAAAATTGATAATTGACATAATGGGTGTCTATGTGTAAGAGGTGACCAGCAAACAGATCTTGATAACAAATTAAGAACATTTTGAAATAAAACCCATTCTCAAGCGTCAAACCTTACAAAATGATTTGCTAATCAATTGAGAATAATTGGCATTGCCAATAGAAAGGGAAACTTTATCTTAATTTATCAACAATATTTTAAAAAGGTTTGATATAACACTCGATATCTTATACAATTTTTGTATGCTGAATGTAGTATGATCTTAAGTTTTGCATTGGTTTACTTTCCAAGAAGAAGCGCCTAATCTTCTTCATAGGCTAACAAAAGATAAGTAAATTCTTTTTTCCGGACTTGATGTCTAAATATGGAAAGTTTAGAATAGCTAAAAGGCAGCATTTACCAAAAATTTTACCTTTTTGTATATCCACATCTGTCTCTGCTATAACCTCTATTGTGCGATTAACTGTCTCTTCCTTGGTTCTATCACCACCATCATCGATTATAACAGAATCCAAAGTATTTTGAGGTTGTTGCAAAATTTCCAATGGCAATTCCGTTACAGTTACTGTAGGTATATCAGTTATATCAGGCAAACTGTAATAAAAAATAATTAAATTTAATAACGTGACTTAAAGTTAAAAAAAAAAAAAAAAATAAATAAAAAAAAAAAAAATCAAAATAATTTTCGCTTACGCTCATATTCAATACTTAAAATTTCTAGGTGTAAAATGTTTTCCTAAATAACTTTTCATGAGACATCGATTGAATAGCAGTACCAAAAGACCTGAAATTTCCCGTCTAAAAGAAAAAGGGTGTACCAAAAATATATTCATAATACTCCTATTGCTATATTTCAAGCGTAATTATTAAGTCGTTGTATAAATATTAATATGTTAGAGATTTATAGCGCTAATATTGATTTATAAAAGTGTAAAAAACATTTTTGTGCTGAATTTAAGCCAAATACTAACCCCCTTACTCATAAAAAATAATTCAGTTTTATAAGAGGTTAATTAAACAAACTTTCATTTAAAATTTATCTTATAAGTCTGTTATTAACATGAAATATTTTTTATGAATAAAGCCTTAAGTTTATTTGTTATGTTTGAATGTTTGTAAGCACCAAGGCTCTATTCTGGCAGAATACATTAATGAAGACTGATTCTTAATACTTTTAATAGGCTTTGGCCCAAGGAATACAAAGGTTGTACTGAATTTGATCAAATTACCCAACAGACCAAAACAGAGAAAAATCTAAATGAGTTGTAGAACAAGCTTTTCATTAGAGATTTCCTACAACATGACAACAAATATGATTGCAAAAGACTTGTACTCGCTATAGTTTTGTAAGTTTTTGTGAGAATGCTGTCCCGTTATTTGACGCAACAATAAATTTCAAGTGTTTTTATCAAGAATAAAAACTGGGAATTACCCAGCAAAAACTTTGCTTACAAAGTAAGCAGAAAAATAATGAGAATTTGACGAGCCGTCTACTTACTTTTCTACTAGAAAAAGTACTTATTTTTGTTCGAGATGTCCCAAAAGTAATCCTTTATAATTTAGCCTATTATAATCTAAAAAATAATATGTCTTTTTTATACTTAAAATTTTTATAAAAATATATAGTTACACAAAGTCAATAAAGTAAACATTTTTTTATTTTTTTTTAATTTTTTTTTTTTGTTTTTTTTTTAATTATTTTATTTTTATTTTTTCTTATTCTATTTTACTTTATTTTATTTTTTATTTTTTTTTTCTGTCTCTGGCGGGATTTGATCCCGCAACCTCGGTGCGGATAGACTAGCTCTCTACCAGCTAGTCTACCGGGGCAGTGTAGTTTTTGCATTAAAAAATTATGTTTTATGACTATAATGATATTTTTATTGTCATAATGAAAATATAAATTGTTCTGTATATTTAAGATATAATAATAAAGTTATTATTTAATATATAACTAATAATCCAAAAAGTGGCGAATAAAGCTACAAAGTAATGAATTCTTGAAGTCATTAAAAGTAGGATTGTAAGTAAAGTTTTTGCTGGGTAAGCACGAATAACAAAATCTTTTAAACTAAAAAATAAATTTATCGATGATTTTAATTTTTCAATGTCCATAAATTTAGGCCCTAATTGTGAAGAACGCAACGCAAGGCCAAAAGTTGCATTTAAAGTCATCGTCAAGATTTGCAGTTTTTGTTGCTGCAATTTTTAAAAAGTCTGCTTTGAAATTGCATTACACTGTGCGTAACAACTCTACGTGATGAAAGAAAAAAAAGTTTTGCCCAAAGTCATGTACTTTTAATATGTTCATATGTTCTAAAAAGTTGTTAACTGAGATCTTAGGTACATTTTTATAGTTGATTGTATCCTTGAATTTTCAACGGTTTGCTACCTATGGACCTGAACAGGGGGGAAAAAAATCGAATTTTTTAAAGTTTTTGGCGATTTTGATCTTGAAGATGAAGTTTTTTTGATTTTATATGTTCACAATTTTTGTTCTTTATGGCAAGAGCTACAACTTTTTCTCAGAGGATAAATCAAAATTCCGAACGGTTTGTAAGATATGAGCCTGAGAAAATGATCACTTTTTTGCAAAAATGACACCGAGGCCCAAAACCTTTGGGGACCCATAGAAAAAGTGCATGACTTTGGGCAAAACTGGGAGACACGGGTCTTTTTTTTTGATCTTTTATCACGTATTGTTGTCCGTATATGGTTATTTTTTTTCGTGTTGCACTGTGTTATTTTCCAGACTATGAAATTATAGTTTTGCAATTTTTGTATTTTTATCTGGCTTTTCTCTTCTTCTTTTAACGTTTTATATATAAATACAAATACACCTACAGCCAACTTCAAGTTAAAAAGTGTAAGAATAACAAAACAGAATTGCAGAGTAAATGAAACTGAGTGCCCCTCCCCAATCTTCTTACCCCTGTCATCCATAAACTCAAAAATTGCTGCAACAAAACTTGCAAGTCTGGACGATGACAAAGCAAAAACAAAGTAAAAAATATCTCATAATTTTGTTGTTGCTTTCAACGCAAGATATGCAGCGTCTGAAATTTCAAAATTCAATTTGAATTCCTGCAGAAAGCACCAACAAAATTATGAAATATTTTTGACTTTGTTTTTGCTTTCAATGCATTTTTAGCGTTGCATTGCCTTCTACACAATTAGGGCCTTAGTACTCGTATATTAAGCTATTTGTTGATCCAAATTTTACCATTTTTAGTCGTGCAAACTTGGCAACACTTTTGTAGGCTGAAATTTAAACCAATGCAGATTTTTAGTTCAATTTATTTTGTAAATGACCGTGGCTTTTATCGATTTTAATAGAAGTTTGGGTTAAGATAAGTGGTGTAAATGTATATGTATATTTTTGTATGAACTTTTAAAACAAAATCGTTTAAAAAATCAGTTCGATTCCCATTTCACTCGAATTCGAATTTCAGAACATAGCGGATAATAATAATAACAATTATATGTAATTAAATTAATAAGTAATAATTAAAAAGCTATTAAATAATTAGTATAAACATATTACCTCACACGCTAATACATATTTAGTACATACATTGATGTATTAACTAAATTTTTAATAAAGTAATAAGTAAAAAAATAAATAAATAAATATTACCTCATAAACATTGTAGATATTGCTAAAATTTGTGAAAACCATATAATCCAAAAGAAAATCAAAAACATTGTTAAATTTGTTTTGATTTTCTTAAATTCACAACTTATAAAATTTGTTAGAATTTGTGTTAACATTTTGGCACAATGAAAATTCTTTACACTTATTTAACATCAAATACAAAAATTATTTCAAATAACAAATCTAAAAAAATCAGAGTATTAAAAAGAAATGGTTTTCAGAACAGAATTTAATCACTTCACAAAATTTAATAGTTACACAGGTGAAGTTACTCCACTTACTAAAAAGCCACGTCAGGTGCTTTTGTTGTTGTAGTCTATATTTTATAATTATTATTTTAAAAACAAAACAAAAATTGTAGTTGGCGTTGGTGATAAGTCATGAAAAGTTGTGTATTTAAAAATAAAAGTGTTGAACATTTAAATGTTGTTAAGCAAATTAAGGAAATTATTTTATATTTCATATCAGTGCCAACAACAATAACAAACCACATTACCAACTGTTGCTGAAGTACTTGCTGCTGCTGCCTCTTTTTTCCTATAAAAATCTTTTGAAGACAATAAAAAACAAATAAATAATTGTACTGAAAGAAAACAATACATTATTTTGATATTTATTTTTGTTTTACTTATTATTGTCAAAAGAGAAGAGTGTTTTTTGTAGGGAGATCGATTATTCGACTTTTTTTAAAAACCAAATATTCCGAATAGTTGCTATTTAAAAAAAAAACCGGGTTTCGGTCAAGCATTTAAAAAAAAACCGGTTAACTGGTTTTTTTTTCGAATAATTAAATATGAGAAATTATTTTGAAAATTCCCTACGTTTGCCTTTAAATAAAATATCTGTCCTTTTTTCCCTACACTTGAAATTTTCCAACAAAATCCCTACAAAAAGGGAAAATTCCCTACTATTGGCATCACAGGTTATGGCTTAAGGTCAAAATTAACCAAACAAATGGCTTGGCAAACTCTCACTTTGTTTCCGTTTTGTGTTCGACAATAAACAACACAAGCTTATTTCGTACAACCATAATTTTTTCATATTTTTGAAAAGTTGCAAACAAAGACCATGAAAACCACAGAAAACGATTTGTATTTACATCGTTTATTATGTTCTTTTATAAAAGCTTAAGATAGCTATATTCGGCTGTGCCGAATCTTATATTCCCTTCACCATTGTGCGAGCAGAATACATAGCAACTAGACTTAAAATTTTTTAAATACACATACATACATATTTACAATACTAAAAACTTCATTATAAATTAAATTTATAAAGCGAAAACTGGTAAATATTTTTTTAAAATCGTTTTTAGAGCATAAAAATTAAAAAAAAAAAAAATGTTCTTTTTGAAAAACCATGATTCGAACCAGGGGACTTTTTTTGTTCGGGAGGTTCCACGCCCACTTCCAATCACGCCCATTTTTTTTAGAGAGTTTGTGTATTAACAACCAGAATGATTCGATTTTATTTGGAAACTTTGGCTCTTGCCGTTCTCTAAAAATACAGAAAAAAACAAATAAAAAAACAAAAACAACAAGGGTTTTTTTTGACAAAATTAGAGGGCGTCTTGGTTTTTTGCTCATATCTCCGTCATTTTTGGACCGATCTGGCTGAATTTCAATAGCAAACTTAAACGGAGTATATGTGACATAAATATATGACAACATAGTCCCCATCATTTCTGTGGTCTTCGGAAAACCCATTTCAACATACACATGGACAGACGGACAACCGGATTTGAACTTCTCTTCTCATAACGAACCAGAATATATATACTTTAAACGGTGTAGGATCAATATTGTGGAACTTACAAACGGAATGACAAAGTTATATATACCCTCTTACCTTCGGTGAAGGGTATAAAAATACTTTGATTACGGGTATATTTTTAACAAAGTAACGAAAAAGTATGTATATAACTTGAAAATGTTTAAAACAACCGGTTTATTATATTCGATATTCTAAAAATGTACATTTAAAAATAACCGGCTTAAACAAAACTAAAAAAATGGTTAAAACCGGTCGAATACTAATAATCGTTCGATCTCCCTAGTTTTTTGTTAATATGTAGAACATTTTTTTGCTTCTGTAAAACAGATGTTTATATTTAAATAAAGGTTACCTAGAGTATTAAAAAACCCGACTAATACGAATACATTTTTTTCTTTAACGTTGTACTACATTTTTTTAATAAATAAAAAAAAAGAAACAAAAACAAGCATACACTACGAATCACTTAAATAGAGATTTAATTTGACCAAACTTGATCGAAGAAAGGGTATTTTTTAAGTTCGATAGAACTAACGAAAAAGTTAGTTGTCAAACGAACTGTTCTATAGCGCTAACTTTTAAACATTTGTAATCAGTGTAGTCCGATATTAATCATAAATAGATTCACGCTTGAGCAACGTTCCCAAATTATCCAAATTTACTTCAAAGATCAGTCATCGATTCGTGCACTCGTCTATAAAACTTTATGGCGCACATCTCATTTTTGACATAACGGGATTGCCAAAGCAGTGAGACCAATCCACCACATACCCTACATTTTCTATTACATCCAGAAAATGGCAGCGTTTGGTGCGGTATACACGCAGGTGGCATCATTCGACCTCATTGTTTGAAAATTTATACAAATTTAAAGACACAGGCTGCACAAAAGATTCTCTATGTCTAATGTCCAGAATGTACTTCGTCAAGAACCATTGATCTTTCAAGTAAAAAAAAATATTTTAATAAAATTTAATTTTTTGTGTTACTTAAACAATTTTAAGTTTAATTGGGCTTAAAAAAACACCCTTTGTCTTAGGGAGATAACATAATTTTTGGTGGTTATACCCTTGACGCCATATGTTCTCTGTGAACATTTTATTTAAATATTTTATTTTGCATTTTTTGTATTCATATTATTTTTAGACAAATGCAGGGCATATATATATATATATATATATATATATATATATATATATATATATATATACAAATGTATATAACCAGACCTGACCGGTGCAAAAATTTAATTTCATCTATAAATCCCTTGTTGTTTTTTTTATGTATTGGAGAAGTGGGCTTGGCAAAATATAGATTTATTTTTATCTAAAGAACGAGATAGATAATATTAATACATGTCGAAATTTTTGTGGAAAATAATCTGTGTTGCTCAACATTTTTCGCAGGTTCGAACAGAGTACTAGGCTTAAGTATGGACAAATTTGGCCCCTTTACGTTTAACACCTTAACTCTAGTTCATTTAAAATATTGCAGTTTTGTATTATTGTTTACAACCCTGTAACCGGTTTTGGTTTTTGAATACTCTAGTGTTACCACTTTTTTAGCCTTTAACTAAAATTCTTTTGTTTTACTTTCTGTTAAAGCGCACATACTTAACTTTAAAATACATACATATGTACTTGCAAAAATAAAACAAAAATTTATTAAAACGCTACTATTTTTCTGTGGCATATCGCGAGTATTAATAACTAATGGTTTATTAAGTTTTTTGCCCTAAATTAAAAGTTATTTTTTTTTGGTGAAATCGGTGTATGTGTAGGAGCTATTTTTAATAACATAAAATTCGTTGCTATAATTACGGCCGATTTACCAAGTGCAGTTATAATTTACTATCAGTTATAACTAGCTCAACCAAAAAAATGCAAACGCTTATTTTTTTGGTTTACAAGATAGAATGTTTTTGATTGAAAACAAATTAAGATCATAATCGTATCGCGTATAGAGACAGTACATCACATGCGGTATTTTCTTTTCTTGGCTGCTCCTTTAAACAATATTTACGTCTACGTAATTTGTTGTTCTTCTACAAAGTAATGAGGAATAATATACCAAATGAACTATATACAAAATTTATATTTTCCAGATCTACAAGAAATCCTCAACTGATTATTCCTCTTGTATCATGCTCCCTTTTTGAACGCTCGTTTATTGTTAGGATAGCTAGATATTGGAATACTTTACCTTATGGTCTACGCACTTTCTCTATATCATATGAACTTTTTAAAAAACGGTTTTTACTACACCTACAGGAGTCAGGCATTTATCATTCAGTGTAATTGTTAATTTCTTTTTTCTATTTAATATATAATTAAGTTTCTTGATGATTTGTAAGTTCTATTTTTACTTTTTTTTATGTACATAGTGTATACATTTGTATAAGGAAAATAAGGGGGGAATGTAAATAATAACTATATCTGGATAGTTTTTTGTTTTTTAAATTGTTTTTCTTTAATTACTTGATTCTTATTTCGTTGCTTTCGCTGATATGCTTTGTGGATATAAACTGAAATTTTTAAGGATTGCATCGTATACCCATAACCGTAATTGTACTATTGTATATAAATTTTATAGTCTTTCTTTATAGAATGATATAACTTAGTTTATATACGAACGTTGTTATACTATTTTTAAGACTTAGGCCCGTTTTCACAACTTACCAATAGCTAAAGGTAGGATTTTATTGGCCGTATAAAAAGTGTTCCATTATTAAAACTTTACTTTTACCTAACAGGTAGGATGTACCTTAATTTACTTAATCGCTCACTTAATCTTAAAGTAAATAATAGAACACTTTTTATACGGCCGGTTAAAGTCTACTTTAAGCTATCGGTGAGTTGTGAAAACGGGCCTTAATGTATGAAATATTCCAGTAATGCGCTTTGGCCTTGAAGGCTTTTTGTATTACAAGCAATAAAAAATAAAAAATAAAAAAATAAAAAAAACAAAGGGCAGTATCGGATTTTTTTTAGTTATTTTTGCAATATCGACTTTTTTTACTTATTTTGCCATTTTTTTTGTTAATAATTCTAAAAAAAATCAACCCTTTTTGTGCTGTAACAACTCTGGTTAAAAAAACTAACGTTATGGTAATATTTTGTGTTTTGTACAATATCATCCCAACAACCTATTATCTCTGTACACTACCATAAGAGTGGATAGGGTATTATGCATTTGTGATGATGTGTGTAACACCTTAAAATATTGGTCCTAAAATACACCGATCGACACAGAATCACTTTCTGAGTCGATCTTACAGCTGGCTGGCTGGCTGTCCATGTAACCTTGTGCGCAAAGTACAGGTCGGAATTTTGAAGATAATTTAATGAAATGTGGTACATAGGTTTTAATTGGCACAAGGGCGAATCGGTCCATACTTTAATATAGCCCCCATACAAGCTGCTTTCCGGAGTCTTTGTGCCCACTAGCAAACCAATTTTAATGAAATTAAAAACATATCTAGATGGATCCATATTTATATGGACATTTAAGTTTTTTAAGTTTTTGTTGCCTATCAGAAACTATCAAACCGATTTTAATGAAATTTAAAACATAGATAGATCCCTATTCATATAGCCATACACTCTTGAAAATTTGTTTTTAAATACTGTGGTGTTGGGTATCATATGGTCGGGCTTGACCACTACATTTTATTACTTGATTTATATGTTACTCTGTCTTAGCGGTACTGTAACGTACTTTTTATATTGTTGTATATATTTTTTATGTGTTAAAGTTTGAAGTATTAAGCCTTTTTATCAACGTATTTTATAATTTGCTTGTTTAAGTTGTTTTCTCCCGAAATTCTATAGCTTTATTCTACCAATCAAATTCCTCAGTCACACAGTCACTTCATACAATAATACTTTTTCTGTTCCGTCTTTTTAAAATCAGAGATTTTAACGTCTTATTTCTTTTTAAATATAGTTTTCGTATAAATTAACGTTTGTTAGTTCTCCTTCTCTCTGTTTTTGGTATAGTAACGTTTTTTTTTTTGCTTTTTTAATATAGCTTTAGCTATTAAGAATTTCTCTTTATATGTGACCTCCGAGAAAAGGAACCAAGTGTGTCAAAAAACGGATTTGGACTCAAGAGTGGAAAAATGAGAAAAAACTTAAAATTTGACTTTTTAAATGCGTTTTTCTCAAAACTTCATTTCAACACACTAGGTCCCTTTTCTCGGAGAAGGTCACATATATTGGAAAATGAAAATGATTTGCAAAACCAAATGTTGTTTAATTTTGCAATTATTGGGTTTTTACACGAAGTTGTAACAAAATTGGAAACAAAAAATCTTTCATTGGTTTCCCAAGTGAATATAGTTATGGACACCGGTGTTCCAGGGGATATAAGAGACAAAGTTAAAAGGTTTTCGGTATTTAAAGATATTGGGGATACTAGGGATTCAGGCGGAATTGTGAGTCCAATCGTATAAAATATACTTCAGATCAACTACTCAATTTTAAATATGCTCCCTTAACATTTATAAATAATGGGATTCTTGGAAAAAGTACTTATGTTTGTATACGGAAGTTATAGTATTAGATTTAGTTAATTGGTTTATGTTTGCATAAAAGTCAATCTTGGTATATTCTGCTTCGATACTGAAATTTTTAAAGAAGGTTAAAGACATTTTTTGTAAATTTAATCTCAATTGCGAGAGATCATGAAATCATAAACCAATTTTCAACAATTCTTGTATACCAAACGTGTTGCTTCAATTTCGCCATCTACATTTCATTTTCACTCTACAATTGTAAGCCAAAGCAAGTTGTTATAAAAGATAAATGTTATTCCCAACTGTCAAATTTTATACAAAGGAAAATTAAGGAAAAAGCAAATCAATACGTTTGTGCTGATTTATGCAATACATAGAAGCCTAGACCCATTTTTCAGTATGCCGATCGACTTAGAAACACTTTTTCAAGTGATCTTTCCATGTCCGTCCGTCCATATGGTTGGTTGTCTGTCTATGTTTACCATGTGCGCAAAGTACAAGTTGCATTTTTGTAGATACATAAATGGGTAAATACTTCTTGATTGTCATAAGTAGGGATGCGATTTCCATGCAAATGCATGTTTTTTGTCGATAATCCTGTTACATGTTACTTGCTTGGCACATGACTTACACCGAGTTGCAGCGGAAATTAGAATCTTATTCGATAATATTGATTTATTGGTTTCATACGGGGAAAAAATATTTTTTTAAAAGGCTCGTTCACGAGTTGCAATTTTTAATGATATGTATTTGTTGGTACCGTTACTACCGGAGCCAGTATTAACAAGATGGGGAACCTGGCTAGATGCTGTAGAATACTAATCAAAAAGCTTTGAGCATTTAAAGAATGTTATTAAAGAACTTGTTGCTACTAACCATCGGTAACAATTAAAAAAGGAAAAGTTCAATTAGCATTTGTATTTTCCAACTACGGATATGTTGGTGAAACAATAACTTAATTTTAGGGATTAAGTTCACTTTATAGTCAGCATATATTAATAGATATTGCGGAAAGTAAAATTAACAATGTGGAAGGAAGAGAGCCAAACAAATTAAAAAAAAAAAAAATTCAAAACGTTTTGTGAAAAAAATATATGTTTTCCAAAAATAAAACAAATTTCAACCCTTTTAGATCTGGAATTAAATGTGGGATCCGAATAAGAAAAAAAATAGAGGGTATTATGCATTTGTGCTGATGTGTGTAACGCCTTTAAGTATACCGATCGACTCCGAATCACTTTCTGAGTCGAACTAACGACGTCCGTCCGGCTGGCTGTCCATGTAATCTTGGGAAGATAGGGGGAAGTTTCTTCCTCTCAGAAACTATCAAACCGATTTTAATGAAATTTAAAACATAGATAGAATCAAATCTATATGGACACAAAAGGTATGCATTTTTTACAAAATAGGACCACAAGGGGAGATAGGTCCAATTTTTGCCTCTCAAACCGATTTTAATGAAATTTAAAACATAGATATTTCCATAACTATATGGACACATAAGCTATACAGTTTTTCAAAAATAGCACCACAAGGGGAAGTAGGGGGCAACTTCTGCCTCTCACAACATTTCAAACCGATTTTAATGAAGTTTATAAACATAGATAAATCCATATTTATATGGACACATAAGCATGATGTGTTTTCAAATACTGTTGTGTAGGGTATCATATGGTCGGGCTTGACCGACTATACTTTCTTACTTGTTTCTAAATGAATTGGCATCCTTCAAGTATGCTCCTATAACTTCGGTTGACGTTGAGAGATTAATTTCTATGTACCAAAGTTTTTTGAGTCTGAGCAGGTTCACTTTTGATACTATAAATATATTTTTGTTTTAAATAAAATTAAAAATCGTTTTTTTAATTAAAAATGTTAAAGTTTTTAGTGCATTTTTTTATTTTTTTAATGCATATTTTGGAGTTTTTAGGGCATATTTTCGATTTTTTAGTGCATGAAAATCTCAATCCTAGTCGTAAGCACGAAGCCAATACAAATAGTGAGAATCGGTCTATAATTAACATAGTTCCATACAAAATTCTTTTTGAAATAGGCTTTTTGTATCTATAAACCATATAATTATGTTCATATTTAGGCTAAATTCATCCAAAAATGTTTAAATGCTAATTTAATATTTTTGGAATCAGTTCACAACATATAACCATAGCCAATATCACTTCCGAAAATAACGTTACCTTTCTTTTAAACGTCAATATCAATATAAAACTAAGCTACCTTCCCTTTAATCCCTATAAGACAAAACATCTAATATAGATTGTGTGTCTAGATAATATTCGGCACAAGCAACTATTATATAAATCCAAACCTCATAACATAACTTTATTCTGGTGAGCCCATGATAGTCCATCGGTAACAATCTCGAAAATTCGTCTGTAAATACTTTGGTGGGCTTTACCGACTATAATTTTTGACTGGTTTTTTTTAATGCAAATATGATTAAATTGTTGAAGATTTTATTTTCAAACAAGTAATTTTTGTTTTTTTGTGGCATATTTAACAATTTTTAGTGCATATTTTCCAATTTTTAGTACATATTTAATGCGAATAAAACACTTTTATATTTCCAGTTTCCCTGGTCATAGTAATTTTACATATATGTAGTTAGTTAGTAGTGTGACAGTTTTTTTTCAATTTATTTTTATCGACGCAAAAATTCGTGTTTGCAAATGTTAAAATTTCATATTTGTAAATAATACTTTATTAAGTACGCTACCAAAACTGTTAAGCCACCAAAAAAATCTTTAGTAGTTCTAGGCTAAAATAAAAAAATCCAAATTGAAGAAATCAAACAAAGTCATGGAAGGTTTTTAACTAAGGTCGACGAAGCGACAGATATCTCATACAAAAACATGTTCATATTACTTTTCGTTTTTAAAACGAATAGCAATTTTTATATGCGCTGAATAAAGAGCATTTCAAAATTGTATTGCTTCAAAGTGGGAACTCGCCATATAGATTTCATGTCTTCTGTAAGCGCAATGGTAAGCGAAACTTTTATGTTTCTCCCTTACAAACCTGCTTCGTCGGAAGCTCCATTTTTTATTGGGTAAGTTCTTTAAAAATTCTAAAGGGCAAATTAAACCACACAAATTGCTTGGAAAAATTATCAACATTTTACGTTTTTTGTGATGTTAATTGGGCTGTTTGTGCTGTTTGAACAAACATTTGAAGCATGTTTGTAGAAGTATTAAACATTTTTAATATTTAGCATTTGACATGTTGGATATTTGTCAAGCTTTTTGTGGCGTCTAGTGCAAAACTTAGTAATTTCAAGGCAAACTTTGCAGAGAGAAGACGTTGATTAAGAAGCATTAAAATCATTTTCAATCGTTTTGTAGCATTGTTTGTCAGAAAACTAATCGTTGTTTAAACCACTCTTTACTCCAAATTCTATTCATTTATTTTATATTTCTTTACCAATTTAGGCAAATAGCAACACAATTGCCGCAACACTATCGTCGTCTGTACTCATTGAAAACAAAACAAAAATTAATGTTTGTACGAAATATACTTGTGCTGTTTATTGGCGAACACAAAACGGAAACAAAGTGTGTGTTTGCCAAGCAATTTGTGTGTTTTATTTTGATCTTAAGTCAAAACAATATTTTTTGTTGGTTTTTTTACCTTTGTAAATTGCTTTGTTTTTATTCAAATTAACATTTTATTTTAAAAACTAATTTGATTTTTGTGTTTTTATTTATTCGAATAAAACCGGTTAAACGGTTATTTTTTAAATGCTTAACCGAAAACCGGTTTTTATAATAAAGCAATTATTCGGAATATTCGAATTTGAAAAAAATCGAATAATCGATCTCCTTAATAAATAATACATAAAAAAATCTTTTACAGCAATACAAAAACCACTTAAATTGCAAACTTAAAAAGCATGTTTTTTAGCTTCTCTTGATATTGAATATTTGATAACCGTTATATTCATTGCCATTCCTTCTAATCTTCTTATCAGCATGTTCTTGTATCACCTGTTTTTCCTGTATATCACATATCAAAAAACCAACAAGTTCGGGGTACTTTTTTTTACTTTTGGCCACCCAAAGGTACAGAAACTCACATTCATGAATAAAGTAAATTTTTAAAAACATTATTTCATTCTATGCCATGTGCCGAAAGTAATGAAAGTTTGGTCATATTTGACAAAATTATATAAAGTACATGTTACGTTGGGCTTTAAAAGTTTCGAAAAATTTAACAAATGTAACCAAACGGCATCACTCATTCGCAACTCATCTAAATTCCTCAAAACTTCAACTTCCTTGTTTTGCTGTGTGTACCACATGCACATATTGTGAATGTGTGCATCGTTGCCAGCGTTTTTTTAAATGCAAAACAGTTTTAGATATTTACTTCAAAAAACAGTTATCACTGCAGTTTTTTTTTATTTACAAAGAATAAAAAGAAGCATTTAAATTAATATATGATTAACAAACATTTATTCTAAAGCAACAATGTTATAACTAGGGCAACCAAAAAAAAGCAAATGCTTATTTTTTGGTTTAAAAGATAGAAAGATTTTGATTGAACCCAAATTCCGATCATAAAAAAACAAAGAAAATGAGCTATATTTTTTAGGGTTTTTTTTGCTTATTTTGGCAATATCGGCTTTTTTTTACTTATTTTGCCATTTTAAGATAATTTTTCATTTTTTTCATACGAAAAAAAACTTATTTAATAAAATTTTGCAAAAATCGTTATTATTTTTTTTTGTGCAACTTTTTTTTAAAAATACTAAAAAATCAGCCATTTCTTTGCTGTAACAACTCTGGTTAAAAAAATCGTTCAACGTTATGGTTATATTTTGTGCTTCCCTTGAACAATATCATCCCAAAAACCTATATTATCTCTGTATGTTATTATACCTACACTAAAGAGTGGAGAGGGTATTATGCATTTGTGCTGATGTGAGAAACACCTTAAAATATTGGTCCTAAAGTATACCGATCAACTCAGAATCACTTTCTGAGTCGATCTAACGATGTCCGTCCGGCTGGCTGTCTGTCCATGTAACCTCGTGCGCAAAGTACAGGTCGCAACTTTAAAGATAATTTAATGAAATTTGATACGTGGGTTCTAATTGGCACAAGGGCGAATCGGTCCATAATTTAATATAGCCCCCATACAAGCTGCTATCCGGAAGAGGGTCTTTGTGCCCACTATCAAACCAATTTTAATGCAATTTAAGACATATGTAGTTATATCCATCAGGGGTGTGCTGGAAATCGCAAACGCAAAACGCAAGAATTTTAAAAGTCATTTTTTAGTAAGATTTCTGTAATAAAAGAATTTTATGACAAATATTATACAAACATTTCTCTATTAAACAGAATTTTATAACAAAAATTATAAAAATTAAATTAAAAGTGTATTAAAAACAGCCTCCAAATTCTTGCGTTTTGCGTTTGCGATTTCCAGCACACCCCCCCATATTTATATGGAGACGTAAGGTATGCATTTTTTAAAAAATAGGACCACGAGGGGAGATTTAACCGATTTTAATGAAATTTAAAACATAGGTAGATCCCTGATTTATATAGCCATACACTCTTGAAACTTGTTTTTAAATACTGTGGTGTTGGGTATCATACGGTTGGGTTTGACCGAGTATACTTTCTTACTTGATTTTTATTCAACTCTGTCTTAGCAGTACTGTAACGTACTTTTTATAGTGTTGTGTATAATTTTTATGTGTTTATGTTTTTAGTATTAAGCCTTTTTATCAACTTATTTTATTATTTGCTTGTTTAAGTTCTTTTCTCTCGAAAATTCTAAAGCTGTATTCTTACGATCAAATTTAAAATAGTTTTTGTATAAAGTAACGTCTGGTAGTTCCCCTTCTCTCTGTTTTTGGTATAATAACGTTTTATTTTTTGGCTTTTTTAATATAGTTTTAGCTGTTAAGAATTTCTCTGTATATCAAATATTGTTAATTTCTGCAAATTTTGATGTTTTACACGAAGTTGTAACAAAATTGAAAACAAAAAATCTTTCATTGGTTTTCTAAGTGAACATAGTTGTGGACCGTAAGAAAAATGTCCCGTGTTCCAGGGGATATAGAAGACGAAGTTAATACAAAATTAAAATCAGTTTCATTAAAAAATGAAGGATTTTCGGTATTAAAAGATATTGGGGATATTTTGGGAGGCAAGCGGAATTATGAGTCCAATCGTAAAAAATATACTTCAGAGCCAATACTCAATTTTAGATATGCCCCCTTAACATCTGTAGACGAAGGAAGAACTTTTTCTATGTACAAGAACTTGCTGACTCCGAACAGACACAGTTTTCTTTTCGAAAATTAATTGCATCAACTTATAATTTACTATGGCAATGTATTAAGTGGAAAATGAACAAGTTTAAATTGCTTTTTTTTAATTTTAACAGCTTATTTTCATGTTTTTAAGCGCTTTTTTTAAGAGCTTAAAACTGTTTTTTTAGTGCTTTTTTTTGGTTGCCCTAGTTATAACATGTACTCCATTTAAAGAGCAACAATACATACATTGTTTTGTACAAATATTTATGAAATTTTGTCAAGACCACTGTCAACAAGCAACGTTAAGAGGATATTATGTTAAATTTATATAAATGATACCAAAACAAGAAATAATTTATATAATTCTTTTCTATGTTATGTGGAAATCTTTCTAAAAAAAAAAAATATTTAATTGCACAAATTTCGTGTATTATATAAAAGTAAAATTGTTTTTTTTGCTTAAATTATAATAAATTAAAAATACACATATATGAATTTATATTTTTGTAAGAAGCAGTTTTTTTTTATCAAAAAAAAAAAAAAAAAAAAAAAAATGGCAGCACTGATTGTGTGTTTCGGCCACTACTGCTCTATCATATAGAGTCTATATATATATACGTATGTAAAAGTAGAAAATACATAAGGTTTGTTTACTTACTTTCCTTTAGTAAAGTAAATAAACAAAAATTTAGAACGCGATTTTTTTGCAATTGCAGCTAGAGAGAAAAAACAAAATTTTTCTCCCAATTTCTCAATGAATCAAAAAGTTTAAAAAAAATTAAGTTAAAAATGCCAAAGGTAGCCGGGTACCTTGCCATTCACATAAGGGTTAAGGGAAACATGATGGGAAAAGAACTCGTTACACTTTTGAAATAATACATATTTTTCAGAAAAGAACGTAACGAAATGTAAAAGGCAAACTATTATGTACTCAGAAAAGAAAACGCCATTAATTTTTATTTTTGTTAATTGCAAAAGATATACATACATATTTAAATATAAATGCATAGAGAAAGTGAATTTTAATGTATGTTTGTACGTTAGATTTTTTATGATGATTCCCAAAATATTTTGGCTCTAGCGTGAGCTAAGCTGCGTCAAAAAAGGGTCCAAAAATAGTATTTTTCAACAATTTTTTTTTGAGTCGGTCGAATGTAGGTACATTTTTTGTTATTCTAAAACTAGTAAGCACTTTTTTTTGGTTTTAGTGCAATTAGAGTCAAAAAAAATTAAATCTCATTTATCATCTCTAAAGGCTAGTGTTCACTATCTCACAAGTCTTACGTATTCCATAATACATTGTTAGATAGAAATCTAATGAGTTTTGTTGCGACTGTCAAACAATCTAATTTAACATGACAGTTTGTATTCACACCATCACACAAAGTATAAACACTCACACATGAAATAAAATGCAACCCTGATCCAATGAAAAGTATTATTGTTTAGAAATTTTTCAAAAAACGATGAAGTCAAATGGGATGTAAAACTTTTTTTATAATACTTGTCATTTTCGTGACACATTGCATTCACACTATCACACTTTGTCATATTACTTGAGTTTTTGACATGTATTAATACAAAGTATAATAGTGTAAACTAGCCTTAAGCTGGATACTGTTGGTACGAAAAACTTGCCAATTTTTGCAAGTAAAGCCAAATTTTAGATTTTACTCTCTCGTAAAATCTAACACAACTAATGCTTGTTTCGCAAAATTTTACGCACATTTTTTATTATCTCTTTGCAAATTTGTAAAAATGTTTTCCTCTAAAATAAGAATTTGTTATTAACTTAATCCTGGCCGAATCTATAAACTTAAAACAACATACCCATTTGTTTGTATTCCATAAAATCTACAAATATTTAATTAATATAAGATTTTAATAAGTTTTTCAAAACCATAAAATGCTGCTATGCTCATAAAATTTATTATAACCGAAAAATAAATATGAGAAAAAATTTTATAGTTTAAAACATGTTTGTTTTAAATAAAACCAAAATAGAAACTGGGAATTATTTCCTTTCGCAGGTTACTTTATATTATATTCAACATTTTTTATTTTTCGAATTTATTCTATGAGTTACATTTCAGTTATTTATTTTATAAAGCTTTTTTGTAATAGTCTTATTCCTTCAATTTTTCAGGAATGACTTTATACACTACCAGACTATTATATTGTATCTTCTTGCTATCCAAAGGATAGCGTAGGTAAAATGTAACAAGAAGATACAATATAATAGTCTGGTAGTGTATAAAGTCATTCCTGAAAAATTGAAGGAATAAGCCTATTACAAAAAAGCTTTATAAAATACATAACTGAAATTTAACTCATAGAATAAATTCGAAAAATAAAAAATGTTGAATATAAAACCAAAATATTTTACAAATAACGAGTAAGAGTTTCATATTCGGCTTTGCGGAATCTTATATGTATACCATTAACCATAGTACATAAAAGGATTTTTTAAGAGTTTTAAAGAGTTTTTAGATTTTTTGTTTTGGGTTTCCGAAGATCTGAGTTTTTATAAAATGGATATTTTTCCAATAATTTTTTTTGAAGCTGACCTTCAAATTGTATACTAAAATATCCTAGATGTAGAGTTTTTTTCCCGGAGTTTTTCGTTTAAAACAATTTCCCGGGATCCCGGGATCCCGCTTCATACAATTGATTCAAAGTAAATTTGGTTTTAATTAATGAAAGAAACTTTTATAAACAAACGTAAGTGAACTTGTTTACAAAGTAAGTAAAATAAATGCTTAAATACTAAAAAAATTAATTGAAAATTGAAAGCGGAACTTGAAAAATTATTACCTTACGCTTTAATATGTCAATTCCTTATTATGCTCTAGATACAAGATAAAAAGATAACATAAACATTACAATTTAATACATAAAAACAATAACAACGAGGTATCAAGATATGAGATCAAAAAGTTAATTCATAAAATATTTTAATAAATATATTAACATTTTTTAACGTCTTAGGAAATAACTTTGTGTCACACTTAAAGCGTTTAGTGAGTCGTCAAAGAGTATATTTCTGATTTTATTTACTGTTTTATTACCATGTTTCCGAAAAAAATCGTTCACTTTTTTACCGAGGTTGGACACATAGTTAAAAGTGCACCATTGTTGCATGCTTCTGATGTCAAGGTTGATGCCAAAAATAGCATCATCCGGACAACTTCTTACAAACCTTTTCTTTTTATTAGGCCCATCTGCAATCTTTAGGACAATGTGTTTTTGTAGATGTGACTATGTTGCAATGAAGGAGTGATATGTTTAGGTATCTCCTATTTTTAAAACTTGTCCATGGACAATGAGAATTTACTGCCTGCATCTTATTTTGAATTTATGTTCTTTGTCAACTCTTCACTTCACTTCACTTAATTTATTAATTATTAACTGTTGCACTGCCCATTCTGCTTTTAATAGATTTATTGCAGCAGGAGAAATTGATTTACGTATGTACTCCCTTCTTGTAATTGATCTAATCGACAACCCATCCACAGATGCAAATTTTTAAAGAAAAGAAAACTAAATTTCAGAGTCAAAATAGCTGTTTTCTGAATCTATGAGCAATTTTTTATTTCCCGGGAAAAAAATAGTTTAAATTCCCGGGACGGGAAATCCCGGGAAAAAACCCTACCTAGAAGTCATATTTAAGACTTCAAATTACTTAAAGTATTCACTACGTTTTCAAAGATAAAAGTAAAAAATAAAGTTCATAAATTGAAAGAAGACTTAAAAAATTTAAGTTTTAAAATATGAGGCAGTTGTGGGTTTTGCTCAGATATTAGCCATTTGTGGACCGACCTGGCTGAGTTTCAAAAGCAAACCTTTTTCGAAATATATGTGATATTAATATATTACATTCTAGTCCACAACATATCTGGGCCATTTGGAAAGCCTAATTCAACCAACTCGCGGACATACAAATCGACGGACGGACATCTTTAAATCAAATCATTAGGGTTGAGAAATATATTTACTTGGGTCTAAAATCCACATTATAAAAATTATAAATGACAAGTGATGAAGTTAAACGTGGAATTATGGAAAAAAATAAAAACTTAATTTGCTTTGTTTTAAGCTTCCTCAGGTGTGTTGAATTCACACAGGACATATACGAGAAAATATGTATGTATGTATGCGTAATGAGAATAATTTAGAGAAAAGAGAATACTTTGGTAAATTTAATTTTTTTGTATTTGTTTATCTTTATTACTGTGTTTATTTTTAAAACAATTATTTAAATAATTATGATAAAGACACATTTGCTTTTAGTTGTGCTTTTTGCTTTTTTTTGTTAAAACTAAAATATGTATATTATAATTATACATACAGTGCATAACGGATATAAGAACATCGACTATAAAAAACTGCTTGTTAATAGTTATGGCGGAAACACCATGTCTTTTTCAAAAACTTTCAATATAAAAAGTGCATATTCTGTAAAAGAAAAATAGGAAAAAAAACTGATGTAAGACATTGATTGACAAAAAGTATAAGAAACAGTTTTTATAAGAAATTTTTGAACTGCAAGTCTTTATTTACTTACACAAAATATTTTAAAACGCAATTCTGTTTCACTTTGAAACCAAAAAAATCTTAATATGAAAAAATTTCTTATACCATTAAAAACCTTATAAGAAATATGTTCGTAAAATTTTAAGATTTTCTGATATGCGTTATGTACTGTACTGTATTTAAATAAATTTATCGTTAAAAAGCCTTGTCATAATTTTACGAAACAACAATGTTTTGAAAATATGTATCTTAAATTTAAAAATACATATGGGTGATTTCATGTCAAGTGACCCAATTTTTAAATCGATGTCTTCCGATTTAGATGAAATTTGCACCAAGGTTAGTCCTATTGGATAGTAGTTTAGACACAAATTTTCAACAAGATGGGGAGGAGGAAAAGACATAAGCTTTCTTTTGAGCAAAAAAAAAAAAAAAACATTCCCGCTAAAAAAAAGTTTTAAATTTAAAAAAATTTTTTTAAAAAAACAAAAAAAATTTTTTCAAAAGATTGATCAAATAGCTATCGAAGCTACTTGGGACAAATTTTGCTAACACCAGTAGGTAATAAGTTACATGGATGAAAACACCTGTGTGGCCAAAATGTCAAACTTTGACCCCATCTAACTCAGAAACTCTAAACTACTATCCAATAGGAATAACCTTGGTGGAAGACATGGATTTATAAATTGGGTCACTTGACATGAAATCCCCCATATGTATGTATATTTACATTCATTTTTTTATCACATATTTTGTTTTAAGAGAAAAAGTTGCATTTATACATAATTTGGGCACCGTAACATTACGTTTGGTTCATCCCACAGCGCCAGTTCTGCTTACCAAAAGTGGCCCACCACACATTTCAGAGCCACAAATTTCCACAAAATCGGGGTAAAAAATAACGTAACAAACTTTTTATCCTTAAACAAAGCTATAAAATTTTAACAAATTAAAGACCTCATCTTGTCGAGCAATTTTTTGTAATATGAATAAAAACAATAGATTTTTAGAAGAGTTAAAGTACGGCCTCTACGAAGCAATAATGTTTTATTCAGAAAGTTATAGGAAATATATTAAACAAACATTTTGCTATCAAGATCTTATGTGGATAGAAATATATGTTTTATTTGTTTATTTATAATTTATTTGTTTGCTAAAGGTATTATAAAAAAAATCACTCAACAACGTTACATAAAAAATGCATTAATTGATAGCGAATTTTTGTTTTGGGACATTGTCAATGCAGACTAACTATTTAACTGTTACTATTATTTTTGTTCATTTTAATTTATTATAAACTAGTCTTGCCAGCACAGAGTTAATTTTTGACTAACCATATAGTCGGAGAGGCCGAAATTGCTTTTCTGCTTCCTATTGGTCCAAGAATTGAGAAAAATATAATGCCTGTGTGTTTTAGTTATGTAAAACGATCTACATATATTTAAAATTTCATATAAATTGATAAGATAGTTTCGGATAGGCAGAAATTTCCTATCTGCCCCTTCATACTCTTAGCTTTGAAAAAAATATAAACGCTTGAAAAAAATATAAACCCTATGTGTTTTATTTACGCTGATCTATCTATGATTCAAAATTCATCAAAATTGGTTAGATATTTTCGGAGAAATATGGGTGAAGTTAAATATGTCGAACTAAATATGTTTCGACGTAACATATTACGTCTTCACATATTTAAAATATGTTTTTCGTATTTGGGACAATTTTCCAAATATGTTTTAATATTTAGAATAAAAAGGTCAAATAAAAAATTAAATTAAATAATATTAATAAGAAACTATTAAATATGTTTTCGGATTTGTGACATATTTACAATATCAAGTAAAGTACAAAAAAACCAGTCAGTTGTATTTAATCTGAATCAACATTTTGTTTTTTATTTTTTTTTATTTTTCTTTAGCAGGTGTATCTGTTTTGGGTTCTGGAGCCTCTGCGTCCCTATTTTTATTCTTTTTCTTCTTCTTTTTCTTTTCAGAAGTTGTTGGAGTTTCTTCTACCTCCTGAATTTTCTCTTATATCTTTTCCTTTTTGACGGGGGTGGAAACATCAGCGGCAGGCTCGGAGTGTTTACTTTTTTTACAGAAAGTGTACTGTCAGCCTTACGTTGATAAGTAAACACCTCACTTTAGCTCTTGGTCCTAGTTTTGAAAAAAGCCTATGTTTTCCATTAAATCAAAATCGGTCCAACTATTTAGCCGATAAAGTGTAAAAACGCAAAAGTCACTTTCGCATTCAGTGAGAGGACGGTCAAGAGGACAGATAGACTGGAGGGTAAACAGCGTACTTACGTTAAAATGACTTTTGTTTTTCTTTTGAGTATGGTCACTTTTGCATTGATAGACCTCTCCTTAAACGATAATTTATATTTTCTTAGTATAGGAAGTTTAGCGCCCCTGGAACCGACTCTAAGCCCTTTAGTGGACCCTTTATAGCCTTTGTTTGTGAGGAGGTTCCATTCTTTATTTTGTTGAAAAAAGTATTATAATCACACCGTCAGTTCCGGAGATTACCTCTTACAAACATGTAAATATACAAACTTTTCAGCTTTATTATAATAGCTAGTATAGACAGACTAATCAAATGCAATGCAAAAAATAAAAGTTTATTAACCTCTAATCTTTTAAGTGATTTTGTTATAGTTTTGTTTTTGTATGATTTGTATTTAAGGTATGTTCACACTAGAGACCTGCATGAATGTTTCATTCATAGCAAAGCAATAAAAAACCATCCTCTAAAAATGTTATTTTGTGTATCTGCCTCCTTAGCATACACACAAGACCAATACATTACCAAACACAAGAGAGTTCACCAGCACAAATAATTCATTCATTCATTCATAATGGAATGAATGCACATTTTTCTTTTTTAATGGCATTCATGCAGGTCTCTCTAGTTCACATCTAACAAATGTTTGACGAAAAAAAAAAACAATCTGAAAAAGCGTGACCACTAAATTTGTCAATCATTAATCTTTTTTGATTTACCAAATTTTTCTATAAAAAAAAATCATAATCAGGGTTGTCACAGAAACCAATATTGTCAGAATTGGTTTTAAAACCGACAAGAAAAAATGCGTTGGTGTCATAGAAACCAATGTTATTGGTTTTATGTTCGAACTAAAATTAGTGTCGGTTTTAGGTGTCACAGAAACCAATGTTATCGGTTTTTTATTGGAAATAAACCAAGCAGCTTACAGCTCTTGTTTTTTTTATTGGAAATAAATATAGCTGCTAAAAAATTAATTTTTATTTAACAGTAAGATTCTTTCCATAGATAGAAGTAAATAAAATTGATAAATTGGTAAAATAGTATTTTTTGCATGTTTCCCGTAGTCTCCGGCAGCGGGCTGCTGCAAATTTGCAAAAGTCTTCTTCTCACTTTTTCTGCTAACAAGAAATATGCAACAACAGCAGTGGTCACTTTACTTATTTATAACGTTAAACAACAAATTTGTTTATATTTTTAATAAATTCGCTTTATAATTACATATTTTTACAAAACAATAAAATTACACAAATTAAAACAGCAAATGCAATGCAAGATCATCTTCCAATAACAAAAATGCTACAACTTCTGATGTCATTTTATTTTCTTTATAAGCACTTATCACCTTTTAGTTATTTGATATAAATTATTTTCACAAAAAACACTTTTGCTAATATTTTAATGAATAAAATATAATATTTTGTAAATTTTCTGCAAAAAAGTAAAAGAAAAAATAATAAAAATGTAAACAACAGCTGTTTCGATATTGGTTTTATTTACATTCGAAATAAACAAAACCAACTTGGTTTCGTGACACCAAATGAAACCAATATTGGTTTTAAAACCGACAATTAGCAAAACCAATATTGGTTTCTATGACAACCCTGAATATAATGTAATTTAAAAAATTTAATTGGTGCTTGACCTGGCAAACGTTGTGTGAAATTGAACACATTTTTGATCAAAATAGTGTTTAGGTGTAGGACGACAAATAATTGTTAAGTGTAAACATAACTGGGATAGACAATATACCTAGATAATTTGTGTTAAATAAGTTAAAAAATTAATTAAAAGCATCAACAATTGAAAATAATGGTCAACAAAAAAAAAAAAAAACTACAGACATAATATTTTTATTTAAATGTATCATCCATATATGCATGCATATGTGTGTAATTAAAAATTTATTTTTAGCATTTTTTTATTCGAGTTTACTCATTTTTCACTTAATATTTTTTTAAGATTTTGGGGGTTAATTCATATTTTATTGAGAAAGGTTATTTATATTTTATTGTGCTGACAAACATTTTTAATTATTAGTCATTGCGCCAAACAAAAACGAATACTGCAGTAAATATCAGTGATGCCATTAGGATACGAAAGATAAATTTTTCGTATCTTTTGTTGGCTTCAGGTACCATGTATAATCCTGACATTTTTCGTATCTTTTGAATCTGTACGCAAAATGTACTAAGACTTATTAAGGGCTAATAAATCAATGCAAGCTAAACTCTCCTTTCGGTTTAAAATGTGAACAAACCAGCAAATCTACAAATCAGTAAACATATAACCCATCTCTAAACGCTTAAAATTGGGCGTTTAAACTACCAATACAACAAAACGAATTTGACAACATTTATTTATTTTTTAAACAGCATGTAATATATGGGGCACTTATTTACAGCTGTTGAGTTTAAACTATATATGAATTCAAGCTTAGTTCAACTAAACCAGCGTTTAAACGTTCATTGATTTATTAGCCATAAGACTGTAACCGGCTCCATACTAATACAATAGCAGCTTTAATAATCGTGAAAGAAAACATTAAGGACGTTTCAACATACGATCCACCTAAATCGAGGATTACTAGTCGTGCGGAGTTGTTTTGAGGAAATATGAACATCTTTTTTATTTTCAGGAAATTAATATCATGTAGTGTATGTATGTATCATTGTCAGCAGTTTAAGTGCATTGCCACACAATGAGTAATTTGTTTATTAAACTTCTAATATTACTTTCTTTGTTTATGATTGCCGGCAATGTTTAATGAAGTATCAACTTCATTTCTATGACCCAATTATTCTGCATTCTTTTGGCGTTGAATGATACATGCATACACTGCATATTAGTATATAAGTTTAGCTCATAAGAATATACGAGTGAGTTAATAAAGAGAATTCGTTAATTAAGGTTCTAAAAACGTTAGGTACGCTTTTTAATCAACTATTATAATCAACTGTTTGGTATAATCGCCTTAGTATAAACGCCTTGACTCGGATATTAAGTTTTACAAAAACGAATTTGTTTTCATTATATCCAAAGATAGTAACATATAATTAATTTTAAAGTTTGCTTGCTGTATTTTTAAAAATTACATACCAAATTTTTATGACTTAAATAAATATAAAAATTATTTTATATGATATCACTTTCTTTATAATATTCATTAAATAGGAAATAAAAATGTTTTGTTAATTTATGTTAAAAGTTAAAAATGGATTTTAAAATTTTTTCAAAATGAATCTTTTGGAAACTTAAATGTATTTTTCTCGAAATTTCAATGGCAACACTGGTAAATATGGACCAAATTAAACATGTTTGGATTTTAAATTACTACATCAGTTGCTTGAATATACACATTTATGTGATGGAAAAAATTAAGCAAACGAAACGATTTAAAAATGATATCTTTTTCAGTACATTAAGCAATTGATTTATAATACATTTTCTGCACGCAGAGAAAAAACATGTTTAAATATGGTCACCTCCAACAAAACTATTTTTAAAGAAAATTTTAAAAATATTATGTTTAATATAACCATATTATTGTCATCTACAATCATATTATGGTTGAATTAGTCCTCCATCAAGAAGCTACAACCATATTATGGTTGCTTCTAAACATGTTATGGTTAAATATGACAATAATTTGTTTTAAAATTAACAATAGTATTTTCCTCTTTTCCAAGAGCAACATGCTATTAAAAGTGTTAAACATGTTTTATTTTTTTTTAGACATAGCATGTTCGGAGACAACCATAATATAGTTGTGGCTTCTTGATGGAGGACAATTCAACCCTAATATGGTTTTCGGTGACAATAATATTGTTAAATTTATCATTATATGTTTAAAATTTTCTTTAAAAATAGTTTTGTTGGAGGTGACCATATTTAAACATGTTTTTTCTCTAGGTGTGCTATTTACTGACTATATTCTTTAAAATTTTGCATTATATATGTAGTTAGTTAAACTGTATGTATTTTAAACAAAAAATTCATCACACCTTTTAAAAACGATTGATTTTCATCACAAACTTGATAGATTTTTCATACTCAAAACTATAGACTTAAAGAAATTTTTTAAAAAACAATTAAATTAAATTTGTAAAGTTGACACAATCCTTTCCGATTCCATTAATAGTTATAGCTTTATTGTAGTAACCATTTTATTTTAACTTTTAGTAGTTTTTAAATATCTGAATATCTAAGAAGGTTTCCCATGTCATTAATAGTACATAATTAAACAAATAATTCCAAATAACAAAATATATATTTGGAGATAACTTCCCATTTCAGCTGTCAAGCCGTGTTATTTAATCTCGTTTCATGCAAACATTGTGCTTATATAGTCTGTGTATTTAGTAATAATGCAATGGTTATTGTAAACACAATTAGAACATGTAAATAAAAAAAATTTGCAATAAAAACAAATGGATTTAGTCGATTAAAAAAAGGCGACAAAAGTTACCATTAAAGACCACTACAGCAACATAAGCAAAACAAATTTCTAATTAACACAATCACAGAGTTAAGTTTTATTTACAGTTAAGCTAGTTTTCTCCCTCTTTCTCATCTTATCGTATTCTTTGATAGTAAAGGCTAGATTACACTATCTCACAAGTCTTACGTATTCCATAATACTTTGTGAGATAGAAATCTAATAAGTTTTGTTGCGACTGTCAAAAAATCTAATTTAATATAACAGTCTGTGTTCACACCATCACACAAAGTATAAACACTCACACATGAAATAAAATGCAACCCTGATCCAATGAAAAGTATAATTGTTTAGAAATTTTTCAAAAAACGATGAAGTCGTATGGGATGTCAAACTTTTTTCTATAATACTTGTCATTTTCATCACACATGCATTCACACTATCAGACTTTTACATATTACTTGAGTTTTTGACATGTATTAATACAAAGTATTATGGTGTAAACTAGCCTTAAGCAATAAATAGTGGGAGATTTTAGAAAACGCAAAAGTAAATCTGCAGCTTAAAAATATTTTATATATCATTGTTGGTAAAGCAAATTATTTTTTTTATTATGTAAAACCTGTTTGTATCAAATTTTCATTGTTAAAGATTGCGAATAAAGATCAATTACAGTTATGTGGAAAAAAAAACAAAGAAACTTAAAAAAAATAATTTAATATCAAAAATTTTTCAAACGTTCAAAGCTATTTAAAATGAATGTGCCTAGAATGTGCACTCAAAAAAGTGATTATCATATAAATTTTTCAACACAATCCAATGTTTTTCACCTGGAAACAACACACAAGATTTTATAAAAATTCGTTATTATAGTCTTGGGATTCTTAAGATCCTTTGAGTAATAATTTCTAATCGAAGTTATAATTTTTTTTAATCTTTTTAAAATTTCCAAATATAGTGATGCTTGTTACTTCTAAAGTGAATAGGTCAAATTTACAACACTTTTGATAAACTACCCACGTTGTCAATCTAGTTGCAACAAATTCAATCTTGCACCTAATAGACTTTAACCCAAATATAGTGTGCACAATGTACAGAGGGCTTAATGAAATGCATCGAAAATGCACACATAAATGTTGCAAATCTCTTAAACCGCCTGTTAGTAAGTTGTCTAATCGTCTGCTAAGCAACAACTAAAAAAACCCATGTTTTTTTATTATTGCATGAGAAATAAAAAAGAGTTCAAACACAATAAAAACCACAAAAGTGTGCGTTTTTGGACAGATTATGATGGGTATGGTAAAATATTATGCAACCTGTTGTAGTAAGTTGTTTTGCGTTAAAAGAGCAACAAATAGATACACATTAAATAAATCACTAATTGAAATACTTTTTTTTTAACTCATAATTGAAATTACTTATGACGAAATTTGGTTTTACAAAAAGCCAGCAAATTGAACTGTGAGCATGAACTATGGGAAAATATGTGTGAAATATAATTTAATTTATGTGTATTCATTTTTAGTTCATTTAGATAAGTCAACAATAATGCAAAGAAAGTGTCTTAAAACGGAAGCTGTTAATAAACGTGTTAACAAAAGAAAATCGAATGTGATACAATTAAAAAAAAAAAGATAATTAATATGCAGCTAATGGAAAAAGTTTTGTTGAGCTGTTTTAAGGGTTTTGTTTAATCTACATATAGTTGAAAATACATATAGCTCTTTTATTATTTGGTTTTTTAGTGATCCATTTCGTTTGAGATCTAGTTTGTTTAAGGTATATTTTGCAACTAATGGTGCTTTCTTTTCTGACAAAAATGTTCCATGTATGCTACCATTCGCGGGTGTTGCACAAATAAATGGTAAATATGTTCCATATCATACCCTTTTCGCAGCTGCATTAAGTACATTTTTATGCAAGCAATGGTTGAAATATCTAACTTTATTCTTGTGTTTGCTTGCAATTGGTTTTATATAATAAAAATTGTTGTTCAACCTTTTTTGAAAAATTTTTTTTTATCTTTTATACAATTATGGCGCAAAATTTTCAACAACATTTGCAACAACACAAATTTAATGTTGAAAATCGCTTCAACCGTGGTGAATATCGATTATTATAAATTTTGCATTCAATATCTGACTCGCTTAAGCCTCTCTCTCACACACGAGATGTTTTTTACATCTGAATTTTCAACTCATTTTAAATACACAAACGTAATTCTGCATGCCTGTCGAAATTGTTGTTTTGCAGAAGGTTTATTATAATTTGGTCACAAACGTACATGTTCTTTGGTTCTGACATAGGCTTTCTTTTTTCCCATTTCTTTTGCAGAAACCAAAGTAGTTCTCGATTTCCGGAGAGAAAAAAGTGAAATGTCTCTCCCTAACTCTAATTAAAATATTTATTTACATTGAATGAAAAAAATTATATTTAAGCGATCCATTGTTGAAATTATGCTTAAAAGAAATACGAAGCCGTATTCGGTCCCAAAAAATATATATAGCTTTGCGATCAAGATTGAAGGTCTTTAAAAATTTGAAGAAATAATCTGACATTTTTTCTTATGCTATGTTCGCACGACAACGTTTTTTCGTAATAAGCTCTCTCAATCGTAATTCACAGCCCAATAATGATCCAAATTAGATAATCCGTCATTTAAAATATTGAGGGCGAATAATGCACATGACACGTAATAAATTTTGAATAACTATGCCAACTGCAAACAAATCATTGTTAGCATAAATTTTTATCGAAGGCTGTCCAAAAATAAATAAAAAACATTAGTAAAAAACCTTAAAAAGTTGTTTTTTGTGAAATTTAAAGCAAAAAATAAAGAAACAAAATATGAATTGTTGAAATAATATTTATAAAATATTAATATCCAAAGCAAAAAAAAGTCCATATGTGTAAGAAGAAGAGTGTTGAATTAAGAATATGGCGTGTGAACAGCGTAATTCGCATTTTTAGTTCGAAGAACGAACAACGTAATCCAAAATGCCGTGGGAACATAAATTAGGCTTATTATACTTGTTTTTTTAATATTATTTGAATTATATTGTTGTCTTATAAGTATTTAATACTAGATACCCGGCGCACAGTACTTTGTGCCAAATACAAAAATAAAGTGAAACAATGTAGTTCCAATGTTTAAAAAAATTACTGTACTGAATTCGAATCTAAATAAATTACATGTAGGAAGAACCTATTTTTATGTTAAATGCGTTTCGCCGCTACTAGACGTCGCTAAACTTGTCCTAAATTTTAATAAAATTTTACAAGAAAAATTAAACTTAATTCATGTACTAGGAAAAAAATTATTAAAAATTTATTTTAAAAAAGTACCACAATTTTAAAGTTAGTATTTGGTAAAAAAGATATTCTTCTTTGATAAGAGCCCACACTTTATTTTTGATGGACAAATAAAAAAACTGATTGAATACTTTTTTCAATTTTCTCTGCCGTTTAATAAACAAAGTGTCCGCCATTAAGAATCAAAAGAGATACTAACCACATTTTAGTTCTAACTTAAGATATATGATCTTTTTTAGAGGCCCAACACGCATTTATTATTTTTTTTTTAAGTACTTTAGATTAAAAGTTATAATTATTTTTCTGTACAATAAAATAAAGAAATTAACTCCAAGAAAATTTCTACCGTTATTAGACATTATTATAAAGCCATAAAATAATTTGTTTTGCAATACATCGCTACAAGAAATTTAAAAAAAGTCAACATTATAAATAAATTATGCTCTGGTGGCAACTCTTAGATAACTGTAAAACGGAAGGAATTTTTGTTTAGTTAATACCTTTCGCTTTTGTTAAGCTAATTGAGGAGGTCCATAACAAAACGCAATAATAACATGAATAAATACTATGATTCGGACAAAAAAGCAATAATTCCAAATTTGCTATCTAAATAACTTTAAAACAAACTGTCAGATAAAATAATATATTTGTGATTAATATTATTTTTTGTAGACTATAATACCTCAATAATTACTTTTTAAAAAAATTATGTGCTACTTACTTAAATTAAATTCTGTCGTTTATCAAAAAAAATGTTATGGTGTAATTATTGCGTTTTGTTATGGACCTCCTCATATGCTCCGTTACCCTTACTGTTGATGTAAAGAAAAAAATTTACCACATTTTGAGTTTAAGTGTCATTTTTTGTGCTTTTTTCCGAACACCAAATTGTATTTGCTTTTTATATTTTTGTATGAAATATTTTAATTAATTATGAAATATTCAAATTGTTTGTATCATTGAAAAATCCTTGCTAGAATTTATAAAAAATTAAGTAAAGGGAGTTTTTTTTGGAGTGATACAACTTTGAGTTGGCATCACTGCTTTATTTACACATTTACATTTACACTAACACCACATTGCGCCTTCTACGCGCCAGCCATGGCGACCACATGGCCGAAATCATATTTAAACATTAATGTCATAAAATTTTCTATCCAACAATTTTGATATTCATTGATATCAAAAATATATTACTATGTTTTATTATGATTTAAACTTGTATCACTCTATAAAAATCACCTTTTACATCAATTTTAACATTATATTTAGATAGATTTAGTAATTTTCAACAATTCAACATAAAAAGTGTTGCCGAATTGTGTTTTTGTTTAAAAGGATATATGGGAGGTACATGAATCCTTTGACGGTTTTTTTCAAAACTTTAAATTTTGTTTATTATTATCAGATATACCTTCATGCAAAATATTATTAGTCTGGGTCAACTCCTTCTATTTTTGCACAATTTTGTTCTACATCAAAGTATTGTGCGGCGTGTGCTACAACGCTAAAAAATAAACACATTTTTTATCTGAATAGGGATATAATAATGTTTTAAAATTCGTTTAAATTTGTTGATGGGGAGAGGCAAAGACTGCCCCCTACCTCCAGGGACCGCACCGGTTATAAGTGATATCAAAATCACAATAGATTCCGAAAAAGCACTTCAATACGAATATATTTATATATGACAGTATAGGTCTTTGTTGACTCTAACATGAAAAGTTTTTGAGTTTAGATTTTCTGTATAACTGTTATTTACGGTCCCTGCCTATTTCCCCTAGTCGTCCTAGTCTTTAAAAAATATATAGGCTAATACCATCTTCACAAAATTGTTTGCACCACATCTGTTGGATGCTTTCAGAGTCTGCAACGGACATACACACAAAAGTAGAAACATTTTTATAGTTTGTATCCACTAGATTAATCGAAGAATTTTTCGGCAATAAAAATTTGGTACATACATTTCAATTTCAATTTCATAGGACGAAGCCTATTGAAAATGTTAAAAATAGGTCCATATTTTCACTTGACCCCCAATAAAAACGGAGTAGTCTTTGTGTCATTAAACTATTTTTATGTTGTTATAAAGATTAAATTTGGTCCAAACATATCATATTGCAACATAAATGGTCTTAGCAATTTTTTTTTTTTAAATCGGTCCATATTTGACAAATACCACTTCCGAAAATAGCATTAAAAATTTACTCCACAAACACCATTAGCGTTTGTGTTTACCACAATTCTACCGAACCGAACACTTAGGAACGATATTTAGGCCCTAATCATGTAAAACGCAACGCAACGCCAAAGAATTACATTGAAAGCAAAAGCAAAGTCATAAATGTTTTGTAATTTTATTGTTGCTTTTTACAGAAACTACCACACAAGTTATGAGGCGTTTGAAATTTTAAAATGCAATGTGAATTTCTGTAGAAAACAATAACAAAATTACAACATATTTATGACTTTGTTTTTGCTTACAAAGTAATTCTTTGAAGTTGTGTTCAAACACTGATTTTAATCTTGTTTCGGTCTTTTATATATCTATATATATAATTTCCTTTAACTCCGGATTGAGCGTAGGGCCATAACATCTTTCTTTATGGTTTCAGTAATCGGTTAATTTTCGGACGAGATGAGTGACTGGCCCAGGTCGCCTAGTATGGTGGCAGGGCTGCTGTCTTAATTTGTGTTTGTTTTCCAGCCTATCCGGCTTCCATACTAACCCAAGACTGTATTTTGTCATTAGATATTTTCCTCTAAGAACGGGTGATTGTAGATAAACCGCCATTGATCGGTCGTTTCGGTCTTTTGAGTGCATTAAAAACTGTATTTTTTGCAGACGGGTTTTTCATTTTTTCAATTATTTCTAGTACAAATGAATTGTTATCGTATTGTTTTTTGTTTAACTCATTTAATATTAAAATTTGAAAATCGATTAATTCCTTACTCGAACAAAAACACAAGTCAAATATTTGGATGCTCTAATACATTTATAGATTTACTTAAACAGAAAAAAAATTATTTTATACACTGTGGGGTAGGGTGTATCATATGGTCGGGATTGACCGACTACACTTTCTTGCTTGTTTTAGAAAAGTTACAAATTTGCTAATATCTTTATTTCTATGTTTATTGGTTTAACAGATTAATGGGCTGACAAAGAAGTTGCAATATACAGGCTATACCCGTTTATTTCCCAAAAAGGACCGAATCTCAAAAAAGTACCAGACATCCATCCGCTTATTTTTCTAATGAACAACGATAAGTATTAAATTTTTTTTGGATCTCTTTTAGTTTTGGATATTTAAGGTTACCGAATCTACCCGTTTTGCCCTTTTATCCCCGCAGATTTTATTAAAATATATATTGTGCACTGCTGTAAGTAAATACCTTTCAAATAGTATATCTTTCAAATAGGTTGACAAACAGAAAAGGAAAGTGTTCTTTACTGTTTTACCTTTGCCGAATTATATTTGATTTGATTCTATTCAGTATTTAAATAAACTGCTTACAATAAATTCAAATGGGCCCATCCATAAGACGTAACGGTTGCGCAACAGTTACGTCTTACAAATGTGCCCATTGTTTTGTTTTAAATAAATTTCTAAATTTCCTACTCTGTCCTACTTTTAACCATTTTTATTACTGTCATTATTAATGTTTCTAAACTTTTAAAAAGGTATTACTCAATTAAAGCCAAATTTAAAAAAAAAAAAACACAAAAATTCTTATCTTATAGGTATGATTTATAAAAAAAACCGTAACTAATAATAATTTGTGCATACGCAGCTATAAATTAAATACTCAAAGCAACAAAAAAAAAAAAAACAGTTTTTAAGAAACTCTTAAAAACCTTCCACCTACAATAAACAAATTCATAGCCTGAAAACAAAATGAAATTTCAACAAAATTCCTTGCAAAAACTAATTCAACGCAAATAGATGGAATCAAATAAGTTTCAAACCAACCACAGATTCCATTATGCAACAGTTATCGCTGCCACCACCAACATGTGTTTGTTCTACGTAAAGAAAAACGATTAACAAGAAAATTTACAACCAATAACACCAGACTTTAACATGGAACATGAGCAAGGAATTCATTCATTCATTCATTCAAATTTTAAATTCACAAAGGCTTGTCATTGCTTTGCCTTCTTTGCTTATTTTTTGTTATTTTATTTTTTTAAAAGAACAAACGTATGTATGTATGGTGGTATCCACAAACAACCCAAAATTTGGTATATGAAAATATAAAATATAATTTGCAATTTACCTTAAATTGAATCAACAAAAAAATTTTTGGAATTCAAGATACATGCTCTCTCACGAACACCAAACGCAGCTGTGATAAATGTTTTGAAGTTTTTTTTTTTTAACATAGAAATAATTCTTTAATAGATTCTAGAAACACAAGTTTTTCTTTCTATTTTAAGTATCATAATAATTATTTTATATATTTTGTTTTATGACCCATTAATAAACTGTAACTATTTATGAAACTTCATATACAAGAATTTTAATATTTTTTTGTGAGATAGGTACGAATTTAATTAATAATTTATTACCGAGACAGGGACTAAATAAAATGAAGTAAAGAAAAATTGTTAAACGAACATACAAATTTAGAATGTCAGACAAATTTTGACAAATTTTATCAGTGGCGACATGTTGAGCAGACAATTTTTCATGTTGGTTGGCGGAAAACATAACATATTTTTTTTTTTTTTTAATAATAATTAGTAGTGTCCGACCGAACGTTTGCGTTCGGTTACGGAGTTCGGCCAAAAATTATGTTCGGTCTTCGTTCCGTTTTCGCCGAAACTTTTACCGAACACCGAACTTTTTTAAGAAATTACATACAAACATATTTATTTTCATGTGTGTAAATGAAAATTCTACGAAAGTTAATGAAGAAGTGTAAAAAAACAGGACGAAAAAAATGTTGAAAAAGAAATATGTATTTGAACCTTTAAGTGCCCAAAGTACAGGTATATTTTAATAATTTCAGTCTATTTATAAATCTTAGGGCTGTGACCAGAAAGATCTTTTTAGCACCACCAACCAGCGTTGCTAGTGAGCAGTTATTTAGTGCTGCTTGACAACTTTATTCAGACCGAAGAAATTCTACGACTAAATCATGAGTTTTCCGCCACAAAAAGCTTCGGATTATCTCAATGTAGCGATTTCCATTGACCGATGATACCTCAAATTTGGACCCCCTTTACTTTAAAAAGTAATTTATCGATTCATTTTGCATTTTAAAGACGCGTGTACACTAGGGGTGTAACCAAATTTTGGCCCAAGCACTACGCGATAGCGAATATTGTGTTATTTACGAAAATAATTTGTTTGGGTCGTTTGAAAATAAAAACCTCACTCACAAAAGCAAATTTCTAAAATCCATTAAGAAAAAAATTTAATAAAAAAATTTTAAATATTTTATTAATAAATGAAAAAAAGTTAAAAAGTTTCTTAATTATTAAAGGCTAAAGTTTTTGGCTAAATGTATAAGTACAAATAAAAATAAAAAAAATACATTTCCAACTTTACCGCGTTTTGTGAGTGACTTTTTTTTAAAACCGCGAAAAATTAATAACATTTTTTTTTAATAGTTTTAAATGGAATATTCGACTTTGCTAGGGCCATTCTGATATTTGCAAAGAATGGGAATAAGGTATTCCCCTAATGTACACAACATGTTTTTTACATCTGACTTGTTAAATTTTCCACTTCAAAATACATACATGCGTGTGTTACCTTTATAACACTGCTTCTGTACAAGTCAGATGCAAAGTCATCTGACAAAATTTCAATTAGAGCATGCTCTATTTTCTTCTGACAAACCATCTGACATCAGCTGTATCAGAAATCTATGCCAGGAAGAAATCGGCAACGGCGGTAAGCTACTGACGAAATTATTAGCCGGTTGAAGTTAATATTTACAATACCGATATATGTATTATCATTTTACCATTGAATAGAAATTATGCACGTTAACTATTAAAAACAAATTTTAAGACGGCTGAAGTCTTTTACGGCGCAAATAAAAATTTTTGTGGCGGCAGCACGCTATTTTGAAACCGAGAACTACTTTGGTTATTGCAATTACATTCTTTTTCCACAATTAAGAAAATATCCTTCTACATAAATTCTTGTGTTTCGACCCCTACACAAAGGAGCAAATGTCAGCTCGTATTTTAAAGTTACAGGTATTAATCGTATTTTTAACTTTTTTCCAAAAATAAAAGTTCAAAATATTATAACTATAATAACTTTACTCCTTGTTAAGCGATTTTCCAAATTTAATTTTTTCAAATCACAATACTAATTATTTTTTCAAATATGTAATACTGTTATACTAAGGTGACTTTTTTACTCTGGAAAATCATCGTGAATTCACGCCATTTCACAACCATTTTTGTCTTAACGATTGTTTTTTTAAAAAAATTTAAAATTTGATGAAAACTTTTTGTTCGTAATAGAGAGGGGCTGTAAAGAAAGGAATTTTTTGTTTTCGATAATGTATACAAAACGTCCTTTTATTCGAAACAAATATTACGAAAATCGTAATACACAGTACAAATTGTTCGAATTCGTAAATGATTTCTTTCGAATCGAAATATGCAGTGACCCCCCAGGTTAAGCGAATTGAACAGATCCTATAGAACACAAATACTTAGTTTGAATTCATTTTAGATTTCCGGTCCGGCAAATAGTAAACCTATATAACCTATTAACAGCCGGGATCAAACTTAGAACCAAACATTTTTAATGACGCCAATCGTGAATAAATTTCCCTCGAACCTCTGTTCTTTTAATGCAGTAACTTTTAAATGGTTAACTATAGCAAGAAAATGTATACATTTCAAATCGATAATTAAATTCTAACGCGTGCCTCATTGGGATATAATAAAGTTATTAACTTGTTTAAAGTGGACAGGTCCTTATTTTCTGACTTCAAAGTTTTTAAATCAGACCCTCTTAAAACTTTTGTTATTTTGGAAAATATTAGAATTTTTTTTTTATTAAATTTGTTATGCCGAAAAATTTTGGAGTCGTAGTCGCAAGTTTTTTTGGGTACTTCGACTCCCACTCCGGTACAAAAACCTCAACTCCGACTCCACAGCCCAGTTTTTTCCGCTTTATCAATAAACATGCGGGCATGTTCTAGAAATCGAAATAAAGCTAATTTTAAATCGAGTAAACTTAAAAAACAACCCTGTACTGAAAGTTCATACAAATATTCCATTTTATCTACTTCATTCTTTGAGAAAAAACTACGGCCATTTTGTTAATAATTTAACTTAAAATCTCATTCGATTTCGATTTTAATTTCACTTCATTTTGATTTCTAGCACATGCCCGATAAACAAATTCTTTAATTTTATCAGGTTCATCCACAATCAAATAATACAGGTAGCATCGTTACGGCAAAAAAATACAACATTACAACAAAAATGGAAATTTATCTCAGCTTACGTGAAAAATTATTTTAAACAAAAACCAAAGCGTGCCGCTGAACGTGATAAAATAAATAAATTTTTATTTAATTATGGTCAATATCTTATTTATTTTTAATTGATATCATCCAAAACTTTAATTAAAAGCACTAATCATAACAAAACTTGCTACGTTTTTTGTTTTGACATAAAGCTTCGTACAGACGGTGCACACTGGTTCATATTTTGAGAAGGCGGCCAAAATTATTTTTTTTTTTGTTCTCCGATTTTAAAATTTTTTTATTCATGTGAAAGTAAATACTAGTGAACCTCGGGAGCCAAAAAATTAAAACCCTATTTCAACTATTTCATTGAGAACATGGGTGGTCCGAAATGGACTTTCTCAATATTTGGTTATAGTTTTGAATTTCTGAGTCAATTTTTGAAGTTGAAATGCTCATAACTTTTTTGTTTTTTAAGATTTTTTGACAGAGTAAGTTTTGTGTATTAGTTTATTTTATTAGCTATACGTGGTTTAAAGCATTAAACTCTGCGACCTCTAGAACTGTTTAATTTTTTTTTTTTTTTTTAATGTCAAAATTTCCCGGAAATTTCCTACTTTATAGAGCATAAGTCCTGAGCGTCAAAATGCGTCAAAAAAAAATCTATACTCTCTTGTAGTCCAGAATCTAACCTACATTTCTATACCCCATTGTACGCACATCTGGATACGGCCTTGCGAACTACAGCAATTTCTGTGACCCAAGGTAAGATATTCGGTTCAAAAAATAAGTCCTGCAAGGAAAAATTACTGAAATTAAAGAAGGTGAATCTTAAAGAATTTTTGACAAATAAAGCAGTTCAGGCCACATAAATTATCTAGCACGTCAGGTTATCAATTAATTTGGAGAAGGTAAAGGTATTGCCATTGTTATGAACTTATTGTGGGTGAACGGATGCTGCAAAACGAATAGGCGACATAAATAGACTAACACGTTAGATTTCTGAGTAAGTTAAAAGGTTAAACATAAGTAAATAGCCGCAACATAAACTACATAGTTTAATTACCTGAAAATTGCAAATTAATTTAAAAAAATGGAAGAACAGGTAAATGGTAAAAAAACTAGCACGCAGTTATATTTTACGTGAAAATTACCTACATGTTACCTGTTAATTTATTGCCGGTATGTTATCCTTTTAAAAAGTGTGAAAACAGGGGTTTTTTATGTTTCAAAGAAATGCTAATAAAAGATTAAATTTGTATTGAAAAAAGGGTTTTTATGTTTTAAAGAAGCAGTAACAAAAGATCATTTAAAAAAACTTCTATCAAGAGTATAAAAGTGCATGCATTCATAATTTTACCTTCATTATTGTTTAAACAATGGCTAAGTTCAGTTATAAAGTTCTCGCAGATATATATTTTTAACAGAAAGATGAACAAGATTTTGTGTTACACATAATGAATAATCCATTCTTTCATAAGATCCATAGGATAAAAATTTTTCATTAACATTAAGAAAACGGTACCTTAAATGTTCTAGAAACAAGAAAACGTTTTACTTACGCAACGAAAAATGGCTACCAAATGATCTGATTTTTAAGAAGCTGTCAATAACTGCTAAGGAAACTGGAAAAGTGGGTCGGCCCGCAAAACAAATTGACAATTGCAGTGAAAGATCACGAAGACGCAAGCTAGCAAATATCAATAAAGAAATTTCTCATAGTATGATAAAGGATTCATTTCTGCATCAAATTCAACCAACGCAAAATAAGAAAACAAAAATTGCAATAATTGAAAAAATAGTGGAAGCGAGCCCTAAACGCACAAAGAGGATTTTAAAAAGTATGCCTACACCAACTGAAGAAATGAAATTTACTCCAGAAGAAGCATTTGCACTATTTTTGGATTTAAAACGGACAAAAAATCAGTATACAGAACAGCGAAAGCGAACCAATAAAATAAAATAAAATACACATACATCTCAAACCAAAAATAAAAGTTGAATTACCTTAAATGTTATCGATAGCCAAGAATGCTATTTGGGCATTTTTCAAAATATTCCTTTTCAGTTTTATCCTTATAACAACTCGTCTTTCCCAAAAACGCCAACCTTTGGCCCCTGTGAATATTGGGACTAAAAAATTTACAGGGGCCAAATATTGGCATTTTCTGACAGGATCTAAGTTCGACAATAAAAAATAAGTATCAGTTGTAAAATACAAGAGAAATAATGATAAATTATAAAAAAAATCATATTTGAAATATTTAACTTTTACACCGAAACTCAACAAAAAAATGAAAATGCTTTTTGAACTCCCCATAACTTTTGCTCCTATCAGTCGAATTTTACGTTTTATAGCGCAAATTAAAGCCTAACATCGCACCTATCGAGCAAAAAAAATCGCATAAAAAAATACCGATCCAGTCAAAAGTTATGGAATTTTGACCGCCTTCTCGTAAAATTTCCCACTGTGCGGTGTTCAGATCTTACAATGATGTCAAAAAAAATTGACTAAAAATGTCTTGCAACTGTGTGAACATTGTACGCTATTTTCATTTGGCAGATGTGCTAAATTAATGCATCTGACAATGCACCATTGTAAGATCTGACCATCGTCTGTACGAAGCTTAAGATTGGACAAATATTGCAAGGGCAAAAAAACATCATCGGGCGTAATAATGCCTCCTGTTTATTTCATCATGAGTTCATCTGCAACGAAACGTCAAGTTTACGTGAGAGTACCTATCTATTCATAAGCTTGGTAAGGAAAACGGAACAGCTGATCCGCAACGTATACGTTAACGTAAGATTAACGAGGCCACCCTAAATGCTGCAATGGGCACTATGGAATTTTAACTATGCAACTTCTCATATATATATATATATATATATATATATATTTTTTTTTGAAAATTATTAATTTTTATTAAAGTTGTTAGCCATAAAACAGCGTTTAATTACTATATTAGAAAAACCAAAAATTTACAACATTTTTAAACACCCTTAAACAAAATATAAATCCATAACCAAATTGCATATATGAAAATTCTAATTTTTACAATGCTAAATTCAGTTTTGGCCAAATTTAAGTGTAAGCGTTTTCTCAAACATTGTGGGAGTGAATAACGTAATAAAGTTGCCAACCATAAATCCAAATATTTATTACCAATAACTTTGTTTTTTTTCTAAACTTTTTTTTGCTTTATTTGAATTCATAAATTTAAAAAAAAAATGTTTTGCATAAAAGTATGTACGTATAATTTATGCCAAGATTTTAAATGAAACAGCCAGTTAAAAGGACGGACAGACAGAGTAAGTAGTTTTAGATGAAAACTAATTTTCTTTAACAACGAAAGTAAAATAACAACTTTTATTAAAAAAAGTGTAAATTATACAAAATAGTTTTTTTTAATGCTAACGCGAAAAAAGTTTTTTAATTTTTTTTTTTTGGGACAGATAGTAGATAGATGGTTGTCTTATACTTTTATTTATACACACATCCATATATGTTTTTGTAACTACAAGATGTTATAAAATAGATATAGTACTTGTGAGGAAAAAAAGTAGTAATTTATGAAATGGGAAAGTTTGTTGCAAGAATAATAATTTATTAAATAAGTAATTTGTTACTTGTTTGTAACCTATATAAAAAAATTTTGAATGTGTGATTTAGAACAGTAGTGGGCAACCCTGCAGATAACGAGACTAGTCCATACATGCATGTAAAGAGTAGTCCATAAAGGAGTAGGATTACTCCAAAACTACTCCAAATATATGGGTAAAAGGTGGTCCATTTAACTTTATGACGTCCTAGAAGGGGACCATATAACCCACCGAAGTAGTCCCTAAACTACTCCATGGAGTAATAAAGTGGGTTAGTTTTAAAAGTACTCCATGTCATTACAGTATGGAGTACACTAAAGCGGTAGTTTAAGCATTTTTCATTTTTTACTAATCGCCTTTTATGGCGTGCCCTGTAGTCTATTATTGCTATTATTAAATATATTTACTTGGTATTTTTAATTTGTAATTGGGTGTAATTTTTACTGTCGTAGGTAGAGCGTGGGTTATTTCTTATAGGTGAAGATCTGGCGTTATTTGAAATTGCTTGGTTTTAAAACAAATAATGTAAAATTTGAATTTGGCATAAAAGTAATAATAATTCAGGCTGAATGTCCAGGTTTGTTTATGATTTTATGAATGTTCAATCCTAGACTCTGAGCTAAGTTAATTATTACTTTTATGTTAAAATAAAAAGGTAGAATATAAACAAATTCGATTTAGAAAAAAAATTATACCATCTAAACAACTGTTGATCCAAAAAAATACACAGTCTTCTCAACCAAAGTTACGGTTTGTTATTAGGAAAATACTTCCATAGTTTCATAAGGATTTTTAAGAGCTTAATAATGAATGGGACCAGATGGACTCCTACGATTTCGATAAATATGAGCATCATAAAGATTTAGAACCCGAAGTTTATTGGAAAAAGGTATGTAAGCTAAAGGATATGTTTCTAATATTCTACAAAAGTGATACATTTTATTTTATTTTTTCGACATCCAAATGCTTTAGTTAGGAGAATATTTAGCGCAATTAACAGTTGTAAAACTGATTTAACATCCAAATGCTTTCATTAGGAGAATATTTAGCGCCCTTCATACTTGTTAAACAGATTTAAGAAACAGACTGTTATCTATGCCATAAATGGTGCTTTTAATAGCCCATAAAATTTTAAATTGTAAAAAATGCATTTTATTAAAATAATACATGACATTAACAGTTGAAAAAGTTTTCAGGCATATATGCACGGCACGGCACAAAAATAAGGTGAAACAATGTTGTTCCAATGTTTAAAAAAATTACTGTACTGTATTCGTATCTAAATAAATTACATGTAGGAAGAACCTTTTTTATGTTAAATTCGTTTCGCCGCTGCTAGAGGTCGCTAAACTTGTCCTAATTTTTAATAAAATTTTACAAGAAAAATTAAACTTAATTCATGTACTTGGAAAAAAATTATCAAAAATATATCTTAAAGAATACCACAATTTTTAAATTAGTATTTGGTAAAAAGGACATTCTTCTTTGATATGAGCCCAGACTTTATTTAAAGTATGTATTAGTAATGCTCTGGATGAATCTTAAAAAAATGTTGCCGTAACTAAAAAAAAAGTAAAAAAAATTTTTGATGGACAAATAAAAAAACTTAGTGAATACTTTTTTCAATTTTCTCTGCCGTTTAATAAACAAAGTGCCCGCCATTAAGAATCGAAAGATAAACTAACCATATTTTAGTTCTAACTTATGCTAAGTTCACACTTAGGTTTTTAAGCGCGTTTAAGCAAATTGTTGATTTAGCTAATCAAAGCCGTTCACATTACATTTGAGATGATTAAGAAAAAAAACACACAACAAACACACAAAAAAATAACAAACAAATTTATATTTCTTTAAAGTATTAAAAGTGGATAAAAACACTTTTATAAAGTTGTTAAAAGATTATTTTAATCATTTAGATGAAATTGTGAAAATTTATGAATTATTTAAGGAAAAAAATAAAAACATTAAGCAGAAATCGTGGCCGGTTGTACACGATCATGTTGGCGATTCTACATTTGAGGTATGTTCAGTGGATTCTATGTGCTTTATGAAGTGATTTAGTTGTAATCATGTCAATTTGAAGTGATTAACAAATCACTTCAATGTATGCGTAATCAACTCGATTTTGAAGTGATTAGAGCTTAATCACGTTCGAACTGCTTAAACGCGTTTAAGAAGCCAAATGTGAACATACTATTAGAGATATATGATCTTTTTTAGAGGCCCAAAACGCATTTATTATTTTTTATAATTTAGTACTTTAGATTAAAAGCTATAAATATTTTTCTGTGCCATAAAATTATCCTTTTTTCTTTGTACTGTGTTTAAAAATTAACGCTCTAAAGAAATTAACTTTAAGAAACTCTCTATCGTTATTAGACATTATTATATAGCCCTAAGAAAATGCAGGTTGTTTTTGCAAAAAATATGAAAATCGTCAATATTTACTTTAATTTAAAAAAAAACTGAGTGCAACGTTTTTTCAGTTTTTTTTTTAAAGAATATATGCTCCGCTGCCCTCCGTTACTATTGATGTAAAGAAAAAAATTTGCCACATTTTGAGTTGAAGTGTAATTTTTTGTGCTTTTTCCGGAACACCAAATTGTACTTGTTTTTTATATTTTTGTATGAAATATTTAAATTATTTGTATCATATTTTAAAATACAAAAAACCTTGCTAGAATTTATAAAAAGTTAAGTACATAAATTTTAACATTATATTTAGATAGATTTGGTAATTTTCAACAATTCAACATAAAAAGTGTTGCCGAATTAAATTTAAAAAAAAAAGGATATATGAGAGGTATATTAATCCTTCAATGGAAGTTTTTCAAAACTTGAAATTTTGTTTATTATTATCATATATACCATCATGCAAAATATTATTAGTCTTGGTCAATTCCTTCTAATTTTGCACAATTTTGTTCTACATCAAAGTATTGTGCGGCGGCTATTCTTGACGAAACACATTCTGAACTTCCAATTCTGGGCCACTTTTTCGAGCATTTCCGGCCGTATGTCACGAATAACGCAAATAATGTTGGCTTTCAAGGCGTCAATTGTTGCTGATTTACCAGCATATACCAGTGACTTTACGTAGCCCCACCGGAAATAATCGGGAGGAGTCAAATTGACAACCTTGGAGGCTTATTGACAGGTACTTATCTCGAAATCAACCTTTTGGCATCATTTTGAAAAAAAAAATAAGGTCCGATGATGCCACCAGCGTGTAAACTGCACCAAACGGTGCATTTCTCAAGATGTTAAAGAGTCTATTGTGGATTGGTCACACTCTATATGTAAAAATTTTGCTCATTACCAAACCTGTGGTGAACGATTATGTGCGCTATAGAAATCACAAAGTAAATTTGCATAATTCGCAGGCCTGTTCTGAAAATCACATTTTATTAAAGTGATTTGAAATCACAAGAAAGGTGTTCTGGGCATATCATTTTGTGATTTCAAACGTTAAGCTACGTAAACATCTTTTTGAAACCACTTTGGCCCCTATTACGGTTTACAACTCAACTCAGTTGAGTTGTAATTAAGACAACTGGTTGTGATCAGTTGTAATATAGTTGTATATAGCAATATAGCAAAGTTAAGAAATTACAGCTCAACTGAGTAGAGTTGTAAACCGTAATAGGGGCCTTTGTTATTTTTGCGACTATTGTAAGATGACCGTCATAATAAATTTTCTAAATTAAATATTAAGGCCCAAATTTACAGTCATTAGTTTGCTAATAACAACCGTTTAACAAATAAAATATTGTTTTTGGTTAGCTATTAGGGTATTCATTCGGTTAACCGTTTATCGGTTAACCGATTAATTACTACCCGATTAACTAATCGGTTAATTTAAAATTGGCTTTTTTCGATTAACGATTAAGCCGGTTAATTTCAGTCGATTAACCGATGTAACAAAATTTTTGATTTTTAGTAATATTAAACCACATTTTTTGTGTTTTTAATTATGGGTGAGTTCCAAAACGCCAGTTGCGAACCAACTTGCTTTTTTAAATGCATTCTACAATGCAATCAACTAAAATTTTACAACTTTATCTGTAGCAAAGTTTATTTTTTGCTGCCAAAACGTAAGCGCACCAAAAACGTTGTGTTTAGAAATATTTTTTCATACAATATATTTCCTTCAAGAAATTCATTCGTAAAATACAGTACAAACACAGAAATTAAGGAATTTGGAAATGAACTTTTTTGCAGAATGCTCTGTGCTGAGCTTTGCCAGGATGAGTTAGATGATGACCTGCAAACTTAAGAAACTCACGATGGTAACACAACAAAAGAATTAACCGAAACAATAGGAAGTGTTAAAAATTTAAAAAATAGCCTAAAGGAAGATTTTATATGTTTAGAAGAATGCAGTTAAAGAAATAAGAAATATGAAATTTTGTATTATGAGTTACTTTTGATTTCTCTAACCTTTACGATAATTGAAAGAATTTTTTCCATGTCAAGTTTTATCAAAACTAAAGAAAAGTGCCAAATTAACCAATTGTTTTTCTAAAAGATCATTTTATAACATCTCCTTAAAGTATGGAAATAAAATGATCTCGCAGTTTATTATTTAATAAATACATAATACATATGTAAAATATGTATAACATAGTTATGAATTATGTATTTTTTTGTTTGCTCGTTTTAGTTCAAGAATTGATATGTTATTGTTTTTTTTACTAACCCTGCCTTTACACATGCAAGTAGTGGCATGCCACTGTTGTATACATATTATCAAAGAAAAATTGTTCGAAAGAGTCGAATCTCATGCCATTGGCTTTTGTGTTTACACATGCCACTGCGAGTTCATTTTCAAAATGTCGTTGAAGCGTCAACTTAAGATAATTTGTTGACTTCTCAAATTAAAAAAAAAGTACCAAAAAACTAAATAGAGTTACCGAGTTAATCATATAGGCACATTTTTCGGGAAATGTTTTACATTTATTTATATAAGCATTATTTTAACATTATTAATGCTCTATAATTAACAAACTTGCTTTTATTAATGCGCGTTTCAAAAAATTAATCATAATAATAAACGTATCATGTTAAAACTTTAATAACAATTTGACAATAATCCAGTTAATTTGCATTAAATTTTGAACAGGGTAACATTGTTCATCGTTTTGTCATTTAGTGGCAAGCAAGTGCCAAATTTCCACTCGCATGCAATTTTTGCTGCCACTGATGCTGCCATTGCGAAAAATTTGAGTGTATTAGTAAAAAAACGTGAGTGTATTGAGTTTTTCGAACTGGCAGTGGCATGTGTAAATGCTAGGTAATAAACTCCAACTAATAAATTATTTTTCATTTTTTTTATTGAAATTACTTAATTTATAAAAAAAACTTTATAAATCGGTTAACCGATCAATAACAAAATTAACCGATTAAACCAAAACCTCGATTAATTAATCGAGCGATTAACCGATTAAAGCAAAAGCCCGATTAAATGAATACCCTATTAGCTACTTTTATATTTTTATTACATATTTACGGCCTAATTTATAAAAAATAAAACCGGTTAATAAAGGGTTAATAAAATGGATTTTCATACAAAATCCGTTTAATAAACCCTTTATTAACATGTTTTATTTTTTATAAATAAGGCTGTTATTATTTTAATAGAGTTACCATTTTTTGGTCTGATTAAAATTTTTACTTAACCAATTATTGTAAATATGATACTTTAGTTAAGCAATAGTTATCATTTTAGTTAACTAATAATTAACTAATGACTGTAAATTTGAGCTTAAATGTGTTGTTTATTAATTATTAGCCTATGCAATAAATACGGCTGTTGGTTTAATCGGCTAATTTTGTTATTGATCGGTCAACCGGAAAAAAGAAAATTAAAGACTTTGTTAAAGAAAACTTTGCGTGTTGGCTCATTGCTATTTTAGAATCTTATATTATGATTGACGAAAGCAGTTTTTATAAGTAATTGAACACAATTGTCCAATTCACAAGCTCGTAGTATATTCGTTTTCGTTGTATTATCTTCTAATGTTGTGGTTATTGTATTGTCATATCTACACAAAAGAAATCTGAACCGAACGTCCGAAACTATTTATTGGGAAATTTTTAGGAGTTTCTCACAGCAGTCATATTTTTTTTTTGATATTATTTTAGGACATATGACTTTATGACAACCTTTTGAATCCCCCAAATGTATTTTTTTTTTATACTTTAAAATTTTTGTGCTAAGCTTTATAGTTAACGATCATTTGTATTTAGCCATATCCCTAGGGATGTTTGTGGCAGTCCTATAAGTCCGTTACCTGTTCGTATGGCTACCTCGGGGCAGGCAGTAGCCACACCTTGTCCATGGGCTTGAAATAAACCGTTTAAAAATAAATCGCAGGGACTTTATAGATTTCGGACTGTTTGTTGGTGAAGAACCTTTGGCGAACAATAAATAGCCTGCGGTTTACACCCAAATCTCGGAGAAAAAGATCTTTGGCAATAAGGAAAAAGTGATTAAGTCTATTTTTGAGATTTGTATTAAAGCCATTTTAAACTTTTAAGCTTTTAAGTTTTTATTCCTCAATATACCGAATGTCATAGATCGAAATTAAACTTAAGTTTTTATTTCAAATAATATGGCACAATGAAAATAGATAAGCTAAAAGTAATTTTGATACATATAACTTCCTAAAAATCGTACGAAATAATTGAAACTTTGCCCATGTGTACTTTTGAACGTGAAGATCTCAAAGGTGCCATTTAACTTAAATTTAGTTTAAATCTTCTTAAGCACTTTAACCTTTTTGCCAAAAACGCCTTTAATGTCTGAAAAAGGATGTTTTTCAGACTCAGGCAAAAATAGTTAAACACATTAATATTTCCCATGTAACTTCTGCCACAAGACTAATATAAAAGATTTCATACAGTTAAACACTTTTAACTGTCATTATATTTTTATTAAGATATTTTCCACTATTGTCTTATAATTACACGTTGTAAAATACTCCAGTTTATTTAGATGTGGTGTTCAACATTAATATAACACCAAGCAAACAAAAAACCAAACCATAATTTTCTTTCTTTAAAATTAATTTTACTTAAATATTTGTTTACTTTTTATTAAAAACCCATTACAAAATAACACAAAAAAAAACAAAAACGCGAAAAAATAAAAGTGAAATAATAGAAATGTGTATGAGGAGTACGAGTATTATTATGCCGTTAAATGGTCATAATTGTTTAAATAATGTGGCTATACACCTTAAACCACTATATTAAACCATAACAATTTGTTTTTCGAGTGAGAAAAAAAATATTATAAATAAAACATATAATGAACAAAATTTATATACATAAACTGGTAGGAGATTACATACTAAATTTGGCAGTGGCGAATTTTTTATATGCTACAGAAGTTTGAATATTTTATAAATTTTATAACAAGATTAAAAATTTTGCATAAAAAAAAAAAAATATTTAACAAATCACATAGAAAGGGTGTTTCTTTTAAGCACGATAGAACTTACGAATGAGTTAACTGTCAACTGTCATACTGTGCTCACTTTTTCACATTTACGATCTGTTACTCTGGAAAATCATTATGACCAGATATTGAATTAGAAACTTAGGCCCCTATTACGGTTCAAAACTCAACACAGTTGAGTTGTAATTTCTTAATTTTTGTATTATGATTTACAACTTTGCTGCGTTGCGGTAAACAAAACATAACAAAAATTACAACTGATGACAACTGATTACAACCAGTTGTCTTAATTACAACTCAACTGAGTTGAGTTGTGAACTGTAATCATCGACTCGCGCAACTTATAGACGACTTTGTGATTTGTATGGCGCACATAATCGTTCATCTGAACGGGGTTTTTAATAAGCAAAACTGCTTCATGTGGACTGAGACCAATTCACAACAGACCCTACGAACTCTATTACATCCGGAAAAACGTGAAGTGTGCTCTGTGCCGTTTACACTTTGTGGTCATCATCGGACCTTATTTCTTTTAAAATAAAGCCGGGGTTCGCGTTACTGTCAATAGAGATCGTTACCGCAACATGACCAATGATTTTTTGTTTCAAAGTATGGATGACATTGATTTGGACGAGATGAAGTTTGAGCAGAACGGCACTACGGGCCATACAGCAACCGTAACCGTCGACTTATTTAAAATAAAAATATGGCGATAAATTGATTACGACAAATGGATCTTTCAATGCTATTTGACACATCACGATTATTTCCTGCGGGGCAACGTAAAGGCACTGGTTTCTGCTGATCAGTGTTGCCAATTTAGCCATTTCGTGGCTAGATTAAGCCATCTTTCACCTCGTTTAGCCATGACAAAATCAATTTAGATCTTAGCCATTATTGTTTAGCAAAATTTTCATCAAGTTTAAAAAAATGTTTAGACCAAAAATTGTTTAAATGCAGCATTAGTTGTATTGTAACGTTAAAGTTTTCTTAATTAGTTAAATCAAATGACTTTAACAATAAACAAAATCAATTTTAACGATAATTTCAGCTTTTTCGTTATTCAAAGATTTTCTTTATATTAAGTTTAGCCATTTGTTTACTAAAAATTATGCCTTTTTTTACTGATGCCGATAAACCAGCAAAATTTTACATCTTTGAGGTCAGCATTGATCGTGTTATTCGTGACCAAAGTTGACGTCCAGAATAATTTGTTCAATAATAGATACGGTGCCCATATGCCTCCTAAAGAATTTTTTTTTCAAGTTAAATTGGGCTTAAAAACATCTTTTATAAAAACACTCCTCTAAAGTAAATTTATTAGGGGTTTGTGGAAATCAAAAACGCAAAACGCAAGAATTTTAAAGTTGTTTTTAATACACTTTTAATCTAATTTTTATAATTTTTGTTTAATAGAGAAATATTTGGCATAAAATTCTTTTATTTTAGAAATCTTATTAGAAAACGACGCTTAAAATTCTTGCGTTTTACGTTTTCGATTTCCAGAACACCCCTGTATGTATACTAGAGCGGTTCTATTTGTTACGGATCGAAACTGACAATGGGTATACCAGAAACGTAATCTGCGGAAAATTCTAAGCAGTTGCTCCGAAAAAATTATTGCTAGTAAATTAAGAATAGAGCCTTCGATTTTGCAAAAAAAAATTTGTATAAATTTAAAGTTAGCATTATTTGTTTGATATGAAAGAAAAAAATAGTTCAAATAATTTAATGAAAATTTAATTTGACGAACTTAATGTGATGTTTTCACAACACAAGTGATTGCACTTGTAGTAAAATTTATATGAAAAACACTCAAAGCACTGAGTGCTTTTTATATAATATAATACTGTACACCAGCCTGATTAAAATATAAAATTTGGATTAAAAACTATAAACAGTTAAATAAAATAACCGCAATACTAATTATTGTTAAATAGCTAAGGCACAAGCTCTATAATTACATTTGTCTATATATCAATAAATTTTTATTCATTTCATGTTGTAAAATTTCTTTCTTCTTTAAAAAATTGAATAAAAATTTAATTTGACGAACTTAGCCCCGGTAGGCTAGCTGGTTGAGAGCTAGTCTATCAGCGCCGGGGTTGCGGGCTCGATTCCCGCCAAAGACTCTGGTTTGTTTCCTGCAGACATGCCAAGAGCTTCGCGGGGATAAGCTTAGGCAATTAAAAAAAAATTAATATCGTTAGCAAAAATACAAAAAGGAGTAACTAACAAAAATATTATTTTACAGGAGAAGCAAAAAACTTTATTAAATGAAAACTATAAACATGGCAGAAAACCATGCATTGATAAGTCGTCCATGGAATTCTTCAAACAATTTTCAAGAAAAACCATTTAATTATATTTTGTTAGAAAAAAATGTGTAATAACGTGGTTTTGTATTTATCAAGACATGTAGTTTAATGGCCTTCATAATAATCATTTTGATCGATTTTGAATTTTTTGTTAGTTAGCCTTTTTGCATTTTAGCTAACGATATATAAAATTTGGATTTAAAACCATAAGAAATTCAATAAAATAACCACAATACTTATTATTGAAAAAAAAAATTATATTATACAAACTTTCTTGTGAAAATCGTGGGCTCCATTTTGATTTTAGGATAATGGTTTCTTTGGACCATTTTTTAGAATTTTCCGTTTTTGCTTTACTTCGGTTGGCAAAGAAAATTTACCCACCCTAATGTATACGTATGTTTATTAGGCAGACATGGGCGTTGCTAATTAATTTTCAATTACCAGTTACGTGTAATTTGTATTTGGCAATACCAATTACGTGTAATTAATAACTGAATTTTGCCAATTACATTTTGTTTTTATTATTTTTTCTTAAAATTGCAATTATACGTTAATATTTTTCTAATTAATTCCAATTGGTTATTTAAGCTTCTTTTAGAAAATATTTAAAAAAAAATTTTTAAAACGAATTTTTTATAAAACCGAAAACGGTTTAGTTATATTAAAAAAAAAAATACAAATAATGAATGTGACAAATTTTGACTTGATATTGTAAGAAATAAATTAAGTTTTTTAATGATGATAGTTCAAAATTTTATTAGAAAATTGTGTCGACTCTAAAAGTTTCAAATCAAGTTTTTGAAAAAATTTTTTTTTAATTCTAGATATTGGCGTTTGAAATAAAAGCATCAATTTAAGTATAAAAAAATTTCACTTTTAATTAAAATATTTTATCTTTTATACACCCTTGATAGTTTTTCCTATTTTGATGTAATACCAAAAAAATATTACATCAAAACAATGTAATAAACTTAATTTTATCTTTTATAGCGACAAGTATTTTAAGTAAACAGTAAGAGAAGCATGTAAAAACCACTCAAAAGATTAATAGATGACTTTAAAGTATATTTATCTCGAAAATAATTGAAATAAAATACCAAAACGTGAATTTGCACAAAAAAAAAATAAATAAATAAAATAACTTGCAGTATGTTTATCTTTCTTTTTTTATATTTTTGTAAATGTGAGACTGTTATAAAAATATATTTTAAATTAACATGGAGGGAGTTTCATATAATAAATTAATATAAAAGACAAATTGAAACACAACTCCGTATAAACTTTAAATTATTACACAATTAAAAAAAAAAAAAAAAAATTCATTTCGTAAAAAAAACCATATACACTCAATTTAATTGCTTTAAATTTTAAAAAACAAATCAACAAGTGTGCCACATTTGTATGACATTGAAAAATATATACATATGTATGCATGTATATATTTTTTGAATCCTCAACACAAAAATCTGAAGCAAGGAAGTCAGCTGCAGCAACAGCAAGCAACATGTAAATGCACATCACACTTCATTATAAAAGTGTATGTGGCTTACAGTAAGCAGGAGCAGCTTTATATGTCTTTTCAATTTTTTTATTCTTAACAATTTAAAATAATCAAATACTTTTCTATTACACTTCACTTAAAACTTGAGATAAGCAAAAAAAATATAGTGCGCAGCAGGCACTCTTAAATGCTTAATCAAAGGATTAAATTAAATCCTTGAAAAAATTCAATTAACAATTTTTTTCTTTTTTTTTTAAGAAAGGAAGTTCAAAATAAAAATGGGAGAAAACAAAAAAAAAATAGAGAATAAAAAATATATTGAAAAAAGTTCCGTTTTATACGTAAAGAAATATCCTTAAGTTGACGTATTTATAAACCGTTAAGGATATTTTATAGCCGTTTATTATTATTTGCAGTTAATAACGAACGAGCGTACGGTTAACGACCGGTGGTAGACCGACGCACGTACGTACTGAACGTACGTAAAACTAAATGAGAACTGAATTGTTTGATTTGGTTTTGTTGCAAATCAAGTGTATTTGAGTATGAGGCGAGACACCATCAAATGCACATACATACTTGCTTGTACATCTATCTATCTAAAATCCATTCAGTCTACCAGTCAACCAACAAGCCAGCCAGCGAGCCAGCCAAACAGCCACCACAACACTCCAGATACAAGATACAACACAGCAAATGCACTTTTTTAAGACAATTGGACGGACGACCAAATAGGCAGACAAACAGATAGACAAGCACTCTAGTCTGAGTAGACTACAAAAACAATGTGCATACATATGTTGACATAACCCAACATGTAAATATAGTGGAAATTTGGAAAAAATTTGAGATTATATTTTAAAGTCTTTTTAATGTCATTTATATTCTACACAATATAGCGATGAAGTGGTGCTATTGTGTATGAGGTGGAAAGCATGTTTTCTGCCAACTTGCCCTTTTCCGCTTGACAAGGTGCCGGAAATATCTAACCTTGATGCGTGTATTAACTATAAGAACAAAAGTAAGCCTCACTATTAACCAGATCTATTAGAGATCAGACAGACAAGCTTGAACAAAAATAATGGTGGCAGTTTTATTACATGCTTAGCGAAATTTTTACGATCGTCGAATACACCCTAGGTTTTCCACAAAAATCAAGCCTTACAGTTTATCGTGGCTACATTCATCAGCCATCTCTATTCCCGAATGTATTTATCCCTTACCGTTGGATGTGCGGCGCCTCGCAGGGTTCGTAGTAAAGCTGCTTGAAGACCTTGACCTCTTGATACCACATCCACTGGGGTATATACAGATTTATCTGGCAACAGGACCGCGTTCATAAAGAAGCCGTCGGGAGGTATCGGAAGATTTATCTTTTCCTTTTATAGGTCGTACTGCCATGGAGCTTCTTTTGAAACAGAGATATGGTAGCGGGCAAGAGGAGCACAACAGTTTCTGTTGTGTCGATAGTTTCCTTTCAGACATTGAATAGATTGCAGAGCAATAAGGTGCATCAGGATGCGACAAATATCCAAAATGACATGGCTCTTGAAGTTTTCGGATTTATTACGACTGGGATACTCACCAGAGTACCCTATTGTGATCTGGTGCTACGGGAGCCAGTAGCCCCGAAACTTTGGTACTGCTCTGACGAGGCTCCGTTGGTATGCTTCTTGCGGGAAATGCTTCCTGTCTTTCGGTTTTTGCAGAAGCCTTGCCTTTCTTTGCAGGGATACTTTCGGGGATCACGTAGTGGCTGGAGGTTCTCTAGGTGCTGGTGCTATTCAACAGAAGCTGAGGGATTTTAATATAGCAGAGGAGGTAAGATAGATCCGGCTCGGATTATATATTATCCTTAGACAAAGTCATTTAACTGGGGACACACTCATTTTTAAAATTATCTCTTTGTCTTCTTAAATGGTGTTCATTTCGCTTGAAAACCCTTGCATGTAGGTAACCAGTAAGATGACCAAAGGCCCTCGATCTAGAACTCACATTTACTGTTGAATCGGAGAATTTCAGATAATTAACCTTGGAGGTTTCACAAATCGACAACAACATACATTTCACTCCAGGCTTTCGGAATGTGTGCGAGAGGTAACGGTGCTTGCTGATATTACGAACAAACGTACGATTTTCGAGAACCAGATCCGAAATTTCACTAGAACACATCACATTGCAGTAACGATTCAACAGGGAAATACAACCCACGTTGCGACGGTGCTCAAGGAAGTTAAAAGAATTGGATATCCTACTGTCACCTTCGCCTTTTTCTTCACGCCGTCTTTGAAGCATCGGCCCACACATGACCGTTGTACTCCATTCTCGGTCGTATATAGTTGGTATAAAAAGTAAGGAGATATGTGAAGTGAAGTACACCGTTTAAAAAACCGAGACTCTTGAATGCTCCTTGGTTAGGAAACGGCAAAAAAGCAGCTTCTCCTAAACAGAAACAGAACAAAGAGAAACCTACCAGCTACCCAAAATCGACCCAAATGTTTAAGACCAGCACTAAGTACTGGCGGGCTATTGATTTTCGCGGTTTCAGATTCGAACTCTGGGTAGGCGCGTATATATGACTAGAAATTTGTTTCCAAACTATTTGTTGGGTGGCATTATATTGAAATGGAAAACAAAAAATTCAAGTAAATATTGTAAGAAAAACACACTTTTGTTTTTATTGTTGCTGCCACAGCCGGTGTAGTTGTTGCTGCATTGTTGTTTATACTTTTCTTACTTGGTTGATATGAAAAAAACAAAAAAAATACTGCAGCAGCTGTTGATGAAGTTGGGAATGCCGGCATATGATGGCAGCAACAAAACAACCAGCAGTAGCAACTGGAAGTTGAGTGCAAATGAGTAGGTCTGTACGTCTACGAGAAATAAACAAAAAAAAAATTACTTAAATAAAATTTCAGTTTAATGGAGAAACAATTTAACAAATTGTGATTTGTTTTTCTTTCCACAAAATGATTTATAAAAAAGTCCTAATTTAAAATTAGATCCCTATAAAAAGCAACAACTTTAAACATAATGGTTCGTTAAACAAAATTATAGGCTTTAGTAAATTACCAAATAACAAATAAAAAAAATATAAAAAAAATATTATAAAAATGTCTTTATTAAAACATAAGCAAACAAACGAATAAAAAAAATAGAAAAGAAATGAAAAGCTACTGAAAAGCGTTATAGTAAATTCACCTTCTGACTCCCTTTTGACATCATTGTATCTCAATATGAAAAGTAGCAAAAAAAAAAGGAGAAAAATGTGCAAGTATCTATGGAATAAGAAGCATTGATATGGACAATACAAAATATTAGGTGTTAATGGTGGGTTGAAAATTTACTACCCATATTTAAAGGAAATGGCATGCCAAACATTTGTATGGAATTAAAAGAAAACTAATATTAATAAAAAAAAAACATTAACACTTTCGTAGGATGTATGTATGTTTTTTAGATGTTCTGCCTTTGGATTTTCTTCTTTTTTTTTAATATTTCACTCAAATATTTAAAAATCTATTCATAATTAAGTATTTACAATGCATATATGCAATTTTAGTACTATATTGGCAGTATAAATAAGTTTTCGCTGTTTAACTTCAGAGAGAGAGCTTCCTTAAGTTATGAAATTTGTAAACGATGTTCAGAGTTGTCTGATTGGGGAATTTACGTTGAAAGCGGGGGCAAACAATTAATTTGGGGATTCTGTTTGCTGAATAATTTTTTTTTAATCTTGGTTTGATGATTTTGGATATTCTTTTTAAAAAACACTTTAAATACCATTTTTTTATGGTAACATAAGCCATGTTTGAAATAATACTTTTTGTTTGACAAATCTTGCAATTAATAATTCTGTGGCCGTATGGAAAAACTAGTTAACTCCACTTTTTGCAAAAAATGAGATAACACTAAAAATAGAAAGCGTGTTTCATTTACTATCACTCTGTCAGATCCAAATTTTAATATAGTTTCTCATTTTAAAGTTATTTGAAAAACAAAAATCAGAAAATACCAATTTTTATGTAAAAACTAGATAAGTCCATACATTTTTTGAAAAAACAAGATAACTCCATAGTGTCTTAAGAAACAAAAAATTAGAAGTCAAAAACGACGTTGTGTCGATAACTAAGAGAAAAAGAGCGAAATATAAAAAATTCGGGTCACTAGCTCTGGTCAAAATTTTAAACCTAAAATTTGCCACTCCCGATAAATTAAAGGATATTATAGAATATAGAATATTATATCATTTCTGAAGTTCTTGATACATAGAATAGGACTGCCAAACACCCGAAATTTTTCCGAGTAATAGTTTTTAACCCATAAAGATCTACCGTACTCTATATGGTACAGTAACTTTGAAAAATCTTTCGACTTAACAAATATTGAGTGCCCCGGTAGGCTCGCTGGTAGTGAGCTAGTCTATCAGCGCCGGGGTTGCGGGTTCAATTCCCGCCAGAGACTCTGGTTTCTTTCCTGCAGACAAGCGCAAAGCTTCGCGGGGTTTAGCTTAGAGAATTAAAAAAAAAAAAACAAATATTTTTTTTTTTCTGTTGCAAAGATAAGACAGGGTTTTTGGTCAGCTAAGCTAAAAAATAATTTATAACCCATAAACTGGCCTATGAATTTCATAAAATCAAGAAGAGTAAGCCATAAAGGGTAAACCTTTTATTTCAGTTTATGCATAAAAACAGACAAAAACTCGGCTTATCTATAAATTTAAAATTGTAACGTTACTGACTGATTCATCACCGCACAGCCTAAACGCCTGAAGCTAAAAACTTGAAATTTGGAGAGGAGTTTGGTCTCTCACCAACTAAGACGGGATTTTTTAAAATTCGAAAAATATCTCCAGAACTAAAAGAAATACAAAAAAATGTAATATGTATCGTTGTTCTTTAGAAAAATTAGCGGACAGGTGTCAGGTACTTTTTTGAAAATCGCCCCTTTTAGGGAGTAAATGAGTGAAACATGTATTTTAGAACTTTTTTTCACCCCATCTATCATCTACCAATAATCATAAAAAATAAAGTTTACATCACATTTGAGTTCAAATACGAATTCGGTGCTTTTTGGAAATCGAATATTAATTTTTGAGCTTCCACTACAATATTGTAATTTCTGATACTTTAATGGGGAGAAAAAAGTTCCAAAAAGGGGGAAAACGGGAAACTAAATTCCTTTTCTTAGTTTTTTGTTGTACAAGTGAAACTTTCTTTGAATATATGTAGTTAATATTTTACATATAAACATAAAATTCAACATGCAACGCTCTGAGTGAATAAAAACCTGTGAGTGAATTTGTTGGTACTCTTTGTACTTTAACTGGTATTTTTTGAATTTCCGTTTGTATTGTACCTAAAAAATAAAATTAAACATGCAAGGTCCTCAGTGAATGAGAATCTGTAGGAGCTATCTTTTTGATACTTTTTTGTTCTTTGACTGGTACTTTTTTAAATTTTCGTTAATATTGCACCTATAGACATGTTTGGTACTTTTTTGTTTTATAACTGGTCGCTTTTTAATCTAGAAACATAAACTTTGGCATTTTAATACATATGTCCACGAAAGAAAGAAAAACGCCCACGAATTATCGAAATTAATGCTAGTTTTTGATATATAAGCATAAGTATATAAAAGGAAAAAAATATTTTTTGGAAAAAACTGGGTAATTTAATTTTTTCGTAAAAAAAAACTGGTAAATTACAGTGCTGAGTCAAATAGTTTATGTTTTTCCACAAATCATTTCTTAAGTTGTCTTAATTCCGTAAAACTTTAAACAAAATTGAAAAAATAAAGTTTTTTTGGAAAAACTAGACAATTCCATTTTTCGAAAAAAACAAGATAAGTGACATTGATTCTCGGTTTTAGTGCCCAAAAATTAGTTCAATGGAACCAGAAATCTTTAACACTATTTAAAATTATGTTCTGTTTAATGCGCATGCAAAGTAACATAAATTCATATTAAATAATAAGCGAAATATGTTTAACACTTTAAGTGTGTTTTTCTCTTGTTTTCAAAAAATGGAGTTATCTTGTTTTTCCATACGGCCACAGAATTACATTAAAGGCTTTTTAATCAGCTCGCATTCACAAAATAGGGCCACATAAATTTAATCCAGTTACACGTCCGATTTTATATAATCGTACTTTTTTGACCCCAATAGTACTTAATCATTTTTTATCATTATTTTTATAAAAGAAAAAGCCTTTCGTTTTGGTTGGCACATATATTCTATTTCGTTCCTTTGTTTTTTTATTATATTTTGGCATGAACATTTTCTTTCCACATTCGCCGAAGAGTCTGGAATGGAAAATATTCGTTTGGTTATTCTACTAAGCGCTGGAAACATTTACTAATCTAATTAATTTTTTATTGTGGTCACTTTGGATTAAAGGTCAAAAATATTATAATTTTTTAAATTTTGTATGGCATCTTAATCCGACAGAGCTCGAAACTCGTTATTAATAGTATCATAATTTGCACAGTAATTTAGAAATATTTTTTAAAAAATCTTTACTGAAATCACATTTTTTGGTGTAAATTTTGCAAGCCACTTTAAAATTTCGTCGTCGAAGTTAACTTTATTTTTTAAAGCATCGCATACTGTTATGTATGTATATATTATTATACTTTTAATGTTATTTCTGGATATATAAATACCTACGATATATAAATATCGTTAAGTGGCAGATGACTTGCTTCAAATCTTAGCTTTGATAATTCGAATTTGTCTAAAAACTCCTTTTTTCATTTGACGAAACAAAAATTTTAAGCGTTCTTAAAAAAATGTGCATGCGAGCAACTTGGGATGGCATTTCCAAATTTATTGTGTTTACAAATAACAATATGTACTGCAGCAAGAGGAAAGACATTTTATAAGCTCGAGAAGCAAAATCGAATATAATAAAATTTAATTTAGCGCTTGTAAAATCTCCTTCAAAATCATTCAGAGTAAAATAATAAACGCGTTATATTGTTGCCATTACTTGAGCTGTGATATACATATTTAAAGTTTAAAGTAGTATGTATTTAAATATTAAAATAATGTTTTATATTTGTATGCTCCTGGGTACATTTAAAACTTTTTAATGTGATTAAATTTCATATTGTAAGTCTTTATTGTTTTATGTGTTACATTATTGTACTTATTTTACTGTTTTATAATTTTAAATAGACAATCCCTTGAAAAAGTCGACAAACAATCGACGAAACGTCGGGAACAAAATATTGTAATTAAAAATTGAATTTTATTTACATTGAAGAAATTTAGGCCCTATTAGCTTGACAAAAATAACATTCATAAATTCATCACTCTGGCCAAAGAAACAAATACAACAATAAATTAACATCGGAAAGCTTGCCGAAATAAACTTTATTTAATTTAGATAAACTTTAAAATAGAAAGAGGTACAGTACAAAAACCACATAATCATGAAGGGATTTTTTAAACACACAGCACTTAAATATGACAATGAGACATGCAGGGCATTAAAAGAGTACTGCAACGAAACAAAAAGACTAACACAACAACAACAAAGATTAAAATTCATTTTATCATGCAGAAGTTACGGAATAATTCCAAACCATACAAAGAACACGACTAAACAGGTTGAAAATATTTTTGAATGTACAACAATAAAAACAAAACTAAGAACAATAGAACACAATTTCCATAAGAAAATTTTGAACTTGGAAATTTCACAGACGAATACAAATATTAAATTAATTAAACGTAAACTCTATCACTTGAACATTGGTATTAAAAACATGATAACAGAAGAGGACCACACTAAATTTATTAATACACAAAGAGACAGATCAAAACAAATAGTGAAAAATGTTAAGGAGAGACACATTAAAAAATTAACTACACTGAAAGAAAATCAGTTCAAATTACATGGATTAGTATTTACAAACCACTGGTTTGAAAATAAAACAAAATACGATATCCCGATAGAGTGTAAGTGGATATTATCACTTGGCAGAAAGTTCGCATTACCGATAGATAAACATAACTTCTCCCCATTACATATAATAGCTGATGTAGAACAATGTATACAGGCCATGGATGGAAATTTTGATAAAGAAAAGGACGTCGCTAGAACAAAATTAGCAAACCGCGTATCAGCTTTTAAAAGAAGCATCAAAAATACTCAAAAGGATAAGTTTATCCTGACAATTTTTGAGAAAACTAGAAAACTTTTAAGAAAATATAACGACATAATTATTATACAGGCTGACAAAGGGAACAAGACGGTAGCAATGTATAAGAATGAGTATGAGGGGAAAATGCAAGCACTTATAGGAGACAAAAACACCTACAGAATTTCAAGGGCAGATCCAACTGAAAAACTTCAGAAACAAAACAACACCATTATCTCTGATCTGTACAAAAATAATATTATTAATATAGGGGAAAAACGTAAACTTCTTTGTTCTGCGGCTACTGCACCTAGATTATACGGCTTACCCAAAATACATAAGGAAGGGACACCCTTACGACCTATTGTTTCGTCAGTTCAGGTACCATGTTACCAACTATCAAAATACGTTGGTAATATTCTTAAAGTCATAATTTCTGACAAATACAATGTTAAAAATTCCCTACGGGTAAAGGAACAACTGAACGGCGTGAAAATTAACAATAATGAAATATTGATATCGTTTGACGTGATTTCACTATTCACGAACATCCCAATTCACACGGCAATAAACACAATTATGAAAAAATGGAATATTATTAAAAATCATACTAATATGTCTAGCTCACAATTTTTAAGAATACTCAAATTCTGTCTAAATGACAATAATTATTTTATGTTTGGTGAAAATATTTATACCCAAATCTTTGGTATGCCAATGGGGAACCCACTATCACCCACTATAGCGGATATCATACTTGACAACCTACTTGACGATGCAATTACAGAACTAGGAAATAAGAATATTTACATTAAATACATCGCCAAATATGTAGACGACATTTTGGCGATAACTCGCATAGAGGACAAGGACACAATTCTGTCAACTTTTAACAGACAACACCCTAAGATACAATTTACTACTGAGATTGAGAAAAACGGAGAAATTGCGTACTTAGACTCAAAAATTATACGCAAAAATAATATGATTCTATTTGATTGGTATACTAAAGAAACATCTTCAGGAAGGTTAATGAATTACCACGCTACACAACCCAAAAATCAAATTGTAAACACGGCAAAAAGTTTTATTTCTAGGGTATACAACATAAGTGATACACAATTTCATAATAAAAACAAACACATTATAACAAACATTTTAAAAAACAACAGCTTCCCCACTAAACTCACATCTACATTGATAGACAATACGATTAAACAATTGGATAAAAACAGAAATGACCACAACAAATCTGCAAACATAGAAAAAGAAGAGAAAAAATTTTACAGTGTAAAATACATACCTGGGTTAACCGATAACAATAACATACGGTCGTCAATAAAAACAAAAAACATCTGTTTTGCATACAAACCCAATTTGACATTGAGCACAATTTTTTCTAGAGTAAAGGCGCCAATTAATAAACAACAACAAAGTAACATTGTATACGAATTACAATGTGAAGGAAACGACACACAGCAATGCGAGCTTATTTATATAGGAACAACAAAACGTACACTGGAGACAAGAATGGGAGAACACAAGATGGACATAATGCGGAAAAAAGAGACAACAGCACTAGCACAACACATCCTACATACTGGTCACACAATTAAGTTCGATGATGTTAAAATTTTAGATAACTTGAGGGTTACACGATCAAGTTTTGCCTATCAAGTTTTAATACACTCACACTTTTTTACCAATACACTCATACTTTTAAAAATTGATGCGAACTTGCCTTTAAAATTCTCATGCCAGTGAGTGTTTCAATTTACGTTCAAGAAAACAGCTGATTTGAAGGTTAGTGAGCAAATTTTTCGTTTCTCTTTATAAATTTTTTTCTTGATGGCATCTTGAAAGTAAATTGCTCAAAAATTGAATGCAGCCTACGTCACAACTATCAATTTTTGGAAATTTTGACAAACAGTATATGTAAAAGACTATCAAGAACAACTTGACCGTGTGGCTGCACTGTAAAGAAAATAAAGAAAGGAAAAGATACACAATTGAAAGCCTTAGAATACAACAACAAATTAAGAGAACAATGAATTTGAAGGAAGACACAAACAACATAAATGCGAGTTATATTGTTGCCATTACTTGAGCTGTGATATACATATTTAAAGTTTAAAGTAGTATGTATTTAAATATTAAAATAATGTTTTATATTTGTATGCTCCTGGGTACATTTAAAACTTTTTAATGTGATTAAATTTCATATTGTAAGTCTTTATTGTTTTATGTGTTACATTATTGTACTTATTTTACTGTTTTATAATTTTAAATAGACAATCCCTTGAAAAAGTCGACAAACAATCGACGAAACGTCGGGAACAAAATATTGTAATTAAAAATTGAATTTTATTTACATTGAAGAAATTTAGGCCCTATTAGCTTGACAAAAATAACATTCATAAAAACGCCATCTTGTTGACGAATATTTCAAAATATTATGAGTTTCCATTCCAAAATAATCTTGAAAAGAAAGGTAGTCGTTTCTACTACTAGAACTTTGCAGAAGGGGTTTCTATATCTTTAAAAAACTTGACAATATCATCAGAAACTGCAGGCTAATATGCTGCCGCTGATAGTTGATTTCGCAAGACTGTTTGCACCAAAAACACTAAACTTAGTTTATATTCATTTAACAGTAAATACGAGTTGCCAGTTTGAAGCAAATCTAACAATAGGTTTTAAAATTTTGAAAATAGTACCAAATGAGCCATGGGGGTACCAGCGTACTTTTTAGCTTTAAAACAAAACAAACTGATGTATTTTTCATTCGAAGTATTGCCACACTAATTTTTGGGAACTTAAATGAATAAAGTAGAACAAATATAGGCTGTGGCAACGCAAACGATAAGCCAAACCATGTTTTTCTTTTGTATTGTCATGCAAAACACTGCCATTTCTTTATTTAAAAGAACCAAGGTTTTTTTAAATTTTTGGGAAAAAACTAAATCGTTTGGAATCTGAAGAACCTTAATCAAAATCGATCGGAATTAAAATTACGGAATTAAGACAATACCGATCGGAACGTGTGACATGCCTGATAAGGCAAGTTTCTTGTAAAAAATAAAATTAACAGCGAAAACTTTTTTCTGCTACCAATACTAACACTAAATAAGTAAAATATTCGCATATTGAACGAACATCTGTAAAGTTAAATTGATATGTTTGACATTTGGTCAATTTGTGTTTGTAATTAAAGAAATGGAAGGTGTTTAGTTTGAGTCTTTCTATTTTTTTCATATTTTCGCATTCAAAAGAGAAAATAAATATTGATTTTTTTTGTATTTTATTGCGGTCAAAGGTTAAAAGTGTTATAAATGAGCTTCTATGTTATTTTTTTAGGTAAAACTATTTTCAAAGAAAAATGGTAAAATTTTTGTCAAAATTAGACCCTTTGCCCTAAAAATTTTATATAAAACATGAAATTTTCTCACAAGAATATTACACAGTGCAACACAAAAAAAAAAAAAAAATAGCCATATACGCACACCACTACTGGGAGACACTTGTCTTTTATCACGTAGTGGTGTCCGTATATGGTTAAAGATAGCATAGTATCTCAATGTTGAAGTAAAGTAAAAACAAATACAATTAAAAATTTTTCGGGAAATTTTTTACTTTTGCGGCTACCTAAACGGTGTAAGGAATCATTCCTAGGAAGTTCATGTGCTCTAGAAAGTTGTTTATTGAGATCTTAGGTATATTTTTGTAGTTGATTGTTTCCTTGAATTTTAAAAGGTTTGCTAACTATTGGAGTTTTTCTTTTCCCGGACTTTTTCATTTCCCGGGAAAGCGGGATTTATTTTTCAATTACCCGGGATATCCTGCTCGATGCAAACTATTATTTAATTAAATTTATTTAAAGAAATAACATTTCCTGAGATCAATTAAATAAGTTAATAAATGCATTTACTTTCTCAAATTTCTGTGGCAAAAAAGAAAAAGTGCTTAATGGCACCTTAAAAGATCTCATGAGCAAAATTTCAATTATTTTGTAGGATTAGTAGTGTTTAGGAATAAAAACTTAATAAACTATAACCTCAGAGAACAGATGATTATACCCAATTCGGATAAAATTTCCAAAAGCCACCTTTAAAGTTTTTAATTAATTGTTCTCCTATAAAACTAAACAAATAGACTTAAGCACTTAGCCGCATAATTAATTCATTTGTATTTATATAAAACCAAAAAAGTTAAATTATTTAAACAAGTTATTTCTTTTTAAATAGGATTTAAGTTCACAATAAGCTTTTACAGAATCGTTTTGAAAGCCTATTTCTAATTTTTATCAAGAAGATTTTCAATGAGACAACACGTTTCCCTTCTACGGATGTTTGCCTTTATAGTCGAAGGAACATTATATAACCTCTAGACACTTTCAGTTTTCTTAGCACTTCCTTCAAAACTTGTAATTAAAAAAATTGTTTTCTTCGAATCGAATAAGCGTTTTCTTTTTTCGTTTTTATAAAATAAATCTGGGTCGTTGAACAAATTAAAAATTCTGTACATTTTTACTCTTCTTCTTTCGAAATTTTAGAGCATTAAACATTGCCTTACTTATCGGTTATAAATTGACATCTCTTTGGCGTTTGGCAAAGTCAAAAACTGTAGTTTTTCGTTATGTTCAAGGCGAATTAACTACAGGTGGTGTCGAAACGGCATCTGAGTTTGACAGTTCGAGCTTATTTGTTTTGATTTGTTAGTGTTTTGCTAATAATGGTTGACATTTCGAGCTAATGGCAATAACAATGCAATGCAAAAAACCATTTGTTGTTTCTGTTGTTTTTGGATTGTTGTAGTTCCGACACCACCTGTAGTTGAATTCGCCTTGGTTATGTTATATTAAAAAATATTTATTTGGTGTTTTTCATTGACTTTTTTCCTAAGAACAGATGATAACAATTGGAAGGAGTTGGGATAGACTAAACTAAACAAAACAGATTTAAAAAAATTGAATTAAAGCCAATCAAAAACTCAAAATGAGTTTTTTGACCTAAGACCTTTTTGCCTAACGCCTAAAAGTTGCCATAATTCCCATAAAATTCCCGCACAAATTTCCCGGAATTTATTTCCCGAAAAATGTGCGGGATCCCGAGAATTCCCGTATGAAAAACAATACTACCTATGAACATGAACAGGGGGGAAAAAAATCGAATTTTTTTAAGTTTTTTGCGATTTTGATCTTGAAGATGAAGTTTTTTTTAATTTTACCCGTTCACAAATTTTGTTCTTTTCTGTTAAATCTAACAACTCAATACAGAGAGGATTGGAGAGGAGAGCAAAACCATTTTCACCTAACACTGAACTCCGCCATTATTTATGAAAGAAATTTTAATTTATTGTTTAACTGGATATAGAAACATACTAATAAATTAAGGCCCTAATCATGTAAAACGGAACGCAACGCCAAAGAATTACATTGAAAGAAAAAAAAAAGTCATAAATATTTAGTAATTTTGTTGTTGCTTTCATTCGATATCGATCGATATTAAAAATTCAAACGGAAATTTCGATCGATATCTAAATGCCCTGTTTTAATTATGTAGCACTTCTTATTGCTTCGGTTAATTCTGTTAAAATATTGTTTGTGTTACAACCGTGAGTTTATTCTATTGTGAGGTCATTATCTGACTCATCCTGACAAAGCTCAGCACCGAACATTCCGCAAAAAATTTATTTCCAAATTCCTTAGTTTCTGATTTTGTACTGTATTTTAAGAATGTATTGCTAGAAGGAAATACATTATATTAAAAATTTTTTCTTAACACATCCTTTTCTATATGAGACGAAACAAATAATTAAAAAAACTGAAAATTAAAGGTGAACCGAATGAATACCCTAGGTACTATACTATAAGTTGTACATTAATTACATTTTCTGGACTTAATTTACTAAACCATTTAAAGATTCATTTTCAAAGTGGAATTTTGTTCTTGAAACTTCGCAAATATGACTGAAATTATGAGTCACCATATGAAATTACTAAAACTGGGAAAATTCCTTAATTATACTAAATTAGCCATTGGTGTACCACTGTACTTTTCTAGTAAAACTGCACCAACTTTGCCATCCCTGGGCTGTAAGTGCATTTCATCACCTAAAACGCAAAAGGCCCTAACTAACAAAAAATTTTAAAATCGACTTTTTTATTAAACCTGATGTATTGCATCAACACAAATGTCCACAAAAAAATCTTTTGACCAACATTACCGAGTTTATTGACAAAAAACAAAAGGCTCTTTCCACAAAAGATTATATTATAAACGCTAAAAGGCCTAACTAACATTTAGCATAATATGCAACATTGTCAATTATCAAAACGACTGGTAGATTTTACAAGAAAAATAAATTCAACTCAAAACAAAAAGTACGGGTGGACTCAAATCAATCCGAAGCGGTATTAATAATACGGTGAGTACGGATTTTCTTAAATCAAGTACAGAAAGGTTGATTGAAGTTGATTGAAAAATAAATTCAACTCAAAACAAAAAGTACGGGTGGACTCAAATCAATCCGAAGCGGTATTAATAATACGGTGAGTACGGATTTTCTTGAATCAAGTACAGAAAGGTTGATTGAAGTACTGATTTTCAATCGCAATACTTCAATTATCCATATTCAATCCCGAATTCGTACTTAAAATAATCCGAAAATGAGATTGTTAAAAGTAAAACTAAGATTAAATCAATCTCAAAATGCGCTTGATGTTTGAAAAAAAAACCAAAAAAGAAATTAGAAAGAAAAAATTCTTATGATCCCATCATGCCCGGTATGGGTTTTACTTTAAAATTCTTATGTACATATTTAACCAAAAATATAAACTAAATGAGAAGCAAGAGTTCAAATTTAATTTTTAGCCCTTGGTGGTACACATGAGTCTGGCCAGACCTTTTTTCAATGTGTATAGAAAATCAAAACATGCGTAAGCCGGAGGGTTAAACACATCGAAAAGTTTAATCTTTTTTAACTTGATTAGGAATTTTATACTTATTTCAAGATATTCAGGGATTGATTTTCGAAAGAAATCCCATTTAGGATTGTTTTGAGTACGTTTTAGTGTTATTCGTACATGAATTTTTGAGTACGACTCGTATTTAAAGTAATTATAAAAAACTTGATTTATTCGGAGTGTTTTTCTTTCTGTGTATAAACAGTTTAAAGCGATTTATCAATTTATCATTTTAAATGGTTTTTGCTTCTCCTGCAAAATTTTCAAATTGGTCCCTTTGCGTTTTAGGTGACGATTGGTATTTATATATGCAGTAGTTTTCCTGTTTAATGAACCTTCGATTCTGCGAACATGGCATATAACGAACACACAAGTTTGCTCCATTGAGTACATATAGCGAACAAAAAACATATTTTTGCGCTTAATTTAGCGAACAAATAAGATTCATAATTTTAGTTTAAAAAAGCATAAAACATATTTTTTCGCTTAATTAAGCGAACAAATAAGATTCAGAATTTTAGTTTAAAAAAGCATAATGTGAAGTAATTTATAATTAAAAACAAAGTGAGTAGTAAAAGGTACCGCTATTTTAGGTTTTGTTTATGTAGCATTTTTGTTTGATTATGCTGCAATGATCAGTTACCCATATTCTTTCCTGGTGGAAACATAAAAATGAGTACAGGAAAGAGACATTTTTTAAAAGATAAACTAAAAATTGTGGATGATTGAAGATGATAACCATGATATAGAAGAAATTGACCATGAAGAACATTTGGAGCAACAAATAAAACACATAGGTGCTATCAAAAGCTTCGAAATTTGTATTTAATCGGCTTAACAATATAAAGTTATTTTGTCAACTTTATTGCTTTTAAGAGAACTTCAGGAAGATGCCACAAAACAAAATTTTTTTGTTCCAAAAAAACAAACATTACTCAACAAATTTTTTATGTAAAATTTTCAAGGAAATTGAAAATGAATTTGAAACTATTTTCCATTTAAATTATTTTAGGTTTTATGGTACCAGTGTAATAAATTGTACCTTTTTTCATTTTTTTTAATATATTATACAGATCTCAAAAAATTATTTAAAAATAAACGATAAATGATACAGTTCTAGTTATTTATTTATTTATAACGTGGGTATTAGACATAAGTATGGCATATAATGAACTTTTCAGTTTAACGAACAGGCCTGACAAAGTACTGGTTCGTTAAACCGGAAAACTACTGTATATAAATATAAAAGGAGAAGAGGAAAGACAACACAAAAATACAAAAATTGCAAGACTAGAATTTCAAAATCGGGACACTAAACAATTTCGAAGCAGAATTTCAAAAAAATTGCTGCAACAAAAATTCCAAGTCTGGACGATGACTCTTTAAAAATTAATTTTCATAGTACCGCACTTTTATTTTTTTCTGCCAAAGTGTCAGAGCTGTATTTTTTAGTCCACTTTTAAGAAATTCACAGTTGCATCTCTTGGTACTGAGTATATTTGAGGAAATTTGTAGTAATGATCAAGTGTTTTCAAATCGCCATTTTTATAGGTTGTTTTGGTGACACTGTCAACGCAACGTCTTCACTTTTGTTAGCCTTTGACAATAATATAAGAAATAGATAAATTTTTATTCTTTATTTTGTGCACCCACATAATAGTGGAGAGGGTATTATGCGTTTGGGCTTTTTTAGGTAACACTAAAAAATATTGGTCCTTTTGGTATATACGATCGACTCAATATCACTTTCTGAGTCGATTTAACGATCCTTCGACCTTGCGTGCAAAGTACAGGTCGCAATTTTATAGGTAATTAGCTGAAATTTTATACAAAGGTTTCAATTCATAAGAGCGAAGGCTACTGAAAATATTGAGTATGGGTCCATAATTTCACATGGGCCCTATTCAAATTTGTTTTCGGAATAGTGCTTGTGCCTAAAAACCTTTTTATTTAAGGTTGGCATTTGGATTAAACTTGGAGCAAACCTAATTTATTGTAATCTAAATCATCTTACCAAAGTTTATCGTAACCGGTCCATATTTGACGACAGCTCCAATACAAATACTACTCCCGAAAATAGCTTTTAATGCCTTAACTTTCTAATAAATTGCGGTATTGACATAAATATTGGCAACCATTATTTTCCCGATAGTTTCTATGCCTAACCATAGGTCACGTATAAGCCCCCTTTCTAAAATAAATCAAGAGGAATCCAATCTCATATAGATGACGATATCTAAGTAATATTCGGAACAAAGGACTTTTACGTGACTCTTAACCTTATAACAAACAAAATTTTTGTTATGGCGTGTCCATGATTGCCCATAAGTCCAAAAAAGAGTACACTTTCGAAAATTTGTATTTATATACTGTGATAACCATATAAATGCAGCAGATTTGCAAAAGTATTGATGCCGCTTTCGATAGTAGCGTAACTTAAATCTTTGGACTATTAATAGTTGTTTTTTGGTTTTTCGTCATCACACATACCCATAACTTATTATGCCACTTGCTAAAAACTATATAAAACCTATGGTTTTCAAATCTGATATTTTAAACTGTGTTATTTTAGTTTAACCTCTTAAAAATAAAATAAGTACGTATGTATCATTTGTGGTAACCACTAAAATATTGCATTAAAACATTTTTGTAATTGAAAATCAAACTTAATTTGTAGCTTGTATTTGTGGTCACAAACTATAAAAATTTTTCTTCAATTTTAGTAAAATTTAATTAAAACTATTACAATAGATTACAAAAGTTTAATATCGCTTAATAACTTTTAAAGCTGTTAAAATATCTTTACGCCGCTTGAAATCATATATGTATTATTTAAATGATTTATTAAAATTAACATCCCATCTGATGCACTTATTTGGAATTCGTCCGTATTGTAATTGTATAATAAGTATTTTGTTGCTATCATTAGTTTTATTAATAAGTTTTCATGCAAATCATCTAATCAAATCAGATTTTTCATGTAATTCAAATTGAACAAATCCATCTTTAGCAAATGCAAAACATATGATAAATATACCTGGATATTTTTCTTTATTTTTTTTAGTATGAAACAAAAATTTTGCATAAAAATTTGTTGGTGCGAGCGTAAGTCGAATTAGAGGTTGCCAAATGGTGGCTGCTGGCGCTGGTGGCATTTTGTGGATGCCTACATATGACAACTCCTGAGATTAAAGATACTTTATTACACGTAAATCGGTTTATGAACAAACATTTCTTGTCTGTTAGTGGCAAATTTGTTGCGTGAAGATGAAACATTGATTGTCAACAAGTGTCTGTTGTTAATTTTATGTATTTTTTCGTTGTTGTTTCTGCAATTGTTGCTGTTTTTATAAGGAAGTATGATTTAATGTAAAGAAAAAAAAAAATCATGTTTTTATGTATTTATCTATGATGTTTTTCTTTTTAAATGTCCGTCTCTCTATCCGTCCGTTGTTATGCTGTTCGCATAATGAAAAATGACAATTTTAAAATCTAATACGAGTACATATAAAAAAATATTATTAATTTTGTATTTGGTTTTTTGATTAACGGTATTTGGTAATAAATAGTTGAAGAAATTTATAAACTTAAAGCATAAATTTGGTGAATTTTAAGCTTTACAAAGTTTTATTTTGTATTTTAATAATTGTATAATATTGAAAACGATTTTGAAATGTTTAAAAATTATTGGAAACCTAATTTTATAAAATATGTAAGGTAAATAAATAAATAAATTGTCAGCAATAAATTACACAGTGCGAAGGCTGTTGGAAATAATTGTGGGTTTGTTTTATATCCAAAAAGTAACAAAAGTACTTTAAGTACTGTTTAACTTTAAGTGGTTAAATATGTATGAACACGTGCTAGGAAAATTAAGCCACACATTATACAAAAAAATATTTATAAAAATTTTAATGTACCAGTGATTCAAAAATTGATAAAATAGTACTTTTTTTTAGCACTATTTAAAAGTCAAAAGTACAACAGCATCTCAATGACTATATTAGCAATATTTAAAAAATTTCCCAATTTTCTTACATTTAAAATTTCTGTTTTATTATTATCCAATTTTTTGTGCTCGTTCATTTTGATGTGGCAACTGTTGGTTTACCATGAGTTACCCAGTTAAAACTTCGCTTATTTTTTCAAAATGAATAGCTTCTTTCACTCATTATTAAGTAGCTTTCTTCTAAAACTACTTATTTTTCAGGTACATATATGGGCATTTCTTTCTAAAGGTCCACCGTGACCGAAAATTTAAAAGGTATAAAAGCATATTCTTTTATGATTTTTTTTATAGAGAAATATTTAGATTTTACTAATTTTAAAAATTCCCCCATAAATTCGTTCACTAAAACGAACAAGCAGACTGCAGAGTTGAACAAACGTAGTTTCTTATTTTTGAGAATGTTTTATTGTATATTTTCTTTAATATTATCTTCCTTAAAAGAGGTGATATTTGATAACAATTATTCCAAAAAAATGTTCTTACATGGTCTATAATCTAAGGAAGAGTTCGAAGAGAAATATGTTATTCAGTTAACGGTAAATTTTTATTTTGTTTTAATCATTATCCAGTTAAATTATTATGGAAAAAAGTTCACGTTCGAAATGTCACGTATCGACACAGATTTTTGCTTAAACAAAAAAAAAAAAAATAAAAAAAATACAGAAGATTTTGGAATCAAACCAAAGACATTTTAATGTTACATTGATACATAAATTCTGAAAGTAGTTTGACTAAAAAATTGTGCCAGGTTTCGCTGAATTACGCCTTTTTATACATGGCCAAAAAAACAACTTCTATTTTTTTTCACGTTTGAACTTTTGTTGCCATTATCTTTAACCTAGAATCGCGTCCTCCATAAACTTTAGCATAGGTAACAGTGCTTTCTTAGTGCTATAATTTAAGGGTTATAAATGTTATTGCATTTTTGATGCGTACGACCGTCATGTTCAACACTATGGAATTACCCATATGTAGGTAAAAAATAATGACTTATTTAGGCGAAGTTTTTACTGGGTTGTAATTGCTTTGCACATTTTGTCTAATCATCTGTTGTGTTGTTGTAGTGAAAGGTATTAAAAATAAAAAATCAACTCGTTAAAAGAAATTCTAGTAAATTGGGAATGCGGAAAGAATCGATTGGTATCAAAATATAATAGAAACCAAAGTGATAAACAGACTATTTGTTTCCACCGTCTCTAATCTAATTCAAACAAAAGATTTGCATAACCTAGCATTTACACATTAAAGTAATTTCTTGAAAGCCGCCATACACGCACACTTTTTCACTAACATTCACACAATTTTTGTACTATCAGCCAATCGGATGCTTCTTCGATTTTTTGTTGATAATACGTATACTCTACTTGCATGTGTAAACCCCAGGTAAGTCATCTTAAAGGCCCAAATACATTGATCAAAATACTCATCAAGCATTGTGGTAGTATAAGTGAAAATGTGTTTGTATGTGTGACACCGACAACGCAAGATGAAAAATCAAAAAATTTAGATATGACGGCGAATATAACGCCCAGCACACGTACACGTTGAATTCGCCGGCTGGACAAGCATTTGACAAGTGTATTTGGGCCTTAATAGTGCTGCTATAATTTGAAATGACTTTGTTAGAAAATTGTATATCTTAAATAATCATAATACGAGTATATTTAAACGGAAGAAATAATTGTCTTTTGGTACCTTTAAAAATTAAACAATAATATTATACATATGTATGAAACAGAGTAAGTACTGCAGAAGGTTAAGAGTTAATTGTCTAAATGTCACTACAACAATTACTAGAACAAGAACTACTAGTGCTAACGGGGTTAGAGTTTTTATGTAAAATTACTAGTGCATATGAGTACCAGTACTTGATGTAGCACAAGGCCACTTCTTGTAGCCTGATAGAATTTTTTGTAACAAAACTAAAATTCCAGTACATATTTTTATTTTGATACAGCTTCTTAAATTTGATTTCAAATCATTTATTTATGGCATTTTTATTATAAAAAAATGGTAAAATGCAAAATGCTAATGCAAAAAGCACCTAATGTGGTGCAAGTGTAAGTACACGTCTAGAACCAATAGAACTAGTGATGTTCCAAGCACACTCAATGCTAATTTGAGCATTAAGATGGTATAGAAAAGTTTACAGTTGAGAACTAGTACTGGTTATTTTTGTACTAGTTTGGTACTAATTAGGTACTAGTTCAATCTCCTGCAGGGTAAGTATAAAAACTAATAAGTACAAATAAAGTTCAATGTATAAAAATCATTGTCACATAAAATGCAAAAGGGCGTAAAAACACTCTTTATTTTATAAGGACGTGTATTTTAGTCTAGTGCATCTTTAGCATTTTAGGTGACGACATGAATGTATGCACAAATTTTTTTTTTATATACGTTTTTGTTTTTTTGATTTTTGTATGTTTTAAAGCAGAATATGAATCCAAAAGATTTTCTTAAAACATTTTTAGAAACTGGACAAAAACAATGAGTAAATACTAAATACAATTTTGTAAGTACTTATTGGTTTTCTCTGTTTAGTTTCCCAGTACTGTAAACCAGAAAAGTTATATTAGGCATTAAATTTAGAATCAATACATCCGGCTAAGGCTTAAAATTGACAGAAAATTTAATTTCGCCGGTGAACAATCGTTAATTTGTTATCACGGGAAACAGTATTGCTCTGGTAACTTTTTTTTATTTATTTTTTTTTCTTATGGTAATCCCGCAAAGCTCTACGCTTGTCTGCCGGAGACCAGAGTCTCTGGCGGGAATCTAGCCCGCAACTCCCGCATATAGCTCACTACCAGCTAGCCTACCGGGGCACTTTTTGCTCCGTAATAGCTGTTTTAACGTTGCGCTCTTAGGGGATATGGATGCAGCCAAGTGCTATTTATTGTTATTGTAATTTATTTAACAAATGGCAATGTTAAATCACAGAAACTTATAAGCCTGAGAATTTTGTCCTCGTGGTGTGAAAACTTCGTGTAGCACGCAATAGTTTCTTAAATAACATAGACTTTTCGGAGACATTATGTTTGCAAAACAATTAATGTCCCGACTTATCAAAGACCAATGTGGAAACACTTTGTTCTTGTTATTGGAGAGGACGCTGTATAAATAGGCATATCTTAAAGATGTCAAACTGCCGCATAGTCGCTTTATGTTACTATTCTTCAGAGCTGTCAAGTTTTGTTTCGAGAAATGTAAAAATCAAATGTGGCTTTCCTACAAAAAACCACGATATAATATTGTTTACAAAAGATTTTTTAATTTTATCTTAAAATAAAGTTCCTAGGACGTTCCGGGAAAAAAATTTGTTCCCGGGAATTTATGAAGTCTGGAAAAGAAGAAACCCTTGTTAGGCTTCTCTTGTAAACTATTTATGCATTCTAACCGCTCACGCAGAAGTCAGTTTTCGACATGCATTCTCAAAACTCCAGCAGAAGTCATTTTGTTCAAAACCCAATCCAGTAGTTTTGCTTTTCCCTTCTCCACTAAGTAATGTTATGTTTTTGTAAGTACTTTAAATAAGTAAAAATTATCTAACAAATAGACTTCTGCAGTAAACTCAGCTTGAATTACTAGACTAAAGAAACTTCCGATTAATACAAACACCTTAGAAAGATAAAGGTTTTGTACTGTAGTGTCACAACGGTAAACATTCTCCCACAACTTCCGTTTGGCCGTTTCAAACGTTATCGAATAACTATAATACTCTGAAACATAGTGTTTTGAAGCAAAAAAAAAAAAAGTAAAGAAATTAACATGAAATTATTTAAAAGTGAAAATGAAACACTTGATGCCGGCAAACAAAAAAAAAAAAAAAAACAAAAAGCCATTTAAAACATTAATAAAAAAAAACGCGAAATAAAATGTTTAAATATGTATATCTTCACAAAATGAAGTATTGCATGAACACATACTTAATGTTTCTTGGTGTTTTATTTATTTGTTGGTTGGTTGCTGGCAACAAATGTTCAATAAGTTCAAAGTATGTACGGATTGGTCAGTCTGTACATTATTTGGACGAATATCTGTAGTAAAAGTTTTCAAGATAAAACAGACACTTTTAAAAAGGTTATATAATTTTTTTTTTTTTCTAAAATATTTATTATGGGAATTTAGTTTTGTCTTGTACAATCAAGGTCAATATTTCTATATTCCTTTCTTTCTTTTCTCAAATAACGTCAGTTAAGAAGGGGAGAAAGCATTTCAATGAGGCGATTTACATTTTTATTGAAAAAAAAGTTTTTAGTTTTAATTATTCAATCGTAGTAATAAAATAAAAATTAAAATATTTAAAGCAATCATTCTGTTCGCAGACAGTTATTTTAGGGTTTCTGTATTAAGGAAAATTTGAAAAAAGAGTTTGTTGCTATAATATTTATTTTGGGTGATTTTTGCTCTTTAAATTGTTGGAAATTCTAGAGCAACTTACTTGGTTGGATTTAAACAATGCTGATGTTTGTTGGTAACCATATTATGGTTAAATAAAACAATTAACGGCCAATTTGACCAAGTTCAGTTAAAATTAACTATTACTTTAACTTCCAGTTAGCGATATGTTTTTGACAGTTATAACTAATGGTATTCAAATTATACACAATTTGATTCGAAATTAACCATAATTTGGTCGGCATTATCCACTATTAATTCAAAATTAACCATTTCAGGTGAAAGTAAGATTTATTTTTTCTTTTAAAATTTATTATTCTTTAAAATTTTTTCAAAAAAGGGTAAAATTGTGCAAATTTTCAGTATTGAAAAAAGTCGGAGAAGTTGTGAAAGTATTTCTTAAAGCTATTTTATTAAACATAGTACAAATACAGAACATTTAAATAAATACAGAGCAGTTTAAGGCTTTTCACTAGAAAATAATTCACACCGAACAAAGCTCTAAAATACAGAACAAAATTAACCGAAATGTAACTAAAACCAATTCAAACTAGTTGGCTTATTGCCAATCTGGTGCAACAGTATACCGTTATGGGGCACTGCCTTGCGCCATTGTTCTGCCGACATCTTTGCTTGTGCTAAGCAAAAAAAAAAAAAAAAAAAAATGATACGTGTAAACCCAGCGTTATGTTCGTCCGCATAGAAAATTTCTATGAAAAACACTAGCATAGTTTTAAAAATATTTATCACATCAAATTTTATACTAACGATTATGTTCGAAATTGTTTAACAGGCAGTAATAAGTTTATATTAAGGCCTTCTTCATAAAAATGTACATATTAACATTTAAAAGAAAAATATTGTATAGAATTTATGAAATTAAAAATAAATCTATTATCTAGTACAAATTTTAATTTTTGTTAGGTTTTTTCTTTTTTTTTTTGAACTTAAAAGATTATTTTATTTTTAAAGTTGTTGCGTTTTTCTTGAAATGGCGCATTTTTTCTACATTTTGAAATTTCAAAGTAGCCAACGATGCCATTAACCAATGCAAATGAAACGCACAAAGGCAGACAAACAAAGATTGCCCTTAAGGCCGTTGTTACAACCTTATGATAAAATTCCTGATAGTTAACGTGAACAATACCGTGCCCATTATTTTTCTCCATTATTACAACTGTCTGATAAAATGAAAAAGGTAATTTATATACTGTGGCAACATTGCAGTATATACCGACTACTTTTGTTCGTTTAAAATACGTAGTGGCAACGACTTGCTTTTGTTATTTCCTTAATTAAAAGCAAGTCAAGTTTTTGTGCTTTATTTTTGTTTTTTTTTATAAATTGTTTTGTTTTTTGTGTCATTGTGTCTTTTTTAAAAAGTTTGAATAATTAAATTTGACATAAAACTTTCATTGAAGTTACCATATCTTGAGCAGAAAATATGGCAGCTTCAAATTCTTAAAGTTCACTTTTAAAGCTACTCTAAGAATAAACCTGCTGTTAGCTTATCAGTCACATTTTAGTTTAATGTTACCTTGTAATAACGAAAAATTATTTATCTTTCAGAAAGCATCCTAAAAATAACTATTTGTTTGTTGTATACAATAATAATGTATAGTTGTATGAATATTATAATGGCCCTTAAATAATAATGACAATAGCGCGCAAGCTACTTTCCCGCCTAGAGCAGTTTTACCAATGTGGATTAATTGAAGATGATTTGGAAGCGGTAAGTTGGTTGACCAGATCGCTCAATTTGATGTCTCTACATAACATTTAATTTAAATTAATCCCAAATAAATTTATAGAATCTCCCATACCCGAATCCAATCTTGCCCTACTAAATAAAACCCTTAATCTAAAAGAAAAATTATCGTATCTAAGCCGACGTACATTTTTACATACTTCAACTTAAATATGTACATTTTTGGTGTATTTCATTTTTCTTATCCACCTACAGACTTTTAACAATATCTTTTTTTTTTTGCATTTTGAACGGAATTGTAGGTTCCTTACTCACTTTGTTCAATCGTTCATTCGCTCACTCGTTTATTTTCATTCAAATCTCAACTGTTTGCTGTGTGTATGTCTGTCTGGTTGGCTGACTGTCTATGTAAGTGTCTAGAGGTAAAAAATAAAAGCTAATCAGAGATGCCGGCTTAAAATAAAAATATGTATTGAATGAATGAAAATCACAAAAAAAAAAAAAAATCAACAGAAATATAAAAATAAAAAAATTATACATATATTTGTGTACAAATGAAAAAAATGCCGGCATGATAGTCATTTATAAACAATCGTTGAGTTTAGTTAATATCATACACAATTGCTGTGTTGTTGCTGGATGGTTGTGGAGTAAAGTTTTGTATGGAACCGGTCTAAATCAACAAATAATAATAAACAAACATTGCGGGAATTTTAGTATTTTTTTGGGAAGAAAAATTAACTACAAAAAAATTAAAATAAAACTACATGGTCAAGAAAATTTTTGAGATACTAAACATAGTTAGTATATGAATTGAATTTGAAAGAATTAAATCGTTTCAGGAAGCCGGGATAATGGACAAGCTAATGTGGTTGCAATAAGGATATGTTTTACTACTTCTTTGTCATCTTCTTTATATTATTGATTATTTCCCTGCTAAAAATGTTTAAAGGACGGTTTATTAGAATTCTTTTTTTTATCCTGATAAAATCTTTTTTACAAGACCCTGTTTTAGCAAAATTAATTAAATAATTTCATTAGAATAAATTTTACACCTACTTTTACCAATTTTTGAATATTGATTTTACGTTTCATGAATGTTAAGAGTCGAGTAGTTTTCTGGAACAAAATTTTTAAGTTAACCGACTTCGTAAAAATGTTTGCAGTTTCCAATCAAGGTTATGTTACATAGATCATTTCATTAAAGTGCATGTACACATGAAGACTAGTAGGTCCATAACGTACTCATAAGTAAGAAGGAAAATTGGCTCTTTTTAAGGTAATAATCTTACCATCATATGCCATTGGAGGCAAACATTTTTTACAAGGATTTTGTGTAGAAACGAAAAAACCTCTGAAGCTCTCAAAAAGTCGTCTTAGCATAAAATATCTAATGGATATCGTTGTTATTGCGTACCAATTAAGATCCGACTGTTTGATAATTATAATTGATTTGAAACTATGGTTAGTGGTGGACAATATACAATCAATGTTTTTATAACACTCGATGTAAGATGTCGATGTATCGATACAATCCGATTTTTTTCTGCTTATCAACACCGATGTATTTTTTTGATGCAACAAATTTAATATAAGAACTTTGCAGCATAAGTAAAAAGTTATAATGATCTACTCTTTTCATACCTTGTGCTTCGCCATACAAAATTTTGAAATCAAAACAATGAAGAAATAATCATTCTCTGCTTTTTGTTCACTGTTAATTGAATTAACTAAAATAAATGTTGCCAGAAGTATGACTTTGATATATTTTGGCAATTTTTTTATTAATATGAATATGAATATATGTATGAATTGTGGCACATTATGCCCTATTTTTAATAATTAATAATAATAATAAAACTAAAATTCGTTTTTAGAGTTTTAATACTTTGTCCTCAAGCCAGATATAGAACAGGTCAAAAAATTAATTATTTTTTATAATTGTAAACGTAATGAATCCATGTTATTCTATAAACCACATTCATATCTATTTTGTTACAAAAAATAATCGATTTATAGAAAACATCGATGTATTTTGCGAAATCATCGCAATGCATTGCATCGAAAAAACATCGATGTTTATTTCAATGTCTATCACTAACTCAGGGTTAAATAATACAGACTGAAAGAATTTTCTTCACAGATCCAATGGATTTTGACATTTATCCAATAAAAAATTAAATGTAAATTCAACATATGTAACCCTTCATTGGATTGATGAAGAATGTTACATTAGCCCCCCGTTAATGAAATGTTTCATAAAATCGATAAACAATTTAATTTGTTCAATGACATAAATTCATTAAATTACTGATTAAATTTGGTCATTTTTATGACAGTCTTTTATTAGTTTAATGATTGTTTTGGTTATATATTTATGTTTATTTATTTCAGCCATTTCAATGTGCGTTTTGAGTTGTTGTGAATTTTATTTTTTTTATTCCTGTTTTAAATCATCAAGTTATATTTATTCTATTTTGTTTATATATTTCTGTTACATCATGTTATGTTCTACTTGTATAAACTTTACCTTTTAGTAAATTGTATTTAATTTATTTTCCAGCTTGGGACGACCTTCATCTTGCTTCTTTTCATTTTGCTGGCTTGTACTTCTACGTTAATTTTGTGTGTTTATATTAACAATTAAAGAAAAAAGAATGTGAGAATTGTTTGCTCTTGTTTTTTTTTCTCGTTGTTTGTTTTTGAACCTATTACTAACATTTAGCTAAATTCAGTGTTTCTTTATCGTTATGAATTTTTTTTATTGATGTTATGAAAAATTGAACTTTACAATTTTTTTCATATATTTTCATGTATATCGCTTGAAATGGAATTAAAACTATGTTTTCACAGCAGTTATATGAAGAACATATTTTCTAGTTATAAGTATTTTGAAGTTAGAAAACTTTATCTTGTTTTCATTGATTAAGTGACATTTTTGATGGAAAATATGAAGTTACACATTTATTATACATTAATTAATTTAATTTTAATCTTAAAAAACCTATTGAAATAATGTATAACAATTAGTTGAATTTTTCTTTTGAAAGAGATATTAAGCTGTCATTAATTTAATGAAAAATTTTAACGAAATTACGAAACTCAATTTCGTAGTGGTAATAAAATTCCTTCATTATGTTTGTAAGATTTAATTCCCGTAATGAAATTTTTCATTGGATTAAAGAAAAAAAAATTTAATGAAATTGATTCATTAGATTTATGAAGCATAATTCTTTCAGTGCAGGTTGCATCGCTAGGGAAACAAAATTTGTCTCCGAATACGTCAAAAATTATTTGAAGTTAATATAAGATTGGCCTACCAAAACTTTGAAAAACTGTAGCAAGATCCCATGTAAAATAAATTAGTATTGTTGATTTCTTAAACGTTTGAAGAAGATGTTTATTTTTAAGCACTAAGATGCACACTGGGAAATAAGGTCAATCTACCGGCAGAAAAATAATAAAAAAAATGAAACGCAGCATGAAAGCGGAAAAGTCAGCGTTTTTAAAAATCAAATTTATTTATCACTAAGTTACCTGGTTCGGAAAATATGGCCTTTAAAACACTGAGAAAAAATTAGATTTTTATAAATTTTTACATCAAATTTGTTGGTGTATCGAATCGGTAATGCTGGACGTTTTCGGCCAAAGTAACTTTTAGCTATTTGCTATTCCAGATAAATACTAGGGTATTAATTCGGTTAACCGTTAATCGGTTAACCGATTTTAAAAATAAAATGTTTCTGCGCATCTACGTCACATCAGCGTATAAGTACAGCTAAAATATAGAAACACAAGCAAACAAACATGTGTATTAAATGCTTAAGTGACTTCATATTAAACAGTTGAATTTTGTAAACATGTGCAATGCGTAATCTTGTTTTTATCGTTCTTGAATCTGTATTATGGGTTGCTTCCGATTTCTCAAACATCTTCGATAAGTGAAAGAATTGTTTCCAAATCAAGTTTTATCAAAACTAAAGAAAAGAATCGCTTAAATTCTAAACTTTTATAAAATCTTAAACTATTGAAATAATTAATACAAAAATCTCACAGTTTTTTTTGTAATAAATACATACAAATATCTATATAAATATAAAAATAAGTCCGTATATGTACGTCGCCGAACTAATCATAAACGCGTCGTGCGATTTCAACCAAACTTATACGTAGGCAGTGGCCCATATATGGTTTATATGAAGTTTGGTTGAAATCCGATAACGCATGTGTGTGCGGTGCGTATGTGAAGTGTAATAGGGAACAAAACCAACTTTATTAAAAACAAGTGTGTTTCTTTTCTTATTTTGTTTTGCCGTGCGAAGCAGGCAACGGGCCGGGCCCGCTAGTTATGTATAAATTATAAAATGTGATTTTCATATTTATGAATTACTTTTTTATTTGCTCGCTTTAGTTCAAGAATTATTTTGTTCGTTATGTTATTGTTTTTTTTTTACTAAAAGATTCCAATAATAAATAATTTTTGCATTTTTATTTATTGAAATTACCTTATTTATAACAAAACTTTATTAATCGGTTAACCGATTAAACCAAAACCTCGGTTAATTAATCGAGCGATTAACCGATTAAAGCAAAAGCCCGATTAAATGCATACCCTGTTAAATAAACAAAAATAATCTTGTTTTTAAAACTAAATTTGAACCAGTAAACAAATTAATAGTATACACTAAATATTTTTTGATATAAACAACATTTTCTGCAGTTATGTTGTTCATATAACGTCAGCGCTCATTAATGGTGTGACCTATCGACCATTTAAAAAAAATCGAGTTAGGTATGGGGTTTTTGAATACCCCCTTTCTGAATCCAAAACCTGTTTCACGAAATTTTTTATGGTTTCTGAGATATTAGGTATTAATTTTGCTCCATTCCAACTATTTTAAGTATCGTTTTGCTCTACACGCCACTGTTTGGCGAATGCTGCAAATTCCTTATACAAAAACGTACAAAATATTTCACTCTTACTTTGCTTCATTGCCGTAAGAAAACAAGTAGTTTAAGCGAAAGAAAAAAGACAACAAGAAAATAAATTTCACTCAAGCCTTAAGAAAAAAAGTAGTTAAAGCAAAAGCAAAAAATGTCAACAACTCAATACACAGCAGTAAATACACGTATGCAACACAAAAAGCTACTTGTAAAAATAAATTTAGAAAAGTGGCGTATGCGGCATAAAACAATAATTTTCCCTTTCAATAAAATACTATTAACTGCCAAGTTCTTTAATGAACTTCCGCAAAAATTTTTTACCAAAAAACTTCTATCGGGTATATTTTCGGAAAACTTCATTTAAACCTTCATTGTCGTTTTTCTCCACTACGACTTTTTGGCATATGCGCCAAACCAATAATTTGCTGACAATAAGTAAACGTTCAATACACTTGAATACATTTTTAATTGAAAATGATTTTATTTTTGATTAATGGATTAACTAAAAAAAAAAAAAATAAAATTGGCGTGATTTTTTCTGTATACACGCAAAGAAAAAACATGGTTGTGGTAAACATATTCTAAGAGCAACATATTATGATAGGAATTATGATTTTAGTCACTATATTACGATTGTTTTTGAATCATATTATGACCAAATAAATTCGTAATATTACATCATAATATTTTTCCCTTAATTAGTTTCTTATCATGTTAATCATAACACTATGGAACATTTTTGGGATTATTGTCTGGGGGGTGAGAAATTCCAAGTCAGGGTGATGGTACTAGGTCAGTATAGTAAAACCCTCAAAGCGTTTGGCGTTCGTATGTGTCAGTTTTTTTTTATGATATTTTAAATTTTTTCCTTATCTTGATGTTTTTTTGTTTAACATAACTCGAGAACCACTTGTCCGATTTTGCTAAAACAAACTCAAAAAAATTTAGAATTACAATTTCTTTAATCCGTTCATATAACGTTTTTCTTTATAATCAACAGTTTTGCCGGTAAAAATAAATTTGTGGAGAAAAAAAAATATTTTTTTGCCTAAAAATAGGCAATATTTATTAAAATATATTTTCAAAGTTATCATAATTAAGTTGTTAGAAAAATAATACTCAAATTTATAATTGCGATAAATATTGATAAGTTTACAGTAACTATAATATTGCTGATATTAAATAAAAATAACAACTTTTTGTGTACGACATCAATATATCGTTTCAATAAACATAAAGTAGTTGCCGTAACTATGCCCAACCATATTTTTTCTCGGCGTGTAGAGATACATAAAAGTATACGCGAGTAACCCTAACATTTTTGTGGAACCTTAAAACAGATATAATAGACTAATATTGTTCCAAAAATTAGCTGCGGAGAATGTTTAAAATTTTCTTACTTCTTTGTTCTTTTATATGATTTTGTTGTAATATGCTTACGAACGACTTATTATTAAATTAAAATACTAATTAAGTAGTCGTTTTCAATGCTTTAAATTACCATATTAATTTGTAATACATTTTATTTGTTACAGCATGTCTTCCTGCCTCTTAATTCATGGTGTTGAAATTTAAAACATCCGTATCTTTGCTTATTGGAATGTTTTCAGAGGAAGCAATGGAGTTAAGAAATAAAGACTTCAGAAATTAAAGGGAGTTTCAAACTAAAAAAATATCTCGCGAATTAACAATGAGGGATCTATTAAAAACGTTAATATTTTCTTTAGACCCCGTTGTATCATCGATATCGTCAAAGACATCATATTAACACAGTGATCGTCTTCCTCAAGCCGTACAATATTTATTGGTCAAATCTAGTTTCCAAGAAGATGCTGACACCGAAAGTGACTAATCGGATTAACGAACATGGTTTAGGAAATCATGACTCATTTGTGTATATCAGACCGCACATGGGAGCTGCTTTTAAAAACGCTTCAGTGGACATTTTTAACGGATATAAAAGCACCGTGAATTATGATCATGGATGGACATTTTTATGTTTTGTTTCGGGGCTCAAAGCGACAATCTATTTTATAATTAAAACAAAAATTTCACTTATGTATAAAGAATGACCTCCTTTCAATCTCTGCCTAATGATATGCCGTTAAAATTGAATAGTTGCGATTTGGTAGTTGTGGGTTGGTGTTGGTGGTGGACAAACTGAACTCCATGAGACTTTAAGTCTATCTTCTATACACAACTTACACCAAATGACTAAAATAGTAGTAGTAGTAATAGTATTAGACGTAGAGTAGAAGTAGTAGTAGTCGTAGTCATTAGGAAAATGAAAGGATTTGATAGATGAATGAACAAATGGCGATCTTTTGTATGAAAATGTATAAAATAATGATGTGATTTATAAACAAAACCGAGAGAAGACAACTACAAAGCAAAACAAAATTTAAAATACATAAAAAAACGACAAACTTAAACTAAACCGAAATAGTTTTTATGCGAAAAACCATTAATAGAAGGAAAAAGTAAGTAAGTGAGTGAGTGAGTCTGTAATTTCAAGTAATTTTCGTATATTTTCTTCGTTAAAATATTTATGGTGGAAAATATTTAATGGTAGTCGTCGCACAGTTGATTTTTATTTCAAAATGAAGCTGAAATTGTAACAAAAAAAACTAATAATATATCAAATCATGTGTCAAAAAAGACACATAACTTAGACATTGATCAAAATTATGCCCGCTGAGAGCGAGAGATAGTTAAAGTTAAAAAAAAGACATTAAATAATCGACAAAATAAATAAACTTAATTATATTATTAAAGCAAGTCACTTACTTAAATCTAAAAAAAAACTATGAATGAGCTATCTAAAGAAATGAATGAAATGAAAAAGTTAATCCACTTCTTTACTTTGACAGCGCTCGAAAAATTTTACGAACAGTTTTAATGCAGGTTATAAAAATATTCCCATTTTCTAGAAAATCTACTGTTCTGTCAACGCTTTTAAGTTAATTCTAATTTGACACTCAAAATAACGACAAACATCTAGTCGTCAACTACATACAGGGAAGGCATTTTCCAATAGTTTCTTTTACTATAAACTAAAAACGCTCCTGGTAGAACTTTATATTCAATTAATTATGCTTTATGTAAGTTTTATTTAATTTTGAATATCAATCCGACTAGAGACATAATTCTAGTGTGGGATGACTTTATTATGTAAAAGATTGCTAACGAAAAATAGTTTACAACTTTTTATTTTTAAAAAACAAATGATACTAAGAAGTGACATCTTAAATGGGAAAAACCATTATGATACTGATAATGTTTTGACATCAACAAACGGTTCTGGGAAACATTACACTGAAAAAATTCGCCAAAATATTTTTATATATGGCAACTCCAAGTATACGTATATTTTGTAAATGTAAAAAAAGTAAGTAGTTGCCAGTTCGTATTTTTATTTTGGCAAAAATAATCGGTATTTTCTTAAGTATTGCCACATTTTCAAAAATGTTTAGTTTATTTTATACAGAAGTTGTGAAAACGAAAAATAGTTGAAGGTAACTTTATTCCTCACTAATGCTAAAGGTACCGTTAACTACTTCGAACTTTATAGCCAAGTCGTGAAAACGGGCCTTAATTTGTTTATTTCTGCAATTTTAATTATTATTTTTTATTAATACAGTAGACGCTCGCAAATTAGAACCGCTTTGTTTTTGAGGCAATTCTAATTTCTGAATTATTCTAATTTCTGGACGTTTTTATTTCGAATAGAAAATAAAAATTACTTAAATTTTTTTGATAAAAACAAGAAAACAAAACGTAATTCACTCCAATACATTAAATCTATTTTTTAAAATTAAAAATACCTTGTCGTTTCTTATATTTGGAAAACTATTCATTGCTTCCACGGAATGCATTTTCATCTTTATAGGGGTATTCCTCTCTAAATATTTTTTTAGCTTTCTCTTTAAACCACTCATACAGACGACTTACCATATTTGGGTATTCAGCGCTGTGCAAAGATTTATTGCTTGCTTCCTGATATGTGTTGAAAACAGCATTTAATATTGCTGTTCTATGTGATTTGATATAGCTGAATGAAGATGTCGTAACATTAATATTCCTTTCAAACCCTTTGTCAAGCTTTTCTAATATTTTGACCTTCGTTTCCGATAATAAAGTGTTTTTTTTTACGTTTATTTGACATTTCGAATGATACACTTTCACTTTTTAATAGAGACTTCCAAAATATGTACACATGTTTCGAATTTCACGAATAAACTAGCCAAAACTATATATAAATGCGGCAAAAAAACAACAAATAAGGAAACACATCTAAAATTTGGTAATTCCCCTTTTTAGTTTTACATGTTCAAACAGAATAAAAATAAATTGCGGATTTCTTGTGTTCAAATAACAAAAAAAAAAAAAAACGCTCTGAAATTAGAACTATAAATTCGAATTTTAGAGCGTTTAATGTATTGAAAACACTGATTCTAATTTCTGGACGTTCGAATTACTGAAAGCTCTAATTTGTGAGCGTCTACTGTATAACTAATTTTTTAATTGTAGTAAACTACAAAAACTTTTAGGAAATAATCTAATTCAGTTCGATTAATTCCATATTTCGATTTATTTCAATTTGTATGATTTTAGAAATATATTTCTTCGTTAAATTGAATTACACAAAAACCTACATCAAATTTTCTTATTATGTTAACTGATATCCAACTTACTCAGATGTCGTATAATAAAAATTCCAAATAATTGTGCTAAAATGAGGGACCAGACCTAAGAAATTACTTTCTTTTGTAAGATGTTCTGTAACTCCCGCGTCGAGAAACTTTTCGATTGGATTGTGAGAACTTTACTGCGTCTGTAACATTTTTGGCGAGTAATAGATTTCACGTAAGGAAATTACCCGCCTATTTACAGAAAAAGTGTGTCTGTAAAATTTTTGTGAAGAAGTTCCCGCTTTGACCTGTTTTGTTCTTGGCAGAATCTTTTATTGTTTAATTATTTTGCTCTTAACATTTTTGAAAAATATGCGAATGTTTTCAAAGCCATTTTGTAAACCACAAACATTTAAGTAGCACTTTACATTATTTGGTAAAGCCGACGGTTGTTATTCGCAGCAGTTGTTGAAAATTTTTTGATTTAAGTAAACGGCAACGATATTTGTTGTGATTGGCGTTCTCAGTCTGCAATGTCACATCGGCTTCGAGTGGACTATTATGAAAATTTACCGTAACGACGTTACCTTTTTTGATAGTTTTCGACATGAGTTACAGACACACTTTTTTCTCACTTTTCGAGAAACGGTGGAATATTTTGTTTCACATCTATGCGAGAAATTCTCACGAAAGTTACAAAACATGGGTAGACCAGTGTCTGCATATTGATAGCCCTGTGTGGTTTGTAATCCAATAATTTCTGCCGTTGTGGTGAAGATTATATAGTCTCGGCTCCTATTTAATGTTCAGAATGTTTTTCCGGGTATAAAAGCTAAATGTTTCAATAACCTTGGAAACGAGCAGATTACATACATGAAAAATCAATCAAGAACTAGTTTGAAATTTATGTACTTAAGAATATGTAAATTACATTTCGCTATCAGTCTTTTATTTTAATTTCTTAGCTCAGTTGCTAAGGTAGTTTTTATTTTGTTCTTATTATTGTCTATGAAGTAATTAAGATGTCTGATTTTAATATATAATACGCATTGTTCTTAATAAAAATAAATTAAGCAACATGATCTGATTATTTTTAATTTTTTAGTTAAAATTATAAACTAAGTTGTGCTTTTGAAAATAAGTATGTATGTCTGTTCAATTATTTAACGCAGTGTACATAAGCATTACGGTGTTGCCGATTTAAAAAATAAAGGTTTAACAATTTCAATTAAATGATCAATTTGATTACAAATACATTATCCTATGTACAACTGTATTTCAACTCCTCAAAACTTTCCTAATCTATAAAATTAACTTGAAAAATGTTCACGCTCACCCTAATTAAAATGCGCTTTTTTGAAAGCGAAATGGCATTTCAATCAAACGTTTGATCATATAATTGTGTTTTTTCGGCTGTTTTTTTCTTCATTTCGCCGATCATTTGCATTTGTGACTTACAAATAAATGCAGTCACAATCGATTAAACATCATATAGAAGAGAAAAATTGCCACTTAACAAAATAATAAAAAAAGCTAACAATGACGGCGACAACAACAATATCAATATATTAACAACATTCAAAGAAAATAGTAAATGCGAGTGTAATGTGGAAAAAAGACTGAATTAATCGTATTTTTTATTTTTTTTTTGGATTACACACAAAAAGGTGATTACAAAACAACAGGAAGGATATACTGTGTAGGACAAATTAAGCGATAAATTCAAAAAGTCAAAAACCACTACTTCTTCTGAATCGCACATTAAAATTAAAGGATTAAAAGTAAACTTGCCACAAACAATGCTTTGTTTGAGGTAAATTCTACATTTTTACATACCTCAAATCGCTTCAAACCTGCTGATGGGATGCCTGATTTTTGTATGGGGGTTTCCCGGTTTCGAGAACTTTTTTTATTTTTTTCGCTTAAAAACCTTCTTCGTTTTCAGCACTAAAGTAGCAGCTTTTTTGTATATTTTATTCTTTATCATTTACTGCTGTATAAGAGCTCTCTTATTGAAGCGCTCGACTATGCGCTTTTTCTCTTAAGTGTTTAAAAAAACCCAAATTTTTTTACTGGGCAGCAGCATCTGTTACATAGCAACAGCACCTAGGGACCCCCTTGAATTAATTATAGATTTCCAATAAGGGCCTTTTGAAAAAGAAAATAGTAGAGTCCGACCGATCATGTAGATTCCGTGCCGGAGTTCGGCAAAATGGTATGTTCGGTTAATATTCGGCGTTCGGTAAAACTTTTGCCGGACATGACTCAGCACCATATTTAGAAGATCCAGAAGAGCATGAAAATATTGATGATAATAAAGAAATTATAATTTATTTGACTGAGCCCTCAACTAAACATGAATACTTTAATTCTAGTACATTTAAAAACCTCCAGGCAATCGCCAAAAAGTACTACCGACTAGCGTTTCTATAGAGCAGCTATAAAGTGCCTAATTTATTCCTAGTAATTTAGTTCAGTGGAAAAGTTCTGCGACTTTGGAAAATTTAAAGCTTTCAAGTCCATACTTTCAAGTCGTATTAGTTTTTGTTGAAATCATACCAGGAATAGTTATCACTAATTTATAGTGCTCGTAATTTTTAGAGATTGCCCCACTAAAGTCGTAATGGGTTTAGTGCATAGTTTTCAAGGACCGCGCCGATGTTTATCTAACCTAAGGAGGTTGTATGATTGTTAAGCGAATAGATAGTACAAAATTACATTTTTAAATGTACAAGAATTTACTTTGAAGAACCCATGAACTTGTCTACTGTTAAACAATGATATCAACGTTTATTCATTTTGATTCTTAAAAAGACTTTATATTTCATCTTTTTTATTAGCAACTGTAGCAGCTGCAATACGCAACACAAAAACTTAAACAACACAAAACAAAAAAAAAAAAAAAAAATAATAATAATCATCATTTAGCCAAGTTAAGATCATAATCATTTAATTTGGTGATAATAAGAAACAAATCGTTAAAACAAGATCAAAGTGAAGGATCGTTGAAGTTAAAGATACAATACAAACAAACTAACCAACAAACTGAGCAACCAACAAATAAATAAATATCACATGAAAGTAATTTTTGTGTAATAATTTTAGTTTTGTTCGTTTTTTTATTATTTATTTCTTCATCTTCTCCAGCTGGAAAGTGTTAAATTGTGTGTTTAAAAAAAACTTTAAGGATTTTCTTTAAGTTTCTTAGAAAAATAGCAAAAAAGTGAAAGTTTTGACAAACAGCTAAACCAAACTGCAACATCTACAAAAATATTCATAAATGAACAAGTGTAAATTAACTTCAAAGAAATAAAAAATTTTAAATAATTTTTACCACTCTTTGTCCATCAAATCAAATTACGAAAATCCTCCGAAAATACACAAACACTCAAAAAAAATCAATTCAGAAAAAAGCAACAAGATGTATCAAAAAACGCGAAAATGTAATACTAACAAACACCAAATTGAAAAGAAACAAAATCTTATCCAGACATGTGTAACATGACGGTTTTTTGTATTTTTGTTTGTTTTATACATCTATTTATTTCTTTCTTTTTTGCAATTTACTTATTAAAAATTTCTTAATTAACATGATAGTTAAAGTTATAGGCTTCAATTTTTATTTGATAAAAGACAAAACAACCAACTAAAAACAAAAAGGAAAGAAAAATTTAGGAAAATGCCATCCATGTATGTATTTAAAAGTGTAGTGATAAATTTGACTGTCAAAATCATCTTTCAATTTCAAATCAAGCGCAACTCTTTTGCACAACAAAATTGAAAAAAAAAAAAAAAAAAAAAAAATCGTTAACATTACTTACAATTGAAAGTTAAAACATACTTGAAAACATTTATTAATACTTTTACATACATTTTATGCCTAGTGGAGACATTAATATACAGATATACATATTTTCATTTATACGAGCTTACATACATACATATTATGTATATTCATTAAGATAACGATTTAGCGTTTGTATATTTCTATGAATTGAAAAGATGGATGTCTGGACATTATGCCAGATGTACGTACTTGTCTACAAGGTGATAAATAATATTTGAAACAATTTGAATTAGTTTTAAAACACAAAATCGAATGGCTAAAATATAATAAGCATAGAAGAGAACTATATACATAGAAAGCTGAGAGTAAGTCCGTAGTAGAAAATTTAATTATCACAAAACTTCTTTATTTATACCCACACCATTAGATTAAATTTCATCTGTTTCTTGTTCAAACAACACCCTTTATGTGTTCGTGTTTTTTTTTTTTTTGGTCCGATAGAACTTAAAACTGTAAAAAAATACCACAAAAAATTTAATTTAAAACCAAATTTTTATTTTTTTTTTTTGGGAATGTGGGTACTGCAGTTGTTTTTGAGTCAAAACAACGAAACGCATCCTGGACGTCCGATTTTGGGCCCATTTTTAAGCATTGCTACACTGTTAAAAAAAATGCATCTTCATTTTGATGATGCCCTAACATCAGAATTGTGACATCAATGTTATTACAAATCGCATCAATTATGCAAAAAGTAACATTAATCCAATGACGAACGCCATCATAAAATTTTGTCATATTTTATGCGTCATCTAAGCTATGACTACAGTGACATCAATTCTATGACACACTTTGTCTATTATTTACATTATTTTCATGTTTGAAATGTATTAAAAGAAGCAAAAATTCCCATATTCAATTTTTTTAAATTATTTAGTTAAGTACATAAACTTTTTAAAGTAAAATGATTACGAAAAACTGTTTGGCATGCTGATGGTGTCTTATAATTAAGAGTTCTTGTGTAAACAAAGGGCGGAATACAACAAGAGTAAAACAAACATGTGTAACGGGTAAGTAAGTAAATAATAATATTCTCTGTGTCATCGCACTGATGTCGATGTGTCATGCCATTGATGACATAATTTCAACTTTTGACCCTGATGACAGTTTGACATGGGGTCAAAAACAAAGACACTTATCAAAGCACTGATGTCAAAATACATCAGCGTTATGACGCCTTTTCTAACAGTGTAGCCATATGTCACGAATAACAAGCATGTTGGCCTTCAAGGTATCAATTATTGCATGTTTACTAGCAAAACCTATTGCATTCACGTCACCCCACAGGGTATAATCGAGAGGTGGCAAATCGCAGGACTTTGGGGGCCAATTGACAGGTCCATTTCTTGAAATCAACTTATCGCCAAATTTTGATTTCAAATGGGTAGCTATTAATCTCGTAAAACTAAGAATCTCCTTAGCGTGCACTTATCCGAGCAGTGGATAATTTTCCTATAGATCTAGTGCGTACTGCGATTAACGAAAGGCCGAATAGATTTTGGTAATGCAAAAAGGTAATTTGTTTCAATTGTGAATAGTATTTTTTGAATACATTTCTAAATATGCTACAAATAAAATATAACTTATTATTTTAAAAAACGATTTTATCGCATAAAAACCGTGTACCAAAGCTTATGAAAGTAGAAGGTATATACATTTTTATTCATGTAATTTTCATATCTATCCTCCTAATAAACTGCATTTTTGTCGACTGAGATTAAAAAAAACATAAGGCCTGTTTAGTAACTGAAAATTATTGATAATTTGCAATAATTGTTACCAGCATAGCTGCCAGATAAAATTTGTGAAATTTTGCGGAAAAATTGCCAAGTTGACTTACTTGAATCGTCGCAAAAATCGTTATTTTATACTTTTGTTAATTTTAAATTATTTTCAGTTTGTTTTTGGTTTGACTTTATTTTATTTATCTGTTTTATCTAAAAAAAAAAGTTATTCCCGCTCCCTTAACAATGTATACAAGTTTTAACTTTTTTTTACAGGACAACCTAAAATAGAGCGTTAAGAGTTTTTCACATGTAAAAACTTCAGAAAATATTTGAAACAATGATATTTTAAGTTTCTCGAAGCTTGTCAAAAGATAATCTTGCTGGCTGTGTATTGTTTAGGATGTCAAACATCCGAAAAGGCTAAAAAAGTTTCAGAATCTCGAACAAGATACCGACTCGATTAAAATCTATAATCATTGGAGTAACACAATCAAAATTTTTTTAAAGTTTTCGCATTCATCAAAAAAATTCCGAAAATGGGGTGCCACATGAACTGAGATATATCAAACACCGATTTAATACATCAGAAATTATGTTTCAGTGCTTTAAAAAAATGGTTAAAATCTATTACAAGAATCCAAAGCGTAAACATATAAAAAACACAAAGAACGCCAAAGACAATAAAGCGTATTTTGTATATGAAATGCTTACACATACAAATTACTGCCAATCAAATAAACGAAACTATATGTGCGTTCGTTTACTTTTCCAGTAAAATCCAGTAGCTGAGTAATATGAAAATTTAACAAACGCATTTCAGTAAAATCCAGTACAAATTTGTACAAATTTTGGGGTAAACGAACGCAGCTTATATAAGAATTTATATAAAATTATAAAATAATACTTAAAACTTTTGTAAAGAAGTCCAAAATTTGCCATTGGAAAAATCGTCAAATTTAGGCCATAAATCTTCAATATGACATTTTTTTAGGCCCCAAAATCGTAAAAATTACGATAAATTGTCAAATCTGGCAGCTGTGGTTACTAGTAAGTGTTCATCAGTGTTGTCAATGGAGAATTCAGAAATTACACATGACTGTGCGCCAAATTACAAATTTGTAGCAAAATTACACACACAAATCGAATAAGTAGCTTTGTTAGAATACATTGGCCTTGCAAAACCTAATTGATATTCCTTATTTGCAATTAAATCGTTTGGTTTACAAAAAAGCAAAGCTTGCCAATTGCAGTAGTAAGAAAGAACTGAATGAGCATATAAAAAAGACAGGTATCCACGCGCAGTATTTATTACCGAAAATTAGCAGTAACTTCGGCAGAAGAACAGCATAAAAATGTTTTAGTACAAGCATAAACATTTATTTATTTAATAATAAATTAGGAACTTACTTCTTAAATTCTAAAATCTCTAGAATGTCAAAACTTTTATTTATTAAATAGCGCAAAAACAAATGTCACAGAAATTAAAACCGAATTTGACAGTTTATGTTAAACATCCTATGCTATTCTTCTCTCCCCTCTCATTAAAGCAGCCCATACACGATTCAATTCAATTGTCAACTGAGTCGGTTGTTGTCCAAATCAAAGCGTGTACGGCTTTGGCAATTGATTAGTTTGACGGTTGTCGAGTTGGTTGAAGAAAAATCAAAAGATTTTAATTTTTTCAAGTTGACTACTAATGGCCATTTTCTCAATGTATCGACAAACTGTCTGTTACTTAATGTCAACATAAATTTATTATACCGATAAACTGTCCGTCAACGATTTTGGGTTTCTCAATATACCAACAAAAAACATTGGTTTGAGTTGGCAACACCACTCAAAATACATGTAAAAGTTGGGAGTCAGCTGATTGAATTTATTTGTACGTCAAGGCTCAGCGAATAAAGGCCTAACGAACTAACGCCTAATTTTTCAAAATGAAAGAATGCCTAAACAAGAACGCCTAAGAAGAAAGTGAAAGAACGTCTAACTTTAAAAATGAAGGAAAGTCTAATTATAAAAATGAAAGAAAGTCTAAATTGTTAGGGTTTCTTTCATTATGAATTAACACCTAATGAAAGAAAACCTAACAACTGGAATTAAAAGGGAAAATCAATTGTTTTTATAATTTTAAAAACTAATAATTTTCCCTTTTACAGAATGTTTACAAGATAGTGTATGCATTTTGTAAAAGGGAAAACCAATTGCTTTTATAATTTTAAAAACTAATAATTTTCCCTTTTACAGAATGTTTACAAGATAGTGTATGCATTTTGTAAAAGGGAAAATCAATTGCTTTTATAATTTTAAAAACTAATAATTTTCCCTTTTACAGAATGTTTACAAGATAGTGTATGCATTTTGTAAAAGGGAAATCCTCTTGCCAGAAATAATTTCGTAATCCATTTTTAATTATAATATAATTTTTAATGTCTAGCACTTATGAATGACTTGCTCGTAGTGATAGAAATTAACGAATGACGACAACTGATAACAAATTGCAAAAACATTTGTCTAACCGTAAATACAACTGTTAGTTTTCAATGAATTCACGAATAATAGTAATAAAAATCACACTTTTAGCAAAATGAAAAATCGCCTAACATTAATGAAAGAAAGCCTAACAATCAAAAATGAATAAATATCTAATTAGGCGTTTTTTCATTTTTGATTGTTAGGCTTTCTTTCATTATGAAAAATCACCTAACAATTTTAATAAAGGAATGCCTAAAATATTAGACATTCTTTCATAATGAACAACCGCCTAATTCCTATATAATTTTTTGTTGCAATTTTTAGGCATTATTTCATTTTTTTTTTTAGGCGTTAGTTCGTTAGGCCTTTATTCGCTGAGCCGTACGTCAAACAAAAGGAAAATAAATAATTGGCAGATGAGTGCCGGTTAGCATTGCGATAAAATAGAAGCAAATGAGACATTGAGAAAACCAAATTTCTTTAATGTGCAGTTTTTTGTTGGGGAAAAAGATAATCGCCTAATGAGAAAATGGCCATAAGTCTTTCAAGATTGTACTGTGTGTGCTCGAGTCTCTTAATCAGCTGTCAAAATTAATGTTTGTAGTTTTCTTTTGCAAAAAAAGTTAAGTATTTTAAAAATTGTCTTTTATGTCATTAATTTTAAATAATAATAATTAATTTAAAATCTTTCAGTTCAGTTGATGAAGTGTGTGGCCAAGCATCAATTCAGTTGACAATTGAATTGAAACGTGTATGGGGCGCATAATAAACTCAGATTTATTAAAAGAAAACTTTCATAGTGCAAACCCAGACAGATCAATTTGACGGTAAAGTATTTGCTCGTGCAGATGGAGAGTGAAAAACAGCCAGGGTGTAAATAAAATTTGGACTGTGTTGGAAATTGAAAAAAAGTTACACAATCTCAATGTTCGAAAAGAAAATCTTGATTGTCAAAATTTAATGGAAAAAAGGTCACAAATAAATTAAGTCGAGCTAAAAATCTAAAAACTTATATTTAAGGTAATATGATGATGCTAAAGCTAGAAAAAATTTTAGTTTTCATCTTGGCGATCTCCGCTCAAAAATTAAGAAACAAATACAATCTCTATATTATAATACACTTTAAATTTGTGTATCGTTCAAGCACATAGAAACAGAGTACAATGTAATGTCGAATAAATTCGACAAAAACACGGAAAGTAAAGTAAAAATTAAACGCAACATGTGTAATTAAATATGGGTTGGCAACACTGGTGTTGACATACGAGAAAACAGAGCGTCAAAATTTAAACGACAAAAAATTTTTGGAAAATTTTTATTAGCAAGAATTATTAAAACAGCTGTTTTATGTTTACAAAGCAAATAAAAATGATTAAAAAAAATTGTTCATAACTAAAAAGATATTATAAAAGTTTTAAAGAAAAATAAAGCAATGAATAAATTAAAAAATAGTTTTCTTACATTTATGTTTAATCTTCTTGCACTTGAGCACATCTTAGGAGAATGCGTGGAAGATGTTGAAAATGAAAAAAACTTCTTAACATTTACAACAGCTTTCATCTTTCATCATAATAATATTTATTTTTATGTGTATGAGCGAATAAAAATTAAATAAATTACATTGGTGTCCTGCTCTTTTGTATTTTCCATAATGATGGTATATTCTTTTTAACAAATTATTTGTTTTTTTTAAAAGAAGAAGAACGATATTGGTTGTTAGACCTGTATAACTCTTATGAGAAGATCTTAACATCTTTGCGATAATATGAAAGATGTAAGCAAGTGTAAAGAGCCTATTACAGTGCAGCCACACGATCAAGATTTTCTTGATAGCCTTTTACATATACTATTTGTCAAAATAAACAAAAATTGAAAGTTGTGACGTAGGCTGCATTCAATTGTTGAGCAATTTACATTCAAGATGTCATCAAGAAAACAATTTATAAAGGCAAACGAAAAATTTGCTCACTAACCTTGAAATCAGCTGTTTTCTTGAACGTAAATTGAAGCACTCTCTGGAAAGAGAATTTTAAAGGCAAGTTCGTTTCAATTTTTAAAAGTATGAGTGTATTGGTAGAAAAGTATGAGAGTATTAAAACTTGATAGTCAAAACTTGATAGTGTAACCCTCAAGTTAGTAACAAAAGCAATGTGTAAATAAATAGTTCAAACTACAGAATCTTGCACCTCATACATCTAGATGCTGTTGATATTCCTAAAGGGTAATTTGCACGATCACACAAGTCGTACGTATTTTGAGGGGAAAAAACAACCCTGTTATGATAAGTTGTTATTGTTTTTTTTTTTTTTAATTTCAAACAATAATTAGATCAGGGAAGCGTTTTCTTCAAAATACGTACGGCTTGTATTACCGTCTAAGACCCCCTTAAGTGCTGGTTCAGACACATCAGGTTTAGCTGATCAGTTAAAATGGCTAAGTTTGGCCGAAAAACTCCGAAACATTTGACATTTGTGTTGATGCAATACATCAGAATCAATCAAAAAGTCTATTTTGAATTTTTTTGTTAGTTAGGGCCTTTTGAGTTTAAGGTAACGATATGTGTTTTTGTAAAATTTTATGAAACTGTCATTTGCTTAAGAAGCTTTTCGTTAATTTTTGACAGTAGCTTATGCTAGCTCATGCATATTATAGTTGGACCTTAAAGCGTTCATTTACTTCTATTAAATTGTAAGTTACATCAGCTATTCTTCCAAAGTACCCAGTTTAAGCAAAAGTTTAAGAGTTTCAATGGGTTCCTCAATTTTACATTTATTAATTAGGATTTTAAATAAAAAGGCAAACGAAACTTAAATAAGTACAGATTTTTTAAACTCAAATGACCAAATGATGATGATTTACATATTACTTAAGGACGTTATGCACTATCCCACAAAGTCTTTAGTAATTTACAAAAATGCAACCCTGTCATGATAAGTTGTTATTGTTTTTTAAAAATGGTCAAAGAATAATTAGATCAGGAAAGCATTTTCGAAAAATACGTAAGACTTTGTGGGATAGTGTGTAACGGCCTTTAAGGGCAAAAAGAGAAAATATTTCGTTCAGACAAGATTATTGGAAGAGTCCAGGAAATATAATCTCAGTTGTCAATAGAATAATTCGGGTCTGGGCTAAAAGAATAGTCCAAATGAACTTAAACCTAATGAATCACTATTTCTTTAAAATTTCAAAGAGTATGCTGATGGCAGCAGATGTAAAATATGTTCCTTTTACTCTTTGCCACATTGTATAAAACTATTTATCCATTGCCAGTGATTGAATATAGTTTATTAATAAATGGCAAATACAAACGAACCGTTGTAGTAGCAGTGTAGTACATTTAAGTTGAGTGTTAAAAATGATGTCTCCTTAATAAGTTAAGTCATTACTGTAACATAGGCAATTTATATGCATACAGTAAATATGCATATTTTGTTTGTTGCCTTTTTCACGCCATCAAACTGTAATAGTTTTTAGTTTTTGTACAAATTTAAGCATTATTGATTAATTTTTGATTATTTTTCTTTGCAACAAATGTGGGTGTTTTGTAAGTGCCATTTTTAATAAATTGAAAATATGCAAAACAAATGAGGATGAACTGCAGCCAGCCCATTATGTATGAAAAACAGTAAAATGGAGAGTAAGAAGGGGTAAATTCAAGCTAATTGTTAAGTAGAAGAGAAAAAAAATTAAAGCCAATCAATAATAATTACACTTCTCCTTTAGGTTAAGCATTCAAAAGTGTTGAGGTGTTATTTGAATTCGATAAACATGATTATTTTAGTTAAATGTGCAACAAGAAAATTAGAAAACTAAATCAGATTGAAAGCAAAATTAACAAGAAAAATTGCTATATTCGGATACGTCGAATCTAAGATACCCTTTACCATGGTGCGATAAGAACACACAGATGGACATCGTTAAATTAACTTTGCTAGTCATTAGAACCCAGAATATATATATATATATATATATATATATATATATATATATATATATCTTTTATAGGGTCTAACATCAATATTATAGAAATTACAAGCGAAATGATAAGCTTTTTTATACCCTTTCCACCAGTGGTGAAATGTATAAAAGAATGTAAGGTTAGTGATAAAATAATATAAATGGCTAAAATGGTTAAAGTTTAAATTTGGTCTTTATTAGACCGGTAAAATGCAAAATGGAAACAAACGAAATGAAATTTACAGAGCTTAAGCCCTGTCTAAAAAAACTGTCATACTGTGCATCATTTTTAGAATTTATGATCACTATACACTGGCTAATCATCATAAACAGATCCACGTTTGAACGACGCTACCACATTAATCAAATTTACTTTGAAAACACAGACATAGCTTCGTGCAACTTATAATAGAGTTTTTGATTTTTTGATTTTTGGAGTAAGACCCCTTTCACACTCGGCAAGTTACTTGCGCAAGTCGCTTGCGCAACTCTTGGTTTGTAGACGTTAGCGGTTAGGTCGGGGTAAAGAAAAAAAATTTTGTACAGACTTTGTTGTTGTCGGCAAGTAACTTGCGCAACTAACTTGCCGAGTCTGAAAGGTGTCTAAACAGTTTGGAAATTAAAAAATTGCCGCATAGAGTTAAGCCAATTCACAACAGAGCATGCAGACTCCATTAAATTCAGAAAAAGCACCGTTTGGTGCGGTTTACAGGCTGGTGGCATCATGGTTCCTTATTTAAAAAAAAAAAATAAAGAAATCCTGATTGCCCCGCAATTCCATATGCTCGAAATAATTTTCAAATGTTAGTGCCATGTATTTATCTTTCGAAAAAAAAAACAAAACAAAAAGTTGTTTTGTTTAAAATTAATTGTTTGGGTTACTTTTTACAATTCTCTTTATAATTAGATCAATCAGCCTTATTGTGGTTGTCGTTGTCATATACGACTGTGTCGTTTTTTGTAACACACAACTTGTGTTCAATTTTATGCCTTATTAAAAATGTTCGCGAATTTTCGCTAGTTTTGCAAACTTTTCCGAATTGTTGCAATTTTCGCGTAGCTCTGCTGCTCTTTGAGGCAATCGGCATCGTTATAAAAATAGCCCCATACATAAACCGAAGTCACATATTTAACAGGCCACTATGAACTCTGTAAATTTTTTCGGGGCAAAAAGTGCAATGCCATTAGTAAGGGTGACTTATTTAAAAAAAAAACATGCTACCCTTTTAGATAGCAAAACATTTTTAAGAAACGAACATCAAATTGCATTTTTTACATAAAATGTCACATTTGTTTGTAGAAAAGAAAACAGCCATAAATTAAAGCATTTTTAAAACTTTAAATATTTTCAACTAAACTGGGGCCAAAAAAGCACAGATCAGTCTAAACTAAATGCTTTTGAAGCAATGTCATTTTCCATAATTTTTTAGCATATACTAGGGGGTATTTTAAAACCAAATCAACAAATATTATTAGAAATAAAAACAAAGTTTACTACTTAGTATTTTTTTTTTTAAGTTCAAGGTCATTTAATATTTAACAATAAACATTATTCAATATTTACTTTCAATTTACCTTAACAATTAGACTGCTATTGATTGTTTTTGCTTATTGAACTTCCACTCTAGATGCTCTATTAGTAAGATTAAATATGCATTTGTCAAAAAATGACTATTAGTAATTATTAGTTTTAGTACTTTAAAAACATTACCGGTAATTTGCTTTTTATTTTTTTTTGCTACTTCTTTGAAGTCATTCAATATATTTATGATTGATGGCATAAGTGCCATTATAAACATTAATTTTAAAACAGTTTATGTGTTTTTTTCCATAAAAAGTAAACAAAATTATGTATGAGTTTTTCTGCGGTCTTCCTTTCTTTTTGCAAATTATGATTTGGGTAAATCTTTATAATTTGTATGATTTAAAAAGTTAAATGAATAAATTAAAAATTTATAAATTTGCTAAAATTTTTAAAAGAAAATTATAATTTTTGAATTATATTTATGCTTGATAAACAAAAATTATAATGAACTATGATGTATTTTAGAGACATTTTGTCGAATAATTTAACTAGGAAAAGTAAAAGTACTTTACAGCAATAAGAAGAAAAAAACTTTACAAAATCAATAACAACAAGGTGTTTTTGGCGTTTGAATTTCTTTAAAAAAGTCGCCATTTTTGATCGCAGTGGTTAAAAATGAATATGTAGTTTAACACAACGAACAAATATCAATCAAAAACTCAAATTCGAATTTTTGTATAGTTACATCCATTTGCATTTAAGGTGACGATATGTATGTATCTTGTAATTCTTTTTGTACTTTTTTGCTAGTAAAGGGTGTTTTTTATAGAGTGATACAAGTTAAAATCTGGAACACCAATTTTCACAAACTTCTCGCAGCATTTGCCGTATCTCTCCGATAACTCTTTGAATGTTGATTTCCAGGTGTTCAATTGTTTGTGGTTAATCGACGTACACAAGTGACTTAACATAACCCCAAAGACAATAATCTAATGGGGTTAAATCACACGATCTTGGGGGCCAATTAATTAATTGGGCCATTTCGTGAAATTATTTTTTCGTCAAAAGTTTCCTTGAGTAAATCAAATGTAGCGCCCGCTGTGTGGCATGTGGCTCCGTCTTGTTGAAACCACTTATCAGCAAGATTAATGCCAGCTTATTGAGGTACGAAAAAACTTCGAATCATGTTCCTATACTCTTCACCATTGACAGTAACATTGTGACCATCATCGTTTTTGAAGACATATGGGCCAATAACTCCGCCAGCGCATAAAGCGCAACAAATAGTAATTTTCGGTGGATGTAATGGTGTTTCGACAAAAGCTTGTGGGTGCGGTGCTCCTCACTCCAAATGCGACAATTCTGCTTATTTACGTACCCATTCAACCAGAAATGGGCTTCATCGGAAAATAAAATTTTGAATGGAAATTCATAATCAATATCAATTTGTGCTTCAGCCCATTCGCCGAATTGGCTTCGCATACGATGGTCGTTTGGCTTTAATTCCTGCACAAGTTGAATCTTAAAATCTTTTAAGCCAAGATCTTTGCGTAAAATCTTCCATAAAGTGGAAGGACACAACCCCAGTTGCTGAGAACGGCGACGAATTGATTGATTAGGATCATCTGCAATGCTTTCCTGTACAGCGGCTATAGATTCTTCAGTGCGCACTGTTCGGCGTCTCACGGGATGCACATTATTAATAACAGTAAATGTGGTCCGAAAACGGTCTATTGTTCTTCGAATTAGCAGCTCTGAAGGACGATTATGTACGCCATTAAATGGACGAAGTGCACGATAAGTTTGACGGACAGAACCATTATTATTGATTAAAAATTTCCACAATTTGCACGCGTTGCTCTAAAACTAAACTAAACAAAAAGCAACAATCACCTGTTAAATGGGTGGTCAAATAAAGCAGTGATGCCAACCCAAAATTGTATCACTTAAAAAAAAAAACGCTTTACTTAAAAAGTACCATCAACTACACGCAGAGAAAAAACATGTTTAAATATGGTCACCTCCAACAATACTATGTTTAAAGAAAATTTTAACCATAAAATGTTTAATTTAATCATATTTTTGTCACCGACAACCATATTATGGTTAAATTAGTCATCCATCAAGAAGCCACAACCATATTATGGTTGCCTATAAGCATTTTATGGTTAAATATGACAATAATTTGTTTTTAAATTAACAATAGTATTTTCCTCTTTTTTAAGAGCAACATACTATGGTTGAAAACCAACCATGCTATTATAAGTGTTTAACATATTTTAGTTATTATTAACCATAATATATTCGGAGGCAACCATAATATGGTTGTGGCTTCTTGATCGAGGACTACTTTTACCATAATATGGTTGTCGTTGACAATAATATGGTTAAATTAAACATAAAATGGTTAAAATTTTCTTTACACATAGTATTGTTGGAGGTGACCATATTTAAACATGTTTTTTCTCTGGGTGTAGTTGAACAAGTAAGGCCTTAAAACACATTAGACATCTGAATATACTAAAACGATAAAACGTTTTCTATAGTTAAAAATTGGCAGAATACGGCCAAATATTACGTAACCTCAAAAATCACGTGATGTCTGTGGTTAAAATGAGTGTAAAAAAACAAACGAAACATTTTTTTTAACTTTTTCAATGTGTTTTTTTTTTAATGAAAGAGTGCAAACAAAAACTAATGACTTTTTACTCATCTGCATGCTTTAATTTACCGTTGCAATCGTACATTTGAGAACAAAACAAATGCCAAAACGTATTTTTCGCTTTAATTTCATAAATTGCTTTATATTTTGCATGGCATTAAAAAAAACAAACAATTTTACAAAAAACTTTATTTAAAAACATTACTTTAAAGGCCCAAATAAACCACACAAGCGGTTTGATCAAAGGTAAAGCCTGTCTGTACTAAAACCAACAATTTGAATTATTAACACAAATATTTTATTTCTGTCAAAGCGCTTGTAAAGATTATCTGGTCCTTAAAGAGCAAATTTCAATCAGCAAACGTTTGCGAAAAATGTACGACAACAACAACAACACTACAAGATGAAAATTGTACATTTTTGGTTGTTTTTAGAGTTGACAAACTATTTTCATGTTAAGAAAATTAATAAAGAGAAGGCAAATTCCAGTATTCTTTTTGTTAAAATTATTTAGTAAATACATACATCAAACTAATCGGGCCATTCTGCCAGTTTCTTATAATTCTGTAAACAAAGGGGAATTCAACAAAATTGAAACATGTTGCAACAGCGTAAGTGCTTAGAATTATTCTAAAATAATAAAGTATGAAAAAATATTGAGGGGAATTGTAAGATTAATTTTGCTTTTATTAGTCCTTATACCGTAAATAAAGCTTTTAAATTCTTATAAAAATTCATAAAATGAACTAGTTGGCCTCCTATGACAACCCAACGTTAAATATGATAGTTTAATATATGAAAAAAGTGCAACTAGTTAAAAGTAAATACTAATCAGTATATTTCTAGCTAAATACTAGTTACTTTGTCTGCAGGGATAACATTTCACGATATTCGCTGCGCTAATGTTGATAGTAGGTATTGCATATGAAAATTCAAATATAATTCGTAATCACAAGTGACCGACCATTTCTTACGAATTATAGGGGTTTTCGATTAAGCGGGGGTTCGATTTAACGGGGTTAAAATAAAATAAATACGAATTAACGGGGTTTTTCAATTTATTTACTAAAACGATAAAAAACATAAAAAACAATTGTTGAAAATAAAATATACAAAAATTATATTATTCATGTAACAAACTGATCTTAAGAAAATAAACACACACTCAAGCAAAAACCCACACAAAAAAAATACCGGTAAACAGAAACTCATTCTTTTCATGTTACTGTTGTTTTTATTACGAATTATAAGTGGTAGTTAGCAAACAATTACGATTTATAAGAGGTAAAGAAGATTTTATTTGAAAAAAATATTACGGAATAGCGAAGGGACCAAAATGTATGGAAATTTTACGAATTAACGAGAATTTTTCAAGGGACCGACAGTTTATTAAGAATTATCGGGAATTACGATTTATCGGGGTACGAATTATCGGGATTTGACTGTATATACATTTTTAAATTTTTTTAATAATAAATAGAAACTGGGAATTATTTCCTTTCATTCCTAAAAATTTAAGGAATAGAACTATTACAAAAAAGCTTTATAAAATACATAACTGAAATTTAACTCATAGAATAAATTCGAAAAATAAAAAATGTTTTTTTAATAATTTTTCATATTATTCGAATACTTTATATACTTTAGTAGAAAATATTCCTGGAAAATATTGAAGGAATAAGCCTATTAAAGTATAAACGCTTTTGAGGATTGTTATTTGAATTAGAATACATATTCGAATAATTTAAAAATTTTTATAATGAATGTTACTCAACATGAGAAATAAATACCCAGATTCTATTTTTTTAATAACGTTTTCTTTATACTTTTTAGGAAAAAATAACGAAATAATCAAAATAAAACAAGATTTTACTTTATCTGAACAAAATATTTATAAAAGTAATAATTAGGGCAACCAAAAAAAAGCACTAAAAACAGTTTTAAGCTCTTAAAAAAGCGTTCAAAAACATGAAAATAAGCCGTTTTAAATAAAAAAAAAAGCAATTTATACTTGTTTATTTTCCACTTCATGCGTTTAATACGTTGTTATAGTAAATTATAATTTGATGCAAAAAATTTTCGAAAAGAAAACTATGTTTGGAGTCAGCAAGTTCTTGTACATAGAAAAAGTTCTTCCTACGTCTACAATGTTTAGGTAGCATATTTAAAATTGAGTATACGATTGGACTCATAATTCCGCTTGCCTCCCAAAATATCCCCAATATCTTTTAATACAGCAAATCCTTAATTTTTTAATGAAACTGATTTAAATTTTGTATTAACTTTGTCTCCTATATCCCCTGGAACACGGGACATTTTTCTTACGGTCCATAACTATGTTCACTTAGAAAACCAATGAAAGATTTTTTGTTTCCAATTTTGTTACAACTTCATGAAAACCCCCAAAATTTGCAGAAATTAACAATATTTGATATACAGGAAATTCTTAATAGAAGGGGAACTAACAGACGTTACTTTATACAAAAACTATATTTAAAAAGAAATGAGACGTTACAAAGAATGATGGTAAAAGACGTTACAGACTGAGCTATAAAATTTTCGAGAGAAAAAAACTTAAATAAGCAAATAATAAAATAAGTTAATAAAAAGGCCTAATACTAAAGACATAAACACATAAAAATTATACACATTTGTACAAATTTTATGAACATAACGAAAATAGTTGAGGCATTTTATTCACAGTGTGATTAAAAGTACCCAAAAATATTCTGCTTATTATTTTTCTATTTCTTTATTTTCTTAAATCAAATGGAATTTATAAATCTTGACCTTCCAAAAGAAAATCGAAATGCCATAAAACAAACTCAAATTAGTCCCATATCAAAATATTTTGAAATTGTAATCCACAAATTCGTTGAAATTAATTAAAATAAGTAACAAAAAAAACTATTTTTTAATTAAGTGTACAAATACCAATACAATTACAAATAATATTCTCACTTAATTATCCAAGCAATAGTAACTAGAGTCTCTGGCGGGAATTGGAAACGCAACCCCCGCGCTGATAGATTAGCTCATTACAAACAAGCCGACCGGGGCACCAGACAAAATAAATAGAAACTCCCGTTAGTATTATTAAAAGATGTAGAACAAACCTGACATTGACTTTGAAAACCTTACAAAAAAAATACGAGAAATCCTTTTTAAAGATTAGATAGATTGTTTTCTATAAAGTTCCCACACTCAATAGTTAAACACAATAATGATTACACTTTTGGGAATCTACAATAGTTCAAGTGCTTTGTGTTGATAAGAATTTTGTAGTAAAAATTGTTTTCAGTATATAACCAGCAGCAACAGCAACAACAACAATGTTGAAATAGTTTAATATAAATATGTAAAGAATATTAACGGATGTATGTAGTTGGTAAAATAAAACTAAAGCTACGGTCACACTTATTAAATATTTGATCAAATAAGCGTAACCCCTTCTTTTGTTAATAGTAATTGAGATTTAAAATGGTCTTAATATTACAAAATAAACTAATTATTCTACTAGACATAGCAAAAAACTGTTTTTTGTAAGAAGTGGTATTTTAATATAAAAATAAATATTGATATTAAGCGAAATGATTTTTTAGTTTGGTTGTTGATCCCATTTTTTTCGTCAAATATTTGATAAGTCTGACCGTAGCTTAAGAAAAGAACGCAAAGTATGATGTATATAAAAGATATAAAAAATATATAATTCAAATACTTTGTTTAAACAACAGAGGTATAAAAAACACACAGCCACACACAGAGAGACGAATTCAGAGTTATAAAATAAATAAAAAATAAAATTTCTTCCAACTATGTATAACAAAGAACTTTAAAAATAATGAACGTGTCGAAGGCAAACAAATTTTAAAACGAAATATTATTAAGCAAAACAATATAACTTTTCTTAACAAATGCGTAAATATCTTATATTAAGTATTTTGAGTGCCTCGATAGGCTAGCTGGTAGCGAGCTAGTCTATCAGCGCAGAGGTTGCGGGTTCGATTCCCGCCAGAGACTCTGGTTTCTTTCCTGCAGACAAGCATAGAGCTTCGCGGGATAAGTTTAGAAAATTAAAAAAAAAAAAAAAAAAAAAAAAAAATTTATATTATGTTTATTAGAGTTTTTTTCCTAGTATTCAATTTCCCCCTCTCCCGAAAATTTAATGAGGAACACCCGAAAATTTTCTTTTTAAACAAAAATACCAAACTCACTTTATCTTACTTATATACAGTATTGTTCGAAACCTAAGCAACTTTTCGTGACATTATTAAAAAAGTCTTACATTTTATTTTTAAGTAGATTTAATAAAAACAACACAGTTAATTTTTATTATATTATACAACTACTTTCAACAGTAACTACAAAAATTTAATTTTATTTCCTTGCAAGAAATAATCAAGTAAACTTTCGAAACTTAAGCAACTTTCAGTACTTCGTAGCTTTTGTTTCTTATGACGTTGATTCCCACACTAATTTTACGCAATCCAACAGCTCCTGCATATTATTGAAACGACCAGCTCCCACCGGCGCTTCAGAATGTTAAAAATATTCTCTATGGGATTTAAGTTTGGTGATTGAGCTTGCCAATCCAAGACTCGAATCCTATTACCAGACAATTAATATTTGATAAGTTTTGGCGAGTGCTTTTGGTCATTGTCATACTGAAACACCCATAGAAGTGGCATTTACCATTTGGCCCATTGAAGAACGTAGTTGGCTAACAAGTCCCTAGAAAGGAAACGGTCCATTTTTGTATGTAGTTCAACAAAAGTGCTTACTGCTCTGTTAGAAAAATGGGCCCGCCCACGCTATTACATTTTCGCTTCCATGGTTTATTGTGCCTTTACAATAAGGTGCATGTAACCATCACATGTCTACCATTCCCTTTGGTTTTCGAGTGGTATACTCCATCTTAATTTATCAAGTTAGATTTAGTCTTGTCGCTAAATAAAACAGTTTTCTATTTTGCCACAGTCCAATTCGGGTAAGCGTTTTTAATATCCCATCTGAAATTTCTTCAAAATAATTATAATAATAATATAAGGCTTTGACAACTTTATCAAGACAAGTTGCTTAGGTTTCGAACAATACTGTACATATTCCTAAAAAAATTTAACATTTCAATTAATTTAATAATAAAAAACGAATAAAAGAAACAGACGCCTTACGGCCTACCAACGCCCCTCAATGTGAGAGGGCCATTTCACTTCAGAAGCAACAGATCCTAGGGAGGAAAGACAGCAGACCGAAATTTACCGCAATGGTTAGAAAATCCACCGTTAAAGCAGACTTTTCAAGTTCCTGCAAGTTTGGGTTAAACCCACTGTTAAAACCGTGGTGGCTGTGATTTCTGGAGAGCCTTACCAATAACCGGTACAGGGTCGAAGTCTCTAGGGCTTACTGGTTTCCGTGGTTTTAGATAGGATTTCTGGCCAGCTGCGGTCATCGCGAAGAAGGAATGCCAGCCAATTTCACTCTGCCGTGCCCTCTCTGGTATTGCCGTCATCTTTTTCCTTCGAGTATATAGGACAAAAAAAATTTTTTTTTCACCTAGCCCCTATAAAAATGTCCCCCTGTATTAAATTTTTGGGACATAGCAGCCTTTAAGGATCAAGCAAAACCTACAAAATCATAAATATGTACATTCTTTTTCTACATACACACATATATACAAAGAAGGTTGGATAATAAAAATAAAAAAATACGTACAGGTAAACTGAAGAAAAAATAGTTTAAAAACAATTTTAGTGTATTTATCAAGAATGAAAATTGGGAATTTAGCACAACAAGCAAAATCGAATTAATGAAAAGTTATGTTTATTTTATTTATTTATTGATTCCATTTCCTGTGCAAAAAGACTGGGTTTTATATTTTTAGCACGAAATTAACTTTGATAATAAATTTGCAAGTGCCCGTGCATATTGCGAAAACAATTAACCCAATAAAAAATTGTGCTTCGAGCGAAGCAGGTTTGTTAGGGAGAAATGTAAGAGTTGCGCTTACCACCTAGCTTACGGAAGACATGAATTTTATATGGCGATTTCCCACTTTGAAGCAATACATTTTTGACACATAAAGCGCATTATTCAGCGCATATAAAAATTGTTGGATGTAACGTTCAGCTTTACACACTGAACGTATTGATACAGTTATTTTTTAGTATTCTCCCTTACAAACCTGCTTCGTAGTAAGGGAATGCCGAAGCACTTGAAATTTTATTTTTTTATATAAAAGTTGTTGAGAGTTCTTTCACTTACTTTACTGCATTTCTATATGTCTTATTGCGTAGCGCATAATTGTGCGCTTATTTTTTTAAATGTACCTTTAGTTCTTCGCAAAATGATAAATTTTTTATTGGGAGCAAAGTTCAATGCCGGCTTCAAGGTAATAGACATAGCTAACGAGTTTAATTTGTAGCGTCAAACTGTTTATTATCAAATAAACAAGTATAAAAACAAAAACGATGCACAAAATTTACCGCGATCCGGCGCGAAGCGCGAAACAACTCTAAGTGAAGACCTAATCATCTTGCGAAAGTTTAAAACAGACGTTCAGTTAAAACCTAAAGATGCCGCAGATGCATGGAAAAAGTTATCCAGTACTTCAATAAGTGAGCGGACTATTCGGCGCCGCTTGAGAGAAGAATGTTTTAAGACTTACATAGCAAGAGATATTCCATACATATCAAAACAAAACAAACTCAACGGTTTGCACAACAATGTTAATTGTCTAATCGTTAAATACTGGTTCTTATAAGTTAATAGAAGTTAAACTGCATTTAGTTTTTTTCTTAAATTATCGTTTCTAATTATGTGGTCACCACTGTACCTTTTGCAGTACTAATTAGCTTATTACAATCAATACCGTTCAATTTGATATATTTTGCTAATAAACTACTGGTTTTCTTACTTTTATTTGACTTGTCTTCCTAATTTTATATAAATATTTTTATTTTTCCTCACTCCAAAAATGCAATACATTCATAATAAATATTTATTTTTTACAATTACATTTTGATATTTTTTTTTCGGAAAAAAGTCATGCCACCACACATTAAATAATGTCTTTGGATCATAACATTTCCCATGACAATGAGATCAAAAGTGATTTTCCCTCCTTAAAATGTATAAATACTTTTATTTAATTGAAAGAGAGAAGAAATGTTTGTTAATAAAAAAATACACAATTTATTTAAATAAACAGACAGACAACCAAACTAAAAGATGGGCAGACAGACTGACGTAGAGACATTTAAACACTTTATGGGTGGCTTAAGGGTTTATTAAATGAAAAAAAAAAAAAACGTTATATTGAGTTAAGCAAGAAAAATAATCAGCAATATTAAAATATTGTCTGTACCACCGAATATTGAAAACAATTTCTAAACTTAATATTTTAGTTAAAGTGTAATGGACTAAAAGAAATATATGAAATATGCGAAAATCGTAGTAGATAAATTGATTTTTAAATTAATTTAATCCAATACCAAATCGCGGAATATTCCAGAGTAACGCTGGCATGGGTACCAGGGCACAGTGGATGCCTAGGTAACCAAACTGCGGACGGTCTGGCCAAACAAGGCTGACTCTTGGACGAAATGTTCGTCGACGGCATGATCGGCATTTCAATGGCTCGCAGCAAGACTCATCAGACGTGAGTCGTACAGAAGGGCTCAGGGGAGATGGCAGGGGGAGTATACCTGCTTGATGGCCTGGCTACGACGCGGCGCACAGTGGTATTTTTTTGGCAAAAAGTCTATTTTTTTACAGTTATTTTTTAGAAATCTAATGATGCAATTCTGTAAAGAACTGTTTCATTAGTAGATAATCATAATTTGTTTTCGAAAAAAATAAAATTTTGTATAAAAAAGAGTGTGTTAAAGTTATCTAAATATTATTCAACGAAAACTGATGAAAATTTTACTACATTTCAGTTGTTTATACAATAAATATGGTTCAACTACCAATAGTTTTAGAGCATTTGTATTAAAATATAGTATTTTAAATTTAATAGGAAAGAAAAAATATTTAAATTATATATATAGTTTAAGAGATCTGAGCAAATCAAAATGACTCCAAAAAATTTAGCATTTTCAGTTTTCATTAGAAAAAAAATAAGTTAGCTCGGTCTACCTCCGTGTTGGTAATACTACTAAATGAAAGTTTGGAATGTTTTCTTTCATTTTATGTAAAAAAATTCTGCGACTTTTTGCGATCGCTGAACAAACTTATAAATTTTGTGATGAAACTCACGTATTTTTTGTGAATATTTACAATAAACTGCAATGCTTATTTACAATAAAAGGTTTTGTATACTTTTAGGCTTTTACTTTTACTTTTTAATAACTGATTGACAGCAATATCCAAAAAGTGCATAACAAAAAATGAAAAACAAAACCATATGATTATTTGAAATAATAATATTTGCCAAAAAAAGTTTAAGAAAATTATTAAACGTAAATAATATTTAAAATGGGTTCATTTTGTGTTTCTGCTGAGCTATTCGTTCGTAAATACAATTGGTACTTCATGCCAGCTACTGTCCATAAAGTATTGATACATGGAAATGACATAATTGAAGCAGCAGTGCTCCCTATAGGCATGCTCTCCGAGGAAGCGGAAGAAGCACGTAATAAGGATTACAGAAATTATAGATTAATGTTTTCCAGAAAATGTAGTAGAACTGCAACAAATACTGATGTTTTGCATCGTTTGCTTGCATCATCTGATCCCTATATAAGTAGTATAAGACGTCAACCACGTAAACATATTTTGGAACTAGATTATGTAGTAAAAGAAATGATAATTGATGAATAAAAAGTTTAAAATGAGTTTAAAAGTTTACTCATTTTGTTTATACTCAAATAAAATTATTCTTAAATTTGTAGAGTGGATGGGTAGAGGGCGTGGCCAATTTCGATGAAACTTTATATTTTTCTTAACTGAGCTAAATAAAGGCTCAGAGCAAAATTTCAAAAACTTTGGGCCAAAAAAAAATTTTGGGTTCTATGGGCGGTGGGTGGAGGGTGTGGCCAATTTTGATAAAACTTTATATTTTTTTTAACTGAGCTAAATAAAGGCTCAGAGCAAAATTTCAAAAACTTTGGGCCAAAAAAAAATTTTTGGTTCTATGGGCGGTGGGTGGAGGGCGCACAGAGGGATTTGTCCATACAATGTTTGGCAAAAAATATAAGGAGTGCTCGTAGAATGTTAAAATTTTGCTCTGAGCCTTTGGTTAGCTGAATTAAGAAAAATATAAAGTTTCATCGAAATTGGCCACGCCCTCCACCCACCGCCCAAAGAACCCAAAATTTTTTTTTGGCCCAAAGTTTTTGAAATTTTGCTCTGAGCCTTTATTTAGCTCAATTAAGAAAAATATAAAGTTTCATCAAAATTGGCCACGCCCTCCACCCACCGCCCAAAGAACCCAAAATTTTTTTTTGGCCCAAAGTTTTTGAAATTTTACTCTGAGCCTTTATTTAGCTGAGTTAAGAAAAATATAAAGTTTCATCAAAATTGGCCACGCCCCACAGTGGTATTTTTTTGGCAAAAAGTCTATTTTTTTACAGTCATTTTTTAGAAATCTAATGATGCAATTCTGTAAAGAACTGTTTCATTAGTAGAAAATCATAATTTGTTTTCGAAAAAAATAAAATTTTGTATAAAAAAGAGTGTGTTAAAGTTATCTAAATATTATTCAACGAAAACTGATGAAAATTTTACTACATTTCAGTTGTTTATACAATAAATATGGTTCAACTACCAATAGTTTTAGAGCATTTGTATTAAAATATAGTATTTTAAATTTAATAGGAAAGAAAAAATATTTAAATTATATATATAGTTTAAGAGATCTGAGCAAATCAAAATGACTCCAAAAAATTTAGCATTTTCAGTTTTCATTAGAAAAAAAATAAGTTAGCTCGGTCTACCTCCGTGTTGGTAATACTACTAAATGAAAGTTTGGAATGTTTTCTTTCATTTTATGTAAAAAAATTTTGCGACTTTTTGCGATCGCTGAACAAACTTATAAATTTTGTGATGAAACTCACGTATTTTTTGTGAATATTTACAATAAACTGCAATGCTTATTTACAATAAAAGGTTTTGTATACTTTTAGGCTTTTACTTTTACTTTTTAATAACTGATTGACAGCAATATCCAAAAAGTGCATAACAAAAAATGAAAAACAAAACCATATGATTATTTGAAATAATAATATTTGCCAAAAAAAGTTTAAGAAAATTATTAAACGTAAATAATATTTAAAATGGGTTCATTTTGTGTTTCTGCTGAGCTATTCGTTCGTAAATACAATTGGTACTTCATGCCAGCTACTGTCCATAAAGTATTGATACATGGAAATGACATAATTGAAGCAGCAGTGCTCCCTATAGGCATGCTCTCCGAGGAAGCGGAAGAAGCACGTAATAAGGATTACAGAAATTATAGATTAATGTTTTCCAGAAAATGTAGTAGAACTGCAACAAATACTGATGTTTTGCATCGTTTGCTTGCATCATCTGATCCCTATATAAGTAGTATAAGACGTCAACCACGTAAACATATTTTGGAACTAGATTATGTAGTAAAAGAAATGATAATTGATGAATAAAAAGTTTAAAATGAGTTTAAAAGTTTACTCATTTTGTTTATACTCAAATAAAATTATTCTTAAATTTGTAGAGTGGATGGGTAGAGGGCGTGGCCAATTTCGATGAAACTTTATATTTTTCTTAACTGAGCTAAATAAAGGCTCAGAGCAAAATTTCAAAAACTTTGGGCCAAAAAAAAATTTTGGGTTCTATGGGCGGTGGGTGGAGGGTGTGGCCAATTTTGATAAAACTTTATATTTTTTTTAACTGAGCTAAATAAAGGCTCAGAGCAAAATTTCAAAAACTTTGGGCCAAAAAAAAATTTTTGGTTCTATGGGCGGTGGGTGGAGGGCGTGGCCAATTTTGATGAAACTTTATATTTTTCTTAACTCAGCTAAATAAAGGCTCAGAGTAAAATTTCAAAAACTTTGGGCCAAAAAAAAATTTTGGGTTCTTTGGGCGGTGGGTGGAGGGCGTGGCCAATTTTGATGAAACTTTATATTTTTCTTAATTGAGCTAAATAAAGGCTCAGAGCAAAATTTCAAAAACTTTGGGCCAAAAAAAAATTTTGGGTTCTTTGGGCGGTGGGTGGAGGGCGTGGCCAATTTCGATGAAACTTTATATTTTTCTTAATTCAGCTAACCAAAGGCTCAGAGCAAAATTTTAACATTCTACGAGCACTCCTTATATTTTTTGCCAAACATTGTATGGACAAATCCCTCTGTGCGGCGTGCTACTTGGTCTCGGTAGGGACCAGATAAGGACAGTGATATCGGTCATTACGGGTCACTGGGTGAAAGGGATTCATGCGGGGAGAATGGATCTTGATTATAAAGACTACTGTAGAAGTTGTCATGATGATTTTAAGGAGGAGACGGTATTTCACTTTCTCTGCCAATGCCCCGGTCTTAGGTTGAGGCATTTTGGGAGACCGGAATTGCCATGTCTGGAAAATATGTCTAAGGTGGGACTTAAATTGATCTCTCTGTTCTGCAGGGAGTCGGGGTGGTTCGAAGCTGCAGTGACCTCTGGGGAATAGTGTGGTGAATTCTGGCTGACTCTTGTAACTGGCTAAGGGTAGTGACCCGTCCTCGTGACGGTTGCCCATTGAACCTAACCTATCCTTATAACAAATTTATTCAAATAAAGGCTGGTCCAACCCTAATGCGCGATGTTAATTGTGAGTCACACCTTAACGTCAAGTTTTTTGCTCAACTTAATTTGGCATTTCTTTGTTTCAGTGTTTGACAAATTCAACTATGGAGAGGTACACCATTAAGCCAATGCATCCACAAAGAGTGACTGTTTGTTGCGGTTTATGGGATGGCGGCGTCATCGGGCCGTGTTTTTTTTAGAAAATAAGGCTGACCAAGTAGTTACCGTGAATGGAGCTCGCTATCACGAGATGATAACGGACTTCTTGTGGCCAGAAATTGAGGATATGGACACATTAACGACATTGAACCTTAATTATGCCTCAGAGTCATTCAAATTATGGACCGAAGCCGTGGCGAGCATTTGGCCGATATTTTGTTTTACACATTATTGTCATAGATTTTGCTCTCATATTATTTTGCCGGCCGTATAAAAAGTGTTCCATTACTACAACTTTACTTTAACCTATCAGGTACGATGAACTTTCCTTAAAGAAAACCTTAAGATAACTTATATACAGTGGAAAGTAAATCAATAATTATGTTAATTGAACAAGCGCATATGTAATTAAAAATTATGAAGGAAAATGACAATTCATAAAGAAAAAATAACATTATGATAATTTTACAGCCTACAAGGGCCATAACAAATACTCCAAGTTATTGCAAAGTTACAAACAAATAGCAATAACAAAATAATTTAGCTTAAATTACAAAATTAATTAAACTCTGTCTGATGTAATTGAACAATTACTAAAGTAATTACACTATAACTAATGCTGTTGAACAGCTAAACAGCTAATTACTAATGTAATTAAGCAGTTTATACGTTTATGTGTTTCTCGGTGTGCTTTCGGCAATTAAAGATCACAGCAAAGCACACAAAAACGGGACACTAATATATCACACGTGTAATTTTAGTAGGCACATGTGATTTGAGTAAAAGTGATTTGCAGAACAGGCCTGTAAGGCTAGTGAAAAATAACAAAGAGAATCGAAAAAACCACAGGCAATTTACGTATTACAATGATAATTAAACCAATTACTTTGGTTAAAATTACAACTCAACTTTAATATATGATATTTATAAGTTTCCTTTAATTTAACTCTTCTAAAAAAAATTAATGCGGAAAAGTTTCAACCGAATTTCACAATTCGGTAGAACTGCAACAAAAATATATTTTTGTTGATACAAAGAAAAATTGCATGTTTTGGGTATTGTAAAATCTCTTTAAGATTTAAATTCAATAAATAATTTAAATTTATGTTGAATTTGTATAATTTTGTAGTTGTTATTATATTTTGCGCAATAACCTAAAGCAAATGAAAAATTAACCAAGAAAAAATGAAAATCTACAAGCGACAACAACAATATTAGCACATCATTGGTGTGGGTCAGGTTTACGTTACCAACTACTACGGGTATCACCCAAGCAGTATATAGTGTTATGATTATATGAGATCAACCTACGCCACCTTTACTAAAGCGTGTGATTTTTATTGGACTCTTTTACTTTCCAATTTTCTATGCTGGCAAGGTGGCGCGTTTTTTTTTTATTTATTAACAAAAAAAAAAAAAAAACAATCATTGTTAAAAAGGAAAATAGTTTTATTGTAACAGTCAGTTTTGGTTGAACACAATGAATTTAAAAATTTGTTATTTAAAAAGCGAAAACGCCGCCACCGCTGCTCATGAAAATGAAACACCAACGCACTTTTCTTAAAGGCAGATCCTTGGAAAACATTTTTCATTGAGTGAAATTGTATTGAAAATAATTATGTTGTGTTTTGACATGGCCTTTATGTAGGTTGAAAATGAAAACACTGACGACGACAATAACGACTACGACAACGAAGACTGACTGACACTAGCGCACGGACTGGCGCTGTGGGATTGTTTATGACAATTATGCCTTCTGGTAAATCTTCCAAACTACAACTGCCAACTAATACTCCAACGTATTTATTCAATAATTTATTGGTTTCCAAAATTATGCAAACAATTTCTAAACAATATTGGTCGCAAAATATACAAAATAAAAATAAAAAAAAAAAACGAAAAAAAAAAATAAATTACATAAGTATATAAATATATTAAAGTATTAAAAGCAACACATCGATTGAATATAAAAATCAATTATTTTGCCGCGAGTTTAAGCATCAATGATTTTTCAAATAGAGAACGAAAAATATTGTTATAAATTATAAGCTTTGTGTGAAAATATAAAATGGTTTAGGAAAATGTAAAATAAATCGTAAAAAAGCGAATAAAAAAATAAAAATGGTTGACCTATAACAAATTTATTCAAGTTATCAATAAAATTCAAATATATAATGTTATCTTAACGTTATTTAATAAAATCTTTATGCGTTGTAAAAAGTACGCCTTCTAATTGATAGTATTTTTTAACACTTTATGATGCATATTATTTATTATGCTAGGAACACAATTGGCTCGTTCGTCGTAAGAGCATAGAACGTAACGCCATACATTTTTAAACATACCCTCCATTCAACCACATTTCGTCATAAGCGTGTTTGTTTTCTTTTAAAAATAATATTACAAAATTCCAAATTTATTCAAATTGTTTATTATTTATCCCTTTGTTTTGCTTTCAAATATTCAGTTATATATACATAATTTCCCATAATTTCCTGAGCTTTTTGAAGCCCAATGATTGGCTAGAAAGCTGAAAATAGGCATGCATATAGTAAAACACCTAGGCCAAATCCTAATGTAGCTGAATTTTTTATTTTTCTTCTGTGGACGGAGAATTAAGATGAAAAAAGAGCATGCCAAAATTAATCTTTTTCATATTTTAGTTCATATTAAAGACCCCATATCTAAGATTTTGAGAGGAAAAGGGGTGTGGAAAAATTGTGTTACTTTACATTTCAGCTAATTTTGAAGCCCTTTAAAAACCAATGAAGCTAAAGGTATGTTCAGACCTAACAATAATTTGACAAAAAAAATCCAAAAAAGCGTGACCAGAAAATTGATCAAACTTTAGCTTTATTTTTAACAATTTCTATTGATTTACATACATACTAACCAATATTTGTAAGAAGATAATTGTATAATGTAATTTAAAAACTATTAAAGGATGTTTGATCTATTCAAACGTTTTGCTAAAGCAAATAATTTTTCAATAAATCTAGTGGGTACGTTTAGATCGTCAAATATTTAATAGGTGTGAACAAAGCTTAAGAATTGCCCGGCATATGGTTCTGACGTTGGAGCTTGGCATAAAATAGTTTTTCTTTCTGCCTGGCAGTGGTTAGCCTACCAGCTAGTTCAGTTATAAAACACAATAACTAATAGTTTCATTTTATATTTTTCTTTTTCTATGACAATATGGTCGCAACCAACTGGCGCACAGTAGCGCATTCTCCTAAAACTCTCGGCAAAAATACAAAATTTGATGACAAATTTTGTAAAATGAATGAATACATCGTATAAAGAGCTTCTTACTGATCACAATTCAAAAACGTTTTCCTTAATTCTATAAAAGTTATAGGTGGTGGAGCTGCTCAAAGTCGAAAAATTTTTAGAAAGCAAAAAAAGGTGGTTTTGAAAAAAATGCAATTTAGTATTGAAGTGTCAGAAATATTGGCGTTTGAACACTACTTTTTTGGTATGTTTTTAAAGGTGTATTTATTTTTTATTAAATTAAGTAACAAAATGTTCAGATCACATTCCCTACTCTTTCGGCAGTAGCCGTTTTTCAGATACCCTATATTTAGGTCATTTTTACAAATAAAATAGTGCATATCTAAAAATGGTATCCCCCAAATTTTCTGAGCGTATTTGCTACACATTTAAATAAGCTTGGCGACAACATTTTGCAGCTTTAGGTGAAATAAGAAGAAAACAATCTCATAGCGAAAAATTAAAAAATACAACAACTACATTAAATAAAAAAGAGTAATTTCAGTGTTTTGGCCATAACTCGGCCATTTTTTAACCTATTTGACCGGACTAAGAAAGATCTATGGTTCCCGAAAATAGGTATTTTTAAAAATTTATATTTTGGTCATCCTAGGCATCCTAGGCGCTGCAGGGGCCAAATTTAAGAATTTTATTAAACCGCCACATTTGTATGGTTGAAATTCTTAAATTTGGCTGCTGCAGTGGAATTTTGGAATTTATGTTTTTTTTTAGTAATTTCAATAAACTAAACCGTTTTTGAGTTACGCGAATACCTATATGTTGGAAATAACGAATTATGTTAAAACGCCATGTGCCCGACTTGTCTGTTTTTTTAACTAGCACAGTGCATTTAAAGTTTAAAAATAACTTAAGATCTTATTAAAAAAAAATAGCAATTGACAGCTATTTCCCAAAATAATATAAAGTTTAATATAAAACAAGTTAGTAAGTATAGTCTGTCAAGCCCGACCATATGATACCCTACACCACAGTATTTAAAAACTAATTTCCGAGAGTGTATCTATGTTTTAAATTCCATTAAAATTTGTTATAGTTTCGGAGAGGCAGAAATTGGACGCTATCTCTCCTCGTGGTCCTATTTCTTAAAAAAATGTATAGCTGTGTTTTCATATAAATATGGATTTATCTATTTTTTAAATTTCATTAAAATTGGTTTGATAGTGGGCACAAAGAGCCTATTCCGGAAAGCAGCTTGTATGGGGGCTATATGAAATAAAGGACCGATTCGCCCCGTACCAAATGTCATCAAATTATCTTCAAAATTGCGGCCTATACTTTGTGTACAAGGTAAGATGACCAGCTAGTCAGCCAGCCTGACAGCAGACGGAAGGACATCGTTAGATCGACTTAGATTCTGAGTCGATCGGTATACTTTAAGGTGGGTCTAGGACCAATAGCTTAAGGTGTTACACTCATCAGCACAAATGCATAATACCTTCTCCACTATTAATGTGTAAATATAAAAATTTAAATATGTATTTTTAAACGAAGTTTTTAATTTGAAATCAAACAGCGTTGTTTTGCAAATCGAATTAGAGTGAAATAACATTTTAAAAACCTTCCTGTGTTGAATGTTCAAAAAATAATCCTTTTTAAATAACTGATACTTTGGAGACCACCTTTATTTAGCAGAACTACTATTAAAACCAGGAAAATCAACTTTTATTTGAAAATCTCCACCGGTTTCAATTTACTTTTGAATAGATCTTACTATATAAACAAAATTAATTTCAAAATATTTAACTTTTTAATTCCCATTAAAGTTTTTGCAAAATTTTACTTCAAAATGTTACGGAAATGCAATAGGTAAATATTTAAGAAGTTTGTTCCAAAAAAGTGTAAGCAATTGAATTAAGTAACAAACACCGGCTTTGCTAACGAAGGCTTCCTTACATAGCCGGCCTTCATGCGGGCGTTAAGATTTCTTTCTCTGTGGTAAAACAAACACTGGCTCCGCAAACTAATGTTTCTCTGCATAGTAATTATTATGCTCCACAAAAATTCTTGTATTTTCGCAAACTTATCCCCGCTTCTTAATGGGTAAAGGAAGGATGTATATAAAAAAGATTAATTCAAAACTTTTAAAATTATACCAATATAGGTACGTTGAGAAATGTAGTGGAAAGTCGCATACATATGAAAGAGGTCCATGACTTAAATACCATGCGTTTGCGCCATTTTTCACACTTTATATTTTCTTTTTATTTTTAAATTTTCTATCACCCTAGGTACATGTTTTTTTATTGGGAGCTGCGTCGGTAAACTATATTTAAGCCAAAAAAACGCTGCCGCTCTTGTTTAGGTTACTCAGATAGTTGTTATGCAACAATAAGCGTTGAAAATAAGATTGTTGGCTTAAAAACTCTAAAACACAATTGCCGCCATAATCAACAATACATATTAATTTTTTAAATATTTAATTTTAATATTTTTTCTTTTTTTATATGAATCAAATATTTATTTGATTAAAAAATTTCTCTTATCTTAATTTGCTAATTCATTATCAAAGGTTTTTTATATACCTAGTACGTGTATAACAATTAGCCAAGTCAAAATACTCAGCATGTTATCGCTAAAAGTAATGACAATCATGCTTTAATAATGTCTGTGGTCATAAACTTACTCATTTGCCATATCAGCATTGTCATCTTGTATAGTACGCCGTGTTCTTTCCTGTTCACCCGGCTCTTGTTCCACGTCAGGCACTTGTTGTGGTAATATGTTTTCACTTGGATTCTCAATTGATGAATGGTTTTTACTATTGTCGTTTGTATCAATTGTATTGAATAAATTTATATTTTCTACACTATTATCACTACTGTCTACTATACTATCACTAGACTTGAATATTTCATCATTTTTTTCTAAATTTTCAGCATTATTCACTACAGATGGTGATGAAGAGATGGGAGAAGAAGGTACATCAGAAGCAGTATCAACGTTTGATGTAGGTAAGGATTCTTCTTCAGATAACAATTTCTTCACTTTCTTGTAATTTGGTAAAATTTTATCATTTTGTTTTAATTCATCACCGGGTGCAGGTGCGTGTATTGCGGCATTTGGTTCTGTTGACGTTGCCGTTGTTTTTAAGGTTGGAGGAGGTTGGTTATCATTAGACGACACTGCATCTGTTTGATGTTTTGTTGTTACATATTTTGCATTCTCAGAGGCAACAACATAAAACAGGAAGCAACTGCAAAACATGAAAGAAATTATTATTTTTAAATACCAACAATAAAAACATTTAAATTAATCAAAAAAAAGTTTAAAAAGAGATAGGTATACAGAGAGAAAAAAAACAATACAATTTTTTGCATAGTTTGCTATTTTCTTCTTCTTCCTTTGCAATATCTATTACCTCGAAATTAATGTTATAAACAGCAAACTCCAATAAGTTAAATGTAAATTTAACCGCATTTTATTTCTTTTATTAAAAATAATAACTATTTTATCCAAACAACATTAATAATTTAAAAATAACAAATTTTTTATTGCTATGTATTGACTTTTTTATTTTTAACTCATTGCATTTTTTTTAGTTGCTTCTTGGCACTTTACTCTCTCACTCTTGGTATTTCTGCTTTCACTTCACATTTCGAAAAAAAAATACCAATTTCCTTGTAAATTTTTTTACATTTCTTTTTGCACTTGAATTTATTTACTATTTAGTTAAATATATTTAAATAATTTCTTACAAAAAAAGAGAAATTTTGTATAAACTTTTGTGATATTTTGGACAATTTGTGTGTTATCTGCAAGCGTACTATATTTCCTCGGTCGCGCAAAAACAACTAAATGAAAAAATTCTCTAAATAAAACAAACGTCAAAAATTCTGACAATTGGTGAGAGAGTCGCTAAAAGAAAACTGACGTGTACTTTGGGCTGCCAGACTAGCTATCTGAAAAATGGCAAGTTTTATTAACTGGCTTAACTAAAAAATTAATGGTAAAATTTTTCTATAATGTTAAATATGTACATATGATAAAGAAAAGTAATAATAGAAATCAAAATTCAATATTTTAAAAAAAATTAAAGTTCTAATTAGCATAGTATCAAAATACTTTTTACTTTTCTTTAATTTTAATATTCCATATTAAATTAACATTTTCTAAAATAGAAAGCTTAAGAAAATATGGCAACTGGCATTCTTTTAAATAAATGAAAAAGTGCTGGGAAACGTAGATTTACCATAACTGAAAATAAAACAGACAGTAGAACTTTAAAATTTAAGTTTTAATTTTTTTGTTATAAAAAAAATTTGCCAACAGAGCTTCAAAACATTTGAGCCACAAGTGTCATTTAAAAGTTTTTATAAAAATTATAATAATAACATGTCAAAGTGCTATATTCGGCTGCGCCGTATTTTGTATACCCTTCACAATACTAGTTTACTAGCTCATACAAATTGGGCACTATCATGTAAAAATCCTTATACCGAAAGCATAATCTGATTTCGCAAATTTTTAAAACAATTTCATAAATAGAGAATATTTGAGCTCTATTTTATTTAGCAGGCTTGTTTTGAATGAACCCTATTGAACTAAAACCCTTAAGTCTGGAGGAAACTTGTATAGGGGCAAGGTGAAACAAAGAACCGATTTAGCTAATTTTTTAAAGAATGATAAGAGGAATATTGTCTAAATTTGGTGCACATAGATAGGTTGTTAATACACAACCTATGTTAAAATATGGGCGGGATTGGAGAAGTGGGCGTGGTTGTCAATACACAACGTTCAATAAAATGGGAGCGGAACTGGTGAAGTGTTCGTGGCACTTCCCATGTAAACCAATGTAGATTTCTGTATATCTAGAGAACGGCAAGAACTAAAGTTTCCGAACTATGTACAAGCATCTTGGTTATCTATGGACAACATCCGACAAAATGTGGGCGAAATTGGAGAAGTGGACGTGCCACAAAATAGATTTATAAATATATAAAAAAACGGCAAGAGAAAAATTGTCAATCTTTTTTAAAAATAGCTGGGTTACACAACAGTCGTGATGTCGTACATTTTCGATTCGAAAGCAATTTTATTTCTAATTCTTTCAGTCGATACTGAAATAAATGCTTTATCTGAAAAAATAATTTTGTTTCGTTTAGTTTCGACTGAAAGAGTATAAAACAGATACTATATCATGTCAAAATGTTGGCTGATAGATACAGCATTCTCCATAGGTCCCATATAAGCGGAAAAAGTCTCATATAGATGTAAGATATCTAAATAGTATTCGGCGTTAAGAATTCTTATGCATCGTTAAAATTTTGGTAATTTAGAGGATAAGAAAAAAACTATTATATGATAAATTTATTTTTGCATTAAACTGTTTATAGGTACAGTCGTTTTCGGTTAATTGAGCCCCGCTTAATTGAGTTTCCCGTTTTATTGCACTAAAAACCATGGAACGAAATCATTCAGTATAACAGTCTATGTAAAAATACCCGTTTAGTTGAGTTCCGTTTAATTGCGTCACCCGCTTAATTATTTCGCAAAATAAGACCACATTGCGAAAAACAAAAACAAATAAATAAAGAAATGAGTTACATTTTCTATCTACACATGGGTGTTTCGCTTTATTGCACATCTTGCTCAATTAAGCGATTTTCGTTTTAATTGCGTCGGCGACTCAATTAACCGAGTACTGCTTAATTGAGTTCCCGTTTAATTGCGTCAAAAGTCGTGCATTTTTAAAAACTCAATTAAGCGGAAATAACTGTAATTAATTTTTTGTTCCATTTTGCAAAGCTTCGTTACAATAGGTGCGTTTGAGTACTTTTACAGTAAAATGCAGTAAATGAGAAAATTGTAAAATTTGCTCTCACAAAAAGCTGTTGTCCAAAAAAGTACGCGAACGCAAATTTTGTAAAAATTCGTAAAATAAAGGCAACAGCTGATGACAAATAATTAAAGTGTTGAAAAATGTTAACACTTTTGACTACTTAACTCGTTTTCTTATCGGTACTCGATTAAATACTTTTTATAACACAAACATTTTTGGAAATACAAGCAAATTATTTTATGCAATCATTCATATTTGTTTGTTTTTTATTGTATTTGATGTTACTAATTTGTGGCACGTTAATTTATTCAAAAGAACATGAATAATTTTTTGCTATTGATTACTTAGTACCCAAGTACTTAGCACTTTTACAACTCTAAGAAATTGACATAACAAAAAAATTTCAAATGTTGGTATTTAGATACGTAAATGATTCACAAACATGTTTAATTAATTAGTATTTATTCACATTTTGTTTTTGTTTAATTTTTATTTCAACTTTTCGTTTATTTAACAATTTTTTTTCACAATTTATAAGCATTTTGTTTGTTTACCTTTTGAAACATATGTTTTTTTTGTTTTACTAAATTTTACTGCAAAAATTTCTGCAGTAAAAATTTGTAAATACTCAGACAAGAACTGTCACTTTTCACTCTCAATTTGTGTTCTCATTTACTGCATTTTGTGTACTCGAACGCAATTTCGTAAAATGCAGTAAAGTTCAGTAAAAAATAGTAAAAACTTTTGTGTTCTCAAACGCAGCTAATGTTGTCATTTTTCTGACAATTCAGATGCATGAATTTTACATATGTATGTATCTGCCAAATGAAAAAGAGCTTACAATGTTCATACAGTTGCAAAACATTTTTAGGCAATTTAAATTTTTTTTATAAAATGAAACGTTAATTTGATATTCATTTTTTTTATATTAATTTTATGGCGTTTCGACACCACTTATTTTGTTAAATTTGCCTTGGATATTACATATGTACAATGTACATACATATGTATGAACATATATGGCGCTTCTTTACTAACTGAACACACCCAAAAGACAATCTGTTAACAGAGACAATGTTCGCTTAAATTATTCGGAGTAAATTTTTTTAAACATTTAAAAATTTAATAAAATTAAACCTAAACGGTGCAAGTAATGCCTGAAAAATCAACTTTAATCCATTGGTTTCGTAAAGGTTTACGTGTTCATGATAATCCTGCTTTAAAACGCGTTTTCGAAAAGGCTCAAAAGGAGCCACATAAATATTGCGTACGACCAATATTCATATTAGATCCTGGCATAATAAAATGGTTAAGAGTAGGTGCAAATCGTTGGCGTTTTTTGCAACAGTCTTTAGAAGATTTGCACCAACAATTGCAGGCCTTAAACTCACGTTTGTATGTTGTCAGAGGAAATCCCAAAAATGTATTTCCTCGCCTGTTTGACGAATGGCAAACAGAGCTTTTAACTTTTGAAGAAGATATTGAGCCATATAGCATTACCCGTGACAAAGAGATTCAGGAATTGGCTAAAAAGTTTAAAGTTGAAGTACAGACCTTTTGCTCCCACACAGTGTATAATCCCTATGTGGTTATACAAAAGAATTTAGGAAAAGCTCCATTGACTTATCAAAAGTTTTTGTCTATAGTGGAAAAAATTAAAGTGCCTTCACCGGAAGAAAAGCCTGATAGACTAGAAAACAGTTCATTGCCTGATAAAGATTCTTGGGAGCAAAAAGATGAAAATTGTTATTATGTGCCTTTACTGGAAGATTTGGTAGAAAAGCAGGAAGACTTAGGACCTATTAAATTTCCAGGAGGTTGTTTTGTTATATTTAAATAAACTATCGTTAATTTTTGGCTGAAGTGCACTTTACGGGGCGTACGAAAAAAAAATATAAAAAATATGCCACCCGATCCAGAATTAAAAAAAAAAAATACCAAAATTAATATTTAAGGGGGCTGAGGCCCGTGGGGACCCCTGGGTCCAAAAAACCGCCCCGCCCACTCAATGGTATGTGTGGGTACTCAAATTAAAGGTAATTGTGCAACAAAAACGAAAATAATAAAATTTTGGGTGGGCGGCACTTCAAGGGCCCTCTGGGGCAAAAAAAGTTTCCCCCCATAACACTTATGTATATCTGTGTGGGTACTCAAATTAAAGGTAATTTGCTCACGATTGCCAAAATGTATTTTGTTTTTGTATTCGTTTAATATTTTCCACTCTAGGTTTGTTTATGTATCTTTTATAGGTATGCAGAGAAGTTTTAGTTAGCAAAGCCGGTCTTTGTTATACCATAAAGGAGATAATCATTTTGCCCGGCCGAAGGCCGGCTATTCAGAGAAGCTTTAGTAAGCGAAGCCGGTCTTTGTTATACCATAGAGGAGAAAATCCTTGCGTCCGGCCGAAGGCCGGCTATACAGAGAAGCTTTAGTTAGCGAAGCCGGTCTTTGTTATACCATAGAGGAGAAAATCCTTGCGCCCGGCCGAAGGCCGGCTATACAGAAAAGCTTTAGTTAGCGAAGCCGGGTTTTGTTATTCCATAGAGGAGAAAATCCTTGCGCCCGGCCGAAGGCCGGCTATACAGAAAAGCTTTAGTTACAAAAAAATAAAAAAATCCCGCGATTTTTATACAACATTAAAAAAGCCAAATAAAAACAAAATATTTACAATCGCAAGCAAAATACCTTTCATTCGAGTACCCACACATAGTTATAAGGGTGGGAGGGGCAATTTTTTACCCCCCAGAGGGACCCAGAAGTCCGCTCGACCTAAATTTTATTAATTTCGTATTGTTTACACAATTACCTTTAATTTGAGTACCCACACATGCCACTAAGTGGGCGGGCCGCTTTTTTTGATCCATGGGGTCCCAGGGGCCTCAGCCCCCTTAAATTTTAATTTTGGTTTTTTTCTTTTTTTATTCCAGAGGGGGTCCAATTTTTTTTTTTTTTCGTACGCCCCGTAAAGTGCACTTTTGCCTAATTTTTTAATATTTCAGGAGAAACGGAGGGCCTAAAACGTTTGAATTCTTCTCTATCCGATGAAACTTGGGTGACAGCCTTTGAAAAGCCCAAAACACATCCTAATTCCTTAGAGCCTAGTACAACAGTATTGAGTCCTTATTTAAAGTTTGGCTGTTTAAGTTCTAGGCTATTTTATCAAAAACTAAATGTAATATTAAAGCGTCAACCAAAACATTCCAAACCTCCAGTTTCTTTAATGGGCCAGTTAATGTGGAGAGAATTTTATTATTGTGCTGCCGCATATGAACCGAATTTTGATCGCATGATGGGCAACTCATTTTGCCTTCAAATACCTTGGGAAACTCATGATGAGCACTTAAAGGCCTGGACTTATGGGCGTACTGGTTATCCATTTATAGATGCCATTATGCGCCAACTAAGGCAAGAAGGTTGGATTCATCACTTAGCTAGACATGCTGTTGCCTGTTTTCTGACACGCGGAGATTTATGGATCACTTGGGAAGAGGGGCAAAAGGTATTCGAAGAACTTTTACTGGATCAAGATTGGGCTCTCAATGCTGGCAATTGGATGTGGTTGTCGGCTTCAGCTTTTTTCCACCAATACTTTCGTGTTTATAGTCCTGTAGCATTTGGCAAGAAAACAGACCCTACTGGTACCTACATACGTAAATATGTACCAGAATTGAGTAAGTATCCATCTGGAGCTATCTATGAACCTTGGAAAGTCCCTTTAGCGGATCAACGCAAATATGGCTGTGTTTTGGGAACAGACTATCCCCAACGTATTGTCAATCATGATGTTATTCACAAACAGAATATAAAACGTATGACGGCAGCTTACAAAGTAAATCGTGAAGTTAAAACGGGTAAAGTGGAAGACGATGAAAATAGTGAAGAAACGGTGGTGGGAAAAAGAAAAGCTAAGGGTGGTGCCTCTAGTTCTACGTCGTCCGGAGCAAAAAAGAGAAGAAATAAATAATAACTTATTTTTTTCTTTAAGTTTAAAATGTTTTCGTTTACGGAATGAATTGAATATCGGAATCTAAGAAATTTTACACGTTTTTAAGAGTTTTTAATTTTACAATTAAATTAAGATTATCGTGCATGTTCTAGACAAAAAAAATAAAGTGGATTTAAAATCGAACAAATTCCTGTAAAAAAGTTCTTGAAAATATTCTTTTTTATCTACTTCATTCTTTGATTAAAACCTGGAAAAACTTTCGTCATTTTGCAAATAATTTAAAATGTTCTAAATTTAGATTATTTCCAGTAATATACCTACATATAGGAGGAACTTGAAAGATTTAATTTTTTTTTAATGAATCAGGAATCTCGTTGTTTTTGCCAATACATATATACATACCTATAAAAGATCAACATTTCTTGTTTTGTTTTCTTAATTTAAATTATTATTTAACTATAAGTTTTATTACAATGCATTTTTTAAATTTAGTAATATTGTTTTACATTTAGATACTTCTTAAAAAGATTTTGGTTGTAACAATTTTTTGGTAGTGGCAGCTCTGAATTCAGGTAGTCTCGGCAGTACACCAAGTACAACTCGTATAAGAACCACAAGCAATTTGTTTTTGAAAAATCATTCACACTTATCGTGGTTGGCGAATTTAAAATACGCCTGCGACTGTTTGGTAATAGTTTGAATGTGTTTTCGTTTTTGAACGAAGCTAAAACTAATCCTCTGGAGTATGCCATGGAGTAGTTTCAAGCTAATCCACTAGGAGTATGTATGAACATGGAGTAGTTTTAAGACTACTCCGTTGTAATGCAAAACTGGGTTATATGAATTCCGAATTCCGTGGTTACGATACTACAACAATCCAAAAACAACAGAAAGAACGTAGGAGTTTTTGCATAGCATTGTTAGTGCGTACGGCTCGAACACTAACAAATCAAACAAATTGTCTCGAACCATGGTGGAATAAGCAACAAATACAACATAAATGGAAAATAAGTCCCAACTCACGTCAAAAAATATTTTAAACAAAATGCCGCTGAACGTGATGAAATAAATAAATTTTTAGCCAATTTTTATACCCTTCACCACAGGTGGTGAATAGGGTATATATAAGTTTGTCATTCCTTTTGTAATTCCTATAATATTGATGTTAGACCCTATAAAATATATATATTCTGGGTCCTTATGAGGAGCGAAGTTGATTTAACGATGTCCGTCTGTCCGTTGAAATGGATTTTCCGAAGACCCCATATATGATGGGGGCCAGGTTATTAAACATTTATGTCACATATGGTCCGGAATTGTTTGCTATTGAAATTCAGCAAGATCGGTCCACAAATGGCTGAGATATGAGTAAAAACCACGACTGCCTCAAATTTTTTCCTTTAAAGGTCCAATTAGACGTGACATTACCATACCAACACTGTGTTACCAAAACGACATAAACATACCATACAAACCAATTAAATTTTGGTTTCTATGGTCATACAGTGGCTATGGTAATACACTGTTGGTAATGTGTTTTTTTTGTTGTTTTTTTGTACCCTTCACTACAAGTGGTGGATTTTATTGTTAATGCCCAGCGGGAAAAAGAAGGAGTAGGAAGGCCTTCTAAAAGGCCTCTGTACCCCTTCTTTTGGATGTACAAGGCCTTCTTGCTCCATTCCATACTCATATCTTTTTTACACACGTTGTCATTGCGGGGAAGGCCTTCCGCTCTCGCTTCTTCAGCAGGTACATAAGAAGGGTAACGGGACCAAAAAAAAAATTGATTTTGCTTTTGCTTGTGCAAAAAAACAATACAAGAAATGTTACTTCCTTCTCATAGAAGTGAGTGTGGAAGGTGTATCTTATCTTTTATACGAAAGAGCCTTCTTTAGCAGTTAGATAAGAATAGTAATTGAATCAAAAAATCTTTTAAGCAGGCCTTTAAAAAGGCCTGAAGTAAGAAGGTCTTCTGAGTTTTCCCGCTGGGTGTGTTTAATTTTACGCATACACATACACATTAATGCATGTATATGATATGCCGCTCATATAAAGAAACAAACTCATAGACAGGGTTACCGTTGACAATTTTGAAAAAGTCGCACAAAAAGTCGTTTTTTTAAAAATAAGTCGCACAAAAAAGTCGTTTTTTCAAATTTAAGTCTCACACTTTTTTTAACATATTAATTTCGGTTTTATTTCTTTAATAACTCTCTCTTAAAACCGAAAAAAAGTTGTATGACGATAACTTGTTCTCATCGCTTATAGACATGCAGTAATACCCGGGTGGGTATTGGTTAACGATGTACATAAAAATCTATGGGGGGTGTGCTGGAAATCGCAAACGCAAAACGCAAGAATTTGGAGGCTGTTTTTAATACACTTTTAATCTAATTTTTATAATTTTTGTTATAAAATTCAGTTTAATAGAGAAATGTTTGTATAATATTTGTCATAAAATTCTTTTATTCCAGAAATCTTACTAAAAAACGACTTTTAAAATTCTTGCGTTTTGCGTTTGCGATTTCCAGCACACCCCTGTTTGTTATGACGATAGTTAATCAAAAAAACACGAAACAAAAAGGAATTAAGAATTTAAACGATATAAATAGCTGAGAAATAATACGTTAAAAGTGTTTTTAAATACACTGTAATAATTTTACATTTGATTGATTTTAAATAATAACGGTCTAATTTATAAAAAATAAAACCGGCTAATAAAGGGTTAATAAAATGGATTTTCATACAAAATCCGTTTAATAAACCCTTTATTAACATGATTTATTTTTTATAAATAAGGCTGTAAGTTTGTATATACTTTAATAAATGTATAAACTAAACGTTTTATGTTTTTTAACTTTTTTTGTTTTTTCGCACAAGTTCATTACTTCTAACCAACCTATTTCAGTATCTAGAAAATTTAGAGTTGACAGCATGGACTCACAGATTTCTACTTTTAACCTGTTGGTTAAGTTATTTTTCAATTATTTTGAAAAAAAAAAAAAATTATCATCACACGCACTTTTTTAAAAAATTTTTAAAAATGGTTAGCATATGTAATTTTTTTAAAAATGTAATTGTATGATTTATCGATGGATTTACTTTTAAACAACTTAAATTCGTTAAAAAAAGTCTGTGTCATTAACAACATTTTTAAATAAAGATATGAGATCAATAGCGGTAAAAAGTTGGTCTTAAAACGCTTTAAATAATAATGCCGATCATCCTAGATTGGCATGGAAATTCAATGAACACGATACAAAACAAGGCATATGGGTAATTCCAAAGTGTTGAACGTGACAGTCGTACGCATCAAAAATGCAATAACATTTTAAACAACAATTATTTTTACGTTCTTTTAACCCTTAAGATATAGCACTATGTAAGCACTAATATCTATGCTAAAGTTTATGGGGGGCGCTATTCTAGGTCAAAGATAATGGCAAAAGAAGTAACGGTTCGAACGTGAAAAAAATAGAAGTAGTTTTTGTGGCCATTTATAAAAAGGCGTAATTCAGCGAAACCTGGCACAATTTTTTAGTCAAACTTCTTTCAGATTTTTACGTAGCAATGTAACATTAAAATGACTTTGGCTTGATTCCCAAATCTTTTGTATTTTTTTTGTTTAAGCCAAAATATGGTTCGATATGTGACATTTCGAACGTGACATTTTTTCCATAATAATTTAACTGAATAACGATTAAAAAAAATAAAAATTTACCGTTAATCCGAATAACATATTTCTCTTCGAACTCTTCTTTAGATAACAGACCATGTAAGTAAATTTTTTTGGAATAATTTTCATTAAATATCACCTCTTTTAAGGAAGATAATATTAAAGAAAACATGCAATAAAACATTCTCACAAATAAGAAATTACGTTTGCACAAGTTTGCAGTCTGATTGTTCATCTAAGTGAACAAATTTAGGGGTAAATTTATAAAATTAGTAAAATCTAAATATTTCTCTATAACAATATCGTAAAATAATCAGCTTTTAATAACTTTTAAATTTTCGGTCACGGTGGACCTTTTGACGGAAATGCCCATATACAATACATTTCACTAGTTAAAATGGTCTCGATACAAAATAATCACCTGATCAATCAAATGAGGTTACATATCCCGGGAAATGTTTAAAACAAAATTTATATTTTTATAAACTGTAAAAAAGTATTTCACTTACAAAAAAGGGGCAAAAAGTCGCAAAAAGTTGGAAAAAGTTGCAAAATTAGACGATTTTAAAAAAGTCGCACACAAAGTCTCAGAGCGTCAAAAAGGTTGTAAATTGCAACTAAAGTCGCACAACGGTAACGCTGCTCATAGACTCAATATATTTTAATTTAACGCTTCTTCAGTAAAAGCTTTCGTAGCCGAGCTGTTAAGTTCTCTGTTTTTTTCATTTTTTTATTTAATTTTTTTTATGTTCTTAAAAACGAGTTTAACCCTAGAGTACTAATGATCGACGTTTCGGCGAGCATCGCTTCCTTTTAATTAATTTACTTTTAAATGGATGTGTCTTACACTCTCAAATTTTGTATGCTGTTAGTAGATGATTTACTTTTGCTGTGTGTAATTGTGTTTTTTGAATTGCGTTGCTGGAACATTGCTTTTATTGGTTTTGTACTCGTCGAATCGACGATGGTTAGTATTAACGTGACTTTTATTTTTCAACTTTGTGAGCAAATATTGCAAATGTTGTTACTTCAAACAATAGTGGCACCAATGTCCAGCTTAGGAGAAAATAAAAAAGAACACAAATGAAGTATGTGTAGATCATGCCCATACGAAAAAATGACGAATGTCAAAATCAAAATGTGATATATGCTAAAAACCAATATGCGGAGAGCACAAAGTTTAACTTTGTGACTCTGGCTCAAAGTGTTAATTTTAAAAAATAAAATTTTATATTTTTTTAAGACAAAAATGTCTTTTTTAAGTTTTGATTCTTTTTTAGTTTTTCAGTTTTCCTAACAATATTTTATAGGTAATTTTTTATGATCCCAAAAATATGTGCAACATAAAATAAAAAAGTTATAAAATTAAATATTTCGTTTATCTATATAAATTAAAATAAAATTATTTTTTATATAAACTTATAAGGTGCCATAATGAATAATAACATTTATTGAAAAAGTATATTTGCTTTTAAGCCAAAGTTATAGGCAGTTAAAAAATACATCGTCGAATCGACGATCATTAGTTACAACGTACGTAAAATATGGTTCGTACTCTAGGGTTAAGATTATAAAACGAATTTCAAACATCAACTTTGGCAAAAGAGGAAACGGGCTTAGGTAAATACATATATAAATTTTTTGATTTTTTTTATATTCTTCGGCATGGCGAAATGAAATGTTGGCGTGGCTCAATTAATATTTATTTATACCTATCTAAAGAACGTTATTTACGTATATAACTTTTTGTTCTTATCTCATCATGGTGAATGGTATATAAGATTCGGCATAGCCGAATATAGCACTCGAATATAGCACTCTTTTTTTAAATTTGGTCAATATCTTATTTATTTGAATTTAAAAATTATGAAAAACTTTTATAACAAATAGAAACTGGGAATTATCTCCTTTTGTAGGTTACTTTATATTATATTCAAAATTTTTTTTTTTTTTTTTGATTTTTCGAATTTATTCTATGAGTTACATTTCAGTTATGTATTTTATAAAGCTTTTTTGTAACAGTTCTATTCCTTAAATTTTAAGGAATTACTTTTATACACTACCAGACTATTATATTGTATTTTCCTGTTACATTTTACCTTAGCTATCTTTTGGATAGCAATGAAGTTTGAATGAAATTTACAATTATTAGACACCAGCAGAATGTAATGCATTTTCTGGCCCGCTACGGCCTTCGTCAGGAAAATACTATATAATAGTCTGGTAGTGTATAAAAGTAATTCCTTAAAATTTAAGGAATAGAACTATTACAAAAAAGCTTTATAAAATACATAACTGAAATGTAACTCATAGAATAAATTCGAAAAATCAAAAAAAAAAAAAAAAAATGTTGAAAAACTTTTATAAAATACACTTATCACAGCACAAAACGTGGACTTTTTGTAAACATAAACAAAAGTTTGCATGTAAAAAGTAGTCCATAAAGGAGTAGGAGTACTCCAAAACTACTCCAAATATATCGGTAAAAGGTGGTCCATTTAACATTAGGTTGTTCTAGGTGGGGACCATATAACCCACCGAAGTAGTCCCTAAACTAATCCATGAAGTACTAAAGTGGGTTAGTTTTAAAAGTACTCCATGCCACTATAGTATGGAGTACACTAAAGGGGTAGTTTAAGCATTTTTCATTTTTTACTAATCGCCTTTTATGGCGTGCCCTGTAGTCTATTATTGCTGTTATTAAATATATTTACTTGGTATTTTTAATTTGTTTACTATATATACTATAGACTACTATAAACTTTTTTATGGTAAATATTGTACCTTTTTTGTGTTCACTAACTATTTTTACTGTGTTCTTAATAAATATTAAACAAAATATATATCATGTCGATTTTTTTTAAATTTTTGGCGTATTTTAGCGATACTGAACAAATTTATTTTTTAAAATTTATAGAAAATATTTTTAATAATTATAAAAGTATGTATTTTTTTGTCAAAAACTGAAAAACAAAGGCTTTGGCGATTTTGGCGATTTTTGACATTGAATTTGGCGAAAAAGGTCAAAATCTATTTGACAGCCCTGACTAAAATTTAAGAAAAAAGTAACAAATGGCATTTTATATACACGGAAAGAATTATTTACTAAATCACCAGAAAATATGGTTTAAACCAAGAAACTTTTGCATGATCTCGTCCAAGCCAAAAATAACTTATTCTCAATATACATATGTGTGGCTTGGTTTAAGCAGGGATCGAAAAAAACAGATCAAAATTTTAGTTCAAAAAGTCAAACAGAGAGAATTTGTCTATACGTGATTTGAGTATCAGCCGAAATATGAATAAAAAATACTCGGGAGTTTTTCCTTTTTTAATTTTTACGATTGAATTTAAATTGAAAAAATGGGAGAAGGAAAAAAACTTCCGGGGAATTTGTATTCATAATTGGGCTGTATATCATTGTGATGGTTATTAGTCAAGGAATAAAATACTTTTATTTTTTTCACTTTTTTCAAAAAAGTCAAAAATAACTGCTATTTTTTAACGAGGGACCGTAACAGTTATTCTTTTTTTTTTATAAAAGTCAGATACAAACAGTTATTTTTTTGATTTTTATTTTTTTTGAACAAAAATAACAGTTATTTTTTTTTGAACAAAAATAACAGTTATTTTTTTATTTTTATTTTTTGAACAAAAATAACTGTTATTTTTTGATTTTTATTTTTTCGAGCCAAAATGAAAGTTATTCTTAAAATTTCAATATTTTTAGTTAGGCTTGAGTTCATTAAATTTAATATTCATTTAATTATTTTTACTGAAGGAAGGAATTTTTCAACATGAAATTTTTTATTAAAATTTATTGATAATTTTCTTGGCTGAGCTGGGGCTTGAACCTGGGTTGAATTTACATGTTTCAAGAATCACCACATTATTTCATCAGAATTCTTTGAGTTCTAACCTCTGCACCACTGCGGTGCCTGCCAGCCAACATTCAAACATCGATCTTTAACCAGCAACATGTAATATAAAAATTGAAAACGATAATTGCACCAAATTTCGAACCACCAATACCACTGGTTAAAGATTGATGTTGGACTGTTGGCTGCCAGGCACCGCAGTGATGCAGAGGTTAGAACTCAAAGATAAACAGGTGTATTTTCTATAGACTACATTTACCACGGAATTGTGGGTAATTGAAGCATGTTTGTAGAAATTCACGGCGATACGGCGAACTTCGTACGGCAGAATTGTGTATTCTTATATTTTTCGAACGATCTGATTTTGGATGCAAAGTCAGCCGGTATTTTGAACGATAAGCAACAAAAATGATCCAATTGTAATCCTTTTCTGATTTGTAGGATACCGTACAGGAAATCAGTTTTCATTCTATTTCTAATTTTATTTTTGACACTATGGGCTTGTGTTAAATAATATCTCAACATCAGCGTTTGAAAAAGGTAGAACATGCAACGAAATAACAAGTTATGTTAATACTACTGGTTTTCGTGTACCGAGTCTTGAAAGTTGTAAACTTGTATCCAAAAAGTTATGATATCTATATTTGTATGCCCACTGATTCTAAATATTTCCCTAATGTGTTCTTAATTGAAAAAAAAGAAATTTTTTTTTAAGATTTCTATCTTGTTTGGTAATCTATTTTTTAACTCCACAAGCTCCTTTAAAAAATCTACACATACTCTGCTAATTTCCATTTCATCCTGCTTTGAAATAATCTCTAAGTTAATTTTTGCTTTTATGTATAAGATTTTTCATCTTGTTTCCCTAATGTGGTTGAGGTAATAAATACTCCTCACAATTATCAGCTTGCATTTTTATTTCATTTTTCTTATGCATAAATTTTTCCTGCAATTGATTGCACAAGCAAATATTAAAAAAAAAAATTTGTCAACAGATTTTTCGTGAATTTGAACAATGCAAAAATATGTTTTTAGTTCTGACCATTGCTCACATTTTCTATTTATTGTGACCTCAAAAGACATCCTCCGAGTGGGACAGAATCGAGTAATTTTAAGAGGATCGATATTATCATGGATAGCTTTGTAAATGCTTTTATAAAGTATTTGCCTTTTTTGGGATTTAGAAAGCCACGTTTTCGGGAGAACATTTAGAAACGGCATGGGTAACAGCTAGTTGGAGTGAGTGACAAGCACAAGGAACAAGTGTTAAATATTGATCACTTTTCAATCGTCCAATTTTTTCGTGGACGCCATTTTTAAATCATACCATGTTCTTGGCGTTGTCAGTTCCTAGCCCAGAAAGATTTTCAATAGATAAATTAAAGTCTGGTAAATCTCCTGTTACTACAACTGCGATTCTCTCAATAGCACTCTCTTCACATAATTCCAGAGACAAAAATGTTCTCACTATACCTTTTTATTGCGCCAACATATTTTAAAGTACTTACGTCAGTAGAATTGTCTATATGTACGGTTTTTCTTGAATCAAGTACAGAAAGATTGATTCAAGTACGGATTTTCAATCGCGAAATACTTAACTTATCCACATTCAATTCCAAATTCGTACTTGATGAGAAGCAAGTGTTCTCAATTTTACTTTTTAAACACGAAAATAATGTGTTTTCGTCTTGTTCTGTTGTATTTCGAGGCTACCTCCGCATAGCCTCTTGAATCCTCTTTGTAAGTATTTGCTATAGCATCCATTTAATTTGAATGATAAAACAGTGTAGGTTTCTTGGTTCCTATTCCTTTTAATAGAATTTTTTTTCAAATTCGCCTAAAATTTTTCAATTGGTTTCCTTTCACGACCTTCCATTGTATTTTTGAATTTGCCTTGTACCCAGTTTATATTATAAGCATTAATTCCGCTACTTCGTGAGCGTCTACCTTTCTTTCGTGGACATAAGAATTTATATGCCAAAGTTTATGTTTCTAGATTAAAAAACGACCAGTTGAAAAACAAAAAAGTACCAAACAGTTATTCTCATCCGGTCAGAACAGTGCATGTTTAATTTTATGTTTATAGGTGCTATATTAATGAAAATTAAAAAAAAGGACCAGTTAAAAAACGAAAAAGTACCAACAAGATCTCTTTTACAATTAAAAAATTTTTTTGGGACACACAAACATAAAACCATATAATTTCACGACGGAATTGTGGGTAAATTGAGCGTGTTAAAAAATGTACGGCTTTAAGTCCTACGTTTTACGTCGAGCGACCCAATTGTGTTCCTAGAATAACAATGTGAATTAGTTTATACCATGGTAGAATAAGTACAAGGCATAGTATAATAAGTGCTATGGTAACATTGTACAAGGTGTAGACATTAGAAATTTTGTTCTCAATTTTAAAACCCATATAACGTCAAACAAAAGAAACCATTAAAATAATCGTCAAAAATCAAATAAATTAATTCGACATTACTTGGGTAAGTAATAACAACTCTCCATAATTGTACTTATTCTAAAATGGTCTTGACCATTTTTACAGTTATATTTTTGGATAAAAGTTCAACAAAGTATATTTAGGAATATCTTCAAACTACCTTCACATACATAAAAAAACAAAAATAAATACAATAAAAATTGTTATGATGGCTTAAATTTCTCAAATTTACAAATGCGTATATCATCCGGCAATGATTCATCTCCTTTATCCCAATGATAACGATAAGTGGCTGGTGTTAACATTTGTTTAGGCAACCATATTTTTATACCTTCAAACTCATAATAACCTGATCTTTCTTTGGGAGGCTCAGCATAATGTATTTCTTCTTTAAATTTCTCTACATACTCCATGTCCACAGTTCCACTTTTCTGCAACTCTTCATCAATCCAAGGATTAACATCTATTGGAGCCAATTGAGCACCGTTTAAATCAGTTGATGCTATTTTCGGTTCTGTTTTACAATCGTTAGCAGTCTCATCATCTTCATTCATCATTTTATCGATATTTACATCAACAATTTGTAAATCAATCGAAGGGTTTGTGGGTTGGCTATAAGAACGTAATAACGATAGACTGGTGCACTTTAAGAATCTTGATTTTTTATTAAATTTTGTATATTTTGTAAAGTATGGCAAATATTCTGCCATGTTATGCAAGAGGGTTAACATTTTCTTGATTTCGTGACTTGTCTTTTATTTTAATTTAACAAAAAGATTTCGTAAAAAATTTAACAATAAAAAAATTCTATGACAAGCTTTAAAAATTTTGTTATTGCTTGATGAATTATTTTTTTTTTTTGATTTATGTAGCATGTAAACTTATTAAATTATTTTGTTTTCTTGTGTTTAAATAAATATTTAATGAATTTCTATTCTTTGATTTATTTACTTTAAATAATTTGCTTAATTAAACATTTATTTGCTCAAAAGCTAAATACAAGAATTTGTATGTATGTAGTAAGTATTTAAGATGACCATTTAAAAAATGCTATGATCAATGAATATTTATTCCACATTTTTATAGTTTCCTAATACCAAAAGAAAACTTTAATGACGTCTTGTAAAATGCAAAATAACGTAACAACACTTCAGAGAGAGTAAACAAAAAAGAGGGAGTATGGATGCCTTCTAGAAGGCCTTTTAGGCTTAGTCCATGTACCATTTGGAACCAAAATGTCATAAAATTACAGTTGAACTTCTATAAGTCGAACTTCTGTAAGCCGAAAATTCGTTAAGTCGAAGAGAATCTCTTGGCAAAAGCGGTAGACAGGCCAATTCAAATGATTTTGTTTTTATAACTTGAACTCTTGAACTTCTTTATCCTGAAATTTTCTATAACTAAAAGTAAAGAATTTGCACTACGCTTGGCCACATTTCCACAAGTCGAATTTTTTTCCAAAAATTTTTTGGCAATCTAAAATTTTTGTTTTATTTAAAACTAATAAGCTTTTAACACATGTCATTTATCTTTAGTTAAATAAAATTTGATAAATCTAAATTTAATAAGTCTATGTTTTTCAAATTATGCATGTAAACACTTATCAAATCACACAATATTTCACTTAATGAAATCTCTGAATATGTACATCTGTATTTATACGAAATTAAATTAAAATAACATTAATGCCGAACGTATTTAATTTTTTGTTGTGCATTTAATTCTAAATTCTCTAACTCAAAGTTTCTGTAAGTCGAACTTTTTTGTCGGGATAATGGAGTTTCGAGTTATAGAAGTCAGTCGGACGGACACCATTAGATCGACTCAGAAATTGATTCTGAGTCGTTCGGTATACTTCAATGTATTTTTAAGGTGTTACAAACATCAGCACAAATGCGTAATACCCTCTCCGCTATTGTGGTGTGGGTTTACAAATTTAAAATTTGATCAGGGAAACCAATATACGTATATAAATTGTTAAATTCAGAACTCATTAATTAATTATTCCGAAAATATTGAAGTCTAAGGGAAATAAAAGTTCTGGAAGGGCGAATAGGATCTGAAAACGCAACATTAGCAGTAGGAATTCTGACAGAATTTTAACGTTTAACAAATTCAACATGAAGGAGAAATTTAACTTGCCGTATTTAATAACAATTATTTACAGTTTTATCCCCCTAATCAGCAGTAGTGAACTTCTTCTTCTTCTTTTATTTCCAATCCATTACTGGATATAAGTGATCACATGCATGTTTACACATAATCTATATATAAATCGGCTAAGGCAAAACAGTTAAGAACACTTTCCTCCTCTGTATGTCAACAGATTTGAACAAAATATACATCATTTGAAAGGTATTTACTCAGAGAAGCGCACAATATACATATATTTTATTAAAATCTGTTCAATAATTTCAGATTAACAAGCGTTTAAATTTGCTACACACACATATGCAGAACACATAAATAAAAAATTAGTTTTTTTTTTTTTTAATTATCATATAATAAAAAATAGGGTGGTCGATTATATAACATTTTTCAGAAACCGGTTTTCAAATATTTCGACCTATCTTATATTATAATATATATAATATATATGTATAAATCGGAACAATTAAGAACGCCTTTTTCCTTTGTTTGTCAACCGAACCTCTTAGGGAGTAAAAAGTATCAAAAAGGGGCTGCATGTGATAATTATTAAATTTTCTATAAAATTGAAATTATAAACATAATATTATAGGTGCAGGGTCCTGAGTGAATGAAAACCTATAATATGAAAAATGTTGGTATTTTCTGTTTTTCATCTGGAACTTTTTGAATTTTCGTTAATATTCGGCCTATAAAGATAAAATTATACATTAAACTGGATGAGTAAGAACATGTAATGGGAGCTTTTTGGTACTTTTTCGTTCAACATCTGGTACTTTGATTAATTTTCGTTAATATTAGATATAGAAACACAAAATTAAACATGCAATGTCCTGAGTGGATGACAATCTATAAAGGATACTTTTTGATACATTTTGGTTTTTAAATTGATATTTTCTGATATTTTTTTGTTAAACTTACAAAATTAAATTAACTCACGTAGAAGATAAGATATGAACCGGAGGTTGCTCCCTCGCCAAATCGATCCACGAAGACGGAAAAAAGTTCTATAAATTCATATATACTAAGATGTGCTATGTTTTCTTCATATGTACATAAAAATTTATGTTGGAATTTTGACCATTAGGCGAACACTAGTTTAATTTAAATTATAATATAAGGTTTTAAATAATTGATTAACACCTTTTACCATCCTCTGAAGATCTTGCATATTATCTGCTATGATAGTTGTGTCATCTGCATATCTTATGTTATTGATGAATTGTCCATTGACTTTGATGCTTGCTTCTATCTCTTTTAGAGCTTCTTAAAAGATTAAATCAGAGTAGACGTTAAAAAGAAAAGGAGACAGCATACACCCTTGCCGGACTCCTCTGTTTATAGGAATATAATTTGTTATTAAGTCAGTACTACAAACTTCTGCTGTTTGTCTCCGATACAGGTTCTTGATACAGAACATGTCTTTCTCGTCAATATGTAAACTTTTAAGTATATCTATCAACTTATCGTGCTGCACTCTGTCAAAAGCTTTTTCGTAGTCGATAAAGCAAAGAAAAACATCTTTTTGTACGTCTTTGCAATTCTGTACCAAGAGCTGGATGCAAAATAAACCTTCCCTGATTCGCATTTACCATACAACCTCTGCTGAATTATTTCCAGGAATATTTTTAAAACGTGGTTCATTAAGGATACCATTCTATAATCATGACATCTCCTGGCATTGTTTTTCTTCTGAATTGTAATAAATGTGGATTTTAACCAGTCGTCCGGGTAATGCCGGTGTCATAAATTTCATTAAAAAGTTTGTGTAGGATATCCAGATGATCGTCATTTAAAAGTTTAATGAGTTCTATCGGTAGTTCATAATTTCCAAACGCCTTATTATTTTTGGAGTTTTTTAGAGCTTTCCGAATTTCGCCTTTCATAATGGGCGGCCCCGTTAAGGCCGCCACTGTATTACCAAAACGACATAAACATACCATACAAACCAATTCAATTTCGGATTCTAAATTCGCCGTTACGGCTGTGGCATTGTGGTAATGTCACGTCTAATTGGATCTTAAGTTGTTGTCCATAATCTGTACAATCTTCGGATCTTGATTCGACCGAAAACAGTAGTGAACGAAGGTATACAATGTTTGTCACTCCATTTGAACCTTTTTTAACATTCATCTTAGACCCCATAAAGTATATATGTACGTATGTATGTTCTGGGTCCTTCAGTAATTCTAAGTCGATTAAGCCGTGACTGTCTGTTCAAAATTACGCTGACTTTTAAAAAGATCTGGAGCCTAATTCTCGCATTCGTGATCGAGTACTTTCTCGATTCGAAAGCAATTTTATTTCAGTCAATACTGAACGAATCAAAATTATTTTTTCAGTATTGTGAAACTCAAATGAATGCTTTACAATAACGAAAAAATATTTCCAATTCGTTCAGTATTGACTGAAATAATTAGATATTAAATTGCTTTCGAATCGAGAAAGTACTCGATCACGAATGCCAGAATCTGGCCCCAGCAGAAAAGAACAGTTTGGGTACCAAGTTGTTTTTAGTAAAGGTAGAAGTACATAACACGCGTTAGTTCGTCGACGTTTGTCGGCCGTTTAAAAACTTTAGCGCATAAAAAATTGCAATTTACACAACGCTGTCAGCTTTTTTTTTATTTGTTTACTTATTTGAGCATTGAAAACGGATTCTAAAGTACATTGCATCAAGATTTTATTATTTCATTGAATTTATTCTTTTTATATAAATATTGTTTGTTTTTTAAGCTCTTCAATAAGTTTCTCTTTCATGATTCACAAATTTTTAAATTATTATTTTTATTGTCAGCTGATGATTACTTGTCAAAAATACACAACGCGTTAAAAAGTTCAAAGTTAACCAACTTTCTGGCGCAAACGCTTCAAAATATTTTGCATGTAGCTTGTTCTTTGAAAGTACACTAGTTTAACTTTTTTTTGACAGCAGTCTACAGAGCGCGCGTGCACTAACGCGTGTTATGTACTTCTACCTTAAGTGGGCGGCATGAAATAGCCCCCCCCACGAAATAAGCCCCCAAAACGAAAAGGAAATAATTCCCCAATTTTGGAGGTCTTATTTCATATGAAATAAACCTCTAATTTTAAAATGAAATAAAACCCCAAAGAAATGAACTAACTCCCCAAATCGAAATGAAAGAAATCCCCAAAAATTGGGAAGTTATTTCATTTGAAATAAATCCCCAATTCCTGAAATGAAATAAATCCCCAAAAAGATTCAAAACATCCAATCAATTCAAAATATAGATTTATTTGCAATAATGGAAAAATTTAAACAAAAACTTCCATCGATTCGTCAGCCGTTTGACGGCAACAGGGGCAGTTGTCTTTTTTGCAGCCCATAAGAAATGGCATCCCCCATTAATTTTGCGTCACATTCGTTGCATATTTTTAGATGCTTGCAGGGAATAAGAACAATGTTTGGCTTTTGTCCTGACAAATAACACTCAGGTTGTCGTTATTAGAAACTGGGAGTTCAAAAATTTCTTCTTCCGATTATTCATCGGAAGACTCTTCAAAAATTTCTTGATAAGAATTCAGAAACGGTTTGATGCACTTTCAATTTTAATGAATTTGGCAAAAAAAAGGACACCTTTTTCTCCATTTTTGGGCCATTGCTCCTCCACTTTCGCATAACATAGCAAAATTCCTACTTTTAAAAAATTTTAATTCACAAATTTGAAAAAGTGACCATTTTTTTCTGCGAACCGACCTAAAACTCCATTATAGGTCTCTACTGCAGATGTTGTTCTAATCTTTTGATTGAAAACGCTAAAATTCTTACATCCGATCTAAAAAGTTTATAATTATGTTATTAATATTTAAAATTTATTTTTATAAAATTAGTTGATTACCTGATTCAACCACTGAGTTTCAAAATATTTAAGGAAGGATGCAAAATGACTAAAATCACCATCCATTGTCAAAATGTTTGATTTTATTTCCAGTAATGCTGTTCTTATTTACTCCGGCGGAAGCAAAGCAAGAGCCATTTGTTTATAATAAAGCAGAGCTGCTAGTTTTGAGGATCTTATATACTGAAGTAGAGTTTTTCGTTTGCACATATCCCTCCTAATAGCTTGGCAGAAATGAAACTTAAAATATAAAGTTTCAGCGCTTGTGTTTTATAAACCACACATTAATCTCTTCTTCGACAATAGTTTTATTTTATGAAGAAGTTTGGCACAAATTTTTAATACTTTAACTATTTGCACTAAGAAAATTTTTTAGAAAAATTTTTCATAAAATAAAAGCAATATTTTAATTTTCTTTACAAAACAAATTATTTTCAATAGTAGTTTTAATTTACCAACATCTGTCTTTGCCTGTGGAAAAATATTACAAATACTTTTCCTCATTGCTTGTTCATAATCGGTTATAAAAATAGCTGGATCTAAATCAAATACATTGTCTTTTATATACTTAAGTAAAGCTTTATACATTATTTCTGCTTTTTTGTCCATAAGAACAAAAAACATGGGAAAAATCTAAAAATTTTAAAGGTTAAGTTTAAATAGTTAAGTTCTGGTATTTTATTTAACTCTTACCTCTTCAAAGTACTATATATATATAACCAATAGTTGTTTAAAGCAGCCTTTAGGAACAATTTTAAACGTTGCATCCATAAGGTATCTCCTTTGCGCTGGCTGAATGTTTTCTTTAACTAATTCTATGGTTTTTGTCGACGAAAACAAACAAAATGTAAAATCATCTTCTACGATACAAGCAGTAAAATTTTTGGATACAATATATTGTAGATTTCGCTGAATTTTCGGAAATGAGATATTTTTCGTATCGCTTTGCGCACTATAAATTAAATATTATGTATACAAAATAAATTTTTTTATGCATAACTCACCTTTCACAAACCTTACGGAAGGTAGATCTAATGGAGCTCATTGCAGTCGTATCGCCACCTAGCGTTCCTGCAAGATTTTCACAATTGTTCTTAATTTCATTAAGAGCCTTCAGCTAATTATATTGTTCCTTCTCGTTCGTGATTATGATCAACATATTGCTTTGCGAGTTCACATTTGCCCTCTGAATCCACGGTAACTCTTGCTAAACAAGAACCACGTCTACATTCATATTTTACGACATTCTTGTAAACTGATTTTTTAATATAGATCATTTTTTGATCTACAACGTTTTCTGTTTTCTGTTACCACTTATTATTTCAAAATTCAAAATTATTATTTCATATGAAATAACACCCCAATATAAAAATGAAATAAGTCCCAAAAAAAAAAAAAAAAAAATGAAATAAATCCCCAAAAAACATTGTTGTTTCCGCCCATATACTTTTTTGGGGGGTTATTTCATTTCCGCTTTGGGGGCTTATTTCGTGGGGGGCCATTTCATGCCGCCTCTTAAGTGTGTTAGTAAAAAAGTGAGAGTGTATTGCAAATTGAAAGGAATTGAGAAACAAAACTTGATCGTGTGGCCTCCAAGTAAGGCCCCATATAAAGACTTCTCTCGAAAATTAGCTAACTTAGCCTTAAACCGCAATAAAAATAAATATTGTGGTGAAATTTGGTTGGATAAAGTGACTAAAGACACGAGTGTAACCTAGATTTACTAAAGTTAAAAAAGTTCTAAAAACTTCTCGGGAATGCCATAATTAATTCCCGGGTAAGTGGAAATTTAAAACAATTGAATATCCCGGAAAACTCTAAATGTAGCGTAGAGTATCGTAGTCAATAAAAATGTAAATTTCGGATTTTTCGAAGATACGTTGTTTTGCATTTTTGTTGACGATAAGTACTTCAAAAATTTTACAAAAGTCTTGTAAGTCTTTACTCAATTTTAATCCCAATAATTATTATTTAAAACTTTGGAGATAGTGTTCTTTAATAGAGTTCGGAACATTTATTTATTTATTTATTTATTATTTTATTAGCTTATTATTACAAATTACAAGATAATATAGAGATAAGAGCAATAGCAACTTTGGCCTTCAGCTCAATATAACATAAAAGAAAACGATATGTATTAATAACTAATTATATAATAATAATAATAAAAATAATAATAATAATAATAATAATAATAATAATAATAATAATAATAATAATAATAATAATAATAATAATATTTAAATATAAGTGTATGTGTTAGATGATTTAAGAAATTTTATGATTTTCCCTATATTTTCGTGGGAGGGAATAGATAAAATTTCAATTGGGTCAGTCCCGTCAAATATGTTAAGTCTTTCAGTAGCGAATCTGGGGCAGTGTATAAGAATATGTGTGGGATCCCGAATGGGAGATGCACAGTTGCAGATGCTGTTTGCCGGCAGGTTTATTAAATGTCCGTGTGTTAGTCTAGTGTGTCCGAGTCGAAGTCGTTCAAATTTCCTTATATCAGTTCTGTTATGGCTAGTTGAGAGGTTTCTCGGGAAGTCCCGTATATCCGTCATTTTCTGATTCAAATCCCTATACCAGATTGAGGAGGCATTGAAAAGTCTTCTCCTGCATTGTTCGGTCAGTTTATGCACGATATAATTATTCCAGTCAGTGGGATTGTAATTGGGTATCATGATCAATGGAGAAATATTTGCTAGCCTCGCAGATTGGTCCGCGAGCTCATTTCCCCTTATGCCGCAACGGCCTGGTACCCATATTAATTTAATATCCGGTTGTCTATGAATTAATAAGTTCCTAATCTCGGATATATAATAGTTCAAGTTACCTATGTTAATTATAGATTCCAATGTAGAAAGAGAGTCGGAACATATGACAAACCTTCGGCTGTTGTGGAATATATGTTTAATTGTCTCGTAGATAGCTATCATTTCCGCAGAATATATTGTACTAAAGTCTGGAATAATGGCCGTTTTAATTACTGTATCTTCGGTTGTGATACTAAAAGAAATTGAGGCATTATATTTGGAGCCGTCAGTAAACAGAAATGTATAATCAGGGAGTGCGTTCCTAAGTTCATTGAATAAGAGTTGGTATTGTTCTGGGCCACATATTGATTTGGTGTAGTAGTGTAAAGAGGTGTCGATAGTTTCCTTATTTAGCTGCCATGGTGGGTGGAACTTTGTGCTAGGTTTTACTATATTGATTGGAAGATCTAATTTTTTACAATTTTGTATTGAACGGTATAAAGCGGATTTTATTTTAGGTATCTTTTTTGAATTTTTGCATTTTTTAAACAATTGTAAAATGGGTGTATCTGAACTGAAGGAAATTGATTTTAAAAGTTTTGTTGTAAATAATTCTGTTTGTGTCTCCAACGGTAAAATATTTGCCTCAAAGAGCATGTTATTTATAGATGTGGTCCGAAATGCACCTAGCGAACATCTTATAGCAGAATTGACTACAGTTTTAATTTTCCGCAGCGCAGAGTTTGGAGAATGACCGTAGATTGATAGCGCGTAATTAATTTTTGATAGCATGATAGCTTTTATAACAGAAGTGATAGTATACGTGTTACAATTTAATTTAGGATTGGATAAACATTTTATGACCTTGAGGCGTTTGGACAACGAGTTGGTTACGTAATTAATGTGGTTGTTCCAGCGGTAATTAGAGGTTATATGTAAGCCGAGTATTCTCATAGTATCAACTTGGGTTAAATTTGTGGGACAGGAGTCGATAGTACACTTGCAATTTTTCTTGCGACATATATGTATATATTTACACTTTGTTGTAGAAAGAATTGCTCCTGAGAAGGAAGACCACTCATCAATATTGCCAAACAGTTGACTAAGGTCGATTGTAGGGTTTCTAGTTTTGCCAGATCTAATAATAAGATTAAAATCGTCTGCGTAAGCAATAAAATCTAATTCTTTGTAGAAGGAAATAATAGTACAAAGTTTATTATAAGCTATTAGGAATAGAACAACTGATAAGGGGGATCCCTGTGGAATTCCATTATTTATTGGATTTGAAGAAGAGTAGACGTTACCGAGTCGCACGGTGATTTTCCTATTGTTCATAAAGTTTTTTATATAATTTATGATATTTGGGCCCATTTTCCAGGTGATAAACTGATCTATAATTGCATGTATGCCAATTCTATCGAAGGCCCTCTCGAAATCTAGTGATATTACTGAAATATGCTTACGTAATGAAAGGGTGGTTGAAATTTGGTAATCGGTATACAAAAGTGGATCCATTGTAGACTTTCCTCTTCTGAACCCGAATTGACGACTATCTAAAAGTTTATTTGATTGCACAAACCACCACAATCTATTAGCGACTATTTTATCTAGAATTTTTGCGAGACAGGAATTAAGAGAAATTGGCCTATAGGATTTAACAAGGCTTTTGTCTGATCCGGTCTTAAAAATTGGCACTACAATGCTGTTCTTAAACTTTTGAGGGATATAAGAAAAGAATATTTTATTATACAATTTTAATAGTCTATGCTTCATAATAAGCGGTAGATTCTTGAGCATAGGGTAGGATACTTTGTCCATTCCAGGTGTTTTCCCCCTTAGTTTAGACAAGACCGATGAAAATTCCAACATATTGATGGGAGTTTCTATTTTTTTTGCACTGGCAGTAGGGTTAGTTATTGTAAGGTCACCCAAACTTCTTCTTTTGTGTGTTACAAAATTTTGAGTAAAATTTGCGTCTGAAGAGTTTTTGGACCAGAAAGATGCAAATTCCTGGGCAATATCTAATCTATCTGTTAGAATAATATTCGGGTTGTTTAGCTTTGAGACGCAATGAATCGAATTTGTTGCCTTAAAGCCTGTGAAGTTTCTGATGTTGGACCAAATTTTGGCAATAGGTGTAGATGGGTTGATAGTAGATCCGAGATCATGAATCGATTTTAATTTAGTTAGTTTAATTTCCCTTTTATACTGGGCCCTAATTTTCCTAAAGTTGACGAGGTTGGCAATGCTCATCTCGCGTTTGTAACTATTCCAAGATCTATTCTTCTGCATTTTGAGGATTTGTAATTTGTTATTCCACCAAGGAACTTTTTTATTCATGATTTTTCTGGACTGAGGAATTGCAATGTTAGCAGCTTGAAGAATGATTTTGGAAATGTTAGCAGCTTCCTGATTGATATTATCGCTTATTTGTCGATTGGATTCAAAATCCAAACATTTACTTTTGAATAAATTCCAATTTGCTAATTCAGTCTTAAATTTGGGTATGAAATTCGTATTGGGGGTGTTAGTATCTACGTTTTGGAAGAGCGAAATTAAAATCGGATAGTGATCACTTCCATGCATGTTATCTAAGGTTTGCCAATCTGAATAAATTGCAACGGAAGGGCTGCAAAAGGTTAAATCTATGTGGGAAAAGGACCCATGTGTACTAAAGTGTGTTGGGGAGTTATTGTTTAGAATAACGTATTCTGAGTCATTTATAAACTCCGCCAGTATACGACCTCTACTGTTAGTAGTAGGAGATCCCCAATTGAAATGCCAGCTGTTAAAATCACCCGTGATAATGTCGAGATATAAAGATCCCCTAAAGGTGTCATTAAGATTATTCTTAGTAAAGTTTTGATCCGGTTTAATATATGCGGAGAATATGTTAAATTTAATTCTGGAAGTTACTTCTACACAAACAGTGTCCATGTCTTGATCACGACCTAAATATTCCACTGTAAAATTTTTAATGTCATTTAGTAATATACAAAGAATCAACAATGTCACATATTATGCCGTAAATAAATTTTGGGTTGTAATGAACTATAATTCTAATTTTCTGCCAATAAGGTTGCACGTCATGGAGAAAGATCACCAAAATGTTTAAGTTAAGTAAATAAACAATATAGGTTTTTGATATAGAGAGAAATATTGTATAGAGATAAGTAGATGTTAATAAGTAAAAATAAATTTGCGTGCGTTCAATTAATACCATATGTAATAGTGAGAGAGATGATAAATGTGTATAACAGATATGAATGCAAAGAAGAAGGCTCATTAAAATATTTAAGCTAAGTAAATGAGCAGTATAAGTTTCTGAAATAGATGTAAATGATAAATTGAGGTAGGTAGATTTTAATTTATAAAAATACATTTGCAAGCGTTCAATCAACAACAGCAAGAGTGATGATAAATATGTATAACAGATATAAATAAAAGAAAGAGAAATAAAAGAGAAAAAAAGCTGGAGTTTTTGTAGTCGAGTTTTATAATACTTAAGAGCGCAAGTTTTTATATAAATTCTTAATTCTTTGTTCGTTTCGAGTCGAGCAACTCTTCGAGTTGCTTTTTTACTTGGGATCTTGTTCTCTTTGGTGTTGACTTTGGTAATAAAAAAGATTTTTTCCTAGGAGATTTTTTTGTCGGTGAACCTTGCTTGTTAATATCAGATTGGTCAGTGTCTTCACTTGCTAAATCCCCGTAACTCTTTATGGTACGTAGGTTTGTTTGTATAATTGGTTGAGTATTCATAGTAGAAATATGCATGTTGTTGTTGGTTGGTGATGTTGTTTCTGGTACTGGTAAGTTATTGCCTTTAGTAAGGGCTGAAGAATAAGTTGTAGCTGAATTGTTGTGACGTTGTTGGTATATTGTTGTTGCCTGTTTTCTGCTGACTCTTTCCAGCGTAACTATTGTCTGTATTTCTTTCTCTTTGAGAAAGACAGGGCATGTTCTGTTAATAGGAGCGTGGTTGCAATTTTCATAACTCAAATTTTTGCAATTGGTACATTGAGGTCGTTCATTGCATATCTCTTTCAATTCTGGATTTAAATGGTAAGCTTGGGAGCAATTGTAACATATGTGCTCATTTTTGCATATCTTAGAAACATGACCATATTGGAAACATTTGTTACACTTGAGTGGGAGTGGAATGTAGGGTCTGATTCTGAGGTTCTCATAACCAACCAATACATTTGATGGCAGTGAAGTTGATGCGAAAGTAATAATGATAAGGCCAGTTTCTTGTAGTACTTCGTTGACTTTTTTCAAAATTTTTTTTACCACACAAACGTTTTGCTTTTTTAATTCGGACAGTATTTCTTCTTCTGATATATTACGTAAATCATTTGAGTAGATTACTCCTTTTGCATAGTTAAGTGAAGGGTGCTCTTTAACTTCGACTTCTATGTCAGTTGATAAAGAAGTTAACTGTATCAACTTACCTGCTTGAGTATAGTTCTTAGTTTGTATTAAAATGGTACCGTTTTGTAGCTTTTTGCAAAGAGAAACTTCCCCGCAAGCTATATTATCCACAACTTTTTTAATAAGAAAGGGGGAAACATTTTTAAGAGAATCATCACTTTTAATGCGCGACATTATTAAGTATTTTTCTCCCGGAGATATTATACTTAGTTTTTTATTTTTGTCTAGCATTATTGGTGTTTTCATAAAAGTAAACTGTTCTGGTGATTCGTTTATCATTGCTTCTTACTTTATTGTATTTATTTTTTTTTTTTAGTTTTTTTTTTAAATTTATTTTTTTTTTTTTTAGTTTTTTTTTTAAATTTATTTTTTTTTGTTTTTTTTTTTTTTAGTTTTTGACTTTATGTATTCTTCTTTTTTTTATAATTGTTTATATGAATAGTGGGTATATATATTTTTTATTATTATAGTTCAAAGTTGTAAGAACAAAGACAGTGATTGGCTTATTTTTACGCAGTCTAGTAAACGTCTGATAACAACGAGAGTTGGTTTAAGACGAGTTCGGAACATATTTGATCTATCCTATTTAAACTACACCATTTTTCAGTGAAATTGAGAAAATGAAAATGAGAATTTTAATTTTAAATTGAGAGAGTTCGAAACGTTGTTTGGCTCTACTTCAATCGACAGCAGCTATACATGTCTTAGAAGTATTAATCTTTTCTAAAAAGGCAACCCTCTCTGGGGGAAATTACGTAAGGTACGTTCATCTATGTTTTAACAGTACTTTTTATTTTTAAACAAATAACTTCAATCTACGAAGAGCATCGGTGAATTTGTCTGGATAGACCAGACCAACTTTAACTTACTTTGTTGTAGGAGACATTGTTGGTCTCGAGTTGGACTGTATTTTCCCCAATGTAGGAAAGCAGAGGCTTGCCTTTCTAGAAGAGGTGATTAATGCTTCTAAGACATGTATAACTACTAGAGATTGCGCAATACAGCTCTGGAACTAGAAGATATGCGATTTATTTTGATTTAATTTTTTTCGATCCTTATGTGTAGTATGTACGTTTGTTGTATGAATATAATAAAAATTATAGAATTGAATTTTATCAATTTGAAATTAAAATTTCTCAATTTTAGTTTGAATTTTCTTAATTTTATTTGGAATTTTTCTCAATTTCGTTTGGAATTTTCTAAATTTCAAATTAAAATTTCCCAATTTCATTTGGAATTTTCTCAATTTCAAATTGAAATTTTCAATTTCATTGGAATTTTCTCAATTTCAAATTAAAATTCTCAATTTTATTTGGAAATTTCTCAATTTCATATTGATCAATGTCATTTGAAAATTTCTTAATTTCAAAATGAAAGTCTCTGTTTCAATTGGAATTTTATCAATTTCTCAATTTCAATTTGAATTTTCTCAATTCCATTTGGAAGTTTCTCAATTTCATTTGAAATTTTCCCAATTTCAAATTAAAATTCTCAATTTTATTTGGAAATTTCTCAATTTCAAATTGAAATTTTTAATTTTAATTGGAATTTTCTCAATTTAAATTTGAAATTCTCAATTTCAGTTAGAATTTTATTTTAATTTTTATTTTTAATGAAAAATGGTGTAGTTTACTGCATTTACTGCATTCCTAAAAAAGTAGATAATTGCAAATTAAAGTTTTCTAATAAAATTTTTATCTCATTTGGTCAGTCTCATAATTTGGCAATAAAAACAAACTTTTCAATTAACATTTAATAAGTTAGATAGTTCTCAATACCAGCACAATGTATTTACCCAGTTGGGTTAGTGGGCTAAAATTGGCAAAATGTCTTTAAGAAGATTAAAATAATCTTTAGGAAAATCTAGAATGTCTCTGGCATAACATAAAATGCTAGAAATACCTACGCATCTACTCATATTTGTTTAAGGTAAAGGAAATATTTACACATAACATACAAAATCTATCATCTTTGGCTGCCCATTAGACAATAGAAACAAACATACGGCCAATAGAATTTAGTCCATGTGCATGAATTAATATGCATATGCATGCTATAAGTATGAGTTAACTTATGTTTAGGAGAAAAGAATAAAACTTTATGCAACAGCTTTAACATAAGTAAATTATTCATGCATTCAGTCATGTTCATACATACATATGCATCATCGTCCTAAGATCTTGTTTTATCCTATAAGAATGTTTGTGTACTGGATTTTACTTTTTTTTTAGGAAAAACATACCCTGCTTTGGTAATCTATTCAGTTTGTTTAAAGTGCTTTAAAACTCAAGCAGTGGTAGTAAGCAAGTCAATTGTTTTCGAAATAAATCTGTTGGTATTTTAAATCATACAATATTTTTGATTTAATTTTAAAAGAGTCAAATAGATAAACCCTCGGGCCAAATTTTATTACACTAACGTTATTCGTAACGGTATTACGTGTACTAAAGTGTTTTCGAGAGTGGGCTTTATATGGGGCTTATTGTAATCTCCACGATATGTTGTGGTCTAGTCATATAGATCAAGTTTGTGCAAAATCTTATATCAATAAGTGTGTTCCGCCAATATTTGTTTTAGTTTTTGTATTTTAGAATAACTTGAAACAATTAGACACCGATATTGTTTTTTTCTTTTGAGTTTTCAAAGGCGAGCGTATTTTAAACAGACAGACGGACATGGCTTAATCGACTTAAAATTACTCAAGGACCCAGAGAATATATATTTTTCGGGGTCTTAGATAAATATTAAAAAAGTTTCACACGGAGGGTATAACAATAAAACAAATTTGTTATGGCAGTCATAAAATTATATTTAATACAATCAATATGACACAATAGAAAACTTTGTGAATTGCTTAAATATAATTATAGGCCATTTAAAGACCTTTCCTGAACCTCAAAGGAACTGTAGAGATTTCCCAATTCCACTTTACCGCTAATAAGTTTTCAGATTTTTACTCTTATTCTCTAACTTACCTAATTTTTGGTAAGTCCTTCACCTACATTCTGCATAATCTTATAACAGCTTTATGTGGCATAAAACATTGTTAAATTGTTAGATTATCAATTGCATCGGCTTGTCGGACTACAGAGACTTACAAACATTAATGCATGTATTTATACAACAGTGCAGTTTTTGTAATGAAGCTCTATGATAAATGATGGGTAGTAGTTGAAATGTTGGTAGTCAGGGTTGGGAAAAATGCATGCTTTAATGTGTTTGAAGTACAAAATACATTTAATACACGTCTTAAATGTATTTAAAATACAAAATATTTTCTTTTTATATTTTCGATCAATGTCAATCGAACTATCATACTGCGCTTACTTTTTGACATTTATTATCAATAAACTCTGGTGAAATATCATGACAAGGTTCAAGCTTGAAAAACGGTACCAAACTATACTTTGAAAATCAGTCATCGATTCGTGCCTGTATTTGTTAAAGTGATACCAATCCACAACAGAACTCACAGACTCCACTACACTCAGAAAAATGCACCGTTTGATGTGGTTTACATGCTGCTGAGTTCGCTGGACCTTAATTCTTTAAAAATAAAGAAAATTTGACTTTTACCATTTAGCATCAGACAAGCAACATTTTCTTGAAGAATAAATGAAACCGGTTAAAAAAAGCTTTCTATCCAGGGTTTAGAAAACTGCAGTCGAAACCAAAAACTGTCAAACAAAAAACGAAAATTTGAGCAAAACTTTTTGCTTTTTGAGTTGGTTTGACAGCGACTGTTTACATTTAATGAATCATAAGTAAAAGCAACAGTTTTTTTTTTGCCAATGACAAATGAAGAAGTGGAAGAAATGGCGGTTTTTCTACTTTGACTGCAGTTTCTTAAACGCTGTTTCTATCTGTTCCTGATAAGCACAAACTGGTGTTACATTTTAAAAACACGCTTTTTATATTTGGATAGCTAGATATCTATAATGGTAAATTCTCTTATATTATAATTTAGGACGCTGACAAACCCTTACTCCAAATTTTTAATCCTAGGTAGAGCAGTGTCTCTGTTAACAAGAACAATAAAATAATCATCTTTGCCTTTTATCTGTGGGAACTAGGGTGACGCCAAAATAGCTATATTTATTTCAGATGAAACTTAAAAAAACCTGTTTATATATCATAAATGTAAAACAACCTAGCTGCTATCATGTCTGGAGTCTCCGGAAAACACATATCAAACGTAAGACGGACAGACTGACATCGTTAAATCAGGTTCTTTCTTCATAAGGACCCAGAATATATATACTTTATAGGGTCTAAGATCAATATTGTGGAAATTACAAACGGAATGACAAACTTATATATACCCTTTTCCACCTGTGGTGAAGGGTATAATAATGACTTACTTTTAAATTTCTTTATTATACCCTTCACCACAGGTGGAAAAGGGTATATATAAGTTTGTCATTCCGTGTGTAATTTCTATAATATTGATCTTAGACCCTATAAAGTATATATATTCTGGGTCCTTATGAGGAGAGATGTTGATTTAACGATGTCCGTCTGTCCGTCCATCCGTCCGTCCGTCCGTCTGTCCGTCTTACGTTTGATATGTGTTTTCCGGATACTCCAGACATGATAGCGACTAGTTTGTTTTACTAGTTTGTTACATTTACAAATTCAGCAAGATCGGTCCACAAATGGCTGAGATATGACCAAAAAACCACGACTGCCTCTGATTTTGCCAAAAAATCCCTTGTTGTTAATGTATTTTTTATTTCTGTATATCTTGAGAACGGCAAGAGCCAAAGTTTCCAAATTAGGTACACACATTAACGTTATCAATACACAGCAACCCACAAAATGTGGGCGGGATTGAACAAGTGGGCGTGGTACCTCCCGTACAAAAAATATCAAAAATTGTATAAAAACCTGATTTTTTGGACTGTCATATGACCTATGGTTACGCCTTATATATCAAAAGATCGGAAATTTTTAATAGAAAATATTTTCTGAAAAACTCGGGAAAATCGGTTCAGATACGAAAAAGTTATGACCCAAATATTAATTTTTTTTTTGAAAAATAGCCATTTTCGGGAACCATAGATCTTCCCGCGTCCAAGTTTTATAACCAAAATAACTGGCAAATTTCTTCTTTAACACGTCGGTATATAAATCTGTCAAATCGGTTAAGAAATAGCAGAGTTATGACCAAAATACTGAAATCCCAAAAATTACTCTTTTTATAATTAAGTTTGTTTTTTATACCCTTCACCGAAGGTCCTATACCCTATAAAGCTCTGGGTATTCTGGGTCCTTATGAAAAGCAAAGTTCAAATCCAGTTGTCCGTTTCTCCTCCCCCCCTTTTGCATTTGTTTATATATACTAGCATAATGCTCAATATGATTTTCGTTATCAGCCTTCTTTACTACTTCATCTATTTAACGAAATAATTTTAACAAATAGAAACTAGGAATTTTTGTTTCGTTTTGCTGCTTAAAAACTCACAAAAAAAATAAATAAATCTACGGTATGACAACAGTCCCTATACAAAAAGAAACCAAACAAACACACATACATGGTACAAACTATTTTGGTGATTATAGGCCACCTATTATGGTTCACAACTCAAATATGTAGTTGATTTATAATTTTGGTATTATGGTTTACAACTTTGCTTTATTGTGGTGAACTAAAACATCAAAAATAATTACAACTCAACTGTGTTGAGTTGTGAACTGTAAACTGATCATATTTACTTTTAATGATATTCGTAAAACATTCCTTCATGGTCCAGTTGTCTAGCGGGTTTGCTTAGGTTAGAAACTGTGAGTCCCTGGTTCGAATCTTGTTTTTCAAAAAGAAAATTTTTTTTAAATTTTTGTATGTTCTGAAACGATTTAAAAAAATATTTACCAGTTTTAACTTTTTAAATTTAATTTATAATGAAGTTTTATGTATGTTTATGTAGAAATTATTTAGGTTTTGTCTAGTTGCTCTGTATTCTGCTCGCACAATGGTGAAGGGTATATAAGATTCGGCACAGCCGAATATAGCACACTTACTTGTTTTTTGACATACCTTGTCAAATTTATTGGTTCTTTTAGTAGAATTGTAAGTAGTATTTCATTACTTGACACATTATTTTCGAAATTGATTTAAACACTAATATGAATTTCTCCTTATCCAGTTCTATAGCCAAGAAATTGTTTTTCTTAACCCACTTATCAAAGAGAGTTTCTTCTTGTGTGATATGGACATAATATCTTGTGTCCAAAACCTTCTTAAAAATTTCTATTAAAAATCCCAAGTATTTGAAATACTCCCAACTCTGGTAGTAGTTAAGATTGGTTTGCTTTATTCCTGCAGTATGTTCCATGTAAGATTAACATCATTATTTTATTTTATATGCAATGAAGGAAATCATATGTTGTAAAATGTACACATATTCGTAAAATCATTTATTCATAATATGTACGTATTTGTGTGTGTGTACGTCCATTTATGTATCTGCAGGTTATCTTTCATTTTCTGGCTACATGCAAGAAAACTTAAGAAATATTGTTGCACTCAAGACTTAAATAAATTTGTTTTCATATTTGTGTTTATGATTTCAATTACAGTGAAATCTCTCATGACCGGGAACATTAGAATGTGAAGGGAACATTATAATGTGTTTTTGTAAGAGCTAAATATTCTCTCAAGAGAACTCAATGCCTTTTTTAAGAACTTCGTTGGGACGAGGGAACCGTGTCCGTCGAAAAGGGGGTGTCAGTTTGGGGAGATTACATTGTATTTTTGCTAAAAATGTGTATACAGACAAAATTTTTAATTTGTTGACAAGTTTGAAATAATGATTTTTAAGAAAAATGTTTAAGACAAATATCTCTACACATGTATTTTTGGCAAGAAACACAATTTGAAGATGTAAAGGTATATCTTGTACGTCAACTATCATGACCTTCTTAATTACACTTTGCGAATTTAAATTGAAAAATATTAATTTTCTGAAAAAATGTCTGAAAAACACTGTGGTATTCCTTTCGAATTTTTTTTTGATAGAATAATTAGCGTACTTCCTTGCAAAATATCTTTTACCGAACTTTGCCCAAAAAATACGGGAATATAACAATAAATGTTTATGGATCAAATATTTTTTTTTTATAAATTTTTGATATGAATTTTATAAATATTCATAACACATATTCTTTAAGGTCCGTACAACGGCTTCCAAAACAGTTTCCTTGTAGAAATGCATGTCAGTGACCCCATCCGAAAAAACACCCCACGAAAACATGACTGCAGCTGAATAATGATTATTTTCCACCCGTGGGGAGAGCCCTTAGATGGCCGTTCATACACCCTATCATTTTGCTTGTTTAGTCTTTCCTGCAAGGTAAAATTTTTTCTTCCGTAAACGAGATTTCCAGCATTCTTCACCAAAAGAAGCTTGGATTTTTCTATCCTATTTTCTTAACACTGAGTCTTCACCTGAGATAATATCTGATATAATATGTGAGAGAACGTCGGCAGAATGAGAGAACAAATTTCTTCATGTTAATCTTAATCTTAAACAAGGGGAACACGTATCTTATAAGATTTCATAATCGAATGATTCTCGCACAGTAAACTTGTGTCGTTTTTATTCTTTTTTTTAGTTTTTTCTTGTTTTTAGTAAAAAATATTGTTTTTTTAAACACTTATCATAAGATTTTCACTATTAGTACAAAAAAATTTAACATTTTAATGAATGCTTCATATTATTGTTTTTTATGTATGCATGTATGTGTATTTTTGACAGCTCATCTTATAAGATAGTTGTTATAAGATTTCTCATAACAATATATAATATTAATATTAACACTATTTGAGAGTCTACACGTAAGATAATACTCTCTACGATTGAATTTGACGTTTGCTGATATAAAAATCTTAGATCTTATCTCAGGTGGAGACCCTATGTTAAGCTGCGTCAATAAATGTTCAGTACGAAGTTTGAAAGTCCCAATCCCGCAAATTTTTACAAATTTCTTTAAGTGCATTAATATTTGAATTACCCAATAAATTGTCTATGACATAGAAAATGTGTGTAACCTGCAAAGTATGACATAACTATGCCATACAATTTAAACACACTCCCAATCACTAACATACTATATACCCAGCTAGCAAAATACTCCGACGTTTTCTGAATCAGGCATTTCTTGGAAATATCTGACTTCATTCTTAGAGACTTCGTACAGATTTCTGTCAGACATTGAATATACGTGCTGTCTGGCCGCTTTCTGGCCGATTTCGCATGGATATATCGGGGCAATTTATCTACCGATATGTCTAATAGATATCTGACGGAATTCATAAAGATGTGTCTAACGGTTCTATTTTTTATAAATGACAATTGTCGTTAAATTGAAAATAATTTTAATTTATTGTTCTAATAAATGTTTAAAAAATGGTAAGTACGTGTAAAATTTTTAATTAAATAGTTTTATTTTGCAATAAAATTATAGCCTTCGAATTTTTTTTTAATATACATATGTAGGTAGAGATCTGTCGGATTGTCTTAGACTCAAAACAATTCATTGGAAACGAAAAAATCTTTCTTTTGCTTAGCGAGTCTTAAATAAATACATTAAATTTTAGCTTGTATCCTTTAATCAAATGACTTGGAACAGTCCTAAGAAACGCAAGGTAATGTGAAGTATCTATGTACTTAAAATTACCCTTTTAAATGCAACTTTAACATATTTTTTATAGTATTTATACTACTCCTAATATTGGTTTAGAGAAAGTGTCAATACCAAAAAGCTGCTCCGTGGATAGCATCGACAAAAAATTTTTCAACTTATCCAAGAATAAATGAAAAGCGCAATATAGGCTAAAAAGAAGTCAATTTCAAACAAATTAATTTTATTAATGTATGTATATAAAAGTCTGTACTTTTATCAAACAAACTTAATGAAAAAAACTATTTATAAAAATCTCGTTTAACTTTTGATTACATTTCTACAAGACATCCCTTAGATTTCTGTAAGAAGTCTGTGCGATTAGTCGATCAGCTATCTATCAGAAAACAATAAGAATGTCGGCTAACATATCCGAATTTCCCATGCCTTTTTCATTAGATTTCTGTCAGATATCTATCAGAAATGCCGGCAAAAAAACCCAGAAATTCCCACGACATGTCTGCCAGAATTCGTGGCAATCACTTCGTACATTTTTGGGTCAGAAATCTGACAGAATTCGTATGCGATTCCAACTTTTTTGGCGACGTTTCTGTTAGATATCTGGAAGACGTCGGACTATTTTGCTTGCTGGGTAGTTACTTTAACTTTATATTAATAAAAATATACCAAAAGTATTAAAATATGACAACCTGCATTTTGTACTATTTATAAATAATTCAAAACCAAGGAATGTTGGAGTGTTGGTTATTGGTAAAATTAAAACAAGGCCCAAATAAAAATGTGCATGGTTGTGGGCAGCCATAATATGATTGTGATAAACATGAAACGGTGTGGTTCAACCTAAATATGATTGCGGCAAAAATTTTATGATAAAAGAGACCATCATGATTTTTATTTTTTGTAATCATACTTACATACCATATCTAATAATTGTTTTCTGGGCGTAGATTGAAATAAAGTCAAATTTGGCAATTTTCTGCATCAGATAAGCTTGGGTATGGATCTTTAATTCATTAAGGGAACAATGTTGCGAACGTGATTTCGCTTATACATGGACGTCCATTTTCGGGCTAAGACAGTTTTGGAGATTCGTGACCCTTTCCCGTGGTTAGGCAGGTAAGCTACTTTTGCTTAAAAAGGGGAACTAAGAGGAACTAACTGGCCTATTTACGGAGCACTGTGGGCAATATTAATACCAGGCTGGGCAGATTCTGTGAGGTTGATGACGAAAGACGTCAAAACATCTGCTCTGGGGACTACCAGGCGGAAATTTTTCGGTGGGCAGCTAATAAGCCCAACTGAAATTTATGAACTTTCACCGGGCAGAGTAACTGGCTTCAAACGCGAACTGAACCTGACATTGTGAGATAAACAGGCTGCATAAAAGACCCTCTTGATCGCGGTGCTTATTGCTTTCTACATGTCTATGTATCTAGCACAAGATTCAAACCCATATATCAGAAACCGTAAGTCCTTGGGACTGCTGGGATCCGATTTAATTGGTGGCAGATAATACTTTGATCCAATTTCATTGGTACTTTCAGATAAGCTTGTGATATTGACGGAATTGATTTACTTACGCCAAAAAGTTACTTTTACTGAACTCTGCTACCTTAAGACGTAAACACGAACTCTCTAAGGATATACGATTTTGCCTTCTTCCATTACATTTGTTATAAACTCTAAGCATAAAGTATAGTTACTCGTTCGGCACTTCTTGAACTTTAAAATCGAAGTAGATTTTAAGACAAATCTAAGTTTTTTTTACCTTTATAACTATTTTTACTACCCACATAAATTAACTACAATTTATTTAATTTCCAAAATTTATTTACTATGTTTTTCCAACTTTCTTTGATGTTCGTTTCGTTTGTCAGTAAGATGATTATCGTTTGTTCGCAAGCTTATAAATCATTTGATTTTCTTAGACTCTTGTGTTCTAAAAAAGAAAAAAAGAAAAACCTTTTTTCGTAATGTAGTTCTTGCATTTCATCTTTACTTTTTCTTTTCCTTCAATTCTAATACGGTTTTTTTCACTTCAAGTCCCCTGGCAATTTTCCTTTCTAAATTGTTTCATTTCCTTAATGTACTTAAAAACAGAATCAAAAGAGTAAAGAGTATTTATATACATACAAACATACTCAATATATTTTTTATAGTTCTTGTGTGTTATGTTCAGGCATGGAAAATTCAGTACATTGTACTTTTTTCGGTAATCCCACGATGCACATAGGGGCCCAAGGAGATAATTTCACGGATTGATAAAAAAATTTTTAGTAAAGTAATAAGAAGAGTTGTCAACCGATTAAGAATAATTCGATTAATCGATCAAACAAAACCAAACTCTTGTTGGAATAATTTTAAAATGGCGATTTTCGAACAACGAATAAATCGATTAATTAATGTCGATTAATCGAATAATTTTTTTTTATAAAAAAAATAAATTAAATAAAATCTTAGAATTTGATTTATTCTTATACGTTTTTAGTGATTTTAAAAAACTGTTGGAAAGTCAAAAATTTTTGTAGCCATAGCCCTGACTGTTGGGCATGTTCTGACAATCGCAAAACGCTTAACATTGGCGATTCTGACTTAAAATCGCAAATTAAGTGTTCTGTAAATCGCAATAGCAAAAAGTAAGGCGACTTAAAATTACAAAAGGGAGCTAGAATATTTGTAAGAAACTATAGCAGAACGCAAGCTAAACGCACGAGTTAAGGAACACCATAAAATCAATTTGGCGTTTTGCGATTTCAAATCGTGCGATTGTTAGAACATGGCCGTGTAATTAATCTCAATTTTTATTGAGCAAAAATCCTGTTGAATACTCATAGTATTTCAAAAATGTATTTTATGTTCTTATTGAACAAATCTTAAAAAAACGTTTAAAAAATTTCAAGAAAGGGGGGATGAAAAACTAAGAAATAAACAAAAAGCTAAAAAAAAGAATTGATTTACATATATAAATCATATCATGAAAGTAGAAAATGTTGTTGTTTTATCCTTTTTTTAAATTATATATTTTTTTACAATTGAAAACGATGTACATAGTGGAAGATAATCTGACGACATCAAAAAATGTCAAACTTGGTCCAATGGAAAAATACAAAGAACGACAGCGGTTGTTCTATAGAAGAAATTGTATGCAAACGTTTAGCTGAAGATGGCAGGTCTGCCAACGCCAAAGCAGTATTGGATTATTATGGTATTAATTGTTTTACAATGCCTTTAAGTAATACAACTATATGGAGTTATGATGAAAAGTTTAGCGTTTCAAAAAAGAAAAATTCATAGCAGATTTAAGTAAAAATAAAAAAGAAAATTGAAGATTTTCTATAGTTGTAGTTGTAAAAATACGTTATATTTTTGTAAAAAAAAATTTTTTATTCGTTATTCTCATCGATTAATCGAATAGTTTTATACATTTAATCGTTTGATCGAACGAACAAAAACAATTATTTGAATTATTCGAACATAGGTGAAATGCGAATAATTGACAACTCTAGTAATAACTTTAAGTGCACAAAATTCTTCATCACTAGGCAAAAAAAAAATAAATGTTAAATATGTAACGGTGCTTTTGTAGTAGCGCGTTGAATTTAATCATTGTAAGAGAAAACTGAAAAAATAGTAAGAAAAAACCAAAAAAACGTGGCATAATACAATCTTATTTACCTCAAGTAATGTTGATAAAGTAATAAATCTAAAGGCCCAATATGCTTAAGTTGGCTTAAGCAATTGTGTGAATACATGTGATTCATATATGTAAAACCATATTGAACTTAAGAAAATTTTTTTGTTAAATTTTATGAAACTGTCATTTGCTTAAGCAAAGTGCGAAACAGATCGCACTTTCCGTACGGAATCGAATATTTTTATACCCTTCACCACAGGTGGAAAAGGGTATATATAAGTTTGTCATTCCGTTTGTAATTTTATAAAATATTGATCTTAGACCCTATAAAGTATATATATTCTGGGTCCTTATGAGGAGAGAAGTTGATTTAACGATATCCGTCCGTCCGTCCGTCTATCCGTCTGTCCGTCTGTCCGCCTTACGTTTGATATGTGTTTTCCGGAGACTCCAGACATGATAGCGACTAGGTTGTTTTACATTAAAGTCACATATAGTCCACCATTTCTTGCTATTGAAATTCAGCAAGATCGGTCCACAAATGGCTGAGATATGACCAAAAAACCACGACTGCCTCTGATTTTGCCCAAAAATCCCTTGTTGTATTTTTTTATTTCTGTATATCTTGAGAACGGCAAGAGCCAAAGTTTCCAAATTAGGTACACACATTAACGTTATCAATACATAGCATCCCACAAAATGTGGGCGGGATTGGGGAAGTGAGCGTGGTACCTTCCATACAAAAAGTATTAAAAATTGTATAAAAACCTGCATTTTTTGACTGTAATATGACCTATGGTTATGCCTTATATATCAAAAGATCGGAAATTTTTAATAGAAAATATTGGAAAATCGGTTCAGATACGAAAAAGTTATGATCAAAATATACATTTTTTTTTGAAAAATACCCATTTTCGGGAACCATAGATCTTCTCGAGTCCAAGTTTTATCACCAAAATAACACGTCGGTATATAAATCTGTCAAATCGGTTAAGAAATAGCAGAGTAATGACCAAAATACTGAAATCCCAAAAATTTCTCTTTTTTATAATTAAGTTTGTTTTTTATACCCTTCACCGAAGGTCCTACACCCTATAAAGTATATATATTCTGGGTCCTTATGAAAAGCGAAGTTCCAATTCGGTTGTCGTCGCTTCTTTGTAGGAGCATGCAGTTAGTTCTTTCTGTTATGCAAATCAAATTTAGTGTGCCTTACCATTGTAGTTCTGCAGGTATAAGAAAAAAATAACTTCTTTGAATGAGGGTACCCGGCTCCACCTCCTAAACCTCCAGGATTTTGTTGGAACAAGACAGCTTGTTCTAAGAGGTACCTACATCAAATTAAGTGCACCTGATTGATCCGTGAAAAACGAGCAGTTGGCCCACTGTGCAACGCATAAAGCACATTTTCCTAATTACACACTTTTAGCAATATCTTGATACTTATTTAGGAGTTCATTATTACACAGGCCTGCAAAATTTGAAAAAAGTCGAAACACTGGGACTAACGTATGCTTTTCTAAAGGTTTGAATTTTTTTTTAATTCCCTGAGCTAATCTCGCGAAGCTCTACGCTTGTCTGCAGAAAAGAAACCAGAGTCTCTGGCGGGAATCGAACCCGCAACCCCGGCGCTGATAGACTTCCTCACAAACAGCTGGTCTACCGGGGCGCTCTGTTGCGTTGAATCCGAATTTGTTCTCAGAATTTCTCCATCGCATTAGGTTTTCTTCTTAAAGCTTAGACGTTATAACTGCGCTATGGATGGATCACTTGTCCAACAAAAAAACCTTGTTAACTAGACGAAAATTGTTTAGATAACACAGGCTAACAAATGTTTATTAACGCATGGACCAGAGTATACTTGTTTAAAAGTTGAAAGTTGCGCTAAGTCCAAATCTGTACTCAGAATTTTCATGTTTTCGCGATTTGAATAACTCATATTCGAAACGTTTGTCCGAAAGTTCTACAAATTACCTTTAGATTGAGTACATATTTGGATTAGACGCACGTCTATTTATTCATCTTTGAATACATTTAATATGTGTCTTTTTTTTTTTTAAATAAACAAAGAAGAATTTAATATGTGTTAAATAAAAGTTATTTTATTGCTTAAAAAAATACTCATTTTAGGACGGAGTTTTATTTTTCCATCTCTGGTAATACTATAAAATAATTTTTCTCTAGAGTGAAAGGATTTTGCTAAAAAAACCTGGTTATTTTTTCTCCATCTCAGTTTATTGTATTTGCTATTGAATTTCTTTGTCTATGAGATTAAAATAAAAGTGTAAACGAAAAGTTTTTTAGTTATTTTAAAAATTATTTCCCATTAAAAATTTGTGGTTTTTTGTACTAAGTCGTTTTAATATATATAAAATCTAAAGAACTAAATTATTTTTTAACAGCAAATACAATTTTTTACTTCACTGTATGAACTTTCAATACATCCGTGACAAATTATGTCTTCATATTGAGTAAGTAATGACTTGCTTTATTACTTGAAGACTAGATATTATTGGTTGTGGTTTTTTTTGTTAAGTTTTTCAAAAGACCAATTTTTATGATTTTATTACCTTCATTGAAAGTAAATATGCTTTTAGTTTAGAAAATTAAGTAATTTCTTTATCTTTTGGCAATTTTAACAACTTCTTTTTTTTAAGTTTTTAAACCTTGTGGAAATAGTAAAGATAGTGAAGTTCTTATGAACTAAAAAAATAATAATAATAAAAACTTTAAAGATAAGTTTTGGATGTTTGAATGCAAGAACGTGGCTTTTTATCTATACGATTTTTATTAATTTAATATATTTGCAATATGACTTATAACTTCTTAAATATACGTTTCAATGGAAAAATAAGCAAAATAGGTGATCACTCACATACTACCCTTCCACTAATAGGGGAGGGAAAAGTGTGTCACATACATACAAATAAAAATATTTATTCTAGACATACACTGAAAGAAAAGGCGTCATAACGCTGATGTATTTTGACATTAGTACTATGACAAGTGTCTTCGTTTTTGGCCTCATGACACTTTTCATCATTGTGATGTCTGCCTTAACACCACTTAACCAAATTATGTTTATTTTTGTGGACTAATTTAAATCTCAAGACTAAACTTCATAAAAAAACAAAAAAAAAAAAAAAAATTTGTAATAAGAAGACCACATGTGTGCAGTAGTGCACACATGTGGTCAAATATTCGTATATCCCAAAAAACTGGTTTTCGAATACTTCAAAAAACCGGGTTTCGAATACTTCAAAAACCGAATTCTGAAGAAATCGAGGTTTCGGTTTTATTTTAAATTATTTATTTAATAAAAAATTAAATCAAAATTAGCAATTAGTACGTAGATATGTACTTCAGAGCTAAAACGTAAAATACATGTTGGGTGGTATATTACTACATAAAATGTAAGTAAGATGTAAATAGAGATCAGTTTAGTAAAACAAAAAATATTTGTTTTTATACCCACACCACAATAGTGGAGAGGGCATTATGCGTTTGTTCTGATGTGTGTAACTCTAAAATATATTGGTCCTAGACCAGCGGTGGGCGCTGGTTTGCCTGGATTACGAAGTTTTCGGGATTTTGAATTTACTCATCGTGTTGTTTTACCAGAGCTGCTACAAATGCAAACATTTTCCTACTTAGATATTCCTCAAAATCCTCAGAACATACCATACACTTGTTTAATTATACTATTTTTTAGCTTAAAAAAAAGTAGGTTTAAAATAGAGAAAATAAATAAAAAACAATTATCTAGAAGTCAAATGACCCAGCGGCGAACTTTGCATACTACAACACATCTCTTCAATGAAGTTTGTCACACTTTGTATTCAATGAATTCTAGCTTACAAAGTGTATGAGGGCAGTGTATGGAATTTACAAAAATTAATTTCTTTAATCTTTTAAAATGTGCTGATATATTCTGTATGTATGTAAATATGTAGGTTTTTATTTTGTCGTGTCATTTTTCATTTCCTACTTTATAAAACAGTTTTTTTGTAATTGTGATTTAAAAGTTTGCGGCCTGTTTTGTAATCAGGAGCAATCTAAAAATATATCGCGAGTTAAAAATATATTTTTTAATTTTATAATGAAAGTCTGGTTTGATTTTCTTGAAAATAGTTACAAACTCAATAATTCTGAAATAACGCAAAAATTCCAAAAGGCTACCTGTTTACAATGTGTGGGAAGTAGTGTGCAAGACGCCTTGCACTTGCCCACGAAGTAAGCGATATTGTGTATAGACTGTCTACTGTCCGCCTACAATGTGTGCGAAGTAGTGTGCTAGACGCCTTCCACTTGCCCACGAAGTAAGCGAGATTGTGTATAGACTGTCTACTGCCTGCTTAAAATGTATGTGAAGCAGTACTGAGTTTATATTGATTGAACGAACACTTCACTATCCCGCTTACTTTGTGTGCAAGTGGTAGGCGTTCACTCGATAAATGCGGCAATGCATTTGAAAAAGTGTAGTAGGGTGTTATTGAGATGCCGTGCATTACTATCTTACTCGTGCTATCACTTCATCGCTTCTGTAATCGAAAAATTCGCCCCTGGGGAGTTGGGGGCATTCGATTTTTTAACTAAGTTTTTATAGAGAAAAATACTGCAAAACACGTTCAACAATCGTTGAGATTGGGTTAATTGTCAGTAATGCCACGTAAAACAGATCTAATTTGAAAATTTATCTCTGTAGTCAAAATCCTCTTTTATCTGGTTAATGAATTTTTTAAGGTATCATTAAGCGGTTCTTCTTTTACGGTTTACAACACAACTCTGGTTCAGTTTAAATGTTGCAGATTTAGTATTATGTTTTTCAACTCTCTTTTAATGCGATTTACAAAAACATTAAAAATTTACAACACATCACTACACAGAAACAATTATTGCCGAATTGTTTTCAAACAAACGCTTGTTTAAAAATTTTTTTATTTTCTACAAAATTTTTTACTGATTAAATTAATATTTTTGATTTTTGACAACTATTCAAAAATATAATATACGCGTTATTGGTTTCAAGTTTTCATAATTTTGTATGAAATATTTAACGCTCTTTAATGTTGTCGTTTTTTGCACTTTTTATTTGATCGTAAGCAACACTTCTTTATGTGAAATATAAGAACTAATGGCGATTTCTTTTCTGAGAAAAATGCTGCATTAATGTTACATGTTCTACATTTTGTGTTCTTTTGTACAAAAAATACAACTGTGGGAAAAATTTTCAAGTTCTTTAGTGAAAATGTTGATGAAAATAATGCAAAACATGTTACATGTTTTACCCTTACTTTTACTTAAGGGTTCATACTGGCCTGTTTTACAACTTTGGTACTTACTACTTTGTTTGTACAACCAATATTTTATTTTGTTTGTCATAATATTTTAAAAGTTTTGTCAAAAGAATTCTACATCTAAATATTCTTCGACGGCATACTCCATTTTGAATTAAATCGTTTTTTTATTTTGGTGAAAAATTCTATGTATTTATTATCGTTTTAAATTTGTTCAAGCAATAAGTGATGTCAACGTCTGTTTCCAAACCGTAAAGTAAGTGCGCAGCAAATATTCTCAAAGCCAGCCGCCGCTCTGCTCTTCATCTTCTCCTACAGTGCTTGCTTGTGTGCTCGTCATTGCTTGTGCAAAAACTTTTTTGTTTGATTCAGCAAAATTATTTGTTAGAAATTTATATGAATTTCAGTAAACTTTTTGTTTGATTCAGTAAAATTATTTGTTTGAAAAAATCAAAAAATGTTTCGATTCTACAAATTTTTTGTTTGAATTGAAAAAATAATTTTTTCCGGTTGTACACCAGAAACTGTCGCTTAACTCATACTGCTGGCAATTATAAAAAAGCCAGTATTGAAGAATTCTTCTGCAAGTTCAATAGCTTGGTACTGTGATGAATATGTTATGTATGGTGACAACAATACTGTTAAGAATAATGAAAGTGGTTACTAAAAAATGTCATCGAATGCAAGATAATTAAAAAATTAAATATAAGAAAAAGTCGACTATTCGAGACCAAAAAATCGATTTCTCGAATACTTCGAAACCCGGCCTTTTTAAACAACCGGTTTTAAAAAACCGGAAAAATAGAAAAAAAATCGGTCTTACGAATACTTTGGAAATCCGTTTTGACAACTCTACAGACATATTATATGAAAATTCTGCAAAACAAAGTTTCATTGTATGGACTTTTTGCCACTTTTTGCGAATATCAAAAACGGCATAGTATAGTCGTGCAGAACATTAACAGTTATTAATAAAAAATATGATAATTTTTTCGGATTGTTAAAAAAGTTCGCGCAGGGATCGGGTTGAAGTTTAAAAACAACAATTTTTATCTCACGGAAATTTTAAAAAATATATACCTAATATTTGTATATATTTTTATACGTATCACTTAAATGTTATTTTGGAATTTATCCACTGCTTTAGATTTAAACATTTTCCTACGGTTTACAAATCATCGCGGTTCAAAATTTCTTGGAAGGTTTTAGAAATTTGCTTACCTGCGCGAGGTTTTTTTTCGCAAAACGACGGCAGACAGGTGTTTTTATTACTAAAACATTCTTGGTCACTCCGTGGTACTATGCCAAAAATTTGGTAATAGCCCTTATCGACCCAAATGCAGTTTTAAAGATAATTGAAGAAAGTTTCTGAAAGTTTAATTCAGTGTTTGAAAATAAACAGAACATTATTTAGCGTTCGGCTCTCACACCGAGGAGCGATATCTATTTTTTAGTGGTTGTGTAGACGAGCACAACCCTTAATACCGTTTCTGTTCATCGTTAAAAAACAGAACAATTGTAGTGATACTGTAGACAAACATTATATTTTAACGTTTTATAATGTTACTTTTTTACATTGATGAAGAAATGAACAAACAAAAAATTTTAGCAATGACCGCAGCACGAAAAGCTTGAGTGTGTATTGTGTTAAATTTTTTTGCTGGCTTTTTGTTTTTTTTTTCGTATATGTATTTTGTTTTCGTAAAAAATTTTTGGTTATTTTTTACCCGCAAAAAAGGCGCTAAGCACAACTGAATTGAACGAACTTTAATGAGCTGAACCGAACGCAATGAAGTTTGTGGTTTTTTAAAAAAAAATCGAACGGAATTAAATATTCCCATCTTTTTCGAAGATGTCAAACAGAAAAACGCTATTTTTTTAATGATTTACTACTATCGAACCGAACACTAAGGAGCAATATTTTATGTTTATTTCCGATAGCTGGTTTAATTATATGGACGATATAGGTTTTTTTTTAATTTTTAGTTTCAATATCAAACTTTTTTGACTAATATCATATAGGATTTATTTGTAGTTTTCATTCAAAATAATAAAAATAAAAATAATTTAATTTAGTACTAAAATTTTTATTATTGTATTTGTTTTCAAAAATGACATGACCAATAATTTTTGAAAGATTAGTGAGATTATGGGCCATGTCACAGAGTTCGGAATGATTCCGTTCGGAATGATTTCGTTCGGAATTGAAGAAAACATATTTGTTTGTTGATGGAAAGTGTATTTTGATAGTTTTATGGCCTTTCAGATACAGACAACTCCCATACCGTTCATGAAAACAAAAATGGTTTCATTCCGAAATATTTTTTCGTCATTTTCTGAAGCACTAAAATACGGAATGAATTCCGTTTCCGAACGGAATTGTACTCTGTGACATGGCTGTATGTTTATACGCAGCTTTTTTGATTGCAAGTTCAAATTTTGCACTATTTGAGTGAAGATAGTCCACTGCTGATTTAAATCAATATGTAGTGCACTACCCCCAACTATGATGGCTGTACAAACATTTTAAGAATTGGCCATTGATATACCATTTTTTTTAATAAAAAAAAGTTTATTACCGTTTTGTCTTTCAAAAGCGAGCGTAGTTTCTACAGACGGACGAAAATACTTTAAAATACTTTATCATATAGGGCTTTAGAAGAATATCCTCGTTGTTGATCTATTTAAATACTAATGAAATATTTGTAAAACTCTATCATCTTTATTAAAGCATTCTCAACTACACGAAAAATACAGAAAAGTGTTCGATTTTCCAATTCTTCTCTTCTTCTGTAAAATTATCATCATACAAATGGTTCCATACAATTTATCAGGCAAATTGCAAAATAAATTGGAAAAAGGAAATTCGAAACAAGAAAAAAAAAATAATACCTAAAATTGAAAAGATATAAAAGGACCACATAATTCATAAAGTTCCAATTCATACTCGTTAAATTGAAATAAAAGAACACCTAAGTAATAAATGTAGATGATGCTAAAAAATTTTATGAAAAATAACAAAAACGAAGTAAAATGAATATTGTCTCAGTAAATTGAAAATAAAAGAACGAAATACTATTAAAAAAGGGCAAAAACAAAAATGCTATAAAAATTGCACACAAATTGCTTACAATTGAATATTGACAAATACATTAAGTGAACTCATTTTATAAACTTCCATTTAATACATAAGCACACTATAACACTGTGGGGTAAAAATGCTAAAAAGTGGTAAGAAATCGCTTTTGTTGCGGGTTGAACTATTTGCTCTGAACAAAGTTTTTGTCCTAGAAAAGTTTTTATAAATGCATGTGGTTTGACGGAACAAATAGGTGAATTTGCCTTAAAATTACTATTGGTTTTTCTTTTCTACACAAAAAATATCACCTTCTGAAAAGGTGCATGTATAAAACTGTGTTGCCAACCCTGTAGTAATGCTATTTAATGCTATTTATTATATTTTCCAACATTTTTTTTTTTAGCGATTTAGCGATTTTAAATAAAGTTCAGGGTTTGTTTTCAATTTTGCAATTTTTCACGAATTTAAGCCAAGTTCGCGATAAAAGCGATTTTTTCCTGTAAGTTTTTGACGACTTTTTATTAATATTAGACTTTGCTATCATACCAATTTGCTAAATTTTTGCGAATTTCCTCTAATTTAACAATTTAAACCGATTTTTTCATATCCGATTTTCGATAGGTTAAGTTAAGGGACTTTTAATAAATTTTATGGCTTATTTGAAATATTAAAGACTTTCGCAAATTTTCGCTTTTCTTGCAAACTTTTCCGAATTTTTGCAATTTTCACGTAGCTCTGTTGCTCTTTGCGGCAAACGGCGCCGTCATAAAAATAGCCCAATATATAAACTGAGGTCATTTATTTTACAGGGCACTATTAACACTATAAACGCACAAAGCTAAAAGTGCAATGCTTTATGCCATTACTAATGGTGTTTTCTTTTCTACAAAAAAATGTGACATTTTATTTAAAAAAATGCAATTTGATGTCTGTTTCTTAAAAATTTTGCTCCCAAAAAGGATGAGTTTTTTAGAATAAAACAAGCCACCCTTTTCGGGAGCAAAATTTTTAATAAACTAAAAAAATAAAAATGTCACATTTTTTTGTAGAAAAGAAAACACCTTAGGGTGTTTTTTTTAGAATAAAATATGTTACTCTTTTAGAGAGCAAAACATTTTTAAGAAACGATAACCAAATTGCATTTTTTAAATTAAAATTTTTTTGGAAAAAAGAAAACACCATAAGATAATTTGCTTGAAATCAGTGTTGCCAGTCAAGTATTTTTCTGCAAACCAAAAAAGTTTTTGCCTGCATCAGTGTTGCCAATTAAGTCATTAAGTGGCTAGATTTAGCCATGAAAAAATCAATTTAGCCATTTTATTAGACGAATTGTCTTCAAGTTTTAAAATTTTTAGACCAAAATATATTATAAATTCTGATTTAGTTCTGTTGTACTGTTGAATTTTTCTTAATTAGTATATAGTTTATAGTATATGGTAATAGTGACTTTTTAATAAAAAAATCAATTTTATCGATAACTTGAGCTTTTAGTTATTCAAAGATTTTTCTTATGTTTAGTTTATTGTTACTTATAATGTATTAATACAAGCAAAATAATGCCTAATGTGCAATTTCAAGTTTTTTTTTTATTAATATAATGCGTTTTTTACTAAAGGCCTTATTCATAAACAATATTTCATGCTTATAACAGGCCTATAAGACGAATTTTATATGAAAATTTATTTAATTAACCTTTAATCAAACTGAAATATTTTTTATGAATAAGGGGGTAAATATTTAGCTGTTTTTAGTAGTTAACAGCTGGCATAACTGCACTGCATACACCTCTAAAATTTTGTACAACAATTAATTTAAAAAAAAATACTAATTTTAATAAAAAAAAGAACGTAATCTTGTAAAACACTTCACCTCCGTTGAAAAATATTTTCAAATAAATTTTTAAAAACACAAAAATTTTTTATAAACAATTTTTGGTTGACAATAATGTCTGCTTTCTACAACTTTTCTAGCCTAAAAATGTCCATTGCTGGCCATATGCAAAAAAACCCAAACAATGTTGACCTCCAAGGCAGGCATCAATTTTTGCTGTTTTATCAGCGTAGACCAGAGACTTGACGTAGCCCCACAGCAAATAATCGAGAGGTGTAAAAATGCATGACCTTGAAGGTCAAGAGACAGTTCCTTTTTCTAGAAATCAATTTATCACCGCTTATTATGAAGCATCATCCTATTGAAACCACATCTCGCGCGGATCAATGTTATCCATAGTTTCAAACCAAAAATCATTGCTCATAGTCCGGTTACGAGCGTCATTGACCGTAAGCCGGCTTTGGCTTAATTTTTTAAGAAATGACGTTCAATGATACCATCAGCGTATAAACCGCAAAAATAATGCCTTCTTCTGACTGTAATATAGTCTATTGCCAAGCAATTTGGTTTATAAACGAGTTCGTTCAGATGGACGATAATGTGCGCCATACAAATCAGGAAGTCATCTATAACTGGCACAAATCGTTGTTCAAGCGTGTATCATAAAGCTTTGCCATAGTATATTGATCATAATCTTAAAAAAGTGAGAGCAATATGACAGTTCGTTTGACAACTAACTCCTTTGTAAGTTCTAGCGGTATTTAAGAAAAACCATTTGTAAAAGTGTTAAATGCTTAATCTTGTGCGCATACAAGCGATAAATACTATTCAGTAAAATAACACTCATAATAAAATCAATATAATAAATCTTCCCACTAAAAACAATTGATAACCATTTCAAAACTGTAGATTTTCTTAAATTGCACGCCACTGTTTGTAACTTAAATTTTTTACAGTCGCACAAAAACTTTCCAATACTCTTTGCACTATTTGTTGTAGTAGTTTAAAAAAAAAAAAAAAAAAAAAAATGTGCAATATGAAACGATATTTTCATTTGAAAGAAAAAAAGAGGTTAGGAAATTGTTTGTTTGTTTGTTTGCCTTATTTTCCTTTTATCTTCTATAACAACTTAAGCGCTCAAAATCAGTATTTTATTGTTTCTTCAACTGGTTTTCTTGCAGTATTTTATTTTTCTTGAGTTAAGAAGGAAAAAAGACTTCATGTAGGATGAAAAAGTATTGAAAATCATGCAACGATTTGTTTTCATTTTTTTCTTTTAACTTTTCTAAAAACTTTTTTGTTTTCTCTAAAGATTTTTTCTGCATCAATTTAATTTTTTTTTGTATTTTTATAGAAAAATTAAAAAAAAAAATCATTTTATTGTATAATAAGTACCAGGTATGTTCATTAGGGAGAGTTTTCATTATTTACCCATGTAATGTCAAAATAATTTATTTGATTTTTAATTAATTTTTTAATTTTTTCCATATTTTATTTTGTTTGACGTTATATGGGTTTTGAAATTGAGAACAACATTTCTAATGACTATACCTTGTACTTATTCTACCATGATTTTTACGTTTTTTATTCTTTCTATATTCAATACAGCGTGTGTCTTTTTAAAAATATATTTCTGTTTGTAGCTGTTTTTGCAGTCTTTTAAATAAAGCGGATTCACTCATTTGTTTTGAAGTCTCCCGCACATATGAAAGGTATTTTTTTTCCAAAAAAAAAGTTTTCTTCGAAACAGTTGGGTGAATCTCCAGCGTATAAAAATGTTTCTATATTTATTCTACGTTACTCATACGTTCATACACACTTTGGATACTAAAAAAATTTTAGTTTAAAATTCATAATTTTGAAGAGCCACATGGGTGATATCAAATGATCGTTGTGCGGCAGAAAAACATTTTTGGGCTGTGGTAGAAACTATCAAAATATTTACTTTAATTTTTTTTCAATATATCAACGGGAAAGTAGAATCGAATGTAAATTTAAGGATATAAAGATTTATATACAGAAAATTAAACCAAATTCCTTCGGATAGCCTGTGATGAATACAAAACGTTTTGTTTTAATGAAAAAGATATTAATCAGTTGCTGAGGTTAGGCGGTTGAGAAAAAGCTTCGTAACCATTATTTTTTAAATATTTTTTAACTGCTTTTATAGCATGTGGTCATACGTTGTGGTGAGAAGACTAACTGCCAGTTCACCTATTTTCGAATGAAGTCTACGTTCGCTTAACTTACATTTAAAACAAAACTAAATTATAAAATATTGTTTTTGTTTTACATATAAGTTGGGTGAACGAAGTCTTTGTTCAAAATCGATGAACAGTCCATAATTCAGATAATTGAATGTATTTTTTTAATCTTTTTCTTAAAATGGGTTATCTTTTTTTTCTTTTTGCAGATAAAAAATAACCAATGCGATGATCGACCGTCGACAAGCGATGAAGCTTTACGATCTTCACCGGATGTTTTTCCATCTTCGCCGAATGTTTGTGATACATCCCAATCTCAAACATCGCTTTTGGGTCAGTATTTGAACACCCTTAATGTTGATAGGGAACAAGAAGAGGAAGACAATGACAAATCTTTCACCAGAAAATTTGAAAAAAATTATGTTTCTTAAATTTAACAAATAAAAACAGAGTCTTTTGAAACAAAAGATAAAAAAACAAATGAGTTTTAATTAAGACAAAAAAATAATTCTCTTCAAAAGAGTTTTATTTTATGAAGGCGAAATGAGTTTTACTTTATACAGAAAAAATAAACCTCCTAAAATGAGTTTTATTTTAGACGGAAAAAATAAACCTCATAAAATGAGTTTTATTTTAGACGAATAAAAGAACTCTATAAATGAGTTTTATTTTAGACGGAAAAAATAAAACTCCTCAAATGAGTTTTATTATAGACGAAAAACATAAGACCCTTTTTTTAAGATCACCACAGATATACCACAGATAGCTCGTCAGTACGAACCTATTGATATATGACACTATAGGGGTCCGTTGGCTCTAACATGATAACTGTCCGGATAACTGTTATTTACCGTCCATGATTTTTTTTTTTGTAAATTGTGTGAAATTTTTTTTCTATCCTCCAGAAGTGTTAAAAATGTGGTGCCTGGTAACATCCATTTTTAAAACATCTTGAATTCTTATTAAAAAACATGATTGAATTAAATACTGACACACAGAAAAATTTCAACAAACCAATACTTGAAAAAGGTCTTTGTTAATTAGAGATTTCTTGCTTTCCATTATTCCCCTGATTTCTTTGAAATATTAGACAGCATATTCTTAGACTTCACTCAAAACTTTTTACACTTTTCGTAGTCAAGATGTGTGAGTTAAATATTTAGTTTCGTTCTGTCAAGTTTGCAATGTGCAAAACACAAGAAGACAGTTAATTACTTGGTCTTCAATCAATATGTGTTTTGTTAAAATGTTTAACACTGGATATTCTACCCCCATTGTTGGCGAACATTGTGCAATTTTCGTTGGTTTTCTATTGATTTTTGTAGCGTGAGAAAGTGTCATAAAACATGCATCAAAACATTTTGATTTGAAATTTCATTTACATTTTCTTTGCTCAATCTAACTGCTTCACTTTCAATACTGTTTTCTTACAACAAGCAATTGTATGTTAAAGTTCCACCTTGTCGTCCTTGTCATGTCCATAATTGTTTGTCTCTGTTTTCAATTGCTTGTTTGTTAAACATGTTTTACTTTTAGCTTCTGGACTTTTACAAATTGTTTACGTTCAATTTTGTTTGATTAAACGCAAAAAAGCAATTTGTTGCAAATTATTTGCTAAATTAAGCAATTTAAATTCAATACATGAAACTAAAGTTAATATGTACATAGAGAGTTTTATATACTTATATAAGAGCATTATGGAAACTCATATCCACATGTGGGTTTGTTAGAAAAGAGAGGGAAAAGAACGAAGCATTATTGTTGTTTAATACCTATCATTTGTGTTCTTATATTTATCGTAAGATATTTATCGTAATTGCAATGAATCTGATAGTCAAGCTTAATTTTTCACACGCAGATAGAACGAATTTGTCTATATAACAAAGTTTTTTTTTTTAATGAAACATGTTTAAACAAATGGTTACTTTAAGCCAGTGTTAGAAAATAAACAGAACATTATTTAGCGTAAGCAAGGCGAATTCATACAAGGTGACCTTGGCTTGCTACGTAAGCAACAGCTGATAACTAACTTTATGTCAAAATGATAGTCCGTTACTTCTTTTGACATTTCTATTTAAATATTTATTTAAATTCAAATTAAATTTCAAGATTTTTTTTTATAATTTATAAACTAAAAATGAAGCACACAAATGCACGCAAAACTAACAAGCTAGAAAGAAGGAAGTGGAGTACTTCCAGCTTGACGAACATCGTTACATCGACTCTGAAAATGATTCTCAGAGTATACTTAAGGATTGTCTAAGACCAATATTTGAAGGTGTTACAAACATCAACACAAACTAATCCCAGCTAGCATAGGCTGTTTGGTAGGCGATTGTATTTAACCCTAGAGTACTAATGATCGACGTTTCGACGAGCATCGCTTCCTTTTAATTAATTTACTTTTAAATGGGTGTGCCTAACACTCTCAAATTTTGTATGCTGTTAGTAGATGATTTACTTTTGCTGTGTGTAATTGTGTTTTTTAAACTGCGTTGCTGGAACATTGCTTTTATTGGTTTTGTACTCGTCGAATCGTCGATGGTTAGTATTAACGTGACTTTTATTTTTCAACTTTGTGAGCAAATGTTGCAAATGTGTTACTTTAAACAACAGTGGCAACAATGACCAGCTAAGGAGAAAATAAAAAAAGAACACAAATGAAGTATGTGTAGATCATGACCATAAGAAAAAATGACGAATGTCAAAATCAAAATGTGATATATGCGAAAAACCCATATGCGGAGAACACAAAGTTGAACTTTGTAACTCTGGCTCAAATTGTAATTTAAAAAAAAAAAAAATTTATTCATTAATACGATTTCTGTATGACGTGCTAAATTCCCAATTTTCCATATTTGATAAATACACTGAAATTTATTGTTGAGGGAAAGCTAGCTTCTATGCGCATTTCACTGGTTGCTTAGGCCAGCTCATCAGGAAACCTTTTCCTAAGATTTTAGAAAAGCTAAAAATATTATACGAATAAAACCCTAAAGCGAATAAGAATTTTAAACACTCAAAGTCTTACTCGTAAGTAACAATATCAAAGCTTAAACAAAACACCAACAATAAACAGTGAGTTTATCTTTTCTTACATCCCTCTACAATTGGTTGGGTTCTTTCCGACTCGAATTGTAGTTATAAGTGGGTAAAAAGAAAAAACAAAATTAAAAAACAAATTGTTTCATTCTATTGTCTTCGTAAGAAAACAACAAAAAAACCAATTTGCCAATTCAGTTTTCTGCACGGGCACATGCGAGTATATTATCAAAGTTATTTACGGGAATACAAAATTTTTCATTAATACGATTTCTGTATGACGTGCTAAATTCCCAATTTTCCATATTTGATAAATACACTGAAATTTATTGTTGAGGGAAAGCTAGCTTCTATGCGCATTTCACTGGTTGCTTAGGCCAGCTCATCAGGAAACCTTTTCCTAAGATTTTAGAAAAGCTAAAAATATTATACGAATAAAACCCTAAAGCGAATAAGAATTTTAAACACTCAAAGTCTTACTCGTAAGTAACAATATCAAAGCTTAAACAAAACACCAACAATAAACAGTGAGTTTATCTTTTCTTACATCCCTCTACAATTGGTTGGGTTCTTTCCGACTCGAATTGTAGTTATAAGTGGGTAAAAAGAAAAAACAAAATTAAAAAACAAATTGTTTCATTCTATTGTCTTCGTAAGAAAACAACAAAAAAACCAATTTGCCAATTCAGTTTTCTGCACGGGCACATGCGAGTATATTATCAAAGTTATTTACGGGAATACAAAATTTTTCATTAATACGATTTCTGTATGACGTGCTAAATTCCCAATTTTCCATATTTGATAAATACACTGAAATTTATTGTTGAGGGAAAGCTAGCTTCTATGCGCATTTCACTGGTTGCTTAGGCCAGCTCATCAGGAAACCTTTTCCTAAGATTTTAGAAAAGCTAAAAATATTATACGAATAAAACCCTAAAGCGAATAAGAATTTTAAACACTCAAAGTCTTACTCGTAAGTAACAATATCAAAGCTTAAACAAAACACCAACAATAAACAGTGAGTTTATCTTTTCTTACATCCCTCTACAATTGGTTGGGTTCTTTCCGACTCGAATTGTAGTTATAAGTGGGTAAAAAGAAAAAACAAAATTAAAAAACAAATTGTTTCATTCTATTGTCTTCGTAAGAAAACAACAAAAAAACCAATTTGCCAATTCAGTTTTCTGCACGGGCACATGCGAGTATATTATCAAAGTTATTTACGGGAATACAAAATTTTTCATTAATACGATTTCTGTATGACGTGCTAAATTCCCAATTTTCCATATTTGATAAATACACTGAAATTTATTGTTGAGGGAAAGCTAGCTTCTATGCGCATTTCACTGGTTGCTTAGGCCAGCTCATCAGGAAACCTTTTCCTAAGATTTTAGAAAAGCTAAAAATATTATACGAATAAAACCCTAAAGCGAATAAGAATTTTAAACACTCAAAGTCTTACTCGTAAGTAACAATATCAAAGCTTAAACAAAACACCAACAATAAACAGTGAGTTTATCTTTTCTTACATCCCTCTACAATTGGTTGGGTTCTTTCCGACTCGAATTGTAGTTATAAGTGGGTAAAAAGAAAAAACAAAATTAAAAAACAAATTGTTTCATTCTATTGTCTTCGTAAGAAAACAACAAAAAAACCAATTTGCCAATTCAGTTTTCTGCACGGGCACATGCGAGTATATTATCAAAGTTATTTACGGGAATACAAAATTTTTCATTAATACGATTTCTGTATGACGTGCTAAATTCCCAATTTTCCATATTTGATAAATACACTGAAATTTATTGTTGAGGGAAAGCTAGCTTCTATGCGCATTTCACTGGTTGCTTAGGCCAGCTCATCAGGAAACCTTTTCCTAAGATTTTAGAAAAGCTAAAAATATTATACGAATAAAACCCTAAAGCGAATAAGAATTTTAAACACTCAAAGTCTTACTCGTAAGTAACAATATCAAAGCTTAAACAAACTTTGAGTGTTTAAAATTCTTATTCGCTTTAGGGTTTTATTCGTATAATATTTTTAGCTTTTCTAAAATCTTAGGAAAAGGTTTCCTGATGAGCTGGCCTAAGCAACCAGTGAAATGCGCATAGAAGCTAGCTTTCCCTCAACAATAAATTTCAGTGTATTTATCAAATATGGAAAATTGGGAATTTAGCACGTCATACAGAAATCGTATTAATGAAAAATTTTGTATTCCCGTAAATAACTTTGATAATATACTCGCATGTGCCCGTGCAGAAAACTGAATTGGCAAATTGGTTTTTTTGTTGTTTTCTTACGAAGACAATAGAATGAAACAATTTGTTTTTTAATTTTGTTTTTTCTTTTTACCCACTTATAACTACAATTCGAGTCGGAAAGAACCCAACCAATTGTAGAGGGATGTAAGAAAAGATAAACTCACTGTTTATTGTTGGTGTTTTGTTTAAGCTTTGATATTGTTACTTACGAGTAAGACTTTGAGTGTTTAAAATTCTTATTCGCTTTAGGGTTTTATTCGTATAATATTTTTAGCTTTTCTAAAATCTTAGGAAAAGGTTTCCTGATGAGCTGGCCTAAGCAACCAGTGAAATGCGCATAGAAGCTAGCTTTCCCTCAACAATAAATTTCAGTGTATTTATCAAATATGGAAAATTGGGAATTTAGCACGTCATACAGAAATCGTATTAATGAAAAATTTTGTATTCCCGTAAATAACTTTGATAATATACTCGCATGTGCCCGTGCAGAAAACTGAATTGGCAAATTGGTTTTTTTGTTGTTTTCTTACGAAGACAATAGAATGAAACAATTTGTTTTTTAATTTTGTTTTTTCTTTTTACCCACTTATAACTACAATTCGAGTCGGAAAGAACCCAACCAATTGTAGAGGGATGTAAGAAAAGATAAACTCACTGTTTATTGTTGGTGTTTTGTTTAAGCTTTGATATTGTTACTTACGAGTAAGACTTTGAGTGTTTAAAATTCTTATTCGCTTTAGGGTTTTATTCGTATAATATTTTTAGCTTTTCTAAAATCTTAGGAAAAGGTTTCCTGATGAGCTGGCCTAAGCAACCAGTGAAATGCGCATAGAAGCTAGCTTTCCCTCAACAATAAATTTCAGTGTATTTATCAAATATGGAAAATTGGGAATTTAGCACGTCATACAGAAATCGTATTAATGAAAAATTTTGTATTCCCGTAAATAACTTTGATAATATACTCGCATGTGCCCGTGCAGAAAACTGAATTGGCAAATTGGTTTTTTTGTTGTTTTCTTACGAAGACAATAGAATGAAACAATTTGTTTTTTAATTTTGTTTTTTCTTTTTACCCACTTATAACTACAATTCGAGTCGGAAAGAACCCAACCAATTGTAGAGGGATGTAAGAAAAGATAAACTCACTGTTTATTGTTGGTGTTTTGTTTAAGCTTTGATATTGTTACTTACGAGTAAGACTTTGAGTGTTTAAAATTCTTATTCGCTTTAGGGTTTTATTCGTATAATATTTTTAGCTTTTCTAAAATCTTAGGAAAAGGTTTCCTGATGAGCTGGCCTAAGCAACCAGTGAAATGCGCATAGAAGCTAGCTTTCCCTCAACAATAAATTTCAGTGTATTTATCAAATATGGAAAATTGGGAATTTAGCACGTCATACAGAAATCGTATTAATGAAAAATTTTGTATTCCCGTAAATAACTTTGATAATATACTCGCATGTGCCCGTGCAGAAAACTGAATTGGCAAATTGGTTTTTTTGTTGTTTTCTTACGAAGACAATAGAATGAAACAATTTGTTTTTTAATTTTGTTTTTTCTTTTTACCCACTTATAACTACAATTCGAGTCGGAAAGAACCCAACCAATTGTAGAGGGATGTAAGAAAAGATAAACTCACTGTTTATTGTTGGTGTTTTGTTTAAGCTTTGATATTGTTACTTACGAGTAAGACTTTGAGTGTTTAAAATTCTTATTCGCTTTAGGGTTTTATTCGTATAATATTTTTAGCTTTTCTAAAATCTTAGGAAAAGGTTTCCTGATGAGCTGGCCTAAGCAACCAGTGAAATGCGCATAGAAGCTAGCTTTCCCTCAACAATAAATTTCAGTGTATTTATCAAATATGGAAAATTGGGAATTTAGCACGTCATACAGAAATCGTATTAATGAAAAATTTTGTATTCCCGTAAATAACTTTGATAATATACTCGCATGTGCCCGTGCAGAAAACTGAATTGGCAAATTGGTTTTTTTGTTGTTTTCTTACGAAGACAATAGAATGAAACAATTTGTTTTTTAATTTTGTTTTTTCTTTTTACCCACTTATAACTACAATTCGAGTCGGAAAGAACCCAACCAATTGTAGAGGGATGTAAGAAAAGATAAACTCACTGTTTATTGTTGGTGTTTTGTTTAAGCTTTGATATTGTTACTTACGAGTAAGACTTTGAGTGTTTAAAATTCTTATTCGCTTTAGGGTTTTATTCGTATAATATTTTTAGCTTTTCTAAAATCTTAGGAAAAGGTTTCCTGATGAGCTGGCCTAAGCAACCAGTGAAATGCGCATAGAAGCTAGCTTTCCCTCAACAATAAATTTCAGTGTATTTATCAAATATGGAAAATTGGGAATTTAGCACGTCATACAGAAATCGTATTAATGAAAAAATTTTGTATTCCCGTAAATAACTTTGATAATATACTCGCATGTGCCCGTGCAGAAAACTGAATTGGCAAATTGGTTTTTTTGTTGTTTTCTTACGAAGACAATAGAATGAAACAATTTGTTTTTTAATTTTGTTTTTTCTTTTTACCCACTTATAACTACAATTCGAGTCGGAAAGAACCCAACCAATTGTAGAGGGATGTAAGAAAAGATAAACTCACTGTTTATTGTTGGTGTTTTGTTTAAGCTTTGATATTGTTACTTACGAGTAAGACTTTGAGTGTTTAAAATTCTTATTCGCTTTAGGGTTTTATTCGTATAATATTTTTAGCTTTTCTAAAATCTTAGGAAAAGGTTTCCTGATGAGCTGGCCTAAGCAACCAGTGAAATGCGCATAGAAGCTAGCTTTCCCTCAACAATAAATTTAAGTGTATTTATCAAATATGGAAAATTGGGAATTTAGCACGTCATACAGAAATCGTATTAATGAAAAATTTTGTATTCCCGTAAATAACTTTGATAATATACTCGCATGTGCCCGTGCAGAAAACTGAATTGGCAAATTGGTTTTTTTGTTGTTTTCTTACGAAGACAATAGAATGAAACAATTTGTTTTTTAATTTTGTTTTTTCTTTTTACCCACTTATAACTACAATTCGAGTCGGAAAGAACCCAACCAATTGTAGAGGGATGTAAGAAAAGATAAACTCACTGTTTATTGTTGGTGTTTTGTTTAAGCTTTGATATTGTTACTTACGAGTAAGACTTTGAGTGTTTAAAATTCTTATTCGCTTTAGGGTTTTATTCGTATAATATTTTTAGCTTTTCTAAAATCTTAGGAAAAGGTTTCCTGATGAGCTGGCCTAAGCAACCAGTGAAATGCGCATAGAAGCTAGCTTTCCCTCAACAATAAATTTCAGTGTATTTATCAAATATGGAAAATTGGGAATTTAGCACGTCATACAGAAATCGTATTAATGAAAAATTTTGTATTCCCGTAAATAACTTTGATAAAAAATTTATTTGTTTTAAAGCCAAAAATGTATTTTTTAAGTTTTAACTCTTTTTTAGTTTTTCAGTTTTCCTAACAATATTTTATAGGTAATTCTTTATGATCCCAAAAATATGTGCAACATAAAATAAAAAAGTTCTAAAATTAAATATTTCGTTTATCTATATTAATTAAAACAAAAATTTTTTTTATATAAACTTATAAGGTGCCATGATGATTAAAAACATTGATTGAAAAAGTATATTTGCTTTTAAGCCAAAGTTATAGGCAGTTAAAAAATACATCGTCGAATCGACGATCATTAGTTACAACGTACGTAAAATATGGTTCGTACTCTAGGGTTAATATACAACTCCTAAAAGAGTCTTCAGATGATTATCTGTGGAATGCCAACCAAGTCCTAAAACAATCATTTAATAATTATTTCAAGAGTACAAAAACTTTTATGCTACACTTTGTTCATCTTTCGTCAAACCACCATCGAATTAATCTTTTGCGACTCCCATTATATAACAATTACTGAGCTTCCTAAATAAGAGCGCTTTTTTTAAACATGCAAATTCTATTGTCAAAACAATTTCAATAAAACAAAGGATCTTTCAAATAAGATTTTCTAACCGGGTGGTGTTGAATTACCGATCTAAAGATTTGTTTCTTATTTGTTGTATGAACATAAAAAGTTTTGACATGAAAAAGACGTTTGATGCTATTGTTAAAATAGTTCAGTTGTACGGCTGAGCATTTCACGAGTTGTAAAATAATCCCTGCATGAGTCTCATGACATGCTTTCTGAAAGACTCTTGAGATAATCTTTACACACATCTCAAATGCCTCATATAAGCGTCTTTCGCTGTGTTGTATAAGTATCTCACAGAGTAATCATCTTGTGTAACAGTTTCTCCCGTGCGAGGAATCTTTTACGATTAAAAAATGAGCTCGTCGAAGATGAAAAACGCTCTTCATGAGATTCCCAGTAGACTCTTAGATAATTAAAAATGCTCGCTGGGAAAATACCCTCTCCACTTTTGTGATGTGGGTATAAACATAACTCTTTTTTCCATTGAGTTCTTATAACTATAAAATTTAAAACTTTTGCTCGTGCATACAAAGAAAGCTTTTAAAAAAAGATTCCATGAGCAAACGGTCTGCTTTATCTGCACTTTTCTTAAATTAGAAAAAAGCAAAACTTCTTGCAAATGAGGTTTTCTAAGCACAAATTTTTAAATAATTGCATTTAAAAAAAACACGATTTAAAATTAAAAACAAAATGAAAAATGACAGCATATATTTTTGTACACAGCTATTGTGTTTACTACAGTGTTGTATAGTTTTGACACAACGTTAAAGTATTTTACAGTGTTGTATCCGTTTTTAAAATAAGACCACCTTGTATGAATTCGCCTTGAGCGTAAGGCTTACGAACACTACCCTTAATACAGCTCGTTTCTATTTTCAAAAAAGTAACGAATATTATATAGTGTTCAGTTCTTTGTTTTAAAACCGAACAATTGTAGTGGTTCTGTCGACACACATTATATTTTAATGTTCTAGAGTGTTTATTTTTTTTTTTGTTTCTGTTTTTGCCAACCATAAAGATGCTAAGAACAACTGAAACGAACGAACATTAATAAGCTGAACCGATCACAACGAAGTTTGTAGTTAAAAAAAACTGAACGCAATTAAATGTTCTCATCTTTTTACTGAGTTGGGTAGTGCAGTATTACTTTTGTGTTCGTTATTTTTTAACACAAACACTAATAGTGTTTGTGTTTTCCACAAACCTAAAGAACCACCGTGGTTTCCCCCATAGAACAAAAATCAAAAGAATTAATGTTTTTTTCTGAACTTTATTGCTCTAAATTTATTGATAACACTCTAAATCTTATGAATTTAACAAATTTTGTTATTTTTTTGCTATATTTAATGATTGTGTCCGTTGAAAGTGGAGGTATGTTTTTATTGCATTTTATTTACAGAAGTCTCAGAGAACCCTACAAACATTAAATTTCAAAGTATTTTCTTCCAAAAGAAATAATAAAAGCTGGAAAAAATGAGCCCATTAAAAAATCCATAAAGAATAATTTTTTGATCTTTTCAAAACACACATTTTTTAAAAAATACTTTTTCACGTAGACTTTTAGTAATTGGACATTATAACATGTCACCGTAAAAACTTATTGTTGTTATTAATTATAGCCTATTTGAAGGCAACCATAATATGGTTTTGGCTTCTTTATCGAGGACTTATTTAATAAAAATTTGATTGGCGGCGTTAATAATATGTTTAATTAATCGTAATATGTTTAAAAATTTTTTGCTAAAGGTGATCATATAGAAAAAAGTGTGTTTCTCTGCTGCAAATACATAATTTTTACAAAATTCGAAAGGGTGTTCTATTTAAAGCCATAGAAGAAAAATACTTATCTTCTACTTCGCTCTAGTTCAGTTTTAGTGTTAATTTTGCTTCAGATCAAATTAAGTTCTAAACAGAAAAAAAAACTCGTGATAAATTTAAGTTTTTTCCACTTAAGTTTTTCCACAGCCAAATACAAAAAAATTAGCATTGCGTTCTATATGCGTGCATACGCGTGTGCTTATAAAAGTTTGTTCGCGAATACGAGTACGAATGCGAATACGAATATCTACGCCAATATTAGCCGAATACGAATATCCAATTTTAAATTTAGCGCCACACGATATTTTAAATTTGATTGAAAAATCTTCCATTCTCGTCCCTAACAACAAATTAGAAAAAAACTGGCACACACAAAATTCAGAAATTTATGATAATGCTAGTAGAGTGTCATAAAAAATATTATCTTATAAATAAACAAGTTAGAGTGCTATATTCGGCTGTGCCGAATCTTTGATACCCTCCACCGACAGTTCGAATGTTTAAGGAGTAATATCTGTATGATGTCTTTTTATTATTATTATCTTAAACTGTGACGATTTGTTATTAATTATGGTTTTAGGAGACTAAACTGTTTTCCGGGAGTAGGGCATATATGGGGCCTAGGGTAAATTATGTACCGATCTTCACGAAATTTCACAGTATCATTTATAGTCCTATAAAATTGTGACGAGCCAAAATTTGTAATGATTGCATTATTTTTTACGGTTTTAGGCGTACTAAACTGTTTTCCGGGAGTAGTGTTTATATGGGGCTTAGGGTAAATTATGGACCGACCTTCGCGAAATTTTACAGTGTAATTTCTAGTCGAATAAAACGGACTTGTGCAAAATCTTATGTCATTCCGTGCATTTTTGCATCATTTATGTTAGTTTTTGTAACAAAATTATCAAGTTTTTGAAGGTGGTGGTTCCACATTTTGATTCATAGCTCTGGTCCTACTGAACCGATTTTGCTGAAATTCAATCCCAAACTGCTTAGGATAACTACAGACGGACAGACGTACAGACGGACAGACAGACGGACATGGCTAAATCGACTTAGAATTACTCAAGCAGCCAGAATATATATACTTTATGGGGTCTGAGATGAATAATAAAAAAGTTTCACACGGAATGACAAACTTAGTATACCCTCTTCACAACTAATTGTGGTGGAGGGTATAAAAATATGATCTTATGCCTTTTTTCACTGATTTTAACTCGTACATAATTGATTATGACTATTATATGACTTGTAGAGATTTTAACATTAACATTAACATGTTATGTGATGATAATCATAAGGCAAATCTGTTTAACTGCATAAGTTCGGCTGTTAATCAGCAAATGCCTACACATTTTTCAACAAATTGCGTCTCAAGCCTACTTAATTTGTTTATGTTATCAGATACTGTCTATTTAATGCTATTCGATCAAATATCATTTGTTTCAGATCATAACCTTTTGTTTTGCTCGGTAAATATAAGTCTTAATAAAACTGAGACATCACGTTTGGTAACGTATAGTGATTTCAATTCAATTGATTATCCCTTATTATTTTCTGACCTTGTTAATAGTATCTTAACTGACTGCTGGTACTAGTCTACAGTAGATAAAAAATTGAAGGTATTTATAGTTTTTACGTTAAGAAATCTTCATGTCCGTGTTTTAAGGCGACTGTTAAAAATTCAATTCGTGAGCGCAATCGATGTTATAACAGATGGAAAAGAAATCCCTTAAGGGATTTCGCTTCAAACAGGGAGTTGTATAATAAAGCTAGGAATCTCGCTAATTTATTTGTGAGAGAAGCGAAGAAACTTTTTTTCTCGCGGAAGCTAAACACGTCACTACCCTCTAGACAGCTCTGGATGAATATCAAACGTTTAGGTGTCCACCCGCGTGAACACGGACAGCAATATTCGTGTTTGGCTCTCTTATTCCTGTTTCGCGCCCCAAACATGATTGAAACGACTTGTTTCCCCATACAAAATTTTGAGAGCGAAACAGGTCGTTTCATTTTGAAACAGGCTGCGAAACAGGAAAAACCGCCAAAAAATAATGTAAATGAGTTTATAATTGAACTCGACAAAACCATAAACATGATAAATAAAAAACAAGACATAATAGTTATCGGCGATATAAATATTAATATTCTCAAACAAAACATCACAACAACAAAGTACACTAGCATGATCTCTTCAAATGGCCTAAGATGCATTGTAAATGAGATCACAAGAGAAAACGTAACAAAGAGAACAGGCTCTTGCATAGATCACATTCTTATCAGAAACAATGAAACAAACACACAAACTAATGCAGCGATAGTGAAAACAAATATCTCTGACCACCATGCACTTTTTTGTTGTACAAAAGAAAAAACTGAAAAAGACAATTTAAACCAGGGTGCGGAAAATATACGACAGGGTGTAAAATTAAGCAGTTTTAAAGTAAACAAATATATTAAAGCAATAGAATGGAACGGATTAATAAATCAAAATATGAGTACAATCGAAATATTTAATAAAATATATGAAACGTTTAAAAACATTTATGACTCATCTAAAACATTAAACAAACCAAATAAAAAACAAAGAAAAATAAATCCATGGATGAGTGAAGAATTATTAAAACATTGTGAAGTTCGGGATAAACTTTATACCAAATGGTTAAATAGCAAAAGTAATAAAAATTATGAATATGATTATAAAAAATTCAGAAATTGTTTGAATAAAAAATTAAATTATACTAAGAACAATTATTTTAAAAATAAATTTATAGAAAATAAAAACAACATAAGAGGTACCTGGCAACTCATTAATGAAATTATTGGCAAAAAAACTACAAATATTGACAAATCATTATTAAGCACGTTCAAAAACAATAGTATCGAAAATATTGCAAACAAATTCGCGATCAACTTTAATGAAAATGTCAAAAAAATCTTACACTCATGTAACATTAGAACTTTACTAAGCCATCCACCAAGAATCCAACACTCAATGTTTCTGTATCCCACAAGCGAAGAAGAGGTATATGGTGTATTAAAAAATTTAAAAATAAATAAAGGAGCAGGATGTGATGGAATAAGACCAAAGGACTTAAAATTAAATTCTATACAATTGACACCAGTATTCACTACTTTCATTAATTCAAGTATAAACGAGGCTACCATACCTAATATATTAAAAACTTCGTTAATACGACCAATTTATAAAAGTGGTTCTAAAACTGATATGAATAATTATAGGCCCATTGCCATACTTCCGGTCATTGAGAAAGTCCTAGAAGAAATATTAGTGCGAAGGCTCAACGAATTCCTAAGTAAATTCAAAATAATAAATCCCAACCAATATGGTTTTCAGAAGGGAAAAAACATTAATAAGTTATTAGGAAACTTCTCAAACCATATAAATACATGTTTGGGTGAACAATTGCACTGTCTCGCTCTCTTTATTGACTTTAGTAAAGCTTTTCAAAATTACTTGAGTCTAAGAACATACCAAGTAAAAATAGGTGAAACTTTAAGCTACAAAACAAATACAACAAATGGTGTTCCACAAGGCTCAAAACTGGGTCCGATATTATATCTTATATATGCAAATGAAATGTTATACAATCTCCATGACTGTTCCACATTCGCTTATGCTGATGACACTGCTATTGTAGTTACACACAAAAACGTTAACATAGCGTGTGATATTATGCAGAAACGATTAAATGATTTTTCAAGATGGTGTCATGACAATGGCTTAGTGATTAATGCTTCCAAAACAAAAATTATGCATATTAGACCACCTCATCTCACCAAAACGGAAAGAAATATAATATTCCACGATTTTCAATGTCTTCACAATATGAACAATATCGGCTATAAGGATACCTGCAATAGCACAATAGAATTCGTTAAAAATATCTAGGTGTATATGTGGACGAAAATTTTAAATGGTTAACCCACATTCAACAACTTTCTAAAAAACTTCGTAAAGCCTCATATAGTCTTTACCATCTAGGCAATTGCTCAACTTTTGATGTACTCAAGCAGGCATACTTTGCGTTATGTGAGTCGTATATTAGACATGGGATCACAGCGTGGGGGAGTGCTACATATTGCAGATCTATACAGCAAATCCAAAACCACATCTTAAAAATATTGTTAAAAAATAAGCAACACAACCAACAGTTTCAAACAGCACTTGTATACGAAACCGTAAACAACATACATAACAACTTATCAAATTCCAACAATTCTAACAACACAAACAACAATAACACACCTAATGTATTTACCAGCACAGTCAACACAATCGAAGTTAGTACAGATAACAACAACTCGCCTATCGTTGAAACAAATAATAGATGTAATAACGCAAACAACACCAGCAACACATACAATGTCATTAACAACATCACAAGTACCAACAACATCATCACCAATATAAACAACATAAATAACTACATTACAAGTAGCATGCAAACAACAAACAACAACATTAATACCATACATGTTAAGTAATGATTAGCTAATGCTAATGATTGCTAATTAACATTGTTTTGTGAAATTCTCTAATTGATCAAACAATTAGAATTAGTTCAACTAATTCCCATTAGCTAATTGAAATTTTTATTCTAATGGAAAACTAATTGCAATTAGTTGCCATTAGCAAAAAAAAATTGGTTAACCTTTACAATTAGAAATCTAATTGACTTCTGATAATGCAATTAGATATTCAATTATTAAATTCAATTGATTCTAATTCGAGCTAATTGAATATCTAATTGCATTATCAGAAGTCAATTAGATTTCTAATTGTAAAGGTTAACCAATTTTTTTTTGCTAATGGCAACTAATTGCAATTAGTTTTCCATTAGAATAAAAATTTCAATTAGCTAATGGGAATTAGTTGAACTTATTCTAATTGTTTAATCAATTAGAAAATATAAACTAATTGCATCAATTACTAATTCTAATTGGAATTTAACATGTATGATTAATACTAATAACGTCAACATAAACACAACAAACACACAAAACTCCAACAACATTGCCAGTAATCTGGGAGTACTAAACGTAAAAAGTCTCTACCACAACATTATAATCAATGAATTCTATAACGATCCTAGGTTTTTAAAACCAATAGATCATTCATACAACACAAGGCTTCGGACAGAAGGAAGATACAAAGTCCAACAGCACAAGCACAACTATGGAAAAAACTCATTGAATACAACACTTCCAAATATCTTCAATAAATTACCTCTACACTTACTAAAGATTTCAAGCCCTTATCAAAGAAAATCATATTTAAAAAAACATTTTATTAATTCGCAATGAAAAATAATATATAATAATAAATATTTTAATATCATATACTAACATAATTAATAATATATACAAACTGAAATTATAATTTTATTTTTATAACCTGCAGATAAGCCAACTGGCTTCGCGGGTTTAGATATAAGATCCTTAATGTATATAAAGAAAATGTAATAAAGAAATTTTTGATAAAAAAAAAAAAAAAAAAAAAAAAAAAAAAAATCTCCAATTTTGATAACATTTATCGTTAGTTTATCTGAACTAGCTCTCATAAAAAATCAAAACAAAGAAAAAAATTGATGTTTAATAAAATAAAGTGATAATTATAACCTAATTATATTAATAAAAGTATTAAATATTATATTTTCAAGTTTTTTTTACTTTTTTATCTACTTTAAAAAAAAATCACACTAACAACACAAAAAATTGTCAAAATGAACATAGCAAAATGCTCTAAATGATTTTTTTTCATTGAACAATCCAAATGATACAGACTTGTCTTCTATTCAGGCCTCTTATGTTTGCCCAAATGGATTTGAGTTTTCCACTATATCTGATGATGAAGTCTATAGTACTGTGATGAGCATTCGTTCTAATGCCATTGGTGAAGATGGTGTGTGTATACGTTTTCTGAAAATAATATAACCCTATTTTGTTGGATTTATAACACATATCATTAATTATTGTATCACAACTTCCACTTTTCCAAAAGTATGGAAAATTGCAGGATTATACCAGTTGCAAAAACAAACTCTCCAAATCTCCCTAGTGACTTAAGGCATATTAGTATCTTTCCTGTTCTTGGTAAAGTATTTGAAACAATTATTTCACGGCAAATGATTGATTGACTTCATCAATACAAATTGCTTGCTGTCCCCGTTGCAATCTGGGTTTCGCTCTAACCATAGTTGTACTACTACTGTACTGAAAGTACTTGATGATATCAGGCCAGCTTATGATGTGGGTGATCTGTCGCTAATGTGCTTATTGGACTTTTTAAAGGCCTTCGATAGAGTAGCTCATTCACTTCTTTGCAGGAAATTGGAATGCTTCTTTGGCTTTAGTCGAAACGCAGTGTCCCTCATAAGTAGCTACTTATAAGATCGTGTACAAAAGGTTGTTATATGTTTAAAGAGTCAGGTTTCAAGGATAAACATTCAGGAGTTCCACAGGGCTCAGTTCTTAGACCTTTGCTATTTAGTATTTTTATCAACGATATACTTAATGTCGTCAATTTTGTTAACATTCACGCATATGCTGATGATGTCCAATTGTATGTATCTAGTAGTATTGGTCTTGTTGATGATATGTGTTACAAACTTAATGAGGACCTAAAAGCTTTTTATGAGCGGGCTATAGCTAACAACCTTGTGCTGAATCCGGCAAAATCAGTTTTATTACCCATCGGCAGGATGAAACTTGATTTTAATCAGCTTCCAATTGTTAGCTTAGGCGACACTCTACTTGCATATGTGGAAAAAGTGAAGTATATACCTTGGTTTTCACATCAATTCCGCCCTGTCATGGAGTGATCATATTGATAATGTAGTACGCAGTGTGTATATGACACTTAGCAATCTACAAATAACCTCTGGTTACACACCGACTGAGATCAAGAAACGTCTTAGGCTGAGTTTTTGAGATGTGGATTATGTTTAAACCTAGTTTAACGTAGTCTGAAACTCGGATTTTTCCGGCGAATGTGGTTTTTTGGTATTATTTCATTAAAGGCCAACATTTTAAGCAAAACTTAGCTGTTCCATCAAAATTTTGTATACAAACTTGGTACTGGCGGCACAAATCTGTTTTCAGATAAACTAAACCTAGTTTAACTGAGATCTCAAAAACACAGCCTTATTGTACTGTTAGTTTTGCCCCTTATTACTACTTCTGCGGTGGTGTATAGCAAATTGGACTTAAATTCAAGCAGATTTTTCTTCATCAATGCCATAAAGCTTTGGGACTCGTTGCCCTCAAATATTAAACTAATTGTTGACAGACAGAGATTCAAGAAGAAAACTCTTATGATTTATGTTGCACAAAATAGCTAGCCTTTGACTTAATTTTTTTCTTTATTATTATTTTCTATTTCTTTTTTTTATTATTATTATTTTTTTCCCTTTTTTTTTAATGAATGTTTAGTCCAATATTATAATTGCAAATTTATTAGTATGTACCATTCATGTACCATTTTGCTCTAATTTTTATTTTCTTTTGGTTTTATTACTAATTGTTTTATTCAAAACTTGATTTATAATTATGTTATTATTACTATTATTACTATAATTATTATTATTACTATTGTTGTTCATTATGTAATCCTCTGTACCTCAATTCTGTAACTTTTTTATTTTAACTACCGATATCGTTAAGTAACGAGAAATCTCGGTCACCTTAACGAATTTGTTATTCTCTATTTTAAGTTAACAAATGTATTCGATAAGAAAAAATAACGAAAAATATCGGTAAAAATGTCAGAACGTCAAAGTTAAAATTTTTAAAATTAATAAAAAATATAAAATAAATTTGCTTGTAAAAAATTTATTTTAACAAAACATGAATGAAAAAGTGTAAATATTGATTATATTTCTAAACAAATATGTTGGTTTAAAATCTTTTTATACATAGGGAAAAAGTTCGAGGTGCCTTAACCACTCTAGCACAACATTCTGCTCTTACTTTTTATACCCACACTACTGTATCTGAAGAGGATATTATGTGTTTGTGCAAATGTGTGTAACACATTTAAATATAGATTCTGAACCCACCTTTTAGTATAACGATTGACTCAAAATCAATTTCAGAATCCATCTAACGAGGTCCGTCCTTCTATCAGGCTGGCTGGTTGTCTGTCCAATATAACTTTGTGCGCAAATTACAGGTCGAATTTCGGAAATAATTTTATAAAATTTGGCACATATGGTTTTATTGCCACAAGGTCGAAGCCTTTTAAAAAGCGGAGAAGCGGTTATTTATTTTTCATAGCCCACATGCAAACTTCTTTCCAGAATAGGGTTTTTTGCCCATTAACCATCTTGTTTTTTAGACATTTTGGTTTAATTAGGTCCAAAAATATTTTGTTGCAACCTACATAAATCAGCAATATTAGAATCCGTCCATATTTGACCACAGCTCCCATACGAATACACTTAAAATAAGATACCTTAATAATAGCTTCTATGTTATCTCATAGTAGTTATATTTAGTAGTAGATATTTAGATAATATTTGGCACAAAAATCTCTTATGTGAATCTTAACCTCACAACATACTCTTTTTGCGGACACATGATCGCCCAAATACTGTTATGTAGGGTCGGGCTTTATCGACTATACTTTTTTTCTTTTTTTATGTTAAAAATTGGCTTCTTTACTCTATATTTTTAATCTTTCAACAGTATATATATTATCGTAATTATTTAACAAGAACTTTTTTTGTATCGTTAGCTACCGACATTGTTAAAATTTCATTACAGAATAGTTCTTAACGACAATTATCGTAAGCTAACGAATTTTGACTACTTAACGACAATTTTTTGTCGTTTAAAAGTTACAGAATTTCAGTACTGGACTATAAAAGAATTTAATTCTTAAGGTTTTTATAAATAAATAAATAAATAAATAAATAAAATAAAAACAAACATGTGTAACGGATAAGTAAACTATAATATTTGATCTTCGCCTCTCTGGTTTCCTGGGATAAGTGTTTAGGTCCTTTGGATTTTATAAGTACGAATTCGGGATTAAACTAACTTAGAAATTCTTGAATCAAGCATAGATTGAGATATATTTTTATCTCACTTTTACTTAAGTCAATCTCGTTTTCAGATTGTTTTTAGTATGGGGCACTTGAATAATCCGTACTTGAATCAAGCATTCTGTACTTGATTTAAGAAAGTTCGTACTAAGTGTTCTATTGACACCGCTTCGGCTTGATTAAGAATGGATTGATTTTTCTTTTCAGTGTAGTACAATTTAAATTCAGTTTAGTTTTAGTTCAGTTCTAGTTCAATTTTAGTTCAGTTTTAGTTCAGTTCTAGTCCAGTTCTACTTCAGTTCTAGTTCAGTTCTAGTTCAATTCTATTTCAGTTCTAGTTCAGTTCTAGTTCAGTTCTGGTTCAGTTCTAGTTCAGTTCTAGTTCAGTTCTAGTTCAGTTCTAGTTCAGTTCTAGTTCAGTTCTAGTTCAATTGTAGTTCAGTTCTAGTTCAGTTCTAGTTCAGTTCTAGTTCAGTTCTAGTTCAGTTCTAGTTCAGTTCTAGTTCAGTTCTAGTTCAGTTCTAGTTCAGTTCTAGTTCAGTTCTAGTTCAGTTCTAGTTCAGTTCTAGTTCAGTTCTAGTTCAGTTCTAGTTCAGTTCTAGTTCAGTTCTAGTTCAGTTCTAGTTCAGTTCTAGTTCAGTTCTAGTTCAGTTCTAGTTCAGTTCTAGTTCAGTTCTAGTTCAGTTCTAGTTCAATTCTAGTTTAGTTCTAGTTCAGTTTAAGTTAAGTTCAGTTTTTGTTCAATTATAGTTCTGATCTAGCTCAGTTGTAGTTTCATTCGATTTCAACTTCGTTGGATTTCAAATATAGTTTCGTTTGATTTTAGTTCTAGATCAAATTCCGTTTAGTTTTACGTACGTATATTAGTTTAGTTCGGATTCAATTCTTTAAAAATGTTGCTTGTATTGCATTTTTTAACATTTAAACTAATCGATTTTCATTTTAATTTAATTTTTTTTTGTTATTTCTGGCATTTTCTGATTTTTTATTTTTACTCGTACGCAATCATTGTATTTTTCTTTTCCTTTAAAATGAAAGTTAGCGGAAAAAACTTGCACAATATAAACTACTTCTGCATGTAGCATGTATGTACACACTTTTATAATACAGTTTGTTCTTTATTTTCTTGAATTGAATTTTTGAATTATATTCAAAGAACATTATTGAGAAAAACATTTTTCAGGTTTGCATGAATACAATTTTTTTTAAGGGGTTTTACTAAGAACTCTGCAGACTAAATTTTAGTGTTTGGCGTTGGTAGAGTTAAAAATTGTATAGAAATAATTTCAAAATGCACACACTAAATAACGAGGAAAAACGTAGAATACAACCTTGAAACTTCTTTGACAGTTTTTTTTTTTTTGGTAGAGAGGTCGATATTAGAGTCTATTATAGCCATTTATTATGTTCAGAAATATTATGAAAAATTTTTTCTTCACACAAAACGAACAATAGAAAAACTTCTTTTTTAAATGCTTGACAAGTATAAAACGCAAAAAATGTTTTCGAACTGTAGAAAGAACTAAATATTTTTGGTTGACAGGGAAAGTAATAAGTTTAAGATTGTTTGTAAAAGTTTTACAGGATGACAGTCACATTTTGGGGTTTATTTTAAAATTGTATAAATACAACAATAATAATATGTTTAGAAATTGATGACAATGACATTCATTGTTAAAGTGTCAGGTATGCTACGAGTAGTTTTTTCAATTAAGTTTATTGAAAGGAAAAAATAATTTAAAGGACTTAAAAATAATGCTGTATAAAAATATTATAATCTAAAATTTTTGGCAGCAAAAGCAAATTTTTGAACCGTACAACATAGCGACATGCTGGCTGCTGGCTTGCCGAAAGCCTTATTCAAGTAGTACCTTTGTATGGGGTCTAGCTAAAATTCTATTAAAAATAATTATAACTCTGGTTATTTTTAAAGTAAATTATTTTTAAATAAACATCACACCCGTAACGTTGGAATTACAAGGAAATGGAATAAATAATTTGTAGTCGAGATTTGATTTCGTTGTTTTTTTCATGCATTTTATTTCCATTAAGTATTTTTTCATTGCTAAAAAAGTTAATTTAATGTCTCTGGCTTCAATTCTTCTTTTCTTTATTGTGTATTCTAATCTATGCGTGTTGCACTTTTACAGTGTGTTTTTCAGATGCTAGTTAATTACACAAGGGAACAAAATTGAACTTTTTTTGTGTTGATTGGAAGTTGAATGCATTTTTTTTACTAATTTGTGGTCGCTGATTTTAAATCTAATCTCCGTTTTTCTTCATCAGCTCGCGTTTCTAAGCTACAGGTACTAATCGTATTTTTGACTTTTTTCCAAAAATTAAAATTTCAAAAAATTATAAGTATACTCTTCATTAAGCGATTTTCAAAATCGCCAAAAATATGGCTGAGTAATGGTTGTTTACGTAAAAAAATACAAATTTTGTAATTTTAAACATCAATCAAATCCAAAACGGGGAAAAACTAAAGTCTTATTACTTTCACGCAAAATCACATAACGTTTCGCTTTTATTTACAATTAAGTGAAGTACCTTGTTATAAAGTGAAGGAAAGAAAGTCCATAAATAGCAGCAATGTGTTTGTGACATTAAAAATTTTTTTTTTTTGGAAATCGCGATTTTTATCAATTCAGTTTTCTCAGTAAGTTGTGAACAAAATCAAAAGTTGTCCACCGATTACAACGAAATAATGCTCATTTGATTCAAAATATATTTAACTAAATATTTTAAGCCAAAACTTCAACAATATCTCTAAAACTACTAAGCAAATTAAAAACCAATGTAAGCAAGGCTTAAAGATAATATCGTTGACGAATTTTGTTTTTTTTTAACTGAATATGGTTAACCGTTTTCAGTTTATTCCAATATATGAAGCGGAATTGCCTTAATTTTGGACATAACGGTATATCTCGAGCTGATAGAAAAAACCAGCAAAAAACCAACACGCGAGTACAAATTTTAAAACGAGACTACTAAAAACTACTAAAATGCAGATGTGGCTTTCTTTCTTGGGAGGGCAGTGTACTTATACTCCCATATAAAGCTCCCTCCCTAAAATCAAAATCTTACGGATTGATATTGTGATAAAATTTGGTCTTTTTTTAATTTTATTTTTAAAACCAAATAATGCACTCCCAAATTTTGTGATGATTATATTCCTCATGAAGGGTATCAAAGATTCGGCATGGCCGTGTAATCCATTCTCACTTTGCATTGAACGTTAATTTAAAAACAATGTACAATAAAGTAATATTGTAGGCAGGGTTGTTAGATGTGACGAAACTTAAAAGATATTTTAAATAATTTTGCGTTTTACTTTAGTACAAATGTAAAAAAAATAATACATAAATGTGATATAAAAACAAACGAAATATACATTGAAAACATTGCGGAGGAGGAAATTTTTTACATAATTAAGTCTCTAAATACTCGAAAAGGCGCAGGAGCAGACAACATACGCCCAAACGACCTCAAGCTAAATGCAAGTTATCTGACCGCAATAATCACAAAATTAGTAAATCGGAGCCTGGAATGTGCAGATGTACCAGACCTACTTAAAATGTCGTTAGTGCGTCCAATATATAAGAGTGGAGAAGAAACAGATGTTAACAATTATAGACCTATTTCTATCTTATCTGTTATAGATAAAAATTGGAAGAAATTATTGTAAGGAGACTTAGAAACTTTTAACAAAAATATAAAATTATTGAGGCTAATCAGTATGGATTCCAAAAGGAAAAAAATATAAATAAGCTTTTAGGAAACTTCTCTTCTTACATAAATGAGTGTTTAAGCAAAAATATGCATGTTCTTGTTCTTTACATTGATTTTAGTAAGGCATTTGACACACTATCGCATAGCAAGATGATTCAAACTCTCGAAAGAAATGGTATTAGAGGAATCACATTAAAATGGTTTGAAAACTACCTAAAGTGTAGGTCATATCGTGTTAAAATTAACAACAATTTAAGTTGCAAGGTATTAAATGAATGCGGAGTGCCACAAGGATCCAAACTTGGACCAATTCTATACATAATATACGCAAACGAATTGATGAAATGCCTGAAAGAAGGAGCAACTTTTGCATATGCAGATGATACTGCCATAATTGTTGCTAAGTAAAATGTAGAAAATGTTTTAAAAACGATGCAAAGACAATTAGAAATTGCTGCGAAATGGAGCTACGACAATGGCCTTATTATTAACGCAAGCAAGACAAAAGTAATGCACATCAAACCTACTCACCTAGTTCACTCACATATAGAATTAAAATTTCATAATACAGAATGCCTTCATAGACAAGCAACTCAAAATACAATCTATAATGACAATTGTTCAACTACTATAGAAATGGTTTACTCCTACAAATATCTTGGAGTGTATGTTGATCACAAATTCAAATGGAAGACTCATATTGAGAACCTACCAAAAAAACTTAGTCAATCCTCATATATGTTATATCACCCTAGTAATTGTTCTACTTATAATGTATTACGTTAAGCCTATTTGTCTTTGGCTGAATCATATATTCGCCATGGAATAGCCGCATGGGGAAACGTTAAATATAGCAGCACGCTACAAAAAACACAAGATCGGCAACGTGCACGTGGAAGACTTAAAGTAGCCCGTTTTAAAAATGAGTACGGGAGAAGTACCCTTACCGTAATGCTGCCAACAGTTCTCAACAAAATACCAACAGATATTATTAATATAAAAAATGAGTCAAAAAAAAAAAAAAAAATAAATTGATAAAGAATCATTTAATAAGTTTGCAATGAATTTTTATTAATAACTCTTTATTTCTTAATTATTTGAAAATGCATCAAAATAACAAAATATTACCTCCTGCGGACAAGCCTAAAGCTTTGCAGGTCTAGTATTAAACAATTTTGTACATCAAAAATTTTAAACTTGAATAAACTTAAATTATCGTAATTTTGACGAATTTTTTGAGAAAATACAGTAAAATGACGATTATCGATTTTTTTACTAAAAGTCATAGTGTTATGTCGATTTTCTGGCACCAATAAAATACGTACAAGAAATATTTTTACAGTTATAGTGGGAGCAGTCCAAAACGTAACAATCAATTTTTCAAAATACAATAATTATTGGAAATTAAACAAAAAAAAAAAAAAAAAAAAAAACAAATAAAAAATTTCTTCCCCCATCACAATTATATTATACTGCAAAAAATATACTCTAGAGCCCCGAATTGCATCGTTTCGATTTGCGTCACTTTTAAAAAATTGGTTAAATCCGCTTCGAGTCGTTATGATTCCGATTTGCGCCGCTACCTATGATTGGATTTTTTTACTGAAGTCAAAATCACATCTGAAGAATTTTTCTATTTCGTGAAAAAGGGGAAATTCCTATTTAATTCTGTTAGGTAAGTTATTCTAAGCATAGTTGCGTGTTAGGAAGTAAGAAGTTTGTTCTTAATAAGAAGTTATGAGGAAAAACGAGTGCAAAGAAAAAAATGCATTAGCTTGAAACTAAAATTGGATGTAATAAAACGTTTCAAGACAAAACTCTTGGCTTAGCACCTTCAACAGTAAAAACAATTTGAAACAGCGATATCGCTAAAAATTAATCATTTAAAGATAGCTCGAGTTAAAAGCAAATGAGATTCATTTTTTTTAATGTTTTTGTGAATACCGATAAATGAAATAAATAATTTTTTTTTATGTATTTCCTTATTTAGTTCTTTTTCAAATGATAAATATCTGTGGCATTTTGACAAAACATCTTAAGTCGGGATAAGATAGAAATAATATTTTTTAAAAAAACTCGGTGAAAAAATCATTTTTATCAAATAATAAAATAAACCGAAATAAAAGAAAAATTTCGTTTAAAATTAAAAATTTTAAAAACGTAAGTAAAAAGGTTTTTTGAATGAAAATTCGTACGATTAACAACATTTTTTTCAACTTTTTAAATACGACTTAAGATGTCACAGATATATATTTACTTATTTTTTATAGTAAATGCTTAAATAAATATAATAAAACGTAACCATATCACTTTTTTTGTCATAAATAATATTTCTTGCTAAAAATTTATATTTTTAAACCAATCAATAAAAAATTGGTGCAATAAATTGCCTATGATTTGTAACAAGGCCCATCATCAGGTCTGATTACTTGTACAAAAACAAAAAAACAACATGTATTTTGTTTGTGTAAAATTTCTTTTAAGCTGTCCACATATACAAAGCAAAAGGTAAAAACGTATAAAAAACAATAAACGTAAGCAAACATAAACATGCACATGTAAGCAAAATGTAAACAACTTTTGACAGCTCAGAAGAAACAAAACAATGATCATTAGGCTTCTTGCGCAGACCTGTTCAATGGGCCTTGATTTGTAACATTAAAATTTTTGACGATTTTGTTAAATGTTCGTGACGATTTTGACGAATTTTGGTAAAACTTTTGACGATTTTTTAAGAAAAAAGCATAACAACCCTGATTGCAGGCAAAACTAAAAAGATTATATTGCAACAAAAGTTTAAATGTTCCCACTTCTTCTTTAATTTATGAACCATCTAATTCCCAACTACTTGTTCCCCAAAGAACGTTGATAAATAATGCCGGAAAATATTTTAAATGATTGTCAATTTTATTCTATTTTAATAAATTGTTTAAAGTGTAATTCATCAAAATAAAATTGTTTTATGACACTTTCATGTTGCAACAAAATAAGTAAAAAAGTTGGAAAATAAAAGTCATATTGAGCTCGTTTTCTAACGAACAAATTGTAACTTAATTGGAATTTTAGTTGACATCTGTGTGTGATTGTGTTAGAGAGTATTTATTTGTGTGAATGAAACAATTCTACATGAACGGATGGTTGGACACACTAGTACAGGTGTCTGTCAAATGTAACTACTGTTCACAGCTGCCTACACAAAAACAACAATAAAGAAAATTTCAAGTAGGCACAAAAAAATTACTCGGTTGACTGACTTTAAGTGTTGCCATGAGTAAAATAAATGTTGTCATAGTTTTTTTATTTCGTTTATTATGATGTACAATTCCTTCCAGAGACTTATTTAGAATATTAGAAAGTCAAAAATCATTGTACTTCCATGAAACAAAACGATTTTTATGCATAACTCAAAATGTTTGTTTATTCGATAAATATCGCATATTTCTTAAGCAGGAGTAAGCTTGTTATGCAATTTATTCACAGTTTGAAACCATAATATGAAATACAGCAAATTTTTAAAGCTGCAGTCAAAGTAGAAAAACTGCCATTTCTTCCACTTCTTTATTTATCATTGGCCAAAAAAAAAAAAAAAACTGTTGCTTTCACTTCAGATCCATTAAATGTTATCAGTCGCCCTCAAACCAACTCAAAAAGCGAAAAGTTGTACACATATTCATTTTTTGTCCGACAGTTTTTGGTTTCGACTGCAGTTTTTTAAGCCCTGAAATATAGTCACTTTAAGAATGTTGGAAAATTATCTTATTATAAAACCATCTGTGTGTATACAGTTTACTTGTGGCTCGACGGTTTTGTAAACAAGCTTAATTGTCCCATTTTGGAGAGTAAGCAGCTTAAGGTTAAGTACGAGTCTCAAATTTATCCAAACAAAATGTTAACTGTTTGGTGCGGTTTTCATACTGGTGGCATCATCGGTCTACAAAAAAAAAAAAAAAAATAATAATCGCTACAGGAGCTTAATATCGGTGTTTTTTTGGAACTAGCTTGACGCTATAAACTTGGACAATATATCGTTCCAATAGGACTGATGTAGAAAACGATTTAATGAGCACCTACCTCGTCGACCTTATCTCATGGCGGAACTTTAGCGCTGGATAACAAGCAATTCGGTTTCCAACCACCCACGTGTGTAAAAGGTACCAGCACAGGTATTAATATGAGTCTATAATTCGTCAGAATTATACCCTTACCCCTTGTTTAGAAGCTGGAGCTATCAAACCACAACTGCTTTTGGAAAATTACCAGCACCTTCTTTTGAGTAGCAACAGCACCAGGGGACAGTCCTCTCTTAGGCCGAACTCCTCCAGTTCGAAGTTGTAAAAAATCCGTCCTATACATAGTGGGATTTTTGGGGTATTCCTTACCGCGACTTTGGTTTTAAACCACGACCACTACGTGATGTAAAAACTATCCCTTCGTCAAACAAAGGATCCATCCGTTGAACACCCAACCACAAGGGTACGTAAGCTTAACCTTGGATAGTAACAATTGTCAGAAAGTTAAAGCTTTCGCAAACGCAATCATCCTGAAATATAGTAAGCATTTCCTGAAAGAAGCATTGCAACGGAGGTCTCAACTAATAGTCAGTCTGGTGCCTGTTCACAGAGGCCTACTGATTCCTGTGGTATCAGGTAGGATCTCTGATCAGCCGCAATCGCAAGAGATCGTAAAGATTTCTTGTTATCTATCAATTTTGGATTTTGGCCGAATACCAGGTCTGATTTTCCCTAGAGGATGTAACTCCAAAAGGTCAGGTTACATTGGGATAGTGAAACGTGCCATGACACAATCAGATTATTAAAGACAAATTTCGGCGAGGAAGTTATCTAATGCAACGGTAGTTGCAAAGGACTGCCTCGTTGATGTGATTTAAATCGTTTGTTTATGCTTCGAATCCAACAACTTTAGAAGAGCTGTTGATTAACATAGAACGCGCTATTCCTGGTATTTCGTCCGTTTTGTACACTAGAATTACGGAAAATGGTTGAGGGTGGGGTACGTGATAAGCTTTAAGTGGAACCGTAAAAGAGAATGTAATAACTGTTGTTATCTTATGGAATAAAAAATAAAAAACATAAAATCTCTATAATTTTTAGACCGGATTTTTATTTGGGAGGAAACATGTTTGCGAGTTTTATAGGCACATTACCTTTTAAGTCCAGTCTTGAAATTATCTAACAAAAAATTAATTTATTTTATATAAAACTAATGTGAGCCCCGGCCACGGTCAAAAATGAAAGATTATCAATAACAATTTTAATTAATTTTCATGTTGTAAAATTCCTTTCTTCATAAAAATAATTTAATGAAAATTAAATTTAATGAACTTAAGCCTAATTAAAATTATTAAAAATTTATATTAATTTTATACACAAACCCTTAAAACCCTTCTTTTTCTACCCCAGCATTAATTTTAAGGCTTAAGAAAAGCAACCTACTGGGAGTGACACCTAATGACTTACAAGTTTTCTTTGTGTTCGACACAGATCTTTATCGACTCGATGTAAAAATCGCCACTTTTTTGAAACCATATCGAATTGTTCTCTAACCCTTGTACATCTGGTCACTCTAATAACAAAAAATTAACAAGAAGTATGAGTGTGTGTACCTGTTCCTGCATTTGTAGATGTTACACCTTTTACTGTGAAACAAGAAAGAATGGAGTATTTGGCAGTGCCAAATCCTTGATACCCTTCTGCAAAGTTTAGATTTTTTATATTACTCTGAGAAACATTTGTCGAAGAAATAATTTTAGGAAATGCCTCTATTAACTAACAACCTCGTTTATGTGGTAAGTAAGCATTCGATTATTTTCTCTAATAAGCTAACAAGTATTTGAAGATAAACCATAAACGATCGATTAGACCTCAAGGTGACGCCATGTATGTTCTAATCGCGACGACTACATTCCCTAAATCATGCTTAAATATAAATGTCATTTAATTGTGTGATTTCTTAACTGGATGGATATGAAAACCTTTTTCTCTTCGCTTTCTATGGACATGATTCTTGCATTCCCGTTCTTTCCTTTGTCTCTCCTTTGTTTGTAGTGTTGGACTTATGCCTCATGGTTTATGGTTACGTATAGATGGAGAAACTTTGCTTTATTGCGGTAAATAAGCGCCAAACATTCTTTTGAAACATTTTTACGTAGGACTAATCCAATAACAAGAGCGCTGAACACCAACATACATATGTAAACGGAAACCGCGATGGGGAAGTTTTTCCTCCTTGTAATACTGCTAGCATAGACACTACTTTAAAGTCACTAAATACATTCCACAAATGGCGATCGCACTGAATTGAATTGAGCAATAACTTCATGTTTTCTTAGCACTCTCTCTTTCATAGTTACTACAAGAGCTTATGATTTACATTATGCAGCAACACTGCTTTCAGACCTAGTTTGGATAAGTCAATGGAGAGTCTCCAAGCCATTGGATTCTCAGGCAGCTGTAGTTCTTGAAGAACTTTTAGAGGCTCAGTGCAATAAAATAAATCTTGATCATTGGAAAACTGTTGAGAGAATACAATGGTTTGATTTTTGACTATTCCGAGCTAATAACAGACTTTAATTGTTCGCGATTGGAAAATGTGTAATTTTTAAATTTTTTCTCAAGATAACTCCATCTTCACATTTTTTTCGAGATCTTCATTCGCTCTTCTACGTATCGAACCTAAAAACAATAAATTTCAGTGTATTTATCAAATATAAAAAATTGGGAATATAGCAGATCATACAGAAATCTTATTTATAATAAATTTTGTATTCCCAAAAAATAATTTTGATAATATACTTGCATGTGCCCGTGCAAAAAACTGAACTGGCAAATTGTTTTTTTTTTGTTGTTTTCTTACGAAGGCAATAGAATGAAGCAATTTTTTTTTTAATTTTGTTTTTTCTTTTTACCCACTTACAACTACAATTCGAGTCGGGAAAAAGCCAACCAATTGTAGGGGAATGTAAGAAAAGATAAACTCACTGTTTATTGTTGGTGATTTGTTTAAGCTTTGATATAGTTACAAGTAAGACTTTGAGTGTTTATAATTCTTATTCGCTTTAAGGTATAATATATAATATATAATATTTTTAGCTTTTCTAAAATCTTTGGAAAAGGTTTCCTGACGATCTGGCCTAAGCAACCAGTGAAATGCGCATAGAAGCTAGCTTTGCCTCAACAATAAATTTCAGTGTATTTATCAAATATAAAAAATTGGGAATTTAGCATGTCATACAGAAATCTTACTAAAAACGTTTAACTTGCTTTCATCTGTAAGCAAAGACTGTTTCCATAATCAAGTTTCTGTTACGGTATTTCTTCGCGAACTCTACGCGTCTTTATTTGATAAATGTCGCTTATAATTTTTTTTTTGCGACATCAAAATTATGCTTTTGAAGATTTATACGATATATTTCTCAGATATATTAATTTTCGAGTTATTTTTGAGCTTCTTCTGCCAACTTTGGTGCACTTAAAAAAGGATTCCGCTTTACTTGTCGCACTTGCCATTGGTCGTCACTATGGAAGAAGATTTTTTTATTAGACTTTGAATCCAAGATTGAATTCCAAGTTCATTGCTTTTTTCATATCTTTTAACAATATTACAAACAGTTGTAGGTGTACGATTCACGGTTTTCGCGATTTGTTGTATAGTTTTTCTTTCTTTATTGAACTCTGATGAAATCTGAGCTCTACGCGGTGGCATTTTAAATTTTGAAAAATTTCGTTAGACCCCTTTCACACTCGACAAGTTACTTGTGCAAGTCTCTTGCGCAACTCTTGGTTTGTAGACAGCTGTAAGGTCGGGGTAAGAAAAAAAATTTTGTACAGACTTTGTTGTACTCGGCGATTCACGGTTTTCGCGATTTGTTGTATAGTTTTTTTTCTTTCCTGAACTCTGATGAAATCTGAGCTCTACGCGGTGGAATTTTAAATTTTGAAAAATTTCGTTAGATTCCTTTCACACTCGACAAGTTACTTGTGCAAGTCTCTTGCGCAACTCTTGGTTTGTAGACGACAGCTGTAAGGTCGGGGTAAGAAAAAAAAATAAAAATTTTGTACAGACTTTGTTGTACTCGGCAAGTTACTTGCGCAACTTACTTGCCGAATCTGAAAGGGGTCTTACTTATCTGAAATTGTAACCGACGACAAGACATTTTTTTTAAAAGCATTAATCTTAAATGTTTTATTATTACTTTGAGTTCTTTTTTCCAGTGTTATCATTTTTTAATTAGTAATTATATACAAATTATGCAACATTTCTGACTTAGTTTTGAGGAGAGTGGGGGAAAGGAATGACATTCTCTTTTCCCTTCTCTCCTAAAGCTCAAGACTTGACGAGTTAAACTTGACTTGTCTGAACCGGCACTTATTTTAATAAAATACAACATTTTTTTTATAATTTAAGAGTTGAACTTGCCTTAATTTAATTGAAAACTTAAAATTGTTATCTGTTCCATTATAACTTTGAGCCTCTATACATTATTTTACTCATATTTTGATGCCGACCGGTGTTATCGGTCAGCTCTTGTACCTAAATACAGTCAGGGGGAAGGACGTATATGACTAAATTGACTTAGAACTTCAAAAACTACCTAAACTACAAATATTATATGGGATCCTAGATATATATTTCTTGGTGTTACACACAGAATGGCAAACTTTAATACCTCCATTGATCACTCATGCTAGTAGAAAAAGTGGTAAAGTGAAAAAATTTTGTATAAATTGCATTAACAACTACAAAAACAGTTATTTTTTTGGTTTCTCCCATTTCAGACACGCAAGTGCACTTTAAGCAGTCTCTCTCCCCCGTACTCGACATGATAACTGTATTGTCATAAGTTTAGGTGAGAAATGTCTATATTTGTTAGTTGTATCAGTGCAAAAGGTGCTTCTAGTATCTGAATTGGAAGCAGGTGTTGATCTAGAGTGTGCAACAAAATGAAAACTGTCATCACAAGGACTTCAATGTTCATTGTACAATGTAGTTTTTTGTGAATGTATTTTTTTTAAAACTGTTTATTTTTTGTATCGTATTTATAAAAAACAACATTTATTGCGTGTTTTAGTGTTGTTTACTTGTTTCTGTATTTGTGTTTTAGAGCAAAAGTCTTGTTTTTTTCTGACGAATGCTTAAGTGCAGCCCCAAAAAAATATACTAATTGGCTTAAAATGTAAAAAGAAGGTTAAGAAATACTAATTTAAAAAAATACAATTGTTTAATTCTCAAGCTCGCATTATCATCGTATTCGTTATCTAATGCTTTTTTCATACGACGATATTAATTACTCGTTTCGCTCTCTGAAACTAGATTGCCAAACATGCTGTTCATACGATTCATTCTTGTTTCCTTTTGACATTTTTTTGTGTTGTTAGTGACATTTAATTTAAACTAGATAAAAAGAGTTATTAAAATATACAAATAAATTATTTAATACTTTTATTAATATTATTATTTTATAATTATCACTTTATATTATTAAACATCAATGTTTATTTTGGTTTTTTTTTTGAGAGCTAGTTCAGAAAAACTAACGATAACACTATGGAACATTTTTGGGATTATTGTCTGGGGGGTGAGAAATTCCAAGTCAGGGTGATGGTACTAGGTCAGTATAGTAAAACCCTTAAAGGGTTTGGCGTTCGTATGTGTCAGTTTTTTTTATGACCTTTTAAATTTTTTCCTTATCTTGATGTTTTTTTCGCTTAGTTGTAACATTTTGGCAAAAACGTAGTTTAACATAACTCGAGAACCACTTGTCCGATTTTGATGAAACAAATTTAGAAAAATTAAGAATTACAATTTCTCTAATCTGTTTCTATACCGTTTTCCTATATGTGCAACACTTTTGAAGTTAAAAATGAATGTATGAGGGAAAAGAGTATTTTTTGCCTAAAAATTTAAATATTTTTTTTTTTAAATTCATAAAAAATCCAAAATGGAAAAAAGTGCCAAAACTAATTACTTTCGCGTAAAGTCACAAAACTCATGAGCAAAAAAAAAGCCATAGATCATGAAAATCGATGCACGCGTTTCTCATTTATTCACAATTAGGTAAATGTATGAATTTCAAAAATTTGCTCCAGATATGCACAACATTATTTGGAGAAAACATTGACACTCACAAGCCGAATTCTCTCAAATTTTTCTACTGTACTAAAAGAGAAATATTGATGTGGCAACACTGGTTCTGTAAAGTTCACATAAAACATGCATTGTCATTATACTTCTTCTCTTTCTCACACTGGTTCTGTGATTTTTGTCATTCAACAAGTGCCGACGAACGCGAACAGTAAAAGTGATTTTTCTCCAGTTTTTTAAAAGTGAACAAAAGTGAACAAAAGAGAACAGAATATGGAACTGTGCAAGGCAGATATAAATTTGTAATTTTTAATTTTTCTAAATTTGTTTCATCAAAATCGGACAAGTGGTTCTCGAGTTATGTTAAACTACGTTTTTGCCAAAATGTTACAACTAAGCGAAAAAACATCAAGATAAGGAAAAAATTTAAAAGGTCATAAAAAAAACTGACACATACGAACGCCAAACCCTTTGAGGGTTTTACTATACTGACCTAGTACCATCACCCTGACTTGGAATTTCTCACCCCCCAGATTGGCTGTTGTACTGTGTAATTGTTATCAAAATTGGAGAGCATAGTACATTTTTCTAGTTTCGCAGAATGAAATGACCTGTTTTGCACTCAAAATTTTGTATGGTAAAACCTGTTGTTTCAATCATGTTTGGGGCGCGAAACAGGAATGGGAAAGCGAAACAAGAATATTGCTGTCCGTGTGAACATGGTATAATCGTTTAATTATACAAGTTTATATTTTTGTTGTCGGTAGTTTTCATACAAATATGTGCTCTACTCATACGATTGATTTTTATATGTTTTGAAAAATGCGGCATCTATATCAGATCTAGAAATGTTCGATTTGTTTGGTGGGTTCGGAAAAATCTTAATAGAATGTGATTTTTCTTAAAGATTAATTCATGTTTAATTCATTTGAATTGATTTTTTTCAACTATTTTATTTAAAATTTCTTATCAATTAGTTTTTATTACCATATTACCCCTGGCTTAATTTCATGCTATCGAATAATGTGAATGGCAAATACTAAAGAAGAAGAAATAAATAAAAACTAAGAATGAATTGGTTTTTAAATAAAATTTCAAAATTTGTTTTTGTGTTATATGTAAGTAAAACGAGTCACTTTTGCACTCGCATTCTAAAAACAGGCAGTTAGTTTCACATTTCATATTTTTTTTATGTTTTGGTAAAAAATTTGTGGATCTTGTTTAATACTTTACTCAAATACATTGAATTTACCTGGCGTTTACATTTGCCAGTACTGGCAAGACAGTAGCAACACATGCAAATCTTTTCACTAATACATGCACACTTTTCTAACTGTCTTGTCTATTGCCTTGCAAATTTAGCAGGCAGAAAATGGGACAGTGATTTGACATTTCCTAACAGAAATTTGAAGTTTTGTTCGCAAAAGAAAGACAAAATCAAAAAGTAAAAAAAAAAATTAATATATTCTGCTTTTAAGAACAATTTTGATTTTTAGTTGAACTGTTAATTTTTAATTTTTGATATTTTTTAATTAGGCTCGAGTTCATCAAATTTAATTTTCATTAAATTATTTTCACTGAAGGAAGGAATTTTACAACTTTGAATTTTTATTAAAATTTATTGATAATTATTCTTGGCTGAGCTGGGATTTGAACCCGGGTTGATCTTTACATGTTTCAAGAAACACCACTTTCTATCGTCAGAAGATCTTTGTGTTCTACCCACTGCACCACTGCGGTGCCTGTTAGCCAACAGTCAAACATCAATCTTTAACCAGTAGTACTGGTGGTTCGAAATTTGCTGTTATTATCACTTAAATTTCAAATTACATGTTGCCTCCTTTTTCCTCTGTTTTTTCGTATTCTTTCTGTCAAGACTTTGTCTTGAAAACCTGAATACATTTGTTTATTATGTTTTTTTGTCCACTTTCTTCGACATTTTTATTTGTACAAATTAAAGTACAAATGTAAACATTAGAGCTTGTGCCATAGCTATTTCTAAGAACAATTTTGATTTTTAGTTGAACTGTTAATTTTTAATTTTTGATATTCTTTAATTAGGCTCGAGTTCATCAAATTTAATTTTCATTAAATTATTTTCACTGAGGGAAGGAATTTTACAACTTGGAATTTTTATTAAAATTTATTGATAATTTTTCTTGGCTGCTTTTATTTGTTATGTTTTAGTTAAGTTTTGTATTTGATTACACAATATGTTATTTTAAATTTGTTTAATTCATACAAAACAAGTTTAGCTGGACTTGCACTTCAACATTTACGTTTGACACATTTTAAAAAGTGAACTGTCTTAACTACTGTCTGGACGCCTACGTCACGAAGACAGTTAGTAGTGTTTTTGGCAACTAATATGTATTTTCTCACTGTCTTGCCAGTACTGTCAAATTTAAACGCTGTGTTATAATTTCCATTTTTGACATTTAGCAATTAGTGCTGGGATACTAGCGATATTTTTAAAATATCGAAAACATCGATAAGGAAAAAATACCGATATCAATATTATTATTTAAAATACCGTTACGAGTTTTCGCCGCAAATTTACTTTTTATTTTGAAAATAAATAAATTCATACTTACAAACATTTTTAATATAGAACATAAGAATGTATTTCATTAACATAATTTTGTTACTAGCTATCATTTTTTGTTACGTTCAGAATTGCAATATGAAAAATATTTTTGTTTAACCATTTACTTATACACCTTTTTAAGTTGAAATTAAGTAAATCCACATTAATATTGAGAAAATACAAATTAATATTCAGAAAAACGAATTGATGTTGAGAAATTGATTAAAAGAAATCGAAATTGATTTTGACAAAATACATATTGATATTAAGAAAACCAAATTGATATTGAGAAAATACAATCAGTTTTTTGCTGCTTTTCAATTCGATTTTAATAAAAATTTAAATAATTTTACCATTTTTTAACAAGGTTTTGTTTAAATGTGCTAAATTCCAATTTCATACTATTGATAAACTGAAATTTATTCCTATGCGCATTTCGCTGGTTGCTTAGGCCAGATCGTAATTTTTTTTTGCCGATTTTCATGTCTTAAACGTCATTAGAAAGGTGTTGACCACCGCACACTGGTTCATATTTTGAGAAGGCGGCCAAAATTATTTTTTTTTTGTTCTCCGATTTTAAAATTTTTTTATTCATGTGAAAGTAAATACTAGTGAACCTCGGGAGCCAAAAAATTTCAACCCTATTTCAACTATTTCATTGAGAACAGGGTGGTCCGAAATGGACTTTCTCAATATTTGGTTATAGTTTTGAATTTCTGAGTCAATTTTTGAAGTTGAAATGCTCATAACTTTTTTGTTTTTTAAGATTTTTTGACAGAATAAGTTTTGTGTATTAGTTTATTTTATTAGCTATACGTGGTTTAAAGCATTAAACTGTGCGACCTCTTGAACTATAAAATTTTTTTTTTTTTTTAATGTCAAAATTTCCCGGAAATTTCCTACTTTATAGAGCATAAGTCCTGAGCGTCAAAATGCGTCAAAAAAAATCTATACTCTCTTGTAGTCCAGAATCTAACCTACATTTCTATACCCCATTGTACACACATCTGGATACGGCCTTGCGAACTACAGCAATTTCTGTGACCCAAGGTAAGATATTCGGTTCAAAAAACAAGTCCTGCAAGGAAACATTACTGAAATTAAAGAAGGTGAATCTTAAAGAATTTTCGACAAATAAAGCAGGCCACATAAATTATCTAGCACGTCAGGTTATCAATTAATTTGGAGAAGGTAAAGGTATTGCCATTGTTATGAACTTATTATGGGTGAACGGATGCTGCAAAACGAATAGGCGACATAAATAGACTAACACGTTAGATATTTGAGTAAGTTAAAAGGTTAAACATTAGTAAATAGCCGCAACATAAACTACATAGTTTAATTACCTGAGAATTGCAACTTAATTTAAAAAAATGGAAGAGCAGGTAAATGGTAAAAAAACTAGCACGCAGTTAAATTTTACGTGAAAATTATGATAAAGGATTCATTTCTGCATCAAATTCAACCAACGCAAAATAAGAAAACAAAAATTGTAATAATTGAAAAAATAGTGGAAGCGAGCCCTAAACGCACAAAGAGGATTTTAAAAAGTATGCCTACACCAACTGAAGAAATTAAATTTACTCCAGAAGCATTTGCACTATTTTTGGATTTAAAACTGACAAAAAATCAGTATACAGAACTGCGAAAGCGAACCAATGAAAAAAATTGTGGAATCTTTCTAGGATATCGAGATTTAGTTTTTGTCAAAAAAGAGTGCTTATCTTCACAAACGGCTATTAGTGTAACTTCAAGTTCAGCAGAAGTAAAATTGCAGGCTCTTCTCGAACACACTGCAGAACGATTATTAAATACACTTGATGCTGACTGTTTAAAAAACTTAAAAATTGCAGCATCACTTTATTTTCTAAATGGAGATGTGATGGAAGCTCTGGTCAGAAACAATACAAGCAATGTAATTCAGAAAAATCATCTGATGCTAACAAGAAGCTAAACAACTTCTGGAAAATGAAACCCAAAGCTATTTAGAAGAAATGTTTACTAATATTGTTTAATTTAAAATAGTTTATAGATTATAATTTGTTTTTGATTTAAGTATACATTTGTATTAATATATAAAAATAAAATACACATACATCTCAAACCAAAAATAAAAGTTGAATTACCTGAAATGTTATCGATAGCCAAGAATGCTATTTGGGAATTTTTCAAAATATTCCTTTTCAGTTTTATCCTTATAACAACTCGTCTTTCCCAAAATAGCCAACCTTTGGCCCCAAAAAATTTACAGGGAAAATCAAAATTCCGAACAGTTTGCAAGATATGAGCCTGAGAAAATGATCAGACACGGGTCTTTTATTACGTAGAGTTGTCGGTATATGGTTATTTTTCCATGACTTGAAAAATTACACACAGTGTTATTAAATTAACATGAACGGGTTAACTAACATTTTTTAAAGAACATAAAAAAAATATTATGGAAAAAATTTAAGTCCACATTTAACAAGGTATTGGCGAATTCAAATGAATTCGCTGAGTATCCTTGTCATTCACAAAATACCGAGCGATATGTAAGTTGTAAGGTGATCGTGTTTAGCAGTTGTTGCGAAAAATTCGCGAAAAGATATTTTGAATTTCAATCCTTTAAATTTTACTTGCATTTTGTTATTTATTAAATTTTAATACTTTTATATATTTTTCTCTTGTATTATGTAACAAACACCGGCTTAGCTAACTACACATTTCAATTAGTTTAAGAAAAGTAGTCCCAAGCTAAAAATTGCGATTTTATTTGTGGTGATTTTTCATTCCTTGGTATTGGGTCACTTTTCTTTTCACTTTAAATGCTAGAACACCACAAAGAAATAATGCAAAAAACAAAAAAGTTACCCTTAAATTGCATGTGGTTGTGTTTCATATAAAGTTTTGTGGCTATTCTTCATTTAGTAATTTGGGGTCATATTTCCTGGGGTCACATTCGCAACGCCTTTTTTCTACTGTAAAAAAATTGTGATTAAAAAATATCTTTTGCCAATTAAGAATATTGCTAGAGAAAATTACCCCATTACAAATTGATTTTTATTTACATTTTTTGTATTTAACAAAGTTTTGCTGAAAGAATATATTTTTTCTTTGCTGAAAGATTAGAGTTTTTAGCATTCGAACAAAAACTTTATTTATTTAAAAAAATTAGTGACAAAGAAGTTCCCCTCTGATTAAAAAAATATCTTTTTTAAAGCTTGTAGAAAATTTTCCGATGCCAAAGTCGGCATCTGTAGTGGTCGTGCGAAAAAACCATTTTTTTTTAATCAAAAACTTTTTTTACATACATTTTCAATTTGCATACAATTTTTTCATGTTGTTTGTTTAGCTGTTTTTGTTTAAGACACCGTATCCATTCACATCAGTTTTTAAGCTCAAACGTTTTTGTTGTCTCTCTGTATTTTATGTTTGCTATACGTTTGATAAACTAACCTAAATTATATTTTCTTGAAAAAAAAAAAAATAAAAAAGTTACACAGATACCCACCTTGAATATGTTCAAATGTATGTATGGGAACCTGTTTTGATTACCGGTGACCACCATTACGGATTTCTTGTTGGCTTTTTAGGTGTGTGTGTGCTGCAATAAACTCTATCCTTTATCTATTTAAAGTCCCTTTGGCCAACAAAAAAAAAAAAAAAAAAAAAATTTAAACTGTAAAAATTGGAAAAATAAACTACTCGCAAAATGAAAAATTTCACACATGATTTTCTCTTTAACCCTCAAATGTGGCCAGTGTTTTTGGTTTGGATTTGTATACCATATTGTGGTTTTACACCAGCAACTATTTTTGAATGAAAGTTGAAAAAACGATGAGTGATGATTGTCGTTTTGACATAAAATGCGATTTTTTCTTGTTGGTTTTAATCAAACTTTTATATGCATTTTGTGAAATGTGAAAAATGAAAAATTAATGACGAAATTTGAGCAATGAAAAGTTTTGGTACAACCAATTGGTCGCTTTGTTTAAATTAATTCTTAAGGCAGAGTTAGCCGAACTTCCACGTCCCCTAACGGAACGTCTGGTTCGTTTTGTTATTTGCAAACAATGTAAATGCTTACTGAATTTAAATGTCACGTTGACGGAACGTCTCGATCAGATTTTTATGCCGTTGTTACGTGACAGTTGTAAAGCAGTGATGGGCTGCTTGTATGTTTAATTGAATGTGGGTATTTTTGCTCTTTTTTTTTGGAAATTTTTTCAGTAAAGCTATGGAATTGAGACAAAACAACTTAAATTACAAAATATTTCCATATAAACAAATATATTTATGTTTAGATGTAAAAAATAAAAAAAATTTAAACACACATACAATGGAAATGGGAAACAAGTAAAAGGCTTTAAATAGTATCCAAACCTTGTTTGGTGCGTACACCACAATACAATATATGTATGCTAAAAATATATATGCTAAAATACAAATTTGTTTATTGTTTATTGATTGTTATTGATAAAAATCAAAAATGTTTTGATTGCCATCACTGTGTGTTTTGTTTTATGTATACTATTGCTTTTTGTTTATGTATGGGCAACACATATGACACATTTTTAAATGTTCTATAAGTGCACCAACGTGCTTACAGTACGGTGCGGTACATTACGGGTACAACAACGTTCGCCTAACTGGGCCTTTAAGCAAAGCATGCTTTTGTACAGGGTGGCGTATAAGTAACGTGATAATTTATTAAATAAATAAATAAAAAAAATAACTTTTTCCCTCCTGATTTCAAATAAATATATTAAATAAATAACTGTTTCCCTTTTGATTCCAAATTTAGATAATAGTTTAAAATTATGATCACACAATTTTTTTCAAGATGAATCATTTGAAATGGTGCCAATTCTCTGCATCTTTTCTATAACTTTTTAATTTTTGATCAAAGCACTTTAGCTTCTTCGTGTATATGGGCCTTAAAGTGTTAAATGCAAAAAATCAGGAGTTCTTATATCGGGCGAACGCAGTTCAAACCAAAAACGCTGTTGTATTTTATAGCAAAAAATGTATAGCAGTAGAGCAACCGTCTCTATCTTGAAATATTTTCCGCAAACATTTGTACATTGAGAAATGGAAAAGACGAATGGAAAAGTGTCTTTGTTTCTGGTACAACAATTTTTTGTGATTTTTTTTTATTAAGAGGAAGAAGACGAAAGAGAGAAGGCATACAAAATAACAAAATAATTATAACTCAATTTGGGATACCCTTAAATGCTGCAAAACAAAAGTTTCATTGTTTAAACACGAATGCAGTCTCACAACAGAAATGAAGAAAGTTTCTGCTGCAAATGTTTTTAAATATGTGACTTCCTTTCGTATTAAAACCAATGAACAATTAAATGACATTCACATTATCCGCAACTTGTTTGACGTCTTCAAATCAAGTATTGTCAAATGATCCGGATTGCAGTTATTCCACACTATACTGAGCGTCTAAGCGGATGCTGGAATGGGTATCCTGTATTCGGCAATTCTGCCTATTCACGTGATCATAAGCTATAAGCGCTCGAAAATACCGAACATTGATTTGTTCTTTTAGGGTGTTATCCAAATCTTTTCATAATAATGATTACATATTTTAAATGTCATTTTAATTAGAAATATTTAATATTTGAGGGAAAAGACAAAGCCAGAAATTGGTCTCCTACCAACATAAGGTTTATTAACAGAAAATTATTGCTTATTTTCGATAATTGTAACTTGTAAGCAGGGTTACCGTTCGATGACTAAAGTCGCATTTTTTATAGAGGCCTGCGACTTTTTCTGAGACTTTTTTTTTATCACCGACTTTTGCGACTTTTTTTAATTTAATTTAATTTGCAGTAAATTAAAAATTTTCTTATTATTTTTATAAAAAAAAAAATCAATCGGAAATAATAATTACAGCAAATTTCGAACCACCGGTACCACTGGTTAAAGATTGATGTTTGACTGTTGGCTGGCAGGCACCGCAGTGGTGCAGAGGTTAGAACTCAAAGAATTCTGATGAAAGAATGTGGTGATTCTTGAAACATGTAAATTCCACCCAGGTTCGAGCCCCAGCTCAGCCAAGAAAATTATTAATAACAATTTTAATAAAAAATTTCATGTTGTAAAATTCCCTCCTTCAGTAAAAATAATTTAGTGAAAATTTAATTTAATGAACTCAAACCTAACTAAAAAATATCAAAATTTAAAAAAAAAACGGGGAAAAAACGTCGTCAAAATTAAATTGAGAGACAAAAAATTTGTTGAAAATTTCTGATGGCAAAGTTTTAATTAGCAAAATTATTCAATAACCTGTTTCATGTTTTTGTTTACAAAACAAAAATAATTTTCATAATTTTTTAAAAACATAAATAGGTATTTATTTTTCGAAAATTAAAGATTTTTTAAGAAATAATATCGTATCTTACTGCTGAATAGTGGCGATATGCCTAACTTGTTAGTTTTTGCTGTTAAGTCCTCATCCATATTATGAAACATTTGCTGCAAAAACTTTTTTCAATTCTCTTTTGAAACTGCATTCGTGTCCATATAATAAAAATTTTGTTTAACAGCATTGAGTCATTTTCTATGCCTTCTCTCTTTCTTTCAATAACAAACTTACAAAAACTGCTTGTACATGAAGCAAATTGCACTTTTCCATTCGTCTTTCTCCTTTCATCAACAAACTCAAATGCTTCGAAGAAAATGTTTCATAATATGGATTGGGACTAAAGCGTTCATTTACTTTTTTATTTTTTTAAGTAATTGGGAGAAACATTATTTTAATTTTAAATTTATTCTCTCGTTTATTCATATTAACAAAACTCTAATAGACTTCGATAAATAATTTTGTGTTTCTAAAATGTTTTGTTTATTTTTATAAGATTTTATAGTGCTTGAAATTTTGCTAAGCCCTCTGGGGCTTAAATTTCTTTAGCATGCATAGATACATTTTCTTTCAAACTTTTATTTTTTCTTTTTCAGCTTTTAAGTAAAATTTTATTACGAATAGCAGATATAAAATATGCAACTCCAAAATAAACACAAATCTCTAAAAGGAACATACAGGTACAGGTACAGATAAGACGTAAACAATTATAAAAAAAAGAATGTAAAGAACCTAACGTACTAGTATATCAAACAGCTGAAACAGCATATTTTCACAGCACAAACAAATAACTTTAAAATTGTTTACATTTATCCACTACTGCATAAAGAAACAAATTAGAAAGTAGTAAAGTCGGTCAAACCCGACAATGTGATACCCTATCCTATTTGGGATCTATGGACCCGGCTAAACATAATTATGTTATCAACAATAAATTTCAGTGTATTTATCAAATATCGAAAATTAGGAATTTAGCACGTCATACAGAAATCTTAATAATAATTATGTTACTACTTTAAGAAACTCTTTGTGCCTAAAATTATATAGATATGTATATGAGATTTTTTCGTCTTAAAGTGATATTACACTGAAAGAAAAATGCTTCATATATTTAATGAATCGTTTTCATAAAAAAAATTTCACTGGTTAAATGAAAATTTTCATTGTCCAAATGGAATTTCGTAGTTATAATGAAGTATTTTCGTTAAAATCGATTCATTGGATTTCGTAATTACGTTAAAAATTTTCATTGGATATATGAAAACTAAAGTTTGTCCAAGTTAAACAAAAAATTTTAATTGGGAACATAAAAAACAATAAACAAACATAACTATATTCATAAATTAATACAAAATTATAGTTTCCTTAAATATATGTTTAATTGTTAATTAAAAAATGTAAGATTGAATTATTTCATATATCTAAGGTAATATGCCATTAAATTTATGAAATCCAAAATTTTTTTTATAAAAGCAACATATTTCAATAATTGAAAGAAAAAAATTATTTTTAACATTCAAATAACTCTATAGTCTCAATAATTAAAAGTATAAAAATATTTCCAAAAAAGCATGCCTTCATAAATAAAATGTTCATTATGACAATGACAAATGTCATTATAGTAATGAAACAAAAACTTTCAATCCATAAATACTTATGTTTTTAGTTTTCTTTAATATGTACATACCTAAATACATATGGTATGTACTAAGTAATGAACAAATAAATGTTCTCCTTTAAAAAAACCCACCGTTATTTTAAACTGTTTTCAACCAAATGATGTATGTATACGAAAAAGCTTGTTCTTTCTTTATGTGGTCTTTTTTTATAATGCGTTAGCAAAAAAATCAACGTTGTTATTGTTGTTATGTTATGACAATTTAATCTCATATTTACGCTCTTAATTGAGTAATGGCAAAAAACATAGTCTATCAGCGCCGAGGTTTACGGGATCGATTCCCGCCAGCGACTATGGTTAAAAAAAAAAGTTGAATAAGAACAACTTTGATAAAAAAAAAAAAAAATTAAAAAAAGTTTTTTTTTACTATTTTGAAAGTATTCATCTAATGAATAACATTCATAGATCTAATGTAATGTTTCATTAAATACATTTTAATGAAACAGGTTTCATTGATCTAACGAAGCGCTGCATAGGTTCCTTTTTAATGCAATTTTTCATGGGATTAATGTCAAAATTCATTGGTATTCTGAAGAAAATTCTTTCAGTGTAGGAAGGGCGTTTATATAGAACTTATGTGATAACAGAGTAGCCATAGTAAAAGTTTTTGTCCCCAATTTTTATGTTTATACCAACAAGGAAGTTATAAGGAAGCTATTTTCGGAAATGGAATTTAAAAGGGAACTATGGTAAAAAATGGACCGATACCAGTAAAATTTGGTGAAATGCTTAAGATGCCAACGAAATAGGTTTGGACCAAATTTATTCTAAAGGCCAACATAATAAGATGGTTTATGTACACAAAGACTCTATTCCGGTAAGACGTTTGTATTGGGGCAATGTTAAAATAATGAATCGATTCTCACCGTTTCTCATAGGCCTGGTCCTTATGACAATTATAATATGCATACCGAATTTAATTAATTATTTTTTAAATTGCGATCTGTACTTTGCTGTTATACTTGTAACCAGTGTTGAAAAATTCAGTACTTTAGTACTGTTTTCAGTTATTTTTCATGTTAAAAATCGAATTGTTTTTAGTACTTTTTTATACTTTGCGCTTTTTAACTGTGATGTTTAACTCTTTAACTCTGGTAATCATGATTTTTGTTGCAAAATTAATGTTGTTGTGCATTTAAAAAACTACCGACGTTAAAGCGAGGATTCCAGGATTCATATTTTGCTTTCCTGAATGGAATAAATGTTCTTACAAGAGGCAAAAAGGGATGGATTGTATAATATGATAGCGGAAAGTTTAAATGAAAACCATTTACCTTTAAATGAAATTTTTTGCGGAACTCAATTTGAGACATTTATAGAAACATGCAAAGTTAACAAGGAAATTGTTTATAAATTGAAAGAAACTACAAAATCATTTTATTTGAGATTTTGCGAAACATTCAAAACTTAATTTTGGTTTGAAAATAAAACCTTGAAAAGGATAAGCAGCTTCACTACAGAAAATATTGTTTCTGGGAAAGCCAATAGCATAATTCCATTGTTATTAATGTTATTTACAAACGAGAAAGAAAACTATGAAGATAGCAATTCTAAATTCCGTCTAGTAGCGGATCGGTCAGAAATTAAGCATTTTACAACTAAAAATATTTCGATTTCTTGGAAAAATATAGCCAAAATTAGGGAATGGTAAATGGATTCCAAAATCGATTTTCGATTTTTCGATCGACTTTTTTATTTCTGTTTTTGAAATCGATTAATCGAACATCAAAATCAATTTTAAAATCGATTTCAAAGTCGTTTAGGATTAATTTGGAAACTTATTCCTTATATCACAAAGGGGGATACACCAGCATTTTTTTTGGCAAACTAGGTACTACTAGAGAAATTGAACTAAGACTTTTACAGTGGGTAGATATGACTACTATTTATAATTTTCCTGCAAAAAGTGCAAATGTGTAAATTTTAAGATGGCTTTTAAATGAACAAGTGTTATATGTATGTACATTTCACATATTCAAATTTTGTTCTTGTGTAGTCAGTCAGGCCTGTCCCATAAATCAATTCCACACAATTCACATAAAACGAAATCACTTTTAATCGAAATTGATTTTTCTGACAAGCCTAAATGTACGGATAGTATTTAAAAGGATTTTGACAATATTTCCTGATCGGTGGCGACTGTTTCTTTGCTAAGTTACTATAAGTTAGTTTTAGACAGCAAAAACGTTTGCATGTCGGAAAGATGCAGATTTATTTCCTTGTAATTTTGTATTTGTTAGTATAAATTACATACTTTTTGTTTTTCACTTTGCTTACAACTAGATTTAAATATCGCTCACACACTGGTCTGTTTTAATATTAACGTATTTCCACAGGAATGCCATGGTTTAATTCACCCGTTGTGTGCTTTAATATGTTGATTTTCACAAAGCCGACTTTCAGTGCTTGGTTTGGACTGTTTTGTTCACGGTATCAACCTATATTAAAGTTGAAAGTATACCAAGGGTACTAATAGGTAAATACGTAAAACTTTAAACTTGGAAAACTGCGCACACATACCACCTACACACCACAAAAAAAATCTTAAGATGTATTGTGCATGCTCATAATTTATCCATTTCCTTAAGATTAAAATTAAAAATTGCAAAATTTTGATTTTAATAAAAAAATCGATTTTAAAAGCCCAATAATCGATTTCAGTATAAAATCGCATACGTAAATTCGATTGCAAAAAATCGATTTTTTTTACCACAAAATTTGGAATCGAAATCGATTAACCATTTCCTAGCCAAAATTATGAACGAAATGGATGAACTAATGTTTGCTGACGTTTCACGTATTGCTTTTGGAATTTAATCGAAACCTCATTCCTCAGCATCAGTTTGTAACGAACCCCCTAATATAGTCAATAATGAAAAGACATTACGACTTATTGATCATGCCCCGATACTGTTACAGATACGAACCAATTTCGGGAGTTTCAAAGTGTAGATGGGAAAGGACTACGGGAGCCATTGAGTTGCTAGCAACAGTCGGATTGGGGGTAGTTCGGTCCTTCCTTATCTCACTGCAGGTTACCATTACATTCATTATAAAAGATTCCCCTTTTTTCTAGGAAATATCAGTAAGTTGGTAGTGGTCGGTAATAACTAGATTATATATACATATATATCCTTTATTTATCTAAATATAAATAGAAATACATTTCTTAACACCGTAAATACTTAAATAAAGTTCAGTGTGAACATAGGGCGTCAACAAATTCTCTCCATCTGATTCTATCTCTGGCAATTGTTTTTGTTTGATTCCAGGGTACTCGAGCAAGTAAACATTCTTGTTTAAGGCTACGAACCCAGGTGTTACGGGGCCTACCTTGGCGGCGTTGTCCTTGGGGGTTCCAGTCGAGGGCTGTTCTTGCAATTTCTGTTTGTGGTCTTCGCAATATGTGGCCTATCCACGTCCACTTCCGTTTACGAATATCAATGTGTACTGGCAAGGAGTTTGCTCTTTGGAGCAGAGCTTCATTTGAAATACGATCTGGCCAGTGGATGTTAAAGATCTGTCTTATACATTTGTTGATGAAAGTTTGAATTTTTCTAGTGGTAGCTTGCGTTAAGCTCCATGTGGTGCAGCCGTAAAGTAATACTGACTTCACACTGCAGTTAAAAATGCGGATTTTGGTTTTCCGAGAAATATTATTATTATTTCTTTGCCAAATTTAACTAGATTATTATTATTTAAAATGTCATGCCCCAAATCTAGTCATATTGAGTTAGGCATAAAACATGTAAAAACTTACCGCATCATCCGCTCCGATGAAGGCCACCAAACGAAATAAATTGATGTGGATGTGCTGGATTTTAGATGTTCTTAAAATCAAACTTGCATTTTATCGTTGCCAATAGTGTTAGTATGAATATAAAATAACTAATAGGTAGGTATGTAATATTGATTAGGGTTTCCCTATATAAAATTCTTTTGTTGAATTATACGATTCATTGGGTTAAATCAATGGTTTTTTTTACTTTTTAAATGTTTTTTATGCTATAGTATTATTACCAAAAGATAAGGGAATGTTAATTTTAGCTAAATTTTGTTTTTTCTTTTTACCCACTTATAACTACAATTCGAGTCGGAAAGAACCCAACCAATTGTAGAGGGATGTAAGAAAAGATAAACTCACTGTTTATTGTTGGTGTTTTGTTTAGGCTTTGATATTGTTACTTACAAGTAGGACTTTGAGTGTTTAAAATTCTTATTCGCTTTAGGGTTTTATTTGTATAATATTTTTAGCTTTTCTAAAATCTTAGGAAAAGGTTTCCTGATGAGCTGGCCTGAGCAACCAGTGAAATGCGCATAGAAGCCAGCTTTCCCTCAACAATAAATTTCAGTGTATTTATCAAATATGGAAAATTGGGAACTTAGCACGTCATACGGAAATCGTATTAATGATAAATTTTGTATTCCCGTAAATAACTTTGATAATTAAAATTTTTTTACGATGTAGGAGTAAATTTTAATACGTATGTTAGGAAAATTAGCATTGTAAGTATTAATTTGGTTTTAAAGATTAACAACTATTTGCTAAGATGGTTTTGTTTGTTTTAGAGGTAAATTTAGCTTAAGGTATTTCAAAGTGTATTTGAACAGGGTATTTTTTTTACTAGTATAGGCTTACTTTTTGTTTTACTTTTTAAATATTGTTAGATGGTATACACGCAGATATATACTGCTAAATTTAACTTAACTTTTCCGGTAACTAGTTTTACTTTCCTATTAATTTAGTTTTTAGGGAAAATTAATTTAAATGTTTCTAAAATTTTTGGCAAAACGACATAAACATGTTTGGTCAATTTAACTGCACTCCATGGTAAAATTAGCAAGGATATCAGGACTGTTATGCGGTTTATTTGAGTTGAAAACCGCGTTGAATACCCTGAGGTTTCACTGAATCTCTTTGCTGGCGATTTTATGGCGCGGATTTTGTGTTATGTCATATCAACAGTATTATTTCAGGCACTGCTAAATATTAAGTTAGGTTGAGGTATATCCCACCAGGCCCTGGCCTGAATGAGGTTAGGTTACCCAGCTGTGGAAAATCGTAGGCACCCGTCCCAGGTAGGGTTTGAGGTAAGATAATCCAGGACCTGGTTACAATCTGTCCTTGGTCCCAAATACAATTGCAGGCTAGGTAACACTGGATTTAATCACACGTGTCACGAAATACGTGAAAATTGTTGGAAATTTCTGATTAAGACACGATATTAATAACACTCTTTATATAAAAATTCATATTGTAATTTATTACCTGTTTTCTGAGCAAAGGTTGAATATTAGGTTCACTTGAATAATTGAGTATCTTTTCTGAAACGCTATTTCTTTCTTCTTTCCTGGCAATGGATAGGTTAATATGTAATATAATTCCATATACCTCCTTTTTTTGAAATGTAATCTTATCACCACGAGAGGTAAAATAAATGGCGCATTTAGATTTCCAAGCCAAGTCGATAGTGTAGAAGTTTTTTTTCCTTTTTTTTCCAGAAAAACTACCAAAGCAAACCCAGAGATGTAAAATTATCGTCTTTATTCTCAACTCTAGCACCGTTTACATTCCCGCTAACAGGGATGGTAGTTGCTAATTAATATTTATTAGAAGATATGTCATAATTATAACGTTTGTGATTCTATTTTCTTTCGATTTTTCTTAAATTTACCTGACAGCACTGATTATGAAATTGTGTGTTTGATCTGTTGTGTTGGAACGGTAAAAAAAATGAGCTGAATGAGTTGAATTTATTTAAATATTAAAAGTATTTTCCTTAAATTATAAATCAAACGTCGCACTCATATTTATTGCTCTCGTGAGTATGAGTGAATCAGAGTAGTTGATGTTAAATTATGTCTACGCACTTATACATACATTTTAATGAGTCAGTATAAGTAGCGAAAAATCGACTCATTGCTGATCTCTGATTGCTATCGTTCTAAATTTGACAATTTGGCCTCATCGCTAAAAAATGATTTTTTGATAAAATTTTATTATTTGCTCGTATTGTTGAGCGCTATAAATGTCCGTGGTGATTTAGTAAAATAGAGTCAATAATTGACAGTTTATTCGATAGATATGGTCGCTATGAACAAATAAATCATTATGAATCGCTTATAAATCTTGAACTGTGAAACTAATTTGTACTACCAATAAAATAAATTTCTTTTACAAAAAAAAAAAAAAAAAAAAAAAAAAATTACATAAAAATTACCTTAAAAAGAAAGTAAAAAAATTAAAATAATCAAGAAATCCTTTCATATGCAAACTAATATCTTAAGCAAGACCAAAAAGAAATCTTTAAGCATGTAATCACCATTGCCTTCCAGGGCCCAGACAAAGAGAGAATTGTTACGATTGTTATTGCAAATAATCCTTAAATTGTCTTGAAATACTTGATGAAAATATAAAATTTCGCCCACATCATTATTTTTATTATATTCCTCCTCTGCACCTAATTTTTGCCTTTTCCTTTACATATTTATATTTTTTTCCTTTTTACTTTTTTTTATTTGTTTATATCACTTTTATCACTCCATTAGTTAAACATAATGTGTGTTTCTCTGTATGTGTGGTTTATGCATACGATTAAGACTGTTTACCCAGAAAAAGGGAGAAGTGAGAGATCCGGCTTAAATTGTTGAATGTTGTGTTGCGGGGTTTTTGGAAAGCAACTCTTTTACTTTGTTGTATATGCTTCCCTTTTTTTTACTTTGTATTAGCACTTTATGATAATTTGTTGCTGGAGTAAAACATATAAAACGAGAAATTTAATAATGATGAGCAACGATAAGAAGAACATCTTTATTTCCGCTTATTTAATGACATCGTCAATCAGCAATAGAAACAGTGGTGGATGATGTGAAAAAACGCCTGCAAACAAATAATTTTTAAATCAAGACGCTTTGTGCTTAAAAAAATTTATATTTTTTTAACCTTTTTAGGGGATATAATCCACGTCACACCGATCGGCTGGGGAGGGTGAGCCAATATACGAAACAAAACCCATTTTTAACATCTTTAACGAAAGTAAAACGTATTCCTGCCAGACTGTTTCAAATCGATCAAAACAAGCGGAAAGTTGTGTGCTTTTTCTATCCAGTTAAGGTTATGAACCAAAAGGAAGTGTCCTAGGATCTTATTTAAAATAATACTCATGGGGTTGTGGCAGTTTAACTCTATTATATAAGGCCGTTATAGTAGTCACCCACATTAATCTTATACATAGAACCGTAACTCTATAGTCTAGATAATGAAATTAAGTTAAAAAAAGAAGCCTTTACAAACTATGGTCTGCCTCAGCTATACCACAGCATCTGGTATGTTCCCTAAAAACTCACGCAATTTAAGCCATAATTTAAAAAGCCAAAGGGCAGGCCTTTAAATAGCAATGCTGCTTCTTATTTTTATTTCTTAAGATCTAATCCATTGGAAATTTTAACCACATCGTCATGGATTTGTTTGGCTTTTTGTAATCTGGTTACATGTACCATGATAAAGCTATATAAAGCTTATGATTATGTACTTTTCCAGAAATTGATGGTAAATCAATACTGCAGTCGTATTCTGCAATTAGCTTAGTTAAAATTTAATCTCGATCGCTAAAATGTCCTAGAGAAAACAAAATTTTAACATTTCAGCGATGACACTAAAGGCTAAAATTGCGGCGAATCGACATGCTGGAGATTAGAACAGCAGCCGTATTGTATAATTCACTGAAGCTAAATCTCTATCGCTTAAAATCTATAAAGTTGATTTAGCGATTTTTGGTTTCGAATGTAATTCTGTTACGTGCATTGCTAACTTTGGCAATTCCTATAAAAATTTAATTAGCCGCAATTCTAGCTTTTAATGTCATCACTAAAACTTTTAAATTTTGTATTCTCTAAGCCATTTAAGCGAACGAGATTTAGCTTTAGATAAGCGAATTAAAAATTTGGCTGCAGGTTATAACAATAAGGATTTATGGCCTTATGCATATTCCACATAACGTTTTGTAAAAACACATTTTTAGTTAATGCATTAAAACTAGTTCAGTTTTACTGGGTCTTATGGTGAATCCCAGTTTGAAAGTTTATTGAAAAATTTCCATTTGTAACAATCTTAAGAAAGCAACAAATCTTCGTACAGACGGTGGTCAAATCTTACAATGTTGTCAAAAAATAGCAACTGTATGAACATTGTAAGCTCATTTTCATTTGGCAGATATATTAAATTAATACATCTGATAATGGCACCATTGCCAGAAAAATGACAACATTGTAAGATCTGACCACCGTCCGTACGAAGCTTAAGCCTTCAGTTATATTATAAAAGAAACAGGTTTAAGATACAGGTTATAGAAAGTAATTTTTTGAATGTTTACTGGGTAACGGATTGATGTTAATCTTTAGCAACTGGCCTTTGACAGCGTTTTAGCGTATGGAAAATTTCATCTAAAGACTTAAAAATGTCCACTTGACAGACGAATTAGATTTAGCTTGTCAATATATTTATTTGAAAATAATAATCTGAACGCACGAACACTATAACATTCTTTTGTATTTGACATTGAAAGGAAAGAAGCATTTAACTCTTTCTTGGGTGTCTACACATTACTCAAGCTCAGGCTGTGTAAATACTGGACATCTCATAATAAGATGCCAAAACCTTTTTATTTCTTAAGCTTATTTGGCTACCAGTATCCCCGTTCTCTTACTTTGGAGAGAACTTCTCGCATCGAGAAGATGTGAAACAAAATATTCCATGGTTTCTCTAAAAATGTGAGAAAAAAGTGTGCCTGTAACTCAAGTCGAAAACTATCAAAATATATTACGTCTTTAAGTTATAAATACCATAAGGATTCCACTCGAAGCCGATGTAGAATTGCAGACGTGGAGAGCGTCAATCACACAATTCGTTGACGGTGACAAAAATTTAAAATTGAAAAATTTATTAAAATTAAAAATTACAACCATCGACTATACCAAATAATGTAATGTAATGTTTGTTTTTGACAAAATGGCTTTAAAAACATTCGTATATTTTTAAAAAAACAAGTTAGAGTGCTATATTCGGCTGTGCCGAGTCTTTGATACCCTCCACCGACAGTTCGAATGTTTAAGGAGTAATATCTGTATGATGTCTTTTTATTATTATTATCTTAAACTGTGACGATTTGTTATTAATTATGGTTTTAGGAGACTAAACTGTTTTCCGGGAGTAGGGCATATATGGGGCCTAGGGTAAATTATGTACCGATCTTCACGAAATTTCACAGTATCATTTATAGTCCTATAAAATTGTGACGAGCCAAAATTTGTTATGATTGCATTATTTTTTATTTGTTTATTTCTTTTGAGTTTTTCGAAAGTGAGCGTGTTTTCAACAGACGGACAGACGGACAGACAGACGGACATGGCTAAATCGACTTAGAATTACTCAAGCAGCCAGAATATATATACTTTATGGGCTCTAAGATGAATAATAAAAAAGTTTCATACGGAATGACAAACTTAGTATACCCTCCTCACAACTAATTGTTGTGGAGGGTATAAAAAGGTTAAAAACAAAATAATTAAACAATGAAAAAATCTGCCAGAAACAAAATACTTACCTCGTCAGTGTTTTTTTCAATGCATTTTGCATTTTTGCTTTAAGTTAAGTGAGAAAAACAGTTGTTTGTTTCAATTTATGGCATTTTTGCTTCATTTCTCACATTTCAAACGAAAAGTTTCTCGATGCGGGAGTTACAGAACATGGTCACAGGTCAATGAAGTATTTTGGAAAATATAGAAGAGATGTTGTCCTAGATATGTCATGCTTAGATACATTTTTAGGCAGTAGAATGTATTGTCTGGTATCATTTCATTATCGCATTAAATCGTACCATGTAAACCAGCTTGTTTTAATTGGCCTTACCTAACATATATCGGCGATTTGGTCCCGTTAATAGAAAATATCAAAAACAATTACTCAATTTTAGTAATGCAGAAAAGTTGGCAAAAGTATTTTGTTTAACACGAAATCGATTTAAAAACTAACCAAACATTTTTCTTTTACTTATTTGATTCAAGTCAACTTCACTATAATTCCCACTGTGTTTCAACATAATACCTGAACTGGCAATAATCTAAAGGTTGTCATTGTTCACTATGAAAAATTTACGTTGTATGAAAGCTGAATTATCAGCTTTTATGTTATTTATTATTTTTTTTATACTTTTTTTTTATTATTTAACCCACTCTCAAGCAGTGTTCGAAAATAAACCTTAAATATCGTTCCTTAGTGTTCGGTTCGGTAGATTTGTTGAATACACAAACGCTATTAGTGTTTGTGTAGTAAATCATTAAAAAAAAACGTTTCTCTGTTTATGATCTTCGAGCACAAAAATAATACTGTACACTCACAATATTATTACAGTAACGGACTGTAGTTTATTTAAGAAATATTCCGTTCAGTCATTTTTAAATAAATAAACATTTAAAATTCCAAGCAAATTTATTTTTAACTGATTCTAACAGTTATTCAAAAATCTAAGTGCATATTAATACGGATTTTCAGTTGCAGTTAATATTGTCCGTTGATTGAGTTAAATTCTTCTTTATGTTAAAGTAAATAAAAATGTAATTTAAAGCAACGAAAAGTTCATTTAATTTTTACTGTCAAAAATTCAACCGCGAATTCCGTAAAAACAAATCAATATTCAGTTATCTTATATAAATTAATTGTCAAAAAATTAACTACATATTCCGTAAAAACAAATAAATATGCAGTTATTTTATAAAATTTTACTGTCAAAAATTCAACACCATATTCGGTAAAAACAATTAAATATTCAGTTATTTTATATAATTTTACTACCAAAAATTAATTTTTACTTATCTATAAAAAATGAATTGCTTGTTTTGTGTAAGCAATTCCCATTTTCTATTTGTTAAAATAATTTAGTTAAATACATCAAATTTTAAAAGTAAAATAATTGCGAAGCCATATCGATCATGCTGCTGGTGTCTTATAATTGAGAGTTCTTCTGTAAACAACGTGGTCAGTACAACATAAGTAAAACAAACGTGTGTAACTGGGTAAGTAAGTAAAAATATTCTCCCTCTCTCGCTTATAAGAAAAACAAGCGGACAGGTGTCTGTCTGGTATTTTTTAGAAATTCGGCTCTTTTGTGGAGTAAACGAAAATTTAATAAAATAACTGAATATTTAATTGTTTTTACTGAATATGGGGTCAATTTTTTGACAGTAAAATTTTAATAAATAACTGAATATTAAATCGTTTTTACTGAATATGGTGTTGAATTTTTGACAGTAAAATTTTACATAATAACTGAATATTTATTTGATTTTACGGAATATGGTGTTGAATTTTTGACAGTTAAAATTAAATGAACTTTTTGTTAAAAATAAATGAAAAATAGGTAGACCGGTTTTTAATTGAACTTTCATTTATTTTATATTACAATTTCAGTTAATTTTACGTACAGAATATTGTCAGTGTACACATCGAACTCAACAAAAAGATGAAAACATTTAATTGCGTTGTTTTTTTCTTAAAAAACAACTTACTTTATTGTGTTCGGCTCTGCACATTAATGTTCGATCGTTTCGGTTGTTCTTATCACCCTATTATTACATATTATGAGTACACATATAGAAAGTTATCATGTTATGGGTATTAAATATCATGAAATGGTTGTGAGTAATATAATATGTTTTTCAAAGTTATAATTATTTAGTTGTTAGAAAAATAATAATTTTTCAGTCAGCAATACTCAAATTTATAATTGCGATAAACATTAATATGTTTACAGTAACTATAACATTGCTGGTGTTCAATAAAAATAACAACTTTTGTGTACGAAAACAACATATTCTAAGCATAAACATAGAGTAGTTGCCGTTACCATGCCCAACCATATTTTTTCTCTGTGAGAAGGCATGTCTTTTGGCGATAGCTCTTTTTAAAGGCCAATCTTCTATTGGATTAACCAAAATATGGGACGGGGATACAAGCCGAGTTTGATCAGTTCAAAAAAGATTAAGTGTTAATGTCATAGGATCATGGTAATGGATTTAACGACGAACTGTGATGTATCGCAGGATGTAATTAAGTCGATCTACTGGGGTTCTTTTGGAAAAAGGACGGTTATTTTTGATGAGGGGATTGTGGGGCTAGTTTTGTTCTTTCTTTTTGTCTACTTAATATCTTAAATCGATCTGTCAATTCTTTTCTTGTTTACTTCCCTCTGAGTAGAGGTGTGCCCTTGGGCGCATAACCCTTTTAAACCTAATCTAACACGGTTACCACTTGTAGAGAAGACGTTAAGGGCATAATAAACCACACAAATGGCTTGGCAAACATGTCAAAATTTTACGTTTGTACAAATATTTTGTGTTGTTAATTGGAGTGTTTGCTGTTTGTACAAACATTTGAAGCAATGTTTGTAGAAATATTCAAACTTTTTAATATTTGGCAGACATGTTGGATTTTTGTCAAACTTTTTGTGGCGTCTAACGTTAAATGTATTCATTTCATCGAAAACTTTGCAGAGTGAAGACGCTAAAAAAGAAGCATTAAATAATTTTAAATAGTAAACTCAATTTTTTGAGCAGTATTGCTTGCAACAAAACAGCTCGTTGTTTAAATCGCTTTTTACTTTTAAATCTATGCCTCTATATTTTATATTTTTTCTCCTTTTAAAGCAAAAAGCAACAAAATTGCCGCAGCACTATCGGCGTCTGCATTTATTGAAAACAAAAATAATAAAAAAATAATGTTTGTACGGAGTATATTTGCGTTGTTTGTTGGCAAACACCAAACGGAAACAATGTGTGTGTTTGCCAAGCATTTTGTGTGGTTTATTATGATGCCCTTTAGTTAGCAATAAAGATTATGACAATTGACCCATACATTAAATTTTTGTACTTATTCTTCAAGTGACAGCCCTTAAACGGCCCACGTTTTTAAATTGCATTCTCTGAGCTATATGGCAGATTTATGGGATACATGAATGATATGCGATATAGTATTGTAAAGTAGTTTTTCATCCTGCCTGACAGGTACAGGTTTAACATCTAGTATGTTCTTTATTCTTCTTAAGCCCTTTCTTGCCCTAAAAAAAAAAAAAATCCATTCTTTTTAGCATTCTAAAAACTTGCAAATTAAATTATAGTTCTATTCTAATCTCCGAACAACTATTGTTCTTTTCTCGCTGCAATAACAAGGAATTTGCTCAAAAATGAAAAGTGTTTTAACAAAAACTTAAGAACCTTTAAACACATTTGTATGTCTATATCGCTCTTTACCTTAACAAGATTTTTTTTTTTTGTTCATACCGATGTTTTGGCAAATCTGAAGCTGTTGCTCTTGCCAGTATGTAATGGGAAAGCTGTTAAATGGTAACTTTACTCCAAGGTGTTTTAAGTGTGTTGATTATTCACTGAGAAGTGCTTGAAAATAAAGTGGAGTTTAGAGAGGTAAATTTACTTGAATTGGTTTTTTTCTTCTGATTTCTTATTCTTTTTTTCGTACTTTTCCCTTTTTTTTCATATTGCTGATACGTACTTATGTCCTATTCAAAACAATCATAAGCAATGTCGAAAGCACAGACTAAAAAACAAATAGCAACTTATTTCACATGGCTGTCTTTTGCATGTGTATGAGTCTGTTCTTCTACTGTAACAAGCAATTATTTTTTCTTGCGTGTGTCTATGTGTGAGACTTTTAAGTACTTTTGTTACCAATATACTTTTTTAACATTTCTGCTTTTTTTCTTCTTTTTTTAAGAAATTGAAAAAGAAAATGCTTAAAAAATCGTTTTACTGATTATTTTGTAGATGTCCTAAAGAGAAGCCAAGTTGAAGACACAAAGTTTAAAGTGTTTCTTGATTTCTTTAGTGTTTATTTCTTCAAAAAAAGCAAAGGGGAAAAACTTAAATTTAAAATGAAAAAGTTTGAACAAGCTAAATGTTTTAGTTTAGCTCACTTGTCAGCTAAAGTTCAAAATTGAATTTAAATTTTCCTTATAAATATTTTTATATCTGTGTGTGTATGTGTGCTTAGATTATCATTAGAGTTTTAAAAGAAAGTTAAACAATTGTCATTTAGTTGTAGAATAATTTGTTAAGGAATGTCAGAAAATTTACATACATACAACAAATAATTGTTCTTTGTATTCAAATGTGTAAATATTGACTGCTACAAGCAACAAATTAGAAATTTGAACATGTCAATTTAAAAAACATCAAAAGTTATTCAACTCTGCACAGTGGTTGTAATTAGAAATTTCTAGAAATAAATCTGTCAATTAAGTGATTCAAAAGTGAAGTGGGGAAAAATATGCAAAATTTCTATTTTAACAATTCTGCTTTGTTTGACTTAAAAGATTAGGTTAGTTAAGGTTCAAAGGGCAGTCGACACGAGGACGGCTCACTTGGATCCTTATAGAGGTCCTTTTTTGATAACCTTGACCAGTAGCCAGAGCCAGCCAGAATTCACCAGATTATTTCCCAGACATCACAGCAGCCTCGAACCACCCCGACTCCCTGCAAAACAGAGATATCGATTTCAGTCCTACACTAAGCATGGCATTCCTGGTCTACCGAAAAGCCTAGTCCTAATAGCCACGAGACCGAGGCATTGGCGGAGAAAATGAAACACCGTTCCCTCTTCCTTCTTATCATGACAACTTCATTATAATCCAGACCGATTCTTCCGCATGAGTCCCTATCACCCAGTTACCCATAATGACCAATATCTTTGTCCTTATCTGGTCTCTACCGAGACCAAGTAGCACGCGCGTTCTCGCCACGTCGTAGCCAGGCCATAGAGTCCTGGCCATCATGCAGGTATTCTTACCCTGCCATCTCTTCTGAGCCCTTTTGAACGACTTACGTTTAATGAGAGTTTTACAAGCCATTGAAATGCCGATCAGGACGTCGACGAACATGTCGTCTAAGAGACAGCCCTGTTTGGCTAGTCCGTCTGCAGTTTGGATGCCAGCGTTATTTTGGAATGATCCGTAATGTCATGTAGAGACATCCGGCATTCTACAGTTAACCTAGAAGTTGTGAAGACACCAGGCCACCGCACTGTGACTCCATAGAAAAGGATCGGTTTTACCACAGCCTCAAAGATTCATTCAACGCCTATGGGGCCAATGCCCCAATTTCTGCCCACAGATCTCCTACAAGTGTATATGGCCACAATGACCCTATCAACCCTTAAACGACCACGCCCAGGTATTTGTTACTATTCGAGATTATCAGCTCTGTGCAATTTATCCTAGCAAGCCTAAAGTCAAAAACGTTATATTTCCTGGGGAAAAGTTCGAACTCAGTTTTCAGAGGATTGCCACCAAGTCCACAGGGGATACTCCAGGACCTAAGAATCTATTTACAATGAAATGTGTCCAGGTATTTAACCATGACAACCACCGCCACGTCATCCGCATACGTGACGGTTTTATCCCTAATCGAACTGACTCAGCAAAGTGTTTATCGTCAAGTTTCATAATAGGGGGGACAGCGTGCGGGGTGCCTCTGTGCACCAATCTACAAACATTGGCAGCGTCTATCGTGGATTCAATAATCCTGTTGCCGAGTAGATTTCCAATAAATCTAATAAATCTAAATAAATCCATCAACTCCCAACTCCCTCATTGATTTCAAGATGGAGTCAAATATGACATTATTAAAAGTTCCCTTAATGTCCAGAAAGACTACAAGCGAGTATTTCCGAAATGCAACGGAATTCTCATTATAGCAAATTAGTGAGTGAAGCGACGTGTCCACAGACTCGCCCTTGGTATAGCCAGGTTAAAAAGCAGAGCTCCAAAAAAATTTATTTATTGATTTAAAAAATTTTTATTTTGGAACTTTTTTTTATACAATTTTGAAATTTTTTGAAGAACTTTTTTTATAATATGGAAATTTAAAAAATATGTCACTCAAAAATGTTAAAATATGCAATAAAATGCATTTAAAATCAAAATAAGCAAAAACATGCATTTTCACTAAAACATGCAACAATATGCAGAAACAAATTGATGCCAGTTTAACGCACATTTAATGATTCGGAAATATAATTGGCCGACATCGCAAAAACATGCATTTGCATGAAAATCGCATCCCTATTCATAAGTAAATAAAACTTTTAAAAGCAGTTGGAAAAGGATTGTGTTAGTCGTTTTCAATCGTTTATTTCAAAAGCCCTTTTACTAACATTTAAAAAAAGGCGGATTTGGCCGGTTTCTAAAACAAAAGGTTCATTTGAATTTGATAGGGAAAAGGGAAAGACGTATGGAAATGCGTACTTTGCTTCGTGTACAATCAGTTTTAGTCAGTTTGTTTTTAAAAGAAAAAAAAGAATCAAGAGAGAAGGCATAAAAAAAAAATAAATGCTGCAAAACAAACGCTTAATTGTTTGGACACGAATGCAGTTTCTAAAGAGAATTGAAGAAAGTTGTTGCTGCAAATGTTTCATTTTATGGACGAGGACTAACGGACGCTTGAGTTAAATTGAACACAACTTTTAAAATAAATTTTAAATTTCTTTATGCTCTTACTTGATTGTTGAAAAGTGGACTATCTTGTTTTGAACTTTTGAAATATCGATTTTAAATTTTTAGAGAATCATTTTCTAGCTATATTTTTCCATTTAAAAGTGCATTAAAAAAAATAGTTTAAAGTCAAATAAGCACCAGTCTCATGTACATTTCCCAATAAAATTTATTATCATTTTGCGAAGCACTTATGGTACATTTAAAAATATAAGCGCACAATTATGCGCTACGCAAATAGACATACAGAGATGCAGTATAGTAAGTGAAGGAGCTCTTAATAAGTTTCATATAAGAAAAAATAATATTTCAAATGCCACGGCAATCCCCTACTACGAAGCAGGTTTGTAAGGGAGAACAGCAAAAATAACTGTAAAACAATTATTTAGTGTGTTAAGCTGATAGCTACGTTCACCAGTTTGTATATGCGTTGTATAAAGCGCATTTTGTGAAAAAATGTATTGCTTCAAAGTGGGAACTCGCCATATAAAATGCATGTCTTCCGCGGTATAGTAAGCGAAACTCTTACATTTCTCCCTTACAGATCTGCTTCGTTTGAAGCTCAATTTTTTATTGGGTTAGCATCAAGGTTAGAGTCGGATTTAGAATTTTTTTGACGGCTCCAAAGCCCTGCAAAAGACTTTTGTATAAAAAAATTGGTAAAGATTTTTATGAGTTGTACTTCATTTTGTAATAACAGGAAACAGAATTTACACCCATAATAATAAAAGGTGATTGAATCTTTTCTAAGCCAGATAAAACTCGAATTGAAAAAAATCACAAAACTAATTTTAATAAAAAAAAAAAAAACATTTTTTGTTCAGAAGATCATTAACATTTTAAAATGATTTAAAGCATATGAAGCTAAGGGCTGTTCTTAAAAAGCGGATTCTGGACATCCAATTTTAAGCCACTTTTTCTTTGCTCGCCATATGTCTCGAATAACACGAACAATTTTGAGTTGCAAGGCGTCAATTGTTGCCAATTGACAACAGGTATATTTCTCGAAAACAATTGGATCGCCAAATTTTGATAAAAAAAGGAGATAGTTGCGGTCGCCGTATGTGTTGTAGCACCAATGTCATCCCTATTTTCAAACAAAAAATCATTGATCATGGTGAGGTAACGATCTCCATTGGCCATACCGCGAGCCCGTCAATGGCTTATTTTTTGAAGAAATAAGGTCCGACGATGCAATCAGCGTGTAAACCGCTACCAACGGTGCATTTTTCTGGATGTAACGAAGTCTTTTGGGTACCGTTCATTTGTATTGCCAAAAACGAGCCTCATCACTGAACACAATTTTGCGATAAAACATCAATGATTGATTTTAAGCCATTATTTTCTGACAACTCTCGGCCACATGTTACAAGATTAGTAAGACATTTTGAAGAAAATAGTGGTTGGGAAACGATTGAATCCAATGCTCGCTTAATCTTGAACACTCAAAAAGTTAATAGTCCTGCATCCGTTCGACAAAATTTTTTTCGATTAATACAAAAAGCTTTTTTTCAAAACATGTGTTTCGAAAATTGTTTGATTCATTTTTGGACTCAAAACCCGAGCAAAAACATTTTGCATATTCTGACAGAAAGAAGGGAACAAGGTCATAAATAACGATGGCTAATGATTTTAATAAATTTAAACTACACGTACATTTTTAAGTTATACACCCAATATTTTCAATAAATAAATTATGTCTTCTCCTAAAGCAGAGTATACTTTAATAAATATTTATTATTCCTTATGATTTTAAACATAATTTAAATAAAATTCCTTGAATTTATGAACAAACAAACATTTGTTAAATATTTGTTTGACAAAATTAAAGTTATTTGTTCTTTTTAAAATAAAAATTTATTTGGTTACTTAATATGCATTTTAATAACTTCAGTTAGATATTTCTCTTAACATTCCTTTTTATATTAATTGTAGAATTGTTAACAATTTAATGAAGGTAAAATATTTCACTTAATCATGCTTTTATTTTGCAATTCAATATAATTCTAGTTATCTAATCGTTAACAATTGAGGTTGCATTTCTTGAGATTCATTAAATTGAAAGGAAAAGATAACAAGGAAAGCAACAGATACAATATTTACAGAAATTTTTTATTTAGTTTATACTATGGTTTGAAATTCTAAGAAATTCGTTTGAATTGTAGAGGTCAGGGCAAGTTTTTAAGAATTCTGTTCGGATAGTTTTTTTTTTTTTTGAATATATCGCAAAAAATATATTAGTTTGCTATATAACAATACGGCCCCTATTACGGTTCACAACTCAACTCAGTTGAGTTGTAATTAAAACATCAGTTGTAATTTTTGTTATGTTTTCGTTCACCGCAATATAGCAAGTTGTAAACCATTATACAAAAATTAAGAAATTACAAGTCAACTGAGTTGAGTTGTGAACCGTAATAGGGGCTACACTTCTTCAGACAAATACAATTTTCGAAAGGGATTACCAAACTTTGACAGTTCATAGCTGCCATAGTGTTAAAGCTAATCTGCTGAATTGGCTGTTTTTTTATTCAGTATGTTTTGCCAAATAACCATGGATAGTGATAGAATTTATAAATTAAAAAAAAAAACATTTAAACTGACCCAGATTTTTATCAAACAACTAATCTTCAGCGATAATTGGCTTTTTACACAGATCAACATCTACCATCAATTTTCGAAGGTATTAACATCTTCCCATAAGAAATACATACAGCTCAAAATCAACATCTTTAAAAGATGTTCCCTTCTCATAGAATGAAATACTACATCTTTCGATTATTTTAGTGTCATCACTAGAATAGTGGCAATAAGTTATATTATTATTGTGGCATCACTGACAAAAATACGATTGTGTGGAAAGCAGCGTTACCATTTATCAAGTTTTCCCTTTTTTGCGATGTTTTTTGTCTTAAATATTTTTTATATTTTTAAACAAATTGATTTTCAAATACTTTTTTATGTTTTCTTTTTAAATTTTGGCACTTTTGTAGAAAAAAGTTGTTTTTTTAATTTTTTGTTTTTTCAAAATGGTGACATTTTTGTTTAATGGTAGATTTTAGATGTGGACAATTTAAACGAGTGTTTCACGTTTTTTACATCTTTGATGGTAGATATTAGATGTTGATGAGTGTAAAAAATAAATTAGGCCCATTTAAGGATGAATTTGCACATCAAGAAACATTTTTGTCAAATTTGGGACGATTCACATGAAATCTTAGAGCGTCAAATGAGTTCCACTGTTTAGTCTGAATTTCGGGCTGGCGGCGTTATCATTTTATATTTCATTATGAACAACATTAGCCACGTTATGCTTGGCCATGACATACAGTGGTGCTTTGTTTTCATTTGATAATGGAATAAAAATAGAAACATTTTTAAACATCTTTACAGAATGTTACTTTCTCATTTTGTTCCCTGTTACATTTTTCGATTCTTTTAGTGTTATCACTAGAAAAGTGGCAATAAATTCTGTAATTATTGTGGCATCACTGATAAAATGGAAGTTGCTTTGAAAGCAGCGTTACCATTTCTCAAGTTTTTCCTTTTTTGCAAGCTTTATTTTGCTAAAATTATTAAACAAAATGAATTAGAAATACATTTTTGTTGTTATCTTTAAAAATTTTGGCACTTTTGTAGAAAAAAAGTATTTAAAAAAAAATAAGTTTTTTTTTCAGAAATGGTGACATTTTTTATTGATAGTAAATGTTAGATGTTTTAAGTGTGAACGCGTATTTCACATTTTCAACATCTTCCATGTATTCCTCCGAAATGTATACAAGTGTACAAAGGGTATAGCCTAGTATTCTGTTCAAATTTATGAAATATGTTGAGCAACATTAATTATTTCACAAGAAAATTTTGACATTTATCAATGTTACCTATCATGCGAGTTTGTACAATTTAACGTTTTTATTCCTGCAATGTATGCAACATTGTTTTGCGTATGAAAACAAACCCCACATGTATTTTACTAAAAATAATTTTTTTTAATTAAAAATTTAATAAAAATTTGTGTTATTTTAATTTTTAATAATTTTTATAATTTGTTTATAATTTTAATTTTAATAATTTGTTCATACTTTTTTGCTTTTGCTTAAAATTTCACGTGAAATAAGTGCAGCTTGCATTATTTCGAAGTTGTAAAAAAATGTTGCCAGAAACATTTCGGAACTTTTTAACAAAACGAACAGAGTACAACTCCATCAACATTATTCCATACATTTTCCGCACAAGTTTTTTTCATACGCGTTTTGACAGCATTTCACGTGAAATGTTGAACAGAGTACCAGGCTTTAGTTAAGAAAAATTTAACTTTTGAAAAATATCGGACACTTATCGCAAAAATAGCTTAAGCGACATCATATTCAAATTTCGTTTTTTTTTAATAAATGAATTTATTGGCATCATCTTTTTGTCTTTATTATTATTGTATATATTATTGTATATTATATATATTATTATATATTATATATATTATTGGCTTTCATCATCTCTTTAATTGTCATGGTCACATAAGGCAACGTACGATTTTGTAGCAAAAACAATTTAAGCTTAAGCGACAAACTTTTTATCAAATAAAATAAAAACAACTTTCTCCTGAAAATTGCTTTGTCGCTTTAGATTTTTTTGCGGTTAGGGCTCGATATCTGCTCCATCGAAATTTGGTAAATTTAAATATTTTATTAAATTAGAGCGTTTTTCAAGGCAGTAATAAATAAATAGAGTGATTACAGCTTTTTTTTCTTAAGCATCTAAAATCCAATTTATAAATTAGCGAGTTTATAGAGAAGTAACCGAAAAAAATCTTCGAGTATTCTATTCAGAAAATAATAAGCTTTAAAAAATATTTATTTTATCAAAATCCTTGATAAGTGATTTTTTGATTATTTGGTATGGGACAACACACTGTGCAGCGGGGTTCTTAATATTGAGCACGGGGAAAAACGTAATATTAAACAATATGATAACTAATTCTGTTTTCAAATATTTTACCGTTCACATTAACTTACATTGTTCGAGTTAAAAATTGTAGTATAATTTAAGAACCCATAATTCAATTCGATTTTTACGATTTTGTTGTTGTTAAATTCCAAATATCTTCTTTATTTTGAAGAGAGTGGAAAAACACTTTACCGAATGCTTGAAAGCAAAGGGAAAAACAAGCCTGTTAGTCTCCCTGCTACTGTATTAATATACTTTTGAAAGTCATTTGTAAAGTGGCTTCGTCTTTATATTTTATTTTATCTTTTCGCGTAGCTCATATGGTGTGCTCGCTGTTGTGTCAAAACCACGATTTTAACCAAAAATTTCGTTTTCAGTATCTATTAAAATTGGTTTCTAAGTAATTAACAGATTTTCCTGGAATTACCTGTCTTTATTGATCACATAGCTGATTATTTTAGGGGGTGAAGGAATGCTTCTTTTGGGACCCATTTTTCTAATCACTATCTGTATTCTGTTAGCCATTTAATGTAAAAATATATTAATATCCAAATTTAAAGAGATATTTCTTAAACACTCTACCTCACCTTAAAAAATATTTTCATACAATCTTCGAAAATTCAAAAAATTTTATATGAAATAATTCTCAAGGTAAAGTGAAGGGATAAACAAATTAACATAAAATTTGTACGGGGCATTTTAAGGCCGATATGGCTACATTACATAACCAATCTATTCCGAACTATAGGTAATATTATTGTAGGGGTCTTTCAAAAGTGGATTTTAACAAACAAGCAGACAGACGGGCAAATCAACTCTAAAACCAGGGCTGTGGAGTCGTTAAGAAAAAGTTATAACTCCGACTCCGACTCCTTTTGGTGAAATTTTTTAAGTACGACTCCGACTCCGACTCCAACTCCGACTCCGACTCCTACTCTTACCTAGCATTATTTAAGAGACTAGTTTTTATTTGACTTTAAACTCTTTTTTAATTTAGTACCTGTTAAATGGTTAAATATAGCAACAAAATGATTCTGTAAAAATTTCAAATCGATATTTTAATTCTAACGTGCCGCGCATTGAGCTTTAACCTACTATATGAGTAGGAAAGCTGCAAAACATTTTATTTGGATTTTGGAAAAAATGCAAAAAACATATAGCGCCCGATTAAATAGACTAAATGAGTTGAACCTATTTTAATTCTAAAGTGTTATGAAATTCTTGACTTATAACTCAACAGTTGAGAACTTTAAACCAACTGAAATATAGAAAAATAATGGATTTAATTTTGGAGCGAACGAGTTTTGTTACGAACTTTCGAAAGAAACGAGTTTTGCTTCAATCCGTATGGGATCATTGAACTTTAGTATATTTTAAAGGTTATATAAATTTATTAAAATTATGCAAACAGTGCTACAAAATGTAAAAATAGTTCTGTAGGGGAGAGCGAAACTACACCAATTCACATCTTTTTCAAATAACGTTTTTTATACTGTTGGAATTTATAGATGTGTGAATTTCCATAAGTCCTATCTAATGTAGCTTTCGAGATAGAAAACTTGAAAACAGCACCAAGTCCAATTGGCTTAGACGTTAAGGCATCAAGTGTACTTTCTGTTGTTTACCACAATATTAATAGAGGCAAAGGACAGTCCTTTTTTGTAAATTGTGAAGTGAGGTCTATTGTTTTTAATATACATACATAAATTCAGACACTGCCATTTTGGTATTGTTTTATTTATTAAGTCAAATCATTCTCAGGAAAATTTAATATAGTTTATTAAAATATACAGATGCGCCTTCAGTTGTTAGTTCTACAATTTATATAACACATTTTGAAGAGAAACGTAACGTAAAAAAATGTTGTTAGCCTTCTATTATTTTTGGGAAATAGCACCACTTTTGTTGTTGGACTTGGTGCTGTTTGTCTCAAGGCATGGAACAGTACCATAGAAGGTAACGAACCTTTTATGACGTAATTTTTTAAGTATATCAACGACATAAAAAAAAATGTTAGGATCATATAAAATATTCGTACAAATGCACATTTTTATAACATAAACATCATTTGCGATTATCAACATGTTTTCGCGGTCTGCTGTAAAGCTTTCAAAATGTGGCTTGATGTAGTTTATCTCCCACCTGCAGAGTTAAAAAAAATGTGAATTTTTAGACAACTAAATTTAAATCTTTTTCTTCAGTGTACTCGCCATTGCATTTTTCCGTTCCTAATTCAATATTATTATTGTCCAAGACCGAAATTTGAAATTGCAAGTCTTTATTATCTCTCCAATTTTCCCTAAAGTGAGCAGATAAAAGTATTCTCAAATCATTTTTCGGGTTAACCACCACATTGATGGGAATTATATCTGGAACAATGTCATGTATTTTTCCGAGTTCCTTTTCCTTTTATTCTATTATAATTCACCTTGAAGGTTGGAACTTAAAATGTAGTTCACTTAATGCTTTCACCACAGGAGCTACAGCTGATTTCATGTTATATTCATGGACATGGCTACAAAAATATTCGTTAATATGTATACGATAAATAAAAAACAACATCTTTACAAATTTAATTTTTAAATTCCTTAATTCGGCTTTATTTCATTAACGATATCTTGGCGAAATTCAAATAGTGAACCCGCTGGTTTTTGTTACAGAAATTTGAGGTCACATTAAAACATAAAAAAGGACATGCTTCGATACAATCTATATAACTATTCTTATAAATTGTCAAATTAAGATGTTATCTCAATTTCTTAATTTTTGAAACTCACCTACTCATATGAAAAGTATACTGGTCCTTATTTTCTAACTTCACAATTTAAAAAAGCAGACCCTCTTATGTCCAATTCCACTAATTTATTTAAATATCAATTTATGTTTAAAATTTTTTTTTTTAATGTCAAATTAAAGTAAAATTATAAGAAAAATTATATTAAAATATGAATTGATATTTAAAAAGAATTGGAGAAATTGGTCATTAAAATTTTTTATTTTAAAAAATATTAGAAAAATTTGAATGCAAAAATGTCGGAGTCGGAGTCGCTAGTTTTTGTTTGTACTTCGACTCCGACTCCGACTCCGGCACAAAAACCTCGACTCCGACTCCTCAACTCCGACTCCGACTCCACAGCCCTGTCTAAAACTTTAAATCGCCATCTGCAATGCTTCGAAGACATTTTTCAGCACAATAGTGGCGTAGGTATTAAGTGTTTGTGCTGATATGTGAAAAAATATTGATTTTACCGATTGACTCCATCAGGCTGTCAGGTTGTCGGTTCATGTAAACCTTGTGCACAAAGTCAGATCGTAATTTCGTAGATAATTTGATAAAGTTTGGTACCAAATCGTTATAAGCACAAAGCCTATTGAAAATGCAAAGAATAAGTCCATTATTTCACAAAGCCCACGTACAAGACTCTTTACGGAATAGAGTCTTTTTCATATAAACTCCCTCTATAAAATCGATTTTTGACGAATATGGCATAAATAAGTCTCATATGAATTCTAACCTAATAACATAATTTTGGATTTTCCGTGTCCATAATTACTGTTTGGTCCCAAATAGTGTAAACTTTCGCACTTTCTTACTTTTTCTACATTGTAAAACTACCTTTACATGACTTTAAAGAAAATAAAAATATTATTTTGACTTTAATAATGAAATGCAAAATGTTGACATAAATAAAACGCCATAAAGAACCACAAAGAAAACATACAAGTAATAAAAATAAATTGTTTCTTTAGAATAATCAATACTTTCAATTAAAGTAAAATTTGTATGAATAAAACTTTTGTGGTGTACTTGTGCCCAACACAGCAAATTTTTAACAAATTGTTAAATTGATAAACAGAGTTAAATTCAATGACAAAAATAATAATAAAAATTTATTTTATAATAACAAATAAAAGGTTAGTATTTCTTTCCTTTAAGATTTTTTTTTTAATTTATGGAAACTAAAAGCGATTAGAAAGTAAACATCTCGAAACTCACATAACAGCATTGAAAAAAGTACAACATTTTCGGAAAATATACAATCTTTTAACCAATAAGGACTTTTTATCCTTTATTCTTGGAAAGTATTTCCCAATTACGATTTAAAAGATTTTGGAACAGGAGAATCCAAAACGGCAAACTAATGCTAATACAATAAAAGCAACTATTTTCGATCGCTTATCTCACTTCAAAAAAACCTATTTTTCTTTACATCTAATCTAACATAATTAAGGATAATCTCAAGCGCTTTGCGGGTTAAAACTTCGAAGGTTTTAAAAAAAATAGTAAAAAAGAAAAATAAATACCTCAAATATAAATATTCTATAGAATCTAAAATCTTCCTCTCAGAAACTAAATTTCTAAAGATTCTTAAAATAAGAATTATTTCGTGTAATTAGTAACCCTAACATCGATTTATAACCACTTACTTCCTTTACATTCATCGAACATTTGAAGACAAGTTAATCATGAAAATGGCCAATTATAAAATGTACTGCTTCAATGGAAAACAGTTCTTAGAGAAATTTCATTCATAGAAATAACCAAAAAGTCAATGGGAAAAAGAAAGCAACGAATTTATAAAAGAATCACTCGTCATGGGAATGAACGTACATAAATAAACTAATACACTAATAGGAATAAATGGAGCTTACCTACACATACAGACTTAATGTTAATGGAATTTAATTCATCTTTGTTATAACTTTTACTCTACTGTCGGTATTTCCGTTGCAATTACTGATGTAAAAGGGGTCAGTAACCACATGAAATTTTAGCTGTTCTCTCTCAAATCTACGACCTAAACTGGAAACAGCCGTAGATATTAGAGAAACGCTTACCTTGTCTTTATAAGTTATCCATGATCCTGGTAGAATATTTAACCATTTAGCTAACTTTATTGTATATTGCCTCTTGCATCTTTGAACGATATTCATATAAATTTCTCCTGCCATTCAATGGGTACCTTTTGTTGCGGCTTAATGATACATTGGTACATCCGGAAGTATTACATGAGATTTACAAGGCCCTCACGTACATGTTGTGTTTATACCAGATAGTTGCGTTTTTATTAATATCGGAAAAAAACCATTTTTAACCTCCAAAATTTTTTAGTATTTTGAAATTCATAATTTACTTGAATTTCAATTTTCGGTTAGTCCTTAAAAAATATTAATGATTTTCATTTTGCTCCTTTTTACGTGTTCCTTAAAAGAGTCTCTCCAGTGACTAAAACAGATTTAAGATCTCGCGGCTACTGGTTTCCGGGACATCTATGGAATTTTGAGTTTTAAGACCCAAATGCTATCACTATTCTAAGACTTCAATTCAACTCCATCCATGTAGTATTTGAGTCAGAATGGAGGTTCAACTGTACAAGCGCTACGTAACTCATGATACAATTTCGCCTTCTACTATTATAGACTTCAAATGGTCAACGGATTATTGTTTCTTAAGATTCTTTTGAAATTTGCAATTTTTATATTTCAGCTTGGGTCATCGGTCAGGTCAAATAACGTTTTACCTCAGGAGTAGAAATTTAGAGAACACGTCTACCTTAGGCGCAGATGTATTTAAAATCAGTCGTATGGTTCTCCCAATGCATATAGATTACACACAAGTACAAAAAGGACAATAGATCTTGTGTTCAATCTCCATAACAAAACCACATTTAGAGAAAAAACATGTTTAAATAACAATACCATTTTTAAAGAAAATTTTAAATATATTATGTTTAATATAACTATATTATTGTCACGAACAACCATATTATGGTTAAAATAGTCCTCCATCAAGAAGCCACAACCATATTATTGTTACCTCCGAACATGTTATGGTTAATAATAATTAAAGTATGACTAACACTTATAATAATATGGTTGGTTTTTAACCATAACATGGTGCTCTTGGAAAAGAGGAAAAAACTATTGTTAACTTAAAAACAAATTATTGTGATATTTAACCATAACATGTTTAGAAGCAACCATAATATGTTTGGGACTTCTTGATGGAGGACTATTTTAACCATAATATGGTTGTCGGTAACAATATTGTGGTTAAATTAAACATAATATGCTTAAAATTTTCTTCAAAAATAGTTTTGTTGGAGGTGACCATATTTAAACATGTTTTTTCTCTGCGTGCAGCCTCGGCAGATATCACCAGAAAAACGCTAATCAATCTTGCCAAAGGACAGTCTCCGTACGATCCTAAATGAGAAATATACACCTACACCTGCATTTTTTTAGCCTCATATATATTTGTTTCAAAGGGTGTTTATTTAGACGTATGTAACTTTCGATAGGGATTTCTGTTTAACTTTTTTCCAGTATACTCTGACAAATCACCATGCGAAGACTTACACCATAGCAACGGTTACAAATCGTGGAAATTTAAGTCCAAATTAGCGATCTATTCGCACAAACTTATAGTGCACTTATCCAAGTTTACGGTGCGCATAATCTTCCATCTGAGCAGCCAATACGCAATACTTTGGATCAATTCATGACCACAAGAATTCACCACCGCAGTGAACGTGAGAGGACTCGAATTTGTCGATCCGAAGACGTTCTCAACAACTTGGTTTCTGCCCGTCTACTATTTGGAAAATTATGAGGAAAGATCTTGGTTTAAATCCATACAAGATCAAACAATTGGGTTGTATTTTCCGTGCTGAGGGCTGAGAATCAACAGGAAGTTAAACCGAATTTTTATTGTCAAATCATCTTCAACGATTAGGCTTATTTCTGGCTTAACGGATATGTAAACAAGCAGAGTAGTCGTGTTAGACTTTATAACATAACAATAAAATACTGTTTGAACGTTGCTGGCCCATTCGTCTTTAAATCCGAAACCGGTGGCAACATTACCGTGAATGGCAAACGCTACAGGCCAATGATGCGTCATTTTTTTTATTCCCCATATCATTGCAAATCATTTGGAGGAGAAATGGTTCCAACAAGATGGCGCAACATGCCACAAAGCGTGTAAAGGCATAACTTTGTTGTGCCAAACGTTTGTTAACCGAAATATCTCAAGAAATGGACCTGTTATTTGGCCACTTCGTTAGTTTAATTAAATATGACTACTTTTTGTGGGGTAACGCCAAATCTCTGGTCTATGCTGATAAACCAACAACGGTTGATTTTTTGCATTTCTAAGAAGCAAAAATTCGACGCACTTTTGAAGAAATAAGACCGAGTATGCTCGGAAAGGTGGTGTAAAATTGGACCGACAGGATTTTATAAGGCAGTCACAGAAGCCATATGCTAGAAATTACAACATTTGAAGTCACGAAATTTGGGAGCTATTAAAGCCAAAATTTTGTTTATTTCATTGAATTTGTTGTGTCTTATTTTTAAAAAAGTCCAATGCCTCTAAAAAATACCCCTTATTTTTATCTTTTTACAGCCCTAGCCCTTTAGGAAGTGCCAAACGTTCATAGCCGGGGAAAGGTCTTGGCAGAATAATGCCCCAATTATATAAGCTGGAGTGAAATAAAATTGTGGTTTAATTTTTTTCAGAATAAGAATTTCGGGCACAAGAAAAATTTCAGTTTCTTTTAAGCAAAAAATAGTTTGAAATTTTTGTGGAAATAAACTATTACCATCACCCGTTTTCCTTACATCCAACATTTAAAGAAGCTGACGCTATTGTAGGGTGCAGCCAAAGTTTGTACTAAAAGCCGGTCATTGTTATAAACTGCTTAACTGTTTTCCTCTTATTGTCTTCTTATTACATTTATGTATTTTTGTTACTTCAGTCAGTTCCGCAACTTCGAACATGTTTAGTATCAATTTAAATAATTTGTTGTTGTTTTTGGAATCAGTTAAATGGAGCAGCATGAGCATCATCGTCAAAACAGTAAAAGTAGAGCAGCTTAGAAATCTATGAAAACAAAGAACAAAAAAAAACATCAAGAAGAAATCATTGAATAAAACATAAAAAGTAATAACGTAAAAGATGATTATGATGGCGGACAAAATGATGAAACATTTCCATTTTAACTTCTAGTTTCGGGTGTACTTTCTGATGATGGCGACAATGAAAGAATTGAAATGATGTACGTGCTTTTTTGTTAGTATTTCACATCCAGAGAGAGAAATATTGTTTGGCATAATTACAGACTTATTACCATGTTTCAGTTGCTAGTGCTCACAAATTTAATCTTAGAATTATATTTGATTAGATTAAACAAATAAATACATAATAACACTGTGCTAGTTGAAAAAAAAGACAAGGCAGCAACATGGCGCGTAAGGTTGCACAACATATACCTATATGCGCTTAACTCAAAAACGGTTTATTATAGTTTATTCAAATTACTAAAAACCGAAATTCCGCAATAAAATTTCCTTTTTTCCAATCTGCGCAGTCGTTTTAGAAACATAATTTTTTTTTGGAAAAAAAATAATTTTTTTATCAAAATTTCGAAATTTTTGTCTTTTAAAAATTCATAAAAAATTGGAAAATGCAGCTAGGCTTTTAATTTTTTCCAGATGTATAAAAAATTGCAAAAAAAACAAGCCATAAATGATTAAAATCTGTTAGCAAATTTTGATTTTCTTCACAAAAGGCGAAAAATTTAAATTAATTTAAGAATTTCATAAAACGCAATATTTGTATGGGAGCCTCCTTAAGGAGTGGAGATAAAGGGCAAGTATGTTTTGAGAAAATGTTAAGGACAACAAACTAATTGAGGTCGGTCATTAATTTTATCCCACAAGGGGAAACCCCTGGGCATTTATGGGACTTTTTCTTTAATATATTTCTAGTCTGCATTGAACATTTTTTATGGGAGCCCCCCTTAAGGAATAGAAATAGCGGGTTAGTATGTTAAAAATTAATGATTGAGATGAAAAATAAAGTGGTCATACATTTGACCCATGTAGGAGCATCCTACGCGCTGTACCGGCTAAATTTAAGAATTTCAACCATACACGCAGCGAAAAAATATGGTTGGGCATGGTTACGGCAACAACACTATGGTTAATGTAACAATATATTGTTGTCGTACACAAATAATTGTTATTTTTATTTAATATCAACAATATTATAGTTACTGTAAACATATCAATGTTAATCGCAATTATGAATTTGAGTATTGTTGACCGAAAAATAATTATTTTTCTAACAACTTAATTATGATAACTTTCTAAACATATTATATTTCTCACAACCATATCATGATATTTAATAGCCATAACATGATAACTTTCTATACATTTATCATATTATGTTAACTATTTTTACTCTAATCATATTATGTTAGCGCCATTTGTAAAATAATTTTGAAGAAGTTGTGTCGTTTTTTTTATTTGTGAGCGGTTAAACAATTAAAAGATAAAATTCCATAAAAAAAATAAGTTTAAAGAAATTAAAATATTAGCGGAGTTCATTCAAGTATTAGTGATGTAATAGTGCAAATGCAAAATATCATATTTTTTTGTAAAATCCAACAACAAAGCACACAGAGATTTCGTTATATTTTATAAAAGTGCTACGATATTTCTGTGGTTTTCATGGGCAACCGCGTATGTCTTAAAACAAATTGTTCAGGACAGCCGAAAACCCATTCTAGATCAAACTATGGGCTAGGTATTGCACATTTTAAACTTTGTCATTACGCTACAAAACGGAATTGATCCATCTTTTTTCAAAAAAATATAAAGAGCGTTCAAAATTAGGTAATATGGCAACAACATCTTAATGGGCGGTTGCCCATGAAAACCACAGATTTTTCATTTGCTCTTTTGCAAGCCTTATATTGAACTCCGCTATTTGATTAACATTAAGAAAAATTGTAAAAAGCCACAAAATAAAAAATCGATTCAAAAATATTTAAATATATTTTGTATTTTTATGACAGCTATGAAAGGTGCTGTATCATAATATGATTGCTTCTAAATTTATTATGATTAACATGATGATAATATGATTACTTCTTAGCTTATTATGATTAACATGACAATAATATGATTAATTTCTTAGCTTATTATGATTAACATGACAATAATTTGATTACTTCTTAACTTAGTATGATTAACAGAATAATAATATGATTAAGGGAAAAATATTATGATGACATATTACGAGTATATTGAGTCATAATATGTTTCAATAATAATCTTAATATGGTGACTACAATCATAATTCTTATCATAATATGTTGCTCTTAGAATATGTTTACCACAACCATGTTTTTTCTTTGCGTGTTCAAATATGGCGGTTCTATCCAATTCTCAAATTTGGCTCCTGCCGCGCGTAGGATGCCCCTAGATGGGTCAATAAGCTAAAGCGTTTTTGAGTTACGCGAACATATGTTGTGCAACCTCCTTTTCAAAATAACGGTATATCTCGAAAACCAGAGCTAACCTAAAAAAACGGCTAGGTTAAAACGACAAGTGCCGAATAAGGTTAAAACGACAAGCTTTTCTAAAAAAATTGCTAATTTCTAGCACAGTGTAATAATACATAATACTATATAATAATGCTTACCAGCTTTAATTCGGTTTCTTACGCCGTCTGAACAACCACCTGTTATAGTTATATCAGAACGTTGCAGAAAATTTCGAAAAACTTGTTGCTAACGTATGTCTACCACAATTAACTTATGCTTCTTCGCAATCATGCCGATTCCAGATTCCATTCCTCATAAATCATATGAAAATTCTTATATAAAAATTGTACGTGGACATCTAAAAACATATTGGAGTATAACTTCAAAATAGATAAATTGTAAACGAATAAAGGCGATTTCGAATACACTGTTTCTATGTGAAGCGTATTCCAGCGAGCGCGTTGTGCAACTATCGGAACAAATGTTAGTCGGACAGGGCAAGGTCTGGACTAAAAGGCAAAGTGAGGCAAAACTTTCCAAACGCTATTATTAAAATGGTTTTTAACTGGTCATGTAATGTGTGACCGAGCGATGTCATTATGAAATATTAAGGTTTCATGTCTGGTCGCATATTTCGGGTGTTGTTTTGTCAATTCTCGCTTTAAAAGTATCAACTGTGTTCGCCACAGATTTCATGTGATTATCTAGCTGGCACAACTTCATCATCTCATAATAAATGGGAACTTTTTAGTCCAATCAAATACAAAGCATTAACTAACATGCGATTCGGATTTTCGTAATGTATGAGGTTTTCATTGCCATCTTTTAATGACGTTTAGACATAATTTCGGACATGTAAAATATACTTTCAACGTCTCTTTGGTATCTTTTGTTTGTTGCTTATGCATGCCTCCTGTATACCCGAAAATGTTCTGTTTGAGCCTCATTGGCCCATTTATCTTTAAATCCGAAATCGGTGCGAACGCCAATGATGCGTGATTTTTTTTTTTACTTCCCAAGTCATTGCAAATCGTTTGTAGGAGAAACGTTTGCTATCCGAAATATCTCGTGTGATTTGATAAGACTACTTTTTGTGGGGATACATTGAGATGGCGTTCATACATCATTTCGGACATAAAAAATCTACTTTCTACTTCTTCAGACTTCAACTAATTTGGTACCTTTTGTTCGTTGCTTTTACATGCATCCGGCTGCTTGCAAAAGTTTGGAAAGTGCTGCTTAAGTGGCAACGATTTACAAATGGTTCTTCTCAATTTGACGACAATCTTCGTGAAGTAATGCCTCCAGTTCATTTCCTTTGAATTTGTTTAGCTGGCCTGAACCGTCTTTGTATTTCGTTTAAAAATTATTACTTCTGAACCGCAAAAAACACCTCTGGCAAGTTTAAATCTGTGAAACATATTCAGGACAAGCTTCGGTAAGAAATCGATTTGATTCGGCTGCTCTTTTTTTCCAATTCCAGAAGTAAAGAAAAACTTTGTAGCTACGAACTAAGTCCCTAATGAACTAAGTATGATATGAACTTATATGATAAATGTAAAATTATTTCATAATAATCAAAGTAATTTTTGGGAATGAAAATTTTTAATTTGCAAGATTTTGTTAGTCGTGCTTAGTTCCAAATTTTTATTCTTGATAAAAACACTGAAATTTATTGTTGAAGGGATAAGCTATTCTTATGCGCATTGCACTGGTAGCTTAGGCCAGATCTTCAGGAAACTTCATCCAAAGATTTTAGAAAAACTAAAGATATTAAACAAGTAAAAGTGTAAAGCGAATAAAAATAATAAGCAACAGTCTTAATTGTAGCCATATCAAAGCTTTAACAAAAACAACAACAATAAACAGCAAGATTTCATAGTTATATCTGAAGCTTTAGTTAGCGAAGCCGGTGTTTGTGATAACAAAGGGGAGAAAATCCTTGCGCCCTATGCAGAGAAGTTTTATTTAGCGATTCGGGATTTTAAAATTTGGGATTTTGGAATCCGGGATTTTGAATTCGTGACTATAAGATTCGGGCATATGACCCCAAACCTTAAAAATTTACTTATCAGGAATGCTCTGAAAATCACGTGATATGAAATCATGTGCTTTTAAAATCACACGCGTGATTTTTTGGTGATCTGAAAATCACAACGTTCTTGTGTTTATCGATGTGCCTTTGGCAAGTGAAAATCACACCGAAAAACACCAAAAAGAAACACCATAATAGCACACGTGTGATTTTCAAAGCCACATGTGATTTGAATTAAAGTGATTTTCAAAAGAGGCCTGTATATCAATATTTGAAATATTACATGCAATTTGAATAATACATGATTTAATACCCTAAAAATACTATTTGGTTTTTATTTTATTTAGAAAATTTATTGACTTACTTCTTACTTAATATGAAACAATCCCCGATCACAAAATTAAAAATTATTAAAAAAAAAAAAATTATTAAACTCCTTAACGCAATTTCGCCGACCAGCACTTTAACAGTTTTTACTTAGAATCCTTTTTCGTTATTATCTTCAATATCGATCAACAGGAATGCAGAGAAAAATAAATTAAAGGTTGTTATTGTTATTATCTGTATAAGAAATTAGTTAATTTTTGCTTTCGGGACTTTTGTCATTGAGACTTAGTTCGTAGCGCCCAAAAGACATTCGAAGCAAAAAATAACTTTTCCTGTTTACAATATTTTTTCCATGACTTATTAAGAGTAATGGCAGATGTTTACTCACTATAATGCCACATAAAATATTAAAGACACAAAATGTAGTTGTCATGCAATCTATTATAAGTCCCGAATTTTCAAATTATACACTTATATATTTCTTTCTGTGTAGACCAACTTAATTCAATCTTGCGACAATGACAAATTTTACCTAAAGACATGAGAAAACAGAAAAAACACTATACTGGGTGGAAACATTGTTAGTTAGTAGGAGTTAAGTTATATTTATTGTTGGTTCCTTGGTTGGTTGGTCGGTCTCTTGTTAAACTGCATTTTCAGACATTTGATTAGTCTATTTGTTCGTAGGATGGATGAATGTTGTTATAGTTATTTTTTGCTATTGACTACGGATTAGTACTAATTGAAACTAAGGATGTTTTTATTGACGTTCTGTTTTTTATGTGTGGGGCGGGTGAAATACAAGTGCTTTCGTAATGGGTTTTACTGGCAATCTTCTTTTTGTATTTTTGTTATATCACGTTGATTTAATACTTAAATTACGGTTTCTCATTTATGATTCAATATGATGATTCACAGCAAAGTGTTGCGAATGGAGAAATAGTTGTGGTATTGATTACTTTTCTTCAATTTCAATTAGCACTGTGGCAATTCCATTTGCTACAAGGAGGAGAAAAATAATGCAAAATGTTACTTTTATTTAACAGCTTTAAGAAGGTGCCTTTTCCGTATTTCGGCAACAGATGGATTCTGTGCCAACAGTATTTTTAATACTGGGTGGTGCAAAATTAGCAATCACATTTTTTTTTAATTAAATGGCTTCTTTAATAAAATAATGTTTAAAATATGAGCTTAGCAAAATCCTCTGGTAGCTTATGGGCAACAATTACACCCTCTTAGGTAAACAGGTTAGTGTGAAATTTAAAACGGGAGTTTCATCCCTTTTGGCTAAGTGATGAAATTCGGATTCGATCCAATACTCGGTAAAACACCTTGCACTGGCATACGATTTGCTTTTAAGACGTTAAGACGAGATTCTGTTGGAAAGGGTTCTGAGGAGAGCTTTCGAGAGCTAGATGAAGCTACAGCGCATTCAATAAGCAAACAGTGGAGCTGCTACGGGACATTTTCGGTAAAACCATTATTTCCAGGAACAGCGACTTTTATTGGAAGCCACGTTCGCCGGCCTTAACTTCTCCTAGTTTTTTCTTTTGAGGATAGTTAAAAGAACATATCCCAACTTATGAAAAGTTTACCAGAAAACAATTGGGCAATAGTTCTGGAAATCTGAAAAAAATCATGGAAAACATCTTAGAAATAGCGCAACTATGCGCAGCTTATAACTGCGTAATTTAACGTTATTTTTTACATCTTAATTTACAAAATTTCCCATTTAATAATTAAGTGTTATTAAAAAAGCACTGAATTTGAAATAAATAAAGTATACACAATCCAAACACCTTCGTCCCTTTTGAAATACCCTTTATTTAAAAGCCAAATAGGTATTAAATGACAAGAGTTTTTCCTAAAGCGTATTTTGTAAGGTGTGTTACGTGACGTGTTTTTCGGCCAGGTGGATTTTTTTGATTGCTTTTTTTAATAACAACTTAAGAGAGCTGTTGCTAACTCTCTCGTGAGTCAGAAATAAATTAAACCAATAAATTATTTGTTTTGATATTGATTATGCTCGTAAGGTCTATTTAAAGTTCCACTTTAGATTTTCCCTAAAAATCCATTCTTCCTCTTCAGTCCAGATTCCACAAACTCAATTTTGTGCCGCTAACATTATTTTTTTTTCTGTTAAGAGTAAACGGCGTTCGAAGTCTTACGACTTTTTGATATACAATTTTCTTTTTATATATATTCCCCTCGATCCTATAAGGAGCATAGGGCCTCCATCTAAATAATCTTAATGTTTTTTTAAGCGAAAACGAACTGTTGATTTTGTAACGTGAAGAGTAGAGCTCGTAAGCATCCCGGGCGACCTGAACCTAATCTGGTAGCACAAAAACTAACAGCCGACTTGAAGTATGACAGGTCCTTTACTAAATATTAATATGGCTTCTTTGGGGATTACGTTGTGGCTATGATTGAAACCCTGGGGAAGATATTAAAAATCTCCACGGAAAGATATTATAAGTGCCCGGCTAAAGGATGATTTTCTCCCGCCACATAAGTTTAAGTTCAGCCTACTGGTGAATGCTACTAAGTGATATTGCTTGCTTGACAGAAGGCGTTAAATGACGCGCACATCATTATTAGACATTATGCCCACAAGGTGTTAAGAGCAGCGTAAGGTAATCCTGTAATGACAGGCACTTACACTAACCTTGAATACAAGTGTCAGTTGTGATCATCCAGCAAGTTTTTTTCTTAATTTCAATATCTTTTGTCTTTTTCCAATGCCTTTTATTTTATAAACTTTTGTCGTTTTCCTGGAAATTCTTTTTTTCAGACCTTAATATAAACATTTTCACTTTTCAAGTATTTACACCAATCTCTATAAGTGCTTTCAGAGATGGAATACTGACCCTAATCTTCCATAGGAACACTACACTTCTCAGCAGCACTTTTCTTAAAAAAGTAATATTTCCAACTTTCAACAATCCTGTACTGAATATTGTTGCCAGGTATCTAAACTTTTCGACAAAAGATACTAATGGCATCTTTTGCAATGTTTAACAAGTGAAGACATATTTTAACAAACAGCTGGAGCTTCGACGTCATAACTCAAAACTTGAAATTTGGGAGTTAGTGATGCAAAATTATTCGCTTTCTTGCTCTTTATAGTCTGTATTAAATTTATCTTTTATAATTTCCCTGTTTATGAGCAAATTAAAAACTTAAAACACGTTTATTTCGAAAAGAATTTTTTGATTTATGACCACGTTGCAGCAAATTAGCAATGTTTTCAGTATATGTATGTGAACTTAAAAAAATAAAATATTCTGAAATATTAACACCACTTTGCAAAAATTTCTTCAAATGAATCTTGTAACAGAACTGCAAATGAACAGGAAGAAAAATACAAAACAACGACATTTAAATTAAAAGTGATTTGTTTCTGAGCAAAACAATTTTATTTCTGTTTCCGTTTCCCCTGCTTTGTTCTTATACTCTTTGACTCTCAGCTCTATCCTTCATTACACACATTCACACACAGACACATTCAATTTCACGTAAAGCAAACGATTACCAAGGAATGGGAATATTGCTGCTGTCGATTATGGGAAATTGTTATTTGGTGGAGTTGGGGGTTTCGCCTTAAGATGTTTTCTTAATGTTTTGTTTGACATTAGCAAGCCAGTACCATAAATTTAATGCTGACAACAATCATGAAACTAAAATAAAGGCAGATTAGTTCTTACATATGTATACACACGGACACACACACTCAAACTAATGCAATATCACTAATAACAGCAGATTAGTGATATTTCAGAATATTGGCAGATAAATTGTAAATTGTTTTTATGGGTTTTATGCCCTACGATGGCCAGCAGTAAAATAACACCTTAAGCATAACTCAAACACTATATTTGCTTTTAGTTTTATGAAGTACTTTGGTCGAGTTGGGGAAATGATAAAGCAACTGCTTAATCCTTAAGCAGATAAATACAACACACACACACACACATACACGCTAGCAATCTTCTGTTATTTCCACACGCTGTTAAACAAATATGTTGTATCCTGCAGATATTCATGCCACATTAAATCACACCTTCCTTCTCCAGAATATTATAGTACAAACATTGGCGTTTTTATTTTATAAGCGGCTTTATTTATGGCCATTTTGTTTTGGTTGTCTTATCGCATTGTGATCAATTTGCTTGATTTGATTTTATTTTGGCATCTTAACAACATCGCAAGGAGCGAAGGTTTTAGAAAATTATCGTCCTTGTAACTTGTTGTCAGCTGAAATTTATTATTTCTTCCTTTAAGTTTCCAGGGTCTAAGGAAAAATTATAACGTTATGTTTGCTAAAAGTACATAAGCAGAAGATTTATTTAGTATTGGTTGATTATTATAGTTCATTTGTTTGAAATCACAGTGGGATGTGTTATAAAATAATTTCTAGAAAAAAAAATTTGTTTACGCGAAATTAGATAAGCTGGATGGTTGAGCAGGGAAAGTCAAGTTGGCTTATAATACTCAAAATTAATCGGTTAGTGTTCTAAATTCGGCTGTATCAAATCTTCATGCACTGAAAGAATTATGTATGCTCCATAAGTCTAATGAATCAATTTCATTAAATTTTTTTGCTTTAATCGAAAAAAGACTTTTATTACGGAAATGAAATTTCAATTTCATAACCAACTAATTAATTTACTTATTAATTTTATGAATTAATTTCATCGAAGAAACTAAAACTTTCATTAAAATACTAAAACCTTTTCATAAAAATAATGAAAAAGTTTCTTTGAACGGGTAACTCTTCATTATTATGTTAATGAAATCTTTAATTAGTGTGATGGCAAATGCTTACACTCTTAAAAAAATTTCTTGTATTAAGTCAATGCAAAATTTACATTGATTTTATGAAACATTTCATAAGCCGGGAGCTAATGATACATCTTGCATTAATTAAATGAAGCGTTACATAATTTTATTTTTATATAATTTTTCATTGGATTAATGTCAAAATCCTTCGGATCTTCGAGCAAAATTTATTTCAGTGTAGAATCTGATACCAAAAATTCTTCACAAATAAAGCTAGTGTGCATCAAATTATATGATAATATAATTTGTAACGGTTTCAGGCGTATTAAAATGTTTTTCGAAAGTGAATATAACAAAGTTTGGTAGTAACACGGGTTAATCGACTTAGGCCAGTTTTCACGACTTACCTATAAAGTTCGAAATAGTTAACGGTACCCTTAGCACTAGTGAGGAATAAAGTTACCATCAACTATTTTTCGTTTTCACAACTTCCGTATAAAATAAACTTAACATTTTTGAAAATGTGGCAATACTAAAGAAAATACCGATTAGTTTTGCCAAAATAAAAATACAAACTGGCAACTACGTACTTTTTTTTACATCTACAAAATAAACGTATAATTAGAGTTGCCATATGGCAATCTCAAATCTAAACCTTACGACAAAAGTCAAAGGTAGAACGTTCCTCTCTTTTGCTTATCCTTCACTTTTAGATTAAAGGAAAATTGTGATAATTAAAAACTCATTATCTGTTCGATAACTTCCTACATTTAGCTATCGTTAAGTCGTGAAAACGGGCCTTAGTATTATAGTCAGAATACTTGTATTAATACTTTTTGGGGTCTTAAAATTTTTAAGTACGATTTAAACTTAAAGTAAGTATAAAAAACTTAATTTATCCCGGGAGTTTTTCTTTCTATGCATAAGGCTAAAATGTTCAAAGGATTCTTCGAAGACATCTGTAGTTAATTTTTAACTCCTTCGGTAACGAATCAAGTTTTGCATTAAGTAATGCCGCTAAGGCACATGGTTTGGTCTTAACGTACTTCCAGAGAAGTGTCCCGTTAGGCCATCAAGCAATTAATCTTGTATTTTGGACCCATGTTGTTAAAATTTTTCCTCTCTTTCACTAAATTGCGCTTTACACAAAAACACAAAAGTTTAAATAATATGAAAATTACTTAAAAAACATGGTGGCGTAACGTGGCAAAAAGTAGACTTCCCTAAAGAAATACCTTTATAGCAAGGTTCCAAACCATGCAAAGTTGTGTGAAATCTCCATTACATCTAGAAAAATTCACCGTTTAGTGCGGTTTACACATCGGACATTATATCTTCAAACATGATGGGATGTGGTATTCACAGAAAAAATTCTTCAAAATTTTTCACCAACTAAAGCATTAATCAAAAATAAAATCAGTTAAATGTTAAATCAAGTGAGTTAAACGTCATTTGCTGTGGGGCTACGTTAAGTCACTGCTTTTTGCTGATAACCAAAAACAATTGACGACCCAAAGGACAACATTGTTCGTAACATTTGTAACATTTGGCCAGCAATGTTCAAAGAATTGGCCCAAAGTAGACGACCAGAATGCGCTTCGTCGAGAAACGCCAAATTAATCTTTCCAATAAAAAAATGTTTTTAATTAAAATTCATCTTCTTATTTTTTTTATTTTTTTTTAAATTTCAGGTTTTCGCGAGCATAAACAACAACCTTTTTTGACTTTTACAACATATAACTTAACCACTGTGCCTTAACATAAAGCCTGCCTTCTATTGGCAAATAATTGTTTCCAGTATTAATGTTTATAAGCAATTTGTATGCCTTTAAGTTATAAACGCGTTTTAATTTATTATTTTCAGTCAATTTGTGTATAACTATTCTGTCATTTGTATCAACTAATCGGCTTATTTTTCAAATTAAATGAACTCAATTTAATCAGAATACTTTTATGCCCTCGTGAATCCTTTTAAGCCGTTTAAGCCTAAAGTTACAACAAAAAGAAAATAGAAGAGTGAAATTATGTTTTATTATGCGATGTTGTTAATCCCATCGCCTTGCGTTAAAAAATTATTCATATAAAATTTTTGAAATATTAAAAAATTTGTATGAAAATATATTTCCGCTGAGGTGAATAGTTTTACAAAATAACCCCCTTTATTTCCTTAAAAAATAAAATTAAGGTTTTTTTTTTTTTTTTAAAGTTGGCGTTAGTCAAAAGAAAAATTTAATTAAGACAGAGAAATGATTATAAGAAATTTTGTATAAATTCGTTCTGTGTGGATCAGTGTTGCCATTGAAATTTTGAGATACATTTTAGTTTCCAAAAAGATACACTTTTCCCCAAAAAGATACATTTTGAAAAAAATTTTAAAATCCATTTTTAAGGTTTAACATTTATTAACATAATATTTTTATTTCATATTAAAAGAATATTGTAAAGAAAATGATTCATTTCTTAAATAATTTAAGTCATAAATATTAGGTATGTATTTTTATACCCACACCACAATAATGGAGACGGTATTATGCATTTGAGCTGATGTGTGTTACGCCTTAAAATATACCCATCTTAAAGTATACCGATCGACTCAGAATCACTTTCTGAGTCGAACTAACGATGTCCGTCCGGCTGGCTGGCTGGCAGGCTGGCTGTCCATGTAACCTTGTGCGCAAAGTACAGGTCGCAATTTTGGAGATCATTTGATATAATTTGGGACATAGATTCTTATTGGCACAAGGACCAAGCCTATTGAAAATGGGCCACGAGGGACGATAGGAGGAAATTTCTTCCTCTCAGAAATTATCAAACCGATTTTAATGAAATTTAAAACATATATTGAACTATATCTAAATGGATACAAAAGGTATTCATTTTTTAAAAAATTGGGCCACGAGGAGAAATAAGGGCAATTTCTGCCTCTCAAACCGATTTTAATAAAATTTAAAACATAAGCTATACAGTTTTTTAAAAATAGGACCACAAGGGGAGGTAGGGGACAATTTCTACCTATCACAAACTTTCAAACCGATTTTAATGAAGTTTATAAACATAGATAAATCCACATTTATATGGACACATAAGCATGATGTGTTTTTAAGTACTGTGGTGCTGGGTATCATATGGTCGGGCTAGACCAACTATACTTTCTTTCTTGTTTAAAAATACAGTAAGCAAGCTTTAGAATTAATTATATGTAACTATCTTTGGATGTTATCAAAACCTAATCCCCGGTGAAGAGGTTGTTCACAACCCTTGATTGTGAAACTTTTAAAATTAATCTAATGAATCGCTCGCTCTTAATCATGTTAACTAAGAAAGTCGCTTAAATTTGTGCCCAAAAAAAATTATTTTTGTAAAAATTAATATTCGAGTTAAGGCGTTTATACTTAGGCGATTATATCAAAAAGTTCATATAAATTTCCTGAAAATAAAGAAGATGTTCATATTTCCTCGGAACAACTTCGCATTACTAGTAATTGTCGATTTAGCTGGATCGTAGTTGTCACTGTTCTTTTTAGTATTCATAACGAAATGATTACATACTTTAAAAAATTTTCTCAGAGGCGGAAAGTTTATTATTTTATTTTTGTACATTTTGCGTACAGATTCAAAAGATACGAAAAATGTTAGGATTATACATGGTACCTAAAGTCATCAAAAGAACACGAAAAATGTATCTTTCGTATCCTAATGGCATCACTGGTGTGGATAGAAATTGTACGGACCCACTTTAATGTTCCCTTCGGTATACGGTCATAAAAACAGATTGGATTATTTCCCATAAAAAGCTTACTTTAGAAAAACGCTTACAATTATTGATGTTTTTATTAAATTTTGTACAATTTAGTTTTATAAAACTAGAAGTTGTTAACATTTGTGCAAATCGCTACTCTAAAAAGAAAATTGGATCGAAAACTGACATGTTCTTTACTAATTTATTGTGCAGGGTATCAAGCAGAAGTCTATCAAATACAGCATTGCTGCTTGGTCATTTCAATATTTTCGAGCTTTCTTGGATGCTAAAAAATTTTGTTTAAATCAACTAAATATAGTTTAGTATTGGTAGAAAAATAAGTTCCCCCTGTACGGAAAAAAGATGGCCGCATTTGTAAACTTTGTGAATTTTTTTGCATAATTTTCGATATTCGTCGCCGCTTCAAAACCGTTAGGTTACCTTTTTTTCAAAATCCTTGATAATAATTACTAAACGAATGAGTTCTATTAAATAATTTTACTTTGTCAATTCAACACGCCAAAAAATTTCAGTTTTTTCAACTGGTGATATATATAAATCAGTTGTGCCCAAGCCCTATGCGCTTGGTGCTCATTTGTTTTTGTAAAAGCACTTAGCTATGGGCTGTGTATTTTAATACACACATAGAGCACTCAGCACTAGCAATACGAAATACTCAAACAATTTTGTCTTATTAGTTTTCTTGTCGTTCTTCACTGATTACACGCAAGTGCAAAGCAACCACACTTTCGTATGCTTTGCTGGTAAATAGGGTTTTTACAATTATTTTATTTTCCGTTTTCCCAGGATTTTTCTTGCGGGATCCCGGGAAATAAAAAATTCGTCATAATTTCTGAAAATAGCTATTTATACTTTGAAATTTAGTTTTCTATTATCTAAAAATTAGCATCTGTGGATGGGTTGTGAATTAGATCAATAACAAAAAGTGAGTACATATTTAAATCAATGTGCAACAGTTGATAATTTTTATATTTAGTGAAGTGAAGAGTTAATAAAGTACATTATTTCAAAATAATATGCAGAAAGTAAAGTTTCATTGTACATGGAAAAGACTTAAAAATAGGAGAAACCTAAACTATCGCTCCTTTATTGCAACATAGTCGTATCTACAAAAACAATCTTGACATAATGCGATTAAAGTTTTTGATTTTTTGAGATATGACTATGATGCAATGAAGGAGCGTTATGTTTATTTGGCGATAAACGCAATTTTTTTCAATTTGTGTTGATTTATATACCCGTGAAGTGCGGGGAAACCGAAATAAAATAACATTTTGGAAAGTCGTATAAGATACTACAACACACAACTTGAAAAACACATTATCCTATAGATAACAAATGGACCTATTGAAATAAAAAGGTTTGTAAGAAGCAGTCCGGTTGGTGCTTTTTTTGCATCCACCTTGACAAACATTATTTAACTGATATAGACGTTGTTTATAAAAAAAAAGAAAAAATTGCTTTGTAATTACTTTGTAAACAAGTTCCCTTACGGTTTTTTATAAAAGTTTTTTTCATTAATTTAAAACAAAATTTACTTTGTATTATTTTTATGGAGCGGGATCCCGGGAAATTTAAAAAAAATTCCCCCTCTCCCGGGAATCGAAAAAGTCCGGGAAAAAAACTCTACTGGTAAACATTGACGACAGCGATCATCATTGAAAATTTGGTTTTGTTTAACGTATGATTTCGTTTAACAAAGTGTGTATTGAAAAACAATTGGAAAAAATTGGTGTTAGTTTTAAATTTCAAACTTTTATTATTCACAGAAAAATTATTGTATGGTCACTTACAATCTACTCTTACATAATTGAAAACGTTTTTGGGATTTTTGTTGTATTCTTTACAAAATGGATTTGCATAATGAATGGGAATGGGAATTTTAAGGCTGAAGCACAATGTATAATGTGTTTCAAATAATTCAAACTAACACTAAAGGTACGGTCACATATGGCAAACAATTGTCAAATTTTGTTTGCCGGCATTTTTAAAAAATTTGTTTAAAAAATAAAAATTTTATTTGCTGGTCACACTGCGCACATTTATTTGCCCATTTTTGTTTGTTCAAACATATATTAAATAGCTTTAAATAAAGAATGGGAAAACATGTTTGTCCTGTGTTCACATATAAAAATATTTGCCTAAAAATAAATATTTGAACAAATTGTCAAAAATAAAAAATTAAATCAATAAAATTACTTTTTATTAAAACTAAAAATGTTAATTTTTGCAAAATATGCAAAATATTGAAACTTTTATGGTTTTATGGTACAGAAGAGCGAGAACAGCAGTTTTAAAAGTAAAGAGGATTAAGATAACAAATAAAGGGATAAGGGCAATAAATTAAACTAAATTATAAAACTAAAGCATTATTCGATACGGTTTTAGACGCAAGCAATAAAGTGTTTTTAGACAGTGGATCTATTGTAAATTATAGACCGATCTTCACGAAATTTAGTTATATGATTTCTAGGCATATAAATTGAGTTAGTACAAAATTTAACGATTAAATTTGTTATGGCTTGTTTGAAATATTAAAATTTTTTGCGAATTTTCGCTATTTTTGTAATTTTTTTTTTGTTTTTTTCCAACATATTGTTTTATAACCATTTAGCCATCTCAATAAATTTTTGGGTTTGTTTCCAAGTTTGCAATTTTTCGTTAATTTTCGCGATAGATGCAATTGTTTGCAGCTTTAACAATTTTTAATAAAGTGAAATGCGCATAGGAATAGCTTATCCCAACAACAATAAATTTCAAGTGTTTTTATCAAGAATAAAAACTGGGAATTAAGCACGAATAACAAATCTTTTAAATTATAATTTTTAATAAATATTAAACTTTGCTTTCATGTTACCATTGGCAAATTATTGCAAATATCCGCTAATTTAGCCATTCTTATCGAATTTTTGCCATTCCTTATAGTTTTAGGGACTTTTAATCAATTTTATGGCTTGTTTGCAATATTAAAAATGATCGCTATTTTTGCAAATTTTTGGCGAATTTCGCGTATCTTTGTAGATCTTTTCGACAAAAATTAAGATAGCCCCATATAAAAACCGTAGTCACCTATTTTACTGGGCACTATCAAAGAAAATATCATTAAATCTTTTTTTTTTTTTTTGAACAAGAACTTCGAATACACAAAACCTTCGGATTTCAGAACACCAATTTCTGAATTATGCGGATTGAAAAAATTTTTCGTTTTCAATACGAGTCGATTCTTAGAGCACACCTGATATTAATGAAATTTGGTGTTACGTTTTAATTGTCATAAGAGGTGGAAAGAATCGATCAATAATTTCACATAGCCTAAAAACTTATTTCTGGAGAAGAGTCCTTGTCCCCATAGACAATCTGTTATCACCTTACCAAATGTTATTGTAATCGATCCATATTTTACCAAAGCTCTTATACAAATACAACTTCTGTTAATATCTTTTAATGTCATAATAATCTTAAAAATGTTGGTTTTGGCAATAATTTATATAATAGCTTGTATGTCGTGTGAACATTTTGTCTTGGTAGGCCAAGAATTGGTTCTAGGTTACTTTCTACAATCACTTCAAGACGAAAAAATCTCATAAAGATTTCGATGTCGGTAAATTATTCGGCACAAATAAGTTTTATATAAATCTTTAATTCATTATATAATTTTATTTTGGCGGGTCCATGATTGTCCACTGACCCCAAACTGGTACATACTCGAAAATTGATCTATTTATATAGATACGCCATGCTTGTAATGCATAATTCGTAACATAGGCTCTTATGTTATACCCATTTTAAATAAATTACCTATTAACTTAAGAAAAATTTATTTTGTAACATCTTGAATCCTACTTACCGCGGCAACTCTTTCCTAAAAACAGAACACAGAAACATTTTTCTACATATGTATGTAAATAAGTTTTTTCGTCATTAAAAAATTATTTAATTTTGTTAATTTTTTCAATTTTATTCAATAATTTTTATTTTAAAGCTTTTTATTTGCCGCTGTTTGGTCTTACAAAATTTTTGTAAGAACAAATATTTATTTGCCTAAAAACGAGGAAAATATTTGACGTTAAATGGTCACATTAGGAGCATTTTTGTTTGCTAGCAAATAATTTTGTTTGCCCAAAATCAGCTGTTTTTCTGTTTGCCCCTCAAAAATATTTTGTGGTCAGATTAGGGCAAACAAATATTTGATATTTTTTGTCAAATGTTTGCCATATGTGACCGTACCTTAAGTGTAACATTAAAAGGCATTTTAAGACATTTTATGCAGATAACGTTGCCAATAATATAGCAGGTAGATCAATAAAACAATTAGTTGCGGACTTTAAAAAGTTTTTTTTTGGTTCAGGATGCGCTCCGAATCTTGGAGTACAATGAAAGTTATGGTGATGAAATAAACATGCAACGACTTTTGAACTCTGAACTTCAAAATTAAGTGGCATTGATTTTTGGAAACCTTGCAAATCAAATTTTTTTACCGTGTACGATTATGAAAAAAAATATATGAAAAATTTTTGTTCTTTTTTCTTTGTATGTATTGGTTTTTACAACAAAAAATATTGAATAAAAATTAGTTTTTCGTTAAATGTATTGGTGTTAGCTCTTCTATAAGGAACTTATGGGCACCCCTGCTATAAATATTTTTATGGCGTAAAATGTTCATTCTTTTGCAACAAATGTATTCAATTTGCAAACAAACGTATTCAAATTAACAATTAAATATTCTCAAGGTTATATTCAGGAGCAGTGTTGCCACAACCAATACAATTTTTACAGCCAACATTTTTTAAAAAATTACCAAATGTACAAAAATATAACCAAATTAAAAATACATTTTATTAATTGAGAAAATTATTAAAATTTATTTTAAGTTGCATTGTAATACAAAGGTTATTTGCACTTTATAGTAAAATAATAATTATAAATCAAGAAAACAGAACAAGAGATGGAATTCTCTTACATATTAAAAAATAACGGAAACTTAATTAAAAGTTTTTATTTATTTGAGATTTTTTCATAAAAAAAATATTTTTATTTTACAAGAGTTAAACCATTTCTTCTCTTGTTTGTAAATTTTATTTCAAGTTTATAATTCTTATTAGAAATAACTGTTTCAAAATGATTCTATTTGAAATATTTTGTGAATCATTGTAAAATATTATGGCGAATATAAACAAATCCGCCTTTCGTAACGTACATTCAATGGGGAAAAAGTATATAAATAATTATCTTAAAAAACAATAAATAAATATACATACCGACAAGTAATAAACAGTAAAATTTCAAATTTCTTAAACTTACAGCCATTTCCTAAAGAAAATTCCATAAATTTTGAAAATATATTGATAAATCAATGTATTTTTGACAAATCTTTAAAACTCCTTTGTGTATTTTTTTAAAATGGTATTTCAATACACTTTTGGAAAAAACCTTAACTTAGAACATTATATTTTTTTTAAGTCTTTAGAAACACTAAAACGACTTTTGTGTAATTTTTCAATAATTTTCTTCCTACTTTAAGTACTACTTATCTTTACTACTCTTAAAATCAAGAAAACCTACGCTCATTTAAAAAATAATTGAAAATCTCCATTGATTAAAACTTCATTTGTTTTCGATTTCAATATAAAATCACAAATGGCAATATTTTCCTAGCAAAAATCTTAAAAAAATTATTTGGTTGCTGTTTTGAAAGGCATTTTTTGTTTTCAATAAATTATAAAAAACTTTTTTTTATTGGTAACAAATAAGGAAAAAATCGTAGTACTAAGTACAAATTATTCGACCCCGTAAATAATTGTATCATGAAAACATATTCGTACTTATCATAACTAATTTTAGAAAAAAGTAACCAAAATGAAAAAAATATTCACATCTCCACATTGAAAAAAATGTAACCAATTTTGGTTAGAAATAACCAAAAACGGCAGCTCTGTTCAGGAGTACAAACTTTTTTATTCATTAAAAATATTTTGTTATGATGTGCCCAAGTTTTATTCTTGATATATACACTGAAATTTATTGTTGGGGAATAAGCTAGTTTCTATGCGCATTTCACTGGTAGCTTTGAGTACCTAGATCATCAGGAAACCTTTATCCAAAGACTTTGGAAAAGCTTAAGATATTATACAAATAAAACTGTTAAGCGAATGAGAATTAAAAAAACTCAAGTTTTTTTTGCAATGATATCAAAACTTAGACAAATATAATGCCAAAAGGGTTTTTAAAGACACCTTTTTTATTTAAATCGTTTTCAACTCGTAAACAAGTGTTTTGAATTTGACAACGTTATGCTGTCAAAATTGTTAGATCAAAAATTGTTTTTGAGCAAAATTTTATTTTAGAAAGCTTAGAAAGAATGATTGTGATTTCGATTTCCCCATCCCAATGTCAAGCCAAGAATATATTGCAGGTGAGGTATAAGAAAATTTCTTTCTAGAAATAAAGAACTCAATTTTGTTTTTTTTTGCCATTCTAAATTTGAGAAAAAAAAAATCCAGAAAGGATTCAAATGATTTAAAATCCTGTCATTTATAATGTTGCAATATATATTAAACTATGTTTTCGCAGCTAATTTTTACGACCATTAAGTCAGTGTTCCGGTAGGCTAGCTGGTAATGAGCTAGTCTACCCGTGCCGGGGTTGCGGGTTCGATTCCCGTCAGAGACTCTGGTCTCCTGCAGACAAGCTTTGAGCTTCGCGGAATTAGTTTCGGGAAAAACAAGAGTTTTAGTTAGATTAAAAGTGCTACGATATTAAAATCAAAATATCACGTAATCGTTCAAAAACTCTTTTGTGTGTAAATTATGTATTGTAAGCGAGATTTCCTGATTCTATTCGTGTGGACTTTATCCTACCTAAAATAAAGCACAAATTGTATAAAGTGTCGTTTGATTTTATTAACAGATATAAAACAAGTAAGAAAGTCTAGTCGATCAAGCCCGGTCATTTGATACCCTACACCACAATACAGACAGATTCATTTTTGAGAATGAACTTTACTCGGGCAATGATGGAACCGGCAAAACAGAATTATGTTATGGCGTTCTTTGTGCTAAATATTATGTAGATATTTACATATGTACATATATTTGATATATTATAAAATTGATCGTCGCGAAATATTATATAAATACCAACATTTATAGAAAATTTATGCCATTGAAAGCTATTTTTAATAAATTCAAATTAATAAAAAAGTTGATAAAAATATTTGGATTGCGAGGGGATACTTTTGGACCAAATTTAATCTTAAAATCCACATTTAAGTGACAGCTTATAGTCACAAAGACCAGGGCTGTCAGATGTGGCGATTTTTCTCCAAACGTGGCGATTTATAAACCTCTTTGGTGATGAAATTTTGTGTTTGGCGACATGACGATTTCTTGCATTTTACCTTCTTTTTTTTTATTTATATAAAAATTTATGAGTACGTGTAAAGTTTTTTCTTTGTATTTTTAACAAATTTTAAAATTTCACGATCACAAAAAACTAGTTACGATCACAAAAAACTAGCCAATTTTCAATTTATTTTGTGCAAATAAATTCTAACAACGGAATCGTTTTCGATTGCATATAAAATAAAATTTTAAAAATTTTAACAATTACAATGTATGTATACTGCCTTTTATACAAAAATAGTTAAATAAAAAATTTTTGGATTATTATCAAGTTCTATATATGCAATAGTATAAAGGCTAATAAAACAGATTTTTTTTGAATTAAACTTTACTAATATAGCATACTTGTGACAATAATTTTTTATTGCGCAAAATTAAATAAACTGATCTCACAAGTTCTAAATTTTAAGATATCCCGCCTTGTTGTGAAAATCGCACAATTTAAAATCGCAAAGCGCCAGATTTATTGACGATGTTCTGTACTTCATGCGTTTTGCTTGCGATCTGCCACAGCTTCTTACAAATATTCAAGTTCGTTTTAAAATTCTCTTGCAATTTTTAATCGCCAAACTTCTTATGATTGCGCTTTACAGAACACAATTGAAAATGTTAAAAATACTATATATAAATATAAATATAACATATATACATATATATAAAAATATTGAAAATTTTACTCTTCTAACTATATAAAAAAAAGTTGCACTGTGTTAGTAATTGATGTTCTCTGTAATGCGTAAACCGATTTTGTTTCTGCAAAGGTCACGTGAAAGGTGACGTCACTACCAAGGTTTTTATGTATCAACGGTCTTCAAATGTGTATTGGTGCATGAGTTATATATAAACATTTAAGTGAACACTGCATTCATTCCGAAACATGTATTTTTTTTGCATGGCAATTTTGCGAATTTGACTTAATATTTCGAAAACTGAAGTTTTTACCGCTGATTTAAATGAATTCGAAATGATTTCTTATTTTCTTTTTTGCACTACGAAGTGTGCAGGGGTTCGCTAGTTTTTTATAAACCTTCTATTTGGCGATTTTTTTTACCAAAAGTCTATTTGGCGATGAAGGTGAACCAAAATCTGACAGCCCTGACGAAGACTCAATACCGAAAAGAAGTTTGGGTAGGGGCAATGTGAAATTAGTGACCAATTCGTACCATTTTCGATAGGCTTCGTCCTTATGACAATCAAACACATATACCAAATTGCACAAAATTATCTCCAAAATGGCGCTTTTGGGCATTAATGGGCATAATGTTACGGCCAGCCAGCGGTACGGATGAACATCGTTCGATGGTGACACTAAAAGGTGGGCCCAGAACTAATATTTTTCAGTGCTTCGAAGATCAGCACAAACGTATTATACACTATTTGCTATGGATAAAATAAAATATTACAAAAACGTAAAAAATTTGATATTTCATAAATTTATTTTAGCTACAAAAAAAATTAAATTTATTTTTAGCTGCATAACCTTGCAAATAATTTATAACTTGGTAATTTGAGTGAAAACCTCACAAGCCCTTAACGATTTAGTTATATTTTTTTTAATCAAATTAGACAGAAAATTTAACACAACTTATCCATTATAATTATCTCTTAATAACTATCTCATCATAACGATATGGTACACTTAAAATTTAATTGATTGATTGTATATTTGCTTAAATTGGAATGAATTTACGAAGTTGACTGCAAAAGAAGGAGGTCATGCTTCATAGATAGAACAGAATTAAGGCAAAAAAAAAAAAAAAAAAAAAAATCCATAAATAATTCTCGGTATGCGCTGTGACTTATTGAAAAAAACTTAGTTAATCAAAATTAGATTATATTTAAAATCATGGTGTTTTTTTCTTTGCTCAGTAAATAAAGTTTGTTGATCATTACTGTACCTTTTCCTTTTCAATTTCCTTAGTACATCAATCGAAATCATGGATGGGGGTAGTGCACTAATTTTGCAGTTTGAATTCACACTTAGTGATAATGCAGAATTATTGCAATCGTTATATTGATGTTAAGTGATTAATTGAAAATAAGCAATCTCACTAAACATCAGTAATATCAGTGATGTCAACAAATTTGTTTGATTTAAAAAAAGCTATCAGCTTATTGCCAATTTTTTTTCTTCACTCATTTAAGTGCAACTAAAAATTTTGCAACTACCCAACTATGATCTAAAAAAAATCATACTTAAATAATGAATGCTCCCCGGAGGGCTAGCTGGTCATAGAGCATTTGAATTTTATCTCTTCTTTTGGTTTACCATGTAGTAGAAGCCCGGGGAATTAAAGTACACGTTGGAAGTTGTGAGTTTTAACAGTATTTTCAATTTTCCTTGACGGCTAAAACATATTAATTGCATATATATTAATGCTTTATTTCTGTAGAATATAAAAAAAATATAAAAAGTATTTCCTATTTGTTATCTGGTGGGATACAGCTTGGACCTGTGTTTGAAAATGAGCATAAACGGCCTTATTCATAAAAATTAAAACAGATTTATAAAGGTTTAGTAAACAAATTGTCATAGAAAGTTCGATTTATAAACCATTTAATAACTTGTTTTATTTTTTATGAATAAGGCCGTAAATATCGTTCCTTAGTGTTCGGTTCGATAGATTTGTCGACAGCACAAATGTTAATAGAGTTTATGTAGCAAATAATTTAAAAAGTAACGTTTCCCTGTTTGTGATCTTCGAGCAAAAGAATAATACTGTACTAATCCAACTTAACAAGAAGATCGGTACATTTTTATGCGTTCTATTGTTTTTAACACAAAATTCGTTTTATCCGGTTTAGCACATTAATGTTCGTTCGTTTCGGTTGTGCTTTGCGGTCTTTTGACTGGTAAAGAAAACCAATTTTTTACAAAAACAAAATTCGTAAAAAAACAAAAGCCAAGAAAAAAGTTTTACACGAACAAACACTAAAATGTTTTGTTTGCTCATTCCTTTATCAATGTAAACAAAGAAACACCATAGAACATTAAAATATAATGTGTGTCTACAGAACCACTACAATTGTTCTTTTTTATAAGGAAGAACAGAACACTATATCAAGTTCTTTACTTTCTTGAAAAAAATTACGAATGGTATTGAGGGTTCTGTTCATATACACAAACACTAAAAAAATAGATATCGTTTTTGGGTGTGTCAGCCGTACGGTTTAAATATATTATGTTTATTTTTGAATACTGGCTTACCCACAACTCCTTAGAAACGGGATGATATATGAAAACTAAAATGTGCAATTATTATGCCAATACTTTTAAAAAATTTTCATTGCACCAATATTGCACGACTAACTCACAAAATAAATAAAAATAAATATGTATAGGATTAATCGAAGAATTCAATCCGATAAATCGTATGATATTATACAGGGCAATTCCACGCATAAGTCTACCATCAATGGAAAAAATTAATTTCTGATGTTGGTAGTAAAAATACTTAAGTATGGTGGCAACATTGTGTTACTTTTAAGTTTTAAAATTTGATATTTTCTTAAAAAATTTGATATTTTTTTAAAAAATTTGATATTTTTTTTTAAAAATTAGAATTAAAAAAAAAAATATTTTAATTTTTTGAAACATTTATATTGCTTATTTCTAAAAAGGGTTTGTTTTGAATTATTTTAGTTTCAATCTTGGTTTCTTACTTATTATTAGTGATTTCGTCGGTGGTGCTTTTATTCAAAAATAGCATTTTAACGAGCTCATTAATTACAATTTTGTAGCTTTCAAATAATTTTAGAGTTCCTATTTTATGCGCTGTGATTTCAATTCTAACGTTTCATGTAAAAATACTGACTTTTTTGCCACACAAATTGAGTGTAGTGTCGTTCACGTTTTGAGCTGTAGTGTCCGTCACAACTTATTTTACTAATAAATATTTTTTTAAATAACTTTCCACTTTTATTTCAGCATTCTATTATAGTTTGTTTCTTGAACTTTCGATAAAAACACAAGTTAAAGTTATAACGAAAGTGCAGAGCAAGATTATTGAAGTTTAAAAACACTCTCGAAAACGATTTTGCATGTAGTGTCAGTCTCGTTTATATTTTACTATATAAATGATATTTCAAAATTTCATTGGTTGCCATTTTTTTCTCTATCGGATAATTGTTGAAACTGCTAAATAGCCATGTTTCAATTGATACTAAAAAAATATTAGTAGTCGTAATATAAGACAAAAAAACAAAAAAAAAAAAAAAAAAGAAAACGCAAATTGTGTCAAATGTAGAGTCAGTCACATATGATTTTTTAAAGTTTTAAGACAAGTTAACAAACCAAATGTATTTGTCCGTTGGAATTAAAAAAAAATTTAAGTGAATAATTTTGCTTATATTTTTGTTAAATTTGTTAAACAGAATTAAATAATTCATTTCACAAAGGAAAAAACAACAAAGGCATGTTAACTCAAAGATTAATATTAGTTGATCGGGTATGTTCTAGAAATCGAAATGCAGTCAAATTTAACGATAGTTTAAATTCAACTTCTATTACAAAATGACCGTAGTTTTTCGTGGTTTTAAGTGTTGTTCTAGCAAAAATAATAGATACTTAAGGAATGAAGTACATAAAATGGAATATTTTTATGAACTTTGATAACAGGGTTGTTTTTAAAATTTTCTCGATTATAAATCCACTTCATTTCGATTTCTAGAACTCGCCCGTATTTTTTAACAAAATAGTTCATGCGCTTCTCTCTTTAGAATGAGTTTGGTTTTAAAATATTGTACGAGAGATAAATCTAATAATGCTTAATGTAACAGGTGTCCAAAAATGTATTAACGTAAATGTTCTTCAACAACTTCACTTATTTAACACTTACACAGTGACTATAACATAGTACTTGAAGAAGATGCCTCAGCAACAAAATCAAAGAAGGCTACAAGTGATCCAATGAATAAATATTTTAAGCAAGATACTTCGATCGATTCTCTAGAGGAAATAATTTGCAGAAGCATAGCAGAGGATGGAATTTCTGTGAAAAGTTTCAAAAAATCCAAAGTCAGAGTCAATATAGACTCCTTTAAAATCTTATTGCCCGAAAGGAAAGCAACATCTTGGAGCTACATTGCAAAGTTTCATTTAAAAAAAAAATGTTTATTTACTTAAGTTCTAGTTTTTTCTAAACTTATCGAAAAAAAATCTCGTAATTTATAAAATTTCTGGATTTAGAATTATTCGATTAATATTAAAATCTTATTCGTTTAGTCGAATAAAATAAAAATGCCAAATATCGATTAATTGTTTTTAACCAAACAAAAATAAAACCCGATTAATTGAACACCCTTATATTTACTATTTTCAAAAAGAGAATTACATAATTATTGTTTTTTTGCATTTCTCTCCCGAGCTCTTTAAGCTTTAAAAATTGCTTAAAGTTTCATGTAATTTTCCATCGCAGCTTTTTCTGTACAAAATTCTTTATCATTTCTTAAATTATTAATTTAATCAAGTTAGACGTGGGAAACAAAATGAGTTTTTTGGGTTTGATTAACATACATTGTTATCTATAAATAATTCTTGTTATTGGCATTTTCAATTGTATTGTTTGCCTTTGTTGTTAATTGACGTGTGGGAATTTAATTGATAAGATGCATAACAGCGAATTTGCAATTTTTTTTTTAAATTTTTAATAATTTCAGCAATTATGTATTTAATCATTTCTTAATTGATGATGAATTTTGATGATTGAAATGTTGATTTGAAAATGCATTTATCGTATTTAATTATTAATTAAAATGTAAGTTATTATAGGAATCCACATAAATGGGTGATGTTGAAAATAAATGGGAAATATAAAATTCGAAAGTCGTTCATTTAAACTAATCCGAAGCGAAATGGTTGCAATGAAATGGTTGAAAGGAGAGTATTATGCGTTCGTCCTGATGTTTGTAATTGATTATATTTTCCTCCACCCCCTCCAGGATGTTAAACTTTTTGGTTTTCCCAGGGAATGTAAAACCATCCTCTGGTTGAGGACTCTTTGGGCATCAAGTGGGGGCTTTTGTTTGGACCCAAAGTCGCGAAATGGGAAATATTAATAAGCCTGCTTCGGGAAATGATATTCCACCACTTGTAGGAAAGTATGGCCTACGGGCGAGTTCCAAGGTGCTGTAGCTATTCCTAAACAAGAGGAGAGTGTATAGTTCTACCGGAATGAACATTCAAAATTATTACTTGTGTGTGTTGGCTGTTCTCACAAACTGGGGCGATTGGTAAATGTAATATTTGTCACTCCCTAGTAAAGAGCACCAATAAGATTAGGCCAACAAAAAAAGTGTTCAATATTCATCTTATTCTCATTTCAGATTTTGATGCCCACAATGTGACTTCTTTGTTTATTACCACGTGGCCGTAATGTAAAACTAAATGACTTACTGGGATTAATTCCAGTTTAAGTTGGGTAATTCATCTACCAAAATGTGCAGATTCTGTGGGATGGATGATGAAACGTCGGAACATCTGCTCTGCTGCTGTCCCGCCTTGGGGACTTCTAGGCGGAAATTTTTCGGGGGGCAAACAGTGGGCCCCACTGATATCTTTGATCTCCCACCGAGCGTGGTAATGGGCTTTATACGCAGCCTAAACTTGACGTGGTGAGACATATGGGCTGCACAAAAGATCCTTTGGGTCGCGGTGCACATGGCCTTCACGTATATACTACTACTACTACTACTGGGATTAATATATGAGTAAGTGCTAGACTTCAAGTAATTTTCAGACCTTGAAAATCAAACGATTAAATAATTATTCTGTCAAAAAACACCCTGAAATCGTGTTTAAACAAAAAATAAAAAATTAACCTTGGCATTAAAAAAACTGAAAATATCAATAGGATTTTTTTTAACAACTGCTTTCGTATATGGGAATTTCCACACAAAAGTACACCGTGGCGAAAATACTAAACATTTTAGGAACAAATTATTTTACTTGTATTTTTAAAGAAACGGCCTAAAATGAAAATTCAAAAGCTTTTCTTCAATACCACGATAACAAAATTTACTGCAAATTTGTGTTCATACTTCGGACAACTTTCACATTTGTAACTCTATTCATCACTTATATCTTCTTTTTTAAACGCAGTTATGCAAGAGCACTGCTGTTGTATGTTCTAGTACTAATGAACTTAAAAAATACAGAATGAGGAAAGAAACTATAAATCTTAAATTTGCTTTTAATGATATTCTATTGCATTAATGCCCATTGTTTATAAGGCACACCTTTTTGTTTTTTACGCTCTTTACTTAAGTCATTCGTGTGAGAGGGATCATGCCGTGAGGCCAACTCTTCAAAAACTAAACGCGTGAAGACATATGAAAAGGGGATTCTTTAACAAATACGACGTCCTTAATACATTTTATGCCATTTTTTTAGGTTCTTTTAAAATATTTATCACGTATGGAGGAATTATAAAATGGCAACATTAGCGGAAAGTGGATAAACGCATAGTATTAACCTTTTCAATAGCTCCTTAATACGATTTTATACACGGGGTAGAAACTCTTTAGGCAGCGGCATTTTTAAAATAAAAAGAATAATGTTAAGACAACAGATTTAATAATATAAAATGATTTTTGGAAAACTATCGACTAATCTGCACATTAACACAAAAAATTTGAAGTCTACTGCCTCATAACAACAATTGTACAGCAGATAAAAAACGAGCATAGGAAATTTCGAAGTATTTATACATATATTTTCGGATATTTATTTAAGAAAAAATTTATCGTTCGATGCTTGCCTGATTTTCTTATAAAATTTGACTGCAAATACATCGAATGGAACTACTTTGCAACATCTCACGGTAAATTTGCAGTTGATGGCATTGGTGCTGTTATAAAAAGAAAAGTGTGACATATGACGAAAAAAGATTTGTATAATTAACGTTCTTTAGACATAAATAAATCTATTTTGTGCCACACCCACTTGTCCGATCCCGCACACATTTTGTCGAATGTTGTCCCTTGATAACCAAGATGATTGTACTTTAGCTCTTACGGTTCTCCAGATACACAGAGTTTTCTAATGTCTTTGTATACGAGGTGCCAAGCCCACTTCTCCAATTCCGCCCATTTTTTTTAAAAGATCATGTGTATTACTAACTTAGCTATTTGAACGAAATTTCGACAATTTTTCTCTTAAAGTTGTTAGATATAAATGAATCTATTTTGTGCCACGCTCACATCTCTACTCCCCTCACATTTTTTCGAATGTTGTGTTTTAATAATCAAGATGCTTGTACTTGAACTATGATGAAAACTTTGACTTTTGCCATTCTCCAGATATACAGAAATAACTAAGGTCTTTGAATAGGATGAACCACGCCGACTTGTCCAATTCCGCCCACATTTTGTCGGATTTTGTGTATTGATAACCAAGATGGTTGTATTTGGAAACTTTGGCTCTCCCAGTCACATTTTATGTATTGGTAACCAAGGCGTTTATATCTAATTTGGAAACTCTGGCCTTGCCAAATTTCCTAACTAGATACTTGCCTAGTTTGTTTGTAGTTCGTAGTTTGTTCGAAAAGTTTTAACATAATGTGCGGTGATGAACATTCAATAATATCTTACTTAACAGAATTTCAGATAAAACATTTTTATTAAAAAGGCTTACAAGAAATGAGAAGTTAAGCCTTATTCTTCGGAAGGGCAGAATATCCTCGATAAAAAAGTAAAAACTATTTCTGGACAGATTCGATAAGATTACAATTGAGTCATACTCTTAAATTGACCTTACAAATGCCGTACATAATTTTTCAGTAATAAAGAAGCCCTCAAATTCGTTTGCACTTTGTTTGATAAAATCCAAGATTCCTCGAGCTTTATTAATGGAAATGCCCATATAAAAAAAATTCATATCACTTCAACAAATGATTTATTTCCGATAATTACTTTCCTTAAAACTTTGAAAAAAATAAATGTCAAATCCCTACCCAAAAAAGTCTTTAGCATCATCATTGAAATCAAGCAGAAATAAAAAAAAAAAACAATCGAATTAGGAAGGAAGAAATATTCATTAATTTTAATTTTATTCTCTTGACAACAATACTTTTATTTAATTTTTTTTATTTTGCGATTTCAAGTTTTCAGAAAAAAATGTTCGCTTCTCTTTAGTAATCATTATAAGATGTTTTTAAAAAAATCTATGAAAATAATTTAAGAAAACTTTTCAACAAATTACTTTTGGGACGTAAATTATTTCCCAAAGTATAAAAAAATCATTAAAAGTAGAAAAAGTCGAACTAAACTCCATATAATTTCGACAAATATTTGCACATACATGCGTCATTATAAATCAACTATATCATTACAAATATTTTATATGAGAATAATATTTAAATAAACAAGGAAATACGTTGGCATCTTCTTAAGAGGAAAATCTGCATCGGAATCATTATTGTTATCACCTTTATGTTCTTTTTCTTGGTATTATAGTCCTAGTTTTTAAAAATAGAATTAATGTGTTTGTGTACGGCAGTCACGTATTGACTGTAAATCTTTTCATCTACATCTAGAAAATTATAAATATTAACAGTTGAGTACAGAAATAAAGCACAATGTGTTAATAAGGTTATTAAAGGGAGAAATAAGCTCCGAAAGCGGAAATGGAATGAAAAATTTTAATGCTCTTTAAGGATTTATTTGAATCATAAATTAATATTTCTATCGGGTGATTTTTTAGCTATTATCTTTTTGGCAACATTGGTTTAAACAGCTGACGCACGTTTCGTGTTTTGTTTCACGGTCAAACATTTTCAGTTTGGTCTATAATTTAACCATGAATCGTCTTACAAACGAACAACGCTTGCAAATTATTGAATTTTATTAACAAAATGAGATCCACTTTTTTATCGAAAAATTGTGTTCAGCGACGAAGCTCATTTTTGGCTCAATGGGTACGTTAATAAGCAGAATTGTCGGTTTTGGAGTGAAGATCAGCCAGAAGTATTGCAAGAGCTACCAATGCATCCAGAAAAAGTCACAGTTTGGTGCGGTTTATGGGCTGGTGGCATCATTGGACCGTACTTATTCAAAGATGATGCGAATCGTAACGTAACTGTGAATGGTGAACGCTACCGTGAGATGATATCCAACTTTTTTTTGCCCAAAATGCATGAGCTTGACTTGCATGACATGTGGTTTCAACAAGACGGTGCCACATGCCACACAGCACGCTTAACAATGGACTTATTGAGAGGCGAGTTCGGTGAACATTTTATTTCACGTTCGGGACCGGTCAATTGGCCGCCTAGATCGTGCGATTTAACGCCTTTAGACTATTTTTTGTGGGGCTGTGTTAAAGCTCATGTCTATACACACATGCCCGCTTCAATTGACGCATTGGAAGACAACATTGAAGAATTTATTCATGAGATACCGGCCGAAATGTTGGAAAGAGTATGCCAAAATTGGACTAAGCGGATGGACCATTTGAGGCGCAGTCACGGTCAACATTTGCATGAAATAATCTTCAAACACTAAATTATATCGACCGTACTATCGATTCAAATAAAGATTTCAAGCATTTTTCTGAATTTTATGTGTTTTTTTTAAAAAACTTTCCTATAGCTCTTAAAAAATCACCCATTATATGTATTTTACCTAATTCGAATTTTTTGCGAACTCAAACCATATTTTAACTCTCTTCCCACTCTGCTTGATCCTTACACTATTCCAATTTTAACTCCAGTCTTAATTTACTCTATACTTACTCTAATCTCATATACCCACAATGAATCTATCCATGCTCAAAGCTAATTTCAAAAATACTTTTCTTGGACAAAATTACACTATCCAACACTTAAAATGCCAACTCATTCTTGAGAGGAATTTCTCGAACTACTTATCGCATCTAACAAAATTCTATTTGGGTATTGCTAGTTTAGCTGCAGTTCTGAGTTTATGGCCTTATGAAAATTTTGGCTTAAACTTGATTTTTTCGAAGAACAATTAATTTTTCGCGGAACCAATTGAAATTTAGTGTTCTGGTTTTCGGCACAATTGCAGCTAAGGACCAGGAGAAAAGCGTGTGATACAAACTAACGCAGAAAAACTGCATCTGGTGCCCCAAAATTGCTAAGTTATCGAAAAACTTCAATTCATTATACATATATATGTATTTTTTTTACCATTTTTTGCCCTCAGCTGCCAAACTGTGGACAATTTAGTAAACTAACATTCAGAGAATATAATCAGTACAACATAATTCAATATTCCTCAAAACGATACAATGCTTTTTTAACATTTTCTAGCTCTATAGAAAATTCGAAATGTGTATGAAAAATTAATATTGATCAATTTGGGTTTTTTTTAACTCTTGCATACAGCTTGAAAATTTGAAAAGGCTTTTTCCAGTAAAATAATGTTCTGAGGAAATATAAACTCTATTACAAGGAATATTTTTCTCTGAAGATAACTTTACTGAATTTCCCGCGGTTCGACAGCTATGGGTCAAAAATGGTGGAAAACGATAAAAAAAATTTTTTTCAAATTTTTATCAATTTTGAGGCACTCGATGCATTTTTTCGGATTAGTTTGTCTTCCGTTTTTTTTTTCTCATAGTCTATAGCCAAATTTATGGTAAAGCCAAAAAAAGAAAATTCAAATTGATTTCCGAGTTATTGACATGAGAAAAATGGAGAAATCAAGTTTTAGCTAAAATGTTCATAAGGCATTAGAATCCGAACGACAGCTTAACTTACAAAAACCCAAATAGGTTTTTCCTGGTTTCGATAAATACTTCGAGAAATTCCACACGAGAAGGAGTTTGCACACGATGACTTCAAAAATGTTGCACAGTGTTACCAAAAAAAAAAAAACATTTTTTAAATTTTTTAATTTTTTAAGCCAAAAGTTACCACGGGGCTTACAAATTTACTGCCTGGCCCACAATGTCGACAAGAACATTTCTTTCGTATTTTTATACATATTGACAATAATAAAAAAAATAAGATTGTTCTTGTTTTCAATATAAATATACGAAAGAAATGTTCTTGTCGACATTGTTGGCCAGACAGTTAATAACTTTTTCTTTATATATTTTTTTAAAATTTTTTTCCAGTTTATAAATTGTAATTGGAAATTTATTAATACTAAGTTTGGAAAAAATTCACTTTAATGACCCCCGTTTTCAGCTTCGCAATTATGGGCTCATGCTCCAGTAGGAGTTAAAGGAAATCATATATATATACTATATATATATATATATATTTAGATTTTTGGATTTGGATTTTTGGATAACGAATAATTTCCAAAAATTCGGAAATTAACTGGCAAACGCTTTCGCCACATTAGTTTCTTTGGGGCTATTTACAGAACGAGTATATGTAAACAAACCTGAGAAAATCGTTGAATTCAAGGCCAAAATTGTTGCAGAAATTCGAGTTTAAAGCCACAAATTTTGAAAGATCTTATGGAAAATTCTCTAAAACGAGCTCTAAATTTGCGAAGCTAATTCTGTGGTTTTCACGAATAATCGCGTAAGTTATAAAACCAAACTTTTCAGGAGAGCAAAAACAATTATTTTTTTCAATTGCGGCTTCTGTAGATGCTTTTTTAAACTTTTTTCTTTACTATCCTCTTAACAGTGACTTTCTACGTATTATACATAGTTTTCATGAAAAAATCCTCACAGGATCACAATCTGTAAAAGGATTAAAAATGCATATGTTTGATTGACTCATTAAGTGTGTGCAATATAACATCATATCTCCACATAAGTTCTTTTTTGTGAAAATAAATGTTATCATTTTAATCACACATGACGACTTACGTTGTTATTTTTAGCACACAAGTTGGCGACATATTCAGAGTTTTTGATACTTATAGCACAACGTATGGACTTAAAATTACAAACAATCGCTCATCTGCTGTTGTTGCAACTAAAGAAGTCAACAATAAACGCACATGTACATATAAGTTGTTATTAATAGAAAAATTTTCAAAAAATACTTTCATATTTTTTGCACGAATAACAACATAACATCACATATGCTTTTTATTTGGAAACATATTCAGCAATTTTACAATTTTTGGCGATGTATGTCGACATAAATCGTTATAATAGCAAAATATTTTATTAAACAGTTAACTTAAGTTGTTTTTAGCAGAAAAAATTAATAATACTACATTATATTCTAAAAAGCTTAATACTTATAAAAACCTAATGCAAAATGTAGCACTTTGACATCATTATCTCAATTTCGGTAAAAGCCGACTTACGCGATTATTCGTGAAAACCACAGAATTTTCGGCATGCTTTTAGCCTACACTAATCCCTATATTCATTCATACATTCTTTGTGAATCAGACAATTAGCTTGGACGATATAAGTTTTGCGCGTCTAACGAATTTTACCGGTAATACTGGCCTGATAAAACAACATTTAGCGTCTTCTGCATTAAAAAACTCTGCATAATTTTTAGTTGAGCTTATAGCCCACACCTTTGCCTAGAATTCATCTATACATTCAGTGGAGATCAGATTATTATCTGAGAAGATAATTAACGCTAAATTAACCTTATTTTCCAAATAACGTTACGGGGTACAGCAAGTTTCGGCAAACTCAGCCTTAAACCCTACTCCAAATATGCTCTACTCTACTCTACTTTTATTGAAATTGTGTCTACTTTAATTGAAATTGCGTTTTAACCCTTATTATACATCCACTCTCATTAATCTCTTCCTTTAACTTCATTTTAACTTTACCCCTATACGACTACAATTCTACTCGAACTTCTATTTTTTTTACCTCAACTGTCTGGAATATGTGGCTTAAATGTATGTCGGCGGCTTAAATACCATATGATGACATTCCATCTAAAGAATAATAACCAACTTAAAAAGTTTTTTATATTCCTGTTATTATTGCTTGGTTAAATCTCTAAGGACTTAATGAATTTTTGTAAATATTTGTACAATGAATTATATCAGGAAACATGTCACTCACTTCAAGTTTAACACGAAACCTTTCTAAACCCAGAAAATTAAAGCAGGTAGATGTAAATGTTCTAAGGACAGACAAATACTAGCACAAGCAAAACAAAGAGGATGAAGAACATGTCTATAGGTAAATAAATTCAATCTGCACTAACAGTACTCCTGTAGACTCTATACACATGCCATATTTTATTGTCTCGAACATGACACACAACTTATGTTCGTTCTTTAATTTTTTTTTGGAAAATATTTTGAGATATTTTTGTTTTCCTTCCAATTTACACTTGTCGTACGGCAACTTGAGTATTCTTTATACTCCCCTAAGGTGTACTGTTGTTCTCTTTTGCTATACCCTTCACCAAAGGGAAAGGGTATACATAAGCTTGTCATTCCGTTTGTAATTTCTACAACACTGATCTTAGACCCCATAAAGTATATTGGTCCTTATGATTAGCGAAATCGATTTTAATGTCCGTCTATCCGTGTATTCGTTAAAATCGGTTGTCCAAAGACCCTTTGACGAGGACAAGGTTGTTATATATTTACGTAAATATAGTCCCAAAAACATTGGAATTAAAATTAAGCTAGATCAGTCTACAAATGGCTGAGATATGAGAAAAAACCACGACTGCATCTTGTTTAACCCATTACCCCACTGTTGTTGTTTTTTTGTCTATATCTGCACGGCAAGAGCTAAAGCTTCCGAATTAGGTACATTCACTGTTGCCATTTTCGCTGATTAATCGGAATTTAGCCGAATTTTCATTAAAACAATTAGGAAGAGCGATTTGACGATATTTGTTCTTGAAATGACGGGTTTTTCAAATTCAATGTTTGCATCACTTTTTACTGCGTAAGGTAGCATCACCATTTTAACATGAAAAAAAAAACTAATTGCTTTTGTATAAGGTGATTTTTTAAGAGCTATAGGAAAGTTAAAAAAAAAACACATAAAATTCAGAAAAATGCATGAAATCTTTATTTGAATCGATAGTACGGTCCATATAATTTAATGTTTGAAGATTATTTCATGCAAATGTTGACCGTGACTGCGCCTCAAATGGTCCATCCGCTTAGTTCAATTTTGGCATACTCTTTCCAACATTTCAGCCGGTATCTCATGATTAAATGCTTCAATGTTGTCTTCCAATAGACATGAGCTTTAACATAGTCCCACAAAAAATAGTCTAAAGGCGTTAAATCGCACGATCTAGGCGGCCAATTGACCGGTCCCGAACGTGAAATAAAATGTTCACCGAACTCGCCTCTCAATAAGTCCATTGTTAAGCGTGCTGTGTGGCATGTGACACCGTCTTGTTGAAACCACATGTCATGCAAGTCAAGCTCTTGCATTTTGGGCAAAAAAAAGTTGGATATCAACTCACGGTAGCGCTCACCATTCACAGTTACGTTACGCATCATCTTTGAAGAAGTACGGTCCAATGATGCCACCAGCCCATAAACCGCACCAAACTGTGACTTTTTCTGGATGCATTGGTAGCTCTTGTAATGCTTCTGGCTGATCTTCACTCCAAAATCGACAACTCTGCTTATTAACGTACCCATTGAGCCAAAAATGAGCTTCGTCGCTGAACACAATTTTTCGATAACAAAGTGGATCGCCTTTTGATAATAAAATTCAATAATTTACAAGTGTTGTTCGTTTGTAAGACGATTCATGGTTAAATTATAGACCAAACTGAAAATGTTCGACAGTGACACAAAACACGAAACGTGCGTCAGCTGTTTAAGCCAGTGTTGCCATAAAGATAATAGCTAAAAATTCCCCGTTAGATGACGTAGTTTGTGCGTGGCAATTTTTTAAGCCAATAAAAATGAAGTTCGCGTGATGTCATTTGTACGATAGGTGCAGAACATTTCACTTTGTTTTTGGGATGGTGTTAGCTTTATTTCTATGATTTTCTTCTCGCACAAAAGTGAAAAAAGCCATTGCTTACCTTTTCCGATTTTTCTAGGAATGTAGAAATGTTGATAATTATTTTCAAAAGGGGAGGTATGGGGCAATTTCTACCTCTCCGAAACTAGCTCACAGACTTTAATGACATTTTTGGAGACTCTGGTATTGATGCTATTTATATCTCTTAAACGTGATTCACTGATGCTCATATGATAAACTTGTTTAATTGATAAATCATCAACTTTTTAGAAGTGACCGTCGTGGTTATGCACTGAAAGAAAAATGCTTCATATAGTTAATGAATCGTTTTAATAAAAAATTTTCATTGGTTAAATGAAAATTTCCATTGTCTAAATTGACTTTCATAGTTATAATGAAGTATTTCCGTTAAAATTGCTTCATTGGATTTCGTAATTACGTTAAAAATTTTCATTGGATATTGAAAACTTAAGTTTTCAATTTTTCAAATTTTTTTAATTTTTCAAATTTTTTTCATAAATGAATACAAAATTATAGTTTCCTTAAAAAATGTTTAATTGTTAATTAAAAAATGTAAGAGTTAATTATTTCATACGTCTAATGTAATATGCCGTTAAATTTATGAAATCAAAATTTTTTTTTTTAAAGGCAACATATTTCAACAATTGAAAAAAAATTATTTTTAACATTCAAATAACTCTAAAGTCATAATAATTAAAAGTATAAAAATATTTCGAATAAGCATGCCTTCATAAATAAAATGTTCATTATGATAATGGCAAATGTCATTATAGCAATGAAACAAAAACTTTCAATCCATAAATACTTACATATGTTTTTAGTTTTCTTTAATATGTAAATATATAAATACATATGGTATGTACTAAGTAATGAACAAATAAATGTTCTCCTTTAAAAAAACCACACTCTTATTTTAAACTGTTGTCAACCAAATGATGTGTACGAAAAAGCTTGTTCTACATTTATGTGGTCTTTTTTTATTATGCGTTAGCAAAAAAATCAACGTTGTTATTGTTGTTATGTTATGACTAGGGCAACCAAAAAAAAGCACTAAAAAAACAGTTTTAAGCTCTTAAAAAAAACGTTTAAAAACATGAAAATAAGCTGTCAAAATTTCAAAAAAAAAAAGCAATTTAAAATTGTTTATTTTCCAGTTAATTCGTTTAATATGTTGTTATAGTAAATTATAAGTTGATGCAATAAATTTTCGAAAAGAAAACTATGTCTGTTTGGAGTCAGCCAGTTCTACAAATGTTAAGGGAGCATATTTAAAATTGCGTATTGGATCTGAAGTATATTTTATACGATTGGACTCATAATTCCGCTTGCATCTCAAAATATCTTTTAATACCGAAAATCCTTCATTTTTTAATGAAACTGATTTAAATTTTGTATTTAATTTGTCTCCTATATCCCCTGGAACACGGGATATTTTTCTTACGGTCCATAACTATGTTTACTTAGAAAACCAATGAAAGATTTTTTGTTTCCAATTTTGTAACAACTTTGTGTAAAACCCCGAAATTTGTAGAAATTGACAATATATACACAGAGAAATTCTTAATAGCTAAAACTATATTAAAAAAGCAAAAATTAAGACGTTACTATACCAAAAACAGAGAGAAGGGGAGCTAACAGACGTTACTTTATACAAAAACTATATTTAAAAAGAAATAAGACGTTACAAAGTATGATGATAAAAGACGTTACAGACTGAGGAATTTTATCGTAAGAATACAGCTATGGAATTTTCGAGAGAAAAGAACTCAAACAAGCAAATAATAAAATACGTTGATAAAAAAGCTTAATACTAAAAACAAAAACACATAAAAATTATACACAACACTATAAAAAGTACGTTACAGTACCGCTAAGACAGAGTTGCATAAAAATCAAGTAAGAAAGTATACTCGGTCAAGCCCGACCGTATGATACCCAACACAACAGTATTTTAAAGCAAGTTTCGAGAGTGTATAGCTATATTAAAAGGGATCTTTCTATGTTTCAAATTTCATTAAAATCGGTTTATAGGCAGAAATTGCTCCCTATCTCCCCTTGTGGTCCTATTTTTTAAAAAATGCATACCTTACGTGTCCATATAAATATGGATCTATCTACAAATGTCTTAAATTGCATTAAAATTGGTTTGATAGTGGGCACAAAGACCCTCTTCCGGATAGCAGCTTGTATGGGGGCTATATTACATTATGGACCGATTCGCCCTTGTGCCAATTAGAACCCACGTACCAAATTTCATTAAATTATCTTTAAAATTGCGACCTGTGCTTTGCACACGAGGTTACATGGACAGCCAGCCAGCCGAACGTACATCATTGGATCGACTCAGAAAGTGATTTGATTTGATTTGATTTGAGTTGATCGGTATACTTAAGGACCAATATTTTAAGGTGTTTCTCACATCAGCACAAATGCATAATACCCTCTCCACTCTTTAGTGTAGCTATAATAACATACAGAGATAATATAGGATAATGGGATGATATTGTTCAAGGGAAGCACAAAATATTACCATAACGTTGAACGATTTTTTTAACCAGAGTTGTTACAGCACAGAAATGGTTGATTTTGTAGTATTTATTATGGTATTCATTCGGTTAACCGTAATCGGTTAACCGATTAATTACTACCCGATTAACTGATCGGTTAATTTAAAATTGGTTTTTTTCGATTAACGATTAAACCGGTTAATTTCAGTCGATTAACCGATGTTACAAAATTTGGAATTTTTTGTAGTATTAAGCCATATTTTTTTTGTGTTTTTAGTTATAGGTTAGTTCCAAAACGTCAGTTGCAAAGCAACTCGCTTTTTTAAATTAATTCTACAATACAACCATGTAGAATCTTACAATTTTATCTGTACTAAAGTTCTCCAAAAAAGTTACCAAAGTTCACGAAAAAAGTTGTGTTTAGAAATATTTGTTCATACAATATATTTTCTTCTAGAAATATATTCCTAAAATACAGTACAAAAACAGAAATTAAGGAATTCGGAAATAAACTCTTTTGCAGAATGTTCAATGCTGAGCTTTCTCAGGATGAGTTAGATGATGGATGACCTGACAACAGGAGAAACTCTCGATAGTAACACAAAAAGAGAATTAACCGAAACAATAAGAAGTGTTAAGCATTTAAAAAAATTATAACAGGACTCTAATAGCATATTGGAATATTAAAATGATTAAAGGAAAATGATTGAGAAATTTGATAATCTGTATTATGGGTTGCTTTCGATTTCACCACCATCTTCGATAAGTGAAAGAATTTTTTCCAAGTCAAGTTTATCAAAACTATTGAAAAAAATCGCTCAAATCCTTAAAACTTAAACCAATTTATTTTTTTTAAAATATTATTTTATAAGATCTCCTTAAACTATTGAAATTATTAATAAAATGATCTCACGGTTTATTTTTAAAGTAATACATAATATGTTTTAATTAAAAAATATGTATTACATAGTTATTAATTATTTTTTTGTTTGCTAGTTTTAGTTCAAGAATTGTTATGTTAATTTTTTTTTTTTACTAATAAACTTAAAATAATAAAAAAATTTAATTTTTATTTATTGAAATTACTTAATTTAGAAAACAACCTTATTAACCGGTTAACCGATCAATAACAAGATTAACCGATTATTAACCGATCAACCCAAAACCTCGATTAATTAATCGAGCGATTAACCGATTAAAGCAAAAGCCCGATTAAATGAATACCCTAGTATTTATAAAAAAAGTTGCACTTAAAAATAATTAGTAATAATCACGATTTTTGCAAAATATTATTAAATAAGTTTTTTTCGTATGAAAAAAAAATGAAAAATTATCTTAAAATGACAAAATAACTAAAAAAAGCCGATATTACCAAAATAAGCAAAAAAAAATCTCTAACAAAAATAGCTCATTTTCTTTGTTTTTTTATGATCGGAATTTGTATTCAATCAAAATCTTTCTATCTTGTAAACCAAAAAATAAGCATTTGCTTTTTTTTTGGTTGCCCTAGTTATGACAATTTAATCTCATATTTACGCTCTTAATTGAGTAATGGCAAAAAAATATTTTTGGACTAGCTGGTAATGAGCTAGTCTGTCAGCGCCGAGGTTGCGGGATCGATTCCCGCCAGAGACCCTGGTTCTTGCAGATTAGGGAATTATTAAAAAAAAATATTAAACAAAAATATTAAGTAAAAAAAAAAATTTTAAAAAAATAAAATTGAAAAAATAAATTTTTTACTTTTTTGAAAGTATTCATCCAATGAATAATATTCATAGATCTAATGTAATGTTTCATTAAATACATTTTAATGAAACAGGTTTCATTGATCCAACGAAGCGCATCCAATAATGCAATTTTTCATGGGATTAATGTCAAAATTCATTGGTATTGTGAAGAAAATCCTTTCAGTGTGCTAATGGATTTAATGCAAGCTTCTTCGCACTTTTAATGCAGAAAATTATGTTGAGTATATATTAGTGGAGTTAAATTCGTACGGTGAGAAATTACTACTAGGATGTGTACACAGACTTAGTTATAACATAAGATTGGATTCGATTGTAGCTGAGTTGGAACAATTATCTGTTGCCTACACAAATATTATAATATCTTAGGACTTAAATGCCAACTTACTGTCTAATTCCGGACCGAATCTTCCTGCAGAAATGACATATCTTACCCTATTTCCAGTTAATATGATAAGACCACACACTTCACAGCAACGCATTCCTCCTTATTGGATCTTTTCTTGGTTGCTGATTACGATCAGTTGGCAGCACTCGTTTTTTCTAAGCATGACTTTATATTCTTGTCTTATAAATATAAAATCGTAAGACAAGTACATACATTTATCTTTCGGGATTATAACAATATCAATATGTCATCGCTTTAATGGCTAATAAATCACTTATGATTTAAACGATGGTTTAGTTGAACTAAACTTGAGATTATATGTAGTTTACAACTTGATTTTTATAACGATAATGCTTTAATTGATCCTGTAAACCAGTTTAGCTTTCAAAGTTTCAACTTAGATGACACTGCTGAAGGATTTATAGCCGCTAAGTCCAATTCTATCGGTTTAGAAGACATTCAATCTCGTTTTATTAAACCTATTTTATCATGGATAATTCGTCATGTAAACCACATTTTTAATACGGCAGTCACCACAAGTACTTTTCCATCTGGGTAGAAGTCTGCGAAAATTATTTCTATACCTAAAGATGATAATAATCTGATAATAATCTTTTAACGGACCGACAATCTGAACTAAGACCTCAGCATAGCTGTACTACAGCCTTAGCCGAAGTTGTTTGGATGAAAAAAGACAGCATTCTTGATTCTACTCGACCACTCAAAGGACTTTGACACCGTTGAACACCAGATGTAATTTATGAAACTTGCAAGAATGTTCAACTTTTCAGAAACTACGGACTTGGAAAAGTGGGCGTAGCACTTTTCATACAAAGACGTTATAGATTTCTGTATATCTGGAGAACGGCAAGAGCTAACGTTTCCATAGTAGGTACAGGCATATGGTTTCAATAGACAACAACATCCAACAAAATATGGACTGGAGTTTTTTTTTAATTTTGTTTACTCTACGTTTTTAAAAGCACTTATATTTACATATGAAAGTACGAACAAACACAGAGACACAACATCAAACACTAAAAAAAATTAACAATATGAAGTAGAAAATGCATGTCAGTGAGTAAAGTGTACCTGAAGAAAAAAAATTAATGCATATACTGGCAAATCTACCTTCTATGCTTGTGTATGTGTGTGTGTGCATAATATAATCCCAGCGGGGAAAAAAGTAGTACGGATGCCTTGTAGAAGGCCTGCTCACTCCATTCCATATTCAAACAAAGAAAAAATTGTGTTTCAAACAATTTTTTTTTTTAATTGTTCCAATTAATTTTCCTTAACTGAAAATAATAATTATAATGTTTGTGTGTATATTTGCAAATATAAAAACATACACAATAACATCAAAGTTTCAAACAATTTTTTAATTGTTACAATTAACTGTGTTGTTTGAAAAAAATATTTTGACTTGTGTTTAAGTTTTATATAGCCTCTTTTGCAGGTGGTCACATTTCAATTGAACCCATTGAGTGAAACTAAACTACAAGAAAAGTTTAAACTTACAAATATGTTAATTGATATGATCAATTTGTTTGCAGGCGGAAAATCTGTACGGAATTAAATTAATAATTAAAATTTTTTACAAATACGTTAACTGAAGTTGGTTTTTCATTTTTTCTGGGTATCTTTTTTACACACGTTGTACATTTACACTTACGATTTTTTCGCAGTTACATAAGAATTGCGTTTTGACAAAAACAAAATAAAAATTGTTACTCCTTCTCTTCTCCCTCTCATAGAAAGGAATGTGGAATGTGTATCTTATCTTTTATACGAAAGAGCCGAGGCCTTCTGTGAAGCATTCTTTAGCAGTTATAGATAAAAATGGAAATTGAATCAAACAAATTTTAAGCAGGTCTTTAATAAGGCCTGAAGTAAGAAGGTCTTCTGAGTTTTCCCGCTGGGATATTTTATATTTTTTTTGCACACACCGTTCTTGTTTTATTTTCACTTTTCTTTTGTTCTTGTTAAAGTAAATTTACATTTTTTCTTGTAAATTTACTGGAAATTTTTTGTCATCAACACAAAAAACCACAACAACAAAAAATATTCCTAAGAGATTGTTGAGATTTCGTTGATAAATAACACTGTGGAACATTTTTGGGATTTTTGTCTGGGGGGTGAGAAATTCCAAGTCAGGGTGATGGTACTAGGTCAGTATAGTAAAACCCTCAAAGGGTTTGGCGTTCGTATGTGCCAGTTTTTTTTTATGACATTTTAAAGTTTTTCCTTATCTTGATGTTTTTTTGTTTAACATAACTCGAGAACCACTTGTCCGATTTTGCTAAAACAAACTCAAAAATATTTAGAATTACAATTTCTTTAATCCGTTCATATAACGTTTTTCTTTATAATCAACAGTTTTGCCGGTAAAAATAAATTTGTGGAGAAAACAAAAAATTTTTTGGCCTAAAAATTAAAATTTATTTTAATAAATATTGCCTATTTTTAGGCAAACAAATATTTTTTTTTCTCCACAAGTTTATTTTTGCCGGCAAAACTGTTGATTATAAAGAAAAACGTTATATGAACGGATTAAAGAAATTGTAATTCTAAATATTTTTGAGTTTGTTTTAGCAAAATCGGACAAGTGGTTCTCGAGTTATGTTAAACAAAAAAACATCAAGATAAGGAAAAACTTTAAAATGTCATAAAAAAAAACTGGCACATACGAACGCCAAACCCTTTGAGGGTTTTACTATACTGACCTAGTACCATCACCCTGACTTGGAATTTCTCACCCCCCAGATTGGCTGTTGTACTGTGTAATAAAAACCTCTTGCTTAAGTTGGGTAGGGAAAATAGTTGTATCTGCTTTTTGTAATATATATATTTACTCTTAAAGCAAACTAAAGTTTTTGGAAAAAATGATATTATAGGGTACCCCGATAGGCTAGTTAGTAGTGAGCGCTAGTCTTTAGAATAAGAAAGAAAAAAAAGGTTTTTCTTTCACTCCGAGCTGAAGGCCTGCGTTATAGGTAATTTAATTTAATTATTTCTTATACTCTCTTTTAAATATACTTTTCAATTAATAGACTTTATCCCTCACCTACTAACTGTTTTGAAACTTGCAAGTGTGTGCTTGGTTACTTGTATCTTTTTAACGTTTTTGTGGAGTCGAAAAGTTTACAAACACGTACGAGTGTTTATGTTTCCTGTTTTTGTTGTTTTTTTTTATAATTTAACACATTTTTTTGTTTTACTTTTTTAATTATTGTAATGAGAATAATTTAAATACTTTTTGTGTCAACAATGTTTTTGACGGTAATTTATGCAAAATAAAATACACTTATGCCATTTATTTTCTGCTCTTCCAGTTTTTGTTGTTGTTTACTCCTTTTTTGGGGATTAAGTTTTAACAAAGATTCTACTTAAATTTAAGTTTAAAGTTAATGCGATTTCAATGCCAAGTATGTCAAGTTTTAAGATTTTAAGTTTTCTTAAGACGTTGTTAAGTGTATAAAATTCGGGATTTTTAAAAAATTTGAGTGTTTATTATGAAACATTGGTACAATATATTTTTTTCATAGTATTGGCAATGTTAATTATATCCTTTTTGCATCCGACTGGCAAAATATATTGATTCCGAGCCAAATGAAATGCTCATTTCTTGAGGCCAAGAACAAATCACCTTTTCTTGCTAAGCGTTCTGCATAGATTGAAACAAATATTTGCTGAAGGGGATAATTTTTGGACTGTAAGGATGTCAAGGCAAAGCTTCCTTTTTCTTAAACAACTTTAAACTGATCTTGTAACAAGTGACTGGCTTAACGTTGTCATGCTAGAACATTGCGGCTTCATGTCTCGATTATCACCTCGAATTTTCAACTACCTCCTTTGATGACGTGATGCTGAGGGCAACGAGCCATAATAAGAGAAAAATTATGTGCAGCTTACAAGGACGTTGATGACGTATGCCTACTAAGCCACTCATTCCCCGAGATGCAGTCGAAAATTTCCACCATTAGTGAGATCCCAAAATTGGTTGTGGTTGCGTTAAAAATAAATATATCCAAAACTAAATCGCTTCGCATTAATAGTAACACAGATCGCCGTTTTTCCTTATGCAACCAAGATATTGAGGGTGTAAAGTCCTTCTCCTAGTTGGGTAGCACAATAAATACAGCTGGTTGCTCAGCAGCAGAAAGATTATCCTGTCGCATAAATAAGGCCCAACTAAATCCGGTTTGGTAATCGTCTAATACTTAGAAACAAATCAACATCAAATTATTTAATTCCAACAAAAAAGCTTTTCTGTTCTATAGAGGCGAGACCTGGAACTTGGTAATTCGTGATATACAAAGACTTCAAGTGTTTCTCAACAAATACCTCCGCAAGATTTTTTGGATTTTTAGGCCTCCAATGATATCCGACAGTCAACTTGCGATGTAAGCAAAGCAGCAGCCTATTACGATAGAAATAAAAAAGCGGAAGTGGAAGTGGAGTTGGAGTTGGATAGGTCACATCTGCTGACGATTACTTGATCAAGATGATGACATTGGGCACATACATAAGACGCAACTGTTGCGCAATCGTTGATTGTTCTTGTATGAAAAACATTTACAAGAGTGAAGACATTCCTAGATTGAAAACCGCAGGTAAGCACCCGAGTAGGAAGACCAGCTTATACCTGTTAGAGGCAACTAACAACATAACTTAAGAGATTGCGGATGAAGTAAGACGAAGTCAAGCCTCCAGCCGACTATCGGGATTACTGGAACCACCTTGTTATGGCCCTATGCTACCCCGAGGAGCAAAAGGATGCTAAAAAAGTTCAACCATAATGCAAGAAGACACATCTTTACGTCAAGTTTTTTACCCAACTTAATTTGATTCTTTTTTGTTTTAGTGTTTGACAAGTTCGACCATGGTGAGCGCGTTAAAATTGTTGAAAAGGCTTCAACGAAAATGGGCATTTAAATCAAAATGTGGATTCCTTTACAAGCAGAATTGCCTCGTTTTGGCAAATGAGAATCCACGAGTGATTGTTGGAAAGATGATGCATCCACAAAGAGTGACTGTTTGGTGCGGTTTATGGCCTGTCGGCTGAACTTCTTCGAAAATGAGGTCGGCCATGCAGTACTCGCGAATGGTGTTAAATATCGCGCGATGATAACGAGCTGCTGGTGGTCAGAAATTGAGGATATGGACCTGGACGATATGTGGTTCCAACAGGTTAGTGCCACTTGCCACACAGCAAACGAAACAATGGTTCTTTTGCGTGAGAAATTTAATGGCCGTGTTATCTCACATCGCACATAGGGGTTTTTTGCCAATCTAGCCGGACATTACTTTTTGTTTTAGATTATATTGCTTGTTAAAAGTTATTGAGTGCCCCTAGATCGATGAAACTTGGCAGACATATGTGTTATTGTCATAACCTTAAAAATAAATAAAATCGGACCAAGGAGGAAAAAGTTCCCCCTAGAAGAACTAATCCAACCTCTGAAAAATTTTTTTAAAAGTTTTCCCATACTTTTGTTTGTGCAAATGCAACTTTTAACGCCAGCGAAAGTTAAAAAACCTAAAATTGGACCCAGGAGATCGTAAAATTACACTTTCCGCCCCCGCCCCCTTTTGTGGGCGGTTACATAAAATAATATTTTAAAAAAATTTAAATATTAAAAGAAATAGATTACTAACCCCTTAATACTATAAAAATTAAATTTTTTAACTTTTATGGGCAGGGGAAGGTATCCCTCCAAGCCCACCGCACGGAACCAACATGTCAAAAAAAAATTTTTTTTTTTTGACATGTTGGTTCTCTTTTGCACTAAGATGATGATGAGTGCCATGGTACTTCTTCGTCTGTTTCTTCAAAATCCTCTTCCGAATCTGAATTCTCTTCAGAGCCAAGTACAAGTGGAAGCATAAAAGAAATTGTTTCTTTCGTAAAGGGTAATGACTTTTTTTTGAGTTGGTCTTATGCCAGTAATCAGTGGGACAGAACTGAGCAACAGTCTATTTATAATATCTTTGTTACACTGAACCCTCGAAAACTTTCTAGCAAAATTCTGACTGTAAAGCCGATGTTCATTTCGTGCCTCAGACGCTTCTTCAGATAATAGCCCGATAGGCAGCAATCCCTCGCTCATTACAGTTGCGCCATGTATTAAAATCTTATGCATTGTAGGTGTCATAGGATGCCAGGGATATAGAGTAACGTAAAGTTTTGCAGTGTCTAAGAAATAATTGGCAAACTCGTGCAAATGGATTTTGTGACCACTTGTAATTACTTCAATAATAACTTTGATTCGGTAGATTAAATCAAATGCAATTCCAGTTATTTCTGCAGCTAATTCAGGATTGGAAAAAAATCTTCTGCTGGTGTTACCATCGTTGCTGTTTCCAAATCCAGTCTTCGGTACATCCACTATTAGCTCTAATTCACTTCTAAATTTTTCTTGGATAGTTTTTTTCCTCTCTTTAACAAAGTTTTGTCCTCATCCGATCTTAATTGCCACTTTTTCAATGTGATTTTATACGACAGGTGTAATATGCTCTCAAATAGACGAAGTCTGGCGTGCTCCATAAAATAACGTCATTTAGCTGCTGCACAGGTGGTTAAAAACCGTTACTTACTGTTTCGCACATTCTTTTTTTTACACAGGTAATATTAGTCTTAGATGTAATAATTTAAATAAAAAAAATCTACGCACAACCCAAACATTTTATGACTGACGAAAGGGTTTTTATCATATGTAACTATGTAAGATGAGCAAAAACAGAAAAAAGGTGAAATTTTCAAAAAATCATAAAAAAAAATGGCGCAACAACGCGCAACGTTTTTTTTTTTTTAATTTAAAAGTAGAGATTTCAAATTTTATCGTGATGTATAACATTTTTAAGAACTCAGCGGGCTTCACCTTCAAAAACCTTTAAAATTTTTTTTTTTTACAAAAAAGTGAACAAAAAAATCGTTTTTTTTAATTTCGAACTAATTTTTTATCATAAAAACTTCAAATAAAATTTTTCTAAAAATTTTCATAATTAGCTGTTTATATAGTCTTTCACAGAAAAAAAAAATCAATGTAAAATCTTTATTCGTTTATCTACAAAAAAAAATATATTGTAAACCTCCCAAAACCGTAAAAAGTCAATGAACACGCATGCAATTTAATCAAATTTCCTGGTTTTAACAGTGTCCCATAACCACAAATCTCAAGCAAAAGACTTGAAAATTCACTATACGATGCAGAACTTTGTTGTCTGTTGCTTTATGTCCGGCTAGATTGGCAAAAAACCCCTATGTGCATCGTGGCGATAATAATTGGCCACCACGATCATGTGATTAGACTCCGTTGGACTTCTTTCTTTGGGGATATAAAAAGAAAAAGTATACATCAATAAGCCAAGAACAATTTAAGAGCTAAAGGATGAGATAATATGGCAGATTAACGACATTGAACCTCAATTATGTCTCAGGTACATTGAAAATATGGACCATCGGCTAGAGGTATGCCACCGAAGCCGTGGCGAGCATTTGGCCGATTTTTTCTTTTACATATAATTGTCAAAGATCCTTCTATTATAATAAAAAATATTAAGATAATTCTCTAAAAACTTTTTGTTTTATTTACAAATAACATCGTGCCTTTTGGCTAGACATCTCTTTATATACATATACATATATGTATCATTTCATTTAAATCGTTGGTCTATGTCAATAATTCAACAACTTTCAAAAAGATGCAGATCATCACGAAAAACGAATTTTTTTTGTACATCGGCCAATTTGTGCGCTCTTGTCATAAAAAAAACTGGGTCCAGTGCATTCACTTGTGCCAACGATTGCGCAGGGGACAATTAAACAATGCTGTATTCCATAAATAATGGTACTGATTGTACTTTTATTTAAATATAAAAATATTTCCATAACCAACCCGCATTATTCAAAGAAAAAATGTATCGCTTTTTATGAAAAACCCTTTACTATCAATTTCAAAACCAAATGATTTAATACAAAAAATAATTTATATATGTTATAATATTTTCTAAACAAATGACTGGAAAAATTAAACCTTTTTCTTTAATGGAGAGTCATCGCTTGTATTGCTTAAAGTAAGACTTTTCACTAGTTTGCATTTTTTTAATAAAACCTCCTTCAAAAACTAAATTTTATGGCTCATTTATTTAAGCCAATCAAAAAAATGAAATAAATTAGAAAAAATATAAATTGAAATAAAAGTGAAATATGTTACAACTATTACAGCCAATTTTTTTCTTTTACTATAGAATTCTTAAGTCTTTACAACACGAACAACAACAAAACTTCAAACCTAAAATAACAAATTACAGCAACTAATGCAGCGAAAAAATTATAACAAAAATTACAACTACAAACAAACAAAAATTCATAAAAATCTTTTAGCAAGAGCCACTAAAATACTGAGTAAAAAATAATTTATTTTGCTCAAATTAACAATCCATAAAATGTTGGCAGAACAAAATATGTAAAAGAAAAAGCTTACAAACTTGACTCCAAAATTTCCCTTTTTTGTTGGCGGCTGCAAATTTTCTTCCTGACATGACAAACAAACCAACCCACATTTACTTTTACAACACAGTGGGGGATGTTGAAATAAGAGGGAAATTCATTTAAGGTTTTTAACCAGAGGGTCTGATTGGTTAAGAGCAAAAAAAAAAAACCGGGCCAAGATCGAATAAGAAAGGAATTATTATTTGAATATTAAAATTTAAAAATCTTTTTAGCTGTGAAGGGCTGTTACGGTGCATTTTCTGCGATCGATTTATTTTAAGAGGCCGAAATTTAAATTACCGCAGCTTTTGCCAGGTTTATATGCCATCGATTTTTTTTCTTCAGGTGTAGTTAACATGAATAAGCCACAGAGCATAGGTTAAGTTCCACTGGTAGCCGTAATCAAGCACAGCTAACATGGGCCCATTAATGAAGTAGTTCCCGTTGTATTAGCATGCCACACCGTCTCCCAAGGGTCCTAAGTTACCTGTCTGCTAATATTCTCACTAAGCCACCCGGTTGATTCAATAAAGGAGTGGATCCTGTTCAAATCAATATCAGAGAGACAAGATTTGTTCCCAAGGGTTCTTCTTTGTTAAGAAGCCCTAGCCTTTAACCGTGCCACCCAGTGGCCAGCTATTCCTGGATTCCACACAAGTAGTTTCACCAAACCATCTCTGACTGGCAATAAGATGAAACTTGTGCGCAATATGTTGCCTACTCCTTGGAAGTGAAACACCTATATTATATGTTGAGCCGTCTCTATTTAAGGTGGTGCCTGTAGACAGCAACGAGTCCACCATGCAGTTTCCATGTATGCCCTTATGTCCGGGGACCCACTTAAGGGTGAGCAACGAATGTCTCGCTATCTTTTCCAGAGACAGACGGTATTGTTGGACAATTTTCGATGTGATGAACACATTCTCCTGGGGGAGTATACCCAAACTAAAGCAATAATACTTCGGAGGAAATTCAAGCAACGACTCCGGAAATACCGAAAAAGTCAAGTTCAACGTCCACATCTAGTGTGGAATTCCCATCGCATCTCGCAGAGCACCAAACTGAAAATTTTCGACAGCTGCGTTAAGTCAGTTGCCTTGTGCGGATACGAATCGTGGAACGCAGCTAGTGGTGACCTCAGAACAATCCTGGTTTTTGTCAGCCGATGCCTTCGACACATGCAAAAAATTTTCTGGCCTACAACCATCAGCAATGCTCAATACTGGGCACAAACCGGGCAGACCCCGCTACACAGAAAAAATTTTCACCAAAATTGTTTCAATTAATTCAATAATGCTGTTTTAAACAATTTTTTTAATTGTTCCAATTAATTTGCCTTAATTGAAAACAAAAATTATAATGTTTGTGTGTATATTTGCAAATATGAAAACATACACACAAACTTAAAAATATTTTTAAACTCTCAAACAATTTTTTAATTGTTTCAATAAACTGTGTTGATTGAAAAAAATATTTTGATTTGTGTTTACGTTTTATATAGCCTCTTTTACTGGTGGATTGAAACTGAACAGCAAGAAAAGTTCAAACTTACAAATGCGTTAATTAATATGATCAATTTGTTTGCAGGCGGAAAATCGGTAAAGAATTTAATAAATAATACAAATTTCTAACAAATACGTTAATTGAAGTTGGTTTTTAATTTTTTCTGTGTAGAAACCTAAATACAAAGACGGCAATCGAGGTGGATTGTGCATGCTTTGCGCATACCAGGAATACAGTTGACTGGGAGGGGACGCTCAAGCCACAGATAGCGCCGACATCTGAAAATAGATGCATCAAAAATAAACAAATGTTGGAACGAGGTGAAGCCACTTGCATCAGACAAAAGTGAATTGAACATTGTATGGTGGTCCAACCATAATACACCTTGTTAATTGTAAATAAAACAAACAGTTTTCAGAGAATTAACTTAATATTTTTATTATAATAGAAATGTCGGCCAAGTACTCGCCACGACTTCGGTGGCATATCTCTATCCGATGACCCATATTTTTAATGACTCTGCGACATAATTGAGGTTCGGTGTTAATGTTAATGTGCCGAATTATCATTCTTTAGCTTTTGAATTGAATTCTTGCGTTATTGACGTACACTTTTCCTTTCAAATATCCCCAAAAAGAAAGAAGTCCAACGGTGTCGAATCACATGATCCTGACGGCCAATTAAACTCGCCACGACGTGAGAAAACACGGGCATTAAATTTTTCACGCAAAAGAGCCATTGTTTCGATTGCTGTGTGACAAGTGGCACCATCCTTTGGAACCACATATCGTCCAGGTCCATATAATCAATTTCTGGCCATAAGAAGTCCGTTATCACCTTGCGATAGCGAACACCATTCACAAGAAGTCCGTTATCACCTCGCGATAACGAACGCCATTCACGGTAACTGTTTGGCCAACCTGATTTTAGAAAAAGTACGGCCCGATGATGCCGCCAGCCCCTAAATCGCACCAAACAGTCACTCTTTGTGCATGCACGGTTGTTTTCACGGTTTTCTTAAATTTTCGCACAATTCTCCCGATTGTGGACACGTTTAGTCGATTATGCTGACCAAAAAAATTCACGAAGTGCATGAAATGTATTCTGATTTGAACTCCCATTTTCGTAAAAGGCTTTAACAATATTAACGCGCTGCTCAATTTTTTACATGTCCACACAGAGAAAATTATTAGAAGTTTTTTATCAATAAAAAAAATTATTTAAAAAGTACTTAAATTTAATTAATGTGATAATTGAAACAATTATTTTTTTTTTGTTGAAAGAAAATTAATATAATAATTTTTATTTAATTACCATTTAAGTTGTTTTGAAATAAATTTTGAATTAAAATAATAATTAAATAACAAAAAATTAATTCTTTTAAAATAAAATAATTTAAACTTGTGAAATGGTTGCTGGAAATTTTCAAAATCAATCAACACATTGTTTATAACGGCAAAGTTTTTTGATAATTTTTTTAAATTAAATTAAAAATATCATTTATTGAAAAAAAATATTCAAAATATTAAATTTTTACAATTTTTAGTAATCAATATAATCATTTTGGTTATAGGTGGTGCAAAATCAACAAATGGGTTGCTTGATTCTATGAATTTAGTACAAAATTGGTGATTAGAGAAAATTTTTAATTTTTTCTGTGTGGTTGAATTTGTCAAACACTGAAACAAAGAAATGTCAAATTCAGTTTGGCAAAAAACTTGACGTTAAGGTGTGACTCACAATTAACATCGTGCATTATGTATTATATCCTATTTGTATCCCTTTGGCATTTTAATTCCCAAAAAATGCTTAAAAATTGGCAGATCTTTTAAAGATTGCGTCCGTAGTCCTTTCTTGGAATTCAGGATGCAGCAGTGCCTAGGGAGTAAGAAAGCCATTAGACTAGTTGTTTGTGTTGCGGGAAGGGATGCCCCGGTAGCCTAGCTGGTAGTGAGCTAGTCTATCAGCGCCGGGGTTGCGAGTTCGATTCCCGCCACAGACACTGGTTTCTTTCCTGCAGACAAGCGAAGAGCTTCGCGGGATTAGCTTAGGAAATAAAATAAAAAAAAAAAAAAAAAAAATCCAGCGCCTAAACAATTGCAGTCAAATTAGAAGAACTGCCATTTCTTCCACTTCTTCATTTGTCATTGGTCAAAAAAAAAAAAAAAAAAAAATTTTTGCTTTTTCTTCTGATTCGTTAAATGTCAACAGTCGCTGTGAAACCAACTCAAAAAGCGAAAAGTTGTGCACAAATTTTCTTTTTTTTTTCGACAGTTTTTGGTTTCGACTGCAGTTTTTTTAACCCTGGACAAATCTCGTGTTAGTAGCTTATTTTATCCCGTTACCATGGGTGTAGTTCGCCCTGTTGGCAAATGTCGCTGTGTTGGTTGCCGTAAAACAGAAGCTGCCTTGCATTCGTGGTTAGATAGCTCCAGCTGCTACGTAAGGGAAATATTTTGTCTATTGAAACTCTTGCAACTTTTCTAACTCCCGTCTTGTAACTGCTCTTAAGCCGTTATTTTGCTAAACATCGTCCCACAGTGCCTTTCATAGCCTGCCTTTTGAGTGATGATGCTATTATTTGGCTGGTATTTTTTTTGTTGCGTTATTGTTTTATCGCATTTAAAAGTTGTTGCTACTTATTGCTGGCTGCTGTTCGTGTCTTTTATTAAATTTTTTGTGCCCTTCAACACAGGTTGAAAGAGTTTAAGTTTGTCATTCCGTTTGTAATTTCTACAATAATGTTCTTAGATATAAAATATATATAAAATATATTGTGTTGGGTCCATATGAGTAGCGAAGTTGATTAACCGATGACCATGCGTCCATCTGATCGTCTGGTCGTCTGTTCGTCTGAATATTGAACTGGCTGGTCCAAAGACTTTAGAAATAAGGAGCACTAGGTTGTTATATAATTATGGCACATATACTCCGAATATACTCCAATTAAGTTTGCTTTTGAAATTCAGCCTGACCGGTCTACAAATGGTTGAGATATGAGCAAAAAACCACGACTGCTTTTAATTTTACCCATTAATTCCTTTGTTTTTATCTAATTTTTCTGCATATCTGAAGAATGGCAAGAGCAAAAGTTTCAGGTACAAGCATTCGTAAAAAGTGTGCGTGGGACCTCCCCTACAAAAACAAAATAGATCAGCTGCAGTAAAAGGTAGCAAGGAGCTCTGGGTTTTTATTTATACTTATGTACAACTTTATTTTTCTATCGCACCACTGTGAAGGGTATTAAAGATTCGGCATTGCCGAATTTAGCACTTTTGCTTGTTTTTCTTAAATTTTGATGACTGAAATAACCTTGATTTTATTTTGTTTTTTTTTTTATTGTTACCAGCTTTGCCGCTGCTGTCGCTAAGTTTGTTGTGATTTTGGCTTTAAATCCTTTTAACGTCGTATTTTATGTTGATTTATGGTTTAAAATAATTTTTGTTGAGTGTAAACGTTTAAAAAAATTTTCTTTTTTCTTCACAGTCTTTTATCCCCATTTTTTCTTAAAGATTATTTTCGTAATATATTTTTTTCTTTTACAACGTGTTTTGTTGTCTGTAAATGGAAAAATTCTTGGAAAAATCATTTCATTGCTGTTGAACTTGAAAAGTAGTAAGAGAATTTCCTGGCATTTTTGTGTTAATATAGAAATGTTTTATTGTTTTTTTTTATTTAAGATATTCCCTTTTTTGGTTTTATATTTTTTTCTTTTACTGAGTAAAACGTTTTCTATGGGTGGCGGTTCGATTGTGTTTTGTAACAAAAAAAAAAAAAAAAAAAAAAAAAAAAAAAAAAAAAAAATACAAAAAAAAATGCCAAAGAATTTTGTGTAAAATTTAATACTTGCGGTTCGTTTTTGGCATTTATTTATTCTTTTTTCTGTCAGCTTGTTGTTGTTGAATTCATTTTGTAAAACTATTTGTCTTTTTCTTTAAATACAAAAAGATAAAAATTATCTCTTTCTTTATTTCTTGCGCCTTTTTTGTATGGCTAAAATGATTAACACAGAGTAACTTCCTAATAAAAAATGGAGCTTCCAACGAAGCAGGTTTGTATAAGAGAAGCAACAAAGTTTCGCTTACTATTGCCCTTACGGAAGACATTAATTTTATATGGCGAGTTCCCACTTTGAAGCAATACATTTTTGACACATAAAGCGCATTATTCAGCGTATATAAAAATTGTTGGATGTAACTAGCAGCTTTACACACTGAATGTTTTGATACAGTTATTTTTTACTATTTACCCTTACAAACCGGCTCTGTAGTAAGGGAATGCCGTGACACTTGAAATGTTATTTTTTTTTTATAAAAGTTGTTGAGAGTTCTTTGACATACTTTACTGCATTTCTGTATGTCTTATTGCGAAGTGCATAATTCTTTTGACTCCCTTGAACACCGTCGAAATGTGGTTTGTATTTCCCTATTTTTTCGTTACTACAATGGGATGTGCTCTAATGAAATTTGGAATCTGCGGGCAAATTATGACAGTCAAGATGGAATACTTTTTCGATTCGAAAAAATTTGATTTCTAATTCCTTCTGTCCATACTGAACGGATCGAAATTATTTTTGTATTTATTGCAAAGCATTTATTTGAGTTTTCGCAACAATGATAAAATAACTACGATTCGTTCAGTATTGACTGAAATAAAATTGCATTCGAATCGAAAAGTGTTCGATCACGACTGCCAAAATTTGGTCTCTGGTTCTAAATACGCGGTTTTGCTCAAGGGCCCATACTTGGCCAACATTTATTCTTTGGCCGGACTGCTTGTATGTGGAATGACTTCTCTGCGGAAGTCTTCCCTCTCACTTTCAACATGAATAAGTTAAAATCGAATCGAAGTTACAGGCACTACTCCCTCTATTGTCTTTCCTTTAACCTATTTCCTTGTTTAAAAACAAAACAAATGTAGGAATGTGGTCAAACATACGGCAATTTTAAGAGAAACTGTTCGGCGGAAAAAAATATTTTTATCAGAAAATGTTAAAAAGATTTAAAGGATATTTCTGAAATTTTCATTAAAAAATTTCATCACTATGTTACTTTTTTTTCTTACTTAAAATTTAATTTTTATGTAATTTTTTACAAATTCGCATTCTATTAAACATTCATTACGTATAAAACCAAGCAAACAATCTAACGTGATTTTTAAAGAAAATATTATGTATTTTTCTCAACAAGGCGAATTCATGTAGACGGAGGTGGCGAAACTACAACAAGAACAACACCATAAACACAAAATTGTATTTTATTTGCTGCTTTTGTTGGTCGATATGTATAAAACAAAAGCCACTTTTGACATTCCTCTCTCAAAATAAGAAAAAAAGTAGCACTTTTAACACCATCTGAAAAATGAATTCGCCTTGTTTCCTTATTAAAAAGGATCCTAAGCTTACTTTAAATGAGTTTTTTATTTTAGTTTTTCTTAAAAGCAAAACTTTTCCCTGTTTGACAAATTAATTACCCCAAAAAATTTTTTTAGCTTTTTCTCTGACAATAGAAATATTTGTGGTATTATTTGCACTTTAGTTTGACTGGTACAATTAAATTTCAACGTAAGAAAAGGGAGAGTCAAAAGTCTTTTAAAAAATCTGTCAGACATTTGAAGATAAATTTATTACTTTGTGGTTTTTTGAAAATAAGTCTTAGAAAGGAAGTTCTTTTTAAAGAAAGCATTAACAAACATTCGAACCTACTAATAAAAAATAAAATAATAATTGGAAGCCTTGCGAAATATTTTTATTTTTATTTTTCTATTCTGTTTTGAAACAAACAGCAAAATCACTCAAATCTCTTACCGAGTTATTTACGTAAATATTCTTAATAAAGCAGCATTAAATAATATTACTCATACGCACACGTCCATGGAACGTAAGTTTAACTTCTTTATGACAAATATTATTGCATACTTTAGGGAGATTCTAAAGCACGCAAACAGTGCGTATACTTAATGAAATCGATTATTCATGAAAAGCCGCTTGCCGCAAAAAGTAAACTTTTGGGAAATAAAAAAATTGTTTACTTTCCCTAATGAACTTTATAAAAGGTTTCATTAACAAACGATTAATATTTTATCAACACAAAACTTTTGTTAAAGACTTGTTTACAAAATTTTTTTCAATATTAACTACTTTTGAAGATTCAAAAAATATCCGTTATATATTCAAAATGCTGATGTAAAAATAATTTTTTTTTTTAAATTTCCAACCAAATTTTTACCAATAAGACCTGTTGCAGTGTGTTTCGAATAAAAAATTTGGCCTTATCAGCAATTTAATTTTCATGCGAGTTTTTATAGTAATTTTTTGTTAAAAATACGGATAAATATGAAATTTTTGTTGAAACTTTTTGAATGAATATTATTTGAAAAAAGTCTTAAAAAAATCTTTTATATTCGATGTCAGTTTACTTGACCTTTTTATGAAAATTTCAAGCCAGTGTATAAAAACAAACGAAACATTTCGGAAAAGATTGCAAAATGTGTACTATTTTGCAAAATTTTGAATTGTTTTTTTGTAAGCAAAACCAATACCAAATATTTCTTTAGTGATAAAAAGTGCAAAAAAAAAAAAAAAAATAATTCTCTTTTTGTTCATCTGCATGCTTTTATGAAGAGGCCTGCCTGCACAATTCCATTTGGAGACACATTAAAATTATTTGAAAATTTTTAAACTTTAATCTCTGTAGTGTCGCTGTCACAAACAAATATTGTGTGAACGTGTTGAAGCAAAAACCAAATGCTTTACTAAAGTGGAAGTAAAATTAGAGAGAATAAGAAATTCACGCAGCAACAATAGCGGCAATAAAATATTCACACATTTTTTTCTTTTAATATGAGTTTGGGATATTTCTGTAATAAAAATCATGTATGTTGATTTCTTTGATAATATTGCAACAACAATTCTTTGTATGCGTACGCCACATATGGCACACAAGTAAACATCACACGTTTTAGCAGAATGCACGAGGTTATTTCCAAATACTTTAGTTTTAAAAGAAAAAGGTGCTGCTGGAGTGTATTATTTTGAGTTCTTGAATTTCCAAGTATGTAAATTTTTTTTCTGAAAAGCAAAATCATTACAACATTTTATGGCAATATCATTCGTTTTGTTTTTGTTTGACTCACTGCAAGGTACAAAAAAAAAAAAAAAAAAAACCACTGCAAACGATTAGTTTTGTTAAGTTTCGTACTCTGTTTTTAATATTTTCTTCCTATTGGCAGAAACGATGTAGCAAGCGAGCAAAATATTTCATTAAGTACACAGGTGTATAATTATTTTGTCAATCAAATTGCAACAATTGCAATTTTTTTGAATATATAAATTGAGGAAAAATCTTAAATTTATATAAGCGTTGTTTTCTTAAGAATTATTATCCTGAAAAAATTGTTGGGAAATGCAATTAATTGCTAATTTCTGTAAAATTGGTAAATTTTTTTTTGGCTAAAATATTCTGAAAAAGCAAGTTTTCCTTAAAATATATCATATATGTTATGGAAATCGAAAACGACTGAAATAAAAATCGATGGCGATATGCCGTAATTTTTTTTCCAAATGACCGTAGTTTTTCTCGATTTTAAGAGAAGTTTTTGTACAGCTGCTTATTTGATGCTCTTTTTATAAAGTATATATAGATGAGAATATATATTTTTTTTGAACTTTCAAGACAGGATCGTATTTTTAAAATATTTTTAAGAATTAAAAAAAAATAACTAGCAAAAATAGCAAATTTTTTGAAAAGCTTCATACAAAATGTGAAGTTTTCAGGAATTTTCTAAAAACAGTAATTAACAAAAAAAAAAAAAAAAAAAAAAAAAAAAAATTGTGAAAATTTTAAAATAAAAATGTCGAAAAAAAATTAAAAATTTAATTTTTTTAAAATGTTCCTAAAAATAAAATTACCGAAATTTTCTTGTAAATTCAAATGAAATTGGAAATTTTCGCAAACAAATCTTGTTAATAGCAAATTTTCGAATATGATCCTAAAAAAAACATATCGCCCATTTGCTTTAATAGTGTCATAAATCAACTGTGTGCAATATAAAAGGTGATATTGCGTAAAAAAGTTTGTCATTCCGCGTAAAATCTTTTTATTATTCATCTCAGGCCCACATAAAGTTTGCCTCGTAAGTCTGAAAAACTCAAAAGAAATGAAGAAACTTGGTGTCAAATTGCATCTTGTTATCCTAAGCAGTTTGAGATTGAAATCGAGCAAGATCGGCTCAGTAGGATCAGAGCTACGAATCAAAATGTGGAACCACCACCTTAAAAATTGATAATTTTGTTACAAAAACAAATTAAACAAATGGTGGAACAATGCACGGAATAATATATAGTATAAATAAGATTTTGCAAAAGTTCGTTTTATTCGCTTGGAAATCACACTGTAAAACTTCGTGAAGATCGGTCCATAGTTTATCCTAGGCCCCATATCAACTCTACTCCCGGAAAACAGTTAATAACGCCTAAAACCATAACAAATCATAGCTAAATTTAATATTTTACAGTTCTAAAGGACTAGAAATCACATTTGTAAACTTTCGTGATGATCGGTCCAAAATTTACTATAGGCCCCATATAAAGCCCACTCTGGTAAATTAATTTAATACGCCTAAAACCGCAGCGGATATCTTTATTGTGGTAAAATTTCTTCTAATTTAGTTTCATATTGCCTGATAAAATGTCATGTAATTTTGTGATATATGGTCTTTAATTTACCTTAGTTTCCATATTTACCTGCCTTCTGAAATTCACTGTAAACACTAAAACTAATTTCATTACTGTATTGAAAATTATTGAAATTTATGTTTTTTAATACCAGAAATCACTCTGCAGAATTTTGGGATGATTGGCTCATAACTTACGATGGCTCCAATATAAACTCCCCTGCAGAAAACCATATAAGTTCGGCTTAAACTGTTACATATCATGATATTTTACTCAAGCTAGTTAAAATTGCAAAAAAAAATAACAAAACAATTTCTGATTGTCGGTTAATAATTAAATATACGTCTAAGCCGCAACCAATTTTAATGCTGACGTCAGTTTTTATAAAGATAAATTAATAATAAATAGATATCCTGAAATATTCTTACTGTCCAACTAACTTGTTTAATTAAAAGAATGATACATCTTAGTTTGAAAGTGTCGTATAAAGTTAATATCGTGGGGCTTTCAGAATAAACAATATATTTTGTGCTCAAATTTTGACCAAAAACTTAATTGGTTTTACTAAAAAAATAGTATTTTCTGAATAATGATACTGTTGCAGTAAATGAAACATAGTAAGTTTGAAATTTTTGAAAAAAGTACCAATTCTTAAAGGAATTTGTATTCAAAATTCTGGAAAAATCTTTAGAATTTTTTTTCATAAATTTTAGCAAATTATTAAAAAATTTTCTTAAAGTAGTCTGCTGTAGAAAATTTTTCTATAATATTTAAAATTTTTAACAAATTTAAAAAATTGAATTTTTTTTTAAACTCCCACAGATTTATTTACGTGTACGTATTAAAGCGGCACGAATTAAACATTACTCATACTCTAAAGATGCTTTTGTTTAATTAAAATAGTGAAAAATATTATTGCATACTTTAGGGTGTGTCTATAGTAGACAACCAGAGCGTATACTTAATATGTATTTAACACAAAAATTATGATAGAGCAGTGATGGAAAATTTAAAAATTTGGATGGTACTGACCACCAAGCTAAAGAGTACTTTTTTCAACATTTTGGTACTTTTTTCAACATATTTTTTTTTTTTTTTTGGTAAATAAACTTAAAAAAAAACCAAAATACTTCATTTTTTTGCTCATTTCTCAGCCACTTATGAGCGGAGCTGGCTAAATTTCAACAGCAAGATTCTGAAGAGGATATCTAAAATTAAAATATACCAATAAGCATATATACTTTTGATAAGAACAAATTTTGTGTAGGCAATGTTGTCAAGAGGGCTGTGGAGTCGGAGTTGTATAGGCGGAGATGAAGTCCTTGTACCGGAGTCGGAATAAAGTACCCACAAAAAATTCGCAACTCCGACTTCAACAATTTTCGGCATAACAAATTAAAAAATAAATATTCTAATACAAAATTTCCAAAATAAAAATACTTCGAAGTTGGCTATGCAATATTTTAAATATTGATTATTAAATCCTTTTCTTGCTGTATTTACCAATTTAAAAGGTACTACATTAAAAAAGAGTTTAAAGTCAAATAGGGACCAGTCTCGTATACATTTAGCATTAAGGTAAGATTAGGAGTCGGAGTAATTATTTCAGCGGTTGGAGATGGAGTTAGTACTTTTTGTTGACGACTTCACAGCCCTGGTTTTTAATGTTAAAATATCAACGCTTAATTTTTAAACAAAGAAGCATAATAAGAAAAGAGTACTAAAACGGTCGTGGGGGTACCGTGGTATTTTTGAAAGGAAACAATTATTGAAAATAGTACCATAGTACTGAATTTTCCATCACTGTGATGGATGCATATTAAAAAAAAAATATATAAAAAATATAGTTTTAGGTCGTTTTATTTTATTTTATAGTGCATAGATTCGGCACTGCCGAATATGGGAGGGCTATATTCGGCCATTTTCATAGTAGATTTTCAATATTTTAGTACGACTAGTCGTAAAAACTTTGCGACGTTCGAGCAAAATCAACTTTTTGTAGCAATTCTTACAAGTCAACAAGTAAAATGTTTAAGCTGTTATGATATTCTAATATGCCTATACTGAAAACAAGGTTCTTGTTGAAAAACCCAGTTTCTAAAGTTTAAGTTGTTTAAGTGAAATTAATTTTTTTTGAAACTAAGCAAAAAATTCAATATTTTTCTTAACCTCCGAAATTTAAAACGCTTTAACTTTCGCATAAATTATACAACTGAAACGTTTAAGTAAGTTACAAAAGTCTTTTTATACTCACCTAAAAAAACATTTTAATATGCCATAAATTGTTGTTTGAAGAAGGTTACGTCATGAGAATTGCTTACATGTTAACTGTTTTTTCTTTATTAAATAAAAAAAATATATATTTTCAATTTGCTTTAACTGAAATGAAAGAAGAATTTAGTTTTACCTCTAATTTAAAATTGAACATGTACTTTAATTATGTTCTATTTATAAAAATTTAATTCGCTTATAATTTCCAGTGCTTATTTACAAATATTTGTCGTTTGTGAACTTAATACAAAAAAATACTTACAAAATTAAATTGAAAAAAAGTGACAAAGAAGTATAAAAATTACTAAAAGAGAATATAATACGAGCATATAAAACAAACAGGGATTGCAGTAAAACTAGCAAATGAAGAAAAGTGTGAAAAAATTAAATGAAATAAAATAATATGGAGAAAAAAGAAATAAAATTGATTTATGAACAGATACTCGTAAATCATATAGGAAAAATCCCTGTACAACTTAAGTAAATGACAGTTATGCACACACAGTCACATGCGTACAAAAGCGAACACACACTCGTTCAAAACGACAGACAGTCAAATAGAGGAAGCGTGCATATACAATGGCTTATTACATTTATATACACATTCTTATGTACACGTTAATGTACACATCCATGTACACACTCATGTATTAATTCATTTACATTCGTGCTACATCAGGGATGTGATAAAGAAATTTATAATTTGTACCTAGAATTTCAAAAAAAAAATAAAATAAAAACTGTACCTTTTCTTCATTGTTATTGTTTGCACAGTATTATTATTTAGTATTTTAACTTAAATTATCGAGCATTAGTAACATATTCCTCTTGCCCCTTGTTGTGAAAAAAAACCAAAGCTTTTGTCTAGAATCGAATCGGCAACCCTCTTACGGATCGACTAGCTTTACTTCCTACCAGCCTACCGGTACACCCTAAAAACAAAAAATTTAAGTGCCCCGGGTAGTGAGTTGTGGGTTCGATTCCCGCCAAGGACTCTGGTTTCTTGCAGACAAGCGTAGAGCTTCGCAGGATTAGCTTAGGGAATTAAAAAAAAAAAAAATTAAAAATTAAAAATAAAATTTTTAGCTTCTCATCCTAACATTTATTGGTTTGGGAATTCTTTTACTTCTTAAATTGCTTCGCTCACATAAAACCAATCATCAAAGTAAAATAACGAAACTCTTTTGTGGATTTTTTGTCTTTTGTTGGCTTGAAGTTTTTATAAAAATTAATTTATCTCTTTATTTTTGTTAATTTGTTAAAATATTTATTTTTGGGCAAATGTGAACACAAGTCAAACTGTTTTTCCCATATTTTGTTAAAAGCTTTTTAATATTTGTTTGAAACAAAACAAAAAAAGATACAAATTTCCAAGCAAAAATGGGTCAAAAATTGGACATATGTGACTGTACCTTAAGTGGGCTTAAATGTTTTCCGTCCAAAAGTATAGAAATTATTAGAGATACACATTATGTGTAACAGATACGTCAGCTATTGAGAATCCCTTGTTTTTTTTTTTTTTAATTTATACACCAAACATTTAATTCATGTTTATAAGGTACTATTTTTTTAATGTGTTACTAATGTTTCCTCGATATTATGGTATTTGAAGAAATACCAAAAAGTACTTTTTCAGTTGATACTTCATTCTTGTTAAGAATTCAATCATTGCCCAACTAAGTGCTGGTTCAAGTTTATTTTCTTTCTTTGCGATTCATTGCTCTGTTTTTGAACAAGATGGTTAAAAATGTGTTGGCACATGCTTTTTTCACATCCTACTCTTATTATTTACTTACTTTACACTTACATTTTCTTGTCTCCGCCTTGTCTGTTACCAAAGCGCGAACTGTGACATGAATATCTGTTTTAATGTTTGAACAATTTTTTTTTAGCAGTCAACCAACCACCCACTCTGTCAGTCAACCACTCAGCCAAAGATTCAGTCAACGATTCAGTCAACCATTCAGCTACTTTAAGTCATTCGTCGTCATCGCAATATTATGATGAAACAAAGCTGATTTTCATGTGTTTCATTCATTCCTTCTTTAAACATTTTTCGTATAAATATTTTAACTTTTGATGTGGTGTGAAACTTATTCTGGTGTTAAGAAAAAAAAAAAATTTATGTAAAATTTGGAGGACCAATATTTTAATAATTCTTATAATTTTTTTTTGTTATGATTAAGGGGAAATTTCAATAAATTCAAGTATTTGGAATTTTATTATAATTTTGTTTTAGTTAAGGGGCACTGCCTTTGTCTCTTATATCGAAAAAATTCAAAGGCGCCAAAATAAACTGCTTCGAATAATCACAGCCGGCCCCTGGTGTGTTAATAATTCAAATATTAATAAATAAATTAAAATAATGAATTTACTATACTAAACTTATTTTCAAATGTACTTCGAGGAGTCAAATTTCCCTTTATAAAACTTGTTTTATAAGAGTCCTATTCTCTCTTATTGTAGAAAAACATTATAGATTGAAATTTATTTTATAGAAACAGATTCGAAAAAAAGTTTACGGGTAGTCTAACCATAATGCACGATGTTAATTGTAAGTCACACCTTACCACCAAGTTTTTTGCCCAACTTAATTTGACATTTTCTTTTGTTTCAGTGTTTGACGAATTTAACCATGGACAGGAACACAATTAAGCAGCGCTCAAATCAAAATTCATTTCGTGGCACACTTTTAACTCAGTGGATTCGTTAACAAGCAGAATTGCTACATTTGTTGATGCATCTACAAAGAGTGACTGTTTGGTGCGGTTTATGCGTTGGCGGCGTCATCGGGCCGAACTTCTTTAAAAATAAGGACAGACAAGCAGTAACCGTAAACAGGGTTTACAAAACTGCAGTCAAAATAAAAAAATAGCTTTCTCTTCCACTTTTTGATTTTTCATTGGACAAAAATAAATTGTTGCTTTTTCTTCTGATTCATCAAATGAAAACAGTCGTAGCCCAGCCCGAAGTTAACGAAGATGGGACGTTGTGTTTTTATTTTGTTTTGATTTTGCTGTTTGAAGTGCATTTTCCTATTATGTCTTTAATCACTTGTTAAAAGAAAAAAAGAAACTGTTGTTTGATTTATGTATGTTTGTTGTATATGTATTTTGTTTAACTGTTATTTTTGTACATATTAACAATTAACAGACTTTATTAAATTCAGAATACTTTTAAAATATAAACCAAAGAAACCAGAAACATATGTATTAGGGTATTCATTCGATTAACCGGTTAATTTAAAATTGTCTTTTTTCGATTAACGATTAAACCGGTTAATTTCAGTCGATTAACCGATTAACCGAAGTAACAAAATTTTAATTTTTTTGTAGTATGTATTTTAACATATTTTTTTGTGTTTTTAATTATTTGTTTTGTCTCATATACAAAAGGCATGTGTTTAGAAAAATATTTTTTTTTCATCTAGCAATACATTCTTTAATTTAAATACAGTGCAAAATCAAAAATTAAGAAATTCGGAAATAAATATTTTGCAGAATGTTCGATGCTAAGCTTTGCCAGGATGAGTCAGATGTAGAGCTGACTCTCGATTGTAACACAAACAATATTTTAACAGCATTAACCAAAGCAATTAGAAGTGTTTAAAATTTTAAAAATTAAAATTAGAATTTAATGTCGTAATGGAAGATTTTATAATGGGTGATTTTTTAAGGGTAGTTTTTTTTATATCTAATAAAACACTCAAATTTGCTTCATATGTTCAAAATTTTTATTGGAATCGATAAATTGGTCTTTGCCATTTACTTTTTAAAAATAAACAAGTCGCGTATCATGGCTCGATATCGTTCGCCGTTGACGGTAACATTTCTTCTACGATGGACATTTCTCACAGAGCACGAATTTTGATAATAAATTTCAACGGTTTGCAGTCGTTGCTCGTTTGTGAACACTTTTCACTTTCACATATGTTGTTTGGACACAATTACCAACCAGTGCCACCAACCCGAAAAACTCAATTCCTAAAAAATCACCCTTTATGTTTAGAGAAATACAGGAAAAGAACTGAGAAATTAGATAATCTGTATTATGGATTGCTTTCAATTTCAAATTTTATCAAAACTAAAGAAAAGAATCGATTAAATCCTAAACATTTAAACCAAATTATTTTTCTAAAAGATTATTTTATAAGAAATACCTAAACTATTGAAAAATTTATTAATAAAATGATCTGACAGTTTTTTTCTTATTAACCCCACATTTCACCAAGTTCAGTTATAATTAACTTTCAGTTATAGCTGCCAAAACATATTGTTAACTGGAAGTTAAAGTAATAGTTAGTTTTAAGTGAACTTGTTGAAATTAGGGGTAAATGTTACATATATGTTTATGAATTACTTTTTTTATTTGCTCGTTTTAGTTCAAGAATTGTTTTGTTTGTTATGTAATTTTTTTTTTTTTGTAATAAATTCCAAATAATAAATAATTTTTACATTTTTATTTATTGAAATTACTTAATTTATAACAAAACTTTATTAATCGGTTAACCGATCAATAACAAAATTTACCGATTATAAACCGATTAAACAAAAACCTCGGTTAATTAATCGAGCGATTAACCGATTAAAGCAAAATCCCGATTAATTGAATACCCTAATATGTATATGAAAACGATAATGTTATTAAAAGTTTTATCTTATTTCAAAAAACTAAAAAGATTGTTAAGCATTAAAATAAGTAAATATTTATGTATTTATGTACACATGTAGTATTTAAAAAAAATAATTTTAAAACAAAAACACAACTTCCCATCTTCGGTAACTTCGGGATTTTTTAAAAGTTTCAGTCTGTCAAACTAAACACTTCCGAACATGTCGACTGTCGATGTTCTTTGTTGTGTTCAACTTTTCTTTTTTTGCTTTTGCCTTGACTGCGACTGTTTTCATTTATTGAATCAGAAGTAAAGGCAAAAGTTTATTTCTGTCCAATGACAAATGAAAAAGTCGAAGTTACAGCAGAATCTTATGACTTTAACTATCTCAACTGCAGCTTTTTCAACATCGTAAATTGATCGTAAATTGTGTTTACTATCGCGAGATGATAACGAGCTGCTTGTGGCCAGGTATTGAGGATATGAACTTGGACGATGTGTGGTTACAACAGAATGCTTCCACTTGCCACACAGCCAACGAAATAATGGCTCTTTGGCGCGAGAAATTTAATAGACGTATTATCTCATGTCGTGGCGATATTAATTGGCCATCACGATCATGTGATTTTACACCGTTGGACTCCTTTTTTTTTTTTAGGGATTTTTAAAAGAAAAAGTGTACGTCAATAAGCAAAGAACAATTCAAGAGCTAAAGGATGAGATAATTTTGCACATCAACATTAACATTGAACCTCAATTATATCTCAGAGCCATTGAAAATGTGGATCATCGGATAGCGGAATGGCCGATATTTTGTTTTACACGCTGGTGCCATAAATTCTTCTATTATTATTGAGAATATTAAGATAATTCTCTAAAATCGTTTTGTTTTATTTACCTTTAATAATAATTATAAATTTATGAAAAAAAAAAAATAATAGTAATCATCAGAGAAACCAGAAATATACTCCAAAAAAGCGTCTCATGCGCATTAATATGCAGTTAAATCTGGAAAATATGCCCTGAAAATTGTTAAATTAATTAAATTAATTTTCTTAATTTTGAAATTTTATTTGAGTCAAATGGTTGGTTTCAGGATAAATAAATAAGATGCTCCAAGGAAAATTGGTGTGTGACAAGAAGTGAATAAATTGTAGGCTCAAGACCTCAGTCATATTATTCATTGACTACCACACAAAAATGCCAGTGTTAATGAACCAAAATTTGTTTTATTAAAAATAACAGCTGACTGAAACAACTGGCTTTAAATCAGTGAAGGGCAACACACATCCTATCACATTTATGCTTGGGTGGGAAGCAGCAGAAAACGAATGACGCTCATCAACAAGAAATTACAACAAAGCAACAGTCTAACATACATTGTCACAGACCACACGAAGAAGTTTATAGTGAACATGTGTCGACTTCACACAAGCATAGGATTTGCAAAAGTGCCCTTTACTGCTTTAAATACCAGCAGATATCGTTAAAAGTGTAAGTGAATAGCAAAATGGTAAATTTTGTGGTTAAAATTTTTTTAACGAATCAATTGTGGCTTCAAAAGCATGGTGAATCACACTACAAGGCCCTTAAGAAACAATATAATTTTTCATAGCCGAATTTGGAAAAAAGTTTATAGTTTATTTTTTTGAATGTTTTTGTAACATTTGCAAATAATAATTAGTATTGTGGTTATTTTGTTGAACTATTTATGGTTTTTAATCCAAATTTTTTAATTTTTTTTTTTTATTAGGCTTAAGTTCATTAAATTTAGTTTTCATTAAATTATTTTTATGAAGAAAGGAATTTTACAACATGAAAATTAATTAAAATTGTTATTGATAATCTTTCATTCTTGACCGTGGCCGGGATTCGAACCGCGGCCGGCAGGTTACCATGACATGTTTCGTTCGCAACCACTCGATCTCCTCAGATGGATTTGCCGTTTTACACTCGCAGCCATCGACCACTGCTGACGTCAATAGTCAAACATCAATCCTTAAACCAAATTGTATTTTAACCTTTGGTAGATCGAAATTTGCTTTTTTGAATGATTATCAATTTTAATTGATTTTACAAAATTTGCAAATAATGGAATTTAAAAGTTCGGTCTTCGGGTAAATTCGGCCAAATTAATGTCGAACATTGAAGCCAATTAGTCGGTCGGAAACTAATATTTAATAACAAAATTTTATTTATTATCGCTTAAGCCCATATTAGGTTGAAATTCATATACGAGATGCTTGCGCCAAATATTATCTAGATATTTACATCCATATGGGTTTTTGTCTTAAAGGGATTTTAGGTACGTTCGCCTAATATTTTAAGGGCTAATTTAATTTAAATACCAACATAATTAGATGGTTTACGGACACAGAGAGTCTACTTTGGAAAGAAGTTTTTTTGGGGTATATGTGAAATTATATACCGATTCTCACCATTTACATAGACTTCCTCCATATTTGATAAAATTATCTAAAAAATTGGAACTAGTACTTTAAGCACAAGGTCAACATGGACTGACAACCAGCCATACGGATGAATGGACATCGTTAGATCTCTTTAAAAGGTGATTCTGAGTCGATCGGCATGCTAAAAGATTGGTCTAGATTTCTATGTATAATAACATCGCATAATAGTTTTTTTTAATGACAACCTGCTTTGAAATTGAATACAGAATTAAAGAATACATAATTTTTTTTTTTTTTTTTTAATTTCCTAAGCTAATCCCGCGAAGCTCTATGCTTGTCTGCAGGAAAGAAACCAGAGTCACTGGCGGGAATCGAACCCGCAACCTCGGCGCTGATAGACTAGCTCGCTACCAGCCAGCCTACCGAGGCACTCATTTTTTGATATTGATATTGATTGATATACAGATGAGTAATTCCATGTCAAAACGACCAAGAGTAGGACCCGACCCCTTTCGATTTTAAAGAAATTTGGAACATATATGAACGAAAAAATGCTCTTAGATGGGTCAAATATATGACCAACCCCACTTTATTATTTATTGCGGGATTTCGTTTTTTTATTTTAGTAATTTTAATAAACTATACCGTTTTTGAGTTACGCGAATATATGCAGTGCAACCTTCTACATTTTCGATACAACGGAATATCTTATATACAAGAGCTAACCTATAAAAACGGCTAGCACCACTGGATTCAGCGTGCCCCAATTAGGTTGAAATGCCAGGTGCCTTGTCTGTTTTTTGCAACTAGCACAGTGTACTAATTGCTCAAAATTACGATATTAAACTTTTATTTTAGGATTATTTTTTAAAGGTTGCGAAAGAAAAAAAATCTTGTCTTAAAAAACAAAACACCTCCTTCAAAGTTTCTAGATTTTTAAAGAACAGTTTGAGGTATTATATAAAAAAAAAACAAAATGGCTTAGTCCGTTTTTAAAATTTAATATTTTGCAGATATTGCATTTTTCAAACAAATTTTTTTTCAATATATGGTTTGTAGCCCCAAGTATTCTCTTTAAAATGACATTAAAATCATCTTTGTATGTAAAGTAGTTTTCGAGATATTGAAGAAATAGTCTCAACATATTCGGCTAATTCGGCGAAATTATGACATTTTGAATATGACATTACTTTTGAAAAAATAAATTAAAAAATTCTTGAAATTTATTGTTGATGCGATAAGCTATTCCTATGCGCATTTCACTGGCTGCTTAGGCCAGATCATCAGGAAACTTCATCCATAACGTTTTAGAAAAACTAAAGATATTAAACCAAATAAAACTGTTAAGCGTATAAGACTTATAGCAACAGTTCTACTTGTAATAATATCAAAGTTTAAACAAAACACATCAACAATAAACAGTGGGTTTATCTCATCTTACATTCCCCACTACAATTAGTTGAAATTCTCTCAACATTAATTGTAGTTGTAAGTAGGTTAAGAAAAACAAAATAAAAACAACAACAACTTTACAAAAGATGTTGTCAATTAAGTGTTTTTTTTAGGCCGTGCACTTGCCTGCTTATTATCAAAAAGTAATTTCAATTTTTGGGAATATAAAATTTTAATTTCAAAAGATTTTGTTATTCGTGCTTAATTCCCAGTTTTTATTATTGATAAAAACACTTGAAATTTATTGTTGATGGGATAAGCTATTTCTATGCGCATTTCACTGGTTGCTTAGGTTGAAATGCGCATAGGAATAGCTTATCCCATCAACAATAAATTTCAAGTGTTTTTATCAATAATAAAAACTGGGAATTAAGCACGAATAACAAAATCTTTTGAAATTAAAATTTTGTATTCCCAAAAATTGAAATTACTTTTTGATAAATTAAAAAATTTTTTTTGTTCATATATGTTGCTAAAAGGATAAAAGGAACCTTCTCACAAATTTCATTAAAATTGAAAGGGGTCCCACTCTTGGTCGGTTCGACATGGAATGGCCCAGATACATACACTCAGGAGGTCTCGTTTTAAATTAACGATTTTTTTTTAAATTTAATTACCGTATTCACAAAACCACTTGTATCGTTGTATCAATTGTATGTTGTATTAAAGAACATAGTTCACTATTGGTTTTTTATACAACATACAATAGATACAACGATACAAGGGGTTTTGTGAATACGGCAAATGTTTTTTTTTAACTTTTACCGTTTTTAAATTAAACCAAGTTTGCAGCACTGTTATAATCGTTATAGTTTGTTTTATTTTGTGTTTTTTATATGCATTGCCGTAAGATTGTTTTTTAAACTAATGAAGAGCACATAAAATTAGTTTTGCAACCAAGGCTAATTTCGGTAAAAATGGAATCAAAAATTACGTGGAAATTAGAAAAATTTCAATTTAAACTCGTTCTTTCCTGGTTTTTACGGTACAACATTGTAATAAGCACATGTACGAGTGTAAAGAAATTTGCATAACTTTTAAACTAATAGAGGTTCCATAGTAAAACTTTTACAATATGATAAGGACACTTAAGGCCAATTTAGATTAAAAAAAAAAATAAATTAGAACGAGGTAAGAAAAATTTTGATTTAACTTGTCATTTCGGGTTTTGCAGATGAAAAAAAATTTTTTTTCAAATTAATTTTTTTTTTATTTAAAGATCAATCGATTTTCTATAAGAATCAACAAAAATTTTTTTTCGTTTGATTAGTTTTTAGTTTGAAATAATAATTTAAAAAAGCATTTTTTTGAAAACGGCAACACTTTACCACACCGTAACTCGACAAATAAACATCATAGATTAAAAAAATATTTCGCACACTTATTCATATACAACAAAATATTTTTATTGGGTTGCCCGCTTCACAAATAATGCCCCAAATATATACATTTTTTTGATGCGATTTTGGTTTGGTTTTTTAATTAAAATTTGAATATATACTGTTTTTCAGAATTTCAGAAAGAATCATTAGTTTTTATATGAAGCTTGAGTATCGTTTTATGCGAATTCAATTTATGCGATTTTTTTTGGAACGCATTTATCGCATAAAACGAGAACTGAGTGTATTTAAAACATAAAAGTCAAAATTTCAAATTATTTGCTGCGAAGCTCTTGAAGGCATCTAAAAAAATTGAATTTGTATCAAAAAATGCTTAAAAAGTCAAAATATTGCGCTATAAACTTAAAAAATGCTCGTTTAACTAAACTATGCACAAAAATGCTGCAAATCGATGCCAAAATTCTTAAAAGGCTCGAAAACGGACAAATACATGGTTGGTGCCTTCATTAATCGCACAAGGAAAAACATGCTATTGCGTATTTTTAGTTTTCCTGGTAATCACATATTATTTGTAATTAATTGACTTTAATAAAACCATTTTACTATTTTCTTTTGAAGCATTTAAAAATGTTTTTTATTCGCGTTAAAATTGTTGTTCTTAGAAAATTAATAATTGAATATTTTTTTAACACCTTCTGACTTCCTTTGACCTCTCAATACATCATGTGCACAGCAGTTTCCTTCACGCTTTTGCTTTATTGTTGTTTTTGTATCGTTTGAAGTGTAATAGAGCATTAAAACTACTGTGTTCAAACTGTCAAGAACACACATTTATTACTCTACTTTCGAGCATGTTGAAGTACTTTAGTTTTTTTTCTCGCTCACTTTTCTTAAAAATATAAAATTTTTTTTTTGGATGGACATGTTAGTTTTGTGCAGCAACAACAGCGAAATAAAGAAAGAGGAATAAATGTCATTATAGTGAAGGTTGTGATTTTTAACAGGTTTTTAGCAAAAAATTTTTCTTTGTCCTTTATTGTTAGTTTAGTTCCGCATGTAAGTGGGGGAAAAACAAAAGGTATGTGCCATTATGAAATGGAAAAATTGACTAATATTTACTTAGTTTGTGGCATTAAGTAAATTATTTACGGTGGCTGTCTTCTATTTATTAAGGTTGATGGTATAAATGATTATTAGATGATTTTTTTTTCGTTTTATATTTTTGTTTTTGATTTAGTTTTTTACAGTGGTGGCGATATATTTAACGACACATGATCAAAACTTTTTTAGCAAAAGTTTAGACAATATTAAACCGAATTAAAAGACTTTATTTAGTGATACACTTTTAAGGGTATACTTTCTTGGTCCTCTGAGGTCTTTTGTTACTTGAGACAAGGGCTTAGAATACCTTCGTTTGTGTGTCTATTAAAAAAAAACGTGTGATAATTTGATACGTAAGCTTTTTTTCTGATCTTAAGGTCAAGATTGCGTACAAAGAAGTTGTTTAAAAGGCTTTGGGCAACACAATAAATATATGAATAGTAGTCAAGGGTAACACATCGTTTGTGCCTTTGATAACTTGTATGGCATTTTGGAATGTAAATATCTGTCATTTATACTCAGTTTAATCCGTTTCACACTTTGCGGCATAACCCTGCAACAATATTCGTATTTTCTTTTGGTGTCTTTTCGTAAACTCGTATACGTTCAGACGTTCCATTTTTTGTTTCAAGCCACAAGCAACAATTTTACTTGCATCTAGTAAATTCAAATTTAAATTCTATATTTAAATAATTTATTACATATTAAGGAGGAATATCAAATTTTTGCTAAATTTTACGTTTATATTATTATTTACCCTGCAAGCGTCTCTACACCCTTTGTCACTGATCTTTTTCAGTATCTTTAAAAATTGATTTCGTATACATTTTCCTTCTTTTTTTTCTCAATATTCTACCCGCATCAAAGGGTAATTTTTTATAATAAAGATCTTGTGCATTATTTACGAAGCTATTTGTAAGAAGTTTGAATAAGACAGAAAGAAAAACACTCGGGATAAATCAAGTTTTTTTTATACTTATTCAAAAATTAAAGTACGAATAACACCAAAAGGTACTTAGAACAATCCAAAATGGGACTAATTTCGAAAATCAATCCCAGAATTTCTTAAAAAAAAGTACAAAATTCTTAAACCAAGTAAAAAAATTAAACTTTTCGTTAGTAGTGCTACTCTGAGAGTAAAATTACAAAGTGAGCGTTTTAATCTCATTTAACTTATCAAAGTTTGTTGCAGACACTGCAACAACACCACAAAAGTAGTTAAAAAACGATTTGCTTGTTGTATGTAGAAACAACAAAAAACAAGAGAACCACGCGAAAACACATTATTTTTTTATGTTCAAAAACTAAAATTGAGAACTCTTGTTTCTCATTTAGTTTATATTTTTAGTTAAATATGTACATTAACCCCCGTATTTATAAACGATTATTAAATTTAACAAACGTTTATTAAGGAGAATTTTCATACAAAATTTGTTTTGTAAACCTTTATTTAATTTTAAAATTTTTTATAAATACAGGCATAAGTATTTAAAGTAAAAATCATATCGGGAACGATGCTGGTGTTTTATATTTGAAATTCCGTAAGGTGTAAAAGGGGAAAGTAAATCAATCATAATAAAATTCCCTCTTTCTAAGTTAATTTTTAGTTTTTTTTTTCAAGCACGAATTCGGGATTTGTAGTTTTACTTAAATCAATCTCATTTTCGGATTATTTCAAGTACGAATTCGGGATTGAATATGATTAAGTTAAGTATTTCGCGATTGAAAATCCGTACTTTATTCAATCTTTCTGTACTTGATTTAAGAAAATTGCTACCCAACGTACTTTTATTACCGCTTCGGATTGATCTGAGTACGGATGGATTTATTTTTCTTTTTGGTGTACAACTGTTACCATTCATTAGTTACAGAGAAATCTATATGGTATTTGTATTGAAGTTGCCCAGATACTGTACATTTGTCACAAAGCTTTTTGTACCAAATTTGTACATTGTAACTGTTGCCGTTCTCTAGATATACAGAATTCTAGTTTGCTCCACGCCTACTTCTCTGATATCGCCCATTTTGGATAGATGATGTGTATTTAAAACCATTTTATTTCTACCCAGTTTGGAAAATTTTACACCAAGCCTTCTTCAGAGATGTGGAGTTCTATTTTCTGCCATGCCTTCTTTACTAATCACGCCAACTTTGTGACTGATATTGCGTATTGATTACTAAGCAATTTGTACCAAAACCGGAAACTTTAGCTGTTTCGATTCTGGGCTCACTATTGGCATTATACCCGTTTATTATTTATATTTATATCCACCACCTGGATAACTATCTTGCCGCGATGTGGTGGCTTAAATGCTGGCTGTAGTGAATGTCTTGTAACTTGTCTCGACTAAGCCGGATTCTGAATCGTTTCGGCTGAGCCGGAAGAAGTTGGAAGGCATTTGCTCTAAGGCCAGCACGACTAAGGGTTATCCATCCTCCCATCCCCCATCCCATTACCTATAATCCTATCTATTCCCCCTTTATCTCCCATATCCCCCACTTTTAAGGTCAAGGTGGTAGACAGCAGTGCCGAGGACCTGAATGGCTAGTTAGTGGTTAAAGAAACTGGTCGTGAACAGCTTCCCTCTGGCGCCGATGGCAAGGGTCAGTTGTAACTTTGGCCTAGTCCGTGCAAGCCGTCACTGTGCGGACGGTTCTTTTCTTTACGGCTTACTCGTGGGACCAAAAACTGGACAAATTTCTAAAAAAACAAAAGGACGCGACTCTAGGAGTCGATGCAGGGAATATCTCTAATAACTCGGCAGTTTCGGTGTCAGATCTAGACGCCGATTGGCTGAGTATCCATGGAGATATTCTTGAGCAGGAAGGTCAGTTATTGACAGAACTGACAAGGACAAGAGGAACGGACGATCCCCCAGTCGGCTCCCCGCCTCGAACAGGGGTCTCGGAAAGACTCAATGGTCTGGCTCTGGGATCTGATGATGAGCATGAAATAACCATGATTTCGGCTCATGATCAGGACCATAGAGCTGGGTCATCGACTCCTGAGGTCACACTCGAGATAGGGAGCGGTGTAGCGGGTGTCCCAAAAACTATTGTTCGGCAAGATGCGACAGAACAGGTCACATCGGAAGGCCGAACGAGCCTTGAAAAAGCCAAGAGTGGTGTAAGAGCCTCCTTAGCCTTTCTAGAAAAGATAGCTAAGAAAGACTCTTCACTACACGATGGGCGGGATAGGCACTTGCTGAGGAAGCACCGGAAGAACGTTGCCAGATTCGAACGAATCCACGGATCTGTCGGTGATATCCTAGGCATCCCCTATCCTGCGGGATACACAGCAAGGGCTGCTGTGGGCTCAAATGTTGTCAGTAAAGATAACGAACCCTCAGCAACCCCTGTTGATGAATCCTCCAAAAATTTGGGAATTCAGAAGGAGGGTACGAAACCAACACCTGGTCCTCTAAACCGAGACAGTATGGTCACGGATAAGGGAACCAAGCCTGTTGACGTAATACCCACTACTAGCTGCGCGATGAGGACTGGTAAAGTCTTGGTAATCTCCGACAGTCCCTCCCAAGGGGAAGTCACAAAAGGGATAACTGGGACAAACCAGCCAACATCTGCAGGGAAATCGGGTAATCACCGACAAAGCTCTGCTAAGGCCCCCAAGAAAGGGGTACTTAAGAGAGTTAGGTCTAGTGATGACCAGAAATCCCCAGCGGCTAAAAGGAAGGATCCCCGAAAGGGGATCACTAAGAGGATTGGCTCCAGAGAGGACCAACCCTCCACATCAAGGAGGCTAAGGGAGTCGTCAGGTAAGGACGGTATTCTGGCAGCTGTCATTGATCGTATGGATCCCGATGGAAGGATCAGTGTCGAGAAATGGCAGGTGCTAGAAAACAAACTGCTTGACGAAATCTTTAGCGTTAAAGGAAGGCCGGACGAAGTATCGTTCAAAGGGGCTGACTGGATAAGAGGTGTCAAAACTGTCAGTTGCGGCAATCTAAAGACCTTTGAGTTTTTAAAGGCTGCAATCGGCAGGTGTGGCAGCGCTTGTCCTGATGCCAGATTGGACGTAATACTCGCGTCTGAGTTGCCGTTAAGGCCGGTAGTCACGGTATGGATTCCTCCACCTATAAAACCGGTAGAGGTCATACTGGGGTTACTGGCCAACCAGAACAACGGGCTCCTTACAGGACAGTGGAAGATGGTAGCTTCACTGGGTTGTAAGGAGAACCAAGGTAGAGACTTCCGGTTCGCAGTAGACCGAGAGTCTCTACAGAAGCTGAAATTAATGGGAGGGGTTGCTGTATTCGGGTTAGGGTCTGTCAGATTTAGGTTTCCTAAAGATGATAGATCCTAAGAGGCTGAAAGTGGTGCAGATAAACTTGCACCACTGTGAAGCGGCCTCAACCGAATTGGCAACCCACCTCATTGATAACAACGTGGACGTGGCCTTAATCCAAGAGCCCTGGATTAACAAAAACCGGGTAGTTGGATTAAAGGTCACGGGGTATACCTTGTTCGTATCCCGCTCGGAGGAGAAGGTACGAACTTGTATATTGGCAAGAACTGAGCACAATTTTATGTTTTCTCATTCTTTCAGTAACGGAGACCTCACGGTTGTGACAGGGAAGGCCAAGGACAGATCAGTCCTGGCACTAGCATCGGCATACTTGCCATACGAAGCTGTCGATCCACCTGGTGAAAAAGTACGAGAGTTGGTGGAGCACTCAGGCAGAAGCGGCTTGAGACTGGTACTGGGTTGTGACGCCAATGCACACCACACCCTATGGGGTAGTGCCGACATCAACAAGAGAGGTGAGTCTATGTTTGATTTTATTATTGCCAGCAATCTTTTTATCTGCAACAGGGGGAATACACCGACGTTCAGAACTAGAGATAGGGAGGCAGTGATAGATATAACACTGACGAACTGCAGGGAATTAGTGGAGGACTGGAAGGTGGCGTTGGATTTTTCCTTTTCTGACCATAGTCGCTTGTCCTTTAGTCTGATATTTGAGGGGTCGAAAAGGTGTCCGTATAGGAATCCGAGAAGGACGGATTGGAACACTTTTTCGGGACTGGTTCAAAGTAACCTTAGAGTTACAGGGGACTGGGGGTCGACTCCGACCGGTGTGGAGCGGCTGGTGAGCACCTTTACGGGGGTATTGACCAGTAGCTATGAGCGATCCTGTCCGTTAAACTTTCCGGGCAGGCGTACACAGCCAAGATGGTGGACAGACGAGTTGAGGACTCAAAGGTCCACCGTCAGAGGGCTGTTCAATAGGGCGAAGTATACGCGTAAGGAGGAAGATTGGAGTAACTTCAGGTTGAGTTACGGGAGGTATAAGAGGGATATTAGAAGAGCGAAAAGGGACTCGTGGATTAAGTTTAGCGAGTCAGTTGAATCCGTGAATGAAATGTCTAGGTTCAGGAGAATTTTATCCAAGGACCCGGTGGTCCCTGGACTTATTCAGAGACCGGACGACTCATGGACGGAATCTGGCTCTGAATCTCTCTGTCTGCTTATGGAAACTCACTTTCCGGGGTGTGTGGATCCTGGGTCGGGGGAACAGGCTGTATGTGGTGACCCCTTCTCTGGGTCGGGCTCGGACGGTGGGGAAAGGGAGACGGTGGGAGATATGATCACCTTGGATAAGGTAACATGGGCGGTGAATACCTTTGGGTCCTACAAATCGGCGGGACCAGATGGTATCTTTCCGGCGATGTTACAGAATATCGGGAGATCATCACTCCTGGTGTTGGTGGAACTGTTTAGGGTATGTGTGCTGAACGGGTACATTCCTAGAGGGTGGAGGGAGGTCAGGGTAGTTTTTATTCCCAAGGCGGGTAGAACCGGTCACTCTAAACCCAAGGATTTTAGACCAATCAGCTTATCGTCTTTTCTTTTGAAGACGTTGGAAAGACTGATTGATCTACATCTGAGGATGAGGATTGACGCCGACATCATCAGCGGCGCTCAACACGCCTATCTTAAGGGTAGATCTGTTGAGAGTGCGTTGCATGATGTGGTGGGTTATGTTGAGCGGGGTTTGCGAACCAAGGAATACACCTTGGCGGCATTCCTGGATATAGAGGGCGCCTTTAACAATTTGAGGATAGAGGCTATTAGGCAGGCACTGTTTGATCAGAGGGTTCCGTTGTTCTTGGTCGAATGGATAACTAGGATGCTAAGCAGCAGGGTTATTCACTCGGACTGGGGAAGCGAACGTTTGAGGAGATCGGTGACTAGGGGGACCCCACAGGGGGGAGTTCTCTCACCCTTATTGTGGCTCTTGGCCGTCAATGTCGTTCTGGGACGTTTTGACAGAATGGGTCAGAAGGTCGTAGCCTACGCGGATGATGTGGTGATATTGGTGTCGGGCAAGTTTCTGCCGACAATTAGCGACATCATGCAAGGGGCGCTGGGCGAACTGTCGGCATGGGCGAGTGATAAGGGACTGGGAGTTAATCCGGGGAAGACGGAGTTGGTTCTTTTCACTAGGAGGTACAAGGTGGAGGATTTTAGGCTACCGGTACTAGGAGGAGTGGAGCTTAGACTATCTGATAGTGCTAAGTATCTGGGAGTTTTTCTGGACAGCAAGCTGTCATGGGGAAGGAATACTCAGGAGAGACTTAATCGGGGTCTCAATGCCTACTATGCTTGCAGATCATCGATAGGTAGGAGTTGGGGACTCCGGCCGTCAGTGGTGGGATGGCTGTACACTTCGGTGGTTAGACCCATTCTTACGTATGGATGCTGTGTTTGGTGGGAGTCATTGAGATTGGCTAGTCGTAGGAACCTTCTTTCTAAGGCTCAGAGGTGTGCTTCAATGGGCATGACAGGTGCCATGAGGAGTACTCCTCAGGCGGCTCTGGACGTCATTCTACATCTTCTGCCTATTGAGCAGTATGTGATGGGAATGGCGGCCAGGAGTATTCTTAGACTGAGGGAATCAGGACTGATGGGGAATGTCACTCAGGGTCACTCACGGATCCTAAGTGAGATTGAGGCGTGTGGCTATTGCCTGGGACCTCCCGGATCCACGGATTATGTGGGCACTAAGGTGGATTTTGGGCGGCTGCCGGAGGTAATAGTTCCTTCTAGGGAGAGCTGGTCAGGTAGGGGCAGATTATTTAGTGGATTTGCTATTTTCACTGATGGCTCGAAGATGAGGGGCACGGGTGCGGGGGTCTACATTGAGGATCTGAACATCAGAAGGTCATATAGGCTTCCTGACGACTGCAGTGTTTTTCAGGCGGAGGTTCTGGGGGTCATGAGGGCCGTGGAACTGATAAGGGACAACATTGATAGGGGCTCGGAGGTCACTATATATGTGGACAGCCAGGCGGCTCTTATGGCCGTAAGGGGCTGTTATGTGAAATCCAAGCTGGTTGATGATTGTAGGAAGGCTCTTGGGGCAGTCTTAGGGCAGTATTTGCTAAGGTTGTGCTGGGTGCCGGGTCACTGCGACATAGTCGGCAATGAGGTTGCTGATGAGTTGGCGAGACAGGGCTCGGAGATGGAGGATCCTAACTGTTTAGAGGCGGTTAGGCCTCCAATGGCATTCTATTTTGGAAGAATCAGGGAATGGATTGTGGGCGCGACCAACCGGGCCTGGGGGAATCGAACGGACTGTCGGGTATCACGGACGCTGTGGCCGGTGCTCAATAGGTCCGATTCGGTTTTGCTGATGGGCAGGAGTAGGGTCTGCGTTAGAACCATGATAGGAATGATCACGGGCCACTGTATGATAGGCAGGATGGCGGTGAGGATGGGATCCGGATTGTCGGATATGTGCAGGTTGTGTGAGGACCCTGAGGAGTTGGAGACGGTGGAGCACATTCTGTGCCACTGTCCCAGGTTGCAGGGCAGCAGGCAGAGGTGGCTGGGCAGTAGATTCCTGGGCGAATTAGGGGATGTCTCGGGTTGCGGACTCGAGAATCTGATAGGATTCGTAATGGGGATGGCCTGGCTGCGCGAGAATAGGCTGGGTGTTGGACGCACGTAGGGCGTATTTTTGAGTAGGATTTCGCTCGGGTTTGGTCAGGAACCTTCTTTCTTTCTTTCTTTCTTATTTATCTTATGCTTTCTCTGTTTATTTCACTAACTTTCTCTCTAGGGCTATCCCTGAATAAGGCATCACAATGGACCATATTGGTCTCTGGGTGAGGGTGTGAAGGAGACTTCACACCGGCCTTTCTACCTACCTACCTATTTATATATTTATATGTATATAAAAACGTTTGTGCCGTGTATGTGCTCCTAAAACTCAAGAACCGCTGAACCGATTGACACCAAACTTGCATAATAAATTAGTTGAGTTAGAAGCCAGGTTCGTCTTTAGTTTAATCCCGATAGGTTGCGCTGTTGTCGTGGTAATTATTTTTTTAATTTATGGTACGATATGGCTTAAATTCTCAAAATATATTAACTAAACAAAAATAAGTTTACTGAATAAATTATGACTCGGTAGACAGCGCTGGGATCATGTTATTATCATGTTAAGCCTGGTACTCTGTTCAACATTTCACGTGAAATGCTGTCAAAACGCATATGAAAAAAACTTGTGCGGAATATCTATGAAAAAATGTTGATAGAGTTGTACTCTGTTCATTTTGTGAAAAAGTTCCGAAATGTTTCTGGCAACATTTTTTTACAACTGCGAAATAGTGTAAGTTGCACTTATTTCACGTGGAATTTTAAGCAAAAGCAAAAAAATATGAACTGATTATTTAATAAGAAATAAAAAATTAGTTTAACACAACCGGTTACAGCTTTTTTTTTTATCTATATTGACTTTTTTTTTATTAAAACAAGTTAGAGTGCTATATTCGGCTGTGCCGAATCTTTGATACCCTCCACCGACAGTTCGAATGTTTAAGGAGTAATATCTGTATGATGTCTTTTTATTATTATTATCTTAAACTGTGACGATTTGTTATTAATTATGGTTTTAGGAGACTAAACTGTTTTCCGGGAGTAGGGCATATATGGGGCCTAGGGTAAATTATGTACCGATCTTCACGAAATTTCACAGTATCATTTATAGTCCTATAAAATTGTGACGAGCCAAAATTTGTTATGATTGCATTATTTTTTACGGTTTTAGGCGGACAAAACTGTTTTCCGAGAGTAGGGTTTATATGGGGCCTAGGGTAAATTATGGACCGACCTTCGCGAAATTTTACAGTGTAATTTCTAGTCGAATAAAACGGACTTGTGCAAAATCTTATGTCATTCCGTGCATTTATGCATCATTTATGTTAGTTTTTGTAACAAAATTATCAAGTTTTTGAAGGTGGTGGTTCCACATTTTGATTCATAGCTCTGGTCCTACTGAACCGATTTTGCTGAAATTCAATCCCAAACTGCTTAGGATAACTACAAGCAATTTGACACCTAGTTTGTTTATTTCTTTCGAGTTTTTCGAAAGTGAGCGTGTTTTCAACAGACGGACAGACGGACAGACGGACAGACGGACAGACGGACAGAGGGACAGACGGACAGACGGACAGACAGACGGACATGGCTAAATCGACTTAGAATTACTCAAGCAGCCAGAATATATATACTTTATGGGGTCTGAGATGAATAATAAAAAAGTTTCACACGGAATGACAAACTTAGTATACCCTCTTCACAACTAATTGTGGTGGAGGGTATAAAAAATAAATTTTAGTAAAATACATGTGGGATTTGTTTACATATGCAAAACAATGTCGCATACTTTACAGGAATTAAAACGTCAAATTGTGCAAACTCGCAAGATAGGTAACATTGATACATGTCAAAATTTTCGTGTGAAATAATAAACGTTGCTAATCATTTTTCACAAATTTGAACAGAGTACTAGGCTTTATTCAGTACCCAATTTTTTTATTTTTATTTGGAAAATTCCGAGCTGCGCCGGGACTAAACAGCTAGATTACTTTTAATATTTCATTCGTAGTACAATTTAACTTTTTTATAAACAATTTTTTTTTTTTAATTTTTGTCGTTCTAAAATCTCAAATCAAACACTGTGCGAAACACATACCATTTACGACATGTTTTTTTAAAGCTGACTTGTATTCAAATGAATATCAAAACTGCCTTGCAAAAGTTGATGGCTCAGTCCAGATATTGGCAAATCCCAGCAACAGTGCACCAACCAAAAATCTTTGGATGAAGTTTCCTGAGGATCTGGCCTAAGCAACCAGTGAAATGCGCATAGGAATAGCTTATCCCATCAACAATAAATTTCAGTTAATCAATAGTATGAAATGGGAATTTAGCACATTTAAACAAAACCTTGTTAACAAAAAATTTTCAAATTAATTTTTTTTTAATGGAATATAAGACTAGATGTATAATTTCATTTTTATATTAAAAAATAAATATTTCGATGATTATTAATACCGCACCCCTGATCTCTTAATGTTAAGTTTAGGTGCTTTATGTGCTTAAAATAGCACTTACAGCAGACCCATCAAAATATTAATTTCGTTAAAAAAAAAAATTGGTATTCATACATACATTCATTAATAATAATTAGTTTAAGAAATGCAATTCATAAAAATATAATTTGCTTTGTTAAAATAAATAAAATTGGGCGTGCGTCACAAAGGGTTCACGGGCTTTGTCAAAAATTCACAACATTTTTTGGCTGCAAACAAGTGATTTCAGAATTCTCTTATATCGATCTTTCTTTTGGGAATTATATTTTGTATACCTTATGATGCAAATTTGCTAAAAATTAGGAAAGCACACCTTAAGTTTGATAGTTACTTTCACTTTTTGTGGCGGGCGTCACAAAACTTTGTTATCAAATATTTCGCAACGTGTTAATCACAAAACGCGTGCGAATGTAGCGTTTGTTATGCAGGATTTGTCCATATACGAATTTTGATATTTAATTCATATCGGAAGTACCATGTCAGCTATTTCCAATAAGTTTTCAAAATGGAAAATGTTTTTTATTTACCAAATACAAGAGGTGCCACGCCCACAATAGCTGATTTGCCCATTTTTGCCTAAAATATTTTTATTGACATTCAAGTTACTATTACAAAATTTGCTGGCTCCAGTTAACAGATTTACTTCATATAGGAAGTGCCACGCCTACTTTTGGTAGTCCGCCTATTTTTGTCCAAAATATGAATAATAATACTAAAGTTACTTCTACAAAAGTTTGAAATTCTAGCTGTTATAGTTTTCCAAATATACAGATAGTTGTATTAAATTCATAAGGGAAGTGCCACGCCCACTTTTATTATGGCACCTGTTTCCTATCCAAAACTTCATATACATAGATGTCAAAGTTGATCTTGCAAAATTTTAGCACTTCTTTTTTTTACTTTGTCGTTTCCCAGTTATACGAAATTAAGTATTTAATTCATGTTGGAGGTGACACGCCCACTTTTACTAATGCATCCATTTATTATCCAAATAATCATATAGATGTCAAGGTTGCTCCTGTAAAATTTGGGTACTCTAGTTTTCCAGATAAACGAATTTTAGTATATAATTTATGTGGGAGATTCCACGCCTAATATTAAAAGTCCTCCTATTTTTCAACCCAAATGTTCGCTTGGATGGCAAAGTTTACCGTACTCAGTTTGAAGACTCTAGCTGTATTAGTTTCCGAGATAAACAAACTTTGATACTTACTCTTTAATTGGGACCTCACCCACTTGCAATTTTAAATCCACCTACAGCCTATGTTTCCTTCCAGACCGGAAGACGCTGTGAAAATTGCAAGAAAATCGGTTAAGCCGTTTAGCCATCTATAGACTTCAAACAAACATAGAAACATACAAAAACACATACATTTTTTTTAAATGTAACGGGTGGGCCATTCAAAAGATTAAATTTAAAAATCTAATGAAACAAAAACGGTACGAATTTTTTACAATTGCTGTGGTTAGAAATGGAATATTATTTCATTCATATGGCTACCGCGGCTGGCCTCACAGTACCTCATTCGATGGAGTCGTATCTCGGCAATGGCATCACCAATGTTGGCCTTTAAATCATTGATGTCAAAAATAAAATGTAGTTGTATTTGTGAGTAAAAAAAAGTTACAATTACCCAACTAGCCATTTCTTAAGCGAGATATAACTGAACTGGAAAACGAAAATTTCGTTAAAAGCTTTTTTATAGATAAAAATAATATATACAACTCGCTCAAAAAAATACAAAATAAAGAGGAAAAATATTAAATATATAGTGGTTTTTTCTTTAGAGCGTAATAACTCTTTTGTTAAATATATAGACAAAAAGCTATTGGAAATTAAGGGATTTTTTCTTTGTCGAAAAAACTGCAGCATAAAAAAAATAATTAATTTATTCATACGAAATTTTAAGCAAACAAGTATTCAATATATTTATGTTGTGGCCAGTGCTTTTGAAAAAGTTATCAAATGTAAAAAAATATAACCAAATTTAAAATGCCTTTTATTTATTGAGAAAATCATATATCTAAAATATTAAAAAACGTTTTTCTCTTGTTTGTAAATTTTATTTCAAATTAATTATTCTTATTATTAATAACTGTTTCAAAATTGTTCTATTTGATACATTTTGTGAATCAATGTAAAATATTATGGCGAATATAAACAAATTTGCGTTTCGTAACGCACACTCAACGGGGAAAAGTATAAGACTGACAGTCAAAGTTTTTTTTTTTATTTAAAATATTGGCAAAAAATTATCGAATAAACATTAAATAAATGTACATACCGACAAGTTATAAACATTAAAATTTCAAATTTCTTAAACTTACAGCCATTTCTGACAGAAAATGCTATAAATTTTAAAATTATATAGTATAAATCAATGTATTTTTGAAAAATCTATAAAATATTTTTCACACATAATTTTTCTTTTCTTGCACGTATGGTTTTTTGGGTAGTAAAAAAAACAAAAGACAAAACATCCGCTATACATGTGCTTTCGTCGCTGGCAAATCGACGACTGAATGAAAGAGAGTAAGAATGTGTGTGATTTTTGAGCTAGCACAATTGTGCAAGAAATTGAATGAATTTGACATCAATGCTTTAAATGCTCAATTGCCTCTGGCTTGCTGGCACAACACTTTTCTTTAACGGCGCCTTACGGAAAATAGTCCAACGGTGTCAGCTTCTTGGCGGCCAATTGAAATCACCATTTCGGCTAATTAAACAGCCATCAAACGTTTGAAGCAATAAATTGATTGAAGAATGAGATGTGTGGCAAGCTGCACCATCCTGTTGAAAAAAAAACATGCGTAAATCGGTTTTTCGTTCAGCGGAGATAATATACTGAATTTTGTGACAGAATAGAATGCCAAAAGTGTTGCCAGATTCGAAATAACCAATAGCCCACCCTTTATTTAGAAGATAGATAAGTTATCAAAAAACTATCCTTTTCAAAGCAATTGACTATCATCATATACCTGAATACACTGGTCGGCAAAAAAAAAAAAAAAAAAAACAAAACAAAATAAAAATCGGAAAATAAGCCATATATCAAAAATTAGTGGACAAATGCTAATTTAATTTAGTAAACTGAGAATGGTCCAGTCAGAATTACATATATTAAGTGAGATTCTACTTTGAATCTAACATTTAAACAGTTTAAACCTTAAAATCTTACCCTGTTCTAAGTTTCTTAATTTTTTGGTAATACCTCTTTCCATCATCCTCTTCCTATTACTGTATTTTCTGATTTCTCCTTTAACGTGTTGGTTTGTTTGCTCCGTTGATTTTGGCTGTTGTTTGCTTGCAGGTAACAAAAATCATTAAATTTTTATAGTGCTACATTTTTTTGTTGTCCTTTTGTTTTCCTTTCGTTGGTAATTTGAAAAGTTTTTGGCAGGACATTAGTTATTGTGGACGTTAATAAAGTTTCGTGCACGAGTATAAACAAAAAGGTAAGTACTTTTATTAGCGTCTTGTAAGCCTGATGACAACGTGTACTTATGTAAGTTCTGGCTTTCGCTTTTTATGGTAAATTTTTTTCTGTTCCTTAACTGCTTTATGAAAATTGAATTTTAAATTAAGAAAAAATGTAGAAAAAAATCGACACAATTTTAAAGTGGATAAAATCAACTCTAATTAGTTATTAAAAAAAAAAAAGAAAAATGAATAGTTTATAAAAGAAAAGGAAAGAAAGCGAATTGAAACAAAAAGCCATTATTGGATTAGATAATAAATTACACTGAAATGTTGTATCGGAATTTTTTCCATTTGCAGTACTAAAAGTAATTTTATTTACTTAACAGAAGGGCTTAACTGGGTATTAGAGGTAAGACCTGAGTTATTGCTTTGAACTAATGTAAAGGTTTCTGTTAAATTGTAAATTGAATTTTTTTTTTTTTACCAAAAATGGCAATTTGGCGTAAAGAATACTTTGAAATATATAAAGTTTTTCAATGAGTCACTCTCCGTGATTTAATGACTTTTACTCAAGAATCGAATAAACACGATAAAGAATTCATGGTTTGTGTGACGATGAAAAATACTATTGTGCTTTTTCTTGAAAGCAAACTTTCATACAGTTTGGTCTGGCGTGACGTCATTTTGACGATATTTGCAGTAGATAAAAGGAGGAATGCGCCATTGTTGCCTAATGGCTGGACAAGAATTGCAAAGTCACTCCGATTTGAGAAATGTTAAATACAAAAAACGCCGTACCTACTGAAAGTGCATTTAGATTACGAAAAATATAAAAATGTCTTTTTCAGGGCAATTATGTGTAAAAACTCCCCGGGGTTATTCTACCCTCTCCAATTTTTCCTATGTAAATTCCTTTGTAAAATTGAGAAATGGGAAAAAAACTCCTATGGAATTATTATTCATAATTGGGCGGTTTACGTTTATTTCAATATCACATCAAATTTTTGCAAAATTGACAAATGATTTTAATTTAAATTTTCCTAATCACTATAAATTCATAAAATATACATAACTTTTTATTTCATACAAATAAAATGTAAATTAAACATATCTAAAATCGTTATTAAAATAATAAACATGAAAATTGCAGACCAAAAAAAAAAAAAAAAAACAAAACAAAAAAAAAAAAAAAATAGTTCATAAAATGTTAATTTAAATGCCTTGTAGGAGAAAACTTTAATAAATTCATTTGTTCATTGTCTATTTAAAATCATGATAAAATATTTTCCTATTGTTGCTGTTAGTTTCTGTCAAATGCCATCAATAAATTCATCAGAAAATCCAGTCAAACATTTATCCATCTGTTCTGCTGAGAGTCATAGAAATCAACAAACATCAATAAAATTTTTCACAATTTCTTTTTATGTATATTTTATATTTCATATTCCATTTTTACTTTTTTGTGATTTTTCCGCATATTTTGCATAAATTTGTGTTCATTTACGTTTAGTTTTTTTTAGTTTTTTTTTTTTTAGAATAATATTTTCTTTTGCCTTAATATTTGCCAAACATTTATACAATAGCAATTCTAATAACAAAAATTATAGCGAAAAGAAGGAAAAAAAAAATCATATTCACAAAATCTGAACGATTTATTATTGTACCCAATCGAAACTCGACATTTCTATCCGTCAACAGGGCAAAAGAAACCGAACATCAAAAGGGCAGTTTCATATGTGACTGACTCTACATTTGACACAATTTGCGTTTTTTTTTTTTTGTCTTATATTACGATTAGTAATATTTTTTTAGTATCAATTTAAACATGGCTAATTAGCAGTTTCAACAATTATCCGATAGAGAAAAAAATGGCAACCAATGATATTTTGAAATTTCATTTATTTAGTCAAATATAAACGTGACTGACACTACATGCAAAAGGAAGTCGTTTTCGAGAGTGTTTTTAAACTTGAATTATCTTCCTGCGGCACTTTCGTAATAACTTTAATTTGTGTTTTTATCAAAAGTTCAAGAAACAAACTATTATAAAATGCTGAAATAAAAGCGGAAAGTTATTTAAAAAAATATTTATTAGTAAAATAAATTGTGACTGACACTGTAGCCCACAACGTGACCGACACTACACTCACTTTGTGTGGTAAAAAAGTCAGTATTTTTACATGAAACGTTAAAATTATAAAATAACAGAGCATTAAATAGGAACTCTAAAATTATTTGAAAAATACAAAATTGTAATTAATAAACTCGTTAAAATGCTATTTTTGAATATAAACACCACCTAAACGAAATCACTAATAATAAGTTAGAAACCAAGATTGAAACTAAAATAATTCAAAACAAACACTTTTTAGAAATAAGAGATATAAATGTTTCAAAAACTTAAAAAATTTATTTTTTTTTAATTCAAATTTTTTAAAAAATATTATTATTGATAATTTTCTTGACTGAGCTGGGGCTCGAGCCTGGGTTGAATTTACATGTTTCAAGAATCACCACATTCTTTCATCAGAATTCTTTGAGTTGTTACCACTGCACCACTGCGGTGCCTGCCAGCCAACAGTCAAACATCAATCTTTAACCAGTGGTACTGGTGGTTCGAAATTTGCAGTAATTTTCATTTTCAATTTTATATTACCTGTTGCTTCCCTTCATCTGTTTTTTTGGTATTCTTTCCGTCAAGACTTTGTCTTGAAAACCAGATACATTTGTTTATTATGTTTTTTGTACACTCGTCGACATTTCATTTGTACAACTTGAAGTACAAATGTAAACATGAAAGCTTGTGCCATGGCTATTTTAAGAACAATTGTGATTTTAGTGGAACTGTAAATTTTAAATTTCAGTATTTTTAGTTAGGCTTGAGTTCATCAAATTTAATTTTCATTAAATTATTATTTTTTTTTTTTTACTGAAGGAAGGAATTTTACAACATGAAATTTTTATTAAAATTTTTTTTATTGATAATTTTCAAATTTTTTTAAAAAAAAATATCAAAATTTTTAAAAAAATATCAAAAAATTGTTGCCACTATAAAAACTTAAAAATAACATAATGTTGGCACCATTTTTACTTGCAAAATCAGATATTAATTTTTGCTCAAAAGATTCTTAATTTCTATATTCGCATCTTATTTCCTGATTTCAAAGAACATGATAATGTTTTTGGACATCATTATGTTTATTGGCACAAAAGTGGGAGGCGGGGGAGGAAAAAAGTCATCCAAGTTATTTTGCTCACGAGCTTATGGAGGAAATTTTTGTTGAATAAAGTCGGAGGTTTCTTAAAGTTGTTAAAAAAAAGCTTCAAGTCATTTACGAACTACGGAAATAAATCTGTTGCAAAAAGTAAAAAGTCCTTTAATATTTTTTTTTAATCTAATTGAATAAAGGTTCACAAAACAAATTTTCCATGAAAATTGTTCTTAATATTTCTTAATGTAATAAACGTAAAGTTAAACAATTGTTTTGTTAGAACGTTAGAAAAAGTCTTCACTTTTCGATCTCTGACTATTGATAGCGGCCATATTTTGGAATCAACATCTGTCGAATTAACTATGGTCTAGTTAGTGCGTTCAATAACGCATAGAAATAATAAAATTGCCTTATCAAAATGAGTATCTGCTCCGGCAACAGTCCACGCAAAAAATCATATTCAGCGAAGAGATCCGTATCTGTCTAAACACATAGTCCTATATCTATATCTAAGTTAAAAATGTTTTCCAATTTTTTTAAAAAATACATAATTGATTTTCATGTTGTAAAATTCCTTTCTTCATAAAAATAATTTAATGAAAATTAAATTTAATGAACTTAAGCCTAATTAAAATTATTAAAAATTTGGATTAAAAACCATAAATAGTTAAACAAAATAACCACAATACTAATTAGTTTAAAAGAAGTTTAAAAATTTATCGAAAAAATTTTATTCTAAAAATTGAAATCAGCAACGTAAACAAAGCCAAAACTCCAATTCAAACAGTCACTCACACGGTGGCTTTTGCGACGACGCTTTTTCGACGTCTCTTTTTGTTTGTCGGCGAACGGCGTAAAGAAGAAAGATGGCTAAACGAAAAGACTCGGTTTGGGGTTTTCATGTCGTTTTTTATATTTCTCTTTTAACATTTTCTTGTTACATATTACTTTTTTTCTTACTTTGAAGTGTCAGGTTGAAAATACAGTGAGACCTCGATCAACGATAACAGATGGGACCGGCAGCATTCTGGATTATAATTTTTTTTTGTGTGTTTATGTTAATATAAAATGCATTGTTATGTAAATATTTAAAACATAGGAAAAAAGTAATTTTGGCAGAATATGTACGTTGGGAAATTTTCTTTCTGGGCAATTCCATAGCGACGGGTGTGATAAATTAAGGATAAATTCTGAAACATTTTTGCAGATTGCGCACAAAGACTTTAGTGCAGTTAAGCAGTCAAAGTTTTTTGGATGGTATTACATACTTATAGCCTGGAAAAAAATTTTTTTACTAAAAAAAAACTTTCTTCAAATTGTGACGGGTGTGTCCTAGTAAGAAAACTCGAAAAAATTAAAGAAAAAAAAAACACATTTCATTGAATTCATTAATGAAACAAACGTAAACGTAAACTCATAAGAAAATAATATGTTAAATTTATTCGCTATCCGTATTATCATAGAAAGCAAAATATTCCAGGCGAGTATTTTTTAGAGAAATTTTTTTAAATTCAGATAAATATGTACAGCAAACATATGTACACAAACACTGCATCTGCTCTTTAAAAGTTATGCATTTTTTTTATATTGGGTATTTTTTTGACTAATCTTCACAAATTTATCTGTAGAGGCATGTGGCGCATGGCAAATGTTAAAAATATTGTACCGATTTTTGAATTAGGATGCAAAACCATCCGAAAATGTGTGCACAACTTTCAAATCAGGCTTTGTTTTGAGGTCGTTAATAATAATTTTTAAAAGAACCCAAACACTGTAATTTCTTATTCATTATATTCTTCTTAGCATCTCTTCCTGTTCTTTTGGCTTTCTAAAGCAGCTCATTTTTTATTTATTTAATCTAAGTTTCTTCCTTTGCAACCGTTTTCTATTTTTTACATCCATTTAAAAAAATATGAGTTTTCCTTGGTGTGACTTGTGTGACCAAATATTTTCTTTAACTTAATTCTCTAATATTAAAAATTTGGTGCACAAAATAAAATATTATTATTAATTGCATTTACTTTGTTATTGTTGGAAAGTTTCATGCATTTATTAAACGTTTTCAACTTTTATTGTGACGGGTGTGACCGAAAATTTTAATTTACCAATTAATCCATAAAAGTTTTATTAAAAAACCTACAAACTAGAAACTTCGACAAAAAGTAAGCAATAGTATACCTAATATTTCCAGAGATAACGGTTTTTAATAATTCTCAGAAAAGTACTAAAATTTTTTTTTAAATAAACAAAGAATGTTCAAAAAGGTATAAAAGAGTATTCAGTTAATGCTCATTTTAAGGTGTTGTAAAATATATAAAAATAAATCTACTTTTTTTATATGTTCATTATCTTCATTTTCTCCTTGATATGAACTTACCGTTTTTATTAAAAATATGTAAATTTTGTTTTTCCTGCGAACGGTCGTTTTGCGTTTCGTTAATTTAAATTTTTTTTGATTGTTCAAAACTAAACGAAAAAAAGGATTAACAAGGTTTCGTTTGAATATGCTAAATTCCTATTTCATACTATTGATAAACTAAAAATTTATTGTGGATAGGATAAGCTATACCTATGCGCATTTTACTGTCTGCTAAGGCCAGCTCATCAGGAAACTTCATCCAAAGATTTTAGAAAAACTAAAGATATTATACAAATAAAACTGCTAAGCGAATAAGAATTATAAGCAACAGTTTTACTTGTAACAACATCAAAGCTTAAACAAAAACAACAACAATAAACAGTGAGTTCGTCTTTTCTTACAGACCCGACTACAATTGGTTGATTTTTTGTCAACTCTTAATGTTACAACTACATCTAAAGAAAAGAGAAAACAAAAATAAAAACAAATTACTTTATTTTATTTTGCCAGTTCAGTATTATTTACACTGCCACATGCATATTGGTAATCAAAGTTTTTCTTGGAAGTCAAAAAATTAATTAATTAAAAAAAAAAGGATATATAAAAAAGGAATGCCGGATAATAGAGGTAATCATCGCAAAAAAATTAAATCAATGCAAACAAATTGTTTTTATTTCCCAGTTAATTGATCCTGTTTGTTAATCAAAGTACGGATAATCAAGGCCCTACTGTAAATAAAAAATGACATGCAACCATAAATCATCGTATAAAAGCAAAGGGTTTTTGAAAGTTGCTTCAAAAGGGAATGAAGAAAAAACGACGTCGTAAAAGCGCTCATGTGAATTGAGTGAAAGTTGTGGCCTGTTCGTAAATCTATCACTGCACTGCAAATGAAAATTTAAATGTCCTTAAATACTTTGCTCAACCAGATGATGCACAAACCTGTACCAATTACGGAGTAGAAAAATAGCTGCTGCTATAAAAGATTATAAGCAAACTTGCATTGGCAATGGAAAGAATTGTTTGCTCGTAAAATGCACAGCATTGATGAACATATTTACGAACACGACCTCTTATTTAAAGTAAAGAACATACAGACTTTGTAGCCCTTAAGTCATCGTCCAGACTTGCAATTTGTTGTTGCGAGAGTGGTGAGAAGGTTAGGGTGGGGTTCTAAGTTTCATGTACTCTGCAATTTTGTTTTGTATTGTTATTCTCACACTTTTTACACTTGAAGTTCGTTGTAGGTGTATTTGTATTTGTATTTTTATACAAATTATAAAAAGGAGGAGAGGAAAGAAAAGAAAAAAAAAAAAAAAACAAAACTATAATTTCACAATCTGGACACTAATGTTAATTTCAAAGCAGAATTTTTAAAAGTTGCAGCAACAAAAATTGCAAATCTGGACGATGACTTACGATTGGTACAAAATAAAACCAATTTTCTATTTTTTTCTAACTTTGCCGAAGTTTATCCACCTAAAAGGCCAACTGTTATTTTAAACAAACACATTTTTAGATTCGGATAATTCAAAATTGTATTAAAACAAATAGCAGTTTTACTGCCTGTAAATCTTTTTCCGGACGAAGGTTTCGTTCGCTTAACTAACAGTTAAAACAGAACAATTTATAAAATATTATAATATAGTGTCTTAAGGTACGTTCAGACTGATGAAATATTTGAAAGCAAACATCAAATATTTCATTAACCTAGTCTGAACACAAAATTTTTTTGAGAGTCAAATAAAATAAAAGCTGATTTTGAGCAAATAAAAGTATTTGCCGGCAAACAAATATTTCTGCAATGGGAACATAGTGTAAACACAAAATATCAAATATTGTAGTAATTTTTGAGCAAACATTTATTTGATATTACAAAAAAATTGTAAGAGCAAGCAACGACAAATAATTTAAGCCATGCTCCCGATAGAAGCAATTTTTTAGCATTTTTTGTCGAATTTTTGCCATTTCTTAAAGTTTTAGGGACTTTTAATTAATTTTATGTGGCTTGTTTGAAATATTAAAATTGTTTGCGAATTTTCGATATTTTTTGCAATTTTTTTTTATATATTTTAGGGTTTGCTTCCAAGTTTGCAATTTTTTGAGAATTTTAGCCATGTTCGCGATTGAAGCGATTTCTGCCTGTGATTCTTTGCAGCTTTAACGATTTTTAATAATTATTAAACTCTACTATCATGCCGCTTTTAGCAAATTTTTGCAAATTTCCGCTTATTTAGCAATTTTTATCGAATTTTTGCCATTCCTTACAGTTTTACGCGCTTTTAATAAATATTATGGCTTGGTTTGAAATATCTGAATTTTTGGCGAATTTTCCCTATTTTTGCAATTTTTTTTTCTTTTTTCCCGCGTTTTGTTTCTTAACCGATTAAGCGATTTCAAATATATCAAAATAATTTTTGGGAATACAAGATTTTAATTTAAAAGATTTTGTTATTCGTGCTTAATTCCCAGTTTTTATTCTTGATAAAAACACTTGAAATGAAGCTATTCCTATGCGCATTTCACTGGTTGCTTAGGCCAGATCATAAGGAAACTTCAGCCATAAAGATTTTAGAAAAACTATAAGATAAGCCACATGGCTTCGCTTGACAAGCTTCTAAGTAAAATGAAAATAAGCTTAAAATCTAAATAAATTATTAATTATTTTTTTATAATGTAAACTTTTTCTCTCTTGTTTTTTTGTCCAAAAGCAGCAAACGTGAAGTTATGCATTTCACGCATTATAAAATATATTTTAACCATAAAAGTCCATCATTTATTTTTTTGTTTAAAGTAATAAAAATATAATAAACGTTAATGGTCTATAGACTAGTCTTGTGTAGTAAAAAAAACATAGTTCATTGAATTCACAAGATATTTTTTTTTGTTTTTATATACTGAAGTACCAATTTTATTTGCTGCAGACATTTTTAAAGTAAATTACAGAAGAAAAAAAAACCCAAAAAAGCAACGGAAATAAAACAATTTCAACATGGGTGCTCAAAAGAAAGAAAGAAAAAAATTAAAAATAGAACGGAATGAATATCTTTCAACCGCAGCAATAATACAAACACTAACAGTAATAGATTTGGTTTTCCTAAAAATATGCTGTTAAAATTAACAGAACACAACCGAATGGCAAACGAATCTGCTTTTGTTTGCTTTTGCAAATAAAAAAAATAAAAAAACACTTTTCTTTACAGTTACTTTTTATGTTAGTAATAACATTAACATTTTTCGGTAATGTTACCCAAGAGAAATGTAAATTAACATTTATAAAATTTTTTCTCCTCTTCTCAGTTGTTGAATTAAAAAAATGTTAAATTAACATTTGCATTTTCAGTTCTCCAGTGTTTGTTATGTTAAAATTAGAGAGGGGTTGAAAAGTGCATTCGCCTTAACTCTTTTAGGAAGAGGGAGAATATAGGGAATTAAAGGAGAAAAAACAGGAATATAAAAAGTGGTTTATTCTCATTTAAAAAATGGGATTTTCATAAACATAAATTTTTGAGAAGGTATATTTTAATATTCAAGACATTAACCTTTTTCAAAAGGCGAAAATTAATTCTGTTATACAAGTTGTTGCTGTTCTTTAGTAAATAAGTTGGTTTAATTTTTACAAGGAAAAGTATTGTATATCGTTAGAATATGTTTAAATCTAAACTATTTAAAGGTATTATCAAGAATAAAAACTGGATATTAAGCACGAATAACAAAATCTTTTAAATTAAAATTTTGTATTCCCAAAAATTTCTTTTGATAATAAACTATCAAGTGCACGGCCTAAAAAAACTACCTGGCAACATGCTTTTGCAAGTTGTTTTTTGCATTTTGTTTTTTCTTAACCTACTTACAACTACAATTAATGTTGGAAAAATTCCAATCAATTGTAGTGGGGAATTGAAAAAGAAGAGATAAACTCACTGTTTATTGTTGACGTTTTTGTTTAAACTTCGATATTGTTACAAGTAGAACTGTTGCTTATGATTCTTATACTCTTAACAGTTTTATTTGGTTTAATATCTTTAGTTTTTCTAAAATCTTTATAGATGAAGTTTCCTGATGATCTGGCCTAAGCAACCATTGAAATGCTCATAGGAATAGTTTATCCCATCAACAATAAATTTCAAATGTTTTTATCAAGAATAAAAACTGGGAATTAAGCACAAATAAAAAAATCTTTTAAAGTATGCAAATAAGTCATCACGAAGATTATCCTTGAAACTACGTGAATTTTTTTCTTTGGCAATTTTTGAGCGTTAATTACAAACTATTGACTTAAATAAGTTAATTGAAATTATTGGCGATTGTTATTTATGACGTCTTTAAATAGTCCTGGCAAAAGAACTGCAATTTTTATTGAGGCCATAAACGAATGAAGCCATTTTGGGAAACTCCCTCCATAGTGAAGCGTATTCCAGTTAGAGCGTTCTACATTGTTCTAATCAAATGTTAGTCTGACTGGTCAAGGATTGATATACAAAAAGCAAAAATGGAAATTTCTATTATCTAAATAGTGTTTAACATGTAGCCGAGCGTTGACAGGATTGATTATTACGTCTTTTTATAAGGTCACATATTCTGGGCGTTTTTCTGTCAATGTGCTCTTGAAATGAAGCAGGTCCCATGTGATGATCTGGCCGGATTATAACGGATCATAATAGATGCAACCCTTCTGGTCCCAATAAATATAAAGGACCACACTGTTTGGCGTTGATTTGGCTAGACGGGATTCATTTAAAATTTCTTGCTGCATTACGGATCTGATTTTTTTATCACCATGAATGATTTGGCTAAAAAATTTTTTATGGTGTTCAAACCGCATTTTGGATATGTAAAATCGCCTCTCAACAACTCGGAACGGAAGTGTACCGTACCGTGCCGTGCCATGAACACACCAAATTAAAAAAAATTTTTCGTTTTTGTGAATTTATACACAAACAAAATACGGTACACAAAGATTATGAGCTATCGAATACAAATAAAAGGATAACGAACCGATCTTGTTTTGGCTTAAGTGAAGCGTTCTTTAAGTAAAAGCGTTCTATATTTTCTTGCGACCACTTTCACATGAAAAATTTTTAATGAAAAAACTCAAATGAAAAAGTATGATCAGCACAACATGTACATTAAAAGTTCACTTTGTTTTCACGAAAAAATGCAGAGCGCGTACCCTAAAACAAGATCGGTAAGCTTTCTTAGTATTTCTGTTCGTCAGCTCACAATCGTTGTGTACTGTATTTTGTTTATAAACAAGTACATTAACACAAAAAGCAGTTTGAGAGCTAGTATTTTACCACAAAAAATACACTACGTTAGTGTACAGTTTTTTTCGGACTCTGCTTCTGACTGCCTAAGTGGCTTCCAATTATTTCGCAAGTTTTTCTTAAGTTTTTGCCGTCGTTCGTGTAACAAATTCTAAACCACACAACTTACCTCTCGTTCTTTGCAAGCGATAGGGCATGTTGAGAATGAGCTTTGTCGAAAAATCAATAGGATTTAGCTGCTTTTTTTACAATTGAAAACGTAAAGCCAAACTTTCTGAAAATTATGCTTAATTGGAAATTGCAGTCACGGCAACTTCCTTAATCGCAAAAAAGTTTAGTCTAATAGATCCACTTTTTATTTCCACCTAGAATCTTGTGCAAGTTTTTTTTTAACGCACTTATGCCCTAAAACTAAATCTGCTTTTGTATTATTTCAAATGATTTTGTTAGTTCTATGGGCTGATTATGTATGGCAACCGAACTTTAGTTGAGTTGATAAATATATTATTTGTGGCGACTGATGTCGATCTTAGTTGCCAAATAAAGTTTTTATTGTTATGTAGATTTTATTATACATTTCTTCTTTGGGTAAACAAAATGTATAAAATTACAAGGGAGAAGAATTTGACTTACCAGTGCAACAAATGGACCGAGGAATTTGTGTTCATAGTCTCTACTAAATAAGTTACAGCATATTAGAGAAGACAAGTATGTGCCCTAAAACACGAAAATGTGTTCATAAGTACAGAAGGTGGTTCCAGCGGATAAAAATTGCCTCTCAAGTGTCGCTTTACAAATGCCACGTTCACTGTTTCTTGAAGGTCATTGAAAAAATAAATGCACAGAACTAAGTTTCCGTTTCTTATTAAATTTAATTACTTTAATTTGTTTACCTTCATTGTTTTAATTTGTTTGGTTGCTTATCTGTCAAAATTGCAACTGGCAAAGGTTGCCTAACCTAACAGCGCAACTGAAGTTCAGTTGCCCTGCACAATTGACACAATAATTTTGTTTAGCATTAGTCTTTGTCAGCAATTTTCTTTATATATAAAAAAATTAATAGAAACAAGTTCCCAGAAAAATTTTATTTTTAAGTGGAAAGTTTTAAAGAATTAACACCCAATTTTCACGATGATTTTAAAGCAGGGACCGTAAATAACAGTTATCCGGAAAATTTCAACATAAAAACTCTTCATGTTACCGCCAACGGAGACTTATAGTGTCATATACCAATAGATTCGAACTGACGAGCTCTTTCAGAATCTGTAGTGATCTTAAAAAAAAAGAGTTTTATGTTTTCCGTCAAAAATAAAACTCATTTTATTAGTTTTATTTTTTCTATCAAAAATAAAACTCATTTTACGAGTTTTATTTTTTCGTCTAAAATAAAACTTATCTGAGGAGTTTTATTTTTTCCGTCTAAAGTAAAACTCATTTTAGGAGTTTTTTTTCCGTCTGAAGTAAAACTCATTTTAGGAGTTTTATTTTTTCCGTCTAAAATAAAACTCATTTCAGGAGTTTTATTTTTTCCGTCTAAAATAAAACTTATCTGTGGAGTTTTATTTTATCCGTCTAAAGTAAAACTCATTTGAGGACTTTTATTTTTTCCGTATAAAGTAAAACTCATTTTACGAGTATTTTTTCGTCTTAAATAAAACTCATTTCGCCTTCATAAAATAAAACTCTTTTGAAGAGATTAATTTTTTGTCTTAATTAAAATTCATTTGCTTACTTTTTTTTAACAGACTTTTTTTATTTGTTTAATTTAACAAACATTATTTTTTCCAAATTTTCTGGTGAAAGATTTGACCGCAGGTCGCTCAATACCAACTTAAGAGCAGAGAATGCTCTTTCCACGCTTACTTGGGTTGCAGGAACACATTGCACAGTTTTTGCCAATTTATACAAGTAAGGATATGATATTTTTTTTGTCTCCCAGTATTCAAAAAGAGGTTTATCATTCGATAACTGCCTTGGAAAATAGTTATCGATTTCGTAGAAGGCTTTTTTTTCATCATCATTTTCATTTTCTTCCTCTTCTTGTTCCCTATCTTCATTAAGGGAGTTCAAATACTGACCCAAAAGCGATGTTTGAGATTGGGATGTATCACAAACATCCGGAGAAGATGGAAAAACATCCGGTGAGGATCGTAAAGCTTCCTCGCTTGTCGACGGTCGATCATCACATTGGTTATTTTTTATCTGCAAAAAGAAAAAAAAATAAGAACCATATTAAGAAAAATATTAAAAAAATATTATATAAAACTTACTTGCTTCTCCAACCTTAAAATCCGGACGATCACTTCTTTAAGATGGCTTCGAGCACACATTAATTGTAAAGGCTCCTTTGCAATGATGCACTGAAGACGCGGATCCCAATATAAAGCTGCAAGGAATGTTGGATTATTAAGCAGCATTTTTTCACGCCGTTGTAATTTTTCTATAAATGCAGAGCTGTCGGGCTTCGACTGAATTTCAAGCTTCATTTCAAGCCATATTTTAAAAAAATCGATAAAAAATAATTGCTCTTCTTGCAGCTTTTGTGTGGCGATGTATACCGGCTCCAAAACGGTTAGTAAGGCTTCCATATTTTCCCATTCTGACTGATGTAGATAAAGAGCGGCATCGACATTTTTCAAGCAAAATGATTTGTAGGCCATTAAGCTTTTTATCATAACGTATGTTGAATTCCATCGTGTCTGTACATCCATGGTAACTTGCGGTAGATTAAGATTACTAGTCTTGCTCCTAGAATGGTTTTAAACTCATTGTGTAAAAAGTTCAATTAAATGCATCTTGTGTACAACAAACCTATAAGTAGGAGTTCGTAGGCCCTTTGCTAAATTTCGAACGCGTTTGAGTAAGTCCTTATTAATTGTATCTAAATAATCCTTAACAACCAGTTGCAGTGAATGAGCAGCACACTTCAGTGATTGTACTGAAAACACGGTGACTTCTTGAAGAATGTCGCTAGAGGCTGTATAATCAGACTCGCTTTCATCTTCCTCGCCGAATAAGCTTACCATTTTAATTAAATTCCGGCCATTATCCGTTGTAATGGTGTAAATTTGGTTCCTTTCAATGCCAAAGCTCTCCAAAACGTTTTCAACTTTAGTTTTAAGATATTCAGCTATACATTGACATTAATAGTAGTTTGTCACATACAATGTGTAATTAATGTATTTACCTGTATGACGCTCCGTCAGCTCAATGCAGCCTAGCGTTTTTATAATAATCTTCGATTTGCTGAAAAACTGAACGTTTATACCCATTATGCTGCGTTGAAGCCTTGTGGCCATGTCGATTTTCAAAGACAGCAACTTATTTCTTAATTTCTCTTTTAACCAGCTTCTTTCTTTTTCGTAGGCCTCATTAACTAACTCAGTTATATTTCTGGACGTAACTGCTGGGATACCAAGTCCATCAAAAAGTTGATTCGTAATTACCTTGAACGCATCTGAATCAAAAACGGCAAATGGTAATTTTTCTGTTGTGACTAACTCAACACATGCTTTTTTTATTTCTTCAGGAGCCATTGTTACCGAAAATCTAAGTTTTTTTAATGGAACTTCACATTTGGTCTCCTCATTATTCAGTTCCATTGTGTATTGCTGTTTATGCGTCTTGATTAAATGACGCTTTAAATTGCTCACATAATCACCTTTAAAAACTTTATTACACAGCCGGCATACATGTGTATTATCAACTTTTTCAAAAAATTTTCGACTTGTAATATCGGAATTACGACCCATATTCACAATTTAAACTTGTTGAAATGTTAAATTAAAACACAGAAAAAATTATTTCTATTAATATTTTGGTTTGATTTTTATTTTTATTAAGCACCAAAAATTTTGAAAACTATAAAAAAATGATGAACGCGTTTTATTATTGGTTTCAACTTTTAATAGCTTTTGTATGAAATATTTAACGCACTTTAATGTGGTCTCTTTTTTTTGCAAATGTTGTTTGACGGTCACATTTGGCAAACAGTTGACGAAAAACGCGGAACCACGACGTTTTTTCACTATTAGTGTAATTTATCTGGTATTCTATATTACAAAACAAGATCAATTATGCTGCACAAGGCTACATTTACATAAATTTTAATAAATCTGAATACATGTTGAATAAAAAAAAAATATATTAAAATCAAAGAAAATAAACTAAGTTTGTCTGTTTGTTACGCTTTTTTCGTCAAACGTTTGCTATATGTGACCATACGTTAAGCAATACTACTTCATGAGATAAATACGAACAATAAAAAAACACTTACACAAAGTACACCCAATCCTGTTTTAGCACGGTATTTTTTACATTTATATTTAAGGGTCAGTTGAGTTGTTATTAAGACATCTGGGTGTGATCAGTTGTTGTTCGCTGCAATATAGCAAAGTTGTAATAGGGGCCTTTATTTCCTATTGATATTTGCAAAGAAATATCATATACACACGTACATATGTATATTCTAGGTGTCTTTTTTACATGATTTTTTTTTATATGGTATCCTTTGGAACGTATCTACCGTGTAAAAACAGGATTGGGTGTACAACAATAAGAAAGATGACGAAGCAAAAATCTCACATTTTTGTTTATTAAAGTCAAAGTGCAGTAGTAAAGTGACCTCAGTACAACAAAAATGCAACAACACAAAAAACAACAGGCATATTGCAAATATCAAAATGACTTTACAAAAAATATAAATAAACAAAAATTAAGAGACACCAAACGACACACCACGAAGAAAAACACTGCAAACAGCTGGCCTTGTGAGCCCACCCCCTTACTACATCATAATTAAAACCATGGCAAAATAAATACAAGGAATAGTCATTATAAAATTTGTTCTCAATTTTAAAACCCATAACATTACAACAAGCGTACATGACAACTCTCCGCAGTTAACATACCTTGTACTTATTTCACTATGAGTAAAACAAAACTAAATTAAAAAAAGAAACAAAAGTTGCCAAACTAAAGAAAATATAGCGGACCAATCTGCTGGTGTTTGATAATTGAACATTTATTTGCTTATAAATATTTTTAAATGTCAAAAACAAATTAATTAATTGAAAAAAATCAGATTTTTGCAATGAACTTAGTGCAAAATAAATTGTATTAATATGCAAAATTGTTTCTGACAGAAAAAATAAAACTCAAACGAGACGGAAAAATAAAACTCAAACGAGTTTTATTTTTTGATGGAAAAAATAAAACTCCTAAAATGATTTTTATTTTAGACGGAAAAAATAAAACTCCTAAAATGAGTTTTACTTCAGACGGAAAAAATAAAACTCCTAAAATAAGTTTTATTTTAGACGGAAAAAATAAAACTCCAAAACTGAGTTTTATTTTAGACAGAAAAAATAAAACTCCTAAATGAGTTTTATTTTTTGATGGCAAAATAAAACTCCATTTTTAAGAGTTTATTCGACCTTTTATTTTTACGTTGAAAAATAACTGTTAAAGATTGAGTTTTTTTTTTAATTCTTAAAATAATTGTTAAAAAATAACTTTTTTGATATCACTTATAACCGTTACGGTCCCTGTTTTAAAGACATGTCTTTATTTACAGTCAGAGTTGATTTTTTCTTAATTTCTTATTTCCTTATTCGTATAAAAATGTTTAAAAATTCGTTATTCCACATAATTTTGGTATGCCTTGAATTTTTTTTAGTTACATTTATTTATTTTTCTATCAGGGGTGTTCTGGAAATCGATAACGCAAGAATTTGGAAGTTATTTTTAATAAACTTTTAATCTAATTTGTTTAATTTTTTCATAAAGTTCTGTTTAATAGAGCACTATCTGTATAATATTTTTTATAAAATTCATTTATTACAGAAATCTTATTAAAAAATGTCGTCTAAAATTCTTGCGTTTTGCGTTTTCGATTTCCAGAACATCGCTGATTATTTTAATAAGCTCTTGTCACTTTGAAATAAGAATAAAACATTAATTAAAAACACAAATAAGTGCAAAGAGGAATGTCAAAAATGGCGGCGTTGAAAACACAGCTATACTACTTGTTTTTCTTAATTAGAGAGAGAAATGTCAAAAGTTCCTTGTGATTTTGACATATGGATCAACAAAGCAACAAAAAAATACATTGTTGTGTTTTTGGTGTTGTTACTTGTTGTAGTATCGATACCACCGTTTACATGAATTCGCCTTGATACGATTCATGTCTTTTGTTCTGCTTACTTCACTATCGCGCTCGCTATCAAACGAAAAAAGACATGATTAAAAAAAAGGGGGAAAAAATCATCGTAAAAACTAAATGTAAGAAATTATTCAATAGAAAAGAAATTAATTGGCAGATATTAATGTCAAACAAACTAAAGGTGTTGTCGACATTCGAATGGTTTTAGAACATTTTTTACGAAAGCTTTCATTTGTTATCTCCTGTTTTAAATGAGCTTTTCTGTTCTCGGAAAACTTTTGAATTTAAGTTTAGCAATTGGAAAGTTTTTTGTGCGAAAATTTTTTTTGTTCGAGCAAAAGAGTTAATTCGACGTCAAAACCATAAGAATTTCGCATTTAAATTCTAAAGTTTTTTGATCGAAAAAAGGACTAATTCGCAACCGAAAGCATACAAATTTCGAATTTAAATTCGAAAAATTGAAGAGGGAAAGTTTTTTTGATCGAAAAAAAGGAATAATTCGACATCGAAAGCATAAAAACTTCGATTTTAGTTTCGAAGGTTTAAAGATTTCGAATTAAGATTTGAAAGCTTTTTCATTTTATTGTTGACTATAGTTTAAAATAGGGTTAAAAACGATTTCGTCAAAAGATGGCATTACAAAATAATTTTCAAAGTTTTTTTAAGCTTTTCAGGTTTTTCTGTTTCGAAGGTTTATGTCTTAGTTTATGGAAGAGAAAAAACATTAATTTGCAGAAGTAAAGGAAATACATTTCTTTCATACAAACGATTATCCCAGAAATATTCTTTTGGCGTTTACCCTCACAAATTGTAGGATAAGTTTGTGGGTTTTTGTAAAATTTTAGGTCGTTTTACTAAAGTTTTCTGTGGAAAATAATGTGATATTCAGGTAGATGTTTTTATTTTAAAATTTATTTTTCCTTAATTCGTGTTGTGTTGAAACACTTCGTTTAATATTTTTTAAACCAAAGCTTCACCTTCTTTACAAAACTAGTGGTTTTTAAAATTTTTAAATGAAGGAATTTGATGAGAACCTCTACCTGTACTATGTATAAGAAAAAAGCTTCAGGCGAATTGAATTCTTTTACGCCATGGTATATTAATTCAGTAATTTTAAAGAAAAAGCATATGACGTCGAAAATATTTAATAAATTTTTAGCTGAATATAATCGTTATTGGAAGGATTTATTTCTTATTCGAATATTTAAGCAGAGCAACATTTCAATCGAAAGTAATTAATTTAAGGACATTTTCTTTTTTATATGTATTTTAAATTGAAAATTCCCTTACGAATATATTATTTCGAAAACAGATGTCAGCTCGAAATTAAAGCGACATCTATCTGTCGATGATGTACAATTGATAGTAATTTTTTTTTTCGATTTTTTTAAGCTTCATCTTAGATTTTTGAACTCAAAAATATTTCGAATAACTTTTTATTTCGAATTGTTACAAAACTAAAAGTTATAATGCATCTTTGCTTGATAAAAAAAACTTTTGTGTGACATTTTTGGAATCCAAGCATTTTTTCGTGCGAAAAATTAAAACCATGCAATGAACAGTTTTTGTTACATACATACATAAATAATAAATAGCCCCGGTCTGCTGCAAAAATCGCATTTAAATAAAAAATATAGAGAATATTAAGATTTTAAAATGATAAATTCAAATACGCTTTCAGTTTATTTCTATCGTGCTTAGATTTTTTTATGGGCCTGAGTAATATTTCACTCGGAATAAGGAAGTTTTGCATCATAGCTTGGGATGTGTGGGCAAGCGAGGACCTTAGGCCCTTATAACAGTTCACAACTCAGCTCAGTTCAGTTGTAATTAAGACAACTAGTTGTGATCAGTTGTAATATTTGTTATGTTTTTGTTCACCGCAATATAGAAGAGTTGTAAACCATAATTCAAAAATTAAGAAATTACAACTGAACTGAGTTGAGTTGTGATCCGTAATAGGTGCCTTATTCTCGGTTATTGAAGTTTAACGTCTGTGGTTATTTTAATATGCTCGGCTGAATTGCGAAAATTGCAGTTATTCAATTTTGCTTAAATAACTTAATGACAGGTTTCTTTGTTACTTGTTTTACGCACCATTCTATGCACTGTCAATGGCATGGCTACTTTGGAACTTTGGAACAGTTTTGCCATATCATGACGAGGGCATAAGGAGATGTGTTAAATAAGCACGAACCTTTCGAATTGAAGTAAAACACATCAAAAGGCATATTTTTGGACCGCCGCATTTCTAAAAATCGCAGAAAAATCTAAATTGACTCGCCTTACTGAAATATTTTAAATTTTGTATAGAATTAGTGTTGCTTTAATGCTAAAATAGACTGTTCTTCAAATTTAACAATAAAAGATGCAATTACATTGTACTTTGAGAATATTTGGAATGCTGCTCTGATCGCGGTGGCATTGTCACCGACACAAGTCTATTTAAAACAATTAGTTTCTTCACTCAGAATCATCAGGACCGATTTGGAGCATCAATAAAGCCATATCCCTGCTGAAATTTTGTGTCAATTGTTCTTAAAGCACTTATCTTGTGACCAGTGCACATAATATTATAATGAAAAAGGAACGAATTTTTATGAGTGAAAACAAGACTTAACTGGAGATAATTGCCAGTATTCATTAAAATTATTTAAAATTTATAAAGGTTAAAAGAACAAATTTACTAGAAAAATTATACTTAATAAACGTTTATTAAATTTAATAATCGTTTATGAATACGGGGGAATGTGTTTAAAGTACGCGTGCATAGGAATAAAAATGCTGCTTGTGCGACGTCAACACATGTACACTATAAAATTCTTCGTTCGGCTGTTGCTTTGTTGTCATTTCGTCAAAGTTATTTAAATGAGTTGGAGATCAGCACTGGTTGATGAGCGTCATTCATTTACTGCTGCTTCCCACACAAGCATTAATTAATAGTATATGTGTTGCCCTTCACTGTTTTACAGGCATACATTTTATTTATAAAAAGCCACAAATAGCTTGAAAACGCACCATGGCGTATGAGGAATTATATTTTATTTAATAATTATTTATTGAGTGTACGCCTTAGTTGCAGTCAATACTTGAACAAAATAATAGGATATTCCCAAATATTTAACCAAATATCTCTCTCTTTTTTTTCCCCCAATTTCCTTAAAAAAGCGTTTTCCCCATATTTCTCCTAGTAAGGGGCTTACAAAGTTAATGAACATGTATCCTTGAACTAACAGAATATAGACGTAAATGTTAAGTATGATAATAATATTGCATACACATACATTCTTTATTGATGCAACCAACCCCTTCGTCATATTTTCGTCATAAAGATTCAAACTGGGGAATTTTGCAGTCTTAAATAGTTGGTCAGGATATACTTCAAAATGTATTTTGGATTTAAGCTTGATTTACTCGTTTCATATCAGTGCCGTATTCGTTCAGTACCACTGAAAATTGCATGCCGATTTACACTCGTTCGTCGATCGTCCGGTATTTTCAGTGAATAAGGATGTCTAAGAGCGGAAGTCGGAACGTTTTCAACTCTTAGCTTTAATTCAGATATTCCATATCTAAATAATAGCGCCAACTTCGTGTCACGAACAGTAGTGTCAACTTTATTGTTTAATACCTTTTTCGTCGATAACGAATGAAGACTTCGTTAGCTTAACTTACATGTAAAACAAAAACAATATTTTGTAATATGTTTTTGTTTTGAATGTAATTCAAGCGAACGAAGCCTTCATTCGTTATCGACGAACAGGCCGTAATAAAACACACATAATAGAAATAAAACATTAAACATCAAACATAAGATTGACCAAAAAATAGCTAAATTGCCATTAAACGCGCTGTCAAAATCCGCTTTTCCAGTTGCAAAGCGTTGATGCCGAGCTATTTAGGGATGCATCATACAAATTGTATGGGCTTTAGAATTTTTGATAGCTAATAAACGCTTTCCGCTCTTGTTTGTCAACTAAAAAAACCGAAAATGTGTTCATTCGGAAAATCCTTTGCGATCTTACTAGTTAGACTTTAAAACCTTCTAAAAACTGTAGTTTTATTTTCCTTGTTTTTTAAATTACTTTACTGTCTAATAATATTGCAAAAGTTTTCTTAACATGTGTTTTATAAGTTGTGTAAAGGTAGAACATTTAAATGTTAACATCAACTTGAGTGGTCTTCTTTTAAAATTACAATGATGCTTTTGTTAATGTTATTATCGTTATGTTACTTTAAACCAGTATTTAAGGCTAGTTATATTGAAAGTAATAAGAAATTTTGTTAAAAATTAATTAAAATAGTGTTAAAATAATGTTTATTTGGATTGCATAGACGAATGGCATGATCGATTTTGGTAAAATTCTATTTTTTTTCTTAATGCTTCGTGTCAACTTTCAATGACCACTCCTTATAGTTTTTGCACAAAAGTTTATAAAGACGAATGTTAAAACTCTATCAGTTTTGCTTACAGAAAACGTTTAATTTATATTTAACACAATGTTAAAGTTAATTTTAACAGTTTTTTTTACCATTTTTACTGCTTGTTACACAAATGTTAATAACATTAAAAATTTTCCTATATTGTAATTATTTGTATAATTTACTGTTGGGTATGCTATGCAATAAAAAGCCTAACAGCAAAACACAAAAATAATCATACAAACGCACAAAGACGAAGAAAAATGTAACACGAGCGATGTAGAAATGTTACAGAAAGAACAAGAAAAAAACACGAGTTAAACCTTAACTAGGAGCCGTCACATAAAATCAGTTCAATGCGAACCTTTCATCATAACGGTACGATATAAAACAATAACAGTGCAAGCGTATACGAATGCGAAGGAATAAATGAAATAAAAAAGCAAACAACGTTTGTGGCTTAAAAAAAATAAGGAAATTTAAAGATAAAAAAAAAAAATATTTAAAAAATTGTTATCAAAAATAAAAAAGATTTAATACAAACAAAATAAATTCGTTCATCATTCAGCTGTATTTAAAGTTATTTAAAATTTTGTGTTTTGCTGTTAATGCTAGAAAAGAGTGCTTTTAAATGTTTGTTTTTGTTTTAGTATTAAGGAATGCACACAAGAATCCAGATAAAAAAACAACAAAAATGTTTATTTACGCCTAAAATAATAAGAAAACAACAAAAACAAAAGTGTTAACATAAATAATAAAAAAACAACAACAACACAAAGACCAGTTTTAAATTGAATTTTTGTGTTTCATGTTGATGTTGCTTAAAAGTAGTTATAGTATTTTGTTCTCTGCTTCTTAAGTTAATCTCACTCGGTAAATATGTAGAGCAAATGAATTTGAGTAAAACAACAAAAGAAAAAGTAAAGTTCAATTGTAAAACACACAAAAGTGTAAATGCTTGTGTTTTCGTGTGTTTTTTTACATGGGTTCGTGTGTTTATGTTAAGCTGCATAAATGCAAAAGTAACTGTGTGTGTTTGGTTTGGTTGAAGGCCTATGTCTCTTTATGTAAGAAAAAAAAAATAGCATGAGTAATACACAGTAATAATGCTTTCAAAGCTGAAAATTCAATTTTGCAAAATAAAAGATAGAAATAAAATTAAATTTAATTTTTAAAAAGAAAAAAATAAGCTTAAACTGATAAAAATAATAAAAAAAATTTAAATAAATAAAATAATGATTATATATATAAAATAATAATTGTAAATATATCAAAAAAAAAAAAAAAAAATTTAACAAAAATTTAGAGAAACAAAATTTAAAAAAATGCTGTAAAAACCAAAAAATAACAATATAAAAAATAAAAAATTATTAGTTTTAGCATAAACAGAGGCCACACTAATTTGGTCATGGTTTGTTTATGGAGGACTTACTTAACTCTTAAATGGTTGCTTGTGACAAAACTATAGCTGATTTAACCATAATATTTATGAACATTGGTTATAAAATATAGTTTTGTGAGCGGTCGTCGTTTTCAAAAATATGTTTACTTTATGTGTTAAATGGAAGTTAAAAAGTTTAGAAGTGAAACTTTGTTTTCAATTCACAAATCAATTCATCTAAATGTTTGAAAAAAAAAGAAAATATTTGAAAAAGCGTGCATAAAGGCAACAATTCAAAAGGTTATACTTAAATAAAGAAAAAAAATGCTTACAATAAGAAAATGTATAAAAAGTGAATTTTAAAATTTTAATAAAAACAGTTCATTCAAAACTGTTCTAGTCTTGTTTACAAAAAAGCTAATAAACTATTTGGAAAAAGTTTAGGTGCCGCATATTATCTAAGCAAAACAGTTTCTCAAACTCTTTTAAAAAACATAGATTATGGCTTTACATTATTCATGAAATATACAAAACGGAATTTGGATTAAACCTATTGGATCTATTTAAAAGGTAAATATAAAAAATTTTTTTAATTTGAGCCGGCCTTTTTTTATTAAAATATATAAAAAAGTATATAAAAAATTAAATTTGTATCGAAACTAAATAAATTTTTAGTAAACTTTAATTGATAAGGTGACCTTTGTACATACTATATAACGTATGTATGTCGTTTTCAAGCGTGTTTTCTTTTGTTTTACATTTTATGTTTATAATTTTTTTTTTATAAAAATTTAATGAGAAGAATTTTGTAAATTTTTTTAAAAATAAGCAAACAACAAAACTTTTAAAAAATATGTTTAAATAATTTTTAGAAAAAAAACTTCACAAAGTTGATAAAATGGATAAATAGACTTTTTCTAAATAGACCGAAAATAACATGTTGCTTTTAAAAAACGAAGAAAATTTGATTGTTGTTATTATCTTTTGTTTGCTGTTATTATAAGGGTATTCACTTAATCGGGATTTTTTCGGGGTTTTTTGGTTTAATCCGTTAATAATCGGTTAATTTCGTTTTTTGTTTTTGACAAATTAAGTTATTTTAATGAATAAAAATGGATAAATTTTTTATTATTTTGAGTTTATAAGTAAAAAAACACATTAACATAATAAACATAACAATTCTTGAACTAAAACAAGCAAGCAAAAAAGAACTCACAAATATATAATGCATATTCTTTAATTAATACATATCTGTGGCCTTTTGACAAAACATCTTAAGACAAATTTAAAAAGTTGAAAAAATGCTGTTAATTACACGAATTTTCCTTCTAAAAACATTTTGGTTTACGGTTTTAAAATTTTGTATTATAAACGAAATTTTTTTTTTTTTTGCGGTTTATTTTATAATTTGATAAAAATAAACTGTAAGATCATTTGTTAAGGGTTTTCAATAGTTTAAGGAGATCTTATAAAATAATCTTTTAGAAAAGTTATTTGGTTTAAATGTTAAGGATTTTAACGATTATTTTCTTTAGTTGTGATAAAACTTGACTTGGAGAAAATTCTCTCACTTTTCGTAGATGCTGGTGAAATCGATGGCAACCTATAATACAGAATATCTAATATCTCAGTCCTATTCCTGGATTTCTCTTAACATATAACATCTTCCATTATGTCATTAGAGTCCTGGGTTAAATTTATAAATTTGTTAACACTGTTGATTTATTATTTTGGCTTGAGGTCTTATATAAATAATAAATAAAATTCAAAAACTTTTAATTTTATTTTTATTTATTTATTTTTATATTTTTCCAATATTTCGGTCAAAATCTTTAACCATCATCAGGGGGATCTGGTGTTTTTTTTTAAAAATACAAAACAAAAATAACATTAAAAATACAAAATATTTTACAAAAAACAAATTTAATATTTACATTTAAATAAATAAACAATAAAAGTTTTAAAATACTCGGACGAATTCAACACTTCACTAATAAACCTTTCTTTGGTTTGTGTTAGTCTATTGCATGTTTATAAATTTTTGCACATCTTTCTGTGTCTTTCTTAAAATTTAATGTCTTTTCTGTCTCTTGATCAATTATATGCAGCATCTCAAGTGTAAATCTCTTCTTGTAGTTGCACTCTCCCACCAATATGTCTACATTATTAAAATTTGGTTTATGTCCAGTTACAGTACAGTGGGCCGCTAATGCAGTTTTCTGTTCTAATGGTTTATTAGTAGCCTTTTCATCTGACTTATGCGCTGCAAGTCTGGTTTTTAATTTGTTTTTTGTCGTGCCAACATATACTTTCCCGCATGCGTCAGTTTTGTCTCCATTACAGTGTATTCTGTACACTAAATGCGATTTTTCTTCTTTTTCAATCTTAGATTTCATGTTGCTAAAAAGTTTTTTTGTAGTATTTTCAGTTTTAAATGCTAATTCATATTTTTCCCGATTATAAATGTTGGAATGTTTAATTCTTTCGGAAAAGTCTTTTACATATGTCATAGTCTTATATATTATTGGTGGTCGTTCTTCTTTTGTTGTTCCTTTTGCTATCGTAGTTTTTACTCTGTTAATTAGTTCATTAATGGTTTTATTTGGAAAATCGTTTTTACTTAAAATGTTCCTTATTTTGCAGATATTGATTGGGTGGAAAACTTTGTCACTTATTTCTAGAACTCTCTTAATAAAGTTGGTCGCTGTATTTATAATTGTTCTTCTTGGATGTTTTGAGTAAAAATTTATTAATCTACCAGACACTTTTAATTGTTTCCGTTAATTCTGTTAAAAGATTGTTTGTGTTATTATCGGGAGTTTTTCTGTTGTCAGGTCATCATCTATCTGACTCATCCTTAGTTTCTGTTTTTGTACTGTATTTTAAGAATATATTGAATGAAAAAATTTTCCAAATTAAAAGCACAGACAAAAATATGTTTGTTTTCTTCTTTCTTTTATACAATTGAAATTTACAATAATTTTTGTAAAAAAAATGTATTTGATGGCAATATTTGTGACTGTTCATTTATTAATTAAAGAATATAAAATTTAAGACAAGCGAAAATAAAGGTGAATAATTTTATGAATATCATTGTGTATAAAATTGTGTCTTATTACCGAAACTGCAAAAAAATACATGTTAAACAATATATTCTCAAAATAAATCAAGAAAGTGTTAAATTGTGATTTTATGCAGTTCAAAAATAAAAATACGGGCGCAATAGTGTTTTATCTTCGTCAACTTTGAAAAGATCAATTGAAAAGTACAGGAAGACTGGATTCGTTGGAGACGCCAAACAGACTGGTCGTCGAAAAACAAGCCGTTCAAATGTCAATATCGAAGCAGATCCAGTCGGCCTGAGTTGTTCAATTAATCTCTTCACAGTTGACGAAGTTAAAACACTATTCCGAATATATTTTGTATGAAATAAATAAATTAGATAACAAGGTAAAATTATAATATTATTGAAATGGAAAAGTTATAATCCTTTAGTTCGTGTAAAACCGCAAAATTTCTATTGGCAAAACGAATTTACTAACTATGAAACCAATTTAGAACTGAACAATTTCAAATTTGTTTTTTGAATAACTTAAAAAAAAATAACTGCCTGACAAATGAATTTTTTTAGTTAAGCCCTTATGACACTACATTTTTTATTCATTGAATTGATATAGAATTGATAGACAGAAACAGTAAATGTTGGAAAGAGCAAACTTTAAAAAATAAAGCAATAATTTTTTTTTTTCAGTTTTTCTTTTATTATGATTTTGTATATTTAATTTCAAGTTCAACAATTTTACATTTTTTTTTGACATAACTTCATTTAAAATTTTTGACAGCTTGCAAGTTATCTTAACACCGCTAAACTCTTTGCAATTGGTAAATTTTTCTATTACATTATATTTGCACTGTTCACCAAAACTTTAGTAACCTGTTTGAAAAATATATTCATTCTATTGCCTGTAGTTATTTTTTTTCCATTTGTCAAAAAAATGTTTTTGTGGAAATATTCCGTTTTGTTATGGACCTCCTCACATGTAATAGAAAAGACGCAAAATTCTTTAATTTTTGAAAAAAAAAGATTAAAAAGGTTTCTTTAATCCGATTACAGCATTTTAGATTTCTTTTGTTTATAATGTTTAGAATCGACTTTTAATTTCGTTTTTGTTTAACTAAAAAGTCTTAATTGAATTATATTTTTTTTTTTGTACGTCACAGTTAATTTTTTATTTTAATTATAATAAGAATTTTATGTTTTGTACAAATTTTAATCCCTTCGGCCGTTTTTAATGATTTTATTTTAAAACCTTTGAATTTAGCAGGACATATTTTAATTAACTTTCATTTCATTGTTAAAAATTTTAAGTCAATAAAAGAGAGAAAAAATTTTTTTACTTTTTTAAACAAGTTTTTAAAACCGCACCATATTAATTAAAGGCAAGGACACTAATTAAAAGAGTTTGAACTTGAATGTTTAATTAATACAAAAAATAAAATAACAAACACTTTGATAGGATTAATTAAATTTGGCATTATGTTAAAGTTTTGATTAAATTATTTCTGCGGAAAAAAGGAAAATGTATGTTAATGGCAACTTTGTAATCTCCATACTTAAAAGTACTCGTGGACAAAGTTTCAATTATTTTGTACGATGTTTTTAGGAAGTTATGGTAAAATTACTTTTTGCTATTTTTTTTTTCTGCAATACGCATTAAAATTTTTAATAAAAACTTAAGTTTACTTCCGATCTGTGATATTAGGAATAAAAACTGCTTTTCACAAAACAAAAAAAAAAAAAAAAAAAAACCTAAGCACTTCTTTTTTGTTAACACAGATTTAGCTAAGAACTGAAAAGCACAACAAATTTTTTTAAAAGCAGTTTTTGCGTTTTTAAAATAAAAAAAATGTATTTTTGTTCAGCTCAAAACTTTGTTAGAACTGTAAAAGAAATCTAAAATGGAACGTATCATTCTTTTGTGTTATTGTATCTGAGTCGATTGGAGCATGTTCGTCCGTTTAAGCATCCATGTTAAGCTTGTGATCAAGCTACAAAGGTTGAAACTTTAAAGGCAACCTAAATGATCTCCCGGAATAGAAATGCAAAAAACTACTCTTACCCACTACAAACTATGAAAAATGTTAGTTGAGAGCCTGAAAAAACTGCCACACTTTGATTTTTTCTTTCTTTGAACTCACTCCTGGCTGCTATTAAAATAACGATGAGCAAAATCGCCTAAATGAATGTGTGAAAAATCACCCAAAAATTATCTACAAACATTTTGAATGATTTTGCATTAGAAATATTACTTTTTTTTTGGCGACTTTTCGTCATTTATTCGTAATAATTAAATTTTACTGCAGTTTAAAAACATTTTTTTGGGCGATTTTTTGTTTTCTTATTTTTCAAAATTGTCTATGAGAACTGAGAAAAATAAAGGCTGTAAGATCTAGTAAAGCATCTTTTACTTTCAGTAATTCAGTAATTTATATTCATTAAAATCCCGAATTTTAAAATCCCAAATTTAAAAATCCCGAATCGCTAGCTAAAGCATGTCTGCGTAGCCAGCTTTCGGCGGGGGCAATGATTTTCTTCTCTGTATAGAAAAGTTATAATAAGCGATTCCTTATTTTAAAATTCGGGATATTCGAGTTCAGGATTTAAAGTTTCGAGTATATGGCCCAACCCAATTAAGTGTGTATGTTTAAACTTTTTCACTTTTTTTTACCATTTTTTAATATAATTTCCAATTTTTTTTTTTTTGCCAGTTTTCGTTTACTTAGTGCGATTTTTCTTTTGGGCAGTTTTTCACACATTCTTTGTTTGTTTTTTTGTTTTGGCGATTTTATTAAGTGTTATTTTGCTGGCAGCCCTCAAATCTACGTTAACTCATATCTTGAATAAACTAATCGGTCTCGCTTGAGCTTTCACACAATACGCTTATTTTATTGCTTGTTTGTCGAATTCAGTGTTACCGTTTAAGTATATTATCATTGTTTTCTTTTCTAACACAGATATAATGCTCTAAAATATTGTATATGGTTTACATTTCATAAGAAGATCAAGTTTAAAAGGCATGTGTTTTATTAAGAAGATTTTGAAGTAGTACACTTCTTATATTGATTTCCCCAGTTGGCCACGTCTTTAAGACATCCTCGAAGATGAATGCACGGCAATGTTAATTCCTGCACGACATGTGAGGGACAGCGAGAACAAATCGTCAACGACATTTTTGAACAATTGTCGCGAAAATCGTGCACGACACAAAGAAAGACAATGTCGCTTTTCTTGTCGTTCATTCGATCCAGGGATTACGTAGACGACAATATCGCCTACTTTGTCGTCAACGACTACATGCATGACAATGTCGTCTTTTTTGACTTCCACGACAAAAATTATTATATGGTTATCTATTTCTGATAGTTTTTTTTAGTAACGTTGGAGTTTTAATTTCTGTTACATGTTTTATATTCCACTCTTTTAAGCAATTCTAAAGTTGACAGTAGAGGTCTGCAAGAATAAATAAAAAGCAATTTCAACACACGCATTTGTTTTTTAACTGCAATGAGTCGAGCACACACTCATAACGAAAGAATAACCAAACACAAAACAAATAAAAATTCATTCAATTCAGTCAACTCAAGTCAAATGAGTTAAATATCCAAATATAATTTGAATGTAAAATATCTGTACCTACACATTATGTATGTATGTGTGAGCTTAACTCTTATAAATAAAAGAAGCCACAAGCTTACACACATATTATGTCAATGTATTTAAATAAATGTATGCACATTCAATAATTCAAAAATTATTCGAATGTTTTTTGTAACCTTGCTCTCTCTAACGGGTCATTCCAATGTTTTGTTATTTATGAATCTCTCTCAAATTCATTTACAGTAAACAAGTTTTTTATTAAATTTATTCACTCTTATTTTTGCATACGGTTTACTCTCTTCTTGCCTTTTTGAATGTTTTTTATTAGAATAAATGTTGTGCACTTTGATTTATTCAAAGCAGACCTCTAGTTGACAGTGAAGTATTAAATGCATGCATCAATTCTCCAGCCCGCGAAAAGCCTCATCAGGATTTATTGGTTAGGGCTAATTCGTAAATTTTATGTAGGTATTTTAACTAATAATTAAAAAAAAGAATGTAAGAATTTTAAGAAAACCAAGTAAGTGATTGAAAAGCATTCAAGAAAACTTTGTCGTCCATTGCTATTATACAATATAACTTATAAGACAATGTCGCTCATGCTGTCCCACATAGAGTTTAATAAAGGACAACTTATAAGACAATGTCGCTCATGCTGTCCCACATAGAGTTTAATAAAGGACAACTTATAAGACAGCGTCGCTCATACGGCAATCTGGCCAACTGGGTCAATTCTCACCAATAATACTTAAATAATTCATTGTAATGTGTAATTGTATGTGTCATTGTATGTTGACTTTTAATAGGTCGTCTATACGAGCAGTGAAGGCAGCTCTGACGACACTAAGCGCGTGAGTACATTTGAGAACGGGATAAATTGAAAAATTAAGGGCTAAAATATATATGTTTTAATTTTAAGTAAAACACCAATAACTATGTTTTAAGTACTATGCTTTCATTACGTATATATCATTGTATTTATAGCAAAACAAGGAAGTTCAATAAATCAATTGTTACCAATTGGATATTTGGAAATATGAACTAAGATCCAAAATTTTACCGTAAATTTAATAGTTTTCTTATCACTAAGATTTCTCTATGACGTGCATAATTCCCAATTTTTTTTTTGATAAATACACTGAAATTTATTGTTGAGGGAAAATCTATGATCATTTCACTCGTTGCTTAGTCCAAATCATCAGGAAACCTTTTTCCAAAAACTTTGAAAAAGCTTAAGATATTATACAAATAAAACTTTAAAACGTATGAGAACTACAAACATTCAAGTCTTATTTGCAAACGTTATCAAAGCTTAGACAAAACACTTCCAATAAACAGTCAATTTATCTTTTCTTACTTTTTTATTTGTATTCGTTTTAAAATTTTTAAGACATTTCTCATGACTCGATATGGCCAGAAAAGCAAAAAATGTAACCATACCGAAACCAAAAACTAAAAATGGTATAAAAAGGATAAATATTGAAAACAACAAGTTGGATCGCTATATTTAAATATTTCAGGTGTGGGCTATATGGGGAATTTCTCTTTGTGAAAGGGCTTTATATAGAGCCAATGGAAAGATCTTCATTAAATTTAATAGTGTGATTTTGTAATAAACTGCGACGGGCCAAATTTAATTACAATAGCATTTTTTGTTACGGGCCTAGACAAGCTAAAATGTTTTTTTTTTGAGAGTGGGTTATATTTGAGGCCTATGGAAAATTAAAGACTGATCTTCACAAAACTTGGTGGTATGATTTCTAGTCATATTAAACGAATTTATGCAAAATCTTATATTAAGCCAAGCATTTCGCCATACATTTATGGTGGTTTTTTTGTAGCAAAATCATCAACTGTTTATGGTAGTTATCCCACATTTGGACTCATAGCTCTTATTCTACTGAACCGATTATGCTGCGTTTCAATCCAAAACTGCTTTTCCTTAGATAACTATAAACAATTTGACACCAATATTGTTATTTTCTTTTGAGTTGTTCGAAAGTGAGTGTGTTTTCAACAGATGGACAGACAGACGGACAGAAAGACAGATGGACAAACGGAAATGTCTAGAACTACATAGAATTTCTCAAGGACATATATATATATACTTTGTGGAGTTTTAGCTAAATATTAAAAAAGTTTCCAACGAAATGCCAAACTTAGTATACCCTTATTCGCCACTAGTCGTGGAGGGTATTTTAAGTTAAGGGCTAAGATATTTTCGCTATTCGGCTACTTAAAAAAGAGCTAAATCTAGCTTAAAACGAGCTATCCAAGTTAAAACAAATAGACTGAGTTTGAACAACATTGTTTAGTTAATTATTTACAGAACATACCCACAGTAGTATATCAGGAATATGTTTTTACCCAAGGTTATTTAATAACTGGCATCTGCTAAATCTGTTGTCTTCAAATTTCCATCGGTTTCGTTTGCTGGGATGATTGCACTCACAACAATGTTATTGTTTACTTATTCAATATTAAATATGTGTAAAAATTGTCCTTAAAGTTAAATAAATTGAATATGCTTCATTGGGACATACAAATAAATTGCTTAAACATGAAAACGAAAAAAAAACTGTTGACAATATAAATAAAACCACAACTAAATGACGCAAAAATTCCAAGTCCGCTATAGAAAGCGACATTTATCAACCATTGATCCTATGAATTTATGGCAATATATAAATCAATAAACTATAAAGCACAGTAATGTTCAGTTCACAAAAGTTGTAAAACATAATATTTGTTATATATAATACAAAGTTATAATTAGGGCAACCAAAAAATGCAGAAAAAAACAGTTTTAAGCTCTTAAAAATGCTTATAAAAACAATAAAATTAAAAAAAAAAAATTAAAAAAGCAATTTAAATTTATTGTTGATTTTCCACTTTTATTCGTTTTACACGTTGTACTGTAACAACTATAAATTGATGCGATTAATTTTCGAAACTCGTTCTTGTACATAGAAAAAGTTCTTTCTACGTCAACAGATGTTAAGAGAGCATATTTAAAATTTTGTATTTGTATGAAGTATATTTTATACGATTAGATTCACAAATTCGCTTGACTGCCAAAATATCCCCAAGGTCTTTTAGTACCGAAAATCCTTAAACTTTGTCTCCTATATCCCCTTGAACACCGGTGTCCATAACTATATTCACTTGGGAAACCAATGAACGATTTTTTGTTTCCAATTTTGTTACAACTTCGTGTAAAAAACCAACATTTGCAGAAATGAAAAATATTTGGTTTCGCAAATCAATTTCATTCTAACAAATACAGAGAAATTCTTAATAGCTAAAACTATATTAAAAAAAAGCAAAAAAAAAAAAACGTTACTATACCGAAACAGGAGAAGGGGAACAAACAGACGTTACTTTATACAAAAACTATATTAAAAAAAAAAAATAAGACGTTACAAACTATGATGGTAAATGACTTTACAGAAAGAGTGTTATTGTATGAAGTGGCTGTGTGACAGAAGAATTCGATCGTTAGAATACAACTACGGAATTTTCGAGAGAAAAGAACTTAAACAAGCAAATAATAACATACGTTGATAAAACGGCTTAATACTAAAAACCTAAACACATCAAAAATAAATATAACAATATTAAAAGTACGTTACTGTACCGCTTAGACAGAGTAACATAAAAATCAAGTAAGAAAAATCAAGTAAGTCGGTTGAAATCGGTTTGATGGTTTCTAATAGGCAGATTTTGCCCCCTATCTCCCCTCGTGGTCCTTAAAAAATGAATACCTTATGTGTCCATATAAATATGGATCCATCTACATATGTATGTTTTAAATTTCATTAAATTGGTTTCATAGTGGGCACAAAGACCCTATTCCGGAAAGCAACTTGTATGAAATTATGGACCAATATTCCGGAAAGCAGCTTGTATGAAATTATGAACCAGTTCGCCCTTGTGCCAATAAGAACCTATGTACCAAATTTTATTAAATTATATTTAAAATTGCGACATGGACAGCCAACCAGCCGGACGGACATCGTTAGATCTACTTAAAAAGTGATTCCGAGTTGATCGGTATACCAATATTTTAAGGTGCTACATACATCAGCACAAATGCGTTATACTCTTTCCTCTCTTGTGGTGTGGGTACAATAACATACAGAGATAATATAGGTTGTTGGGATGATATTGTACAAGGGAAACACAAAATATTACCATAGCGAAAAGCGATTTTTTTAACCAGAGTTGTTACAACACAAAAAGGGTTGATTTTTTTAGTATTTACAAAGAAAAAGTTGTACCTAAAAAAAATATAATAAAGATTTTAGCAAACATTCCTCAACATTCGCATGTAAAATATCTCGGTTTACATCTGGATCGGCGATTAACGCGGAAATGCCATATAGAGGCAAAATTAACTCAAATGAAACTAAAAGCCATTCAAATTCATTGGCTTATTGGTAGAAACTCTGTCCTTAGTCTCGACTGCAAACTTCTTCTTTACAACTCCATCTTAAAGCCAATCTGGTGCTATGGTATTCAGTTATGGGGCACTGCCACGCCCTCTAATATAGAAAAAATTCAAAGGCGCCAAAATAAAATTCTTCGAATAATCACAGCTGCCCCTTGGTATGTAAAAAACTCAAATATTCACAAGGATCTCAATGTTCCATTAGTCAAAACTATGATTACGAAATATGCAGTAAAATACTTAAAAAGGCTCGAATTGCATCCGAACCCACTAGCACGAAATATTTTAAATGATAGCGGCCACACTCGCTTAAGAAGAAGAGACACTGCAGCACTTATCCAATTAGATGAGCGATAAACACCTAGATAAGTGAACAGAACCCGTGATGAAGAAAATTTTTGTCTGGCACTGGCAGGACATAAAATAAAGTATTAAGTTAAGATTTGATTAATTATTGTTAGTTCGTATTTAATATATTAAGATTCAAAAAATAAATAATGAGAAAAAAAAAAAAATTTATAAATAATTTTTTTTTTCTTATGAAAAAATTTAAAATTATCTTAAATTGGCAAAATAAGTAAAAAAGCCGTTATTGCAAAAGTAACGTAAATAGCCGATGTTGCCAAAATAAGCAAAAAAAAAAGCCTTAACAAATGCAGCTCATTTTTTTTTTTGGTTTTTATGATCGGAATTTGTTTTCAATCAAAAAAATTCTATCTTGTAAACCAAAAAATAATCATTTGCATTTTTTTGGTTGGCCAAGTTATGTTTAAGAGAGCCAACATCTAGAAAAACAATTCAAGGATTGTACCATTAAGGAGTTAAAAATCAACATACAAATTGTTAAATTAATTCGACAGACTTCAGAATGTTTTAAGTAAACATTTTAATAATAATATTAAATTCTGTTAAACTCTTAACACAGTGCAATTAATCCTTTTCCAAAACTGTGGTTCGGTTGTTTTTCTTTCCCACTCTAAACTACAATGTAAAACGCTTGACTGAATAATTTCATGGCCGTAATATGAAGATGAAACAGCAACAACAATTTTTGTGAAATTCGGTACGGTTAAATACTGACAGCAAAGACTATAAACTAAAACAAAAATGAAATTTCAAATAATCCCACAGGAAGGATGCCAGGCATAAGTAAGAATTAAGTCCTTCATCTATACAGAAACCCACAGACACATAATGAGAAAAGAATGATAGGAAGACAAAAGTGAAACATTCCACTAAATAGTTCATCGTCCTAGCTGGGTAACGTTAACACCCTTATGAGTGTTATTGTTTGTGTGTGTGTATATATTTTGTGTTCAACCACAAATACCCTGCAATCCATGATGCGTAAACTGTGTTTTAGTGTGCTAATAGTGGGTATTTTCAAAAGGAATATTTATTTATGTTGACACTTAAGCACGTACGTAGGCGAACTTGTTGAAAAAAAAACATCACACAAATATACAAACACCTACACAAGCTGTCATCAAACAAACACATTTACACTTTTGAACTTAAATAAAGACACGCCAACTGCTGCAGACTTAGGGACTGAATCTATAATAAATTTGTTACATTTTTTATAACATGTAACCAATTGGTATTCTTTTTTGTGTTAGAAAAAGTTAAATTAATGAAACTGATTTAGAAGCGAAAGATATAGAGTTGTTTTCGACGAATCTTACAAGCTCTTCACTGTAATGAAATATAAAAACAAATTAAATAACTTTTTCTGTAAATATTATAGTGATTTTTTGGAAAATGTTTTAAAAATGTACAGCCAAAAAGGCAACACTATCCAATTCTGCACTATCCAATTCTGTCTCATGCTTTATTTTATTTATTTTATTTTATACTTTATTATTACTTAAAACCAAGGTGAAGCTTCTTTATTGTGGACCAATTCAACCATAATATGGTTTCGCATTAGAATAATATGGTTGAAGTAATCTTAATATGCTTTAAAATATTCGTAACAAATTATATACATAGTTAGATTTCTTATTCTCGAAAAACATCAAAAATGTCTATTTAAAAGAATTTTCTAGTGCAAACAAAATCTACTTTAGAAAAGTACATGCAATTTAAAAAGATAAACAAATCTAAGCGATTTTTCCTGTGCGTATGTTTTAGAGATGAAAAAACCTGCCGTAAGGGATATTTTCAAGTTCTGGCAACACTGATTAGCAGCTACTTTGTTTTCATCGTATGGGGTTTGCCTGATAGCGTTATTGCGCTTTTGCAAGTAATTACCGTAGCGCCTCAGCGCTTACTCTTTATGATAAGAAATGTACGGCCTAATCCTATGGTGCTGGATTTAGTTGTAACAGATATTGATCTGGTCAAGCTTCAGGTCTTTAAGGCGTGTTTTCACAACTTACCGATAGCTAAAAGTAGACTTTAACTGGCTTTATAAAAAGTGTTCCATTATTTAAACTGTACTTTAACCTAAAGTGAGCAATAGAGTAAATTTAAGTTCATCCCAGTTGGTAGGTTAAAGTAAAGTTGCAATTATGGAAAACTTTTTATACGGCCGATGAAATCCTACCTTTAGCTATCGGTAAGTTGTGAAAACGGGCCTTAGTCTGGCACACTTTACCGTTATTCTGTGCCTATAAAAAGCTTTATGATCTGGAGTGATATCTTTTTTACCCGATGTTTTGACCTTATCACCATTGAATTAAAGGCTTTAAAAGAGGCAAGACTGTATGAACTCTGAAGCAAGTCATTTATTTATTCTCGCGGCTTCGATTATTGCGTAAAAATATGCCTGAAATCGGTGCAAGGTAAAGGCAAACTTAGTGCGATTTAAAGGTCAATAATTTGACGGCTGTCATTATTTTTTTTTTGGTACCTGTCAATTTTATTAAAGCGCCATTACAGGTTTTTTTTAAGCAAACAAAGTTGTACTCAGGGCAATATCCAAATTTGCTTAATAAGCGAACAATTTTCTGAATAACGTTTTCAAACCAAACAAGTTTTTTGTGATACGGAAAAAATCGTTAATACCAAAATGTAGAATGAATATCTACTCTTTTATACGAAAGAGCCTAGGCCTTATTATTTTTTTTTTTTTTTATATTTCCTAAGCTTATCCCGCGAGGCTCTACGCTTGTCTACAGGAATGAAACCAGAGTCTCTGGCGGGAATCGTACCCGCAACACCGGCGCTGATAGACTAGCTCACTACCAGCTAGCCTACCGTGGCACTCAAATATAAGGCAGTCTTTAGCAGTTAGATAAGAATGGTAGTTGAATCAAAAAATTTTAAGCAGGCCTTTAATTACGCCCTAAGAAAGAAGGTCTTCTGAGTTTTCCCATTGGGTAGTAGTAAAAATTAACTAAAGCGGCTTATAAATCATCCAGTTATAAAATATCTAATGGTATTAGCAAAAGAGCGCCCATACCAAACACGCTATAAGGACCAAATTTGGTTTTTCTATATACAAGAAGTACTTAAAACTGCAAATGAGTGAAATCGTTCTATTATTTAACCTGGACCCTATACAAGTGTACTCCCGTTTTTTTGGCATGATTTTTAATACTATGGTTAAAGCTGAAGGTCCACACCATGCGTTCATGCGTAGATGCGTATGATACTTTTTGTGCATTTGATGCGTTTCTAAATGCAAGTTACATGCAATGCGTTTTATGCACCATATTGTTTTTTTTATCAGCTGTTGTGAGAACATTTTTATTAAATAAAAACAATTTTGGCAAAAATGGAGAGTGTTTTTTTTTTTTTTTTTTTTTTTCCACATTAGAGCGGGGAGGTTTCCCCACAGTGACAGGTACCGCGACCAAGTCAGGTCTATTGTACCCACTCCCCCTAGCTGGCCAAAAGTCCCTCCGCTTCCCATAGGAACCCAACCAGGGCCTTTGCCGATATCTTACCGATTCGGGACGCACACATTATACCATGCCCCAAGTGCCTCCTCCTGGCCCATGCCAGCGCCGGGCAGTCACACAGTACATGCTCCGTCGTCTCGTCCCCGTCCAGACATAGTCTGCATTCCTGATCCTCAGCCAGGCCCATCCGATAAAGATGGTATTTGATCGTATGGTGACCAGTCAAATAGGCCACCAGCAGTCGCAGATCCCGTCTGCCGAGACCATTCGTCCTCATTACATTCCCGGGAGAGATAAATCTTCTTGCCATAAAAAAAAATGGAGAGTGTTATTGATATTTTAATAGAATTTCTTTAAAAGAATTCAAAGAGGAGAAAGCTTTTATTATACAAATATTCGTGATTTTCCACGGTAGCAATAACTTTCCAGTTTATGGCATTTGTTTAAAAAAAAATTAACACAACAAAGATGACACTCAGAACATAAAAGTAATCGATAACTAGAATGGCAAATTTTGTTCGTGGTAAAATTGTGCTAAAAATTCATTTTAATGTTTTTTCTTCTTTAAAGTTTATGCAATCTTTATTACGAAAACATTTTCTTTTATTAAAAACCTTTTTTAATGCAAAAAAATAGTAAAAAGTAATCCACCACACAAACATATTTATCGATAACATTGAAAATAAAATATGATTTGTCATCCATGGCCATCAAAAACAGCTGACTTTTATTTACCATACATGCGACGGATACAAAAGTAGAAAGTAAACTTACTTCTATGCGTTCATACGTCTATGCATTCTATGCATTTTGGTGAGTAACTTGTCATATGCAATTACACTGATTCAGCTTTTTTGTCAAAAGCATAAAAAGGACAAACGCATAAACGCATGGTGTGGACCTTCAGCTTAAGAATAAGTATAAAAGATTCGGCGCAGAGGAGTATAACACTTTTCCATATTCCATATTTTCTTGTGTTTTGTTCTTCAGCAATTCAAAGCTCCACATTTATGTGTGAATCTGGTATAGCTTTAAACTTTTATTATAAAAAAATATTTTTCTTAAATATTTGACGTCCTACACGTAACCACTAGTTTTATTAAAAACTATTTGCTTTTGCAAAACGTTTGGCTAGATCAAACATCATTCATCAGTTTCTTAATTTAATTTTACAATTATCTTCTTACAAATAAAGTTTAGACAATCAATAAAAGTTGATAAAAATAAAACTAAAGCTCGATCAATCTTTTTTTATCTTATCTTTTATCTTTGCTCTTAAATTTTTTGGTCAATCGTTTTTGGTAAGAGGATCTGTTTCTAAATCTAGGAAAAATTCGAATAACTTCCGAATTAGAACATTTAAAGGCTTTTTTCTGTCAAATTAAATACGCTGCGAAAAAGCTTTTATGGCTGAATCATGCTTTGGTTAAATCGTGTCTGCGATCATTTCATTGTTGTCACAACCTTTTTAGAGATTTGTCAGATATAACTGTAGTTTTGTCAAGAAAAATCTGTCAAATTGTGACAAAAGAATCATTTTGTGAAACTTTGATTTTCAAATATACCCCATATTTACCGATATTATTAACAATACATAAAATTTTTCGTTTAATATTTGCAACATTCTAAACCACACAATTAAATTGTATCAGACTTTGTTGTTCTTGTTTTGTACCAAAAGTGAGAAACATGATTCAAGGTTAATTGTGTGGAAAACAAAGAAGGTGTTGTCTTTACAACCTTTGTGTTCCTAAAATAAGTCCCAAAGTTAGTTTGTGTTTCTAAGCTGCCTTTTTGTCTGGCGAAAGTAAAAAAAAAATAAGATCTTATCTAAACCTTTGTAAATTGGTTTCTCATATAATGTTGGCTTTTTGTTCCTTATCAATTTTTTTGCTTTTTTTTTTGCCTTAAAAAATACCAAATTTGTTTCATCTTATACTGTTCGCACTGTAATGACGACGGGTTTTATTGCCATTTTCTTTTAGAGCTGTTTAAGGCTTAACGATTTTTTTAAGGGATTCGTGTGAATTTAAGGAAATATAAGGAAGTATTTGTGATACATACTGAAAACATTTTAAAAAGGATGTCTTTTTTTAGGTTTAAAGCCGTTACAAGTGTCATCAATGCTTACTTGTTGTTCATGTATTTGTGTGTGGGTACGCACTCATATATGGAAGTGATTCTAATCATTTTTATGTTAATGAGAGCGTAAAGCTTATGAGCAGTTATTGCATTATATTGTTGCCATATTAAAAATATATTAATTTGTTTCCATTAACAATTGTCCTATATAACAAGAGATTATCCAGAAGTTCTGTTAAAGAAAGGACATAATAAGGTTTTTACTCGATGTTAGCAAACTAGCAAAAAATTAAAAGAAAAAATGGCAATAAAAAAGGAACGTGTAATCTTCTTAACCAATTTGATAGCAAAAGACCACATCCCAAATTTATAATAAATTTTCATAAGTATAGAAAAATAATAAACCGGGTTTTCTGTTAAATAAACCTTTGATAAATTAAAAAATGGTTTATGAATACTGGTGCAAAACTTTATTATTGGGTGTATAAATTAAAAGTGTGGAATTGTCCTTTAAATTTGAAAGTGTACTGAAAATTCAAAGTATCGTCCACCGTAAGCGATGGCCTTTTCCTATCTTTCGGACATATATGTTTGACGCGACAAAAAAACAATATCAGATACCATGCTCTAAAGTAGAGAGTATTCAACTGAAAGCGTTCCGTATCCATTTTTTTTCTTAAAAAAAGCTCAGGCTAACTCCGTCTTATTACTGGAACCAAATGAAGGATGAGAATGTTCTCTCTTAGTTTACCCCAAAAATCGACAAAACATCGCCAATCGCTAAACACTCATATATGTATATATTTTTTTAAAAGTCACAAATATTGCAGTGCAGCTTTGTGTTAAAATCTGCTGCATATATCTAGGCTGCAATATTTTGAATGAGACTGCAATTATTATTTATAACATCAATTTCTTAGTAATTGATTGACAGCAATTGTAGAGAAATACATAACGAAGTAAGATAAACAAAACAATAGTGGTATTCACACCGGACTTGTTAATTTGTTACTCGGTAGTTTGTTAATTTGTTAAAGTTACCAACTGTGAACAACACCCTTTTTAAAACTTTGTTAGTCTGGTAACTTTCGTAGTAAAAATGCAGATTTATTGTTCTGACACAATTTATTATTCTGGAAAAAATAAAACATGCCACGAGAAAGTGTCAAAAAACACAATTGTAAGCCATTTGATTACTCATGCTTTGACACAAATAACGTTTGCTGACGGTAAGTAGACACGATTTATAGAAGTTCAATAGTTTAATTACAAATAATTTATTAATGCAGAAATTTTCCACGATGATTAAGATGAAACCGAAAATGTACTGGATGTATCACGTATCACAAATGACTTTTTTATTATATTTATTTAGAAACTGCAACAACTGATTGTGAGTTACCAACTAACAACTATTTTATCAGGGGTGCCGTGTCGTTAATTTGTTAAATGTTAATCCGGTAGCGCGTTAAATATACAAAAACAAAATGCGTGTAAAAAAGTAACGCTTAACGACTAACAAACTAACAAGCTCGGTGTGAATACCACTAATATGATTTAAGTAAAAAACCCATTTGAATTGATAATAAAGCTTGGCAACCCAAAAGTATAACAAACTTGTTAAACATAAGAAATTGATACTGTGAAGTTTCCAAAATTTGCGTGGCTGTGGTATTTGTTGAAAATATAAAACTGGTGCTTTATTTCTGTTACTGTCCATAAAATACTAATACATGGAAAGGACATAATTGATGCAGCAGTATTCTCTATTGGTATGCTCTCCGAGGAATCACATAAGCACGTAACAACCATTACAGGAAGTATAGATTAATGTTCGTCAACCACAAAAACATCATTTAGATCTAGATGATGTAGTTAAAGAAATGATAGTTGAAGAATGAAACGTTAAATTATTTTAGACTCATTTTGCTTTAACTTGTCTTTGGGCGGTGGGCTTGACTGATGTGCACATTTTGTAGAAATTTGAAGACTTTTGCTTGAATAGAAAAAGTTTTTTGCAAAAAAATTGATTTTGATTGTATTGTAAGTAGACGAAGGGCGTGGCCGATTTTTATTTAATCCTAGTTTTTCTTTATTTAGTCATTATAATGTTCAGTGTCAACTTTCAATGACCTTTTCTAATAATTTTTGCACAAAAATGTATGTAGCCATGCCTCTGTGTGTCGCTATAAATCGATTTTTGTTTGGGACATTAGTGAATATCATAGCCGTGGTATAAAACTGGTAGTCAAAAATAAGGTTAGCCAATCACCCCCTAAAATAAAACATTTAAGAAAGAAAAAGCAAATATATAATTGAACATAACGCTGCCATCTCAAGGCCGACTTAAAAAATTGTTAATGATTTGAATGTAGTTAAATATTTTAGTAAAAAAAAATCCTGATGAGAATTTATTTCTGTTATCTCGGATTCTTTCCCTATAAAGTAAATGTTTTTGACAATGTTTTGAAAACTTTATTTCCTTAAAGATTTGAATGTATTCAGTTTTTTGTATCGTGGAATCCATATGTTGCCAAAATGATAAGAAATGGCCGAAGCTAATGACTGGCAATACTTTACATAAATTTTTCTTGTACCAATGTTTTATAATAAATGCTCAAACCCTGTCAAGAATCCCCGTAAGGATATACAAAGTTGCAAACAATTTTTTTTTGTAGGGAAAAAGTTCATGGAGCTTTTAATCAACAACATCCAGCAAATTAAATTATTTATTTTAATTTATTCCCCAAACATATTTTCCAATATTTTCCCCTTAAAACAACTTTTTAGATATAATTTTTTTATTTCTTTTGAAACTTATTTAAACAACTGCTTGGTTAAGTTTAAATCCCAAGAAAGAAATACGTTATTAAACAGATTAAAATTTCTTTGAATAAGAAAAGATTTGTAAATATTCTTTAAAAAGTTTTGTATAAATAAATTTTTCTTATTGATTTTTCCATATGTAATCTCAAAAGAATATATTTCTAAAGAAATTCCAAACAAACAAACAAATCCACTACAATTAAAAATGTTTCCCCAAAAAAAGAAGAAAAGTTCGTCTGCCTCTTTGCAACATTTAAAATTTCAAACAAAATAACGAAAAAAGTTTTTAATATCTTATGTTTTTTATTGTGATTTTGTCCATTATTTAATCCTAAGTAATATTAAATTATTCTTGTTTTTGTTGTTTAATAATATTTAACAGCACATAACAGTAAAAAAGTTTTTTATAGTTTTCAAATTGACAAACAAAAACGGGGGAATAGAAATAAGTCATTAGTTTTGTGGTTGCCAAGTGTAAAAAAATTTGTTTGAAAACTTATTTAAGAAATCTTTTAAACACAAAAAGTTTGAACAAGTGTTAAAGTCACTGGTTCAATAAAAATATATGGATTATGTTGTATTTTATCTTTAGGGATATATTAAATTAAATAGAATCAATTTAGAAGGTACACCCAGAGAAAAAATGTGATTAAAATTAATCAGATAATCAGTGTTGTTGCAGAAAATTTAAAAAGAACGGGTTATCCATTTTGCGGTTTCAAAAGTAAACGTAAATACAACACATATAAAATATTTTTTTTCATGACATTTCTTTTTTATTATAAAGTTTGAACGTTAACATTATGTGTGAAACACTATATCATTTAAATGACCACCACGCGAAGTGTTGCAAGCATACTACAAAAACGTTGATTCTGGCACAGCCACATATCGTGCTTTAAGAGGAGATTATAGTATACATAATAGTCCAACTACGCAAGCAATTGGCAAAATTGTGAAGAAATTTGAAGAGACTGGAGCGGCTACAGATATTGTAAGGCCAGTGCATCATCGTTTCGCTGGTTCCGCTGAAAATATCGCTGCTGTAAGTGAAAGTGTTGCCGAAGACCCGAATGTGTCGATTCCTCGTCGTTCTCAGGAATTAGGACTGTATGGTCGTATGATAACCGACTTTTTTTTGTTTGCTATTGAAGAATACGACTTGGAGAATAGGTGGTTTCAACAAGACGGTGCCACATGCCACTTAACTCGAGCGAATATGGCTTTATTGCAAGAGACATTTCCTGGCCGTGTAATTTCTCGTCGTGGCGACAACAACTGACCATCAAGATCATGCGATTTGAGACCATTAGACTTTTTTTTGTGGGGCTACGCGAAAGACCGTGTTAATGCAGATAAACCTTTAACTCTTGAGCACTTAAGAACCAACATTCGTCAAGTTATGGCTGAGATACCGCCCAATATGTGTCAAAAAGTGGTCCAAAATTACCTCAAAAGAATCAATGCTTGCAACACTTCGCGTATGACCATTAAATGATATAGTGTTTCACACATAATGTAAACGTTCAAACTTTATAATAAACAAGTTAGAGTTCTATATTCGGCTGTGCCGAATCTTTGATTACCCTCCACCGACAGTTCGAATGTTTAAGGAGTAATATCTGTATGATGTCTTTTTATTATTATTATCTTAAACTGTGACGATTTGTTATTAATTATGGTTTTAGGAGACTAAACTGTTTTCCGGGAGTAGGGCATATATGGGGCCTAGGGTAAATTATGTACCGATCTTCACGAAATTTCACAGTATCATTTATAGTCCTATAAAATTGTGACGAGCCAAAATTTGTTATGATTGCTTAATTTTTACGGTTTTAGGCGTACTAAACTGTTTTCCGGGAGTAGTGTTTATATGAGGCTTAGGGTAAATTATGGACCGACCTTCGCGAAATCTTACAGTGTCATTTCTAGTCGAATAAAACGGACTTGTGCAAAATCTTATGTCATTCCGTGCATTTTTGCATCATTTATGTTAGTTTTTGTAACAAAATTATCAAGTTTTTGAAGGTGGTGGTTCCACATTTTGATTCATAGCTCTGGTCCTACTGAACCGATTTTGCTGAAATTCAATCCCAAATTGCTTAGGATAACTACAAGCAATTTGACACCTAGTTTGTTTATTTCTTTTGAGTTTTTCGAAAGTGAGCGTGTTTTCAACAGACGGACAGACGGACAGACAGACGGACATGGCTAAATCGACTTAGAATTACTCAAGCAGCCAGAATATATACACTTTATGGGGTCTGAGATGAATAATAAAAAAGTTTCACGCGGAATGACAAACTTAGTATACCCTCCTCACAACTAATTGTGGTGGAGGGTATAAAAAGAGAACAAAAAAAAAAAAATTTTATATGTGTTTTATTTACATTTACTTTTATAACCACAAAATGGATAACCCGTTATTTTAAAATGTGAGTGAAGAGAGTGAAATTTACTTTTTACATTTTTGTATGAGGAATTTTCAGCATTCGCCGAACAGAGGCGCGCAGAGCAAAACAATACTTAATAAACTTTAAAATAGTTGATATGGAGCAAAATTAATGCTAACTGCCTATTTCACGATGTCACTCGAAAGTTTACGTTCGCACAAATAACATTTAAAACAAAAACAATTTTTTGAATTTTGTTTTTGTTTTATATGTTATTTGTGCGAACGTAAACGTTCGAGTGACATCGTGAAATAGGCAGTTAATTTATCAGAAATCATAAAGAAGATGCAGAAAGGGGGTATTTAAAATATATATAGCCCCATACCTAACTTTATTTTTTTATATGGTCGGTCAAAACAGTAATGAGCTGACGATATGTTATTACTTCACCGTCAGCAGCAGTTTTTTATGCTTAAGCCATGTGTTAAATATTTTACAAACTTGAACCTGTGCCGACTCTGAAAGTTGTAAGAATTGAAGGGGGAAGAGCGTAGACAGAAAACCCAGCTTGTCTTAAAATTCATTGGTTTTTTTTTTAATTTTTTTACTGTCCAATGAACTTTTTATTATTATCACTTTAAGCTCTTTGTTTACATTTATTATCACGGTACACTGAATTTCAGAAGACCAATATATTTTTCTAAGGTCTTTTTAATATATCATACTTAAAGATCAGACTGTTAATGCCATAGATAAAACGAAAAATTTTGAAAAGTGAACCTTACGTTCGGAAATTGTTTTTTTTTCGGAACTGCCTTGCCTTGCAAGGGGATTTTTTTTAGGTACAATGTAATGTTTATCCTTCCATATTTAAAAAAAAATTTACTAGCGGATACGCGGCGTGTGCTACTACGCTCCCCTCCCCTCGTAGTCCCTAAATAGGGATCTATCTAATTTTCTAATTTCGTAAGAATCTGTTAAATTGTTTCGAAGTGGCAGAAATCGCCCCCTACGTTTCCTCGTGGTCCTAGTTTTTAAAAAAGTAAAGCTAATGTGTCCGTATAAGTAGAGATCTCTTTATGTCTTAAATTTAAATAAAAATCTGTAAGTAAGTTTCGAAGAGGCACAAATTGTCCCTAAACTCCCCTCATGGTCCTAGTTTTGCAAAAATTTATAACCTTAAACCATCTTCACAAAATTGCCTTTCTAATGAAACTGGTTCCGAGCACATTGGTTGGATGGTTTTAGAGTTTATAACGGTCATAAGTAGCATAACTTTTTGTATTTTCATTTATTTTTTATTAGAGTTATTAAAGACACAAGCCATTTGTTAACGATACAGCATCTGTTGTGAATACCTAATTTTTAAGGTAAACACCCAATATTTAAATACATTTAATTGGACTTGAAAACCAAACCTCAATTACTTCTCCATTATTATTGCAATTACTAAAAATTTTTAAACAAATAACATTATTATTTTAAATACTGTAATTAAAATTAAAGGTTGAACCTAATAGCAATTAGATTTTAGTTTATTAAGAAAGGTTAGAATATATATCACTGGTAATTGCGTTTTCCCAACACTTTTTATAAGTATATTAAATAGTTCTCCTTTTATATTGAAAATTGTCCCTTAAGTAAATACCCAACATTCTTTTATTCCCTTTTAAACTGTCAAATAAATTTTATCAGTATTTCTTCCTAGCGACCAAAATGTGTCATGTTTGTCTTAACCACCAAATAAAAATTAAGCTCACCGAGGACAAACTTTGGCTATTCGAGTAACAATAAAAATAAAACTTGTTTTTTTATAAAGCCAATTTAATGGACTTATGACCCTTTTATGCATAAACTCATACCAATTGCATTTAACTAAATACAATCATAAAAATTATGTTATTAAAGCTACATATTATACAAGTTTGTCTTGAAGTTTTAAAAGTTTTCTTGGTATTTGTATCCCTGTTTTAGTCAATAAGTTACTTTCCACGAGTTTCCTTTTATCTTCAATTTATTTCCTTCTATTATTATGATTCATTTATAAAAAATTTTTTTTTTCTGGTCAAAGATATTTTTTAATAGAAATATTTTATGCTTATAACAATATTACAGTTCATTTCATTTCATTTCACATAAACAAAAAAAAAAAAAAAAAAAAAAATGGATGAATGAATGGATGGCTGTATTGTTGTGGTGTGAGCCTGTCGACATGTGGCAAACTATTAAAAAAAAATGTGGAAAAATCTCATTATTTCCAGTTTCAATGTTGATGTGAGGATGATGCCTATGACAGTGATGGAGAAGTTGACGATGCTGATTTGATGTTTGTATGGCAGTTTTGATGTTGGCCATAATATTGATTTAATTATGGTCACATTGAAAGTTTACTACATTAGTGTGCTTGTATTTTTTCAACATTAATATTTTGCTGCTGTACGGTTGGCTACATCACATGGCTGCCTCTAAGGTTTCCTAATTTTCCGGAATTTTTTTCTATGAAGGAACCTTAAACATTTGTCCTTTCATTAGTAGATAAAAATAGTGATATTAAAAGTTACTAAGCTGCCTTAAAAAGGGTGGCAACATTTTTTATGTCAAAACTTCGCATTTTCATACGATTTATGGGCAACAAGCCTTAAGATTGCGAATTTAACACCATCCGGCTGGAAAATCTTTTTTGGCAGATCGCTATGTCGGTTTGTTTTATTAAAATTCTTTTGTTTATAGAATTTTCATGTTAAAAAAAAACGCTTGCCTCTCTTGTTTAAGTAGCTCAATAACCTTAACCGTATTATTCTCAAAAACAGCAATACAATGGTCAAATCACTTAGGAATCCTGAACCATATGGATAATAGCATTATTGGCGCATATTTATAAATTATCACTAAGTGTTAACTTGTTTTAGTACCTATTTAAGTTATTCACAGTTGGTTACTTTCCGCAAGTTTAAAGCAGTAACTAAATGCCAACTAACTAATACATACAAAGAACAGCTGATTAATATTACCTTAAAATTTATTTGAATAGCAAAACAATTTTGGCGACCAATTTGTGTCACTCTAAAATACAGAAAACAAAAAATACTCTTTTAATTTCGTTAATAATAAACTTGCCTTATTACTTTAGCTACTTGCGTCCATTTATACTGCGTCCAAAAACATCCATACACAAAATAAATTAAACTAGCGATGTGTTTTTAGTCACCAAATTTTATTGAAAAATCATATTTTTACAGGCCCCTACTTTAATTGATTTATATAAAAACTATAACCAAAAAATTACTTTTTTAGAATTTGTGTGCATTTTTTTAAGAACAATAAATGTTTTTTGAATAGCTTTATAAGCTTTTAAATAATTACAATATATATCGTTCAAAATATTATCGACATTTTGTTTTCTCTTCATGCCAATAAGCATGGTTGCATTTCTTCAATCAGCTGAAAGAAGTTGTTAAGCTAGTTATAAATTATGAATAAGATCTTTAACTATCTATGAACTATTTTTTAGTTTCTGTTTTGCAAGTTGCGACTTTAGGTATGATTTCTGAATATGCGCCATTATGTTTACCATAAATAATCGTATGGCTGTTTATCAACAATAATTAGTATTGTGGTAATTTTGTTGAACTATTCATGGTTTTTAATTCAAATTTTGATATTTTAATTAGACCAAAGTTCATCAAATTTAATTTTCATTAAATTATTTTTATGAAGAAGGAATTTTACAACATGAAAGTTAATTAAAGTTTATTGATAATTTTTGATTCTTAACTGCTGCTGGGCTGGACAGGTTACCCTTACATGTTTCGATTGCAACCACTCAATCTCTTCAGAGGGGTTTGCCGTTTAACACTCGCAGCAATCGACGACTGCTGGCAGTCAATAGTCAAACATCAATTTTTAAACTAAATTGTATTTAACCTTTGGTAGATCGAAATTTGCTTTGAATGATTATCTATTTTAATTGTTTTTACATGTTCTTCCTTACTTCTGTTTTTTTGTACTTTTTGTCAAGTACTTTTTTTGTTTTTTTTTTTAATTTTTTTGTCATTCCTTTTTCTGTTGACCTTTCTCAGCATAACTTGAAGGCCAAATATAAGCATAGAGCTCGTGCCTAAGCTTTAACAATAACTAGTATTGTGGTTATTTTGTTGAACTATTTATGGTTTTTAATCCAAATTTTTAATAATTTTAATTAGGCTTAAGTTCATTAAATTTAATTTTCATTAAATTATTTTTATGAAGAAGGAATTTTACAAGATGAAAATTAATTAAAATTGTTATTGATAATCTTTCATTCTTGACCGTGGTCGGGGCTCGAACCCAGGCCGGCAGGTTACCATGACATGTTTCGATCGCAACCACTCGATCTCCTCAGATGGATTTGCCGTTTTACACTCGCAGCCATCGACGACTGCTGACGTCAATAGTCAAACATCAATCCTTAAACCAAATTCTATTTTAACCTTTGGTAGATAAAAGTTTGCTTTTTTGAATGATTATCCATTTTAATTGATTTTACATGTTTTTTCCTTACCTTCTGTTTTTTCGTACTTTTGTCAAGAATTCTTCTTGAAGTCCAAAGTACATTTTTTTTTTTCTTTTTGTCTTTCTTTTTTATTGTTGACCTTTTTCAGCACAACTTGAAGGACAAATGAACACATAGAGCTCGTGCCTTAGCTTTAACAATAATTAGTATTGTGGTTATTTTGTTGAACTATTTATGGTTTTTAATCCAAATTTTGATATTTTAATTAGGCTAAAGCTCATTAAATTTAATTTTCATTAAATTATTTTTATGAAGAAGGAATTTTACAACATGAAAATTAATTATTTTTTTTCCAACGATAACATTTTACTCTTAAAAAAGAGGAACATGCTATTATTATTTGTAGTTAACATATTAAGGGTATTCAAGTCACAAGTTGGACCCTTGCAAAAAAGCAAAGTTGCAAAAACATAACAACAACCACAAAGACAATTATTAACGTCTGTGTGGTTGTTGTTATATTTTTGCACTTTTGCTTTTTCGCAAGGGTGCAACTTGTCACGTGAATACCATCATTAATGTTATTCTTAGCCGTAACAAGATCAGCGGTAGCTGTCGCTTCCTTACTAATTAAACATCAATATGATTGTCCGTGGCAACAATTTATTTATTTCGCTATACAACTACTGCTCTTTAGATATAACTTAATATGCTTTATGGCACGTCCACTTCTCCACCTCCGCCCACATTTTGTCGAATATTGTCATTTAAGAAATCAAGATGCTTGCACAGATTTGGAAACTTTGGCTCTTGCCGTTCTCCAAATATACAGAAATCAATAATGTCTTCGTATAGGAAGTGTCACGCCCACATCTCTAATACCACCCACATATTGTAAGATGTTGTGTATTGATAACCAAGATGCTTGTACCGAATTTGCAAACTTTTGTTCTTTCCCTTCTCCAGATATACAGAAACACAGACGGACAGATGGATATCGTTAAATCAACCTTGCTTTACATGAATCTATTTGTTATAAGTAAAAAACCGCACAACAACCCTGCAAATAATATTGGACTACCTGATCTTTTTTGAAAAAATGGACTCCTCCATGGACTGGTCCAAAGTAACGCAAGCACGGACCATGTCATTGTTAAAAAGTGTTTGTATTGAGACGACATGTCTTCGTTTTTTAACGACATGTTTTCGTTTTTAAACGACTTCAAAACTAATTCTCTTGAGTATACCATGGAGTCGTTTTAAGACTACTCCTTTGTAATCCAAGACCATGTTTTTTCCATACGTTTGGGTTACTTTTGGACTAGTCCTCTTCCCTTGTGGGCTACATTTTACACGCGCGTTTGGACTAATCCCATTATTTGCAGGAAAATCGTAAAAAAATAAAAAAAAACAACTTGTACAATTATATGAACACTTACAATATTAACACAGTAACGGACTGTAGTTTATTTAACAAGTATTCCGTTCAGTCATTATTAAATAAATAAACATTTAAAATTCCAGGCAAATTTATTTTTAACTGATTCTAACATTTATTTAAAAAACTAAATGCACATTAATACGTATTTTCAGTTGCATTTAATATTGTTCTTTGATTAAATTAAAGTCTTCTCTATGTAAAATTAAATGAAAGTGTAATTTAAAATAACGAAAAGTTCATTTAATTTTTGCTGTCAAAAATTCAACCCCATATTCCGTAAAAACAAATGAATTTTCAGTTGTTTTATATTATTAAACTATAAAAAAATTAACTACATATTGCGTAGAAAACAAGGGATTATTCAATTATTTTATATAATTTAACTACCAAAAAAAATAAATTTTTAGTTATCCATAAAAAACGATTTGCTTGTTTTGTGAAAAAAAATTCCTACATTTTAGTTGTTAAAACTATTTAGTTAATTGCATCAAATTTTTAAAGTAAAATAATTCTGAAACCATATCGGTCATGCTGCTGGTGTATTATTAGTGAGAGTTCTTCTGTAAACAACGGGGTTAGTACAACATGTCTGATACTTTTTAAAAATTCGGCTCTTTTGTGGAGTAAACGAAAGTTACTGAGTTAAATAAAATAACTGAAAATTTATTTGTTTTTATGGGGTTGAATTTTTGACAGTAAAAACTAAATGAAAGTTTCGTTAAAAATAAATGAAAAATAAGTAAACCGGTTTTTTGTTACTGAATTTTCATTTATTTTATACAGGGTGGGCCAACTTGGACTGACTGATTGGCATATTGTAGCCGTTGTAGTGCATCCCTCGGCAGTAATTCCTGGGCCAATTGAATTTTATATGGAAACATCTGCAGATCAACTTTTAGCATACGTCGTAGCGATGTTCTGGAGATGTTCAATTGACGAGTTGACACAGTTGGATCCGTGTGAACACTTTCTCGTACAGCTTCTATAGCTTGTTCAGTGCAAACAGGACGAACAAAATTTCTTCGTTGTTCATTACCCACTGAATCCAAATTATCAAAACGGGTCATTAAGCTTCTTATCATGTTTACACTGGCAGCCTCTGCAGTATTAGAATGCTGACGGTATTTTCTTTGCGTTGTAGCAATTGATCGTCCGGAAACATAATAAAATTCAACAATTTTTACACGTTCTTCAGCTGAGTATGATGACATTGTACAATTTTATAAAATTCTGTATTATATTTACCGAGTTTCATTCATATCTGGGATCTTTGGAAAATCCATTTCAACGGACATCGTCAAATCAACACAAGGGCCCAGAATTTTTCTGCTTTATTGTGTATAAGGTCAATATTTCAGAAATTACAAATGGTATGACACACTTATATATAAATACATTTTCATCTTCGATAAAGGATAAAATATAAACATTCCTGTAGTATTATGTAAAACACTTTGTTTAGATTCTGCTGGAATAAGCCAAAAATGTCTTTGCTTGAAATTTGTAATCATAATATTCAGGAATTTTTTTCAAATATTGTTTTATTTTAATTGGTTTATTTTTATTAAATAATTTTTTTGCTTGATAATTTTTTAGATATCAGTCTTAATTTTCGAACACAATTCTTGTTTAGTTTCCAAAGTCAGCTGTTTTGGGGCGTCTTTATTTGAAATACAAAATACTAAAGACCAAAAATATGCCCTTGTTTGTTTGTCATTTTTTGACGCGTCAAAGTGCTAAGTTATAATTTTAAGGCCTTATTCATAAAAAATATTACAGGTTAATAACAGGTTTATTAAACGAATTTACTATGGAAATCTGTTTAATAAACCTCTTATAAATCAATAATATTTTTTATGAATATGGATGCTTACTTTTAACCCCTAATTTCACCAAGTTCAGCTATAATTTAGTATTAGTTACAGCTGCCAAAACACATTGTTAACTGGAAGTTAAAGTAATAGTTAGTTTTAACTGAACTTGGTGAAATTGGGGGCAAATGTTTCATGAAATTAAGCTAAAATTTTTAGTTAATTTCTTTTGTCGAAAAAAGTTTTTTTTTGTAATTGGTTAACGACTTTTTATCAATTAAGGGGCGTTAATAGGATTTTATTGTAATTCGGAATACAAAAGATTCCAATTAGCTAATAAAAATTTGTAGTCTAACAAGATTTTTTTGTCATCTTTTATTTTTCGATCATAATTTTTGTTGGTTTTTCGAAGTTGCCAACTTTGCTTAAGCTTAAAAATAAATAAATAAATAATATAAAGCCTTAAGCTGCGCCTTATTTATTTATTGTTATTTATCCACTGCGAGTATGCAACTAAAATTCGTTTTATTTTATTTATGCTTTATCCTTCTATTATTATTTTACTTTAACTTTTTTAATTTATGGCGAAATACAGAAGTTGAAGAAAATCAGTTAATATTCTGTCGTCTTTATTTTGCAATAAATAATGTCAAAAAACTTTGTGATTTATATTTATGCGTGGGCGCTTAATGATGTAAATGGTGTGTTTTTTTTATCTTAAATTTATAATGCGGCTTTTTTGTTTTGTTTGCATTTTATTTAAATGTTGGTATTAAATTTCATCATAAAATTAAAACTTTGACACTAGGCATCGAATATGTGGGCCTTTTTTAATTAATACGAGTTACTAAGATGGCAAATCTCAAAGAGTGTTGTTTTCTTGGCGCGTTTAGATTATTTCCAATATTCGAGACCGAGACCGAGACCGAGAACTAAAAACCGTAGCAACTGATTGGCCTTAAGATAGAGCTTTTAAGTAGAAGTTTGCAATGGAGATTAAGGACCCAATTTCTTCCAATAAGCCAATTAATTTAATTTTCTTTTAGTTTCATTTAATTAAAATTTGCCTTTATATGGCATTTCCACCTTAAACGTCGTTTAGATGTACACCGATATATTTTGCATGCAAATTATGAGGTGTAAGTTGGATATTGATTTTAATAGAAGGGCAGATATTTAATAATTCAGCAAAGACATGCAATGTGTGTAACTTAAACAACATCTGTTGTGAATGCCGCGTTCTTAAGTTATATGCCTAATAGCATAGTGATTTGCCCGATGAAGTTCTTTGTAATACATAACTTTCGCATACATTTAATTTTTTGGCCTTTAATAAAAGTCAACATAATGTGCTGAAATTACTAAAGATTTTTTGCCTATATTTAAAAATCTATGATTTATTTGCACTATGCTTTAATTCTTCCACTACTGTACGGTTTAATAATGTCTTTACTCTTAAAGCATTGTTTCTTTATTTGTTGATTTAAAGTTGAGCCAGCCATAAAAATCCTTAAAGCTTAATTTATACTTTTAGGCTTAAGAAAACAAACCCTCGTAAAAACAAATACTTTTGCAAAGTTTTAGGAAGAAAAAAAAAAAAAAATACAAACATATCGAGCCTTTGCTGCAATAGAGTCATAACTCAACTTTGAATTTTCTAGCACCCTTAAATTGACTTCTGCTCTCTAGAGTTGAGTACTTAAAATATTTGTATGAAATTTTAACACAATATGAATAATTTATATGGCGGTTAACTCCACTTTATTAACTAGTAGGTAGCCCTATGTTCCACTGGGAATTAAAGAATTAAGTACATTAGCTCAAAAATCTGGGTTTGTGAGTTATTACTCTATTGCAGCAAAGGCTCGATATGTAAATGTGACAATAAGAGCACACAATTGTTACTTATTTAAATGTCTGTGTTTGTATATGAATTTAACAAATTAAAAAAAAAAAAAAAAAGAAACAACATCGACAACAACTCACAATTCAAATTTATAAAAAGTAAAAAAACAGAAAAGATAAAAAAAGTGTAATTTGTATTGTTTCTATACCCACGCCACAATAGTGAAGATGTTATTATGCGTTTGTGCTGATGTATGTAACACTAGAATATATTGGTCCTAGACGTAACTTTAAGTATACTGATCGAATCACTTTCTCAGTCGAACTAACTATGTCCTTCCGACTGGCTGGCTTTTGGTCTGTCCATGTAACCTTGAGCGCAAAGTTCAGTTCGCAATTTCAAAGCTAATTTGATAAAGTTTTTTACAAACATTTCAACTCTTATAAGGGCGAAACCTTTTTAAAATTCTGAGAATCAGTCTATAATTTCACTTAGCCTTAATGCAAACTTCTCTCCGGAATAGCCTTTGTGCCATAAACTACCTTATTATGTTGGTAATTGGATTCAATTTACCTTAAACATAATTTATTGCAACATAAAACGCATTACTGATTTTTTTTTAAATCGGTCCATATTTGACTATAGTTTCCATACTATTAATCAATCATTTTTAACTTGGCGATTAAACGAATCAAGTTTTAAAATGAATCGATTAATCAAATAATTCTAAATCCAGAAATTTTTTTAAGTTGCGAGATTTTTTTCAATGAGTAAATAAACATAATTTTTTAAATTAAACTTTGCATTGTAGCTCCAAGTTGTTGCTTCACTTTCGGGCACAAAGCATCCACACTTCCATCAATCTTATAAATTGGCCCAATCCCTTGCCCAGAGAAACAACCCCAGACCATTATGTTGCCGCCTCCATGCTTTACAGTGCCTTTGCAATATTTAGGATTCAACCGTTGTCTATGCCATCTGAATCCTTTAAATTAAACTTAGATTTGTCAGAAAACAGCACAGTCCTCCATTTTTGGACACTCAAGTTGAGATGGGCCTTGGCGAATTCAAGTCTAGGTTTTTTATTTTTTGACAATATGAAAGGTATTTTCGCTGGTCGTCAACTGAATAATTCGGCCTCTACCACCCTTCTTTTCGTATGTGACTAGAAGATGCTGTAGGATCATTTTTCTTTTAAAAAGAAAAAATGCAGAGTGTTTTTGGGAATTTTAAGAAATTATCGGCCATATTGTGGAAATTGAAATCGAATAAATTTGAAATTGATGTAAATTTTTAGTTAAAATTTTTCAAAATAACCGTAGTTTTTCATAATTTTTTAAGTAATTCTAATAAATATAAATAATACTTTGATCAAGACCGGAATATTTTCATGGACCGTTTTGAAAACTTGTTCGATTTCAATTTCAATATCACTCGAAGTCGATTTCCAGAACATGGTTGAATATAAAAGTGAAATTAAATAAAGTTCTGTATTTTTTTTTTCATGCAATAGAGTTTCTTAAAATTTAATGCACATTCCCAGTTGGCCATGTCGTGTACGAATCATTGATGAATCGTGCACGACAATGGTAATTCCTGCACGACACGTAAGGGACAACTAATGCAAATCATCGATGACATTTTCAAACAAGTGTCGCGTAAATCGTGCACGACACAAATAGAGACAATGTCGCTCAGCCTGTCGTTGATGACTACATGCACGATATTGTCGTCCATATAGTCGTTGATGACCACATGAACGACATTGTCGTTCACATGTCTTTGACGACTATATGGACGACAAAGGATTCTACTTTATCGTCAACGACTTTGTATAAGACAATGTCGGTGAAGTTATAGGAGTTACAGCTTACACGACAATGTCGCCTATAAACCTAAACGAAAAAATAAAAATATACAATAGCACATACATATTTTTAGAATAAGACCTTAGTCTTTGAGTTCTCAGACTTGACTGACTGATTTTCTTCACTTTGCTTTGGAAGTTTTTATTATTATCGTTATTTTACAGTTATTTTTATTATTTATTGGGAACAAATTATTTTTGATTGTTTAGAAGACAGCTAACAAGACAATGTCGCTCATATTATCGTGCTTAGAAGTTGATAAAGGACACCTAACAAGACACTGTCGGTCATGTTGTCGTGCATACACTCTAATACAGAACAGCTTACAAGACACTGTCGCTCATACTGTCGTGTATAGTTGTTGATAGAGGATACCTTACAAGAAAATGTCTGTCATGTTGTCGTGGATAAGCTTTGACAAAAGACAACTTGTAAGGCAATGTCGGTCATGTCGTCGTTTATTAACTTCTTTAAAAGACAGTGCACTAGACAATGTCGAGTATTTTGTCGTCCACGACATTTTCCTCAAAATTGTCTTCCAGAAATCCTAAGTGATAGAGTACATGTCGTACATAAATCGTTGACGATAATGTCGTCGACGCACAGTGGGAAATTATACGAGAAGGCGGTCAAAATTCTATAACTTTTTACTGGATCGGTATTTTTTTATGCGATTTTTTTTGTTCGATAGGTGCGATGTTAGGCTTTCATTTGCGCTATAAAACGTAAAATTCGACTGATAGGAGCAAAAGTTATGGGCAGTTCAAAATGCATTTTCATTTTTTTGTTGAGTTTCGGTGTAAAAGTTGAATATTTCAAATATGATTTTTTTATAATTTATCATTATTTCTCTTGAATTTTACAACTGATACTTATTTTTTATTGTCGAACTTAGATCCTGTCAGAAAATGCAAATATTTGGCCCCTGTAAGTTTTTTAGTCGCAATATTCACAGGGCCAAAGGTTGGCTTTTTTGGGACGAGACGAGTTGTTATAAGGATAAAACTGAAAAGGAATATTTTAAAAAATTCCCAAATAGCATTCTTGGCTATCGATAACATTTTAGGTAATTCAACTTTTATTTTTGGTTTGAGATGTATGTGTATTTTATTTTTATATATTAATACAAATATATACTTAAACCAAAAACAAATTATAATCTATAAACAATTTTATAATAAACAATATTAGTAAAAATTTCTTCTAAATAGCTTTGGGTTTCATTTTCCAGAAGTTGCTTAGCTTCTTCGATTGAGGTTGATTTCCATTTTTGTCGAATATGGATATATGGATCTGATGTGCACAACAAAATAGTAATAAGATCTTCATTAGTACAACATCTGGACATTTTTCTTGTGTTATGCTCGCGGAAGAATCTGTAGTCTTTTTTCTTGCGCTTCTTCAATAGATCTCCAATTGGTAGCATATTGTGTTGAACTATTTGTTCCCCATGGTATAAAATTTTATGAACTGTGGTTGGCATATGTCTCCAAGAGTATTTTTTGTTATAAAGAAATGCTGTTTCATTTGCATACTGGCCAAATTTTTTTGCATTTATCTTTCTGCTACATGATATAACTTGTAAAATGATCTGGAATCGTCTTATTAATTCAAAATGTACTCCTGTGATAGATGCTGCAGTTTCTGGATCGGAAAAGAATCTCCTAGCAGTGTTTCCATCATTTGAATTTCCTTCTCCTTGTTTTGGCTGATCAATTATAAGGGTAGGTGAAGGCATTTTTCTTGAATTTGTTTTTTTGTTTGCTTCCTTTTTTCCACATTTTCTTTGTTTTTTTTCACTATTTCGCCTAACGGGCCAAATTCCAAATCATAACCCAATTTAAGAATATGCTCCATAAAACGAATTCTGGTATGAAGAGGGGACATTCCAAATTCGTATGCTTCATTGAAACTATTGTCTTGTGATGGGGGTGGGCTTAATTGACTTGATGTCTTTTGGCATATGGTACAGCTTGACGAAGACTTTGTTTCGGTTAATGCTTGTGCAACTTTTCCATCGATCATTGTAAGGAACATTTGAAAATTAATTTCAATGCATTGGTCATCAAGTTTAAATATTGCCGGTTGAAGTTCTTTAATTTGATCTTTTATTTTTCGAACTTCTTCAGTTATGACATCTTTAGTTTCCTTTTTGTAAACAAACTTTATTGGTCTGCAATACTTTGTTGAAGAGGGAATTTCATTTTTCCATACATCCATTTCTGTAACTCTACTGGTTGACGGCTCTAAGCCAATATAAGTTTTTCTTAAACGTAATGGAACTAAAGATACCATGAATAAGTTAGCATCAGATGAATTTTCTGAATTACATTGCTTGTATTGTTTCTGACCAGAGCTTCCATCACATCCCCATTTAGAAAATAAAGTGATGCTGCAATTTTAAAGTTTTTTTAAACAGTCAGCATCAAGTGTATTTAATAATCGTTCTGCAGTGTGTTCGAGAAGAGCCTTCAATTTTACTTCTGCTGAACTTGAAGTTACACTAATAGCCGTTTGTGAAGGTAAGCACTCTTTGACAGAAACTAAATCTCGATATGCTGGAAATATTCCACAATTTTTTTCATTGGTTCGCTTTCGCAGTTCTGTATACCGATTTTTTGTCAGTTTTAAATCCAAAAATAGTGCAAATGCTTCTTCTGGAGTAAATTTCATTTCTTCAGTTGGTGTAGGCATACTTTTTAAAATCCTCTTTGTGCGTTTAGGGCTCGCTTCCACTATTTTTTTCAATATTGCAATTTTGTTTTCTTATTTTGCGTTGATTGAATTTGATGCAGAAATGAATCCTTTATCATAATTTTCACGTAAAATATAACTGCGTGCTAGTTATTTTACCATACCTGCTCTTCCATTTTTTTAAATTAAGTTGCAATTTTCAGGTAATTAAACTATGTAGTTTATGTTGCGGCTATTTACTAATGTTTAACCTTTTAACTTACTCAGAAATCTAACGTGTTAGTCTATTTATGTCGCCTATTCGTTTTGCAGCATCCGTTCACCCACAATAAGTTCATAACAATGGCAATACCTTTACCTTCTCCAAATTAATTGATAACCTGACGTGCTAGATAATTTATGTGGCCTGAACTGCTTTATTTGTCGAAAATTCTTTAAGATTCACCTTCTTTAATTTCAGTAATGTTTCCTTGCAGGACTTATTTTTTGAACCGAATATCTTACCTTGGGTCACAGAAATTGCTGTAGTTCGCAAGGCCGTATCCAGATGTGTGTACAATGGGGTATAGAAATGTAGGTTAGATTCTGGACTACAAGAGAGTATAGATTTTTTTTGACGCGTTTTGACGCTCAGGACTTATGCTCTATAAAGTAGGAAATTTCCGGGAAATTCAGAAATTCAAAACTATAACCAAATATTGAGAAAGTCCATTTCGGACCACCCTGTTCTCAATGAAATAGTTGAAATAGGGTTGAAATTTTTTGGCTCTCGAGGTTCACTAGTATTTACTTTCACATGAATAAAAAAATTTTAAAATCGGAGAACATAAAAAAAATAATTTTGGCCGCCTTCTCAAAATATGAACCAGTGTGCGACGGTAGTTTGGCCTACAGGGTTTTTAAGTATTATATACATACATACTTATGCATACAAATGTATTCATACATATATTTATTTTTCAAACTTTTCAACAAGAATTTGTTTTATTACTTTCAAATGACCTGCACTGTAGAACGACCCCTTCAAAATTTCATTGTTTTTATGTTGGTTTTTTTATATCCTGACATGTGTTTGATTTAAAGGCGAGTTTGATTTATTGGCTTTTTATTTCTCATTTATTTGTTTCTTTGCTATTTCCTTTCTATGCTTTTCTGCTTTAATACTTTAAAGGTTTTCTTCAGTGTTGCTATTTGAAGGATTTTATAGAGTCAAAGTTATTTATTAGTTCATGTTCGAGTGTGTGTTTGACAGCAACAAAAATGTTGTAATTGTAAAAGAGTTTTATACGTTACAAATTAGATTTAATCAAGTGTAACAAGAAACATCGATAAATTTTCACAATAAACTAGAGGAGATTTATTGATTTGAAATGCTTTTTCCGATTTTCTTAAACATTTTGGTTGGCAAAGCTAAAAAAAATGGTTAAATTAACGTTTTTTTCAAAACTTGTAAATGAATGAAATTTAATATTTTTTCTAACAGATTATTTTGTCTTTGCTTCAGAATGTTGAATAGTTGTCTGTATTACAGAGCAACTTTTTTTGTATAGAAAAGTTGTCTGGATTTAAGATCAACTTTTTTGATAGTGAAACTGTCTGTCTGTAACAGAGCAAATTTCTTTATGGAGTTTTGCTGTCTGCTACAGATAAAGACTTATTTTAAGAAAGTTTCATGAAATAAAACTTATTTTATTCGAAATATATGTAGTTTTAAGATAGCTAGTGTTTGCCCAGTAATCGAAATTCGACCATAATTAGTTTGAAAATATGAAGAAATAAATGAATTTACATATTTCGAGTACTTGTTTTTACCGCCTAAGTGGATTGATTTGGACCTCAGGCTCATATATTATGTTCCACTTAAGTCCGTGAATTTTTGATTTAGTTTTGTTAGTTCAATAATACAAAAAAAAGATCAGCAAGTACCAACTGAAAAAACAAAAAAGTACCAAAAAGTATTCTCTTATAGTTTCTCAATCTGTCTGGACTCTGCATGATGGATTTTTTGTTCTTTGACTCAGTATAATTCAAATTCCAAAAAGTTCCACTTAAAAAACGAAAAAGTACCAAAAAGATTCCTCTTACAGATTCTCTCTCATTCACTGAAAACCTTACATGTTTAACTTTATGTTTCTAGATCAAATACTAACGATTATTGAAAAAGTACCAGTTTTGGTTTAAGTACCAACAAACTCCCCCTTACGGATTCTTGTTTACTCAGGTTTTGGTTAAAGTACCAAAAAACTCCGATTTACGGGTTTTTGTTTACTCAGGACCTTGCACGCTTAATTTCATGTTTCTAGGTCCAATATAATATTATAAGTTTTTATTCACTTAGGACCAGTGTTGCCAATTTAGCCATTTAGTGGCTAGATTTAGCGATTTTTCACCCTGTTTAGCCATTAAAAAATGAGTTTAGCCGTTAGCCATTTTTTTTTAGCCATTTTCCAACTTGTTTAGCCATAAATTTTTTTTCCGTTTTTATTTTAAAATAATAATTTTTATTTTGTTATAAAAATTTATAAAAGTAAAATAAACATTTTTAACAATTAGAATGCCTTTAATTTAAATCAAAACTTTTACAAATGCTGAAAATCGCTAAAAAAAGAGGATAAAACAGTATTCCAATATTAAATTTATAAAATGGATCAACACAAACGTCGGTGTTTCTTTCTGGTTGCAAGTATTTCAATAAAGAGATGCAGGCGGCAACATAATTTTTTTAAAAATTTTAGAATTGACTATTAAGTTGCTCTCACTTCCATGGTCTAATGCTGAAGTAGAGAGGGTATTTAGCCAATTTAACATCGTTAAAAGTAATTTAAGAAATAGGTTACATTTACCAACCGTTTGTTCGATTTTATCAATTAGGTAAACAGTTTAACCATAACAATAAAATATTTATACCAACACCACAACAGTGGTAACCTCATGCGTTTGTGCTGATGTTTGTAACGCCTTTAAATATTGGTCCTAAGTAGAGTTTTTTTTCCCGGACTTTTTCGATTCCCGGGAAAGCGGGAAATTTTTTTAAATTTCCCGGGATCCCGGGATCCCGCTCCATATAAATAATACAAAGTAAATTTTGATATTAATTAATGAAAAAAACTTTTATAAAAAAACGTAAGGAACTTGTTACAAAGAAAGTAAAAGAAATGGTTCAATACTAAAAAATTAATTGAAGATTGAAATAGGAACTTGAATTATTATCACCTCACGCCTTTATTCCCTCTTATTATGCTTTTATTCAGCATTATTATGCTCTGGATACAAGATAAAAAGATAACATAAACATAACAATTTAATTCATAAAACAACAGTAAAAACAAAATAATAAAATTAAGGTACTCAAGATATGAGATCAAAAAGTTAATTAATAAAATAGATAAAATACTTTAAAGAAATATATAACATTTTTTAATGGCTTAGGAAATAACTTTCTGACACGCTCAAAGCGCTTAGTAAGTCGTCAAAAAGTATATTCCTGATTTTATTTACTAATTATCATGTTTCCGAAAAATTTCGTTCATTATTTACCGAGGTTGGACAAATAGTTAAAATTTTTCTTTTTTATAAACAACGTCTCTATCAGTCAAATGTATGTCAAGGTTGATGCAAAAATAGCATCAACCGGACTGCTTCTTACAAACCTTTTCATTTCAATAGGTCCATTTGTAATCTTTGGGACAATGTGTTTTTCAAGTTGTATGTTGTAGTATCTTACACGAGTTTCCAAAATGCTATTTTATTTCGGTTTCCCCGCACTTCACGGGTATATAAACCAACACAAATTGAAATTGAAAATTTGTGTTTATCACCTAATAAACATACCGCTCCTTCATTGCATCATAGTCATATCTAAAAATTTGAAGTAGCTTTAGCAAAGTTTTCCTTCATACCTTCTCGTATTATATCTCAAACTGAACCGAAGTTATAGCAAAATATATCTTTAAATCGATACATTTTTAAAACTTTAATCGCATTTTGCCAAGATCGTTTGTTTTTGTAGATATGACTATGTTGCAATAAAGGACCGATATGTTTATGTATCTCCTATTTTTAAGACTTGTTCATGGACAATGAAACTTTACTGCCTGCATCTTATTTTGAATTAATGTACTTTATTAACTCTTCACTTCACTAAATGTAATAATTATCAACTGTTGCACTGCCCATTTTGCTTTTAGTAGATTTATTGCATCAGGAGACATTGGTTTAAATACATGTACTCACTTCTTGTAATTGATCTAATCCACAACCCATCCACAGATGCTAATTTTAAGAGAATAGAAAACTAAATTTCAAGGTATAAATAGCTATTTTCTAAAATTATGAGGAATTTCTTTTTTTCCCGGGATCCCGCAAGAAAAATCCTGGGAAAACGGGAAATAAAATAATTGAATTCCCGGGAAAAAACCCTAGTCCTAAGACGTATACCGATTGACTCAGAATTACTTTCTGAGTTGAATTAACGATGTTTGTCCGGCTGGCTGGCTGTCTATGTAAACATTGTGCGCAAAGTACAGGTCGCAATTTTGGAGATTATTTGACAAAATTTGGTACATAGTAGGTTCTAATGTGGTGTAGGGTATCGTATAGTCGGGGTTGACCGACAATAATTTTTAACTTGTTTTTAATTGTAGATCTGAACTCAAAAGGTTGGGTAAATGTTGGCGTAATTATGATTTACCTTCAAATCATTAAAAACTAATAGGCACTAGTGCTTCCTATGAGATGAACAATAACGACATAAAATTGATCGATGATTTAATTTTTAATATCTATCAAAATTTTAATTTACGTCTATTCTTATAAAACAAATTGATCTTAGCTTACAATTTCATCGTAAGCAACTTTAAATGAATTATTTCTGTGTTGTTATTGAATTTTAATATGTTTTTATTTAAAAAAACTTTTAGCCATTTTTTAGCCCATTTTTAGCCATTTTTAAGCCATTTCCCCCCGTTAATTTAGCCATGTTTGGTCACCAAGTTTTGGCAACACTGCTCAGGACACTGTTTAATTTTAGGTTTCTAATTTTAATATTATAGAAAATAAAAAAATTAAATTTCCCGTATGTCAACGATTTGATACTTTTTTTCTTCCCAGTGAAGTACCCAAAATATCAATATTGTCAATGAATGGAAACAAATGTTTTGTAAAAAAAGTTCCAAAAATATATACGATTTACACTACATAAACGTACCAACTTCGAAAATGTACAAAATTTATATATGTATTTTTTAGATCAGCTACGTTTTTGGTATAATCTTTAGTTCTATGTTTATTGGTTTAAAAGAAGACTCATACTCCTTAAAAGGGCCAAATTCTGCCATGTTCTGACAATCGCACGATTTGAAATCGCAAAACGCCAGATTGATTTTATGGTGTTCTGAAACTCGTGCGTTTTGCTTTCGATATGGCATAGTTTCTAAAAGTTTCCTTGAGCATAGGCTGTTTTCCTAAACGCCTATTGCATTGTAGTTATACATGGCAACATGTTCCTAAACGCAACCATACAAATTTTGACAATGCATTTAGTTCCGAAATGCAACTTTGTAGTTTTCACTGCGCAAAGAAAAGCAAATAAAGCAGTTAAAATAATGTAGATGCAAACCATATTCATATACAATACAACGTAGGTAAAAATTTGAGTACACAATGCATCAACACGGTACTGATACATTGTGAACACACGTTTAGGAAAACAGCCATACTTTTGCAATTTGAAGTCATCAAACTTCTTGCTATTGCGATTTACATTACACGTTTTATGCAATTTTAAGTCAAGATCGCAAATGTTAAGCGTTTTGCGATTGTCAGAACATACCCGTATGTATCTCTTTTAGTTTTGGATATATGAAGATACCGAATTTATCTGTATTTACTTTTTTCCGATTTTGCAAAAAAAAAAAAAAAAATTATTTTTCATCATTGCGTTCTAAATTGTTCCGAAGTCGTCGAGTATTTTTTAGCACAACTTAAACATAATTTTATTTCAAGTTATTTAGTTCTTGTAATAATAAAATCTGTGCAACAGTATCTTCAAAAACCTTAAATTTAAGAAAAATATTTTTTCAAGAAAATGCATCCATAAAAATTTAAATTTCGGCTGCTTAATAGTAAGGGGACCATAACACATCAAAAAAATAATACAGTGGTCATCAAAGGTCATGCCAAAAGTTCGAATTTGTTGCATAGTGTAATATTTTTTGCAAGATCATAGAAAAACTACACTTTTCTGTTGCTCTTATTCATAAATCAAACTTATGCTTCTCAAATATTTCTATTTTTTTCGATATTTTATTTTTGTTATTTTTCTAGCCGTTTACTTTATTTTTTATGTTTTGTTTAGACATACTTTATAAATATTTAAAAATACAATTTCTTGACTTTCTTTTGTATTAAATGTTTGTATTTTAATGTATGTGTGTATAGCAAAATATTTAATGCCCTAAGGTATGCAACTATTATTAAAAATAAACACAAGCCGAAATACAGGCAATCCATTTGCGTAGCTGCCCAACAAACCTAAAATCAAAAATAAGGGAACAAAAGATTAAGAGATAATATTATTATTTAAATGTTTTGTTTTTCAAAAAAATCATTTGCAAATTTTAATTTATAGAAAAAGTTTAAATTTATGTGGTTTTTCAAATCGAAGTCCATTTTTTTTGTTTGCTGGGCCTTTTGTTTTCTAAGTGTGTTCAAAGCTATTAATAAAAACTCATATTTTCGTATATGTATGCATAAATAAATAAATAAATATACAGTTTTTTTTTTGCTAAAATATATTGAAGTCATACTATTATTATTTTTTTATATTTATTATATTTCTTTTGTTGCTACAGCTTTATGGTTCTAGACCAAGATAAAAGAATTGCATAAATTTTATTAAAATTTAATTTTAAATATGCAATAAAACCTTTAGAATATAAATATTATTTCAATCAATTTACAGGATTCATATGAATACGAATTGTAAGGTGGCTTTTTGTGTAAGAAGTATTCGAAAATAAGCAGTACATTATTTAGCGTACGACTCACACAACCAGAAACGATATCTATTTTTTTGTGTTTGTGTATACAAATTCGTAATTATTTTTAAGAATGTAGCGAACATTATATAATGTTCTTTTCTTTGTTATAAAACAGACAAATTGTAGTGGTTCTGAAGACATACAATTTACAACAAAAAAAATTCAGAAATGACCACTGCACGAATAGCTTTTGTGTGTATTATGTATGTGTTTTATTTTGTGTAACACTTTTTCGCTCGCTTTTTGCTTTTTTTTCGTATATGTTTTTTGTTGTTGTAAGAACTTTAAATGAACTTACATTAATGTGCCGAACCGAATACAAAGAAGCTTGTGGCTTTGTAACAGAACGCAATTAAATGTTTTCTTATTTTTGTTGAGTTGGGTAAGTAAAATATTATTTTTGTGTTTGAAGATCGCAAATAGAGAAATGTTGTTTTTTTTAATGTTTTACTACACAAACACTTTTCGCGTTTGCGTTTTCCACAAACGAACTGAACACAAAGGAACGATATTTAATGTTTATCTTCTAACACTGGTGTAAAGAGCAAAACGTAGTTAGATGTTGCCATAAGTAAAAGATTCGATTAATGGCCTCAGCAGTGGCAAATATAAAATATGTTGCCTAAAATTTATTTTTTTTTTATTTCGAATATTTTTTTTTTAATAAAATGTAGTTGTTCATATGAATATGAAAGAATTCTGTTAAAATTCTTATTTATTTTTACTAAAGGAGCTTTAATTTAATTATTAATTTAAATTCTGTCTAAAATGTTTTCTTAATTTTTTTTTTTTGCTTAGCAAAACTAAAAAAAATTGAACAATAAATAATAAATTATCTTTAAAAAAATGAAAATTTATTACCAAATTTAAATCTGTGAAATTTCGACAAAACAACTTAACTCGAGAAAAGCAAAAAAGTTAAAAAAAAAATCGGTGAAAAATTATAAAAAAATAAAATAAACCAAAATTAAAGAAATATATTGTTTATAAGTGGGTTTAAGTGGGACCATACACCGACCATACATTGATTACGAAAAGGCTTTTGACACTGTGCAACATGATAAACTGATCGAAAGTCTAATGCCCATTGGTAAAGATAACAAGGAAATCCAATGTATTAGAAGCCTGTATTGGCATCAAACAGCACAAGTTAATGGCGATGGAGAGATGACTGAGAGAACTGCAATCTCTAAAGGAGTCAGACAAGGATGTATACTGTCACCACTATTATTTAATATTCCAAGAATCAATTAACAAGGTTCGAAAAGGTATATATAAACGGTATATTTCTCAACAATATTAGATATGCTGATAACACCACCATACTGGCCGATAGTATGTCTGGACTCCATCATCTACTAGACAAACTAACGGAATATAGTGAAACATATGGCCTAAAGATTAATATACGAAAAACGAAATATATGATTGTCAGTAAAAAAAAATGGCCACAACACAGCTTCTTTGAAGATAAAAAAACTCCTACGTTGACAGAGTACATAGTTTTAAATATCTCGGGGTTACAATCAATGACCAGTGGGATAGTTCAAAGGAAATCAGATGCCGTATTGAAATGGCAAGAGATGCATTTTTTAAATATAAAAAAGTTTTTATCAGCCATGATATTAATCTTGAAACTAAAATACGATTCGTTAAGACCTATATATGGTCTGTTCTTCTATATGCAATGGAGGTATGGACCATAAAAGCAGTAGACGTAAAGAAGCTTGAAGCCTTCGAAATATGGATCTATCGAAGAATTCTTAGAATACCATGGACCCACTTTGTATCGAACCGAGAAGTACTCAGTCAAATGCACCGAAGTAGAGAGCTAATAGTCACCATAAAGAAGCGAAAAACAGCATACCTTGACCACATTATGAGGCTAAGTAACATACAAGCGTGGACAGGTATCCGTGATGCAGGCAACCTGTTTAGCGAGGCGAGAAATCGAGAAACTTTTTCACAGATAGTAAAAACCTTATGATATGTATCATTTAAAAAAATGTAAAATTTAATTGTAATGGTCGCTTACATTCGGAAAACGAATTGGCAAATAAAGAAGAAGAAACACCGAAAAACACAAAAGTACCGTTATCTAAGAAACGGTACTTAGAAAAAAAACAAATTACAGCGTTTTTCGTGCTCAGGAGGTCCCAATTAACTTATGTAGGCATGTGGCGTTCTTGGTATTTTTCCAAATTAAAAATTTGTAAAGCAGTGTAATAAATGCTATTTTATCAGATATAAGAGCGATTTTAAAATTAGAGGAGCTAAAAAATCAATTGAAAATTTACTGGAACACACAAAAATTAAAATTTTTCAAAAACAATAATTAGTATTGTGGTTATTTTGTTGAACTATTTATGGTTTTTAATCCAAATTTTTTATATTTTTAATAAGGCTTAAGTTCATTAAATTTAATTTTCATTAAATTATTTTTATGAAGAAAGGAATTTTACAACATGAAAATCAATTAAAATTGTTATTGATAATCTTTCATTCTTGACCGTGGCCGGGGCTCGAACCCGGGCCGGCAGGTTACCATGACATGTTTCGATCGCAACCACTCGATCTCCTCAGATGGATTTGCCGTTTTACACTCGCAGCCATCGACGACTGCTGACGTCAATAGTCAAACATCAATCCTTAACCCAAATTGTATTTTAACCTTTGGTAGATCGAAGTCGATGGCTGCGAGTGTAAAACGGCAAATCCATCTGAGGAGATCGAGTGGTTGCGATCGAAACATGTCATGGTAACCTGCCGGCCCGGGTTCGAGCCACGGCCACGGTCAAGAATGAAAGATTATCAATAACAATTTTAATTGATTTTCATGTTGTAAAATACCTTTCTTCATAAAAATAATTTAATGAAAATTAAATTTTCAAAAACATTTTTAATATAGCAGAGTACCGTGTTCTTGTATTGCCTTGTCTGTCCTTGAGCACCATACAAAATTTTTAATTTCTTGAAATTTTTCTTTAATTTAAAGTAAATAATAAAATTGTATTTTATTAGAAAACTTAAATACATTTATAATTTTCTACTTTATTTTAATTAAATGTTCGTGCATCATTAAATAACTTTAATTATAGAAATGATTTTATGCATAATAAATGGTACTTTAAATAAAAAAAATCTTTAAGGCATAAATTAGGACAAATGGCAGTAATTAAATTTAAATATTTAAATTATTTATCAGCAATGTATAATTAAATAATCTTAAAAGTTATTCACCCATTTATAAATCAAACATACCTGCAAATTTAATAGTTAAACGTTCAATGTGTTTATATACAAACAGTATATCGATGGCTTAATATAAAAAAGGGAATGAAAAAAACTTAATAAAATCTGTAAAATTTTACATTCACGCAAATTTTAATAAACCTATCCAACAAATGTTATACTACATCCCCTTAAAATGTTTAAAGCAAGATACCTGTGACATTAGCAATCAGAATAAATAAAAAAAGCTATTTTTAAAAAACATCGAGTTACGTCTTTTTTATATTAAGCCATCGATATAATTCAATGTAAATACATATTTGGGGTATTTACAAGGTGTGCTATCATGTTATATTGTCATAATGTTCTAACATTTTACAATGGTTTAAAAATATTGTTGTTGCTTTGTAAACAAAAAGTGTCTTAAATTAATTTGCTTGCTATTTTTATTGTGCGGTCGCAATTAATCAGAAGAGACCTGCGCTGAGCGGCTGAGCCGAACGCATTAGTTTTTGAAGCCGTCGCCGTTGATGGTTTAGTTTTATCCGGCTAATATCCGAATTTAACCTGCGGCTAGCAATTTTTGCAACAAAAGACTTGTCAAATTATATAGGCTTAGGACTCTGATGTTTGGTAAACAAACAAAACAAAATTTATTTGTGATTTTCGTCTAAAAAATGGAAAATAGTCAGATAAGATCTAATTTAATTTATCAATTTATGGATTAGAATTATAACATACTTTATTGTTAGGCAAATATTCATTTTTTATATTTGTTTTAAATAAGCTGATTTAAATTCAAAATAGCACACTTAATTATGAGGGGTTGTTCACAAGAGTCGTATTTTTTCATGTTATTATTCTAAGACTTATGACTTTATGACACCTTGTGAATACCCCAATTATGCAACAAAAAGTAAAAAAAAGACCAGCAAACAATTTTGTTTTAATTTTATGTTAATTTTGTGTTAATTTTAGTTAAGGTTGTTGGTCAGTTTCTAGTTAAGGATGTTATACAGGTTTTATTTCAGATTTTAGTTTTGGTTATAGTTTAAGATCCTGTTTAGGTTTTAGTTACAATTTTCGATCAGATTCTAGATCAGGTTATAGTAAAGGTCAGGTTTCAGTTTTAGTTTATATTCTGGCTCAGATTTAAGTTTTGATTCGAGTCTAAGTCCAGGTTCAGGTTCAGATTCAAATTTATATTTCAATTCAGGTTCTTGATTACAATCTAGCTTATGTTTAAGTTTAGGATCGAAATCAGGTCTGTTTTCAGGTTGGAGTTTATGTTTTAGTTAAGATTCTAAATCAATATTAAAATTCTGTAAAAATTGCCGTTAAGTAGTAAAAATGGTTAAGCTTACAATAATTGTCTTTAAAAGCTATTCTGTAATGAAATTTTAAAAATTTTGGCGGTAAACACAAAAAGTTCTTGTTGAAAAATAACGATAATAAATGAAGTGTCAACAATTTAAAAATATAAAGTAATGAAAGGCCAATTTTTAATACAAAAAAAAGCATAATCGATCAAGCCCGACGCGACACCTTAGTATTTGGTTCAAAAAAACTTACTTTGTGAGGTTTAGATTTATAAAGGAGTATTATCTAAATATACACTACTAAAACTATGATTGCTTCTATAAGATGACATAGAAGCTCTTATAACAGTTACCTATTATAAGCTTGTTGTTGGGATGATTAAGTTTTCCACGAAATATTTTTGAAACAAATTTAACGTAAATACCAAAAAAATAATACGGCTTATGAGCTTATGAGCCGCTTTTTTCACCAATTCGAATAGGGTTCGACCTTGTGACAATTAGCATGGAAATTTACAAATCATCGTACCTGACACTTGTATGCATTCAGAGATGCAGAGATTTTGCAAAAATTTTATTAACTTGAAACTTTTTTTATCATTATGTTTCATTGAAAATTATTTTTAAAATAAAAATTATCACGTTATGAACCTTGTTGTCAAAAAGTAGGTGCATATCGTACGTGACATAAAACGGACTAGGTTTTGGAGTGAATGTTAAATAAGCGAAAATCTGCGAGTTGTGGGAGCTATTTTATCTTTTTTTACATTAAACAAAATTCTTTTTTTGGATGGTTTTATAGTGAACAAAATGTAATATCGTTTCGTACATACTAGGGATGCCAATCCCGAAATCTTGGGATTATTCTAAAAATTTATGTCCCGAATGCCGGGATTTTTATGTAAAAATCCCGGGTCTTGGTTTTGTAAAAATGTGCTAACTTTTTTGTTATCAAATACAACTAAATTTAAATAAACTTGAGTCACCCTGTTAAAAATAACTTCAAAAATTAAATATTAAATCATACTGTCAATGAATCTAATTTTTAACTGGTTACAAAAAGAAGTCGCAAGTGAATAAATGTTACATGCAATGCATTTTGTACTACAGAAAACAAAATCAGGAGATAAAGTTCGGTGTGGTCTTTTTTCTAAGTTGTGCAAAAAGATTTTAAAACTTTAGGGGGTTCTACCAAAGGTCTTTTGACACATATTTTTAAGTATATTATATTAGATTAATACTTGCATATATATTCGAGATAAAAGAAATTAAATATTGTCATAGAGCATATATGTAGCTATTTATTTACGATACCACCCAGAAGTGTTGAATGCGAACATTGGATTCGAAGGCAGCATATGTTTGCAATAAAATAAGGTATCGACTATCAGATACAAATTTCTTCCATATTACTTTAAAAGAATACATAAAACTGTTTTATTTTGTAATGAGTTTAATTTTCTTCATGAATAAATTTGTTTTAATACTTGTACGTAAACATTAAATTAGAAATATATGAATTTTAAAAATTGGGTTTTATATATGAAATCCCGAAAAATATCGATCCGTCCCGGGATCCCGTTTTTTTGAAAAAAACCTGGTCCTATTTGGCATCCCTTTTACATACCGTACGTGACAGATTTTTTTCTTATAGTATCTAAAAGGTATGAAATATATAAAAGTAATTTTTGGATATAAAAAACTTTTAATTAACAAGATTTTGTTTGTCAGATCATCAGGAAACTTCATCCTAAGATTTAAGAAAATCTAAAGATATAATACAAATAAAACTGTTAAGCGAATAAGAATTTTAATCTGGCAACCAGTTAAATGAGCAAAGGAATAGCTTATCCCACCAACAAGAAATTCTAGTGTTCTTATCAGGAATAAAAATTGGGAATTAAGCACGATAAACAAAATATTGTTAATTAAAAACTTTGTATTCCTAAAAATTACTTTGATAAAAAACTGGCAAGTGCACGGCCTAAAAAAAACTGAACTGGCAACTTGCTCTATTTTTGGATTTTCTTGCGAAAACAATAAAGCATGTTGTTTTTTTTTTTCCTTTGTTTTTCTAAACCTACTTACAACTACAGTTAATATAAAGAGACTCTCACTGTTTATTGTTGTTGTTTTTGTTTAAGCTTTGATATTGTTACAAGTAAAACTGTTGCTTATTATTTTTATTCGCTTAACAGTTTTACTTGAATAATACATTTCTTTAGTTTTTTTCTTAAATCTTTGGATGAAGTTTCCTGATGATCTGGCCTAAGAAACCAGTGAAGTGCGCATAAGAAAAAAAAATAAAATATATGCAGTGCAACCTCCTCCATTTTCGAAATAACGGTATATCTTAAAAACAAGTGATAACCTAAAACAACGGTTAGCACCAATTAGGTTAAAATGCCAGGAGCCCGGCTTGTCTATTTTTTGCAACGAGCAAGTGAAAATTACAATATTAAAATTCTGTTTTAAGATTATTTTTTTTTAAGGTTGCGGAAGCAAAAAAATCATATCTTAAAAAAGAAAAAAACACCTCCTTTAAAGTTTCAGGATTTTTAAAGAACAGTTTGAGGTATTATATAAAACAAATCAGCCAAATAAAAAATAGGTTTTTGACTTAGTCCGTTTTTAAAATTAAATATTTTTCAGATATTACAGTTAAAAAAAAAAAAAAAAAAAAAAAAAAACATTTTTTTTGTTTCAATATATGGTTTGTAGCCCCAAGTATTCTCTTAAAATAACATTAAAATCATCTTCGTATGTAAAGTAGTTTTCGATACATTGAAGAAACATTTTCAACACATCCGGCTAATTCGGCGAAATTATGACATTTTGAATATGACATAACTTTTGGTCGATTTGACATGGAATTACCCATATGTCACTATCAGGGGTGTGCAGGAAATCGAAAACGTTAAACCCAAGAATTTAGAAGTTCTTTTTAATACACTTTTTATTTAATTTTTATGTTTTTTGTTACAAAATTCTGGTTAATAGAGAAATATTTGTATAAAATTTGTCATAAAATTCTTTTTATGCAGTAATCTTATCAAAAAAAGGACTTTTAAAATTCTTGCGTTTTACGTTTTCGATTTGCAGCAACCCCTGTATATATTTAAAACTAGAGCTTTTAGGGGAAAACTAATGACGGCATCTCATCAGCTCCATGTAATGTAAATATCTTGCTTTAAACTTTTATTTTGAAACACTGATCAAAAACAAATGATGTGTTTGCACCACGTCTGTGACATAAGAATAGCATCCAAAACTAACCAATTAATATACCGTTTATCGAGCTATATATTTGATTTTTCCTCATGGATCTGGTTCATTGTTGTTGTAACAATAATTTTAAAGTATAATGCGAATGTTACCAATATCTGAATTTAATCGGCAGAAAAGTGAAAATGGTCAATTGCAGTTGCTTAAAATTAATCAAAGAGATAGAAAGTTTATACCTTAAAAATTGTAATATGCTACATATAAGTACCTCTGCATCAGAGAACGGCTTTGTGTGATTGAAAAAATTAGCATTTTATGAACACCATAAAATACACTCTCTTGCGTTTACAGAATCAAACTTGCTCAGCCACACACAAAAATAATGCAAAGCCTTCGTCACGGATTGCTTTGGTAAAGAACAAATACAAAAAGAAAGAGATAAATCAATGCTCTGATGTATTCAGCAGTTGTTATACAGTACGAAAAGAAAATTAAATGAAACGCAAAAACAAAACAATATAAATATGAAAACTATAAAAAATAAAAAACATAAAAAATAAAGAAGTCGTTGGCTCATCGAGTGGACAATGACTACTTAAATGCAAGAGCATAAGAATGCGTGTGATTTAATTTTGATCAATTGTTTTATTGCGTCCGTATCACTGAATGCAAACAAAGCACGTTCAATCATCAAACTCACTCATGCACAAATGAAATGCTAAAGAAACGTTGTCAATATTACTTAACGTTGAACTTTGTTTTGTAGGCATAGAACTGATATTAATTTAAGTGTATGAATAAATAAAATAAATTAGTGATAATTGGAGTTCTCTGCTCTTCATAGTAAACTTTGAGTATTTTTTTTCTTTCTAAAATATTTGAAAAAAAGTTTTAGGGGTTTTTATTTTTTGAGTCGTGGTTGAGATTCTCAGGGAAACGCCCATATATGTGTCAAATTTGATCAAATTGTCTAAAATTGTAACCTGAATTTTGCGTACAAGGTAAACATGGACATAAAACGAGCCAGTTGGATCGAAGGACGAACCTCGCTAGATCGATTCTAAAATTGAATCTGAGTTAATCGGCAAAAACATAAATGTATGTATTTTAGGGTCTAGAAGATTTTTTGCTGTGTTTTGTTATTTTGATTTTAAAGGCAAAATACAAATATAAGCTTGATCAACTTATTAAATGTTCAAAATACACTTCCCACAAGCGTTGAGTTTTGTGTATTTTGCTTTTTTATTCAAAAGCACTATCAAAGTTTTAAACACTAAAGCTTCGTTCACAATCAAAAAAACATTTTCACTTGGTGTTCATAATAGAGCAACAGTTTCTTTTGCAACCACACACATTTTGCATTAAGATACCGTTTGCAAATTTTATCCACAACAATATTATGCATTTATTATTATTTTTTACAACATTTTGTTAAAATTTTCATTCAAAACTAAATAAAATTATTTTAAACGTCAGAAACAATTTCATACAAATTGTTGCTGAAGTTCTAGTTGACTCAACTTTAGTTACATTTTTAAAAAAATTTTAGTTACAATTTTGGTTTAAAAATGAAAGGAAAATATATGAAATACTTTGGGTAGAAAAAAGATAGAAGAAAAAACGAAATTGTTTCTTTGATTGTGAACGAAGCTTAAAACAGAATAATTAAATGTTTATTTGTATTAAGAAGTTATGTATTGCAAAAAACATACTTTTTATAAATGTTTAATGGAAGAACAGATGTTTTATAAGAGTCACACTAAAAAAATTATTATTAAGTTGTAAATTACATCAAAATATTTATTTGCTTTGTTTTTTTAAGAAGACATTTTTCTTCGTGCTTTTTTGAATACACAGTGGTACAAACTTGAAGGAACATTTTATGCCGAAGTCCTGGTGTAGCAATTATTAAATTCTTCTAGGCCACTCCGGTTTTAAAAACAAATAATGTGCCGTATTTGGCTATGCTGAGTTGGATAAGTAAATATATAAATATATATACTAGTTTAACCCGGTTGGCTCTACTACCCCGTGACTTATGTCCAGATATGTATACAAAAATTAATTTTTGGGATCGCACCGATTCTCCAAGCTCGCCCAATTTTCCTCGGATTCTTGTAGTGCTATCGAAGTTATTTGTACTTGATTTTGTAACATTTATTGTTACTGATCTATTTTGTATTTGTTTGGGATAATGGCCACGCTCTCTTATCCAACCACACCCACTTTTTGAAGGATTTTGTGTATTAACAACTCAGCTATGTTGTTGTATGTGAGCTATGTGTAGCTTATTTGGATTTTTTTTCTCATACCGTTCTAAAGATAGAAATAAATATATTTTGTGCGATGCTCGCTTTTGCAATCCCGTCCATATTTTATCGAATGTTGCCTATTGTTGGCAAAGATGCTTGTATCTAAGTTGGAAGCTATAGCTCTTGCTAAAAAACAACAACAAGGGATCTGTGGGTAAAATAAGAGACAAGCGTTGCTTTTGGTTCATATCTTAGCCATTTGTGGACCGATGTGGCTGAATTTCAAAAGCAAACTTTTCATTACTAATACACTCAAAAGAAAAACCAATCCATCTGTGTACTCAAATCAATTCGAAGCGGTATTAATAGTACAGTAAGTACGGATTTTTTTGAATCAAGTACAGAAAGATTGATTCAAGTACGGATTTTCAATCGCGAAATACATATTTCGACACGAAATTGATTTAAGTAAAATTAAGATTGAATTAATCTCAAAATGTGCTTGATTTTTTTCCGAATTCATGCTTGAAAAAAACCAAAAGTGATATTAGAAGGAGAATTTTATTATGATTGATTTACTCGCCCGTCTAACTTTTTTAAGAATTTTAGTTATAAAACACCAGCACCATTACCAATATCGTTTTTGCTTAAGAAACCTAATGTACATATTTAACTGAAAATATAAACCAAATGAGAAGCAAGAGTTCTCAAATATACTTTTTAAACATAAAAATAATGTGTTTTCGTCTTGTGCTGTAGTTTTTTTTTTGTTTCTGCACACAACAAGCAAATCGTTTTTTAGCTACTGTTGTGGCGTTGTTATAAGTTAAATGCGATTAAAACGCTCACATTGTAATTTTACTCTCAGAGTGGCACTACCAACGAAAAGTTCAATCTTTTTCACTTGGTTTTAGAATCTTTTACTTATTTTAAGAAATTCCGGGATTGATTATCGAAAGTTATCCAATAAAGGATTGTTTTGAGTACGTTTTAGTGCTATTTGTACTTGAAGTTTTGAGTATGACTCGTACTTAAAGTAAGTATAAACAACTTAATTTATTTTTCTTATTGTTAAGCTTGTTAGGCCCGGAGCTTCAGTGTAAATAAAACATCAATTTTATAACAGTTTTTCCCAACGTTTCGTAGAGTATTTTTCTACTTCTTCAGGGGGCGTCCATTAAAATATGTGTTAAATCTTTCATTATCATACAATATTTTTGTTAATTCATAAATATAACTTACAAAATTTTTTCATTATATTACATGTTTAAAATATTTGATTTTTTCCCGAAAAATTTTTTGAAAAACGAAAAATAATTAACAAAAATACTTTCCAACCACATCCTATTCTAATATCACAGTAAAAAATTTTTTTATTAAATTTGTTTATTAATTTAAAACAACCCTTTAATTGATGTTGTCTGTGTCTTCCTTCAGATTCATCGTCTTATTTATTTTCTGTTGGATTCGTAGACTTTCAATTGTATATCTCTTTTTTTCAACATTTTCTCTGTCCAATATTTTGACGTTTTTAAAATCAGCAGTATGACCATGGTGTAAAATGTGTTGTGCTAGTGCTGTTGTTACTTTGTTATAACTTTGCCATTCCGTTTGTATGTTCCAAAATATTGATCCTACACCCTATAAAGTATATATATTCTGGGTCCTTATGAAAAGCGAAGTTGATTTAACGATGTCCGTCTGTCCGTGTGTATGTTGAAATGGGTTTTCCGAAAACCCCAGAAATTATGTGGACTAGGTTGATGTATATTTATGTCCAAAAATGACGGAGATATGAGCAAAAAACCACGACTGCCTCTGATTTTTCCCAAAAATCCCTTGTTGTTGTTGTGTTTTTTTATTTCTGTATATCTTGAGAACGGCAATAGCCAAAGTTTCCAAATAAGGTACACACATTAACGTTATAAATACACAGCATCCCACGAAAAAATACCAAAAATTTTATAAAAACCTGATTTTTTGGACTGTCATATGACCGATGGTTACGCCTTATATATCAAAAGATCGGAAATCTTTTGGAGAAAATATTTTCTGAAAATATCGGAAAAATCGGTTCAGATACGAAAAAGTTATGGCCAAAATAAATTTTTTTTTTAAATACGCTTTATCGGGAACCATAGATCATCCCGAGTCCAACTTTTATAGTTCAAATTAATTGAAAATTGTTCTTTAACACGTCGGTATATTAATCTGTCAAATCGGTTAAAAAAATGGCAAGTTATGAGTAAAATACTCACAAAATGGCCTAAAAAACATCAAATTTTTTGTAAAAACCTACATTTTAGGGCTGTCATAAGCCCTAAGGATATGAATTATATATCAAAACATCGGGAATTTTTAGTAGAACATATTTTCTGGTTGTTATAAAGTTCTGTCACATCGGATCCGTTAAGATCGACTGCCTTTAATTTTGTTCATAAAATTCCATGTTACTGTTTTTTTTTTCTATACCTATCACAAAAAGTAAAGATTTATATGACTTTTCCGTTTTTTTACTCATAACAAATACATATCTGTGGCATTTTGACAAAACATCTTAAGTCAAATTTAAAAAGTTGAAAAAAATGTTAATCATACGAATTTTTATTAAAAAACATTTTTGTTTTCGTTTTTAAAATTTTGTATTTTAAACAAAATTATTCTTTAATTTTGGTTTATGTTATTATTTAATACAAAATATTTTTTCACAGAGATTTTATAAAAAACTTAAGCTGTTTTCTCAAAATGCCACAGATATGTACATGTACAGCGAAGTTAATTTAACGATGTCCGTCTATTTTTCTGTATATATAGAAAGAGAAAAAGTTTTCAAATTAGGTACAAGCATCTTGGTTATTAAAACACAACATCCGATATAATGTGGGCGTTTACATAACTTTTTGTTCTTATTGCACCAGGGTGAAGGGTATATAAGATTCGGCATAGCCAAATATAGCACTCTTACTTGTTTTTTGTTATGTCTGTTTTATATTCCCCCATTCTCGTCTGTAAACTTCGTTTTGTTGTACCAATGTATATGAGGTCGCATGGTTCGTCATTATTCCCTTTACATTGTGTTTCGTACACAACGTTGCTTATTTGTTGTTTGTCGATCGGTGTTTTTGTTCTTGTAAAAAATGTGTTGATCGTTCTATTTTGTTTGTAAGCAAAACAAGTGTTTTTGTCTTTATTGTGTTTCTTATGTTTGCATTAGGAATTTGGTGTGGAACATATGGTACACTGTAAAAAACTTTTGGTGATTAATTTAGTTCCGTTTGTGTTTTTTTGTTTTAATTGTGTTACTACACTTTTGATCAGACATTTGGTTAAGTTGTTCGGAAAACAGTTTTTTTTTTTTTAAATTTTACAGATAACTTGAATATTTTTTCGTGAAATTCTTCATCAGTTATATTTAGAATTCTCCTAATAAAACTTTTTGCTGTATTAATTATTTGATTCCTTGGTTGAGTAGTGTAATAATTCATTATCCTGCCTGATGATGTCTCTTTCGTAAACCAGTCAAAACTTATTGCATTTTCTGTTCTATATAATTTTGTGTCCGGAAACGCTATTGTCCCTTCATTTTCCATTTCCATTGTAAATTTGATTTTAGATTGATAATCATTTAATGTTTTTAGAATTTTATCTTTGTCTTGAAATAAAATAATTGCCAAGAAATCGTCCACATATTTTGTGATGTATTTGATATTAATGTTAATCTTGTTAAGTTTTGCCAGTGCGTCGTCAAGTAAGCTGTCAAGAAGTATATCTGCTTTTGTCGGGGATAGAGGGTTGTCCATGGGCATTCCAAGAACTTGCTTATAAAGTCTTTTGCCATATATAAAATAATTATTGTCTTTCAGGCAAAATCCCAGGATGTGTAGAAATTTTGCACGAGAGATTTTTGTTAGCTGTTCGATTTTGTTTCAGTTTTTCATAATGTTTTTCATTGCCAATTGGACAGGTATATTTGTAAATAATGCGACGACGCACACTGGTTCATATTTTGAGATTATTTTTTTTTTTGTTCTCCGATTTTAAAATTTTTTTATTCATGTGAAAGTAAATACTAGTGAACCTCGGGAGCCAAAAAATTAAAACCCTATTTCAACTATTTCATTGAGAACAGGGTGGTCCGAAATGGACTTTCTCAATATTTGGTTATAGTTTTGAATTTCTGAGTCAATTTTTGAAGTTGAAATGCTCATAACTTTTTTGTTTTTTAAGATTTTTTGACAGAATAAGTTTTGTATATTAGTTTATTTTATTAGCTATACGTGGTTTAAAGCATTAAACTCTGCGACCTCTAGAACTATTTAATTTTTTTTTTTTTTTAATGTCAAAATTTCCCGGAAATTTCCTACTTTATAGAGCATAAGTCCTGAGCGTCAAAATGCGTCAAAAAAAACCTATACTCTCTTGTAGTCCAGAATCTAACCTACATTTCTATACCCCATTGTACGCACATCTGGATACGGCCTTGCGAACTACAGCAATTTCTGTGACCCAAGGTAAGATATTCGGTTCAAAAAATAAGTCCTGCAAGGAAAAATTACTGAAATTAAGGAAGGTGAATCTTAAAGAATTTTCGACAAATAAAGCAGTTCAGGCCACATAAATTATCTAGCACGTCAGGTTATCAATTAATTTGGAGAAGGTAAAGGTATTGCCATTGTTATGAACTTATTGTGGGTGAACGGATGCTGCAAAACGAATAGGCGACATAAATAGACTAACACGTTAGATTTCTGAGTAAGTTAAAAGGTTAAACATAAGTAAATAGCCGCAACATAAACTACATAGTTTAATTACCTGAAAATTGCAAATTAATTTAAAAAAATGGAAGAACAGGTAAATGGTAAAAAAACTAGCACGCAGTTATATTTTACGTGAAAATTACCTACATGTTACCTGTTAATTTATTGCCGGTATGTTATCCTTTTAAAAAGTGTGAAAACAGGGGTTTTTTATGTTTCAAAGAAATGCTAATAAAAGATTAAATTTGTATTTAAAAAAGGGTTTTTATGTTTTAAAGAAGCAGTAACAAAAGATCATTTAAAAAAACTTCTATCAAGAGTATAAAAGTGCATGCATTCATAATTTTACCCTCATTATCGTTTAAACAATGGCTAAGTTCAGTTATAAAGTTCTCGCAGATATATATTTTCAACAGAAAGATGAACAAGATTTTGTGTTACACATAATGAATAATCCATTCTTTCATAAGATTCATAAGATAAAAATTTTTCATTAACATTAAGAAAACGGTACCTTAAATGTTCTAGAAACAAGAAAACGTTTTACTTACGCAACGAAAAATGGCTAACAAATGATCTGATTTTTAAGAAGCTGTCAATAACTGCTAAGGAAACTGGAAAAGTGGGTCGGCCCGCAAAACAAATTGACAATTGCAGTGAAAGATCACGAAGACGCAAGCTAGCAAATATCAATAAAGAAATTTCTAATAGTATGATAAAGGATTCATTTCTGCATCAAATTCAACCAACGCAAAATAAGAAAACAAAAATTGCAATAATTGAAAAAATAGTGGAAGCGAGCCCTAAACGCACAAAGAGGATTTTAAAAAGTATGCCTACACCAACTGAAGAAATGAAATTTACTCCAGAAGAAGCATTTGCACTATTTTTGGATTTAAAACGGACACAAAATCAGTATACAGAACAGCGAAAGCGAACCAATAAAATAAAATAAAATACACATACATCTCAAACCAAAAATAAAAGTTGAATTACCTTAAATGTTATCGATAGCCAAGAATGCTATTTGGGCATTTTTCAAAATATTCCTTTTCAGTTTTATCCTTATAACAACTCGTCTTTCCCAAAAACGCCAACCTTTGGCCCCTGTGAATATTGGGACTAAAAAATTTACAGGGGCCAAATATTGGCATTTTCTGACAGGATCTAAGTTCGACAATAAAAAATAAGTATCAGTTGTAAAATACAAGAGTAATAATAATAAATTATAAAAAAATCATATTTGAAATATTCAACTTTTACACCGAAACTCAACAAAAAAATGAAAATGCATTTTGAACTCCCCATAACTTTTGCTCCTATCAGTCGAATTTTACGTTTTATAGCGCAAATTAAAGCCTAACATCGCACCTATCGAGCAAAAAAAATCGCATAAAAAAATACCGATCCAGTCAAAAGTTATGGAATTTTGACCGCCTTCTCGTAAAATTTCCCACTGTGCGACGTCAAAACAAACTACAACTTCTCCAGCATCAAGTGTTATGTTTTTTTAAGTCAATTGAATTTTTTGTGTTAAGAACGGGGGACATAATTTCTTTCAAAATACTCCCAACGTATTTTGACAACTCATAGCATGGTACATTAATTGCTGAGACTATTGGTCTTAGTGGTGTTCCTATTTTGTGGATCTTAGGTAGTCCATAAATTCTCGGGGCAATGGCCGCAGATGAATTCAATCTTCGTTTTTGAAAATTATTAATTATCCTATTCGTATACAGTTCTGTTATTTTATTATTATTCTCCCTTTGTAGTTTCGCAACTTTATTAATCCCTAGGGTTTTTCTTTCTGTGACAGGCCACACATTCCGATCGAAATAGTTTCAAATCCAAATTTGCATTTCCTATCGAACTTGTTAAAGCTTCTTTCAATAAAATTTTGGTCTTTTGAAAATGCAAAATAAAGAATTACTTTCCCCCACTTTCCTTCGAGGTTGATTTCTGTGACAGGGCTGTATATGTGATAAACGTATCTGTGGCATTTTGACAAAACATCTTAAGTCGAGATAAGATAGCAAAAAAGTTTTTGAAAATAACTTATTGAAAAAAATCATTTTTATTAAATAACTAGCTGTTTGGTCCCGGCGACGCTCGGGTTTTTCTAAATAAAAATAAAAAATGAAATACTGGAGAATTTAGTTAATAACTTGACCCCAGCGCTATCTATCATCAATAAAAAAATTTAAATATCACGACAACAGCGCCACCTATCGGGAAAGTAGACATTTCCAACGCATGTACTCGTTTGAAAATTGGTTGAGTGGTTCTCGAGTTATAAAATCACGAACATAGGAAAACTTATTTTTATATGTATATCGAGGGTTATTATTTAAATAGTGCTATCTGCAAAATCACTATTTTACAGGAGAGCGAAAAAACTGATTTGCTCGATAACTCTAAGAATATTAACTAAACTTTATTTAACAATGTTATTAAAAACAACGCTTAAATCATACATATCGTCGCAAGAATTAAAGAAGGCTGCAAGTGACAAAATGTTCAACCTCCAGAGCCAAAAAACCTGTATGAAAGAAAGTAGAAAAAAATTCATATCACAAAAACTATACAACTTAGGAACATGATTTTAAAAAATGTATTTTTATTTTTTTTCCCTCTTTATTTATTGGCTGTAAACATTTCCTCCCATATGTTAATTTTTTCTTACTTCCAGATACTCGCGCTTATATGTCTGATGCACTATTTACAAATTAAAATTTTATCGATTTGAACATTCAAATAAGCAGATAGCACTATTTGAACAAAAAGTAAAATAAGCTGTAAACTTTTTGAAACTTTAATTTAAGTTACACGAATTGTCATTAAAATAATTAGAAACATTAAAAGAAACGCGTAACCATGTTAACAGAACTCGAAATTAAGTTAAAATTTTACACTAACCTTTATTGAAAAGCAATAAATTATTAAACTTTATCCGCATATTTTAAATTATCATAAACACAAATTTAGCTTAAGCGACAACCATCATATACAAATTTTATGAAATAAAACAAGAGAGCCTTTCCCTGTAAAATTGTATTTTTGTCGCTTAAGTTTAAGGGCTCGATATGGTGGTTACGGACTTTTTTTCAATGAGTTTTCTGCTACTTTTAGCTATTAAATTAGCCAGTAATTTATTAATTCATTTATTATTACAATTTGTTTGTTTACATTTTAAACAAAACAAAGCTTTCAAAACAAATGCTTTATATTTTCATTGTCTGTACTTTTAAACAAAACAAATCGCTACATGAGAAATCTTGCATATCAACGTGTAGCACAGTGTTATATTCTCATTACATTGATGCACTCAATAACATATTATGTTGATGTAACAATAATTTTTTGCAATTATATTGAAACATATACTAATGCACTATTTTTATCACCTCACGTATCCCATAAAATGTTATGTATGTATGTGTTTTAATGCAAAAAAGTTAAATAAACAAACCAGCGTATCCTGTGCCGGTTTGTTGTCTTTTTCTTTTTTTTTCGTCAAAATGGTGTCGCTTTTGTTGGCATTGTTTTTGTTTACTGCTCATACACATCCGATTTATTTTATGTTAAATATACTTCTTAAATTTTACACGTTATTGTTTCGATGTTTAATGTTTGTTTGGTCGTAATTCAGATTTGGCATTAAAGCTTCCTTCAAATTTAACAAATATTTATATTGGGTGTTTTGACTGCTGTTGTTTTTTTTTTATTATTTTCGTTGTTTGTTTTATTTTTATTTTTATTAGAATTACAAAATAATTTTCCTGTTTAACATTTTGAGCAGGAAAAACGGTTTGTTTTCGTTGCTTGATTTTATATTGTTTAGATTTATGTATTTCAATTATAAAAATTATTTGAATTAGTATAAACACAAAGTACATGCGGTTGGAAATAAAACACGGCATGAAAAATATGCGTGACTTCTGAAACAGTTGGGGGTGTAATAATAGTGCTGTAGATAAATCATGTGATAATTTTTAAGTTTTACATGGGAGGGTGCTAAGGTTTTCTCATTTATTTCAGTTTAGCTTTGGGCTAATTACATTCTAGTTTTAAACGCAACCTAATAACTTTAACTAAAAAGTAAGTTTAACCCATTTACGCCCGCTGTGCCAATTTGGAAACACTTCATTATTTCCGGCTTATGACAAAGTTAAAGACATTATTCAATATATGTTTGCCTTATTGATAACCTAAAGTTTCAGAAATTCCTATAACATCAAAAAAAATTTTTTTTAAAAATTTTTTTTTTTTTAAAGCGACCGTAGTGCCAATTTGGGTACACCTCTTTAATTAAAAAAAAAAAAAAAAAAAAATTTTTTGTTTTTTGTTTATATGTAATGTATTGAATAATAAAATAAACAATATTTTATTTTTTGTCCGGTAGTTTTTGTTTGGGCTTAAATGGGTTAAGACGTCAGTGGCAGGAATGAATACTCCGAAACCAATTTTTATGACATTGAGCGCACAAATGGGCCAAAATGCTAGGAAACTCGTGTTGTCTTAAGGGGTAGAATCGAACGAACGATCCAGCCGTTAGCGAGCACAACTGCGCGAGATAGCTGTGCCCATGTTCTGTAACACTGGCGTCTAGAAACTTTTCGCTTGAAATGTGTAATATGAAGCGAAAATTCCATATATTGAAACAAACAGCTGTTTTTCTCACTAAATGGTGCCTGTAACTTTTTTTTTTGGCGTGTACTAGCTGTCACGTCAGGAAATTAGTCGCCAATTTACAAAGAAATTGTGTCTGTAGAATTTCTGTGAGAAAGCTCCTGTTTTGAACTGTCAAACAAACTCACAAAAAGGGGGCAAAAAAAAATTTTGACACTAAAAAACAATCAAAAATGCGAAATGCAAAGAAAAATATTAATAATATTTTGTTCTTGGCACATTGATCATTTATTTTGCTTTTAAAATGTTTAATAAATAAAGCGAATGTTTTCAAAGCTCGTTTGCAAACAACAAACATTAAAGTCGCATTTTACATTATTTGGTAAAGCCGACGGTTGTATTTTCGCCGCCGTCGTTGAAAATATTTTAATTTTAGTAAATTTTGGTCGCCGTCAACGATATGTGCGACTGGCGTTTTGAACGTCTGCAATGCCACATCGGCTTCGAGTGCAATGTTATGACATTTATAACGTAACGACGTAATCTCTTTTGATAGTTTTCGACATGAGTTACAGACACAGTTTTTTTCTCAGTTTTCCAGAAACGATGGAATATTTTGTTTCACATATTTTCAATGCGAGAAGTTCTAACTAAAGTTACAGAACATGGGTACTGGATGACCGTACTAACGTTGTATGGCAGTGAGCATTATCTTGTTGAAATAAAATATTGTCCAAGTTTAAAGCGTCAAGCCGGTAGGCTAGCTGGTAGTAAGCTAGACTATCCGTGCGGAGGTTGCGGGATCGATTCCCGCCAGAGACTCTCCTGTAGACAAGAGTAGAGCTTCGCGGGTTGAGCTCTGTTGCGACAGAGGTTGCATTCATCATTCAGGACTGAGGTTGCGTTCATCAACAAAGACAATAAAACGCCTGATAACGGCTTCAATTTTTTTGGACAAGGCGATACCGTGTAGATTATTTCTGGTTTCTCACTTATCCAAAAGTGACAGTTTCAAAACCATTTAGCTAAAACTGAGCTTTGTCAAAAACTGACGTTAGAGCACGAAACGTAGTCGCGGTAGAACGTGAGTTTAATAAATAATTAAATAATTGGCCAGCGTTCTTGGAACCTTGATTCCTCTAAGATAAAAAAACAAGGACGAACTTTAACTGTTGAAGAACCAAATTTATTCCTATTCAAGAAGTACCAAAACAAAATGAGTCATATCAACTGAAAAAGCCGATAAAGCCTAGAGTACACTGAATGTAAAAAGCAACATGCGCATGTAGATCTGACGTTTTCAGTTTGATATTTCTGTGGAGGTTGTGTAAAATTACACGGCCATGTTCTGACAATCGCGCGATTTGAAATGCCAGGTTATTTTTAAGGTGTTCTGAAACTCGTGTGTTTTGCAGGCGATCTGCTATAATTTCTTAAAAATATTCTAGATCCTTGAGCATACTTTTGCAATTTAAAGTCGCCAACTTCTTGCGATTGCCATTTACAGAAAACCTATTATGTGATTTCAAGTCAGAATCGCAAATTTTATGCGTTTTGCGATTGTCAGAAAGATTAAAACTAAGCAAATTTTTCAGTTTAGACAGATAATGTTGTATAAGCATTTTAAATCTGAAAATCTGCTAAATTTTTGCTTCCCTCTTTGTGGCTATGTATTTATGTGTTGAAAAAAAAAAATAGTTATAATATGTATCCTTATGCATCTAGATAATGTATGAATACAAATATCTACATTTATTTAGTAGGGTGTCCCATTCAAAAAAAATTTTGAAGATCGTTCTTAATTTGAATACTCATAAGGCTAAGAATTTTTGAGATTTTTTTCAGATTTTTTGGAGGTGGTTTAGAGGTCGCGCAAATTGATTTTATACCAAAAATCGACCTTTTTGGGCTTTTTTTGAATTTTGGTTGAAAATTGGTAAAAAATAGATATTTCTTCAGCTTCTGAGTCAATATTCTTAAAGAAAATTTTCCGATCTTTAACTTTATGTGCATAAATAATAAGTTTCGTCAGGGATTTTCCACATTTTGATACATTATATAACAGTTTTTCGTAAATTTTCAGCAAATATTAAAAAAAATGCTTTATAACTTTTAAAATTTGTATGAAGACTAAAAAAACTAATGATGCAGTTTAAAAGATTATGAAGTTTTAAATAAGTTAGCAACAAAAAAAATGAATTTTCTCTCACCGTTCTCGAGTTATACCCTTTTAAAGCTTTGTACACATTGTATGAAATGTATAATACTATAAGGTGTGAACTAGGTTTGCATTGCTTTAAACTTTAAATAATTGGATTTAGAAAATGTTTTTACAAATAAAATAATAGTTACTTACCACTCATACATAACAATTATATTAAAAACAAAGAAAAATAGAATTGTTATAAATCATTTATTATAGTTCTTGCGATGCTGCTCTACCCCCTGCAGTAAACTCTGAAAGTCTGTTTCAGAAGTTGTGATATTGATATAACTATTAGCCAAGGCCACACCACGTTCTGCGACATCATTTACAACTTGCAATTGTTGAACTCTGTGTTTTGCTTCCTGAAATGATTTGTTGTTTTCCCATTTTTCTGGATCCGTATTTTCAATCATGTTTTCTGTTAAATTTCCTTTCACTAATTCGTTGTTATTACTTGGTTCATGTAGGTTTCTAAGCATTAAACGCAAAGTTTTGGTATCAAAAAATGATAAGGCAGCCAACTTCTCGGAAAGGTACCACTGATGCCGCAGAAAGGTTTTCAGAGTCTCGCGTGCCACTTTTTCATTAAAGCGTTTGTAATCATACAATTGTTTCAAAAGTCTAAGGTCATTGAGAGGAGTTGGCTGCCTTATCGTTTTTTGATGAACGTATAGATACCAAAACTTTGCGTTTAATGCTTAGAAACCTACATGAACCAAGTAATAACAACGAATTAGTGAAAGGAAATTTAACAGAAGACATGATTGAAAATAAATAAATTCAGTGTTTTATTACAAACGCCAGCTTAACTTTTTTTGAAGTCTGCAACATTTCTACTGATTTTTTACAAACGGATCCAGAAAAATGGGAAAACAACAAATCATTTCAGGAAGCAAAACACAGAGTTCAACAATTGCAAGTTGTAAATGATGTCGCAGAACGTGGTGTGGGCTTGGCTAATAGTTATATCAATATCACAACTTCTGAAACAGACTTTCAGAGTTTACTGCAGGGGGTAGAGCAGCATCGCAAGAACTATAATAAATGATTTATAACAATTCTATTTTTCTTTGTTTTTAATATAATTGTTATGTATGAGTGGCAAGTAACTATTATTTTATTTGTAAAAACATTTTCTAAATCCAATTATTTAAAGTTTAAAGCAATGCAAACCTAGTTCACACCTTATAGTATTATACATTTCATACAATGTGTACAAAGCTTTAAAAGGGTATAACTCGAGAACGGTGAAAGAAAATTCATTTTTTTTTGTTGCTTACTTATTTAAAACTTCATAATCTTTTAAACTGCATCATTAGTTTTTTTAGTCTTCATACAAATTTTAAAAGTTATAAAGCATTTTTTTTCATATTTGCTGAAAATTTACGAAAAACTGTTATATAATGTATCAAAATGTGAAAAATCCCTGACGAAACTTATTATTTATGCACATAAAATTAAAGATCGGAAAATTTTCTTTAAGAATATTTACTCAGAAGCCGAAAAAATACCGATTTTTTAGCAATTTTCAACAATAATTCAATAAAAGTCAAAAACGCTAGATTTTTGGTACAAAATCAGTTTGCGCGACCTCTAAAGCACTTCCGAAAAATCTGATAAAATTCTCAAAAATACTTTACCTTATGAGTATCCAAATTAGGAAAGATCCTCCGAGAAAATCCAAATTTTAATTTTTTTTGGGACAACCTATTATTTAGTCGTATGAATGTAAATGTTTTTGTAAATGTAGCAGCTTCTTTGGTCTGTATCCCAAATTAAATGTATCTGACATGTTTATATTTTAATGAGTCCCTCATGTGTTGATTTTAACACGCGTTTATCATTTGAAGAGAAAAAAAAGAAGAATAATCAGCAACAAACACATATTGTAATAAAGAATGGAATGGCTTTTTGAAATATGTACTCATGTGATGGTATCAATGAACAGTGTTTAGCTAAGGCGAAAATTTAATGGAAAGAGTTGGGGAAATATTTGGAATTAGGGAAATTTTTAGACGCTTAACCACCAGGAATACAAAATAAGACTACATTAAGTTTGTTATCTCGAATGAAATACCCAGAGAAAAAACATGTTTAAATATGGTCACCTCCAATAAAACTATTTTTAAAGAAAATATAAAACATATTATGTTTAATTTAACCATGTTTTTGTCACCGACAATAACATGTTAAATAAGTCCTCCATCATAAATTAACAACCATATTATGGTTGCCTCCGAACATGTTATGGTTAAAAATAACTATAATATGTTTAACACTTATAATACCATGGTTGGTTTTCAATTATAGCATGTTGCTCTTTGAAAAAAGAGGAAAATACTATTGTAAATTTTAAAACAAATTATTGTCATATTTAACCATATTATGTTTAGAGACAACCATTATATGGTTGGGGATTCTTGATGGAGGACTAATTTAACTATTATATGGTTGTCGGTGACAATAACATGGTTATATTAAACATAACATGTTTAAGATTTTCTTTAAAATTAGTTTTGTGGTCACCATATTTTAACATGTTTTTTCTACGTGAACATAATTTCATATAATTTAGTTAAGTCCATAGCTTGACTGCAAACTGTTGTAGTGGTTGGTCTGAAATGAACTGCAACTCTCATTAAATACCAATTGTTAAAAATTAATTTAATGTTAGGAACACAATCGGGACGACAACTTTTTCCGTTGCAAAAATCAGAACTTCTATGACAATACGGTCGCAATCGGTGCATTAGATAAAATTAGATACAAGGCAACCTACGACGCAGATACGCTTTAACGTTTGCGCAAGTTTTTGTGTACCTTAGTATGATATATTATGGTTTTCTTTTTGACAACGTACACGCAGAGAAAAAACATATGTGCACCAAACTTTTTGAACAAAAATTTTTAAACATGTTTTGGCGAATTTAACCTTATTATTGTCACCGGTAACCATATTATGATAAAAGTAGTCCTCCATCACGAAGCCACGTGTCTGCGTTTACGATCCATGACTTTCATATACTTACATATGAAGCATATGTTTGTTTAAAATTGCTTTTAAAATCACTGTGATAATTAAATGCCTCAAAAGTGTTGCTACGTTTTGCTTTTATAATTCTTGTTGATGTTGTGAACACGTTTATATCTGTATGTATATCTATTGAAATGTGAATGTGCATGAGTGTAATTAATTCAATGTTTGTGTTTACATGTTTTGTGAATGTGTTTTATTCTGTTTAATTCTATGGTGTATAATTTTAGAACCTCAGCCATTAGGTATCAACAATATAAAATCATTATAATAATGCAAATACATCATCTATGCCTAAATCTAAACGCACAGCTAAAGCACACACACACACACACACACATAAATACAAATATGTATTTAGTTTTACACACGATTACAGATAATTTCATCTGTGATATGAAAAATGTGAACATTTAGATAACCGGTTTAATTTTTTAATTAACACTTGAAACATGGGATTTATGTTTTTGAATTGTGGTTTTTACTTTTATGTTAAAATTTCACATTTTCCTGTTTACCAACATTTTATTAGAGATTTAATGCTGTTGTGCCTTTTGTACTTTTAATGGGTTTTTTTCGCATTTCAGTTTGTTTCTAGTTTTGACCTTTACGTGGCCATTTATTTTTAGGATTTATCCAAATAAAGCACTTCAGCCACAGTCACACAACAGTAAAAACTCACAAAACAAACACACACATGTTGTTTTTTTTTTATACTCTTTACCGATGGGAAAAGAGTATGTTTAAATTTGTCACTCTGTTTGTTATTTCTACAATATTAATGTTAGAGCCAATTAAGTGTGTTTACAGTAGTTTTGACTTAGCTGCATTTTGTTTAAGTGCACTTTTGACTTAACTGCACCAAATTAATAATTTTTGTCATTATTCTTTAAAATCCTCATCAAATTTCTTTTTAAGTGCATTTTCTACACCTGTACATTTAAGATAAATGCCCAACATTTTTGGCATTATAAAATTATTTTAAGGATTGATGTTTGACTATTGACGTCAGCAGTCGTCGATGGCTGCGAGTGTAAAAACGGTAAATCCATCTGAGGAGATCGAGTGGTTGCGATCGAAACATGTCATGGTAAGCTGCCAGCCCGGGTTCGAGCCCCGGCCACGGTCAAGAATGAAAGATTATCAATAACAATTTTAATTAATTTTAATGTTGTAAAAATTCCTTTCTTCATAAAAATAATTTAATGAAAATTAAATTTAATGAACTTAAGCCTAATTAAAATTATTAAAAATTTGGATTATTTTCATACAAAAAATAAAAGTAAGCTGCACTTTGACTTAACTGTCCAAATACATATTTTCTGTAATTATTTTTCAAATTCCCTGCTTACGTGCCTTTTGTATAACTGCATAGTAATCATATTTTTGGGCAGCTTTAAAATAATTTCACATAAAACATCAAAGTTAGGTGCACACATGAAAAAATGTGGTGGCCACCTTTTTATATAAGTATCCAATTTTATAACATTTTAATAAAATATCAATTTCTTAACCTTCATAAGGTCTTTAAATTTGCTAACGTTAACGGTCTTCGGGTCAAATTTGACCCAAATAGAAAATTGTATATAAAAACTCACGTTTTTTAATTAAGTATGTTTTCAAAGTTGATATTTTTTACTAGATTTATTCAGTATATTGAAGCTGTATTTATTGTTAACATTTATTGCGACTACAAAAGTACATTTAAAATAAAGTGGTTGCATTTGTTTTGTGACATGATTGGTAACAACTTATTTTCGACTGGTAAACATATTTTTTCCTAGGTCTTTGAAGATGAAGAATGCTGTTCCTGCTCAGCTCCTACATGCATTTTTTTACAATTTTTCGTGAAAATCAGTCTTTGGGTAAGGTTTTTCGCAGCTTAAGATAGGGCGCGGCAAGTTGAAAGCCCAAATTTTCTAAGAAATGTCGACGTTTGGCAAAACAGTTTTTGTTCTAGCCATGTTTAGCTCATGTTAATGATAGCCTTTAGTTGCCAAAAGCTCTCGTAGCAATTCAATCTTGTTTTTACATATAGTTCCTACTAAAGTAATTTGATTCTCTAACAATTTTTGTCCCAATTTGCACGATGTAAAACAAAGTCTGCAGTCATACTGTGACATTTCAAACCAACTGTCAAATCAAGAACTACATGCATACATTTGTTTTTTTCGGGCAAAGTTCCTATTTATTTGCCTGTGTACGATTGTATATTCCAAGCATAATCAACCCATAGATTTAATAGCTTACATATGGGCGCAAACTTCTCTTTAATTTGGCGTTCACTGCGAGTATCCTTGTTGTCAAATCTTAGTACTCTCGAAAGGTTTTGAATCTGTTCAACAGCAAGATTGCTCTAAAAATAGGTTTTCCTTCCACAACATCCCACATACTGTGTGTACTTTCATTATTTAATCTATACAATTCAGCTAACTAGATGACCAATAAATGCGAAATTTTGGTGTCGGCAACTTCAGTCCAATCAATACCAAATATACATTTACTTTCATTATTAGTAAACTTCAAAATAACGCATGTCACAGGTGGTGAAAAAAAACAAATAACAACTGGAAATTTCAAACGAAAATTCAAGAATTTTGCTACAGGTCAAATATGACCCAAAGACCTTAAGTGCAAAAAATTTTATAAATATTTTTTTCTGAAAACCTAACGTAGTTGTTGGCATTTAAAACTAAATAAAAGTCATAAAATATAAAAAATATAAGTCACTCACTCTTAGAAAAAATTGTATTTTTATTTCAAAATCGGTCAGATTTGACCCGAAGACCTTATGAAGGTTCAAAAAACGTTTTTTATTCTTCTTTTATAAATACTTTACTTAAGCTGCACTTTGATCCAGGTAACCAGATTTGTATATCTGCAAATTAAGCCAGATTTAAGCATTTAAGATAACAGCACTTTTGATTTATCTGCACAAAAAATCATGCACAGAAAAAATTTTCACCAAAATATTTTCAATTAATTCAATAATGCTGTTTTAAACAATTTTTTTAATTGTTCCAATTAATTTGCCTTAATTGAAAACAAAAATTATAACGTTTGTTTGTATATTTGCAAATTTTAAAACATACTCACAAACTTCAAAATATTTTAAAGTCTCAAACAATTTTTTAATTGTTTCAATTAACTGTGTTGATTGAAAAAAATATTTTGATTTTGGTTTACCTCTTTTACTGGTGGTCAAATTTTAATTAAACCTATTGATTGAAATTGAACAGCAAGAAAAGCTCAAACTTACAAATGCGTTAACTGATATGATCAATTTGTTTGCAGGCGGAAAATCAGTACAGAATTTAATTAATAGTACAAATTTCTAACAAATACGTTAATTGAAGTTGGTTTTCCATTTTTTCTGTGTGCAGAGGAGAATGTGCAGCTAAGTCAAAATTGCTGTATTCATATTTTGGGTCTTTATGAGGAACAAAGTGGATTTAACGGTGTCAATCTCCGTCTGTGTGTTCAAATGGGGTTCCCGAAGATCCCAGTTATGAAGAGTTAATATTTATGTCAAGCATCGTTTAATTTTGCACCTGATTGGTGCAAAAATGGCTGAGATATGAGTACAAAACAGCGACTACCTTTAAAATTACCCATAAATCCCTTGTTGCTGCTTTTTTTTTCTGTAGAACAGCAATAGCCAAAGTTTCCAAATAAGAGGCAACCACCTTTGCTATCAATACACAACAACCTACAATATGTGGCCGGGACTGGTGGAGTGGGCGTGGCACTTTCTTTGCAAATACATTATATATTTCTTTATATCTGGAGAACGGCAAGAGCCAAAGAGTCCAAATTAAGTTCACGTATTTTGGTAACCAAGAAGCAACATCCGACAAAATGTGGGCTGGAATGGAAAAGTGGCCGTGGTACAAAATAGATTTATTTATATCAAAAGAACGATAAAAGAAAAGTTGTTCTCATCTATATGGGCTATCAACATACGACCTCTCTAAAACTATGGGCGGGACTGAAGAAGTGAGCGTAGTACTTCCCATGCAAAGAAATTATAGATTTCTGTATATTTGAAGACCGCCAAAAGCTAAAGTTTAACTTTTTGTTATTATCTCATCATGGTGAAGGGTATATAAGGTTCGGCATAGCCGAATATAGCACTCTTACATGTTTCTTCTATCTTATTTCTTCCCACAGTATTTCATATATTTTCCTTTCATGTTATAAACAAAAATGTAACTAGTTTTTTTAAAACAATTGAGTTAACTAGAACTTCAGCAACAATTTGTATGAAATTGTTTCTGACGTTTAAAATGATTTTATTTAGTTTTGAATAAAAATTTTAACAAAATTTTGTATAAAATAATAATAAATGCATAATATTGTTGTGGCTAAAATTTGCAAACGGTTTCTTAATGCAAAATGTGTGTGGTTGCAAAAGAAATTGTTGCTCTATTATGAACACCAAGTCAAAATGTTTTTTTGATTGTGAATGAAGCTTAATAGTCATATGCCTTCAATTTTTAGGGATGACTTAAAAAATGTTGAATATAATAAAGTAACTTATGAAAAGAAATAATTTGCAGTTTCTATTTATATATGTATAAAATATTTAATTCTTTTTTTTTATTTTTTTCTTTAATTTTTAATCTAATGGCCATTTTCTCAATGTACCGCCAAAGTGTCTGTTACTTAATGTCAACATAAATTTATTAGACCGATAAACTGTCTGTTAACAATTTTGGGTTTCTCAATATACCGAGAAAAAACATTGTTTTCAGTTGGCAACACCTCTCAAAATACATGTAAAACATGGGAGTCAGCTGATTGGATCTATCTGTACGGCAAAAAAAAGGAAAATAAATAATTGGCAGATGAGTGATGGTTAGTTTTGCGACAGAATAGAAGCAAATAAGACATTGACAAAACCAAATTTAAGTAATTTGCAGTTTTTCGCTGGGAAAAAAGTTAATCATGTAATGAGAAAACGGCCATAACAGCCAATTTCACCAACTGCATTTAAATATCAATTCATATTTAAATATAGATTTTCTTATAATTTTGTTTTGACATGAAAAAAAAAATTGATATTGAAATACAATTGGATTTGACAATGAATCATTTCTGGCAACAGGGGATTGGATGAAGGACGGGCCTTCTTAAATTTGGTGCTAGGGAGTTAGAAGCATAACATTGTACTAGGCCAGAAGACGACAGGGTGCTAAACTAAGCAAGATCTAAGCGTGTAGCTACAAAAGAATGTTTTGGGCTGGAGAAAACATTTTCGTCGTTTAGCAATAAATAAGTCATGAACTGAAGCATTAATATAAATACTTATTTCAGATTCTTCCTCCGGACCAGTGTCATTATCAATAAGGACAACAATTTTATTTTAAGTGGCCACTATTTTAAGAGTTAAAATTGTATCAGTGAAGCATTTTACATATTTCATCATTTGCCATTTTAGCTCTACCAATACGACTAAGCGCATCCAAACATATATTTGCAATAATAATTAGAATAAAATAAAGTTTTACGTAGCAAGCGAAAATGACTAAACAAGAATAAAGTTTCGTACAGACGGTGGTCAGATCTTACCATAATGTATGTTCGCCAATTTGCAATACATTTATCTGAAAACAAAAATATTCAATTTACACGGTTTCAAGATAATTCCATGGCAAGAACTGCCTGATCTGTTTTTAGAAATGTTCAAATTATGCAAATTGCGGGCATTTTTAAAAGTGGAAATATTGTTATTAAAGGGAACAAAGCAATATAAGAAATTTTAAGCTTAAACTTTGTTTATTTTTCTTTTCACTCATGCATATCAGGGATGGAAACAATGGTGCAGTTGTACTTTTTTTGATACATTGGTGGCTATCTTTTTTAAAAAAATTTCGTAACTAATAAAAAGTCTTTTTTCTAAATATAAAGAATGGTTAAATGTTTATTTTGAATAAAACACAAATTATTTAAGAAATTATTTTCATTTGTTTTTATTATGATAATATTGGTATGGTTCAATTATGTATGAACAAAATATCGGCCAAATGGCCGCCACGACCTCGGTGGCACACCTCCATCCGATGGTCCAAATTTTCGATGACCCTGAGGCATAATGGAGGTTCTATGCCGTTAATGTGCCGAATTATCTCATCCTTTTGTTTCAAATAAATCCAAAGAAAGAAGTTCAACGTTGTAAAATCACGTGATCTTGGCGGCCAATTGACATCGCTACCACATGAGATAACACGGCCATTACATTCGTCGCGCAAAAGAGTCATTGTTTCGTGAGCTGTGTGGCTAGTGGCACCGTCCTGTTGAAACCACATGTTGTCCACATCCATATCTTCCAATTCGGGCCATAAAAAATTCTTTATCATCTCACGAACACTATCCACAGTAATTGCCTGACCGGAAAATTGATCATCCACTGTTGCCATTTCTTGCCACCATTCTGACCATTGACGACGTTTGGAATGGTCAAGAGGCTTAAGTTCTTGACTCAGTTGAACCTTGTAGGCGTGTAAATGCAAGTCTTTATACATAATGCTCATCAACGACGAGCGTGAGAGGTGCAATTGTTGAGCACGACGACGAGTTGAGGTGGATGAGTCTTAAGCCACACTATCGCGAACAGCAGCAATGTTTTGTGCAGTACGAGCTGCACGAACATGCATTGGTAATTTCACATCTCATACAGACCCGGTGTGCTCAAATTTTGCACGATTTTTTCGATTGTACGCACATTTGGACGATTAAATTGACCGAAAAAATCACAAAGTGCACAATATGTATTTTGATTTGAACGCCCATTTTCAAAGTAAGCCTGAATAACTTAAACGCGTTGCTCGATTGTGTATCTTTCCATGGTTCAAATTGAATTAGTCTTAAATTGAGAAATGTAACCACCCTTTAACTAAGTTAACCGAGCAGTAGTGAAAAAGACTTTTGAAAAAAGATATACATTTTTATTTTTGATATTTAAAAATTGGCATTGCTATGTGTTCAGTAAATGGTCTTGAAAGTAATATTACAAAACCTTTGGCCGAATTTAAAAAGTATGCAATTGCGACTTTGCCAAAATACCAATACAGGGATATTGCTGCTGACTTTAGTTTTTTATATTAAGGCCCTATATTAAATTGTATGTGTTATTGTTTTTGTTCTGCTACAGATATGATGATGTTTTTCTATTACATTTGTTTTGCTCGCCCTCTAAAAGCCATTCATGTTATAAACAACCATTTCAATTCATACTGCAATGCAATGACAGTATGAATAGATGGTTGGATGTATAGTAAGATGGATGGTTAGTTGGATGAATGAATGTCTAAATGTAGGAACAGTTGGTTGGTATTATGAATGATTATATTTTTCCTTTTTTTGAGCGGTGTCTGCGCGGTAATGGATCTGCTATATATATGAGGTTAACAGTTACTGGTGTTTTTTTTCGTTAATTATGAATACATTTTACGGCTGTACTTTTTTCAGGGCGAAATGTTTTTTGTGTTCTTGTCGTCCTTGTTATATGAATAAATAGAAGATTGTATGAGTGTTTGTAATGGGATGCATACGTACAAACTTAATATGTGCGAATAATTTAAATTTATTTGTATGCATGTTGTTTAAGAGTCTTTAAAAAGGATGACAGAAGCGAAGGATTTTTGGAAGTTCCATGAAACGGAATTTCAAAAATAAATTTCAGGATTCTGGGAATTTCCGGATTTTAAATTCCGGAAAAAACTGCTTAGAAAAAAAATTTCTTTGCAAATTTAAATATAAAAAAAAAAATTTGTTTTTAATAATCATTAAATCATATTGTAAAATATCCCACAAAATTTCTTATTCCCCAAAAGTAGAGCTCAATTACCTATAATGGCAAACTATGCTGTGAAAAGTTCTCCAAGTACCATTAAAATTCTGCAAGCGAAAGAGAATTTGCTGACCTGTATAGAAATTTATTACTTGAGCGAAGCTATTTTTCGACTGGTTGTAGTCGAGACTCTTTCAAGTCCGTAGCGGCAATTAAAACAGAATTGGGGATCGAAATTTCTGCTAGAACTGTAAGAAGACGGCTAGTAGAACAAAATTTGTGCGGGCGGTCCTCAAGAAAAAGTGGCGCAATGTGCTTTGAATCCAAAACCAATTAAATTGGAAGCGATGGTAAAACATGGGTTAAGCGTCGATAACGCAGAATTGAACCCACATTATACGACTAAAACATTTTAGCATGCAGGAGGTAACATATTGGTGTGGGGATTTTTTTCCTGCCATGATGTTGGGCTATTATATTGTATAAAAAGGAACTTGAACCAATATTTTTACTTAGTAAATGCCACTTAAGAGGCTGTTACAACAGGATATCGAACCGAAACACACTTCGGATCTTAAAAAAAAGGATTTACGACAACGGATCTAAATCCCATAGAAAATTAATAGTGGATTCTTATAAAGAAAGGATTAGATCAATTAAATCAAAAAAATAAAGACGAACGGTGGGAGGACATTAAATAGGCTTGGGATGCTATTCGAAACCAGATTTTTCGTAAAATTCATGCCAAAACAATGTAAGGCTGTGCTTTCTAATGAAGGACGTGTGATCAAATACTTTGTAATTTTTTCTTAATGACCCTATTTAATTGTCCAATAAAAATCATAGATTTAAATGAACTTGTATTTTTTTTTTAAATTCCTGGAATTTTTTTACAGTATTACAATTCGTTGAATTTTTAATTTAGGAATATTGAAATTCATAATGATAACTTCCGGTTAAGTGCTTTACGCTTGTACAGAAACTCTTTTAATTTGTAAACTTATGGAAATCCCATTCTCAAACTTTTGCATTATAATGACGAGACCCTAGAGTAATTTTGGTAAACAAATTAAGGAAAAAATGGACCGAAGTTAGAAAAATTTAAATTTAGATTTGTCATTTTCGGTTTTGCAGATAAAAAAAATTAGATTTTAAATTTTTTTTTCTAAAAGATCAAACGATTTCGTATAAAAATCACTTATCAGATATGTATTTATTTGTTTCTAGTTCGAAACCAAAATAATTTTTTTTTTTTAAAACGGCAACAGTTTAGCACCCCATAACTCGACAAATAAACATCACACAAAAAAATATTTGGCACACGCATTTATGTAAAGTATAAAGGAATGTCGGCAAAATATTTTTTTGGGTTTTTCGCTTCACAAATGAAGTCTCGTATAAAGGGCGTCCCAAAATTAACGCAAAATTTTAATTTTTTCAGGGTTGCCAACACTTTACTGCACAAATGGCGGCAAATTAAGATCTAGCGTTAATTTTGAGACACCCTTTACTTTATAGGGTCTCAGATGAATACTGAAAAAATTTCACATGGAATGAGAACTACATACCTTTATTTACTATTAATGGTATGGGGTATAAAAACACTGGTTCTTATTTAAACTAAACACGGAAATCGAAATTTTCTTAGTATTTTCGGGAACGTGATTTTCCGTTTGGCATCCCTATGCACGAAGTAAGTGGCCATAACAGTTAATTTTTAAAAATGTTATCTATTTTTTATGGTATTTTATGGTTGGTTGTATATTGTTAGTGTAATAAATGCATGCAAGCTCACACTAACATAGACTTCCTTTTACACATAATACATAACTAAAAATGGTTTTTTCTTTAGTATGGTTTAATTATGAAGTAGAATTTCATGTAACTTTTTTGCGTTAAGTTTATTTGTAATGTTGTTAAAAATGTGTATCAGCAATCTCCTGAAACACTCGTTTGTTTTTTTTAAGTCTGCAAATGTTTTTGAAAGGCAATGTTGCATAAAAAGCTGTTTAAGAAAAAAAAGCATCATTATAATTACACTGTGCAAGAAATTGACACTTTTTTTCGTGACAACCTGGGCACATAGCGTTTTAACATAATCCGGGTACGCTAAATCCAGTAGTGCCCGCAATTTTTTTTTAGATTGGCTCTGGTTTTCGAGATATTTCGAAAATGTAGGAGGTTGCACGACATATGTTCGCCGTACTCAAAAACGGTTTAGTTTATTGAAATTACTAACAAAACCGAAATTCCGCAATAAAATTTCCTTTAGGAAAAGTTAAACTTTTTTCTTATATGAGGAGTCGTTTTTGAAACATGATTTTTTTTATTATTTTATTGATAAATTAATTTGTTTATCAAAATTTCGAAATTTTTGTAAAACTTCATAAAAAATTAAAAAATGCAGACAAATAAAAAACGAAGCTGCAAACAAAACAAGCCATAAATGATTAAAATCTGTTACCAACATTTGATTTTATTCACAAAAGTCGAACAATTTTAATTATTTTAAGAATTTCATAAAAGGGCAAGTATGTCTCGAGAAAATGTTAAGGACAAAAAACTAATTGAGGTCGGTCATATATTTTATTTTACTAGGGGCGACCCCTGGGTCTTTATGGGACTTTTTTTCAACATATTTCTAGTCTGTATTGAACATTTTGTATGGGAGCCCCCTTAAAGAATGAAGATAGCTGGTGGGTATGTTAGAAATAAATGATTGAGATACAAAAAAGTGGGGTCGGTCATACATTTGACCTATCTAGAGGCATCCTTGGCGCAGCTGGGGCTAAATTCAAGAATTTCATTAAACGGCCATATTTGTATGGGTTCCCCCCTAAAATGTGGAGATATATGGCAAGTATGTTTTAAGAAAATTTTTTTTTTTTTTTTTTTTTTTTTCATTATTTATTTATTGAATCTTCATATATTAAATATGAACTAACAATAATTAATCAAATCTTAACCTAATACGTTATTTTATGTCCTGCCAGTGCCAGACAAAAATTTTCTTCATCACGGGTTCTGTTCACTTATCTAGGTGTTTATCGCTCATCTAATTGGATAAGTGCTGCAGTGTCTCTTCTTCTTAAGCGAGTGTGGCCGCCATGATTTAAGATATTTCGAGCTAGTGGATTTGGGTGTTGTTCAAGCCTTTTTAAATATTTTACCGCATATTTTGTAATCACAGTTTTGACTAATGGAACATTGAGATCCTTGTGAATATTTGAGTTTTTTACGTACCAAGGGGCAGCTGTGATTATTCGAAGAATTTTATTTTGGCGCCTTTGAATTTTTTCTATATTAGAGGCCGAGGCAGTGCCCCATAACTGAATACCATAGCACCAGATTGGCTTTAAGATGGAGTTGTAAAGAAGAAGTTTGCAGTCGAGACTAAGGACAGAGTTTCTACCAATAAGCCAATGAATTTGAATGGCTTTTAGTTTCATTTGAGTTAATTTTGCCTCTATATGGCATTTCCACGTTAATGTATACCAGATGTATACCGAGATATTTTACATGCGAATGTTGAGGAATTATTTGATTATTGATTGTAATATGGGGGCAAGATTCCCGGCGCAAGGTGAATGTTATATGCACGCATTTTTGCTCATTGACCATTATCCTCCATTGTCTTAACCATATTTCTAGTTGAAATATGTGATGCTGTAAGTAACGAGATGCTTCATAACGGTTTTCGTGGACGCTTAGAAAAGCAGTATCGTCTGCAAATGTTGATGTTTGTGTATAGTTGCTTGTTGGCATGTCCGAAGTATAAATTAAGTATAATAGGGGGCCCAGGATGCTGCCTTGTGGGACTCCAGCGTCAATGGGCTGAGGTGAACTTAAGAAATTTCCTTCTTTAATAATAAATTGACGACCGACTAAGTAGCTTTCTAGCAGCTTGTGTGTGTTTGCTGGTAAATTTTGCTTCAATTTATGTAATAAGCCTTCATGCCAGACTTTATCAAAAGCTTGCGAAACATCGATGAAGAGTGCTGAGCAATATTTTTTTTCTTCAAATGCTTTTCTTATGACATTTACTATTCGATGAGTCTGTTCGATTGTGCTGTGTTTTCTTCGAAATCCGAACTGATGGTTTGGAATACATCTATTTTCACTTAAAATCGGTGTTAATTTTGAAACTAATAATTTCTCAAACAGCTTTGACATATTTGATAATAAGCTAATAGGCCTATAAGACTCAACTTTTGTATGATCTTTACCTGGCTTTGGTATCATGGTAACTAAGGAAACCTTCCATTTTTGAGGATAGTATTCGAGACGTAAAATAGCATTAAAAATAAAAAGAATAATTTTCTTTGCTATGCGAGGTAGCTCTAAAAGCATTTTATTACTGATGTTATCAATACCAGGTGCCTTCTTAGTGTTTAAGTCACAAATAGCCTGTTCGATTTCTCTTATCTCAAATCTGAGGGGGATAGCTGTCTAGCAGCAACAGGTGGTAACTCTGCCGCAATATTGTGAGATATATTTGGTGTAAATACGTTTTTCAAGTGACTAACAAACAGATTTCCTTTTTCAATATCGTTTCTTGCCCAACTACCATTCAAGTTTCTTAATGGTGGCTTTGATATAACTGGCCTTTTTAAATTTCTAGCTGCACGCCATAATGAGTAGTCAGATTGTGGAGTTGCATCAAGTTCCTTAAGATATTTTTCTAGAGAAGCCGTTTTCTGAGTCTGCAGTAACTTTCTTAGCCTTTTTGTGTACTCTTTTAATAAATTCTTAAGTTGCGGGGATCTGTACAGTTGCCACTCTCTTCGAACTCTCCTTTTTTCAGTCAAGAGCCGCTCGACATCTGAAGAATATATTTTAATGGTTTTTGTTTTTTTTGGGGCAAAATTGGAATGTTGAACAGCTAGTTTCAGAAAACTGTCAAAATTGTCAATAGAGCGATCTACGTACTCCGGTGTACTGAGCGGAATATTTTCTGTGCAATGGGCACTGAGAAATTTTTTATATTTTAACCAATTTATTTGTGTGGCTGACGTCGCTAAGTAACATGACGGAGATACAATTCTATTTGGGTTCGTTATAGTACCAATTGTAGGTGTGTGGTCGGATGATAATTCTAGGGAAGCTTCAACATGAATCGTTTCTGTGGGGATGTTTTTAACCACTCCAAAGTCGATAACATCTGGAATTTTTTGCTGATCAGTAGGCCAATATGTTGGTTGTCCGCTCGCGACCACGTTTAAACCCATTTTAGAGATTGTGTTAAACAAAACACGACCTTTTGGTGTTATAAGTCGTGACCCCCAGAAGGTATGTTTAGCGTTATAATCGCCAGCGGCGAGGAAACAGGGTCCTAATGATTTAAAATATTTATAATATTGGCTTTCTGATATGGCAAATCTAGGTGGAGAGTATAAAGAAGAAATTACTAAGTTTCGATTTAGCTCTTCAACACAAATAGTCGTTGCTTGCAGATAATCTTCACAATGATCAAACATTAAGTAGTGTTTGATTCGGGCTTTTATCAAAATGGCAGAGCCTCCACAAGCTCTATCTCGAAGGTCCTTAGTATCATATAGTATATAACCATTGATTTTAAACGTATTTCTTGAGGTCAAGTGAGTTTCAGAAACCAACATGACATCAATTTGTTTATTTTTTAGAAAGTATTCTAATTCATTTTTATGTTGGCGGATGCCGTTTGCGTTCCAAAAACAGATTTTTAAACAGTTCATGGCTTGTTAAGTACAGCTTGCAATAACATCGATTGCATTCTTAGAATTTCCTGCATCATATTACCCATTGTGTTCGTAAAATTATTAACAGTTTGCACTAATGTTTCCATGGTTTTTTCAAGACGACTTAAATTAGAAACTGGAGTTTCTTCATTAATTGGCGAAGCACCTTGCATTGTCACATGGTTTGATTTTAGAATGTTAGCGTAGGAGGTTCTGTTATTACTAGGCTGTGGAGCCTGAATGTCATTAGTGTTTAGCTGATTTGTTACCTGCATTTGAGGGGAATTAGTTTTCGGTCCAACCGACTGCTTGACGATAGTGTATACAGGGCATCCTCTATAATTGGCTGTGTGATTACCGCCACAATTGCTACATTTTTTAACGTTGGGGTCATTTTTAGATTTATCGCAAAGATTTGTACCATGTAATTCTCCACATACTACGCAAACAGGGGGTAAGTAGCAGTATGCCTTAGTATGGCCAAATTCTTGGCAGTTCAGACATTGAACGGGACCGCCTCTTTTGTGCGGCTCCTCTATAGTTACTTTTCTGTACAGAATGTATTTTAAGTTATAGATGGGATGCGTTTCATTTTTTTTAAGTTTAACGTCGCCGGGTTCAAACTCCACTCGAAAAAGTGGTTGGGGAATTTTTTCTCTATTTTTAATGTTTAATACATGTTTTACCTTGAAGCCTTTTTCTTCAAGGAATGTTTTTACCTCTTCTGGGTCCACACATGAGTCAATACCCTTAATCACTACCTGAAGACCTTTACTGCTTTTCAGTTGGTATGTATAAAAATTTTTTTTGAGTGCCTCAAAGTTGCTTACAATTTTTCGAAAATCATTCTCATGATTGATTTGTATTTTTGTTTCGTTTATACTACCACGCTTGATAGCAGCTACGTAAAACGAATTTTCACCTATATTCGATATCAAACTCTTTATGAGCTCATTAGAATTTTGCTCCCTCAGATATATCGGGGGAGGCTTGGTCGATTTAATGACGTTTTGTGCTTCAGAGGATTCATCCTCCAGAATTGCAAAACGATTTTGAGAATTTATTTTATCAAAAGATGGTACTTTTGAGGCCGAAGCAACTGCTGCAGAGGTAGGGCTGCGTCCCCGTTTAAGCACTGTTATGTACCTGTCCATACCAACTTGTACTGTAGGCTTTTGAGAAGTTTTTACTTGCGTTATTGAGTTGTCCATAGCGGCTGTTTTAGGGTTAACCGTTTCATCACTTGTTAAAGTTATTTTTTGCTCTGTGGCAACGCTTGCAGTTAATAAATTTGTTATTGTATTACGATCGACCGTATTTTTAAACAAAGAGGGTGAGAGGGAACGAGTTCGAGTAATAGGTTTAGCCGTTAAATAATTGCTATCATCGATTCTTTTTTCTGCGTTTGTTTCGTCAACACTCAATGTAACATACGCATTTCTTTCATTATGTTTAATTGTTTTTGCATTATATGCATTCATAAGAGTTTTTTTTTATATATTACTGTTTGTTTAATTGTGCTCTTCTTTTTATTTGTTGTTTTAAAAAAAACCCCGAGAATAAAAAAAAGAATAAAGAAAACAAGAAATGTTTTTGCTTAAAATGTATGTATTTATATGTATGTGTGTACATACATATATTTTTGTTATTTGTAATTTTTAATATTTGTATTATAAATTTTATGTTCACTAATTTAAAAATTATTGTAAAGCGTCCATTCATTCGCTGATCTTATATTATTTAAAAAATAATATGATATTATAAATATACAATTGTTTATGTTAAAAAAAACCGTATGCCGAGTTAAAAGAAAAAAAACACGTCTGCAATTAACGAGCACGCAAGCAAGACTCTTAAGACTTTAAGAAAATGTTAAGAACAAATAACTAATGGAGGTCGGTCATACATTTTATCCCCCTTGGAGCGATTCCTTGGCATCTACGGGGCTTTTTCTTCAATATATTTCTAATCTGTATTGACTATTTTGTATGGGAGCCCCCTTAAGGAATAGAGATAGCGGGTAGGTATGTTAGAAATAAATAATTTAGATGAAAAATAAAGGGGGGTTGGTCATACATTTGACCCATCTAGAAGCATCCTAGGCACTGCAGCAGCCAAATTTAAGAATTTCAACCATACATATATGGCGGCTTAATAAAATTCTTAAATTTGGCCACTGCAGCGCCTAGGATGCTTCTAGATGGGTCAAATGTATGACCAACCCCACTTTTTTTATCTCAATCATTTATTTCTAACATACCCACCAGCTATCTCCATTCTTTAAGGGGGCTCCCATACAAAATGTTCAATGCAGGCTAGAAATATATTGAATAAAAGTCCCATAAAGGCCCAGGGGTCGTCCGTAGTAAAATTAAATGTATAACCGACCTCAATTAGTTTTTTGTCCTTAACATTTTTTTGAGACATACTTGCCCTTTATCACCACTTTTTAGGGGGGCTTCCATACAAATATTGCGTTTTATGAAATTTTTAAATTAATTAAAATTTTTCGACTTTTGTGAATAAAATCAAATGTTGGTAACAGATTTTAATCATTTATGGCGTGTTTTGTTTGCAGCTTCGTTTTTTATTTGTCTGCAAAAAATTAGATCCTAGCTGCATTTTTTAAAAATTTCGAAATTTTGATAAACAAATTAATTTTTTTTTTCAAAAATTATGTTTCAAAAACGACTACTCATATTAGAAAAAAGTTTTACTTTTCTTAAAGGAAATTTAATTGCGGTATTTCGGTTTTTTTTTTAGTCATTTCAATAAACTAAACCATTTTTGAGTTACGCGAACATATGTTGTGCAACCTCCTCCATTTTCGAAATAACGGTATATCTCGAAAACCAGAGCCAATCTAAAAAAACTGCGGGCACCACTAGACTCAGCGTATCCGAATTATATCAAAACGCCATGTGCCCGGTTTGTCTATTTTTTCAACTAGCATAGTGTTATTATTTTTAAGCAAGACACAACCAAAAGAAAGTAGATAAGGTTGGTCTTGTAATTAGTTAAAAAAAGACAAAAACAAAATGTAAAATAAACAGGACAAGTTTTTGTATGCCCAACCAATTTTAAATTATTTATAAAAGGAATAAAGTTCCAAATAAAAAAAAAAACAACTTACAATTTTCTTCGGTTTGAAATTAGTCACAGTCTTATGCAGAAAACCGTCAAGCTTTTCAATGGGTTGAATTTTGAAATCAAAGGTTTTCTTGGGAGTCAAAAAATTTTATTAATAAGATTTAGTTTCAATGTGCTAAATTCGCAATTCTTACTATAGACAAACTGAAATTTATTGTTGGTGGGCCAGATCATCAGGAAACTTCATCCAAAGATTTTAGAAAAGCTAAAGATATTATTGAAATAAAACTATTAAGCGAATAGGAATAAGAAACACTCAAAAGTCTTACCAGTAATAATATCAAAGCTTAAACAAAACACCAACAACAAACAGTGAGTTTATCTTTTCTTACAATCCCGACTACAATTGGTTGATTTTTTGTCAAATCTGATTGTAGTTGTAAGGGGAAAACAAAAAGAAAAAACAAAAACTAATTATTTTATTTTATTGTTGCCAGTTCAGTTTTTTGCACTGCCACTTGCATATTTAGTTTAAATGAGCTTTTTTTGTTTTGAAATTTAGGATGTTTTTTCAGTTTTCCGATGATTTAAAAAAACGCCATTTCGCAAAACACATTTTGCGAAAAATTTACTCATACCCAAGTTATCGTTCAAAATTGAAACCACTAAGACATTTCCAATTGGCCAACACCATATCGAGATGCCTATGTCCTCCACAATCTCTCGCACTTCCAATCTTTGTGTGGCCAACACCATATTGTTCGGAATATTTTGGGCTTGTTCGGCCATAACGAAATTCAGTATACCACTTTTTTACTATTGAAATTGATGGTGCAGAGTTCCCAAAGTATTTGTCAAGATTAACCTTGGCTTCAGTGATAGTTTATTTTCCACAAACGGGCTCACAAAATCCATTTTGTTCCATTAACTCCTTAAATCAATGATTGTTAAACCCGAGATGCCTATGTCCTCCACAATCTCTCGCACTTCCAATCTTTGTGTGGCCAACACCATATCGTTCGGAATATTTTGGGCTTGTACGGCCATAACAAAATTCAGTATACCACTTTTTTACTATTGAAATTGATGGTGCAGAGTTCCCAAAGTATTTGTCAAGATTAACCTTGGCTTCAGTGATGGTTTATTTTCCACAAACGGACTCACAAAATCCATTTTGTTCCATTAACTCCTTAAATCAATGATTGTTAAACACAAACTAAATGACGCAGCTTAATAAAATTTTAATAGAAGTCAACTGACGGATGTCTGTTGACAGGAGCAGTGTTGCACTTTTCGTTAGAAACCAGGAAATTCAAAAAGTCACAGACTCGCTTGTTCTGCGTGAGCTATAACAAGGAAAAGAGTTCTAGTTTAATTTTTTTTTTAAGTTTCTACAAAATCTGTACGTTATTCTATCTGTATTAGGTTCTGCCGCTCATTACAATTTAATTTAAATTTTTTCATTATTTTTAATCTTTTCAAAAATAGACAAAACATTGCATGCATTTGCATGTCAAAATTATAATCTAATTATAATTATACGGTATTGAAATTTTAAATGTAGATTATCTAATTAATGACGCAATACAATCAATACAGTATCTTTTACTGGCTAATTAGCAGTCATGTTTTAAATTATTTGAAGTTCACATGAACTCAAAAAGAAGATTGTATTTAAACAATTATTTATTAGTTCTAATAAATTGCGTGTAATCATTTAACAATTTACGCTCATATTTATTTTTTAAATATGTATAAGCATTTTTAACTAAAAGGTATGAAAATAGAAGACAAGTAAGTTATTGTTAACTAACAAAAAAAAAAAAAATAAAAAAAATCTAAGCTTAATTAAGTTAACATCAAAACTGCAACGAGTGCGTTGATTACAAATTTTGATTACACAACTAGGCGAAATCGTAAACCATTAAAGGAAGAAAACGTATGTAGGAAATTTTACCATATTCATTACAAATTTACAATAACAAAGGAACGGACATCTTTAATTCGACAAAAAAATAAAAAAACTGGACTAAATTGCCTTTCATACTGAGGAGTTTTCTATTTTTAATTAAATAAAACATTTCATTATATTTTACGAAATTTTGTAATTATACCACACAGGTGGAAAGAAGAATTCGAAAGCTAAAGGATGAGATAATTCTACAAATTACCGACACTAAACCTCAATTATGTCTCAGGTTTATTGAAAATATGGACCATCGGATAGATGTATTTCACCGTAGCAGTGGCGAGCATTTGGCCGATATATTGTTTCACTAACAAATGTCATGTATCCTTCCATACACAGAGAAAACAGATTCGTGATCACAACCGAATTTGGCGCCAATCGAATTTCGTCGGTTGCATGTACTATCACACAATTCGGTTTCAATTACTGAAAATTTCATTGCTTAGTATAATAGTTTTGATAACAACATTTGAATTTGAGTACACTATCAGTCATAACAACAGATATTGTTAGTTGTAAGTATGATTATTAGAAACAAAATTGTGCTTATAACCGAATATATGATAGCTGCAACTGAATTAACACATAATTGGTGTTCATAACAAGAGATTTGATTGTCGTTATCAATATATTTTTTTTAACCGGCCAAATGTAGCCCATAAGGCGCAAGGACTAGTCCAAAGGTAATCCCACTGAATGGAAAAAATGGCTTATTTAACAATACGATGTCCTAGGGCATGACCATATAACCCAGCTTGCATTACAAAGGAGAAGTCTTAAAACCACTGCATTGTATACACAAGAGGATTAGCTTTGAAATCGTTTCAAAACGAAAACATGCCGTTAAAAAACAAAGACATGTCGTTTCACTGCAAACTCTTCTTAATAATGACATGATCCATACTTGCATTACATAGGACCAGCCCAGGATCAAAATGGATCAAATAGTCCAATATAATTTGCAGGGTATAAAAAAAATAATATGTACATACATACATACATACATATGTACGTGCATATGTTCATACCTATAAGAATACGTAAATTACTTACCCCTATTTATTAAGTTTTTGCACATTTTCCATTTTTGACCGCAAAGATATTTTTTAAATATAAAATTAAAAACTATTTTAATCTATCAAATATTTTGACAGACAATTAAGTAAGCAATTGGGCTCCTAACTATTTTTTGGTTGTGAATTCCGAATAATTATATTTTCATTTGTTGTACTCGAATTGAAACTATTCCAACAATCAATAATTAGCTGCAATAAATGAATAAACATTTATATTACAAAATTTATTGACGAAAGCAAATTATTGATTGCAATGACCAATATTCAGTATTGCCCTGTATTAAATTCGGTTGTGATTCTAACCATTTGTACTAATTTTTAGAACTAAATTAAATTAGTTATCATAACTAATAAAAGAATTGAAGGAATCATATTTCAGTTAGAACAATGTTTTAATAATCAAGAGAATTAAAAATCAGTTAGAACTATACATTTTTTATAGTTGCAACCAATTTGTTTTCTGTGTGTAGCAATAAAAAATATTTGGATAGTCTAGACTTTTTTTATACCCTTCACCACAATAAGTTGTGAAGAGGGTATACTAAGTTTGTCATTCCGTGACCCCATAAAGTATATATGTTCTGGCTCCTTGAGTAATTCTAAGTCGATTTAGCCATGTCCGTCTGTCCGTCAGTTGAAAACACGCTCACTTTCAAAAAACTCAAAAGAAATAAGCAAACTGGGTGTCAAATTGCTTGTAGTTATCCTAAGCAGTTTGGGATTGAAATCTAGCAAAATCGGTTTAGTGGGATCAGAGCTGTGAATCAAAATGTGGAACTACCAAATTGATAATTTTGTTACAAAAACTGAACTGGTGGAACAATGCACGGAATGATATGAGATTTTGCAAATGTTCGTTTTATTCGACTGCAAATCACAATGTAATGAAGATCGGGCCATAATTTACCCTAGGCCCCATATAAACCCTACTCCCGGAAAACAGCTTAGTACGCCTTAAACCGTTATTAATAATGCTATCATAACAAAAGTTGGCACGTAACAGTTTCTTAGAACTAGCACTGACACTGTTAAATTTCATGAAGATCGGTCTATAATTTACCCTAGGCCCCATATAAACCCTACTCCCGGAAAAGAGTTTAGTACGCCTTAAACCGTAATAAATAATGCTATCATAATAAAATTTAGTACTTCACAATTTTATAAGACTAGAAATAGCACCAACAAATTTCGTGATGATCGGTACATAATTTACTATAGGCCCCTTATAAAGCCCACTCTGGTAAATTAATTAAATACGACTAAAATCGTAGCAGATATATTTATTGTGGTAAATTTCTTCCAACTTAGTTTCATATGGCAAGAAAAAATGTCATGCTATGATATATGGTCCATAATTCTCCTTAGATCCCATATTTTGCAGCCTTCTGAATTCACTGTAAACGCTTAAGCGTATTTCACCACTGTATTGAAATTTATGTTTTTAATACCAGAAATCATTGTGCAAAATTTTGGGATGATTGGGTCATAACTTACCATGGCTCCAATATAAATTCCCCTCCTAAAAATCATTTATCATCATTTTAATGCAGATGTCTGTTATTATAAAGATAAATTAATTATAAATAGACATCAGGCGCGGATTCAGGGGGGGGGGAAAAAGGAAATTTCCCCCCCCTAAATTATAAAAATATGTTTTGCTTATTTCGATAATACACGAATTTCCAATAATATTACATATTTTTTTTAAATGTACAAAATTTTTGGAAATCCCAGCATTTTTTTTTTTAATCTGTATTGAAATTTAATTTTTTTATTATTTTATTTTTAGTTATTTATTATATATTTCCAATGAAACTTCTAGTTTACTGTATTCAATCTGCATGTATAAAAAGTTACACTTACACTTTTTAGATGAACAAACAACAATTTCCTTAGACATTGGAAATTATATAGGCAAAAAAATAGATGATGCTATTAAAAAAAGGTTATTAACAGAACATTGGGCTCCTTCTAAAGACTACAGTTTCCCGTTTTCTATAAGAAAAGTTTCAGGAAAAGATATAAAACATTATGTTGGTTTTAAACATTTGGAGATGTATAATGAGTGGCTCGTTTTATCGGATGCCAAAAAGGGTCTTTTTTGTAAATATTGTACATTATTTGTAACGCGAAACGAAGAAGGACATCATAGAAATATAAGCTTAAAAGCATTGGTAACATCACCTCTTACTAATTTTAAAAACCTAGTCGGGATTCAGAGTGATTTAGAGAATCACTCCAAATGCCTTTACCATAAAAATAGTGTTTCTTCTGGAAAACTGTTTTTAAAGACACACGAAGACTTTCGTCTCGAGGTAGTTAATCAAGTTTATACATCTGCCCTTCAACAAAAAATTGAAAACCGAGAACGTTTACTCTCAATTATAAAAACCATAATTTTTCTTGGAAGGCATAACATACCTCTCCGTGGACATCGAGATGATGGTCCTTTGTTATCTTCCGAAAATAGAAACTCTGAAGGTATTTTCCGAGCGCTTTTGCGATTTCGTATAGAGGCCGGAGATAAAATTTTAGATAACCACCTGAAAATATCTCCTTTAAATGCAACGTATATATCAAAAACTACACAAAATAACATAATTAAATGTTGTAATAGTTTGATATTAGAAACAATCCTCGGAAATATAGATGAATCAAAATTCTATTCGATAATTTTCGACGAAAGCACGGATTTGTCGGGGAAAAGTCAGATTTCCTTATCTTTAAGATATTTCAACATTCAACAAAAAGTTGTTAGGGAAGAATTTATTGGCTTTGTTGACGCATTTCAAGAGGCCTCCAAGGATGTTGATAATGACGCTGAAGTGTCAATTGATGCGAAAGCACTATCATCAATAGTCCTTAAAGCTTTGACAAATTTTGGTCTTGACCTAAAAAATTGTGTAGGAGTTGGAACAGATGGGTGTCCTCTGATGTCAGCAGAAAATGGAGCTGTTAGAAAAATTCTGGAAACCGCGACAAATGCAAAACAAACGCCTTGCTATTCCCATAAATTAAACAACTCAATTTCTAAAAGCAACAAAGTGCCATTAATACAAAAAGTTGTGTCATTTGTTAAAGAAACGACAAAATTTTTTAAATATAATCATCCCAAACGAAACGCATTTTTAGCAAAGTATTTGGGAGCCAAACTCTCTACATTATGCGAGACAAGATGGGTGGACCGACACAACTCAATTTTACACTTTGCAACAAGTGTACGTCATATAATAGAAGCTTTGGAAAAAATATCTGAGTGGAAAGATAGAGATACTTCATCAAAAGCCTTCTTATTAAGGAACTCACTTAGTACTTTTGAATTTATTTGCGGAATATACATTTTAAGTGAGATACTTGTTGTAACACAGCCGCTTAGTATCATTCTACAAAAGCAGGATATAGTTCTTCAAAAAGGATCAAGCCTTATCAAAACTTTAATTATGTGCCTTGAAGAGAAAAGAAATAAAGCCGAAGAACAATTTAAAGCAGTTTTTGAAAAAGTTAAAGTTATTTGCGTTAAAATCGAAGTTCCAATTGAAAAGCCAAGATTTGAACAAAAAATCGCATCCAAATTGTTGAAGATTAATACCGAGTTGTAGGTTACATTCCTTTAATTGAATTTATTTTAGAAGATCTCAAAACACGTTTCCCAATAGATATCCTAAATGTTTTAAACATACCTAAACTTTTACCTCAAAGTGTAATCAAGTCATATACAGATACAAAACTTTTAATACCACAACTAGCTGATGAGCTGATTAAGTTTGATAATATAGATAAACAACTACTAACATCTAAACTTGAGGCTGAACTATTACATTGGCAACAAACATGGAAAATATCTGAAAATCTATCAGATAACGTTGTAGATGCTTTAATAAACTGTGATGAAGATATCTACCCAAATCTAAGAAAAATTTTTCAAATTTTCGTTTCAATGCCCGTCAGTAATGCTACGAGCGAGAGGTCATTTTCTACCCTTCGTCGGATAAAAACATGGCTTAGATCAACAATGACAGAAGATAGACTGAATGGTTTAGCCATGATGCACATTCATCATGAAATTGAAATTGATCCTAATCTTGTACTATCTAAATTTGCCTCACAAGGAAAGCATCAATTGCTTATTTAAAAAGATTAATTTATTTTAATTTATATTGAATTGATCTTATATTTTATTTTACCTTATTGTTGAGTTTTTTTTTTAATATAATATATACATACATATCGTTTTTAATAAACTTTTAAAAACAAATTTTTTACTTTTTTTGTATCATAAAAAATTTCCCCCCCCTAAGGCTCAGGCTAGATCCGCGCCTGATAGACATCATATATATATTACTCCTAAGACATTCGAACTGTCGGTGGAGGGTATCAAAGATTCGGCACAGCCGAATTTAGCACTCTAATTTGTTTTTATTTACAATTAACATCGTGCGTTTTAGTTGGACTACCCTATTTACTATGGTGATAGACACAGCAGATTATAGCAATTTAACTTATATCAATTCTCTTCTTCTGTTTTAACAAAACATTTGTTGATTTGGCTTTTTTTATATGTATATTCAAAAAATTTTTTGCAAATCAAGCAAGTTTGCTTAAATTTAGCTACAAATATTTTATTGATTCAAAGAAAATTTATCGTAGTAAAGATAAAGTTGATACAACCTATAAAATTGGTTTGAGGGCAATAAAAATCATCATTAGTTATTATGTTCTGTGTAATTTTTATGATAATCATAAAATCTAATTATATTTGTGTCAGCATTTAAAATAAATTTTTTCCTTGAAATACAATGCCTAAAAGTATGCTGTATAAATTTAAGCGCATAATGCCTAAGCATATGTAAATTATAACTATCTGTATTAAAACAATATAAAACTAAAAATATGAGTTTAAAACAATTATAGAAATGATAATTAATTTTTTTTCTCTTTTAAATTTATTGATATTAAGCAAATAACAAAACACTAAAAACAATACTACTGCTAAATAATTAATGGTCAAGTCAATTCATTAATTATTCACTTGTTGTATTATTTAGAATATTTTTTTTATGTATGCAAATTCAATAAATTTAAAATAAAACAATTTTTTCTTTAACTGAAATTCTTTATTGCAAAATGAGCAAATTAATTAAAGTTTCTTAAAAAATTGTTGTTTGTGTTTTTATTAAAAAACTTTTTCTTAAGCAATTCTGTGAAATTGATTTTTAATCATCTTTGTTTTTTAAATGAGTTGAAACTTTTCCTGAGTTCATTTTAATGAACTTGTAAACTTTTTTTTTAACATGTATTTACAGAATTTTCATAACAATTTAGTGTTCATTAAAATTATATTATTTTTAATGGCAATTTGCTATGAAATACTTTTTTTTTAAGTAATATAACAATTATTTGAAATTTTAATAATGACTATATAATTTGTAATTATTTCTTTACAGGTAAACAAATACTTTCGAAATTTCGTATAAAACTTGTAAGTACACTTTTATATACAAACATATACAATAAATTGTATTAATATATAAATATGTTTTCGCTGCATTTTTTTCTTTAAAATATGTGGCTTAATGCGAATAGAATTTTCAATTGCCGTGTGATCGCAACAAATGACAGTTCGACTACAATGTCTCGAGTATAATACGGCGCACAGTGGCTGAAAATAGTTTTTCATCGGCCAAAAATCTGTAACTTTTGAACCGATAGAGATAATTTAAAATTTTTTTTCTTTCTGGAGAGAAGACTTGTCAAATTTTTAGTTTTAGTTCTATTAAAATCGGCTTAGCAGTTTTTGAGATATTTAAGGTCAAAGTTAAACTTTTAATGTTTTTCAGCATTTAGTTGAAAATGCTTTGATTGAGATTGAGAATTATACATAGTTTATTTTTATTTAGAGTGCACTATTTTAGGATAATTTAATTTTACATAACTGCCAAATTTCCGTATGATATCTTTATTCATGTCAGATTTATAACGAGTTTTCCAATAACGACTTGACAACTTTTTGTTTTAAATGTTTTAAATTTGTCTTATCGTCTACTTAATATGCAAACCTGCTAACTCCCATTAAGCACAATTTATAGAAGAGACAATATACTTCATATTTGCAGCTTGAAGGAAAACTGAAAATATAATTCTTGTGTAAATAATGATAAAAATAAAGATTACGCCTTGCGCATGTTTTACCATTTGATGACGTAGTGGTTCCCTTGTAAAGATTACCAAGTCTCTTTTATATGTGAAAATCGTAATTACTAACAAAAAATGTATGTGTTACATGTAAGTTGGAAACCCTGCAACTAATACACTCAGAGAGTTCAAAAAAAAAAATAAAAAAAAAAAAAAAAAATATTATATCAATTGTCAAAAAATTAAGAATTTTACTTAATATTTTATATTAAAAAATTTGTTACAATCAATAAAATTTTTAAAAGTGTTCAAACGTGTGTTAAAACAATAAAAAATAAATAAAAATAGAAGAGAGCAGAAAAGAGAACAAACATAAAGTGTGTAGTGGGCAAATGCCAACAAATTAACCGCAAAAACACAAAGAGGGAAATTGTGCGAAAAACTAACGTGTTGCGTGCTTTTAATTAAATGTCCATATTTCTAACCTTAGCTAACATAGAGATAATATATATTTATGTAAGTCCAAAATAAAATTATAAGAAAAAAAGTAACTTCTAATAAAAAATGTTCAGTTTTCAAATAATTTAAATAGAAAAATAATAAAGTGACCCACTGTCATGTTTACACATAAACTTTACAGTTTGAAAGCTAAAAATTATTAGCCAATGAGAACGAAGGTTGTGTGACGTCACAGTTCCTACATGCGCAATAAAAAATTTTTATATCTGCCTGATGTCGTAATCTTTATTAATATCATTCTTGGTTTTACACACTTCAAGACTAAAATTTAAGAAAAACTATATTTTGATCGATCTTTACCTTAAAAGTGGATTTACCAGGCTTGCATTTTAAGGACACCAAAGATTACTAAAAATGTGAGCAGAGTTAAGTAATGTTTCATTATTTCTTGTTCTTATACGCATTCATATTTAGTGCAATGTTATTGAACCTTATATCTACTTAAACTTCTAAGGTTACTCATCATACACAGAAAAAATGTCTCTAAAAAAGTTAAAAATAATATTTTAGGTCAACAAACTTTTTATTTGATTTGATAAAAACATTTATAAAAATTGCACTTTACAAAAAAGCACTCAATAAAACATATTTAACAATGTAATAACTAAATATTTCTTCATATTCAATAAAAAAATCAAATTCAAGACAGTATTTTTACAACTCTTGTCCATTTCGATATCGTTGCAAATAAGACTTGAGTGTTTGTAATTCCCATTCGCGTAACAGTTTTATTTGTATTATATGTTTAGTTTTTCCAAAGTCTTTGGAAAAAGGTTTAATAATGATCTAGCCAAAGCAACAATCGAAATGCTCATAGGAACTAGCTTTTCCCTAACGATAAATTTTAGTGTATGTATCAAAGAATAAAAAGTGGAAATTAAGCACATCATAATAAATTACTAAATAAATACAGATTCGATAAACATTTCCTTTGATTTTTTCAACATTTCCAACAATTTATTTTACCAAATCACGTAAACCTTTTGTTAAATAAACTTATTTTGGTCAACAACTTTTTCTATCGACTCAATAAACTTGTTTTTTGACTAAAAATTCATTAGCTTTACCTACAAACATTTATATCAATACCGCAAAATTCGTTATCGCAAAAATTCAAAATTGGTTTTTAATCAAACATGCGATTTTCGTATTCAAATCAGTGTTCGAAAAAAAACAGTACATTATTTAGCGTTCGGCTCACACAGCCAAGAACGATATCTATTTTTTTAGTAATTGTATAGACAACCACAACCCTTAATACCGTTCGTAACCAATTTCAAGAAAGAGCCGAACATTATATAATGTTCTGTTCTTCGTTAATAGACAGAACAATTCTAGTGTTACTGTATACAAACATTTTATTTTAATGTTCTATAATGTTTCTTTTTTTACATTGATAAAGAAGTGAACAAACAAAAAATTTTAGCAACGACCACAGCATGAACAGCTTGGTTGTGTATATGTTTTGTTTCTGTAGAATTATTTTGCTGGCTTTTTTTTTTTTTTTTTTTTGTATGTGTATTTTGTAAAAAAAATTTGGTTTGTTTTTACCAGCCAAAAGGGTGTTAAGCAAAGCTGAAACGAACGAACACTTATGAGCTGAACCAAAGACAATGAACTTTTTGTTTTTTTTTTTTTTTTTTTAACCGAACGGAATTAAATGTTCGTGTCATTTTGCTGAGTTGGATAAGTACAGTATTATTTTTGTGTTCGAAAGAAGACAAACAAATAGGAGCGATATTAAGTGTTTATTTTCGAACACTGCACATTAGTCTGGCGAGCCACATTTTTTGGCCAAAACTAAAATATTTACTTATATACATGAATTCAATTAAGAGACACAATTAATAACAACAAGTTAGAGTGCTATATTCGGCTGTGCCGAATCTTTGATACCCTCCACCGACAGTTCGAATGTTTAAGGAGTAATATCTGTATGATGTCTTTTTATTATTATTATCTTAAACTGTGACAATTTGTTATTAATTATGGTTTTAGGAGACTAAACTGTTTTCCGGGAGTAGGGCATATATGGGGCCTAGGGTAAATTATGTACCGATCTTCACGAAATTTCACGGTATCATTTATAGTCCTATAAAATTGTGACGAGCCAAAATTTGTTATGATTGCATTATTTTTTACGGTTTTAGGCGTACTAAACTGTTTTCCGGGAGTAGTGTTTATATGGGGCTTAGGGTAAATTATGGACCGACCTTCGCGAAATTTTACAGTGTCATTTCTAGTCGAATAAAACGGACTTGTGCAAAATCTTATGTCATTCCGTGCATTTTTGCATCATTTATGTTAGTTTTTGTAACAAAATTATCAAGTTTTTGAAGGTGGTGGTTCCACATTTTGATTCATAGCTCTGGTCCTACTGAACCGATTTTGCTGAAATTCAATCCCAAACTGCTTAGGATAACTACAAGCAATTTGACACCTAGTTTGTTTATTTCTTTTAAGTTTTTCGAAAGTGAGCGTGTTTTCAACAGACGGACAGACGGACAGACGGACAGACGGACAGAAGGACAGACGGACAGACGGACAGACAGACGGACATGGCTAAATCGACTTAGAATTTCTCAAGCAGCCAGAATATATATACTTTATGGGGTCTGAGATGAATAATAAAAAAGTTTCACACGGAATGACAAACTTAGTATACCCTCTTCACAACTAATTGTGGTGGAGGGTATAAAAAAGCATAAATTTTATTAAGTTTTTAATAAATTAGATCAATTTTTTAGCACATCTGGAGCCAAAGAAACATTTTATTTTCTTAATTTTTTTAATTTTTTTAACTTTAATTAAATAATGACCCCTATTCTGCGTTTCGATTCGGATCGAAATTTTCTCCGTTCTTGGCAACTTTGGTGTTTTGTGCCAATGTTCTGTAACTCCCGCGTTGAAAAACTTTTCGAATTGTGAGAAACTGAAACAAAAATACCATAAGTTGAAACAAACATGTTTTTCTCACTAAACTGTTACTGTATCATTTTTGGTGTGTAATAGCTGTAACGTAAGGAAATTACTCGCCAAAAATGTGTCAGTAACAGTTTAGTGAGAAAAACATGTTTGTTTCAACTTATGGTATTTTTGTTTCAGTTCTCACATTTCAATCGAAAAGTTTTTCAACGCGGGAGTTACAGAACATTGGCACAAAACACCAAAGATGCCAAAAACTGAGAAAATTTCGATCCGAATCGAAACGCAGAATAGGGGTCAATAATATTATTTGTACTTTTTTGCTGATTATAATGATTTTTTTTAAATTAAATCTTCTAGTTATTTAATTTAAAAATTATTATTCAAGTATAATTCAAGTAAAAATCAAGCAGGGACTGGAAATTGGGAATTTATTTATTTTTGATTTGTACTTGATTTTCAATAAACGTTCATGTGGTTTATAAGGTAAGAGGTATTCTGATAACACATATGTAAATTACTCAATTAATTCGTTTTCCAAAATTAAGTTATCTTCTTAATTTTGTTCTTCAGGTTCATCGTCTGAATTTTCTTCACTATCTATATTTTTTTCATGAGCTGAAATATCAGGAAGATCCTCGCAGCTTAATAAAGCAATAACTTTTGGTGGAAATGTTAAGCGCTTTCGTTGATAAATGCGCGTTTTTTGAATACAAAGTTATTTTGAAGACAGGTTTCATTTTTTGTATAATTGGTCAATTGATCTTGAAAATTTCAGCTATTTCACATTCGATTTTTTTTAATAAGATATTTCTTTTATGCATTTGAAATAATTGTTTCTTCGATTGTTTCCAAAATATAACTAAAAACACGTTCGGTTTTTTCTTGTTTTTTACTTCCACTCTGCCAAACTCTGAGTAAATCACAATTTTTAAAGCAAAAGTTTCCTTGATAAAATTGATATCTTTAAAATAAGCAAAAACTAGCAGAAATCTACTGATGATTTGTAAGCACTAAGTATCACTGTTACTTTGTGTATTTTTAGTTCGTTGAAATCACTTGAAATTTAGAAGTTTTATAATATATTTTTTTTTATTAAAAGCTAAAATCACTGATTTTGAGGTTATGAAAGTTTTTTATGTTATTTTTTATTTCCATAATTTTTATTTTATATTTCACTATTAAAAATTTGAATACTTAAGCTCTTATGATACTTGCTATTTTTTGTATTGGATTTTTTTAGGATTGACTGAATGAAACAACAAATGCGAGAGAGAACAAGAAATACAATATGTAAACAAACCCTTTTTTCTGATTGACATTTCTCATGTTTATTTTTTCTTTGACTAAAACAGAAAAAAAAATAGTAAAAGCTTGGGCAGATGAAAATATTTTGTTTTTGATAAATGAAATGAAGCAGGTGCCCCTTCATATGGGATTCTAAATCATAAATTTTCAATTAAAGAATATACCCCTATGTAATTCGTAATATTTTTCATTATTTGTATTAAATTTTGTTGTATTAAAAAAAATTGTTTGTGAAACCAAAATAAAATGTAAACAAAACAAACAATATTGCCCACTTTTTGTTCCCACAAAAACCGGTCAAAAAAAGCTAAAAATCGCAAAAAAAAGTTAAAAACCGCTACTTTCGATCAAAAACTAAAAAAAATGGCAACAGTGCTAACATTTAATCTGGAAATGTCAATTTTAAGTTAAAAATTTTTATATTTTTTTTGACAGTCTAAGATTATTTATCGATAACACACTTATATTTGTTTGAAATTTCAAGATTTTTTATGATATAATCATACTCTTTACACTTAGCCAGTTTTCCTATGCAAATATATTTGGACTATTCTCCAATATAGAAAAAATACAAAAAATAGCAAGTATCATAACACCTTTACCATCGTCATTAATATCCATAACTAATATTTTTTAAAAGTTTTCTTATTTTCGTGTAACCTGTGACTTAAATAAAACAAAAAACTACACCACGAGTTTCAAATTATTACTGCACTTAAAGCATTGAATTTCCTTACTTCATAGAAGAACGGTTAATTGAAGTTTGCAAAAACAAATTATTTTATTTGTTTATCTTTTATTTATTCCAACAACAAATATAGGAAAAAAAAAAGTTTTGAGTTTTGGCCACCAGTTTTGGAGACCATTGTGCACTGATTCAAATATGAACATTATATTTTTCTGTGTACTCATATTGAAGACTTTTTAGGCGAAGGTTCTTCACAAAACTTTAAGCAGTTCTTAAAATAACACAATTGCTACCAATTTTTTTGATTTAGTCATAACAACTTCATCCTTTAGAAATATTCTGTACCAGCAGCAATAGCAGAAGATTGTCTTGTAGTTATCTAATTACACAGGTCTGCGATGAAAATCGTTTTAAATAATTTCATATGAAACAGGTATCAATGTTAAAACAGGCATGTGTGTGTTGGTCACGTCACATTTACGACAAACTGGTTCGTTTGTGTTTTTTGATTTAAACTTCCCTTTAAGACTCCATCCAGGGAGAAATGCTGGTTCGATTGAAATTAATGATATCTTGTTTAGAAGGCATGTTGGCTTTGATCAAAGATTTAATGAAAATGTTTTGGTTTTTCACCAATTTTGTCATATCGAAAGATGATTTGTTTTACCACAAAATTGAAGCGATAATTGACCTTAATCGGATAAAAACTAAAAATCATATTCAACGCATAATTTAGTAGCAGTTCAAAACAAAATAAAATCCATTTAAATCGAACCCAAATGTACCGCTATCTCGGAAATGTGACGTGATACTAATCATATCATATCGTCTTCCGTTACTGTTAGTAAGTTATGCTAGGAACACAACTGGGTCAAACGTCAAAAGAATGTATGACGTAACGCCGTAAATTTCTAAGAACACGCTCCATTTAACCACAAGTCCATCTAAGGCGTATTTTATTTTACTTTTAAAATAATAATAAATAAACTCAAATTTATTGAAAATAAAACTCACTTAATATCAATTGGTTTTCTTGTTTACATTTTCTTAGTATTTCATTTTCTTTTTATAAACTAGTTTAAAAAAATCATAGTCCCAAAAAATACTAACAACTTAAAAGATTAAGCTAAATGTATATTATAAAAGAACCAATAATTGTCCTGCTTTTATTATCAAAAATTTACGGTAATTCAGAAAAAAAATTTTATTGATTTATGCATTTCATCCTGCTGTTTTAAATCACAGATTTATTTAAAAAAAAATTTTCCTAACTTAAATATCTGTATTTCGTTTGTATTTGTAAACCACTTGAAATATTAACCTTAACTTCTATTTCGTACACTAAAAAAAAAAAAAAAAAAAAAAAAAAATCAATCCATCCGTACTCAAATCAATCCGAAGCGGTATAAATAGTACGTTGAGTACGGATTTTCTTGAATCAAGTACAGAAAGATTGACTTAAGTACGGATTTTCGATCGCAAAATACTTAAATTATCCCTATTCAGTTCCGATTTCGTACTTAAAATAATCCGAAAATGAGATTGATTTAAGTAAAACTGTAGTGTACCTCACAAGTGTCTACTGCGCGCACATTGCCCACTCTGAAATTCATACATACAATGCAAATCATAGTTGGGTATGCAATAGATCAAATAACTGCATTTATCAATTAACTCACATTCACTAAAATGTAGAACAAGTGGGATAGGAATGCATGGAAGGGAATACAAGTTACTCAATCAGAATGCAAACAAACCAAATTGAGTGTTTTGATGTAAATGAGTACATTTACAAATACCAACATTCTGATTGGCTAGAACAATTACAGACAGAGTAAATCTTGATATATCCATGGTACCGATAAAGACAAATAGAACTTTGTCAATAAGTAAAATAAGTTAGAAAGGTTAAGAATTAATTTCAAACTTAGTATATAAGAACAAGTAAAACCTAATAAAGTAAGATTTGAAATTACTAAGCTAAATCGGCAATAACTTGCCTAAGTTTTTATTTTCCCAGTTAAAATAATTCGGCAGTTCTTTTGAACGCCTTAATTACCAGCTGAAACCCTGACAGCTATTTAAAATAACCAAGGGCTCTAGGGACCAAAATATTAGTACACACAATACATTACAAAACTAAGAATGAATCAATCGCAAAATGTGCTTGATCAAAATAATTTAAAGTTGATTTTTCCCGAATTCGTACTTGAAATAAACCAAAAGTGAAACTAGAAGGAGAATTTTATTATGATTGATTTACTAACCCCTTTTACACCGTACAATATTCAATTATAAAACACCAGCATCGTTCCCGATATGGTTTTCATTTAAAAAACTTAAAATATATATATAACTGAAAATATTAATTAAATAAGAAGCAAGAGTTCTCGATTTTGCATCTTAAATGTGAAAATAATGTGTTTTCGTCTTGTTCTGTTGTTTTTGTTGTTTCTACACGCAACAAGCAAATCGTTTTTTAACAACTTGTGTGGTGTTGTTGTAGTGCCTGCAACAACCCAGCGGGAAAATGTAATCAATAGTAATCGAGAAAGTAATACATATCTTGTATAATATTTGATTCCAGAATTCATTATTCTTAACACAGACCATGTCCTAGGATTGTAATAAATTATTTTAATGTATCCTGCGAATGAATTAAATAACTCATTCTTGATAATAAAAATTAGTAGACGACATAAAAACAGCAAGAAATAACGGATTTTTATTAAGAAAATATGTAATAGAAAAACACGAATAATACTCACGAACGGCAACAATTCATTCCATGTTCTGCAAATGTGGGAATTTTAGTCTCAGAGTGGCACTACCAACGAAAACTTTAATTTTTTTTTTTACTTGGCTTAAGAATTTTATACTTATTTTAAGATATTCTTATCTTAACTTATCCCGAGTGTTTTTCTTTCTGTGTAATGTTCCATTGTTGTAAAATGTTGAAAGAAAATTTCAATATTAATATTTGAATACAAAATTCTTTTCCTTAAAAAAAGCAAACATTTTACTAACATTTTTTTTTGCTTTTTAATAGCGTTATTACTTTAGAGACAATTTGATTCATTTTGTGTCATTTTTCTTTTACCTTTTTACAAGATTATAAGATTTTCTGCACAATTTGTTTGGATGTAAAACCAAAATAATATTGCTGCCATGGCAACAAAACAAAAAAATTAAAGAACATATTTTGTGGTATTTACACTGAAACAAATGTCTTCACTCAAAATATTATTAAAGTAACGAACTGTAGTTTGTTTAAGAAATATTTCGCTTAGTAATCTTTAAATAAATAAACATTTTAAATTCCAAGAGAATATATTTTTCTAACATTTATTTAAAAAACTAAGTGCACATCAATACGGATTTTCATTTGCATTTAATATTGTCCGTTGATTAAATTAAAGTCTTCTCTATGTAAATTATATGAAAGTTTAATTTTAAATAACGAAAAGTTCATTAAATTTTTATTGCCAAAAATTCAATCGCGAATTCCTTAAAAACAAATGAATATTCAGTTATTTTATATAATTTAACTACCAAAAAAAAAATTTTTAGTCATCTATAAAAAACGATTTGATTATTTTGTTTAAAAAATTCCCATTTTCTATTTGTTAAAATTATTTATCGGTTATGCTGCTGGTGTCTTATAATTGAAAGTTGTTAAGTAAACAAGGGGGCAGTACAACAAAAGTTAAACAAGCATGTGTAACGGTAAGTAAATAATAATATTCTCTCTCCCTCCCCCATTAGAAAAACCAGCAGGCAGATGTGGATTACACGAGTAAAACCTGCATTATATAAAATTACTGAGTTAACATAAAATAACTGAATATATCCTTGTTTTTGCGGAATATGTAGTTAATTTTTTGATAGTTAAATTATGTAAAATTACAAAATATTCCTTTGTTTTTACGGAATATGAGGCTGAATTTTTGACAGTAAAAATTAAATGAACTTTTCATTAAAAATAAGTGGAACGGTTTTTCGGATCGTTCTGCTCTAATCGATTGAAATGGTCGGGCGGCATAAGATCTGGACTTACTAGGCGGGTGAGGGATAACTTTAACTTCAACTAGTTCTTTTGCTAATATTGCAACATGTTGACGTGGCAGACGTTTCCGGTCTATATATTCCGGCCGTTTTTGGCCAATGCCTGCTTGACAGGAATAAATCATGATTCATAAATCCTATGAAATTGTTTCATTAAATGTTTTTGAATCCTCTGAAAAACTTCATTACAGGAATGAAATTTTTCACATTTAACAAAGCAATGTCATTAACACTACGAATTTGAGTTTCGTTATTTCGTTAAAACTTTCATTCGATTAATGACAACTTAATATCTCTTTTAAAAGAAACGTCCAACTAATTGTTACACATTGTTTCAAAAGATTTTTTAAAATGAAGTGAAGTATTAATTAATTTATTATAATATCTTAAAAATAATGAAAAAAAGGAAACTTTTAATAATTCTTATATTCAATGAAAAATATCACTAAATGAATTAAAACAAAATAAAGTTCTCTAAATACAAAATACCAATAACTAGAAAATATTTTCTTCTTCGAACTATTTCAAAAATTTATTATTAATTCAAAAATGTATATTATCTTATATTTATATTGAAATCAGTAATAAAAAATTGAAATTTGTTTTTGTTTTCAATGTAAATATGTGAAAGAAATTTTCGTTTCGATATTGTGGGCCAGGCTGTAAATTAATATGGCAAAAAATATAAAAAACTTTTAAAAAAGAAAAGAATGTCGATGAAGGTCATAGCGGACTGGAAAATATATTATAAACAATTTATTTAAAGGTTAGGCTATGTAAGTAAAACAAAGCATGATGTAACAGACTGCTGTAAAATACTGCAGTCAAAGTAGAAAAACTGCCATTTCTTCAACTTGTTCATTTGGCATTAGTAGGGATGAGATTTTCATGCACTAAAATATCGAAAATATATTAAAAATATGCACTAAAAACTTAAAAAATTTCCATAAAAAATCGTTTTTTAATTAAGAAACATATAAAAAATTCTAAAAATAGACAATCTTTAACCTTTAAAAGACTTAAAAAAATAATTTCAATTATTTTTTTGTTTAAATAAATAAGTATTGTTTTATGTCCTATTCTTAATGAATGCCAATGCATATTAAAAAAGTTCATTTTCAGATTCCACTTTGATTCCAGATCAGATCAGAGATATTTGAAATTTATTTAATTTTTGGTATTCCTTAATTTTTTTTTTTTCAAAGCGTTTTTGATTTTTTTAATTTTTCGGGCTATTCTTCCTTCCACATTGTTAAATTAACTTTCTGCAATATCAATTTATTTGACTTGAGTATTAAGTTAACTAAATCTTCCCTAGTTATTGTTTCACCAATATACCCGTAATTGGAAAATACAAATGCTAATTGACTTCTGATGTTATTTAAATTAAATATTTCGTTTACTCTTTTAATTGCATTATCATTGATATCAACAAGCCCTTTTAACATTCTTAAATTACTCAAAGTTTTTTTTAATAAAATTCTGAAGCATCTAGCCAGGTCCCTATCTTGTTACTACTGACTGTGGTGGAAGGGATACTTTTCATTTAAAATTGCAATATTATCGTATTGACTTCCAATTTCCTCTGCAACGCGGTTTTTCTATAATATATGTAAAATAAACCCATATAGAACACAATAATTTACGAACGACGATGTGACAAGCAAGTATCTTGTAACAGTTTTATATAAAATATTTTAAACCCATTGTGTTTAAAGAAGAAGGTTTTTTTGTTGATATCTTAAAAATCTTGTATTTAAAGTAAAGCTTTTAGAGAATTTTTTTTTGATCTTAAAATTTTCTTTGTTTAAACTTTGATATTGTTACAAGTAGAGCTGTTGCTTATGATTCTTATACGCTTAACAGTTTTATTTGGTTTAATATCTTTAGTTTTTCTAAAATCTTTATGGATGAAGTTTCCTGATGATCTGGCCTAAGCAACCAGTGAAATGCGCATAGGAATAGCTTATCCCATCAACAATTAATTTCAAGTGTTTTTATCAAGAATAAAAACTGGGAATTAAGCACGAATAACAAAATCTTTTAAAATAAAATTTTCTTGGAAGGTTTTTTTTTTGTATTTTTAAACATTTTTTTAAGAACTTTTTTTATAATATCGAAATTAAGGAAAAAATCACTCAAAAATTTCAAAATTTGCATTTAAACCCTAAATATGCATAAACAAATCGATGCCATTTTAACGTAAACTTAATGATTCGGAAAGATAATTGGCTATCATCGTTTTTAGACTATCGACAAAAAACATGCATTTGAATGGAAATCGCATCCCTATTCATTAGCAAAAAAAAAAAAAATTTTTGCTTTTAATTCTGAATCACTTAATGTGAACATTCGATGTCAAAAAAGTTGTACACAAATTTTCGTTTTTTGTACGACAGTTTTTGGTTTCGACTGCAGTTTTTTAAGCCCTGGTTAACTCAACTGAATGGCATAAAACCGTTTCAGAAAGTACATAAAAGCCTTGGATAGTCATTGATTTCGCAAACAGGACTCAGCGCCATTACGAAAAGCCCGACTAAATCAAAAATAGTTAAAACCAATGTCCCGTATTTCTTTTCAACATATCGTTGGCTTTCAAATAATTTATATGCAAAACACATTAGATTTATCGTTCAAAAGTATTTCAGATGCCAATGTCCCAAAGAAAAAATATTCTTTAGTGCGGACGCTTTAAAAGCAGGCATTGATAAAAAAGATGCGAATAATAGATACAAGATGGGTAAAGCCCAGCGATTTGATACCCTACCCCTACGCCACAGCATATAAAGAAAATGTTCTAGAGTGTACCCTATTTTGGACCCATATGAAATCATGGACCCGCCAGAACATGATTATGTTATCAGGTTAAGCATAGTACTCTGTTCAATATTTTGTGCGAAATGTTTTCAAACTCAATTTAAAAAAAATATCTGTGAAATAAAAACGAAAAAATGTTGATAGAGTTGTACTCTATTTATGTTACGAAAAACATGCGAAATGTTTCCAGCAACATATTTATTTTCCGTTCGAAACAAGTGCAGCTCATATTATTTCGCACGGAATTTTAAGCAACAGCTAATCATTTTTGTAATTTTTTATTTTGTATTTGTGAAGTTTGTGAAGTTGTGGAGTTTAAAACAAGCGTTTCAAAGAAAAAAACGTATAAAAGTTAAAAAATTAAAGCTTCGTTTACAATCAAAAAAACATTTTCACTTGGTGTTCATAATAGAGCAACAATTTCTTTTGCAACCACACACATTTTGCATTAAGAAACCGTTTGCAAATTTTAGCCACAACAATATTATGCATTTATTATTATTTTTAACAACATTTTGGTAAAATTTTCTTTCAAAACTAAATAAAATTATTTTAAACGTCAGAAACAATTTCATACAAATTGTTGCTGAAGTTCTAGTCGAATCAACTTAAGTTACATTTTTCAAAAAAATTTTAGTTACATTTTTGTTTTAAAAATGAAAGGAAAATATATAAAATACTTTGGGAAGAAAAAAAATAGAAGAAAAAACGAAATTATTTCACTTGGTGTAATAAAATAAAATTTTTTTGTTTTTTACTTTAGAAAATTATTGAAATAAAATTGTTTTACTTTTTTTGATGACAATTATCAAAACACATGGTTTTTGTCATAGATGGTGGTATTGCACTAGTTCAAAATGATTGCAATAATTTCGTTGATGTTTAGTGATGAATTGAAAATTAGCAATCTCACTACACATGAGTGATTGTAATGTTAAAACATTTTGCGCTAAAAAAATAGTTTGATTTAAAAAAAAGCAATCATCAGATTATTGCTATTTTTTTTCTTCACTCATTTGACTAAAAATTTTGCACAACATTTAAAATACAAAACTTGTGTTTTCATAATTAAAGCCAAGAATTATTCCGTTATTGACAGAATTGAAAGTTTAATTTTCCTAGCTTATGCATATCATCAGAAAAATCAAAAACCAGGCACATTCAAAATTAATTTTTTTTAAGTTTTATATTTATTTAGTACACTACCCCCGACTATGGTATTTGTTTACCTTCGCAAAATAATATTGTATACTTTTAACAAATAAAAACGTTAAGGTTTAAAAAACCGTGAGATAGTTGGTATTGATACATGAAAAATTTTCGTGTGAAATAATCAATGTTGCTCAAAATTTTTCGCAACTTCGAACAGAGTACTTACTAGGTTTTAAGATTGATTTAATTGATGTGCCGACGGACCGACATCTTAAGATCGAATCAGAAAGTGATTATGAGTAGGTAGGTATACTAAAAGTTGGGTCGAGGATCAACTTTTTTAGTGTTACCCACGTCAGTACAATATTTGCCGCACCCTTTAGATACGACTCTTCTGCTTTCTCAAATGCAGATTAGGGCTACTCGGCTTTAATGGTTGGCCAACAAAGGTGTAGAGCAACAAATGGTTGGGCTTGACCAACATTTACTTAATTGAAATTATAATAATTTTTGATATGAAGAAATCTTCTGTTGCTTAAAAACAAATCTAGCGGCTAATTCTGGCAGTCGTGATCGAATACGTTTTCGATTCGAAAGCAATTTTATTTTAGTCGATACTGAACGAATCAAAATTATTTTTAAGTGTTGTAAAAACTCTAATAAATTCTTAACAACACTAAAAAAATTATTTCGATTCGTTCAGTATCGTCAGAAAGAATTATAGTGAAGGGCCAATGTACGCGGCATGCGGCTTTGGGCGGCAATAGCATTGCCATTGTGAAAATGTTAGCAAAGTTTACAAAAATGTTCATACAACAAAAAAAATACACATCACAAAAAATAAGACTTGGTATTACTTGGAAAAGATGCCGCGCGGCAAAGTTTAATTTTGTCAACTTTTGTTGTAAGCCGCGTTGAGTAGACGTTGCCATACACAAAAATAATCATTTAACAAAAGAAATTTAAAATACATAACAAATGAAGTGAATGAAAACTAATTTGAAAAGTAAATTCTTATTATGTTCAAATAAATCGTTTTTTATAGATTAAATAGTTTTTTAACATCTTATTCAAAATTTGCCGCTTTAAAATGTGCCGCTTTTACTTGCATATAAAAAAAAATTTCAAGCGAAAAACTAAACAGTTGATCGCCGCCTGTAGCCGCATGCCTTCCACTATTAGATTCCGAATCGCCCCCTGTTTACTCAGCGATTTTTTCGTTAATATTACTAACAAGATTTTGTTCAGTGTAGATAACAATAAAAAACCCTTCCACAAAATAAAAATCCTTTTTATTTTTGAATATTTAGTCGATGTAAAATAAAATTCAATGAACGAAATTAAAACTCTTGGTTTTCCATTGACAACTTTAATTTATAGAAAAATTTAAACGCTTGAATGCACTTTTGGCCACGTTACTTCATGGTGGCTTATTTTCGTCAGCTTATTTATTTATCCATCATCCGGCGTTCTTCATGTTATTCATCATACCATATTTAATACACGTTTTTATGTGTCTTTGATGCCATTTTTGTTGGGATTTAAAAAAGGATTTTCGTTTTTATTATCATGTGAACGTGATAAGCCATGGGAAAATTGGAAAAGAATCCTTGTTTCATATTTTCCTTTAACTCGTTGATTTTTTTACAAGAAAAACGTAAGCAATCAACAAACAGAATTACTGGTTATAAAGAAGTGTGAAATCAATATGAACCCTTTTATTTTATTTTTTTTTTTAAAGGATATTAACATTTTCTCTTTAGCTTAATTGTTGGTTAAAGGAAAAGTCTATTTCATTTCATGTTGATTGATTTTTCTTTTCATTTCCTTTAACTTCAAAATAACAAAAAATGCGGAAGGAGAAAAAAACATATTAATGAAGTAATTGTCGGTTATGCTGACAATAAAGGAATTAATTTAAATTTTAAGTAAGAAGGGCTGACTTATAAAAAATTCTTGGAAAATCCGGCAAGAAAATGTGGCATTGTCCGGTTTTTTTTTTGTTGGAAATTTTCATTTAAAATCCTTTGTAAAATGGAATAACTTTAAGTATGAGAAATTCAATGATTGGCATCAGAGTTGAAAAGTCTATATAATATTTTGTCATTTATTTCAATTAAACATTTAATGTGTTTGGTATCAAACTAAATAAAATAATTGTCGCCTTTAGAAAAGAAGTCTATCGAGCAAAAGGCTTAACATTTGCGATTCTGACTTGAAATCGCAATCGCAAAAAGTTTGGTGACTGCAAATTGCAAAAGTATACTCAAGGAAACTAGAATATCTATAAAAAACTATGGCAGGTCAAAAGCAAAACACAAGAGTTTCAGAACTGTTTTATTATTATTATTATTATTAATTTCCCGTAGTTCTTAGGTGGAACATAGAACTGTTTGCGATTCTTAATTGCGCGTTTGTAAAAATGGTAAAAATGGTAAAAATGGTCGATACATATCCAAAGCTGTCAGGATGAATACTTGACATTTAGTTTCTTTTTTTTTTAATTTTCTTTTAATGTTCTAAAGAAACACTTTTTAATATAATAATCTATATATCGGGTATTTTTTTTAGCTCTATGAGGACTTTCGATATCGATAACTATGGTTTGACAGCTTTGAATATCAAACTGTGTTGACATTTCTGTTCTATAGGTTTGTCAAGTCATCATCGATGGTTTAACGCTGGAACAACGCTTCTAAATTGAGAAAATTTACATTGAAAATAATAAAACTCTTTGCGAAGTTCATAGAGCTCTTCGTCCATTTTACGAAGAACATTTTGTACGTCAATAAGAAAAATTAAAATTGACTGTTTGGTGCGGTTTTTTATACTCTTTCGATATGAGCAAGGACCTGCCGTAACGGTGAACGGCGAACGTAAAATCAACAACATTTGGTTCCAGCAAGACGTGTAACTTGCCATATATCGCGCTTAAAAATCATAGACTTGCAGGATCCATTTGGTGACAACTTTATTTCCGGAAGTTGTCCTGTTCACTGGCCCCCTCGTTCGTGCGACTTAACGCCTCTGGGTTACTTTTGATGGGTCTGTGTTAAGTCATTGATTTATGCCGACAAACCAGCAACTCTTGAAGCATTGGAAGCCAATATTCAAGCCACCATTGACGCCATACGGCCATATTTATAAAAGTGGCAACAAATTGGACTGATCGGATGCAGCATGTAACTTGTAGCAGCGGCTTACATATGTCGGAAATCACATTAAAAAAAAAAATGCACTGAAGTAATCTACCAGATTAAATTAAAAAAAATTTCATTATCTTCTATAACTTTAAGTTCCATGCAGCTTAAGAAACACCCTTTATATAAAATTGTAACGTTATCGACTCACTGAGGGACTAAAGGCATGAAGATTGGACCGAGGGTTGGCCCCTCGCCAAATCTATGAACTAAGACGGGATTCTTTGAAGTTCGAAGGTTTGTTACAAAAGAGTATAAACGTATAAATTCGCTAACGTCATATCTTCTTAACTAAAAGAAATACATAATTAATTAATACTTATCGTAGTTCATTAAAAAACTAAGCGGACAGGTGTCTGGTACTTTTTTAAAAATCGGTTCTTTTGGGGAGTTAACGGGTAAAATCTGTATTCTGGAACTTTTTTTGTCTCCCTATCTATCTTCTAAATAAATAAACATAGATATAAAATTAATATCACATATGCAACTTATCTAAAAAATACAAATACAAATTTTATACTTTTTTGAAATTTGAACGTTTAAGGGCGAAAATCGTACCCATTTTTGGTTCTTTTTTTACATAACATTTTTCTCCATTCATTGAGATGAACGTGTAAAAATATGGGCTCCCACTGCATTATTAAAATTTTGTATCTTTCAATTGGGAGAGTAAAAGTATCAAAAAAAGAAATTCGAGAAATTAAAATTCCTTCTCTTTTTTTTTTGTTTTACATGTGGTACTTTTTGAATTTTCTTTAATGTTAAACTTACGGCCAATATTACCAAGTTCAGTTACAAATAATTATCAGTTATAGCTGTCAAAAACATATTGCTAACTGAGGGTTACTTTTAACTAAACTTCTTGTAATTGGCCGTTAGAAACATAAAACTAAATGTGCTGTCCTGAGTGGATGAGAACGTATGAGATGAAAAATGTTGATACTTCTTTGTTTAAGCCTACAAAAATAAACTTTGACATAGAAATATATATTAAATGTCTGTTCGTCATTTGAATACCCATTTTCATAACACAGCGTGCGTCAGCCACGTGTGTTAACATATCGCTTTTAAATTATTTTTTAATTTTTAATGGAAACGATTAAACATTTTTAAAACGGCTGGGCATTTTTATTTTTCATCTCGTGATTTATTTGGGAACACTTTTTTCAAGAATATTTAGGGCATTGAAAAAACCTTAATTTTACCCTTATGGTATCTAAATACAAAAATCAAAAAACTTTACTCTTCTTATTATTTCCATTGTTTCACTGCCTACTTTTAAGCAAAACTTTAAGTTTCAGCAACTATCTCTTATCTATCCATTGAGAAAATTTTTTACTCTCTATTGAATTAAATCAGGGCTGTAAAGTCGTCCGAAAAAAGTACTAACTCCGACTCCGATTCAAAACGGTGAAATTTTTTAAGTTCCACTACGACTCCGACTCCGACTCACGACACCGACTCCTACTATAATCTTCATGCTAAATGTATATGAGACTCAGTGATGTAAACTTTTATTTTTTCATTACCGTACGGCCTTCTAAAAATTACCGTTTTTGAGAAAAAATAACCGTACGCAAACATTTATGTGGTGTTTAGAAATGACAGCGATTGATTATGTAGTAAAATTTATATGACAAGCACTCAGTACATCGCCTGTCATTTGGAAACAGCACATAAGAGCAATTTTTATAAACCATTTATTTTAATTTTAAATGTGTTTTAAGAAAAAATTTGATTAGAAACTTTTGTTTAAAATTCCTTTTTAAACAAAATTATTGTATTTCTATAAATATGGCAGTAAAATAATTTTGAATAAACTAGGTACATACATACATATATGTATATTCATTCAACTCAAAATATTTTTTTTTTTAAAACGCTTAGCGTGCAAATGTATATGATAAACATTAAAAAAAATAATCTTTTGTTTAATTCATTTAATTATAAAATTAAAAAAGTTATGTACCATAATAATTTTTGAATTGTAACAGTTTTTATGCGTACTAAACTATTTTCCGGGAGTAGGTTTTATATGGGGCCTATGGTATATTATGGACAAATCTTTACGAAAGCACATTTAAATAAGACAGCAACATTTATTGCGGCTTTAGATGCAATGCAATTTTCTGATTATCGGTCCATATTTACCTTAGATTCCATATTAAGCAGCTTTCTGAAAAGCACTTTAAGCGCTAAAACAAATTTTACGACTGTATTGGAATTAGTTCCATTAAGATTTTTAATAACGGAAATCACTATACAGGATTTCGTGATGATCAGTCCATAATTTATTTTTTTAAAAAAACCCTTTTATTTCTGAAAAAATACTTTTTTTTTTACAAAAGTGCCAACATTTTTAAAAGAAAAAACAAAAACTTACAACATGTTTTTGGCTTTTGATATAACTGTTAAATAATTAAATGAAAAAAGTATATAGAATTCATTTTATTTAAAAATATGTAAAAATTAAATCTAAAAATGTTTTTATTTTGAATACGCCCTCGCGTATTTTCTTTCTATTAATTCTGTTCTTAAAAATTAAGGCTCAAGCTATTCATTATTAACTTCTTCAATATCACTGAAATAGAATAAATTTTGCCACAATAGCACATAATTGAGAAGTAACCTCTTATTACATAAAAAGGTGCAAGATCTTTGACGTGTTTAAGAAAGTCATTATCAAAATCAAACTTTTTTAACAGACCATTAAAAAGTGCAACATAAAACTTTAAAGAATAAACTCCAAAATCTATTACATTTACTTCAGACAACTTATATGAATCAAGTGCTAAAGATATTTCAGAATCTAAAAAAAAATTTGGGATCTTTACGACAAGTTAACACAATTAAAATAATAAAGAACAGAGAAAATACAAGACCATTTATTAACATGAAAACATCACTTAATATTTGTATCTAATATACTTCAAATTTTAAATTATGCATCTCAAAAAACTTGCAAAAAAAGGGAAAACTTGATAAATGGCAAGGCTGCCATTGGATAATATAAATGTCCCCCCTGAAAATCATTTAAGTTCGGCAAAAACTGTTACGAATCATGATATTTTATTCAAGTTGGTTCAAATTGCTAGGAAAAAAAGCATAACACTTTCTGATTGTCGTACAATTGGTTTGAACCGGAACCATTTTTTATACTGACGTCCGTTTTATAAAGATTATTTAATAATTTATAGCTCTCATATATTCTTACTGTCGGTGGAGGGTGTCAAAGATTCGGAACATCCAAATATAGCACTCTAACTTTTTTAATTCATAAGCTTTTTAATGGTTAAATATAGCTCAAAAATGATTCTTAAAAATTTCAAATCAATGTTTCGAATAATTTTTATTTGGGAAAATATTAGAAAACGTTTTTTAAATTTTTTATGCCGAAAAACTTTGAAGTCGGAGTCGCGAGTTTTTGTGGGTACTACGACTCCGACTCCGGCACAAAAACCTCATATCCGACTTCTTAACTCCGACTCCACAGCCCTGAATTAAATACCCATTATGCTGGAAGGGGTTAAGGACGTGTTTATTTGTAAATTTGCACAGCTCTCTCTTTTTTTTTAACTCTTTCTACATTTTTGAAATTCTATTACAGTTATACCAACAAGAAAGACATAAATTTTATTTATAATAAACTAAATTTTTCCCTTGCGCTTTTGCAAGAAATAGAAAAAAAAAATACTTATAACAGAAATTCAAGTAAAACTAATAGGACATAAAAGACAAAATAAAATTGTCCTTAAATGCCGTGTTTTTTGCAGCTGCAGGCAACTGTTTTTTCATCCTGTAATTTCTTTTTTTCGTTTGTAATAAAAAGAGCAAAACACACAGGCATATCGTGTTTCCAAAACTTTCCTTTTACACAGCTTTTCTTCTACGCAGCTAAAGGGCCGATAAGCAAACATACATACAAATACATGAGCGTAATTGCAATTTTAGCACTTTTTCTGAATTCCAGATAAAAATGCGATTGTGAGTGGTTTCTCTGCGACCATGAATGTGCGTTTAGAGTGGTTTGGAAAAAGGAAAAAAAAAAAAAAATATTAAAGAGCATGTGATTTATTGCCATGACAAAAAGATAACTTTAGTCGAATAAATTTTCTTTGCTGTACAATGAGGTCAAAACCTTTTTCGAATACAAATTTAATACTCTTATCGTACTTGAACTATTTTGATATCAATACATTTGCCTTGTTCGATGTTACTTTGTTCAAAGTGTTTCTATGGACATAAATAAATTATAAAGATTTTATTTAATATACTATTTGTTGAGAAATTATATTTGTATTTCAAGGAAAAAAAAAAAAAAAAACAAGTTAGAGTGCTATATTCGGCTGCACAGAATCTTTGATACCCTTCACCAGCATTACGAATATTCAGGAGTGGGATCTATATGATATCTATTTAATATTAATTTATCTCTATAAAAACAGACGTCAGCATTCAAATTGGTTGCGGTTTAGACCTATATTAATTTATTGACTGATAATCAGAAAGTTTTATGCTTTTATTTTTTTTGCTTAGCAATTTTAACTATCTTGAGTAAAATATCTTGATTCGTAACAATTAAAGCCAAACTTAAACGATTTTCAGGAGAGGAGCCATGTTTAGTTATGGACCAATCATCCTAAAATTCTGCAGATTTATCTCTGGTTTTGAAAATTCAAATTTCAACACAGCGCACAGTGCGGCCGATTGCCAAAAAGCTGGCCGAAATTCGAAAATTCAAGTAATTCACTCCAAAATGGAATCTTGGGGGTTTTTGGGGTCGCTGATTACAAATGTTCGGAAATTCACACCCTTCACCCCAAATGGACCACCCTGTGGGTATAATAATAATATCATGTATTATTTTCATAATCAAGTAACATATCGTTTTTGAGGGGTTTGGGGTCGCTGATTACGAATTTTCTCTCAGAATTATAAAATTCGAAATGGAAAATACAATATGGCGTCACCCAGGGCATTTAAACCCCAAACGGGCCAACCTCACATATGTCAGAGCCTTGCTTTTTACATCTTTTTTAACTCAACAGTCTTACTCAACCAATCATAATTTTTTCTTACTTGAATCCATCTTGTTTTTATCTTATACACCAAATCTGATATTTGCCGTTTCTCGTTTTCTGATAAATAATAAGTCGTATTTTGGTTTTCAGACAAACATTTTTCAATCCTCTCATAAATCAAGTTGATATCATCCTTCAAAATATCTTTTATTACTTGGAATAATTGCAACCTTGGTAAATCACGAGTAGTGGACACCCTGCAACCTAAAAATAAGATTATTTTTTATAGTTGAGAGAAAATTCTGAAAAAATTCATATGAGTTTTCTTAAAAATTAACGAATTCAATTTGTTTACGAAATAGCTCATCGCAAAAATTGTTGAATAATTGTTTGTTTAAACTTTTTTGGGCAACATTATTATTGATAATTGTTGTTTAAGGCATGGCAAATATTTCTGAATTTTTTGAAGTACGGAAATTTCAATAAAACTAAATTTTTAGACTGGGGGGTTTGGCAAAGCATCTCTAGAAAACAACCCATAACAATTCAGGGGGCAGGAGGTGGCTGCTGAATTTTGGCTCAATCGATAGTTAATACTTTTCAAAGTAACCTCCAAAAGGTAAGAACACAGTATTTGACAGAGTTTTACTGTCATTTGTTTGAAAACTCAAATTTTATTGGCAAAAAAACCGAAAAAAAGTACCATTATGATTGATTCCATTTGGTTTTATAAGATTTTCTTTGCTGCACGCGCTTTCACACGTTTAAAGGTTTTGCCGAATAATTGCACCAATATTGCGCTTGAAAAAAAAGTCCAAACTCTAACTGAAAAAAAGGAAAGATTAAGGGATATAGGACGGTGCTCGTAGCAATTCTTACTTCTTATAGGATCCCTCTAGCCAACTGCATGCTAAAAAATCTTATCTAGACACTTTTATTTGTCGAGGTTTGGCCAGCTTTTTGGCAATCGGCCGCATCGTTCGGCGGTGAAATTAGTTAAGCGTTTACAGTGAATTTCAGAAAGCTGCTAAATATGGGATCTAAGGTAAACTATGTAGCGTATATTACAAAATTGCATGACATTTTTTCTAAAAGAAATTTTACCGCAATATCTATATCTGCTACAGTTTGAGGCGTACTTAATTAATTATCCAGAGTGGGCTTTATATGGGGCCTATAATTAATTATGGACCGATCTTCACGAAATTTGAAAGTGTGATTTTTAGTTCTATTAAGCTGTGACGTACCAAATATTATTATGAAAGCATTATATGGGGCCTAGGGTAAATTATGAACCAACCTTCACGAAATTAAACAGCTTTCAATCGAATAAAACGAATTCGTGCAAAATCATGTATCATTCCGTGCACACTCAAAAGAAAAATCAATCCGAAGCGGTATTAATAGTACGGTGAGTACGGATCCATATTTAATCCCGATTGCTTATTTAAAATATTCTGAAAATGAGATTAATTTAAATAAAACTAAGATTGAATCAGTCTCAAAATGCGCTTGATTCAATTATTATAAAATTGATTTTATCCCGAATTAGAAAGAATAAATTATTATTATTGATTTACTTACGCGTTTTACACCTTACAGAAGGATAAAACACAAACATCATGCCCGATATGGTTTTTAGTTAAGAAATCTTATGTTCATATTTAACTAAAAAAACAAGCTAAATGAGAAGCAAGAGTTGAAATTTACTTTTTAACCCTTCGTGGTACACATGAGTTTGGCCAGACCTTTTTTCAATGTGTAAAGAAAATCAAAACATGCGTAAACCGTAGGGTTTAATCTTTTTTTTTACTTGATTTAAGAATTTTATACTTATTTCAAGAAATTCCGGGATTGATTTTTAAAAGTAATCTCATTAAGAATTATGTTGAGTACTTGAATTTTTGAGTACGACTCGTACTAAAAGTAATTATAAAAAACTTGATTTATCCCGAGTGCTTTTCTTTCTGTGCACCATTCCACCACTTAAGTAACAAGACTATAAATTTTTTAGGGTGATGGTTCCACATTTTGATTTATAGATAGCTCTGATCCTAAGTTTGACACCAAGTTGGTTCATTTCTTTTGGGTTTTTCGAAAGTGAAGGTGTTAACAACAGACGGACAGACATGGCTTAATGGCCTAAATTACTAAAGGAGCCAGATGTATAATAAAAAAGTTTCAGACGGAATGACCAACTTTGTATATCCTCATTGACCATCATTACATGTTTTTAAGTAGCTTTTTCCTAATTTTTTATTTTATTTGGCCCTATGTTTCCAATATATGTATATTTATAATATAAGTCTCACTGCCAGAAGTTAAAATTCTTTTCCGTAGTTTTTTTCCTCCTGATTTCAAGAATTACAACAATTATGCAATTATGCATTTGTGCTGATATGTGTAACACTTTAAAATATTGAAGTATACCGATCAACTCGGAATCAGTTTCTGAGTCGAACTAACGATGTCCGTCCGGCTGCGCAAAGTACAGGTCACAATTTTGGGGATAATTTGATAAAATTTGGGAGATAGGTTCTTATTGGTACAAGGACCAAGCCTATTGAAAATGGGCCGAATCGTGGGACCACGGGGGAATAAAGGGGGAAATTTCTGCCTCTCAGAAACTATCAAACCGATTTTAATGAAATTTATAAACATAGATAAATCCATATTCAATACGTGGTGTAGGGTATCATATGGTCGGGCTTGACCGACTATACTTTCTTACTTGTTTTCTTTGTTATTGATGATAATGTCGTTAAAATTAAAAAACAAAAATGAAAAAAAGAAGAAACTATTTCAAAAATTTTTCCACCATTTACATTTGATTGCAAGTGGTTTAACTTGAAGAGAATTGTTTGAGGAATTTTAATTCTGCTTAAAAAAAATTCTACTATTTCGAGTGATGAATATTTAATGAAACTTAAAACAAAAAAAAAAAAAAAAAAAAAAAAAAAAAAAACATTTCAAATGTCGAATTTAATAGGACAGGGATCCAAATATTTTGCACACCGCATTTCGCATTTTTTTTTTGTTATTAATGACGTATACGTAATATTAAGTTCAAATATATTTAATATAACTCATACGCCTTTAATATACATTTAAGCCTATATAAGCAAATATTACTTAATTATTTTAACTAGTGTTCGCCTAATGGTCAAAATTCGACCATAAATTTTTATGTAAATATGAAGGAAACATATTTCATCTAAGTTTATGTGAATTTTTGTGAATTTTTATGAATTTTTATGTGTCGAGTATTTATTTTTTCTGTCTTAGTGAATCGATTAGGCAAGGGTCCAACCTACGGTTCATATTTTATCTTCTATGTGAGATAATTTAATTTTGTAAGTTAAATATAAAAAATATCAGAAAATATCAATTGAAAAACAAAAAAGTATCAAAAAGTCTTCTTTTTAGATTGTCATCCACTCAGGACATTGCATGTTTAATTTTATGTTTCTATGTCTAAAATTAACTAAAATCAATCAAGATGCCAGATTTAGAACAAAAAAGTACCAAAAAGCTCCCTCTTATACATTCTTATTCACTCAGGACCATGGATGTGTATTTTTTATCATTGTTTGTCAAATATAAACAAAAATTCAAAAAGTACGAGATGAAAAATAAAAAGTACCAACATTTTTCATCTTAAAGGTTCTCATTCACTCAGTAACCTGCACCTGTAATATTATGATTCTAAGTTCAATTATTGCATGATGAACGGAAAAGTAAAAGAAGTAAATTTAATTTTTCGTATTTCCCCTTTTTGATACTTTTTCTCTTAATGTAGGTACGGTTGTCAAGCAAAGGCAGAAAGCGTTCTTAGCTGCTTTGCCTGTGCCGATTTATACATTATATTCATATAGTCGAAATATTCGAAAACCGATTTCGGAAAAATGTCGAATAATCGAACATCCTATTTTATATTATTTGAAAATTGAAAAAAACAAATTTTTTTGTTTTGCATATGTGTTAGTAACAAATTTGAACGCTTGTGCGCAAAGTACAGGTCGCAATTTTGGAGATAATTTGAAAAAATTTGGAAGATAGGTTCTAATTGGCACAAGGACCAAGCCTATTGAAAATGGGCCGAATCGTAGGACCACAGAAATTATCAAACCGATTTTAATGAAGTTTATAAACATAGATAAATCCATATTCAATAAGTGGTGTAGGGTATCATATGGTCGGGCTTGACCGACTATACTTTCTTACTAGTTTTCTTTGTTATTGATGATAATGTCGTTAAAATTAAAAACCATAAATGAAAATAAAGAAGAAACTATTTTAAAAATTTTCCCACCATTTACATTTGATTGCAAATGGAACTTGAAGAGAATTATTTGAGGAATTTTAATTCTGCTTAAAAAAAAAATTCAACTATTTCGAGTGATGAATATTTAATGAAACTCAAAACAAAACAAAAAAAAAAAAAAGAAAAAACATTTCAAATGTCGAATTTAATAGGGCAGGGATCAAACAGCATTTCGCATTTTTTTTGTTATCAATGACGTATACGTAATATTAAGTTCAAATATATTTAATATTACTCATACGCCTTTAATATACATTTAAGCCTATATAAGCAAATATTACTTAATTATTTTAACTAGTGTTCGCCTAATGGTCAAAATTCGACCATAAATTTTTATGTAAATATGAAGGAAACATAGTTCATCTAAGTTTATGTGAATTTTTATGAATTTTTATGTGTCGAGCATTTATTTTTTCCGTCTTAGTGAATCGATTAGGCAAGGGTCCAACCTCCGGTTCATATTTGATCTTCTATGTGAGATAATTTAATTTTGTAAGTTAAATATAAAAAATATCAGAAAATATTAATTGAAAAACAAAAAAGTATCAAAAAGTCTCTTTTCAAATTGTCATCCACTCAGGACATTGCATGTTTAATTTTATGTTTCTATGTCTAAAATTAACGAAAATTAATCAAAATGCCAGATGTAGAAAGAAGTAAAAGAAATTTAATTTTCCGTATTTCCCCTTTTTGAAACTTTTTCTCCCTATTTAGGTTCGGTTGTCAAAAAAAGGCAGAAATCATTCCTTACTGCTTTGCCTGTGACGATTTATACATTAGATTTTTATTAGTGGCGCACACAACCGTTCATATTAGCTTGCAATTGGTCAAGCTGTGGACTGATTTTGATAACACCAACACATTTGTCCCTCCACTTAGCTAAAAATTTAGTCCTACACCTTTGTATGATTTAGGCGGTGAAGGAGCTTAAGCCATATTTTGTTGCCTAGTAGGCTCTAAAGCAATAAAAAACCGATCTAATTTTATATCACCAAATTGAGTAAGACAAATCGACAACAGACTGTACCGACATACAGAAAATTTAACCGTTTGGTGCAGCTTATACTCTGGTGCCATTACCGGATCTAATTTCTTTCTGGTAAAGTCGCTCATGCCTAAAAATTCGTACTCTATTAAGAACGCATCGGCAATCATGGACCCAGCCAAACAAATTCCAGTTATAAGGATAATTTTAATATTAGTATTCTTTGCGACAAATATTTTCTAGATAGTTTCATCTCATATAGATGAAATCATCTCATCCAGTCTTCTCCTAAATTGCGAGCTTTACTTTGCGCACAATATTTACATATTTCATATGCACAAACTCGAAATATCCTTGTGATCTTTGGTGGTGTAAATATAAATATAAACTAAAAAGTACTGAACAATAATAGTAAAATTTCTTGGCACTTTTCTAGTGATGACACTAAAAAAATCGAAAGATGTAGAATAAAATAAATTGAAACATGAACATCTTGTAAAGATATTGATTCTTAGCCCTATGTATTTCTTATGGTAGAATGTTAACATCTTGGCAAATGGATGTTAGTTGTTATATGTTGATCAGTGTAAAAAGGCAATTAACACGGACAAACAAGCAGCCATCCAAAAGGATAGCCATTCTTTAATAAATTCAGAAAGAGATTACAAGCCGATCAGTATTCTTAAATGAGTAACGCATATCAGCAAAAGCACATGCATACTACCTTCATCAACTTTTGTGGTGTAGGGAAACTTAATAAAGGTAAACTATGTTTTTAATTTCTAACTGACTAGAGTCTTTAACAAATTTTCTTTTTTTTACAAACTTCTGCTCTTCCCTGTTTTTAATTGTTTGGAAACAGTTAAAACTGTGTTTGCAATTTTTCTCTTACATAAAAAATATTTCTTTTCTATGTATGAGTTCTAGTTTTTTGTTTTATTAATAAAATCCTTACAAAAAAAAAGGAAAAAAGAAAATACAAATTAACGATTTATTTGAACACACAAATTGTACCAAAAAAAAAAAAAAAAAAAAAAAAATCATTTAGGAAACTTAATTAAATGTTAAGACAAATGAGTTGTAAAAAAAGAAAACAATACATAAAAACACAATCATAGACACGAAATAGAGACAAAACTGGAAATTACCCTAATCACTTTACCAAATGGACATTTTAACATAAAGCGATTAATGTTCTTCATTAAAAGTGTAGCAGAATTCCGAAAAAATCGTTAAAAGAAAAATCGTTTAACAAATCAGATAGATGAAGAAAAAAAAAAAAAAACAAATAACAATTTTAAGAAAATATAATTTTTAATAAAATTATTTTGTGACGAAATTTGAGGGTAAAGCCTGGTACTCTGTTCAGTATTTCGTGCGAAATGTTTTAAAAATCAATATAAAAAAAATTTCTGTGAAATACAAACGAAAAAATGTTGATAGAGTTGTACTCTATTTATATTACGAAAAACATGCGAAATGTTTCTAGCAACAATTTTATTTTCCGTGCGAAACAAGTGCAGCTCATATTATTTCGCACGGAATTTTAAGCAACAGCTTTTAATTTTTTGTAATTTTTGATTTTTATGTGAGGTGGGGTTTATAACAAGCGTTTTTAAAAGAAAAATGTAGAAAAGTACAAAAATTAATAATTTAATTAAATTTTTTTGTTTTTTTACTTTAGAAAATTATTTAAATAAAATTGTTTTACTTTTTTTAATGACAATTATCAAAACACATGGTTTTTGTCATAGATGGGGGTAGTGCACTAGTTCAAAATGATATTGTTGATGTTGAGTGATGAATGGAAAAAAGCAATCTCACTACACATAGGTGATTGTAATGTTAAAACATTTTGCGCAAAAAAATGGTTTGATTAAAAAAAAGCAATCATCAGTATACATATTGCAATATTTTTTTCTTCACTTATTTGACTAAAAATTTTGCACACAATTTAAAATTGTGTTTTCAGGATTAAGTCCAGATTTATTCCGTTATTGACAGAATTTCATTAAGTTAAATTTCCTTTGCCTATGCATATCATCAGAAAACCATGCACATACAAAATTAAATTTTTTTTAAATTTAATTGATATTATGTTTTTGTTTAGCTCTTTGATTGCAAGTTCAAATTTTGAACTACACAATTGAATTGAGTGCAGATTTTATGCACACAATTAGTGATAGTGAAAAAATTTGCAATACCAATTAATTTTTTTAGTGCTAGTGAAAAAAAATACCAATCTTCACTAAAGCTGGTAAAAAATAGTAAAAACTATTTTTTTGCAGTTTTATTAGTGAGAGTGTAATGGTGATTTAAATCAATATTTAGTGCACTACCCCCAACTATGGGTTTTGTTTACCTTCGAAAAATAATATTGTATACTTTTAACTAATAAAAACGTTAAGTTTTGAAAAACCGCACGATAGGCAATATTGATACATGACAAAATTTTCGTGTGAAATAATCAATGTTGCTCAACATTTTTCGCAATTTCGAACAGAGTACTAGGCTTAACAAAAAAAAAAACAGCTCGAGTAAATTTTTTTATAAAGTAAAGCACTATACAAACCCTTGTTGCTTTATTTCTCTATAAAACAATTTTTATATAAAATATCAAATTTTTTTTGGATGAATGTTAAATGCTGCTTGAAGGTGGCAAAAAAATACATTCAGAAGACGGAATTTTGGTACTTTATTGCTTCTATAAAAAACTTTTTACATCCTCCACCACTAGGGGAGAATTAGGGTACGCTAAGTTTGTCGAACCGTGTGTAACTTTTTTAATATTTATCATAAAGTATATGAATTCTGGGTAAGAGTAGAGTAATAAAAAAGAAATAGAGAAACTCTTAGTTCTTATAATAAACTAAATAAAATCTGGGTCCTTGAGTAATTCTTAGACTATTTATCCATGTTCGTCTCTCTGTTTATTGAAATAAAACGCTCACTTCTGAAAAACTCAAATGAAAATAATAATTTTGGTGTCAACAATTCTTGATATCCTACACAGAAAAAATTCTCCAAAATGTTTCATTAATTAAAGCATAAATCAAAAATAAAAAATCCGTTTTAATTAAAAATTCAATAAGACTAATTAAGTCTCCCGCAGTTATGCATCGCAATGTACATGATACAATTTAAATAAATTGTATTAAAAATTTCCCATATAAGCTTGAGTCAAATACAATAAAAAACGCACAAAAACTAAATTTGCTAAATTTTGATAAAAAATTAAATTTTTTCATGTGAGCGCGTATTTATGAATGCATTTCTTGTATAAAAGAGCAAAAAATATACTGTTTGGCATAATTAAGTTAACATTTTTTATCACGTCAAGTCATGGGTGGTTTGAAAAATTTAATCAAGGACATTCCTTACATAATTTTAGATAAAAAGGTAAACAAGCTTGTTAAAGATGCGGCTATGGAATATCCAGAAAAATTTACTAAAATTATTGCTACCAAGTCATACACTCCTGATTAAGTCTTTAATGCAGACGAATCGAATTTAATTTACTTTAAAATTAATGAATTTTTTAAGAAAAATTTTAAATTTAATAGTATTCGGGTCTTTTTTTCGATTTTCATATCGATTTACACGATTTTTTCAGGAATGCATCTATCGTGTGAATCGAGGAAAATGTGTACATGATTAAGGAGATCCATAAAAAACACAACATATAAATAAAAATAGAATTAAGCTACGGTCACACTTGTCAAATTTTTGACGAAATAAACGGGACCAACAAGCAAAATTAATAGTCATTTTCTTTTAATTTCAATATTTATTTTGATTGTAATACCACATCTTACACAAAACAGTTTTTCGCTATGTCTAGTAGTTTAATTAGTTTATTTTGTGATATTAAGACCATGTTAAATCTCACCAACTATTAACAAAAGTAGGGGTTACGCTTATTTGGTCAAATATTTAATAAATGTGACCGTAGCTTTAGACTTGTTGTGGTAAATTTGTTTGTCAATGAAATTTAGAATGGTTGCGTTTTGATCCCATTCATCTAATTAAATTCCTTTTTTATATTTGCGTCTTAACATAAAATAACTTTCGAATTAAATCGTTTTCATTTTAATAATATTATTATTTTTTTGTTTTGAATTTTATAAGTTTTATTTTTAAATTCTATTTTTGGATATTCTTCCCTTTTCACTAATACATATATAGAAATTGTATTGCATAGACGTTGAAATTATTAATTTTAATCTGAATTTTGATCTGATTATTGACAAATGTTAAGTTTCATAAGGATTGCTATATAGATTTAAATACGTGAAAAAAAACATTAAAAGTAGAATTGGAATTTTTTTTAAACAATTTTGGTTTTAAGCAGTTTTATTTAAAGTTTTTAACGTTGCTTGTATCGTTTATTTGGCTCTTTATTCACAAACTCAAGCAATTTTTTGATTCGACATTCTTCATAAAAACTTTAAGGCTGCCAGATGTTTAAAAAAGGAAGCCCAATTTTAGAAACATACTTAAATTTCGTGTATTTTTACAACAAAAGTAAGGAAAACGTATATAAGTTAAACGTTTTTTAAAAAGCCGGTTTATTATACCAAAATGACCGGTTTATTTGGTATTCGAGACATGGACATTTTTAAAACCCGCACTAAGAAAAAATAAAAAAAAATGGTTAAAACCAGTCGAATAATAACCGTTTAATAGCGCTAGTACATATACACGGAATAACAAACAAAACTTGTAATAAGAGAATATTACGAAGTATTTTTTTATAATTAAAGATTTAAATAAAATTTGTATTAGTGTGGTAATGTTATGTTATTGTAAGTATGTTTTATGTGTGTACGTGTTCTAGTTTTTACTAAGGATACGTTCTATTGTTCCCAGTAGGATGCGATAACAGTAATAGCTAAGTTATTTTTTGATTATTTTTTTATTAAATGGTCTTTTGTGCAAAAAGGCAATTTGTGTTAAAATCCATAAATTTTCCGGGTTACACAAATATTTTTGTAAAATTTACACGAAAAGATTTCTATCTTTTGTAGCTTGTTCTAATTTTTTTTCCTTCAAATCTTTCTCTTTTTCTCTCTCTCTCTCTCTCGCTCTTGTTTATCTTATGATTAAAATGAAAATACCATATAGAATTTCATTGCTGGCAAAAAAGTATTTGAAATGAGATTAAAATGAAAATAAGTTTTAAGAAAAAAAAAAAAAAAAAAAAAATAAAGTTTTGTATGTTGTTTATATTTTGATATTTTTTTGTTGCTTTACTGGCAAACGTGTATAAAATGCATAAAACTTTAAAATAAAACGAAAAACTCATATAATACTATTTAACCCACATAACTATACGTATAAAATTTAGTAAACTAAAAATTTTAAAAAATAAAATACTAAAAACAAAATGCTTAACTTAAGAAGAATACACAAAAATACACACACATCTTTTAAGCTCATATCGTTTTATATAATATTTCGTATCGCATTTTAGATAGCAAAAGTATCCTTTGAGTGCTACCAAATGCAAACGTAATTTTATTTGTAGGCAGGGTATAAAATAATGTAATCTTCCAAAATCAACGACGGAGATTACTCTTTCACAAATCTTTTTAAAACTTATTCCCCTGTTAGTGCTCACTGTTCAAGTTCATGCCTACAAGTCTTGATTTTTAGCCTGGCCCTGAGAAATATACATAGTTTGAGTAAGAAGTAAGTAAAGGATAGCAGAGGTTATAATTTTTCTCAGCCATTTTAATAGTATAAAAGTTTGCCCGTTATTTGTTTTAATCTTTTAGAAGTACCGGGTTATAAAACGAATTCGACTTGAGTAAAAGAGTATCAAAAATTAGCTGGATTCCTTGTTTGCCTGAAAAGATAAGCAGCTCTTAGAAAGTATGCAATTGGCATTAAAAATTTGCTAAATTGGTCCACCATGTCAGCCAGCCCCCATATGTAAGAGTCCAATATAATAAAAACTTAAGTGCAAACATTTTACATTGGTCTTGCTATTTTACTTAGTTCCATATAAATGCCGTTTTGGCGAAAGACAATGGTGTTTTTGGTCTAATGGTGTTTTTTTTTCTGACAATAATGGATACCATTCGCGCGGGTTTTTGTTCTACTCTAAAAATGTAAAAATGCAAAAATGTGAAAAGTTGTCGTTAAATATGTTGCAAAAATAAATGGCAAGTTTGTTCCATTTCTGATCCCCAGTTAAAATTGAGTGTGATATAAAACCCTTTTTTGCATCTGCGTTAAGTACTTTTTTATGCAAGCAAGTATTTTTTTTATTAACTTTTTTCTTGTGTTTTTGCGTACAATTTGTGTTGTATTGTGATTTTTAGTTATATTGTGATGGATATAAAAACATTTTGTTTTCGCTTGTTTAACTTTTATTTAAAAATTTTTAAAAACAGCTGACTTTAACTATTGTTAATTCTTATTGGAACTAAAAGAAAATTTAATGTGGAAAATTGCTACAACCGTGGTGAATATCGCTTATTAGTACAAACTTTGCATTCAATATTTAACACGCTTAAAATTTGCAATTTTTTTGAGTGCAAACGTAGCTATTATTTTGTTCCATTGTAATCTAGAAAAATGTATCACTTTGTAAGCGTGCATAAAACCTGATAAATATATTACACAATTAGAATGCATTATTATTTTTTAGAAAAGAAAACACCATAAATGTTTCTTATGTATTTTGTCTACAATTCTTTGATACGGGGAACGATAGTGGCTACACTGGATTGAGTGGAAGAATGGATTTTCATCATGACGTTTTTGTTTTAATTTTTTAGCCGATAGGCTTAAAATGTCTATTGGCAAAAAAAAAATTCAAAGACATGATTGTTTTCGAAAGAAAAGGACTTAAATCCAGCCCAAACAAGCTTGGTGCCAAAAAATGGTCAGAATTGGCTTTTTTCATCCCCACCGAAAAACCTTCCCTTTACAAGATTTTGTATTAAAAATGGGTAAAATTGATTTGGCATCAAATTTCCATTTTTTTCGGAATAAAGGTTATGCAAATAGTTTAGTATTATTTGCTTGGGTAATTTGCACGATATCGGTTATTCTATTTAATGTAGATAGACACAATTTATTCAATACCTAAGCTGAACCAAATTCATTTATTGTTTTTTTAATTCCCATATAGCTGATATAATGTAAAGTAAAGTTGTAAAAATGTAACACTTTTTATACGGCCGATAAATCCTACCTTAAGCTATCAGGAAGTGGGGAAAACGGGCCTAATTGTCTTACCTTACACAAAATATTCCCTTAACCCTACGTTTCCACATGCAGGTGATTACTTGCAAGTAGTGTATACGTATTAATTACGAAAATCAGGAGAAATACAAGAAAAAAAACAACATTTTTTTTGAGTGGCTACACAGGACAGTGCAAATTCATTTTTTAAATGTCGTCATCAACAAAACTTCTACACAGAAAGAAAAACACTCGGGATAAATTGATCTTTTTATGCTCACTTTTAGCACGAGGCGTGCTCAAAAAATTTAGTACGAAAAACAGTTAAACGTACTTAAAACAATCCCAAACGTACTTAAAACAATCCAAATGGGATCATTTTCGAAAATCAATCCCGGAATTTCTCAAAATAAGTATAAAATTATCAAATCAAGTACAAAAAGATTGAACTTTTCGTTGGTATTGCCACTCTGAGAGTTAAATTATAAAGTGAGCGTATTGTTCTCAGAGAACTTATAAGTCTAATCTCTCAGCTTTGCATTCTTTTATGCGTGCGTACGTGTGTGTTTTTCAAAATTTTTTGTACAATTGCAAAAACACGACACAAGTTCGAACAAAACGATTTGCTTTTTGTTTGTAGTAACAACAAAAACAACAGAACAAGAAGGAAAACATACATACATATATATGTATGTATTATTTTCATGTTTAACCCTTCGGCTTACGCATGTTTTAATTGTTTATACACATTAAACAAAGGTCTGGCCAGACTCTTGTGTACCATGAAGGGTTAAAAAGTAAATTTGAAATCTTGCTTCTCATTTAGTTTATATTTTTAGTTAAATATGTACATAAGATTTTTAAAGTAAAAACCATATTGGCATTATGTTGGTGTTTTATCATTCTGTAAGGTGTAATACGGGTAAATAAATCAATCATAATCACTTTTTCTTTCTTGTTTTTTTATGTTTTTTTTTTTCAAGCACGAATTGGGGATAAAATTAACTTTATCATACTTGAATCAAGAGCATTTTGAGATTGATTCAATCTGAGTTTTACTTAAATCAATCTCATTTTCGGATTACTTCAAGTACGAATTGGGGATTAAATCAACTTTATAATGCTTGAATCAATCGCATTTTGAGATTAATTTAATCCTACTTTTACTTAAATCAATATCGTTTTCGGATTACTTCAAGTACGAATTCGGGATCAAATATGGATAAAGTGAGAATTTTGGGATTGAATAATCCGTACTTGAATCAATCTTTTTGTACTTGATTCAAGAATATCCGTACTCACCGTACTATTCATATCGCTCCGGATTGATTTGAGTACGGATGGATTGATTTTTTTTTTGGGTGTAGCTTATATTTTCAAATCGTTGCATCTATAGATTCTCCTCATGGCTACGATATAATTTAATTAACTTTATAATTTTTTCTTTATTTAACTGTAATAAAATCTTTATGAAAAGTTATGTTTATTTAAAAAAATATGTGAATACAGTATTGCCGTGCTTCCGATATCATAAAATTATTTAAATGAATATTTTGATTTATTTTTTTTCTAAATGCCTGAAATTTATGTTTCAAATTCCACTAAGATGCGTTGTTGTATAGTTGTGCTCTTTTTAATTGTAAATTTTTTAAAAATACACAGAAATTAGCTATAAACATAACTTTTATTTTACTAAGTATTTACTAGTTAGTTGATACAAAACTCATCCACGGCAACACTGTTTTTCGATTTGTTATTTTACTTGCGACAAGTGTTAAAAATTTACTTACAAGCAAATCCTCTTACAAGTTGAGGTGCAAGTACGAAAAATGTGATGGGGATAGTAAAAAAGTGTGAGTGTATTGAGTTTTCGAACTTGTACTTACATGTGGAAACGGAGAGTTAGGTAGAAGTACATAATACGCGTTAGTGCGCGAACGTTTTGTTTACTTCTGTCAAAAACAGTTGAATTAGTGCTTTTTCATAAAACAAGTTACGCAAAAAACATTTTGACGCGTTTGCGGCTGAAAGTTTGTTTACTTTGAACTTTTCAACGCGTTGTGTATTTTTTGGACAAGTAATCAGCTGACAATAAAAAACATAATTTAAGAAATTTGTTTATCTTGGAGAAAAAACGTATTAAAGAGTTTATAAAACATATAGTATTGTATAAAGCTCGGAATTCTATAAGAAAGGTGTGAAACTAATAAAAAACAGCTAAAATAAAACGCTTTTATAATGCCCGTTGTGTAACTTGCCATTTCTTGTGCGCTTAAGTTTTATGGCCTGTTCGTCGGTATCGAATGAAGACTTCGTTCGCTGAACTTAGATGTAAAAGAAAAAAATATTTTATAGTTTGTTTTTGTTTTAAATAAACAATTAAAGCGAACGAAGTCTTCGTTCGAAATCGACGAACAGGCCCTTAAACGCACGATACTCGTCTACCTTTAAAATAGGCAAGATGGGATGGGCTAAAACTTTGGCCTATAAAGTTCCTCAATTTAAAATGATTGATATCTATATATTATCTTACTTACCCTAATAATTGTTCTACGGAAATCAAATTTGAACTCTGTGGCAGGCACAAGGTAAAAATTATGAACTAAAATTGTATTCTAAAGAACCGCTTAAATCCGTTCTTTTATACGGTTCCTTTTTATCTTATTACAAATTGTAATTTATTTTCAAAGTTTTAAGTTCTTTTGCAAAGTTTCTTAAATATATTGTTTGGAATTTGAATTTTTTTTTAATTATCAAAGTAATTTTAGGGAATACAAAATTCTTAATTAATAAGATTTTGTTTGTTTAGTTGTTAATTCCCAATTTTTATTCTTGATAAAAACACTGAGATGCATTGTTCAAACTGATTTTCAGAATTTATTGCAGGGCATATACTACATCGTTAGAATCCCAATAAATGATTTTTTAACAAAGCAAAACAAAACGTTTGATTTTAATTTGTTTGTAGGGTAGGAGTAATAATATTATTAACTAGGTACAAAGCTGAAACCCGGTATAACTCAGAAACGGCAAGAGCAAATTCAAAAATATTTGTTTCGTAATTATTTAGAATTAATTGGTCTTTCAAACTGCGTTGTTGGTTTGTTTCAGTTTCGTAAAATTTTAAAAGTTATAAAGCGTTATTTACAAAATTTAGGGAAAAATTACGAAAACATTGTAATTTAGGGTGCCTAAATGAGCAAATGCATTGCAAAAACTTATAGTCTTTTTACACAAAAAAAAAGCTTGGACATTTTTCTTTTCAATTATTACCTTAAAAGTGAAGAAGATCGTGATTTTTGACAAAATTATGCAGAAAACCCAAAAAAGGTGGGAAACCAAATTTTTGGCAAAAATTCGACTTGAGCGACCACTTTCGAAAAATCTGAAAAAAATCTCAAAAACACTTTACCCTATAAGCTCTAAAATGATGCTTAAGCAGTCATGAAAATTAAAAAAAGGGACACTGATACTAGCTTATCCTCCAACAATAAATTTCAGTGTTTTTATCAAAATAAAAATTGGTAATTAAGCACGAAAAACAAATTTTTATAAAATATTAGTAATTTTATACTTTTCAAGTCTTTTAAGTCCTGGCTTAGGTAATAGACACATACAAGCACTTTAAAGTACGTACGTAAAAGAAAACAAAAATTCTCAGGTTTCACACAATAAAAGTCGCACAGTGGATTGGATTAGTAAATATTCACCCCTATCGTGAATAATTTTTCCCTCGTAATTTTTCCCCTTTCACATATTTGCGGTCATGAACAACTCCCATGCAAAAAAAAAATAATTCAAATGAGAACAATAACGTAAAAAAATGTTCACGGGAAATAGTTCCCCTTATCGTGAAAAGATTTTTCCTTCGTAATTTGTTCACATTTCCCTTAGATTTTCTTACTTTATTTTTGCTAGGGAACAGAACATGTATGTAAGTAGTTCATCTTATATATATCCAATATTAAGGGCTAGATCCGTTAATAAGGCACAAACCGATATATTGGTTAGCAAAATGCAAAACAACAAGTCGATTGCCTGCGGATTTGTGAAGTTTTCGAAACACGTGGTGGCAGAATTTTGGAAAATATTTTACTATGTACATAAAATTTAAAAAGTGCAAAAAATTAACGTTGTAATCAAACTATCCCTACAATACTTTAATTTTTTTAATCTTTCTTCTTTTTTTTAACATTCACTGGAACTGATAACGTGAAAAATTTTTCACATGAGATTCAGGATTGCTTTTTTTCCCTTCGAGGGGAATGAAAATTTCATGGTAACAAAAATTCCTCTTGTTATTCACGATAGGGGTGATTATATTATACCCATTAAGCGTTTTAAGCATAACTCATAGACGTAAAAAAAGAATCGCAAGACGTGATTCTCGACTAACCATATATGAGCAGAAAATATAGTAGAGGAAAAAAAAAAATTCAATCATATTGTGGACACTTTTATCACTTCTATTTTTGCCTATATTTATTTATTGGATCTTCATATATTAAATATGTCCCACCAATGCCGGACGAAAATTTTCCTTTTCAAATCGAATGGGTCCTGCAGTATCTCTTCTCATTAAGCAAGTGTGGCCGCCAACATTTAACACATTTCGAGCTAGTGCAATTCAAGCCTTTTTGAATATTTTACTGAATATTTAGCGATCATGGTTTTTTACCAATGGCACATTGAGATTCCTATAAATATTTGAGTTCTTAACATACAGTCGTATTCGAGGCTAAGGCACTGCCTCATAACTGAATACCGTATTTGGCGGTCTTGATCTCTCAGGTAAAAAGGTTGTCCACAGTGAAATTCAAAAAGCACTATATAAAATTGCTTGAAGTGGGGAACAGAATAGTTGCTGAAGTACAACGTTACGAACAGCGCTGCAAGCTGTCAAAAGCTAAAAACGGCAGCTTCAAAGAAGTGACAACAGAATACGCAGCTGTTGTGGTCATTGAAGTTGAAGTTAAAACATAAAACTCGAAATTTTGAACTTTGTTCACTCGAAATCTTCAGCTTCTACTACAACTGTTTTTTTTCTGTTCCAGGCCTTAAATATATATCTGGATAATACTCGGCACAAAAAACTTTTATACGAATCTAAACCTCATAATATGGTTTGAAATAGTATACACGCTTGAAATTTTTATACGCATATACTGTGGTGTAGGGTATTGCGCTTATCCGTATATACTTTCAATAATTTTTTTAATAGCTTACAATTTAAAAATAGATCTTATTTCTTTAGAATACAATTTTGAACACACAAATCCTTTGACTTTATAATATACCCACTGTTCGTTGGCTGCTTGTGACTAAATAATGGAGTATACATTTAAGCTAAATGTTTTTTTTTTTTGCCTTAGAAATTTTAAAGTTTCTATGAGTTTATTCGAATAGCAAAACAAACTTATATCTAAGATTTTTACACAAAATAATTTATTATATGCAGTTGAACTTGTGAAATAAACCTTAAAAAGAGATGTTGGAAGAAAAAAGTATGTATTAACGCAAAGAAAGAAAAAAATAAGCGTTAATTTAAAACTGATAAAAGCTTGAGAGCCTTGTTTATCTTTATATAATGCAAATAAGCTTTAAATACAGCTGCTGGTGTTTAACCCTGGATGGTTACTGTTCGTCTAATCAACGAAGCTGATTTACTTTTTATAACATAATCTTGTTATGAGTGTTCAAATAACGCCCTTTTTTTCAACAACGTAAGTTGATGCCAAAAGCTTGTAGTGAGTGAACGTACGCTGGATCCTCATTTTTTTAAAGTTGAAATTCAGTAAGTTGTAAGTTTTTGTTTCTATTTTTTGAATTTTAAGTATTACTTTTTTCAACAGCTACGTCATATATACTCACAATATGTTCCATAAAGATCGAAAACCCAAAAACAAACGACAGTACTTGTAAAATCATCATTAATCTCTCGTGGCTCCCTTTTTAAGAGGCAGAATCGAGAAACCTACCTTGCAGCCCTTAATAAAGGAAAAAATTCAAAATAAAATACCTAATCGACAAGAATCCGTCGAAAATTTTGTCAAAGGACCAAAACAGCGAAAAATTTGTCACCTCTGTCCCTCAGAGAGTACTCAGAAGTACATGTAATATATGCCAGAAAAGCATTGGTTGTGAACATAAAATTCAACTTTGTGTCTCATGCGTAAAATAAGGCTAATGACATAATATTTTTTTCTTTTGTATTAATTGACTGATTATTTTTTAACGCCGAGTAAGAAAAAAAGTATTTTTTTTAACCTTTTTAGTTTTTGTTGTTTTAAAAAGTTAATTGATTTGAAAAACAAACAAAAAAGTGTCCAAATTCGTATCGAATTTTAAAGAGAAATAGAAGTTTTATTTTTTATATTGTACTTTTTTTATTTTTTAATAAATCGGTTAACTAAAACCTATTTTTGTTTATCTTTTACTTTAAAAATCGTTCCGTTAGAATTTATTTTTTAAAAAGTTTGTCGATTCGACGAAGAGTAAGCTTAATGTACTAAAATGAAAAATAACCTCCCAGGGTTAAATAAATTTCAAAGAAATTTTTTTATTTGTAGATAAAACTTAAAAATATTTTTCTCTAATTTCCCAAAAAAAAAAAAATCCGAAGGGTAAGTTTACGCGTCTTGAGGTGCACTAAGTTTTTACCAGTGCTCAAATTACTTGCTTTAAAATAGCAACAGCACTAAAATTTTTGTTTTGCAGCAAATTAAAAAACTGTGTTTCTGAATGCTTACTTAACATTTCGATATATAATAAGGAAAAGCAAATGCAGAAAAATAGAGAGTAAATAATTGGATTTATCTAACTATCTGCTTGTTTTCTACTTAAGCAGTCAGTAAAGCAACCACTTAGCCCTTAGATCACCCATGTGTGATCTAAGTAATCATTTTTACACGATAAGCAAAAAAAAAATTGTTCAGGTACACTTAAGAAGCTTCTTGAATTGGTTAGCATTACAAATTAAGTATTGAAAACACATTTTTTAATTAAAAAAAATTTTTAGTAACGAAATATTTCAGTACTTACATAAGTTTCCCTCCTGTGTGGTTTTCCACACATACGTTGCATCTATGTAACTTGCACTATGTAAGTAATAAGTTCTTATTTTTTGCTTAACTGCTAATTACAGCGCTTGAATTTAATTGGAAAAATGTAAATACTTTAATTTCATAGAATATCTTTTTATATTACGTTTAATAACATTTATTTATTATGTTTTTAATGGCAATAGCAAAGAAGTGAAGACATGCTGAATTCAAGCCCAGCAAAAGCAAAAACAGTATAAACTTATAATATACTTCTGGCTGACTTCGCTGATTGCTTAAGCAGAGAACATACACATTGGGATATTGAGCAAATTGCTTTCTATCACTTTACCCGCTATTGCTTTTTGCTCTCTCTGTATTCTTTTCACAAAGTTTAGTTAAGCAATTAAAAAACCATTAAAAATTGTCAAGCATCTTAAAGCTTAAGCTTTTACACCTGCAACGAGTCAAGCATCTTGGGGCTTTTGGCAGATCGCAAAGAGAACGCGGCTTATAAATGGTTAATCTGGTACCAAATAAACAAGTAGGTCCAGGAATTTATATAACTATTTATATGAACCCTTTTTTGGGTTAAATTCCTAAAGTGGCGGAAGGTCCTTAAAAGCATCAGAAGCTAATTATTGTCCACAACCTAAGCCTGAGTTCAACCAGCTCCTAGATTTCTTTGTGAGATACATATTAATATTTAATGAAATCTAGGTATGTTATGAAAATTGAAGAGCTCCATTTTACTCATATTTTCAATCGAAGTTGAGGAGATCTTAAAGTTACCGCATTTGGAGGAATTTTGCATTTAAATTGGATTCAAGTTGGCCTTTTAGCTTAATTGTCTGTGTGCTGTTCATATTCAATGTAATCTGCCTCAAGACTACCAAAAATAAGATCAGTAGGTATCCAAGATAGTCTTTAACACACTATTTCAACTATGCTGTGTGGCCAGTTTCTTTTTTAATTACAAGCAATATTCTATAAAAAACATATTTCGACTAGTTTTTTTAATGAAAAATTAGGGTCTGCGTTAAGGGACATATGATTTAAAAAATATAACTGCCAACAATGTTACTGCTTTTACACATACAAGTTTAAAAATCAGAGTACTAATATTGTCAACAACTGATCTACATAGAAAAAATGAAAAACCAACTTCAATTTTTATATTAGTTAGAAATTTGTACTATTATTTAAATTTCATACTGATTTTCCGCCTGCAAACAAATTGATCATATCAATTAATATATTTTTAAGTTTAAGCTTTTCTTGCTGTTTAGTTTCAATCAATAGGTTTAATTGAAATCTGACCACCAGAAAAATAGGCTGTATAAACCGTTAGCACAAGTCAAAATATTTTTTTCAATCAACACAGTTAACTGAAACAATTGAAAAATTGTTTAAAATTTTAAAATATTTTGAAGTTTGTGTGTATGTTTTCATATTTGCAAAAATACACACAAACATTATAATTTTTATTTTCAATTAAGGCAAATTAATTGGAACAATTAAAAAAAATTGTTTGAAACAGCATTACATTTGATTTAATTGAAAAAATTTTAGTGAAAATTTTTTCTTTGTAAATTGAATTCAACAAAAGCTTAGCGATAAAGAGAGGATCATAATCGACATAAGCAAGCCACATTTTTATTTCGTATACATCATTCAGTTTTTTGTTTATTAAACATGATTTTGATTTTTCTGCAGATACAAAAAATTAAAAGAGCGACGAGTTCACCTTATGAATGTGGCTTGGAAATAAGCTTGTACAGGAATGCGGTAGCTGTCTGATAATAAATAAACATTTTTGGCAAAAACATAGTTATTTTTATTTGAGCCTTTAAAAAATCAACATAATTTCAATATTTTTTAAAACTAAAGGCTTATAAAAAACGTTTCTTGTTTTCTCAGCGCTACAAGATCTTGTTTTTGTTGTTTGTCACTTACGTTGTTTGCTGTTTTTTGCCTTGTCTTTAATTCCTTTTTGATGTTTTACATTCTTTTTTACAAAAACGTTTATTTTATAAAATAAAATTTGTGAATAAAAAGTTTCATTAAAACTAAACAAAAGAAGTCTCATATGTGCAAAACAATTAAATGTCCTTAAAAGCAGTAAAAAACGACAAAGAGCTTAAATATAATTTAAGTGCATGTCTTACATAAACAAAAACTAAAAAGACATTAATAAAACAACAAGAGCTAAAACAATAGAAACAAACAGAAAACAACACCATAAACAAGGTGTCATTATTATACTTTTTTTATATATATTATATTTTTATCATTATCAACGTCTCCATCGTTTTCATTGTCTTTTGTTTAGTGCCAGTATCATTGTAGAGGTGGGTGTTATGCTTTTTTGATAAAGCTTGTAACGCATACATATATGTGTATGAGTCCTGTAAAATATTAGCACGGATACTAAAGAACATTTTTTCAAGAATAATTTTTCGAGTCGAAATGAGCATTCTGTTGGCCAAAGAGCGAAATGCCCATACAAATGATATTCCGAAATAAAGCGTAGTGATGCGCATAAGCCTGGAACAGTTCGCATTTTTATAGTTGTTGTAACTTATTACACTTAAAATATCTATTATTTTTTTTACATCGAAAATCCGATTTGAAATGAAGTTATGAGGCCAAATTTTGAATTCCTAAGATTTTGTTTTAAAAGGTCCGCCAAATAACTTTTTTTTTTTTTTTTTTTTGAAAATGCTATAAAAAAAACTGCTGAATATTTTCTCAAATTTCTTTTTTTCAATTTTTGGGAATACAAAATTTTAATTTCAAAAGATTTTGTTATTCGTGCTTAATTCCCAGTTTTTATTATTGATAAAAACACTTGAAATTTATTGTTGATGGGATAAGCTATTCCTATGCGCATTTCACTGGTTGCTTAGGCCAGATCATCAGGAAACTTCATCCATAAAGATTTTATAAAAACTAAAGATATTAAACCAAATAAAACTGTTAAGCGTACAAGACTTATAGCAACAGTTCTACTTGTAATAATATCAAAGTTTAAACAAAACACATCAACAATAAACAGTGGGTTTATCTCATCTTGCATTCCCCACTACAATTAGTTGAAATTCTCTCAACATTAATTGTAGTTGTAAGTAGGTTAAGAAAAACAAAATAAAACAACAACAACTTACAAAAGATGTTGTCAATTAAGTGTTTTTTTTAGGCCGTGCACTTGCCTGTTTATTATCAAAAAGTAATTTCAATTTTTGGGAATAGAAAATTTTAATTTCAAAAGATTTTGTTATTCGTGCTTAATTCCCAGTTTTTATTATTGATAAAAACACTTGAAATTTATTGTTGATGGGATAAGCTATTCCTATGCGCATTTCACTGGTTGCTTAGGCCAGATCATCAGGAAACTTCATCCATAAAGATTTTAGAAAAACTAAAGATATTAAACCAAATAAAACTGTTAAGCGTACAAGACTTATAGCAACAGTTCTACTTGTAATAATATCAAAGTTTAAACAAAACACATCAACAATAAACAGTGGGTTTATCTCATCTTGCATTCCCCACTACAATTAGTTGAAATTCTCTCAACATTAATTGTAGTTGTAAGTAGGTTAAGAAAAACAAAATAAAAACAACAACAACTTACAAAAGATGTTGTCAATTAAGTGTTTTTTTTAGGCCGTGCACTTGCCTGTTTATTATCAAAAAGTAATTTCAATTTTTGGGAATACAAAATTTTAATTTCAAAAGATTTTGTTATTCGTGCTTAATTCCCAGTTTTTATTATTGATAAAAACACTTGAAATTTATTGTTGATGGGATAAGCTATTCCTATGCGCATTTCACTGGTTGCTTAGGCCAGATCATCAGGAAACTTCATCCATAAAGATTTTAGAAAAACTAAAGATATTAAACCAAATAAAACTGTTAAGCTTACAAGACTTATAGCAACAGTTCTACTTGTAATAATATCAAAGTTTAAACAAAACACATCAACAATAAACAGTGGGTTTATCTCATCTTGCATTCCCCACTACAATTAGTTGAAATTCTCTCAACATTAATTGTAGTTGTAAGTAGGTTAAGAAAAACAAAATAAAAACAACAACAACTTACAAAAGATGTTGTCAATTAAGTGTTTTTTTTAGGCCGTGCACTTGCCTGTTTATTATCAAAAAGTAATTTCAATTTTTGGGAATACAAAATTTTAATTTCAAAAGATTTTGTTATTCGTGCTTAATTCCCAGTTTTTATTATTGATAAAAACACTTGAAATTTATTGTTGATGGGATAAGCTATTCCTATGCGCACTTCACTGGTTGCTTAGGCCATATCTTTTTTTATTTGAAAGTACAATCCTTCCGGTTAATAAAGGATAATAATTTCATTCAAATGGCTGCCTCGGCTGGCCATGCAGAAGCCTACATGATGTGCAGCTGTATTTCACCAATGGCTTCACGAATATTGTCCTTTAAAGCGTCAATTGTCTCTGGCATGTCGGCGTAACACTTATCTTTGACGGCATCCCACAAATAATAGTCGAACGATGTCAAATCGCAGCTCCGAGGTGGCCAAACGACATCAGCTCTGCGGCTGATAATGCGATCTTCAAAAACAGGGCGTAAAACATGGAGTGTAGCTTCGGCTGTGTGGCAAATGTTGCCAATATCCTCCTCTTCAATTTTTGTGAACAACAATTCGTTCAACATGACCCGATAACGATCGCCATTGACTGTAACGGCCACTCCTTGCTCATTTCCGAAGAAAAATGGCCCAATTATGCCCCTGGACCAAAATCCGCACCAAACAGTGACTCTTTTTGGGTGCATCGGCTTTTCAATGTATGCGTTCGGGTTTTCTGTGCCCCAAATGCGACAATTTTGCTTGTTTACATACCCGCCAAGCTCAAAATGAGCTTCATCTGAAAAGATGATTTTTTTTTGGCAAAATCGGCATCTTCTGTAAGTCGATCGCAGGCCCACTTAGCGAAGCGAAAACGCATTGGATGGTCAGTTGGCTTCAACTTTTGAACCAATTGGACTTTGTATGGCGTCATACCAAGGTCTTTATGCAAAATTCGTCTCAATGATGTCTCCGAAATGTTTAATTGTTGAGAACGACGGTGAATTGATGTTGATGGCGCTTCACTTCAATATTCTCGGGTGTACGCACTGTTTTTGGCTTTTCACGCTTTGGTTTATCGATGAGGATGCCAGTTTCTTTCACTTTTTTCACAAGATAACGAACATACGGAGTTGACGGTGCTTCTCTTCTTCCAAAATCCGTACGCAATTTTTGCTCACATTCTGCAACATTACCATGACATGATTTAAGAAACTCGTAAACTAAGATGATAGTTAAGAAAGTTATAAGCCATTTACAGCCTGGCCATGGCGATCGAAACAGAACGGTTTTTTTAAATTTGCGGCCCACTAAGACATTTTATGCAATTACGAATGTCAAAATCAGTCACTTGTGTTGTGTCTGTCGATAGAGGCATTTTGTTAAAATAAATGGTGTTCTAACCATAATGCAAGTTGTTAATTATGAGTCACACCTTAGCGTCAAGTTGTTTGCCTAACTTAATTTGACTTTCTTTCGTTTCAGTGCTTGACAAAAAAAAGAGGTACACAATTGAGCAGAGGGCTACAATTGTTAAAGCCTTTTACAAAAATGAGTGTTCAAATCAAAATGCATTTCGTGCACTTCGTGATTTTTTTGATCATCATAATTGACCTAATGTGTCCACAATCGGGAGAATTTTGTGCTAATTTCAGCAAACCGGGTGCATGCTCGCCGGGCTGGCGGCGTTCTTCGAAAGTGAGGTCGGCCAAGCAGTTACTAAGTTCGCTTCTTGTGGCCAGAGGTTGAATATATCGACTTGGACGCTATGTGGTTCCAACCGGATTGTGTCACTTGCCACAGCCAACGTAACAATGGCTTTTTTGCGCGAGAAAATCAATGGCCGTGTTATCTCACCTCGTGGCGACACGATTATGTGATTTTCCACCGTTGGAATTCTTTTTTTGGGGCAGCTAAAGGATGTGAAAATTCGACATTGAGCCTCAGCTATTTCTAAGAGTGATTGAAAATACGGACCATCGGATAGAGGTAAGCCATCGACGCCATGGCGAGCATTTGGCCGATAATTTTATCTATATCGTGCGTTTTGGTTAAACCACCCTTAATGAAGCGAAATTTTTCTTATGCACCAGCACTAAATATTTTTTTATTTTTTTTTTATTTTTAATGAAATTATATAGGACATAGATAGATATCTAGATAAACTTCAGCACAAATAACTCCCTAATAAATTTCAATCATATAACAAAATTTTGCTTAAGTGGTCCATTATTGACCATGTTTCCTTAAAAGGGTCCAAATGGAAAGTTATTCTGCTAGTAAACACAAGTATTGTAATGTATTACGTGATCGGCCTTGGGCGACTATACCTTCTTACTTGTTTTAATTGCTTTTCTTTGTTTGTTTTTTTTTTCTTTTTGTAACGTGTCTGAAACGTTTGTAAGGTGCAACAACACTTTTTTTGTTATTGTTGTCATTGTCAACCCCCTTCGCTCTGGCTTTATTCTCGCGTTCCTTGAAAAGCTCGAAATCTTGAACGTCATTATAATTTTAAATTTTTTTATATTCTTTATGTTCTTTATATTTATGTTGTTGCTGTTTTTTTTTTTTTTTTGTTTATTTGTTAGTTTCTATATTTTTCTTTTATAAAAATAAATACATACTTTGAAAAAGTCAGCATTTTGTCTTAAATGGAAGCATCTTGGAAATATATTGGGTAGGGAGAAGAAGTAGATTTCCTTTATCAGTTTTAAATTGTTGTTGATAATAATCAAAAAGCTTCTAGAAAATAATATACATACTTATGTATATAAAAAAAAGGCTGGGAATAGGTATGATGGTTAATGCTCATTTTGCCAATCCGATTGTCTTTAATTAACTACACGGAAAGAAAAACACTCGGGATAAATCAAATTTTTTATGATTACTTTAAGTACGAGTCGTACTCAAAAATTCAAGTACGAATAACACTTAAACGTACTCAAAACAATCCTAAATGGGATTACTTTCGAAAATCAATCCGGGATTGTCTTGAAATAAGTATTAAATTCTTAAATCAAGTAAAAAAAATATAAAACTTTTTGCTGTGTTTAACCCTCCGGTAATTTTCTATACACATTGAAAAAAGGTCTGGCGAGACTCATGTGCACCAATAAGGGTTAAGAAGTAAATTTGAACTCTTGATTCTCATTAAGTTTATATTTTTAGTTAAATATGTACATAAGATTTCTAAAATAAAAAACATAACGGGCATGATATTGGTGTTTTATCATTCTGTAAGGTCTAGAACGGGTAAGTAAATCAATCATTATAACTTTTTCTTTCTAATTTCTAGTTTCTTGATAAAATCAACTTTATAATACTTGAATCAATCGCATTTTGAGATTGATTCAATCTTAGTTTTATGTAAATCAATCTAATTTTCGGATTATTTTAAGTACGAATTCGGATTAAAACAATTTTTTGATTCTTAATCAAGCGTATTCTGAGATTGATTCAATCTTAGTTTTACTTAACTCAATCTCATTATCGGATTACTTCAAGTACGAAACGGGATTCAATATGGATAATTTAAGTATTTTGCGATTGAAAATCCGTACTTGAATCAATCTTTCTGTACTCGATTCAAGAAAATCCGTACTCACCGTACTATTAATACCGCTTCGGATTGATTTGAGTACGGATGGATTGATGTTTCTTTTGAGAAACGATCTGTACATTGTTAAATGACTGTGTTCCTCTTTTTACAACTTTCATAGTTGACGATGGAGTGTCCTACATCTAGTTCCATTTCATCAGCGCCACCATTCTCTGACGATTCGGTTAATAATGTTGATTACATTGTACACAGAGAAAAATATGGTTGGAGGTATCCATATTCTAAGAGATTTTAACAATGTTTATGTGTACAGGTAACCATCTTATGGTCAAATATGACCATAATGTAGTAAAAATAATAACAATTTTTCCGAAATCAACCATAATATGGTCAAAGTTAGCCATAATTTGTGCAAAGTTAACCATAATTTAGTCAATATTTAACTAATAATGGTCGAAATTAACCATATGTTCAAAACTATCTGGAATTCGGACAAGAGCAACCTATTATGGTGAGAATTAAACATCTGCATTAAACTAAATAATGATGTTCATGAAACCTTCATTATAATTTTGTATTCGCTTCGTTTGTATTCAGTAAGATGAATAACTATGAAACGAAAGCTACAAACACTTGATATTTAAGAGACGAGAAAGATGAAGTTAGTTTATTAACTTATACAAGAGAATATGAACATTAACAACTCTGAAACAAAACAACCATTGAATAAATGTCGAATAACCCTGCAAATAATATCGGACCACCTGATCCATATTGATAAAATGGACTACTCCATGGACTGGTCCGATGAAATGCAAGCATGGACCATGTCATTGTTAAAAAGTGTTTTTAATGAGACGACATGTCTTCGTTTTCTAACGACGTGCTTTCGTTTTTAAACGATTCAAAACTAATCAACTTGAGTATACCATGGAGTAGTTTTAAAACTACTCATTTGTAGTCCAAAGCTGGGTTATAGGGACCTGCCCTAGGACATCGTAATGTTAAATAGACCATGTTTTTTCCATACGTTTGGGTTACTTTTTGACTAGTCCTAGGTCCCTTGTGGGCTACTCTTTACACGCGTGTTTGGATTGGTCCTATTATTTGCAGGGAAGTTCTTGGAAAAGCACATTGATTTAAAAGTCAGTTGAAGGACAAGACAAACATTTAGGAACGATAAAAAAATCAAAAATAGCCATGAGTAAAAGCAACAAGATAAGGAAGTACATTAATATTAATAAAACAAAAAAAAAAAAATTACCTTTTTTTCAATGTAAATTTTAAAATTTAAAAAAAATTTAATTTTATTTTCAAAAACATTTACTACTTTCAAAACCATATTTCAGCAATAAATTTTGCTTACACATATATAGAAAAAGTGTTTAGTAAAAAAAATTCAAATTGGTAAAAAAATAGAAAAAAATGACATGAATTTACTAAAGTGGCAACATTGCTGTTGAGTATTTTTTTAAAAAAAAAAATGAGAGAGAGTGAAAACTGTAAAACAAAAGCCATTTTATTGAACAACCTCTTTGTGTTTGCCATATGAAACGAAATGTGTTTACTAGTAGGATGGATAAAACAACAACAAACAAGTTTGTTCAGTAATCTCAATTTTGTTTAAATAAGAACTTCAATGAAAAAACATTTAAATGTGTTTATGAATGAAATTGTTCATTGGGAATTAACAATATTATGGTTAATGTTAGCCATATAATGGTTATTTTTTTTTAGCCCTTTTTTTAATTTGCTTGTTAAGTGTCAAGTTAAAATTATATTCGATTTTTTAATTCTGTTACTTGTAGTATTCCGCTTTTATAAGCAATTACCTTTAATTAACTTTCCAGCCCGTGACGACCTTCAGTAGCACTCTTTCTGTTTTACTGGTTTATACTACTACGTAAATTTTTTTTTTTTTAATAAATAATGAAAATAAAATGATTGGGAATTTTAAGCAAACCAAGCAAGTATGTAATTGAAAAGCATTCAGCTATTATAGAAAGCAAAACAACCATAATTTTATTGCTGTTAAACAAATTATATTAAATTTAAAATAAAACATACAATTTTTTAAAGTATTATAATTTCAAACATATAAGTGTTATTACTAACCATAACATGTTTGGAGATGCGGAGTGTCCCGGTAGGCTCGCTGGTAGTCTATGAGCACCGGGGTTGCGGGTTCGATTCCCGCCAGAGACTCGGGTTTCTTTCCTGCAGACAAGCGAAGAGCTTTACGGGATAAGCATAGGAAATTTAAAAAAAAAAATTATTAGTATGGCTTTTGTATGAATGAATTTAACTATAATATGGTTGCCGGTGGCAATAATATGGTTTAAGTAACCATTATATTTTCAATTTTTTGAAATGATTTGTTTGAGTTTAACACAAACTAAGTGCGCAACTTGCTTCCATAAAAGAATATACTTTTTTACTAACACAATTCGCATTCATTGAAAGAATATCCACGTATATTATTAAACTAAATGACACTTTATTATTATTTTGCTGCTTTAAGAACTGTCTGCTTTTAGGAAAAAAGGACGAAACTGTAAGAAATTAAAACAATAAAACTTAAGACAATGTGTGTTGTTGATTCTATAATATATAAAATAACAGCAGAGTTGGAGGATAACTTAAGTTTTATTGTCTGTCTGGCCATTATATGAGTTGTATCAAATAGATTTTAATGAGGGGCGATAAAAATGTAGGATCACTGTAGCGGTAATAAATAATAATAATAGAAATTGTTACTTAATGGTGCAAGGTTGAGCTAAAGAATATTAATTTGTTTTTGTTAGTTGGTGAAATCATTTTGTGAAATGGACTTCAAATTACGTGAGTAGACTGTATAAAAATATTTCTGTAAAAACTTAAAGCGTTGGTAAATAACATTGTAATTAGATCATACTAATAGCAATTATGCTAATTCACAAATGATTCAAGTTTAAGTTTGCATTAGCACTTTGGCCAAAAAAAGGAACAGTGGTTTATAAATTAAGTTTATTGGCCAAAAGTTTAAATTTTTTTTTGTTATCAGCGATTTCCAAAGTTTTAATGCCATTCACTAGTTAGCATATTAAAACAAAGGTAATCAATAAATTAGATTAACATTTTGGTAATTGTAGGCATAAACCAATACTTTATTTTATTTAAGAAAAAATTTAATTTATGTAAATTTGATCAGAATGAATTTATCATTCCTCGATAATGGGCTGCATTTTAATAGTCTTTACAAAAGTCGATAACAGTCTTTGAGAAATGGTATGCGGTATCACTGCACCGTTTATACCTGTTGTGTTCTTAAATTTAGTTCGTTCTGTTAATTCAATTTAATCAATTTTGAAAATCAAAGGAGTAAAACCTTTGAGGATCAGAAGTGGTCAAACAAACTAAACTACTGCAGAAAGGTGAAAATTCGGGATTTTGTTAAATCTGTCGTCCCAGAGCTTTTAGAAAAATTAAACCAAAATGCTTAAATGATGCAAAAAAAAAAAGTTTTATTGTATGGACACGAATGCAGTTTCAAAAGCGAAATGTGGACGCGTACTAAGTAGAAAAAACCATAAAAGTTAAGAAACTTCACTATCGTTCCAATATCCCTCGCATATTCTTCTACACTGTCCCGAATTCGCTACCAAAAGACTTAAAATATATGACGGAACAGGCCCAGTAGGGAATCTTGTCTATTCTCTTCCCCGAAAACATAAAATAAAATTATAAATTTTCTAAAATTATGTAGTACATACTTTTATATTTAAAATATCAATATTTAATAATATTTTTTCTCCTGTAATTATGAACTTAAAATATCTGGTTTTGTGTCATATTGAGCTGCAGGCCATTGTTCTGTAGCGTGTCTTTTATGTTAACATTGCTTGCACACATAATTTCAGTATACATTACATGCAATGAACCAGGCGCATCCCTGCAAACAATTTTCATCGCCGAATCATCGCCCGCGAATCGCGTGGAAGCTAAATGCGATCCTCTGGCGAATCGCGAAAACGTTCGCATGTGTCAACCACGCGATTCGTGAACATCGTGCACCGCGATTGAAACCAAATATTTATTTTCCCGTTACCTTAACAAAACAACAAGACAAAAAAAATTCTATCGAAAGTTATAAAAAAACACTGATGATTGCCGCTACTTGTGCGCGCTCGCATATTTATCGCCTAGTTGTAAGGCGTATTCGATGGTTAGCGATTCGTATTCCCTGAGAAGGATCGCGTAATCATCGCCAAACAAGCAATCGCCCAAAAATTTCAAAAATGTTTGTAGGGATGTTTAATGTAATACGAATAAGCCACTTGAGTGTTGTGCGCTGTGTGCGTGTGTGTATGAATACAATACTAACAGAACACACGGTCGTCAATACTAATACTATCACCACTCTTGCTATTGGACAAGTGTCTGCGAGATTGTAAGTAAATGCTTAGCATTCCGCAATACCTTCCACTGTAATGAAAATGCTTAAAAAGCATTTATTGTGTATAAAACTCGCCACAATTATTAAATAAAACCAATTCTTGTACAAAGTTAACAGTGCGTACCAGCCGCACTAAATAAAGAATTCTTTATAAACAAAATATAAACAAAATTCAAAATTAAAAAGTCTTTTAATTACAGTTCCTATTACACTTATCTTCATATTGTGATTAGTAATTATAAGATTATAAATTTAATTTTCTCTTATTGTTACCCAAGTAAAAAACTAACATTAAAAAAAAACGCGCTTGTTCATAATAAATAGTAAAAATTATCAAAAGTTCAGCTTTGACCTCAAATTTTTAAAGAACTGTTCAATTTTAATGAATTTAAAACTGGAAAAAAATTAAAGAAACCATTTCTATAGATTTTTGGCCGATGATAGACGTTTCTGAGACAATGTAACACGGTTGCTGGTTAGATTCCGGTACATAAATATGTACGTACATTTTTATTGTTCACTTTCATGCTTTTTTCAAAATATCGAGCATATTTCTTTCTATATTATTAAATTTTTGTACATACAAAAACTTTCCCTGATAATCATTAAAGCTTTTTTTCATAACCGTGTTAATAAAAAAATTTTTAAAACAAACGTGCTAAAAAATTCTTTTACATTATTTCGTTTAAAATATTTGAGAGCACATTAAATATTTTTTTTTTTTTTTTTTTGTTACATAAAAAAAACTATAAATTTTTTATTGAATAGAAATAACTTGGATTTAAAATTATATTTAATGTTCTAATGCAACATATAAATAACGGAATTTTATTACGGAACGAAAGTTGAGAGTGTAACTTTTAGTCATATAAAACTGTAACAGATCTAAATTTATTATAATAGCCTTATTCGTTACGAGCTTAGGCGTACTAAACCCTTTAGATTATGGAAAAATATCCACGACATTTAACAGTGTGATTTCTAGTTACTATAAAGAACACACTTCTGCCGCTACTATTAATGTTAGTTTTAATAACAAAACTTTTAAGTTTTAATTATGGTGGTTCCACATTTGGATTAATTTCTCCTATTATACTAAACCGATTTTGTCCGATTTCAATTCCAAACTGCTTAGGAGATCTAGAAACAATTTACACCAATATTGTTCTTTTCTTATGGGTATTTCGAAAGTAAGCGAGTTTTTAACAGATGGTCACACGGACAGGCAGACACACAAGTCTAAGCCGCAAACAATACTGACTTCGGTTTTTATAAAGGTCCCATATAGAGCCCACTCCTGAAATATTCACGCTGTCAGTGGATGGTATCAACGATTCGGCACAGCTGAATATGCACTCTAACTTGTTTTTAATATTAAATATTTCTTTTGTTTTTTTTGCTAATACGTTTTATTAAAAACATATTATTTAGTTTTATTATTTAAATGCTGTTTTAACAATATTGGAAAAAAATTTCCTTTTTTTATGATTTTCCAATTCAGTGAATATAGTATGCGTTTTTTTCATTGTGGTCAAATAAATTTTAATTTTATTATTTTAGTTTAAAAAAATTTCGAACGCAAAGTAGAAATATAAATAAACAAAAGTAACTCTTAAAACTCATAAACATTTTTTTTTAGTAAAAGTAACTTTAAATAAAATATAAAAATAAATATAAATTTTCATATTATTCGAATGTGTCAAATTACAATCCTCAAAAGCAGAAAATTCATTACATTCTGCTGGTATCTAATAGTTGTTTACATTTTCTTTACAATTTACTTTATTGCTAGCCAAAGGATAGCTAAAGTACGCCTCGTAACAGAAATATACAAATGAAAATTCTGATAGTGCATAGAAAATATTCCAGAACAATATTGAAGGAATAGGACTATTAAAGTATAAAAGCGTTTAGAATTGTAATTTGACTTAGAATACACATTCGAATAATTTGAAAATTTATATAATAAATGTTACTCACCATGAGAAATTAATTCCCAGGTTCTATAAAAATAAATAGTTATAAAAACAGAATAAATAAATATTTAAGTGTAAAAAATTATTTAACTGTAAAAAATCGGCCTTTTTCCAGTTATGTAAAGAGTGTAGCTTGTTTACTAGGCTACCTCCGGCACAACCAAAAATGTTTTCCCGTTGGGTTAACTATTATTGTTTTGCTTGAGAGTTTCTTTAGATTTTATCATTTCAACATTTCCCAAAATATTTGACACATTTTTCTACACAATGATTTATAATATATTAACTTCTCTTTTCCATACGTTGGAACTTATAAAGAAGAACGACTTTTTATTTCTAATAGCTATAAGCTGAAGTTGGCATCGAATAAGGATTATGATTTAAGACCAAATGGAAGCATGTTTTTTTTATATATAACTTTTTGTTTGACCTTTTTTTTTATTTAATTACTGATTATTTTTATTTAAGCATGTTTTTTTATATAATTTTATCAAATTTGGCACATCAACTTTTACTGGACCAAGGAGTTCTGACACTCATACTTTTAAGTTTAGGCTTACACGCTTCAAGTTTTAATGCATAACTTTTGGGATTTTAGGAGAGAGAAGAATAGGAGATGCTTCTGCTCGTTTTTGTTCGTAAGTATATGCACAAATGAATGCATGTTATGTTTTTCCCTTACCTCTTTGATCCGCTGTGGATAAATTTGTTGTTGTTTTGAAGCATTCGTAACTGAAAAACTTGAAACACGTTGCTACGTGTGACTACATTGGCAACTTTAAAACGAAAATGAAAAGAGCTTGTGAAGCAAAAGTTGAAGTGTATAAAGCTAGAATAACATAAATTTTATTTATTTATTTAGTGATTTTCTAATACAACAAGATACATTATCTTATAATTAGAGTATTAGAATCAGAGAAGTTAGTTTTAATATATGTAGGTGTCCTAATATATAAAATAATTTAGCAGAATATAGTAATAATAGATAATTAGATCAATAATTACAATTAATAGAAAAACTTAATTAGAGTACATAAATATTTAAATTTTACAATTAATTTAATTATTTCGAATTAAGCTATTTTTAAATTTAGTTGCGTTGGTTGAATGTTGTAAAGATACAGGAAGTTGGTTCCAGAGACGTATTGAATATATAAAAAATCACATGATTCTATTTTGTAAGAATCGATTTATAATTGACTATAGTTTTATTGGAAATTAGTAAAAATCAGTGCATATTAAACTAACCCCTCTTACAAAAGACGCTTTTAAATAAAAATCGTTTGCTTTTGAATATCAAAATAAAAAAAAGTTAAGTGCGAATGTTAACCGTGGTAGCACCATAAAAGACTGAAGCTGCCAAATAAGTCCAAAAACCAAAAATCACGCTTGTTGCCAGAATTTTTTATAAGTTAAAAAATTTGCCATAAATAGCTTTTACAAAAACTCAAGTCCTGTTACAAAATTTTGGAGTTGTAAGTCCATAATGGACCATACATCCCAAAAGAATCGTACGCCAATTCTCACTCTAACCTTAAAATATTCCTTAAAAAATTTGGCAAAGTTATAATATTTGGCACAAATAAAATTAATATATGTCGAAATATATTGAGGTCTTAGAACCATAATAGACACTAGCTCCCACATAAGTAACACTTAGTCCCCTAATCACTTTTGTTACTGCAAACCTCACAAAAAACATTAGTATTGCCTTATTAGTAACCTTTATTGAAGCTACAGTCCTCCCAAAAATGTAGCAAAATTTAGGTAGGTTACTCCATAGAGGGTAAGTCGAAAATATGAATTTAGAATTTCACATTTTAAGCCAAATCGGAACTTATCTTTATTTGAACACAGCTTTGTTTATTGCTTGAATCTTACAAAAGAATACAGGATTTAGTTTTGTTTTCTCGGATTTTACTTCCTTAATGGAAGGTTTTCCTGTTAACGAGCAGAAATACTTGTTATAATATGTGTTACTATAGCTCTTAAATTATTTGAATGTTTGCAAGCAGCATGATTTAATCAAAAATGAGTGACATGTGGCTAGACAATCGCAAAGGGTCCTTTAGCGAACGCAATTGATTCGTTGGAAGCGAGCTTAGGTCAAGGAACACCTGTAACAAGAGATCATAAAGCCATAATATTTTATCAGAACAACGCTTGGCCACATGTTGCAAGACCTGTTAGAAACAATTAGAAATTAGTGGACTATAAGGCGGTAGCCTCACCCGATTTACAGCTAAGATCCATCGCCTTCTGAAAACCATATCGATGCAGAACGTTCTCACTATAATACGCCATATTGTTACTCTAGAATGTATTCCCAACTATCACACGACGTCCCTCTCTCATTTAAGCTACACACACGCATCACTTCAGTATTAGGTGTCCAAAATTGACTTGATTTGATCTTGGCCGCAAAAATTAAGAAGTTATTTTGGCCTAAAATCTACATGCCACCAGAAGGATAAGAAATATCCAAGCTAATGATTTTGGGTAACTTTATATTATACAAAGAATTCGAAATAAACACTAAGAAAAAATCCGTATTTTAAAGTCAATTTTGAGATTTTATGTCCAATATGCGACATAAGATCATAACAAATCAATGGAACAGAGAAAAATTAAAATGTATTTATTTTGGTTCATGTCAGTGGAGTAGGGTATTATATAGTTGGGCTTGACCTGCTTTTCTTACTAGTTTATGTTTTGAAAGTATTTGCGAGATTTTTTAAATTAATATATTAAAAACGAAAAATTTATTATTATAATCAAGATATAGTCAACCCTATTTATTATTTTTGTTATCTTTCTCTACAAATTTTATTTTCAGAATAACAATAAACTCATGATTAAATTAAAGACTGGGCCAACATGACCACTGCAATGAAAATAATGTTGCTGTTGTTAAATAAACATTTGTGTTTGAAATAAATTTTTCTAAGTGCTATTAAAATATACGAAAAAAAAAATGTTGTGCAAAATTTTAACAACAAAATTAAAAGCAGGCAAATGAAGGATCTGCAAACAATTCAAACAAATAGCAACCAGTAATAAAAACTAAACAACCAAAAATTTAAAGGAAAAAAATGCATAAATATGTTCAAAATCTAAATAAATATTTCAATTGCAGCATCATTTATTCATACATTTGTTTATTATTTGTTATTTCTTTGAACAACAAATAACAATGACATTTGAATATTTTAACAACTTGTTCAAAACGAAAACAGCACCACAAAAAAATACCAAAACAACATGTCCAATAAAAGTAAATATTTGCCATAGCAATACTGATAGCAAAACTAAAAAGAGTAGTTGTTTTTTATGTGTAAATAGTAAAAAAATAAATTTAACTAGTAAAACTACGAACAGCACACGTCTGTATCCCACAACATTAAGAAGAAAAATACGAAAAACTTCCAGACGGAAGAGGAAACGTAGACACAACGAATGTTTACACAACTATGTTAATACGGTGGACAATAGAGGGAGAACGAGAGTAACGAGAGCAGCAGGAGGAGTAGAAACACAAATTTCTAAATGTAAAATAAGTGTAAATAATACAAGGACAACAAATTTGCATTCGTATGTAAAGAAATACAAAAATAAAATTTCCTTTTGTAAACGAACATGTTGCACTCGAAGTGATAAATGTATACGCAAATGTAAAAATCGCTGTAGCAGAAGTACCAGTAGCTGCAATTGTTGCAATTGTAAATGTTGTTGTAGTAGGAAAAAAATAAACTTTATAGTAAAAAATATAGTGACATTGTTATTACACCGAACAATACAAATAAGAACAGCAACAGCAACAAAATTAGCACAACATTCAACAACAGCATCAGCAACAGCAACATCCTCTATAACATCACCTAATAGCAAATATTTTTTAAATAATGATAAACGAAAAAAAATTCAATTACATTTAAAACAACAAAATATGCAACAACAGCAGCAGCAACAGCTTAAAAATTTAAATGCTCTAGGGAAATGTATGGAATTAACAAACATCAAAAAACCCCAACAAAACTATACAACAAAAATCTTACTAACAAACTCCTCCTCTAGAACTGTTACATTAATGTTTCCTACAAGTTCTACATTTCCCATACCAGTTGCAGCGGCACAAAGTGAAACACAGCAAACATCATCATCTTCATCCTCAACACATTTACCAGCTACTAACTGCAGTTACCAAACTTTTTCTACCCTTCTACCGAAGACTTCAGCAACAACCACAACATCCCTAACAGACTCTTATCCCTGCTCGACGCCTTCATCAGCATCATCATCATCATCGTCGTCGTCCTCATTCTCCACATGGTATAGTTTAACATGCCTGGCTCCAGCTCGTGTTCTCAATGAATTGTATGGTGTGATATTTATGACTCTACTGGTGCTAAGCATATGCCACAATAACGGTAAGTTTTTTTTTTATTTTCATTTTTATTCTCTTCTTTTTATTATTGCACTCGCTCTTTTGCTTGCGGTATATTTATTTTTTCGTTGGTGCAACCAAACAACAAATAAATTGCATATAAAAACAAATAAACGGTTGGATTTACCACACACACCCAAACTGTGTAAGTTTGTGCACAGTGGGAGAAATCAAATAGAAAATCAAATTGATTTCACTAAAAGGAGAGTCGTGGTCAAGTTTTAATTTAACACATTTATAAGTCCTCACAAGCCCTTAAGTATGGCACATCATATTTAGTGATCAAAAGTTTTAGTAATTGTAATAGAATAAAAATTCGAAGCTTATAAAGATTTCATGTAAGCCCTATATAGTAAACGGAAATCTTTTATGGTCAAATTAATATAATTTTCTGCAGCCAAAATTTATTTTACTGATAAAATTGACCGATTGGAAAAATTTTTTTATCCACACTTTATATTGTATACATAGCATATACAATTTTAAAGATGAACAACAGCAGGGTAACATATCGTTCTGAATTTGGAAGAGACGACGCCCCTTAGACCCTAAAGTAAACTACCTCGTGGCTAAGCCAAAGTTTAAGCTAATTTTCTGATTATAATGATCTAATGTAGGCCCTATACTAGTGCATGAGATATTTAAAAAAAAAACCTTTAAATGAATAATCGAGTTATGGTCCTTAGCAATAATTGGTTACAGATTGATGTTTGACTATAGAATGGCCGCAGTGGTGCAAACGGTAGAACGGTAAAGAATTCTGATGATGAGAGTGTGATTATTCACGAAACTAGTAAATTCGACCCGAGTTCAATCCGCGTTTAGTCAAGAATAAAATTATCAAAAATCTAAAATTCATTTCAAGTTGTGAATTCCTTCCTTCACTTAAAATAATTTAATGAAAATAAAAATTTAATGAACCTAAGCATGATTAAAATATTAAAAACTTCAAATAATATAAAGTTTCTATATCGAATCTATATTAAGCACTTATTTTCGATTACAATTCGTAGCAAAATCGTGGCCAAGATAAAGTTTTGAAAATGTATCTAAGGTGGGCGTTTCCACAATGATGTTACTGTAAGACACCCCATGTGTAAGGAAAAATTTAAAACTATCCCATTGCTTGAAAAAATATTTTTTTTTAGAATTCTTATAAAATAAAAAATTATTTGTAAATTTTTACCACTAAAATACAATACAATAAACAACTGAAAACCGCAATCGAATAAAAAGTATATATATAAATTTTTTTTATTGAAAGTTCTGTTTTTTTTTTTTTTTTTAATTATTTATAACTAGTTGTTTGGTCCCGGCGTTGCTCGGGATTTTCCAAATTATAATAAAAAATTAAATACTGGTGAAATCCTGTCTGAAATTGGTCATACCAACTTATAAACCTTCGACGGCTCATGCTCAACAACTTTGCTAAAGATCATAGCATCGTCAAATGCAGAGTTTACGAATCATCGAAATCGGTCCAGCCGTTCTTTAGTTATAAACGTAGTAACTAACGCCACTTTCTTTTATATATATATATAAGAGAAGATATTTGTTATATAATTTTATTAAAAAATATTGTTATAATACATCAGAGTCGTCGCAAATGCAATTTTTAAGATATATGCCATGTTGCAGGCACATTGCTTTTCTACATTTACCACAGCTAAAAAGGGTTTTGCATTTTGTTCTTGTTAAAATAAATTTGACTTAGCGCATAATGGGCGGTAATTTTTTGAAGGTGTTGGAAAAGGTACTGTTTCCAATTGCGATAAGGTTTGTTCATTACAAAATTGTTGCGCTTGGCCTTGGCTTATAAATATCACGTTTTTATATGTACATAAATGTATAATGGTCAAAGTTCGAAAATAAACATTAAATATCGCTCCTTAGTGCTCGGCTCGGTAGATTTGTGAAAAACACAAACGCTAATACTGTTTGTGTAGTAAACCATTAAAAAAAAATTACGTTTCCCTGTTTGTCATCTTCGAAAGAATGAGAAAATTTAATTTTGTTCGGTTTATAAAAAAAAAAACAAAAACTTCATTGTGTTCAGTTCAGCTCGTTAGTGTTCATTCATTTCTGTTGTGCTTAACACCCTTTTGGCTGGTAAAAAAAAAACCAAACATTTTTATCAAAAGCAAAATACACATACGAAAAAAAAAACAAAAAGACAGCAAAAACTTTTCATTTGGTCATTTCTTCATCAACGTAAAAAGTAACATTGTAGAACATTAAAATACAATGGTTGTTCCAGTACCACTTCAATTGCTCTGTATTTTAAGGAAGAATAGAACAGTGTGTGATGTTTGGCTCTTTCTTGAAAATAGCTACGAACGGTATTAAGGGTTGTGTTCGTTGACACAAACACAAAAAATAGATATCATTCCTGGGTGTGTGTTCTGTTTATTTTCGAACACTGTTAACACTATGCAACAAAGGAGGAAACATTTTTTTTTTCCTTAAATAACCACTATTTTTTTTTTGATCCGCATAGTCACCTTACGTCAAAAATCATCCTTATGTCAAATTCTATGGTAAGGTTTTTTTTTAAAAATTTTTTTTCTAAAATTTGGGATTTTTGAAGAGGCTGCTCCATTCATCTTGTCGTAACTTTGGAACGACTTCCTCGATTTTGTTATGCAATAACAATATACGGAAAACTCTACGTGATAAAAGAAAAAAAAAGACCGCAGTTTTTTATGATATGAGCCTGAGAAAATGATCACTTTTTTGCAAAAATGACTCCGAGTCCCCAAATCTTTGGGGGCGCATAAAAAGAAGTGCATGACTTTGGGCAAAACTGGGAGACACGGGTCTAATTTTTTTTTTGGTCTTTTATCACGTAGAGTTGTCCGTATATGGTTATTTTATATGTGACTTAAAAAATTACACACAGTGTTATAAAATTTTTCAATTCAAAAAATTCATAAATAATTTAAATCAACAAAAACTTCCCAGTTTAAGTATTTAATCGTAAAGCTGCATCTTTTAGAAATTAAATAAATCTTATTTCATAAAAGTCCATGGACAAATTCCTGTTTTATTCCCGATAAACTGAAAGTACCTAGTTTTGACCTTTTTATCGCAAATTTGTGTAGAGCTTAAAATCGCAAAGATTTTTCCTTTACTTTATCAAATAGAATCTGGGAATTTATTTCTCATAAAGCTGCATATTGTAGAAATAAAATAAATTTTGTTTCATGAATCCATGGATAAATTCGTTTTTTTTTCCGATAAAGTGACAGTACTTACCCTGCGGGAAATTTGTGTCAATTGGTCCTACAGACTGGTCCTAGGAGTTGTGAAAATAGAACAGGTACAAAAAGAAAGAACTCAAGACCAGTGAAAGGAGAACCAATCATGTAACTGGTTTATGAAAAACAAAAAAGGTAAAAAATAATGAATTACAGTACAGTCTTCACAGGTGGTGTGACACATTTTTTGGGACTTTCTAAAATTTGGCTCTTAAGTTTAGTTCTAGGACGTGTTTTAGTGAAAAAATACTACATTGTATGGAAATAATACTACATTATATTGAAATAATACAACATTGTAGTAACTGTCACTAAGCACGTCCATTAAGAATCGATGTGTGACTGGTCAAATGGTGTAAATTGACCTACTCCAATGACAAAACCATGTAAAAGTGATAGGCCTTATTCATAGAAAGTGTTAAAACTAGAACCGGTCTCTACCACCAAAGACTTATCACGGTACTACTTTGGTGTCAGTTCGCTTCCCTCTAAGGTAGTTTTAACATTTTTTTTCGCAAATTTGTGTAGAGGAACATGTTTATTTTATGTTTGCAACATGTTGCTGGTCACAAATTTGAGATAAAAAAATGTTAAAACTAAGTACTGTCACTTAATCGTTAATGTTTACATTTGTCCTTCAAGTTGTGCTGAAAAAGGTCAACAAGAAAAAGAAAGACAAAAACGTGGAAAAACAGAAAAAAGTACTTTGGACTTCAAGAAGAATTCTTCACAAGAAGTACGAAAAGACAGATTAAGGGAATTACATGTTATGCTAAGTTCACACTTAGGTTTTTAAACGCGTTTAAGCAAAATGTTGATTTAGCTAATCAAAGCCGTTCACATTACATTTGAGATAATTAAGATGACAGATGATTAAGAAAAAAAAAACAGACAACAAACGCACAAAAAAACAACAAAAAAATTTATATTTCTTTAAAGTATTAAAAATGGATAAAAACACTTTTAAAAAGTTATCAGAAGATTATTTTAATCATTTTAATGATGAAATTGTGAAAATTTATGAATTATTTAAGGAAAAAAATAAAAACATTAAGCAGAAATCTTGGCCGGTTGTACACGATCATGTTAGCGATTCAACATTTGAGGTATGTTCAGTGGATTCTATGTGATTTATGAAGTGATTTAGTTTTAATCATGTCAATTTGAAGTGATTAACAAATCACTTCAATGTATGGGTAATCATCTCGATTTTGAAGTGATTAGAGCTTAATCACGTTCGAACTGCTTAAACGCGTTTAAGAAGCCAAATGTGAACATACTATTAATCAATTAAAATAGATAGTCATTCAAAAAACTAATTTCGATCTACTTAATTTAAAAAACCATTTGGTTTAAAGATTGATGTTTGACTGCCAGCCGTTTTCAATGGCGGTGAGTGTTAAACGGCAAACCCCTCTGAAGAGGTTGAGTAATTTCAATCGAAACGTAAGGACAACCTGTCCATGAAAACCTTCTTTCGGTTCGCAACGCAGTCAGGAATGAAAAATTATCAAACAAATTTTAGTTCATTTCATGTTGTAAAATTCCTTTCTTCATAAAAATTAAATAAAAGTTAAAATTCAGTGAACTTTAGCCTGATTAAAATATCAAAAACGTACATAAACATTGAATTTTGCCTTAGCATTTCTGATGTGTGAAAAAAGCATGACATGAGAATTCGTACTTCGCAGCTTCATGTGTGGGAGGACCAGCTGATTAAAATTCTGATTGCTCTACCTGGCTCATTTTCTGCTGTTGTGTTGTCTGCGATGGCATATGTGTAATGTTCTGTTGATAATAGTGTAATAACAGCCTCATTTTTTCTGGTACATATGAGCAGAGAGCAATCTTACACAGCGTTTACATTTGTCAGTACTGGCAAGACAGTAAGCATATACATATTAGTTGACAAAACAATGCAAAAACAAAATAGCTGTAAAAGTGTTTATGTATTAGTGAAAAAGTTTGAATGAATTGCTACTGTCTTGCCAGTACTGGCAAATGTAAACGCCATGTTATCCACATAGTAGCCAAATTATGTTTCGCATACTTGACGTTTGCTTAATTTTGTAAATAATTGTGGTACAAAGGTTTTATTACAGCGATCGATTCCAAAAATAGCTAAGCGGACTTCCATTAATATTTGTGCAAGTGTAGGATTTGCGAAAAAGTTGTCACAATACACAATATGTCCTCTATGAAAATATTTTGTTGACAAATCCATCACAACTTTTTCCCCCTGGTTAACTTCTCGAGAGCCATGAGAAATGTTGGCTGTGTAAATTTAAGGTATATTTTCTTGTCGAGATTAGTTTTCTATTCTTGCAGTTCTTGCAGAGTTGTTTCACAACTCTAAATTACTTAAGTTTGCATTGTCAAGGTGCTTTGCAAATCAAATTGTCCGTTACTAATATTACACACGCAAAAACCAAAAACAAGACACAAAAACATAAATAAAATTTTGTCATTAAATCAAATCGTTTTATTAAATTTTGCAAAAAAAAAAAACACCGAATTCAATACTTCGTGATCCAGCCAGATCAAGAGGATAATTTAATAGATGTTTACATAAAAATAAAATTTCACCCCACAAATATATTTAGAACATATCTTTTATAGAATTCACGTACCTGCTTTTTTGATTATTAATTCTATTTCAAAGATATTGCAAGCAAACCACAAACTTGGTCTAGCCAGACCTAAATAGTTAAACTAGGGTTAAATTGTCTCATGTGGGCTCTACTGCCTTTAATTTTTTGTTAGATGACGACATGAAGAAATGACCCGACAAAATTTGCTTTCTTTATAACATATATTATATCTTATAACTTTTCTTTTGATCGATAAAAGTTAAATAATACCAAAAAAAAAAAAAGACTAAAGCAGCACTATAAATACTTGGGTATTCATTCGGTTAACCGTCAATCGGTTAACCGATTAATTATTACCCGATTAACTGATCGGTTAATTTCAAATTGGCTTTTTTCGATTAACGATTAAACCGGTTAATTTCAGTCGATTAACCGATTAACCGATGTAATAAATTTTTTAATTTTTTGTAGTATTATAACATATTTTTTTGTGTTTTTATTTATTTCTTTCGTATCATATACAAAAGGTATGTGTTTAGAAAATATTTTTTTTTACAAAAAAAGGTGTTCTGTGATCTTCATTTCAACCCATTTGCCGCCGACCGATTTCAATGTTCAATCAACAGGAATGTGGAAAAAAATGGGTTAAATGTTTGATTGCCAACACCTTTTTCTTGTTTCCAGTACTTTTATTATATTGTTACGAAAGTAACTTTAGTTAAGAATTAGTTGAATTTATTAGTTATCTTGTATTTATTAGTTAACTTGTATTTATTAGTAATTTTATTAGTTTACATTGTTATTAAAAATTGTTATAATTTAGAACACTTTAATCCCAATGTGCAGAAAGCCCTAGAAATGACCGTTAAAAAAAGCTTCAGTGTAAGAGGTAAAATTATGTAAAGTGGTGCCATAAATCAAATTAAAGTGTGGTGAAATAGAAAAGCCTCGAACCTTCGAAAAACATTTCGAATGTTCTAGACAACCAAATTGCGGTATAAATACTAGCGGCCACTAGCGTAATTAGATCATTCTAAGTTCAGACTTTGTCAATAATGTATAACGTGAAGAAAATTATAGTTGGTTGTGAATAAAAGCTATAAATTACGGTTGTTAAAAAGACTTTGTACTAAATAAAGTTGTGTAAATTGTAAACAGTGTTGAAAGTGTTTGTGTTTTATTTATTTTATTAAAGTTGCAATAAAGAACTCGAAACGGTTTATTATAAAGGAAATAAACCAAAACGTTATTGAAAGGCAGTAACGTAACAATATGTATGTGTTTAGTTATTTGTTTCTTCTCATACCTCCTCATATCAGTCCTTTAATAAAATTAACTGAAACAATTAGAAGTGTTAAACATTTTTAAAAATTAAAACGGGACGCTAAGGGCATAATGGAATATTTTATATGTGTAGAGAAATCCTTAAAAAACTTAGATATTCATCTACGATAAGTGAAAGAATTTTTTTGTAAGTCAAGTTTTGTCAAAACAAAAGAAAAGGGATTATTTTACTCCTAAACATTTAAACCAAATTACTTTTTTAAAAGATTATTTTATAAGATCTCCTTTAACAATTGAAATAACTAATAAAATTATCTCAGTCTATTTTTTTATAAATAAATATTTGGGGGTTCACAAGGTAGTCATAAAGTTGTAAAGTCTAATGTCTTTAAATAATTATGTACTAGAAATATATATCGTAGAATTAATATGCAAACCGGCTAAATCCACCTTTTATGTAAATTGAGATTTTGATGCCGTGTGGTAGAGAAAGATACGCCTCGTCGACCAGCATTTAGTTTTTTTTCTATTTAAGTCTTGAAGTGTGTAAAACTAATTGTATTTTAAATTTTCTATCAAGCTGCAAATAGAAAATATAAAAAGTTTTTTGTCTCTCCTGTAAAATGTGTTTGAAGGAAGTTAGCAGGTTTGCATATTAAGCCGAAGATATGACTGTTGTGGGCTACCGCTTATAATTTATATTTCTACTGTGCAGTTACGACGAATCAATGAGCACAGCATTAAAATTTTTATTTTGTTTTAAACACAACAATATTTATTTTAAGCAATTGTAAAATATTATTTAGGACATTATGTCAATATGACTTGATATCACATCTTGTGAATCCCCCAATTATGTATTAATTGAAAAATGCATATTACATATTTATGAATTGTTTTTTTGTTTGCTCGTTTTAGTTCAAGAATTTTAATGTTTGGTATGTTATTGTTTTTTTACTAATAAACTCCAAATAATAAATAATTAATGCATTTCTATATACTGAAATTACTAAATTTATGAAAAAAACTTTATTAATCGGTTAACCGATCAAAAACAAAATTAACCGATTATTGACCGATTAAACCAAAACCTCGATTAATTAATCGAGCGATTACCCGATTAAAGCAAAAGGTCGATTAAATGAATACCCTATTAAAAACAAAATTAAGACTTTCCGTCAAATGTTGTTTAATCCCGGTACTACTAATACAATGCTACTTTTTGTCTAAGTTTTTCGTCTTCGACATCAAATCCTCATCGTTGAGCCAATTAAATCAATCTCTGCAAATGGTTCCAGATAGAGTATATTCGCCATAATCTCTTTTTGAATATTTTAAGAAATTTCTTCATTATCTAAGTGTTGATTTACACGCTTTAGGATTTAGCAGTTTAGTCTTGAGTTTTTAGAGAGAAGGGAAAAGATAAATTCATTTTTTATTTGTCTCTGTTTACGTAAAACTCAAGGCTAGATGACTTAAATCTGAAGCGTGTGTTCCGTCTGTTAATAAACATTTGGTTTAGAATTTATTAACGTTTAAAATCTTTTACCCCACTGTTCAATATTTTTTGCTGAACATTTGAAATAAAACACATATTGTGTATTTTTCGCAGAAGTGACTTCTCCTCATGTTACGAGTGCAATTTTGGGGAAAAAATGAAACCATTTTTTCATCATTCAACATTTATTTGCTTTACGTTTTCTTTTTCAAACACCAGAGTACTGGTAGACTGTTTGTGTTACACACACCTTGTAAGTCAAGTATTTATTAAATAAAATAAAAACATTTATTCGCATACACGTTTATATGTGTAAACTTCCGGAGATATTTAAATAATCGCATGACAAATATTTGTATGTGAGTGCTTTTTACCAAACACGAAATATAAGAATTTGGCCAAATATGAAATATGAATATTGGGGAAACAAATTTCCCAAATGGTAAAGTTTCTTCGTTTGTGTGTGTGCGTTTTTTTAATTTAAAATAAACTCCTGGTAAAATTGGTGTATAAACATTATTGCAAAATTGGATAACGAAAAAAGTTAATATTTCTTCTTTATAATTGTACCTATTGTGTTTTTTTCTTTTTCATAACTACACTGTTCTGCAATAAAAAAAATAACTTAAAAAGAGCAAAATTGCAAAAAATCATAAAATTTTTTATGAAGTTTTAAATTTTGTCCACTGTATTTCTGTCATTTCTTGACTTATCTTCACAAACGACCCATGGCTATTTTAGTAATATTAATACCTTCATAAAAAGAATGAAATACATAATCCGTTTAATATTTTTTAAGATATTTGCACTTAAGTCACATCATCTTTTTTAAAAACACAAATAACGGTTATTTTGGAATATCTCGAAAACTGTTCCACTTTTTACAATTAAGACTTCTTATTCGGATTCAGCGGACAATTTTATATATAGATGAGGTGTCAGATTCATTTGGTCACGACTTTGTTGTATTGTTGTATTAATCCCTACGGAAAAGTTTTAAGCAAAACTAAAAAATTAATAATTTTGGACTATGAAATAAAAGTTAACTATTTAAGACCGTTTTATGTTCTTAAACAAGTCTTAGGAATTTAGATTTCCCTAATCTAAATTTTGTTTAAAAAACAATAACAACTTTTCATGACAGTGTTGCATTTTCCCCAAAATACGTTAGACGTGTGTGATAGTGTAAAGTGCTTTTAAATATAATTTTTGCTTTCGATCTCGTATGGTCAAATTGTGTGAGAGCATTTGTATAGAAGCATTTTTTTCGTTTTTTAATACCAATCGAAAGTTGCCTTCAACAAGCTAGTCAACTTTTTGCCGCATGAGTAATTATTATTCGAACATTTAAATATTACTCATACGTACAGTGTGATCAAAAATTATTTGGAGTTATAAATTGAACATCTTAATCATGTCAAAAGTTTGTTAAGTGAAATAATAAAGTGATTGGACTTGTTTTTGCTAAAGTTGTTTAAGCTTTATATATGAAAGTATTAAAACCAAGTTGTATTTTCCTTGACCGTTAAGGGAGGCCAATATCGCAACAAAACTATGGCTAAGAAAACTTTGTATATTGGCAGATTTCTTAAAATAGAACTTCTTTTGCAAGTGCAATAACTTATTTCAGTTAACAACGAGATATCTCAGTTTGAACGAATTTTCACTCTACTTTAGATAAACACTTTTTTGTTAATAGAAATAATTACGTTAAAAATAAATAATTGGCTGAACTAAGATTCGAACACGGCCTACGAAAAAAACAACAACTGTTAGTCTTAAGTCGTGATGAGTGCTCTAAACCCGTATTCTTAAGTTGAGTGCTAAGTGATTTTTACATACAAACATAAAATAACTAGTATTGTGGTTATTTTGTTGACCGTGGCCGAGTCAAAAATGAAAGATTATCAATAGCAATTTTAATTAATTTTCATGTTGTAAAATTCCTTTCTTCATAGAAATAGTTTAATGAAAATTAAATTTAATGAACTTAAGCCTAATTAAAAATATTAAAAATTTGGATTAAAAACCATAAATAGTTCAACAAAATAACCACAATACTAATTATTGTTAAAAGCTAAGGCACGAGCTCTATGTGTTCATTTGTCCTTCAAGTTATGCTGAAAAAAGTCAACAAGAAAAAGAAAGACAAAAATGAAAAAAAAAACAAAAAAATGTACTTTGGACTTCAAGTAAAATTCTTGACAAAAGTACGAAAAAACAGAAGTGAGGAAAAACATGTAAAATCAATTAAAATGGATAATCATTAAAAAAAAGCAAACTTCGATCTACCAAAGGTTAAAATACAATTTGGTTTAAGGATTGATGTTTGAATATTGACGTCAGCAGTCGTCGATGGCTGCGAGTGTAAAACGGCAAGTTCATCTGAGGAGATCGAGTGGTTGCGATCGAAACATGTCATGGTAACCTGCCGGCCCGGGTTCGAGCCCCGGCCACGGTCAAGAATGAAAAGATTATCAATAACAATTTTAATTAATTTTCATGTTGTAAAATTCCTTTCTTCATAGAAATAATTTAATGAAAATTAAATTTAATGAACTTCAGCCTAATTAAAAATATTAAAAATTTGGATTAAAATACAAACATAAATTTTATTGTAACTTGCAGCTTTCTATTTTTCCTGATTTTTTGTTGTTTGCATTGTAGTGGAATATAATGTTAGGCATTATATATATATGTCCTTTATTTACATAAATATACGCGATAAAAATTAAAAAAAAGAATATTCTACATTATACTTAAATAAAAAGTTCACGAAGAACATAGGGCGTCAACGAATTCTCTCCATTTCCTTCTGTCTACGGCCAGTGATTTAACCTGATTCCATGTTGTACGTGCTGATTCATATTCCTTTTTGGTGCAGCGTATCCATGTATTTCGTGGTCTTCCTTGTCGTCGTTGTCCTTGGGGATTCCACTCAAGAGCTGCTCTAGCAATTTCAGTTGGTGGTCTTCTGAGAATATCACCGATCCATGTCCATTTGCGTCTACGTATATCCAACTCGACTGGGCAGCAATTTGCACTTTGCCACAACGCTTCATTTAAGAACCAATTCGGCCAATATATATGAAGGATCTTTCTCAGACATCGAATAATAAATGTTTTGTAAAGCTCCATGTGGTACAGCCATATAGCAGCACAGATTTTACGCTGCAAATGAATATACGCAGTTTTGTCTTCTTTGAGATGTTGTTTGCACGCCATACTTTGTGCAACTTAAAGAAAGCAACGCGGGCTTTATTAATCCGATCGGAAATATCAGCTTTAGACCCGCCATCTTTGGTTATCTTGCATCCAAGGTAGTTAAATGATTCCACATCATCAATAATTATATTTTCCACTATAAGTGGGGTCGTTATATGGGTACCTATACACATAAGTTTTGTCTTTTGAAAGTTTATTCTCAAACCTACTTTTCTGGCGCTTTCGGTGAGACTCCTTATTTTGGCTTCAATATCCCCATATCGATGAGCCATTAGACATATATCACCAGCGTAATCTATGTCGGTTAGGTACTCTGCCATATTCCATCGAATGCCAAACGGCGCCTTCGTGTTAGTCTCTTGCATTACACTGTCCAAAAGCAAAATAAATAATGTGGGGGATAATATACAGCCTTGTCGGACCCCGGTTGCAGTTTTAAAAGGACGACTTACTTCACAGTTAAAACGTACCCTACACTGCGCATCTTTATAAAGTTTGCGTTGTAAGGTTACAATCTTCTCCCGTATTCCCTTGTTTATTAATGCAGTCCACATAGATTTTCGGGATATAGTGTCGAAAGCTCTTTCAAAATCTACAAAAACGAGGTATAGGTGTGTGTTATATTCAGCCGACTGCTCAATAATTATGCGAAGTGTGTTGATATGATCGGCACACGACCGCCCGCGCCTTCAGCCTGCTTGCTCTTTACGTATAATGCGATCAACCACAACAGATATTCGATCCAATATCAGTGTCGCCATCACTTTACCAATGGCGTTGAGCAATGTGATACCTCGCCAGTTTTTACATAGTGTAAGGTCACCTTTTTTGGGGATTGTGACGACTACACCTTCTTTCCAGTCAGTAGGGATTTGATTATTTTCCCACGCGTTTCTGGTTAATGGTGTTAGAAACTCAGCAAGGGTGCCGGCGTCATATTTCAGCAATTCAGCCGGGATGTTGTCAGGACCCTGGTGCTTTGCAATTTTTCATTTTGTGTAATGCCAAGACAACTTCTACATACGTTGGAGGATCTGTTGAGATATCACTCCTAGGGTTGCGTCGCATAATAGGGCTCACATTTACGACCGCATTTTCACCGTTTCCTGCAGTAGGTTGTGACGCAAAGAAATCCCTCCACCGATTCCAGTTGTTCATCAGTGGTGGTTAACTCGGATCCATCATTTGCCTTTAGAATGCGGTGCCCCTGATGTTATTACCGCTCAGTTGCTGAATGGCTGAATAAACGCCACGGAGGCCTGTTCGGCCTGTTCCGCTATGCCATCAACAAATGTTTCTCGGTCAGCACGTACCATGTAAGTAACTTTGCGGGCCGATTGCCTATATTCAACTTTTGCTCGCTGTCTTAGTGTTGTTGTTTTGGCCCGTATGTATATGTTGTGGAGACGTTTACGATTCTGGATCACGGCCCAGGAGTCAGCGCTAATCCAAGGTTTGATTTTACCTAGTTTCAGTCCCAAAACCGACTTTGCAGTATCCTTACATGTCACAGCAACTTTTGACCATGTGTGTTGTTCGGTTAAGGCCAGTTTAGATCGTAACGTCTCATTATATTTCGCTGATACAGCTGGGTCTCGCAGGAGGTCTGTATTGTATTTATCGGCCAGATCTCTGGTTCGTATTACTGCTGCAGGTCGAAATCGTAGGGTAGCTACGACTAACTTGTGATCGCTGTCAACATCGGCTCCACGTCTCGTTTTGACGTCCATAAGAGAGCCTAGAAAAAGTTTGCTCACAATTTTGTGGTCAATTTGGTTGAAAGTTTCACCATCTGGCGATTCCCATGTATACTTGTGGATGTTTTTGTGAGGGAATTTGGTTCCACCGATAAATAATCGATTTCGGGAACAAAAATCCACAAGTCTATCGCCGTTTTCGTTCCGCAGAGTACCCAGGCCATGCTTACCCATTACTGATTATAGATTATTGTTGTTATTTCCTACTTTGGCATTGAAGTCTCCCAAAAAATGGTTTCGAGTTGATTGTAAAATTCATCCTTGAAGTCAACGTCGTCAGGTTCAGTTGGTGCGGAGCACTGAACGATAGATATTTTACGAAATTTTGAGTTAAACCGCGCGGTGATTATACGGTCGGATATTGTTCTATATTCGATCATTGCATCTCCCTTGGGGGACATAATCAAGCCAACTCCGTTTTCCCGATGCATGGTGTTTCCGGAGTATATGAAGCGGTGACCAGATGGTAGTTGGGTCATTCCGCTATTAAGCTATCGAACTTCACTAAACCCTATCAAGGTTGTAAGAGACCATCTCCTTACGAACTTGCTCGAGTCTTGAAGTTTCAGAGAGAGTTCTCACATTCCAGGTACCAATCATAAACCGTTGTTTAAATCCAAAAGTCGTCACCGTGGGGGGATTGTTATTTAAATTTGTTACCGTTTCTGTAATCATTTCGTGTTGAGGAGGATTGACTGATTAGGCCAAAGCCTCCGATCCTAGTGTTGGGGCTGCCAACACACCTCTAGGCTGGTGAGCCGTTACACGGCATAATACAGATGAGCTTCAGTGACTAGTTGTCATTAGTTTTCACCTACTTCCTGAGACGCATCTATGCTTGCATGCCATTCAGGTTACTCAATACTGTACGCCTTCTCACATTAGCTGTATTCAAGCGGTTGCTTAAAATACATTTCCAGGGAACACTTGGTCAGAGACCGGAAGTCGTGAGCTGCTTGGGAATTTCAAATAGAGGAGTCTCTTCTTGCTATCCCCAAGTAGATAGCAGACAGACAGCTTTGAGCCTCTGTGCAAAACCCCGTTCCCCAAAAATGCCGTTCCCCAAAAACGCCGTTCCCCAAAAACCCCCTTCCCCATCTAATGCATTGCTGCAAGTAAACGCAAAAAACATGTTTTAATATGGTCGCTCCTAACAAAACTATTTGTAAAGAACATTTTTAACATATTATGCTTAATTTAACCATTTTATGATGGACGACAACCATATTATTGTTAAATTAGTCATCTATCAATAAGCCACAACCATATTATGGTTGACTACAAACATGATATGGTTAAATATGACAATAATTTTACACTACCACACAAGTCTTAAGTATTTTGACAAAAATTATTGTTTAAAAATATTCAAAAAAACAATGACAACTTATCTTGTCAGGGTTATATTTTTTTCCAAAATACGTAAGACTTGTGTAAAAGTGTTAACTACTCCTTAACAAATATTTGACGCCCAACATATAAACACAATTTTCATTAAACGTTTGTTCAATATTACAAAGCGTTTCCTATATTAAACAGAATTTAGGATTTTACTTATAACATTTTTCTACGATCTCTTAATAATAAAATTAAGTACAGAAAAAAAATTATTGAAAAGAAAGTTCAAATTTGATAAATTTAGTGATCATGCTTTTTTGAATTCTTTCGTCAAATATTTGTTAAGTGTGAACAAACTGAGTCCATTGGTATACTTAAATTTGGTTTTAGGGTTAATGTTTTTACGTGTGCTTAACCTTTGCTAAAGCACATAATATTGTGGTGAAGTATAACAATTTTTTAAAAATTTATACATCTAAACAAAAAAGTATTAGTTTTAATTAAATGCACCACGCATGTTAACAACACATGTCTAAATATTATATTATAAATAAATTTACTCAAACTAAATTGAAAATTTTAACAAAATATTTGATAAAAATTTTTGCAGTTTGTAAACGTGTGGTTTGGTTTTATTATTAAATTAATTTATTATTGCTTAACATTTTTTCTCTTAAATTTCCCCCAAAAAATTTGCTCTACTTAAACGTTATTGTTTTCGAAATTTATACGCTATAATAAATATTTGGTACATAAAACCTTTTTTTTTTGGATCGTTTTGTTGGTTTTTAAAAGTTCCAGCTGCTTGTGGCAATTTTTACTGTTCTGCAACGTTGTAACAACACATGTGTTGCGTGTATTTGTTGCTCAAAAATTATTACCTTTTTAAACATTAATATATTTTTAACACTTTTTTTGTATGTACATACTAGGGTATTCACTTAATCGGTCTTTTGCTTTAATCGGTTAATCGCTCGATTAATTAATCGAGGTTTTGGTTTAATCGGTTAACAATCGGTTAATTTTGTTATTATTAAACGATTAATAAAGTTTTTTTTATAAATTAAGTAATTTCAATAAATAAAAGTAAAAACTTATTTATTATTTGGAGTTTATTAGTAAAAACAAAAAAAAAAAACAATAACATAACTTTTCTTGAACTAAAACGAGCAAACAAAAAAAAATCATAGCTATGTATTATTGTTAAAGCTAGGGCACGAGCTCTGTGTGTTCATTTGTCCTTCAAGTTGTGCTGAAAAAGGTCAACGAGAAAAAGAAAGACAAAAAATGAAAAAAACAAAAAATGTACTTTGGACTTCAAGAAAAATTCTTGACAAAAGTACGAAAAAACAGAAGTAAGGAAGAACATGTAAAATCAATTAAAATGGATAATCATTAAAAAAAAGCAAACTTCGATCTACCAAAGGTTAAAATACAATTTGGTTTAAGGATTGATGTTTGACTATTGACGTCAGCAGTCGTCGATGGCTGCGAGTGTAAAACGGCAAATCCATCTGAGGAGATCGAGTGGTTGCGATCGAAACATGTCATGGTAACCTGCCGGCCCGGGTTCGAGCCCCGGCCACGGTCAAGAATGAAAGATTATCAATAACAATTTTAATTGATTTTCATGTTGTAAAATTCCTTTCTTCATAAAAATAATTTTATGAAAATTAAATTTAATGAACTTAAGCCTAATTAAAAATATAAAAAATTTGGATTAAAAACCATAAATAGTTCAACAAAATAACCACAATACTAATTATGTATTTTTTATTTAAAACATATTATGTATTTATTGAAAAATAAGCTGTGAGATCATTTTATTAGCAATTTCAATAGTTTAAGTAGCTTTTATAAAATAATCTTTTAGAAAAATAACTTGGTTTAAGTATTTAGGATTTAAGCGATTCTTTTCTTTAGTTCTAATAGAACTTGACTTGGAAGCAATTCTTTCACTTATCGTAGATGTTTGAGAAATCGAAAACATCCCAAAATACGTAATATCTTTTTTCTCAGTCCTTTTACTGGATCTCTCTAAACATATAAAATCTTCCGTTATACCATTAGAGTCCTGTTTAAATTTTTTAACACTTCTAATTGTTTCGGGTAATTCTGTTGTTGTCTTACTAGCGAGAGTTTCTTCTGTTGTTAGGTCATCATCTAACTCAACCTGGCAAAGCTCAGCACCGAACATTTTGCAAAAAAGTTCATTTCCGAGTTCCTTAATTTTATTTTTTGAACTGTATTTCAAGAATGTGTTTCTAGAAGGAAATATATTGTATGAAAAATATTTCTAAACACAACTTTTTTGGTTCACTTTGGTAACTTGTTTGGTACAGATAACATTGTAAAATTCTACATGGTTGCATTGTAGAATATATTTAAAAAAGTGAGTTGCTTTGCAACTGACGTTATGCAACTCATCCATAATTAAAAACACAAAAAAATATGGTTAAATACTACAAAAAATTAAAAATTTTGTTACATCGGTTAATCGACTTAAATTAACCGGTTTAATCGTTAATCGAAAAAAGCCAATTTTAAATTAACCGATCAATTAATCGGGTAGTAATTAATCGGTTAACCGATTAACTGTTAACCGAATGAATACCCTAGTTCATACATATTTATATTTGATTCTGAAAAACCATTTTGTATTTGAAATTTTTTATGTAATAGTACGTTCCGTTTATTACAGTTGTGTATTATTCTAAAATATATTGAAAAGAAACGAATATTCAATATAGCAGTTTGAAGAATATACAAGAGTTTATCAACACCCACTCATTTCAACATGCACCGACTTTGAAAAGGACTTACACGCTTAGTTTATGTGTGAAAATAAAAGCGCAAGTGGGATTTTTTATAAAATAAATGAAAATGTGCTTTTTTACCGTTTTAAATTTACGTCTTGTAATATGTAATATTTTTTGCTAGATTAAATATTAAGACAAGGCTTTCCCATTACTTTTTAATTATTATAAAATTGTTTACATTATCTTCAAATGGGGAATGTACAAAGTGTCGTACCTTTTACACATGGTTTGTGCCTGGAATTTGGATTTTTATAGGCTGTCATTCTGTCATATGAACTCATTTAGTAATTGAACGAAATAGTAGAACCAACAATTTTTTCTTATTTTTTGTTTGTTATAGTACTTCGTCCAATTACTTAGTGAGAACATATGACAGATGAAAAAATGACTGCCTCCAAAATTCCATATTATTTTGTAACAAAAAGCATAATTTGTCAAATGTTTTGCAATAGTTTATCAATTAAAAAAAAGAGAGCAGCTGCAGCTCATCAATTGCATCGATACAGGAGCTTATTGTGAATTCTTTTTGCGAGAGATTTCTTGTGCCAACTAAAAAGTCAAATGATGATGAATTAGAGGCATTACTCCATTGAAATAGTTGTCAAACTTAAGAACAATTTGGCATGTCATTGGTGGCCACTTAAGTTAACGTTAATATGTAGCAGGATTCATATTTAAGCCAGAACACTGGGTTGAAGACGAGAGGCGTTAACAGACGAGTTAATTGCCAAAAGTGTTGCTTGAACGCCTTAAAAAGATTAAGCTTTAGCATATAGCGTCGAAAAATCAATCGGAACGTCGAAACCAGCCAACCAGCCGCATCAAGGCTAAGCCAAGGCACATTCACTATAAGGTTGGTTTTTTCGGTGGTCGAGTTGTCAAAGTTTGTATACAAAATACAGTTTTTTATGTTAACAAACAATTTTTTTACTAGCAACATTTTTGAAAATCGTACCACAAAAGCAGTGTTGTTGTAGGGTTGACCTCGCCTTCTAGTGAATTCGCTTTGGCCAAAGGTAAAGCTTTGTATATGATGGGACCATAAGGGTCCTAACCTTTTTGATCTGCTGAAATTGGACCACAAGGTCACAGGGTAACTGCACCAAATACAATTTATTCATTTAAGGTGAGCACTCCAAAAAACGACCGAATAATGAGAAACATTGCGACAAGGCTTGCTAACATGCTGCAACCCAGTTACAAGCTTTTTATAAAAAAAATTTTGTTAGGTTTTGCCTCATCCGCCTATGTCATATGTTTCGAGTGGTGCACGAAGCTCTCCTGCAAAACGTTCAGAACAGGGTATCTCAAATTGACTTGATTTATTTTTGGCATTAAAAATGAGCAGTCCTGTTAGCGCGGACTCCATATATTGCCAGAGGGATGGGAAGACGTCATAGCTAACGATGCCGATCCACATTTATAAAAATAAAAAAGGGGTTGTTAGTTTATGTTTATTTGTCCTATTAACTCCTAAACTACTGAGCTGATTTTCCAGAAAAAGTCTGATTATTAACATTGGCTACAAATAGTTTTTAATTTTTATGTAGGTGTGGCATCCCTCATACAAGAATAGAAATCACATTAACAAATAGTGCAAAAACTCACAAGAGTTTGGCATCATCAAAAACGGGCAGCAAAATAAAACACTCCACCACTCCGATAGATGGCAGCAACAAAAACAGCACGTACAAATCAAAATACCAGTATATAGAAGCCATCACGGTCAATACTAAGTACACTTCATGCTCAGCTATTTACAGAAAGGTTAAGGTAAAAGTTTTCAAATTTGGAACAAATAGTTTGGTTATCAATGCAAAACATCTGTCAAAATGAGAGCTGAACTGGAAAAGAAAGCGTGGAACCTCCCATATGAGGTCAATAAAAGGTTCTAAATATCTAAAGAAGTATTTAAATGTTTCATTAACAAGGCAGGAGATATCTTTTAAATTAATTTTACCTTTTTTAATTCAATGGGGGGTAGCAAAGCGTACTGGGTTAAGCTGTTACCATATATATATGTATATGGGTCCAACGTCTCACATTGAACGCTAAAAATTTGCCAAAGATCAAGCATTTTAAATTTGTACAGCCAATACATTTATATATAATACCAAAATAAAGCAATTAATTTTTTAATTTTGTTTTTTCGTTTTACATTATTTAGCGTTCGGCTCACACACCCAGGAACGCTATCTATTTTCTTGTGTTTGTGTTGACGAACAAAACTCTTAATACCCTTAGTAATCAGTTTCAAGAAAGAGCAGAACATTATAGTTATAGTGTTCTGTTCTTTTTTTAAAAACAGAACAATTGCAGTGATGCTGTAGACAAACATTTTATTTTAATGTTCTTTAATTTTTCTATTTTATATTGATGAAGAAATGAAAAAACAAAAAAATTTAGCAACGACCGCAGCACGAACAGCTTGTGTGTGTATTGTATATATATTTTGTTTGTACAAATTTTTTTTTGCTGACTTTTAGTTTTTTAATTTGTATATGTATTTTGTTTTTGGAAAAAATGTTTGGTTTTTTTTACCAGCCAAAATGGCGCTAAGCACAACGAACACTAATGAGCTTAACGAACACAATGAAGTTTGTGGTTTTTTTTCAATATCAAACGGAATTAAATGTTCTCATCTTTTTGTTAATGTGGATAAGAAGAGTTTTATGTTTGTGTTCAAAAGATGACAAACAGGGAAACGTTATTTTTTTTTTAAAGGTTAACAACACAAACACTATTATCGTTTGTGTTTTCCACAAATCTACCGAATCGAATACTAAGAAGCGATATTCAGTGTTTATTTTCGAACACTGCTTACAACTAAAATTCGAGTCGGAAAAAAGCCAACCATTTTTAGGGGAATGTAAGAAAATATAGACTCGCTGTTTATGGTGGTGTCTTGTCTTTCATATTGTTTGTAATTCTCATTTGCTTAACAGTTTTATTTGTATAATAACTTTAGCTTTTTCAAAGTTTTTAGAAAAAGGTTTCCTGATAATCTGGCCTAAGCAACCAGTGAAATGCGCACTATGCGCAGTAGTTTTTCCCTCTACAATAAATGTCAGTGTAAGCTGCATTTGACTCAGTATGATTTTTAAAATGGTAAATTTTGGATTTTCAATGCAACTTATAAAGATAATTCAAAGTTTTCTCAAATCACGCTCCTTCAAAGTCTATATTGGTTCGACTTCTTCTAATTCGTATTCTATTGCAGCAGGTTGTCCGCAAGGCTCTTGCTTGTCTCCAATTCTATATAACTTGTACACTTCAGATTTCCCCCAATTAGATTACTGCACTGTCTAAGTCTTTGCAGACGACACAGCGGTGCTCAGCTCCGAAATACTCTCGATAGATGTATTAACTAACCTGCAGAGAGCTTTAAGAGAATTACAATGTTATTTTAACAAATGGAAAATAATGTTAAATTCTGACAAAACACAAGCAATATATTTTTCCAGGAAGCGTAAAGCATGTGTTTTATCTCAAAGCAACATTATGTTTAATAATTGCTCTATTCAATGGGAAGAGAAAGTTAAATATCTTGGAGTGATACTGGACTCCAAAATGAAATTCAAAGACCACATTCAGTATATAATATATAAAGTAAATGTACTCACGCGCATGCTGTACCCTTTTATAAATAGAAATTCGGCTTTAAGCATTAGCAACAAAATGTTAATACTGAAATCAATATTTCACGCCGTTATTTACTACGCAGCTCCTGTTTGGTCGAACAGTGCTAACTGTCACTTAAACAAGTTTCAAATATCGCAAAATAAATTATTAAAACTAATATATTACCTCCCTTGGTTTTATTCTACAGCTCGCCACCATTCTCTTGCAGATATAGAATTAGTTAAAGATAGACTTTCAAGACTTAATGAAAATTTTAATACCAGGTGCCAAAACTCTTCTTATATTCATATTAATGAGCTAGCTCAACTTACGTAGTTAAGATTTAGAATAAGTGTTTTTATAAAAATAAAAAATCGAAAAAAAAATTATAAAAATAATATTAAAAAAGAGGCTTAAATAGGTTTTTGCTAAATTTTTTCCTCAAATATAATTTTGTCAATATAAATGTATATAATAACTAACGAAATATATTATAATTAAGCAGAAAAAGATACTAATCTTAAACTCTTCACAACTTATAATTAAAAATTGAGATGTAAACATATTAAATATGAATTAAATTGAATTAAATTATAAATGTCAGTGTATTTATCAAAAATAAAAATTGGAAATTAAGCACGTGAAAGAGAAATCTTTATAATATTCCTAAAAAAAAAAAAATTTGATAATACATTTTTGGTTTAGGGTAAAATGTGGAAAAATTATATTTCTGTCCGAATTTTGTATCTGAAGTGCTGCTTGTCTTTGAATATTTGAATTTGCAGCTAAAAATTTCAAAGAGACAAATTTTATTAGTTAGCAGAAGGGTGACACTAACCCACATGCCTATCTTAAAGCCAGAAAGTCATATTGAAAGTATAGTCTTATAAGGACAACGGAAGTTTTATTTAAGGTTCCATTATGAAACATTTTGCTGTAGTGCATTTCTAATTCATCATGTCTTGAAGTATTTGGGGATTTTTGGCATTTTTATATTTACGTATCTAGGCTTTTGTCTTTCATAATTTTTTTTACAGATTTATTGTTGCCTACTAACATAATATTATATAATAATAAAATAATAAAATAAATCTAATAAATTATCAATAGATTTTTTGTTATTTTACAATTCAATTCTGGGTTTACTACAAACATATTGTTATTTTACTGACATCAATTTTTTCGAACACTTTAAATGAAATCTTTAATCTTGTTGTTTGACTTATTTTTCATAATTGTATTTAGGTATAAACATATATGTATGTATATTAAATATAAATGTATGTATATTTAATAAAAATAGGTATGTATGTATGTTTATTAAAATTAAAAACCTTTGGTAGATTTTATAACTTTTGTTCGAAATTGATTACTTGATGTTTTGCCCTATAAAAATTTTAATTAATTTTTGTTGCTTGTATATAAAATATTGTTTTTGTTGCATTTTATATTCAATATTCATACATAAACACATGCATACATTTACTTTAATATAATTTTATAAAAAGCAGCAGTTAAGCTTCATCTATTTATGCTTTTCAGTTGTTTATAACTTGAATTTTAATTAAAGAGATACCAAAATTTCCATGTTCTTCTTTTTGCAAAACTTTTTGTTTTTTTAGTAAAGAAAACTTTCGTGGAATAGTGATAAAATATTTTGCTTAACATTTAATGTTCGTAAGATGTAAAGAACTAAGATGTGAAAGTTCGTAAGAAAATATATACAAATAGGTTGCTGTTGTCTTCTTGTAAACGTGTTCATTAACATTAAATTAATTTTTTTTTTTATAGAAAAAACACTGCAGAACTTTATCAGTAAAGTTTTTATGAGTTTTTTCATTAAAGTAATATGAAAAAAAAACCTGTAAAGTATTTATCAGTTAGACTAAGTGAAGTTAAATTTCCCGAAAAGTCGTAGTTAATTTAAAACTTTTTAGCTTTTGTTAATGTAATTAAGTTCTTGCCAATTCTCAAAATATCGGTTTAAAATATGTACATCGTTAATGATGACATACATTTTATTTAAAGGAGAGTTAAGACATACGCCAGAAGTAATTAAAACATAAGGGACGTAATATTTATTATAAAGGGTTGTCCAACCATAAAGCACGATCTTAATTGTGAGTCACACTTTAATGTAAAGTCTTTGCCAAACTTATTTTGACATTTCTTTGTTTCAGTGTTTGAATAATTCAACCATGAAGAGGTACACTATTGAGCAGCGCGCTTAGATTGTTGTAACCTTTCACGAAAATGGGCGTTCAAGTCAAAATGCATTTGGTGGACTTCGAGATTTTTTTTGGTCAGCATATTCGACCAAATGTGTCCAAAATCGGGAGAATTGTGCGCAAATTTCAGGGTCTGTAGCAAATGTTGGTTTGATGCAGTTGATGGAATGGCGGCGTCATCGGCCGTACTTCTTCGAAAACGAGGTCGTTCAAGCAGTTACCGTGAATGGTGTTCGCGATCGCGATTATGATAACGGACTTGTTTTGGCCAGAACTTCAGTATATGGACCTGGACGATATGTGGATCCAACAGGATGATTTGACACAGTTGGACTTCTTTCTTTGGGGATATTAAAAAAGAAAAAGTGTACGTCAATAAGCCAAGAACTATTAAATAGCTAAAGGATGAGATAGTTCGGCGCGTTAACGACATTGAATTTCAATTATGTCTCAAAGTCATTGGAAATATAGACCGTCGGATAGAAGTATGCCATCGAAGCTGTGGCAAGCATTTGGCCGATATTTTATTTCACACATAATTGCAAAAAATCCTTCTATAATAATAAAAAATAATTCGATGATTCTCTGAAAAACTTTTGTTTAATTTACAATTAACATCGTGCGTTTTAACTATAGTTTTCGATTCCTCAAAAAGTGTGTCAGAATGGTTAAATATTCTCTGAAAACAAATACAGTTACTGGCATAGCCTGTCAAAAATAAAAAATTAATTCAACGCATTAAAAGAAAAAAGCTAAAGGCAGAGGTGGTTTTTTGTTCCTATCTCAGCGACTTGTTGATCGATCGAGCTTAATTTCAATTTCAAATAGTTTCAGACTATATGTGATATAAAAATATATCAACCTATTCCACACCATATCTAGGGTCTTCGGAAAACATATTTTAACGGACACACGGGCAGACGGATATTATTAAATTAACTTGGCTAGTCATTTGGGTCTAAAACCAATACAGCAGAAATTACAAACTGAATGACACACTTAAATATACCTACCCTTTCCACCTGTGGTAAAGGCTATAAAAAAGTTTGTTTCTGATATCAAATTTTCTTTAATAAAATTTCCACTCTAAAAATTTTTGACTCAAACCTTTTAATTAGTATTGGCGAAGCCTACTAAGGTGGGTCGAAAATAAGTTGTGTCAGTCACATCCTAAACAAAATATATGACAATGACGTTTCTAAAACAAAAGAAAATTTTTTTCCACGCATCATACAGCGCTGCCATTTTAGGTCCGATCTTATCATATCGCATATCGTTGGTCATGGCTTAACTATGTGCCTTTAATAACTTTTAAATCAGACATCAAATTGTGTGCGACAATTGAGTCATCTCGTATTCTTCACCCTAATATCCAATTTTTTGCACTGGCCAAGAAAGGCCTTCTAAAACTCACTTTTATGACACACCTCAAAATGGAGCCACTTTCACATACATACATGCTACATATAAACGTCGATTACGTCTTATAGTGGTCCGAACGAAACGGCGATATGTTTCGTGGAGTGTGGCCTGTATTAAGGGGTGGATTTGGGCTACGGCTCCAGAATACCTGCCAAGAATCCAAACGCCTTTTTGATATTCCCAGAGAAGACGCCGATTGCGTTTCTCGGCTTATGAAGTGTATAGGATGGCTTCGGGATTTAGCGCTAAAATATCAAACAAGTATCCAAACAACTTGGTGATATTATGAAAGATAGAACAAGAGGTAAAAAAGGCACAGATATTTATACAAACAGAAAGCACTTTTAACCATATAAAAACACTTTCTTTATTTTTCAAACGTCCATTTATTTGATGCAAAAAGTAAAAAGTTATTATAAAATATTAAATTTTCAAAACAATTTTATTAAATAACTTAATTAAAATTCCGAATGAACTTAATATAATATCACAACAAAAAACGACCTCTCAGTATGGCCTTCAAAGAACGATTCGTCTTCTATAAAATTGTTAGTTACAAGCCAAAAATAAAAATTGACACCAGGGATGGGAAATCCGCTGCCTTAGGTTTAGAAGTGAACACTACATTAAATCAGGTTGATCCCATTTTAAAACAAAAAAAAAAAAAAAAAAAAAAAATGGAAAATTAAACACTGTCGAAAATTTTACTCTAATGGCGTTTTCTTTTCTGAGATATATTCTGCATTTATTCTGCACTTTACAATTCTCCTTGTGGTTTCCTAAAAATGTGTGTTTTATTTTAAAAGTTAAAAGCGGTTGTTACCCTAAAAAAGAAAAAAAAAAAAAAATAATCGTTAAAAAATGTAACACTTTGATACATTTTTAAGAAGCTTAAACGCAATAAGTTTTGTGGTGTAGGGAATTATGTAGTCGGGCATGATCGACTAAGCTTATTGACTTGATTTTTAGATTTTAATTGTTTTTAATGTGTGGAGTTTAAAATATTCTCTATTATTTACAAATTCTATTTTGACATCCAGTTAATGAAATATATCACTGTTAAGACCAGTCATATATAGACAGGCTTGTTTTCTGTTCAACAGCTCATTACTTAAATCAGGCAAAAAACTATGCAAATGTATGTACAAATTTCTACCCAACACCCTGCGTTGTTGAGAGTTAAAAAAATAATATTCTCTAGTTAATAACTTATGCCTAATTGACTTTTTTAATGAATAAATTCTAAAAGAAAAGAATTGAAATTAAAACAATAACTTTTTCCTTTTTGCTCTCTTTACAAGTTTAAACAAATTATTTTAAGTTATTTTTCATTCACCCGCCAGCATGACAACACTGAGATAGCAGAAAGAAAAAAAAAATATCAAAAGTTCAAGAAACTCATTTATTTCTATAATGACAAAAGGGAAAAAACTTACAAATTTGATTTGTTTATAGAAGTACTATTCAATAAAGTTTTTTTCTCGCATTTTTTCCGCACTTCCTTTCCTTTTTTTTTTCTTCGATTTGTTTTGTTCTTAGGTTCATGCAACATATATATTTCTATATTTTTTTTTTGTGAACAAGAAGGGTCTTTTGTAGTAAAAGTTAGTTGGAGAAAATGTGAATGTAAATCTGCCTACATTTAGAAAAAAAGAGAATGAAACTTTCAATAAAAAAAAAAACCCCACGAACAAAAGAACTAATCTAAATATGTCAAAAATGTTATAAACTTTAGGTTTTTTTTTTCAGCTGTTTTGGAAATTAAGAAGAAAATGTTAAAAACGCTATTAGTATTAAACTGGAAATAAACTGAAGGGGAAATAGAGCAGGAATTTAACCAAAACTTTACTTGAGCTACACGAGAGCGAAACAAGAAGAACTAGAACTGTATGTTCTAACTAGTTACCCCCCATATTCATAAAAAACATTTGAGGCTTATTTAAGGTATATGAAACGAAATTTTGTATGAAAATTTGTTCAACAAAAAACTGCAGAATATAAAAATCAAAATTAATCAAAAAACTGCAGAACTGCCCCAAAACTGAACTAGAACTGAACTTGAACTGAACTAGAATCGAATTTGAATCGAATCGAATTTAGGTTTTCAAGACAGTCTTGACAGAAAGAATACGAAAAAACAGAAGGAAGAAAGCAACATGTAAATATTTAAATTGAAAATTATAATTACAGCAAATTTCGGACCACCAGTACCACTGGTTAAAGATTGATGTGTGACTGTTGGCTGGCAGGCACCGCAGTGGTGCAGAGGTTAGGACGTGCAAAGAATTCTGATGAAAGAATGTGGCGATTCTTGAAACATGTAAATTCAACCCAAGTTCGATCCCCAGCTCAGCAAAGAATAAAAATTATCAATAAATTTTAATAAATTTCATGTTGTTAAATTCCTTTCTTCAGTAAAAATAATTTAATGAAAATTAAATTTGATGAACTCAAGCCTAAAGGTACGTTCAGACTAATGAAATATTTGAAGAAAATATTTGTTCTGATATTTGCTTCAAACTGTGTGAAACAACAAAAATATTTTGTTAAGTAAATAATTAAAAAAAAAATCAAAAAACTGGGCTGCAAAACACAAGTTTTTATTTGAAAAGGCCGAAACAAGATTAAGGAAAATTAAATTAAAACAAACTATTAACAATGTTTACACTACTTTGGTTTAACAGACCATAAAATGATCTGAAAGACAAAGTTTAGTACAGTTATGCTTAGAACCAGGCGGGAACCATTAATTTCTTTTCAGTTTATAATTTGCAATTGTGTCCCGCCTGTTTTCCTTAATGTGGGTATTTAAAATAATTTTTTTATTTATTTATTATATTTTGGCCAGCAAGATTTGAAAAATTTTTAAAACCTATTTATTATTCCTAGAAATCGAGTGAAATTGAAGTCGATGGACATTCTCAGTTAAATTTTTTTTAATGATAAATGTTAAACTTTATATAAAAAATTTACTATTTAAGTATTAAATTTCTAACGAATGGAATTTGACGTTTATAATGATATACATAATTTATCTCTCACACCCAGGTTTATAATGATATACATAATTTATCTCTCACACACCCACATCTAAAAAGGGTTTAAAAAATGCTCAAAAGTTTGTTTGATGAAAATAAATGTTAAAATTAAAAACATGTAATTTAGTTTTAAATTATCTTAAACAGTAGAAGATCCAAAAACAAATATTTTTATATTAAAAAAGTAGAATTTTTAAAGATATTAATCTTAATCGATTTATTGACATAACATGTTCGAATTATTCGTTATTAGAAATTGGCTATTTTAATTATTCGATCAAATAATGGCGGAAAAATTCCTCGATTAATCGAACAACGATTTATCGAGTGGATACTCTAGCTGTAATAAAGACTCTTAATATTAACACATTTAGTACCAGGCTTCATAAATGTTTTAATATATTTATGAGGTTTACATGCCCGGCAAAAACATTATAATCAAGGCACGGATTTTTATTCAAATGCATATTTGTTCTCGTCAGTCGGAGTCATATTTTTGAATATTTTGCTTTGAATGCATATTTTTGCATATATTGCTGATATTGCATATTTTTGTTGCCTATTTTGAAAAAACTTGTTTAAATTGCTTTATTTTGCCATGCATCCTTCCGCAGAAGAGATAAAAGACAACTTCGATGATATTTATTTATTGATTTCTTATGAAAAAATAGTTTGTAAAGCACCCTCGCGTGTTGCCGCATATAAAAAAAAATAATACAGATTAATGTCTACCTCTGCAGCCTATAAGAACCAGATGGGGTACGTGGTTGAAAGCGATTATGTATTATGCTGAAAACTTTTGCCAATTCAAAGATGTGGTAAGAGGATTCAACAATGGTCAATTTAAGTTAATTGATATTGCCATAAATAAGTTGTATTTTGTGGACGGTAACTTCAGTTAACAAATTCGTTGCAAGCTTGATAAAGTTTAAACAAAAATTAAGGATTTAAATTTATTGTTTTAAATCCTTAACTGCTTGCATATTAAATTTAAATTATTTTCGAAAACAGCTTAGTGAAAATGAGAGAAGCATTTAATCATGCACCTGTCACTTCCGTTTTACTTTGCTTTGAAAAATAGGCAGTAAACTTTTATTTTGAAAAAATTTAGGGTCAAATGTATCTCTTAAGGCATTTAAAAAAAAAAAAAAAACAAAATCAATAACCAATTGATTCGTATGTTATTGCGATCAGTTTCGCACTTTGTTTAAGCAAATGACAATTTCAAAAAAGTAAACAAAAAGTTTTCTTAAGTTCAATATGGTTTGAGCCAGCTTATGCATATTACAAGTGACTAAATTTACATGATTGTCTTACTGTTTCTTTATATATTTGTTTTTTTACTTTATTTTAACGTCTACTTTAGTGGTTATTGTGCCTTACTTACGTTTATGAGACTGAATTTTAATTTTTTTTAGTTTTTATGTTTTTTATCACTAATGAAAAAATTCAAGGTAATTTTAAACGCGATTTTAACTGCATAAAAGTCCGGGCCCTGATAATAATTAATTTTTCGAAATTTAAGCAAAAACATTAATTAAAGAGTGTTTTGGCTGCTCAAAATTATTTATAGCTCTAACACTAACATCGAAATAATTCTTAAAATTTTATAGTTTTACCGAATATCTAATAAATATTAACGAAATATATTTCAAATTGATTTAAATAATAAAAATCATTATATAAAAGTATTTTTTGTAATATAAAATTATGACTTATTAAAGATATACTAATAAAGTTATTATTTAATATATAACTAATAATCCAAAAAGTGGCGAATAAAGCTACAAAATAATGAATTCAGGATGTTATTAAAATTGCGATTGTAAGTAAAGTTTTTGATGGGTTAAAAATTAGTCAAAAATAATTTTCGAAATTATTTTTACGTGTGAAAACTGGTGGTTGGGTTGGGAAAATTAGATCAATAAATTATATGTGTGAAAGTATCATGGAATAACGGAAATGTAATAAAATACACGTTAAATGCATTTTATTATAAAATCGGATTTTTTTTTTTCATTTCATTTATTTATTTTCATTTACATATTTAATTTACAATGAATTAACTTATAATTAATTTACATATATTAATTGATAACCTTGCGAAGCTATTAAGGCTTGTCTGCAGGTATGAGGTAATAGTTAAAATATTTGATTTTATTTTTGGAGCATTCATTGCTGATGAAAAGGTTATAAATTCAAGTTTTTTTTTTTTTCTTCCTTTCCTTTTTTTTATTTAAAAGTTAAACTTATAGTGAAATTTAAAATTTTACAGCATTCATTGCTGATTAATAAAAAAGTTTTTAAATATTTTATTTCTGTTATTATAATTGGCTATATTAAGAATTTTAGGGGGCAGTTTGTTAAATATTGTTGGTAGTATTACGGAAAGAGTGTTTTTCCCATAGTTATTTTTGCATCTATGTACACAGTATCTACCCTCAGCATTCATACGAGTCTGATGATTGTGTTCTATTCTTTTAAGAAACCTGGAGTCATTATAAAATTCTGTTGCTATTGTAGTAAAAAGATGCTTTTGACGTTTAATATGTTCAGATCCTTAGCAATGTTGATATTTGATGCGTGGTTGTTGGTATTTGCAGATCTGTTGGTAGATGTGATGTCGCTGTTAGTAATTCTAGGGATGGTATCAGTAAATGTTGTTCTGTTTGAGTTCGTTGTTTGATCATAGTTTACTTAAGATAAGTAAATATAAGAGCTAAAGATAAATCAAAAGATCGTGGAATTTAGTTATAATTTTTATTTGTTAATAAAAAAAAATATGTGTATATTTAAAATTTTTTTATGGTAGGCCTTAAAGCCATTACCCACCATGTCAATTTATATTACAATTAGCGGAAGTAAATGCAGTTTGCTTCTTGCATATTTTGCATTGACAATAGCAGGGCCTGAATCAAACAGACATGTGCATATATTTTATTTTGGGCAATATGAAGTCGTCATCACTTCGATTCTCTTCATCGGACGAAGTTAATTCGGGGTTTGTTACCGTTTCGGCGGATAGCATTATAGTTGTTGTTACGGAGTTCCTGAAATCAGTTTAACTCATAGACTACTGATTGTTTTTTTTAAGCCATCATGTAAAGCAATTTCCATGCAAAGTATATTTTATATCGCTAGAGAGCGTAAAATAGGACAAAAGGAGTAAAAGCTCCCCCTCTTTATATATTTTTTACTAATCAACCGATTTTCTGGAAGTTTGGCAGGCAAATAGTTTAAAATTTATAATTTTTCTTACTAAGGGCACGAAATAAGGCAAGAGGGGTAGAAGCTCCCCCTTCCTATATCTTCTTAACTAATCAACCGGTTTTCTAAAAATGCAGACACTGTTGCATCTGAAAGGAAGTTGAAGGTTTAAATTTTAATCAGGCTAGAGTTATTTTTAAAAAGAAAGGAATTTTACAACATGAAATTAATTAAAATTAAAATTTTTTTTTATTCTTGACTGCGCTTGGAACCAAACCCAGGTTTTCACGGACAGGTTGCGCTTACGTTTCGTTTGAAACCAATCAATCTCTTCAGGGAGGTTTGTCGTTTAACACTCATCGCTATTGACGACTGTTTTTGTTGTTTTTGAAGTGTTTAAAATTTTTACTTTTATATTGTAAAACACAGTCCAAAGTTTTGTAAATGACAACAAACTTCTAAAAATGTATGTTCTTTCTTATTAAAATAATACTTTTTTTTATTGAAAACCAGCTGTACACTTTATTTTGACGCTCACAGTAAAAGTATGTAAGACTATCAGACATGGAAACAGACATGGTTGGTAAAACATCGTGACAGACAAAAGGTTTTTGGAAACATGTTCGAAAGAGAATGTCAAAGACCGACACGTCTGGAAAGACATCGTATAAATGCCCCCATAGTTTCAAGTCATGAAGGAACTAATGGCTATAAATTTAAAGATTTAGGGCGTAAATTAGGGCAGGACGGATAAAAGCACCTCCCTCCTATGCCTTCTTAATTAATTAACCAATTCTCTTGAATATTTTAAGTTTTTTTCTTAATTATTTTTATTTGGCATCAAAAAATAACAATAACCATACATTTTCACAATCCTAACATCACCCTTTAATCCAAATAATAAATCGTAAGCACACAAATTGTGTCTGTTTCTCTGTGAGTATTGGTCCGAGTTTAGACGAGCGAACATTTGGAAGGAAAACATCTGGAATTCTCTTTTGTTTTTTAATTCTCGGTCACACAGACGAACATGTTGCCTTAAACATTCTGTAAATATTGTTGTTTTTTTTTTCTTTTCTCAAAAAGCAAAGTAAATATCAACAAAGAAAATGAGAACAAAGCCTATCGCCGAGTACCAAACACAAAAACCATTCTCTATTCCCCACCCGTAATTTGCTCCCAAACAAAATGTTTCCATTCGAAATGTTTCCCTGTCTAAATGGGCACTTACGCAAGAGAGCAAATTTGAGCCGTCAAACGAACAATGAAACAAACGTGCGAAATTTTAAAGCAGCGCGAGCAGACCAACAAACCCAACAAGATAATGAAAACGTGCGTGTGAGCATGGCGATATTGCGTGAATCTCAATCACAAAATCGAGCACTTACATAACGAACAGAAATAAAAAAATAGATAGTTATTTTTTTTCATCGCCGATCATGGTATAAAGCGCTTCATCCCCACACACTTACAATACATTCGTTATTTTTTAATTAAAAACCAAAATATTTACCAGAAATAAGTTATATGGCAAAACAACGTTTGCCGGGTCAGCTATAAGTCCAGTTAAAGTTTCTTAAATTAATTTTTAAGGTGTGAAATCTTTCTTAGAATTTAATTTCTGACACAGGTTCAGTTGATTTATATTTGTACACTGTATACAATATTGGTAGATTCAGGCCACGTGCAAAATATATCTGGCTCATATGACGACGACTGTAATAACTTTCATAGTTCCGAATTTTATTTATAAATTGGAGTACTTCATTTTGTCATTCAAGAGACAGTTTGTGAATCGGCGCATGTTTTCCACGCCGGTAAGAAAGTGTGCTGCTCCCGAATTCTTTTTGTGTATTATAGTGGCAAATGGGGTTAACACGTTTCGCCAAATGCCATTAATTTCAAAATTGTAGAAATATCATTTACTTTTTTTGCCTTTACTTCAATTAATTTTTACAAAATTTGACGCCGTTTATTATATTCTCCCAGGCCCCAATAAGACTCAAATAAGTATTAATTATTTATGTTTGGCATTTTTGTCTATATTTTTCTAATTTTTGCATTTCTCTTGCCGGCTTAGTTTGATTTTTGTATGTTACGTATTGTAATCCTTTTTGCTAATTATATTCATTTTTTTCCATGAAGTAGAACTAGGTAAAATTAACTCAACTTACTTACTTCTGGAGAATCCTTACTAGCCAAGTTGGGTTTTAACTAGAGTATCCACAACGATTAATCGAGGAATTTTTCCGCCATTATTTGATCGAATAATAAAAATAGCCAATTTCGAATAACGAACAACTCGAACAATTTATGTCAATTAATCGATTAAAATTAATTTCTTAAAAGATTCTACTTTTTTAATGTAAAAAATATTTTGTTTAGATTTCTAACCTTAAAGCTAAATAACATATTGGTTGTTACCATTTGCATTTATTTTCATTACTTATACTTTAAAACATATTTTAGTCCATTTTTAGATTTGAGCGTGCGTGACAAATTATGTAAATCATTATTGACAGGGTTTAAAAAACTGCAGTCGAAACCAAAAAACTGTGGAACAAAATACGAAAATTTGTGTACAACTTTTCGCTTTTTAAGTTTACATTTATTGAATCAGAACTAAAAGGTAAAATTTTTTGGCCAATGACAAATGAAGAAGTGGAAGGAATGATGGCAGTTTTTCTACTTTGGCTTCAGTTTTTTAAATGCTGACTATAATCGTGAAATTAGTAAAAAAAATTCATCAACAGTTATAAATGTGTAAACAATGTACTGTCAGATTATGGGTTACCTGTTATAACCCGACTGTCAATTTTTTTTTACCTCGTATCTTCTAATCGGCTGGATGTTAACATTTAAGATATCATTCATCTTAAAAACCTAAGTGTCCTTGTTTGAAAACGAGGTGTCTGTTTTTTGTCGTCAAATTGTAATACGCTAAAAAATAAATTACCCAACCTATAGATAATAATTTAAAAATAAAGGAAATTAAGAGGGATTACAAAAAAATATTAAAAAGTTATCAGCCATGTTCTGGAAACCTAATACATAACTGGCTGGCACCTCTCACCTCTTTTTTTCTGTTTATTCATAAAATAAAAGTATGAGTTCAAAAAGAGACGTTTCCTTTTTCCCATTGGATAAAATTTTTTAATTCTTCGAGTTATTCGAGTAATTCCAACAATTTAAAAACTTTATTCGATTAATCGAGCAATTTTAAAATTAAAAAATCGATTAAATCATTACTCGAACAAAACCAAAAGCGAATAGTTGGATACTCTAGTTCTAACGTACTTCATCCATGATGCTCTCTGATGTAGAATTAAAAACTGATTTGGAATATTTCTTTGAAGGAATATAATCGGCATCATCAGATTTGTTCGGGCTATTTACTGCGTTTCTGTTACAACCGATTATTACATACCTATGTCATGTGATTAGGGTATTCATTTAATTGGCCTTTTGCTTTAATCGGTTAATCGCTCGATTAATTAACCGAGGTTTTGTTTAAATCGGTCAATAATCGGTTAATTTTGTTTTTGATCGGTTAACCGATTAATAAAGTTTTTTTCATAAATTAAGTAATTTCAATATATAGAAATGTATTAATTATTTATTATTTGGAGTTTACTAGTAAAAAAACAATAACATACCAAACATTAAAATTCTTGAACTAAAACGAGCAAACAAAAAAACAATTCATAAATATGTAATATGCATTTTTCAATTAATACATAATTGGGTGATTCACAAGATGTGATATCAAGTCATATTGACATAATCTCCTAAATAATATTTACAATATTTTACGGTTAACCAACTGAAATTAACCGGCTTAATCGTTAATCGAAAAAGCCAATTTGAAATTAACCGATCCGTTAATCGGGTAGTAATTAATCGGTTAACCGATTGACGGTTAACCGAATTAATACCCTACATGGGATGTTAAAGTTTTATTTGGAACTGGAGCCCAATCGAGTTGGTTTTCAAGATTTTGCCTTACAACGTGTTTGTTGCTTCAATATTAATTTTAGCTGAAAAGCTTTTTTTCATACCTGGTATATTATTTGCCATAATTAAAGAAATTATGTTTCACTTTTTTTCTAATATACTTTCCATAAAAGCTCTTACGTGGAAATAAAAACTAGTATTTTTTCTTATTTTCAATTTATACAAAAGCACTCATATTAACATGAGATGATTTGTCGAGGAACCTCATTTTATTATATATTTATGTATATACATTTGACATAAGCACTTAAATGGACAAAGGTTGCTTTGTTAAAAGATAATTATAAAAAAAAGTAGAAATAAGATGTTTCGAGAAAATTTGTTTACGACTTTTTTTTTAAATTTATAGAATTTTAGAAGAAAGTTGTTTTGTCAAAAGCAAATCAGCAACAACTCTAATAAAGTGGTTTACTTTTTGTGTGGTGTCTCAAAAGCTAAAATACCTATGCATAAAGGCGCTGATTAGTGTTAACAAAGCTTAATGGAAAGTTTTCCTTATGATTAAGAAACAAAGAATTTTCTAATTTCGACTTAAGATGTTTTGTCAAAAGTCCACAGATATGTATGTTTCCTTTAAAAATTCTTCTATCTTTTATTTGACATTTAAATCAAATTGATACTAAATGAAACTTGAGTTCTTTAATTTGGAAAAAACTTTCATTCAATGTGATTAGTAGTGATATTTCAATATCAATGTCATTTTGTTTTAACTTTAATAGAATGTTTAATTAGCATGAATCATAGTTATTTCAAAAGAAAAAAATGTTGTTCGCAAGCTATTTTAGAATCATATTAAATAAATATGAAGTAACTACAGAGAAAAATTACTTCCGAAAAATCTAAAATTAGCCTTGGTTTTGCCATTTTACATTGATATTTTCTATGTGTGTGATGTTAGTTGTGCAATTGTGAAGGTTTTTATTGTGTGTATTGATGTTTGTGTTATTTGTGATATTCAGCACATTATGAAGGGTATTGATGTTGTTTGTTTTGTTGATGCTGAGTAGTTGTAGGTTTTCTATGTAAGTACTAATGTTGTATGAATTTAAGTTGGTATTTGCATTAAACGTACACTCAAAATATTATGTAGTTAAATTCAAACGAAAATTCATTTTATATAACTTAAAATTCATTTAAAAAACGGATCACTTACATTTCATTTAAAACAAATAATTTTTACATTCATTTTTCAATTTTTTATTTATAAAACAGCATATTCAATAAAATTGAATAGTTTCAACTTTTAAAAAATATATTTGAAATGACAAAAATCAAACTACATAAAAAAATTAATACGAAAAAACAATTTTTTTTGGTAGTTTGTTTTTTGAATAAAAAACATAAATGTTAAAAAATAAAATTATTCGTTAAATAACTGTATTTTTATTCAATTTTAACAGTTCGGAAAACGAATTTAATAACCCACAATCAGTTACTGTAATAATTTTATGAGTGTATTGTCAATATTTGAAGTGTTTGTGGTGTTTCTATTAAAAATAGTGTTATTTAAGTTGTTGTTGATGTGAATTCATATTGCTGTAAGTTGTTTTGTTAATGTTAGTAACAGTAATATTTCTGATGCTTTTGGTAGTGTTTTGTTATCCGGCAAGACTTCACGTGTGTTATTTGTATTTACATAATACATATGCTATTTAGAATAGGTTGTTATAAGTTATGTAGTTTGCTCTTCAACAGTATCTTAAGTGTTTGATTTTGCCTTTGCTGTATGTTGAGTTTCCACACGCTGTGATTCCATGCCTTATCTACGATTCAGCTAAGGAGCATGCTTCTTGGAGTTCTTCATATGTTGAAGTAAAAAACTTAGGTGATACAGACTATCCGCTGCTATTCGTAGCCTTTTAGAGAGACATTGGACGTGGGTCAACCGTTTGAAGTTTTCATAAACATATACATATCATGTACATACACCTAAATATTTATATGATTTTACTAGTTCTATTGTTGCTGTGCATGCACCTGTGTAAGCGGGGTTAATGTACTCAAAATATTATGTTATTAAATTTAAAGGAAAATTGTTTTTAAACAACTTTAAATTCATTTAAAAACCAGATCATTAACATTTCATTTAAAATAAATGAGTTTTACATTATTTTTTAAATTTTTTATTTATTTAACAGTATATTTCGTAAAATTTGACAGGTGCTTCTTTCAAAAAAATATATTTTAACCGACAAAAAATCAAACCACATAACAAAGTAAGTAAGGCAAAATATTATTTTTGGTAGTTTGTTTTTTGAATAAGAAACATAAATGTTAAAAAATAAAGATATTCGTAAAATAACTATATTTTTATTAAATGTTAACAGTGTGCGCGTGCGTGCTCGTTGAATGCAGACGTGTTTTTTTTTTAACTCGGCTTACGGTTTTTTTTAACATAAATAAGTGTATATTTATGATATAATAATATTATTTTTTTTTAATAATATAAGATCAGCGAATGAATAGACGCTTTAAAATAATTTTTAATAAGTGAACATAAAATTTTTAATAAAAATATTAAAAATTACAATTAACAAAAATATATGTATGTACACACATATGTACATATACATACATACATTTTAAGCAAAAACATTTCTTGTTTTCTTTATTCTTTTTTTTTATTCTCGGGGTTTTTAAACAACAAATAAAAAGAAGAGCACAATTAAACAAACAGTAATATATAAAAAAAAACTCTTATGAATGCATATAATGCAAAAACAATAAAACATAACGAAAGAAATGCGTATGTTACATTGAGTGTTGACGAAACAAACGTAGAAAAAAGAATCGATGATAGCAATTATTTAACGGCTAAACCTATTACTCGAACGCGTTCCCTCTCACCCTCTTTGTTTAAAAATACGGTCGATCGTAATACAATAACAAATTTATTAACTGCAAGCGTTGCCACAGAGCAAAAAAAAACTTTAATAAGTGATGAAACGGTTAACCCCAAAACAGCCGCTATGGACAACTCAATAACTCAAGTAAAAACTTCTCAAAAGCCTACAGTACAAGTTGGTATGGACAGGTACATAACAGTGCTTAAACGGGGACGCAGCCCTACCTCTGCAGCAGTTGCTTCGGCCTCAAAAGTACCATCTTTTGATAAAATAAATTCTCAAAATCGTTTTGCAATTCTGGAGGATGAATCCTCTGAAGCACAAAACGTCATAAGATCGTCCAAGCCTCCCCCGATATATCTGATGGAGCGAAATTCTAATGAGCTCATAAAGAGTTTGATATCGGTTATTGGTGAAAATTCGTTTTACGTAGCTGCTATCAAGCGTGGTAGTATAAACGAAACAAAAATACAAATCAATCATGAGAATGATTTTCGAAAAATTGTAAGCAACTTTGAGGCACTCAAAAAAAATTTTTATACATACCAACTGAAAAGCAGTAAAGGCCTTCAGGTAGTGATTAAGGGTATTGACTCATGTGTGGACCCAGAAGAGGTAAAAACATTCCTTGAAGAAAAAGGCTTCAAGGTAAAACATGTATTAAACATTAAAAATAGAGAAAAAATTCCCCAACCACTTTTTCGAGTGGAGTTTGAACCCGGCGACGTTAAACTTAAAAAAAATGAAACGCATCCCATCTATAACTTAAAATACATTCTGTACAGAAAAGTAACTATAGAGGAGCCGCACAAAAGAGGTGGTCCCGTTCAATGTCTGAACTGCCAAGAATTTGGCCATACTAAGGCATACTGCTACTTACCCCCTGTTTGCGTAGTATGTGGCGAATTACATGGTACAGTTCTTTGCGACAAGTCTAAAACCGACCCCAACGTAAAAAAATGCAGCAACTGTGGTGGCAATCACACTGCCAATTATAGAGGATGCCCTGTATATACTATCGTCAAGCAGTCGGTTGGACCGAAAACTAATCCCCCTCAGGTAACAAATCAAGTAAACAGTAATGACCATCAGGCCCCCCAGCCTAGTAGTAACATAATTTCTTATGCTAACGTCTTAAAATCAAACAATATACCAATGCAAGGCCCTTCGACAAGTAATGACGAAACTCCAGTTTCTAATCTTAGTCGGCTAGAAAAAACAATGGAAACATTAGTGCAAACAGTAAATAATTTTACAAACACAATGGGTAATATGTTACAGGAAATTCTAAGAATGCAATCGATGTTATTGCAAGCTGTACTTAACAAGCCATGAACTGTTTAAAATTTTGTTTTTGGAACGCAAACGGCATCCGCCAACATAAAAATGAACTAGAATACTTTCTCAAAAATAATCAAATTGATGTTATGATGGTTTCTGAAACTCATCTGACCTCAAGAAATACGTTTAAAATCAATGGTTATATACTATATGATACCAAGGACTCTCGAGATAGAGCTTGTGGAGGTTCTGCCATTTTGATAAAAACCCGAGTCAAACACTACTTAATGTGTGATCATCGTGAGGATTATCTGCAAGCAACAAATATTCGTGTTGAAGAGCTTAATCGAAACATAGTAATTTCATCTTTATACTCTCCACCTAGATTTTCAATATCAGAAAGCCAATATTGTGAATATTATAAATCCCTAGGACCCTGTTTCCTGGCCGCTGGCGATTATAACGCTAAACATACCTTCTGGGGGTCACGACTTATAACACCAAAGGGTCGTGTTTTGTTTAATACAATCTCTAAAATGAATTTAAATGTTGTCGCGAGCGGACAACCAACATATTGGCCTGCTGATCCACAAAAAATTCCAGATGTCATCGATTTCGGCGTGGTTAAAAACATCCCCACAGAAACGATTCACGTTGAAGCCTCATTAGAATTATCCTCTGATCACACACCTACAATTGTTACTATAACAAACACCAATAGAATTGTATCTCCCTCTAGTTACATAGCGACGTCAGCTACACAAATAAATTGGCTAAAATATAAAAAATATCTCAGTACTCATTGCACAGAAAATATTCCGCTTAGCACATCGGAGAATGTGGATCTTTCTATTGCCAATTTTGACAGTTATATTAAACTAGCGGTTCAACATTCCTGCAATACCCTCAAAAAAACTTATAATAATAATATATATTCTACAGATGTAGAGCGCCTCTTGAATGAAAAAAGGAGAGTGAGAAGGGAGTGGCAATTGCACAGATCCCCCCAACTTAAGAACTTATTAAAAGAGTGCACAAAAAAGCTAAGAAACTTACTGCAGTCCCGGAAAACGGCTTCCGTGGAAAAATATCTTAAGGACCTGGATGCAACACCACAATCAGAATACTCATTATGGCGTGCAGCCAGAAATCTAAAAAGGCCAGTTATCATGAAACCACCATTAAGAAACCTGAATGGAAGTTGGGCAAGAAATGATAATGAGAAAGGAAACCTTTTTGTAAATCATTTGAAAAACGTATTTACCCCAAACATATCTGACGACATAGCGGACGAGTTACCACCTGTTACTGCTAGAGCAGCTGTTCCCCTAAGATTTGAGATGAGAGAAATCGAAAAGGCTATTTGTAACTTAAACCCCAAGAAAGCCCCTGGTTTTGATAAGATAAGCAACAAAATGCTTTTGGAGCTACCTCGCATAGCAAAGAAAATTATTCTTTATATTTTTAATGCTATTTTACGCCTTGAATACTACCCTCAAGAATGGAAGGTCTCCTTAGTAAAGATGATACCAAAGCCAGGAAAAGATCACACAAAAGTTGAGTCATATAGGCCTATTAGCTTATTGTCTAATATATCAAAGCTATTTGAGAAGCTCTTAGCGTCAAAATTAACCCCAATTCTAAATGATAATAGGTGTATACCTAACCATCAATTCGGCTTCAGAAGAGAACATAGCACAATTGAACAAACCCATCGAATAGTAAACGCCATAAGAAAAGCCTTTGAAGAAAGAAAATATTGCTCCGCTCTCTTCATCGATGTTTCTCAAGCTTTTGATAAAGTCTGGCATGTAGGCTTGTTACATAAATTGAAGCTAAACCTACCGGTTAACACACACAAGCTGCTAGAAAGCTACTTGGTCGGTCGAAAATTTATTATTAAAGAAGGTGATTTTTTAAGTTCTCCTCAGCCAATTGAAGCTGGAGTGCCTCAGGGAAGCATCCTGGGCCCACTTTTTTACCTTATATATACCTCGGACATGCCAACAAATAATTACACCCTAACCTCAACTTTTGCTGATGATACAGCTTTTCTAAGCGTACACGAGAACAGTCGAGAAGCATCTCGATACCTGCAGGATCATATATTTCAACTAGAACTGTGGTTGAAACAATGGAGAATAAAGGTCAATGAGCAAAAATGCGTACATATAACATTCACCTTGCGTCGGGAAACTTGCCCCCCTATTAAAATCAATAATCAACTAGTGCCTCAACAATCGCATGTCAAATATCTCGGTATTCATCTAGATCGTCGTTTAACATGGAAATGCCATATAGAAGCAAAATTAACCCAAATGAAACTAACAGCAATTCAAATTAACTGGCTTATTGGAAGAAATTCTGTTCTTAGTCTCGATTGCAAACTACTACTTTACAACTCTATTTTAAAGCCAATATGGTGCTACGGTATTCAACTTTGGGGCACTGCCTCGGCTTCAAATATCGAAAAAATTCAAAGGCGCCAAAATAAACTTCTTCGAATAATCACAGCTGCCCCTTGGTATGTTAAGAACTCAAATATCCACAAGGATCTCAATGTGCCACTGGTAAGGACTATTATTACGAAGTATGCGGTAAAATATTTAAAAAGGCTAGAGTTGCACCCTAATCCACTAGCTCGAAATATTTTAAATGATAGTGGCCACACTCGCTTAAGAAGAAGAGACACTGCAGCACTTACCCATTAAGATGATCGATAGACACCTACATATGTGAACAGAACCCGTATGAAGAAAATTTTTGTCTGGCACTGGCAGGACATAAAATAAATTATTAGGATAAGATTTGATTAATTATTGTTAGTTCATATTTAATATATGAAGATTCAATAAATAAATAATGAAAAAAAAAAAAAAAAAAGAAAAAAAAAAAAAAAAAATGTTAACATTACGGAAAATGAATTTAATAACCCACAATTAGTTACTGTAATAATTTTATTATTGATCGGCATTGGTCGTTAGGGAATTTAATATTTGTTTCTCCATTAGTTAAATGAGGTAGTATTATATGCATAACTTTGTTTTATTAAGTGTTTATTCCCAGTTCGTTGTCATGAAACCCTTTTGTGTATTTTTTGCATAGTTTTATATTCGACTTTATAATTTTTTCCGAAACTAGGACGTTTGAAGCATCTTCGTATGCAAAAGTTATAAAGTCTTTAAGCATTTTTCATATTTCTTTTAGAAAAAAGAGGCAGAGTATAGGCCCAAGTTTTGATCCTTGCAGGACACCATTATTTGTATTAGTTTCATCGCTTAGTGCTTGGCACATTTTTACTTAAACGTTCTTGAGTTTTGGTAATTTTTAAGCCATTCTTAGCACTTTCTTCTTACTGCGTTGCGTTGCAAATTGTTTGGCAAATTTATATATGAACCCCTGTCCAAAGCTTTGCTAAAGTAAAAAAAGGACAAGCCAAATATTGATATTCTCCTAGCCGTGTATTTATATTGTTGGAAAAGTTTCCATTTAATTTATTAAAATTTTTCCTTTTCTGGAAATCGTATGGATTCAGATTGATAATTTTTAATTTTGTTACGAATTCGTATAGTTTGCGTAATACAATACAATAGCGGAGTTCAATATTAGTCTTGTAAAAGTGCAACTGCAAAATATTGTAGTTGTTTTGTTAAATCCAACAACAAGATACACAGAGTTGCCGTTGTATTTCATTAAATTGCAACGAGAATTTGCATTGGCTCTTTCGCAAGCCTAATATTGAACTCCGCTTATCTGCACAGAAATAAATTAAATTTTATTTCAATTAAAAAATTTGTAATACTAATTTTGCACCCGCATACAAATTATTAGTATCAATTAAACGTTTAATTCACTTGATTAAACGTTTGATTCACTTGCTTAAACCTTTAACTCTTTCGGTACGGGAGACGATTAGTTAGTTTCAAGCTTTTATAATGGGCTATTTTTACAAGGATATGCATATTAAACTAATATTAATCTTTTTTTGTGTGCCCCTACCCAGGGAAGGGACTTGGGGTGAGACATATATGTCCCATCAGGAGTTTGGAATGGGACATAAAAGTCCCATTAGTCGTAAACATATTAAAAAAAGGGTATACAAAATCAAGAAATTGGTTTCTTTTTACGATGTAAATTCACATATATGACCCACGAATTTACAGCTGACATCACCAATCTGTAAAAACTTTATTCCAGCATTTTTGTGATTTACAGTCTAGTTCATACATTTTGGGTAACTGATCAAAAAACTCCTCCAAACAACACGTGTTATGATAATAAGCAAGACTTGTTTTAATATTTGTACTTAAACGTCTAAATAACTAAATGGGACGGTTTTCAATCATTTAAAGTAAAAAACTTTAATACTAGGACTCTGGGAACATTCAGTGGGATACATATGTCCCAATAGGTGCGAAAGGGTTAACTCACTTGATAAAATTTTTAATTAAAACTGATTTTATTTTTGATTAGTGCTTTAATTGGTGAAACTTTTAGGGGAGTTTTTCTGTGTGTTTTAAGACTTGATTTATTGTTACAGTCACTTTTGGGACCACTTTTATATATTGCTCTTATAAATAATGTCTTATATAACAGATATGAATCTGATCTATAGAGTCCTTACATTAACCTTAACCTTAAGCAGAATCTGAATCTCTTATTAAACCCGAACAGGAAAATGAACTAGTGTCAGAATTAGAATCTGATTTAGAACCAAAACAATAACTGGTCTAAAACGAAACTGCAATCAGTGTTGCCAATTTAGCCATTTAGTGGCTCAATTAGCCATTTTTTCTCCCTGTTTAGCCATTAAAAAATGAGTTTAGCCAGTGGCCATTTTTTATCCATTTTTCAACTTGTTTAGCCATAAAATTTTTTTTGCGTTTTTCATTTAAACGAATAATTTTTATTTTATTATAAAAATTTATAAAAGTAAAAAAAACAATTTTAACAACTAAAACGCTTTTAATTTAAATCACAAATTTTACAAATGTTGAAAATCGCTATAAACGATGATGATGAAACATCTTTCAAAATAAAGGAACAGTATTCCAATATTGAATTTATAAAATGGATCAACACAAACAGCGGTGTTTCTTTCTGGTTGCAAGTATTTCAATAAAGAGATGCAGGCGGCAACAAATTTTTTTTTAGAAATTCCAGAATATAGTGTAAAGTTGCTCTCACTTCCATGGTCTAATGCTGAAGTAGAGAGGGTATTTTGCCAAGTAAATATCGTTAAAGTAATTAGAGAAATAGGTTAATTCGTTAATTCGATTTTATCAATTAGGTAAATATTTTTACCAAAATAATAAACTATTTATACCAACAGCACAATAGTGTAGAGGTTACTATGCGTTTCTGCTGATGTTTGAAACACATTGAAATGTTGGTCCTAAGCCAACCCTTACGTATACCGATTGACTCAGAATCACTTTCTGAGTCGAATTAACGATGTTTGTCCGGCTGGCTGGCTGGATGTCCATGTAAACCTTGTGCGCAAAGTACAGGTCGCAAATTTGCGGATAATTTAATAAAATTTGGTACAACGGTTCTAATGTGGTGTAGGGTATCATATAGTCGGGGTTGACCGACTATACTTTCTTAATTGTTTTTTTATTGTAGATCTGTACTCAAAAGGTTGGGTAAATGTTGTCGTGATTATGATTTACCTTCAAATTATTTAAAACTAATAGGCACGAGTGATTCCTATGAGGTGAACAATAACGACATCGAATTTATCGATGATTTTATTGTTTAAATATCTTATCAAAATAATAATTTACGTTTATTCTTATTTAAGAAATTGATCTTAACTTACAATTTCATCGCAAACAACTTTTAATTATTTATTTCTGTTTTGTTATTGAATTTTAATGAGTTTTCATTTAAAAAAGCTTTTAGCCATTTCTTAGCCCATTTTAAGCCATTTTTTAGCCCATTTTTTTCCGAAAATTTAGCGATTTTTGGTCACAAAGTTTTGGCAGCACTGACTGCAATTGATAATAAACTTATTAACTGCTAAACCAACCTGAATCAAATGTTTTTGTTTTGCCTTTAGTTATTTTCATTTCCCTTTAACTTTTAAAAACCGAAAATTGAATTAATAAAAAAAGATATTTAGGTCAGCATTTAAGTTAAATATTAAAATATTAATAAAAGACGAAATAAAAATAAAACTAGCTTCACTAAGACATAATCAGCTGCAGGGTAGAAAAGAAAGGAATATATCTTTGTAGCATATTTGTTCTGTTAAACTACCTGTAGTATAAAATTCAGTTTATTTAATTTAATAGAAAAATTTAACAAATAAAAACAATAATAATATTTGTTTTCTATTTCTGCTTGTCTGTTTGTTCTTTTTGTTTTTTCCTTTTCCTCATATTGAAATTTGCATATTTTCGATATTTTTATATTCACGTCACAAAAGTGGAGTGGGTAAAATGCGCTTGAGCTGATGTTTATAACACCTTAGTATACCTTTTTGTATACCTATTGACTATGTGTCTTTTTTGATCTAACGATGTCCGTCCGTCCAGCTGGCTGGTTGTCCATGTAAATCTTGTGCGCAAAATAAAGATTGCATTTTGGAGGTCATTTCATGAAGTTGATATATAATTTCTAATTGTCAAAAGGACCAAGCCTATCAAAAATGGTAAGAACCGGTCTATATTTGACCATAGCTTTCATACAAACACTACTCCCGAAAAAGCTTTTAATGTCATAATTTTCTTAGAAAAATTTTAATTGACAAAAAATTGGCGACAATAACTTTTACGATATGTCAAAATGTTGTGCTGTTTGGTCCAGAATTTACCAAAGGTTTCATATAAACTCCCTTTCAAAATTTACTTTAGAGTTAAAAAATCTCATGCAGACGAATATATCTAAATAATATTCGGCACAAAGAACTTTTACATGATTCTTAATTTTTTTTTTTGGCGGGTCTATGATTGCGCATCAGCCCCAAGTAGAGTATCCGCTCGAGAACTTCTTTTTAAATACCGTGAGGTAGGGTATTATATGGTCGGGCTTGACTGACTTTACTTTCTTACTTGTTAAAGGTAAATTTTTTTTGGCAGAATTTAAATGAACACTTGTGATCTGTCAGTTGGTACGCTTGAACCGGAAGATGGGAAAATATTTTATTCGTAAGAGCATATATGAAGGAACAAATATGATAAAAATAAAATTTGTAAATAATAAAAACGTAAAAATAATAAAAGAAAAAAATGTAAAAACAAAAAGAGTCCTTCAATGGAAAACAAAAACATATTCACATTTTCTTAATAGTTGTTTAGATTAATTACGGTATCTAGTTTTTGTAAAAGACAGACGCAATTAAATATTTAATTGTTATGGTACTGTGGCCTTTATAGTAACATATTTGCGAAAAAGTGTTTTTCTAATCACTTTATTTTGCTTTCGTTGGCCTCATCGTTCACTGTTTTTAGGGCCACCTAAAATTAAAACAAGACAGTCGCTTGTGCTGCACAGAAACCAACATTTTGCTAAATTTGCAAAAAGAGGAAATAAACTATAAATGAAAAATAAGAGAAAACTGCTTGTAAATAAGAGTTATGCAAACAAATTGAGGAAGTTTGTCTTAAGAATAAAAAACAATATGTATGTATATCCATCAACCCAAATCCATTTGCTAAGCAAAATAAAACTTAACTCGAAATAAAACGGACGTAACAACTTTAGTGAATAATTTATAAATGCAACGAATCATAAACAATGAAAACCAGCCGAAAAGACCACAAAAATTCAACCAAATCGATATCACACATGTTTTTTATGTCCTCTACATTAAAAGAATCCTTTTGGTTTGCTACCCAAGTAACACCCTGGGACTAATAAAACATGATTATTTCAGCATCAGTGAAAATCATAAAAGAAAACAGGAAACAATAACATAAACTGCCAGCGAATATTATTTCGAATCCAATGATTTTAACGACCAGCCAGTAAAAACCAAAACGCAAAAAATGAAGAAATAAAATATTCGGTTATCTGTATAAAATCAACACGAGGTTTTTCGTTCTACAAATAAATAAAAAAATATACACAGACATTCCCACATCTTTACACACCTATTTAAATTTATGTACATATATTGAACTTTGAATTATAAATCCTCATATAATATTTATAAACCATTATGCTTCGCAGTCCTCCATTTCTATCAGATGGTACACAAAGTACTTTTGCTATTTTGGCTTGAATACAAACATCCATTTGCATAGAGGATAGTAAATCAGTAACAATATACTCTGGGGATTCTATGGAAAAATATTAAAAAATCTTTAACTCCATATGTTTGATTCTGTTTGACTTCTTTTTTTGAAGGATTCTGCTAAAAAAATTCGCAGTTTTTTAAACAAAAAGCAAAACTAATTTAGAGGTGAGATAGTACTGAACCAAAACTGATTATTCTTTGTATTTTGAGGGCTTAGTAAAAAAATTTTGTACAAAAGAAGTTTTAAATAAAATAAAGATAAAACAAGAAAATATAGTCCGACCATTATATAGTATATAGGGACTAGGGATTTTCTTTTTCCGGCCTTTTTTATTTTCCGGGAAAGCTGGATATATTTTTTAATTTCACGGGAACTCCCGCTCAATACAAATCGATGCGGAAGATTATTTAATTTAATTTATCAGGCCTAATAAATTTAAGTTTAACAATAGCATGAAATGGGAATTAAGCTTAATTTAGTTCTTTTTTTGAATCGCAAGAAAAACTTTTATAACTAATATGCAAGTGGCAACGTAAATTAAACTGAACTGGAAAAAAATAAAGTAATTTGTTTTTATTTTTGTTTTTTCTTTACCCACTTATAACTACATATAGATTTGACGAAAAATCAAAAAATTGCAGTCGGGACTGTAAGAAAAAATAAACTCACTGTTTACTGTTGTTGTTTATGTTTAAGGGTTGATATTGTTACAAGTAAAACTGGTGCTTACAATTCTTGTTCGCTTAACAGTTTTATTTGTATAATACCTTTTGTTTTTCTAAAATCTTTGGATGAAGTCTCCTGATAATCTGGCCTTAGCAACCAGTGAAATGCGCATAAGAATAGCTTATCCCATCGACAATAAATTTCAGTTTATCAATGGTATGAAATAGGAATTTAGCACATTTCAACGAAACCTTGTTAATTTAATCTATTTATATAAAAATGGTGTAAAAAATGTATAGTAATTCATAAAATGAGAACGGCTGGGCCGATTTCTGTAAAATTTTTTGTCAGTTGTTCGTATTTTCGAGAAAAAGTTTTTTACGGAAGAAAAGTTTGGAAAATCCCTTCGGAAAAGTCGGAAAATTGGAAAAATCTAAAATCGAGTTTTTGTATGAAATTTTGTGTGAAATTATTTCTTAATGGCGTTCCAAAATAAACAATAGAAAGTTCTTAGTGTAAATCATGGAAAATTGCGGAATATGCGAATTGCGGAAAATTGGAAAATCTCTCCGCAAAAGTCGGGAAATTAAAAAAATCGAAAATTGATTTTTTTGGGGCGAGGCGAAGTTCGCCGTGTCCGCTAGTTTAATATAATTTATTTGAACTAAAAACAAATAACAATTCCTGAGATCTTTAAATTGGCTTATAAATTTATTAAACTTTCCTATTTCTGTGGCAAAAATGAATAATTGCCTTGAGATCTTCACGTTCAGAAGTATGCATGGGCAAAATTTCAATTTATCAGCCATGTCACAGAGTACAATTCCGTTCGAAAACGGAATTCATTCAGTATTTTGGTGCTTCGGAAAACGACGAAAAAACTTTTTGGAATGAAACCATTTATGTTTTCATGAACGGAATGTGAGTTTTCTGTATCTGAAAGGCCAAAAAATTATCAAAATATTATTTCTATCAATAAAGAAATATGTTTTCTTAAATTCCGTACGGAATCATTCCGAACGGAATTGTACTCTGTGACATGGCTGATTTTGTACGATTTTTGAGAAATGATTTCTGGGTTATCTTTTTCAATGTGCAATAACAATTATATGAGAGTCGGAGTAAATTTTCAAAAGTCACCTTTAAAGTTTAAAACTGCTCTCCTTTAAAACTAAACAAATATATGTACTTAAGTACTTATCCATTATTGCTACAGATTTAATTCAAAGCCAACAGAATTGATATACATACAATTAAAACAATTAAATTATTTAAATAAATTATTACAAAACCTTTCTTTGAAAATCGGATTTTAGTTCAAAATAAGCATTTGCAGACTCGTTTTCTTTACTAATCACTTTTGTCATCATCTCTTACATAATCTAATCCAGAAAATATTTTATGCAACTATTCTGCATGTAAAATCATACAATTTTTTGAAGCAAGTGGAAACAATTTTTTTTCTTTTTTGTAAAATAAATCTTGGTCTTTAAAAAAATTTAAAATTGGTACATTTTGATCTTCTTATTTTACTAGTTCGAAATTTCAGAGTTTCAAACATTAAGCATAGCCTAAGTTATCGGATATGAATTAAAATGTCTTTGGCATTAATCCAAAATGTCTTAGGTCAGAAACTGTAGTTTTTCGTAAAACATTTATTTGGTTTGTTTCATAGACTTTTTTCCTAAAGAGCAGATGATGACGATAAGAAGCAGTTTTGCTAGACTTAAGTTATTGAAAAGGGGAAAAAACTGAATAAATGCTAATCAAAAGCTGAAAATGCGTTTTTTCACTTAAGACCTTTTTTTGATAAACGGCAAAGAATTATTTCTTGAAACAGCTTATTTAAAATTATATAAACAGTAAAGTTGCCAATATTAAATAAAAACATCTCGAGAATTTCCACACAAATTTCCTGGAAAAAAGTCCGGGATCCCGTGATTTTTGACCCGGGAAATCACATATGAAAAACACTAAAAGAGATACATTTTCGAGAGTTTCCCTTCTTGGGAATCTTTGGCAATCATGGAGCCGCCAGAAAAAATTATGTTCATGTAAAAGTTATTTTTGCCGAGCACACCTATCGCTCGATTTACACGATAAATACGTTGCTGAAAAAATCGTCTAAATCAAAATTAAATTTTGATTATAAAATAAGATCCAAAACGGAATACATTTAAGATTTGGATAAGCAATTTCATTTATTTTAAAGTAAATTAAATTTGATTCGTCTGTAAGTTTTCAGCAAATTTTTAGGGATATTCTTTGGTCTCATACATATCAGCTGAAGCCTGTTAACCCTTTAATTTTAGATTACCAACCATATTTTTAATTGTAATGTCTCAAACTTATGAAGTTGTAAAAAATTAAAAAAGTAAAAAATTTAAATTAATTAACTTAAGCCGCTAATCCTTAGGATTGGTGGTTCGAATCCGGCTTTGGTAGACAAGATATTTTCTTTTTTATATTTTAAATTTAAAATAAAATTTTTTTAAATATTTCAAAAAATAAAAAAGGAAACTTTTTTTAATATGAATTAGGGTTTCTAATTTCCCGGACTTTTTCTATTCCCGGGAAACGAAATAAAAAAAAATCTTATTCCCGGGAATCCCGGGATTTGTAGAATAAAACAATGATTTCATTAAATGAGTTCAATACGCAGGTTTTTACTTTTTAAAAGAATACTTATATGTATATACAACAGTCTTAACAAAAAACCTTAATTAAAACTACTGAAAACCAAAACCAAACCAAATTAATTGTTACATTCATATTAACATACATATTATATATGTATGTAGCAACTTGGTAAAATTAATTTTCTTTTAAGAAAAAAACATTTTAAAAGCTCATCAGAGATTATATTTCTAATCCTTGTTGATATGTATACTGCCTGCTACCGAAAACGTTCTCTCGCTTTCTACAGACGTTGGTTTTATAGTAAGAAGCGCATCATACAAGGATTTTAAATTTGTTGTCCCGTGACTTCATAGACGCCAAATTCTTTTTTAAAATATTTTCTTTACATTAATTTTTTAGAATTTGATATAGCCTTTTCAAGGTGTTCTTTAAAGATAGCATATGGTTCATCTGGTGTTAATGATGGTGTATCGTGTACATTTTCATTTTCTACTTCAAGAAGCTTTTTAGAAATTTCACCAGCAATTAAAGAGACCGTTGATTTATTGGTGTAGGAAAAATAGTTCGATTTGTAGGTAGTTTTTAGTAATTTGAGTAAAGGATATATTTTTATTGCTTGTTTTTTGATTTTAACGATGCTAACAAATAAAAACTTCAAAAAATTAAATTTCAAATTCCGGAAAATTCCCGAAAAAAATTTTCCGGGATTAATTTTAAAAAAGTGTCCCGGGTATCCCGGAAATTCTTTCCGCGTAGAAACTCTAATATGAATATAACAGATATTGGTCTATTACTTGGTGTTTAAGGCTCTCATCTTCAAGGTCGTGGGTTCGACTCTCAGCTCAGTCGGGTAGAAATTTTTTTCATTATAAATTAAAATAACTCGTTGTTATAAATAACAATGTTAATACATTTTTTTACCCAATAACACATTTGCTTTTTAAATAATTTTCAAAAGTTAAAACACGCCATTATTCATACAATGTGTATGTGTTATTTTTAAAGCAGACAGTATCTAATATCAATTACTGAGTTTTTTTACACAAATCAGTAAAATTTACTGACTACTGATTTTTGTTTTCAGTAATCAGTACTTTTTACTGAATACTGATTTCTTTTTTCAGTAACCAGTAAAATTTACTGTATACTTATTTTTTTTTCAGTAATCAGTACTTTTTACTGACTACAGATTTTTGTTTTCAGTAATCAGTACTTTTTACTGAATACTGATTTTTGTTTTCAATAACCAGTAAAATTTACTGAATACTGAGTTTTTTTTCAGTAAAAAAAAGCAGGAAGCTCCCTTTGTATAAAAAAAACCCAATTTTTGTTTTGGCAATCTTCAAAAAATTATAAGCAAACTCTTCATTGGACTAGCTGAAATGTGTTTCAAAATCGATCGAAAAAAAATCGATTGCCTTACTAGGTTCATCACAAAAATTACATTTTCTTAATACTAAAAAAGTTATAATTGGAAAATCTGTGGCACCTCAAAAACAGTGATTTGAAAAATAATATGGAATACTATGGAATACTATTACATATTACCAGAAACAAAATAGTAATATAAAAATAAAAAATCAATTTAGCATATAATTTTTTTATATTAATTAATTAACAACATAAGATGGCATAACTTGTTGTTTACAAAAAAATTCATTGACAATTATTTCTCAGGCTTCATGGCTATTGGTGAAATAGGGCTCCACAATACCCGCCTTTAAGTATTATTAATTGCATTTTTCAAATAAAATCTTATAAATATTACACAACTTATTAATTTGCCACACATACCAATTAAAAGTTCTATTTAGTTAACAATTTGTATTCTTCAGCCTTCATGGCTACTGGAGTTATAGGTTTCCACAATACCCCCTTCTGGTATTCCACATTAGCCGATTGGCAAACTTTTTAAAACAAATCTTATAAATATTACAAAACTTATTAAATTGCCACATATACCAATTAAAAGTATTATTTAGTAAACAATTTGTAAACGTTGTAAAAAAGCACATATAAAATATCAATATTTAGAGAAAAACAACGGTGTGAATTTGATCACAAAAAAAGTAGAAAACACCGACAAAAAATATCACTGCGACCATTTGCATAGCCAAAGCCGTTATATTAATATTTTTCTGTAAGCTATGTTAACATACAGGGAAAGTTTCTAAATAACATTAGTTTGGGAAGGAAAAGGGGGTATCACATTACCCGCTATTCCACAATACTGATTTGAAATCCTGTGTAAAAGCTTTATGTGTAAAAGCTTTATGTGTAAAAGCTTCGTGTGTAAACGTTTAACGTATATAGCATCCTTATGAAATAACTATTTTTGATAATTGTGCAGGATATATTAAAAAAAAAAATATGTAAATGCTAAAAATATTAAAAATAAAAAAAATCGTGCAAATTGAGGTAATTTTAACATCACTCAAAGTAAACGAAAACTATAAAAAATCGTGTTTAAGTGAAATAGTACAAAAAAAAGTATCGTAATAATCGAGGGATAAGTGTATGATTAAGCCTTTATGTGAGTTTGGGGAGTGGGCTTATATGTAACTTACTGTTAATTTTAGACTAAGCTATCTCTCGTAAAAGTAATTGTCGCCAATTTGTATGTCAATACCGATATTTAAGTGAAAGTTATAACATTAAAAGAGTAGTATTCGAATGGCAGCTATGGTCAAATATGGTCCAATTCCAATAAAATTCGATAGTATGCTTAAGATTGCAATAAAATAAGTTTGGACCAAAATAATTAGTATTGTGGTTATTTTGTTGAACTATTTATGGTTTTTAATCCAAATTTTTAATATTTTCAATTAGGCTTAAGTTCATTAATTTAATCAAAACACCAACATATTAAGATGGTTTATAGTCACAAAGACTGACGGAAAGACGCTTGTATGAGGCCTTTGTTAAATTATGGCTTGTATTGGGACTAAGTGAAATTATGGACTTAATCTCCCCATTTTCAACAAGCTTGATTCTTTGAAAATATGTACAAAATTTCATCAAATTATCTTTAAAATTGTGACCTGTACTTTGCGCACAAGGCTTACATGAACAGCCAACCAGCCAAACAGCAAGCCCGCCTGCCAACCAGCCAGACAGCAATCCCGTCTGCCAACCAGCTATTAGAGTGGACTGACGGACATTGTTATATTAACATAGAAAGTGATTCTGAGCCGATCGGTATACTTAAAGGTGGACCAATATTTTCAGGTTTTAAAAGCATCAGCTACTGTTGCATGGATATAAACATAACGGAAATTACCATGAATTGAGCGAAAATCGGAAAATTCAAACTTCAGAAATGAACAACTTATTACAAAGGTTTAACATTTAATTAAAAGTTATTTGGTAGGTAGAACTTTAAAAAGACTAATCAGTTTTTTTTTTTTAATAAAGGTGAATTTTGAATAAGGTGAAAAGAGGTTTTTTAAATGCGAAAACCTGATGTGGTGAAGAAATTCTGAGTACAGATTCTGATTCAGCGCAACTCAAACCTTTGAAACATTGAAATTTTGCAAGTCTGTCTTATTCAACCTCTAAGCGCATTTAAACAAATATAATTGTCTTTAAGCGATCCCATTAGGAAAATTATTGTTTGCTGCAAATAATTTTATTTGCCTCCCAAAACTATTTTGTGATTTAAGGCTGAAACGCGAATTGCAATTTCGTCAGTTCTTTGCAGGGATGATAAATGAGAAACCCGATATCGTACCAAAGAACTTTTAAAATCATACTTTTTTGAACCCAATAGAACCAGTTTTTTTTTTTATTTATTTTTTTAAACAAAAATTGAATACAACAAAAACAAAAGGACTTAAAATTCATTAGTACATGTAAAGTACTAGAAAGGAAAAAAAAAATAATTACATGTTCATTAATTCTACGTATATAACAGGGTGGGTCAAATTTTTTTTCGTGTCAAAAGCACATTGCGATTCTTATTCTTATTCTAAGTCATTCCCACAAACTGTGCCAAAGGAACCACAGGTAAAAAATCAATTTCGAGCCTCCGGATTTTTTAAAATAGGTAGTTTTCCAAAATATTCAAGAATAGAGACAATAAAATTGATCGACTTTTTTTGCGTTCTAAAAATATGTGCATGCGAGCATCTTCGGACTGCATTTCCAAATTTATTGTGTTTACAATTTTCAATATGTACTGTAGAAAGAGGAAAGACTTTTATAAGCAGGGCTGTCAGATGTGGCGATTTTTCGCCAATCGTGGCGATTTATAAACTTAATTGGCGATGCAATTTTATGTTTGGCGACATGGCGATTTTTTTGTCGAAATTAAAAAAGTTGGCGATTATGTGGCGATTTCTAAAACACATTTTTTCTTTTTTTCATATTTATATAAACAAATTTATAAGTACGGGCTAATATTTTTCTTTGAATTTTTAACAAATTTTAAAATCGCAATACGAATGCGATTGTTTTAAATGATAAATTTATAATATTTCTAGATAATTACATTGAAAACATTAACGAATTGTTGCCATGGAAATTTGGAATAAAGCTTAAGATTTCTTAGATTCGCACATTTTCCTGATCAGAAGTAATCAATAATCGGATCTTTACCGAAAAACTTATTTTGCAAAATAAATTTTAAAAAAGCAATCGTTTTCGATTGCATATGAAATGGTTTTTTTAAAATAAATAAATTATAATGTATACTGGAGAGTATGCAAAAATAGTTGAATTAATAGCGAAAGAAAATCAGAAATTTTTTGAAAAAAAAGTTGCATTAATATCGGATTCTATATAGCAGTATCAATCGTATTTTTCAATGTGGTGTGCAAAGCGACTCAGTTTTTTACGAAATAAAATCAAATATTTCTCTTTAACCTTAAAATATTTAAAAAAAAAAATTAAATATTCGCTTGCAATTTTTGAAAACCCTGATTTTATATAGAATCGAAAACGAACCTGGGTTGGAAGGTAATTTTTGAAAATAATTCATGTAATTTGTTTAGAATATTGGGTTGACTTAAGGTATTTGAATCCACCTTTTAAGATATTTATATCCTTTGTTTAAAAAAAAATACAAAATTTTACCATATTCTTTTATTCACATAGAAAACCACGCTTTTTAAAACTCATTTTTTGCATCAAACTCTACTCATTTTGATAAAGTTAATGTTTTAGCACAATTCAATTAACTGATCACACAAGTTCTAGGTTTTTCGATTATCAGCCTTCTTATGATTACAAAAAAAATCCTTCAGCATACTTTTGCAATTTGAAGTCGCCAAACTTCTTGCGATTGCGATTTATGATTTACAGATTACAGAATTCAAGTCAGAATCGCAAATGTTAAGCGTTCGGCGATTGTCTACTATAATATAAACACACTGATAGAATAAGGATAAATATGGAATATTTATGTGAAGGTAAAATACACTTGTATACTCGTTTTCATATAAAACTTTTATTTGGCGACTTTTGGCGAATTTTTTACCAAATATCTAAAAAAATAAATTTTTGGCGATTTTCGGTATACTATTTGGCAATGAATGTAAAAAAAAAATCTGACAACCCTGTTCATAAGCTGGAATATAAAGTATATATAATAAAATTTAATTAAGCGCTTGTAAAATTTCCTTCAAAATCATGCGGAGTGAAATAATAATGGAGTGGCTCCCACTGTTCCAAAATTCTGTTGATTACTTCTTGACGTGACAACCATCTTGTTGACGAATGTTTCAAAATATTATGAGTTCGTTCCAAAATAATCTTAAAATCCTCCTCTAGAACTTTTGCAGAACTGGTTTCCTATATCTTTTAAAAACTCGTCAATATCATCAACCTGCTAAATCTACTTTTCAAGTAAATTGAGATTTTGATGCCGTGTGGTAGAGAAAGATACGCCTCGTCGATCAGAATGTAGTTTTTCTTCAATTTGAGTCTTGAAGTGTGTAAAATCACCTTTTTTTGGTTTTGCTCTCAAGCTGCAAATGTGAAATATAAGAAGTTTTTTGTCTCTCCTGTAAAATGTTAGCAGGTTTGCATATTCAGCCGACGATAAGCAATCGTCCAATGAACAAGTGCAAAAATCTATTCACAATTGCGGAGTTCAGTGTTAGGTGCAAATGGTCTTGCAAAATATCATAGCTGTTTTGTTAAATCCAACAACAACAAAAAAAACAGAGTTTCGAAATTTTGCATTTTCGCAATACCATTTGCACCAAACACTTAACTCCGCTTATATTCATTGGACAGTAAATACTAGTTGCCAAATTATATCAATTAACAATAGCTTTGGAAAACTTGGAAATAGTACCAATTAAGTCACGGGGGTACATGTGTCCTTTTTAGTTTTGATTTGTACCAAAAAAAGTACAATTGTACCAGCTTTATCAACCGTTGTTTATTTTCCTTTTTTCCCATGAGATAACATTTGGCCAAAAAATATTTTTGAATTTTACGCAGGGAACAGTTTGAAAAATACTTCGGCGACCCACACAGAAAAATTCTCCAAAATTTTTCACCAATTAAAGCATTAATCAAAATTAGAATGAGTTTTAATTTTAAATTTAAACAAGTGAATAAAAGTTTAATCAAGTGAATTAAACGTTTAATTAATACTATTAACTGGTTTAATTGATACTATTAATTTGTTTACTGGTGCAAATTTAATTAATTTTTTTAATCAATATCACAAATTTTTTAATTGAAATCAATTTTTATTTTTTTCTGTGCATATATAACGTGGACTTGACTTTTGAAAAAAATATTGTAATTTTGAAGAGATTTAAATTTGTGGTTAGATTGGAGATAACAATAACTAAACCATTTTAGTCCAATGTTTGCAATATGTGACCGTACATTTAGCTCTTGACCATAAAACAAAATCAAAAACTTCAAAAACATTTTTCTCAATATCAATTTCTGAGTTGCAACATGTATTTATATAATTTAAGTAAATATGTAGTACTAATCTTTGTGAAAGTTATGATCCCTTTGGGTACTCATACATCCAGAGTATTTAATTGTGTACTGTTCAATTGTATTGTAGAGTCTCTTGGTGTTATTTCTGTTGTCATATTTCATCCATTTTAATACATTTGGAGTAACATTTTTTTAGCTTTATTATATATTATTTCATGCTGATATTCAGTTTTCATTTAGGGATTCATAACTCTTTGTTTTTTTTTTTTTTTTTGTTTCTATACATTTTAATACAAGCGAGGATGACTTTATGCATATGGACTAGAATGTACAATATAAAAATATTTTTATAGTCATATATATGTATGCATATACATATGTTCGTGTTTATGTATATATGCTGCATAAATAAAAAAGCAAAGGACTGTAAATAAAAAGGATTATTTATCAATAGTCCAGAATTTAAAAATTATTTTATGTTTTGCTTTTACTGTTGGCCGTGTTATTGTCCTTGTTGTTGTCGTTTTTTTTTTCTACCATTTTTATGGTTGTATGAGAGCAACCGATACCAGTAGCAATAATCCAAACCAACAACAGGACATATTTTCGTATTTGTTTGCTGACAGCATGTTGGATTTGTAGCCAGTCAATTGTGCTATAGTCGACAGCATTTTCATAAAGCTTAACAGATTTTTATTAAAATCCAATGCAAGTTTCTTAACCCTGTCTCTTGAATTAAACGACATTTTTTTGAAAATTAAATTTTAAGTAAATATTTTGAACCTTCTTTTAGCTGAGTTTGGCTAAATTTAAATTTTTTTTTAAATATTTTGAAATATGGCCGTAAGTCCGCCTAATATTTCAATTTGAATTAGAATAACGCCTTTATTTTTATAATCCCGACTGTTTTTGTCAAGCGCTTGTTGGACATTTTCTGACAATTTTCTACATCCATGTCAAATTCTATAAAAAAAGCATGAAACTTATATTTTTTGCATAAACAAGAAAATAAATTACCGTCTGTTAAGTTTTGTTTTAAAACGGATTAGTTACGAATTTATAACGAATTTATTCGGTTGCCAAAAATAGTCACAGAACGAGCTTAAATTCTATAAAAAGTTGCAAGAAAACTGTTGACAATTATTAGACTTTTTATAAGGGAACATTCATAAACAAATATAACAAACTTTTACTTGAAAGTAAAAAAAAAAAAAACACAATTCTAGCTAGCAACATTTCTATTAAGATTGGTATATCTACATCAATTAAGATTTTCCTTTGATTCGTAAATTTCCACAAAAATTTTTAATAAACTTATTTTCTTTTTGCATACGTTCAAAGTTCAATAACCGCATAAACTTTAGAAATGAATTCTGGGTAAGAGTGCTAGATTTTTTTTTCAACTAGAAAACATGACAAAAAAAAAACTCATAAATCATGATAAAGGAAACCACGGTGCATATTAACTAAATATATTAACATCATTCTGTCACATGTTGGGTTTCATAAAACAAAATAACAAGGATTTATTAGGTCTTAAATGGAAAGATGTAACTGTCCATTGAAGACAAAACTGAAAAATATTGAAATCCTAGGAAATGCAGACAAATCAGGGGTGACAAAGTCTTAAAGAATTTTTTTTGTTTTATATGTCACCATTAACATTTATACCATAAGTGTTCAAACAGAACTGCGTCGACACACTATTTGCCATACAATTTGAGATAAAAATTTGCTGTGAAATGGAATATTTTTTATTTAGAAAGCGTTTTTTTCTTATACTTCCACATCAGCGTGGCCATTTTGGCATTTTTGCAGCTAGATTTAGCATTTTTTTGTCTGATTTTGCTGCAAATTTTTCATTTAGCAGTTAGCATTTTTTTTAGCATTTTTCAACTAAATATTTAGCATTTTTTAGCATTATTTAGTTTAAGAATATTCAAGTAATATTTTTTTGAAAATCTACCACACTTTTTTGTTGAATATATATATGTATATATATATATATTTATATATATTATGTCCTGTGGTTCCTAGTAGGAACAAAGGCCCGTTGAATGCACATACAAAACCCTACTCTTTTGCTATAGAAACTGTATAATCTTTTAAAAGATCTTTCATATCAAATTGTTTTAAAATTTGATCAGTTTGATCCATTAAATTCATGTTAAGCTGATTTTTTCCGATAACGATTTTGAAAAATTTTTGGAAACGAAAAGTGATACCATAACTTTTGAAATAGAAAAACAAATACGAATTACATGCCGAGATTTTATAGCTCAACTAATATCTCAACTTAGACAACGATTGCCAAAAAGTTTTAATAATTTAACAAATACTAACTTTTATTGTATAGAAAACAGTTTAAAAGCTAATAAATGCAACTTAAGCGAACATTTTAAAGAAGAAATAATAGATTTCACTGTAGAAGAAATTACAACTTTGGAACATCAGTGGCAGAAACTAAATTCATATGAATTGTAAAATAAGAACACAACAGTTGATTTCTGGATAAATGTGTATGGATATAAAAATGCATTAAATGAAAATCCATTCAGTGAATTAGCTTCTTTTGCAATAAAGTTCTGGGTTTTGCCATTTAGCAACGCGGAAGTTAGAATAGGTTTTTAGTTGTATAAATCTCTTGAAAATGAAAATTCGAAATAGACTGACGTTAAAGACTTTGACTTCGCTACTTTATATTAAGAGTGGCTTAAAATTTTGCCATAGTTTTAAAAAAATGTACGATCTCACATAAAAATGCGATAAGGACATATATTATAATGATATCTCGATCGATTCTTCAGAAGTTGAAGCATAATATTAATTTTGATGACGTATTTAATTTATAAAATGAAATTTTTTATTAAACATGTTATAAATTTTATTGAAATACTAAATAAAAGCCATTTATAGGTCAAGTTCCTTTGATTTTTTCTTTTATATTTTTAAGACTTTTTATGTTTACTTAATATTTTGTTTATTTTAATCAGTTTGTTCTATTGATATGATGTTAGTTTATAAGGAAGAATTATGTAAAATAAATAATATATGGGTATTTCCTCAGAAAGGTAAACCAGGATGAACATTTAAAATGTTGATAATCATTGATAATCATAGGAAATGCCCATATAAAGGTACATTAACTAAAATAACAAAAAATAATACAATTTAAATTTTAGCATTATTTTTTGGCAGTTTAAGATTTTTGTTAGCATTTTTAGCATTATTTTAAAGCCGATTTAGCTGTAAAATATTATTGGATATGGCCACACTGTTCCACATATAGACAGTCATTCTCTCAACACTGCTACCGTACTTTAATTGAATTTCATACATTTTGTAAACAGAAAATGAAGAACAAAAGAAAATACAATACAAGTAAGAGTGTTTTAGAGTCTAAACCAGTGTTGCCACCTCACGTGTAATTACACATATCATGTGTAATATTTTTTTTCATGTGTAGGTCATGTGTAATTGACTGCATGTGTAATTCACGTGTAATTTAATATTTTAACGTTTTGTAGCACTGATTTTTGTTATTATTTTTTCACAAGAAGTAAAAAAGTTTATTATTCTTAGCAAAACTTAAAAATTTATTTAAAAGAATGGAAGCGTTCAAAGAGCTGAACTAAAAATGGTTGCACCATTCCCTACTAACCATTTGGCATTTAGATAGCTTTTGCCACAATTTATTTTAACGACGAAACAGCCTGGGTACATTATTAATTTTTTTTATTTCAAAGAGGGTGGATCATCGACTGCAAAAGCAATGTTTGAGCTTCTTAAAAGCACAATTATAAAAAAGGGATTACTTTTGAAAATCTAGCTGGATTTGCATCAGATACACCTAATGTTATGTTTGGACAGTATAATTCAGAAGTTAAGTTGCTAAAAGACGAAAAGCCAGTTTTTATTGTGATAAAATGCTCGTGCCACCTAATACATTTGGTAGCGTCGAAGGCCTGTCTGAAACTTTCAACATATTTGGAAGATTTACTTTGTAATATTCAATCTTGTTTTATTAGAAGTAATGCTCGGCAGATAAAACTTAAGGAGTTCCAAGAATATTTTTGGGACAACATGCAATTTGAAGGCAGAATATTATTGAAATAACAAATTCCTTTGGAGACAAATTATTTCCTACTTTGCAAATACATAGTTATTTTTGTTTTAATCTTTTAAATGGTAAAATGAAAATATTATTTTTTTGCATTAAATATAGCAACGATACGATTGTTGTAAACAAAAAGCAAATAAAGAGATATTTGTGAAATATTTTTGTGTTGGATAAGTAAAAAATGTAAAAATGTACGGCATATCCAACGTTACAGGAATAGAGGAACTGAATTAACATTCCGTTGAAAAATTGCGTCGACGACATTTATAGGGATGCATCAGATCCTTTATCATAGCCAAATGAAATGTATGTTACATATCGTCACCTTAAATGCAAAATAGCTTAGCAACAAAATAAAAAACTCGAAATAAGAGTTTTTAATTTAGTTTTGTTCGTTTTATTAAACTTTATGTAAACACACAATTTTAGATAAAAAATGGCGACTTTATTAAAGAAATTCAAACGCCAATTACACCTTGTTGTTATTGATTTTGTAAAGTTTTTTGCTTCTCCTGTAAAAAATTAAGTGTTGTTACGCCCTTTTGCAATTTAGGTGACGATATTTATGTTTACATATTGGTTTTGCAAAAATGCATAAATTTTTAGTGGTTTGAACGAAATATAAGAAAATTGAAATTGGTTTACGTTTTCTGAAGAAATTTGTTTCTGTGACATGAGTAAAAAGATAGCATGTGTAATTCGTATTTTCATGTGTAATTTTGGCATGCTCCATGTGTAATTTACCATTTCTTTGGTGGCAACACTGGTCTAAACACAATGTTTGCGGTGCGATTTCTCGTTGCGGGAGAGAAAAATAAACATAATACAACGGAAGACGGCGACGGAAATAGTTGTAATTTTTTGTTTAAATTTTTATTAATTTATTTGTGCATACATTTTTATCATGTTGTCTGTTTTCAATAATGTTGTAAACTTAGTCAATTATTCAAAAACTATGGCAACATCAGAAAGAGAACGAGTATCAAACATTGAGAGACAAGGCGAATTAAATTTGCTTTGTTGAGGGAGAAAGAAAGTCCGCAATGAAAATAAAATAGATTTCAATTTTACGCCGTTCCGCACTGCGGTTTTTTACTTCAAAATCGTATGAAAAATCGCACCGCAATAAATTATCGTTAAATTGTGTTTAGACTCTTATTCGGCTATTCCGAATCTTAAATACCCTTCACAATGTGGTGCAATAAGAAAGTACCGATCTTTAGATATCATTAAATCAATTTTGTGCCACGTCAACTTAACCAATCTCGCCCACATTTTGCCCGATATTGTGTATTGATAAACAAGATGATTGTGCTTAACTTGGAAACTTTGACTCTTGCTGTTCTCCATATATACATAAATCTGTAATGTCTTTGAACGGGAGGTGCAACGACCACTTCTTTAAGTTTAATGTACTGTAGTTGTAACGTTTCATTCTGTATAAAATAGAATTTTATACCATTGTTACGTGACATTTGTAAAACAGTGATGGCTGGGTATTTTCGCTCTTTTTTTTGGTACTTCTTTTAGTATGAAATTGTGACAATACAACTAAAAATACAACATATTTTCAAATATACAAATAAATGCACCATCGTGCTTACAGTATGGTGCGGTGCATTACGGGTAAAGTAACATTCGCCCAAATTTGGTCGGAAAAGACCAAGTTCGGCAACCCTGGCTATGTTCACAACATTATTGAAAACAAACAACATGATAAAAATGTATGCACAAATAAATTAATAAAAATTTAAACAAAAAATGACAACTATTTCCGCCGCCGTCTTCCGTCGTATTATGTTTATTTTTCTCTCCCGCAACGAGAAATCGCACCGCACCGCAAACATTGTGTTTAGACTCTTGACTTTTATCGCACTGCTCGTAATTATTACGGTCCTGATTTAAACTATTTTAATAATTGCTTTTTTTAGTTTGACTTGAATTTTTATTTGCTGGGTAAACTCTCTCCATTTACTAATACAAAATTGGTTATATTTTTTTTCAATGTGGAGATGTGAATATTTTTTTCATTTTGGTTACTTTTTTCTAAAACAATAATAATTACGAACGAATATGTTTTTCTTGGTACAATTATTTACGAGCTCGAATAATTTGTACTGTGTACTACGATTTTTTCATTATTTGTTACCAATGAACGGAAGTTTTTTATAATCCCTTTCAAAACAGCAACCAAATAATTTTTTAAAGATTTTTGCTAAGAAAATATTTCCATTTGTGATTTTTATATTAAAAACGCCATGATCTAAAATCGTAAACAAATGAAGTTTTAATTAATGGAGATTTTTAATTATGTTTTTTTTAAATTGGATTTTCTTGATTTTAAGAGATAATTAGTACTTAAAGTAGGAAGTGCATAAATTCATCCGGAATCGATTTTAGAAAATTACTGAAAAATTACACAAAAGTCGTTTTAGTGTTTTTAAAAACTTGAAAATAAGTTTAAGGTTCTGAATTTAGGTAATTTCCAGAAGTATATTTATATACATATTTGAAAATACATATAGGAATTTTAAAGATTTTTTAAAATTACATTGATTTATCAATATAATTTTAAAATTATGGAATTTTCTGTAAGAAATGGCTGTAAGTTTAAAGAAATTTGAACTTTTACTGTTTATAACTTGTCGGTATGTATATTTATTTAATGTTTTTTAAGATAATTATTTGTTAAAAAAAACTTTTGACTGTCAGTCATATACTTTTGCCCCATTGAATGTACGTTGCGAAAGGAAGTAATATTTTACAATTATTTACAAAATATTTGATATATTAGAACAATTTTGAAAAAAAATTTTATAATAAGAATTATAAATTTGAAATAAAATTTACACAAAAGAGAAAAAAGTTTTTATAATATTTTAGATATATGTAAATTAGAAAATATTTACATAAAATCCTTTTGGCATAATTTTTTTTTACGAAAATAGTCTCAAATAAATAAAAACTTTTAATTAAGTTTTACGTTATTTTTTTAATATGTAAAAGAATTACATTTCTTGTTTTGTTTTCTTGATTCATAATTATTGTTTTACTATAAAGTGCAAATAACCTTTGTGTTACAATGTATTACAATGATTTTAATGATTTTCTCAATTAATAAAAAGCATTTTAAATTTAGTTATATTTTTTTACATTTGGTAACTTTTTCAAAAATTTTGGTTGTAAAAATTGAATTTGTTGTGGCAGCACTGAATACAACCACAATTTATTTTTTTGACGTCACTGGACTAGATACAGCAAACTACGATAAGCGCTAACTACGAAGAGTAAATACTGGGGTTAAGGGCAATATCTACTCTCTTTGGTCTGAGCAAACCTTGTTAACTTATTCAAAAACAAAATAAGCTAAATGAGAATTATATAGTGAAAAAGTTATTTAAGTAAACAGTTAGGGTATTTATAGTAGAAAGTAAAATAGTAAGGATATTCAAGGTGTTGGGTTACTTATACTTTATGATGTTAGTATTAAATGTATATGTAGAGTTAGTTTGTAACGTCACGTTACAATACCAATTTATCAAATTAAAAAGAAATGACCATAATTTCCTAAATAATTTCTGTTTTATTCAAAATCAACATCGGTCCTTAAAATTTAACCACATTAGGGTCACAGCCAAAATTATTTTCAAGAATTTTGAAGTTTTTTCTGCGGAATGCGGAATATTGTGACACTAAAAAAACATGCCGAAACCAGTCGCTACAAACAAAATAAAGTAGTTTTTTTACTAACAATTAGTATTTGGGAATTTTAAGTATTCCTTATTATAATTTTTCTTATTTTACAAGATTTTGTTTGTCGTGCATAATTCCAAATTTTTATTCTTGATAAATACACTGAAATTTATTGTTGATGGGATAAGCTATTCCTATGCGCATTTCACTGGTTGTTTAGGCCAGTTCATCAAGAAACTTCATCCAAAAATTTTAGAAAAACTATAGATATTATACAACTAAAACTGTTAAGCGTATAAGAATTATAAGAAACAGATATACTTGTAACAATATTAAAACATAAACAGAAACATCAACAATAAACAGTGATTTTATCTCTTCTTCCATTCCCTACTACGATTGGCTGGAATTCTTCCAACATTAATTGTAGTTGTATGTAGGTTAAGAGAAAAAACAATTAAGCACGACAAATAAAGTGCCCCGGTAGGCTAGCTGGTAGTGAGCTAGTCTAACAGCGCCGGGATTGCGGGTTCGATTCCCACCAGATACTCTGGTTTCGTTCCTGCAGACAAGCGTAGAGCTTCGCGGGATTAGCTTAGGGAATTAAAAAAAAAAAAACAAAATCTTGTGTATTAAAAATTTTGTATTCCCAAAAATTACTTTGATAAAAAAAAATATAACTTGGTCAGAGAAACAAAAAAAAAAAAAAAAAATATTACCTTTTTAACGCGTTGATGACCACACGACGCATATATGCGTCATGCGGGTTTCCCATAAACCGAGGACGCTTATATGCGTCGCAATTTGTTTTGTACTTCATGTATTTATTTTTATTTATTTATTTATTTCTTAAGTCTATGGAAAAATCCTTACAGACTATTACAAATTGAAAAATTTAGAAAATATAAAAATACAAGCTTTAGCAATTACATTTAATCAAACGATTAGTTTAACGAATTTAAATATGATATTATATCACTCTTTATGGTTTTAATGTTTTTGTTAAAGTCAATATATTTATATAACTTATTGAAATCATCACAGACTCTACGAAATGGATCAAACTGAGCAAAGTTTGTAGTATAATATTTAATACTCAGAATGCTATAATATCTTGATAGACGAACAGGTACGTTAAGTCTGATTTTTCCCAGAAGGTATTGAGAATTGACGCTTCCGTTTATTAGCTTAAGTAGAAAAAGAGAATTTAACATTTTCCGACGACTTCTTAAAGTTGGTAACCTAATAAGTGCCAGACGGTTAACATAGGATGGTAATCTATTGTGAGGGTCCCAACCCAATCCGCGAAGACAGAATAATAAGAACTGGATTTGAACTGACTCGATTTTGTTGGAGTGAACAGAGTACTGTGGATCCCATATCACCGATCCATATTCAAGAATCGGTCGAACCAAAGTAGTAAACAGTTGCTTGGTAACATAAGGATCTGAAAACTCTTTAGACCACCTTTTTATAAATCCAAGGACACCAGTAGCTTTGTTAGTAGTTAACGTGATGTGATTCTTGAAATCCAACTTTCTGTCAAAATGTACTCCTAAATCATTGATGGAATCAACCAATTCAAGAAAAGAAGCATTCATAGTATATAGGCCATTATTTGGTGACGTTCTTGAGAATATCATATATTTACATTTTTTTACATTTAGTTCCATTAAGTTATCACTACACCAAGATGTCAAGTAATTAATATCATCTTGCAGAAGTTTTTGTTGATCAATGTTGTTGAATGTAATAAACATTTTAACATCGTCTGCATACATCAGTGTGTTGGAACTTTTCACAACAGAAGGAAGATCATTTATAAAAAGAGTAAATAAGAGCGGCCCAAGATGACTGCCCTGAGGCACTCCAGATAATACATCTATGTAATTAGAATACGTGTTGCGGAACTTTACACATTGCTTTCTATTCGTTAAATAAGACTCAATCCATTTCATTATCGAAGTGCTAAATCCTAATCGGTTAAGCTTATGAACAAGTAAGTTATGATTTACTTTGTCGAACGCTTTACTAAAATCAATGTAAATGACGTCGGTTTGTTTGCCAGCTATAAATCCTTCGGTAACTAAAGTTGTAAATTCTAGAAGATTTGTGATTGTTGATCGTGATTTAGAGAAACCATGTTGGAATGGAGATAAAACAGATAACGCCTGATGTGATAGTGTATCATATAAAATTTTTTCAAACAGTTTTGGTATAACACTGAGTTTAGCAATTCCTCTGTAATTTGAGATATCAGCCTTTGATCCAGATTTAAATAGAGGTATAATAAACGATTCTTTCCAAATAGTTGGAAAATGTCCAAGTTTAAGTGATTTATTAAAAATGTAAGTTAATGGAGTACTTAATAAATGATGGTAATGCTTTAAAATACTACTAGGAACCAAATCAGGGCCTGGAACATACGACAATTTCATGTTTTTCATATATTTTGAGACAGTTAGAAGATCTATTACGGCTATATTAAAGTTATTGAATTCAGGGATGGAGTATGAATACTGATCATTCGAATTAAATGTAGATGATGAGTAAGTTGACGCAAAAAAATCAGCAAACAAATTACTTATTAAATTATCATCTGAAGATTCAATGTCACCAAACTTCATAATGGTAGGAAAATCAGCTGCTCGTCGTTTAGAGTTAACAAATTTATAAAATGATTTAGGGTCATTTTTTAAGTTATTTTTAACTTTATTTAAATAGGCATTATACGCTATTCGATTAGCGATACTGTATTCAGATCGTGCTAAGGAATATTTGGAATAATTTATTGTTGAACTGTTTATTTTAAAATTTTTATACAGTTTATTTTTTTTATTTTTAAGTCTTGTAAGATATTTTGTGTTCCAAGGCGGGCCATGATAACAAATTGGTTTTACCGAAGGCACTGAATACGAAAAACATTGATAAAGAAGTTGGTAAAATTTCATAACACAACGGTCCAAATCATCGCCAAAAATGTGTAATTCGTCTAACCAGTCAATCTGTGACAATTGAAAATGGAGTTTGCTGTGATCGGTTGATTTAAAACGAAACATTTTCTGTTGTTGAGTTTTTTTATTCTGTTGAATGGGAGATTGATAAAAAAAGTGTATCTCAACAGTTGGGTGATATTGATCCTCTGGATTAGAGATTGGTGTATGTCGCAAAATCGAAAAATCTGATGGTTCATTAACAAATATTAGATCTAACATTTTACCAAACGCATTAGAGATGGAGTTAATTTGAAAAAGACAGTGTTCAAGCAAGCAATTAATAAAATTCATTGAGACTTCCGAGGCCTGAGCTGGGATCAGGTAGTTTATGTCCGAACCAGTATTCCAGGAAATCTTTGGCAAATTAAAGTCTCCAAATATAACAACAAGATCTGTCGAATTAATTGTTTTTAAAAGTGTTTCAATAGCTTTTAAGTAATCTTCATACACAGTAAGAGATGAGTTAGGAGGAATGTATAAGCACACAATATATAAAGATTGCTTATGTATTTTTACATAAACACATACAAGTTCTATGTGTAAAAATTCCTGGAGAATAATTTCCTCAGATGAGAATTCGTTTGTAATGGCAATTAACACACCCCCTCCAGACTTTTTAGTGTTGCTATTGTATTGCACACAACTTTCTCTATCTTTTCTAAAAATCTGATATTTAGAACAAAAAATTTCTGAGTTATTAATTTTATTGCTAAGCCAGGTTTCAGTAAATACTATTATATGATGATTTAAGCCAAAGCTGTTGCAATATATTGAAGATAATTTCGAGTTTATGCCTCTGACATTTTGATATACAATCGATATTAGTTTTTTGAATTTACACCAGCTATATTAGGCAGGCGAGCATTATTTTCTTCATTATAAATAAATTCACGGATTAATGCATTTTTAGGCCAAAATTCAGGATTAACAATTTGCTGGAAAAGATTTTCAGGAACTATTATTTTGAATGACGCCCTGTTTTTCGAATTTATTTTGAAAACACGAATTTCATCCTGACAACAATTGCTAATTTTCGAAAGTATATAAAATTTCATTTCCTCAGCTTTTGTATCCAATGCAAAACGGGTGGCGAATATAGTCTTTTTAGGCGTTATTGTTCGTAATTCTCTTTGCTGACTTATAGTAGAGATATTTTGATGATTCATAATAGTAGAATTCGACAATGATGTAGATGGAACTGAAGACGTTAAAATATTATGATGATTTATAATAGAAGAAGTTGAAGTTGAAGGAGGTGGAACTGGAGACGAGGCATCGAAATTAATTAAGCGGCCAGAGTTTGCTGGATCAGTTAGAGTATTTAGCAAATTTGATTTTTCAGTCATTAAATTATTATACTACATTTACACCTACGCAAAATCTAGTACTTACGAGATTTCGAGCCAAATCTAGTTGTTTTTGACTAGATTTCCCATACAAAACAAAATCTACTTCGTGACAAGATTTCGACGAAATCTACTCAAAATCTAGTAGTACTTAATGATGCAACTATGGTTTTTACAATATAGCACTAAAAAATATTTCCCTGCACAAGAAAAAATGACATTTAAAAAAAAAACAAAACAAAAATTGTTAAAAAAAATATTAAAAATTTTTATAAAAATTGTAAAAAAATTAAAAACACGAATAATATTGATAAAATAAATATCGTTGATTATTAAAAAAAAGGTAATGCAAATTTTTAAATATATATTTCTTTTTGCGTTTGTGTGTGTAACGAAAAAACTTTAAGTCGGCTGTTGTGTTATAAAAATAAAATCTCGCTAATGTCAAAAAAGTACAATGTAAACGCACTAGATTTCGAAGAAGATTTTAAATCAAATCTACAAGATTTCGGCCTAATGTAAATGTAGTATTAGATTGTGTAGAGAGTAAAACTGGATCATTAATGGGGACATTTATTAAAGTTTTAGGAATAGAAAGAACTGTGTCAAAACTTGAAGATTGTGTAGTACCATCAATTATAACACCATTTTCGTTAGAACTCGGGATTTTCTTATTAGAATTAGTTGCCAATGCAACGGATGAAGAATTGTCTTTAGTATTTTCCTTATCCAAAAACCTTGGGCTTTTACGGCGAGTTGGAGATGGCGACTGAAAGCCGTCTAAGGATTTAAAATCATCAAACAGTTTTCCATATGCGTTAATTTGCTCAGTTAAATGATTTAGGTTGTTCTGAATTTGTGAAAAATTATTTTTTGTGCTTTGAAAAAATCTATAAAATTCAGCACTAAATTTTTGACAGGCATTACAACGCCAATGCAGATTTCTATTTTTTGCAATTGCCTCACCAACAAGACCGGAGAGACCACAACATTTAAAATGGCATAACCCATGACACAACCAACAGATAACCATTCTATCATCATATCCATCTAAGTTGCATCCTTTTTTTATGCATGCCATTATTGAATTGGTAGAATAATCAGTTTATTTAAAATTGTATTTATGTATAATATAAGAGGGACTGCTGTTTTATTGTTATATTGTTTGTTTTGTTTGTTATTGATTTGTTTCTGTTGTTGCAAAATAAGAATATTTTTTAAACGGTTGTTGTTTTTTTTTTTTAGTTTTTATTTTTGGTTTATGTTTTGTTATGAATTTAGTAAAAGGTAAATTGAAAGATTCACTATTGTTTTTTTTTTTTTTTTTTATTATACGACAGAGAAAGCACCGGTTTGTTTTGTTTAATTATTACTAATCTGTTTTTGTTTGTAATGTTTATTATTGTTCTGTTACTGTTGTTATTAATTTAAAACGTTTGTTGTTATTGTTTTTTTTTATATTTTTTTCTCTTTATGTTGTGTGATCATCGAACACAATTTAAAAATTGAGTAAGAGTTTTATATACAGATATTTAAATTGTTTAAAAATTGAAATACTGTTTTTACAATGAAACTAATTGAAAATTCACTATTATTTTAAGATTTATTGATAATTAAATAATATTCTATTAGCAACAGATTTCCAATAATATATTTGTTTTTGAAGATTTGAATTGTTTAGCCGGAGCACATTAAAAAGCACGTCTTAACACAGAGAGAGAATACCAGAACTATATTATAGTTTCTATATGGGTGTACAGATTCTATTGATTTTTTTTTTTGGTTTAGGGGAAGTACCAAGCTGTTATTTTCTGTGTTTGGTTTTGGTGTGGGTATCCCATACTATATGAGAAAGGAAACTTTTAACTGCTACTGTTTACGAACATAATCGACTGATTCTAAAATGATGGTCATCACTGTATTCATTATTGTTTCTCATTTGTTGAATTACGGTACCCCTTTTTTTGTTGCAATTGAGTTAATTTGTCGTGTTACTTTTAGTGTGTACATACAGTGTGTTTTAGTGTGTAGACCTTTGGACGGACAAGTTGATTTTCTCCCGAGTAAAGTGGCTCCAGTAATAAAGTCATATATACAATTGCAAAAACAACATTTCTTTTCGTTTAGTTTTATTTAGTTTACACTATTTTAGTGACGCATATGTGCGACCTTTGGTTTATACAACGAATTTCGTTCCATAAACCGGCGACGCGAATAAGCGTCATACTATCTCTGACGTCACAAACTCCACAAAACACATAAAAAAACATAAACTCTAATATTGAGTTAGAGTTAATTCATTTCGTGGAAATTTATCATCTGGTTTGTGGCCACCCCCAGCCTGATCGCTTCGGTCGTGAACGCGTTAATATTTTGTTTTTTAATTTGGGGATTTTTGGAGATTTTTTTTGGGGACAAGGAAAAAAAGTACATGGCAGCCCTGTTTATAAGGGGTTTCGCTGCTTAGTAACCATGCATCTCTTTTGGATCTTCCAAAAAATACGGGACTGTAAGAATTAAATGAATAGTGATTCTTAACGATCTTTAAGAAAAATTTGTTCCAAAATTTTTTAAAAATATTTGCTAGAAATTTATTTGCACTAAAACTGTGCTAAAAAAAAATGCATGAAAAAAAACTTAAACATTTTTACATAAAAATTGTCCCAAATTTAAACCGAATTTTTCTAAGAACAAAACTTTTTTAAGAATTTGTGTCATTAAAATATTTTCAAACGTATTTATACAAAAAAAAAACTTCGTTAGTCCTCGTTCATATTATAAAGCATTTTCTTCAGAAACTTTCTTCAATTCTCTTTTGTAACTGCATTCGTGTCCATAAAACAAAACTTTTGTTTTGTAGCATTTTGTATGACTTATCTCTTTCTTACAGTAAGTAACATTCTCTATTTCTTTTAATAACAAACCCATAAAAATTGCTTGTAAACGAAGCAAAGTATACTTTTCCAATTGTTATTCCCCTTTCATAACCAAACTCAAATATTTCGCAGCAAATGTTTCATAATATGGACGTGACTTATAGAAAAATTATGGAAAAGTTCCTAAATTTTTTGCATTAGAATTATCCAATAACCTTTTTTACCTTGGCTTGGAATCTGCCTGCGGAGAGTCAATATTTTTGTCAAAATTTGAAAAAGCTGGACCGACTAAAACTTCGTCCTTCTTTTTGATTTTTCACACATTCAAAGCTGTTCATTTATACTTTTTTTAACAAAACAAAAATAACTGAGAATTATGTAGGTATTTTAAAAAATAATTATTAAAATGGCCTAAAGCTAAAAAAAAGTAAAAAATAAAAAAGCAAAGACAACTTTTAGGCTAAACAGTTTTTGGGTCAATTGCACGTGTTGTACTTGAAATTGTCTAACGGCTTGTATGAGGAATGAATATGCATTTGTGGCATCAATGTGTCACAACAAGTAAAACTCCCAACGGACATAAAGTATGCATAAAGAAGTAAATAAAAATAAAAAAAAATAAATTGTGAAATTTTTAAAACAACAATAACATCATTTAAAATAGTTTTTATTTTATTTCTAACCTCTAGGCATATACATTGTTCAAACACACTCATACAATCACTAGATTAAACAGGGAGGTAAATTTGTGCAAACACACAGAGAAAAAAAAATTACTTTTTTATAGTCAGAAATAACGAAAATATTATGAAATAAACCACGTTATGTTCATTGCAACCATATTATAATTAGGTTACACCATTTCATGGCTTCTCAACTATTTTATTGGTGCCAATTATAATTTTTGGTGTGTACTTTCAGCTAAAACCTCACAATTTTAGCAAAATTTTAATAAGAGTTGACAGATCTGCATTAATAAAAATGTTCCTTTGATTCGAAAATGCACCACAAATATTTTTAATAAACTGATTTTCTTTTTTCATACGTTCAAAAAACCGCATAAACTATTGAAATGAATTCTTTGAAAGAGTGCTGGATTTTCTTTTGAACACATGACAAAAAAAAAAAAAACTCACAAATCATGGTAAAGGAAACCACGGTGCATAACAAGTAAATACATTAATATCAGTCTGTCACATGTTGGGTTCAATAAAACAAAATAACAAGGATATATTAGATAAAAAATACAAAGATATTGGATTGCTTTTTTATATCATATAAAATGTTGCTCTTAAGCTTCGTTTACAATGGCAGCAACATTTTCACTTGGTGTTCACAATAAAGCAATAAGTTTTTTTCCCAGCCACACACATTTTTGCAACAATATCGTTTTTTCTTCTATTTTATTCTTTCCCAAAGTATGTATATCACATACTTTCCTTTTCGAACAAAGATTTTACTAAAGTTCCTTTTAGAAGTTGATTCTACTTCAGCAACAATTGTAAATTACGGTTTTAACCATTTTTTTAGTTTTTAATAAAAATTTCAACAACAAATAAGTGAAAATGTTGCAGCCATTTTGAACTTAGCTTTATTGCTTAATTTGTAAATATAAATGGCTAAGCTTTTGGGCATTCACACTCATATAATTCTGACTTATTCACAATATGAGTGGAATAATAAATACGACTTCAGTGTCCATAATACTTTTAAACTTTTTTGCAATCGTTCTATGTAAAATGCCTTTAATTATATCGAAACTAATTATTTCTTTAAGTGTATTAACAGCAAATATCGTGTTCTATTTTAAGTGTGTTAACTGTGTAAGCTTTTATGTCAGCACTTTACGTACACATAAATATTTACCATACACGTATAGTCAAACAAAAATTTTCTTGCTTCTCCAAATTAAAACGGAATCCTTACAGAATAGCAGCAATAAAACAAAATATGAAAAACTAAAGCGAAAGTAAAATCCTCTTCATGCATTTTAAATAACACAAAAATGTACATATGCATGTATGTGAACGTCAATGTTTATGCCTCATAGATGTTGCAGTTAAAATTTGCTAAACGAAGCATACGAAAAATAAATTCACACCGCAAAATACGCATGAGGGGCGTTTCATATTAAACAATGCAAAATGCTGCCTTGGCTTGTAAATTATCTTGCTTTTTCATTTAAGTGTATTTTGCTTTATTTTGTTTCCTTATTCAATTTCAAAAATTTCGATTTAAATTCTAGTCTTAATATAAACACAAGAAAACAAAACAGCAATTGTTTTCTTGCATACAAAATTTCCCATACATTACTTTTGATACAGTGTATGATAAAATTTTTTAAGTTTCACTAAAACACAAGTTTACAGAACAAGTCTCTAAATTGTTGTATTAAGATATATCGTCAGCTCATTATTGGTTTGACCTACGGACCATCTAAAAAAAAATAAGTTAGTTATGAGGTATATATTGTTTAAATTGTTGTATTAAGATATATCGTCAGCTCATTATTGGTTTGACCTACGGACCATCTAAAAAAAAAAATAAGTTAGTTATGAGGTATATATTGTTTGAAAAACCCACCCCCCCCCCCCCATTTTTAAATCACAAACCTGTTTCTCGAAATTTTTCGTGGTTTCTGAGATATTAAGCATTAATTTTGATCCATATCAGCTATTTTAAAGTTTTTTAAGTATTGTTTTGCTCTACACGCCACTATTTGGGGCGATTGCACCAAAATCTTCATTCAAAAACATACCAAATAAGTTTCACTCTTGCTTTGCTTCATTGCCGTGAGAAAAAAAGTGGTTTAAGCAAAAGCATCGTCGAATCAGTTGGTGTTGTTTTTTCAATTGTTGTATTTCTGCATATATCTTATAATTGGACCATGAACAAAAGTAAAATAAATTCGTAACAAAAAAAAATGGTTAAATAGACAAATAAACACGTGTTAAAAATAGTAAAAATTAGGCTTAAGTTCATCATATTTAATTTTCATTAAATTATTTTTATGAAGAAATATTAAAAATTTGGATTAAAAACCATAAATAGTTCAACAAAATAACCACAATACTAATTAAAAGTAAAAATTTCTAAAATTTTTTAAAATGTTAAAATGGAACTGTTCTTGTAAAATAAAACCAAATAAAAGTTTTCTTTAAAAATTCATAAAAAATAAAAATGCAACCAAAATTACAGTTTTTGTCTAAAAACATTAATCTTAACATAATTTCGAATGAAATAAAGTTGATTTCATTGTGCACAACTTTTGATTTTATTCACAATTTACTGAGAAAACTTAATATTGATTTTTTCCATATAAAAATTACATTTGAAATATGTGTGTGTCAGGAACGTTTTTTCTATTTGTATGAAAATCTATATTTAAATTATATATATTATAATAAAATGTCGGGTTAATGCAAATTTTAAGGAAAATCCCTTTACTTTTACAGTAATAAAAGCTTATACATTCAGGTTTATTTATAGTACCATTGAAAGTAAGAAATGCAGTCAAAAAGTGGCAATTTAGTTGAGTACTTACAAAAATTAAATAAACTTTATACGTACTGTGATACATGAATTATGCTTTTTTGGTGAATCCCACAAGAGTCAAACCACCAGAGGCAACTTAAATCCTGAAATATCTCTTAAGTTTTTAACCTTCACTGTGTTTCTTTTTATGCACATTAAATGAAAAACTTTTAACTAATGTGTAAATGTTAGTGAATGACAAAAGTAAACCCACACATGCATATGAAAAAAAACCGCAAGCGTCACTTGCACTCATTCAACCAGCAGGTATAATGTGCACTAATATTTACACTAAAGAAGTAAAAGAAAAAAAATTCCACGAAATAAAAGAAAACCACCAACATCCTACCATTATAAATCAAAGCTTTATTTTACAAAACATTATGCAATGTTATTTGTATGTATGTTTTCCATTATTGCACAATGGCGTACAATTGAATTTAAAAAAAATTTTGTTTATTAACATCAAACAAATTACTATGTCATGAGAATATTATATTAGGCATAAAGAGCTTTTACATGAATCTTAGCCTTTTGACATAATTTAGTTTTATCGGGTTCATGATTGCCCATTGGTCCCAAATAGGGTACACTTTCCCAAATTTGTCTTTATTAACTGTGGTGTAGGGTTTCAAATGGTAGGGCTTGACCGATTATACTTTCTTACTTGTTCTTTATATTTTGCATTTTGATGCTTTTTCCGTTTTTTCTTTTATTGCAAAATTTTACGATATTTTACCAATTTTTCCTGAGAACTATTGACAGATGGCTTTTTTTGTGTTCAAGAGATACAAAAAGAGAGCAAGTAGAAATTACAAGCTAGAGCTGTATAGATGAATGGTTTTTATCTCACGATCGCTCACGCTCGTAATGAAAATACGTGATTATATTACGTAGGAATGAGACATTTTTAAAATTTCACAATCACGAGCGCTCTGCAATAAATAATTTACAAAGTCTCACAAATCCGTGATTCACGAAATTATTAATAAAAGAACATAAAAAGAATAGCCGAACCATTAAACAAAAAAGGTAAAAATAAACATTCACGTTAATTGTTTGCATTTCGTTTTAGCGTTAATATCGTTACAAGTAAGACTTGTGTGTTTTTAATTCTCATTCGCTTTACAGTTTTATCTATACAATATCTTTAGCCTTCCAAAGTTTTTGGGAACAGGTTTCCCGATGATCTAATGATTATAACTAGGGATGCGATTTCCATGCAAATGCATGTTTTTTGTCGATACTCTAAGATCGATGTTGACCAATTATCTTTCCGAATCATTAAATTTGCGATAAAATGGCATCGATTTGTTTTTGCATATTGTTGCATATTTTGGTTGAAATGCATATTTTTGCATATTTTGGTTTTAAATGCATATTTTTGCATATTTTATCATTTTTGAGCGATATATTTTTTAATTTTTTAATTTAATTTAACAAAAAAAAATCTACAAAAAATAAATTTTCAAATCAATAAATACATTTTTTTGGAGCTCTGCTTAAAATACAAGATTTTCAAGATTTCGACAAAAGATCCTTCTATTTTTAACCAATGCTGCACCTCACAGGGCTAAGGCTGCCGATGGGCTTCAAATATTTTATCCAGAACTGGTACATGTTACTTGCTTGGTACATCAGTTACACCGAGTTGCAGAGGAAATTAGAGTCTAATTCGATAATATTGATTTATTGTTTCATACGGGAAAAAAATATTTTTAAAGCCTCCTTTACGATTTGCAATTTTTAATGAAATGTATCTTTTGGTACCGTTACCACCGCAGCCAGTATTAACAAGATGGGGAACCTGGCTAGATGCTGTAGAATACTATTCAAAAAACTTTGAGCAATTTAAGATCGTTATTAAAGAACTTGTTGCTACCGATGCTTATGCAACTAAAAAAGTAAAAGATCAATTAGCATTTGTATTTTCCAACTACGGATATGTTGGTGACACAATAACTAAATTGGAGGAATTTAGTTCACTTAATAGACAGCTCAAATTAATTGATATTGCAAGTAAAATTAACAATGTGGAAGGAAGAATATCCTAACAAATTAAAAAAAAAAACCCAAAACGTTTTGCCAAAAAATATAGTTTTTCAAAAAATAAAACATTTTTCAACCATTTTAGATCTGGAATCAAATGTAGAATCTGAATTAGAAAATATATGTATATTCTATAAATTTTTTGGCATCCTTCAAGTATGCTCCTATAACAACGGTTGACGTTGAGAGTTTATTTTTCATGTACAAACGTTTTTTGCGTCCGAATTGGTTTACTTTTGATAATATAAAAAAGTATTTATTTGTTTATGTTTAAATTAGGTATTGAAATTAAGTTTTAAAAAATATTGTACTTTTTAAATAAATCTAAAAAAAAAAGTTTTTTATTGAAAATGTTTAAGATTTAACTGCATATTTTTTATTTTGTTAATTCATATTTTGGACTTTTTATTGCATATTTTATGCGCATATTTTCGATTTATTAGTGCATTAAAAAATCTCATCCCTAATTATAACTATATATAAATACACAACTCAATGAGATATTTTTCAATTCTTATGTACTCAATAGTTTCCTTACAGCCGTACCCTAACAAAAGCGGCACGCGTTTTCTAGTTGCTAAAAATTGTCATGCCCATACATTTTGTAAAAAGCATCCCCAAAGGGCGCGTCGTCAAAGGTTTGCAATTGGAAAAGCCGATTTTGACAGCGCTTTTAATAGTAATTTTGACCGCTATTGTTAATAAATATGGCAATTTAGCTTTTTTTCGGTCAATCTAGAGGTTTTATCTCAATTTTTTATTTCTATTATGTGGGTTTTATTTAACAAGAAGATTAGCACTACTGTCCGTCACACAACGCTCGGGTTTAGGTGTTGCATTTAAGCGTACAATATAAGCGCTTACAATATAACCGCCTTCCATTCTTGTTTAGGTACGGCTGTAAGAAATTCATTATTTTAACCATGCACGTTCACGCAAGCAAATTTCATATTGAAATCGCTCTCATTCTGTCACGCGTGAATATAACTTATGGTAATCTCAATCAGGCGTCAATTACACTTGACATGAAAAAATATAATTCTTAACCTACTGTGCGATCCAATGCTTGACAGCCATGCTTATGTAGTTCAACTATAGGATTCATGCACGCACACCCATTCGAACACAGTCACACAGTTTGATGTGTGAACAAGTGAAATGTTGGTTTAATTTTCTTGCTTTTGCTGAAAAATACTTTTTGTTAACCGGAAATTGTAAAGGAATTCATATGCAGAGTGCATGAAAACTCAGATAAACTTTTTCTTTGTATTTTTTCCCCGTTTTATTTTTTTCCGTCTGTAAAAACTTTTATTCCTCATTTCTCATCTTAAATCAAAAATAAAAAAAATAATTTGAATAAAGCCGTATTTTTGTTTTTACCAAAACAGCTAATTTTTCAGCGTTTGTTTCAAAAAGTACTTAAATACGTTTTCAAATATTCATTCATATAAATGTATTTTATCGTTTTGAGTGAAAAGTTTTTCGAAAGAATAAGAGTGAAAAACGGTGTGCAATTAGTTCTGTCTACTGTAAATTTTTATTATTGCTTTTAGTTACTTTGCATTTCTAAGACTTAAAGAGAATACTTACAAATAACTTTTCAAATAATAATAATTTTTGACGTTTTTTTTTTTTTTTTTTTTTTTAATTATGACCTTATTCAAAAAAAGATTATGAGTTATAATATCATTCAAAGTATTATCCATGATTTTTTTCGCTTCATCACACTGGTAAATATATGTGCCACTGGGTGGCAATGGTGAAACACACTCTGGTACTGATATTGAGACTGTTTTGACATGTTTATGTTGTTTTTTTTTTCAATTTTCCGTAATACTTATTCAGATTGGCTTAAATGTCACGCCAAGAGTAATTTACTAAAGCGGTGATGAACAAGAACATCAAGGTGAAAGAGCGTCCGCGATTGAAACTGCTATTTATTTGCCCCCTGTTAATACTGTCGGTGATACCGTTTCGGATATAAACTGTAGGCTCTTTGCTTGCACAATGCCTACATGTTTCAGTTTGTCCCATACTCGTTTAAGCTTAACACTAGTTTTTTTTTGAGTCTCAATGGCGATTTGGGCTTTAATCACAGTTACTAAGTGCCGTGACCAATAACTTCTCCAACATCTAATCTAAGTTAAGCCCTGGGGGCTTTAATAGTTCTTCCAGTTGTTAGCCCCAAGCAATGGGTTACTTTTTTAGCCAGTTGTTTTTACCTCAATCGCAGCAATATTAAGAAGAGAAAAGGTTGCGTCTTTTAAACGGAAAAGAAAAAAATCCCGGCCGCTAGGGACAAACAATACGTTTACTTACCGGATCTTTACTAAGTTTTTCATTCCATGTGCAACTTTTTTGTTATTAATCTTAGACTCCATGAAGTATATATATTTTGGCTCCTTGAGTAATTCTAAGTCGATTTAGCCATGTCCGTCTGTCTGTTGAAAAACCAGATGCTTCTAGGTTCAGTAGGTTAACAGTTATAAATCCAAATGTCGGACCGCCACCCTAAAAAACTGATAATTTTGTTACAAGCAAACATAGATGGTGGTATAATGCACGGATTGACATACAATTTGGAACAAATTCATTATGTATGACTAAAAAACTTAGTGTTAAATTTCGTGGAGATCGGTTAATAATACCACAGGCCCGTATAAAGTCTGCTCTCGAAAAATAGTTAAGTACGCGTAAAACCGTAACAGATTAAGCTGCTGGAATACATTTTGGCAAGTCACAATTTAATAGGACTAAAAAGCCCTCTTTCGGTCCACAATTTACCATAGGCGTCATATAATGCCCACTCTGGAAAGTTATTGCAATACGCCTTAAACAGTAGCCGATTTAAATATTGTCGTAAAATTTGCTCTATTTAGCTTCATACGGCCAAAAATAATCCATGCAATTTTTTGATAATCGGTTCATAACTTATCTTAGGTCCCATATCAAGCAGCTTTCCGAAAACCACATTAAAACTATTTTTATTAAAGAGTTTTGTGATGATTGGTTCATATCTAACTATGGGTCCAATTTAAATTCCCTTCTCGGAAATATTCTAGTTCTGCTAAAACTGTTAATACTGATGATATTTTACTCAAATTTTTTAAATTTAAGTTTTAAATGACTAGAAATAAATACATAAAGTTTTTTGACTGTCGGTCAATAATTTAACATATGTTGGTTTACACAGAAAAAAATTCTCCAGAATGTTTCACTAATTAAAGCATTATGGTATAAACACAACTGGGACGACCGACGAACTTACCATAGTACGACGAATTCGTCGGCAAAAAGTCGTTGCGAAAATTCGTCAAATGAGACACAACAAGTGCGTGTATTAATGTGACTGGAATTTTTTTTTAATTTATAAAAATAAATACCTTGGACGCTAGATTACATAAACATTTCCATCTATTTTAACAAGCAATACATTTTTTTAAAACTTCTTTGTAATTTATTTGTTTGTTAACATTTATCAAATCATAGGTTGACCATATTTCAACAAAAAAAAAAAACATAAAAAACTATTAAGTGGGTGTGTTTTAGAATCCGAATCCCCTCGAAAGTGGATTGCTTAAGCATTTTTGATGTTCTGCATTTCGATTCAATTTTTCGCGAATTTCAGCCATGTTCGCGATTTGTTCCTGTAAGTTGTCTGATTCTTTACAGCTTTTACGATTTATAATAAGTACTAGACTTTTCTGTCATGCCGCTGTTAGCAAATTTTTCGAATTACGGCTAACTAAGCAAGGAATTTTTGCCTTTCCTTATAGTTTTAAAGACTTCAAATCAATTTTATGGCTTGTTTGAAATATTTAAAATTTTCGTTTGAAATATTTAAAAAGTTCGCAATAAAAGCGATTTTTCCCTGTGATTCTTTACAGCTTTCACGACTAAGCTGGGGTAAGCTGTCCCTGTCCCAATTTATTCGTCGTTCATCTGCGTAGGACCAATTTCGGTCTACGCAATGATTGTGTGTATTTTCATACATACCAATGTGTTCTATTTCTGACGACGAATATGCGTTGCGAATAATTCGTCGTTCGTCCCAGTTGTGTTTCTATCATTAATCAAAAATAAAATCAGTTTAATTAAAAATTTAATCAAGTGAATTAAACGTTTAATCAAGTGAATTAAACGTTTATTCTAGTTAATTAAAGGTTTAATTGATAGGTACTATTAATTTGTTTACTGGTGCAATTTTAATTAATTTTTTAACTAATATCACAAATTTTTTAATTGAAATCTATTTTTATTTTTTTCTGTGTAAGCCGCAACCATTTTTATACTGACGTCCGATTTTACAAAGATGAACTAATAATTTATAGATCCCATGGGGGGCGTATCCCCACGCCTGTACTATTATAACTGTCGGTGGAGGGTATTTAAGATTCGGCACACACGAATACAGCACTCTTACTTATTTTTTAAAAGAAATTAATAAAACATAGAATAAAGAAGGTTTTTTAACTGAAATATTTTTTATTTTTAATTAATACTATCAGTTAAGTCTGATTTATTTTTATTTCGAGCACTTTTAATCTTAGAATAGGTTTTAAAGTTATAAAGAAAATCCGTAAAGCTAGTATTAAATAATTGTATCCCCCAGAAATCATATTTTTTCTTCTGACGATTATTAAAAAACTTAGATGATTATTTTAGGAAATAACAATGAAATGATATATGGGCATTTCCCCAGAATGGTCTACCAGGATGAAAAAATAAAATGTTGATAATCATTGTCTTTTATTGTTTATTATTAAAAAAAATCCATGTTGTTATAAAAGAATGGTTTCATAGCATATCTCAGCTGTTTTACTTGAGGAAATTGCGCTGGAAACTGGAAAACTTTATATATTCTTATATTTTCTACTTCTAAAGACATTTTTATATACTTATTTTACATGTAAAAAATATGTTATGTTTACACTCTTTCTTCATAATCTCTCCATTACAATCAATTGCAAATTGAGTGTTAAGTTGTTTGTTAAGGAAATTTGATATATTTATGGGAATCTGTATGGTGATAATAATAAAAAAACATATGGAAAAATCGTACGTTCGCGACCCGTACGTTCGCGACCGGTACATAAGCCAATTAAACAAAAACCAAAAGAGATATTTTATTTTCTAAATACTGTATGGAGACCTACATTAATACACTTTTAAAATAAATTAATCACTTTTGAATATTCCGTTTCATTACGCAGATTTTTACATTTCACTACGTCAGCCAAAGTTGACTTCTATTTTGCGTATGTTCATGACCACATGTTTATAACTTTTATTATGAAAACTTAAACTCGATGAAATCCATCTTTTGCTCTAAACATTAGGGTATTCATTTAATCGGGCTTTTGCTTTAATCGGTTAATCGCTCGATTAATTAACCGAGGTTTTGGTTTAATCGGTTAATAATCGGATAATTTGGTTTTTGATCGGTTAACCGATTAATAAAGTCTTTTTTATAAATAAGGTAATTTCAATAATTCAAAATGCATAAATTATTTATTATTTGGAGTTTATAAGTAAAAAAAAACAAGAATACCAATTCTTTATCTAAACGAGCAAACAAAAAAAAAAATAATTCAAATATATGTGGCACGTATTTTTAAATAAATACATAAACAGAGGTGTTCTGGAAATCAAAATATACAAATAAATTAATAAATAAAAATTAATCAAGCTCGAGGCCAGTGTTTATTTTTTTTGAAAATAAAAATTCCTTTTTATTTGCTTCCAATGTTTCGGTTTTTTTGAAGATCATCATCAGGGATTTATTTTCCTTAAATTCAAGAATAAAAAAATACAATTATTACAAACATATAAACAACAACAACATATATGGACAACAACCACATTGATTTAGTTTTTTTTTTTTAATTGTACTTTTACAAAATATATACACACTCTCAGTGAATTTATATAAACACAAAAACTTAAAAATATGTTTTTGCACTAAACTTAAAACCATTATTGCAGGTGGATCTTTTTCACCAAACCTCTGTAGCTATTGGCACACGAACACTCTACGTCGCTCTTAAAGTTTACACAACTTTGGTTAAATTTACAAATATTTCAATATTTTATAACAAAAATTATTAAAATTAGATTAAAAGTGTATTAGAAACAACTTTCAAATTCTTGCGTTTTGCGTTTTCGATTTCCAGAACACCCCTAAATATGTATTTATTTAAAATTGGATTTTGGATCATTTTATTAGTTATTTCAATAGTTTAAGGAGATCTGACAAAACAATTTTTTGAAAAACAATTTCGGTTAAGGATTAAAGCGATAATTTTCTTTAGTTTTGACAACACTTGACTCGGAAAATTTTTTTTTACTTATCGTGGGTATTGGAGGAATCAGAAACAGCCCATAATACAGAATATCTAATTTCTCAATCCTTTTCTTGGATTTCTCTGAACATATAAAATCCATTATGCCATTAGAGTCCTGATTTAATTTTTAAAAATTTTTAACACTTCTAATTGTTTCGGTTAATTCTGTTTAAAGAGTGTTTGTGTTACTATCGAGAGTTTATTTTGTTTTTGTACTGTATTTTAAGAATGTATGGCTAGACGGAAATATATTGTATAAAAAAATGTTTTCTAAACATGTATATCGGACGAAGCAATTAGTTAAAACACTAAAAAATTGTTATAATATTACAAACAATTTAAAATTATGTAACATCGGTTAATCGACTGAAATTAACCGGTTTAATCGTTAATCGAAAATAGACAATTTTAAATTAACCGATCAGTTAATCGGGTAGTAATTAATCGGTTAACCGGTTAACGGTTAACCGAATGAATACCCTACCAAACATACATCTACCCAAATGCTATCGAATCGCAAAAAAATGCTGGGAAAAGTTTTGTTTTCTATATTAATCGTGACCCCAGGAAATTCCCATATTTTATTGTTGTAAAAAAATAGTTACTAGCGCAATTTTTTCAGTATTTTTGAAGTAAGTCTTTTAATTGCCACCTTTCAAAATGATTGAAACTATGATTACTTTCTGCAGTAAATTTTCTCGATATTAGCATATTTTTAAGGCTAGTGAAACCTTCAAAATTCCTTTTTGTCCTTGAAAACTAATTCCCTTGTAGTTTATGATGCTAATTTTTTTTAACGAAAGTTTTACACAACTTTTTACATAATTTACATTTAAATGACAGACTTTTGTTACGTATTTTTTTTTTTTTGATGGCATAAAACTTAAAAGTAAATTTCTATGAATATAAAATGGCAAATAAAACGAAAGGACAATGCAGAATTTATTGTAATAATTCCTTACTTTGACAATCGCTTAAAATAATTAAAACTTTTGACTTAATTTAAAACATTATTAGCCCTTTTTAATGTGGAAGCCATCTAATACATAATAGAACAGAAAATATTTTTATTAGTTTCACGTACCAACTACTAGGGCCTTTACAATTCTTTAATAAATAGAACATTTACAAGTGCTACATTAGGCTGTGCGGAATCTTATATGAGTATATATATACTTCACCATGGTGCGATAAGAGCATAAACTCAATACCTGCTATGAACCATACATGCAATTGTTCAGGAGAGGCACAAAATTGATGTACGTACATTAAAAGGAAAAATCAATCCATCCTCACTTAAATCAATCCGAAGCGGTATTAATAGTACGGATTTTCTTAAATCAAGAACATAAAGATTGATTCAAGTACGTATTATTCAAGTGCGAAATACTCAACATATCCATATTTAATCCTGAATTCGTACTAGAAATAAAATTCGAAAATGAGATTAGTTTAAGTAAAACTAAGATTGAATCAATCTTAAAATGCGTTTGATTTAAGTGTTATAAAGTTGATTTAATCCAAAAGTGAAATTAGATTGATTCTTATCTAAAACACTTATCTCAGAGACAGAAGGAGAATATGATTGATTATTTTATTAACCGTTTATTATTTTATTACCCGTTTTACAAATTTGAAGTTTATGTTTAACTTAAAATTTAAACTAAATAGGAACTTTTGCTTTTTATTCAGCGAGTCTCGAATCCCGATACTTTAATTTTGTAATAACTATTTTTTTTTTGAGAACAATTAGATTTTTTAGTTGAACTGTTAATTTTTAATTTTGATATTTTTTAGTTAGGCTTGAGTTCATTAAATTTAATTTTCATTAAATTATTTATACTGAAGAAAGGAATTTAAATGTTTCAAGAATCACCACATTCTTTCATCAGAATTCTTTGAGTTCAAACCTCTGCACCACTGCGGTGCCTGCCAGCCAACAGTCAAACATCAATCTTTAACCAGTGGTACTGGTGGTTCGAAATTTGCTGTAATTATCATTTTTCAATTTTATATTACATGTTGCTTCCTTTCTTCTGCTCTTTTCGTATTCTTTCTGTAAAGACTTTCAGCCATATTCATAAAAAGTTCTTATTTAAAGCTTATAGTATGTTATAACTATTAAACGCTTTTTGGCGTATAAACCTCTTATAAAAATTTGTATTCATAAACGTACATTAACAGCTTTTTTACTATTGATTGTTTGTAGCGATTTTGTGTTTAAGTATGGCAACTTTCTTTATATTTTGCTGCCATTTTATTGTTAGTGATGCATTAAAATTCTATTCGGTTCACATGATATTCTATATTTAATCTTTTTTATAATTTTTTTTTAATTGTAGACCTTTAAAATTATTTTTATCAAATAAAACTACATATTATTTTAGTTTCTGAACAAAATGTTTCCGAAAGGTATCATAAAATCTTTTGTTTGAACCTTTTTTAAATATACGATCAGAAAGTATTTGAATAAAAAGTTTGTTTACTTTTTATTAACATCACTATTATTATGATTTGCTTATTTTATTTTTTTTTTAATAATTTTGAACAATAATTTGTTGTTTTAAACCAAAAATACAACTAGTTGCAATAATTTAATAAATAATTAAAGAGAATATCTGCATTTGCCCCTGAACATATTCATTTAAATCATATACATTTTTTTTAAATAATTATCAATTTAACTTTAAATTGGTTGTCTAAAATAAAAAAAAAAATTAGTAAATTGTATTTAACATGTCCATATTAATAAATAAAACCATTTTTGTCATTATTTTGTAACATATTTCACAAAAATAATATCATAAGTTGCAAACACTTATCAAAATGTCATTTTATTTTTGGTTTAAAGAAGGGCAAATCCAACAATAAATTTTCTTACTTTATGAATGGTTTATTAAAGGTTCAATAGACTATTTTTCGTTTATAAATACAACTTTAGCAATTTTTGCTTAAAAGCGGTCAATTAATCATCAATAAGTTTTTATGAATACGGCTGTTTGTCTTGAAAACCTGAATACATTTGTTTATTATGTTGTCGTTCCACAAAATCCTTAATAAAAACTTTCATCCGATTTTTTTCAAATTACACTTAAAATGTTGGTAATTAAATAAACTATTAGGTAAAAAAATAAAATATTCCAGATCTTTACTATAACGTAGAAAAAAACGAAATAAAAATGAAAGTTTTTGAAACAAACGTAAAAAATAGGCAAATTTTGAATTTTGAGGTGCCATAACTCAGCCATTTCTTATCAGATAGAAACGATATGCTATTCATTTCGGACTTTTCGGTTGGGCTCCACAAGGGTTTGACTGGGACCATACACCGAAAAACACAAAAGTACCGTTATCTAAAAAACGGTACTTAGAAAAAAAAAATTACAGCTTTTTCGTGTTCAGGAGGTCCCAATTAACTTATCTAGGTATGTGGCGTTCTTGGTATTTTTCCCAAATTAAAAATGTGTAAAGCAGTGTAATAGGTATTGCATTAAAATGATTAACAAATAATAAAGATGCACCAAAATTGATATTTTCTTTTCGAAATTTTTTCAGAGAATAGTTTTCCATCAAAATGGGATTTTTAAGAAACTAGTTCATAATAAAGGCCTTCGATATACTTTCAAGGGCCTTAGATAAATTTTAAAGAAATTGCAAATAAAAAACTCTTAAATGTATAACCTTTTCACCTGTTGTGAATGTAAAGAAAGTAAAAGCAAAATTTTAAGAAGTTCGTTATTTATTTCATGTGTTTTCTTAAATAAACTTAAACAAATTTTTTTATAAACCAAAAAACAAGAAGAAAAAGAATTTGATAACAACAAAACTTTAAAACCTTTTAGCATTTCTCTTGATAAAAAACAAAAATGTGATGATGTTTATGTTTTAAAAAAATTAGCACGCAGCCTGAATATAGTAGGCTACATTTTCTTCTTTACTGTAATGCTTTAAAAGTATGCCATTTCAAAAGTGTAAGTGTGTTTGGCTTGTATCTTGTATATATAGTAGGAAAAATAATATTATTTCCTTTTGAGTAGTTATAACCATATTAACAGACTTTGTAAAACACTAATGCACTAAGGGCAATAATTTAATTTTGAATTAAATAATATGTATTTTGTTTGTACTATTTGCTTAGATAATTAAATTTAGAAAAATAACATGAATCTACACTAGCCTTTATATATTGGCTGTAGAATAAATATTAAGAAATAATGCCTTTTTTTGTAATTTTGACACAGTACATACGTTTTCACAATTGGGTTGGGAGTCCTATGCGTTTGTGCTGATGTACATAACACATATAAATATTTGATTTCCAGGTTTTAATATACCGATCGACTCAAAGCACTTTTTAATCTATCTTGCGATTTTCGAATAATTGATCTTAAGTCGTACTTAAATAATATCAGTTTTCATGGAGATGGTGTGTGAATATAATCATCGGTTTCGATTTTATTAAAATATATGTTGTTTTTTAACATGGTCGACGATTTAAGACCAAAGGCCCAACCATAAGCTGGCCTAAGCAACCATATTAAGCGTAGGAAAACTTTTTTATTAAACTGTCATAAGCTTAAGCAAAGTGCGAAATTAATCGCACATTCCGTACGGAATCAGATATTTTCCGAATTTGTTTTTCTAAAAGCATTTTCGTTAGTTTGTGACAGTAGCTTAAGCTAGCATATGCCTATTAAAGTTGGTCATTATAGTTACAAAAACTAAAAAAAAATTAATTTTTCCCGTTGTAACGCACGCAAATTTTAAATTTAATATTTTTAATGTCATACTCACTTGCTTACGCGTGTTTGATATTAGAAGTAATCACAAAGACAAGTGATTTGCGCGTGAATCACGCGTGTTATGAAAAACTGAAGTCACGTGCACACCCTTTTTAGAATTGTTAGCACATACTTAAACTGTTTTACTCGGCAATAAAATTATACTCTAAAAAAGACTTTAAGCAAAAAACAGGAATGCTAGAGAGAATCTTTAAGAGAAAGTACAAAAAACAGTGCACATAATGCATTAATGCAAGAGGCAAAAAATGTTTCAATAGCATAGCAATAGCATGTTTGATATTTACTTTAAAATAAAATCAAAAAGAAAACTCTACTTTTTGCTTCGAATTTGCTGCTACAGCTGCATTACATCAGAACAATTTGCTGGAAATGTGCAAATGAATTCAGGCTTTATGTTTTCCTTTAGCCCCTTAAAAACCTTAACAACGAAAAATGTAAATTAATTTATTTTAACATTGTTGCCAAAGAAAACAAAAAGAAAGTTGTTAAAAAGAACCAGTAAAAACAGCAAACAGTTTTTGCTGTATGAATTTTGTAGTCTTAACCTGGTACTTTATGTTTTTTTTTTTGAACGAAATTAAAAGGAAAGAGAACGAAAGTGCAAAAAGTATGGAGCACAAAGTTAAGACATGAATTAACTTAATAAATTATTGAACACAAATATTTGGTTTTGCTTTTTTGTAATTTCCATCGATTTTGTTTTTCTTTGTTGTAGAAGTTTTGTTTTTTTTTTTTTTGTAAAAGTTATGGCTTAAATAGAGAAAAGGTGTTTTCTTTTTTTTTTTTTTTTGTTAAAAAGTTTTATTTTTCCAATAAAAGTTTCCATTATTCTAAACAAATTAATATATTGTTACCTAAAACACAAAAGGCCCTATCTAACATTTTGAAAGTTTTTCAGGGGAAGCAAGAAACTATTAAAACGATAAATTGATAGATCGCATTAGACTGTTAAAAATTTATTGTTTTTCTATTTTTCTTGTAAGACCTACCAGTTGTTTAAACAAACTGTTGTGGTCTTTTAGTGCTTAGCGTTTAGACTTTTATAGATATGGCCGTTTGTTTTTTGTTAATAAAAACGCTTATTTTGTTTGAAAGATTTAAAAACTTATTGTTAACATTTGAGTTAACATCAGAATCAATTAAAAAAATCGATTTTTGGTTAGGTAAGGCCTTTTGTGTTTAAGCTAACGATATGTTGTTAATTAAATTTGTTGGATTTAATACTAGACATCGCACTGGTTATTTAAAAAGAGGTAGCTCAAAATTTTCAATGCAGACAAAAAAAAAATTCAAAATTAATAACAAAATCCATAGTTTTATAATTTTATTCTACAGTCAACCTAATTACAAAACTTGTAGTCCCAGGCCCACGATGTCGACAATAAAATTGTTTTCAATATAAATATGCGAAAGAAATGTTCTTGTCGACACCGTGGGCCTGGCAGCTAAGCTATAATCGTATAAAAACAAGAAATCCTATAACAAAAAAAAACGAAAATATCACTTTTTCAAATACTTTATATATAATCAGTTCCTCACTTTAATACAAATAAATGCACGGCAAGCATACATGCAAGTGCTAGTGTTTTAATTTCTTTACTATATCATATTTAGTTTTTATCCAATTTCGTCTATTATTGCTTCCAATTTTTGTAATCAGGTTTATAGAACAAAACTATAAAACTGGATTTTGTTATTAATTGTGGTACAAAACATCTTCCGAAATTACAATAATTAGTGTATCTGATAAATGTAACGTGATGGAGAAAACTGTGTTCATATTCGTCTTTAGCATTCCAAAAACATAAGAATCAGTTGAAATGGTTAAACAAACTTTTTCAATGTGGGCCTGTGCGACATATTTATTAATGGTCAGTTTCATACATATTTTACAATTAATTGTTCTCAAAACGACTTTCATACTTTCGTAAAATATCTTTAGCCTATTTGTTACTTTATTTTTGATTAAAAATATGAGAGATCAATTTTTACAAGTTTGAATACATATATAGGTATATTCATCAAACCTGTTTTTCAATGTTTCTATTTCACGCCAAAAATCTTCAGCATTCGAAATTTTAAATATGTGTTCATAATTCGTGTCATTTACTTTACTCTCTAGAAGTTTAAATTCATGTATAAATGCATCTGGGTCAGTTATAATATCTTTAAGCTCTGAAACTAATTCGAAATAGTTTATATCTTCATTAGACACTATAAATATTTGGTTTAAATACTTCAATATATTGAGCTTTTTGTTTTTTATATCAATTCTTATTATCAATTCATTGCACAATTTTTGATAAAAAATTAGATTTTACTTTTAATGTCAATTACACAAATTTTAGACAAGTTTTCGGTACACAACTGTTCGGTTTCTGCTTCATGACTTCTAAGGAGAGCCAAAAGACATTTTTTTTTAAATATTTTAAACTTTTTGCTACATATTCTTTTAAATATTTATAGGAATTTTTCCTAATTCTTGATTTATAAAAGAATATAAAGCAACAAGTTTCAAATATTAGGTTAAAAAAAAGTATTTTGTCTCTCCAATTAGGATGTTATCCAATCCAATTCCGTTTTTTTAATCTTGGACTTCATTTCCGTCTGGCTGTCCGTCCGTCTGTTCTAGAGTCAGTTTTCGAGAAAATTAAATTTGTCGTATGGGGACCATATGAAGGGTTGGTGATAGAGGATAAGTTTGTTCTATAGAAATATTGAGGATGCAAAAATAATGGGGGTTGCTCATACATCTAACATCTCTAGGGGTGACTCCTCAGTAGTTACGGGCGTTTTTCTCTCCATTTAGCCCGAATTTCATTCTCACAGATTTAAATGCGTGCAATTTTCAACCAATCGAGCTCATATTTTTACAAATTTTTTTTTTACCCTAACCTAACACAAAACTGGTCTTCTTTTTTGAAACAGATAACTTTTTAAATTTTCCCTTCATTGATGGTCCACTCTAATACATATATTAAAACAGTTTTACATATATTAAAGCTGGGGGTTATAATAAAACAGAAATAAAAAAAGTATATTTTCCTATCGTAAAAAGTATCAAAAAAGTGGCGAGAAACGCAAAAAGTACCACATTTGGGTGCATTTTGTAAAAGTGGCCAAATAGTATCCAAGCAGTCGAAAAAGTGGCAAAATGCCACTTTAGTGGCACCAACGGTAATGCTGACTGCTTTAGAGCTGCAATCGGCAACCTATGCGTTGTATGAATTCTACATATGTTGTTGTTAATGTTATTAAATTCTCTTCAATGTATGTGCACTAGCGTGGCCGTTAGTTGTATGGAGAACTTTTTTTTTTGATTTCTTATACTCTCACCCTCCAAATCGGTTCAGTTGTATGTAAAAAAAATACAAAAAAATTTCGTAGCGATAAGTTGTGTTTTAGGGAGGGCGTCCGCCCCTCAAAGTTTGCCATCAAGCCATTTATTCAAATGTAATTTGTTTGCGTATGACTATCTTCTAAAAACAACATTTTACAAGAATATCATATATGGCAATATTTTAGCTCTTCTAGTCAGCAACATAAGCCTTTAAGAAAGTTTTTTGCTAAAATCAATATTTTAGAAAATAATTAAGAAAATAAAAACAAAATACCAAACATTTTATATACGTTTTATATATGTAAAAGGGGGATTTAATGTCAAGTGACACAATTTTCAAATCGATGTCTTCCGATTTGGATGAAATTTACACCAAGGTTATTCCTATTAGATAGTAATTTACACACAAATTTTCAACAAGATCGGTCAAAAGTTTCTGAGTTAGAGGGGGTCAAAGTTTGACATTTTGGCCATACAAGTGTTCTTTCTCATCCATGTAACTTATTACCTATTGGTGCTAGCAAAATTTGTCCCAAGTAGCTTAGATAGCTATTTAATCAATCTTTTTTAAAAATATTTTTTTGTTTTTTTTAAAAAATTTTTTAATATTTTTTTTTAAATTTAAAACTTTTTTTTTTATTTTTTTAGCCAAGTGTTAAACCGATCTTGTTGAAAATTTGTGTCTAAGCTACTATCTAACAGTACTAAAATTGGTGTAAATTTCATTTAAATCGAAAGACATCTATTTCAAAATTGGGTCACTTGACATTAAATCCCCCTTTTATATATATAAAACGTATATAAAATGTTTGGTATTTTGTTTTTATTTTCTTAATTATTTTCTAAAATATTGATTTTAGCAAAAAACTTTCTTAGAGGCTTATGTTGTTGACTAGAAGAGCTTAAATATTGCCATAAATCATATTCTTGTAAAATGTTGTTTTTAGAAGATAGTCATACGCAAACAAATTACATTTGAATAAATGGCTTGATGGCAAACTTTGAGGGACGGACGCCCCCCCTAAAACACAACTTATCGCTACGAAATTTTTTTGTATTTTTTTTTACATAAAACTGAACCGATTTAGGGGGGGGGAAATATAAGAAATCAAAATAAAAAAAATAACGGCCACCCTAATGTGCACACGTACGTAATAAAAGAGAGAAGAGAAAACGCAGCGCCCTGATTTTGCCAATCGCAGCTTCAGAGGAACCAGTTAATATTTTTTGTCAATATTTTGCATAAGAGTACTTGTTGTTTAGAAAATTTTTTGTACAAGAGTATTTTCAGAAGAAAGTATTTTGCATAGGAGTTTCTTCTATAGGAAATATTGTGTATAAGAGCATTCTCTATAAAAAATATTATATTATAACTTCTATAGAAAATATTGTGCTTAGAATTATTTCCTGTAAAGAACTTTGTGTTAAGGAAAATTTTCTTTCGAATATATTGTCTATGAAATTAGTTTTCTATACAAGAAACCCAGTAAAACTTTGCCTACAAAATAATGTGTTACGTAATCAGAAAAAACGAAAAGCACTACTTACAATTCTACTGAAAGAACCGATGAATTTTACAAGGGATGTCCCAAACAGAACGCATAAAAGTGCAAGTAAATTTTGTTTTACCTACATACTTAAAAAAAAAGTTGTTATAGAAGTTGTTGTAGAAGTAGTTAAAGAAGAAAGCTACTAAATAACTAGTGAAGGAAGCTATAAATTTTGAAAAAGTAAGCGAAGTTTTTACTGGGAATTGTCTAAAATAGTGTTTTTTAAACCAAATACTGTGTATAAGAGTATTGGTATAAACACAACTAGGACGAACAACGAGCTGCGCATAGCACGACGAATTCGCTAGCATGAATTCGTTGCGAAAATTTGTCAAATGAGACACAATAAGTGCGCTAAAAACTGGCACTAATATCATTTAAAATTTATTTGAATTTATAGAAATAAATACCTTGGACGCCAGATTATATAAGCATTCATTTTTCTTTAAATCTTCTTAAATTTTGTATGCATTTTCTTCCTTAATTCAATTCTTAGAAAAAATTTTATCAAATAATAGTGTGAAAAAAAAAGTTACTAATATAAACATTAGGGTAAACACTTTCTTTGGACATAATTTCTTCATCCCACCACGCGATGGGCAATTTAGTATTGATAATAAAAATAATTTTTTTAGGCCATTTTGGCCAAAAAAGTTTCCGCACCAAATGCATTTTCTAAAGCTCCTCAAAAAAAAATTTTTTTTTTTTTTTTTAATTTCCATACACATTATATATGGACCATTTATTGTTTATATATGCTAAATATTTTAAATATATTAAATAAGTAACTGTACAACAAAAATATAACTCTATTTTTTGGGTGGATAAATAATGAAAAGTTTCCCTAATGAACATAACTGGTACTTATTATACTATGGTTTTAACAAGCTTATTTTCATAAAAAAAAAACAATTTTTAAAATTATTAGAAAAAAACAATTTTCAAAATTATTTTTTTACTACTCTTTTTTTTGTTTCCACAATTTCCATAAAATTTATTTAAAGCTAAATTTATTTTCATGCTATTCAGTGCCTGCTGGTACAATTTGTTTCTCGAATTCTTTGAAATTATTGATGAAATCTATTCAAACTTTTTCCATTTAAAGATATTTGCATATTAAAATATTTTTTTTTGTTTACTATTTGTTATATACATAAATATATTTTTTTTGTAGCTAAAGGCCAAAATTATTTAAAAAATCAATATCAAAATGAGAGATTTAAGCAAAATGACAATACATATTTATTTGTCTCAAGGTTAACGACGAAAATAGAATTCATTTTATTTGCATTTTTGTTCTTTTTTTTTTTTGTTGAATCTGCCAGTTTTTTTCCTTGCTTTTACAAATTTCAAACATTTCCGTTTCTGTTTTTCTTTAGAATTGTCGTTTTTTCTTAAAATCCTTAAAGTATGCAAATAATTTTTACACTTCAAACGACCCACAAGTATGTTAAGGTTCTTTCTTTTGTTTTACAACCAACGCACTGTGTTAAGTACTCGTCAGTGTTAAGTTTGTGTGGTTGTTGATTTAAAAAAAATTTTATGTAAAACTTTTAAATAAATTTTTGTTTTGTTGCATTTTTTTGTATTATTTTGTGTTTCTTGCCTCATTTCTTTTCTATATAAATAATTTATAATGACGCATAAAGACTTAAGAATGAAAAATGATGTTGAATAAATTAAACTTTAGTTAAATGCTTTACTAAAATTGTTTTATTTAAAATATCTTACAAGAGTTTTTTTTTTTGCTTCTGAAATAGGTATAAGCAGTTCTAAATAGTTACAATAACATTTTGAACAGTTTTCTAAATTCATATATTTTATAACAGTTTTGCTAATTTTGTATTTAATTTTCTTTTATTTTTTTACAGGTATGTTGAAAAAATATATTAATTCTAATAGGAATTGTAAGTATTTCATAAAAATATACATCAATAACTCAATCCATTATACTATCAATATAAGATTATACCATCTTGCACAAATAAAACAGATTAAATAATAAGTTCCCTCTCAAGGAAATTTTGCAAAACTATAAAAAAAATCTTTGTTAGTACCCTGAAGGAAACCTGGGTGCTATTGTCTCCAAGTCACTAGTTTTGTCTACTGGTGACTTTTTGACGACATTGCCAACAAATTGTCTACACTTTTATATTTGTCTTTAATAAAAAGAAAAATGTGTTATGAATTCGTATCTATTTTAATAAAATAATTAATTGTTAAAAAACAATTTTCATTTCGACATCTACATTAAAAAAAGTATCAAAAGTATAGACAAGATTATCTAAAATGTACTAATTATTCTCTGGTTGCAATGTCACATATGGCCCCAAAAGAACTACCTAGTCAATGGTACCAACGACAGTTGTAAAATTCCAATTACACGCACATGTAAAATGTCTATAGTAAATAACATTGTCTGGGGTATAATAAGTCACTACTATTAGTGACTGTGTCAGTAGTGAATCAGAATAGATTCACTAGTGACATTTCGTACAAGGTAATGATATATGATACAAAAAACTATTTTCTCAAGATATTATTGAGAATTAAATAGCTAATATTGTTCTCAAGGCGTTTATCTATAGAAAATATTTTCTTCAAAAACGAACGTTTTCTCGTAAGAGTGCTTCTATGAAAAATATAGTGTAGACAATCTTTGTTGAATTACTGGCGGTTAAAGTAACCAAAATTGCTTTAAATTCAGAGGAATACATAAATGCAAACTTTAAGCTGAAAAAATTAAATTATTTGAGCATGAAAAACAAATTATTTCGATTTTCACATTATTTTTCTGAATTATGTACTTTCTTCTTCTTAAATGCTTCAATTTCTACGCCTGATTGCTTTCATAAAGAATCCAATGAGTGTAACATGTAATTCTAAAGAAAAGTATTACAAACGAATTGAATTCTACATAAATTTTCAAGTATATTTTATCCCTCAGACAATTTTTATTGAATAAAATGTACAACGCAAACTTCAACAAGGAAGATACAAAAAAGTTAAAGTTTTTTAAAAGAAACATGTAAATTGAAAGAGAAAAAATGAAAATGACTGATGGGGAAAGTGTTATAATGAGATAAAATTGCCGTAATAATACAGAAAAAGGACCGAACATAATATAATAATAAGAAATAATATTGAAGAGTAGAAGAATTGAAAATGCTAATAAGTGTAAGATAAACAAAAAAATCAATAAATGTCAGTTCAATTTTGTTTGTAAAGACATAATTTTAACTAAATAGATTTCTGGTTTTAAACGAACTGTGTAAACTTTAGCGAAAAAGTATGAAAATGGAGTATAAGAACCATTAGAAATATTATGCAGATATTGTTTATTATATACAAGAGTATTTCCTACAGAATATGCACAAGATTATTTTTAACCCTAGAAAGATAACGTTATTTTTTTGTACTAAAAAGATAACGATACGTCTGAAAGACGTATGCTTGTTTCTATCCTTTCAAGGATATCACCGAAAATAATATTGATCAGTTTTATTGTTGAAAACATTTATTCTATTTCTTTTAAAAAAATATGATTTTTAAATAGAAAATTATAATAAAAATAAAATTAAAAATAAAATTCAATTAGCATTATCAAAAATTAAAGAGTTTTTATAAAGAACTTCAGTTCGGTTCTAAAAACTTAAATAAATATTTTTTTTGTACATTGTGTAGATAATGTTATCTGTATCAACTTATATAAACAAAAAAAATAATTTGAATAACATTATGTGCAAGATTTACAAATTTAAATTTTGTGGTCGCCACATACAGGTAAACCGCATTTGAAACATACCATTTTGGACATAAGCTTAATTTCTGATGCACAGACGCCACCGTATTATTTCTTTTTTGATTTACCCTGTTTTCCACTACAACCTCAATCATTGGTTACTGCATCTGGTAAAATTTGTTCAATGCTGTCGGTCAAAGTTATCGATAAAATAAGAATTTCTAGCCTTAAAATTAAACAATTTATGGAAATTTCGGCACTGGTCCATTGAACACTTTCCGAAATTATTTCGGTAGTAAAAAATATCGAAGCATGAAATTGGGTCGTACAGTGATTTGCATTCCCGAGTTGGTCCTCTTGCCTTACGAACTATATATATTGAAGAAACTCGGCCACCACTTCAACCCTTCGATGTAGCCCACTTACTTTTACTTCTTAAGGTGGGTCGAGATATCGTAATAACGCACCTATCGGAAGAAGAAGTAAAATGTTCAGGTTCTTGAGGATTTTCCTGAATCGGTGGTATATTCTTTTAAGGCTCAAGGATGTCAAAAGCTCATCTTCTGCATCACTTTGAAGACTATCCTCCAATTATTCATCTTCCGATTCGCTCACATTTTCCGGGAAACAGAGTCCTCCAACACGCTTTGCAAAATACCGCCAATTTCTGCCGCGCTTACAACAAATTTTTAAAACAATACCTTAAAATTCAACCAAAACACAAGGTTATCTTCGCTACAAAAGTAACACTTAATATAACCATACGTCTCTCAGATATATGTTGTGTTTATTTCTCAAAAAATACATAACTTACAACATAAAAACTGCCACCACCAACTAGGTGCTGCTAACAACTAAGATAATTGAACGTGAGAAAGTTGTATGTTAACAAATGTGAAAGTAAGAGCACAAAATTGAAAAAGCGTACGTCTGGCAGACGTACCTTATCTTTCTAGGGTTAATTAGAATTATTAGTTAAATGTGTAAATGCTATAAAAAATAGAATGGAAAATAAATTTCTTAGACAAAATATTATAAATGTTTAAAAAACTTTCTACAAAAGAAAAATCAATCCAGGCGTACTTAAATCAATCCAAAGCGGGATTTTCTAGAATCAAGTACAGACAGATTGATTCAAGTACAGTTTATTCAAGTACGAAATACTTAACTTATCCATATTTAAATCTAAATTCGTACTTAAAATAATCCGAAAATGAAATTGATTTAAGTAAAACGAACACTGAACCAATCTCATAATGCGCTTGCTTAAAGTATTATAAAGTTGATTTAATCCCGAACTCGTTTTTGAAATAACTGAAAGTGAAATTATATTGGCCCATAATCATAGTCAAACGCTAAAGTCGGTTCTTTTTAAAAACAACTTTAAAATAAAAACATTCTTTTAATTATTTTGCTACTATAGTCGAAATTAAAGTAGGTTTTATATTGAACCGACTTTAACTGGGTGCCACCTCAAATGTAGAAAATTGTTTCATATAACTTACAACAAAATATAAGCAAGGGTCAACTCTAAGCAGCTGACATTGAAAATTAATATATAAAAAAACACTGCATATCTTGCGGAGTTGAAAAATTTTTAACACGCAATATAAATTTATGAAAAAGCAACAACAAATTACAAAATATTTTGGCCTCGTTTTTGCTTTCAATGTAATTTTCGGCGATGAGTTTTACACAATTAGGGCCTATACAATGTATTTTGTATATCTTCCAATAAAAGTTTTCCTCCAAATCATTAATAATTGCAAAATATCGGCCAATATCTTGTAACATAATCATTTTTAACTTTTTGTAAGTACTTTTTTGCTGGCGAAAAACAGCTGATGCTGTTGTTAAATGAGTTAAAAACAACTTCAGCTGGTTTTAAAATTAACATCGGTTTTAACGTGTAAAGTATGCTTTTACTTGTCTATAGTAGATCAAAAGCATATTTTTAAGAAAAGTTTACTTTAGAACTCTTGATTCTAATCTAAAACATTTGCCATAGATAAACCAGTGGCATTTTAATTATAAATTTTTATTATAAGTATTTAACTAAATATAAACTAGATGGGAGCTTTTGCTTTTTACTTTACATTTTAAACATGAAAATAATGTATGCTTGTTTTTTTTTTTATTCTGTTTTTGCTGTTATTTCTACACAAAATAAGCAAATCGTTTTTTTCCTACTTGTTTGGTGTTGTTGTAGTGCAGTGATGTCTATTCAAGCAAACAATTGTTTTGTTTTTAACGCTCATTAATTTAGTTGCTCGTCAGACAGCGAGGAATGCACATGTACTGAAGCTGTATTGATCTTGTTTCAAATGTAGAATAAGTCATAAATTTAAAAAAATATTTTAATGCTTTTACGAAACTGTCATAAAAGCATAAATGTAGAAGATTTAAGCGGTGCTTTTTTAGATATAATTCTTATATTTAATTTCCAAACATGCTTCCAGTTCATACTGAATTTTTTTAATGGAAATATTAGAAAATTTCCAATTCTTACTGTTTTTTTTAAATTTTTTAAAGTTGAAACTTTAAAAGTATTATTATAAATGTTTTACAACCAAAACAATTTCTTTCTTTTAAATTTAACCATACCATCTTACTTTGCATGCTGTTTTACTTACCATTTAACTTACCGTGCCATCTGATTTATATATATATATATATGTATGTATGTATTTACCTGCCATGATTAAACTATTAATAACCTTATTTTTACTTTCACCTTATTTTATTCAATTTAAATTGAAGATTAATTTTTCTTAATCTAATTTTAAATTAAATTCACCCTTAATCATTTTGAATTTTTTTTTAATTACCCAATTTTTTTTTTTAAATGTATTAAATTATAAATTAAAACTGTAACAAACACAAGCACTCACGCACACACCAATATACCATACATATATACATAAATATACCTATTGGAGGAAAATACGCTTAAATACTAATCAGACATTCATATGGATACTTAATATAATATATTTATAAGAACTACTATAAAGACCCCGAACTTCAGGCCTGCAGTCATCGTGGGAAATTTATTATGGTGAGTCTATTTTGTTATATTAAATACATTGAACATCTTAATTAAGTAGTAAATATGCATACATACATATATTTTTGATTGATTTCAAAATATATTAACAATATAAGAATGCATATACACTACATTATAAATATATACATACTTTATCATATACACCATAACATCTATCCATTTTCTTTAACCATTTGTTTTAATTTATAATTCTAATTTTTTTTATAATTTCTAAATTAATTTGATTGGTTAAATTTTGTTTTATTTTATTTCTATCGGTTAGTTTGTTTTTTTTTATCAAAAGGATTATTAAAGAAAGACAAATAAAGAATTTAAGACACACTTAAATTATTTTGCTTTGAATAAATTGTGAATTTGAGATGAAAACCTAACTTTTCTTTAATAATTTCGCGAAACATGTAAGCAATTGTGACCAAGTAAGCATAATGGGCTAATCCGGGAAATATACATTGCATAGCAACGGTCATGGGTGGGCTTAGACAGGAATAGGACGAACACCATCAAGTTCCTATTCCAAACAAGATTCACTTGCATTCCCTACCATTTTTAAATTTTTTTTTCTTTTATATTTTTTTTCCTTGTAGTTTTTTGTATGTAGTCGTTTCTAGGGTTCATTGCTACTATTTTTTTTTGCAGTAATTGACTGCCTTATCTTTAAGAAGATAAAGAATCCTCCCATTATCCCTGAGCACGGCCGGAACTTAAAGTAGCACATTCTTCTTGGAGATAAGGTACGGCTAGGTCATGGTTCGTTACACATTTTAGGAGTAAAAAACTGTTTTCCGGGAGTAGGGTTTATATGGGGCCTAGGGTAAATTTTGGGCCGATCTTCACGAAATTTTACAGTGTGATTTCCAGTCTAGTAAATAGAATTTTTGCCAAATATTATATCATTCCGCGCTGGATTTTGCTGGATTTCAATTCCAAACTGCTTAGGATAGCAAGAAGCAATTTTCCACTAAGTTTGTTAATTTCTTTTGAGTTTTTCGAAAGTGAGCGGGTTTTTCACAGACAGACAGACGGACATGGCTTAATCGACTTAGAATTACTCAAGGAGACAGAATAAATTTACTTTATGGGGTCTGAGATGAATAATAAAAATGTTTCACATGGAATGACAAAATAAGTCTACCTTCTTCACAACTAATTGTGGTGGAGGGTATACAAACAAATATATGAGTAAACAAAACGACGAATTTATGGTATCTTGAAATCTATTTATCGCTCTAATGTGATATCTGATTTCAATCAAATTTAATATAAGCCACTACCTACCTTCCGTATAAGTTTGGCTGAAATCGGTTGACGCGTTTGAGCGTGATGCGGCGGCAAACGTAAGCTCAAAATCGCCTATATTTATATGTCGTTAGCTAAAATGCAAAAAGGCGTAACTAACAAAAATATAATTTTACAGGAGAAGCAAAAAACTTTATAAAATGAAAATTACAAACATGTCAGAAAACATGCATTAATAAGTCGTCCATGGAATTCTTTAATTTAAAAAGGAAACCGTTTCATTATATTTTGTAAAAAAAAATAGGTAACTTCGTAATTTTGCATTTATAAAATAAATACTCTTGTAGTTACGTCATTTTGTTTTTATACCCTTCACCGAAGGTAAGAGGGTATATATAACTTTGTGGGCGGGTTTGGAGAAGTGGGCGTGGTACCTCCTGTACAAAAAATATCAAAAATTGTATAAAACCCTGAATTTTTGGACTGTCATATGACCTTGTCATATGACCTAACGCCTTATATATCAAAAGATCGGAAATCTTTAGTGGAAAATATTTTCTTTTTTAAATTTTTTTTTTTAAATACCCCCTTTCGGTAACCATAGATCTTCCCGAATCCAAGTTTTATAGCCTAACTAACTGGCAAATTTCTTCTTAAACACGTTCGTATGTAAATCTGTCAAATCGGTTAAGAAATGGTCATGTTATGAGTAAAATACTCCTAAAATGGGCTTACAAAAACATCAAAATTTATATTAAAACTTAAATTTTAGGGGTGTCTTATAACCTTTGGATACGACTTACATATCAAAACATCGGGATTTTTTAGTAAAACATATTTTTTAGATACAAAAAAGTTATGACCAAAACATATTTTTTTTTTAAATACTTATTTTCTGTAACCATAGATCTTCCCGAGTCCAAGTTTTGTAAACCAAGTAAATGGTTAATTTAAAAATGGCTGAGTTATAATCAAAATACTGAAATCCGTAAAATTACTCTATTTTTTATTTATAAATAGGTTTGCTTAAATAGATATACATACATATATGTAAGTATATATGTATACATATATACCTATAACCCAATTTAATGGTAATATTATTCTTAAGCACGTTGGTATACAAATCTGTCAAATGGGTAAAAATTGGTTAAGTTATGAACAAAATACTCCAAAAAAAGGGCAACAATTTTTAAAATTTTTATAAAACAATTAGTATTGAAGTTTTGTTGAACTAGTTGTGGTTTTTAATCCAAATTTTAATATTTTTAATTAGGCTTAAGTTCATTAAATTTAATTTTCATTGAATTATTTTTATGAAGAAAGCAATTTTACAACATGAAAATTAATTAAAATTGTTATTGATAATCTTTCATTCTTGACCGTGGCCGGGATTCGAACCGCGGCCGGCAGGTTACTATGACATGTTTCGATCGCAACCACTCGATCTCCTCAGATGGATTTGCCGTTTTACACTCGCAGCCATCGACGACTGCTGACGTCAATAGTCAAACATCAATCCTTAAACCAAATTGTATTTTAACCTTTGGTAGATCGAAATTTGCTTTTTTGAATGATTATCCATTTTAATTGATTTCACATGTTTTTTCCTTACTTCTGTTTTTTCGTACTTTTGTCAAGAATTCTTCTTGAAGTCCAAAGTACATTTTTTGTTTCTTCCCTTTTGTCTTTCTTTTTCTTGTTGACCTTTTTCAGCACAACTTGAACGACAAATGAACACATAGAGCCCGTGCCCTAGCTTTAACAATAAAATTAATTAAAATTTTTATAAAATAATTAGTATTGTGGTTATTTTGTTGAACTATTTGTGGTTTTTAATCCAAATTTTAATATTTTTAATTAGGCTTAAGTTCATTAAATTTAATTTTCATTAAATTATTTTTATGAAGAAAGGAATTTTACAACATGAAAATTAATTAAAATTGTAATTGATAATCTTTCATTCTTGACCGTGGCCAGGATTCGAACCGCGGCCGGCAGGTTACCATGACATGTTTCGATCGCAACCACTCGATCTCCTCAGATGGATTTGCCGTTTTACACTCGCAGCCATCGAGGGATAAGGCAATTTTATGTGCGATATGAAAGATTTAAGTAAAATATAAAAAAAGGAAACTTTCTTAATTATATGTTTATTAAACACTTATGTATGTGTGTTCGCAAATGCTAAGTACTTTCCTACACATTCCCTTATTTACTCATATACTTACATAATATGTATGTCAGCAAAAGCCGTCAATTATTTACAACAAATTACAATAAGTTATGTGGGCTGTTAGGTGGCTTAAATGGGACTCTTTTAGAAATAGGAGGACTTAAAATAATTTACTTATGTAGTGTCTTCCAACTTCCGATCATTATTTGGAGTGTGAAAATGTGAATGGGTCATTAGTAAATTTTTAGACTATTTTTCTAAATATCCTACAGTAACACACTAACAGCTACAAATATGTATACAATTTTACTTGATGTTGTTGTAGTTATTAACAGAAGATGTAAAAACATTTCATTTTGTTCTTCTCGCTATTAATGGAAATATGGCAGGCGTGTCTGTGCATAAATAGTTTATTTGCAGAACACTCTCTCCCTTCATTATTAGAATGCTTAATATTTTACACAAAACAACATTTCCTTATTATTAAAATTCTTAAAGGCATAAAAAGAAAAGTCGCCATAATTTTATTATACTTTTGGACAGAATCACGTCTTCCACCCACACAGATAAAATCAAATCACTAATCGATTCTGTTTGTTATTCGTCTTCTTCGTTGTCAATACAAACAAATATATCGAAATTTATTATCACGAGTGTTCGAAATGTTTTTTCTCATAAAAATATGGTGTGCTCAACTGCGTGCATATAACTACTGTTTATTTAATTCAAGCATGTATTTAACATTATGATTTTCATAAGAAATTTTCGAATCATCAAATGAGACGAAAATCATGTTCGCTGAAAGAATAGATTCTATGGCTAGTTTTGAATCAGACAACTAACTTGTAATTTTTTATTGGCAGTATTTGGTATAAAGATATTTACCAAAAAATTTCATATTTATAAAGTTTAGTATAGTTGTATAGTTATTGTTGCACATAAAAATATTTGCTTTGCTATAAGGATGAACATGGCGAACGCTTTCATCAGAAATGTCTTCCTATTGACGAACGTTATAAAGCAAAGAGCAGCTTGTCTCTTCCCTGCGGAAACTTTGTATAAATTTGTGAAATAGAATTTGGACAAAAAGAAAGCACTCAAGACCAGTGACGGAAGAATAATCACTCAACTAGTATATTAAAATAAATAGATAGAAATTGTATTGAAACAACATTTACGCGTTTTAATAAAATAATATCAAGGACTAGCATTGTAGTAATTAACACTTAACACGTTCATTAATATTAGGTATGTGACTTGTCAAAAGGTAGCTGTAAGGTGTCAATTAACCCCCTATAATGACAACTCCACGTTAAGGTGATAAGTCCCATTCATAAAAAGTGTAAGAACTATAACCAGGCGCTAAGACCAAAGAACCTATCACGAGAATACTTTAGGGAAAGTACATATAATAAGTAATACCTTAATTATGCCCTAAAGGGCAAGAGTTTAGCTGTTTTTTCTTTTTGTGTTAAGTTTTTACTAGAAAACAAACCAACATTTTTATAGAATATCCTATCCAAGCCCTAGCCATGTTTACGATATGTTAGAATAGAGATTAACATTGCGAATGCTTTCATCAGAAATGTCTGTATCAGAAATGTCTGCATATTTGTTTCTTATAACCTAAATCAACCTTTTAAGGGCAATCTTGAGTTTGGCTGTTTTTTGCTGTTTGTGTTAAGTTTTTAGGATTTATGTGTTCTACTAGTAAAATTTCACGGCCAACATTTTTAAAGAGTATTTTATCCCCGCCCTTTTTTTTGGTATCTTCTAACGGAATCCATTGTCAGAACATATAAAAGTGTATTCTATAAAAACTTTTGCATATTAAATTATTTTTAAAGAGCACTTGTCATAGAAAATATGGTGTAAAGGAGAATTGTCTATATATACACTGATAGAAAAGGCGTCATAACGCTGATGTATTTTGACATCAGTACTATGACAAATGTCTAAGTTTTTGACCCCATGACACTTTTCATCATTGTGATGTCAACCTTGGCCAAAGTGTCATCAGGGTCAAAATTAAAATATGTCATCAATGGGATGACACATTGGCATCACAGAAATTACGAACATGTTCTCAGTGCGATGACGCAGTAACATCGTAGAATGGACACATTAGCATCAATTTAATGATAGTTACAGATGATCGTTTCACGTTTGTTGAATTACTACCTTTGTTTACAGCAGTACTCTCAATAATAAGACACCAGCACCATGCCCCACATGGTTTTTGTAATCATTCTACTTTGAAAATTTCATGTATTTAACTAAATAATAATAAAAAAAAAATAGAATATAGGAATTTTTGCTTCTTATACAGTAATTTTGACTTAGCTGCACAATCTCCTTTGCTCGATTTTTTGTGCAGATAAATCAAAACTGCAGCTATCTTAAATGTATTTAGCTGCCTTAATGTACAGGTCAGTGTTGCCGTTAGGATACGAAAGATACATTTTTCGTATCTTTTGACAACTTCAGGTATCATGTATAATCCTGACATTTTTCGTATCTTTTGAATCTGTACGCAAAATGTACAGAAACAAAACATTCGAAAATTTTTAGCCAACTAAAACTTATTAAGACTGTTCATCGTAACCGACTCAATACTAATACAATAGCAGCCAATGCGCATTGACTAAAAGGTGAGGTCAACTACACAACAACACTGCTTCTGTGGTCGGATTGTCAAAAAATTACATAGCTAGTAAAAAAGGTTTAGCTTCGTACAGACGGTGGTAAGATCTTACAATGTTGTCAACAAAATTGAATAAAAATGTCTTGCAACTGAGTGAACATTGTACGCTGTTTTCATTCGGCAGATGTGTTAAATTAATCCATCTGACAATGGCACCATTTTATGGTTTTAATAATGGTTAAAAAAACATTATGGGGTTCCAACATACGATCCACCTAAATCGATGATTACTAGTAGTGCGAAGTTGTTCTGAGGAAATATGAACATCTTTTTTTATTTTCAGGAAATTTATATCAACGTTGATATAATCGCCTTAGTGTAAACGCCTTAACCCGTATATTAATTTTTACAAAAATGAATTTGTTTTGATAACATTCAAAGATAATTACATATAATTAATTTAAAAGTTTGCTTACTGTATTTTTAAAAATTACATATGTACCTAATATTTATGACTAAAATAAATATAAAAATGAATTTATACGAAATCATTTTCTTTACAATATGCATTTAAATATGAAATAAAAATGTAATGTTAATGAATATTAAACGTTAAAAATGGATTTTAAAATTTTTTTCAAAACGTATCTTTTTGGGAAAAAGTGTATCTTTTTGGAAACTAAAATGTATCTTTCTCAAAATTTCACTGGCAACACTGGTACAGGTACGCAATTGTGGTTACCTGCATAAAAGTGCAGCTAAAGCTAAGTGTTTAAAAGAGGAGTAACAAAGTTTTTATTAATAAATTGATTATAACAATTACGTTCAATCAACCTGTAGTCATTTCTTATGCATATTTAGACGGAACGAGATAGCCAAATTGGTAACAATAAAGTGTGGGAGAGAAAAGTCGCTGTAGTACAACGTTAAAAATAGCGCTGCAAGCTGTCAAAAGTTAAAAACGGCAGTTTCAAAGTAGTGTCAACAGAATACGTAGTTGTAGTAGTCGTTGCCGTTGCCGTTGAAGCGCAGAAATCGAAATTTTGAACTTTGTTGCGCTACATAGCATTTGTCAGCTTTATTCTGTTTCAGAACTTAGATTTGCTATTCCTTTCATATAATCATGGTAAAGTTGCTGTAACCACAACCCATATGCATAAATGTAATTACATGCAAACAACTTGACTTGTTTGCGATTTTTGTTTTTATAAACAGCTAAAATTGGATATTTATGTGAAAAAACTTTGATGTTTTATATGAAAATATTTTAAAGCTGCCCAAAAATATGAAAAATGTGCAGGTATACAAAATGCACGTAAAGAAGGATTTTGCAGAATAATGTAATTTGGGCAGTTAATTCAAAGTGCAGCTAACTTGGATTTTTTGTATGAAAATAATTTTAAAATGCCAAAAATTTTGGGCACTTATCTTAAATGTACAGGTAAAGAAAGTGCACTTAAAAAAGGAATTTGTATGGGATTATAAAGAATAATGCCAAAAATGATCAATTTTGTGCAGGTAAGTCCAAAGTGCACGTAAATAAAAGGCAGTTAAGTCAATACTACTGTAATACATTGTAATCATGAAAAATAATGTTAATAATATACAAAATGTGGCATCGAATTGATGTCACTATAGTCATAAAATAGATGACACGTAAAAAAATTACAAAATTGTACGAAGACGTTAGTCATTGGATTGATTTTTGCATCATTGATGCCATTTGTAGTAACATTGATGTCACAATTCTGATGTTAGGGCATCATCAATATGAAGATGAGTTTTTCTATCAGTGTAAAATTTCGTATGAGATATTTAAGGTTTTAATAAGCCCTAAAAAGTATTTGGTAGCAATAACATTGAATATAAAAGTTCTTCTAAAAGAATATATTTCATCTAAGATTTTTTTTTTCTATAGAAAACCTACTGTAGCAGGCATGACTCAAATAATCAACATTACGCATTGCACAGGTCCGTTATATTGTTAATGGTTTTTGTGACGTAGAAAAACACTATTGCGCTTTGTTTTAAAATTAAACTCTCATAAGGTTTTGTCATTTGGACGTCATATTGACGTCACATACAGTAGAAAAATATTTCGAAAAAGAAATGCGCCATCTGTATTTGTTGCTTAATGCTCCACATGTGTAGATGTAAAATATGTAAAGTATGTAAAATAGTGTGTAAAGTGTGTAAAGTTATGTCTGTGAGAAAATGTTCAATAATTTTTATTAGAGTATATGAACCGAGCAAAATACTTTTTATCATAACTGACTCTCCTTGGCTTTAATAATGCTCTTAGTAAATAGTTACACAAGGGTACAACATTAAACTTTTCTTGTGCGGCCTCGAGAGTTATTGCAAATTTTTACTAATTTGAGGTCGCTGATTTCATAATTAATTTTCGTTTTTCTCCATCAACTCACATTTTAAATTACAGGTACTAATCGTATATTTGACTTTTTTCCAAAAATTAAAAGTTCAAAAACCCCTAATCGTACTCTTCCTTACTTTTTTTTATATTTTTTTAAGATATACTTGTTAGCTTTAAAAAAAACAATAAAATTTTTGGAAATCACCAAAAGAATGGGTGAGTAATCGTTGTTCACGTTAAAAAAAAAATATTATTACAAATTTTGAATTTTAAAAAATCATAAAAAATCCAAAATGGGAAAAAGTTAAAGTCTTATTACGATTGCGTTAACATAGCCTATGAACAAAATGAGACATAGAATATAAAAATCGATCAAGGAGTTTCGCTTTTATTTACAATTAAGTGAAGGTGTTCTGGTTCTTTTGTCATGATGATTTTATGGAGAAAAATGAGACATTTAATTTTTTATTGGTTATTGAACGAAATCCATAAATCTACTTGAAAATTTCAAAACTCTGTCAAATCTTTTTAACCCGAAAACATACTAAACAATGTTAATTTAAGCAGTGTTGCCAATTTAGCCATTTAAGGGCTAGATTTAGCCACTTTTCACCCTGTTTAGCTATTAAAAAATGAGTTTAGCCATTGGCCATTTTTTTTAGCCATTTTTTACTTGTTTAGACATATTTTTTTGCCGATTTTCTTTTAAAAGAATAATTTTTATTTTAATTTAATAATTTATAAAAGTAAAATAAACATTTTTAACAATTAAAACACCTTTAATATAAATCACAATTTTTACAAATGTTGAATATCGCATATAAACGATGATGATGAACATCTTTCATAATAAAAAAACAGTTTTCCAATATTAAATTTATAAAATGCATTAACACAAACATCGGTGATTCTTTCTGGTTGCAAGTATTTCAGTAAAGAGATGCAGGCGGCAACAACATTTTTTTTAGAAATTTCAGAACTGATTAGCTTTTAGCCATTTTTTTGCCCAAATTTTAGCCATTTTTTTCCCTAAATTTAGCATTTTTGGTCACCAACTTTTGGCAACACTGATTATAAATGGTTTTGAGCTTCCTCTTATCCTCTTATTATAGAGGAACATCCAGTAAAGATTTCAGAGCCATATAATAGAGAAGGCAGAAGATAAGTTTTTGCTAACAAAGTTCTTATATTTAGGGGGGTGAAATGTTGCGTAGCCCACAAATTACGTAACATACCGTATATTTTACCACGTACCTGATTGATATGGTCTGACCAAGATAAAGGTTTGTGGAAAATTACTCCTATATTTTTTGCGGTATTTACAAGTTTAATTGTCCAATTGAAGCATTAAATTAATTTTCCATTCCTGTATTATTCCTAGAAATTGCCAAGAATATTGACTTGTTTAGATTTATTTTCAAACCATTTGCAGAAGCCCACACAAAAATTTTGTTCAAGTCAGAATTCAGTTCATTTAACTTGGGGACGATTAATTCCATGGTACTACTAAGGTTTAACTGAACATCATCAGCATACATCTGTATATTACAAAAACGAATTTTAAAACAATGTAACGCACGGCTTAAAGATAATATTGTTGCCGAGCATCGAAAATTTTTTTTAACAAAATATAGTGAACCGTTTTCAAGTTATTACAATATATGTAGTTTAACTGCCTTATTTTTGGACATAACGATATATCTCAAAAAGTCGAGCTTATAGACAAAAATGGAGATTAGATTTGAAATCAGCGACCTCAAATTAGTAAAAATTTGCAGCATAGTTGCAGGCCGCAAAATAACTATTACATAGTGTTATTATACCCTTCACCACAGGTGGAAAGGATATTTATAAGTTTGTCGTTCCGCTTGTAATTTCTACAATTATGAAGTATATGCATATATTCTGGGTCCCCATGAAGAGAGAAGTTGATTTAACGATATCCGCCTATCCGACTTTCTATGTGTCCGTTGAAATGGGTTTCCTGAAAATTCCAGTTATGATGAGGACTTTTTTTTATTTATTTATATATCTTTCTTTTCCTATCGTACAAAAATGAAGGGTATATAAGATTCGGCATAACTGAAAATAGCACTCTTCCATGTTTTTTTAACCACCGTTCTTTTATGTTGTGTTGCTTTTACACGCTATTCTATAACAAAGGGTCAAGTTTTCTGTTGTCGGCATGTGTCTCTTGAAAGGGATCCTTTAATTTGCTGTTCATTTGTATGTATTTACACCCAGAGAAAAACATGTTAAAATATGGTCACCTCCAACTAAACTTATTTAATATAACCATATTATTGTCAGCGGTAACTATATTATGGGTAAATTAGGCTTCCATCAAGAATTCCAAACCCTATTATTGTTGCCACCAAACATGTTATGATCAATAATAACTAAAATTTGTTAAACACTTTCAATATCATTGTTGGTTTTCAACCATAGTAGTTATGTTGCTCTTGAAAAATAGGAAAATACTATTGTAAATTTAAAATCAAATTATTTTTACATTTAACCATAACAATTTTAGAGGCAACCATAATATGGTTGTGGGTCTTGATGGAGGACTAATTTAACCATAATATGGTTGTCGCTGACAATTATATGGTTATATTAATCATATTATGTTTAAAATTTTCTTTAAAAAAAGTTTGGTTGGAGGTGACCATATTTAAACATGTTTTTTCTCTACGTGTATCTGTATCTATCTTTTAATATTTAATGTGTTTTTTATCGCTTTATTTGTGATATTTATTTGTTGTGACTTAAATAACAATATCTATTCATTCTTTTTTTATTATTATTATTTTTTTGTTTTTGCCTCTTTTGGTACGTTTTCCATTTAAATTCCACTAGTTATGTTCTCTTCATTATTTCTAAATGTGTCAACGAAGTTAATTAACTTTAATAAGTTCGTTATTATGCTAGTGAAAAATAATTATTTATTGAATTGTTGTTTTTATTAAGGAGTGATGCACATTCTGCAAAATGTATTTAAATATAAATACTTCAACAAAACTTAAATTAAGAAACGAAACGTTTTTCAGTCGACAATGTTATTATAATATATTTTAGTTTTCACCTAAATACATCAATATATAAAAAAATTGTTGCTGCTGTGATTGTGCTAAGTGAAAAAGCGTGTTGAAAATGTGATTGTCCTTTTATGACAATCATTATTATGATCGATTTAACCAGTTGCTGATGTTCCTATAAGTATAATAAAAAAGCCATAAGCATTTATCTTTTTCTCTTCGATGCTAAAGATTTATTTAAGTAACAAATTATCTAAACTTTTATGTGTTAGTTGTAGAACACAGTGGCTGAAAAAATAAAATAAACCTATTATTTATTTTTTTTTTTAATATTTTTTCCTTTCTATTTGGTATCTAATATTTTGGATATTTTTTTTTGTATTAGTTGTATACATCTTTTGTGTGATGATAAATTATGCATTAATTTGATGTGTTATGACAATTTTTTTATAAATTCAATTACTATTATTATTTAAGAATTCTTAAATAGTATTATGTAAGTTGTCTAACATTAAACTGTCTAATGAAGATTGTTTGTGATAATATCTTCTTAAAAAAGTACTTCGGAAAAAAGTATTTTTCAGAGAATTAAATTGCGTATAAAAACATTTGCTTTCGAAAATATTGCTTACCCGAATATTGTTAATCCTAATTATTTCTATAGTAAATGTTAAGTATAAGAGTATTATTTTCTTCATGAAAAAATAGGCATTTGTATTTTCCATAGAAAATATACTGCGTAGTATTATTAATTATTTAATAGAAAATGTTGTATATAAGAGGTTTTATTAACTGGAATATATTGTGTAAAAGAGTATTTTCTGTGGAAAATATTATGCAAACAAATATTTATTTTTATTTTCTGTAAAATAAATTCTGCGTTATATTATTTTCAATAGACAATGTTGTGTGTAAGAGTTTTTTTAAATGGAATATATTGTGTCGAAGAGTTTTTTACAACAAATTAAGAGTTTTTTTTTTTAAATTTTCTGTGTAAAAGTTTTTTTTACAAAAAATTTTTCTGTATAAGATTTTTTTTCTAAGATATGTTCTGTATAAGAGTATGTATTAAAATTAGAAAATATTATGTCTAATAGTATTTTTTCTAGAAATATGTGGAATATATCTAAAGTTTTTAGAGCCCGAAATTCTAATAATTTTCAGTTATTTTCTACCGGTCTCTGATTTTTGTTTAATGGGCTTGACTAATATTTCGCTCGAAAAAAGGTTGTTCTGCTAATACATTTCATTATAGCTTGAATACGATTTAGGTTGCCAACACTTTAGTGCACAATTGGCGTTTATTTAAGAACACCCTTTATAGATATATTTTTTTTAAAGAAGATTTTCTACACAAGAGTAATTTTTTTATTTAAGCATTAAGTTTTAAATAAAGAGTATTTTCAGTAAACAGTTTTCTGTATAAGAGTATTTTCATTCGAAATTTGTTCGTATAGGAGTAGTTCCTTTGGAATAAATTTCATATTAGAGCATTTGCTATAAATACTTAACGGGTAAAATTTTATCAGAATTTGAATACATTGAAAATTAAGGAACAAAAACACTATTTGTTACAAGCATAGCTGCCAGATCAATATTGTTAAATGGACTTACCTAAATCATTACAAATATCTTCATTATAAATAACAACTAACTTTTAACAAGTTTTGAACATTTATTGTTATTTTTAGTTTTCGTTGCAAAAAAAACTTAAAATGTATTTTTAAAAAGAAATCGGAAAATAAAAATTTCGCTTTCAGTAACTATAATTTGTTAAGTTAAAAAGAACAACTTTAGAACGTTTTATTACAAATAGCAATGAATTTAAAATATAAAAATATTTGAAATATTAGAAGTATAAGTTGCTGACAATTCATCACTTTGCTACATACGGAAAGGCTATAAATGTTTGAGAATTATTAGAGTCACACAACCACAAATTTTTGAAAAGTACTGGGATTGGTAAAAAATTAGGTACATGAACTGAAGCCGAAAGATATTAAAATCTTTTAAAGTGCTAAGAAAAAATGATTAAAAATGGATCTAATAAAACGAGCAAACAGAACGCCAAAAATATGCATCGCGCTGCTAAGACATATAAATTACTACCAATCAAATAAATAAAAGTGTCTAAGAAGCTAAAAAAATGAGAAATTATATTAAAAACTTTTGTAAATTTAAACAAAATTTTTAATTTATTAAATCGTCAAATTTAACGTATAAATCGTCCAATCGTCAGTACGTCAGCTCATTATTGGTTTGGCGCATATGCCATCGAAGGTTTACATAAAGTTTTCTGAAAATAAACCCGATAGAATTTGCTTCTGGCATAAGTTTTGAAGAAAATTGTAAATTTAAAAATCAAAAAGAAATTAATAGTATATCAACAACAACAAAAACTAACCATCAAAATGAATGGTTTTTTCAAACACATCGCATTCAAATATGACAAAGAGACAAGCAGCAGGACAATGAAAGTGTACTGTAATAAAACCAAAAGACTTATAACACAACAAGAAAGGTTATTTTAGCCATTTTTTTTTTGCCATTTTTTGTTATCATTACTAATTTAAAAAAAATCTAACAACTTTTTTCACATGATATTTGCGTTGTTATCATTTTAAGTGAATTTTATGTTCAGTCAATATTTAATTCTAATAGTATGTATGCAGGTCAAACCACAAGAAATGAAATCGATGAGGCGGAATTGTACGATCTTATAGACTTGTGTACTTAATTTTAGGTTTTTACTGAATATATGATCTCCATTTTATGTTATTAAAAAAAAAAATAACAGAAACAAAAACATTTTAATTTCGGCGATTTTTTTGTAATTTTTCTCCGTTTTTGGCGATTTTTACCAAAAATAGCTTTTTTGTATGCAAATTTAATTAAAAAAAAAAAATTGTACAAAAACTGAACAAAATTGACGTTTGGCGATTTTTGGCGATTTCTGACTTTTGGTTTGGCGATGAAGCTCAAAAAAATCTGACAACTCTGATCTCACAGACCAACAGAAACATTAGATTAGCTAAAAAGAGTATTGACAATTGAATACTAGTATAAGAAATATATTGACTGAAATTGAGTACAGAGAAAACAGGGAAAAAACATTAGAGAGAACATTAAAACGGTGTAAATAAGGAAAATAAATACACTTAAAGAAATTCACTTTACATGGTTTTGTATATAATGAAGATTGAAATTCATTGTTTGGAAATTGTTTGAAAATAAGACGGACATAGAGATACCGAAGGAGTGTAAGTGGATGTTGTCATTCACGCTTCCAGTAGATCGTTAAAATTTTCTCCTTTGCACGTTATCGAAGGCATGCAACAAGGTATACAAACAATAGAAGACCACACAGAGAAAGATCTTACCAGGACTAAATTCGCAAACAAAGAAATTTTTTAAGAGATTTTTAAAGAATTTCAATAACATAGTGATTACACAGGCTGATAAAGGAAATAGGACGGTCATGATGTATAAGCATGAATATAAAGCGAACATGTCAGTGTTATTAAATGATAGAGACACATATAGGGTAATCAGATTGAATCCTAGTAGAATTTATAGACTTCCTAAGATCAACAAAATAGGAGCACCACTAAGACCAATAGTCTCATCAATTAATGTACCATGTTATAAGTTGTCAAAATACGTTGGGAGTATTTTGAAAGAATTTGTGTCCCCCGTTTACAATCGCAAGAATTCAAATGATTTAAAAAAAAACAATTTAAGAACATAAAACTTGACGCTGGAGAAGTTGTAGTTTCTTTTGGCGTCGTCGCCTTATTTACAAATATACCTGTTCAATTGGCAATGAATAACAATGAAAAACTGGAACAAAATTGAACAGCTAACAAAAATCTCTCGTGCAAAATTTCTACACATTCTGAGATTTTGCCTGAATGACAATAATTATTTTATAGACGGCTAAAGATTTTATAAGCAAGTTTTTGGAATGCCCATGAGCAACCCTCTATCCTCGCAATAGCAGATATACTTCTTGACAGCTTACTTGACGACGCACTGGCAAAACTTAGCGGCAATAATTTCAGCTCAAGACAAGGATATTATTCTAAAAACATGATAATCATTCTAAAATTAAATTACCAATGAACATAGAAAATGAAGGGAGAATAGCGTTTATGCACTTAAAACCATATAGAACAGAAAATGCAATAATATTTGATTGTATTACAAAAGAGACATCAGGCAGGATAATGAATTATTACACTACTCAACCAAAGAATCAAATAATTAATACAGCATAAAGTTTTATTAGGAGAGTTCTAAATATAAGCGATGAAGAATTTCACGATAAAAATATTCAAGTTATTTGTAAAATTAAAAAAAAAAACTGTTTTCCGAACAACTTAACCAAATGTCTGATCGAAAGTATAGTAACACAATTAAAACAAAAAAAAAAAAAAAAAGGAACGAACTTAATTACGGAAGAACCACCAAAAGTTTTTTACAGTGTACCATATGTTCCACACCTAATTCCTAATGCGAACATAAGAAACACAATAAAGACAAAAACACTTGTTTTGCTTACAAACAAAATAGAACGTTCAACACATTTTTTACAAGAACAAAAACACCGATCGACAAACAACAAATAAGCAACGTTGTGTACGAAACACAATGTAAAGGGATTAATGACGAACCATACGACCTCATATAAAAAGGTACAAAACAACACAAAACAGACATAACAAAAAACAAAGAAACAACAGCACTAGCAAAACACATTTTACACCATGGTCATACTGCTCATTTTAAAAACGTCAAAATATTAGATAGAGAGAATGTTGTAAAAAAGAGATATACACTTGAAACTCTACGAATCTAACAAAAAATCAACATCAAAATTTTTCACTGTGATATTAGAACAGGATGTGTTTGAAAGGTATTGTGTTAATTATTTTCGTTTTTCAAAAAGAAATTTTCAGAATAAAATCAAATATTTTACATATGGAATTTTTTATGATACAAAAAAAGTAAAAAATTTGTTTTTAAAAGTTTATTTTTAAAACAATATGTGTATTAAAGCGGGTTGATTTGTATGGATAAAAAAAATTAAAAATCGTATAGCAAAACGTAATCTACATAAAATTCTTAGAAAAGAAACCATTGGTCTCAAATCAAACCCTAATCCGCTCCTCTCGACTTGAAAATTTTTTTACTTGGGTGAATATATTATCAATGTAAAAACATTTTGAGTGTAGAAAAATATAAAGTGCAAGAGAACTACCTAACTAAACAATTTTATTCAGAAAATTCGATTTCTTTTTGGAAAAAGCTATTTTTTCCAAAATTTATCTTTTTTGCAAAGGCGGCATTTTCAAGTCAAGAGGCGCGGATTAGAATTGTATTTTAGATACATGGCTTCTTCGGAGAATTGCCTTAGAATTTTATGTAGTATACGTTTTTGCTATACGATTTAAAAAAAAAATCGACCCGCCCTAATGTGTATATGCATTATATTAAAAAAAACTCAACAATAAGGTAAAATAAAATATAAGATCATTTCAATATAAATTAATCTTTTTAAATAAGCAATTTATGTGACTTGTGAGGCAAATTTAGATAGTACAGTCTATCTTCTGTTATTGTTGTGATTATTTCGTTCAAATCCTGTCTTTTCGATTGGAACCTCGAATTGAACGCAAATAACTTTAACTTTTTCAAAATCGTTTTAAATTGTTCTTCGGCTTTATTTATTTTCTCTTGCAGGCACATGATAAAAGTTTTGATAAGGCTTGATCCTTTTTGAAGATCTATATCGTGCTTTTGTAAAATGATACTGAGCGGCTGTGTTACAATAAGTATCACACTTAAAATGTATATTCCGCGAATAAATTCAAAAGTACTAAGTGGGTTGCTTAATGTAAGGCTTTTGATAAAGTAAATCTACCTTTCCAATCAGATATTTTTTCCATAGCTTCTACTATATGATGTACACTTGTTGCAAAGTGTAAAATTGAGTCGTGACGCTCCACCCATCTTGTCTCGCATAATGTAAAGAGTTTGGCACCCAAATACTCTGCTAAAACTGCGTTTCGCTTGGGATGATTATATATAAAAAATGTTGTCGTTTCTTTAATAAATAAATAATTTTGTCAAAGCTTTAAGAACTATTGATGATAGTGCCTTCGCATCAATCAACGCACATCAACGTCATTATAAATATCCTTTGAAGCCTCTTCAAATGCGTTTACAACAAAGCCAATAAATTCTTCCCTAACAACTTTTTATTGTATGTTGAATTATCTTAAAGATAAGGAAACCTGGCTTTTCCACGACAAATCGGTGCTTTCGTCAAAAATTATCGAATAGAATTTTGATTCATATCACACAAATATATATAAATATTGCATATACTAAGGCTTATTAAAAATTCAACCGCACGCATTTTCAAGTCAAACGTTTACCCTTTGGATATAGATGGCACCTGCTGGGATTGAATGTAAAATAATAAGTATTTGAATACAGTAAACTAGATGCTTCGTTGGAAATGTCTATTTAATAACTATTAGGATTAAGATTTGGATACTTATTGAAGATTTAATAAAAAAAAACAAAAAAAAAAAAAAAACTTGCTGGGATTTCAAAAAATTTTGTACATTTAAAAAATATTATTATTGGGAATTCTTGTATTATAGAAATTAACAAAACATATTTTTATGATTTTGGGGGTTGGGGGGGGAGGGGATAATTTTCTTTTTTTCCTCCCCCTGAATCCGCGCCTGTAAGCTTAACAATAAGAAAGTGATTTAAAATTTTCAAGTTGGCCAACTAAAGTAAGAATAATAGTATTTCATACGCCAATTTTTTAATTTATTTCTAAAAAGTAGCTTTTTGTGCTGCATACGTATATTTACTGCTGTTTATTGAGTTGTTGACATTGAGCAAAACAATACTTAACAAATTTTAAATAGTTGATAAAACCATAAAACCATTCTTAAAACAGGATTTGGATTAAGAAAAGGGGCATTCAAAATGTATATACCCAATACCTAACTCAATTTTTTTAAAAAATGGACGGTAGGTCAAACCAATCCCCATGACCAATGACCTACCCTCCATTTAAAAAAAAGGAGTTAGGTATGGGGTATATATATTTTGAATACCCATTTTCTGAACCCAAAACCTGTTTCAAGATTGGTTTTATGGTAGTTAATATTTGTACGCAAAAATCATCAAAATTAAGTTAAATCGTAAAATCTGGCAGCCGTGGTTTCCGATTCAGTGTTGCCATTTAAGCATATTTTCTGCTAGATTTAGCAGATTGGTTTGGGCAGTGTCATATTTTTTTGAAAAAATATGCTTCTTTTAACATATTTCCTTGTCCAAAAGAAGATTTTTTTAGCATATGGGGGATTTCATGTCAAGTGACCCAATTTTGAAATCGATGTCTTCCGATTTGGATGAAATTTGCACCAAGGTTAGTCCTATTGGATAGTAGTTTAGACACAAATTTTCAACAAGATCGGTCTAAAAGTTTCTGAGTTAGTGGGGGTCAAAATTTGACATTTTGGCCATACAGGTGTTCTTTCTTATCCATGTAACTTATTACCTTTTGGTGTTAGCAAAATTTGTCCCAAGTAGCTTCGATAGCTATTTGATCCATCTTTTGAAAAAAATTTTTTTTGTTTTTTTAAAAAATTTTTTTTATTTTTTTTTTTTAAATTTAAAACTTTTTTTTATTTTTTTTTTTAGCGGGTATGTTTTTTTTTTTTTTTTTTTTGTTCAAAAGAAAGCTTATGTCTTTTCCTTTAAGGTAGTTTTGGTCCCTTTTTGGGATGCGAGCGGCTTATGTATAAAAAAAAATAATTTCTAACTCTAGACAAGGGTTTTTCAATTTTTAGCATATGCAGTGTTCTTTCTCATCCATTTAACTTATAAGCTATTAGTGTTAGCAGAATTTGTCCCAAGTAGCTTCGATAGCTATTTGATCAATATTCTGAAAAATTTTTTTTTTGTTTTTTTAAAACTTTTTTTTTTAAATTTAAAATTTTTTTTTTAAATGTAAAATTTTTTTTTTATATTTTTTTTTATCCGGAATGTTTTTTTTTTTTTTTTTTTTTGTTCAAAAGAAAGCTTATGTCTTACCCTTTAAGGTAGTTTTGGTCGCTTTTTGGGATGCGAGTGGCTTATGTATAAAAAAAATTATTTCTAACTCTAGACGAGGGTTTTTAAATTTTTAGCATATGCACTATTTTGAATTTTTTCCTATTTGTGTTTAAGTGTTTCTAAAGCCTTAAAAATAAAACGTTTGCAAAGAAACTAGACAAATTAACCTTTCCGACGGTATGTTACAAACCCAATTACTATTTTATACCTTCGATACTATAATGCCCACGATATGTTAATCCCAGGAATAAAATCACTTTTTTTCTGTAGAAATGTTGACAAATTAAATTCTTTTTATTAATTTGTAATAATAATTAAATTAATATATAATTATCATAATAATTTCTAATAATAATAATAAAAATATAAAGATAAATAATTTAATAAAATAATTAGTATTGTGGTTATTTTGTTGAACTATTTATGGTTTTTAATCCAAATTTTTAATAATTTTAATTAGGCTTAAGATCATTAAATTTAATTTTCATTAATGAAAGATTATCAATAACAATTTTAATTAATTTTCATGTTGTAAAATTCCTTTCTTCATAAAAATAATTTAATGAAAATTAAATTTAATGAACTTAAGCCTAATTAAAATTATTAAAAATTTGGATTAAAAAAATTTTATAAAATTTATGTAGGAAAAATTAAAAAAAGAATTATTTGTCAACATTTCTACAGAAAAAAGTGATTTTATTCCTGGGATTAACATATCGTGGGCATTATAGTATCGAAGGTATAAAATAGTAATTGGGTTTGTAACATACCGTCGGAAAGGTTAATTTGTCTAGTTTCTTTGCAAACGTTTTATTTTTAAGGCTTTAGAAACACTTAAACACAAATAGGAAAAAATTCAAAATAGTGCATATGCTAAAAATTTAAAAACCCTCGTCTAGAGTTAGAAATAATTTTTTTTATACATAAGCCACTCGCATCCCAAAAAGCGACCAAAACTACCTTAAAGGGTAAGACATAAGCTTTCTTTTGAACAAAAAAAAAAAAAAAAAAAACATTCCGGATAAAAAAAAATATAAAAAAAAAATTTTACATTTAAAAAAAAAATTTTAAATTTAAAAAAAAAAGTTTTAAAAAAACAAAAAAAAAATTTTTCAGAATATTGATCAAATAGCTATCGAAGCTACTTGGGACAAATTCTGCTAACACTAATAGCTAATAAGTTAAATGGATGAGAAAGAACACTGCATATGCTAAAAATTGAAAAACCCTTGTCTAGAGTTAGAAATTATTTTTTTTTATACATAAGCCGCTCGCATCCCAAAAAGGGACCAAAACTACCTTAAAGGAAAAGACATAAGCTTTCTTTTGAACAAAAAAAAAAAAAAAAAAAAACATACCCGCTAAAAAAAAAAATAAAAAAAATTTTAAATTTAAAAAAAAAAAATAAAAAAAATTTTTTAAAAAAACAAAAAAATTTTTTTTCAAAAGATGGATCAAATAGCTATCGAAGCTACTTGGGACAAATTTTGCTAACACCAATAGGTAATAAGTTACATGGATAAGAAAGAACACCTGTATGGCCAAAATGTCAAATTTTGACCCCCACTAACTCAGAAACTTTTAGACCGATCTTGTTGAAAATTTGTGTCTAAACTACTATCCAATAGGACTAACCTTGGTGCAAATTTCATCCAAATCGGAAGACATCGATTTCAAAATTGGGTCACTTGACATGAAATCCCCCATATTTTTATTTTCTAGCTTATTTTTTTAAAAAATAAAAGTTTTTATGAAATGTATATTAAAATTCCTTTTAATTTAGCAGATTTGTAGCATTTTTTTTTTAATTCAGCAGATTTTTAGGATATTTATGTTTTGTTAAAATTTGGCATCTTTTGAGCAAAATTTAATATATTAAAAATTTGAGGTTTTAATCTTATCAGATTTTTAGCATTTTTTCTTCATTTTACGATTAAGCAAATTTTTTTTGAAGTTTTGGCATATTCTCATCAAACAGTTATGGCTACACTGTTCCGATTTTACAAAAAAAAAAAAAAAAAAAAAAAAAAATACTGCCTGTTTTTCATATTAAATAAAAATTTTCGTTTGGGAAACAACAATAAAAAAACTAAAATTTATTTTTGTTTTCAAAATAAATTTCTAAACGAGAATTTTTATTTTAATTTGAAAAACAAGCAGATTGCATTCAAAGTCTAATAAGTTTTTATCCGTTAAGTAAACGAAAAAAATTATCCAAGAGGGTTTTTGTGGAAAATATAATTTTATATCAGAATATGCCTATTAAAATTGTAAAAAAAATACAGTAGATTAATTTGCGAAATTCGAATAAATAATTTTTCAGATAAAATTTATATGGAAAAACTGAAAGTCGTTGAGCGTCGCGTAGAATAAAAATATGAAGCTGATCTCGTAGCAGAGTTTTTTTATACCTGCTAAAAACTTTTGAGATAATAAATAGCACTTCAAAACAAAAAAAAAAAAAATAATTTTTTTTGAACCACCCTAATGTAATGTATATACTATATGTATGCATTCGTCTTCAATGTGCAAGTATTTGTTTAGTATGTACATATACATAGATACTTCTCAGTACCACTTATTTCTTGTTACATCGTGTCAATTCGTTTGTCTGTTTTCTCTTTTACTAACTGCATTCCTTTCTCCTCTTCTGCTTACTTTTATCGTTTATGAACAGATACTCACATGCATGTACAAACTTACACAAACATTGTACGTGGTAAATTTTCACTGACTGTTTTATCTCCAGAGAAGGTCGTCTATATGAATGCACTACTTGTGCAGATTTGTTTTATTCAATTAAAACTCTAGTTTTTTTTACTCATATACTTTCAATTTTCCTCCTTTTGTGTTTAAGACAACGATTTAAATTCGAAGTAAACATTTTGAATTTAAACTGTGTATAAAAGAACGAATAGTGAATACAAATTGCAACATTGCATGCCAATAGAATACCATAGAGTAAGTGGAATTTTTAATTGCTGTGATTTAAAGTGGTTTCGACAATTAAGTTGAAAGTATTTTAACAATCAATTGTCATTAAAATTCGTTTTCGAGTGTAAGATTCTGGCAAATTTTGCTAACGAATCGTTAAAAGTTAGAAAAATTTAAAAAAAGAAGAGGGGTTCAGTCATTTATACATATTTGAAAATAAAACTTACAGATTCTTGTTAAAAAAGTACCCAGTTCTTTTTTTGAAAAACTGAAAAAGAGTCTTATTATTTTTATTATTTTAAAAATTTGCAAGGGAGAACCCCTTTTTCGCCCTTGCCGTTTTTTTTTTGCCCAAGCCAATAAAAAAATTGTCTTTAGTCGACACAATTACCTAAAAGGATCTAGTTTTTAAAGGTTTTAATCTATACCTTTATGCAAAGATTAACGAGAAAGTTCAACACATAAAAGAAATGTCCTTCAACTAAATAAACTCAGAAGCAATGGAAATAAGCAAAACATTTTTTAACTGCAAAAAATATCCAGCAAGATATTTTATTACAAATTTTTAATATAAAAAACTATAATGCAGATTTGTTTGTTCTTTTTTGAATATTTTTTTTTTTTTTATTTATTTTGTATTTTTTAAGATGTTCTTTATACCCTACACTACCGTGAAGAATATTAAATAATAAGGGTAAAGTTTGTAACGCTTAAAATATTGTATCTTACAGCAACTGTTCAGTGTCTGAAGTCGTCTAATTTGTTTGTCTCTTGGCTGGCAGGACGTAATTTTTAGAACAGTTCTATGAAATTTTTACACATGCAAGCGCTTATAATTCCAAACTCGAATCCTATTGAAAACATTTCGGACATTCATTCGTTACAACTTAAGCTAAGAGTACATGGAATGTTAAAGTCCACATTCGCATGTGGTTCTGACGTAATGATGACGTCAGCACCAATACACAATGGCCATTGTGGCATTGAAATAACGTTAAAATTACGTCAGAACCACATTCGCATATGACTTTTTACATTCTGTGTACTTAATGCTTTATTTTACACTTATTTGGAATAATTTCCAGTATGTCCCAAATAAAGGCTCACATATTTCGAAAACCATTATGTGTATGCTAGCAAGTAGTGAAGGATATAATATGGTCGGGCTGGCTTTACTTGACTATACTTCTTCGATTATTGTTCTTAGGAAAATCTATAACAATATAAACAACTGTTATTTTGTGGTATTATTTTATGGTATTGTGTATGTTGACTTTAGGATTTTAGCAAAACAATAAATGTAGATTAAATAATTAATAAATGTAGATTAAAGTTTGTATTTTTTATATTTTGTTGAAAGAATACAGCTTTGTTCACAATGGGATCAACAATTTCGGTTTTTCTTTTATCATACTTTTTCTTAAAATTTTTCATGTATTTTCCTTTCGTTTAAGCGTTAAAGGTTTTAAAGCGCAATATGAATTTCTGTAAAAAGCAATAACAAAAATGTATTCACTTATAAAATCATAACGGTCATAATGCGCCAACATTGTAGACAATAACATATACATACATACATATGTCCTTTTTATTGGATTTTAAGAATTTTTCGGATTTATGAGTTTTTACTAGAGTTTGTTCCCAGCATTTTCAGTTGTTTTCAATTCTCACTTTCGCGGGATTTCCGCACAATTTGGAAGAAAACCTTTTTTTAAATTTTAGTTAATCTATGTGGGAACTTTCGTTATCCTAATGTGCGGCAGTTTAAGACTTATTAAGCTGATTTTTGAGAATGGGCTTGTTATAGGGCACAAGCAGATAAAAAATTTGGTTGGGCATGGTTACGGTCTACACTATGTTTTTTTGTAACATTATATTGTTGTCGTACAATAGTAGTAGCAATATTATAGTTACTGTAAACATATCAATGTTTATCGCAACTAAAAATTTGAGTATTGTTGACCGATAAATAATCATTTTTCTAACAACTAAATAATGATGACTTTGAAAACATATTAAAATACTTACAACCATAACATGATAAAATTCTATACGTGCAGTCATAGAATGCTTAAGATTCAAACATTATATCTTTACTTTTTTTTGAAATTTTTTAGTTAGGCTTGAGCTCATCAAATTTTATTTTTATAAAATTTTTTTTACGGAAGGAATTTTACAACATGAAATTTTATTAAAATTCATTGATAACTTTCTTGGCTAAGCTGGAGCTCGAACTAGGGTTGAATTTACATGTTTCAAGAATCACCACATTCTTTCATCAGAATTCTTTGAGTCCTAACCTCTGCACCACTGCGGTGGCTGCCAGCCAACAGTCAAACATCAATCTTTAACCAGTGGTACTGGTGGTTCGAAATTTGCTGTAATAAGCATTCTCAATTTCCTCCTCTGTTTTTTCGTATTCTTTCCGCCAAGACTTTGTCTTGAAAACCTGAACACATTTGTTTATTATGTTTTTTGTCCACTTTCGTCGCCATCTTATTTGTACAACTTGAAGTACAAATTTTTAGTTGAACTGTTAATTTTAATTTTTTGAAATTTTTTAGTTAGGCTTGAGTTCATCAAATTTAATTTTCATTAAATTATTTTTACGGAAGGAAGGAATTTTACAACATGAAATTTTATTAAAATCTAAAAAAATTAAAATTAACAGTTCGACTAAAAATCACAATGTGTTCATTAAATAAAACGTTGTTAAATAAAATAGCAATGCTTATAACATTTTTATTTTATTTTAAATATTGACCATTGCATGTTAGTTTTATGTTATTTTAATAGAAAAAGTAAAAAAAAATTCTATAAAATAATTTATAAGTAATTGCGACCTGCGACAAACGATAACAACGATATTATGATAACCTACGATTATAACATGATTAAAGTAATCATAACATGATTCTTTCAGATATGATATGATTAATTATATACCCTTCACCACAGGTGGTGAATAGGGTATATATAAGTTTATCATTTCTATAATATTGATGTTAGACCCTATAGAGTATATATATTCTGGGTCCTTATGAGGAGCGAAGTTGATTTAACGATGTCCCTCTGTCCGTCCATCTGTCCGTTGAAATGGATTTTCCAAAGACCCCATATATGATGGGGGCCAGGTTGTTATACATTTATGTCACATATGGTCCGGAATTATTTGCTATTGAAATTCAGCAAGATCGGTCCACAAATGGCTGATATATGACCAAAAAACCACGACTGCCTCTAATTTTTCAAAAAAAATCCCTTGTGGTTGTTGTATTTTTATTACTTTTTTCTGTATATCTGGAGATCGGCAATAGCCAAAGTTTTCAAATTAGGTACAAACATTTAGGTTATAAATACACACCATCCCACAAAATGTGGGCGGGATTGTAGAAGTGGGCGTGGTACCTTCCATACAAAAAGTATTAAAAATTGTATAAAAACCTGAATTTTTTGACTGTAGTATCCCCTATGGTTACGCCTTATATATCAAAAGATTGGAAATTTTTAATAGAAAATATTTTTTGAAAAACTTGGAAAAAAAAATCGGTTCAGATACTAAAAAGTTATGACCAAAATATTAATTTTTTTTTGAAAAATACCCATTTTAGGGAACCATAGATCTTCCCGAGTCCAAGTTTTATAACCAAAATAACTGGAACATTTGTTCTTTAACATGTCGGTATGTAAATCTGTAAAATCGGTTAAGAAATAGTAGAGTTATGACCAAAATACTGAAATCCCAAAAATTACTCTTTTTTTTAATTTTGTTTTCTATACCCTTCACCGAAGGTCCTACACCCTATAAAGTACATATATTCTGGGTCCTTATGAAAAGCGAAGTTTAAATCCGGTTGTCTTCTCTTCTCAACTGTGTTGAGTTGTTAGCAGTAAACGGTCCATATTCCATTTTAATGATATTTAAACAGCGTTCCTTCATAGTTCAGTTGTCTAGGGGGTGTGTTAAGTAAGAAACTGTGAGTTCCCTGGTTCAAATCTTGGTTTTTAAAAAAGAATTTTTTTTTTTTAAGATTTTTATGTTCTAAGAACGATTTAAAAAAAATATTTACCAGTTTTCGCGTTTTAAATTTCATTTATAATGAAGTTTTATGTATTGTAAATATGTATGTATATGTAAAAATTATTTAGTTGCTCTGTATTCTGCTCGCAAAATGGTGAAGGGTATATAAGATTCGGCACAGCCGAATATAGCACTCTTACTTGTTTTAACTTATTATGATTAACATGATAATAATATGATTAAGGGAAAAATATTATGATGTCATATTACGAATATATTTGGTCATAATATGATTCAATAATAATCGAAATATTTTTACTTTGCGTGCATATGGTAAATTATCTTTACAAAATTTTTTTCTTGTCTTAAAAAACTGTAACTGTCTATCAGCGCCGGGGTTGCGGGTTCGATTCCCGCCTGATACTCATTAACTAAAATTGTAATATAAAATTAATGAAAATTCAGTTCAAACCCGGTCTGTTTATTTTTCATTTATTTTTAACGAAAAGTTCATTTAATTTTTACTGTATAAAATTCAACCCCATATTCCGTAAAAACAAATGAATTTTCAGTTATTTTATACACACAGAAAAAAATCAAGTTAAAAACGTAGAAAACAAGGTTAATTTAAAATTTTTCGGTGGTGATTTTGCTTTATACGTTTTTCATGTTAATTCAACCTGGTTTTACAATAACTGCGAACAACATTTTTTTTCTTTTAAAATAACTATAATTCATGTTAATTTAACATTGCAGTAAAGTTAGAGCAAAATGTCAATTATATTGAAATAACAATCCGAATCACGTTGAATGAAAGTTATTTCAAGTTGAAACAACGTAAATTTCATGTAGAATCAAATTGGTTTGTGTGTGTTATAACAGTGTGAAGAAGCCTCAGAGACAACATATGCATTTATTTAAGAATAATTCAATACACTTACCCCTGTAACACATGTTTCACTTATTTTGAGTTCTCCTTTGTCAACAGAAGCATCAACATCGCACGATATGGATTTCGTCATCAATATACTTTGAAAACTTGATGCACTATTTAAGTAACTAATTTTAATTAAAAGAATACGGGAATTGTCCTCTTTTTATAACATATTTTAAGAATGAAAATAAAAAATGTACATACTTAAGTATGAATGCATGTTGATTTAACAAGATACACTTTTGATTTTAATATAAAACTGGTTTTTATGGATTCAATATTGAATCCATATTTATTTATATTTTAATATTTTTTTTTTTATTTTAACAGTCAATAATATTAAATAAACATGATTTAAGGTTATTTTATTTAAAATTATTATGAAATAATGATAAATTTAAAAAAAGGGCATACTTTTGCAGAAATTTACTATGATTCTCAATCAACATTTTTCCATGTTAATTTTACATTGGTATTTTTTTCTGTGTGTATAAATCAACTATCAAAACATTAACTACATATTTCGTAAAAAAACAAAAGAATATTCAGTTATTTTTTGTAATTCAGTAATTTTATATAATACAGGTTTTACTCGTTTACCAGACAGACACCAGTCCGCTTGTTTTTCTAATGAGATAGAGAGAGAGAGAATATTATTATTTACTTACCCCGCTACACATATTTGTTTTACTTTTGTTGTGCTGACCCAGTTGTTTACAGAAGAACTCTCATTTATAAGACGCCAGCAGCATGACAGATATGGCTTCGCAATTATTTAACATTATAAATTTGATTAATTTTCTTACACAAGGCAAGCAAATCGTTTTTTACAGATAACTAAAAATTAATTCTTTGGTAGTTAAATTATATAAAATAACTGAATATTTCTTTGTTTTTACGGAATTCGTGGTTAATTTTTTGACGGTAAAAATTATATGAACATTTCGGTTTTTTAAATTACATTTTCATTTAATTCTACATACCGAAGACTTTAACTTCATCAAAGGATAGTATTAAATGGAACTGAAAATCCGTATTAATGTGCTTTTAGTTTTTTGAAAATATGTTAATATCAGTTAAAAATAAATTTGCTTGGAATACTTCTTAAATAAACTAGTCCGTTACAGTAATAATATTGTGAGTGTGCCAACATTATTTATTAGAGGCGTAAGTAAGGGGCCGTAGGTAAATTTGGTGATACATAAAACGAATTTTTTAAAATTTAATGACAATGGGTTCATTGCCACCAGTTTATGTTAGTTTTTTGTTAATGTTTTAGGCAGTTTGTTCCACATGTGCGTACATAACTTATTTCCTTCTGAACCGATTCTGCTAGAATTAAAACCCAAACGGCTTAGAAGTACTGGAAACTATTTGGCACTCAAATGGCTAAATCGACTTAGAATTCCTAAAGGACCCAAAATATATACATATACACATTCTTTATTAGATAATTATTAAAAAACATTTACATGGAATGAAAAACTTAGTATTCCTTTATACACCACTGCTGATAAAGGGTATAAAACTGTTAACAATATGTTATTATATACGGTAAATTAAATTTGTCTTTCATGCTGACCTTGTTATCTAGCCGGTGAAATTGTTTCAGAGTCCCTACTTCATAATGTTGAGTTTTCTGTTCCTACTCGCCTTTACAGACTTCAAAAATTTAAGTCTAATTATACAGAAAAAAATAATTTTCATATTTGAATACGAAAATCGCATATTTAATTATAAAAATTTTTGAATTTTCTGCGATGACGATTTTTGCGGTAGTGATAAAAAAGTTTGTATCTATAATTGTTAAATGTTTGGTCAACAACCAAGTTTATTGATTCAGTAAAAAAAGTTGTTGCCCAAAATAATTTTTTTCAACAAAATGTTTACTTGATTTGTTAAAATAAATTGTTGAAAATGTTGAATAAATGAAACAAAATGTTAATCGAATCTTAATTTTTTTATTTATTATTGATGACGTCAAAAATTTTAAGTTTTTATATATAAAAAAAAAAAAAATACTAAAATTTATTATGCGGGGATAAGTAAGTTCCTACGCGCATTTCACTGGTTGCTTAGGCCAGATCATCAGGAAACCGTTTCCAAAGACTTTGGCAAAACTAAATATATTATTCAAATAAAACTGTAAAACAAATGAGAATTATGAGCTATTTAAAAATGGACAACAGTTGTTAAAATACTGTCTTTATTTTGATTCAAATATTTTTTTATTGAATTTGAAGAAATATTTAATTAATTTGAGTGCTATTTTGCAAAGTGTAAATTTGATAAATATTTTCTTTGAATCAAACAAAAAATTTGTTGACCTAAAATTTTATTTTTAACAAACTGTGTTGTTAAAAATTTTCTTGTGATATTTTTTTCTGTGTACGCAGGATAAGTTCTAAATTTACAATGTGTGATCCTATTGGCATCAAAAGAAATCTCTTTAGTGCCTCAAAATTACATTAATCTTTGGTGATGCAAAAAATTGCCAACAAACTTGGAATACTATTCGTAAAATCGGGATTGGCAATGCACACGGCTATATTGACTACCAAGTGGATGCAAATATGCTTAACAGAACGTTTACTAACGCTCCTGTTATCCAAGCAAATCCCTCTTTTTTTAATTTTTCCTCAGACACTTTAAATACACATAATGGGATAATTGGGGAACACTTTCAATTTTCTTGCGTAACTCAATATGATGTTTTTTCAACGTTCTCTTTAATAAAATCGAACGCAGTGGGAAGTGATAACTTTAATCCAAAATTTATAAGATTACTTTTGCCATTGATTTTGCCAAATGTTACTCATTTGTTTAATACTATCATAATGTCTGGTATTTACCCGTTAAACTGGAAACATGCGCAAATTGTGTCATTGCCTAAGTCGAATGGAGAATACAGACCTATAGCCATCTTGTGATTTCTATCGAAAGTCTTGGAGAAGCTTTTGTATAAACAAATGATGACATATATTAATACTAATAATTTGCTATCCAACACACAATCTGGTTTTAGTCAGAGTCATAGCTGCGTAAAGGCTCTTGCTGAAGTTAGTGAAAATATACGGCAAGGATTGGCAAATGGAAATATAAATTTTTTGGTGCTTCTTGACCATTCTTAGGCTTTCGATACATTAGATCATGACATACTAGTCCGAAAACTTAAACATTTTTTTAGATTTAAGCACACGTCAACCAAACTTATATTATTTTATATTTCAGAACGCACGCAATCGGTATTTGTAAACAATGTATGGTCGGTAAGCTTATCCCTGACTAGGGGAGTGCCTCAAGGTTCTATTCTAGGTCCACTTTTATTTTCCTTTTATGTAAATGATTTGCCAAAACAACTCACTAAATGTAACATCCATTTAAACGCCGATGACGTGCAGCTCACTTTTAGTAGTCCAGTTCAAAATATTGCGTCGGGGATTTCCTACCTAAATGACGACTTAAATAGAATTTACCTTTGGGCTAGTGGAAACGGTCTCTGCTTGAATCCTCACAAATCTAAATGTATTGTAATATGTAAAAAAAGCATAATTCCCTCCACATCTGAGAATATTGTTTTAAATGGCGAGAAAATTGAAATTGTTAACAAAGCGAAAAATCTTGGTATCATTTTCAATGGCAATTTGACCTGGACTGATCATGTTAATTTACTGGTTGGTCAAACTTATGTAAAGTTACGAGCTCTCTGGTCCACACAATATTTCACACCCTTAAGAATAAGAGCCTTACTTGCTAAATACTTGATTCCGTCCCTGATCTATGGGTGTGAATTATTTAGAAGCTGTGACTCAGTTAGTAAGAGAAAATTAAATTTCTTGTTCAATAACATAATAAGATATGTGTATGGATTAAGACGGTCTGAACATGTTTCCTCTGTTGCCAATAATCTTTATGGAGTATCCTTTGAAAGTCTGCTGAAAATTCGCACTCCTACTTTTTTATATAAAATAATCCACATTCAAACACCTAAATATATATTCGATAAAATACGGTTTCTTCAATCGCCACGAAATCGAAATATTGTAATCCCTCGACATCATTTATTAGTTTCTGAATGGCAGTTTTATGTACATGCCGCTCGTCTTTGAAACACTCTTCCACAAAGTCAACAACTAAACAGCAATGCTAATAGTTTCACACAGAAAAGAATATCAATGTAAAATTAACATAGAAAAATATTGATTGAGAATCATAGCAAATTTCTGCAAAAGTATGCCCTTAATTAATTTATCATTATTTCATATTAATTTTAAATAAAATATCCTTAAATCACGTTTATTTAATATTATTCACTGTTAAAAAAAAAAAATATTAAAATATAAATAAATATGGATTCAATATTGAATCCATAAAAACCTGTTTTATATTAAAATCAAAAGTTTTTCTTGTTAAATTAACATGCATACATACTTAAGTATGTACATTTTTTTATTTTCATGTTTAAAATATGCTATTAAAAGAATACAATTCCCCTATTCTTTTAAATTAAAATTAGTTAGTTAAATAGTACACCAAGTTTTCAAAGTAGAATGATGACGAAAACCATATCGGGCCATTCTGCTGATGCTTCTGTCAACAAAGGAGAATACAAAATAAGTGAAACATGTGTTACAGGAGTAAGTGTTTTGAATTATTCTTAAATAAATGCATATGTTGTCTCTGAAGCTTCCTCACACTGTTATAACACATTTAAACCAATTTGATTCTACATGAAATTCACGTTTTTTCAACTTGAAATAACTTTCATTCAACGTGATTCGGATTGTCATTTCAATATAAATTACATTTTGCTCTAACTTTACTGCAATGTTAAATTAACATGAATTATAGTTATTTTAAAAGAAAAAAATGTTGTTCGCAAGTTATTGTAAAATCAGGTTAAATTAACATGAAAAACGTATGAAGCAAAATCACCACCGAAAAATTTTAAATCAACCTTGTTTTCTACGTTTTTAACTTTTCTTTTCTGTGTGTTCAAACAATTTTTATTAGATTTTTTTAAATAATAATTTTTACTTTTTTAATTTTAATTTATAATTTTTTGAACTTTATTTTTTCTTTATAGCATTATTGTTATTTTTACTTGTATCAAGTATGTTTTGTAACTGCTATAAATGTGCTATAAATATAAGACACAGTCTTGTTGTAGAGGAAATGGAATCAATAAATAAATAAATAAAAGTAATCTCTTTAGTGTCTCAAAATTACTTTAATCTTAAAATGTTGTTTTTATTGGGGAATGAAATAACTAAGTAAATAAAATATTTTGGACGGAAGTCCCGGGATCCCGTGAACAAAAGGATCAAAATAGTTATTACGGGCCTGCTGTCTCCAATTTTTGGCGTAATATTTTAACTATTCTGAAAGTTATTTTTATTACATAACATTTAAGAGGATTTTATGGCAGCGAGTGTGATATTCGAGCTTTTCGTCAAATTATCTCCAATATTTGAGCTGCACTTTGCGCACAAGGTATAGAAAGACAGACAACAAACTAGCCAAGCAGCCTTCCAACCAACCAGGCGGACAGACAGACAACTAAAAACAGATTTAAAATGCATTCTTACTTTATCAGTATACTTAACGGTAGATTAAAGCCAACATCTCCTTGTGCACATATTAGCAAAGTTGCATAAACCTTTTCCACCTTGGGAAATAATTATTTACAATTTCTATTATTGTTATCAACATTTTCCAACTGTTATAAAATAGACTTAAAATAAAAGCACGGTGTAGACTTTGACAAACACTATGACATAGCCCATCAACGACTATGATAAAAAATGTTACAAACATATGACATAAACAGTCTATGATAAAAAACTATGACACAGACTATTACAGAGAAAATACATTACTAAAACTATGACATAATGTTCTACAAATTCTTTGACTTAGAATATGCTTTTTAATATAGCCGAAAGTATAGATTATGACATTGACAATTACAAAGCCTATGCCACATAGATACATACATTATGATGCAGTCTATGACATTTACAATGCTAAAATTTTAAACTGTGACATAGTCTATTTTTAAGACCATGAAATTTAAAAACACATAGATTATGGCGTATGTTATGACTTATGGTGTTTTCTTTTCTACAAAAAATGTGACATTTTATTTTAAGAAAATTCAATTTGGTGTCTGTTTCCTAAAAATTTTGCTCCAGAAAAGGATGAGTTTTTTAAAATAAAACAAGCCACCCTTTTCGGGAGCAAAATTTTTAAGAACCAGACACCAAATTGCATTTTTTTTAAATAAAATGTCACATTTTTTTGTAGAAAAGAAAACACCATTAGATACTTAATGTTTTTCATTATGGGCGTATCACATGCTGATCTTCAAAACATTATTATAATTTGCGGTCAATATCAAAAATGTACCATCAAGTTTGACGATGCACAGTTTGCTTATTGTGTACCCATTTAAAACTTTTTTGTGAACTTTGAGACACTAGTAGCAAAGTTTTACTTGAGAACCTGCTGTTTCGGCCTAATCTCAAGTTGATCCTAACAACTGGGTGAATAAACAATGCGTGTGCCAATCTTCCCTTAGTGTGAGAGGAAGTAGCAAACCCAGGTAGCAATTTCAGTGCATAATCCGAAAGATTTGACACCCACCCCTTTTCTACATAGAAGTTGGAGCAATCTAGCCTTTTAGTGTTATTTTCAGGATAACCCTTTCCTCCACTTTGGGCTTATTTCACAACAACGAAGGGATTTCCGAAAGTATCTTTTCGTCAAAGAAGCATTCATCGGACGAATGTGCTAATTTGGAAGTTCTAATTATCAGAAAAGCAAAACTTCCGCAAAGACAAACTGCCAGATAGACAAAAAGCATATCACACAAGAAGTATGCTAACGGAGACCTAACTCAATTTTCAGTCGAATGCCGTACCACCAGGGTCTACTGACTCCTGTAATAGGATCACTTGAGATCTATCAATTTTGGATTTTTGCCCACTACCATTTATTGGCTGCACTGGATTTTTCCTTAGGATGTAACACTAGAATGTGAAATATCCTTAAGATGATCCCGGCAAACCGCAGGGGTGGGCACCTGGGATAGAAAGATCTACGTGGTTGCATTTTTTAACGCTTTGGAAGTCAACCATGCTTTCAATTGCCGTAGCGTATCAGCCAATTGGTCTTGTTCGCAGATTTGTGAATAAAACTTCCATTATTTCTCTAAGTTACAAATACCAACATATGCACATAAAACCTACAGAATGCCACTTTATATGGTGGTGTAGGGTATACAAATAATAATCATTTTACTAAAATAACTATTTTGTATCCACAAAATTGCTTAGATTTAGATCGTTTGTTTTGTGATTTAAGCACTTAACTAAATTGAAAGTATTTCAATTACATTTTTTAACAAAACAAAATTTCTCATTTGGTTTTAATATGGATTTTCGGCTTATATTTTAAATATATTATGTATTTTTTTTTTCTTTCGAAAATTAATGTAGAAAAAACTGATTATTTTGTATTTTAGGAAAATTTGTTTTTAAAATTAAATTCTTTTGATGACGCAAATATTTATTGAACTATCTGATGATGCAAATATTTACTTAATTCAAAAAAAAAAAAAAAAAAAAAAAAAAAATTAAAAAGTTAATAGTTTTTACTGGAAATATTCTACATAAAAAGCGTTGAACTTAAATTACACTCTATTTTTTCCAAAAACTTTATTTAGTCACTAAACAAATGGAATTTAAGCTTCAACAAATTTACTTAATTCTTTGCAAATCATTGTGGCATTGAATTGCTACAAATATGTGTCTATGTGGACGCCAATGCAAATATGAAAATTTAACTGTATTCCCTTCATAAACGTCCACTTGGTGGATGTGTTTATTTAATAATTTTTATTGCATTTAAATAATAATAATAAAAAGAATACAAAAAAAAAAAATTATGGTCGATTAAGCCTGACCATATCGTACCACCCTACATCAAAGTTGTAGTTGTGACTTTGGGCAAAACTGGGAGACACGGGTCCTTTTTTATCACGTAGTGGTGTCTGTATATGGTTATCTTTTTCATGTTTCAAGGTGTAAAAAGTGGAATTTTTGCTCCCATGAAATTTTCATTCCGCTCGAAGGGGAAAAAGCAATCGTGAATCTTCCGTGCAAAATTTTTCACGCTATCAGTTCCAGTAAATGTAAAAAAAGAAAGATAAAAAATTAAAAATCAATGCAGTTTTTGTTTAAAATTATAATCGTATATATTTAAAGGAAAAGTTAAAATAATAAAGCAAAATATTTAGTATTGGAGGGATAGTTTATTTACAACGTTCGTTTTTTGCACTATTAAAATTTTATGTAGTAAAATATTTTCAAAAATTCTGCTACCACGTCTTTCGAAAGCTTCACATATCCGCAGGCAATCGACCTGTTGTTTTGCACTTTGTAGATCAATATATCAGTTTCTGCCTTATAAACCGATCTTTCCCTTAATATTCGAATTATAAGAAGAACTACTTACATACATGTCCTGTTCACCACCAAAAATAAAGTGAGAAAATCAAAGGGAAAATTTCCCAAATTACGAGGAAAAATAGGGAAATTTTTTCCCATAAATATTTTTTCACGTTATTATTCCCCTTTGAATTACCTCAAAAAATTTTTTCATGGGAGTTTTTCATGATCGAAAATACGTGAAAAGAGAAAAACTACAAGGGAAAATTATTCACGATAGGGGTGAATATCTTGAGGTGTATATTAATTAAAAAGGTTTAGGAGCTAAATATTATCTAGACATCAACATTTTTGTATATGAATATTTGCAGTCTTCAAGTGACCAGCCCATAGTTTTGCAATGACACTTTAGCTATTGTAAAAGTTATTGTCGCCAAGTTCTATATCAATACCAGTATTAAAAGCTATCATCAGGAGTAGTAATTGTATGGGATCCTATCATCAGTTATGGACTGATTGACCGAAATAATCTTTGTAATAAACTGAAATAAAAAAAATTTTTAATTTTTAATATTTTTTTAATTAGGCTTAAGTTCATTAAATGTAATTTTCATTAAATTATTTTTATGAAGCAAGGAATTTTACAACATGAAAATTAATTAAAATTGTTGTTGATAATCGGCAGGTTACCATGACATGTTTCGATCACAATCACTCGATCTCCTCAGATGGATTTGCCGTTTTACACTCGCAGCCATCGACGACTGCTGACGTCAATAGTCAAACATCAATCCTTAAACCAAATTGTATTTTAATCTTTTGGTAGAATCCCGGCCACGGTCAAGAATGAAATGTAAAATTCCTTTCTTCATAAAAATAATTTAATGAAAATTAAATTTAATGAACTTGAGCCTAATTAAAAAAATATTGAAAATTTGGATTAAAATTTTTAATAAAATGCAATTTTTTTCGCCAAATTTTTATTCTTTTGACTTTACAAATATGACATTCTATATCACAAACTACAATGTTATGTTTTTTATATTTTATATTCAATAGGGCTTATAAAAATATTCAAAAAACAAAAATTTTTTAATAAACAATTCAAGTTCTGGCAACAGTGAAATGGACTGCCAAGCAGCCAGCCAGCTGCTTCCCCTTTCCCCTTTTAATTAAGCTAAAATACTTAAACCAGAAACATGTGAGTGGCTATATTCGTTAAGGCACAACCTTTTGATAGCCTACTACACCACAGAATATACAGACATATAATCAAGAGCTTATGCGATCCTGGCAATCAGGGAGCCAGCAAAACCAATTATACTATGAGCTTTAGATTCATATCAGAGCTCTTTGAGCCGAATATTATCTTGATATAAATATCTAAATGAGAGTTTTTCGTCTTAAAATGATATCAGTGAGGAGTTTTATATGGGACCTATCGTAAATTCTGGACCTACTTTGCTGAGATATAATAACTCTTAAAGAAGTTAAAGGAACTACACAGAAAAAATTCTCGACAATTGTTTTTCACTTTAACAATAATTAAACAATGACATCAGTTTTAATTAAAAAATTAATATAAAATGTTGTTAATCCCAAAAAATGTAAAAACGGCAGATTTTTTAAATAAAACAAAGAAATCGGTGACTTATTTACGTAAAAGCGCTAATATGCTCTGTATTTTCATTAGCATACAACACTTTTTTTTAGCTGTGTATACTTTTTTGTTAGGACCAGCACTCAGGGGATGACCCCTACTAATGCATTGCATTGTTTTGGAACTAGGAAATTAGGTTGTGGGAAGGAGGAGTGGTACTTGTTGAAAGTGAGAGGGAAAATTTCAGCTGGAATGTTAATCTTCATACGATCAGACCGGCCAAAAAAAACAAACTTTCTCTGAAATGTGCTGTACGATGCACCGGCCAATCGGCCACGAAAGAATGGAATCTTGAGGAAAAACGTGTATTACGAAAACGTACGGGTTTCGGGAAGCAGATCCCAAATTTCATCAGAACACACCCCGTTGTAGCGATTGTGCTCAAGGAAGTCAATTTAATTCGTAACCCTACTGTCACCAATGAGAGCCTTCCCTACTGCTGCACGCGCTTGAAAAGCTCCAAAATATACTTTAAAGCACCATCCCATACATGAGATTTGTATTAAATATGTAATAGAATAAAGGTGGTATACATAGTAAGGAGATCAGATGGAGTGAAGTATATCTTGCACCGTTTTAAAAAATTAGACACTTGAAAGCTTCTTTCGACACCTTGAATATGTTTGTATATGGGTAATTCCAAAGTGTTGAACGTGACAGTCGTACGCATCAAAAATACAATAACATTTCAAACAACAAATATTTCTACGTTCTTTTAACCCTTAAATTATAGCACTTAGAAAGCACTATTATCTATGCTAAAGCTTATGGGGGGCGCGATTCTAGGTCAAATAAAATGGCAAAAGAAGTAGCGGTTCGAACGTGAAAAAAATAGAAGTAGTTTTTGTGGCCATGTATAAAAAGTCGTAATTCAACGAAACCTGTCGCAATTTTTTGGTCAAACTACTTTCAGAATTTTACGTAGCAATGTAACATTTAAATGACTTTGGTTTGATTCCAAAATCTTCTATAGTTTTCTTTGTTTAAGCCAAAATCTGGTTCGATACGTGACATTTCGAACGTGACATTTTTTCCATAATAACTTAACTAAATAATGATTAAAAAAATAAAAATTTACCGTTAATCCGAATAACATATTATTCTTCGAACTCTTCCTTTTATTACAGACCATGTAAGAAAATTTTTTTGGAATAATTTTCATCAAATATCAACTCTTTTAAGGAAGATAATATTAAAGAAAACATGCAATAAAACATTCTCACAAATAAGAAATTACGTTTGCACAACTTTGCAGTCTAATTGTTTATCTAAGTGAACAGATTTATGGGTAAATTTATAAAATTAGTAAAATCTATATATTTCTCTATACCAATATCGTAAAATAATAAGCTCTTAAAAACTTTTAAATTTTCGGTCACGGTGGACCTTTTGACGGAAATGCCCATATCGGACATCACATTGTATCTTCATGCCCAGAACGTCAAGAGATTCTGATTCCTCAATTATTATACCAGCCATATATGCAGATGAGGCTTCCTGATCTGAAGCGCGTTTATGTGTTTGCTTGCAACATTGGGTCTTACGGGCATTAAAATCATCTCTATTCGCACGACCCCATTTCCTCTCAAAGCACCAACATCGATCTAGTTATATGCGATATACTTAAAGGTGGGTCTATCAATAATATTTTAAGGTGCTACAAACATCAGCACAAGCACATAAAACCCTCTCCGCTACCAACTATAATTTCTTAGTTGTTTTTGTTTTAAGTTTTATGACAACCATATATTAAATTATAATCATATGATAAATTTATTATTATTTATTTATTTATTTACACATTTATTATAATTAAATTACAATAAATCTTAATTGTAAAGCACTAGCGACTAACGGCTATCGGCTCTTAGATACTTATAAGTAGGTTCTATGTATTTACGTAGTAGATACATACATATATAAAGTTTGCATTATTAAATTTTTTTGTGTAAAGAGAGATTTTGCAAAAAATTTAAGACAATGTTGATGTTATTTTCGGATGGAGTTTTTAGCATATTTATAATATTTGGTGAATTAGAGATGGTACTGCGAAGTTCAGCAAGGGCAGGGCAGTCGCTCAATATATGTGAAATCGTTAAAGCTGAATTAATACAGTATGAGCATTCCGGTTGGGGGAGTCTATTTATCAGGTATTCATGAGTAAGCTTTGTGTGAGATAACCGTAGTCTTACAAAGAATTTATTTTTCTGGCAATTAGTTGACGTTGGGAGATGTATGGGTTTTTTATTCGGGTTGATAGATTTATAAGGATGATCGTAATTATTCCACTTACGATTAATAGATGTGTTTAATTTTGAAGTTGGAATTCTGGCTAAAAAGTGTTTGGATGATAAATTTATATTCATATCCATATTCATTAAAAGTTCTTATTTTAAGCTTATAGTATGAAATAACTATTAAACGCTTTTTGACTTATAAACCTCTTATAAAAATTTGTATTCATAAACGTACATTAGCAGATTTTTTACTATTAACTGTTTGTAGCGATTTTGTGTTTAAGTATGGCAACTTTCTTTACATTTTAGTGCCATTTTATGGTTAGTTATGCATGAAACTTCTATTCTATTTTTAAATTTTTTTATAATATTTTTTTTTTTATTGTAGACCTTAGAAATTAATCTTATCAAACAAAACTACATATTCTTTTAGTTTCTGAACAAAATGTTGCTGAAAGGTATCATACAAACTTTTGTTTGAAACTTTTTTAAATATTTGATAAGAAAGTATTCGAATAAAAAGTTTGTTTACTTTTTATTAACATCACTACTATTATGATTTGTTTATTTTATTTTCTTTATATAATATAATATAATATTTTTGAACAATAATTTGTTGTTTTAAAAAAAAAAAAAAAAAAAAAAAAAAAAAAAAAAAAACAACTAGTTGCAATAATTTAATAAATAATTAAAGAGAATATCTGCATTTGCCCCTAAACATATTCATTTAAAGCATATACAATTTTTTTTTTTAATAATTGAAGCACAGCCGCGAATAACGTTTTAAGTTACAAAATAATTATTTTTCAGGAGAGCAAAAAAACGTTTTTAACAGGCAAGGTTATTAATTTATTTTATAACCTTTTTTTAGTGGAAAAACGTTTCATATCCACAATCGCGATGTCATTTAAAACGTTATTCCACGTTTCAAAACCATTTACTTTGTATCAATTTGTAAGTAACTTACAACGTTCTTCCACTAGTTGATTCTTTGTATGTCACTTTGAAGGCGTTAGGGTGCATAATTTTGGGTGATTTAAGGTTTAAACAATCTAAAAGGGTAATGTTAACGGTTATCTGCAAAAAACAGTTTTTGCAAAAAGTGGCTTTTACAACGTTATTCGCGGCTGTGCTTCAATTATCAATATAACTTTTAATTGGTAGTCTTAAAAAAAAAATAAATAGTAAAATGTATTTAACATGTCCATATTTATAAATAAAACATTTTTGCCATTATTTTTCAACATATATCACAAAAATAATATCATAAAGTGCAAAAATTTATCAAAATGTAATTTTATTTTTGGTTTAAAGAAGGGCAAATCCAACAATTAATTTGCCTTTTTTATGAATGGTTTATTAAAGGATTAATAGACTATTTTGTTTATGAATACAAATTTAGCAATTTTTGCTTCAAAACGGTTAATTAATTACAAATAAATTTTTACGAATACGGCTGTAAATCATCGCAAATAAAACATGAATGGGCACTTGCTTAACGTACTAGGTGTACAATATCTGCATAATGAAACATAATTCTTCCAAATGTAAATATTTATATGTGTATGTGTAAGATATTTGTATGCGTATTACTGCACTCACAATATTATTACAGTAACGGACTGTAGTTTATTTAAGAAATATTCCGTTCAGTCATTTTTAAATAAATAAAGATTTAAAATTCCAAGCAAATTTATTTTTAACTGATTCTAACAGTTATTCAAAAAACTAAGTGCATATTAATACGGATTTTCAGTTGCAGTTAATATTGTCCGTTGATTGAGTTAAATTCTTCTTTATGATAAAGTAAATAAAAATGTAATTTAAAGCAACGAAAAGTTCATTTAATTTTTACTGTCAAAAATTCAACCGCGAATTCCGTAAAAACAAATCAATATTCAGTTATCTTATATCAATTAATTGTCAAAAAATTAACTACATATTCCGTAAAAACAAATAAATATGCAGTTATTTTATAAAATTTTACTGTCAAAAATTCAACACCATATTCAGTAAAAACAATTAAATGTTCAGTTATTTTATATAATTTTACTACCAAAATTTAATTTTTACTTATCTATAAAAAATTATGGCTTGTTTTGTGTAAGCAATTCCCATTTTCTATTTGTTAAAATAATTTAGTTAAATACATAAAATTTTAAAAGTAAAATAATTGCGAAGCCATATCGGTCATGCTGCTGGTGTCTTATAATTGAGAGTTCTTCTGTAAACAACGTGGTGAGTACAACAAAAGTAAAACAAACGTGTGTAACTGGGTAAGTAAATAAAAATATTCTCCCTCTCTCGCTTATAAGAAAAACAAGCGGACAGGTGTCTGTCTGGTATTCTTTAGAAATTCGGTCTTTTGTGGAGTAAACGAAAATTTAATAAAATAACTGAATATTTAATTGTTTTTACTGAATATGGGGTCAATTTTTTGACAGTAAAATTTTAATAAATAACTGAATATTTAATCGTTTTTACTGAATACGGTGTTGAATTTTTGACAGTAACATTTTACAAAATAACTGAATATTTATTTGATTTTACGGAATATGGTGTTGAATTTTTGACAGTAAAAATTAAATGAACTTTTTGTTAAAAATAAATGAAAAATAGGTAGACCGGTTTTTAATTGAACTTTCATTTATTTTATATTACAATTTCAGTTAATTTTACGCACAGAATATTGTGAGTGTGCGATTAATATAAAAGAAGAAACACATCCCAACAAACCAAAACGATATAGAAAGAACTTGTAGCAAGCTTACTAACATAAGCCTTAAGCTTAGAAAAGTGTTGTTATTACTTATTAAAGGCTTATTAACAATTGTTTAATAATGAAAACTGATCCCTTGCGATACTATTAATTGTCTATAATATAATGTAACCTTAGAAGTCTAATTATAGAATAAGAAAATATTTTTCTAATCATGTTAATAATTATAAAAAATATAACCAAATAATATTTGCACACTGAACTACGGTAGTGATTTCTTTTATTAAAATTATATTTGTTTTATTATTTCAGAAAATTGACTTATAAATTATAAAAAAAAAGATTTTGTTCTTTTCACAAATTCGTCCTCTCCCACTGCAATATAAATTGCAGAATCTGTGAAAAGGAAATTAATATGGTAATGCATACAATATATGAAATACGTACTTTACTTTTTATAGCTTTAGCTGTTCCCTTCCAGCATAAACGCTCTTCCAGCTCATCTGTCAATAATTTGTGCCAACAGTTTTTGGTATAATTTGGGATTTGTGTTTGATTCTTTGAGAACATTCTATTTAAATTTATACCTATGGCATATTTACAAAAAGTTTTTAGTTATATAATATTTAATTACTTTTTTTTAATTGTGCACTGTTTACAACACTTTAAAACACTTCACTCTTCAAACAAAAGATAAAGACTGAAAACTTTAACTAATAATACAAAATTTATGCACGCATCAAATAACGGTACATCATTCTCAAAAACATTTACAAAACTATAGCGCGAATAAGTCATTAGCAATCATATTGTTTGTCATGCTGTAGGAAATCTCTTATGATAAGCTTATTCTACAACTCATTAAAATTTGGCTCTGTTTTGGTCTGTTGGGATTTATCATATTAGATTTTTTCTACGTTTGTATTCAGTTTAATGTGTGTATTTATACGCTGTAGTTGCGCTTTTTCAGAGTAAATTTAATGTACATTTGTATATTTCCCTTCAATATATGAGTTCGTAAATTACACCAGTGTTGTTTTATTTATTTCTATTCTACCTTCTCCTTCTAATCTCCTTTAGATTAGTTTCAAGACTTATTTTTAATGCAAATGTCGTATTTAGTTTACACTCGTAATGCTGCTCTTACAGGACGCTTAATGATGTTTACGGTTGTAAATCACATTTAACTGTTAAGAGTTTATTCAAATACAACACGCTCGTAGTGATTTACTGTGCACTTAATTGACTTTAATGACACAATTTAACAAATCACCTTAAATTTTAAGTGTTGCTTACATATTTGTTGCTTCAATTATTTCGGAGTTGTGGAAATAAATATTAGAAGTTAATACATGGAATAAGCGTTAACAGAGACCAATGTACCTTAACGACGTTCGGAAGGAAAATATAAAAGTGAAACTAAAGGAAATTTGTTAATATTTATTTTTATTTGACAAAAAATTTCCAAGGAATAAAAAACTTTTTTTGAGAAATGAAAAAGAACGAACTTTTTGCTGAAAGGTTTTGTAGATATTTTGTGCCAAATGCGATGATTTTTGGAAAAAGAAAACAATTATTGTGTTTTATATATATTATATTATACATTTTCTTAAAAAATTAAGCATTATAAAAATTAAGCGGCTTTAAATGTTTTTTACCTAAAACATAAAATTTGTTGTCGAGACTTTTTCTAAATAAACGTTTGTGTTGCAAAAAATACAGACTTTGCAAAAAAAAAAATAAAAGGGGTACACAAGTTCGTTGTGCTCGATCATTCGTTACCTCATTGTTTTATCATTTTATGAAAAAGTTATTTAAGTTCGGTCGCAAATCTGTTATTCATGTGCGATTTTACATACATTCATAAAAAAATGCTGTTATAAAAAATGACAAAGTAAACGTGAAAGCAACTTTAAAGAAGAAAAGCTGTAGCGACAAAAACCAATAAATATAAAGGGGCACTGCGTTGTAGTAAGTGGAGGTGGAGAAGGGCCCGAAATGGGGCCTTAGTCCAACTATGACACATTGACATTACGGAAGTGTGATTAGACCGATTCTAACTTACGCATCTGCAATCTGGTGGACTTCCTTGGGCAGAGCGTGCAACATAAGAGACCACTACCGGGGGTCCAGCGTACATGTTGCTTGAGTATAAGTGGGGCAATGTGCACAACATCAACCAAGGCTCTGGAAGCGCTGCTGGATATACCCCCGACGGAAACGTAGGTGAGGTACGAGGCGGCACTCGCGGCCGAACGGCACTTATCTCTTCGCGAATTATATGTAGGCTACTATGGGCATGTCATCAGTGTATATTAGATACATTGAGTGGACACATACGTCCATCGGAAATGCCTGACCGAAACTATCGGAAACTGCGAGATTATGATCCCTGAAAGGGAGTCATGGTTGAGAGGTACTCTAGAGCAAACGCCTGGGGGGGTCTGTTGCTACACGGACGGCATTAAGCTGGAGAATAAAACGGGCATAGAGGTGTATGTTGAAAACCCTGGAACCGAGATATTCTACCGCCTTCCTGATCACAACACTAGCTTCCAGGCGGAAGTTCTCCTCAGGCGGTAGTATCTCTATCATGTGGGTGCCGCGCCACTCGGGGATAGTCTGTATCGAAAAGGCCAATACACTCGCTATCAGGGGAAGGGAACTTGAAGCAGTTAACCTGGCGAATGCGTAACAGTTTGGGGCAACGACAACGGAATTGAAGGTCAGCTTGAATAGTGGGACTATGGGTAGGACCGCTAAGATTTTGTAGGGTAATCCAGAAGAGAGTAGTACAAGAAGCCTCCTAAATGGGAGCAAGTCCGAGGTTAGTATGATGGTGCATATCCTGACTGATCATGCACGATTAGGGGCATAACTGCACCAAATTGGACGGGCGGAATCTGACGAGTGCAGAGCGTGTAGCGAGGCGAGCGAGACCCTGGAACACTTTCTCTGCCACTGTCAGGCCTTTGTCGAGTTAAGATCCAAACAGCTCGGGAGCGATGGCATGCTGGACTTAGGATCATGTGCATATTTTTGCATATTTCGGTTTTAAATGCATATTTTTTGCATATTTTGACATTTTTGAGTGATTTTTTTTATAAAAAAAGTTCTTAAAAAAATGAAATAAAAAATTTTTTAATTAATAAATAAATTCTTTTGGAGCTTTGCTTTAAGTACAATATTTTCAAGATTTTGACAAAAGATGCTTCTGTTTTCAACCGATGCAGAACTTTACATGGTTAAGGCTTCCAATGGGTTAGAAATATTTTATCCAAAACTGTTCACAAGTTACTTGCTTGGCACATGGATTATACCAGGTTGCAGAGAAAATTAGAAGCTAATTCGATAATATTGCAATTTTTAATGAAATGAATCCCTTGATTTCCCTTCCACTGCAGCCAGTAGTAACAAGATGGGGGCCTGGCTAGTTGCTTCAGAATTCTATTCAAAAAACTTTGATTAGTTTAAGAATGTTAGAAGAGCTTGGTGATACTAATGATTATGCAATTAAAAAAGTAAAAAAAATATTAAATTTAAATAACATCAGCAGTCAATTAGCATTTGTATTTTCTAATTACGGATATATTGGTGAAACAATAACTAATTAGGATTGATTTAGTTCACTTCATACTCAAGTCAAAGTAATTGATATTTGATTGATAGCCCGACAAATTAAAAAAAATCCAAAACGTTTTGCAAAAAAAAATTAAGGACTCCAAAAAATAAAATAAATTTCAAATGTTTTTGATCTGATCAAAGTGGGATCGGAAAATAAATTTTTTCAAAATGCATTGGCATAATTCAAGTACAAGACAATATTTTACTTTAAATAAAACAGTACTAACTTATTTAAACAAACAAAAATATTAATTAGTTATTTAAGTTTTTTTTAAGATATTTGATTAACAATAGACTAAATTTTTTATATATTTGATTTAAGTAAAATTAAAAAACGATTTTTTATAGAAATTATTTAAGTTTTTAGTGCATATTTTTTATTTTTTTAGTGCATATTTTGGATTTTTTAGTGCACATTTTATGCGCATATTTTCGTTTTTTTAGTGCATAAAAATTGCATCTCTACTCAATTAGTATCATTGTTGACATTTTATTGACCCCAAGTATATTTTACTTCATTTTAATGCAGATATTTTCTTTTTCTTTTTTTCTAATTAAATTAATTTGTTAGCAAAAAGTTATAAAAAAAGCTAAAAGAAATATAAATTAAATTTATGTCATTTTTCGCAAAAAATTAAATGGAGGAACGGAATTTTACTGTATTTGTGTTGTTTTCATCATGTTATATTTATTACGTTTAATTTGTATTCGTACGTTTCTATATTATTTATTTATTTTTATTACAATTTCTATTTTACATCGCATCTCTGTACATTAATTTATTTCAGTAAATTTATTACATTTCATTGTATTTGTTTTCATTTCGTTTTGTCTCATTTGTTCAATTAACAAAGTTGGCTTAATGAGATGAGACCTCGAAATTCGAGTATACATTTTATTTTTCTGTTGTATTTTTTATTTTTTCTTATATTTTTTTTTCTTTAAAGCTCTCTTCTCAACAACATTGAAATTTTTTCCCGGATTAGGGAAGATGAGTTGAAACTAAAAAAATATATTATGATAATTTAGGTTTTCATCTTCCCAGCGCCTCTTTTGAAGGTTAATGACAAATACAAAATACTTCATTAACATGACTGCAGTATTTTTTTTTAACGTTGTCGGAGAACCGGAAATGAAATAGAATTGTTTTTTCAAGTTAACAACAATATTGTTATTTTGCTTAAATATTATGCAGCTAACGATGTTGTAGTTTTTAACTGTTCAGCTGTATGTCTGTTTGAAACTCATGTTCTCAGTGGTGATCCTTCCGACAGCCAGTGCAACAATCATTTGTCATTTACATCATGGGGAGCTGAATAAGTTGAACGAACTTTAAAGCGACTGTTTGTTTATTTTATAGTTGAGGGAAGTTTTTTTTTTTTTGTTTTTCTTGGGAAAATAAACATGACAATTTGTAGAATTGTTAATGCAAAACAAACCATTAAGAATAATGTAAATGACGAAAAAAAGGTAATTAACATTTGAGTGAAATTCTGTTTAAAGTTCGTTGTAGTAAAATAATAACTTGAAGTCATCAAATCCATAATGATTACGTTCGTGATGCCATTAACATTTTAGTTCTTTTCCTTACAAATGCAGTTAAATCCATTTTACAATTGTTGGGATAGTTTTACTTATTTTATAATATTTTTTTAGATTAAAGCAACAACATGCATTTAAAATAAATTTTACCAGGATACAAAGCTTTTATATAGTAAAGTATTTTTCCAGAGGGAAAGCTAGATGAAATCATAGGGATACATATCCGGTGCATAGCTTTAAAATACGTTATTTTAAGAGAGGACGAAGTATCTTTTACGCGTGGCTTGTGTCTGTAATAATTTTAATCAGCGTTACAGCTGTGATACTGGTGGCACAAAAACGAATAGACATTTGTTGACAAATATTGCCACGCCCACAGATACAAAACATTTAGTTTCTCTAAGCTTTTTCTCTAAGAACATCTTAACTGAGAAATTCATAAAAAATTAGGATAGTCTAAAATATAAAGAGAAAGTTCAAAAATGTCTGCATAGGACCTGGTTAACTAAAGGGTTAACAGAAATTCAAATTTGTACGAATGGTTGTTCCACATTTCGGTCTGTAACTCTTGCAACAATTTGATGAGTATTGACAAGTTTTACACGGAATAATAAACTTAGTTTACGCTTTTTGCAACTAGTTGTAGATGTTATAATTATTTTTTATAGTAAGTTAAAGACCATTAAACACCTTTGTATCATTTGGTCCACCATAGCAATAGGATACTAAGGAAATGGCTGATGCATTCACAGACTCAAGGGGTGGTAACGTTTAATTGGATAAATAAAGAAGTTTATGAAAGTTTTTATAAAATCTATGAAAGTTTTGCATACACTTAATGCAAAAATGTTATTTAGACTGTTAGTATTTATCATCACATTAATAAAACATTTCATTTACATAAACATATAATGAAATTTGTTTTCCTAATTTTAATAAAAAGTTTTGTGTTCTTCAGTGAAATTTTTAATTTTTTTTGACATAATTCCATTAAATTATTTACTTAATTTCGTAATAGTTATGACAGTCTTTTAATAGTTAAATGATTATTATGTTTATTCACTTGTTGTTATTTGTTTAAGCCGTATTTTCAAAGGGCGTTTTGAGTTGTTGTGGATATTATTTCGTTTTCTTATTTCTGTTACAAATCATGAAATTATATAAATTTAATTTCGTTTTGATATTTCTGTTACATCATCTTATGTTCTTCTTTCATAATCTAACCTTTAAGTTAATTGTATTTAATTAATTTTCCAATCCGCGACGACCTTAATCAGTATTCTTTGCATTTTATTGGTTTGCACCACTTCGTAAACTGTGTGTATTTAAATAAATAATTAAAGGAAAAAGAATATGAGAATTTTTTTCTTCTTATTGTTTGCTTTGACCACAATAGCAAAATTTACTTAAAATCACTATTTCGTAATCGTAATGGAATTTTTTTAATGATATTATGAAACATTAAAATTAATATTGTTTTCACAAATTTTAATATCTATTGCCAAAAATTAAATTAAAAAAAAAAAAAAACGTTTATACTACAGTTCATTGATTAAGTGACATTAAAAATATAAAGTTTTCTGTTTTTCATTAATTCAAAAATATTTCAGTTTATTTAAAATTAAATCAAATCTATTGAAATAATGTGAAAACAACTAGTGGGATTATGAAGTTCCCCGGTAGGCTACAGGTTCGATTTCCACCAACTTCGCGGGATTAGTTAAGATAAAAAAAAAAAAAAAAATATTATATTAAGTTGTCGATAATCCAACGAAAAGTTTTATCGAAATCACGAACCACAATTTCGCAGAATTAATGAAATCGCTTTATCAAATTTGTAGAATTTCATTCCGGTAATGAAATTTTTAATTAGATCAATGAAAAATATAATGAAATTGCTTAATGCAGCACACTTCTTTCAGTGTGGTTTAATATTTGGTACATTTTTTAATTTAGCTTTAAATTTTCTTTAAAATAAAACAAATAAATTATTTAACAATTCCTCTTGCTGTTTGTTTTTCCTTTGACCTAATTTTTCTTCTTCAAAATTTGCGGCATTTTCATAACTCATTTAAAATCATCTAACAAATCAATCCAATTAGAATTGAAAGAATAATAGAAAAACTGCATCTATTATGATAAAAAAATAAATGCAAAATTCTGTAAACATTTGTTATTTAAATTGCGCTATTAAATAAAATTAAAACTTTTGAATCTTTTCAACAAAAGCGTTTTAAATAGAATATAAGAAAGAAAAAAAAATCACAACTCACATTATAAATTCAAATTTTATGCCGAAATGTACATAAAATACAAGAAATACGTAAAATTTAAATGGAACAAGACTTTAAAAACTTTTCATTGTTTACCTTCTATTGCCCGTGCAACTTTAAGTTTTTTTTCTGTTTAAATCACTATTCAAGGGTTGGCAAATGTAGAACAAATAATTTATTTTAGCACAATGCAAACAGATTTAAACGAATTTCAGCAATGAGAGGGACAAAAGCCTATGCTGTATGTATAGAAAATTAATAAAAGGGAAGGTGCGAGCTAAACAAAATTCAAGATCAACAGAAGTTAGAGTAATTGTTACAACAATGAAATTCTTACATTTCTTAAGAATTAATTTATTAAGATTTTAAGCAATTGCATTTTTTGTTTTTTTTTTTTATTTAACTGAAACCTTCGAATCTTGTCGTAGTCTATAGTTAAGGCTTAGACTACAAATATAATGTCTAACTTCAGTTGGAATTATTTTGAATGGATGCCAGTATTCTATTGAAATTATGTACATCTTTGCGAAAGAAATATTTTTCCTACTTTTAAGATTTTTTTTTTTGTTTCCCTTGGTCTTTTTCTTTTCTTTAACGTTTTTTATTCTCGCATAATGGTAGAAAATAACTTTAACTTCCTTTTGCAATTTCCGCGAAATTTGAGAAATAAAAGTAAATTCAAAAACAGAAGTTCAAATTAAAAACGTGATTTTTGCAAACTAAATGTCCAAGAGTCATGCAGCAATTTTTAACATTTAGTCTTTTTGGCGATACTTTGCTTTCAGTTAAAGCATTTCAAGTTGCAAACTTAAAAACTAATAATAATGTTGGCTATCATGCTAAAATGAATTTAATTTTTAACAAGCAAAAGTGCTATATTCGGCTGTGCAGCTGTGTTGAAACTTTATTTTTTTTTTTTTTAATTTCTTAAGCCCTAAAACCAATCTTTATAAGACCTGACCTCACAGTATAAGAATTTTGCTCCCGAAAAGGGTGGCTTGTTTTATTTTAAAAACTCATCCTTTTCGGGAGCAAAATTTTTAAGAAACAGACACAAAATTGCATTTTTTTAAATAAAATGTCACATTTTTTTGTAGAAAAGAAAACACCATAAGTTTTATGATTTTATTTGTAGTCACATAAGACTTTATTTTACCTTATTTATATATTATGATTTCTTTCAGTAAGATGATCATAAAATTAAGCAGGATTAATTCTTTTATTAAAAAAAACTATAATATACCAAAAGTCACCACACTTTCATTATACGCACCTCACAAGAGTGGAGAGGGTATTATTCTTTTGTGCTGATGTTTGTAACACCTCAAAATATTGGTCCTTGAACCACCTTGAAGCATACCGATTGCTTCAGAATTACTTTTTTACTACATTGTAACTATGCTCGTCCGTCTGGCTGGAGGCAGGCTGGCTGGAGGCAGGCTCATGTAAACCTTGCGCGCAAAATATAGGTCGAAACTTTGGAGATTTGATGAAATTTGGTACTTAGAGTCTTTATGTTGAAACTATCTTATCATGTTGGCGTTAAGATTGAATTTAGTCCAAACTTTTTTAATAGAATAACGGGTTATCCATTTTGCGGTTTCAAAAGTAAACGTAAATAAAACAAATATTTTTTTCATGATATTTTTTTTTTTATAAAGTTTGAACGTTGACATTATGTGTGAAATCATTTAAATGACCACCACGCGAAGTGTTGCAAGCATTGATTCTTTTGAGGTAATTTTGGACCACTTTTTGACACATATTGGGCGGTATCTCAGCCATAACTTGACGAATGTTGGTTCTTAAGTGCTCAAGAGTTAAAGGTTTATCTGCATAAACACGGTCTTTCGCGTAGCCCCACGAAAAAGTCTAATGGCATCAAATCGCATGATCTTGGTGGCCAGTTGATGTCAGCACGACGAGAAATTACACGGCCAGGAAATGTCTCTTGCAATAAAGCCATATTCGCTAGAGTTGTGTGGCATGTGGCACTGACTTGTTGAAACCACTTATTCTCCAAGTCGTATTTTCAATAGCAGGCAAAAAAAAGTCGGAAAAAAGCGAAACGATGATGCACTGGCCTTACAATATCTGTAACCGCTCCAGTCTCTTCAAATTTCTTAACAATTTTGCCAATTGCTTGCGTAGTTGGACGATTATGTAAACCATAATCTTCTCTTAAAGCACGATATGTGGCTGTGCCAGAATCACCATTTTTGTAGTATGCTTTTAATACTTCGCGTGGTGGTATGGTGGTATAGTATTTCACACATAATGTCAACGTTCAAACTTTATAATAAAAAAGAAATATCATGAAAAAAGATATTTTATATGTGTTTTATTTACGTTTACTTTTGAAACCGCAAAATGGATAACGCTTTATAAATCACCTTACCAAGTTTTATTAGAATAGAATCATATTTGACCAAATTCTTCTTCTTCTGCAAATAGCTTTTAATAACACAACTTTCTTATAAATTTTGGTATTGACATACAAAATGGTGACAACAACAAAGCAAAAAATTGGACGATTGTCCGATGAAATTTTCAGCCACAGTGCGACGAATCATTCGCAACGAATATTCGTCGCCAGAATAGAACACATTGGTGTATATGAAACTACACTTAATCAATGCGTAGACCGAAATTCGTCGTTCGTAACGAACTCTGCGATAGGTTTATTTCTATTTCTTACGCAGACGAACGACGAATAAATTGTGACAGGGACAGCTAACCGCAGCATGATAGCAAAGTCTAATATATATTAAAAATCGTGAAATCTGTAGAGAATCACAGGGAAAATCGCTTCTATTGTGAACTTGGCTTAAATTTAAAAAAAATATTGCAAACTTTTAAACAAACACTAATGCCCTAATCATGTAAAACGCAAAGCAAAAGAAAAAAAGTCATAAATATTTTGTAATTTTGTTGTTGCTTTCTACAGAAATTCACATTGCTTTTTAAGTTTTTCAAACATTGCAAAGCTTGTGGCGTTGCAAATTTTAAAAAGGTACATGAATTTCTTCAGAAAGCAACAACAAAATTACAAGCTATTTATGACTTTGTTTTTGCTTTCTATGATTTGATAAATGTTAACAAGCAAATAAATTACAAAGAAATTTTATGTGTGGTTTAAAGAACACGAGCGCAAAATTTCGAAATTTGTTTTTGTATTAAATGTTAGTTGAACGGACGGGTTTTGCGCTCGTGTTCTATAAGCTACACATTAATAAAATTTATTGTTAGTGAAAACAGATGAAAATGGATAAAAATATTTATATAATCTAGCGTCCAAGGTATTTATTTTTATCTCTAAAAAAAAAAAAATCAAGTCACATTAAAACCTGGAATTCACGCATTTATTGTGTCTCATATAACGAATTTACGCAACAAATTCTTGCCGACGAATTCATCGCGCTATGCGAAGTTCTTCGTTCGTCCCAGTTGTGTTTATACATACCATAACTTTATTTGAATAAAGTTTTGCTTACATATTTTGAATAAAGTATTGCTTGTTTTGAAAAAGGTTTCGTTTATTTTAAATAGAGTTTAAGGGCGTTATTCCGTAAAACGCAACGCCTAAAATTTTATTCAGAGCAAAAACAAATTACAAATATTTTAATATTTTGTGTGGATAGAAAATAAAACTCATTTCTTTATTTATTAAGTTAAAAAAGGGTTTAGGTTTTTTAAAACAAAATAAAAATCAGGTACGTTCATCGTACAATCTTTAAGTAGACGGAAACAATTAACCGAAACATTTGCTCTTGTTTTTCGCAATGCGGTCTTGTTTTGCGAAATAATTTAGCGGGTGACGCAATTAAACGGAATTCAACTAAACGGGTATCTTTACATAGATAGTTATACTGAATGATTTCGTTTCATGATTTTTAGTGCAATAAAACGGAAAACTCAATTAACCGAAAACAACTGTATACTTCTTTTTATTTGTTACTGCTTAAGTCGTTTTTGATTGTTCTTCGAGAATGGGCGTTATATGAGGCATATGGAAGATTATGGACCGATCGTCACGAAGTATTATGGTGAGATTTCTAGTCTTATGAAACTACGACAAATTTTTTTTATTATAAAGCGGTAGACGTTACGTTTCTTATTTATTAGTATGATTTATATTCAAAATTGGAACACAATCAGTGTCTTCCGCTACTAATGTATGTTGATTGTTACAAGAAAATAGCAATTTATTAGGGTGGCTGTTCGTCATTAGGGTCACATTTCTTTTTCTTCTGAACCGATTGTACCAGATTATAATCCCAAAATGCTTTCAATAACTGGAAGTAGTTTGACACCAAAATTGTTCTTTTCTGTTTAGTTTTTCTTAAGTAAGCGTGATCTAAACTGACGGATATTCAGATGAATAGACAGATAATAGACAGAGAATATCACATATTCCGCTTTCCATCTAAGTGTTTCTTTCTAAAAAATGTTCAACACTTTAAAAAAATATCATGTTCACTTCAAAATATGTTGCACGAAAATTGGCAAATATGTTACATGTTTACGTGGCAATACGAAATTAGTACCTAAAAAAATAAGTCCCAAAATCGAAAATGAACTAATTATAATTTATAATTAATTAAGACTACGATATTTCCCAAATATATGAAATAAGCCCAAAAGACAAATAATTTATGACCCCATAGATTTAAATTTATGTTATATACTTAAGTCCCCATTTGAAAAGTGGAAGAAAATCCCACATTAAAAAAACTTGTACGTAAAATTTTAAATCTCCAGAGAAGCTTAAGTTAGCGAAGCCAATGTTTGTCATACCACATAGAAGAAAATGCTAGGTCCCTTCCGGGGGCCCACTATATTGGGAAGCTTTAGTAAGCGATTTGGGATTTTGGAATTTAAATTTAGAAATTTGCGTATATATATTTTCAAGATGTTAAATGTAATTTAAATGATATAATTGGGGATATTTTTATTCTCAAAAATTGGGGGCTTATTAAATTATGAAGCAATCCCCCATCACAAAATTAAAAATTACTTCATAAAAAATTAACAAACTCCCTTAAAGTCGTTGTTTTTATTCTGGAATCAGTTATTTTTAAATTTATTTTATATTTATATTGATTTGGGGAATCAGTTAATTTAGCGCTGTTTTACACTCTACCTTAGTTTAAGTGTACCCTGCCTAAAACTTGTGGTGGAGGGTATAAAAACGTAGATTTTTAAAAAATAAAAATTATTCAAATGGACTTTTATAGTTTTGTTAGGGATAAATATGTTTATGTAACGTTTTATTTTGTTTAATTTATTATCTTAAAAAAAAAAATCCAGATAAATCACTTAAAATTTTTAAATTTTTGTTCTTATAAAGATCTTAATACAATGATGTCCCTAAAGATCTCTTACTAACTTAGAAATATCTCTAGTGCAAGCCAGTCTTTAGTTTGAAATTTTTTGAAAAGTTTAAAGAATTTTACGTCACTTCTTGTAACTAATTACCATTCAAATCGACCGCCATAATTTAACTAAATGGCAGGGCTTCTTATTTCGGATGTGTAGTCTCTACGTTTACTTGACCTTTGACTTTTCATACTTATAAATCAACTCAAGAGCATGAAATTCTGGTAGGCTGGGATATTTTATTAACAAAAGTAACTGTTACCTTCCTTTTGGTTTTTGTCATAGACCCTTGGGTATAATTTTGCTTCTTAATGGGGCCATCAATTCTCTCTCTTGGTTCCACTGCGTTTCTGTTTGTTTGCTTGTTTTTTTGTTACATTCCAGTCGCTGCTTTATATAGGTAGTTTTTACTCGTATGCACAGTAATCAGTTGTTCCTTTTGTTTTATTACGACTGGCCGGAATTGTCTGCTTCTTGCAAAGAATTAAGTTAAAATATGTACATTAAGGTTTTTTTTTTTCTCATTTTTTGGCTTTTTGTGTGTTGAAGACTGAAGTCGATTCTCTTGTGCCGTGTCTGGAATTTATAAACGTCGCAGAATAAACTCCAAGTAAAAAAAATGCCAAAGAAAAACTTAATATATCTGTATAAAATGCACACATTGCAAAATATTTATTTGGCTTTTATGGCCCATTTTTTTGTTAACAAAATGAATGCGAAATAAACCCAAAAAAAAGCAAATAAACGTTTTTAAGTTCCTGCTAAATAAAGTATTTGTTTCAAAAAAATTTCTTGGCCATGTTACAAATCTTTGTTTAATTAAGTATCCTTATCCGTCTGGTATATTTGAGTATGTATGCCTTGTCCTGGAGAGTGTGTTAAGTTTTTATAACTCGGTTTGGAGATTAAGGATTTATGAGTGTAATTTTGCAAAAGCTTATTAGATAGTTTGTATATATTTATCATAAATAATGGTTGGATGTTACAGCTTTTTTTATCTTTATAAAGAGAAATAAGCATTTTTAAAAAAAACTATTTTAATATATGCAAAAAAAAAAAAAAAATTCAAAAACATCCTGTATATAACGACGTTTTTGTACTCACCACCAGAAAGATGAAGCCTGAAATGTTACATTGGTGGATTAGCAAATTAAATGGAAAACAGATCTGCCATTTCGAAACAGGTGGTCTCATTTTAATATTAAACAATATATTTGTTTAAATTTATGGAAATAATAAAAAAAAAAAAAATCAAAAGCCGTGTAAATCAAATAATGCAAATTTTTTAAACTTTAAGGGCTACTAGGATGTATTAATACAGGGTGTCTTAAAATTAGCGCGAGATTACGATTTGCCATTTTTGCAGTAAACCCTAAAAAAATTTCGACAGCTGACAGTTTAGGGTTAATAAAAATGAAGCGTTACACGACAGAACAGCGTATCTTCATTATTGAACAATATTTTAAAAATAATTAAAACTTGGCGGCTGCAGTTCGAAAATTTCATACAGAATATGGCCGGAATATTGTTTAAACTGTGAAGAGATTAATTGAAAAATTAAGGTAGACTGGATTCGTTGTAAACGCCAAAATCAAACCGTTCAAATATCAATACCGAAGCAGTGCGTGAGAGTGTCGGTGACAATCCTGGAACTTCAATTTGGCGTCGTGGACAAGAAATGCGAATTTTAAGAAGCTCTATATAGTAGTAAACAAAAGTACAAAGTTTGAGAAGAATATATTAAAAAAGGAATTTTTGGCAATTTTTTTTAGTAAAACTTGTTAGTTTTTTTTTATTTAACAGTTTAGCCCAAAAATTATTTGACTTTGTTGCTCTGCACTATAAACAAAAAGTGATAATAATGAATTCTACTTACAAATCTAATTAACAAAAATGTATATTACATAATTATGCTTAGCACTTTATTAATCTTTACACAGAAAGAAAAACGCTCGGGATAAATCAAGTTTTTTATGATTACTTTAAGTACGAGTCGTACTCAAAAATTCAGGTACGAATAACACTAAAACGTACTCAAAACAATCTTTAATGGGATTACTTTCGAAAATCAATCCCGGAATTTCTCGAAATTAGTATAAAATTCTTAAATCAAACAAAAAAAAAGATTAAACTTTTCGTTGTGTTTAACCCTACGGCTTACGCATGATTTAATTTTCTATACACATTGAAAAAGGTCTGGCCAGACTCATGTGTACCACAAAGGGTTAAAAAGTACATTTGAACTCTTGCTTCTCATTTAGTTTATATTTTTGGTTAAATATGTATAGAAGATTTCTAAAGAAAAAACCATATCGGTCATGATGTTGGTGTTTTATCATTCTGTAAGGTTTAATACGGGTAAGTTAATCAATCATAATAATTTTTTCTTTCTAGTTTCTTTTGTGGTTTTTTTCAAGCACGAATTCATGAAAACATAAACTTTATGACACTTAAGTCAATCTCATTTTCGGATTATTTTAAGTACGAAATCGGATTAAAAAAAATTTTCGAATTTTTGAATCAAGCGCATTTTGGGATTGATTGAATCTTAGTTTTACTTAAATCAATCTCATTTTCGGATTATTTCAAGTACGAAATCGGGATTGAATATGGATAATTTAAGTATTTTGCGATTGAAAATCCGTACTTGAATCAATCTTTCTGTACTCGATTCAAGAAAATCCGTACTCACCGTACTATTAATACCGCTTCGGATTGATTTGAGTACGGATGGATTGATTTTTATTTTGAGTGTAGTTTTGTCTATGGTACAGAGCACTGTGCAGCGTAAACTCCCGAAATATCTGTGTCTCCATGCCTTATGACCAAGCACCCCAAAGAGAGTTCATTGAATGTACAAATAAACATCAACAAATGGATGCTTGGATTTTTCGAGCAAAATCATCCTAAGCGATGAATCTCATTTTCACCTTGATGGCTTTGTTAATCGCCAAAATTGTCTCTTTTGGGGTCCTAAGAACCCATATGTGATTGCCAAAAAACAAATGCGTTTACAAAGTGCCACTGTGTGTGGTGAATTTTGCGCTGGAGGCATAATTGGACCATACTTTTTTGAAAATGAGCAGCAGTGAATGCTACTGGTGCTCGATATCGCGACATGATAAAAGAGTTCTTTCTGCCGAAATTGGATGATATTGATGTGGCCAATAAGTAAAACCAACAAGCCGGTGCCACATGCCAAACACCCCGTGAAACAATTAATAACAGCATGAGACATTTCTAGGTCGTGTACTCTCTCGTTTCGGAGATCATAAATTACAGGTCTATGTCAACAAGCCCACAACCCCCCGTGCATTAAAGCAGGAGATTCAACGCTGTATCAACGCAATTCAGACATCTTTATGCAAATTGATTATGGAAAACTTTTTAACTTTCTAAGAATCGTAGAATCGTTTTTTTTAGGAACACGGCCTTACAGGTTAAGCTAGATCGAAAAAAACTGCAAGTTAATTTCCTGCCGAAATCTATTTTATTCAGCACCTCTGTTTTTTTTTTAAATGTTATGAGGGTCATTCCAACAATACCTGACCTGACATGTAAATGGCGGCAGCAGTTAAAAAAAAATACTTTGGTGAAAAATGGAAACCTTATAAAACATAAGTTAGGGAAACACAATGACTTGAATTTGTGTTGGGTTCCCGGCCATAAGGGCAATGAAAGGGCCGATTGCTTGGCAAACAGGGGCGCTAGTCGTCCATTTGTGGCCCCTGAGCCTTATTTCGGCGTCCCTGTGGGTGACATCAGGGAGACGTTACAAACATTTTCCGAACGTGAATTCCTTCTGGCATGGACGTCCACTTCCAAATTGAGACAGTCCAAAAGATTTGTGACACTGTCCCAGCGCAGGGCAGGCAGGTTTCTGCTGTTTGAGAAGGCGAAACTGCTTGTTGGCCTATTCACGGGGCACTGTGGTTTAAGATATCACCAGTTAATTTGGGTAATACATATACCAAAATATGCAGATTCTGTGAGGTGAAGGACGAAACGTCGGAACATCTGCTCTGCTGCAGTCCCGCCTTGGGGACTTCTGGGCGGAAATTTTTCGGGGGGCATATAGTGGGTCCGACTGATATTTATGATCTTTCAACGGGTAGGGTAATGGTCTTTATACGTAGCCTGAACCTGACATGGTGAGGCACTTGGACTGCACAAAAGATACTCTGGGTCATGGTGCTCATGGCCGTGACGTATAAAATACAATGGGACGTTCTGTTCGCAATAAAAGTTTTTCACGCTAGTACGACTGTTGAGTCAGTCCAACTATATGTAGGTGATTTCTGCAAGTCTAACGCTTGTTTTACTTTGACCATGAGATGAGATGAGTTTTTGATGTTATAAGACTGGTTGATATGGATCCATCCGGTGTAATGACACGATTATAGATGGCAGCAGAATAACCCAGTTCTGACGAGTCTGCAAATCCATGAAGTTCAATACGATCACTAAAGTTGAAGTTAAACCATCTTGGAATTTTAAGATCTCGAATGTTTTCGACATTATGTTGAAGTTGTAATTATTCGGCTTCTAAATCACTTGGCAGGTCCTAATCCCTGTTTACACCCCTTATCCAAAGTTTTTGCATTAAGATTTTTATTTTAATAAACACCGGGGTAAGCCAAACAATTGGATCGTAAATCCTTGAAATGTCTGAAAGCACGTGACATTTTGAGACCATAAATGAGACTTGCTTAAAACATACACTGTATTGGAAAGATCCGTTGAAGTATTCCAAAGCACTCCCAGTGTTTTTACCGTTTCCGATTGATCAATTATCATTTCGGACGAACAAGCTCGGTATTGAGGCTAGATATTTTCCAACAATTGCCTTGAAATTGTGGACCATTTACGAAGGTTGAACCCCGATTTCGACAAAATTGAGCAAAGTGTGAGTTGGCGTGAAATAGCTGATGCTAAATCTGGTACAGAAGACATGTAATCATCTACATAAAAATTGTTAATGATTTCGTTAGACTCTTCTGGAAACTCCTGCGAGTTATCAAGAGCAGCTTGCCTAAGGGTACGGGTAGCTAAAAATGAAGCCGATGCAGTTCGTAACTGTATTACCAACTTAGGGGGATTCCCTGGGAACTCTCGCCATAAAATGCTCTGATACGACCTATCGTCTGGATGTACGAGCACCTGCCTGTACATCTCGTCGATGTCAGCAGTAAAACCTATCTTGTGTTCTCGAAATTTTAATAGAATTGAATAAAGATCATTTTGGACAGTAGGCCCAACTAGGAGGTGATCATTTAACGATGGTTTGTTTGAAATTTTGCATGATGCATCAAAAACAATGCGTAATTTGGTGGTGGTGCTAGATGGTTTCAATACTGCATGGTGTGACATAAAGTAGCCCTGTCGGCCTGTTTCGTCAGGAGCTATTTGCATGTGGTTGAGTTGTATGTACTCGGTTAAAAAATTGTGAAATTGAATGTTGAGATCAACACTTTTGCAACACTGTCGTTCCACTGATTCTGCTGCCTTCGATTAACCAAGTTGAAAAGGCTTAGTTTTGAATGGAGGTCTGACCATATATTGACCGTTGGAATGTCTTTGAGTATTCTCCTGAAAATGCTGTTCGGCAGGTTCTTCATCAGGAGTTAGATGCTTTGATTGAACATCACATTGTTCCATCTCTCAAAAACGTTGAAGTTGTTCATCTAGGCTAGTGTGTAAATGAGCCATAACAATTGACCTTTCGTGTTGTGTGTTGACATTTCCCATAACCAACCAACGGAACCTAGTGCTGTTGATGAAACTGAAGGATGCGATATCCTTTCACCTAAAACGCAATGTGGAAACACGTCAGCTCCCAAAATTATGTCAATGTGGTTCGGTTTACTGTAGGCAGGATCTGCAAGTTTCAAATTTTTAAAGTATTCGAGTTTTTGGTAAATTATTGTATGTGAAGTGATATATTGTGTTAGGCTTGAGAGGCAATAAGTTTGAGCTATGATTGTTTTCCCCATGCTTTTAGCAAAAATTTCCAATTGTACCTTTCCTCTGGCGTAACTTGTGTTATTTCCAGCAGTTTTATCATGCGACCTATTCAACTGAAGTCGCTGAACGCATGCTTCCGAAATAAAAGTTGATTGGGCAACAGAATCGATAAAAGCTCTGCACAGTTGCAAGCTGTTGTTTTTGTCACGTACCATGTTTTCTGCTATTGGCAGAAGTGTGGTTTGATGAGTTGTAGTCGACTGACTTGAATTTATTGTAATCGAAGAGGAGCCATTAGCATTGCCACCAGGCTGGTTGGCGTTTCCTCTTGATTCAGTAACATTGCAATAGTGTGTTATGTTTAAAGCCACATGTTTTGCATAAACTAGATTTGCAGTCCTTAGAAAAATTCTTTTCCCTTAGACAGTTGAAGCAAAAAACACTTTTGAGAACCATGTTTTTACGAGTTTTAATATCCAGATCTTTAAACTGCTGATGATCTTTCTTGCAGACGGGACATGATTGAGTTGTTGCAGTAATTGTAAATAATTTATTAACTCTCTTGAACTTTGATGACTGACTAGGTGACTCCAAGCTTTCTAGCTCTATTACACGAGTTTCCAAAAAATCTAGCAAATTTAGAAAAGACTGCCTATCATCCTTCTGTTGACGATACCACAGCGTATTTGTTTCTCGATTCAACTTTTCTTTCATTAAAAATAGCAATAATGAATCCCATTAAGCCACAGACTCATACAAAACAGAAAGGGCATTGTAGCATTCAAAAGTATTGTTGTAGAATTGTCTAACTTTCGACAATGTGCCATTCTTGATCGAAGGCTAAGTCAACAATCATATATATGTACGTCTCCTTTATTTGTTCTGGTCTGTCGTTCTTCTTTTTAACCAGTTTCCAAGCTATTATATAATTACCATTAGTAGGAGTCAAATGCTTGATTATTGACGATGCTTCGCCTTTTAGTTTTGTTTGAAGATACTCTAGCTTTTCAACCATGGCGTTAAACAAACCCCTAAACTAAATCCAGTTTGAAAGGTTGCCATCAAAGTCTGGAATCTCAATTTGTGGTAGACGAATATTTGAGTTGTTGTTGTGGTTCGAATTATTTATACTAGACGACTGCAAATTATATATATATATATATATATATTGATTTTGCAGCGAAATACATTTCCTTTATCTCATAACGATACGAATCCCCTCTTTCAATTTCAAGATCGGTTTAGCATAAGACATCAATTTCGTCTTGAATGTCCTTATATTTTACAAAAATACTTTCAAGTTCATTGATACGTACCTTTATGTATTATATCTAGTCATGATATAATGCTGTACAGTTTTGTGATTAATTTTTCACTTCAGTGCGTTTTTTCTCCAATTGTTCCATTTTGAATATTTTTTCATTTCACAATTACTGATTTCCCGAAAAATTTGCTTACAAATCGTTTCTCTAGTATTACCTGTATTTTATTTATTAATTTCCGGTATATTTATGTTTTGTTTAATATTTAAAATTACATAATTGAATTGAATACATTTAGCATTAGACGCCACAAAAAGTTTGACAAATATCCAACATGTCTGCCAAATATTAAAAATTTTTAATATTTCTGCAAACATTGCTTCAAATGTTTGTCCAAACAGCAAACACCTTAATTAACAACACAAAATATTTGTACAAACGTAGAATTTTGACATGTTTGCCAAGCCATTTGTGAGGTTTATTATGCCCTTTAGTTACCCACACGCACTAAATTCGGGCACCTTAAGGCGCCCGTACACGACATGTTTTTGTCATCTGACATGTCAAATTTCCCACTGCAAAATACATACATGTCGTGTGTCCCCTTTTAACTTTGCTTCTGTAAAAGTAAGACGCAAAGTCATCTGACAAAATTTCAATTAGAGCGTGCTCTATTTTCTTCTGACAAACCATCTGACATCAGAAAGCTATGCCGGGAAAAAACCGGCAGCGGCGTCCACTATTGACGGAATCATTAGCCGGCTGAAGTTAATTTTTTACAATACCGAGATAGGTTTGATCATCTTACCATTGAATAGAACTTATGTGAATATAAATATATATAAAAACCGTTTTATTATAAAATCCTAAATTAGTATCTTTGAATTAAAAGAAAAAAAAATGTTAAGATTGCTAAACTATTTTACAACGCAAATAAAATTTTCATGGCGGCAGCAAGCTATTTTGAAACCGAGCACTACTTTGGTTTCTGCAATAACAATGCGAAAAAAACAGAGACAATGTCAGAAGCAAATTACATGTACGTTTGTGACCGAATATTATAAAGCTTATGTAAAACAGCGATTTTGACAGACATGCGCAATTACATGTGACTTGAAAATTTGACATGTCAGATGACAAAAACATGTCGTCTATATGCTCCTTTAGCGTAGGCGAGTTTTCCCGGTTGTTTAACGTTTCCTTTAGCAACGCACACACGCTGCTTAGTTCGGACAGCCTAGCAAAGGCGAGTTTTTGAATTTCCGGTTTTTTTGTTTTTAAGTTCCGTTTAGTTACGCACATGCACTACTTAGTTCGGACACTTTAGCAAAGGTAAGTTTCAAGTGTTGATTTTCGTTTCTTTAAGTTACGTAAAGTTACGCACACGCACTATTTACAACACTATTATCCTGTTGGATTTCAGTTTAAGACACTGTTTATTTTTACCAGTTGAATTCTTATAACTTACTATAATTCTTGTTAGATTCTTATTAAATTTGAAATTCAACTGCCTGTTAAAACATCAATATTGTCACTGTCTCACTAGCACTTACGTATTTTCCTCTGTCCTTTTCACTACCCTTTAGGGAGTCAAACACATTTTTAAGTAACTTCAAACTGGTTTTTTTATAACCACATCCAGTTGATTAAGTGACTTTTTTTTGCTCTAATTTTAAATTTTTTTTAATTATTTGAATATATTTGCACATACATATTTTTTTCATATGACTTCATGGCATGCTTCCCTGTAGGAAGTCAAACACATTTTTAAGTAAATTCAGACTGGTTGTTTTATAACCACATCTAGTTGATTAAGTGACTTTTTTTCTTGTCGACGACTCATTATTTTAACATAGGCATGTCATAGGCTGTAGTCAATTGGTTATCTCTGCATTAATTTGTCATTGACTACTAATTACTTATTTTTCAACCAATTTGTAGTTAATTAATAGTATAGTCGGTTTATAATAAATTATTTAAATTTTAAAAAATACATATGTATGTATTTATATCTATATATGTATATTTTTATAAAGAAATAATTACACTGTGCATGAAATTGACACTTTTTTTTCGTGACAAGCCGGGCACATGGCGTTTTAACATAATTCGGGGACGCTGAATCCAGTGGTGCCCTCGGTTTTTTCAGATTGGCTCTGGTTTTCGAGATATACCGTTATTTCGAAAATGGAGGAGGTTGCTCAACATATATTCGCGTAACTCAAAAACGGTTTAGTTTATTGAAATTACTAAAAAAACCGAAATTCCGCAATAAAATTTCATTTCAGAAAACAAAAACTCTTTTTCTAATATGAGTAGTCGTTATTGAAACATAATTTTTTTTTTGAAAAAAGAATTAATTTTTTTATCAAAATTTCGAAATTTTTGTTTTTTAAAAATTCATAAAAAATTAAAAAATGCAGCTAGGCTTCTAATTTTTTGCAGACTTATAAAAAACGAAGCTACAAACAAAATAAGCCATAAATGATTTAAATCTGTTTGCAACTTTTGCTTTTATTCACAAAAGTCGACAAATTTTTCATTAATTTAAGAATTTCCCTTAGGGGGCTCCCATACAAATATTGCGTTTTATGAAATTCTTAAATTAAATAAAATTTGTCGACTTTTGTGAATAAAATCAAAAGTTGCAAACAGATTTTAATCATTTATGGCTTATTTTGTTTGTAGCTTCGTTTTTTATAAGTCTGCAAAAAATTAGAAGCCTTACTGCATTTTTTAATTTTTTATGAATTTTTAAAAAACAAAAATTTCGAAATTTTGATAAAAAAATTAATTTTTTTTTCAAAAAAAAAATTATGTTTCAATAACGACTACTCATATTAGAAAAAGAGTTTTACTTTTCTGAAATGAAATTTTATTGCGGAATTTCGGTTTTCTTAGTAATTTCAATAAACTAAACCGTTTTTGAGTTACGCGAATATATGTTGAGCAACCTCCTCCATTTTCGAAATAACGGTATATCTCGAAAACCAGAGCTAATCTGAAAAAACCGCGGGCACCACTGGATTCAGCGTCCCCGAATTATGTTAAAACGCCATGTGCCCGGCTTGTCAGTTTTTTCAACTAGCATAGTGTTATTTAAGAAAATTTTGCATCAAATAGCTTAAAATTATGATGTTTAATAGTGCTGAAATAAATACGCTACATAATTGCTTGTACATAAACAGATTTCTATTGCTTTAATTTTTAATTATTTTCAATTATTTTAATATGTTTGTATATATATATTTTTTCATTTGACTTCATGGCATGCTTGTTTTACTTATTTTGCTTTTGTTTGTGTTTTGCGTATGCCTCTATGCAATATGTTTGGTTGATATCTGCATGAGATTTAAACCAATTTGTAGTCGTTTTAAAAATAGTTAATTTATAGTTAGTGTTTTTTGTAACTTACTATTTTATTTACTACAGGGTATTTTCTTGTTAACAACATTTTATTTATTAATACCAATGCATCATGTATTTATATTTTCCGTATGTATGTAGACACCTTCTATGTATGTAGACACTTTGTTATATTTTGTATGTATGACAAAGTTTGACTGCTAAGTGCTCTGTATGTATGACAAACACATTAACTCACGATTATTACGACGGACGCGTGTCTTTTCTTTTCATGAGGGTGGCTGTCTTACTGCTAGCCACCTGCGCCATGTACTTGATGTTTAAATGCTGTTGTTTGTGAATTTAAAACAATCAGAAAAACTACCACGTTTGCTTACGTATGTATCTTTTTTTTTTGTTACCATGCAGACTATTTCACAAATTCGTATGCACTTTTCTTTATTTTCACAACCGGATCTGGTTCGATTGGACCAAAAATTATGTTCGATCTTAAGTAGACTATAAAAGAAATAAAACTCAGGTGGTTTGTTTAACTTAAATTAAATATTTATTTTCTCGCTTGAATCATACACGGCTGTAGAAATATTATTGTTCTTCTTTCTATGGCTTTTTAAGTACTGGGGCCAAATTCTGGCAGTCGTGATCTAGCACTTTCTCGATTCGAAAGCAATTTAATATCTTAATTTTTCAGTCAATACTAAACGAATCGGAATTATTTTTTCGTTATTGTAAAGCATTTATTTGAATTTCACAATACTGAAAAAATAATTCCGATTCGCTCAGTATCGACTGAAATAAAATTGCTTTCGAATCGATTAAGTACTCGATCACAAATGCCAGAATTAGGCCCCTGACTTTATTGCCGTACTTCATATTTTAGCGTTACCATCGTTACATTAATAATTTACATCGTTGCATTATCAAGTATGAACTTTAGAAAAATACATAAAATACGGATATCAAAATAAAGAATTATCAAATTGGAAATTGATTACTAAATTAATTGCAAATACTGAGTGCGGTCATCAACATGATAAAATTGTTTTTTTTTTTTTTTGTAATCGTAATATCAACCCTTTTCTATTGAGCCAAACAATTACACTAATGTCAGTTCAAACCGATATAGTGGCCTTGTGCGCAAAACGACTCTCGGCGATTAAGAAGGGTAAAAATTCCAACCATTCCGCTTAACCCTTCTGGATCCCTGGGATATGTGCCCTTCCTATGATCCTTTGGGTCAATATGACCCAACAATAAAATGTAAACATCATTTCATATTTAAGTAAAATAAAAAATAAAAGCGATTTTATGGATTATTTGACTGAAAAAATTATTTGTCGATGATTCTGAATTAAGATGAACTCAATTCAATTATATTCAATAGGAAAAGAATTTTAAAGTGGAAATTAACTTGCAATATAGCTTGTTGGGTCATATTAACCCAAAGGATATTAAATGTCTATAAATTGTGTTTTTAAATGGAAAAACTTTTAATTTTGTTATTCTCATTTTTATTTAATGTTATAATTTTCGTCCCTGTAATGGATAAATTAAAGTTTCACCTCCATATCTTCTATTTAAAGGGACAAATTTTGCGTTTGAAAACCAAAATTGGGTCAAATTGACCCAAGGAGTGCAGAAGGGTTAAAACAACTTTAAGGTTACCATGAAGGCTGATTTTAAAAGGTCTGTTTATTGTTGATGTGTTTTGTTTAAACTTTGATATTGTTACAAGTAGAACTGTTGCTATAAGTCTTATACGCTTAACAGTTTTATTTGGTTTAATATCTTTAGTTTTTCCAAAATCTTTATGGATGAAGTTTCCTGATGATCTGGCCTAAGCAACCAGTGAAATGCGCATAGGAATAGCTTATCCCATCAACAATAAATTTCAAGTGTTTTCATCAATAATAAAAACTGGGAATTAAGCACGAATAACAAAATCTTTTGAAATTAAAATTTTGTATTCCCAAAATTGAAATTACTTTTTGATAGGTCTTCAAAAAAATTAAAAAATCTCATGACTGATAATAAATACCGCAAGGACCTGACTCAGGTTACTTTACCTCGTATTTCCGCTAAGTTGCGTCCTTAAAGGCCCTACAACTCAAAAAGACTTAAAAAAATAGAATAAGCATGTAGAACTGGCTGATTTTTTTTTAATATAACGCATTTCATCAATAAAGATTATTTATTAAAAAAAGCATATAAAAAAGAATTTTAAAACCAACTGTTTCATTACCAAAAAGTAGAAAAAAAAGCACGATAATTTTACAGCCGGAGGTATAAATATTACGTGACGAGTTTTTCCAAAAAAGAATAGCCTTTTTGTACCTCTTGTTGATCAAGTGCGATTTATATTCTACGGTTTTAAATATAGTTGTTGTTTTATAGCAAGTACGAATGTTTTAATCAGCTTTGCCGATTCGCTAATAACATAATAAGAATAAAAATATGACGAATTTGAAACAAATCTTTATAAAAATCTGCCATCACAAATGCTCCCAGACGTACAAAACTAATGTGTGCCTAATTTTATAACAGTTTTATTATTTGGTGCGGTTTTAGGGGCATTAAAGTAGGGTTTCTATACAGGAAAAAGTTTGCGGCAATTCTCGGGAAAAATATTTTTGAACTTCCAGGGAATTTTTAGACCAGAAATTACCAATGTTTTAGATTTAAATGGCAAAAAATTCAATTAATCTCAGATGAATAACTAGAATATAATCATTTGGCCGTAGCAAAATTTAAGGAACTGATATTTTATCAGAATAAGATAAAGTTTTCAATATCATTAGTATTGTGGTTATTTTGTCTAACTATTTATGGTTTTTAATCCAAATTTTTAATATTTTAATTAGGCTTAAGTTCATTAAGTTTAATTTTCATAAAATTATTTTTATGAAGAGAGGAATTTTACAACATGAAAATTAATTAAAATTGTTATTGATAATCTTTCATTTTTGACCGTGGCCGGGATTCGAACTGCGGCCGGCAGGTTACCATGACATGTTTCGATCGCAACTACGAAAAAACAGAAGTAAGGAAGAACATGTAAAATTAATTAAAATGGATAATCATTCAAAAAATCAAACTTCGATCTACCAAAGGTTAAAATACAATTTGGTTTAAGGATTGATGTTTGAATATTGACGTCAGCAGTCGTCGATGGCTGCGAGTGTAAAACGGCAAATCCATTTGAGGAGATCGAGTGGTTGCGATCGAAACATGTCATGGCAACCTGCCGGCCGCGGTTCGAATCCCGGCCACGGCCAAGAATGAAAGATTATCAATAACAATTTTAATTAATTTTCATGTTGTAAAATTCCTTTCTTCATAAAAATAATTTAATGAAAATTAAATTTAATGAACTAAGGCCTAATTAAAAATACTAAAAATTTGGATTAAAAACCATAAATAGTTCAACAAAAAAACCACAATACTAATTATTGTTAAAGCTAAGGCACGAGCTCTGTGTTCATTTGTCCTTCAAGTTGTGCTGAAAAAGGTCAACGGGAAGAGAAAGGACAAAAGTGAAGAAACAAAAAATGTACTTTGGACTTCAAGAAAAATTCTAGACAAAAGTACGAAAAAACAGAAGTAAGGAAGAACATGTAAAATCAATCAAAATGGATAATCATTCAAAAAATCAAACTTTGATCTACCAAAGGTTAAAATACAATTTGGTTTAAGGATTGATGTTTGACTATTGACGTCAGCAGTCGTCGATGGCGGCGAGTGTAAAACGGCAAATCCATTTGAGAAGATCGAGTGGTTGCGATCGAAACATGTCATGGTAACCTGCCGGCCGCGGTTCGAATCCCGGCCACGGTCAAGAATGAAAGATTATCAATAACAGTTTTCATTATCATTTGAAATATCTTCACAAATTAAGCATTATGTCCACATTACAGAGGTGAAGAAACGACGCGTCTTAATTTTCTATTACGATCTGTTTTCTCAAATCTCTTCTTTTGTTGGTCGGACTCTGATGTCTGAAAAATATTCGAAATTTTTTTTTTTAATTTATGCCCGTTATTTATTCTACAAAAAGAAAGCTGGTAGTGTTTGTACCTAAAAGTTATCTTTACATACTTCAACGCTTATTTGGCCTTGGTGTTTTTACCTTCAGTTTTTTTTTTGCAGCTTTTACAATAGATTTCTACACACAGCTAGATTTCTTTTTGTAGAAATAACGGGCATTAATACATTTTGTTGAAAACAATAGTTATTGATTATCATTTACTTATTATATCTTATACACTTTTTCCTAATATTCTTCACAATAAGTTTTAGTGAATTCCTGAGATTGAAAGGAAAAATTTTTAACTTCTCGGAAATAATTCAAAGATATTCTTAACAATAATTTTCGTAGTTCCTTCTTATTATGTTAATTTTGATACGTTTTAGCTCTGTTCAACTTGCTTCATATCAGCATAATAAAGAACAAGAGTTCGATGAAAATCTTCGAGAAAATGATTAAATTTCAATACTAGTTGAACTAATTTTGCAAACTGGGAAGCCTTTTCTTTACACATTAAAAATCATTTTGCTAAAACTTTAATTGATGCCGTCGATAGAAGACTCACAATAAATAGCACCTTAAAAAAAAACAGCACATGGAGAAGAATAAGGATAAGGAAACTTAAACTCTTTTAGTGCAGCAAAACAACTACCAAACTTTGGACGTTGAGTCAAGAAGAAAAAAAAAAGTTTCGTCTCTGTATATTTTGTTTTTGTTTTTTTTTTTAGCTTATCTTGTTTGTCTTGCTGAGCATTTTTGCTTTCTTGTGCTATTCTGCTTTTTTTTTGTCGTCTGCTTAATTCCCAGTATAAAAGCCTGGCCTATGTCGGAAACTATTTATTATTCCTATTGTGTTTGTTTATTTTAGTAACTCTTTGCCTTTTGTAAAGAAAAACACACTCCTGCAGGACAAACAAAAGTAAACAGCCTTTAGTTCAACTTTTGAGTTTCGTCTTTTGATATCATATTTTTGCTACAGCTGCTTTGGCTTTTACCTCTTGTTATTGTCGTGCATCTGAACTGATATTGCACAATGGTGCAAGTTGGCTACAAATACAGAACTTCTTATATAAGGAAACATATCTAAATGTATGATGCAACGCGACTGTATAAACTGTTACTTACATAAACAATAAGTACGACAAGTCAATTGTTATATTGAATACCTTGATCGTCAATACAATTAATTTTTTAATTAAAAAGGCACGAACATCAAATTTGTAAATATAAAAAATAGTTTTGTTAATTCATGTTGTTGATATCACTGGTTCACAAATTTTTAACTTTTTGCCATAACCTCAAAAATTAAATGATTTCTAAGATAAATCGGGACTGCTAAACAGGAATATGGCATTAATTTATTTTTCTGAAGAACAGTTTTCGAGATAAACGCGAAAACCCAGTTTTTATTTTGGCAGTTCATAAGACTGTTTACAAAAATCTTAATATCATTTTCCTCTTTCAGCCGATATCTATACTGTGTTTATAGAACAAAAATTCTCGGAGATTGGAAAAAATGATTTTTATTTACTTTTTTTCAAAATTCTGAATTTTCAGCCCTTACTTAATTTTTTTTTTTAATATTTTTAAACCCATATCTTTAAAACAACTTTGTTCCAAACATATTTGTAATAAAATGGTTATAATCGGACAACAAATTAGAAAGTTGCAATATAGTTAGCAAAAACATCCAAATTTAAATTTTCAATAAAAAATGTTTTTTTTTTTTTTTGGTTGTGCTGATTGGATTAGGATTGAGTGTAAAGAGATACTTTAATTTGTTTAGATAGTTCTATTTTTGGTCAAACATTTTTTATTTTTGCTCTTCGATTTATCTTTTTATGTTGCGATGACGTTTCACGAATTTGCATCCAGCAGTATTTAGCCATCATGGTCTGATCCCACTGGCGCTGATAATGCTTTTTCATTACTGCAAGACCTCGGTGAGATCGAACGAAAATTCGATTCGAGAAAAAACAAATGAAATTAAAAAATTTTCGGGAAATTTTTCTCTTTTGCGGCTACCTAAACGGTGCTAAGAATCATTCCTAGGAATATCATATGCTCTTGAACGTTTTTCGAAATACCTAAAACACCTGAAGAAAAACACGTTTTTCGCGTATATAGAAGATTTTTCGAAATACCTAAAACAACTGAAGCAAAACAAATATTTTTTAAAACGAAGTTGTAATATTGAATAAAATTTTTGTTAACAATTATAAATATTTTTTTTACGAACAAAATATTTTGTTACTAATTTGGTTTTTGCCCTTTCAAAGAATGCGTTCCATTTAAAATATTTGCTTAATTCATTTGTATTGAAATTTATACAAAATTACATCACAAAACCATAAATATTTATTTCACCATACATATTAAGATTTAGAACTGGATGCACAATTATGTTTACGAAAATAAACGAAAGACCCGTTTAATTCTCTTTACTTTTCAAACAACAACTTATCTTACCATAAAGCTTGATTCACTTTCCCAATTACCTGCCTATAGTTTGGACTTTAGTAATATAATAATTTGTAATGTACGTATGTATATATATATTTTTTAACTGAAACAAATTGTTAATATGAAAATTTCAAATAAAAAATCGACAGTTCAACTAAAAAACCACAATTGTTCTGAAAATTGCTAACTATATTCGAAAATTTGTCTTAAATTTTTTAATAACTATTGTTATTTTTTTTCTGTGTAGGTACGTAGGTAAATATATAACTTTTATTGAGACCCTAGTAAAAACAGTTATTTTGTCTGATTTCACCATTAAGTTTTTCGCCTATGCTTATGCTATGTTATTTCACACAACAACAAACAGTGCTGCCAAAATAGCATATTTAATAGATCTAGCATTTTTTAAACTCATTAAGCATTAAAAAATCTTAATAATTTATATAGTTTTTTGCAAAAACCTTGCATTTTCTCTTTATTAAGGTTTGGCAACACTGATACCCAACAATAAATTTTATAAAGCCATTCTTTAAAAATTCGCTTTTTCTTCTAATGTTTGGAAAACAATTGCGTCACACGTCGTAAGTCCGAAGGACGCAAGGCTGTACATTTTTTTTGGCAAATGAAGCAACTGTCTTCGTTACAGACCCTCGATATTGTCGGGACCGATTTCAGCTGCCCTTAATAGATAGGCGCCAAATACAGAACAGAACAATTTTTCTCGATATTTTTCAATACAGTTTTTTAAACATTTTTAGAAAAGTAAATAATAAATACAACACTCTGTAGAATGATTCTTTATTTTAATATGATGCCTTTAATTTCAATAATCAAAAATGTTAGATCAGTCTTTATCTAAAAACAGTAGTTTGCTTAATTTATTTGTCACAATTTTTTCTAATTTTATACCACTGTGATACAAACAACTATTCTCGTTCTTTACCCTTTTTCTTGTAAGTTTATGCCATTGTATATTGCTAATTTGTTGGCAACATTTTGAGAATGTCATTATCATTATTTTCTTTTGGGTAGCTCAGACCCAAATTTTTCTTCTTTGTACATTGCCACTAAAGTTTTGTCACTTGAGCCAACCAGAAAACAAACAAAATTCTAGATAAACAGAGATAAAGTTCATTTGCTAAAAAGGTTTATTGCCATTAATTTGTTGTGAGTATAGCAGTGTGTGTTGATTTTTGTTTTGTTTTTATATGTAGGAAAAGGTCCTGCTTCTAATTATTTATCCCTGGCCTGCCTTTACATAATCTTTAATGTTTACTTTGCTTTAATACACAGAATATGGCAGATTATTTAAAGTACAATAGTAATAAAAACAAATGTCATTTTGTGTTAAGTTTGCCCTTTTTGGGTTTTGTTTTTAATAAATTACTTACTATTAAATTAAAATCGAGATTAGTAACTTTAAATATTTGTAAGAAAAGAACAAAGCCCTTACAAAATAATCGTTTCTTTATCTTTAAACAAAACTGTTGAGACAGCAAAAGTCTTGGTAATTATTTGAATTTCTAAGTTTACTTTATATCGAAATGTTAGTATGTATGATTTGATTAATTTGTTGTTATTAGGTTTTTTTTAATTATTAATTTGTCAGGGTGTTAATAAACATTGACATTTAATTGTCCATTTGTTGTTCACACATCTGAAACTTAAACGAGGAATTCCAAAATAAAACGTTATTATAAGAGAAATATGGTCCCTTATGAACCACTCGTAAGCAAATATTGTAGTATGATGTAAGTTACGAGGCCGGGTCAGTCAGTCCGTAACGTTTTAAATGAAACACATGTATTGTAAAAAAAGCAATATAATTGTTTAATGAAGTCACATTTAAGCTTTATTCACTTTGGCCACCGTTTCTCAAATTTGTTTTTTGCTCCGTAAAATAATATTTTTAAGACCATCAAAAAGCGTATTTGTTTGTGCGATGATTTCATGGTTGCACTCAAATCTGTTTCCAACGAGCCATTTATTCAGGTTTGAAAACAATAAAATGTTACTTGGGGCTAAATCAATTTGTTGCCTAATTCATGGTTTTTTGGCCGTGCTGTTCGTATGTGGAACAACCTTATTGCTGATGTCTTCCCTCTCACATTCAACATGAAAACAAGTCGAATGTTCAAAAGCACTACTCTCTCTTTCCTCCTTTCCATAACCTATTTTCTTGGTTCCAACACAATTCAATGCATTAGTAGGGGTAATCCCCTGAGTGATGTTCTAACAAAAAATGGTTGAAAAATTTATGAGCAAAAGAAATTCACTTTTAATGGCGCTGAATGACAAACTAAATGAAAGGAGTCAATTGATGGATACAACAGTTAAGTATATATATTTTGGGTCCTTAGAAGGAGAAAAGTTGATTTAACGATGTGATGCCCCTCTTACCACCACCCCACCCCTGTTTTCAATTGTTTATATATTCTAGCATAATGCCCAATATAATTTTCGTTATCACCCTTCTTTATTATTTCATCTATTTAACGAAATAATTTCAACAAATAGAAACTAGGAATTTTTGTTTTTTTGCTACTTAAAAACTCGCCAAAAAAGATAAATCTTAGTATGACAACAGTGCCTGTACAAAAAGAAAACAAACAAGCACACATACATGGTACAAACTATTTTAGTGAATGTAGGCCACCTATTAAGGTTCACAACTCAAATAAGTTGATTTGTAATTTTTGTATTATGGTTTACAACTTTGCTATTTTGTCATCATCAAAAATAATTACAACTCAAATGAATTCAGTTGTCTAGAGGGTTTGTTAAGGTTAGAAACTGGTTCGAATCCTGGTTTTTCAAAAACAAAATTTTTTTTTGTAACTTTTATTTTTAAAAACGATTTCAAAAAAATATTTACCAGTTTTCGCTTTTTCCCAGCTAGCATTTGGCTGATTATTTTTTTGTAAAAATCACCCGATTTACCGATTTATCACTTAAAAGGGTTCATATATGATTCATTTATATGTTTAAATAATGATTTTTAAATATTTTGAATTTTTGTTTTTGTCATATGAAAAAAATAAAAATAGAAACTTTCATGTCAGCCAAACAAATTAGAAGCTTGGCTAAAAAAGAAGCCCAAAAAATATTAACAATTAATGAACATTAATGTAAGTGCAGATTGTTTCTTCTCTTCTTTGCGAAAAGCCAATTATTTTTGCTTGGTTCAAAAGCCATAATGGTGCTGATTTTATCGGAGAAAAATTAAAAAAACATGACAATTAAAAAATGAAATGAAATATAATCAAAAATAATATAATTTACGATTAAAAAATGAGACAAAAACAATTCAATAATGATTAGAAAAACTAACATTAAAATTATCAAAAAGGAATCAGAAAATTGTATCACAAATGATTCTTTCAGGTGATTCATCGGTAGGGTACCATTTTCTCACAACGAGAGTATCATTTATGATTGGAAAATGAGCTCATATACAGGTATTTTGCACTTGAAGCTGATTTCTAAATGATTAGATTATGATACAAAATGCTAGCTGGGTTAGATTTAATTTAAAATGAAGTTTTTAGTATTGTAAATATGTATGTATATGTAAAAATTATTTAATTTTTGTCTTTAAACATTTTCAGAAAATTAATTTTAATATTTTATTAATATTATAATAGTAGGATCTACGACAATTGTGTGTGAAACAAATGATCGCCACGGCTTTGGTGGCAAACCTCTACCAGATTGTCCATATTTTCAACGACTCTAAGACATAATTAAGGTTCAATGACGTTAATCTGCCGAATTTTCTTATCCCTTAGCTCTTGCATTATTCTTGACTTATTGACCTACACTTTTTCTTTAAATATCGCCAAAGAAAGAAGTCCAACGGCATCAAATGACATGATCGTGACAGCCAATTAACAATGCCACGACGTGAGATAACATGGCTATTGAATTTCTCGCACAAAAGAGCCATTGCTTCGTTGACTGTGTGGCACAGTGTTGGCAAAACTTGGTGACCAAAAATTTTTAAATTTACGGAAAAAAATGGCTAAAAATGTGCTATAAAAATGGCTGAAAGCTTTTTTAAATAAAAACACATTAAAATTCAATAACAAAACAGAAATAATTCATTTAAAGTTGTTTACGATGAAATTGTAAGTTAAGATCAATTTCTTCAATAAGAATAAACGTAAATAAATATATAGATAGATATTTTAAAAATTAAATCATCGATAAAATCGATGTCGTTATTGTTCATCTCATAGGAATCACTCGTGCCTATTAGTTTTAAATAGCTTGAAGGAAAATCATAATCACGACGACAGTAACCCAACTTTTTGAGTCCAGATCTACAATAAAAAACAATTAAAAAGTATAGTCGGTCAGCCCCGGCTAGGTGATACCCTACACCACATTATAACCTATGTACCAAATTTTATTAAATTATCTGTAAATTTGCGACCTGTACTTTGCGCACAAGGTGTACATGGACTGCCAGCCAGCCAGCCGGACAAACAACGTTAATTCGACTCAGAAAGTGATTCTGAGTCAATCGGTATACGTAAAGGTTGGCTAAGTATCAATATTTTAAGGTGTTACAAACATCACCACAAACGCATAGTACCCTCTCCACTATTGTGGTGTTGGTAAAAACATTTTATTGTTACGGTAAAAATATTTACCTAATTAAAAAAATCGAATTAACGGTTGCTAAATGTAACCTGATTCTTAAATTACTTTTAACGATGTTTACTTGGCAAAATACTCTCTCTACTTCAGCATTAGACCATGGAAGTGAGAGCAACTTTATAGTTAATTCTGAAATTTCTAAAAAAAATTGTTGCAGCCTGCATCTCTTTATTGAAATACTTGCAATCAGAAAAAAAACAGCGTTATTTGTGTTGATCCATTTATAAATTTAATATTGGAATACTGTTCCTTTATTTTGAAAGATGTTTCAGCATCATGGTTTATTGCGATTTTCAACATTTGTAAAAGTTGTGATTCAAATTAAAGGCGTTTAAATTGTAAAAAATGTTTATTTTACTTTTATACATTTTTATAATAAAATAAAAATTATTCTTTTAAAAGAAAAACGACAAATAAAATTTTATGGCTAAACAATTTGAAAAATGGCTAATGGTTTAACTCATTTTTTAATGGCTAAACAGGGTGAAAAATGGCTAATCTAGCCACAAAATGGCTAAATTGGCAACACTGGTGTGGCATCCCATTGGAACCACATCGTCCAGGTCCATATCCTAAGTTTCTGGCTACAAGAAGTCCGTAACCGTCTTGCTAGGCCGACCGCATATTCGAAAAAGTGCATCCCGATGATGCCGCAAGCTCATAAACCGCATCAAATTGTCCCTTTTTGTAAATTTACAAAACATGTGTCTAGTACCAAAATAGACCAAATATTAAAATACAACATAATCAAAAAGTCTTTCGCAGGAAACCCTTTGTTTTAATGTTTTTCTACAAAATCAAAATTACTTTTCCTGTTACCTTCGTTAAAGCATCTAGCTTGATAGTTTAAATTATACTAAATTCAAAACATTTAAACTTTAATTTGATACAATAGAAGACATCAATTGTGTGTAACCATCAGGAATATTAATTTACAGGTCCATCATTTCCCATGCGCTACTCGACTCAAATTTAATACCGAATTTAAAAAACCGCAATTTAAATTGTTTTGCTTTCTAATTTCCCCTTTTAAAATAAAATACTCGAATTCGAAATATTTATTGAAACCTTTTTATAAACAAACAATAAAATTTTTTGAACACGAGGGATTTTTTTCAGAAAAAAAGTAGAGACTAATAAAACATTTTATGTGGATTCCATGAAGAGTTTAAAACATATAAAAGATAGAAAATTTAAATAAAATGTTCTATTATTTCTTGTTGTAAAACAAAAATAGTTTAATGTGCTTTTTTTTATTCGAAGAATTTTTTTTGCATAAAATGCATGCCTGGGGAATACAATAAAAAATCCTTTTGGTACTTTATATCTATTTTATGCAACTTTTAAATAAAGCAAAAGAAAATGAAAAAAAAAATGTTATTGAAATTATTTGGTCTTAATACATAAAAAAGGGCAAAACATTCACTAAAATTTTAAGAAATGACAAAATATTTCAAGTGTATTATTTCTACGACTAAAGTACGCTTTATTTAGTAAAAGGATCAATAAAAAAACTGAAATGGTAGAACAAAAATAGTTTGAAAACAAGTTAAAAACTATTATCGGCCAAGCTCGACCATATACAACCCTACACCATTTGTGGGTTTTTCTTAATTACTCTTGAAATTGGAAATTTTTTCGGAGCTGGACAGTTAGAGAGTTAAAAAATTGTTTTTATAGGAGTTATTTATGATGAGTTTTGAATTAATTCGAAGAAATATGTGAAATTTATTATAATTAAAGTGATTTTGTGGTGCGGACTAGGTTGTCCCAAAAAAAATAAAAATTTGGATTTTCTCGGAGGATCTTTCCTAATTTGGATACTTATAAGGTAAAGTATTTTTGAGAATTTTATCAGATTTTTCGGAAGTGCTTTAGAGGTCGCGCAAACTGATTTTGTACCAAAAATCTAGCGTTTTTGGCTTTTATTGAATTATTGTTGAAAATTGCTGAAAAATCGGTATTTTTTCGGCTTCTGAGTAAATACTCTTAAAGAAAATTTTCCGATCTTTAATTTTATGTGCATAAATAATAAGTTTCGTCAGGGATTTTCCACATTTTGGTACATTATATAACAGTTTTTCGTAAATTTTCAGCAAATATGAAAAAAAATGCTTTATAACTTTTAAAATTTGTATGAAGACTAAAAAAACTAATTATGCAGTTTAAAAGATTATGAAGTTTTAAATAAATTCGCAACAAAAAAAAATGAATTTTCTTTCACCATTCTCGAGTTATATCTTTTTAAACCTTTGTACACATTGTATGAAATGTACAATACTATAAGGTGTGAACTAGGTTTGCATTGCTTTAAACTTTAAATAATTGGATTTAGAAAATGTTTTTACCAATAAAATAATAGTTACATACCACTCATACATAACAATTATATTAAAAACAAAGAAAAATAGAATTGTTATAAATCATTTATTATAGTTCATGCGATGCTGATCTACCCCCTGCAGTAAACTCTGAAAGTCTGTTTCAGAAGTTGTGATATTGATATAACTATTAGCCAAGGCCATACCACGTTCTGCGACATCATTTACAACTTGCAATTGTTGAACTCTGTGTTTTGCTTCCTGAAATGATTTGTTGTTTTCCCATTTTTCTGGAATCAGTAGAAATGTTGTAGACTTCAAAAAAAGTTAAGCTGGCTTTTGTAATAAAACACTGAATTTGTTTATTTTCAATCATGTCTTCTGTTAAATTTCCTTTCACTAATTCGTTGTTATTACTTGGTTCATGTAGGTTTCTAAGCATTAAACGCAAAGTTTTGGTATCTATACGTTCATCAAAAAACGATAAGGCAGCCAACTTCTCGGAAAGGTACCACTGATGCCGCAGAAAGGTTTTTAGAGTCTCGCTTGCAACTTTTTCATTAAAGCGTTTGTAATCATACAATTGTTTCAAAAGTCTAAGGTCATTGAGAGGAGTTTGCTGCCTTATCGTTTTTTAATGAACGTATAGATACCAAAACTTTGCGTTTAATGCTTAGAAACCTACATGAACCAAGTAATAACAACGAATTAGTGAAAGGAAATTAAACAGAAGACATGATTGAAAATAAACAAATTCAGTGTTTTATTACAAAAGCCAGCTTAACTTTTTTTGAAGTCTGCAACATTTCTACTGATTTTTTGCAAACGGATCCAGAAAAATGGGAAAACAACAAATCATTTCAGGAAGCAAAACACAGAGTTCAACAATTGCAAGTTGTAAATGATGTCGCAGAACGTGGTATGGCCTTGGCTAATAGTTATATCAATATCACAACTTTTGAAACAGACTTTCAGAGTTTACTGCAGGGGGCAGATCAGCATCGCATGAACTATAATAAATGATTTATAACAATTCTATTTTTCTTTGTTTTTAATATAATTGTTATGTATGAGTGGTAAGTAACTATTATTTTATTGGTAAAAACATTTTCTAAATCCAATTATTTAAAGTTTAAAGCAATGCAAACCTAGTTCACACCTTATAGTATTGTACATTTCATACAATGTGTACAAAGCTTTAAAAAGATATAACTCGAGAATGGTGAAAGAAAATTCATTTTTTTTGTTGCGAATTTATTTAAAACTTCATAATCTTTTAAACTGCATAATTAGTTTTTTTAGTCTTCATACAAATTTTAAAAGTTATAAAGCATTTTTTTTCATATTTGCTGAAAATTTACGAAAAACTGTTATATAATGTACCAAAATGTGGAAAATCCCTGACGAAACTTATTATTTATGCACATAAAGTTAAAGATCGGAAAATTTTCTTTAAGAATATTGACTCAGAAGCTAAAGAAATATCTATTTTTTAACAATTTTCAACCAAAATTCAAAAAAAGCCCAAAAAGGTCGATTTTTGGTACAAAATCAATTTGCGCGACCTCTAAACCACCTCCGAAAAATCTGAAAAAAATCTCAAAAATTCTTAGCCTTATGAGTATTCAAATTAAGAATGATCCCCAACATTTTTTTTTGAATGGGACACCCTAGTGCGGACCTCTGTCTTACTAATGATCCAGTCACGACCTTTTGTCAAAGAAATTTAAAATGTTATCGAGTCGATCGGTGTACTAAAAGGTGGATCAAGGACCAATGTTGTTAGGTCTTCACGATTGTTGAGTGGGTATAACAAGGGTACTTTTCTAAGCTCTTTGTAGCCCTTAAAGGACGTAAAAATAATGAATTGGAATTATCCGATAAATACTTAACTAACATTATTGGATAGTTCAAATATATTTGCATAGGGACTAGGTAAAATCAGTGACCGGTTTTCACTACTTTCAATAGGTTTCGATTCTGAAGTGCCCTTTCCATTCTTAAATATTACTGTATAAGTTATTTGCCATATTATTTCCATTTTGCTTGATATTAAGCAAGAAGTGGCACAATAATTTCAATTTAAATATGGCGGAACTTTCTTAAAAAAAGTAACCTATCAGCAAAGCAACACTGTAGAAAATTGCCAACACATTTCGCAGCATATTGCGATTCTTATTGTTGAGCAAAAAAAATCAAAAGTCTTTTGATTGTAGCCAACATATTTATTTTAACACCTTCAAATATCACATACACATTGGCGATACAATCGTAAAATACGAACATGCTTTAATCGACTCAAAAAAAGGATCCTAAATTAATCAGTGCATCTAAGGGATCTAATATTTTTATGCATAACAAACTTATGCTATAACCCATAATATCTTTGGTCGTGTAGGACATGAATCGTAAAGGCAATTCAAATGTAGTTTATTATGTTTGTAATTCGTAAACAAAAAACTAAATGCCTTTTGGTATTGAGAACAAAAAAAGGATATTAATCAAATATATTAACAAAGTCTCTTCCATCGTTTTTCCGGAATCACAAACAGATGGGGTAAAATACAAAACTAATTGTAAACAAGTGAGAAGGAGATATTCAAACGTGCCATATCTGTTCTACCCACCACCTTTGGCTTAAATAGAAAGATGGAAGTAAAACAGTCTATTCTGATAGTGCATAGAAAATATTCCTGGAGAATATTGAAGGAGTAAGACTATTAAAGTATAAGAAGCTTTTAAAATTGTAATTTGACTAAGAATACACATTCGAGTAAATATGAAAATCAATTTTTGTTACACCATCACACAAGTCCTACGCATTTTAAGAAAAATACAACTCTGTCCAAATAAGTTGTTTTTGTTTTTTTTTTTCTACAAATTTGGAAAAAAAAATTGACGGCAGAAACAAACCATGTTTTTTAACTAATCTCGGTGCGCTGAATTCGAATCTAGCATAAAAGTTGAAGCTATTTTTGCTTTGTGTGTGCTGAATTAAAATCATTAAAATAAGCATTTTTACATTATTTTGATTTTGCACTCAGAAACTTGGACAAACCGTGGCACCGACAAAGTTTTGCATATTCTTCCTTCGCATTTAGATTTTTTTCCAAAAAAAAAAAAAAAAAAAAAACTGGGTGCAGTGAGCGCGAACAAGCGCAGCATGCTCACCAAAATTTGATGAAAATTTAAAGACTTTATCAAGGACTTTGAGAAAAAAGCATGCTGGGAGACTATTGCTGGACTCTAATACGTGAAACCGAACCAACAAAATTGAAACGACGTTCAAATAACGCCATTTACTTTTAAAAGTTCTTTCGTTTTTAAATAAACTAGTGATTTGTTATGTAAGAAACGAATAAAAACTTTTTTTGTATCTCGAAAACCTGACGTGAAAGAGAAAAAACCAATTACAGATGCGAATTCACCCCACCAAATTACCCTAGGAAAGATATTTGGTTGCTTCAGTCCAAAACCTTGTTGGCTAGTATAATTTGATGAGGGAAGAAGTTTTTTTAAAATAAATAAGACTTGTAGATAGTGTAAAACGGCCTTTAACTGGCGCTTATTCAGTATACGTGTACGTATGATTAATATTTGCAAATTGCAATATTACACATCGATAAGTTACCAGCAGCAGTTATAAAATAGATTTCGAGGAAATCATTTGTGTGGGAGATGGTTTGAGAAAAGTCTTCATGGAATTTCTTTAAATTTAAAGGCTCTCCCGGGCGTTCTAATTGATTTCACAAAAAAATTTACATTCTCTACTTTTTCGTGTGAACAAACATGACTTTATCGTCATTTTAAGGTAAAAGATATTACAGTATCAATTTCAGTCACGTCTGCTTAAATACTTACTTAAATTTACGGTAAAGTTTTAAGCGTTCGCTTTATTTTCTTATTTCCGTTTCTAAAAAAGTACTGTACAACAACAGTTAAAAACGTAGAAGAATCAGTTCAAAATAGACTTTTCATAACTAATTTCCGAAAAGAATACACGAATAAATAACTAACTGAAGTATGAATAAGATGGCTGTATAAAAAAGTCTGTCTTATGATTCGCATTTTCTTATTTATTGGGAGTAGCTGGCGTCCTACAAATAACATTTTTAATGAAATACAAAATTTAACGGAAGTTTTTAATCTACTGCTATTATTACACTGCACAGTGGTCAATTCCGGCCAATAATCCATAACTTCTTTATTTTTTTACGTAAATGGCTGGTATCCAGCTCAATAATAGCATGAGCTCCTGTGGGATGGGTGAGGGGGTCGGGTGATTGTTAAGGAACCTTCAACTGAAACATAGCATTATGAAAAATTCTTTTGAAAAGACCGTAGAAATGGTATACATTTTTCCGTTTAAGGTGGGTGGAGGTTTGGGGGGTGGGCATGAGTACCAATTCGTTTTTCTTCCCCTGTACTCGCTACTGTAGAACTATATATAACAAATATTTGTTCTTTCAGTAAATAGCTGAAGTTTGGCATTCAAATATTGGGCATATATTCAGTATAAAAATACAAATAGCTTAATATAAAAAAGTACCAACGATATTTATATATTCGAATTTCCAAAAGGTACCAAAATTTGTATGACCGCTTTTAAAGAGAAGAGAACACAATAAAAATTTTATTTTTATCTTTGTTACTTAAGAATTTTTTACCAAAATTATATTTTTGTCCTTTTTTTATACCCAAAATGTGCAAATTTCAAAAAAGTACCAAACACATGACAATTTATTTTTCGATTTAATAATGATATTTTTTGAATAATACTTCTACCTCTGTTAGATCACTATACATAATGTTACTGATTTTACCCGTTCTTACCCATTTCTAACCCGTTATGAATTGCATATCCAAAAGTCTCTACTTTTTTATTTACACGTTGGGAGGGGAGTCTACATACAAAATGTCAAGTGTCTGTCTTAAATTGTTTGGGCTAGGAGATGATGACCCAGTCAGTCACGCTAAACTTAAAAAAATATATGAAGTCACTAAAAATGATCTGGTTAATGGGGTTGCCGCTGAAATGTATAGTACTTAATTTTGACACTTAACAGCACTAGATATAATTCTGTGGTTTTCATGGGCAACCGCGTATGTCTTAAAATAAAATTTTTTAGGAGAGCCGAAAAACCATTCTAGATCAAACTATGGGCTAGGTATTGCACTTTTTGAACTTTGCAATTGAGTTAAAAAAATTGGAATGGGTCTATCTGTTTCCAAAAATTTTTAGAACCATGTAAAGAGCGCTTAAAATTAAGCAATATGGCATCAACATTTCAAAATCGAAAAAATGGACATACGCGGTTGCCCATGAAAACCACAGAATTATCAATTTAAAGAGACCATAACAAAATAGTTATGGCCTGGGGGGGTTAGGCCAAAACTATTTTGTTATGGTCTCGTTAAATTTGGCTTACTTTAGGTTTTATTTATTTTTAAAGTAACTCACAATCACTTCACTTATCCAAAAAAAAATAACGCGCACAAAATCACAATTATCACATGCAATGATTAATAACTAATACGGTTTTAACATAACGTGCTTATTTACAAAGAAAACTTTAAAGGAAAAATCATAGCTTACTTTTATTTCAAAGTACAAAAATTAACTTTGAAAACCTTAAATTTGTAAAAAAAAAATTATCTACTTTGCTCCAGAATTAACAGTAAAATAGTTATCCAAGAGCCAAATTAAGAAATGAGTTGTATGTTTTGAAGTGTTCGCTATAATCTGTCATTCAATTTTATTAAAATTAAAAAAAAACATTTCTAGCCAGAATTGACCAGTGTGCACTGGTTAAATATTTTGATGATGGCCATGATTATTGTGTTTTACATTACTAAAATTTTCGGTGGTGATTTTGCTTTATACGTTTTTCATGTTAATTCAACCTGATTTTACAATAACTGCGAACAACATTTTTTTCTTTTAAAATAACCATAATTCATGTTAATTTAACATTGCAGTAAAGTTAGAGCAAAATGTCAATTATATTGAAATAACAATCCGTATCACGTTGAATGAAAGTTATTTCAAGTTGAAACAACGTGAATTTCATGTAGAATCAAATTGGTTTAAGTGTGTTATAACAGTGTGAAGAAGCTTCAGAGACAACATATGCATTTATTTAAGAATAATTCAAAACACTTACCCCTTTAACACATGTTTCACTTATTTTGTAATCTTCTTTGATAACAGAAGCATCAGCAGAATCGCCCAATATGGTTTTCGTCATCATTCTACTTTGAAAACTTGATGTACTATTTAACTAAATAATTTTAATTAAAAGAATACGGGAATTGTCTTCTTTTTATAACATATTTTAAAAATGAAAATAAAAAATGGACATACTTAAGTTTGTATGCATGTTAATTTAACAAGATAAACTTTTGATTTTAATATAAAACAGGTTTTTATGGATTCAATATTGAATATATTAAAATTTTTTTATTTGTTTTTTATTTTAACATTGAATAATATTAAATAAACGTGATTTAAGGTTATTTTATTTAAAATTAATATGAAATAATGATAAATTTAAATAAAGGGCATACTTTTGCAGAAAATTACTATGATTCTCAATCAACATTTTTCCATGTTAATTTTACATTGGTATTTTTTTCTGTGTGCATCAACAGATTTTTTTCTTTCGCAATGAATTTTGTTTTGTGGTTGATTTGTATTTCACTTCTTAAGAAATATTTTTAATAACCATTATTAATCTTAATTTATAATGCTTAAATTGCTTTTGCAAAAAATAGCTTTTATAATCATGCTCATATATGCTAACAAAATATTAATTGCACTTGACATTTGCAATGAGCAAAAAGTAAATTACATTCGTGATAGCCTTTTACTTGTTTATTTTATTATTAAAGTTTACACACATTTCAGAGTGCAGAATTAAATTCAATAAAAAAAAACAAATTTAAAAAAGTTAAATTACATCCATTTGTAATGGAACTCCTCAAATAATTAGCTCGAATTTAAATAAATGACAACCAAATCACTCTTAATTGATTAATTGAGAAAAAAATTCTTTACTTAACTTCATTTACAAATTGTAATTTTGAGGACCATAATTGCAATTATTACATTGAACACATGATTGATTAACAAAATATTTTTTTTTTAATTATTTCTTGATTAAAATGTTTAAGTAAAGAGACTCATACAATGCCATAAGCATTTTTCTTTTCTGTTTCATTCCGGGTAACTTTGTCTTAAGAATTAACTAAGCCATACACATGTTCCATTACACGTTATAAGTATATAATTTTATGTTTTTTTACGCTTGATTTCCTGTTCCTTTATATAACACACGTTTCATGCTAAATACCCTTGAAAATACATTGGCTCACAAAAGTCGATCCGTTTGAGTTTTGTAGATTTATGCTTGACAATTATGTCCACTTTTTCCGGTTTTTTTTATTTCTTTATTTTGTTAAAAGAAACCTAAAGGAATAAAAATTTATGTCGTTTAAGTTGTCATCAATAACTTTGAATCACAATGGTACTTATAATGTAAACTAATTCTACGAGAACTGCAATAACAGTGATGACTGACATCAATTATCATTTGGCTAAAATCCAATGACATACTACAAAAAAAAACAACATCTTTTACTAAAATTTTAAATACAATAGCCTTATTTTTTCTTCATCAACACTTGGTAAAGAAAGGCATAACACACAAAGAAACTCATTAAGTATGACAGTAAAGTCATTTAATATTAGAACACTAAACACAGCAGCAGCTGACAAACATAAAAAAATTTAGAGAAAAATTTATTGTTGGAAAAGGTGCTAACAAATTATTACCCACAATAAATATTAAAAGCACTGCCAAGGAAGAAAAATTCGAATTCCAAAATGTTACTGAATTTCTAAAAATATACAACTTTTTTAGGAATAAAAGAACTAACCTTTTGTATGATTTTATCAAATTTTAGCATACTGCATATCGTTATTTATTGCTTGTCTATGGCTTAATGTTTACCTCTTTTGACTTTTTAATCCAACATCAAATTATAGGCGCCCCTTATGCCATCTCCGACACTTCCCTCATAATGTACAATTTTTTGCACGTGACAAGAAAGTCCTTCTCAAACTTTGCCCTTCTAGCTTTTAATATACTCACTTTCATGCCACGCCCCGCAATTACCCGCATTTTGCTTTACATATACATATTTATAAAACATTTCAATTTTTGTTTATAGTTCCATCGTTTTAAGTCTGATTTCAAGGTGTCGCATATCATTGTTTGACTTGACTATAGCTAAATTTTTGTTTATATTAACTTTTTTATCCGACATCGAATTCTGGGCGCCACCTATGGCATTTCGAATTATTTCTGCTAATTTCCAATTTTTTGGACATGGCAAAAAAGCCTTTCTAAAAGTTGGTATTTCTAGGTTTCAATATGCTTACTTTTATACAACGCCCCATTATTCTTTTACATTAAACAAATACGAGTGCTTTACTTGGCTATGCCAAATCTTATGTTATAAGAATACCGCTCTTACGATATAAAAGAATCTATTTTGATCCACGTCCACGTCTCCACTCCCGCCCATATTATGTCAGATGTTCTTTACAAGTAACCAAGATGCTTGTACCAAATTGGAAACTTTGGCTCTCGCCGTTCTCCAGATATACAGAAAAAAAAAACACTAAGAAGGGATTTATGGATAATATTAGATTCAGTCGAGTTTTCTTGCTTATATCTTAGCCATTTCTGGATCGACCAAGAATAAATATTCTGTATAGGATCGTAGATCAATTTTGTAAAAATTACAAAAGAGCATTGCAAACAACCTTTTAACTATGATGATGGATATTAATATGTACACAGAAAAAATAAAAATTGATTTCAATTAAAAAATTTGTGATATTAATTAAAAAATTAATTAAATTTGCACCAGTAAACAAATTAATAGTATCAATTAAACCAGTTAATAGTATTAATTAAACGTTTAATTCACTTGATTAAACGTTTAATTCACTTGATTAAATTTTTAATTAAAACTGATTTTATTTTTGATAAAAGCTTTAATTGGTGAAAAATTTTTGAGAATTTTTTCTGTGTATATTAAAATATTTCGAATAGAGAAATGGAATAATTTTTTAAGCTTTTAAATTTAAATATATATTTTAAATAATATTTCTATTCAAGTTTGTTAAACCTTAAGACAATTGTCTTAATGTTAAAGGTATTTCACAAAAATTTAAATCCGTGGAAATTAACTGTACTAAAACCTAATTTTTTTTTCTTTTTTGTTACACCAATAACACTGAACTGTTATTTAAGATTTGGCACAACCATCATAATTTTGATATCTTCAGTTATCACGTTGAACTTATAAAAAAAAAGTATTAAAGTTAAGACGATTTGCTTATGCATGTTTGCTCTACTAATCCTTAAAATAGTTACCAAATCAAACCAGATAATGAAAATGGTTTACAAATCATTTTTGCTAAACGAACACTGCCTATCCCCAACTACTAAAACTCTAACATTTGTTTTTATTTCTATGGAAAATTTAACTTTTATATTTATTACGTTTATCAGATAATAGTTAGAGGTCATCTTAACATTTAGCACATAATTACAAACTCCGTTGTGAATTTAATGAGATTAACAGCAAAACTTTAATCAAAACCACAGACAACTACACAGAAAAAAGTTAAAATAGATTTCAATAAAAAAAATTCGTGATATTCATTAAAAAATTAATTAAATTTGCGCCAGTAAACAAATTAATAGTATCAACTAAACGTTTAATTAAATTAATTAAGCTTTTAATTCACTTGATTAACCCATTAGAAGTCTCTGTACTTAAATGAGTACAGCTGGCATTTTACAAGTTTCTAAGCAACAACAAAGAATTTTTAATCAATGTACCATTATTTCTGTTCACAACAATAATACCAACATCAGCTAAAAAAGAATTTGTGTTTCTTTTTAATTCAATTTCTGTACAAAAGAATAAGTCTGATTTGTATTACAAAAGCAGTGTGAAGGTATGAACACTATTTTAATAATATTGAAAACAATATTGAATTTTTTTTTGGTAATTTTGAATTATTATAATGAAAATCATATCAAAATAACTCACAGACAAAAAAAAAAAAAATTACTTACATAAAAAAACAATAAGCTTGGAGCAGTACAAAATTGACTGTACTCGTTTGAGTACACTGACAACATGCATTGGTAAAAAAAAATGTTTTTTTTTTGTTAGATTTTAACTATGAGTGGTAACATTTTACATCCCAAGTGATTCAAAAGCCTTCAAGAAGCTGTTGATAGCATATCATGTGGTGAAGAGGTGTTTAGGAAAATATAACGGTTTCAAGCGTATCAAAAGGCAAACCTGGTACTATTAAATTTTTCGTAAATGTTGAAATTATTGACAACGACGTCAGTGTCGATAGTAATAATGAACAGTTGGCGCCAAAGAAAACTCGGCAAGACTTTGCAAAGCAAATAATTCATATTTGGCGCAAGAACTTTCCATCGCAGAGCTCAACCCCTCAGCAGAACTCGGAAGTTTTTAAAAGATGAAATAGTGTATGTGAAGAAATATTTGAAAAATCTTTGATGCCATTGTCTTTGATCTTATAGCCTTCAATTGTTGTAGTCGAATCGAACTGGCTTTCTTCGAATGAAATGCTTAGCCGTGGCCAAAATATTCCTAAAGACGAGTCAATAGTTAAATATTCTGGGTACCATCCCGCTAAGCAATTCATTCGAGGAAAGCCCGTTCGATTCGGCTCCAAAAACTGGGTTGCGGCTATTGCTATAAGCTTTTGCTGCCAGTTAGATTTGTACTCCGGAAAATCGTATTTGGAATCTTCTGATCCGTTTGCTTCATGTGTTGTTAAACATTTGTTGGTGTTTTTTATAGCTTTTTACGAGATACAATCTTTATGTTGATCTTTGATATTTAGAGTAACATCTGGGTCAATGTTTGCAGATGAATCTCAAGTTGTGGCTGGACACTATCCTAAAAAACTACAAAACCATTTGCGGTACATTTTTTGATATTTAAGAGTTTGTTGGCAGAATAAGAAGTGCTTAAAAACACTTTGTACTGAAAAAAATTTTCTGAAAATTTTCATACGTAAGAGGTCAGTGTACTCAGTTGAGTACACCCCAAAAACTTAGTTAAAAAATTATTTTTTTTAATTTTTTCCATTTTATGTTTTTTTAATACTGATTTTAATCAATAAAAAAAGTTGAAATTAAAAAATTATAGCCAGTTTTGGTTTGACCTCTAATGGGTTAAACGTTTAAATCACTTGATTAAATTGTTTATTAATACTGATTTTATTTTTGATTAATGCTTTAATTGAACAATTTTGGAGCATATTTTCTGTGTACCAGTTTTACTATTTTGCTATAGCGCAATCAATTTATCATAACAAGAGCAAAATTAATAAAAGGAAGTGAGCGTGGCTTTACCGAATCTTCTATACTCTTCACCAAGACTATTTCAGAATTTTTAATTTTTTTGTTTTGCGTTCCAAAAGATCTGTGTTCCTTAAAAAATAATATTTTGTAACATATTTCTTCTAAATAAATTAATAATAGAAATAATAAATAATATTTAAATCAAAAATGTTCTGTAAGTCATATTAAGGACCTATTAAATTTAACTCATCTTTTGTTCTTTTTGATTTTTGGGTTCCAAAAGATCTGTGGATATTTTTGAAAATATTTCTTCTATAATTTTCTGCTAAAATGCAACCAAGCCATTTTTAAGCTACAAACATTTTTAGTTTATTTGAGGAGAAAGTAAAAAGTAATTAAATTAAAGACAGAAAAAGAAGAAAGTGAAGTTTTGTGGTTGAAAACTGAAGACAGTTATGGCTTTTTCCTCATATTTTAGGCACTGGTGGACTGATCTGGCTAAATTTAAATAGCCAACTTTTTCAGACTATATATAAAATAAATATTAAACAGCCTTGTCGCCCTTATATCTGTAAGTTTTTGATTTTAACTATCGATATCGTTAAGTGACGAGAAATCTTGGTTACTCTAACGAATTTTTTATTCTCTAAATCTCTTTTACACTCTAGCAGAAAATTCTGCTCTTGCTTTTTACACCCACACTACTGTATGTGGAGAGGATATAATGAGTTTGTGCAAATGTGTGTAACACATTAAAATATAGGTTTAAGACGGATCTTTTTTATAATACCGATTAACTTAGAATCGATCTAACAAGTTCCGTTCTTTCATCTGGCTGGCTGGCTGGTTGTCTGTCCCAGTGAGAAGCAGTTGAGAGGGTAAATTAAATTAAATTCTTATATTTATAAAATATCTATGCTAAATTTGGATATCCTGACCATTTTTCAGGAAGAAAAAGAAAGTTTTTTGTCTAAAACTCAGACATTTATTAATCAACATCGCTACATTTAATTACCAGTATTAAACTAATCTTGCTCAAGGTGAATATGAAATAAAATAGATCATTTATTAAAAAGTAATGAGTTGTTGGTAAGAATTAGTGATTTACAAGTAAAAAATTTGAGACAGTAGCTGTTTTTTTACTCAAATATTAGTCACTTGTAAGTCTACAATCAGTACAAATTTCAAACGCAATGAAAAACTTATACATATGCATGTGTATTTATGTTATAACGTTTCCACCTGTAGTGAAGGGTAAAATAGAAGTAATGACAACAGCAACTTATTATTATTTTGGATAGCCAGGAGGGAAAATAAATGCATATGAATAAAATTATATTGAACAAGTTTAAATTAAAAAAAGGGTATTTTTTTTAATTAATAACTCAGTAACACACTCGCGTACTGAATGTTAAATAAGGAACACATGAAAGATTACGAAAGATCTGTTGCCTTTATGGTACTTAAAAGTAAACAGATTTTTCGTCAATATCAGTCAATTTAATATTTTTACTACAAAGGCAGTAACATCGAAATTTGTGAATATGGAAAAAATTTTGTTAAATAAAATTGTTAAAATTTAGCAAATAACTTCAACAATTGGTTTGTAATAATGAGTAAAACTTTTATTTATAATAAAACTTTATTTCAATATGTATTAATTCATATTTAATATACATTAGGATATAACCATTTGCATTTTTTTGCAAATATCAAAAAGTACCTATCATAGTGAGATAGTGCATAAAAAATATGAAGAAATGTGCCTTCCTTTTTTCGCGAGTGTTCAAAAAGGTTCGGCACCGATCGCGATGAAGTTTTAGCTTATAATTTTTTTCAGTTTTACAGGAAATCCATAATTGTAACGTCGAAAGCCATGCTGATTTTTGCATTTCGTGTTTTTTTCTTATGAAATGGCGATTCCTTGCATTCCAAAAAAAGAAACCAAAAAAGCGGTGCAAGGGAAGGATACCCACCATAAAAATTTATATTACAATTAAAAAAAAAATGTTTGGTGTTTTAGAAATTGCATTCGGTGCCGAAGGTTTTTGGACCGAAATGACCCCTGATATCGATTTTTAATATCAGTATAACATTGCCCATACCCTAATGATAGGTTCTTATTTTGGTCATACCCCTAATATACATAGTTTTTCATCTACTATGTATATCAGTGTTGCCAGTGGATTTTTCGAAAAAATACCTACACATGCTAAAAAAAATTCGATTTTTTCGAGTGATTGCTCGTTGGAAAGGTATTGAATCAGGCTTTAATTGAAAAATAAAATTTTCCTAATTTTTCTTAGAAATTTACCTTTAAATTTTCCCATGAAAATTAAATTTTCCGATTTTCCACAGAAGCTCCTAAATTTTCCGGCTAACTTTTTTTTTTGGATTCCTCATAATTTTTGCTTTAAGAATCAGCAATAAAAAAATGGGCCCCGACTCCTTGTTTGGACAGGAGAAGAGCATTTAAGAGACCACCTTGTTAAAAATACATTTTAAAAATTATTTTACAGTTAAAAATACATTTATGAAGAAAAAATCAATTTTTTTTTTAAGAGCCCCAAGTTGAGTGTGTAGTGAATATGGTCTGCCTGCCTTCACAAGATCGGCCATAAATCCATGGATAATAGCAGCAGTGGCATGTAATGGCACACCAAACCCGACTGAGGCTACAGGTCATAAAATGTTTTGTAAATTTTTTAAACTACCAGGTAATAAATATTTCGCCTAAAATGACACGTGCAGAAACAAGTCATAAAACACGGATTTTCCATAAATATGGCGAAATATTTATTACCTGGTAATTTAAAAAATTTGCAAAACATTTTATGACCTGTGGTCGGCTTATTGGCAGTAACCAATTAAGTCCCTCTTTAAAAAACATTTTATGACCAGTAGTTCACGCAAATTTTCCTATTAAAGAAAAGCAAATATCGCTTATTTTTTTACCTATTTTTTACCAATAAATAAATATAAATACTTCACACACTCTGAGTCAAATTTCAGTTGAATACTAAACGTGAAAGTGTTAGAGTGTTTTTTTTTTTTGTAAAGTAAAGAGTGAAGCTGTAAAGACAATTTAAAGTAAAATGAATAAATTTTGCTGCAATCCGTTTAACAAGAGTGGACATCGTTCGAAAAAGATAAAAGTATTAAAATGAACTGGTGTTTCGAAGCGATACATTTCAATTTTAAAGCGATCGCTTTAGTAGTTTTCTTTTAAAACAACTTTCAATGAGGTCCCTTATGAAGAATTCTTCGATTTTGTCAAATGACAGTGGTGTACACCACCACTAAACCAGTCATTTATAAAAAAAATATGTAGGTACATTATTTTTTGCTGGGCAATCGATTGAGACTATTTATTTTAAAATCGGAGAGGGGTCGTCCAAAATTTGCCAATTTTGATCGTTTTCATATGGAATTGCTCCATATGAAAAGTATTTTTAAACCAACCGTTTCTTTACCAAAAGTTAGACAACATAGCTCAATATTTTAACAGTGGGTATATATGAATAGTACCTGTCGATTATTTCCAAATAGTGAAAAACTAAAAGTTTTTAGTAAATACAGTATTGTTGAATAGGTGCGGTATGTATGTACTTTTAAAAATTCAATTAAGTGATATCTTAGACAAAACATACACATACATATTAGAGTCGCCCACTTTTGAAACCATAAACAGCTCTGGAAATATATTTTTAAGCAATTTTACTGAAAAGAAAATTTTTCAACCGTTTTGGACAAGAAAATATCACTAACAAAACGATTTTTCTGTACTTATTTTATAAATAATGCGATATGACGAAAAATCCCTACATTTTGGTGATAACAAAAAATCTGTCCGATTTTCCCTACGCTTCTATTTAAGTCCAAAATACCTACATGTAGGTATTTCCCCTACTTCTGGCAGCACTGATGTATATTCATAATTTTTTTTATTTGACATGAAAATCGAATTTTAAACCAGTGATCAAAAATAAACACTAAATATCGGTTCTTAGTGTTCGGTTCGGTAGATTTATGGAAAACACAAACGCTAATAGTGTTTGTGTAGCAAATCATTAAAAAAATATTATTTCCCTGCTTATCATATTACGAACACAAAAATAATACTGTTTTTATCTCACTCAACAAAAGATGAGAACATTTAATTCCGCTCGGTTTTTTTTTAAAAACCACAAACTTCATTGTGTTCGCTTCGGTTCATTAATGGTCGTCCCTTTTGGCTGGTAAAAAAAAAAAACAAAAAATTTTTTACAAAAACAAAATACACATACGAAGAAAACAAAAAGCGAGCAAAGCAACTTTAAACATACAAAACATATACACAATAAACACACAAGCTGTTCGTGTCGCGGTCATTGCTAAAATTTTTTGTTTCTTCATTTCTTTATCAATGTAAAAAAAGAAACATTATAGAACATTAAATTATAATGTTTGTGTACAGTATCTCTGTTCCTCTGTTTTTTAACGAGGAACAGAACATTATATTATAATAATATTTCATCGAAATATTATTTATCTTCAGGATCGCCATGTATTATAAATGTTTTAATTGTAAATTATCAAAAAGTAAAAGAACACTTGTTGATTGTACACTAAAAGTTTTAATTTATTTAATTCACTTTATGTAATTGCGGGACAGCCGTATATGCGACTGTTCGCTTTAAGTTTACAGTTATGACTATATTTTATTATAAATTCTTAATTGTTAAATGCTTATTTTTATCCTAACACTAATATACAGAAATATGATATTTATTTTATTAAATCAGTGAGAATTTGCATCGTTGCAATTTCTCACTGATGGGTTTGGTGTGTGTGGACATTTTTGCTTACACAAATTGTAAAGCTCGTGTTACATACAGAAGGTATGGTAACGACGACTTGTCGAACACACTACAATATTCTTGAAAATAGTTACGAACGGTATTAAGGGTTGTGTTTGTCTACACAACAAAATAGATATCGTTCTTGGGTGTGTGAGCCGAACGATAAATAATGTACTGTTTATTTTCGAACACTGTTTTAAACATAAAGATAAATTAACAAACTGGTATTACGAAATATTTTGTAGTTACTAAACTTTTCAAAATAAAAAGAAGCCTTATCAAAGATGAATAGTAATTTATATTGTTGTTTTAATTAAGTTTTTATAAATTTTTTATTTTAATACAGCAAAATTGTTTTTTAGGCAAATTTTTTCAATATACAACTTCTCAATTAGACAAGTTTTCTCAAAAAAATTTTGTTCTGAGAAAAGTTTTTCAACAAAAAACTTTTGAAACAAAACATTCTTAAGAAAATTTTTCCAAAACTTTACCTCTCAAGCATCACCAGGGGCCTAATTCTGGCAGTCGTGATCGAGTAATTTCTCGATTCGAAAGCAATTTTATCTCAGTCGATACTGAACGAATCAAAATTATTTTTTCAGTATTGTGAAACTCAAATTAATGCTTTACAGTACTTAAAAAATAATTCCAATTCGTTCAGTATTGACTGAAATAATTAGATTTTAAATTGCTTTCGAATCGAGAAATTACTCGATCACGACTGCCAGAATCAGGCCCCAGATTTCGTTTTTTGTTAAAACTTCTCTCTCAAACACATTTTTATTAACAGAAAATTCTCTCTGAACACATTTTTGTTTATAAAAAAATTCTCTCTGATACACATTTTTATTTACAGAAAATAATTATATTTTTATTTATTATAGAGACATTTAGTCATGAATAATTTAATTTAATTAAATATTAATTAAATTTTAATTTCACTAGAGAATACACAATTGAGTATGAAAAAAGTTGTTTGGATGGTTTTATTTTAGAATATTTTTAATTTTAATTTAACATGATGTGAAGAATATAATACAATTATCTTTGAAACACCCGAGACAAAGGTTTCTTTGATTTATTTTAACCCTTATGTGGTTTACAAAAAAAAAAACTACTTGTTTTGTACGACAAGGTACCCGGGTACCTTCATGCAAATCTTATGAAAAATAAACCATTTTGCTACAAAATTTTAAATATTGCAAACGTTTAAATACACTTGTGTTCTTTTAGGAATTTCTTTAATGTTTTATCCGTGTCTACATAAGGGCGTAATGTAAAATATCAGCAGAAAATAAATTGAGCTAGGTGATTCCCCCTACAAGCAAAAATATAAGCGTAGACAAAATATATCTTCATTATTTCCATTTAACTTTTATATCTACACAGTTTCACAAAGTTTTCAAATAAATAATAAAATAAGCTCAAATACAAGTATACGTAATAAAAGATTTACCTCTATAGAAATAAACAATTTATCGTGTGAGAGTGAACCGAGTGACGAAGATTTTATTTGTTCAGATGAGGAGGATGATTACATTGCAGTAGATAACGAAATGGAAGTGGAAGCTTCAGATGCTGAACCTACATGGATTATTGAAACAGATGAGGATTCCTATGACTCAGTTGAACCCAACGATAGTGATGAAATTGAAAGTAGAAACGCATTTTTTTGGCAAAGATGGACACAGACTCCGAATAGAAACGTTTTAAGACAATGCGGTGGAGCAGCCCAAAAATATAAATTGTGCACCCCAAAACAAATATTCGAAAGTATTTTGTCACCTGAAATGTGTGTCATTATACTACGAGAAACGAATCGAAAAATGAGAAAAACTACCGTAAACTGCAATACACATATGGGCACAAAAAACGTAACCGCTAAAAACAATATATTTAATCCTTTCGTCATAGACGAACTAAATGCATTCTTTGGCCTTTTGATACAGGCAGCAATGTCCTTATACAGGTTTAAGTTGTTGTTACGATGCATACGTTTTGATAACGATCTTACCCCTTCAGTCGAAAGCACTTTGACTGCTAAGCCCGAAGTTATAAAGTATTACAATAAAACCAAAGGGGGTATTGATAACATGAATAAGTTTTTAGGCGAATAAACTTGCAAGCGTAGAACAAGTCGGTGGCCACTATCCATATTTTTTAATGCTATAGATGTAGCAGCATTGGCTTAATATATTATTTATATGGAACACAATACGCACTTCACTTCTACTGAAAGATCTTAGTGTGCAATTGTCATTGAAAACATAAAGCGGCGCGCTAAAAAACCTAAGGTGAAGGCAAAGATTTTGATACTACTACATCCAGATACCTCAAATTTGCAAATAGATGAATGTGGGCTTATCACAGTAGCAGGAAATTGCAAAATCTGTTCGAAACTTCGTCTGAAGCAAAGGAAAACACGCAAAACTTATGGCAGTTGCTTTATACCAACTTGCATTCGGTAAATCATCCAGTATGCACAAACTGTTTACAGGGCGATGAACCTAAATAAATTTATAATCATACATAAATATGTATAATTTGTATGTATATATATATTATTTTTTCTTTTGTAAACATGTAAAAAAAACGAAAATAAAATTTATAGTGCATTTTTTCATAGAATCGCATAAAGGTACCTGGGTACCTTGTCGAACAGTTAAGGGTATATGAAGAATGTTGGCATGCTACGCCTATCTGAATTTATTAATTTTTTTCAAAGCTCTGAAAATGAATAAATTATCGAAAGTAAGGAGCTCTCAAGAAGTTTCAAGTACGATGGTTGCCAGTTTCTGCAAAAAAAATTAATTTCAAAACGCAAAAGGTACACGGGTACCTTGTTAGTCACATAAGGGTTAAAATTATCGTTATGGTAAAAAAATGTATATAATAAAATTTAAAAAATTAAAAAATATGGCACATAAATCACCAAAAACAATAAGAGATTTTGAGATATAAGCAAAAAAAAAACACAAAGACAGTACGAAAAGTTGTCGCAAACAAAAAAGGAAAAAAAGTAGACATAAAAAAAAATTAAATAAATTATAGTCATTACAGAATTTTATTTAAAATCACGACCATAAAATTTTGTGCTTGCTATGTAAAAACTTGCACAAGCACGTGCTTGCAGACAAAACAAATATAACACGAAATTATCTGTGAGGCCCTTCAATTATTCTTCACGAGACGTCTACATTTCTGCCTTTGTCATAAACAAAATTTTATAATTAATTAAAAAGAAAAAAACGGGCTTTAGGGCTATTTAAAAAATTTTTGTCAGTAAATTAATAATAAATTTTAATCTTGTTTTAACAAAGATAATATTACATAAAAGCACCCGAATGTATTGAAATATAAGCAATTCTAATAACAAAAATTTAATTGCTTTTTGGTCCATAATATCTTCCATTATACTTTACAACACAAAAAAAAAAACAAGAGTAAGAGTGCTATATTCGTCTATGCCGAATCTCTTATACCCTTCACCATGGAGCGATAATAGCAGAAAGTTATACAAATACCGTTATTAAGGTACAAATAAATAAAATTTTTTAAACGACCACTAGTCCAATCCCACCCACATTTTGTAGGATGTTGTGTACTGATAACCAAGATGCTTGTACCTAATTTAGAAACTTTGGCTCTGGCAGCTCTCCAGATATACATAAACATAAAATAAAAAACCACAACACGAGAGATTTTTGGGTAAAACTAGAGGCATTCGTGGTGTTTTGCTCATATCTCAGTCATTTATGGACCGATCTTTGGAAAAACAATTTCAACGGACATATGGACAGACGGACATCGTTTAATAACTTCGCTTCTAATAAGAACACAGAATATATATTTACTTTATAGGGTCTAAGATCAGTATTGTGGAAATTACAAACGGAATAACAAACTTATATACATGTTCCTTTTACCTTCAGTGAATATATAACGGGGTTCTGACAATGGATTCTCGTAGAGGAGGTAAAATAAATATATATTTCTACGTGTGTCTGCGTTTTGAAAGATCACAGAGGACCTGTGCGTGCAGCAGCTTTGTAGAAAATGTTACGGAAAATATTTTTGTGGAATATATTGACCCTCTAGCTCCTTTCTACACCGGTCAGTCCTGGCTCTATTCTAACAAATCGTGAAAAGCACCCCTAAGCAGGGAGATGGCAGGGATGAAATGTTCTTCAAAAAAGTCAGCCAAACAGAATACAGAAAAGCCAAGAACTTATCGAAAACAAAAAAAAAAGCGCCAAACTCAAGATTGCCTTTAACGGTCATTTTGTTGATTTAGGATCTGTTGAATGGCGTGTTATTCAGTCTGTTTTAGACGAATATAGCTCTAGCATAGTCGAATAGACCACTGAAAATTTAAAAAAAAAAAAAATAAATAAATAAATATTATTTAAACATTTTCATATTAATTCGAATGTGTATTCTAAGTCAAATTTAAATTTTAAAAGCATTAATACTTTAATACTTAGTCTTATTCCTTCAATATTTTCTATGCACCATGAGAAATAAATTCCCAGATTCTATTTGTTAAATATTATTTATTTATCCAAAAAACACAAATAGTTTTTTTTTTAATAAATTTACATCAGTTAGCTTCGAATCTGCATTTAAAATTTCCGGTAAGGTGGAAAAATCCGCTGTTTTCCGTTAACAAAAAAATTAAGAATATTATTAACATAAATTTGTTTATATAACAACGTGTTTTAAATATTCCGAATTTGTTATTAAAACTTTAAAAAAAATAGGTTAAAATAGATGGCATTTATCCATTATGAAAATCAGTGCGCACGTTAAATTTAATCATTTTAATAATTAAACAACAACAGTTATTAATAAAATTTTTGATATTTAGTTAGGCTTGATTGAGTTCATCAAATTTAATTCTCATTACATTATTTTTACTGAAGGAAGGAATTTCACAACATGAATTTTGTTCAAAATTAATTTACTTTTTTTGGGAGATTTTACAAAATCGTTTTTGTGGGTGAGGTTTTTATTCCAAAACGACGCGATTTTTCTTTTTTTTTCTTAAATAGCACAACATTCGCAATCAGGTGGTATTAGGGCCAAAATTTGGTTATAGACCAAACGTCTGCAGCGATGAGGAAAATTTCTGAATGAGTGATACGTCAGCCTAGACAATTGTCGAATTTGGAACGATACAAATCCACATTATATCAAAGACTATCCAGTGCTTCCCAAAAAAGTCACAGTTTCTGATGTGAATTTTGGACTGGCGCACAATACTTTGTTGTAGAACAAAATTGTACAAAAATAGAAGGAGTTGACCCAGACTAATAATATTTTGCATGAAGGTATATATGATAATAATAAACAAAATTTCAATTTTTGAAAAAATTCCGTTAATGGATTCATGTTCCTCAGATGTATCCTTTTCTTAAAAAAATTTAATTCGGCATCACTTTTTATGTTGAATTGTTGAAAATTACCAAATCTATCTAAATATAATGTTTGAATTGATATACTTAATTCTTTATAAATTCTAGCAAGGATTTTTGTATTTTTAAATATGATACAAACAATTTAAATTTTTCATAATTAAACTATTTCATACAAATATATAAAAAACAAGTACAATTTGGCATTCCGGAAAAAGCACAAAAAATGACACTTATAGTGTTTTCTTTTCTACAAAAAAATGTGACACTTTTTTAAAAAAATGCAATTTGGTGTCTGCTTCTTAAAAATGTTGCTCCCGAAAAGGATGAGTTTTTTATAATAAAACAAGCCACGCTTTTCGGGAGCAAAATTTTAAGAAACAGACACCAAATTGCATTTTTTAAAAATAAAATGTCACATTTTTTTGTAGAAAAGAAAACACCATTAAACTCAAAATGTGATAAATTTTTTTCCTTACAACAATAGTTAGGGCAACGGAGCATATATTCTTTAAAAACAACTGAAAAAACGGTGCACTCAGTTTTTTTGAAATTTAAAGTAAATATTGACGATTTTCATATTTTTTGCAGAAACAACCTGCGTTTATTTTACGGCTATATAATAATGTTTAATAACGGTAGAGATTTTCTTGAAGTTAATTTCTATAGAAAGTTAATTTTTAAACATAGTACAAAGAAAGTAGGATAATTTTATCGTACCGAAAAATATTTATAGCTTTTAATCTAAAGTACTAAATTATAAAAAATTAAATGTGGTTAGTTTCTCTTTTAATTCTTTATGGCGGACACTTTGTTTATTAAACGGCATAGAAAATATAAAAAAGTATTCACTCATTTTTTTATTTGTCCTTAAAAAAATTTTTTGTAGTTACGGCAACACTTTTTTAAGATTAATCCAGAGCATTACTAATACATACTTTAAATAAAGTGTGGGCTTATATCAAAGAAGAATGTCTTTTTTACCAAATACTAACCTAAAAATAGTGGTACTTCTTCAAAATAAATTTTTAATAATTTTTTTCCTAGTACATGAATTAAGTTTAATTTTTCTTGTAAAATTTTATTAAAAATTAGGACAAGTTTAGCGACCTCTAGCATCGGCGAAACGCATTTAAAATAAAAAAGGTTCTTCCTACACGTAATTTATTTAGATACGAAAACAGTACAGTATTTTTTTTAAACATTGGAACAACATTGTTTCACATTATTTTTGTATATGGAACAAAGTACTGTGTGGCGGCGTCATCGGTTCATATTTCTTTGGAAACGACGTTGGTTAGGTCATCATCGTTGATGGAGAGTGCCAAAGATCGATTATAATCAACTTCTTTTGGCCTAAATTGAATGAAATGGACACCAACGATCGTGTGATGTAATTTTATTAGACTTTTTTGTATGGTTTTCTTAAGTCGCAGGACTTTAAGATTAAGCCGCATTTTTACAGCGGTCCTCTTAGCCAACATAACCCATGCCATCGACTGAATTCGTCTGTTTTATGTCCAAGAGTCATGGGAAATCAGACATAATTAAAGGCATCGCTTAGCTAATTGTACGATAAAATATTCTTATAAATTCAAATGTAATAAGGGCTGCATAAAAGGATCCATTGTATCCTGGGAAAGACCCCAAAAATAGGTTTGGAAATTTTTCAAAGCATTAACAGCCTATAGAAAGTTAACCAATAATAAAGGGAGGCCCAACCAAAACGCACGAATTAAATAGGAAACAAAACCAAAAAGTTTTCAGAGAATTATCTTAATACTTTGTATTATTATAGAAGGATCTGTGACAATTATGTGTGAAATAAAATATCGGCCAAATGTTCCCACAGCATAAATGATGCTCAATGTGGTTGATGTGCAGAATTATCTCATCCTTTAGCTCTTGAATTATTCTTGACTTTTTGACGCACACATTTTTTAAATAATCGCCAAAGAAAGAAGTCCAACGGTGACAAATCACGTGATCGTGGCGGCCAATTTACATCGCTACGGCGTAATATAACACGGCCATTGAAATTCTCGCACAAAAGAGCCATTGTTTCGCTGGCTGTGTGGCAAGTCCCACCATCTTGTTGGAACCACATACCATCCAGGTCAATATCCTCAATTTTTGGCCACAAGAAGTCCTCTATCATCTCGCGATAGCGAACACCATTCACGGCCGACCTCATTTTCAAAAAGTACAGATTAATGGCATTTTTTTTTTTTTTTTCAAAAAACTTTTTTGTAATCTTAACTACTATGCAAGGTAATTAATTAATAAATAAATGCTATGAAAAATAAATATTATAATATTTAATGAATAAAAAATTTACGTAATTGTCTGATGCCTTCACATTATTTTATAAATAGTATATTTCAAATGCGATTTTTTCCATTTGGATTATTTTAAATTCTGGCCAAGTAAAATGAGAGACAATATATATTTTTTTTGAATAACTTTTTTTTGTACTTAAGTTTAAGTTTTATTTAATTTATTGCATATCAAAAACAAGAACAACTCCTAAACAATACGAAAAGCTGAAAAATATATTCAATTAATTTTTTTAAATATAAATAATAAATTTTTGTTTTTTTTTTATTTAGTTAACTAAATAGTCACGATTTTTTGCACTAAATTTAACTTTTTTTATTAAAATGTTTACAAAATTGCTTAGTTTTTCTGCTCCGTTTTCATACGCTTCAAATCAAAACTGCAAAGGCCCAACCAGAATGTGCGTAAACAAACTTAAGCTACTGTCAAAAAGAAAACAAAAAGCCTCTCACCAGTTATTCACATTCTGGTGGGGCCTCAAGTCTCGTCCTCTTCTTTTTCTTTCGGTGCAGGTTTTTGTTGGAATACCTTTTTATGATTGATGCAGAACTGAATGCGAAATGCAGAATAAGGGTGAGTTTTTTAATTGAAAAAATTCATTTTGAGGCAATTAAATTGAAGCAAGTACGAGTTCTATATTCGGCTATGCCGAATCTTATATACTCTTCACGTTGGTGCGATAGTAACCCTTCGGTAAAGGGTATAAAAAGTACTTGTTCTTAATCAAGTTTGTACAATTTTACACTCTATTGCTATTCATGGTTAAGAGCAGTGAAGGGCAACACACATATTATCACATTTATGCTTGTGTGGGAAGCAGCAGAAAACGAATGACTCTCATCAACATGTGCTGATCTGCAACTGATTTCAATTACTTTGACGAAATGACAACAAAGCAACAGTCGAACGTACATTGTCACAGACCACACGAAGTAGTTTATAGTGTACATGTGTCGACGTCACACAAGCAGCATCTTTTTTTCCTATGTACGCACATAGGATTTGCAAAAGTGTCCTTCACTGGTTTAGTGCCACAATTCTTAATCTTTTCGTTCTTTCTACGAGATAATGTATTTTTTTTTTAATGATTTATTTTTAGTAGTGAATCATTTCCCCCAAATGTTTTTTTTGACAAATAAGACCTTATTTTTGTTGTTTTACCCCAATTAGTATTATTCCGAGTTTAAAATTTAGATTTATTTTTGTCATATTGACGTTAATGAAAATAGAGGGTAAGTTTTTTTGTTTTTTTTTTTTCAACATAAACTGCTCTTATGCAGATGTTGTATATTTTAGCCATATAAATCCTGGCCAGTTAACCATGACCCCTTTTACTATATGCAAATAAAATTTTTATTAAACGTGTCCTTTGGTACGAAAGAGTGGTCGGTAGTAGTATTTTATATTTCGTTTGTAACTGCGGTTGCAGTAATACTATTGTCCTGTTTTTTGTGGTTGCAATTGTTGTTGTGGGGAAAAGTATTATTATATGAAAGGCACTTACTGCATACTAGGTACCCATTTTAGTTGTTATTCGGTCTTCCTCATAATTTTCTACAAAAGTCATACATTTTGGTTGGTTTTGTTGGCAGCTTTTCTAAATGCATGTAATAAAAATTTCCTTTATTACCAAATAAATGATGACCAACAATTTTAGCATCTTTTGTTATTAAAATTAAAACTAATATAAAAGATTTTCTAAGGTTGCTAAGTAGACTTAAATGACATTTATTCATTAACTTCAGTAACGCCAAATTTTGTCAAGTTCAGCTGCAATTAAATATAAATATAACCGTCAGTTAACAATACGTTTGTTGGCATCTATAATAGTTAATTAGAACGGAACTTGTTGAAGCTGTGAGTTAAATAAAAAAAACTCAATATTTTTTGAGTTAATGGTTTCTTGTTTGACAATTTCTGTAATTTCTTATTAACAGATGAAAGACTTTAACCGCGTTTTTAAAAAATTGCATTTAAAGAAGTTTATAAATTTACATACAAACACAAGGTGGCGTAAAAATCATCACCCTTTCGGAAGATGCTAAAATTTTTTGCAAATGACAGTAAATGGCAGTTCTGTTTTGACAACTTTTGTCAAGTAAACAGATACAAAATAAATGTCGGAAAGAAATGAAGCGCTAAACTCCTCCAGAAATAATTTTATTGATTTTTTCTGGGTTGCCTTATCTCTTAATATATTGATTTGCAATGACCGGAAAAATTTTGTGGGGTTTCTTGAGGTTTCGAGTCAATGTCGACAAGCCTAAGGCTCTTGATAACCTCAAAAATAATATCAATTAGGAATTGGGGAACATGTCAGGATTTAGTCAATCCTGAAAAATTGAAGGAATAAGACTATTACAAAAAAGCTTTATAAAATACATAACTGAAATTTAACTCATAGAATAAATTCGAAAAAATAAAATAATGTTGAATTTAATTTTTTTGTGTTACGTTAAAAAAAAAAATTTATTTATCATGACATTCCCCCTTGAGAGGATAGGGAACACAATATTGATTCTTAATATTTATTTCATTAACTGTTTTCTATGGAAGTTTTAAGTCATAGAAAATAAAGAAAAAGTTAATTAAAGTGCTTTCCAAGAGTAGGCAAAGGACCTACGGTAATTTATGAAAATTATTTTTTTTTTAAATCTCTTTTATATCTTTAAATGTATACATTTGACTATTTAAAATGCCCCTTAAGTTTTTGTTTTTTTTTTAATTCATATTTTTTTGATAAGTTTTTGATATATCGTTATTTTATATATTAAAAAAAGGTTTGTGAAGTAAAATACCTGTTTTGTTTAAACAAATAAAAATCATTTTTGATTCCTTTTTTTTTGTAATTAAAAATGAGCTAGTTTAATTTTTAAAAACAAATAATTGTAAAAAAATATTTTTTACTAATTTTTATTTAGTAAAATTTAGAGAGGTAAAATAAACCACCACGTCATAAGGTATGTCCCAAAATTTCACCTCGACAGTTAAAGGTTAATAAAATCTATGTCAAAAAACATTGGTTTACAACTTTTGCTACTCTTTGTAAATATTATATTTTGATAATAATAACAATAATGTGTACACATTTATATTTCATTGCAGGTATGTCTTTTATAATATTTTTGAATAAGAATACAATTGTAAGTACATTAATATTTTAATTAATTCTTTAATAAAAACATTACCTTTTCGATGATCATATACGGTTAAGCCTGAAAATGTAAAATCGAACATTAGGGTTGCCTTGAGAAACTGCTTTCTTTCCACAGATACCCAAATTTATTTTAACAGCAGTTTTCTGGAAAAGGGTCTTTGGGTTAATGATAACCCAGTGGGAATTTGATCTCTCGTAACAAAAATTGATAGCTATTTATATTTGAGGAGGTTCTTTTCAAAGCTTGACTATTTCACTTACGACAGAACTGATTTTTTATTTTAATTTTATTAATATTGAAATTAAACTTAGCAAAACTAAAATTGGGCCAAAACTCTATAATTATACCAGAACAAAAAAATAAAAGGCATGTTTTCGTCAAAAGTAGATTATTCCAGTTCAAAACGACCTTCCCAAAAAACTTTTTTCTCCAATTGTGTAAGAATGCAAAAAGTGGAATAGTCAAGTTTTGCAAAGAACCTCCTCTATTATGACCCCAAAAATAACCAAAGCTTACAAAAATTTATAGATAACGAAGATATAAGGGTTTATAGCGATTTAAGGAATAGGACTCAAATGGCAGATACAGCCAATTATATACTTAGTACGCATCAGTAAGTTTGCTTTTTCATTATTCGTAATTAATTGTGGATTATTGTGATTTTCGGAGTCAGGGTCCTTATTGGCGCTATAGTTAATGATGTATATATCAATCATAAAAAGATTTTGTGATATTGTATAAGTTATACAAAAGACACCACATGAAGAGAGGTAAAATCATGGACCAATTCATTAATTTCAACAGATTTTGTCCTGGGGCCAAAAAAATCTGATGTGGCAAACTTCATTAAATACAGGTTATTTCCATATGGACGTACATTATTACACTGAACCAAAAATTTACCTAAATACTGCAAAATGGGGTGTAAAATTGAAGAAATATAGGGTTATTCTATAACTTGCAAAATTTTTGTTCAAGTCTACAAACGTTTTTCGTAAGTACATAAAAATATCGTAAATAGTTATAAAGAAGAAATTTCTTCGATTTAACTTTAACCTTTTTAGTTAAATTGATCACAAAATTTGTCAAATTTACTAATAATTGTAGCTAAATATAATTAAGTTTGAAGAATTTTAATTAATAAATGTAGTTATTTAGAATATCTTTTTTATTTAAATTGACGAATCATTATTCAAATTAACTAATAAATTTAGTATATGTAAATAAGATATTACGGATTTACTGACCGAATTAGATATCTAAGGAAACCTTTAGAGTCAGCCACATTGCTGCTCTATTGAAACTGGCATACGACTTCTAGCAACTTGCAATATTGCAAGAGCTCCCACAGACTGGAATTAGGCTTGCCAGTTATGAAATCCATAAAAACAGTACATCGAGAAAAAAACGGCAGTACATTATTGTAAAAAGAAGTACAATTTTTTTATTACCTTAAAATTTAGTATTTAAAATAAATAATTAATGCAACTAAAAACAATATATATATAAAATTCAATGTATAGCTATTCAAAAAGAACACAAAATAATAGATCTTTAATATTAAGTATTTAATATAAAGGGTGTTTTTTTCAGTGGTATAGAACTTCGAATTGAAATAAAACACAAGAAAATCGTTTAAATGACCATCAATTTGGCTTTATTGGAAGGATAATTTTATGCCATTAATGTTTAAAGATGATTTCAGGCATGTGGCCGCCGCGGCTGGCTCGAATAAAGCCAATTCTACAGGTCCAATTTTCAACCACTTTTTCGAGCATATGGGGCCGTATGTCGGCAATAACGCCACAAATGTTGGCTTCCAATTCCCCAAACGTTTCTGGTTTGTTGGCGTAGATGAGCGACTTCACATATCCCCAAAGAAAATAATCCGATGGTGTCAAATCACACGATCTTGGTGGCCAATTGACAGGTCCATTCCGCGAAATTATGCGCTCATCGAATGTTTCCTTCAATAAATCGATTGTGGCGTGCGCTGTGTGGCATGTAGCGCCGTCTTGTTGGAACCACAACTTATCCACATTCATGCCATCCAATTCGGGAACAAAATAGTCGGTTATCATGGCTCTATACCAGTCTCCATTAACGGTAACTGCCTTTCCAGCATTATTTCGGAAGAAGTATGGACCAATGACTCCACCAGCCCATAGAGCACACCAAACAGTCAGTTTTTGTGGATGTAATGGCGTCTCAAGGGTCTCATGTGGATTCTCTTCACTCCAAATGCGGCAATTTTGCTTGTTGACGTAGCCATTCAACCAAAAATGAGCCTCATCACTGAACAAAATTTTGCGATGAAAATCAGCATCGAGATCAATCTCATTTTCGGCCCATACACCAAGCGTTGTTCTTTTGTCAACCTGTTCATGATGAAATGGCAAACCAAACTGAACATAAATGACATTAGAGTTGCCAGATTTGACCACAAAATGCCAGTTTTATCTCTATTCGAAAAACAAACCTGTAAAAAAAACACCCTATACTTATGCAGTGAAATCTTTTATATTGTCAGATGTTTCAAATTTAATGTTTTCAACAAAAAAAGCTTTGTTCATTTTAATTTTGTAAAATAATAATATTAAGTTTCAGTTCAATATCACGTGTCAGTTGAACAATTTAGTTATTGGAAATTTGAAAAATTACAAATATTTATCACTCTTTTTTGTACTCCATTAAAAATGCCATTTTTTAACGTTATCGGTTCTTAAAAAATTGAAAACTGTTTTAAATTTAATAAAGCCTTACAGAACAAATTTTCTAAGAAAATTTTCCTTTATTAACGTTTGTTAACCTTAATTATCGTGTATTTAAAAGTAGTGTTTATTATGAATTCACTCTTAAAGTTTTCAATTAAAAGTTAACTTCGGTCTTTTCTCCAAAGAGAGAATATTGAACTAAAAAATTTTTCAGTTGTTTGAATGAGGAACTGAAAATACGAATATTTTTGAAATTGGGAAATGACCAACTTTGAAGAATTTCTTTTCATTTATTTTCTACAAAGTTTTCTTTTTAAGTTTTTTTCAGCAAAAGTTCAAGTCAAATTATTTTTAGAAAAGAATTAAATTACTCTAAAATTAAGGTTGAAAATATAAAGTTTTTCAAATTTATTTCTCGTTAGGCTGAAACGTTTTTGTATATAAAGTTTAATTTCCAAAATAAACCCATCTCCACGCTTTTTGAAAAGGCAATCATCCTGTTCATTATCGGAGCTGTTGCAAATTTGTACGTTCGGCTTCGAAACCATAAAATGTTTGATTCTGTTGTTGTTTAAATTTTTCGCAAAGTTGCTTTACTATTCCTATTCTTACCTATTCTTTAAACAAAATTTTATTCATATACACAGATTTCAATTACAAAATTATTTAACGAAAACTATTGTGTTGCTTTGAAGAAAATTTGTGTAGTTGAATAAATCTTGATTATCTATATTTAAGGACAAATTTATTTGATTTAACAATTATTTTAGTTAAGGGTTTACTAAATTTTTTAGGTAATATTTCCGATGATATTTGGTTCAGTGTCGGCCGGCTTAAAATGTATTTCAAATTCTAGGAAATCTGCACAATCTTATAATACCCTTCCTCCCAGTGGTGGTGTAGGGTGTAAAAACCTTACTTAGATTCCACTGGTCAATGTGCTTTGTTGCTATACCTGTACAAGAGGGAAAAGAAACGTTTTTTTCGCTTAGCTTTTCCTTAACAAGAGCGTCAACGTTATGTCACGAACAGTAGTGCTTTCTTTCTGATTTAAAAAACCACAATTCAAATTAAAAATGGAGACAAAACAGTAGAATGGCCTAAAAACAGCTGAATTTCTTAATTATTAACAATGGCAGCCATCCGAGTTAGACGTGCTGTCCAAATCGGATTTTCCAATTGTAAAGCGATGTCGCCGCGCTATTTCGGTATGGTACATACTATGGTATTCAATAAATCGATGTTTTATATTAATTAATTAAATGCGCGAATAATTATTCGAGGTAAAAAGTTGATGGCATAATCATCTGAATCATTGTGGTAAAAGTCTGTTCTTCACATTCTTAAAAATAAATTATTTTTAAACTCTTTGGTTTCATTTTTTGTACTATACTATATATTAAAAAATTGTTACTCGAAGGAAATCTTTCTGAGTTAAGAATCAATAAAAGGGTATTTAAAACATACCTTCTTTTTTATTAAAGAAAAAAACTTTTACTGTGAAAAACCCAATTTTCTATTAATCAATTAATCGACATAAATTTTTCGTTAAAAAAAATTAAGCAATTTTAAATTATTCGAACAGTTAATTGACCAAAATTAGTCGATTAATCGAACAACGCTTTATCGTTTAAATACCCTAGTTCATACAAATTCCATAGGCTTGAACGTTTTTAATAGCTAGAAACGCTTTCCGCTCTGGTTTATGTATGACTAATAAAAACCAAAGGAAAAGGTTTTGTTTTTACCTTTCTCGAACACAGTTTGAAAATTTTATCATGGAGAGGTAAGCCCCTCAAGAACGTTTGCTAACTTTTAACTTTTTTTTGTAAAAGCTTACATACTATCGCGACAGTCTTTAGAGTTAAGCTTACTTTTGGCTCGTGAATTTTGTTAACAAACTATGTTAACTATCGAATTTTGACGACTGAGCATTCTTAGGTAAAGTACGAGACAGAACTCACTTTTTTTAAATTAAAACAGCTCGCCATTAAACTTAAACGGCGATCGCTACAGGGCCATGACATTACTGTAGCTTTGGAACCGGATCGACGGTATAAATTTAGGCGATATGTAGATGGAACAGAATGGCGGAACATGCCATTAATGATTCGCCACAATCCAATAACTAAAGACCAAGTTTTATCGTAGAATGCAATATTTTACGAATCAAAGTCAATGTCACAAATCTAAAAAATTTGTTGATATCGATATTATTTTCTAATTCCATGTAGGCGATAAAATTATGTTTAGTTTTCTCAATTTTTTCTTACAGTAAACTTATTAAGAAGAATAATTTAAAATTCCTCAATTTAATAAAAAAAAGAAAATATTTAAATGTTTTTTTTTTTTTATCAAATGTCTATGACGTAAAGATAGATTTGCTGTTGTGTATAACAATGCAGTTGAATGCAGTTACTATATATATATATATATATATATATATATATATATATATATATATATATATATTAAATGTGCGTGTCATTGGAAGTGTACTACTGACGTTGGTACTTTGGACTATGGACTATGGACTATGTCTACCTTAAAACGAGCAAAGGTTTTTAAATTTTATAGCTTGAAAAATAAATCTATGTAAGTCCAAAGTTGACTAAAAAAAGGTTTTATACAAAACGTCCTGCTCAATTCGCAGTCTGATTCAGTTTTGTAATGCAATTCAAACTCCACTTCCGTTTTTTTAACGTCACGTCACCGCATATTTTTGCTTAAATCTGCAAATCCTTAGCGTGGATTGCAGTAATATTTTTTCCGAATATAGTGCTAGTCCGTTACTTTGTATATATAAAAACCGTTTTTACAAATTTGACGACTTCATTTAATTTTTTTACATTTTGTGGTAGAAATATCACGACACGTCAAAATGGAAATACCCATATGCTCTGGCTATTACACACTATTAAGAATCAGCAGAGAAGCGAATACCATAAAAGTGAATTTTTAATTGAAGTTAATAAAAGTGATTGAATAACTTCGCACTATCCCTTATAAGTAAGCAGGTTGTAAGTGAATAATTAAAATTATTATTTTAAAGAAAAAATTCACGAGCAATGTTTTAAGTTTTTTTTTATTTCCTAACAAGGAAGCAGGTTGTTTGTATTGCAATGATTTTAAAATGCGTTAACGATCATTGCCGAAATATTAGCGAACATATATAAATCATGCGTCTGGTAAGCATGTTTGTAAGGGGTATTGTGCTTCTCTCCCTTACAAAGCTGCTCACCAGTAAGCTCCATTTTTTACTGAGCAGTTCTTTTAGGAACATATGTAGACATTGGAACCAGAGGATCACAAGCTCATTTCAGTAAACCTAGTCTTTACTTTTGGAACGAATAATAATTCCTAACCATAGTATAATAAGTACCAGGCAAAGTATAAGAAGAACTAGGTATGTTCATAAGGGAGAGTTTTCGTTATTTACCCATGTAATGTCAAAATAATTTATTTGATTTTTAATTCATTTTTTCCATATTTTCTTTTGTTTGACGTTATATGGGTTTTGCAATTGAGAACAAAATTTCTAATGACTATAACTTGTACTTATTCTACCATGTTCATAACAATCTTTTTTTTATTATTTCTTAATTTTTTATAGGAATTCTCAGTTGTTATTAATAAAAATTTTTTCGTATTAAAGGTATGTAAATATAGTGGCAAATGTAATGTAGTGTAGACACTTCGTTGAAAATGTCAACAAAATAGTCGATAAAACTGGTGACTTAAAGACACTTTCAACCAGGTATTCTTCAGAGATGTTTTAAACATATACATATATCTAACGTATGCCTTTTAATTTTAAAAAATATAACCGAAAAAGTATTAATGAGAAAAAAGGACAAACTTTAAAATAACATGCAACAATAAGGGCAAAATGTTGCACAAACAGTTTGTAAAATTTTATCTGCAACAAAAGAAAGCTGCACAAAAATGAAATAAAAACAACAACGAAAACGTTATGAAACATTCAGGGAGATGGAGATTCTGATGGCAAAGATTAATACAAATCTCTGCAAAATTAACAACTACTGACATCCATAAAAATGTCTGATGACTTAAATAGATTAGAAAAAGATTTATACCAAATATAAAAAAAATAAGTTTAAAGTAAAGTTAAAGGTTCCTTCATTTTTGCACTTTTTGCATTCTCAGGAATAAATATAGAGTTTGTTTTTCAATTTCTGAGGTTTATTTAAGCAATATAGAATAAAATACAATGTTTTTTTAGGTAAACTGGATGTTTTGTTTGAACTCTATGCCAGAAATTATAACCTTATTTTTCCATTATGTATAACCAAATACTAACGTTATCGATAAATTGACTGATATTCGTTTTCAATACTTTAAATTAGTGCTATAAACTAAATCATGACTTATCGAACGGACATGCATAAAGTTAATATTTTTACTGCTCAAATCGCGCTGAAGATCTTATCACTAGCTTCGCTCCAATAAAAAAATTCTTTTTTCTCTTCTTTTAACATCTAAAATCAAATATTAAGAATCATTAATGGTGTTTTCTTTTCTACAAAAAATGTGATATTTTATTTAAGAAAATGCAATTTGGTGTCTGTTTCTTAAAAATTTTTTCTCCCGAAAAGGATGAGTTTTTTAGAATAAAACAAGCCACCCTTTTCGGGACCAAAATTTTTAAGAAACAGACACCAATTTCCATTTTTTTAAAAGAAAATGTCACCTTTTTTTGTAGAAAAGAAAACACCATTAATGTCCCAAAAATTTAAATGTGCAAGTAAATTCTACAAAGAAAGAAAAGTGCGAAAGTCACATTATTGCTCCTAAAGGAAAAGTAAATTGGCCACCAAGATCTTGCAACTTGACACCTGAACAGTCTGTTTTTGTGGGTTTTTTGAAATCGAAAGTGTACAGCAATAATCCCACAACAGTTCAAGAGTTTAAAAACAATATTATCGCGCAGATGTCAACAGTTTATTGAAAAACGTGATTTGGCAAAAGATTGGCAGCCTGCAAAGCCATGCAGATATCTAAAAAAAACGCTCTTTTCTTATTGAAATTATCTTTTATTTTTTTTTAAACTTTCATTCGTGTCTACACATTTGTTTTATTGAAATTGTTGTTTTTATGTTAACTAACTTGGAGGCAACATGATCAAGTTTTGCCTTTCAATTAATTTCAATTTGTAATACACTCTCTATTTTGTTACTAAGACCCCTTTCAGACTCGGCAAATTAGTTGCGCAAGTAACTTGCCGACAACAACAAAGTCTGTACACATTATTTTTCTTTACCCCGACCTTACCGCTAACGTCTACAATCCACGAGTTGCGCAAGCGACTTCCGCAAGTAACTTGCCGAGTGTGAAAGGGGTCTAACAAACTCACACTTTTGAAATTGACCGCGAGATTGCTTTCAATTTCACCTTTCCATTTCTTTGGCAATTTTATGCTTTATTAAAAATATATTGTGTTTTTAAAAATTGTTGTGCTTTTTTTACAAAAAACTTTGAGTCAAGCTACTGTTTGGAGTTGTTTCTTCGTCGGCGGCATTTTTAAAATTAAATTGATTATCAAATTGAGTGCAGACTGTGCCATTGCTGTCAGTTTAACTAAGTTCTGACAAGCAGTTTGTGTGCACAACTTGAAAGTGGTTTTTTGATCGTGTGGCTGCAGGGTAAAGTAAAGTCGAATTTTCTTTAGCACATTTTTTCTGTTTTTTACATTCTTCAACAAAAAGTTAAGTTATCGGATATATAATCTTGTGAAATTTGGTTTTTCATTAACTTAGTATGAAAAATATGGTAATTTTCCTGACCAAAAAATAGGTATTTTGAGAAAAGATTAACCGTGGTAGCGGCAGACTAGAAAAAGCCTTGCGATAGTAGATTCCAAGACTGTAAGTTCTACGTTCAGATTCAGCCTGATATCGAAGATATATAATTTTGAAAAATTTGGTTTTTCATTAACTTAGTATAAAAAATATGGTCATTTTGAAGTACCAAAAATAAGTATTTCGAGAAGACCTGAATCGGGATAACGGAAGACTGGAAGCAGCCTTAGGCTACTAGATTCCAGGACTATAAGTTTTACGTCCAGATTCAGATTTCTCAAAATACCTATTTTTTGGTCAGGAAAATTACCATATTTTTCATACTAAGTTAATGAAAAACCAAATTTTACAGGATTATATATCCGATAGCGGGCTGAATCTGGACGTAGACCTTATAGTCCTGGAATATCCTAGCCCTAGGCTACTTCTTGTCTTCCGCTAACCCGATTCATGTCATCTCGGAATACCTATTGGACCAACTTATATTTGATCCTATTATAATGCGAATTTCTATGAAAATACTTTTTTAATAAAAACAATTATTTTTTTAATAAAAACTTTACTTTCTTTTTTATAGAAAAATGGTTCTTGTTTTTGATTTTAATAATAATTTTGCTTTTTGTTTACAAAATAAAATTTATTTGTTTTAGCAACTCGTGTACCAGCGTGTGGAACAAATAACGTCATTAAAAAAATAAACAAGAAAAAATAAAAAAAAAATATGTGAATGAACACGCAAACATACGTTTATACCGAAAAAATTTTAACAAATGAACCACACAATTAAACAAACAATAAATTTATAAAAATAAATTTCATAAGAATTAGAACACCTCACTTTTTGTTGAAGAATGTCAAAAAAAAAAAAAATATGCTAAAGAAAAGTCGACTTTACTTTACCCTGCAGCCACACGATCAAAAAACCACTTTCAAGTTGTGCACACAAACTGCTTGTCAGAACTTAGTTAAACTGACAGCTTTGGCACAGTCTGCACTCAATTTGATAATCAATTTAATTTTAAAAATGCCGCCGACGAAGAAACAACTCCAAATATATTTTTAATAAAGCATAAAATTGCCAAACAAATGGAAATTAAAAGCAATCTCGCGGTTAGTAAAAAAACAGAGAGTGTATTACAAATTGAAATTAATTGAAAGGCAAAACTTGATCATGTTGCCTCCAAGTTAGTTAACATAGAAACAATAATTTCAATAAAACAAACGTGTAGACACGAATGAAAGTTAAAAAAAAATAAAAGAAAATTTTAGACAGAATATTTTCATACTCCAAGAATGGAGGTATCATTTTAATTTCAATAAGACAAGAGCGTTTTTTTTAGATATCTGTATGACTTGGCAGGCTCCCAATCTTTTACCAAATCACGTTTTTCAATAAACTGTTGACATCTGCGCGCTAATGTTGTTTTTAAACTCTTGAACTGTTGTGGGATTATTGCTGTACACTTTCGATTTCAAAAAACCCACAAAAATAGACTGTTCAGGTGTCAAATTGCAAGATCTTGGTGGTCAATTCACTTTTCTCTAGGAGCAATAATGTGACTTTCACACTTTTCTTTCAAAATATCCATTGTGGCTCTTGCTGTGCGGCAAGTTGCACCATCCTGTTGAAACCACATATTCCATTGACCAATGATACGCCAAATTTGGATAGTCTTTAAATACTTTTTTCAAAATTGCCTTCCAAAGCCTTTAACACCTAACGCTTTGGGAAATATGTGTATGCAGGATCTTGAGAAAAGCAACCAGTAACAAGAAGTATCTTTTTTTAATAACTAGTACCTTTTGGAATTGGAAGTATCTTTTCGCACAAGAATTGTCATTTAGTATTAATTTATTTGTTGAGAAGTACTTTTAGAATAAAAAGTGTCTTTCGAATAAAAAAATATTTTCTTCCTCATAGAAGTTAATATATTTTTTCGAAAAATATTCGTATCTTGATGATCTTACTAACGTCTACTTGTTTGTTTTTGCAGCTCACTTAATCTCTTATTACTAGCTTAGATGTACTTATTAAAATAAATAAAAAAAAAGTAAAAAAAAGTGAAAAAAAGTATAAATATGATGATTTCTTAAACAGCTACACAGTTAACTTCACAACGTTAAGTAAAAAACATGTTTATTTCGCAAGTCCTCGTTATTTGTTTTGCACTGATGAAAGCAGTATCATGCCAAGGGATATTTTTTAAGGGACCAAATGGTACATTGTACATTATCGAACAGAGTCCTGAGGTAATTTACCCTTATAACTTCCAAAAAGAATTTCTATCATATAACTTCCTTATAATAATTTACAGTTTACATGGGCTGAGGCTACAGCTGCCTGTGAAGAGCATAATTATAGACTTGTTGATGTCAAATCATCTTCCAAATTCGATAACATTAAGTATGTACTGTCAACTATTATATTGGCTGCGACTGAAAGAGACATTTGGTTGGGAGCATCTGATGCTTTGACCTGGACCACAGGAGGATCTCTTGCAGATTATAACGAATTTCCTTTCAATAGTGAAAGAAAACAGAATCTTCCAAAGAATTGTCTATATGTAAGGCTTCCAGATTGGAGAGTTGCCGATTGCAATGAAAAAAAAGGTTATTTGTGTGAACAAGATACAAAATTATAAAATCTTAAAGAAGCATTTTCGCACATAATCAAAATTGTGAAAATATAAATAGTACTTTGTAAAACTTTTAATTGAAATAAAATACTTAAATTGCAAAATTATAAAAACAAAATTATTTATAAATCGATCGTGTTAAAAAAGAGCGATTTTGAAACACTTTTTCTGACATCTGTATCTCTCGAGTGTTTCCTCTTCTAAGCCAAGCGATACGCGCTCAGGAGAAATCTGGATATCCAATTAAAAAATTCCCATTTTAGAAAAATAAAGAACGTAATACCAAAATCAAAGAAATTACAAGAGCAATAACTTAGTATTTTTTGTGCTCTTTAAATTAATGTTAAGAGGTTAATAATATAGGGTTAAGCTGATTGCATTTTTACATGTTTTCTCTTATAGCGGATAAGTTTTGCTTATAAGCATTCTTCTTGAAATTAGTTAAGTTAACAGTTGTAGTTATGATTTGAGAGAATCTAGATTGACAAATAAAACCGAAAGCAAATGCTAATAAATTAGCCCAGATATGAATAATAACTACCCGGGAGTTTCTCTTCTCCCATTTTTTCTATTTAAATTCTTTGGTAAAAATAGAAAAAGGGGAAAAAACCCGCTGAATTTAAACGTTATTACCTTTTTAAAAACTTTTTTGCTTATTTCCATAGACAAGCTGTAAGTTTTTTTAAATGTAAATAAAAAGAAAAAAAAACACACACTTTATTAAGTTTAACATCTTTAATTATTACACTTTATAAAACAATTTACAAGCACAAGGAGTTTTGCAGTTTCAATCTGTGGTATTAAACGTTCCAAACAACACCTTCTAGAATTATATTAAAAAAATATAGCTACTTTAAGCCAGTTTATGCTCAACTGGAACTTGAAGTCAACAACAGTCGAAAAGAAAACCTTCACGCAATATTTTCAGCATAATAGTATTTTTGTAAGTAACTCAATCTATTTGTATTTGAATTGTTTCAAACCACTTTTAAGTATGTGCTTGTCCAACAAGTAATAGAGGTAAATACGGCTCTGGCGAATCTTATTAACTCTTCATTATGGTATGATAAAAGTAAATTGTATTCCGGGAATCTTGGTAAAATAATAATGGACCGAACTACTTTGTACCATTTTTTACCCTCTACGACAAGTGGTGATTGGTCATTCTGTATGAAACTGTTTTAATATTCATTTAAGACCCCATATAGTCCTGGTGCGATTTGCATTGATTATGAAGCCACGTTTTTATTATTCACCTACACATTATCCAGATATTAGTGATGTTTTCTTTTCTATAAAAAAAATTTGACATTTTATTTAAAAAAAATGCAATTTGGTGTCTGTTTCTTACAAATTTTGCTCCCGAAAAGGGTGGCTTGTTTTATTTTAAAAAAACTCATCCTTTTCGGGAGCAACATTTTTAAGAAGCAGACACCAAATTGCATTTTTTAAATAAAGTGTCACATTTTTTTGTAGAAAAGAAAAAACCATAAGACATTTTTATTGTCTTATTTGGAAGGCTTTTAACTTACGTGCGCCTAGATAGCGTCGATAGTTATCCACGAAAATGCAAAGTTTAATTGTGCTTTTGGAAGTTGAATTGAAAATGGGAATTTAATGCTTTTGGGATTTCAAATGATAATGGGAGTTTTGCTTTTGGGAATGCAAAATTTGGGAATACAATAATATAATACATATATCAAACAGGCAGGCTAGGCTGTATTAGAGTTTTGAGTTGTGAGATACCTTGAAGTAGTATTCGGTCGCTAAACCGCAGTGTGTTGTGAAGAATTAAAACAAGAAGTAACAGAAACTTAAAATAAACTTAGTCTTTTGTAAATTAAAGAAAAGCATAATAAAATAATTAATAATTAAACCTAGTGTAAGCTATCTTAATAAATCTACCTAACTTATGTGAATTGAATTGAATAAATGAATTAAAAAATAAACGAATGAGGTTTTTCATTTATCTACCTACCCTTGGCTCAAAGGAACCACACTTATAATAAAAACCAAGATCTTTTATAAAAAAAATAAAGTAGCATTAAAATTTACTAGCAAGTACACCCAGAGAAAACCGATTAATTACTACCCGATTAACTGATCGGTTAATTTAAAAGTGGCTTTTTTCAATTAAAGATTAAACCGGCTAATTTTAGTTAACCGAAACAAAATTTTTAATTGTTTGTAGTATTAAACCACAACTTTTTGTGTGTTTAAGTATGGGTGAATTCCAAAACGTCAGTTGCAAGCAACTCGCTTTTTTAATGCATTCTACAATGCAACCTCGTACAATTTTAAAACGTTATCTGTACCAAAATTCACAAAAAAAATTTGTAAAGTGCACCAAAAAAGTTGTATTTAGAAATATTTTTTCATACAATATATTTCCTTCTACAAAACACAGAAATTAAGTAAGTCGGAAAGTCGGAACTTATTATATAGAATATTCGGTGCTGAGCTTTGCCAGGATGAGTTAGATGATGACCTGACAACAGAATAAACTTTCGATAGCAACAAAACAACAGAATTAACCGAAACAATAAGAAGTATTAAACATTTTTATAATTAAAACAGGACTCTGGTAGAATAATGGAAGATTTTATATATAAAAAAAATCCAGGAAAAGGACTGAGAATTCAGATATTCTGTAAAATGGGTTGCTTTCTCCAACATAAAAGATACATGAAAGAATTTTTCCCAAGCCAAAATTTATCAAAACTAAAGAAAAAAATCGCTCAAATCCTAAACATTTTAACCAAATTATTTTTCTTATACATGTTGTTATTTCACATTCGTAACGCATGAGTCTAGTTAGACCCAACCAACTTTTGAATAAAAAAAACCAACTCTATTCCTTAATAGAACTATTACAAAAAAGCTTTATAAAATACATAACTGAAATGTAACTCATAGAATAAATTCGAAAAATAAAAAATGTTGAATATAATATAAAGTAACCTACGAAAGGAGATAATTCCCAGTTTCCATTTTTAATTTAAATAAAATATGAAATTCATTATATGAAATAATATGCGTACATATTCATATTATTTTTATTTATAATATTCAAATTAACATATTTTGACCTATCAAAATATTTCTAAAAACTGAAAATAAGAACATGTACATAACATGTTTATAATATGCAATACTATTTTATTTGTAATTAAAAAGAGAAATAAATAAATATATTAGTATTCTGGATTTCCTTAGCAACTGAAACGTGTAATTTTCATTTTAGAATCTTGCTGACAATCCACGGTGGTCCCAATGACTAGTTTAGCCCGAAAAAAGTCTTTTTGTCGGATCGTACATATGTGAATTTTTTGTTTGGTTTTGTAATGACAAGTCTTCAGCCTACATAACGGTATACAATTTTTTAATATATCAGCAATATTAATACTGCAGTACTGTTTTAAAGACAAACAATAGATTAAGTTTTTTTTTTTTAACAGAGTAGACAATATTTTAGGTCGGTTTGGAGATCTTGTCAAATAAAACGAAAATATATTCCTTGTTATTTGGGGGTTTTATTTATACAATTGGGGTATGTATTTTTATAATTCCTAATATGCCGACGATTTTGCATTTCGTTCGGAAAAAAATACGTGAAAACTGAGATGTATTCGTTAATTGTGCAATTTTAGTTGCATTATAACTTGTGTTAGAGTTTTAATTGTGAATTTAACCCGATTTAGCAAAATATTGTATATTGTTATCATCTATGATATGTGGCCAGTTAAATGGTAAAAAAATTTCCTGCCGATTTCTGCCTGAAAGCTTTCTTATCAAATCATTTAGTTGCGATGTCTATCACCAAAAGAGAATTGTTTAATGTTTGGTTCTTTGAAAAGGTGCAAGAAAAAAAATTTAATGCTGTTATATATTACATTTTTATGAAAATTGGTATAAAAAATTATGAAAATGATAGCTATACAAAAAACTTAAATCAAGCAGGTAGAAATTTCCTCACACAATTGTCGAAGAAATGGTCCATGGTACATCGAACAAAGAGTGTGTTCGAGTCTTCATTTAAAAGTTGGTTGAATGAATATTTCGTTCTTCCTAGTAAGGAAAACTCGGACGAAAATACCATTGACGGACCATCAACGTCAAAATACGGACGACCTTTTAAATCGTTTTTAGAAATAGGGGAAAGATCTAAGCAATTTAAAACAAAGCATCTTGTAAACACTTCTTCCCCTGAAGAACTAACATTTGCTGCTGCAAGTAGCCTTTATAAATCAGGCAAAAGAACTGCTTCAGACGTTATTAGAACTATAAATAATTCTCCAAAAAGGGCATTTAAAATAAAAACGTTCTTAAGCACGCCATCTAAAGAACATCATGCTCGAAAAATGTCACGGGAGAATAACATCGAAGATCTTTTTAACAATCTTCTATTTTCATCGGATCCTTACATATCTTCTCTTTCTACAAAGCTGCCGAATAGAAAGCCAGAACCATTGTGTCACGAGTCAATTGCTTTACTTTTAGATACTTCTATTTTAAATGAAGAAAACCTTTCAGGAGATGATTCGGATGAAGCGGAAACCAATTCAGATGAATAAACATTTATGTAAATTTATGTACATATATATTTAAATACATAATTATGTTAATTATTTTTAATAAACAAAACCTTACTTATTTTTTATAAAACCTTTAAAACACAATATTCCTATCTCTTTTTTCTATTATTACAACTTTTATTAATCATTATGCTCTCAGTGAAAATATTTAAATATACAAATTAACGCAGTCATTATGTCAACTTGTTTTGTATGAAAAGTGCCACGCCCCCTCAATCGAATCCGCCCATTGAGCTCGCACCGTACTAAGTCACTTATTTGTAGAAATTTTTATCCCTCTAAGTGCTTTTAAACAATAGTTATGACTTATTTCGCGCTAAATTCGTCATTGGGACCACTGTGCAATCTGAACACTTTGAACAAAAACATTTTGGGAGTATATGAATATTCCATTTTCAATATAAAATAGAAACAATTCGTTTGCAAATTTTTAAACATCGTTCCTTTTCAAGCAAATACACGAATATAAATTGTTTTATTTATGATTATAAATGTAATATTTGGTGTGAAAAATTAATTCCTTGAGCGCCTGGGCCCAACTCCAAAACGCATATTATTTTGACGCAGCATTTTTTTACCAATATTAAGTTGCTGCTTAATCCAATTTGGTCAATCTTTACCATTGAAATAATCATGGGCAGAGTATTGTTGACAAGCTTTTACATATGGTTCTTCTTCATCGTCCTTAAAAGCATACGATTCATTTGGTTTTATGACCAAATTATTTTCAGTACCAGATGAATCGTTCTTATTTGGAACGTAATCCACATCATCATTCCGCTCAGCTGTGAACGGTTGTTATGTTCTAAGTCATTACCCTCCACTCCTCACATGTAAAAATCAGCTTCTGAACGAGAGTTACTAGTTACTGTGCTTGTTGGTTTTTTTTCAAATTGAGAACTAGATGAAGCTACTAAGTTGTGTGTTTAATAAAATTAAAAAAATCATAGATAATTCAACAAAAAATAACCAAAAACAGCAAGAAATCTTCTATACAAAATATATATGGGTCTGGCTAGACCCCATGTGTTACGAATGTGATGTGTGCAGTAAAATATTCGAATAAGTTCCTTATATATCCTTTCCAGGACATATTTTTCCAGCTTTTTACAGTAAACTAAATTCTTGAAGGGTACCTGAAATTTCAAGTCTCTACCTGTATTTTAAATATGCTAAAATAACATTTAAAATCGAAAAAGGTCTCGCCAGACTCATGAGTAAGACGAAGGGTTAAACTATTTTAATTCTATATAATAAAAATGAAATGTTGTCCGTTGCTGATCGCATAACTTGAGAACGGCTTAACCGATTTGGACGATTTTTTCTTTTAAATGATCCCCATGGTCCAACTTAGGTTTTACCGCCCACTTTTACGGCCACTTTTTTCGATGTACCTAAAATCAGAAAACGGCTCCATCGATTTGACAAATTTTTCTTTCAAATGGTCGTATTAATCCATTTATAGTTTTCATCGAAAGAAAAATTTACCACGCCTACTTTTACGCCCACTTTTTCTATTAAGCGCATAACTTGAGAACGGCTCGACAGTTTTGGACGATTTTTCCTTTAAAATTTTAGCCATGGTCCAACTTAGGCTTGCACGAAAAAAAAATTTGCCCAGCCCACTTTTACGCCCACTTTTTTCGATTTACCTAAAATCAGAAAACGGCTCCATCGATTTGACTAATTTTTTTTTCAAATGTTCGTGTTAATCCATTTTAAGTTTTCATCGAAAGAAAAATTTACCACGCCTACTTTTACGCCCACTTGTTCTATTTATATGACCGATTTGGACGATTTTTTCTTTAAAATGTTCGCTATGGTCCAACTTAAGTTTTTAAGGAAAGAAAATATTTCCCGATGGTTGTTGGACTACGAATAGTCGGGAAACACTTGAGGGTTGATTGACACTCACTTTCCTGGAAATTCCCAAGGGAGAATGTGGGATCAGGTGTGCGAGTCGACACCCGCTCCTATGTCCATTCCTTTGGACTATGATAGGATCAAGTGGGCTTTCGATAGCTTTAGCCCATATAAATCTCCGGGTATGGATGGTATAATTCCGGCGGACCTGCAGAGGAATTCGACCCTGGTCATACCCTGGCTGATGGCCATATACAGGGGGTCCGCAATATTTTCGTATCTCCCGGTAAGTTGGACCTTGTGTAGAGTGGTCTTTATACCCAAAGGGGGTAAGGCTTCTCACACTGAACCGAAGGACTACAGACCGATTAGTCTTGCATCCTTTCTTGTTAAGACTTTTGAAAGAGTTATTGATATACATCTTAGGATCACCATCCCAAGAAGTTTACTCTCGGCCTCATAACATGCCTACACAAAGGGCAGATCTGTTGAGACGGCTCTTTACTCTCTGGTGGGAACTATTGAGAGATCGCTCGAATTTAAGGAGTACACACTCGTGACCTTGCTCAATATTAAGGGGGCCTTACACAATGTCAACCCGCACTCTATTGTGACATTCATGGGGAGCCTGGGGATTGACGTTGGCTTATGTAGATTAGTATACAATCTACTCATGAATAGGGTCATTTGCTCTACGATAGGTGAGACCAGTGTTCAAAGACTGGTGAACAGGGGTACTCCACAAGGGGTTCTATCCCCACTATTGTGGAACCTGACTATGAATACCATGTTGACGAAGATGGACAACATGAGGATCAAAACAGTGGCGTATGCTGATGATGTTGCGGTAGCCATCACGGGGAGACATCTGAACATAATGCCTCAGTGTATGGAGGCTGCTCTGAGGGTACTCAGCACCTGGAGCGCATCATGCGGGCTGGTTGACAATCCGTCCAAGACGGAACTGGTAATTTTTACGAGGAAGTACAGGATCAAGGGCTTTAGGCTTCCGAGGTTAAATGGAACCAAGCTTCAGAGCTCTCACAGTGCCAAGTATCTGGGCGTTGTTCTGGATAGTATGCTGTCATGGGGACCAAATGTCCGGATGAGAGTGGAAAGGGCAATAGTTGCCATATATGCGTGTAGGGGTGCAATCGGCAGAAACTGAGGCATGAGCCTGTGGTGTGTCAATTGGATCTTTGAGGCTTTAGTAAAGCCGAATCTGTATTACGGGGTCGTTGTATGGTGGCCTGCGTTTGATAAGAGCAGGCACAGGGCAATGCTTGAGAAGGTACATAGACTTGTCGCGTTGATGATCACAGGATCAATGCGATATACTCCCACGAGGGCACTGTTTACGATACTGAGCTGGCTCTCGTTGGACGCGAAAATAACCATATTTCTCATTGTTGGCTTAAGCTTTGATATTGTTACAAGTAAGACTTTGAGTGTTTATAATTCTAAGGTTTTATTTGTATAATATTATAACACTCAAAATATTATGTAGTTTAATTCAAACGAAAATTAATTTTAAACAACTTAAAATTCATTTAAAAAAAGGATCATTTACATTTCATTTAAAACAAATGATTTTAACATTAATTTTTAAATGTTTTATTTATTAAACAGCATATTCCTTAAAATTGAATAGTTTTTACTTTTACAAAATATATTTTAACCGATAAAATCAAACTACATAACAAAATAAATACGAATAAATATTATTTTTTGGTAGTTTATTTTTAGAATAACAAACATAAATGTTGAAAAATAAAATTATTGGCAAAATAACTATATTTTTATTCAATTTTAACAGTACGGAAAACGATTTTTATAACCCACAATCAGTTACTGTAATAATTTGATGAGTGTAGCTTTTCTAAAATCTTTGGAAAAGGTTTCCTGATAATATGGCCTACACAGAAAAAATTATTGCTGAATTATTTTCAAACAAACGCTTGTTTGAAATTTTTTTTAATTTCTACAAATTTTTTTACTGATTCAATTAATATTTTTGTTTGATTTTTATTTTAGCCAACAGAAATGTTGACAACTATTCAAAAATATAATAAACGCGTTATTGGCTTCTAGTTTTCATAATTTTGTATGAAATATTTAACGCTCTTTATTGTTGTCGTGTTTTTGCATTTTTTTATTTGACCGTAAGCAACACTTCTTTATGTGACATATAAGAACTACAAAAAAAAAACACATAGTCTATTTTTGGACGCTTTGAAAAGGTACAACTATAAGAAAGATGATAAAATATTGTGGCGAGGTTTGTAGTAAAAAACAACAAAAACAATAATAGGTAATAAACGTTTCACTCTTTTTAAACAACAACAACATTAGAAGAAACAAAAAAAATTTTTGGTTGGTTTCAAAGTTGGTAAAAAAGAATGAAAAACAATTCAATTCAATTTTTTCAAAAATGTTTAGTTAAATACCTACATCAAATAAAAGAAATAAAATGATGACGAAAAACATGTCGAGTCAGTCTGCTGCCAAGGAAAGGATACAGAACAGTGAGTGAAGAAGAAAAACATTGTGTGAACAAACAAGACTTGGTGCAAAAATTATTCCAACAAAAAAATGTGTCTCAAAGCCAGCCGGCGCCGCTCTGCTCTGCCTTCATCTACTTCTACAGTGCTTGCTTGTGTGCGCGTCATTGCTTGTGCAAAAACTTTTTTGTTTGATTCAGCAAAATTATTTGTTTGAAATTTATATGATTTTCAGTAAACTATTTGTTTGATTCAGTTAAATTATTTGTTTGAAAAAATCAGTGTTTTTTTCAATAAACGAAATGCAAATAAATTGTTTGAATATGCGAATTTGTTTGTAGGACCGATTTCAGACAAAAAATGTTTTGATTCTACAAATTTTTTGTTTGAATTGGAAAAATAATTTTTTCTGTGTAAGCAACCAGTAAAATGGGCATAGAAGCTAGCTTTCCTTTAACAATAAATTTCAGTGTATTTTTCAAATATGGAAAATTGGGAATTTAGCACGACATACAGAAATCTAAATAATAAAAAATTTGTTTGTTTTAGCAACTCGTGTACCAGCGTGTGGAACAAATAACGTCATTAAAAAAATAAACAAGACAAAATAAAAAAAAATATGTGAGTGAACACGCAAACATACGTTTATACCGAAAAAATTTTAACAAATGAACCACAAAATTAAACAAACAATAAATTTATAAAAATAAATTTCATAAGAATTAGAACACTTAACTTTTTGTTGAAGAATGTAAAAAAAAAAATATGCTAAAGAAAAGTCGACTTTACTTTACCCTTCGAATTACATAAAATCAGAAAACGGCTCCATCGATTTGACAAATTTTTCTTTCCAATGGTCGTATTAATCCATTTATAGTATTCTTCGAAAGAAAAATTTACCACGCCTACTTTTACGCCCACTTTTTCCATTAAGCGCATAACTTGAGAACGGCTCGACAGTTTTGGACGATTTTTCTTTTAAAATTATCGCCATGGTCCAACTTAGGTTTGCACGAAAAAAAATTTGCCCAGCCCACTTTTACGCCCACTTTTTCTATTTATATGACCGATTTGGACGATTTTTTCTTTAAAATGTTCGCCATGGTCCAACTTAGGTTTTTAAGGAAAGAAAATATTTCCCGATGGTTGTTGGACTACGAATAGTCGGGAAACACTTGAGGGTTGATTGACACTCACTTTCCTGCAAATTCCCAAGGGAACATGTGGGATCAGGTGTGAGAGTCGACACCCACTCCTATGTCCATTCCTTTGGACTATGATAGGATCAAGTGGGCTTTCGATAGCTTCAGCCCATATAAATCTCCGGGTATGGATGGTATAATTCCGGCGGACCTGCAGAGGAATTCGACCCTGGTCATACCCTGGCTGATGGCCATATACAGGGGGTGCGCAATATTTTCGTATCTCCCGGTAAGTTGGACCTTGTGTAGAGTGGTCTTTATACCCAAAGGTGGTAAGGCTTCTCACACTGAACCGAAGGACTACAGACCGATTAGTCTTGCATCCTTTCTTCTTAAGACTTTTGAAAGAGTTATTGATATACATCTTAGGATCACCATCCCAAGAAGTTTACTCTCGGCCTCCCAACATGCCTACACAAAGGGCAGATCTGTTGAGACGGCTCTTTACTCTCTGGTGGGAACTATTGAGAGATCGCTCGAATTTAAGGAGTACACACTCGTGGCCTTGCTCAATATTGAGGGAGCCTTCAACAATGTCAACCCGCACTCTATTGTGACATTCTACTCAGGAAAAGGGTCATTTGCTCTACGATAGGTGAAACCAGTGTTCAAAGACTGGCGAACAGGGGTACTCCCCAAGAGTTCCAAGACGGAAGTGGTAATTTTTACGAGGAAGTACAGGATCAAGGGCTTTAGGCTTCCGAGGTTAAATGGAACCAAGCATCAGATCTCTCACAGTGCCAAGTATCTGGGCGTTGTTCTGGATAGTATGCTGTCATGGGGACCAAATGTCCGGATGAGAGTGGAAAGGGCAATAGTTGCCATATATGCGTGTAGGGGTGCAATCGGCAGAAACTGAGGCATGAGCCTGTGGTGTGTCAATTGGATCTTTAAGGCTGTAGTAAAGCCGACTTTGTATCACGGGGTCGTTGTATGGTGGCCTGCGTTGGATAAGAGCAGGCACAGGGCAATGCTTGAGAAGGTACATAGACTTGTCGCGTTGATGATCACAGGACCGATGCGATATACTCCCACGAGGGCACTGTTTACGATACTGAAGTGGCTCCCGTTGGACGCGAAAATTACCATTTTTTTCATTGTTGGTTTAAGCTTTGATATTGTTACAAGTAAGACTTTGAGTGTTTATAATTCTAATTTGCTTTAAGGTTTTATTTGTATAATATTATTAGCTTTTCTAAAATCTTTGGAAAAGGTTTCCTGATAATATGGCCTAAACAACCAGTAAAATGGGCATAGAAGCTAGCTTTTCTTCAACAATAAATTTCAGTGTATTTATCAAATATGGAAAATTGGGAATTTAGCACGACATACAGAAATCTAAATAATAAAAAATTTGTTTGTTTTAGCAACTCGTGTACCAGCGTGTGGAACAAATAACGTCATTAAAAAAATAAACAAGACAAAATAAAAAAAATATGTGAGTGAACACGCAAACATACGTTTATACCGAAAAAATTTTAACAAATGAACCACAAAACTTAACAAACAATAAATTTATAAAAATTAATTTCATAAGAATTAGAACACTTAACTTTTTGTTGAAGAATAAAAAAAAAAAATATGCTAAAGAAAAGTCGACTTTACTTTACCCTACAGCCACACGATCAATAAACCACTTTCAAGTTGTGCACACAAACTGCTTGTCAGAACTTAGTTAAACTGACAGCTATGGCACAGTCTGCACTCAATTTGATAATCAATTTAATTTTAAAAATGCCGCCGACGAAGAAACAACTCCAAATATATTTTTAATAAAGCATAAAATTGCCAAACAAATGGAAATTAAAAGCAATCTCGCGGTTAGTAAAAAAACAGAGAGTGTATTACAAATTGAAATTAATTGAAAGGCAAAACTTGATCATGTTGCCTCCAAGTTAGTTAACATAAAAACAATAATTTCAATAAAACAAATGTGTAGACACAAATGAAAGTTAAAAAAAAAAATAAAAGAAAATTTTAGACAAATACTTTCATACTACAAGAATGGAGGTATCATTTTAATTTCAATAAGACAAGAGCGTTTTTTTTAGATATCTGTATGACTTGGCAGGCTCCCAATCTTTTACCAAATCACGTTTTTCAATAAACTGTTGACATCTGCGCGCTAATGTTGTTTTTAAACTCTTGAACTGTTGTGGGATTATTGCTGTACACTTTCGATTTCAAAAAACCCACAAAAATAGACTGTTCAGGTGTCAAATTGCAAGATCTTGGTGGTCAATTCACTTTTCTCTAGGAGCAATAATGTGACTTTCACACTTTTCTTTCAAAATATCCATTGTGGCTCTTGCTGTGCGGCAAGTTGCACCATCCTGTTGAAACCACATATTCCATTGACCAATGATACCCCAAATTTGGATAGTCTTTAAATACTTTTTTCAAAATTGCCTTCCAAAGCCTTTAACACCTAACGCTTTGGGAAATATGTGTATGCAGGATCTTGAGAAAAGCAACCAGTAACAAGAAGTATCTTTTTTTAATAACTAGTACCTTTTGGAAGTATCTTTTCGCACAAGAATTGTCATTTAGTATTAATTTATTTGTTGAGAAGTACTTTTAGAATAAAAAGTGTCTTTCGAATAAAAAAATATTTTCTTCCTCATAGAAGTTAATATATTTTTTCGAAAAATATTCGTATCTTGATGATCTTACTAACGTCTACTTGTTTGTTTTTGCAGCTCACTTAATCTCTTATTACTAGCTTAGATGTACTTATTAAAATAAATAAAAAAAAAGTAAAAAAAAGTGAAAAAAGTATAAATATGATGATTTCTTAAACAGCTACACAGTTAACTTCACAACGTTAAGTAAAAAACATGTTTATTTCGCAAGTCCTCGTTATTTGTTTTGCACTGATGAAAGCAGTATCATGCCAAGGGATATTTTTTAAGGGACCAAATGGTACATTGTACATTATCGAACAGAGTCCTGAGGTAATTTACCCTTATAACTTCCAAAAAGAATTTCTATCATATAACTTCCTTATAATAATTTACAGTTTACATGGGCTGAGGCTACAGCTGCCTGTGAAGAGCATAGTTATAGACTTGTTGATGTCAAATCATCTTCCAAATTCGATAACATTAAGTATGTACTGTCAACTATTATATTGGCTGCGACTGAAAGAGACATTTGGTTGGGAGCATCTGATGCTTTGACCTGGACCACAGGAGGATCTCTTGCAGATTATAACGAATTTCCTTTCAATAGTGAAAGAAAACAGAATCTTCCAAAGAATTGTCTATATGTAAGGCTTCCAGATTGGAGAGTTGCCGATTGCAATGAAAAAAAAGGTTATTTGTGTGAACAAGATACAAAATTATAAAATCTTAAAGAAGCATTTTCGCACATAATCAAAATTGTGAAAATATAAATAGTACTTTGTAAAACTTTTAATTGAAATAAAATACTTAAATTGCAAAATTATAAAAACAAAATTATTTATAAATCGATCGTGTTAAAAAAGAGCGATTTTGAAACACTTTTTCTGACATCTGTATCTCTCGAGTGTTTCCTCTTCTAAGCCAAGCGATACGCGCTCAGGAGAAATCTGGATATCCAATTAAAAAATTCCCATTTTAGAAAAATAAAGAACGTAATACCAAAATCAAAGAAATTACAAGAGCAATAACTTAGTATTTTTTGTGCTCTTTAAATTAATGTTAAGAGGTTAATAATATAAGGTTAAGCTGATTGCATTTTTCTCTTATAGCGGATAAGTTTTGCTTATAAGCATTCTTCTTGAAATTAGTTAAGTTAACAGTTGTAGTTATGATTTGAGAGAATCTAGATTGACAAATAAAACCGAAAGCAAATGCTAATAAATTAGCCCAGATATGAATAATAACTACCCGGGAGTTTCTCTTCTCCCATTTTTTCTATTTAAATTCTTTGGTAAAAATAGAAAAAGGGGAAAAAACCCGCTGAATTTAAACGTTATTACCTTTTTAAAAACTTTTTTGCTTATTTCCATAGACAAGCTGTAAGTTTTTTTAAATGTAAATAAAAAGAAAAAAAAAAAACACACACTTTATTAAGTTTAACATCTTTAATTATTACACTTTATAAAACAATTTACAAGCACAAGGAGTTTTGCAGTTTCAATCTGTGGTATTAAACGTTCCAAACAACACCTTCTAGAATTATATTAAAAAAATATAGCTACTTTAAGCCAGTTTATGCTCAACTGGAACTTGAAGTCAACAACAGTCGAAAAGAAAACCTTCACGCAATATTTTCAGCATAATAGTATTTTTGTAAGTAACTCAATCTATTTGTATTTGAATTGTTTCAAACCACTTTTAAGTATGTGCTTGTCCAACAAGTAATAGAGGTAAATACGGCTCTGGCGAATCTTATTAACTCTTCATTATGGTATGATAAAAGTAAATTGTATTCCGGGAATCTTGGTAAAATAATAATGGACCGAACTACTTTGTACCATTTTTTACCCTCTACGACAAGTGGTGATTGGTCATTCTGTATGAAACTGTTTTAATATTCATTTAAGACCCCATATAGTCCTGGTGCGATTTGCATTGATTATGAAGCCACGTTTTTATTATTCACCTACACATTATCCAGATATTAGTGATGTTTTCTTTTCTATAAAAAAAATTTGACATTTTATTTAAAAAAAATGCAATTTGGTGTCTGTTTCTTACAAATTTTGCTCCCGAAAAGGGTGGCTTGTTTTATTTTAAAAAAACTCATCCTTTTCGGGAGCAACATTTTTAAGAAGCAGACACCAAATTGCATTTTTTAAATAAAGTGTCACATTTTTTTGTAGAAAAGAAAAAACCATAAGACATTTTTATTGTCTTATTTGGAAGGCTTTTAACTTACGTGCGCCTAGATAGCGTCGATAGTTATCCACGAAAATGCAAAGTTTAATTGTGCTTTTGGAAGTTGAATTGAAAATGGGAATTTAATGCTTTTGGGATTTCAAATGATAATGGGAGTTTTGCTTTTGGGAATGCAAAATTTGGGAATACAATAATATAATACATATATCAAACAGGCAGGCTGTATTAGAGTTTTGAGTTGTGAGATACCTTGAAGTAGTATTCGGTCGCTAAACCGCAGTGTGTTGTGAAGAATTAAAACAAGAAGTAACAGAAACTTAAAATAAACTTAGTCTTTTGTAAATTAAAGAAAAGCATAATAAAATAATTAATAATTAAACCTAGTGTAAGCTATCTTAATAAATCTACCTAACTTATGTGAATTGAATTGAATAAATGAATTAAAAAATAAACGAATGAGGTTTTTCATTTATCTACCTACCCTTGGCTCAAAGGAACCACACTTATAATAAAAACCAAAATCTTTTATAAAAAAAATAAAGTAGCATTAAAATTTACTAGCAAGTACACCCAGAGAAAACCGATTAATTACTACCCGATTAACTGATCGGTTAATTTAAAAGTGGCTTTTTTCAATTAAAGATTAAACCGGCTAATTTTAGTTAACCGAAACAAAATTTTTAATTGTTTGTAGTATTAAACCACAACTTTTTGTGTGTTTAAGTATGGGTGAATTCCAAAACGTCAAACAATTTTAAAACGTTATCTGTACCAAAATTCACAAAAAAAATTTGTAAAGTGCACCAAAAAAGTTGTATTTAGAAATATTTTTTCATACAATATATTTCCTTCTACAAAACACAGAAATTAAGTAAGTCGGAAAGTCGGAACTTATTATATAGAATATTCGGTGCTGAGCTTTGCCAGGATGAGTTAGATGATGACCTGACAACAGAATAAACTTTCGATAGCAACAAAACAACAGAATTAACCGCAACTTATTAGAAGAATTAAACATTTTTATAATTAAAACAGGACTCTGGTAGAATAATGGAAGATTTTATACATATAAAGAAAATCCAGGAAAAGGACTGAGAATTCAGATATTCTGTAATATGGGTTGCTTTCTCCAACATAAAAGATACGTGAAAGAATTTTTCCCAAGCCAAAATTTATCAAAACTAAAAAAAGAGTCGCTCAAATCCTAAACATTTTAACCAAATTATTTTTCTAAAAGATTGTTTTAAGATCTTAACCCTCGGTCTTACACATGTTGTTATTTTCACATTCGTAACGCATGAGTCTAGTGAGACCCAACCAACTTTTGAATAAAAAAACCAACTTTTTTTAACTAAATGTTGTATTATACACATTTTTAATTTAAATAAAATATGAAATTCATTATATGAAATAATATGCGTACATATTCATATTATTTTTATTTATAATATACAAATTAACATATTTTGGCCTATCAAAATATTTCTAAAAACTGAAAATAAGAACATGTACATAACATGTTTATAATATGCAATACTATTTTATTTGTAATTAAAAAGAGAAATAAATAAATATATTAGTATTCTGGATTTCCTTAGCAACTGAAACGTGTAATTTTCATTTTAGAATCTTGCTGACAATCTGAACACTTTGAACAAAAACATTTTGGGAGTATATGAATATTCCATTTTCAATATAAAATAGAAACAATTCGTTTGCAAATTTTTAAACATCGTTCCTTTTCAAGCAAATACACGAATATAAATTGTTTTATTTATGATTATAAATGTAATATTTGGTGTGAAAAATTAATTCCTTGAGCGCCTGGGCCCAACTCCAAAACGCATATTATTTTGACGCAGCATTTTTTTACCAATATTAAGTTGCTGCTTAATCCAATTTGGTCAATCTTTACCATTGAAATAATCATGGGCAGAGTATTGTTGACAAGCTTTTACATATGGTTCTTCTTCATCGTCCTTAAAAGCATACGATTCATTTGGTTTTATGACCAAATTATTTTCAGTACCAGATGAATCGTTCTTATTTGGAACGTAATCCACATCATCATTCCGCTCAGCTGTGAACGGTTGTTATGTTCTAAGTCATTACCCTCCACTCCTCACATGTAAAAATCAGCTTCTGAACGAGAGTTACTAGTTACTGTGCTTGTTGGTTTTTTTTCAAATTGAGAACTAGATGAAGCTACTAAGTTGTGTGTTTAATAAAATTAAATAAATAATAAATGATTCAACAAAAAATAACCAAAAACAGCAAGAAATCTTCTATACAAAATATATATGGGTCTGGCTAGACCCCATGTGTTACGAATGTGATGTGTGCAGTAAAATATTCGAATAAGTTCCTTATATATCCTTTCCAGGACATATTTTTCCAGCTTTTTACAGTAAACTAAATTCTTGATGGGTACCTGAAATTTCAAGTCTCTACCTGTATTTTAAATATGCTAAAATAACATTTAAAATCGAAAAAGGTCTCGCCAGACTCATGAGTAAGACGAAGGGTTAAACTATTTTAATTCTATATAATAAAAATGAAATGTTGTCCGTTGCTGATCGCATAACTTGAGAACGGCTTAACCGATTTGGACGATTTTTTCTTTTAAATGATCCCCATGGTCCAACTTAGGTTTTACCGCCCACTTTTACGGCCACTTTTTTCGATGTACCTAAAATCAGAAAACGGCTCCATCGATTTGACAAATTTTTTTTTCAAATGTTCGTATTAATCCATTTATAGTTTTCATCGAAAGAAAAATTTACCACGCCTACTTTTACGCCCACTTTTTCTATTAAGCGCATAACTTGAGAACGGCTCGACAGTTTTGGACGATTTTTCCTTTAAAATTTTAGCCATGGTCCAACTTAGGCTCGCACGAAAAAAAAAATTTGCCCAGCCCACTTTTACGCCCACTTTTTTCGATTTACCTAAAATCAGAAAACGGCTCCATCGATTTGACTAATTTTTTTTTCAAATGTTCGTGTTAATCCATTTTAAGTTTTCATCGAAAGAAAAATTTACCACGCCTACTTTTACGCCCACTTGTTCTATTTATATGACCGATTTGGACGATTTTTTCTTTAAAATGTTCGCTATGGTCCAACTTAAGTTTTTAAGGAAAGAAAATATTTCCCGATGGTTGTTGGACTACGAATAGTCGGGAAACACTTGAGGGTTGATTGACACTCACTTTCCTGGAAATTTCCAAGGGAGCATGCGGGATCAGGTGTGCGAGTCGACACCCACTCCTATGTCCATTCCTTTTGACTATGATAGGATCAAGTGGGCTGTCGATAACTTCAGCCCATATAAATCTTCGACCCTAGTCATACCCTGGCTGATGGCCATATACAGGGGGTGCGCAAGATTTTCGTATCTCCCGGGAAGTGGGACCTTGTGTAGAGTGGTCTTTATACCCAAAGGGGGTATGGCTTCTCACACTGAACCGAAGAACTACAGACCGATTAGTCTTGCATCCTTTCTTGTTAAGACTTTTGAAAGAGTTATTGATACACATCTTAGGATCACCATCCCAAGAAGTTTACTCTCGGCCTCCCAACATGCCTACACAAAGGGCAGATCTGTTGAGACGGCTCTTTACTCTCTGGTGGGAACTATTGAGAGATCGCTCGAATTTAAGGAGTACACACTCGTGGCCTTGCTCAATATTAAGGGGGCCTTCAACAATGTCAACCCGCACTCTATTGTGACATTCATGGGGAGCCTGGGGATTGACGTTGGCTTATGTAGATTTGTATACAATCTACTCATGAATAGGGTCATTTGCTCTACGATAGGTGAGACCAGTGTTCAAAGACTGGTGAACAGGGGTACTCCACAAGGGGTTCTATCCCCACTATTGTGGAACCTGACTATGAATACCATGTTGACGAAGATGGACAACATGATGATCAAAACAGTGGCGTATGCTGATGATGTTGCGGTAGCCATCACGGGGAGACATCTGAACATAATGCCTCAGTGTATGGAGGCTGCTCTGAGGGTACTCAGCACCTGGAGCGCATCATGCGGGCTGGGTGTCAATCCGTCCAAGACGGAACTGGTAATTTTTACGAGGAAGTACAGGATCAAGGGCTTTAGGCTTCCGAGGTTAAATGGAACCAAGCTTCAGATCTCTCAAAGTGCCAAGTATCTGGGCGTTGTTCTGGATAGTATGCTGTCATGGGGACCAAATGTCCAGATGAGAGTGGAAAGGGCAATAGTTGCCATATATGCGTGTAGGGGTGCAATCGGCAGAAACTGAGGCATGAGCCTGTGGTGTGTCAATTGGATCTTTGAGGCTTTAGTAAAGCCGAATCTGTATTACGGGGTCGTTGTATGGTGGCCTGCGTTTGATAAGAGCAGGCACAGGGCAATGCTTGAGAAGGTACATAGACTTGTCGCGTTGATGATCACAGGATCAATGCGATATACTCCCACGAGGGCACTGTTTACGATACTGAGCTGGCTCTCGTTGGACGCGAAAATTACCATATTTCTCATTGTTGGTTTAAGCTTTGATATTGTTACAAGTAAGACTTTGAGTGTTTATAATTCTAAGGTTTTATTTGTATAATATTATTAGCTTTTCTAAAATCTTTGGAAAAGGTTTCCTGATAATATGGCCTAAGCAACCAGTAAAATGGGCATAGAAGCTAGCTTTTCTTCAACAATAAATTTCAGTGTATTTATCAAATATGGAAAATTGGGAATTTAGCACGACATACAGAAATCTAAATAATAAAAAATTTGTTTGTTTTAGCAACTCGTGTACCAGCGTGTGGAACAAATAACGTCATTAAAAAAATAAACAAGACAAAATAAAAAAAAATATGTGAGTGAACACGCAAACATACGTTTATACCGAAAAAATTTTAACAAATGAACCACAAAATTAAACAAACAATAAATTTATAAAAATTAATTTCATAAGAATTAGAACACTTAACTTTTTGTTGAAGAATGTAAAAAAAAAAAAAATATGCTAAAGAAAAGTCGACTTTACTTTACCCTTCGAATTACTTAAAATCAGAAAACGGCTCCATCGATTTGACAAATTTTTCTTTCCAATGGTCGTATTAATCCATTTATAGTATTCGTCGAAAGAAAAATTTACCACGCCTACTTTTACGCCCACTTTTTCCATTAAGCGCATAACTTGAGAACGGCTCGACAGTTTTGGACGATTTTTCCTTTAAAATTATCGCCATGGTCCAACTTAGGTTTGCACGAAAAAAAATTTGCCCAGCCTACTTTTACGCCCACTTTTCTATTTATATGACCGATTTGGACGATTTTTTCTTTAAAATGTTCGCCATGGTCCAACTTAGGTTTTTAAGGAAAGAAAATATTTCCCGATGGTTGTTGGACTACGAATAGTCGGGAAACACTTGAGGGTTGATTGACACTCACTTTCCTGGAATTTTCCAAGGGAGCATGCGGGATCAGGTGTGCGAGTCGACACCCACTCCTATGTCCATTTGACTATGATAGGATCAAGTGGGCTTTCGATAGCTTCAGCCCATATAAATCTCCGGGTATGGATGCTATAATTCCGGCGGACCTGCAGAGGAATTCGACCCTGGTCATACCCTGGCTGATGGCCATATACAGGGGGTGCGCAATATTTTCGTATCTCCCGGTAAGTTGGACCTTGTGTAGAGTGGTCTTTATACCCAAAGGTGGTAAGGCTTCTCACACTGAACCGAAGGACTACAGACCGATTAGTCTTGCATCCTTTCTTCTTAAGACTTTTGAAAGAGTTATTGATATACATCTTAGGATGACCATCCCAAGAAGTTTACTCTCGGCCTCCCAACATGCCTACACAAAGGGCAGATCTGTTGAGACGGCTCTTTACTCTCTGGTGGGAACTATTGAGAGATCGCTCGAATTTAAGGAGTACACACTCGTGGCCTTGCTCAATATTGAGGGGGCCTTCAACAATGTCAACCCGCACTCTATTGTGACATTCTACTCAGGAATAGGGTCATTTGCTCTACGATAGGTGAGACCAGTGTTCAAAGACTGGCGAACAGGGGTACTCGCCAAGAGTTCCAAGACGGAACTGGTAATTTTTACGAGGAAGTACAGGATCAAGGGCTTTAGGCTTCCGAGGTTAAATGGAACCAAGCTTCAGATCTCTCACAGTGCCAAGTATCTGGGCGTTGTTCTGGATAGTATGCTGTCATGGGGACCAAATGTCCGGATGAGAGTGGAAAGGGCAATAGTTGCCATATATGCGTGTAGGGGTGCAATCGGCAGAAACTGGGGCATGAGCCTGTGGTGTGTCAATTGGATCTTTGAGGCTGTAGTAAAGCCGATTCTGTATTACGGGGTCGTTGTATGGTGGCCTGCGTTGGATAAGAGCAGGCACAGGGCAATGCTTGAGAAGGTACATAGACTTGTCGCGTTGATGATCACAAGACCGATGCGATATACTCCCACGAGGGCACTGTTTACGATACTGAACTGGCTCCCGTTGGACGCGAAAGTTACCATATTTCTCATTGTTGGTTTAAGCTTTGATATTGTTACAAGTAAGACTTTGAGTGTTTATAATTCTAATTTGCTTTAAGGTTTTATTTGTATAATATTATTAGCTTTTCTAAAATCTTTGGAAAAGGTTTCCTGATAATATGGCCTAAGCAACCAGTAAAATGGGCATAGAAGCTAGCTTTTCTTCAAAAATAAATTTCAGTGTATTTATCAAATATGGAAAATTTGGAATTTAGCACGACATACAGAAATCTAAATAATAAAAAATTTGTTTGTTTTAGCAACTCGTGTACCAGCGTGTGGATCAAATAACGTCATTAAAAAAATAAACAAGACAAAATAAAAAAAAATATGTGAGTGAACACGCAAACATACGTTTATACCGAAAATTTTAACAAATGAACCACACAATTAAACAAACAATAAATTTATAAAAATTTATTTCATAAGAATTAGAACAACTTACTTTTTGTTGAAGAATGTAAAAAAAAAAAAAAATGCTAAAGAAAAGTCGACTTTACTTTACCCTACAGCCACACGATCAATAAACCACTTTCAAGTTGTGCACACAAACTGCTTGTCAGAACTTAGTTAAACTGACAGCTATGGCACAGTCTGCACTCAATTTGATAATTAATTTAATTTTAAAAATGCCGCCGACGAAGAAACAACTCCAAATAGTAGCTTGACTCAAAGTTTTTTGTAAAAAAAGCACAAGAATTTTTAAAAACACAATATATTTTTAATAAAGCATAAAATTGCCAAACAAATGGAAATTAAAAGCAATCTCGCGGTTAGTAAAAAAACAGAGAGTGTATTACAAATTGAAATTAATTGAAAGGCAAAACTTGATCATGTTGCCTCCAAGTTAGTTAACATAAAAACAATAATTTCAATAAAACAAATGTGTAGACACAAATGAAAGTTAAAAAAAAAAATAAAAGAAAATTTTAGACAAATACTTTCATACTACAAGAATGGAGGTATCATTTTAATTTCAATAAGACAAGAGCGTTTTTTTTAGATATCTGTATGACTTGGCAGGCTCCCAATCTTTTACCAAATCACGTTTTTCAATAAACTGTTGACATCTGCGCGCTAATGTTGTTTTTAAACTCTTGAACTGTTGTGGGATTTTTGGTGTACACTTTCGATTTCAAAAAACCCACAAAAATAGACTGTTCAGGTGTCAAATTGCAAGATCTTGGTGGCCAATTCAGTCCTCCTCTAGGAGGAATAATGTGACTTTCACACTTTTCTTTCAAAATATCCATTGTTGCTCTTGCTGTGCGGCAAGTTGCACCATCCTGTTGAAACCACATATTCCATTGACCAATGATACGCCAAATTTGGATAGTCTTTAAATACTTTTTTCAAAATTGCCTTCCAAAGCCTTTAACACCTAACGCTTTGGGAAATATGTGTATGCAGGATCTTGAGAAAAGCAACCAGTAACAAGAAGTATCTTTTTTTAATAACTAGTACCTTTTGGAATTGGAAGTATCTTTTCGCACAAGAATTGTCATTTAGTATTAATTTATTTGTTGAGAAGTACTTTTAGAATAAAAAGTGTCTTTCGAATAAAAAAATATTTTCTTCCTCATAGAAGTTAATATATTTTTTCGAAAAATATTCGTATCTTGATGATCTTACTAACGTCTACTTGTTTGTTTTTGTAGCTCACTTAATCTCTAATTACTAGCTTAGATGTACTTATTAAAATAAATAAAAAAAAGTGAAAAAAAGTATAAATATGATGATTTCTTAAACAGCTACACAGTTAACTTCACAACGTTAAGTAAAAAACATGTTTATTTCGCAAGTCCTCGTTATTTGTTTTGCACTGATGAAAGCAGTATCATGCCAAGGGATATTTTTTAAGGGACCAAATGGTACATTGTACATTATCGAACAGAGTCCTGAGGTAATTTACCCTTATAACTTCCAAAAAGAATTTCTATCATATAACTTCCTTATAATAATTTACAGTTTACATGGGCTGAGGCTACAGCTGCCTGTGAAGAGCATAATTATAGACTTGTTGATGTCAAATCATCTTCCAAATTCGATAACATTAAGTATGTACTGTCAACTATTATATTGGCTGCGACTGAAAGAGACATTTGGTTGGGAGCATCTGATGCTTTGACCTGGACCACAGGAGGATCTCTTGCAGATTATAACGAATTTCCTTTCAATAGTGAAAGAAAACAGAATCTTCCAAAGAATTGTCTATATGTAAGGCTTCCAGATTGGAGAGTTGCCGATTGCAATGAAAAAAAAGGTTATTTGTGTGAACAAGATACAAAATTATAAAATCTTAAAGAAGCATTTTCGCACATAATCAAAATTATGAAAATATAAATAGTACTTTGTAAAACTTTTAATTGAAATAAAATACTTAAATTGCAAAATTATAAAAACAAAATTATTTATAAATCGATCGTGTTAAAAAAGAGCGATTTTGAAACACTTTTTCTGACATCTGTATCTCTCGAGTGTTTCCTCTTCTAAGCCAAGCGATACGCGCTCAGGAGAAATCTGGATATCCAATTAAAAAATTCCCATTTTAGAAAAATAAAGAACGTAATACCAAAATCAAAGAAATTACAAGATCAATAACTTAGTATTTTTTGTGCTCTTTAAATTAATGTTAAGAGGTTAATAATATAAGGTTAAGCTGATTGCATTTTCTCTTATAGCGGATAAGTTTTGCTTATAAGCATTCTTCTTGAAATTAGTTAAGTTAACAGTTGTAGTTATGATTTGAGAGAATCTAGATTGACAAATAAAACCGAAAGCAAATGCTAATAAATTAGCCCAGATATGAATAATAACTACCCGGGAGTTTCTCTTCTCCCATTTTTTCTATTTAAATTCTTTGGTAAAAATAGAAAAAGGGAAAAAAACCCGCTGAATTTAAACGTTATTACCTTTTTAAAAACTTTTTTGCTTATTTCCATAGACAAGCTGTAAGTTTTTTTAAATGTAAATAAAAAGAAAAAAAAACACACACTTTATTAAGTTTAACATCTTTAATTATTACACTTTATAAAACAATTTACAAGCACAAGGAGTTTTGCAGTTTCAATCTGTGGTATTAAACGTTCCAAACAACACCTTCTAGAATTATATTAAAAAAATATAGCTACTTTAAGCCAGTTTATGCTCAACTGGAACTTGAAGTCAACAACAGTCGAAAAGAAAACCTTCACGCAATATTTTCAGCATAATAGTATTTTTGTAAGTAACTCAATCTATTTGTATTTGAATTGTTTCAAACCACTTTTAAGTATGTGCTTGTCCAACAAGTAATAGAGGTAAATACGGCTCTGGCGAATCTTATTAACTCTTCATTATGGTATGATAAAAGTAAATTGTATTCCGGGAATCTTGGTAAAATAATAATGGACCGAACTACTTTGTACCATTTTTTACCCTCTACGACAAGTGGTGATTGGTCATTCTGTATGAAACTGTTTTAATATTCATTTAAGACCCCATAAAGTCCTGGTGCGATTTGCATTGATTATGAAGCCACGTTTTTATTATTCACCTACACATTATCCAGATATTAGTGATGTTTTCTTTTCTATAAAAAAAATTTGACATTTTATTTAAAAAAAATGCAATTTGGTGTCTGTTTCTTACAAATTTTGCTCCCGAAAAGGGTGGCTTGTTTTATTTTAAAAAAACTCATCCTTTTCGGGAGCAAAATTTTTAAGAAGCAGACACCAAATTGCATTTTTTAAACAAAGTGTCACATTTTTTTGTAGAAAAGAAAAAACCATAAGACATTTTTATTGTCTTATTTGGAAGGCTTTTAACTTACGTGCGCCTAGATAGCGTCGATAGTTATCCACGAAAATGCAAAGTTTAATTGTGCTTTTGGAAGTTGAATTGAAAATGGGAATTTAATGCTTTTGGGATTTCAAATGATAATGGGAGTTTTGCTTTTGGGAATGCAAAATTTGGGAATACAATAATATAATACATTAGGGTGACCGTTAAAATCAAAAGTTGGATTTCTTTAAGTCTCACCAGCCAAAATGGTGGGTATTGATAAAATAACAACACATACAAAATTTTAGGACGATCGTCAAAGTCTAAGCCGACCCTCACGCCCACCAAGCTTGGAAAAAATTATTTTTTTACATGAAATCTGACTTTAATGTTTCATAACTTAGAAAGTAATTATTTTGGAGAAAAGTTGTTAACAAGTATTCCTGAATCTCTTATTAAACAAAATAAATCATTTTTATAATTCGGTTACGCTGAATCCAGTGGTGTTATCCGTTTTTTTAGGTTAGCTCTTGTTTTCGAGATATACCGTTATTTTGAAAATGAAGGAGATTGCACAACTAAAATTCGTGTAACTCAAAAACGGTTTAGTTTATTGAAACTGCTAAACCGAAAATACGCAATAAAATTACTTTTAAGTGAAGATAAACTTTTTCTAGTAGGCGCAGTCTTTTTAGGAACATAAATTTTTTGGCAAAAAGAAATAATTTTTTCGCAAAATTTTAAAATTTTTGTTCTTTAAAAAAATCATAAAAAATTGGAAAGTGCAGCTATGCTTATAATTTTTTCTAGACATATAAAAAACGAAGTTGCAAACAGAAAAAGCCATAAGTTATTTAAATCTGTTCACTACTTTTGATGTTTTTTACAAGAGACGAAAAATTTGCATTAAATTTAAGAATTTTATAAAACGCAATCTTTGTATGGGAGCCACCCTAAAAAGTAGAAAAAAGGGCAAGTAAGTTTAAAGAAAATGTTAAAAACAAAAAAACTAATGGAGGTCGTTTCAATTTTATCCCCCTGGGAAAGACTCCTTGGCAGTTATGGGGCTTTTTCTTCAATATATTTCTAGTCTGTAATGACAATTTTGTATGGGATCCTCCTTAAAGAAGAGAAAAAGCGGGTAGGTATTTTAAAAAAAAATGATGGGGATGAAAAATTGAGTGGTGGCCGGTCATACATTTGACCCATTTAGGAGCTTCCTAGGCGCTGCAGGGGCCATATTTAAGAATATAATTAAATCGCCATATTTGTATGGGAGCCCCCCTAAGTGGTGCAGATATATGGCAAGTATGTTTTATGAAAATGTGAAGCACAAACAACTAATAAAGGTCCGTCCTACATTTTATCCCCCTAAGGGCGAATCCTTGGCATTTATGCGGCTTTTTCTTCAATGTATTTCTAGATTGTATTGGCAATTTTGTATGGGAGCTAGAAACAAATGATGTGTTGGACTATGTTTTTTGTAACGAACGTACACAAACACAAATTTTGAAGCTGAATGGACGTGTGTAAAGAAAAATAGTTCTAAAGAAAAAATTCGCATCAATGCTGCTGTTTGCTATTTATTTTAGTTAGGTTTAGTTTAATATGAGAGAAAACTTGTTAAGACAAAAGTTGTTAGAAACTTCACTAATAACAACTTCTTAGTAAACGATTTTTATGTAAAATTAATATTTTCCAAGCTATGGGGCATAAAAGTCGGAATTTTCGATTTTTCTGAAATTTTGGCGGCCGTGAGGGACGGCTCAGCCTTCGCCGATTGTCCTAAAATTTTTTTTGTCATCGTTTTTTATTAATACCCACCGAACTGGGGGGTGAGAGCATGGAAAAATAGAAATCAAATATTCTCCATACAATTAACGACCACCCTAATAATACATATATCAAACAGGCAGGCTGTATTAGAGTTTTGAGTTGTGAGATACGTAGAAGTAGTATTCGGTCGCTAAACCGCAGTGTGTTGTGAAGAATTAAAACAAGAAGTAACAGAAACTTAAAATAAACTTAGTCTTTTGTAAATTAAAGAAAAGCATAATAAAATAATTAATAATTAAACCTAGTGTAAGCTATCTTAATAAATCTACCTAACTTATGTGAATTGAATTGAATAAATGAATTAAAAAATAAACGAATGAGGTTTTTCATTTATCTACCTACCCTTGGCTCAAAGGAACCACACTTATAATAAAAACCAAAATCTTTTATAAAAAAAATAAAGTAGCATTAAAATTTACTAGCAAGTACACCCAGAGAAAACCGATTAATTACTACCCGATTAACTGATCGGTTAATTTAAAAGTGGCTTTTTTCAATTAAAGATTAAACCGGCTAATTTTAGTTAACCGATATAACAAGGGGGAAGAAAAAACCTTACTTTTAGCAAAATTTTAAAAACTGAAAACTTTGTATAAAATATAAAAAAATGAAAATAGTGAAAATGTAGTTCCATTGAAAACCGATTTAACTTTCAACAACAGCAAAAACATTTCCGTGTTTTTCAAGTGTGTTTTTGTCATTTGACTTCAAAAAGCAGTGAATCGAACACTGGGCACTATTTAGCACTTTTGTTTTTTCTCTGAAAGGCTAACTGAATCATCGCATATTACCATAATATAAATTTTTCAAGCATTTAAATAAACGGAAATAAATTTATTCTGTTTTTGCTGAACAATAAAAAGTTTATTCACAATCAGCGTTCTGTGAGAAATGTTTTTGGTACGATTCGAGGAACTCACGGTGCGCATAATCGGCTTACTGAAACCACTATTACCAACATCATTCGCAATATTTAGTCCCAGTTTACATTGGTGGATGATACTCGACCGGTTAGTCCACATCCTGCACGTTGTGTCCATATAGCAGCTGTAGCTGAGAGTATAATCATTGGTCCAAATTTTTTCAAAATTGAGGAAAATCAGAATGTTATCGTCAATGGTAACCTCGCACCATTTTTTTTGATAGGACCAGCACTCAGGGGATGACCCCTACTAATGCACTGCATTGGTTTGGAACTAGGAAAATAGGTTAAGGAGAGAAAAGGTAGTAGTGCCTGTGAACATTCGACTTGAATTTATTCATGTTGACAGTGAGAGGGAAGACTTAAGCAGGAAGGTTATTCCACATACCAACATTTTCCCTGTTATGTATTGTACGATTTACCGACCAATCGACCACAAAATGATGGGCTTTGAGGAAAAACAAACGTACGGGTTTCGGTCTCGGCCAAGCGTGTCATTCATGTTCTGAAGCATAGCACCAACACGAGAAACGCTTGGTCTATAATCAAATTACCAAAAGAGTAAAAGGATTGGAAGTTTGATATAGGAAGTCATTTAGAAAAATAAGAAATATAAATAGAAGGAGAAAGAACGGAGCCTTGCGGCACCCCTGAATGCATTTTGAACTCGTTTGACGAAACCCCATCTATAAAAACTCGTAAAGTGCGACCTCTGAGAAAACTCGATATAAATCGAGAGAAATTATCACCAACACCAAATGCAACAAGTTTAGACAAGAGTGCACCATATCAGACTCTGTCAAACGCCTTGACCTGAAAATCAAGCGCATGGTCACGGTGAGCACTTAATTTCATGTTTTCCTATGGTAAATTGGCCATCTAGATCTTGCGGTATCATACCTTAGACTTTTTTCTCTGGGGATACGTAATGACTGGGGTCTTCAGGAATAAGTCAGCTACGATTGACGCTTTTGAAACTAACATTACTCTCGTTATTCGCGAGATACCAGTCGCTATGCTCGAATAAATCGCCCAAAATGAGACCTTCTGAATGGACCACCGCAGACGTAGCCATGGCCAACATTTCCATGACATCACTTTCATACAGTTAATGCCATTAATTGTTTTTAACCAATAGTAAACATTTCAAGTTCAGTTTCAAATTTGTGTGTTTTATTATACATTATAATTTAAACCTCACGATAAATCAACCGATATATCTATTAATATTTTATTATTATAAATGCTCAGCTCGGTCCTGTGCGAGTCGGATAATCGAGGTTCAACTGTATATTTTTAATTTTAATAAATGCCTTGTTCTATTTTTCTTTCATGAAATAAATTGAATTAGTTTAGGTTCATAAAAAACTTAGGTTTTCTATATTTACAATCTATAGGAGCAATTAAACAAAAACGCTAAATAGTGCCAAATGTTCGATTAATCGAATACCATTTTTCTCAAAAACAAAAAATCTAAAATAAATTTGGACTTCAGATTCGTGTTTTCTAGACCCAAATTATTTATTAACCACCAAGTTTTATAAAGTTACTCGATCGCGGGGACGAAATGGGTTAAGAACACTCCGAACAACTTCTAACAAATTTCGAGATGTCCCGAGTCATGTCCTTCCAATAATATTTCGTCCTAATCTTCGCGTAAAGTTTCTTTCATCAGTTCTCAATATTCTGCTACCGTGGTCCTTTAGATCCTGTATATTACAAATTGTAAAAAATAAATCATTCTTAGGCCATTCTGCCCTGTGAACCTTTAAACTGTTGGCTTCAGTTTGCAGCCTCGAAAGCAAATAGTCTAGACTAAATGTGTAATTTCGTTATTTGCCATCGCACGTGTCATGACCAATACCTTCCTCCTTTCTCATTTATCGAAACCCTGGATAGTGCATCGGACCCTACATTTAGCTTCCCCTTAATATACTCGACTGTGAAGTCATACTCCGAAAGCTCGATTCTAATTCTCGTCAATTAGGAAGATGGGTTCTTGATATTAAAATGGTACACTAATGGTCGGTGGTCCGATCACACAATAAATTTAGTTCCATAGACATATGGACGAAATTAAGTTATGGCAAATTGAATTGCAAGAAGTTCGAGTTCAATGACTGGTTTCTTCTGTTCAGACTGTGTAAATGATTTCGAAGCATAGTATATTGTTGGCTTCAAAATTTCAAAAATCAAAAATTCCTTCGAAAAATCCGGGTATTGTAAAATCCTAGGTGATAACAAAGCAGACCTCAATTTGTCAAAAGATTCCTGACATTGCCCATTCCAATTAAAACTAACATTCTTTCTCGTCATATAATTCAAGGGTGCTGAAAAAGTGGCAAAATTTGGGATAAAGCGCCTATAATAATTTACAAATGCCACAAAACGTCTAACAGAGTCTTTGTCAAAAGGCTTTGTATAGTTTCTTATCGCATTTATCTTCGAATCTTCGGGTAAAAGACCATTGGCTGTGCATTTATGTCCGAGAAAGGTAACTTCCGGGAGAAAACATTTACATTTGTATGGATTTATTTTTAAATTATGCTCCCTCAGGACATCAAATACGTTTTTTGAATTGTTTAAATTGTGTTTTTTACTACAACCAATGATAATAATGTCATCGACATATAGAAATGCTTTGTTTGGCATAAGACCAGAGAATGCAATTGACATCATTCTTGAGAATGAATTAGTGGCCACATTTAAACCAAAAGGTAAAACCTTCCAACGAAAAGAGCCTTTATCAGTGCTGAAGGCATTTATATCGCGTGAGTCTGGGTGCAATGGGATTTGGTGAAATCCCGAAAATAAATCTATAATTGAAACGTGTTTCGCACGACCTAAGTTGTCCAAAGTATCGTCGATACGTGGTAATGAGAATTTGTCTGCAATGAGCTTCCTATTCACAGCGCGATAGTCTACACACATTCTATAGGCTTTCCGGTCATCCTTGCTCTTTTTCGGTACAAGAATCAATGGGCTATTGAAGTTCGAGCTACTTGGTTCTATCAAATCGTTGTCCAATAAGTTCAGAACCTGTCTATTAATTTCCTCCTTTTGAGCATGAGCGAGTCTATAATTCTTCACATAAACTGGTGATGAATCAACCATTCCAAATTTCTGCTTATAAAAGTTATTTATCGTCATCTTATCGTCATCGAGTGCAAAAATTTCCGAATACGACTCACATAACGGCATTAAATCAGATCGGATGTTAAACGGTCGATACGTGGCCAACTTGTCAATGAACATGGATTGATCGAGTTTAAGTGAAAATTCCGCGATTTCTCCATTATAACTTTGTCGTTCCTGATACACTGGAATTCCCCTGTCGTATTTACTACCCTCAAAATTGGTTCTTCCGAATCGATAACTCTCTTCGCTACAAAAACTCCCCTGGCAATTTCCTGTGATTCCACAAACATAGGTTCCCTGACACCACGTAAACTGAAAGCCTGGAATACCTCGCACCTCGGCGGTATAATGCAAGAAAATTCCGTGTTCTGAACTAGGGACTAAGCGTCCTAAATTAGCACCGAAGCCGATGAACAAGTCCTTCAGTGAGGTGGCCAAAGGTCACCTAGTGCGGGCTGTCATTGACAGAGGTGCTGAAAACGGTGTCATTTCCCATACCAAGTGGGATCTGGTTCTGGACGATCCTTAAGGAGAATCCAGGTCCTCCCCCTCAATGTGATGATGCTGGCTGGTACCAGGGCCATGTGAAGCTGATGGCTTGTGTAGATGAGCGCTCAGCGTCGTTACTGAAGCTTGCCATCCAATCAATAGGAGAGGTTTGGGAAGGTGCAAGGCTCGATGTGGTGTTGGTGAGCAAGATACCGCGTAGGCCTAGGTCGATTGCAACCATTCCCGCCGAACCATCGAAACCTGAGGAGATCTTGAAGATCATTCAGTGCTGCAACCCCCAACTACCCACACAGGACTGGAAGGTAGTGAAGGTTTCAGCTACTGAAGGGTCCTCAAGGACGGCGATTGTGGTAATAAACCAGCAATACTTGGAACCACTGAGGGAGAAACAGGGTAAGATCTATTGAATTATAATAATAATTGAATTACTCTTAAATGTTAAAATTAAGGTTGAAAATATAAAGTTTTTCAAATTTATTTCTCGTAAGGCTGAAACGTTTTTGTATATAAAGTTTAATTTCCAAAAGAAACTCATCTCCACGCTTTTTGAAAAGGCAATCATCCTGTTCATTATCGGAGCTGTTGCAAATTTGTACGTTCGGCTTCGAAACCATAAAATGTTTGATTCTGTTGTTGTTTAAATTTTTCGCAAAGTTGCTTTACTATCTGGAACATGTCAACTAGTTTAAGGTTGCCATTATCCTCTAATTTCTTTTAAAAGACATAATGTAGTACATATTTCCTATATTGTGTACAAAGCCAAGCTCATTTAAAAAAAAAATAGCTTAAAATAGATGAACAACAGTTTTGGGACCACAAGTGTTAGATACAGGGGTTTACTTAAATATATTTCTCGAAAATAATCGCGTCTCAAGAGCAAACAAAAGGTCTAATAATTTTATGTGTAAGTTTTGATTAAAATAGAAAGTTTATTGGAAATACGAGGAAGGACTACAGGGAGCCATTTAAGCCACTAGCAAGCAGTCGTTGGGGGGTTCGCGTCCACCTTGTCTTCCTGCAACCACATAAAAACCCTGCCACACAAATATTATTATAGACTCCCCTAATTTTGTATTTTTTGTCTTCAATAATGTTTCTTGTCGATTTTAGATATAAATGTCCTTTAGGTGTATTGAGGACTAACGTCTCATGACCCACCCTACCTTTGATTTTAGCGACGTTAAAAAATTGCTTAAACCCCGTAACGGAAAACTCCCTACAAACCTTATATCATCGCGCAAGAAAATTTAAGAAATCACTTATAGATTCATTTTAATTATTATTTATTCTCTCATAAAACATCCAAATTCATATAGATTTAAATATACATATGTATATACTATAATGATTGATATGAATATTTATTTTCTCATATTAATTTTATAGTATGAAAAAAGGAATATCAACTAAACAATATAAAGATTTGTATTCTTAAGATTCACTAAAACAACTTATGAGGTGTACCGCGAATCAATCAAATTTTTCTTTTCCCGTTGTGGGTTTTCCCCTTTTCTTCCTTTATCTTATATAAATATATTGAGCAATTCCATATGAAAACGATCAAAATTGGCAAATTTTTGGACGACCCCTCTCCGATTTTAAAATAAATAGTCTCAATCGATTGCCCAGCAAAAAATAATGTACCTACATATTTTTTTTTTTTTTATAGTGACTGGTTTAGTGGTGGTGTACACCACTGTCATGTGACAAAATTGAAGAATTCTTCATAAGGGACCTCATTGAAAGTTGTTTAAAAAAAAAACTACTAAAGCGATCGCAACAAATTTTAATTAATTTAAGAATTTCCCTTCGGGGGCTCCCATACAAATATTGCGTTTTATGAAATTCTTAAATTAATTAAAATTTGGCGACTTTTGTGAATAAAATCAAAAGTTGCAAACAGATTTTAATCATTTATGGCTTGTTTTGTTTGTAGCTTCGTTTTTTAGAAGTCTGCAAAAAATTAGAAGCCTGCATTTTTTAATTTTGTATGAATTCTTAAAAAACAAAAATTTCGAAATTTTGGTAAAAAAATTAATTTATTTTTTAAAAAAAATTATGTTTCAATAACGACTACTCATATTAGAAAAAGAGTTTTACTTTTCTGAAATTAAATTTTATTGCGGAATTTTTTTTAGTAATTTCAATAAACTAAACCGTTTTTGAGTTACGCGAATATATGTTGTGCAACCTCCTCCAGAGCCAATCTGAAAAAACCGCGGGCACCACTGGATTCAGCGTCCCCGAATTATGTGAAAACGCCATGTGCCCGGCTTGTCACGAAAAAAAAGTGTCAATTTCATGCACAGTGTAATTTTTAAAATGTATTTTTAACAAGGTGGTCTCTTAAATGCTCTTCTCCTGTCCAAACAAGGAGTCGGGGTCTATTTTTTTATTGCTGATTCTTAAAGCAAAAATTATGAGGAATCCAAAAAAAAAAAATTAGCCGGAAAATTTAGGAGCTTCTGTGGAAAATCGGAAAATTTAATTTTCATGGGAAAATTTAAAGGTAAATTTCTAAGAAAAATTAGGAAAATTTTATTTTTCAATTAAAGCCTGATTCAATACCTTTCCAACGAGCTATCACTCGTTGCAATCGCTTTAGTATTTTTAAACAACTTTCAATGAGGTCCCTTATGAGGAATTCTTCAATTTTGTCACATGACAGTGGTGAACACCACCACTAAACCAGTCACTATAAAAAAAAAAAAATGTAGGTACATTATTTTTTGCTGGGCAATCGATTGAGACTATTTATTTTAAAATCGGAGAGGGGTCGTCCAAAAGGTGATCGATTTCATATGGAATTGCTATTATCTTTAAAATTGGAAGACTTATTAAACACTGATTAAGAATAGGAGCAAAACATTAATTTTTTTAAGGTAACACAATTTTTGATATTCACTGTCCTATGACGTTTGAAGATCAGTAATTCTGGTTATATTGTTTCTTTAATTCATAAATAAAGTTCTTATATTTTTATACCCTCCACCACAATTAGTTGTGAAGAGGGTATACTAAGTTTGTCATTCCGTGTGAAACTATTTTATTATTCATCTCAGACCCCATAAAGTATATATATTCTGGCTGCTTGAGTAATTCTAAGTCGATTTAGCCATGTCCGTCTGTTGAAAACACGCTCACTTTCGAAAAACTCAAAAGAAATAAACAAACTAGGTGCCAAATTGCTTGTAGTTATCCTAAGCAGTTTGGGATTGAATTTCAGCAAAATCGGTTCAGTAGGACCAGAGCTATGAATCAAAATGTGGAACCACCACCTTTAAAAACTTGATAATTTTGTTACAAAAACTAACATAAATGATGCAAAAATGCACGGAATGACATAAGATTTTGCACAAGTCCGTTTTATTCGACTAGAAATTACACTGTAAAATTTCGCGAAGGTCGGTCCATAATTTACCCTAAGCCCCATATAAACACTACTCCCGGAAAACAGTTAAGTACGCCTTAAACCGTAAAAAATAATGCAATCATAACAGATTTTGGCTCGTCACAATTTTATAGGACTATAAATGATACTGTGAAATTTCGTGAAGATCGGTACATAATTTACCCTAGGCCCCATATATGCCCTACTCCCGGAAAACAGTTTAATCTCCTAAAACCATAATTAATAACAAATCGTCACAGTTTAAGATAATAATAATAAAAAGACATCATACAGATATTACTCTTTAAACATTCGAACTGTCGGTGGAGGGTATCAAAGATTCGGCACAGCCGAATATAGCACTCTAACTTGTTTTTCTCTCTTTTCATTCACAAATGGTTTATATATATTTTTTTTTTTTTGTTTTTTTTCTTTGCTCTTATTCATAAGTAGTGCGACTAAAAAATATATATTTACATGCAATTGAATAAGAAAAAAAAAATTAATCCAAATGATCAATGAAAAGCAAATACAAAATATTATAAATATAGATAAATAAAATAAAAAAAATTTACATACGGCTTTGACATTGCCGTTAGCCGGAAAAGTAGGCTTAATATAGAGATATAAAATGTTCTGTATAAACTATTTTAATGATTAAATTCATTTATTAAAAAATTTCGATAAATTAAAGCGTTGGTAATATATTTTGCTATTGTTTTCCAATTATAAAGTTCACCATTTAGTAATTTAAAAAAATTTTCTTCTGGTATTGCTATGGTATGAAACTGTTGGAATCTGATGGAATTTAGAACAGGGCATCGGCATATAAAATGCTGAACTGATTCAATTTCGTTTGTATTGCACAAAGAGCATTCTTTATTGCTGCTTCTTGAGAACCTAGCGCCATTTAAATGTATTAAGTCACTTCGAGCTTTAAGAATCAATGTAACATAACTTTGGTCATGCAAAATCATAAAATAAAATTGTCCAGCTGTGTATCTTAGGTTTTTATAAAATGTTTGGCTTTGAGAGGCTCTCATGAGGCGTTCGTTATGATATTTAATTTCCAAAGCAGTTAGGAAATAGTTTTGATTTTCGATCCATTGGTGTGATGTTGTGCTCATTTGCCAATATATGTTGAACTCATTTCCTAGTTCATTAATTCTCTTTGCCCAAAAGATGTTTTTTTCTAGAATTTTAAGGATTAATTGGTGAGTTAAACGCGATGAATTTAATTTAAAAAGTGTAACATATAAGTATTGTAAGTTTAATTTAAGGGTATAGAAATGACCGTCTTGCAAACCAGTCTCCAGCATTAAAACATAGTTTGGTGTGAAATTGGGTAGTTTTAATATCCGTTTTATAAAATATCTCTGCAGCTTGTCCACATCTTCAAAGTGCATATTTCCCCATATTTGGGCACCATATGATTGTACAGAGCGGCTCACAGCTTCAAACAATTTGTATTTTGTTTTAAAAGATATATTTCTTTTGTTTAGAAATGAATTCCAAGTAGAATTAATACTATTTTTTGCTGCCGAATTTCTACTTTGTACATGTTTCGTGAATGCCATTCTTGGGGTTAAGATCATACCTAAGTAGTTATATTCGTTAACTATTTCTACAACTTCGCCTTTAAATAACCATTTTTCCCGACGAGATATTCTACCTCCATTTCTGAACACCATTATTTTAGACTTTGTTAGATTTACTTCAAGGTCCCATAAGTCACAATATTCTTTTAATCTTTCCATCATTTTCTGCAACACTTCTATTTCATCTGCCAATATTACAATGTCATCTGCATACAAAAGCAACCTAATATTCAACTCATCTATTACGATGCCTCCGCCTAAATGTTCGTGAAGGTCGTTTATGTAAAGGGAAAATAATAGGGGAGATAACAAGCACCCTTGCTTGACGCCTGAATATGTTTCAAATGGTTCAGAAAGTTCGGTTCCATTCCAAACAGTTGAGTATGTTCTTGAGTAGACACTGCATATAAAATTTACCATTTTTGTTGATACACCAAGACTATGTAGCTTAAACATAAGAGAGTGTCGAGAGATTTTGTCAAAAGCTGCTTTAAAATCTACAAAAAAGGCATAGACTTTTTTCTTTTCTTCCATTTTTAAATTCACAACAGCTGCCAAGTTATAAATATTATCCATTGTAGAATAACCTTTTCGAAATCCAGCTTGATATTCCGTGACGATATTATTCTGTTCAGTCCATTGATGTAAGCGATTGTTTATAATACCCATCATAATTTTCGCAACACAATTCATAAATGAAATGAAATGAAACATTTATGCTGGAAATGCGTGGTTGGTTACGCATAGCTCTCGCTAATTTCCACCAAGTTTTGCTATCTTTGACCGCGTTCAATTTAAACTCCAGTTCATTGTAATATTTCAACTGACTTTCTTTGCATATTTCTTTATATTTTGAATTGGCTAATAAATAATTTTTCTTATTGACATCATTATTACACTTTCTATACTTTTTAAGCAATTTAAATGATCTATGTCTCGCATTTTGGCATTTCCAATTATACCTTGGGTTTTAAGGTGCTAATATTTCTTTTTCTGTAGTATTTTGTTGTGCAGATTTTTTATATTTTTTAATATCGGCGTTATTTTCTTTGATTTGATCTAGATGAGATTGTATGTTTTCAATATATGTGTTTTTTTCTTTATCATTCCATCTAAGCTTAGGTAAAAGTATTTGCGACGTTGTTGGTGATTTTTTGATATTAACATTTAATACTAAGTTTATTGGGAAATGGTCGGACCAGGTTTTACCATCTATAGAAAATTCAGTAACGTGTGGTAAAATATCCAATGATGTGGCACATATATTTGGCTTATGCGTTTAACCAATTTATAAATAAAGTGGTGGTTTAAAGGTGGTTTAATTTTATATTTTTTAATTAAATAAACAAATTTATTTCAATTTTATTTTACAAAACTAAACTTAATTTCTTACAATTAAAAAGCGAATTCACAAAACTAAACTTAATTTCTTACAATTAAAAAGCGAATTCACAACGCGTGTAGGCAAAAGGAGAATAAAAAAGAATGTGTTTTTTTAAAGGCAGTTCTTGTAACAAGTTAAAGAAACCGCGTATTTGGTACAATAAAAAGTATTCAGTATTTAGTATCTGATTGGGTATAGTTGAGCACAGGGTGCCGCCTAGAGGAGGTTCACCTGAACCTTAAAGGGATGACAACCCGTCTACCACTTGCAGTAGTTTTGGGTTTTGTTACATTAGGCGAAAAATTTGATGCCGAATTAAAATCCGTTGTTGCAAGGTTTGAGTTGGCATCAGTTGGTGAAGTATTAGAGTTGAGATCGTTGTTTCCTGGAACTTGTTGTGTTGTATTACTAACGGGTAAATTTTTTGAATTTACGTCAGGTGTGTTGTTTGCTGTAGTTGGTGTTTCTTGAGTTCTCAGGTTCTTATTAAGAGTATCGCTCGAGATGAAAGCAGGTTTTAGCCGGTCAACACTAATATTATTTTGGCGACCTCTAATCAAAATGGAGAAAAATTTTTCGGAACGTTTTACAACCATGTACGGGCCATCATTTGGATGCGTGAGCGACGGTCGAATAGAATCGTTGCGGACGAAAACATGCGTCGAGTTTTGCAGGTCTTTAGAAATGAAAGTTCGTGGCGTTATGTGATGAGCTGTGTTGGTTGGCTTAAGTTTCTGCATTGCTAGACGAAACTCTGATATGTAGTCGTTGCTCTGATTAGAAATTTCCGTTGGTTGAAGAAACTCTCCTGGTATTGTTAGGGTTGAACCGTAAACCATTTCTGCAGGTGAAGCGTTTATGTCCGGTTTGAAAACAACCCGTAGTCCTAGTAAAATAACTGGTAGATGATGTACCCATCTTGCCGAGTTATGGCACAAAATCGCAGTTTTTAACGACCGATGAAACCTTTCTATGATGCCGTTCGATTGGGGGTGATACGGTGTGGTGCGTAGATGTGTTGAGCCTATGGTCTTCATCAATTCAGCAAAAATACCTGATTCGAATTGTCGACCTCGGTCGGATGTTATTCGTGCCGGAACCCCAAATCGAGAAATCCATTGAGTTAAAATCGCTTTCACAACCACTTCAGCAGACATGTCGGGATTTGGAACAGCTTCTGGCCACCGTGTGAAACGATCGATTATGGTAAGGCAATAACGTTGCCCTTCACATAACGGAAATGGGCCGACGATGTCAATATTGATATGCGAAAATCGCTCTTTCGGGGGGTCATATCTAGCGATTGTTGACCGGGTGTGCTTTTGTATTTTAGTCCTTTGACACTGCAAACAACTTATCACGAAATTGGCACAGTCCTTACGTATGCCTGGCCAACAAAATCTACACGAAACTAGTTTTGTAGTAGCACGTACACCGGGATGTGACATGTTGTGTAGCGTTTGCAAAATCTGTATGCGAAATTCTTTCGGAATGTAGGGGCGAACGTGGGACGTTGATGTATCACATATAATTTGATTGCTGCAACCTGGCATTGAAAATAGCTTCAGTTTTAATGAACTTGAGTTGATTTCGGGGCTTTTAAATGCTTGTTGGAGCTCTTCGTCGCTGTGTTGAGCTAGAGCTATGCGGGTGTAGTCGATAATTTGGTTAATCGAATCTATACGGGAAAGAGCATCTGCTGCTGCGTTCGCTAGTCCAGGCGTATGGCGAATGTCAGTGGTGAACTGACTTATAAAATCGAGCTGCCGTATTCGGCGAGGCGAGGCCTTTTCCAATTTTTGATTAAACGCAAATATTAGGGGACGATGGTCCGTCACGATGTAACAATTACGCCCTTCTATCATGTAACGGAAGTGACAAACTGCTTGGTACATAGCTGAGAGTTTACGATCGTATGCTGAATACTTTGTCTGTGATTTCGTAAGTTTTTTTGAATAAAATGCCAGCGGCTGCAGATTCCCGTTGACTTTTTGGTGTAATGCTGCGCCTACTGCCGTATCACACGCGTCTACGTATAAGGCTAATTGGGATTCAGCTGCAGGATGAGCCAAGAGCGTAGCATTTACGAGCTCATTTTTGCAGCGTTCGAAAGCAGCTTCGGCGACTGGGGTCCATGTTAAGATTGAGCGATCATTTTTCTTATTACCGACAATTAGTTGCTGAAGCTGCATCTGGTACGCAATAGCGTGTGGCAAGAACTTTCTATAAAAGTTTACCATGGCGATAAATCTTTTAAGTTCTTGAGCCACTTTAGGCTTTGGAAACTCTTTTATCGCAGCAACTTTTTCTGGCAATGGACGAATACCTTCAGCATTGACTAAATGTCCCAAAAACTTTATTTCTGTTTTCCCAAACTCACATTTTTGTAGGTTAATCGCTAAGTGGTTATCGCGTAGGCGTTGGAAAACCTGCACAAGGTGGGAGCAATGTTCCTCAATCGAGCTGGAAGCTACACATATATCGTCGATGTATGGGAAAACAAAGTCTAACCCTCGGAGTACCTCATTTATTAGCCTTTGAAACGTTTGAGCAGCGTTGCAAAGCCCCAAACGTCATGTACTTAAATTCGAAAAGGCCGAATGGGGTACTGATAGCAGTTTTCGAGATATCGTCCGGGTGAATTGCACTTGATGAAAAGCTTCGTTTAATGACAGATTCCTCGCTAAAAGTGACTGACGTGAGTTGCGATATAATTCCAGTCGTACTGTCGATAAGACGATTGCGCCGTAGGTCGATTAGCAAATCAAAGTGTTTGATAAAATCCGATCCGATTATTGGTGACGTAACGTTTGCGATGATAAATGACCAATGAAAGTCACGGTGCAAGCCGAGATCTAATTTTATTCGTTTTTCACCAATAACCTTTATAGGGGACCCGTTGACGGCAAAAAGTGTAATGGGAGTCGGGGGAACGTCAAGCAATTTTGAATGCAAAGGCAAAACAGAAACATCTGCGCCACTATCTACAAGGAAATGTTTTTGGGAATACTTATCTTTAACCTGAAGGCGAAATATTTGACACTTGCTTGGAGGGCCTTCGCCAAGTTCCTCCGCTGGCCGGATAAGTCAATCCGATGATGAGGCGCTTGTAGACACCGTGTTTACCTGTTTCTTATGCTTACAGGGGCTACGCCACTTTCTGGCATTTGCGGCATATTTTTTGTGCTACCAGCACTCATCACCTCTTGCATCAGAAGCGTAAGCGGGACGGCTTGGTGATCGATTGCGAGTAGTTGTAGGTTTACGAGAACGTGAACGCGATCGTATGGAAAATCTTTCAAACCGTTTGCCTAGTTCTATGATTGCTTCACGTAAATCACTTATATCACTTGCCGGTTGTTGTTGTATTCGATTGATTCGCTTGTAAGCCATTGCGTCTATAATTGAGTCGGCGATTTTTGTAAACTCGGATGCGGTACCGGTTGAAGCAGCCACAACGGGTTGAGCGAATTCTGGAAGACGTTTAGTCCATAAACCCTTCAAAGCGGCGTCTCCCAGGGTGTTTCCAGCTACACGTTTCATTTCGAAGTAAAGATCTGAAGGCTTCTTGTCGCCGAGCGGAAGTTCCGAAAGAAGACGGTTGAGGCGGCGTTGTTCGCTGTCAGCAAAATGTTCTATTATTTTTGCTTTCGTGTATTCATACCTATCGGTAAGTGGCATGGAAGCAATAACATCGGCCAACTGCGAAATTACATTAGGGTCGAGCGCCGCCAATATAGTTGCGGTTTATTGCTTGTCGGCCACAATGCCGGACGCGGTGAACCAAAAGTCCATCGTGGTAAACCACGCCTCGATGTTGGTGTTCGACACCTGTGGAACTGGCAATCGTGCGTAAACGGCGGAAACGTTCTGTGCGAGACCTTGGTGCTGTGGTGAGCCAGCGGTTCCGTCAGTTGCCATTGAGGTACAATTGCCACTATCGTTTGCTTTATGCATCAAGAAAAAAAAATATGGCGGACAGATTGTTCTTAATAATTGTTGAAGTCGAAAACAAAATGGCCGAATCGATTTTGTTGCAGGGAAAAATTTAATTGTAAGACACCAGATCACGTCGGGGTCACCACTTTTGGCTTATGCGTTTAATTTTATATTTTTTAATTAAATAAACAAATTTATTTCAATTTTATTTTACAAAACTAAACTTAATTTCTTACAATTAAAAAGCGAATTCACAACGCGTGTAGGCAAAAGGAGAATAAAAAAGAATGTGTTTTTTTAAAGGCAGTTCTTGTAACAAGTTAAAGAAACCGCGTATTTGGTACAATAAAAAGTATTCAGTATTTAGTATCTGATTGGGTATAGTTGAGCACAGGGTGCCACATATATCATTAACTGAATCTCCCATCCTGCTAATGTAATGCTAATGGCACCGTTTAGTACTACTAAACCGTAATCCTCACATAATTCCATAAACTTCTTTCCCTTGCCATTAATAACCTTATCTTTTGATCTTCTTCTTCCCAAAAAAGCAGGGCACCAGCTCTGAACCTCCTCCTCCACCACCTGTTGCATTTCACCAACTCTTACATTTAGATCACCAACTAACAATCCATTTTGAGCACCATTTTCCACGAAAAAGTTTTCCACCATACCAAAGTCCTCCTCCCAGTTTACACCACGTAAATATAGTGGATATATTTTAACCTCCATATTTATCGTCGTGATATTTATAACATCTATGCCTGATACATTACTAAATGTGCATTTGATTTCTTTTTGATTAATATTTTTGCTTATTCCATACAAACAACCACCAATAGCTCTACCATATCTGCTTATTCTGTATGCTGATTTCCAAAAAATGTTAAGATTTTTAAAATATTTTTTAAAATTTTCAAATTTTTCTTCACAAATATGTGTTTCTATTAATATAACAATATCAAAAGAGTTTACATAGTTAAAAAAATCATTATACAAAATTTTATTTTCTAATCTATGTATATTATAAGAAAGTACTTTTAAATTTTTTGATACAATATCATTTTCTACCTGCATTATATTATCAACGCTTTTACAATATTTGGTTTTCATTAGTTTTTTGAGTTAATTTTTTTAACAATGTTATCATATTTTAAATCTAAACCTGTTATAACATCACCATATAAAGTCTTCAAAAAGTTTTCTGCCTTCTCTACACCGAAAACAAGTTCCTTATTCTTGTTCCATTTGAACCACTTATTTCCAATCTTAAGCTTGTCATTTCGAACGCTCACACGTTGAGATTTGTTGATGCAAAGTATATCTTTTTTCAGCTGCAGCATCACTTTTTTATCTAGCAATCGATCGCATCCCAGATCCAGTTCAATAGATATTTTAGTCCCTTTTAGATGGACTGTGTTTCTTAAAATGTCTTGCACCGTTCCTTCGGATTTGAATTCCACAATGACTGTCATAGTAACATAATTCTCGTATAGCTTGCGAATACTTTCAAATTCACATGGCGAATTAATTTTAAGTTTTTCTTTAATAAAACTATTAACCGTTTCATAAATAGGCCCCTTATTCAATCCTCTGATAATGATGTTTCTCCTTTTCATATGTTCTTCTAAACGAGCAATAGTAGAGTGATCTTTATTCATATCTTCTTCTAAAGCTTTAACTCTTTCCTTCAATACTTCATTTTCTCTAACTATTTCATCAATTTTTGTTGTAAATAACTCAACTTCTTTCTCCACCTTTTCAAGATCATCTTTTGATGGCAAATTTTGTAACTTTTCATCGAGTGTCTTTGACATTGATCTATTCATCATTTCCATTAAATCCGTAACGGCCATATCTCCTACTGCATTATCAGTTGCCATGATATCTGGTCACGTTTCAATAAGTTTTCTTTGTCTTTTTGATGTACCTGCGGCTATTATTTTATTTGGTGTTGTACTAAAAGCTTGCATAGTTTAGGGATCAATATATAAATTTATAATTCACAAAAACATAGACATTTAATTTCAATTGCTACTTAAGGATCAATTGCATACTTTTAGGCATTAACATGAAAGCTTAAAGTCCAAATATGTGTTAAGATTTCGTCTTCAACTGTTACTCAAATAAATTATTTAACATAACAAATCAGCTGCAATATTTTTATTATAGTAGTTTTTATTCTTTTTTAATGTGATATTCTTTTCATTTATTCTTGTATGCAAATTTTCACAAATATCATTTTATTAATTTTTTCGACTATTTAGCCTCAATTCACAAAAACTTCACTTTAATGATGTAGAACTTACATTTGGTATTTTATTTATTATTGCCAGTCTCATTAAAAAGCTCAAAATCTTAGAGAAAACTTAGTGCAAAACAGAGACTTGTCTTACGAACGACTTTAAACACCAAGGGCTGCCAACTTTTTTCAAAATATTAAAAGAACATTTGTAAAGTTTTGGTTATACCCACAAATCATATTCTGCAGCAGCGCGATGAGGCCTCTCGAACTTACTCCAGTATGAGATGGGTTTCTAAATATAGAGTGTTTTTATATTAAGTGTTATTTATTTGCATTCAATTATGAAAGTATGGGAAGTTATTGATTGAATCACATCGACAATTAAGAAAAATTTAATACTGTAACAATAATATTAAATGGTTATTATAATTTAATATGTTAAAGATATTTTAAAGAACTTAAACAAATTATTTAAAAATAAAAAAAAATGTTCAAAATGTACCGCTAACTAGTACAAAGAAGTTAAAATTTGGTTCAAATTTATTATGACTCATTTATGACTCAAAATAAGATTATATGTTGGAGTACACAAATCTGTTCTGTATCATTTGAACAAATGTATTTCCAAAATGCAATATTTAAAGCATATCTATGCAACTATTTGTTGACTTAGAGCTTACTATCTTAGGATTATATGAAAATGGTTAGTTTTTTAACTAGAACTTTAGAAGATTTTTATAAGGCCTTCTGCCCGTAATTAAGTCGCAACTGCTAAAGTTGATTATTGGAAAAATTTAGTTTTTTTTTTTCTTTTCTTTGAAAAATGGTTACATTATGACACTTTTAAGTGTACGAAGAAATTTACAACACATAAATATGTAACAAATATCAAAAGAGCTAAAAGTGTAATTCGACTTGGTATTAGAAACCGTGACAGGATTTTAACTTGCATAACGTCCTAATATGGTTTATACTTATTCCTTTATATGTATGCAGGTTAACTTTAGGGTGAGGTTAAGTCTTTGAGTAAAAACCTATCTTATGGTTGATAGAACCAGGCTAAAAAGTATAGCGGCGAACTCAGGACCGATCCAGTTGATTGATCACCGCTTGGGAGATCGTATCTAGGACACGGCCGGTCCTAACCTAAGTGCGTCAGTGGGGCACTAAATCGTTTTCGCCGTTTTTTTCTTTCAAGATCTTAAGTGTACTAAAATGATTTCCTAATTAGAAGATGCTTTGAAAATAGTTAAGGCTTTACAATCTTACCCAGGCTTTTTAATGGAAAAATATTGAATTTTTGACGAGATGCACTAAACCTGACGACGAGTATTCACATCAACTTTACAAGAAATATTTTGTGTCCTTTTTATTATTTTTATAAAATATTGTACAATTAGAAAATCAGAAATGTTTAATACTTTAATAAATGAAATTTTGTAACTAATTAACCATGTGGTTTTTCTTGATATTGTCTTGTGTAATTATTATTAGCTACTTTAGATTTCAATGCTCAACTTGTACTTTGCACTTCAGCGACCAGAAAAGAAAAGAAAGATAAAATTTTACAAGTGCATTAAGAGAGTTTTAGAGATGGTGTTTAGAGATGGTAGAATAACAAAAGTTTTCTGAACAATAGTTATCTTTGCTTTATCGAAAGCTCGATACTTAGTAACTATAATCCTGTAAATATATAATGAGATACCAATTCATGTCATGTAATTTAAATTAAGCCAAAATATAAACCATAAAATAAGTTACACCGTAATTTTATTTGCCTATGCATTTTAACATGTACCTCTGCAATGTATAACACCTAACTCTAAAGGTGCGATGATTAGCCCAGACGCAAACCAGTTAGTTTACATTAAGTGTTGGTTACAGATAATAATTAAAGGCTGGTAAATTTTACATTGGTGTAAACAATTAAGTAACATTTGAAAAAAAAAAAAATTGCAAGTCCAGAAGAATAATAAAACTTAAGCTGGAAACAAAATCTAGCCATTGCAACTAACACAAGTTAGCTGTTACGGCTGGATAGTTTTTTTAAAAATCTTTTAACTACAGGCGCCATTGAGTTGGTACATTTCAAAATAGCAGCATTTCAAAATATTCCAAATCCCAAAATTCAAACATGCAGTCTTTAAAGTCGAAATTTGTTGAAAATTGGTTTTTTGCTTTATTTTATTTATTTTTATTTGATATGTATATGTTTCGAAACATAAAAGTCATTTTTATTTTCATTTAATTATTTCATTTAATTTTGACTCAGAACGAACGAAATTTCTTCAATTCTACATATGTACCTTTATTCAGTTTTAGACTTCCTTAGTAATTTTAAAGAATTCTATTCGATTTTACTAAAACAAATAATTTTTTTCACGAAATTTCTTCAGCTATCATCCATTAAGTTAAAACAGAAACATATAAAAAACTTTTGCACTTTTACGAAAATTCCTTATATAAACTAATATTTATTTCTCAATGTTTTTAAAACAGAATTGTTCTTCTTACTTTAACGAATTTGTATACAAATTAACACCATTGAGAAATTTAATTAACAAAATTAAGTTAAATATGTTCCCCAAAAAATTGTTTTACCACTGGTTCATTACTATTTTAACAAAATTTTTGTGTATGTACAATTTGCTTTAATAACACTAGTATACAAAATGAAATTTTTTTCATGTACATTTGATGAGATGTGATTTTTCTTATGTATTTTCTTCCGCTGAATTCAAAAATCAAGGTTAAATTTTTTTTTATGGAACAGTTTTTGAGATATGGTCATTTTCTCATTTTTTCGACCTTTTTTCACTTGACAAATTATATCTCGAGCTAGATATGTCCTATTGGGTCGCTCTTGGTACCAAATGGAAGGTATTGAGATGAAGAACAAATATGTATAACTGGATCTTTGATTGGTAAAGCGGTTAAAAATATATTGATGAAAATATGGCACATTTTCAAAAAAATCATATTTTACAGTGCTTCTGTGCCGATGAAAAAGTACAAATCGTCGAAAAAACATCCGGTTTCTCTTCATGTACGTCAAGATGATACTTCTACGCAAGAACTAACACTAACCAGAAGAAAATCGACCGAAAAATGACAAAGGTATAAGCTATTGAGTTAAACAATTCAAATCCCATATTTTTCGAATATGTTATTTTTTTTTACAATTTATTGGTTTTAAACGATTTTAATACATTTTTGAGTTTTTTGTGTGTTAAAAATAGTTGAGGCTCTTGCTTTGTCTTCGGTTGCTTTTGGGGTCCGTTTCTCTAGTGAGAAACCATACATAGTCTCCCAACATGGCTGCATCCCAAAATCCTTGATAGCGCCGCTCAATGGTTTTAATTTGTTGGTGAAATCTCTCGCCGTGTTCGTCACTTACGTCACCAAGATTGTCCGGAAAGAAATCTAAATGCGAATGTAAGAAATGGATTTTGAGAGACATATTTACACCTGTAAGAAATAAATAAAATCGTAAAAACAATACAATAGAAAACAAGCAGGAATGAAATTAAATAATGGCACTCCGTACCCATCTTCTTGTAGTTCTTCAGTAAATCCGTAATAATTTCATCGTAGTTAGAGCTTTTATTGTTTCCAAGAAAATTGGCAACAACCTGCTGAAATGACTTCCAGGCCTCGTTTTCAACGGGTGTTAAATATTTTGGAAAATCTGTGCTTTTTAGCAATTTCTTTATGTGTGGACCATCGAAGACGCCTTCCTGGATTTTTATTAAAGAAAGCTGCGGGAAAAGGGTTTTCAAATAGGAAAATACTTGGCCTTCCTTGTCTAAGGCCTTCACAAAATTTTTAATGAGGCCAAGTTTAATGTGCAACGCTGGAAGGATTATATTTTCTTTTTTGACAAGAGGCACGTATTTAATATTGTCTTTGCCCACTGTTACGTTCTCCCTTTCTGGCCAGTGTTTTCTTCTATAATGATGTTCACGAGCACGACTATCCCACAGGCAAAGAAAGCAGCAATATTTTGTATATCCACCCTGCATTCCACACAACATGCCGACGACTTTGAGATCGGAACATATTTTCCAGTTGTGATGCTCATATTGAATGTATTTTAGCAAACTGGCCATTGTGGCGTATGATTCTTTAGTGTTGATGGCATGAGCGATGGGGATAGAAGGTTTTTCATTTCCAATATGCAGTAGAACTGCTTTCAAACTTTCCTTACTACCGTCAATGAACAAGCGCCACTCATTTGGATCATAACGCTCTCCGAGTTGCTCAAACAATGCAGGAATATCGTTGCAGTAGCATATGTCGTTTTCCTTCTTAAAATGTTGTGAGTAAGGTTTATCACGGTTTCTGTAAAATGTTCCATTTACTCCCGCAGCCAAACAGTTCTTTTGCTTCAGGCGAGATGCAAGTAACTCCGCTTTTTCCTTTGGCAGGTCGAGATCTCTCACCAAATCATTCAGTTCAGGCTGTGTAAAATAATGCGATTGCGACTCCTGTTGAAATTCATTATCACTGCTTGTGTCTGTCTCTTGTGATGATTCCAAAGATTGAACCGTTGAATCGGGGCACTTAGGATGAGGAAATTCACCTGAATGTGGAACTGGAAGCGAAACAGATGCTACTGTCGCATAAACCCATTTGGCACTCTTTCCAAAACCAGTGGATTTGCTCAGGCAAAAGTAACAATCAACCGAATGGCAGAGCGGCTCTCTCCATATCATCGGTACACCGAAATTCATGTATCGTCTAGTTCCGAAAAAAATTCACTTTATCACTAATTGAATTGTTTATACATATAAATTTAATCTTACTGCGATGAACCAGAAGCCCACGCGGCAAGAGTTATATGGCACGATAAACAAACTTTATTTGGTGTCCATTGCTCATGAAAAGTTGCAGGTGCTATTCCAAAATATTGCAGATAATTCTGTTGTAATGAATCGGTGAATCTACGTCTATTTGGTTGGGCGACAAATTTTCCACATACGTAACAAAAATTATTTGGATTGTTTACGCACTCAAATTTCCGATTTCTTTTAGGCATTTTGGTGAACACAAATAAATATAATTTCAATAAAATTTATACTACGTTTTATACAAGCTGTCAAAACAAAATGCATACCAGTGATGCAAGCCGCCGGTCAAAAATGTTTTAAAATCGTTTAAACCCAATAACTTGTAGAAAAAAATAAAATATTCGAAAAATATGGGATTTGGATTGTTTCACTCAATAGCTTATACCTTTGTCATTTTTCGGTCGATTTTCTTCTGGTTGGTGTTAGTTCTTGCGTAGAAGTATCATCTTGACGTACATGAAGAGAAACCGGATGTTTTTTCGACGATTTGTACTTTTCCATCGGCACAGAAGCACTGTAAAATATGAAAATGTGCCATATTTTCATCAATATATTTTGAACCGCTTTACCAATCAAAGATCCAGTTATACATATTTGTTCGTCATCTCAATACCTTCCATTTGGTACCAAGAGCGACCCAATAGGACATATCTAGCTCGAGATATAATTTGTCAAGTGAAAAAAGGTCGAAAAAATGAGAAAATGACCATATCTCAAAAACTGTTCCATAAAAAAAAATTTAACCTTGATTTTTGAATTCAGCGGAAGAAAATACATAAGAAAAATCACATCTCATCAAATGTACATTTTCAGTGTAAACCAGTGTAATTTAAACAATTGTCGTTGAATGTTTGTAAGACACTGTTTCTTTTTTTTTTATCAAAGGACCATGTACAATTTACGAAAACCAACAGCATTACTGCAGATGTTGGTAATTATGTTTCTTTCTTTACTTATTAATCAGTGGAAAGTACCTGAAGTTTTGATTACTACTAATGATGTTTAAATCATTAGTGGGAAAAACATGAATGTATGTTTACTTAGGCTTAAATTATTAACTGTAGATTAAATGTGTTTTATTCGTTATCCACTATTTAAATTCATGTTCAATGATTATTTGAACAGTGTATATAACAGAATCTTACCTATTCTTTAAACAAAATTTTATTCATATACACAGATTTCAATTACAAAATTATTTAACGAAAACTATTGTGTTGCTTTGAAGAAAATTTGTGTAGTTGAATAAATCTTGATTATCTATATTTAAGGACAAATTTATTTGATTTAACAATTATTTTAGTTAAGGGTTTACTAAATTTTTTAGGTAATATTTCCGATGATATTTGGTTCAGTGTCGGCCGGCTTAAAATGTATTTCAAATTCTAGGAAATCTGCACAATCTTATAATACCCTTCCTCCCAATGGTGGTGTAGGGTGTAAAAACCTTACTTAGATTCCACTGGTCAATGTGCTTTGTTGCTATACCTGTACAAGAGGGAAAAGAAACGTTTTTTTCGCTTAGCTTTTCCTTAACAAGAGCGTCAACGTTATGTCACGAACAGTAGTGCTTTCTTTCTGATTTAAAAAACCACAATTCAAATTAAAAATGGAGACAAAACAGTAGAATGGCCTAAAAACAGCTGAATTTCTTAATTATTAACAATTGCAGCCATCCGAGTTAGACGTGCTGTCCAAATCGGATTTTCCAATTGTAAAGCGATGTCGCCGCGCTATTTCGGTATGGTACATACTATGGTATTCAATCAATCGATGTTTTATATTAATTAATTAAATGCGCGAATAATTATTCGAGGTAAAAAGTTGATGGCATAATCATCTGAATCGTTGTGGTAAAAGTCTGATCTTCACATTCTTAAAAATAAATTATTTTTAAACTCTTTGGTTTCATTTTTTGTACTAAACTATATTTTAAAAAATTGTTACTCGAAGGAAATCTTCCTCAGTTAAGAATCAATAAAAGAGTATTTAAAACATACCTTCTTTTTTATTAAAGAAAAAAACTTTTACTGTGAAAAACCCAATTTTCTATTAATCAATTAATCGACATAAATTATTCGAATTATTCGTTAATCGAAATTAAGCAATTTTAAATTATTCGAACAGTTAATTGACCAAAATTAGTCGATTAATCGAACAACGCTTAATCGTTTAAATACCCTAGTACATACAAATTCCATAGGCTTGAACGTTTTTGATAGCTAGAAACGCTTTCCGCTCTGGTTTATGTATGACTATTAAAAACCAAAGGAATCCATTTGGAACTTTTAATTTTTCTAAATAAATGAAAATGTTTTGTTTTTACTTTTCTCGAACACAGTTTGAAAATTTTATCATGGAGAGGTAAGCCCCTCAAGAACGTTTGCCAACTTTTAACTTTTTTTGTAAAAGTTTACATTCTATCGCGACAGTCTTTTCGTGAATTTTGTTAACAAACTATGTTAACTATCGAATTTTGACGACTGAGCATTCTTAGGTAAAGTACGAGACAGAACTCACTTTTTTTAAATTAAAACAGCTCGCCATTAAACTTAAACGGCGATCGCTACAGGGCCATGACATTACTGTAGCTTTGGAACCGGATCGACGATATAAATTTAGGCGATATGTAGATGGAACAGAATGGCGGAACGTGCCATTAATGATTCGACACAATCCAATAATTAAAGACCAAGTTTTATCGTAGAATGCAATATTTTACGAATCAAAGTCAATGTCACAAATCTAAAAAATTTGTTGATATCGATATTATTTTCTAATTCCATGTAGGCGATAAAATTATGTTTAGTTTTCTCAATTTTTTCTTACAGTAAACTTACTAAGAAGAATAATTAAAAATTCCTCAATTTAATAAAAAAAAAGAAAAGAGTTAAATGTTTTTTTTTTTTTATCAAATGTCTATGACGTAAAGATAGATTTGCTGTTGTGTATAACAATGCAGTTGAATGCAGTTACTATATATATATATATATATATATATATATATATATATATATATATATATATTTAAATGTGCGTGTCATTGGAAATGTACTACTGACGTTGGTACTTTGGACTATGGACTATGGACTATGTCTACCTTAAAACGAGCAAAGGTTTTTAAATTTTATAGCTTGAAAAATAAATCTATGTAAGTCCAAAGTTGACTAAAAAAAGGTTTTATACAAAACGTCCTGCTCAATTCGCAGTCTGATTCAGTTTTGTAATGCAATTCAAACTCCACTTCCGTTTTTTTAACGTCACGACAGCGCATATTTTTGCTTAAATCTGCAAATCCTTAGCGTGGATTGCTGTAATATTTTTTCCGAATATAGTGCTAGTCCGTTACTTTGTATATATAAAAACCCTTTTTACAAATTTGACGACTTCATTTAATTTTTTTACATTTTGTGGTAGAAATATCACGACACGTCAAAATGGAAATACCCATATGCTCTGGCTATTACACACTATTAAGAATCAGCAGAGAAGCGAATACCATAAAAGTGAATTTTTAATTGAAGTTAATAAAAGTGATTGAATAACTTCGCACTATCCCTTATAAGTAAGCAGGTTGTAAGTGAATAATTAAAATTATTATTTTAAAGAAAAAATTCACGAGCAATGTTTTAAGTTTTTTTTTATTTCCTAACAAGGAAGCAGGTTGTTTGTATTGCAATGATTTTAAAATGCGTTAACGATCATTGCCGAAATATTAGCGAACATAGAAATTAAATTATTTTTTTATAACGCAATCAAATATAAGGCATCAATTTTTTTTTTTTTTTAGCAGAGAGGAAAAAAGTAGTGCTTTCAACTGGGAATTCGCCATATATAAATCATGCGTCTGGTAAGCATGTTTGTAAGGGGTATTGTGCTTCTCTCCCTTACAAAGCTGCTCACCAGTAAGCTCCATTTTTTACTGAGCAGTTCTTTTAGGAACATATGTAGACATTGGAACCAGAGGATCACAAGCTCATTTCAGTAAACCTAGTCTTTACTTTTGGAACGAATAATAATTCCTAACCATAGTATAATAAGTACCAGGCAAAGTATAAGAAGAACTAGGTATGTTCATAAGGGAGAGTTTTCGTTATTTACCCATGTAATGTCAAAATAATTTATTTGATTTTTAATTCATTTTTTCCATATTTTCTTTTGTTTGACGTTATATGGGTTTTGCAATTGAGAACAAAATTTCTAATGACTATAACTTGTACTTATTCTACCATGTTCATAACAATCTTTTTTTTATTATTTCTTAATTTTTTATAGGAATTATACTTCTCAGTTGTTATTAATAAAAATTTTTTCGTATTAAAGGTATGTAAATATAGTGGCAAATGTAATGTAGTGTAGACACTTCGTTGAAAATGTCAACAAAATAGTCGATAAAACTGGTGACTTAAAGACACTTTCAACCAGGTATTCTTCAGAGATGTTTTAAACATATACATATATCTAACGTATGCCTTTTAATTTTAAAAAATATAACCGAAAAAGTATTAATGAGAAAAAAGGACAAACTTTAAAATAACATGCAACAATAAGGGCAAAATGTTGCACAAACAGTTTGTAAAATTTTATCTGCAACAAAAGAAAGCTGCACAAAAATGAAATAAAAACAACAACGAAAACGTTATGAAACATTCAGGGAGATGGAGATTCTGATGGCAAAGATTAATACAAATCTCTGCAAAATTAACAACTACTGACATCCATAAAAATGTCTGATGACTTAAATAGATTAGAAAAAGATTTATACCAAATATAAAAAAAATAAGTTTAAAGTAAAGTTAAAGGTTCCTTCATTTTTGCACTTTTTGCATTCTCAGGAATAAATATAGAGTTTGTTTTTCAATTTCTGAGGTTTATTTAAGCAATATAGAATAAAATACAATGTTTTTTTAGGTAAACTGGATGTTTTGTTTGAACTCTATGCCAGAAATTATAACCTTATTTTTCCATTATGTATAACCAAATACTAACGTTATCGATAAATTGACTGATATTCGTTTTCAATACTTTAAATTAGTGCTATAAACTAAATCATGACTTATCGAACGGACATGCATAAAGTTAATATTTTTACTGCTCAAATCGCGCTGAAGATCTTATCACTAGCTTCGCTCCAATAAAAAAATTCTTTTTTCTCTTCTTTTAACATCTAAAATCAAATATTAAGAATCATTTAATGTCCCAAAACTTTAAATGTGCAAGTAATTTCTACAATGAAAGAAAAGTGCGAAAGTCACATTATTGCTCCTAAAGGAAAAGTAAATTGGCCACCAAGATCTTGCAACTTGACACCTGAACAGTCTGTTTTTGTGGGTTTTTTGAAATCGAAAGTGTACAGCAATAATCCCACAACAGTTCAAGAGTTTAAAAACAATATTATCGCGCAGATGTCAACAGTTTATTGAAAAACGTGATTTGGCAAAAGATTGGCAGCCTGCAAAGCCATGCAGATATCTAAAAAAAACGCTCTTTTCTTATTGAAATTATCTTTTATTTTTTTTTAAACTTTCATTCGTGTCTACACATTTGTTTTATTGAAATTGTTGTTTTTATGTTAACTAACTTGGAGGCAACATGATCAAGTTTTGCCTTTCAATTAATTTCAATTTGTAATACACTCTCTATTTTGTTACTAAGACCCCTTTCAGACTCGGCAAATTAGTTGCGCAAGTAACTTGCCGACAACAACAAAGTCTGTACACATTCAGCCTGTTCAACGATTTCGAACGTTAACGTTCGCATAGAAAATTACATTTAAAACAAAAACAAATTGTAGAATTTTGTTTTTGTTTTAAATGTAATTTTCTATGCGAACGTTAACGTTCGAAATCGTTGAACAGGCTGATTATTTTTCTTTACCCCGACCTTACCGCTAACGTCTACAATCCACGAGTTGCGCAAGCGACTTCCGCAAGTAACTTGCCGAGTGTGAAAGGGGTCTAACAAACTCACACTTTTGAAATTGACCGCGAGATTGCTTTCAATTTCACCTTTCCATTTCTTTGGCAATTTTATGCTTTATTAAAAATATATTGTGTTTTTAAAAATTGTTGTGCTTTTTTGACAAAAAACTTTGAGTCAAGCTACTGTTTGTGGTTGTTTCTTCGTCGGCGGCATTTTTAAAATTAAATTGATTATCAAATTGAGTGCAGACTGTGCCATTGCTGTCAGTTTAACTAAGTTCTGACAAGCATTTTGTGTGCACAACTTGAAAGTGGTTTATTGATCGTGTGGCTGCAGGGTAAAGTAAAGTCGAATTTTCTTTAGCATATTTTTTCTGTTTTTGACATTCTTCAACAAAAAGTTAAGTTATCGGATATATAATCTTGTGAAATTTGGTTTTTCATTAACTTAGTATGAAAAATATGGTAATTTTCCTGACCAACAAATAGGTATTTTGAGAAAACATTAACCGTGGTAGCGGCAGACTAGAAAAAGCCTTGCGATAGTAGATTCCAAGACTGTAAGTTCTACGTTCAGATTCAGCCTGATATCGAAGATATATAATTTTGAAAAATTTGGTTTTTCATTAACTTAGTATAAAAAATATGGTCATTTTAAAGTACCAAAAATAAGTATTTCGAGAAGACCTGAATCGGGATAACGGAAGACTGGAAGCAGCCTTAGGCTACTAGATTCCAGGACTATAAGTTTTACGTCCAGATTCAGCCCGACTTGAAAATTATCATATTTTTCATGATAAGTTAATGAAAATCCAAATTTTTCAAAATTATATGTCTTCGGTATCGGGCTGAATCCGGACGTAGAACTTATAGTCCTAAAATTTACTAGCCCTAGGCTGCTTCCGGTCTTCCGCTACCCCAATTCATGTCTTCTCGAAATACTTATTTTTTAGACTTGAAAATGACCATGTTTTTCATACTAAGTTAATAATAAACCAAATTTTTCAAAATTATATATCTTCGATATCAGGCTGAATCTGAACGTAGAACTTACAGTCTTGGAATCTACTATCGCAAGGCTTCTTCTAGTCTGCCGCTACCACGGATCATGTTTTCTCAAAATACCTATTTTTTGGTCAGGAAAATTACCATATTTTTCATACTAAGTTAATGAAAAACCAAATTTTACAGAATTATATATCCGATATCGGGCTGAATCTGGACGTAGACCTTATAGTCCTGGAATATCCTAGCCCTAGGCTACTTCTAGTCTTCCGCTAACCCGATTCATGTCATCTCGGAATACCTATTGGACCAACTTATATTTGATCCTATTATAATGCGAATTTCTATGAAAATACTTTTTTAATAAAAAAAATTATTTTTTTAATAAAAACTTTAGTTTCTTTTTTATAAAAAAATTGTTCTTGTTTTTGATTTTAATAATAATTTTGCTTTTTGTTTACAAAATAAAATTTATTTGTTTTAGCAACTCGTGTACCAGCGTGTGGAACAAATAACGTCATTAAAAAAATAAACAAGAAAAAATAAAAAAAAAATATGTGAATGAACACGCAAACATACGTTTATACCGAAAAAATTTTAACAAATGAACCACACAATTAAACAAACAATAAATTTATAAAAATAAATTTCATAAGAATTAGAACACCTCACTTTTTGTTGAAGAATGTCAAAAAAAAAAATATGCTAAAGAAAAGTCGACTTTACTTTACCCTGCAGCCACACGATCAAAAAACCACTTTCAAGTTGTGCACACAAACTGCTTGTCAGAACTTAGTTAAACTGACAGCTATGGCACAGTCTGCACTCAATTTGATAATCAATTTAATTTTAAAAATGCCGCCGACGAAAAAAAAACTCCAAATAGTAGCTTGACTCAAAGTTTTTTGTAAAAAAAAACACAAGAATTTTTAAAAACACAATATATTTTTAATAAAGCATAAAATTGCCAAACAAATGGAAATTAAAAGCAATCTCGCGGTTAGTAAAAAAACGGAGAGTGTATTACAAATTGAAATTAATTGAAAGGCAAAACTTGATCATGTTGCCTCCAAGTTAGTTAACATAAAAAAAAATAATTTCAAAAAACTAAATGTCAATGTGTAGACACGAATGAAAGTTAAAAAAAAAATAAAAGAAAATTTTAGACAGAACACTTTCATACTCCAAGAATGGAGGTATCATTTTAATTTCAATAAGAAAAGAGCGTTTTTTTAGATAACTGCATGACTTGGCAGGCTCCCAATCTTTTACCAAATCACGTTTTTCAATAAACTGTTGACATCTGCGCGATAATATTGTTTTTAAACTCTTGAACTGTTGTGGGATTATTGCTGTACACTTTCGATTTCAAAAAACCCACAAAAATAGACTGTTCAGGTGTCAAATTGCAAGATCTTGGTGGCCAATTCACTCCTCCTCTAGGAGCAATAATGTGACATTCACACTTTTCATTCAAAATATCCATTGTTGCTCTTGGTGTGCGGCAAGTTGCACCATCCTGTTGAAACCACATATTCTCTACTTCTTAATCATCAATATTCCGATACAAAAAGCTCTGGGAAATATGTGTATGCAGGATCTTGAGAAAAGCAACCAGTAACAAGAAGTATCTTTTTTTAATAACTAGTACCTTTTGGAATTGGAAGTATCTTTTCGCACAAGAATTGTCATTTAGTATTAATATATTTGTTGAGAAGTACTTTTAGAATAAAAAGTGTCTTTCGAATAAAAAAATATTTTCTTCCTCATAGAAGTTAATATATTTTTTCGAAAAATATTCGCATCTTGATGATCTTACTAACGTCTACTTGTTTGTTTTTGTAGCTCACTTAATCTCTAATTACTAGCTTAGATGTACTTATTAAAATAAATAAAAAAAAGTAAAAAAAAGTATAAATATGATGATTTCTTAAACAGCTACACAGTTAACTTCACAACGTTAAGTAAAAAATATGTTTATTTCGCAAGTCCTCGTTATTTGTTTTGCACTGATGAAAGCAGTATCATGCACAGAGACATATCATATGGGAGAAAATGGTAAATTATACATTATCGAAGATAGACCTGAGGTAATTTACCCTTATAACTTCCAAAAAGAATTTCTATCATATAACTTCCTTATAATAATTTACAGTTTACATGGGCTCAGGCTAAAGATGCCTGTAAACAGATAAAGTCTAGACTTGCTGCAATAAAAGATCGGCACCAACACTATAAAATTGCTGGAATAATGAAAAATGAAATGGAAAATGGGACTGAGAAAAGCTTATGGGTGGGAGGATCTAATGATTTTACCTGGACCACAGGAGGATATCTTGCAGATAATAACGATTTTTATGGAAATTTGGAAGGAAAACGGGACGGTCCAACGCGTTGTGTACATATAAACTATGCAGCTTGGACAGTTGACAATTGCAAAAAATTAAATGGTTATGTGTGTGAACAAGATATACATAAGCTTTTAAAATTTTAAAGAAGCATTTTTGCACATAATCAAAATTGTGAAAATATAAATAGTACTTTGTAAAACTTTTAATTGAAATAAAATACTAAAATTGCTAAATTATAAAAACAAAATTATTTAAAAATCGATCGTGTTAAAAAAGAGCGATTTTGAAACACTTTTTCTGACATCTGTATCTCTCGAGTGTTTCTTCTTCTAAGCCAGGCGATTAATGCTCAGGATACATCTGGATATCCAATAAAAAAATACCCATTTGAGAAAAACAAAGAACGTAATACCAATATCCATAAAATTACAAGAGCAACAACTTAATATTTTTTTGTGCTCATTTAATTAAAGTTAAGAGGTTAATAATATAAGGTTATGCTGTTTGCATTTTTACATATTTTCTCTTATAGTGGATACGTTTTGCTTATAAGCATTCTTCTTGAAATTGTTTAATAACAGTTGTATTGGGTGGTTTTTTAAGAGCTATAGGAAAGTTTAAAAAAACACATAAAATGCAGAAAAATGCATAAAATCTTTACTTGAATCGATAGTACGGTCCATATAATTTAATGTTTGAAGATTATTTCATGCAAATGTTGACCGCGACTGCGCCTCAAATGGTACATTGGCTTAGTCCAATTTTGGTATACTCTTTCCAACATTTCGGCCGGTATCTCATGAATAAATGTCATCCAATGCGTCAATTGAAGCGGCATGTGTGTATAGACATGAGCTTTAACGTAGCCCCACAAAAAATAGTCTAAAGGCGTTAAATCGCACGATCTAGGCGGCCAATTGACCGGTCCCGAACGTGAAATAAAATGTTCACTGAACTCGCCTCTCAATAAGTCCATTGTTAAGCGTGCTGTGTGGCATGTTGCACCGTCTTGTTGAAACCACATGTCATGCAAGTCAAGCTCTTGCATTTTGGGCAAAAAAAAGTTGGATATCATCTCAAGGTAGCGCTCACCATTCACAGTTACGTTACGATTCGCATCGTCTTTGAAGAAGTACTGTCCAATGATGCCACCAGCCCATAAGCCGCACCAAACTGTGCCTTTTTCTGGATGCATTGGTAGCTCTTGCAATGCTTCTGGACGAGCTTCACTCCAAAATCGACAATTCTGCTTATTAACGTACCCATTGAGCCAAAAATGAGTTTCGTCGCTGAACACAATTTTTCGATAAAAAAAGTGGATCGCACTGTTTAAACCAGTGTTGCAAAAAAGATAATAGCTACAAAATCACCCGATAGTTACGATTTGAGAGAATCTAGATTGACAAGAATAACAAATAAAACTGAAAGCAAATGGTAAATAATTAGCCCAGATATGAATAATAACTACCCGGGAGTTTCTCTTCTCCCATTTTTTCTACTTAAATTCTTTGGTAAAAATAGAAAAAAAGGGGGAAAACCCGCTGAATTTAAACGTTATTACCTTTTTAAAAACTTTTTTGTTTATTTCCATAGACAAACTGTAAGTTTTTTAAATGTAAATAAAAAGAAAAGAAAAACACACTTTATTAAGTTTAACATCTTTAATTATTACACTTTATAAAACAATTTACAAGCACAAGGAGTTTTGCAGTTTCGATCTGTGGTATTAAACGTTCCAAACAACACTTACTAGAATTTTATTAAAAAAATATAGCTACTTTAAGCCAGTTTATGCTCAACTAGAACTTGAAGTCAACAACAGTCGAAAAGAAAACCTTCACGCAATATTTTCAGCATAATAGTATTTTTGTAAGTAACTCAATCTATTTGTATTTGAATTGTTTCAAACCACTTTTAAGTATGTGCTTGTCCAACAAGTAATAGAGGTAAATACGGCTCTGGCGAATCTTATTAACTCTTCATTATGGTATGATAAAAGTAAATTGTATTCCGGGAATCTTGGTAAAATAATAATGGACCGAACTACTTTGTACCATTTTTTACCCTCTACGACAAGTGGTGATTTGTCATTCTGTATGAAACTGTTTTAATATTCATTTAAGACCCCATAAAGTCCTGGTGCGATTTGCATTGATAATGAAGCCACGTTTTTATTATTCACCTACACATTATCCAGATATTAGTGATGTTTTCTTTTCTATAAAAAAAATTTGACATTTTATTTAAAAAAAATGCAATTTGGTGTCTGTTTCTTACAAATTTTGCTCCCGAAAAGGGTGGCTTGTTTTATTTTAAAAAAACTCATCCTTTTCGGGAGCAAAATTTTTAAGAAGCAGACACCAAATTGCATTTTTTAAACAAAGTGTCACATTTTTTTGTAGAAAAGAAAAAACCATAAGACATTTTTATTGTCTTATTTGGAAGGCTTTTAACTTACGTGCGCCTAGATAGCGTCGATAGTTATCCACGAAAATGCAAAGTTTAATTGTGCTTTTGGAAGTTGAATTGAAAATGGGAATTTAATGCTTTTGGGATTTCAAATGATAATGGGAGTTTTGCTTTTGGGAATGCAAAATTTGGGAATACAATAATATAATACATATATCAAACAGGCAGGCTGTATTAGAGTTTTGAGTTGTGAGATACCTAGAAGTAGTATTCGGTCGCTAAACCGCAGTGTGTTGTGAAGAATTAAAACAAGAAGTAACAGAAACTTAAAATAAACTTAGTCTTTTGTAAAATAAAGAAAAGCATAATAAAATAATTAATAATTAAACCTAGTGTAAGCTATCCTTATAAATCTACCTAACTTAAGTGAATTAAATTGAATAAATGAATTTAAAAATAAACGAATGAGGTTTTTCATTTATCTACCTACCCTTGGCTCAAAGGAACCACACTTATAATAAAAACCAAAATCTTTTATAAAAAAATAAAGTAGCATTAAAAGTTACTAGCAAGTACACCCAGAGAAAACCGATTAATTACTACCCGATTAACTGATCGGTTAATTTAAAAGTGGCTTTTTTCAATTAAAGATTACACCGGCTTATTTTAGTTAACCGATTAACCGATGTAACAAAATTTTTAATTGTTTGTAGTATTAAACCACAACTTTTTGTGTGTTTAAGTATGGGTGATGTGACGATCATCGTGGTTACTTTGAAATTAAGCGTTTTTTTATTTAAAAATACCGATTGAGTATATCCATCTCTGAGTGGCATCACTGTTCAAGTGCGAGAAAATACCACCCTGAAACATACGAACGGAATGCGACACTAGCCAATTCGCCGTGATAATGGTTTTGTAGACTTGGCGTGGGTATAAAGAATTGGAAAAATTCATTCAATAAGTGGTAGCAGAGTATAAAGGTTTTAAAATAAATAAGTAGAAGTTGTTCGCTGGACGTAAGAGTTTTCTTTGATTAAACCAACCTTCCCAAAAAGTCATCTTGCTTAGTGGTAATATAAAACAATTAATAAATAAAATAAAAGTGGTTATTAAAACGAAAAAAAAGGAAAAAGTGCGTGGGGTTTTAAAAATAAGGTAGCGAAATTCAACGAAAGGAAATTAAACTTGGATTTTCTTAAATACCTCAAACACACAAGGAAACTGAAAAAAAAAGAAAGACAAGCCTTTAAGCTCGAGCAGAGTTTCTAAGGAAAAAAAGGGAAATTGTCACGTGTCGTAAAGGAAAAGCTGGCCGAAAATGCCTTTGGTTTCAACGTAACCTCAATTTTTACCGCCTATCAAACCACGCGTGCTTGACAAGCTTAACGCGGCAAAGGAAAAAACAACCGGCTACATATAACCTCAATTTTTACCGCCAATCATTGCCGCCCGCTGTATAAGAAAACTAAAGGTTCACTATAACCTCACAATTTACCGTCAAGCAAACTTGTGTGCTTGAAAAATGGGAACGTAGAAAGACAACGTGGGATTCATTTATTTTTTGCTGCCAGATACAAGAAGCACTTTAACACCATCGTCACCTAAAGCAAATTAAAAATATCGTGAGCAGAACAACTTCACATCGTCACCAACCACCATAACCACAAAAACCACTCTACAACCAAGAATCAAATTTTACCAAAAAAAAAAAAAGAAGAAACTTATGAATTTATACCTAAAAAAAGAGAAGAAGTCCGACAACAGCCGTGTCGAATCTTTTTGGCCACATCCAGTCCGTCTGAAGTCAGCCCTTGTACATCAACAGTCAGCCTTGGTACATCAACAACCAGCCTTTGTACATCAACAGCCAGCCAAACCGACAACAATCATCAGCCAGCCAAACCGACAACAATCATCAGCCATCCCATCTACCAACAGCTCATATCATTTCAAAGCCGTAAACAAGTGAGTTAAACGGAAAGAAGTCGAGACCACCAGGTAACTCATTCAAACAACAAAACGCAATTAAAAAAAAAACCACCTGTTTTGAGGCCAAGAGGACATGGTCATAACCGCGTATATAATTCATTAAATCGCTTATTTCAAAAATAATTATATTTTTACATATATAAACCGTTGTCCTTAGATCTCTTTCTGACTAGACGTCAAATAAAATACCGAAACCAAATCAGAATTGTGAATATTTAGAATAAACAGGATTATTAGTAAGAATTTAAATTTTTAATGTAAATACGATTTCCAATTACTTAATAAATTCGTTATTTAAATTCATAAAGTAAATTAAGTTTTGGTGTTCAAACTAAAGTAAGATACTGTAAACAAATTACAGTAACACTACTTAAACTGAATTTTTAGTGAGAATTTAAATCGTCGATCTAAATACATTTGTAAATATCTGAACTAATTTCGTAATTTGAATTCATAAACTAAAACGAGTTTAAGTATACAAACTAAAGTTATATACTGCAAAAAAAAAAAGTTACAAATAGAATACCTAAACTTGAATTTTAGTATGAATTTAAATCTTTCAGCTAAATACAAATTTTGAATACATAACCCTTTTCGAAATTTAAATTCATAAACTATAATAAGTTTAAGCATACAAACTTAAGTTAGATAGTGTAACTTAATTACAATTAGAACACTTTAACTGAACTTTTGATTATAAATTTAAAAATTTTACCTAATTACATTTTAAATACATCACCCATTTCGTAATTTAAAATTCAAAAACTAAAATGAGTTTGAGTATACAAACTAGTGGTAGATACTGTAACTTAATTATCCTTAGGATATTTAAACCGGATATCTGGTACGAATTTAAATTTTTTTTAAACTAAATACAATTTCTAATTACCAAACCAATTTAAATTCAAATACTGAATTAAGTTTAAGTATACAAAGTAACGTTAGATACTGTAACTTAGTTACAACTATAATACTTAAACTATATTTTTAGTATGAATTTAAATCTTCCATAAATAACGTTTCAAATTACTCAACCAATGTCGTAATTTAAATTCATGAGCTAAAATAAGTTTATGTATACAAACTAAAGTAAGATACTGTAACATGGTTACAGTTAGAAGGCTTAAACTTACATTTTAATCATTAATTTAATTCATTCAACAAAATACAATTTTCAATACATAACCGATTTCGTAAAATAAATTCATGAACTAAAATAAGTTTAGGTATACAAACTAATGTTGGATACTGTTACTTAATTACTAATAGGAAACTTAAACTAGATTTTTAGTATGAATTTAAATTTTTGTTAAACTACTACCATTTTTAAATATATAACCCAGTTCGTAATTTAAATTCAGGGACAAAATTAAGTTTAAGTAGACACAACTAAAGTTAGATACGGTAATTAGATTACGATTAGAATACTTAAACTGAATTTTTGGTATCAATTTAAGTCTTTAATCTAAATGCACTTTCAAAGACCTAAACCGGTTCGCAATTTAAATTCATGAGCTAAATTTGTAGCATGAATTTAAATCTTTAAACTAAATACAATTTTAAATACCTTGACCAATTTCGTAAGTTTAAGTATACAAGCTTAAGTTAGAGACTGTAATTTAATTACGATTAGAATACTTAAACTAGGTTTTTAGTATGAATTTGCGTGGTCAAACCGAGTCTGAACTTGAATACCCGGATAAAGAGCTTAATAAATATAGAATAGGATAAATAAATAGGGTTATTAATAAGCCAATACCGGTATAAATGATTTAATCGACAAAAGATTGAACGGACAAATAACATAAATAAATAAATAATTTAACAAATAAATACTAAATTAGTAGTAAGTACTGGTTGAATAAGTAGTAATTACTAACCGCATAAGTAGTCAGTAATAACTAGATAAGTAGTAATTACTAACCGAATAAATAGTCATCGTTGACCAAATGGATGACCAAAACCAAGTTGAATTTTGTTGTTAAACAGTTTTAAAAAAGTTAATTATTTGAATTTAAGTCCTTTATTCAACAAATTAAATTTGAGTTCAAGGTTCTAAATACAATTTAACAAAAAAAAAAAAAGATAAACTAATTTTTCCGGCTCATTCTAGTTTTAAAATTTTAATTTGTGAATCTGACAAAATCTGAATATTTAGACTTGAAATGGAAATTTTAAACGTAATCTAAAACAAAACTTAAACTGATCTTATGGGCTTATCCTGGAATTAAAAAATTTAATCTCGAACATCGTAAAATTTAAACATTTTTCTAAATTCTAAACAGACTTAAAACAGAGTTGCCATTGCAATATTTTTAAATCCTTTTTTTTTATTATTTTTCGATTATTTTTTTTTCACTTGTTGAATTAACTATACAGGGTTGCCATACATTTAAAAAAAAAAAAATCTTTCGATACAAAATTTATTATTAGAATTGCCATTTAGTATGGAAGTTATTGAAAGGCAAATAACCGTGTATTGCTAAATTCTTCATTTTTGCTATTATTATTTTTCTTCAAAATTGTAAATTAAGTATAGAAACAGTATTGTTGTTAAATAATATATTTTCTTTATTGATTATTATTATTATAGCTCTTGATAATGGCCCATATTCATAGTCAAAAATAAAGTCGACTTTTTCCAAAGTACACTTTAGAACAATGCTATTGACATCCATTTAAAGCCGGTTTTAACTTAAAGTCGACTTTATTTTGACTATGAATATGGGCCAATATGTTTATTATAATATTCCTTAGAAGTTAAATAGAATAGATACATACGTAAATAAAACATTTTTGTACATTTTTTTTGGAATTATAAAAAACAAATGACAATGTTTTAATTTATTCAGAATTTGGTTGAAAGGTAACTAGCGTATGGTGAAATGGTAAGTTACGATTTGGGGCATTACTCCCAAATATTTTTTCTCAGGCATTGAGTAGTGCCACGGTTGACAATACGTTGTCATATGGGGTGGGCTGCCTGTCTAGGACGTAAACATCTGGTCCTGAAGACTCGAGTTCGATCTTTTAAAAATTCGCGAAAATTTTTCTATCATCATTCAACGGTCGTTTTTGTTAATGTTTTATGTTTTATATCGCTTCGGTTTTTTTCATCTACATCTTTCGTTTTGGCACGAATTAAGTTGTGTATGTGTGAGTAGATGGACACGAACCCCCCATATCCGGCGAGCTTCAGCCCAAACACCAGCGTGCCATTGTCCATCGCGAAGCGATGCAAGCAACTCGCTTTTTTAATGCATTCTACAATGCAACCTCGTACAATTTTAAAACGTTATCTGTACCAAAATTGACAAAAAAAATTTGTAAAGTGCACCAAAAAAGTTGTATTTAGAAATATTTTTTCATACAATATATTTCCATCTACAAATACAGTAAAAACACAGAAATTAAGTAAGTCGGAAAGTCGGAATTTATTATATAGAAAATTCGGTGCTGAGCTTTGCCAGGATGAGTTAGATGATGACCTGACAACAGAATAAACTTTCGATAGTAACAAAACAACAGAATTAACCGAAACAATTAGAAGTATAACAAATTTTTATAGTTAAAACAGGACTCTGGTAGAATAATGGAAGATTTTATACATATAAAGAAAATCCAAGAAAAGGACTGAGAATTCAGATATTCTGTAATATGGGTTGCTTTCTCCAACATAAAAGATACATGAAAGAATTTTTCCCAAGCCAAAATTTATCAAAACTAAAAAAAGAATCGCTCAAATCCTAAACATTTTAACCAACTTATTTTTCTTACACATGTTGTTATTTTCACATTCGTAACGCATGAGTCTAGTTAGACCCAACCAACTTTTGAATAAAAAAAACCAACTTTTTTTAACTAAATGTTGTATTATACACATTTTTAATTTAAATAAAATATGAAATTCATTATATGAAATAATATGCGTACATATTCATATTATTTTTATTTATAATATTCAAATTAACATATTTTGACCTATCAAAATATTTCTAAAAACTGAAAATAAGAATATGTACATGTTCTATAATATGCAATACTATTTTATTTGTAATTAAAAAGAGAAATAAATAAATATATTAGTATTCTGGATTTCCTTAGCAACTGAAACGTGTAATTTTCATTTTAGAATCTTGCTGACAATCTGAACACTTTGAACAAAAACATTTTGGGAGTATATGAATATTCCAATTCGTTTGCAAATTTTTAAACATCGTTCCTTTTCAAGCAAATACACGAATATAAATTGTTTAATTTATGATTATAAATGTAATATTTGGTGTGAAAAATTAATTCCTTGAGCGCCTGGGCCCAACTCCAAAACGCATATTATTTTGACGCAGCATTTTTTTTTACCAATATTAAGTTGCTGCTTAATCCAATTTGGTCAATCTTTACCATTGAAATAATCATGGGCAGAGTATTGTTGACTAGCTTTTACATATGGTTCTTCTTCATCGTCCTTAAAAGCATGCGATTCATTTGGTTTTATGACCAAATTATTTTCAGTACCAGATGAATCGTTCTTATTTGGAACGTAATTCACATCATCATTCCGCTAAGCTGTGAACGGTTGTTATGTTCTAAGTCATTACCCTCCACTCCTCACATGTAAAAATCAGCTTCTGAACGAGAGTTACTAGTTACTGTGATTATTGTTTTTTTTTTCAAATTGAGAACTAGATGAAGCTACTAAGTTGTATGTTTAATAAAATTAAATAAATAATAGATAATTCAACAAAAAATAACCAAAAACAGCAAGAAATCTTCTATACAAAATATATATGGGTCTGGCCAGACCCCATGTGTTACGAATGTGATGTGTGCAGTAAAATATTCGAATAAGTTCCTTATATATCCTTTCCAGGATATATTTTTCCAGCTTTTTACAGTAAACTAAATTCTTGAAGGGTACCTGAAATTTCAAGTCTCTACCTGTATTTTAAATATGCTAAAATAACATTTAAAATCGAAAAAGGTCTCGCCAGACTCATGAGTAAGACGAAGGGTTAAGCTATTTTAATTCTATATAATAAAAATGAAATGTTGTCCGTTGCTGATCGCATAACTTAAAAACGGCTTAACCAATTTGGACGATTTTTTCTTTTAAATGATTGCCATGGTCCAACTTAGGTATTACCGCCCACTTTTTTCGATGTACCTAAAATCAGAAAACGGCTCCATCGATTTGACAAATTTTTTTTCAAATGGTCGTATTAATCCATTTATAGTTTTCATCGAAAGAAAAATTTACCACGCCTACTTTTACGCCCACTTTTTCTATTAAGCGCATAACTTGAGAACGGCTCAACAGTTTGGACGATTTTTCCTTTAAAATTATCGCCATGGTCCAACTTAGGCTTGCACGAAAACAAAATTTGCCAAGCCCACTTTTACGCCCACTTTTTTCGATTTACCTAAAATCAGAAAACGGCTCCATCGATTTGACTAATTTTTTTTCAAATGTTCGTGTTAATCCATTTTAAGTTTTCATCGAAAGAAAAATTTACTACGCCTACTTTTACGCCCACTTTTTCTATTTATTTGTATTGTATTTGTATTGTATTGTATTTATTAAATATGCTTTTCTAACACAACAAGACTTATTATCTTATAAATTACAGTATTAGAATCTGAAAAGTTAACCATACATTGATTCAATTAAAATTAAATAATAATTATAAAATAATGAAAAATAGATAAAAATTAAATAAATAAACCTAAGGTTACTTAAATTAGATTGAAATTTATAGATGAAAAAAAATAGAAAAAGAAACAAAATTTAAAAAAAAAAATTTAATAGAATAATGCATTACATTATAAAATTTACGAAAGATATTCCTTAAGTAATTTTCTAAACCTCACTGCGTTGCTAGTAGACTGCAAATGATCAGGGAGTTCATTCCAGAGACGGATACTGAGAATAAAAAACTGACATTCAGAAGCGTGGCTACGATATCTGAATTGAATCAACAATTTACCTCTTGGTGATCTTGCAAATTGCAAGCGATTAAAGAGATATTTTGGTTCCTTTGTCATAATAATTTTATAAAGAAATATCATGTTTTTGAAAATTAGGAAGTTATCAAATGTAGTATTAAATATTCGAATGAAGAATAATGACACATGATCAAATTTCCTCAGTCCGAAAACATATCTTACGATGTTGTTAAAAGTTGTTTTAAGTTTCCTTGTATCCCTTGAGTTACAACCAGAAAATATTTCGGATGAATATAAAAGCGTTGGTATTAAATACGTTTTCGCAAGTAATAATCTCACTTTCAGCGGTACTCATTGTTAGCCTTAGGCACGGGAACTATTTTGGCATGTTTCCAATCCATTGGAAAAGTGCTAGTTGTAATAATTGTATTAAATAAGTGGGTGACAAAACGGACTATCCAAGGCAAGATTATACGCACAAATCTAGGGTTAATTTCATCTAAGCCAACAGCGTTAGATTTAACTGAAAAAAAACCTTCAACTACTTCCAACAGGTCGAGGCAGCGGAAATTAAATTCACTTATACTAGTGTAGGGGAAGGTGAGTTTTTCATAGAAGTCAGTTTGAACATTTGGCAGAGGAATATTTACAAAGGTTTCGTTCAACAAGTCGACGTCAGCAACCACTGTCTTGACAGTTGACTTACCAATGCCAATTTCACGAATTTGCTTCCAAGTTTTTTTACCGCCGACTGCCGTATTAAATTTGTTAAAATAATAAATAGATTTGTCATGCCTTATCTTAGAAACAACAGCTTTATATGACCGATTTGGACGATTTTTTCTTTAAAATGTTCGCTATGGTCCAACTTAGGTTTTTAAGGAAAGAAAATATTTCCCGATGGTTGTTGGACTACGAATAGTCGGGAAACACTTGAGGTGTTGATAAACACTCACTTTCCTGGAAATTCCCAAGGGAGCATGCGGGATCAGGTGTGCGAGTCGACACCCACTCCTATGTCCATTCCTTTGGACTATGATAGGATCAAGTGGGCTGTCGATAGCTTCAGCCTATATCAATCTCCGGGTATGGATGGTATAATTCCGGCGGACCTGCAGAGGAATTCGACCCTGGTCATACCCTGGCTGATGGCCATATACAGGGTGTGCGCAATATTTTCGTATCTCCCGGTAAGTTGGACCTTGTGTAGAGTGGTCTTTATACCCAAAGGGGGTAAGGCTTCTCACACTGAACCGAAGGACTACAGACCGATTAGTCTTGCATCCTTTCTTCTTAAGACTTTTGAAAGAGTTATTGATATACATCTTAGGATCACCATCCCAAGAAGTTTACTCTCGGCCTCCCAACATGCCTACACAAAGGGCAGATCTGTTGAGACGGCTCTTTACTCTCTGGTGGGAACTATTGAGAGATCGCTCGAATTTAAGGAGTAAACACTCGTGGCCTTGCTCGATATTAAAGGGGCCTTCAACAATGTCAACCCGGACTCTATTGTGACATCCATGGGGAGCCTGGGGATTGACGTTGGCATATGTAGATTTGTGGACAATCTACTCAGGAATAGGGTCATTTGCTATACGATAGGTGAGAGCAGTGTTCAAAGACTGGTGAACAGGGGTACTCAACAAAAGGGGTTCTATCCCCACTATTGTGGAACCTGACTATGAATACCATGTTGATGAAGATGGACAACATGAGGATCAAAACAGTGGCGTATGCTGATGATGTTGCGGTAGTCATCACGGGGAGACATCTGAACATAATGCCTCAGTGTATGGAGGCTGCTCTGAGGGTACTCAGCACCTGGAGCGCATCATGCGGGCTGGGTGTCAATCCGTCCAAGACGGAACTGGTAATTTTTACGAGTAAGTACAGGATCAAGGGCTTTAGGCTTCCGAGGTTAAATGGAACCAAGCTTCAGATCTCTCACAGTGCCAAGTATCTGGGCGTTGTTCTGGATAGTATGCTGTCATGGGGACCAAATGTCCGGATGAGAGTGGAAAGGGCAATAGCTGCCATATATGCGTGTAGGGGTGCAATCGGCAGAAACTGGGGCATGAGCTTGTGGTGTGTCAATTGGATCTTTGAGGCTTTAGTAAAGCCGAATCTGTATTACGGGGTCGTTGTAAGGTGGCCTGCGTTGGATAAGAGCAGGCACAGGGCAATGCCTGAGAAGGTACATAGACTTGTCGCGTTGATGATCACAGGATCAATGCGATATACTCCCACGAGGGCACTGTTTACGATACTGAGCTGGCTCTCGTTGAACGCGAAAATTACCATATTTCTCATTGTTGGCTTAAGCTTTGATATTGTTACAAGTAAGACTTTGAGAGTTTATAATTCTAATTTGCTTTAAGGTTTTATTTGTATAATATTATTAGCTTTTCTTAAATCTTTGGAAAAGGTTTCCTGATAATATGGCCTAAGCAACCAGTAAAATGGGCATAGAAGCTAGCTTTTCTTCAAAAATAAATTTCAGTGTATTTATCAAATATGGAAAATTTGGAATTTAGCACGACATACAGAAATCTAAATAATAAAAAATTTGTTTGTTTTAGCAACTCGTGTACCAGCGTGTGGAACAAATAACGTCATTAAAAAATAAACAAGACAAAATAAAAAAAAATATGTGAGTGAACACGCAAACATACGTTTATACCGAAAAAATTTTAACAAATGAACCACCAAATTTAACAAACAATAAATTTATAAAAATTAATTTCATAAGAATTAGAACACTTAACTTTTTGTTGAAGAATGTAAAAAAAAAAAAATGCTAAAGAAAAGTCGACTTTACTTTACCCTTCGAATTACCTAAATTCAGAAAACGGCTCCATCGATTTGACAAATTTTTCTTTCAAATGGTCGCATTAATCCATTTATAGTATTCGTCGAAAGAAAAATTTACCACGCCTACTTTTACGCCCACTTTTTCTATTAAGCGCATACCTTGAGAACGGCTCGACAGTTTTGGACGATTTTTTCCTTTAAAATTATCGCCATGGTCCAACTTAAGTTTGCACGAAAAAAAAAATTTGCCCAGCCCACTTTTTCTATTTATATGTCCGATTTGGACGATTTTTTCTTTAAAATGTTCGCCATGGTCCAACTTAGGATTTTAAGGAAAGAAAATATTTCCCGATGGTTGTTGGACTACGAATAGTCGGGAAACACTTGAGGTGTTGATTGACACTCACTTTCCTGGAAATTTCCAAGGGAGCATGCGGGATCAGGTGTGCGAGTCGACACCCACTCCTATGTCCATTCCTTTGGACTATGATAGGATCAAGTGGGCTGTCGATAGCTTCATCCCATATAAATCTTCGACCCTGGTCATACCCTGGCTGATGGCCATATACAGGGGGTGCGCAAGATTTTCGTATCTCCCGGGAAGTTGGACCTTGTGTAGAGTGGTCTTTATACCCAAAGGGGGTAAGGCTTCTCACACTGAACCGAAGGACTACAGACCGATTAGTCTTGCATCCTTTCTTCTTAACACTTTTGAAAGAGTTATTGATATACATCTTAGGATGACCATCCCAAGAAGTTTACTCTCGGCCTCCCAACATGCCTACACAAAGGGCAGATCTGTTGAGACGGCTCTTTACTCTCTGGTGGGAACTATTGAGAGATCGCTCGAATTTAAGGAGTACACACTCGTGGCCTTGCTCAATATTGAACGGGCCTTCAACAATGTCAACCCGGACTCTATTGTGACATCCATGGGGAACCTGGGGATTGACGTTGGCATATATAGATTTGTGGACAATCTACTCAGGAATAGGGTCATTTGCTCTACGATAGGTGAGAGCAGGGTTCAAAGACTGGTGAACAGGGGTACTCCCCAAAAGGGGTTCTATCCCCACTATTGTGGAACCTGACTATGAATACCATGTTGACGAAGATGGACAACATGAGGATCAAAACAGTGGCGTATGCTGATGATGTTGCGGTAGTCATCACGGGGAGACATCTGAACATAATGCCTCAGTGTATGGAGGCTGCTCTGAGGGTACTCAGCACCTGGAGCGCATCATGCGGGCTGGGTGTCAATCCGTCCAAGACGGAACTGGTAATTTTTACGAGTAAGTACAGGATCAAGGGCTTTAGGCTTCCGATGTTAAATGGAACCAAGCTTCAGATCTCTCACAGTGCCAAGTATCTGGGCGTTGTTCTGGATAGTAAGCTGTCATGGGGACCAAATGTCCGGATGAGAGGGGAAAGGGCAATAGTTGCCAAATATGCGTGTAGGGGTGCAATCGGCAGAAACTGAGGCATGAGCCTGTGGTGTGTCAATTGGATCTTTGAGGCTGTAGTAAAGCCGACTCTGTATTACGGGGTCGTTGTATGGTGGCCTGCGTTAGATAAGAGCAGGCACAGGGCAATGCTTGAGAAGGTACATAGACTTGTCGCGTTGATGATCACAGGACCGATGCGATATACTCCCACGAGGGCACTGTTTACGATACTGAACTAATATTATTAGCTTTTCTAAAATCTTTGGAAAAGGTTTCCTGATAATATGGCCTAAGCAACCAGTAAAATGGGCATAGAAGCTAGCTTTTCTTCAAAAATAAATTTCAGTGTATTTATCAAATATGGAAAATTTGGAATTTAGCACGACATACAGAAATCTAAATAATAAAAAATTTGTTTGTTTTAGCAACTCGTGTACCAGCGTGTGGATCAAATAACGTCATTAAAAAAATAAACAAGACAAAATAAAAAAAATTATGTGAATGAACACGCAAACATACGTTTATACCGAAAAAATTTTAACAAATGAACCACACAATTAAACAAACAATAAATTTATAAAAATTAATTTCATAAGAATTAGAACACTTAACTTTTTGTTGAAGAATGTCAAAAAAAAAAATATACTAAAGAAAAGTCGACTTTACTTTACCCTGCAGCCACACGATCAAAAAACCACTTTCAAGTTGTGCACACAAACTGCTTGTCAGAACTTAGTTAAACTGACAGCTATGGCACAGTCTGCACTCAATTTGATAATCAATTTAATTTTAAAAATGCCGCCGACGAAGAAACAAGTCCAAATATATTTTTAATAAAGCATAAAATTGCCAAACAATTGGAAATTAAAAGCAATCTCGCGGTTAGTAAAAAAACGGAGAGTGTATTACAAATTGAAATTAATTGAAAGGCAAAACTTGATCATGTTGCCTCCAAGTTAGTTAACATAAAAAAAATAGTTTCAAAAAAACAAATGTCAATGTGTAGACACGAATGAAAGTTAAAAAGAAAATAAAAGAAAATTTTAGACAGAACACTTTCATACTCCAAGAATGGAGGTATCATTTTAATTTCAATAAGAAAAGAGCGTTTTTTTAGATAACTGCATGACTTGGCAGGCTCCCAATCTTTTACCAAATCACGTTTTTCAATAAACTGTTGACATCTGCGCGATAATGTTGTTTTTAAACTCTTGAACTGTTGTGGGATTATTGCTGTACACTTTCGATTTAAAAAAACCCACAAAAATAGACTGTTCAGGTGTCAAATTGCAAGATCATGGTGGCCAATTCAGTCCTCCTCTAGGAGCAATAATGTGACTTTCACACTTTTCTTTCAAAATATCCATTGTTGCTCTTGCTGTGCGGCAAGTTGCACCATCCTGTTGAAACCACATATTCCATTGACCAATGATACCCCAGATTTGGATAGTCTTTAAATACTTATTTCAAAATTGCCTTCCAAAGCCTTTAACACCTAACGCTTTGGGAAATATGTGTATGCAGGATCTTGAGAACAGCAAACAGTAACAAGAAGTATCTTTTTTTAATAACTAGTACCTTTTGGAATTGGAAGTATCTTTTCGCACAAGAATTGTCATTTATGTATTAATGTATTAATTTATTTGTTGAGAAGTACTTTTAGAATAAAAAGTGTCTTTCGAATAAAAAAATATTTTCTTCCTCATAGAAGTTAATATATTTTTTCGAAAAATATTCGCATCTTGATGATCTTACTAACGTCTACTTGTTTGTTTTTGTAGCTCACTTAATCTCTAATTACTAGCTTAGATGTACTTATTAAAATAAATAAAAAAAAGTAAAAAAAAGTATAAATATGATGATTTCTTAAACAGCTACACAGTTAACTTCACAACGTTAAGTAAAAAATATGTTTATTTCGCAAGTCCTCGTTATTTGTTTTGCACTGATGAAAGCAGTATCATGCACAGAGATATCTTATTCTCATCGAGAAAGTGGTGTAAAGTACATTATCGAAGAAAGTCCTAAGGTAATTTACCCCTATAACTTCCAAAAAGAATTTCTATCATATAACTTCCTTATAATAATTTACAGTTTACATGGGATGAGGCTACAGCTGCCTGTGAAGTGCATAATTATAGACTTGTTGAAGTCAAATCATTTTTCAAACGCAAAAACATTGAGTATGCAGTGCGAACTCATATAGAGTCTGCGACTGAAAAAGACATTTGGGTGGGAGCATCTGATGCTTTGACCTGGAACACAGGAGGAAATTTTCGTTATAACGAATTTCCTTTCAATAGTGAAAGAAAACAGGAACTTCCAGAGAATTGTGTACATTTAAGGCTTCCAGGTTGGAGAGTTGCCGATTGCAATGAAAAAAAAGGCTATTTGTGTGAACCATATACAAGTTATTAAAATCTTAAAGAAGCATTTTTGCACATAATCAAAATTGTAAAAATATAAATAGTACTTTGTAAAACTTTTTATTGAAATAAAATACTTAAATTACAAAATTATAAAAACAAAATTATTTATAAATCGATTGTGTTAAAAAAGAGTGATTTTGAAACACTTTTTCTGACATCTGTATCTCTCGAGTGTTTCCTCTTCTAAGCCAAGCGATACGCGCTCAGGAGAAATCTGGATATCCAATTAAAAAATTCCCATTTTAGAAAAATAAAGAACGTAATACCAAAATCAAAGAAATTACAAGAGCAATAACTTAGTATTTTTTGTGCTCTTTAAATTAATGTTAAGAGGTTAATAATATAGGGTTAAGCTGATTGCATTTTTACATGTTTTCTCTTATAGCGGATAAGTTTTGCTTATAAGCATTCTTCTTGAAATTAGTTAAGTTAACAGTTGTAGTTATGATTTGAGAGAATCTAGATTGACAAATAAAACCGAAAGCAAATGCTAATAAATTAGCCCAGATATGAATAATTACTACCCGGGAGTTTCTCTTCTCCCATTTTTTCTATTTAAATTCTTTGGTAAAAATAGAAAAAGGGAAAAAAACCCGCTGAAATTAAACGTTATTACCTTTTTAAAAACTTTTTTTCTTATTTCCATAGACAAGCTGTAAGTTTTTTTAAATGTAAATAAAAAGAAAAAAAACACACACTTTATTATGTTTAACATCTTTAATTATTACACTTTATAAAACAATTTACAAGCACAAGGAGTTTTGCAGTTTCGATCTGTGGTATTAAACGTTCCAAACAACACTTCCTAGAATTATATTAAAAAAATATAGCTACTTTAAGCCAGTTTATGCTCAACTGGAACTTGAAGTCAACAACAGTCGAAAAGAAAACTTCACGCAATATTTTCAGCATAATAGTATTTTTGTAAGTAACTCAATCTATTTGTATTTGAATTGTTTCAAACCACTTTTAAGTATGTGCTTGTCCAACAAGTAATAGAGGTAAATACGGCTCTGGCGAATCTTATTAACTCTTCATTATGGTATGATAAAAGTAAATTGTATTCCGGGAATCTTGGTAAAATAATAATGGACCGAACTACTTTGTACCATTTTTTACCCTCTACGACAAGTGGTGATTGGTCATTCTGTATGAAACTGTTTTAATATTCATTTAAGACCCCATATAGTCCTGGTGCGATTTGCATTGATTATGAAGCCACGTTTTTATTATTCACCTACACATTATCCAGATATTAGTGATGTTTTCTTTTCTATAAAAAAAATTTGACATTTTATTTAAAAAAAATGCAATTTGGTGTCTGTTTCTTACAAATTTTGCTCCCGAAAAGGGTGGCTTGTTTTATTTTAAAAAAACTCATCCTTTTCGGGAGCAACATTTTTAAGAAGCAGACACCAAATTGCATTTTTTAAATAAAGTGTCACATTTTTTTGTAGAAAAGAAAAAACCATAAGACATTTTTATTGTCTTATTTGGAAGGCTTTTAACTTACGTGCGCCGAGATAGCGTCGATAGTTATCCACGAAAATGCAAAGTTTAATTGTGCTTTTGGAAGTTGAATTGAAAATGGGAATTTAATGCTTTTGGGATTTCAAATGATAATGGGAGTTTTGCTTTTGGGAATGCAAAATTTGGGAATACAATAATATAATACATATATCAAACAGGCAGGCTGTATTAGAGTTTTGAGTTGTGAGATACCTAGAAGTAGTATTCGGTCGCTAAACCGCAGTGTGTTGTGAAGAATTAAAACAAGAAGTAACAGAAACTTAAAATAAACTTAGTCTTTTGTAAATTAAAGAAAAGCATAATAAAATAATTAATAATTAAACCTAGTGTAAGCTATCTAAATAAATCTACCTAACTTATGTGAATTGAATTGAATAAATGAATTAAAAAATAAACGAATGAGGTTTTTCATTTATCTACCTACCCTTGGCTCAAAGCAACCACACTTATAATAAAAACCAAAATTTTTTATAAAAAAAATAAAGTAGCATTAAAATTTACTAGCAAGTACACCCAGAGAAAACCGATTAATTACTACCCGATTAACTGATCGGTTAATTTAAAAGTGGCTTTTTTCAATTAAAGATTAAACCGGCTAATTTTAGTTAACCGAAACAAAATTTTTAATTGTTTGTAGTATTAAACCACAACTTTTTGTGTGTTTAAGTATGGGTGAATTCCAAAACGTCAGTTGCAAGCAACTCGCTTTTTTAATGCATTCTACAATGCAACCTCGTACAATTTTAAAACGTTATCTGTACCAAAATTGACAAAAAAAAATTTGTAAAGTGCACCAAAAAAGTTGTATTTAGAAATATTTTTTCATACAATATATTTCCTTCTACAAAACACAGAAATTAAGTAAGTCGGAAAGTCGGAACTTATTATATAGAATATTCGGTGCTGAGCTTTGCCAGGATGAGTTAGATGATGACCTGACAACAGAATAAACTTTCGATAGCAACAAAACAACAGAATTAACCGCAACTTATAAGAAGAATTAAACATTTTTATAATTAAAACAGGACTCTGGTAGAATAATGAAAGATTTTATACATATAAAGAAAATCCAGGAAAAGGACTGAGAATTCAGATATTCTGTAATATGGGTTGCTTTCTCCAACATAAAAGATACGTGAAAGAATTTTTCCCAAGCCAAAATTTATCAAAACTAAAGAAAAGAGTCGCTCAAATCCTAAACATTTGAACCAAATTATTTTTCTAAAAGATTGTTTTAAGATCTTAACCCTCGGTCTTACACATGTTGTTATTTTCACATTCGTAACGCATGAGTCTAGTGAGACCCAACCAACTTTTGAATAAAAAAACCCAACTTTTTTTAACTAAATGTTGTATTATACACATTTTTAATTTAAATAAAATATGAAATTCATTATATGAAATAATATATTCATATTATTTTTATTTATAATATTCAAATTAACATATTTTGACCTATCAAAATATTTCTAAAAACTGAAAATAAGAACATGTACATAACATGTTTATAATATGCAATACTATTTTATTTGTAATTAAAAAGAGAAATAAATAAATATATTAGTATTCTGGATTTCCTTAGCAACTGAAACGTGTAATTTTCATTTTAGAATCTTGCTGACAATCCACGGTGGTCCCAATGACTAGTTTAGCCCGAAAAAAGTCTTTTTGTCGGATCGTACATATGTGAATTTTTTGTTTGGTTTTGTAATGACAAGTCTTCAGCCTACATAACGGTATACAATTTTTTAATATATCAGCAATATTAATACTGCAGTACTGTTTTGAAGACAAACAATAGATTAAGTTTTTTTTTTATAACAGAGTAGACAATATTTTAGGTCGGTTTGGAGATCTTGTCAAATAAAACGAAAATATATTCCTTGTTATTTGGGGGTTTTATTTATACAATTGGGGTATGTATTTTTATAATTCCTAATATGCCGACGATTTTGCATTTCGTTCGGAAAAAAATACGTGAAAACTGAGATGTATTCGTTAATTGTGCAATCTTAGTTGCATTATAACTTGTGTTAGAGTTTTAATTGTGAATTTAACCCGATTTAGCAAAATATTGTATATTGTTATCATCTATGATATGTGGCCAGTTAAATGGTAAAAAAATTTCCTGCCGATTTCTGCCTGAAAGCTTTCTTATCAAATCATTTAGTTGCGATGTCTATCACCAAAAGAGAATTGTTTAATGTTTGGTTCTTTGAAAAGGTGAAAGAAAAAAAATTTAATGCTGTTATATATTACATTTTTATGAAAATTGGTATAAAAAATTATGAAAATGATAGCTATACAAAAAATTAAATCAAGCAGGTAGAAATTTCCTCACACAATTGTCGAAGAAATGGTCCATGGTACATCGAACAAAGAGTGTGTTCGAGTCTTCATTTAAAAGTTGGTTGAATGAATATTTCGTTCTTCGTAGTAAGGAAAACTCGGACGAAAATACCATTGACGGACCATCAACGTCAAAATACGGACGATCTTTTAAATCGTTTTTAGAAATAGGGGAAAGATCTAAGCAATCTAAAACAAAGCATCTTGTAAACACTTCTTCCCCTGAAGAACTAACATTTGCTGCTGCAAGTAGCCTTTATAAATCAGGCAAAAGAACTGCTTCAGACGTTATTAGAACTATAAATAATTCTCCAAAAAGGGCATTTAAAATAAAAACGTTCTTAAGCACGCCATCTAAAGAACATCATGCTCGAAAAATGTCACGGGAGAATAACATCGAAGATCTTTTTAACAATCTTCTATTTTCATCGGATCCTTACATATCTTCTCTTTCTACAAAGCTGCCGAATAGAAAGCCAGAACCATTGTGTCACGAGTCAATTGCTTTACTTTTAGATACTTCTATTTTAAATGAAGAAAACCTTTCAGGAGATGATTCGGATGAAGCGGAAACCAATTCAGATGAATAAACATTTATGTAAATTTATGTACATATATATTTAAATACATAATTATGTTAATTATTTTTAATAAACAAAACCTTACTTATTTTTTATAAAACCTTTAAAACACAATATTCCTATCTCTTTTTTCTATTATTACAACTTTTATTAATCATTATGCTCTCAGTGAAAATATTTAAATATACAAATTAACGCAGTCATTATGTCAACTTGTTTTGTATGAAAAGTGCCACGCCCCCTCAATCGAATCCGCCCATTGAGCTCGCACCGTACTAAGTCACTTATTTGTAGAAATTTTTATCCCTCTAAGTGCTTTTAAACAATAGTTATGACTTATTTCGCGCTAAATTCGTCATTGGGACCACTGTGCAATCTGAACACTTTGAACAAAAACATTTTGGGAGGATATGAATATTCCATTTTCAATATAAAATAGAAATAATTCGTTTGCAAATTTTTAAACATCGTTCCTTTTCAAGCAAATACACGAATATAAATTGTTTTATTTATGATTATAAATGTAATATTTGGTGTGAAAAATTAATTCCTTGAGCGCCTGGGCCCAACTCCAAAACGCATATTATTTTGACGCAGCATTTTTTTTTACCAATATTAAGTTGCTGCTTAATCCAATTTAGTCAATCTTTACCATTGAAATAATCATGGGCAGAGTATTGTTGACTAGCTTTTACATATGGTTGTTCTTCATCGTCCTTAAAAGCATACGATTCATTTGGTTTTATGACCAAATTATTTTCAGTACCGGATGAATCTTTTTTTTGGAACGTAATCCACATCATCATTCCGCTCAGCTGTGAACGGTTGTTATGTTCTAAGGCATTACCCTCCACTCATCACATGTAAAAATCAGCTTCTGAACGAGAGTTACTAGTTACTGCGCTTATTGGTTTTTTTTCAAATTGAGAACTAGAGGAAGCTACTAAGTTGTGTGTTTAATAAAATTAAATAAATCATAGATAATTCAACAAAAAATAACCAAAAACAGCAAGAAATCTTCTATACAAAATATATGTGGGTCTGACCAGACCCCATGTGTTACGAATGTGATGTGTGCAGTAAAATATTCGAATAAGTTCCTTATATATCCTTTCCAGGATATATTTTTTCAGCTTTTTACAGTAAACTTAATTCTTGAAGGGTACCTGAAATTTCAAGTCTCTACCTGTATTTTAAATATGCTAAAATAACATTTAATATCGAAAAAGGTCTCGCCAGACTCATGAGTAAGACGAAGGGTTAAACTATTTTAATTCTATATAATACTTAAAAATGAAATGTTGTCTGTTGCTAATCGCATTACTTAAGAACGGCTTAAGCGATTTGGACGATTTTTTCTTTAAAATGATCACCATGGTCCAACTTAGGTTTATACGAAAATTTTACCCCGCCCACTTTAACGCCCACTTTTATGGAATCACCTAAAATCAGAAAACGGCTCCATCGATTCGACAAATTTTTCTTTCAAATGGTCGTATTAATCCATTTTAAGTTTTCATCGAAAGAAAAATTTACCACGCCTACTTTTACGCCCACTTTTTCTATTTATTTCACCGATTTGGACGATTTTTTCTTTAAAATGTTCGCCATGGTCCAACTTAGGTTTTTAAGGAAAGAAAATATTTCCCCGCCCACTTTTTTCGATTTACCTAAAATCAGAAAACGGCTCCATCGATCATTAGTAATCAGCTACAGAGCGAAGCCGGGACGGCCAGTTAGTTACTAATAAAATAATGTAACAGTTTATTTTTTATAAATACATAATATGTATTAATTAAAATATATGTATTAAATAGTTATGATTTATTTTTTTGTTTGCTCGTTTTAGTTCAAGAATTCTTTATTATTGTGTTTTTTTACTAATAAACTCCAAATAATAAATAATTTTAAAATATTTAAAAAAAAAAATATACAAAATAATCGGTTAACAATAAACAATAAAAAACTTAACCGATTACTAACCGATTAAACCAAAACCTCGATTAATTAAAAGCCTAATAAAATGAATACCCCAGTATGTATCAATCGTAAAAAAAATTTGTGAAAATGTATAAGTTATATAAAAAATACTGCAGCACGATTATGTGTCAGTTAACGAAATATTATCCGGTATCGTGGACCAATTCATTTATTTCAACAAACTTTGTCCTGAGGCCAAAAAATCTGATGTCGCAAACTTTATTAAATACAGCTTATTGCCATTTGTATTACACTTAACCAAAAATTTACCTAAATACTGCAAAATAGGGTGTAATTTTGTTTATTAATTTAACCTAATAAATGTAGTTGTAGTACATAGTTATTTGAATATCTTTTTTATTGAAACTGGCGAATCATTGTTTAAATTAACTAATAAATTTCAAAAGATTTTGTTATTCGTGCTTAATTCCCAGTTTTTATTATTGATAAAAAACACTTGAAATTTATTGTTGATGGGATAAGCTATTCCTATGCGCTAATAAATTCAGTATATATGAATAATATATTACGAATTTACTGGACGAATTGGATATCCAATGAAACCATTTAGAATCAGGAACATTGCTGCCCTATTGAAACTGACATACGACGTCTAACTAACAATTGATATTGCAAGAGCTGCCATAGACTGGAATCCTCAAGGTCAACATCAGCCTGGTCGACTACATGAACATGAAGCTGCTCGTCTTACAAAGAACGAGATTAAACTACTTACCAGAGATAGAAATAGATCGAGAGAATTCGTTAACGCCCTATGTTCTCCGTGAACATTTGATTTAAATATTTTATTGTGCAGTTTATTATTAATATCAGTTTTATATAAATAAAGGGCATATTCATACATACATATATGTTTCGAAACATAAGCGTAATTTTAATTTGCATTTAATTATTTCATTTAACTTTGACCCAGAACGAATTCAATTTCTTCAATTCTACTGTCGAGCCGATATTAAATAAAAACGATGATATGTTGTTGAGTGTTATGTATCGACTGCCAGCTGGTTGCTGTGTCTTTTTATTTATATGTTAATTTTAACTCAAGTAACCTAACTTAACTTATCTTAACCTAACGAAACAATAAAGGGTTTTCAGTTTGCAGGGATGGCACTATACCTCCCTTTTATTAAAAAACGAAATAGGTGTACCGGTATACAATAAAGTATTGAACATTAAAAGGTTTTCCTTCCCTTTTTAAAAAGAAAAATTTTGAAATGAACAAGTTGATCAGGCTTGGTTATTTCATGTTTTTCCTTTTTAATTTTTCAAATATTTTTATTTAAACTTAAGTTTGTTTCTTCAAGTGCAAATATTTTTCATTTAAAATTCTTCAGTTTGGTGGGTTTTGTTTAATTATTATTTTTTTTTTCTTTTTAATTACTTTAATAATACAAAATTTTACTTATTTTTAGAATTTTTTAATTCTGTTATTGTGTACATTAACGTCGTCTTTGTTTGTTATAACGTAAGGACCATCATAGATGCTTTTAAATTTATCATAAGGTTCTTTTTGCAATAAGACATTATCGTAAATTTGTAACTTGATAGGTTTGGCATGTAAATCATAAACTGTTTTGTTTCTTGTTTTATGTTTTTCAGTAAGTTTATTTGCTTTTTTTTTAATCTGTATTTTATTACTTTGCTAAAGTTATCGGTATTGTATACATGATCTAGATTATTATTTGTATCATTCAGCATTGTTACACGTTTGCCAAAATTTAATTCAAAAGGTGTGAAATTGTTATCAAAAGCTGTGTTCGCTGATGTATAATGATAAAAGGTGAAGTATTTCATGTAAGTGTCCCAATCAGATAAGGTTTCTTTCAAATATGCTCGAATGTATTCGTTGAAAACTCTATGGTTGCGTTCCACTGTCCCCAATGCTTGATGGTGATTACTAGTTTTGAATTTGATTTTAATTTCGAATAATTTGCATAGTTCAGACATGATCTCATTTTTAAATTCCGTCCCTAGATCAGATTTGATAATACTCATTTTCCCATAAATTAGAATAAAATTGTCAAATATCACACGAGCTACCGTCCGTGCCGATTTGTCCGGTATTGATACGGTCACAAAATATTTAGAAAGGTCACACATTATTGTCAGAGCATACTTGTTTCCGTAGTTAGACGTCGGAAATGGACCTATAGTATCTAATATAACGATATCAAAAGATCTCGCGGGAGTCGGAGTCATGACAAGTTCCTTAGTGTTTCCGGGTCTGACTTTGTTAACCCATATCTTCCCAATATTCGATTTTTCGAACAGTAAATTTTACCCGCTAATTTTATATATATTATATATTATATATTGTAAGTGGTAAGCTACAAATATAAAAAAAAAAGTTCTTACCCACTTCACTCCTCCCTTGTATAACAAGGGGGAAGAAAAAACCTTAATTTTAGCATAATTTTAAAAACTGAAAACTTTGTATAAAAAATAAAAAAATGAAAATAGTGAAAATGTAGTTCCATTGAAAACCGATTTAACTTTCAACAACAGCAAAAACATTTCCGTGGTTGTCAAGTGTGTTTTTGTCATTTGACTTTAAAAAGCAGTGTTCGATTCTTCGAACACTGGGCATTATTTAGCACTTTTGTTTTTTCTCTGAAAGGCTAACTGAATCATCGCATATTACCATAATATAAATTTTTCAAGCATTTAAATAAACGGAAATAAATTTACTCTGTTTTTGCTGAACAATAAAAAGTTTATTCACAATCAGCGTTCTGTGGGAAATGTTTTTGGTGCGATTCGAGGAACTCACGGTTAATCGGCTTACTGAAACCACTATTGCCAACATCATTCGCAATATTGAGTCCCAGTTTACATTGGTGGATGATACTCGACCGGTTAGACCACATCCTGCACGTTGTGAAGTCCATATAGCAGCTGTAGCTGAGAATATAATCATTGGTCCAAATTTTTTCAAAATTGAGGAAAATCAGAATGTTATCGTCAATGGTAACCTCGCACCATTTTTTTTTTTGATAGGACCAGCACTCAGGGGATGACCCCTACTAATGCACTGCATTGGTTTGGAACTAGGAAAATAAGTTAAGGAGAGAAAAGGTAGTAGTGCCTGTGAACATTCGACTTGAATTTATTCATGTTGACAGTGAGAGGGAAGACTTAAGCAGGAAGGTTATTCCACATACCAACATTTTCCCTGTTATGTATTGTACGATTTACCGACCAATCGACCACAAAATGATGGGCTTTGAGGAAAAACAAACGTACGGGTTTCGGTCTCGGCCAAGCGTGTCATTCATGTTCTGAAGCATAGCACCAACACGAGAAACGCTTGGTCTATAATCAAATTACCAAAAGAGTAAAAGGATTGGAAGTTTGATATAGGAAGTCATTTAGAAAAATAAGAAATATAAATAGAAGGAGAAAGAACGGAGCCTTGCGGCACCCCTGAATGCATTTTGAACTCGTTTGACGAAACCCCATCTATAAAAACTCGTAAAGTGCGACCTCTGAGAAAACTCGATATAAATCGAGAGAAATTATCACCAACACCAAATGCAACAAGTTTAGACAAGAGTGCACCATATCAGACTCTGTCAAACGCCTTGACCTGAAAATCAAGCGCATGGTCACGGTGAGCACTTAATTTCATGTTTTCCTATGGTAAATTGGCCATCTAGATCTTGCGGTATCATACCTTAGACTTTTTTCTCTGGGGATACGTAATGACTGGGGTCTTCAGGAATAAGTCAGCTACGATTGACGCTTTTGAAACTAACATTTCTCTCGTTATTTGCGAGATACCAGTCGCTATGCTCGAATAAATCGCCCAACATGGGACCTTCTGAATGGACCACCTCAGACGTAGCCATGGCCAACATTTCCATGACATCACTTTCATACAGTTAATGCCATTAATTGTTTTTAACCAATAGTAAACATTTCAAGTTCACTTTCAAATTTATGTGTTTTATTATACATTATAAATTAAACCTCACGATAAATCAACCGATATATCTATTAATATTTTTTTATTATCAATGCTCAGCTCGGTCCTGTGCGAGTCGGATAATCGAGGTTCAACTGTATATTTTTAATTTTTAATAAATGCCTTGTTCTATTTTTCTTTCATGAAATAAATTCAATTAGGTTAGGTTTATAAAAAACTTAGGTTTTCTATATTTAGAATCTATAGGAGCAATTAAACAAAAACGCTAAATAGTGCCAAATGTTCGATTAATCGAACACCATTTTTCTCAAAAACAAAATATCTAAAATAAATTTGGACTTCAGATTCGTGTTTTCTAGTCCCAAATTATTTATTAACCACCAAGTTTTATAAAGTTACTCGGTCGCTGGGACGAAATGGGTTAAGAACACTCCGAACAACTTCTAACAAATTTCGAGATGTCCCGAGTCATGTCCTTCCAATAATATTTCGTCCTAATCTTCGTGTAAAGTTTCTTTCATCAGTTCTCAATATTCTGCTACCGTGGTCCTTTAGATCCTGTATATTACAAATTGTAAAAAATAAATCATTCTTAGGCCATTCTGCCCTGTGAACCTTTAAACTGTTGGCTTCAGTTTGCAGCCTCGAAAGCAAATAGTCTAGACTAAATGTGTAATTTCGTTCCTTTGCCATCGCACGTGTCATGACCAATACCTTCCTCCTTTCTCATTTATCGAAACCCTGGATAGTGCATCGGACCCTACATTTAGCTTCCCCTTAATATACTCGACTGTGAAGTCATACTCCGAAAGCTCGATTCTAATTCTCGTCAATTAGGAAGATGGGTTCTTGATATTAAAATGGTACACTAATGGTCGGTGGTCCGATCACACAATAAATTTAGTTCCATAGACATATGGACGAAATTAAGTTATGGCAAATTGAATTGCAAGAAGTTCGAGTTCAATGACTGGTTTCTTCTGTTCAGACTGTGTAAATGATTTCGAAGCATAGTATATTGTTGGCTTCAAAATTTCAAAAATCAAAAATTCCTTCGAAAAATCCGGGTATTGTAAAATCCTAGGTGATAACAAAGCAGACCTCAATTTGTCAAAAGATTCCTGACATTGCCCATTCCAATTAAAACTAACATTCTTTCTCGTCATATAATTCAAGGGTGCTGAAAAAGTGGCAAAATTTGGGATAAAGCGCCTATAATAATTTACAAATGCCACAAAACGTCTAACAGAGTCTTTGTCAAAAGGCTTTGTATAGTTTCTTATCGCATTTATCTTCGAATCTTCGGGTAAAAGACCATTGGCTGTGCATTTATGTCCGAGAAAGGTAACTTCCGGGAGAAAAAATTTACATTTGTATGGATTTATTTTTAAATTATGCTCCCTCATGACATCAAATACGTTTTTTGAATTGTTTAAATTGTGTTTTTTACTACAACCAATGATAATAATGTCATCGACATATAGAAATGCTTTGTTTGGCATAAGACCAGAGAATGCAATTGACATCATTCTTGAGAATGAATTAGTGGCCACATTTAAACCAAAAGGTAAAACCTTCCAACGAAAAGAGCCTTTATCAGTGCTGAAGGCATTTATATCGCGTGAGTCTGGGTGCAATGGGATTTGGTGAAATCCCGAAAATAAATCTATAATTGAAACGTGTTTCGCACGACCTAAGTTGTCCAAAGTATCGTCGATACGTGGAAATGAGAATTTGTCTGCAATGAGCTTCCTATTCACAGCGCGATAGTCTACACACATTCTATAGGCTTTCCGGTCATCCTTGCTCTTTTTCGGTACAAGAATCAATGGGCTATTGAAGTTCGAGCTACTTGGTTCTATCAAATCGTTGTCCAATAAGTTCAGAACCTGTCTATTAATTTCCTCCTTTTGAGCATGAGCGAGTCTATAATTCTTCACATAAACTGGTGATGAATCAACCATTCCAAATTTCTGCTTATAAAAGTTATTTATCGTCATCTTATCGTCATCGAGTGCAAAAATTTCCGAATACGACTCACATAACGGCATTAAATCAGATCGGATGTTAAACGGTCGATACGTGGCCAACTTGTCAATGAACATGGATTGATCGAGTTTAAGTGAAAATTCCGCGATTTCTCCATTATAACTTTGTCGTTCCTGATACACTGGAATTCCCCTGTCGTATTTACTACCCTCAAAATTGGTTCTTCCGAATCGATAACTCTCTTCGCTACAAAATTTCCCCTGGCAATTTCCTGTGATTCCACAAACATAGGTTCCCTGACACCACGTAAACTGAAAGCCTGGAATACCTCGCACCTCGGCGGTATAATGCAAGAAAATTCCGTGTTCTGAACTAGGGACTAAGCGTCCTAAATTAGCACCGAAGCCGATGAACAAGTCCTTCAATGAGGTGGCCAAAGGTCACCTAGTGCGGGCTGTCATTGACAGAGGTGCTGAAAACGGTGTCATTTCCCATACCAAGTGGGATCTGGTTCTGGACGATCCTTAAGGAGAATCCAGGTCCTCCCCCTCAATGTGATGATGCTGGCTGGTACCAGGGCCATGTGAAGCTGATGGCTTGTGTAGATGAGCGCTCAGCGTCGTTACTGAAGCTTGCCATCCAATCAATAGGAGAGGTTTGGGAAGGTGCAAGGCTCGATGTGGTGTTGGTGAGCAAGATACCGCGTAGGCCTAGGTCGATTGCAACCATTCCCGCCGAACCATCGAAACCTGAGGAGATCTTGAAGATCATTCAGTGCTGCAACCCCCAACTACCCACACAGGACTGGAAGGTAGTGAAGGTTTCAGCTACTGAAGGGTCCTCAAGGACGGCGATTGTGGTAATAAACCAGCCATACTTGGAACCACTGAGGGAGAAACAGGGTAAGATCTATTGAATTATAATAATAATTGAATTACTCTTAAATGTTAAAATTAAGGTTGAAAATATAAAGTTTTTCAAATTTATTTCTCGTAAGGCTGAAACGTTTTTGTATATAAAGTTTAATTTCCAAAAGAAACTCATCTCCACGCTTTTTGAAAAGGCAATCATCCTGTTCATTATCGGAGCTGTTGCAAATTTGTACGTTCGGCTTCGAAACCATAAAATGTTTGATTCTGTTGTTGTTTAAATTTTTCGCAAAGTTGCTTTACTATCTGGAACATGTCAACTAGTTTAAGGTTGCCATTATCCTCTAATTTCTTTTAAAAGACATAATGTAGTACATATTTCCTATATTGTGTACAAAGCCAAGCTCATTTAAAAAAAAAATAGCTTAAAATAGATGAACAACAGTTTTGGGACCACAAGTGTTAGATACAGGGGTTTACTTAAATATATTTCTCGAAAATAATCGCGTCTCAAGAGCAAACAAAAGGTCTAATAATTTTATGTGTAAGTTTTGATTAAAATAGAAAGTTTATTGGAAATACGAGGAAGGACTACAGGGAGCCATTTAAGCCACTAGCAAGCAGTCGTTGGGGGGTTCGCGTCCACCTTGTCTTCCTGCAACCACATAAAAACCCTGCCACACAAATATTATTATAGACTCCCCTAATTTTGTATTTTTTGTCTTCAATAATGTTTCTTGTCGATTTTAGATATAAATGTCCTTTAGGTGTATTGAGGACTAACGTCTCATGACCCACCCTACCTTTGATTTTAGCGACGTTAAAAAATTGCTTAAACCCCGTAACGGAAAACTCCCTACAAACCTTATATCATCGCGCAAGAAAATTTAAGAAATCACTTATAGATTCATTTTAATTATTATTTATTCTCTCATAAAACATCCAAATTCATATAGATTTAAATATACATATGTATATACTATAATGATTGATATGAATATTTATTTTCTCATATTAATTTTATAGTATGAAAAAAAGAATATCAACTAAACAATATAAAGATTTGTATTCTTAAGATTCATTAAAACAACTTATGAGGTGTACCGCGAATCAATCAAATTTTTCTTTTCCCGTTGTGGGTTTTCCCCTTTTCTTCCTTTATCTTATATAAATATATTGAGCAATTCCATATGAAAACGATCAAAATTGGCAAATTTTTGGACGACCCCTCTCCGATTTTAAAATAAATAGTCTCAATCGATTGCCCAGCAAAAAATAATGTACCTACATATTTTTTTTTTTTTTTATAGTGACTGGTTTAGTGGTGGTGTACACCACTGTCATGTGACAAAATTGAAGAATTCTTCATAAGGGACCTCATTGAAAGTTGTTTTAAAAAAAAACTACTATTTTTATACCCTCCACCACAATTAGTTGTGAAGAGGGTATACTAAGTTTGTCATTCCGTGTGAAACTTTTTTATTATTCATCTCAGACCCCATAAAGTATATATATTCTGGCTGCTTGAGTAATTCTAAGTCGATTTAGCCATGTCCGTCTGTCCGTCTGTTGAAAACACGCTCACTTTCGAAAAACTCAAAAGAAATAAACAAACTAGGTGTCAAATTGCTTGTAGTTATCCTAAGCAGTTTGGGATTGAATTTCAGCAAAATCGGTTCAGTAGGACCAGAGCTATGAATCAAAATGTGGAACCACCACCTTTAAAAACTTGATAATTTTGTTACAAAAACTAACATAAATGATGCAAAAATGCACGGAATGACATAAGATTTTGCACAAGTCCGTTTTATTCGACTAGAAATTACACTGTAAAATTTCGCGAAGGTCGGTCCATAATTTACCCTAAGCCCCATATAAACACTACTCCCGGAAAACAGTTAAGTACGCCTAAAACCGTAAAAAATAATGCAATCATAACAAATTTTGGCTCGTCACAATTTTATAGGACTATAAATGATACTGTGAAATTTCGAGAAGATCGGTACATAATTTACCCTAGGCCCCATATATGCCCTACTCCCAGAAAACAGTTTAGTCTCCTAAAACCATAATTAATAACAAATCGTCACAGTTTAAGATAATAATAATAAAAAGACATCATACAGATATTACTCCTTAAACATTCGAACTGTCGGTGGAGGGTATCAAAGATTCGGCACAGCCGAATATAGCACTTTAACTTGTTTTTCTTTCATTCATAATTTAAAGCTTTTTCTTTTTTTTTTCTCTATTTTCATTCACAAATGGTTTATATATTTTTTTTTTTTTTTGTTTTTTTTCTTTGCTCTTATTCATAAGTAGTGCGACTAAAAAATATATATTTCAATTGCATGAATAAGAATAAAAAAATTAATCCAAGTGATCAATGAAAAGCAAATACAAAATATTATAAATATAGATAAATAAAATAAAAGAAATTTACATACGGCTTTGACATTGCCGTTAGCCGGAAAAGTAGGCTTAATATAGAGATATAAAATGTTCTGTATAAACTATTTTAATGATTAAATTCATTTATTAAAAAATTTCGATAAATTAAAGCGTTGGTAATATATTTTGCTAATGTTTTCCAATTATAAAGTTCACCATTTAGTAATTTAAAAAAATTTTCTTCTGGTATTGCTATGGTATGAAACTGTTGGAATCTGATGGAATTTAGAACAGGGCATCGGCATATAAAATGCTGAACTGATTCAATTTCGTTTGTATCGCACAAAGAGCATTCATTATTGCTGCTTCTTGAGAACCTAGCGCCATTTAAATGTATTAAGTCACTTCGAGCTTTAAGAATCAATGTAACATAACTTTGGTCATGCAAAATCATAAAATAAAATTGTCCAGCTGTGTATCTTAGGTTTTTATAAAATGTTTGGCTTTGAGAGGCTCTCATGAGGCGTTCGTTATGATATTTAATTTCCAAAGCAGTTAGGAAATAGTTTTGATTTTCGATCCATTGGTGTGATGTTGTGCTCATTTGCCAATATATGTTGAACTCGTTTCCTAGTTCATTAATTCTCTTTGCCCAAAAGATGTTTTTTTCTAGAATTTTAAGGCTTAATTGGTGAGTTAAACGCGATGAATTTAATTTAAAAAGTGTTGCATATAAGTATTGTAAGTTTAATTTAAGGGTATAGAAATGACCGTCTTGCAAACCAGTCTCCAGCATTAAAACATAGTTTGGTGTGAAATTGGGTAGTTTTAATATCCGTTTTATAAAATATCTCTGCAGCTTGTCCACATCTTCAAAGTGCATATTTCCCTATATTTGGGCACCATATGATTGTACAGAGCGGCTCACAGCTTCAAACAATTTGTATTTTGTTTTAAAAGATATATTTCTTTTGTTTAGAAATGAATTCCAGGTAGAATTAATACTATTTTTTGCTGCCGAATTTCTACTTTGTACATGTTTCGTGAATGCCATTCTTGGGGTTAAGATCATACCTAAGTAGTTATATTCGTTAACTATTTCTACAACTTCGCCTTTAAATAACCATTTTTCCCGACGAGATATTCTACCTCCATTTCTGAACACCATTATTTTAGACTTTGTTAGATTTACTTCAAGGTCCCATAAGTCACAATATTCTTTTAATCTTTCCATCATTTTCTGCAACACTTCTATTTCATCTGCCAATATTACAATGTCATCTGCATACAAAAGCAACCTAATATTCAACTCATCTATTACGATGCCTCCGCCTAAATGTTCGTGAGGGTCGTTTATGTAAAGGGAAAATAATAGGGGAGATAACAAGCACCCTTGCTTGACGCCTGAATATGTTTCAAATGGTTCAGAAAGTTCGGTTCCATTCCAAACAGTTGAGTATGTTCTTGAGTAGACACTGCATATAAAATTTACCATTTTTGTTGATACACCAAGACTATGTAGCTTAAACATAAGAGAGTGTCGAGAGATTTTGTCAAAAGCTGCTTTAAAATCTACAAAAAAGGCATAGACTTTTTTCTTTTCTTCCATTTTTAAATTCCTAACAGCTGCCAAGTTATAAATATTATCCATTGTAGAATAACCTTTTCGAAATCCAGCTTGATATTTCGTGACGATATTATTCTGTTCAGTCCATTGATGTAAGCGATGGTTTATAATACCCATCATAATTTTCGCAACACAATTCATAAATGAAATGATGAAACATTTATGCTGGAAATGCGTGGTTGGTTACGCATAGCTCTCGCTAATTTCCACCAAGTGTTGCTATCTTTGACCGCGTTCAATTTAAACTCCAGTACATTGTAATATTTCAACTGACTTTCTTTGCATATTTCTTTATATTTTGAATTGGCAAATAAATAATTTTTCTTATTGACATCATTATTACACTATCTATACTTTTTAAGCAATTTAAATGATCTATGTCTCGCATTTTGGCATTTCCAATTATACCATGGGTTTTAAGGTGCTAATATTTCTTTTTCTGTAGTATTTTGTTGTGCAGATTTTTTAATTATGTCTATTAAAACAAATAAATTAATATCGGCGTTATTTTCTTTGATTTGATCTAGATGAGATTGTATGTTTTCAATATATTTGTTTTTTTCTTTATCATTCCATCTAAGCTTAGGTAAAAGTATTTGCGACGTTGTTGGTGATTTTTTGATATTAACATTTAATACTATGTTTATTGGGAAATGGTCGGACCAGGTTTTACCATCTATAGAAAATTCAGTAACGTGTGGTAAAATATCCAATGATGTGGCACATATATCATTAACTGAATCTCCCATCCTGCTAATGTAGGTAAAATTTCCATTTTCATCACCTTTAATGGCACCGTTTAGTACTACTAAACCGTAATCCTCACATAATTCCATAAACTTCTTTCCCTTGCCGTTAATAACCTTATCTTTTGATCTTCTTCTTCCCAAAAAAGCAGGGCACCAGCTCTGAACCTCCTCCTCCACCACCTGTTGCATTTCACCAACTCTTACATTTAGATCACCAACTAACAATCCATTTTGAGCACCATTTTCCACGAAAAAGTTTTCCACCATACCAAAGTCCTCCTCCCAGTTTACACCACGTAAATATAGTGGATATATTTTAACCTCCATATTTATCGTCGTGATATTTATAACATCTATGCCTGATACATTACTAAATGTGCATTTGATTTCTTTTTGATTAATATTTTTGCTTATTCCATACAAACAACCACCAATAGCTCTACCATATCTGCTTATTCTGTATGCTGATTTCCAAAAAATGTTAAGATTTTTAAAATATTTTTTAAAATTTTCAAATTTTTCTTCACAAATATGTGTTTCTATTAATATAACAATATCAAAAGAGTTTACATAGTTAAAAAAATCATTATACAAAATTTTATTTTCTAATCCATGTATATTATAAGAAAGTACTTTTAAATTTTTTGATACAATATCATTTTCTACCTGCATTATATTATCAACGCTTTTACAATATTTGGTTTTCATTAGTTTTTTGAGTTAATTTTTTTAACAATGTTATCATATTTTAAATCTAAACCTGTTATAACATCACCATATAAAGTCTTCAAAAAGTTTTATGCCTTCTCTACACCGCAAACAAGTTCCTTATTCTTGTTCCATTTGAACCACTTATTTCCAATCTTAAGCTTGTCATTTCGAACGCTCACACGTTGAGATTTGTTGATGCAAAGTATATCTTTTTTCAGCTGCAGCATCACTTTTTTATCTAGCAATCGATCGCATCCCAGATCCAGTTCAATAGATATTTTAGTCCCTTTTAGATGGACTGTGTTTCTTAAAATGTCTTGCACCGTTCTTTCGGATTTGAATTCCACAATGACTGTCATAGTAACATCATTCTCGTATAGCTTGCGAATACTTTCAAATTCACATGGCGAATTAATTTTAAGTTTTTCTTTAATAAAACTATTAACCGTTTCATAAATAGGCCCCTTATTCAATCCTCTGATAATGATGTTTCTCCTTTTCATATGTTCTTCTAAACGAGCAATAGTAGAGTGATCTTTGTTCATATCTTCTTCTAAAGCTTTAACTCTTTCCTTCAATACTTCATTTTCTCTAACTATTTCATCAATTTTTGTTGTAAATAACTCAACTTTTTTCTCCACCTTTTCAAGATCATCTTTTGATGGCAAATTTTGTAACTTTTCATCGAGTGTCTTTGACATTGATCTGTTCATCATTTCCATTAAATCCGTAACGGCCATATCTCCTACTGCTTTATCAGTTGCCATGATATCTGGTGACGTTTCAATAAGTTTTCTTTGTCTTTTTGATGTACCTGCGGCTATTATTTTATTTGGTGTTGTACTAAAAGCTTGCATAGTTTAGGGATCAATATATAAATTTATAATTCACAAAAACATAGACATTTAATTTCAATTGCTACTTAAGGATCAATTGCATACTTTTAGGCATTTACATGAAAGCTTAGAGTCCAAATATGTGTTAAGATTTCGTCTTCAACTGTTACTCAAATAAATTATTTAACATAACAAATCAGCTGCAATATTTTTATTATAGTAGTTTTTATTCTTTTTTCATGAGATATTCTTTTCATTTATTCTTGTATGCAAATTTTCACAAATATCATTTTATTAATTTTTTCGAATATTTAGCCTCAATTCACAAAAACTCCACTTTTATGATGTAGAACTTACATTTGGTATTTTATTTATTATTGCCAGTCTCATTAAAAAGCTCAAAATCTTAGAGAAAACTTAGTTCAAAACAGAGACTTGTCTTACGAACGACTTTAAACACCAAGGGCTGCCAACTTTTTTCAAAATATTAAAAGAACATTTGTAAAGTTTTGGTTATACCCACAAATCATATTCTGCAGCAGCGCGATGAGGCCTCTCGAACTTACTCCAGTATGAGATGGGTTTCTAAATATAGGGTGTTTTTATATTAAGTGTTATTTATTTGCATTCAATTATGAAAGTATGGGAAGTTATTGATTGAATCACATCGACAATTAAGAAAAATTTAATACTGTAACAATAATATTAAATGGTTATTATAATTTAATATGTTAAAGATATTTTAAAGAACTTAAACAAATTATTTAAAAATAAAAAAAAATGTTCAAAATGTACCGCTAACTAGTACAAAGAAGTTAAAATTTGGTTCAAATTTATTATGACTCATTTATGACTCAAAATAAGATTATAGGTTGGAGTACACAAATCTGTTCTGTATCATTTGAACAAATGTGTTTCCAAAATGCAATATTTAAAGCATATCTATGCAACTGTTTGTTGACTTAGAGCTTACTATCTTAGGATAATATGAAAATGGTTAGTTTTTTAACTAGAACTTTAGAAGATTTTTATAAGGCATTCTGCCCGTAATTAAGTCGCAGTTAAACGACTTTAAAGCTGCTAAAGTTGATTATTGGAAAAATTTAGTTTTTTTTTTTCTTTTCTTTGAAAAATGGTTACATTATGACACTTTTAAGTGTACGAAGAAATTTACAACACATAAATATGTTACAAATATCAAAAGAGCTAAAAGTGTAATTCGACTTGGTATTAGAAACCGTGACAGGATTTTAACTTGCAATAACGTCCGAATATGGTTTATACTTATTCCTTTATATGTATGCAGGTTAACTTTAGGGTGAGGTTAAGTCTTTGAGTAAAAACCTATCTTATGGTTGATAGAACCAGGCTAAAAAGTATAGCGGCGAACTCAGGACCGATCCAGTTGATTGATCACCGCTTGGGAGATCGTATCTAGGACACGGCCGGTCCTAACCTAAGTGCGTCAGTGGGGCACTAAATCGTTTTCGCCGTTTTTTTCTTTCAAGATCTTAAGTGTACTAAAATGATTTCCTAATTAGAAGATGCTTTGGAAATAGTTAAGGCTTTACAATCTTACCCAGGCTTTTTAATGGAAAAATATTGAATTTTTGACGAGATGCACTAAACCTGACGACGAGTATTCACATCAACTTTACAAGAATTATTTTGTGTCCTTTTTATTATTTTTATAAAATTTTGTACAATTAGAAAATCAGAAATGTTTAATACTTTAATAAATGAAATTTTGTAACTAATTAACCATGTGGTTTTTCTTGCTATTGTCTTGTGTAATTATAATTAGCTACTTTAGATTTCAATGCTCAACTTGTACTTTGCACTTCAGCGACCAGAAAAGAAAAGAAATATAAAATTTTACAAGTGCATTAAGAGAGTTTTAGAGATGGTGTTTAGAGATGGTAGAATAACAAAAGTTTTCTGAACAATAATTATCTTTGCTTTATCGAAAGCTCGATACTTAGTGACTATAATCCTGTAAATATATAATGAGATACCAATTCATGTCATGTAATTTAAAATAAGCCAAAATATAAACCATAAAATTAGTTACACCGTAATTTTATTTGCCTATGCACTTTTACATGTATGTACCTCTGCAATGTATAACACCTAACTCTAAAGGTGCGATGATTAGCCCAGACGCAAACCAGTTAATTTACATTAAGGGTTGGTTACAGATAATAATTAAAGGCTGGTAAGTTTTACATTGGTGTAAACAATTAAGTAACATTTGAAAAAAAAAATTGCAAGTCCAGAAGAATAATAAAACTTAAGCTGAAAACAAAATCTAGCCATTGCACTATGTTTCAAACACCTGCTTTTTCCGTGCGAAATTCAAATTTGGAAACCATCCATATTGCTTTGATTTTTTTGCGAACCAGTTACTAATACTCCAATTCAAACAAATTGTTACTTTTTTTTTGAAAAATACAAAATACTGTTTGACAGCGCGCAGTCAAAGCTATTGTTCCCATTCGTGTTGAAACAATTTTCTAAAATTTCACTTTTTTATATAAAAAGTGGAAGAAGAGAAAATCAGTTTCGAAATGACAACTTTTAATGGCTAAACAGCCAGATATCATTCCAAATTAGAACAGCATCTTTAAAAACTACTTCTTCCACTGTGGGGCGTCCAGAGGTTCCATTTTGCAAAAAGTCGGAATATGGGAAAAGAAGAGCAGCAGCGGAGCTTTCAACGGCTATATCAGGGCAAACTTATTTACTAGTACAAGCAGCAGCAACCTCTGCTAGGAAGGAAGGAAATGCTAACTTAGCTGCAGTACTTAAGGAAACCATACATAGCAAGTCCAACAAGACCTTCCAAAATTAAAAAGATGTGCTCAGAAAGTCAACCTAAACCAATTTCTCTTTCTGCAGATGAAGCGTTAGCTTTTTTCATAGAAAACAGTTTCACAACAGCATAGTATAACGCAATACGTCGTTAAAGTAAATCGAGAAACTGTGACATATATCCTCACTACAACCAAATTCTAGCTGCGAAGTCAAAATGCCGACCAGAAGGTATCAAAGTAACCGAGACCGTAGCAAGAGCTCCTTTAGAATCTGTTGTGTTACATACTGCCAATAGAATTGCTGAAATGCAAAAGGAGGTTTTTGAAGCCGTAATGGAATCTGAAAATTCTGATTATTTGAAATGTGAGTTAATTTTTAGCTACGGATTTGACAGTAGCACCAAGCGCATTATAAGCAGATGTTTCAAACAACAGACTCATCCAATAAATCTGATGCTTCGCTTTTAGCCACAACAATTATACCACTGAGACTCGTACTCTCCTCTGGAACACCTATTTGGAATAATAATACGCCCCAGTCAACAAGGTTTTGTCGGCCAAGTAAGTTGGAATTCGTTAAGGAAACGAAGGAATGTATTTTGAGAGAAGAATTGGACTTAATGATGAAACAGAATTGAGTCTTCAACTTCAGGCAAAAATTCTAAAGCCCATAATTAAAACGTCGGCAGTAACTTCAAAATCTCTCTCATTTCTTTCTTTTTCTTTTGTTATTATTTTTCTTTGTTTACAAATTGTATAGAATTGAAAGAAAGTATGGTAGCATTGTTAAGAGAATAAGCGTCTTTATGTGAGAGCATTAGAAAAAACGTCCTCAAAATAAAATTGATTTTATTTCTCGACCGCATTCTCTGGCATAATTTTATGTCAAACTGTATGAAAAACATCGTTCAGCCCCAGTTCTGTTTCATCATTAAAATTGATTTTATTTCTCGACCGCATTCTCTGGCATAATTTTATGTCAAACTGTATGAAAAACATCGTTCAGCCCCAGTTCTGTTTCATCATTTACGAAAAGAAATTGATGCTTTACAAAATTTACTCATACATATTGGCAATGAAAAAACGGTACAAATATCGTTCAAGTTATATCTAACATTAATAGATGAAAAAGTTTTAAATATTTTGACTGGGACTAAATCGACTCAAGCTTGTCCTATCTGTGGTGCGACGCCAACGGACTTCCTTAGTATAACTGATTATTCATGTTAAAGATTTCATGCAAAAAAGTCAAACATCAAATTCGGACTAAGTCCCTTACATTGCTGGATCCGTTTTTTTGAATTCATTTTACATTTAGGCTATAAATGTAAAGTAGAAAAATGGCAAATACGGTCAGAGGATCACAAACTTAAAGTTTCAAAGAGAAAAGAAGAAATTCAAAATGCTTTTTGGAGGCGGCTGGGTCTTCCTGTAGATATGCCTAAAGTTGGTGGCTTCGGAAGCTCCAACGACGCAAATACAGCACGTCGAGCTTTCTCTAGTGATGTAATTTTCGCTGACATCACAGGTGTTAACCATAATCTAATTTTTCGCTTAAAAATTATATTGATTTGTTTATCGTGTAACTTTCCCATAAACCCAAACAAGTTTGAAACATACTGCTTCCAGACAGAAAAAATGATATAAGATTTGTATCGTTGGCTACCAATGACCTCCACTGTTCACAAGGTGTTAATTCATTCGAAGCAGGTTGTAGAGAACTCTGTACTGCCAATTGGTGTTTTTGGCGAATCGGCAGCTGAATCACGCCACAAGATTTATAAATCCAACAGATTGCATCATGCTCGCAAAAACAGCAGAACTAACAACCTTCTAGATGTTTTCAACAGAGCTTTAGATACATCCGATCCAATAATTTCGACAAAATACTTAAGCAGGCGCATGCAACAACATAAGCCTCTACACCTTCCACATGAAGTGATAGAACTTCTAAGTTCCAATGATATGAATGAAAATATGGAAGAAGAAAACCACTACGAACAAGGCGAATTTTTATCCCCTAATTCAATAAATATTTTCAGTCAAATGTGTCTAGAAAATGAATTGCAGTTAACTGACACAATCAATTTGACTGAAAACTAAAGTTAAATGATTTTTTTTAATAAAAAAATAATAATGAAATAAATTGACTTTTTTTGCGTTTAATTGGTCACCAATGGGTTAATTTTTTCTAATACTTATCCAAAAATACCTGTCTTTAGCTTCCGTATCAATGTGGCTCCAAAAAGTTCAATATTTTAAAAGTTATTAATTTCGCACTGAAAAAGTAGGTGTTTGAAACATGGTGCATTGCAACTAACACAAGTTAGCTGTTACGGCTGGATAGTTTTTTTAAAAATCTTTTAACTACAGGCGCCATTGAGTTGGTACATTTCAAAATAGCAGCATTTCAAAATATTCCAAATCGCAAAATTCAAACATGCAGTCTTTTAAGTCGAAATTTGTTGAAAATTGGTTTTTTGCTTTATTTTATTTATTTTTATTTGATATGTATATGTTTCGAAACATAAAAGTCATTTTTATTTTCATTTAATTATTTCATTTAACTTTGACTCAGAACGAACGAAATTTCTTCAATTCTACATATGTACCTTTATTCAGTTTTAGACTTCCTTAGTAATTTTAAAGAATTCTATTCGATTTTACTAAAACAAATAATTTTTTTTCACGAAATTTCTTCAGCTATACATCCATTAAGTTAAAACAGAAACATATAAAAAACTTTTGCACTTTTACGAAAATTCCTTATATAAACTAATATTTATTTCTCAATGTTTTTAAAACAGAATTGTTCTTCTTACTTTAACGAATTTGTATACAAATTAACACCATTGAGAAATTAAATTAACAAAATTAAGTTAAATATGTTCCCAAAATATTGTTTTACCACTGGTTCATTACTATTTTAACAAAATTTTTGTGTATGTACAATTTGCTTTAATAACACTTTGCTAGTTGAAAAAACTGACAAGCCGGGTACATGGCGTTTTAACATAATTCACATAAATTTCATAAAACGCAATATTTGTATGGGAGCCCCCTAAGGAAAATTCTTAAATTAATTAAAATTTGTCGACTTTTGTGAATAAAATCAAAAGTTGCAAACAGATTTTAATCATTTATGGCTTGTTTTGTTTGTAGCTTCGTTTTTTATAAGTCTGCAAAAAATTAGAAGCCTAGCTGCATTTTTTTAATTTTGTATGAATTTTTAAAAAACAAAAATTTCGAAATTTTGATAAAAAAATTTACTTTTTTTTAAAAAAAAAAAATTATGTTTCAATAACGACTACTCATATTAGAAAAAAAGTTTCACTTTTCTGAAATGAAATTTTATTGCGGAATTTCGGTTTTTTTAGTAATTTCAATCAACTAAACCGTTTTTGAGTTACGCGAATATATGTTGTGCAACCTCCTCCATTTTCGAAATAACGGTATATCTCGAAAACCAGAGCCAATCTGAAAAAACCGCACCACTGGATTCAGCGTCCCCGAATTATGTGAATACGCCATGTGCCGGGCTTGTCACGTGTCAATTTCATGCACAGTGTAATTTAAACAATTGTCGTTGAATGTTTGTAAGACACTGTTTCTTTTTTTTTTATCGAAGGACCATGTACAATTTGCGAAAACCAACAGCATTACTGCAGATGTTGGTAATTATGTTTGTTTCTTTACTTATTAAGTAATCAGTGGAAAGTACCTGAAGTTTTGATTACTACTAATGATGTTAAAATCATTAGTGGGAAAAACATTAATGTATGTTTACTTAGGCTTACATTATTAACTGTAGATTAAATGTTTTTTATTCGTTATCCACTATTTAAATTCATGTTCAATGATTATTTGAACAGTGTATATAACAGAATTTTACCTATTCTTTAAACAAAATTTTATTCATATACACCGATTTCAATTACAAAATTATTTAACGAAAACTATTGTGTTGCTTTGAAGAAAATTTGTGTAGTTGAATAAATCTTGATTATCTATATTTAAGGACAAATTTATTTGATTTAACAATTATTTTAGTTAAGGGTTTACTAAATTTTTTAGGTAATATTTCCGATGATATTTGGTTCAGTGTCGGCCGGCTTAAAATGTATTTCAAATTCTAGGAAATCTGCACAATCTTATAATACCCTTCCTCCCAATGGTGGTGTAGGGTGTAAAAACCTTACTTAGATTCCACTGGTCAATGTGCTTTGTTGCTATACCTGTACAAGAGGGAAAAGAAACGTTTTTTCGCTTAGCTTTTCCTTAACAAGAGCGTCAACGTTATGTCACGAACAGTAGTGCTTTCTTTCTGATTTAAAAAACCACACAATTCAAATTAAAAATGGAGACAAAACAGCAAGAATGGCCTAAAAACAGCTGAATTTCTTAATTATTAACAATTGCAGCCATCCGAGTTAGACGTGCTGTCCAAATCGGATTTTCCAATTGTAAAGCGATGTCGCCGCGCTATTTCGGTATGGTACATACTATGGTATTCAATTAATCGATGTTTTATATTAATTAATTAAATGCGCGAATAATTATTCGAGGTAAAAAGTTGATGGCATAATCATCTGAATCATTGTGGTAAAAGTCTGTTCTTCACATTCTTAAAAATAAATTATTTTTAAACTCTTTGGTTTCATTTTTTGTACTATACTATATATTAAAAAATTGTTACTCGAAGGAAATCTTCCTCAGTTAAGAATCAATAAAAGGGTATTTAAAACATACCTTCTTTTTTATTAAAGAAAAAAACTTTTACTGTGAAAAACCCAATTTTCTATTAATCAATTAATCGACATAAATTATTCGAATTATTCGTTAATCGAAATTAAGCTATTTTAAATTATTCGAACAGTTAATTGACCAAAATTAGTCGATTAATCCAACAAACGTTAATCGTTTAAATACCCTAGTTCATACAAATTCCATAGGCTTGAACGTTTTTGATAGCTAGAAACGCTTTCCGCTCTGGTTTATGTATGACTATTAAAAACCAAAGGAATCCATTTGGAACTTTTAATTTTTCTAATTAAATGAAAATGTTTTGTTTTTACCTTTCTCGAACACAGTTTGAAAATTTTATCATGGAGAGGTAAGCCCCTCAAGAACGTTTGCCAACTTTTAACTTTTTTTGCAAATGTTTACATTCTATCGCGACAGTCTTTAGAATTAAGCTTACTTTTGGCTCGTGAATTTTGTTAACAAACTATGTTAACTATCGAATTTTGACGACTGAGCATTCTTAGGTAAATACGAGACAGAACTCACTTTTTTTAAATTAAAACAGCTTGCCATTAAACTTAAACGGCGATCGCTACAGGGCCATGACATTACTGTATAAATTTAGGCGATATGTAGATGGAACAGAATGGCGGAACATGCCATTAATGATTCGACACAATCCAATAATTAAAGACCAAGTTTTATCGTAGAATGCAACATTTTACGAATCAAAGTCAATGTCACAAATCTAAAAAATTTGTTGATATCGATATTATTTTCTAATTCCATGTAGGCGATAAAATTATGTTTAGTTTTCTCAATTTTTTCTTACAGTAAACTTATTAAGAAGAATAATTAAAAATTCCTCAATTTAATAAAAAAAAAGAAAAGATTTAAATGTTTTTTTTTTATCAAATGTCTATGACGTAAAGATAGATTTGCTGTTGTGTATGACAATGCAGTTGAATGCAGTTACTATATATATATATATACATACATATGTATATATAGAGCAATTCCATATGAAAACGATAAAAATTGGCAAATTTTTGGACGACCCCTCTCCGATTTTAAAATAAATAGTCTCAATCGATTGCCCAGCAAAAAATAATGTACCTACATATTTTTTTTATTTTTTATAGTGACTGGTTTAGTGGTGGTGTACACCACTGTCATGTGACAAAATTGAAGAATTCTTCATAAGGGACCTCATTGAAAGTTGTTTTAAAAAAAAACTACTAAAGCGATCGCAACGAGTGATAGCTCGTTGGAAAGGTATTGAATCAGGCTTTAATTGAAAAATAAAATTTTTCTAATTTTTCTTAGAATTTTACCTTTAAATTTTCCCATGAAAATTAAATTTTCCGATTTTACACAGAAGCTCCTAAATTTTCCGGCTCATTTTTTTTTTTTTGGATTCCTTATAATTTTTGCTTTAAGAATCAGCAATAAAAAAATGGGCCCCGATTCCTTGTTTGGACAGGAGAAGAGCATTTAAGAGACCACCTCGTTAAAAATACATTTTAAAAATTACACTGTGCATGAAATTGACACTTTTTTTCGTGACAAGGCGGGCACATAGCGTTTTAACATAATTCGGGGACGCTGAATCCAGTGGGGCCCGCGGTTTTTTCAGATTGGCTCTGGTTTTCGAGATATACCGTTATTTCGAAAATGGAGGAGGTTGCTCAACATATATTCGCGTAACTCAAAAACGGTTTAGTTTATTGAAATTACTAAAAAAACCGAAATTCCGCAATAAAATTTCATTTCAGAAAAGTAAAACTCTTTTTCTAATATGAGTAGTCGTTATTGAAACATAATTTTTTTTTTTGAAAAAAAAATTTAATTTTTTATCAAAATTTCGAAATTTTTGTTTTTTAAAAATTCATACAAAATTAAAAAATGCAGCTAGGCTTCTAATTTTTTGCAGACTTATAAAAAACGAAGCTACAAACAAAACAACCCATAAATGATTAAAATCTGTTTGCAACTTTTGATTTTATTCACAAAAGTCGACAAATTTTAATTAATTTAAGAATTTCATAAAACGCAATACTTGTATGGGAGCCACCTAAGGGAAATTCTTAAATTAATGAAAAATTTGTCGACTTTTGTGAATAAAATCAAAAGTTGCAAACAGATTTTAATCATTTATGGCTTAATTTTTTATGAATTTTTAAAAAACAAAAATTTCGAAATTTTGATAAAAAAATTATTTTTTTTTTCAAAAAAAAAATTATGTTTCAATAACGACTACTCATATTAGAAAAAGAGTTTTACTTTTCTGAAATGAAATTTTATTGCGGAATTTCGGTTTTTTTAGTAATTTCAATAAACTAAACCGTTTTTGAGTTACGCGAATATATGTTGAGCAACCTCCTCCGTTTTCGAAATAACGGTATATCTCGAAAACCAGAGCCAATCTGAAAAAACCGCGGGCACCACTGGATTCAGCGTCCCCGAATTATGTTAAAACGTCATGTGCCCGGCTTGTCACGAAAAAAAAGTGTCAATTTCATGCACAGTGTAATTTTTAAAATGTATTCTTAACAATGTGGTCTCTTAAATGCTCTTCTCCTGTCCAAACAAGGAGTCGGGGCCCATTTTTTTATTGCTGATTCTTAAAGCAAAAATTATAAGGAATCCAAAAAAAAAAATTAGCCGGAAAATTTAGGAGCTTCTGTGGAAAATCGGAAAATTTAATTTTCATGGGAAAATTTAAAGGTAAATTTCTAAGAAAAATTAGGAAAATTTTATTTTTCAATTAAAGCCTGATTCAATACCTTTCCAACGAGCTATCACTCGTTGCGATCGCTTTAGTAGTTTAGTTTTAAAACAACTTTCAATGAGGTCCCTTATGAAGAATTCTTCAATTTTGTCACATGACAGTGGTGTACACCACCACTAAACCAGTCACTATAAAAAAAAAAAAAAATGTTGGTACATTATTTTTTGCTGGGCAATCGATTGAGACTATTTATTTTAAAATCGGAGAGGGGTCGTCCAAAAGGTTATCGCTTTCATATGGAATTGCTCTATATATATATATTTAAATGTGCGTGTCATTGGAAATGTACTACTGACATTGGTACTTTGGACTATGGACTATGTCTACCTTAAAACGAGCAAAGGTTTTTAAATTTTATAGCTTGAAAAATAAATCTATGTAAGTCCAAAGTTTACTAAAAAAAGGTTTTATACAAAACGTCCTGCTCAATTCGCAGTCTGATTCAGTTTTGTAATGCAATTCAAACTCCACTTCCGTTTTTTTAACGTCACGTCACCGCATATTTTTGCTTAAATCTGCAAATCCTTAGCGTGGATTGCTGTAATATTTTTTAGAATATAGTGCTAGTCCGTTACTTTGTATATATAAAAACCCTTTTTACAAATTTGACGACTTCATTTAATTTTTTTACATTTTGTGGTAGAAATATCACGACACGTCAAAATGGAAATACCCATATGCTCTGGCTATTACACACTATTAAGAATCAGCAGAGAAGCGAATACCATAAAAGTGAATTTTTAATTGAAGTTAATAAAAATTCACGAGCAATGTTTTAAGTTTTTTTTTATTTGCTTACATGGAAGCAGGTTGTATTGCAACGATTTTAAAATATGTTAACGATCATTGCCGAAATATTAGCGAACATAGAAATTAAATTCTTTTTTTATAACGCAATCAGGCATCAAATTTTTTTTTTTAGCAGAGAGGAAAAAAGTAGTGCTTTCAACTGGGAATTCGCCATATAAAAATCATGCGTCTTGTAAGCATGTTTGTAAGGGGTATTGTGCTTCTCTCCCTTACAAAGCTGCTCACCAGTAAGCTCCATTTTTTACTGAGCAGTTCTTTTAGGAACATATGTAGACATTGGAACCAGAGGATCACAAGTTCATTTCAGTAAATCTAGTCTTTACTTTTGGAACGAATAATAATTACTAACCATAGTATAATAAGTACCAGGCATAGTATAATAAGTACCAGGCATAGTATAATAAGTACCAGGTATGTTCATAAGGGAGAGTTTTCATTATTTACCCATGTAATGTCAAAATAATTTATTTGATTTTTAATTCATTTTTTCCATATTTTCTTTTGTTTGACGTTATATGGGTTTTGCAATTGAGAACAAAATTTCTAATGACTATAACTAGTACTTATTCTACCATGTTCATAACAATCTTTTTTTTTATTATTTCTTCATTTTTTATAGGAATTATGTCAGTTGTTAATAATAAAATTTTTTTCGTATTAAAGGTATGTAAATATAGTGGCAAATGTAATGTTGTGTAGACACTTCGTTGACAATGTCAACAAAATAGTCGATAAAACTGGTGACTTAAAGACACTTTCAACCAGGTATTCTTCAGGGATGTTTTAAACATATACATATATCTTACGTATGCCTTTTAATGTTAAAAAATATAACCGAAAAAGTATTAATGAGAAAAAAGGACAAACTTTAAAATAACATGCAACAATAAGGGTAAAATGTTGCACAAACAGTTTGTAAAATTTTATCTGCAACAAAAGAAAACTGCACAAAAATAAAATAAAAACAACAACGAAAACGTTATGAAACATTCAGGGAGATGGAGATTCTGATGGCAAAGATTAATACAAATCTCTGCAAAATTAACAACTACTGACATCCATAAAAATGTCTGATGACTTAAATAGATGAGAAAAAGATTTATACCAAAAATAAAAAAGTTAAGTTTAAAGTAAAGTTAAAGGTTCCTTCATTTTTGCACTTTTTGCATTCTCAGGAATAAATATAGAGTTTGTTTTTCAATTTCTGAGGTTTATTTAAGCAATATAGAATAAAATACAATGTTTTTTTAGGTAAACTGGATGTTTTGTTTGAACTCTATGCCAGAAATTATAACCTTATTTTTCCATTATGTATAACCAAATACTAACGTTATCGATAAATTGACTGATATTCGTTTTCAATACTTTAAATTAGTGCTATAAACTAAATCATCACTTATCGAACGGACATGCATAAAGTTAATATTTTTACTGCTCAATTTGCGCTGAAGATCTTATCACTAGCTTCGCTCCAATAAAAAAATTCTTTTTTCTCTTCTTTTAACATCTTAAAACAAATATTAAGAATCATTTAATGTCGTAAAACTTTAAATGAGCAAGTGATTTCTACAAAGAAAGAAAAGTGCGAAAGTCACATTATTGCTCCTAGAGGAGAAGTGAATTGGCCACCAAGATCTTGAAATTTGACACCTGAAGAGTCTATTTTTGTGGGTTTTTTGAAATCGAAAGTGTACAGCAATAATCCCACAACAGTTCAAGAGTTTAAAAACAATATTATCGCGCAGATGTCAACAGTTTATTGAAAAACGTGATTTGGCAAAAGATTGGCAGCCTGCAAAGCCATGCAGATATCTAAAAAAACGCTCTTTTCTTATTGAAATTATCTTTTATTTTTTTTTAAACTTTCATTCGTGTCTACACATTTGTTTTATTGAAATTATTGTTTTTATGTTAACTAACTTGGAGGCAACATGATCAAGTTTTGACTTTCAATTAATTTCAATTTGTAATACACTCTCTATTTTGTTACTAAGACCCCTTTCAGACTCGGCAAATTAGTTGCGCAAGTAACTTGCCGACAACAACAAAGTCTGTACACATTATTTTTCTTTACCCCGACCTTACCGCTAACGTCTACAATCCACGAGTTGCGCAAGAGTCTTGCGCAAGTAACTTGCCGAGTGTGAAAGGGGTATAACACACTCACACTTTTGAAATTGACCGCGACACTGCTTTCAATTTCACCTTTCCATTTCTTTGGCAATTTTATGCTTTATTAAAAATATATTGTGTTTTTAAAAATTCTTGTGCTTTTTTTACAAAAAACTTTGAGTCAAGCAACTATTTGGAGTTGTTTCTTCGTCGGCGGCATTTTTAAAATTAAATTGATTATCAAATTGAGTGCAGACTGTGCCATTGCTGTCAGTTTAACTAAGTTCTGACAAGCAGTTTGTGTGAACAATTTGAAAGTAGTTTATTGATCGTGTGGCTGTAGGGTAAAGTAAAGTCGAATTTTCTTTAGCATATTTTTTCTGTTTTTGACATTCTTCAACAAAAAGTTAAGTGTTCTAATTCTTATGAAATTAATTTTTATAAATTTATTGTTTGTTTAATTTTGTGGTTCATTTGTTAAAATTTTTTCGGTATAAACGTATGTTTGCGTGTTCATTCACATATTTTTTTTTTTTTTTTGTCTTGTTTATTTTTTTAATGAGGTTATTTGTTCCACACCCTGATACACGAGTTGCTAAAACAAACAAATTTTTTATTAATTAGATTTCTGTATGTCGTGCTAAATTCCAAATTTTCCATATTTGATAAATACACTAAAATTTATTGTTGAAGGAAAGCTAGCTTCTATGCCCATTTTACTGGTTGCTTAGGCCATATTATCAGGAAACCTTTTCCAAAGATTTTAGAAAAGCTAATAATATTATAGAATTATAAACTCTCAGTCTTACTTGTAACAATATCAAAGCTTAAACCAACAATGAGAAAAATGGTCATTTTCGAGTCCAATAAATACGTATTTCCAGAAGACATGAATCGGGGTAGCGGCAGACCGGAAGTAGCCTAGAGCTAGTTGATTTAAGGACTATAAGTTTAACGTCCAAATTCAGCCCGATATGGGATATACATAATTTTGAAAAATTTAGTTTTTCTTTAACATAGTATGATAAATATGGTCATTTTCAAATCAAAAAAAGGTATATCTAAAGACAAGAATCGGAGCAGTGGAAGACTGGAAGTAGCCAAGGGCTAGTAGATTCCAAAACAATAAGTTCTACGTGCAGATTCAGCCCGATATCGGATACATAATCTTGTAAAATTTGGATTTTCATTAACTTAGCATGAAAAATATGGTAATTTTCAAGTCGGGCTGAATCTGGACGTAAAACTTATAGTCCTGGAATCTACTAGCCTAAGGCTACTTCCAGTCTTCCGTTATCCCGATTCAGGTCTTCTCGAAATACTTATTTTTGGTACTTCAAAATGACCATATTTTTTATACTAAGTTAATGAAAAACCAAATTTTTCAAAATTATATATCTTCGATATCAGGCTGAATCTGAACGTAGAACTTACAGTCTTGGAATCTACTATCGCAAGGCTTCTTCTAGTCTGCCGCTACCATGGATCATGTTTTCTCAAAATACCTATTTTTTGGTCAGGAAAATTACCATATTTTTCATACTAAGTTAATGAAAAACCAAATTTTACAGGATTATATATCCGATATCGGGCTGAATCTGCACGTAGAACTTATAGTTCTGGAATCTACTAGCCCTAGGCTACTTCCGCTCTTCCGCTACCCCAATTCATGTCTTCTCGAAATACTTATTTTTTAGACTTGAAAATGACCATGTTTTTCATACTTAGTTAATAAAAAACCAAATTTTTCAAAATTATATATCTTCGATATCGGTCTGAATCTGGACGTAGAACTTATAGTCCTAAAATCTACTAGCCCTAGGCTACTTCCAGTCTGCCGCTACCCCGATTCATGTCTTCTGGGAATACGTATTTATTGGACTCGAAAATAACCATATTTCTCATTGTTGGTTTAATCTTTGATATTTTTACAAGTAAGACTTTGAGAGTTTATAATTCTAATTTGCTTTAAGGTTTTATTTGTATAATATTATTAGCTTTTCTAAAATCTTTGGAAAAGGTTTCCTGATAATATGGCCTAAGCAACCAGTAAAATGGGCATAGAAGCTAGCTTTCCTTCAACAATAAATTTCAGTGTATTTATCAAATATGGAAAATTTGGAATTTAGCACGACATACAGAAATCTAATTAATAAAAAACTTGTTTGTTTTAGCAACTCGTGTACCAGGGTGTGGAACAAATAACCTCATTAAAAAAATAAAGAAGACAAAAAAATATATGTGAATGAATACGCAAACATACGTTTATACCGAAAAAATTAACAAATGAACCACAAAATTAAACAAACAATAAATTTATAAAAATTAATTTCATAAGAATTAGAACACTTAACTTTTTGTTGAAGAATGTAAAAAAAAAAAATATGCTTAAGAAAAGTCGACTTTACTTTACCCTGCAGCCACACGATCAATAAACCACTTTCAAGTTGTGCACACAAAATGCTTGTCAGAACTTAGTTAAACTGACAGCAAGGGCACAGTCTGCAATCAATTTGATAATCAATTTAATTTTAAAAATGCCGCCGACGAAGAAACAACTCCAAATAGTAGCTTGACTCAAAGTTTTTTGTAAAAAAAGCACAAGAATTTTTAAAAACACAATATATTTTTAATAAAGCATAAAATTGCCAAACAAATTTAAATTAAAAGCAATCTCGCGGTCAATTTCAACAGTGTGAGTGTGTGTTAGTAAAAAAAACAGAGAGTCTATTTCAAATTGAAATTAATTGAAAGGCAAAACTTGATCATGTTGCCTCCAAGTTAGTTAACATAGAAACAATAATTTCAATAAAACAAACGTGTAGACACGAATGAAAGTTAAAAAAAATAAAAGAAAATTTTAGACAGAATACTTTCATACTTTAAGAATGGAGGTATCATTTTAATTTCAATAAGAAAAGAGGGGTTTTTTTTGAGATATCTGCATGGCTTGGCAGGCTCCCAATCTTTTGCCAAATCACGTTTTTCAATAAACTGTTGACATCTGCGCGATAATGTTGTTTTTAAACTCTTGAACTGTTGTGGGATTATTGCTTAACACTTTCGATTTCAAAAAACCTACAAAAATAGACCGTTCAGTTGTCAAATTGCAAGATCTTGGTGGCCAATTCAGTCCTCCTCTAGGAGCAATAATGTGACTTTCACACTTTTCTTTCAAAATATCCATTGTTGCTCTTGCTGTGCGGCAAGTTGCACCATCCTGTTGAAACCACATATTCCATTGACCAATGATACCCCAAATTTGGATAGTCTTTAAATACTTTTTTCAAAATTGCCTTCCAAAGCCTTTAACACCTAACGCTTTGGGAAATATGTGTATGCAGGATCTTGAGAAAAGCAAACAGTAACAAGAAGTATCTTTTTTTTTAATAACTAGTACCTTTTGGAATTGGAAGTATCTTTTCGCACAAGAATTGTCATTTAGAATTAATTTATTTGTTGAGAAGTACTTTTAGAATAAAAAGTGTCTTTCGAATAAAAAAATATTTTCTTCCTCATAGAAGTTAATTTATTTTTTCGGAAAAAATATTCGCATCTTGATGATCTTACTAACGTCTACTTGTTTGTTTTTGAAGCTCACTTAATCTCTAATTACTAGCTTAGATGTACTTATTAAAATAAATAAAAAAAAAGTGAAAAAAGTGAAAAAAAAAGTATAAATATGATGATTTCTTAAACAGCTACACAGTTAACTTCACAACGTTAAGTAAAAAACATGTTTATTTCGCAAGTCCTCGTTATTTGTTTTGCACTGATGAAAGCAGTATCATGTATTGAGATATATGTTAAGGGAGAATTTGGTATAAATTACATTGTCGTAATAAGTCCTGAGGTAATTTACCCTTATAACTTCCAAAAAGAATTTCTATCATATAACTTCCTTATAATAATTTACAGTTTACATGGACTCAGGCTAAAGCTGCCTGTGAGGAGAGAAATTATAGACTTGGTACACTCAAAGATGATAAACACACGGAAAGCATTGTTGAAACAATATTTTTAAAAATGAAGAATGGGCATAAGAATAGACTTTGGGTGGGAGCATCTAATCGTTTGACCTGGTCCACAGGAAAAAATGTTAACTATAACGAATTTAATGACAATTTCAACGAAAACCAACTTCAAACGCATTGTCTACTTTATACATATGAAAGTTATATAGCTATCGATTGCAATGAAAAAAATGGTTATATATGTGAACAAGATACAAATTAATAAAATCTTAAAGAAGCATTTTTGCACATAATCAAAATTGAATTGAAATAAAATACTAAAATTGCTAAATTATAAAAACAAAATTATTTATAAATCGATCGTGTTGAAAAAGAGCGATTTTGAAACACTTTTTCTGGCATCTGTATCTCTCGAGTGTTTCCTCTTCTAAGCCAAGCGATACGCGCTCAGGAGAAATCTGAATATCCAATAAAAAAATACCCAGTTGAGAAAATCAAAGAACGTAATACCAAAATCAAAGAAATTACAAGAGCACCAACTTAGTATTTTTTGTGCTCTTTAAATTAAAGTTAATAGGTTAATAATATAATGTTAAGCTGATTGCATTTTTACATGTTTTCTCTTATAGTGAATAAGTTTTGCTTATAAGCATTCTTCTTGAAATTAGTTTAATAACAGTTGTATTGGGTGATTTTTTAAGAGCTATAGGAAAGTTTAAAAAAAAACACATAAAATGCATGAAATCGATATTATTTAATGTTTGAAGATTATTTCATGCAAATGTTGACCGTGACTGCGCCTCAAATGGTCCATCCGCTTAGTCCAATTTTGGCATACTCTTTCCAACATTTCGGCCGGTATCTCATGAATAAATGCTTCAATGTTGTCTTCCAATGCGTCAATTGAAGCGGGCATGTGTGTATAGACATGAGCTTTAACATAGCCCCACAAAAAAAAATCTAAAGGCGTTAAATCGCACGATCTAGGCGGCCAATTGACCGGTCCCGAACGTGAAATAAAATGTTCACCGAACTCGCCTCTCAATAAGTCCATTGTTAAGCGTGCTGTGTGGCATGTGGCACCGTCTTGTTGAAACCACATGCCATGCAAGTCAAGTTCTTGCATTTTGGGCAAAAAAAAGTTGGATATCATCTCAAGGTAGCGCTCACCATTCACAGTTACGTTTCGCATCATCTTTGAAGAAGTACGGTCCAATGATGCCACCAGCCCATAAACCGCACCAAACTGTGACTTTTTCTGGATGCATTGGTAGCTCTAGCAATGCTTCTGGATGAGCTTCACTCCAAAATCGACAATTCTGCTTATTTACGTACCCATTGAGCCAAAAATGAGTTTCGTCGCTGAACACAATTTTTCGATAAAAAAGTGGATTTCATTTTGATAATAAAATTCAATAATTTGCAAGCGTTGTTCAACAACATTTTATTTATAAATACCATTGCATCATGTATTTATATTTTCCGTATGTATGTAGACACCTTCTATGTATGTAGACACTTTGTTATATTTTGTATGTAGGACAAAATTTGACTGCTAAGTGCTCTGTATGTATGACAAACACATTAACTCACGATTATTACGACGGACGCGTGTCTTTTCTTTTCATGAGGGTGGCTGTCTTACTGCTAGCCACCTGCACCATGCACTTGATGTTTAAATGCTGTTGTTTGTGAATTTAAAACAATCAGAAAAACTACCACGTTTGCTTACATATGTATCTTTTTTTTGTTATCATGCAGATTATTTCACAAATTCGTATGCACTTTTCTTTATTTTCACAACCGTGTCTGGTTCGATTGGACCAAAAATTATGTTCGACCTTAAGTAGACTGTATATAGAGTTCTTTTTTTCCCGGACTTTTTCGATTCCCGGGAAAGCGGGAAAAAACCCTAACTGTATAAAAAATAAAACTCAGGTGGTTTGTTTAACTTAAATTAAATATTTATTTTCTCGCTTGAATCATACACGGCTGTAGAAATATTATTGTTCTTCTCTCTATGGCTTTTTAAGTACTGGGGCCAAATTCTGGCAGTCGTGATCTAGCACTTTCTCGATTCGAAAGCAATTTAATATCTTAATTTTTCAGTCAATACTAAACGAATCGTAATTATTTTTTCGTTATTGTAAAGCATTTATTTGAATTTCACAATACTGAAAAAATAATTCCGATTCGCTCAGTATCGACTGAAATAAAATTGCTTTCGAATCGAGAAAGTACTCGATCACAAATGCCAGAATTAGGCCCCTGACTTTATTACCGTACTTCATTTTTAGCGTTACCATCGTTACATTAATAATTTACATCGTTGCATAATCAAGTATGAACTTTAGAAAAAATTGGAAATTGATTACTAAATTAATTGCAAATACTGAGTGCGGTCATCAACATGATAAAATTGTTTTTTTTTTGTAATCGTAATATCAACCCTTTTCTATTGAGCCAAACAATTACACTAATGTCAGTTCAAACCGATATAGTTGCCTTGTGCGCAAAACGACTCTCGGCGATTAAGAAGGGTAAAAATGCCAAACATTCCGCTTAAAACAACTTTAAGGTTACCATGAAGGCTGATTTTAGAAGGTCTTCAAACAAATTAAAAAATCTCATGACTGATAATAAATACCGCAAGGACCTGACTCAGGGTACTTTATCTCGTATTTCCGCTATGTTGCGTCCTTAAAGGCCCTACAACTCAAAAAGACTTAAAAAAATAGAAATAGCATGTAGAACTGGCTGAATTTTTTTTTTATATAACGCATTTCATCAATAAAAATTTTTTATTAAAAAAAAGCATATAAAAAAAGAATTTTAAAACGAACCGTTTCATTACCAAAAAGTAGAAAAAAAGCACGATAATTTTACAGCCGGAGGTATAAATATTACGTGACGAGTTTTTCCAAAAAAGAATAGCCTTTTTGTACCTCTTGTTGATCAAGTGCGATTTATATTCTACGGTTTTAAATATAGTTGTTGTTTTATAGCAAGTACGAATGCTTTAATCAGCTTTGCCGATTCGCTGATAACATAATAAGAATAAAAATATGATGAATTTGAAACAAATCTTTATAAAAATCTGCCATCACAAATGCTCCCAGACGTACAAAACTAATGTGTGCCTAATTTAATAACAGTTTTATTATTTGGTGCGGTTTTAGGCGTATTAAAGTAGGGTTTCTATGCAGGAAAAAGTTTGCGGCAAATCTCGGGAACAATATTTTTGAACTTCCAGGGAATTTTTAGACCAGAAATAACCAATGTTTTAGATTTAAATGGCAAAAAATTCAATTAATCTCAGATGAATAACTAGAATATAATCATTTGGCCGTAGCAAAATTTAAGGAACTGATATTTTATCACAATAAGATAAAGTTTTCAATATCATTAGTATTGTGGTTATTTTGTCTAACTATTTATGGTTTTTAATCCAAATTTTTAATATTTTAATTAGGCTTAAGTTCATTAAATTTAATTTTCATTAAATTATTTTTATGAAGAAAGGAATTTTACAACATGAAAATCAATTAAAATTGTTATTGATAATCTTTTATTATTGACCGTGGCCGGGGCTCGAACCCGGGCCGGCAGGTTACCATGACATGTTTCGATCGCAACTACGAAAAAACAGAAGTAAGGAAGAACATGTAAAATTAATTAAAATGGATAATCATTCAAAAAATCAATCTTCGATCTACCAAAGGTTAAAATACAATTTGGTTTAAGGATTGATGTTTGAATATTGACGTCAGCAGTCGTCGATGGCTGCGAGTGTAAAACGGCAAATCCATCTGAGGAGATCGAGTGGTTGCGATCGAAACATGTCATGGTAACCTGCCGGCCCGGGTTCGAGCCCCGGCCACGGTCAATAATAAAAGATTATCAATAACAATTTTAATTGATTTTCATGTTGTAAAATTCCTTTCTTCATAAAAATAATTTAATGAAAATTAAATTTAATGAACTTAAGCCTAATTAAAATATTAAAAATTTGGATTAAAAACCATAAATATTTCAAAAAAAAAACCACAATACTAATTATTGTTAAAGCTAAGGCACGAGGTCTGTGTTCATTTGTCCTTCAAGTTGTGCTGAAAAAGGTCAACGGGAAGAGAAAGGACAAAAGTGAAGAAAAATTCTTGACAAAAGTACGAAAAAACAGAAGAAAGGAAGAACATGTAAAATCATTTAAAATGGATAATCATTCAAAAAAGCAAAGTTCGATCTACCAAAGGTTAAAATACAATTTGGTTTAAGGATTGATGTTTGACTATTGACGTCAGCAGTCGTCGATGGCTGCGAGTGTAAAACGGCAAATCCATTTGAGAAGATCGAGTGGTTGCGATCGAAACATGTCATGCTAACCTGCCGGCCGCGGTTCGAATCCCGGCCACGGTCAAGAATGAAAGATTATCAATAACAAATTTCAATATCATTTAAAAAATCTTCACAAATTAAGCATTATGTCCACATTACAGGGGTGAAGAAACGAATCGTCTAAATTTTTCTATTACGATCTGTTTTCTAAAATCTCTTCTAATGCAATAAGGAGATACCATCAAACGTTTTGGATTTAAAGCAAGCTGAACGACTTTTGTTGGACTCTGATGTCTGAAAAATATTCGAAATTTTTTTTTTAATTTATGCCCGTTATTTATTCTACAAAAAGAAAGCTGGGGCCAGATTCTGGCATTCGTGATCGAGTACTATCTCGATTCGAAAGCAATTTTATTTCAGTCAATACTGAACGAATCGAAATTATTTTTTCAGTATTGTGAAACTCAAATGAATGCTTTACAATAACGAAAAAATAATTCCAATTCGTGCAGTATTGACTGAAATAATTAGATATTAAATTGCTTTCGAATCGAGAAATTACTCGATCACGACTGCCAGAATCTGGCCCCTGGTCGTGTTTGCACCTAACAGTTATCTTAACCTACTTCAACGTTTATTTGGCCTTTGTGTTTTTACCTTTAGTTTTTTTTGCAGCTTTTACACAATAGATTTCTACACACAGCTAGATTTCTTTTGGTAGAAATAACGGGCATTAACCCTGTGGACTTTTTACATTTTTAAACAAGTGCCATTTAAAAACGGATGGGGAGAATGGCCACATATTTCATGACTTCTATTATTGGAGTGTTATTAGTGTTTAAATACTAATTCCAGGAGATTTCTTATTTGCAGAGTATTTTATTTTTTATTTTAAAGACTTTTAATACGCCGTTGTGCAGTAAGGTCCGTAGGGACCTTGTATGAATTTTCATATGAATGACTAAAAAATGTACTAAATTTCTTAAAACAAATGTTTAAAGCATGTTCAAAATAATAACAAAGTAATATTTTAACATATTTACATCAAAATGAATTAAAATAAATACAAATTTTAGCAAAATTCCATGCATTTTTATATAAGGTCCCTACGGACCTTACCGCTCATCGACTGACTAAAAAGTTACCGCTCGTCGGAGGGTTAATACATTTTGTTGAAAACAGTTGTTATTGATTATCATTTACTTATTATATCTTATACACTTTTTCCTAACATTCTTCACAAAAAGTTTTAGGGAATTCCTGAGAATGAAAGGAAAAATTTTTAACTTCTCGGAAAAAATTCAAAGATATTCTTAACAATATTTTCCGTAGTTCCTTCTTATTATGTTAATTTTGATACGTTTTAGCTCTGTTCAACTTGCTTCATATCAGCATAATAAAGAACAAGATTTCGATGAAAATCTTCGAGAAAATGATTCAATTTCAATATTAGTTGAACTAATTTTGCAAACTGGCAAGCCTTTTCTTTACAAATTAAAAATCATTTTGCTAAAACTTTAATTGATGCCGTCGATAGAAGACTCACAATACGTAGCTTTTTTTGTTTTGAAAAGGTTTTCCCATCTTTTTTCAGATATCCTGTGTACCAACATCACCTTTAAATATTCATCATTTAACCAAAAAAAAAAAAAAAAAAAAACTCTTTTAGTGCAGCAAAACAACTACCAAACTTTGGACGTTGAGTCAAGAAGAAAAAAAGAAGTTTTGTCTCTGTATATTTTGTTTTTGTTTTTTTTTAGCTTATCTTGTTTGTCTTGCTGAGCATTTTTGCTTTCTTGTGCTATTCTGCTTTTTTTTTTGTCGTCTGCTTAATTCCCAGTATAAAAGCCTGGCCTATGTCGGAAACTATTTATTATTCCTATTGTGTTTGTTTATTTTAGTAACTCTTTGCCTTTTGTAAAGAAAAACACACTCCGGCAGGACAAACAAAAGTAAACAGCCTTTAGTTCAACTTTTGAGTTTCGTCTTTTGATATCATATTTTTGCTACAGCTGCTTTGGCTTTTACCTCTTGTTATTGTCGTGCATCTGCACTGATATTGCACAATGGTGCAAGTTGGCTACAAATACAGAACTTCTTATATAAGGAAACATATCTAAATGTATGATGCAATGCGACTTTATAAACTGTTACTTACATAAACAATAAGTACGACAAGTCAATTGTTATATTGAATACCTTGATCGTCAATACAATTAATTTTTTAATTAAAAAGGCACGAACATCAAATTTGTAAATATAAAAAATAGTTTTGTTAATTCATGTTGTTGATATCACTGGTTCACAAATTTTTAACTTTTTGCCATAACCTCAAAAATTAAATGATTTCTAAGATAAATCGGGGCTGCTAAACAGGAATATGGCATTAATTTATTTTTCTGAAGAACAGTTTTCGAGATAAACGCGAAAACCCAGTTTTTTTTGGCAGTTCATAAGACTGTTTACAAAAATCTTGATATCTTTTTCCACTTTCAGCCGATATCTATACTGTGTTTATCGAACAAAAATTCTCGTAGATTGGAAAAAATGATTTTTTTTTACGTTTTTTTCAAAATTCAAAATTTTCAGCCCTTACGTTAAGGCAAAATAATTTTTTTTTTAAATTTTTAAAGCCATATCTTTAAAACAACTTTGTTCCAAACATTTTTGTAATAAAATGGTTATAATCGGACAACAAATTAGAAAGTTGCAATATAGTTAGCAAAAACATCCAAATCTAAATTTTTAATAAAAAAAATTGTTGTTTCTTGGTTGTGCTGATTGGATTAGGATTGAGTGAAAAGGGATACTTTAATTTGTTTAGATAGTTCTATTTTTGGTCTTCGATTTATCTTTTTATGTTGCGATGACGTTTCACGAATTTGCATCCAGCAGTATTTAGCCATCATGGTCTGATTCCACTGGCGCTGATAATGCTTTTTCATTACTGCAAGACCTCGGTGAGATCGAACGAAAATTCGATTCAAGAAAAAACAAATTAAATTAAAAATTTTCGGGAAATTTTCTCTTTTGCGGCTACCTAAACGGTGCTAAGAATCATTCCTAGGAATATCATATGCTCTAGAACGTTGTTTATTGTGATCTTAGGTACATTTTTGTAGTTGATTTTATTCTTGAATTTTTAACGGCTTGCTATCTTTGGACCTGAACAGGGGAAAAAGGTGAACAGTTCTCGAGATTTTTCGAAATACCTAAAACAACTGAAGAAAAACACGTTTTTTGCGTATATCTCAAAAACACTTCTTGAAAAAAAAATAAATGAATGCCATATCCGTGTTCAGCAGCTCCAATTTAGCTTAGAAAATATCTAATTTTTAAGGTTAATTTTTTTGTGGCATAGTGTATTGAACAAATATATTTTAAAACGAAGTTGTAATTGTAATAAGTCTGGCAACTCATAAGAAGTTGTGCTAAATTTGTGTAACCTGGCATCACCAATTATATATATAGGAGTAGCATTGTAAGAAAAATAGTAAAAGACACGTGGGTGTAAAAAATTAAATGTTGATTAAATAAACACAATAGCCACACAACAAACTTGTCTTTAACTAACAAATAGTACATGGTGTCAGAAGTGGGATCCTTCTGGAAAAAAAACAGCAACCATTATGGATTCTCGTTTGCCACAACCACTAGACTGCTCAAATTTACCAAAAGAATGGCCCAATTGGAAGCAGCAGTTTTTCATTTACATGCTTGCGAACAACAAAAACAATGAGCCAGAGCCTAATAAAATTGCAACACTTTTGTGGCTAATTGGAAAGCGTGGTATGGAAATATATAACACGTTATTTCCTTACAATGGTAATTTGGAAAGTATGTTCGAGGTCGCTACTGAAACTATAGCACCCGGCGTTAACGTCGCTGCAAACATCAGCAGCGTGGGCGAGAGCAGCAGAACCGGCCAGGAGGTGACAGGTGACGATGTCGGTGATAATATATATGCCGCCGTCCCAGAACGTGTAGTACGCAATGTTATTCAACGAACACTTGCACAAGTAATTACAGCCTTTGACGAATATTGTCTGCCAAGGAAAAATCTTGCTGTAGAAGCATTTAAATTTAATATGATTGTACAGAAAGAAAAACAATCATTTGGCGAGTTTGAAACAGAGCTTCGCACGCAGCTACAATATTGTGAATTTAGTTGTGCGTATGCTGACCGGATTCTACGTGACCACATCATTGTTGGCGTACAAGATTAAAAGCTGCAACTAAAACTTTTAGATGGAAAAGATGACCCGTTGTCAAAAATTATCCAAATATGTAAAAAATTTAAAGCTGCTGCTGAAAACAAACAACTTCTAGATAGAACAATCATGAAGATCGTGGTAAATGCTATCGCTGCTAAAGCTGCTGAACATTCAAAAACAGGTGATGAGGTTGCGGTTATTAGAGCAGCAAGTTGCTTCAACTGTGGACAGCCATTCAATGAACGTCATCGTCGTATATGTCCAGCAAACAACGTGACATGCAACTCATGTGGGCGCCGTGGATATTTTGCTAGATTTTGTAAGTCGTTTTCAAAACAACATGATGTTAGATGAAAGAAGCCAGTCAACAGAAAACGTGTGGAAAACGACAGCAGCGGCCGAAACACAGTTTATAAGGTGAACTATTCTGATTTAGGTAATTCTGGCGATAGTAGCGTAAGGTATTTTAAAGTATCTCCTGTTGAAATTAATAATTGTTATTGTAGAGTAGACACTAGTAGTGTCGGTGTAAATCGGGGAAGATGGAAGAAGTGATACCTGATTCAAAATCTGCCAATTGAATTTAAACTGGATACGGGGGCAGATATTAACTGCATACCAATGAATTTTATCAAAAAGTTTAATGTTCCTTTTTCTCGTATTGATAATATTAGAGTTACGGATTATAATTCTAATAAAATAAACATTCATGGTGAAGTGAGGCTAACGTGTTTTGATGAGGAAAGGGGTATAGGTCATGTCGCCAAAATTCTGGTTGTGGATGAGTATTTAGAGCGATTGCTGGGACTCGAGGAACCGTGTATCGTTTGACTTGATAAGGCGTATAAATGCAGTTGGGGCTGCTAGTGTATTTCCTTCTGAAGTGGGTGAGTTTGTAAAAAGGGAGAAGGATGTTTTCGATGGGGTGGGGAAATTTCCTGGCACTTGCTAAATTGTTTTGAAGGACGGTTCTATTCCGGTATTGCACTATAGGAAACGGATTCCTATGGCGCTACATGATGGGCTAAGGGCCGAATTGATTAAACTGGAAAAGGGCGGAATTCTTAGCTCTGTTGACTATCCTACGAATTGGGTCAACAATATTCAAATTGTTGAGAAGGCATATGGGGCACTACGTGTTTGCCTTGACCCAAGACCACTCAATAAGTGCATTAAGAGGGAACATTTTCTTATTCCGAGGCCTGAGGACATTTTAAGTAACATATATTCACCGTGCTTGATTTAAGCAACGGATTTTGGCAAGTTGAACTTGACCGACAGAGCTCGGATCTAATAACATTTATGACACTATTCGGGCGATATAGGTGGAAAAGGTTGCCTTTTGGCATAAGTAGTGCACCGGAAATGTTCCAGCGTAGAATGGTCCAAATATTTGGGGATATCCCTGGTGTCGAGGTCTATTTCCACGACATGTCAATAGCAGGCAAGAATTGTTAGGATCATGATAGAACGCTTGCTCTTGTTTTAGAAAGGGCACGAGAGAATAATATTAGGTTTAATCCCGACAAGATACAGTATAGAACGGGTAAGGTTAAGTTTATGGGATATATCATTTCTAATAACTGTGTTAAACCGGATAGATGTTATATTGATGCAATTACTAATATGCCGACACCACGGAATAAGGGAGATGTCTTGAGACTGCTAGGGTTGTATAAATTTTTGGGTAAGTTCATCCCGAATTTGTCGATGCGTACGGCTGGTTTACGAAACCTCTCAAGGAAAGACGTTGAGTGGAGTTGGTCGGATGAACATGATAGGGAAGTGAGGGAGCTTTCTGCGTCTATAACGAGTGGCCCTGTTTTGGGAATTTGTTGTACATTCGGACCACAAGCCACTCGAGTCTTTAATGAAACGGGACATTGACGACGTGACTCCACGTCTTCGTAGGATGTTCATGTATTTGCTCAAGTACCCTTGTATGTCCATTGTATATAAGCCGGGGAAACAGATGTTGGTCGCTGATTGTTTGTCGCGTGCTCCTCTGGCGGAAAGTGCGGATATGAGCGAGGATTTGTCGGGGATGATTCACTTATTATCGCGTAAGGTTTGCATGTCGCCTGAGAACAGTAGAAGTTACCAGAATTTTTTGAGGGCAGACGAACATTATAGTCGTATTGTCAAATACGTGGAGACGGGTTGGCCACAATATCATCAGCTGGATGATTTTAGTCGGTTGTTTCATAAGTACAGGGCAGAGTTACATTTCGAGAATGGCCTTTTGCTCAAAAACCATCGTCTAGTGCTTCCAACGAACATGCAGGGGACTATCGGTAAGTTGTTGCATGAATCACATCTCGGAATTGAGAAGACATTGGCGCGTGCGCGCACTCAATTTTTCTGGCCGGGCATGACGACTGACCTGACGGAAATAGTTAAGGGTTGTAACGTATGCGAGAAATTTACACGGAACAACCAAAAGGAGCCCCTGGTACAGGATACTGTTGCAGAGTAACCATTTCATAGGGTAGGTACTGATATTTATGAATACGCTGGTTATTACTACATAGTTCTGATTGACACGTATTCGGGTTTTATTTGCTCTAGGAGGTTAGTTGAGAAATCCGCTCGTCAGTGTATCAGTGCACTTGATGAAATATTTTGCTAGTACGGGTACCCGACCCAGATAAGGGGCGATAATAATCCATTCAACTCAAGGGAGTTTGATCAGTATGCCAATGAGAACAATGTTGAGCTGGTATTTTCCAGTCCCCGCTATTCTCAGAGTAATGGATTGGCTGAGAAGGCGGTGGCCATAGCTAAGGGTATTTTGAATTGGTGTTTCGAGTCGGCGGAGGTTTAGAGGTTTCAATATCGTCTATTGGAATATAACGCCAATCCGGTTGCCAGCATTGGTATTTCTCCAACCCAGTTATTCTTATGTCGACAGGTAAAAACACGTTTGCCTATTTCTAGTGGACTTTTGGTCCGTAACACTATGAATGAGGATACTGTGAGAGAGAAATTCGTGAAGAAGAGAACAATACAGAAGAGGTATTTTGATCGTAACGCAAGACAATTGTCAGTTTTGAATCCGGGTGATCGTATAATGTTCAGGAAAAATTCTAGGGATTGGCAGTATGGGAAAATTGTTAGAAGATTTAATGATCGCTCATATATTGTAGTCGATAATTTTGATAATCACTTCCGCCGTAATAGACGGTTTATTACTACGACTAATAACAATGAATATGATGCAAGTGATTTGGTGTATGAGGATCATGTTACAGGTCACAGGGATAATATCGGGAGGTCGACGATGAATTTGCCAGTTGGTAATACGCGGTGCGGAACACTTCCATCGGGTCGGCGTAGAGATAGTCATTGTGGTGGTAATGAGAGGGTAGAGCCGAGATCTGAAATAACCGATCAATCAGCTGGTGAGTCGTCAGATTCGTCTGTTTATCATGAAGCTGATTCTGATAGTTATAGATCTGCGAGTGACCATGAAGATTGTAACACTCATAGAAATTCCGAAGATGTAGGAACATTGCCAACTCATTTGACTATTAATTCTCCATATAGAAACCGTAGTGGTAGAACAGTTCGACCTCCGAAAAAATACATGTATGAATAAAAAAAAAAAAAAAAAAAAAAGGGCATGTAATAAGTCTGGCAACTCATAAGAAGTTGTGCTAAATTTTTGTAACCTGGCATCACCAGTTATATATATAGGAGTAGCATTGTAAGAAAAATAGTAAAAGACACGTGGGTGTAAAAAATTAAATTTTGATTAAATAAACACAATAGCCACACAACAAACTTGTCTTTTACTAACAAATAGTACAGTAATATTGAATAAAATTTTTGTTAACTAAATTAAATTTTATTTTTTCGACCTTTTTTTATTTTTTTAATTTTTGTTAACAATTATAAATAATTTTTATACGAGCATATCATATAAACAAAATATTTTGTTACTAATTAGGTTTTTGCCTTTTCAAAGAATGAGTTCCATTTAAAATATTTGCTTAATTCATTTGTATTGAAATTTATAAAAAATTACATCACAAAAACCATAAATATTTTTTTCATCATACATATTAAGACTTAGAACTGGAAGCACAATTATTTTTACGAAAATAAACGAAAGACCCGTTTAATCCTCTTTACTTTTCAAACAACAACTTATCTTACCATAAAGCTTGATTCACTTTCCCAATAACCTGCCTATAGTTTAGACTTTAGTCATTTAAGCCAAGATATCTACAATTTTTTTCGACATAAAATAATTTTTAATGTACGTATGTATATATATATTTTTTAACTGAAACAAATTGTTAATATGAAAATTTCAAATAAAAAATCGACAGTTCAACTAAAAAACCACAACTGTTCTGAAAATTGCTAACTATTTTTCTTAAATTTTTTAATAACTATTGTTATTTTTTTCTGTGTAGGTAAATATATAACTTTTTTTGAGACCCTAGTAAAAACAGTTATCTTGTCTAATTTCACCATTAAGCTTTTCGCCTATGCTTATGCAATGTTATTTTACACAACAAACAGTGCTGCCAATATAGCATATTTAATAGATCTAGCATTTTTAATTAAGGTTTGGCAACACTGATACCCAACAATAAATTTTATAAGGCCATTCTTTAAAAATTCGCTTTTTCTTCTAATGTTAGGAATACAATTGCGTCAGACGTCGTAAGTCCGAAGGACATAAGGCTGTACATTTTTTTGGCAAATGAAGCACTTCGTTACAGACCCTCGATATTGTCGGGCCCGATTTCGGCAGCCCATAATAGATAGGCTCCAAATACAGAACAGTAAACTTTTTCTCGATATCTTTCTATACTGTTAGATCATTCTTTTTTTTAAAAACAGTAGTTTGCTTAACTTATTTGTCACAATTTATTCTAATTTTGCTAATTTGTTGGCAACATTTTGAGAATGTCATTATCATTATTTTCTTTTGGGTAGCTCAGACCCAAATTTTTTTTTTGTACATTGCCACATTTGGTGGAAAACAAAATAAAGAACTAAAGTTTTGTCACTTGAGCCAACCAGAAAAAAAACAAAATTCTAGATAAACAGAGATAAAGTTCATTTGCTAAAAAGCTTTATTGCCATTGATTTGTTGTGAGTATACCAGTATGTGTTGATTTTTGTTTTGTTTTTATATGTAGGAAAAGGTCCTGCTTCTAATTATTTATCCCTGGCCTGCCTTTACATAATCTATGTCAGTAACTAACTCCGATCTACCGCCATCAAATTCCGTGGTCATATTTTCACATACAAAAAAGTGAATTATTATTTTCTTAGGTTAATGAAAAAAGAGTGCATTTTTTTAGTGGAGTTAAAACGACGGCTTTGGTTTTTTGTGGATAAGGGTGGTTTTATAAAATCGATTCTCGAATTTTAGTGGTGCTCACATCCAGGATTGCGCCATTTACTGAAAAAATACTATTTTAAAAATTTTAGCTCAATCGGACTTTGCGTTCCGGTGCCGAAAGTGCTCTGAACGGTTAAAATATTATAACTACTTTTTACATTAAAACTTCGCCAATTTATCTCGACTATTCGCTATTTTGAGGCTTCTGGCATCTGCTAGATAATTTTTTATTCCAATTTATACATAATGTAAAAATCGGGGAATCCCCAATTTGTTTTTGACATGGCACTTCAGAAAACATCAAAATTGAAGACCAAAGTTAAAAATTACCTGGTTTGTTCGACCATTTGAACACATTGAGTATTTGATAAAACAGTGAATGAAAGGACGTTCAGGCCATATGGAAGGGGTCGATCTGAAGGCAACACTAGCTGAAAAATGGAAAGATGCAAAAGCAGAAGAGCGTCTTTGCTTACAGATATCACCAGAAAACGTTGGTAAGATTCTGCCATTTTGGGCTCATTATAACAAACAGGTTTTGTCCTTAAAACTCGCCCTTAAGTATGTTATAAAATATGTATATACAGCTGGAGTCCATTATAACATTTATAACACTGTGCACAACATATATTTGCGTATCTCAAAAACGGTTTAGTTTATTGAAATTTCTAAAAAAAACCGAAATTCCACAATAAATTTCGTCGTTTTAGAAACATAATTTTTTTGGAAAAAATAATTTTTTTATTAAAATTTCGAAATTTTTGTTTTTTAAAAATTCATAGAAAATTGGAAAATGCAGCTAGGCTTCTAATTTTCTGCAGACATATAAAAAACGTAGCTGCAAACAAAACAAGCCATAAATGATTAAAATCTGTTACCAACTTTTTTTTATTCACAAAAGTCGAACATCAATTAATTTAAGAATTTCATAAAACGCAATATTTGTATGGGAGCCCCCCTAAAAAGTGGTGATAAGGGGCAAGTATGTATCGAGAAAATGTTAAGGACAAAAACTAATGCAGGTCGGTCATACATTTAATTCCCCTAGGGGCGATTCCTTGGCAGTTATGGGGCTTTTCCTTAAATATTTACCTAATCTGTTTTTTTTTTTTCTCATTATTTATTTATTTAAATGATAGCGGCCACACTCGCTTAAGAAGAAGAGACACTGCAGCACTTATCCAATTAGATGAGCGATAAACACCTATATAAGTGAACAGAACCCGTTATGAAGAAAATTTTTGTCTGGCACTGGCAAGACATAAAATAACGTATTAGGTTAAGATTTGATTAATTATTGTTAGTTCATATTTAATATATGAAGATTCAATAAATAAATAATGAGAAAAAAAAAAAAAAAAAAAATCTAATCTGTATTGACTATTTTGTATGGGAGCCCCCTTAAAGAATGGAGATAGCGGGTAGGTATGCTAGAAATAAATGATTAAGATGAAAAATAATACATTTGACCCATCTAGGGCATCCTAGGCTCTGCAGGGGCCAAATTAAAGAATTCTATTAAACCGCCATATATGTTTGGTTGAAATTCTTGAATTTGGCTGCTGCAGTGCCTAGGATGCTCCTAGATGGGTCAAATGTGTGACCAACTACACTTTTTTTCATCTTAATCATTTATTTCCAACCAAGGAGAGATTTAAGAAATCTGACTTGGAAAATACCATTTTTTATTGAACTAGAAAACTTTTACCAAAATTTTTCCAGAAATAATGTACTGAACGGTTGGCAATCTTAGTAAGCGAAGGTGATAATATAGAACTAATGGGGGTCCCTGCATAAGTGAAAAGCACAGGTATTAGTCAGGCAGAAGCTGTTACGGACTGCATAGAAATATGGAGTATTGGAGATAAAAACGTAGGTATGTTTTAACACAACGGCTTCAATACTGGACGAACGACGTTTTACTCTCTTTAAATATTTTTTTCAGAGAGCATTTATCTATTACTGAAGATGAGCTCAGTTCACTTTAAGTTATTTGTTTATTTATTGGTAACTTGTATGTGAAAATGCTGTTTCAAGAGTTTTAACTTATACAGCTTCGAGTAATCATTTGGAGTTCGTCCGGAACACTATAAAATACAGAGGTGTAGAAGAATTATATGTCTTATTTTCTGATCCTCATGATCAGTACAAAAAAAACACTTGAAGGTTTTATTTTTTAGTTAACACATTAATTTAAATATATAATTTATTTTTAATTCATTTATTATATTTATTACATTTAATTTATTTAAACTCTTTAATTTTATTTTAAAATAAGAAGTCCGCTTCTAGCGGTTGATAAAAAGTAAGTGACCTTTTTTATTTGTTACAAATTTATTAAAACATCATTGTTCGTTTACTACATTTGTTAATACATATGTATGTTTGTATGCATGAACATGTATGTACATTGATTCGTACAAACAAGTGCATGTATACTTATTAATGTTGATACGTTTATAAAAAATTAACCGTTAGGTATTTTAAACATTTTAGTAAACAAATAACAAATTAAAGCAGAAAAGAAAAATATTTTATTTTGGAGACTTAAAACTTTTGTAGGGTTTGCAGTCAATGTTTTTTTATTTAATAACCAGTTTGGGTAGAAAATCCCAAACATTCTCCCCCACCAAGAACGTCAGTTTTTAATTTCCACTTGAACTGGTTTCTTTTTGTGGTATTATCACGTTATTTGAAGGTAGGAGGCAAATCTTGGAGATTGGCCGTTTGATGTACTTGTTGTTGCAATAAAGTGTAACCACTCTTACTAAGCCATCTGTGCCTGGGTGAAGTTTTTCTACTTTTGCTAACGGCCATTGTCCAGGAACACTTTTTTCGTGAAGCAAAAGAACTATATCGCCAACTTTTATGTTTTCATGAGTTTTATTCCATTTGGGTCGCGCTTGGAGACGGCTTATAAATTCTTTGTGCCATCGATTCCAAAAATGCTGTTTTAAGTTTTCTATTACTTTCCAGCGAGAAAGGCGGTCTATAGAAACATCAAGAAGATCATCATCGGGTATACAGTTAGTTGGCTCGGCAATTAAGAAGTGTGCTGGAGTTAGAACATTGCTGTCAGCAGGATCAGTTGACAAGGGGCACAATGGGCGTGAGTTGAGACAGCTTTCTATTTGTGCTAGCAAGGTACTAAGCTCCTCGTAGGTAAGAACACGATCTTTCATAATACGGCGTAGATGATGTTTTGTCGACTTCACGCCCGCTTCCCAGAGTCCTCCGAAATGAGGCGAGGCTGGAGGTATAAAATGCCATTTTGTACCTTGGTTTGCCAGAGTTTCTTGTAGATGTTCGGGAAGGGATAGTTTATTACGCTGATAGAGAACCTGGAGTTCCTTGTTAGCTCCTACAAAGTTTGTACCACAATCTGAGTACAAATCCGTACATAAACCTCTTCTTGAAGTAAATCGGCGAAATGCTGCCAGGAAGGCATCAACATTTAAACTTGATACGGCTTCCAAATGTATTGCTTTTGTGCACATACAAATAAACAAACATATATAAGCCTTAGAAGTGGTTGAAGTTCGAAGGGAAGACATTTTAATATTGATGGGTCCGGCATAGTCCAACCCACTGTGCTTAAAGGGACGTGTCGGTTGAAGACGAACAGCAGGTAGGTTTCCCATAAGTTGCTGGCACGTCTGAGTTTTGTACTTGAAGCAAACAACACACTTACGTTGCACCTCTTTTGCTAGTGCTCGTGCTGAAAGTATCCAGTAATGGCGAGCAATATAGGACTGTATTAGCTGGAGACTTCCATGTAAGGTCTTCTGATGTGCTTCTGAAAATACAAGCAAAGAAAGCGGATTGTGTTTAGATAACAAAATTGGATGTTTTATTTGAAACGGAATATCAGCATTTGAAATGCGTCCACCAACACGTAGAATATCAAATTTATCCAAAAACGGGGAAAGTTTTCCAATGCTGCTGTTATACGGTAGCGGTTTATTTGATTTAAGGCAACGAGTTTCTTCATGAAAGGAAACGACCTGAGTTAATTTAATCAGTAAGAAACGTGCTTGTTTAAGTTCATAAGTTTTGAGAACGCCAGATTCTTTTTCTTTCTTTTGTTGACAGCGTTTTATATTATCATAAAATCTGAATATATATGACGTTACACGGGCTAGAGTTGACCATTTTGAGAATTTAGTGGTTATTTCGGGGTACTGAAGAATACTTGAAGAATTCGATGTAATATTATTTGTATTTATGAATAACGCCGAGGCAGTAAGCCCAGCAGGATGTACTGGCCAAGCATCGGCACCCATCTTAAGCCATGGGGGCCCGTTAAACCAAATGTTATGATGTATTAGTTCCTCAGGTTGAAGACCTCTGGATGCACAATCTGCAGGGTTGTCAATGGATGGCACATATCTCCAATCGCAGACATCTGAAAGCCGTTGTATAATTGCAACTCGATTTGCCACGTAGACTTCCAACCTCGTTGAACGGTTTTTAAGCCATGCAAGTACGATTGTGCTGTCTGTCCAATAAACAATGCTATGTATATTAAAGTCAGTGTTAGTTTTGATAGAATTTACTAATTTCGCCAATAGTGCTGCGGCACTTAATTCCAGCCTTGGAATAGTCTCAGTCTTTAAGGGTGCAACCTTTGTTTTAGACTGCAGTAAATTGACAATTACATTGCCGGCAGGGGTTTCAATTCGAGCATAGACGGCAGCAGCATATGCGGATTTTGACGCATCACTAAAACCATGAAGTTCAATCGAAGTACTTGAGGATTTGTAGCCTAGCCATCTTGGAATTTTAATTTGTTTCAAATATTTCAGTTTTGATCTGAAATTAACCCATCTGCGACTAATTTCCTCGGGAAGAGTATCATTCCAATCAATTTTAATCTTCCAAAGTTCTTGAAAAGTAATTTTAGCTATAATTGTTGTTGGAGCAAGCCACCCTAAGGGATCGAACAACTTTGCAGCATCTGAAAGTAAACTGCGTTTAGTAATAGTTTCAGAAAATTTAAAATTAATTTCAAAGAAGAAAACATCATTTGCAGTATCCCAATAAAGGCCAAGCGCTTTAGCAGAATTGGTTTCTTGTATAGAAAATAAGTTTTTGTTTTTACGATCTTCCTCAGGAATACATTGGAGTAACTGGTTGGAATTAGAATTCCATTTCCGCAGATGAAATCCACCAGATTTCAAGAGAGAACACAACTCTTTTTGCAATTTTAAAGCTTCTTCGAAATTGTCTGCGCCAGAAATAACGTCATCAACGTACGTGTCACTGCGAAGTATTTTACTTGCTAATGGGTAGCTTTTTCTCTCATCTGTTGAAAGCTGTTGTAATACTCTTATGGCTAAGTAGGGGGCCGACGTAGTACCATAGGTAACAGTTTTCAGTGAATACACAGAGATTTTATTGGAATTATCCCTCCAGAGAATGAGCTGAAAATTTTGATGATTTTCACAAATATTTATTTGCCGAAACATCTTTTCTAAATCGGCAGTAAATGCAATACGATGCTTTCTCCATCTTAGAATAATTGCTGACAAATCATTTTGTAAAGCTGGTCCAGCTGAAAGTTCTTCATTGAGTGAAGACTGAGGCGGTTTCCGATTACTCCCATCAAAAACAACACGTAGTTTAGTTGTGCTGCTACTCTCTCTGAGTACACCATGATGGGGCAAAAAGTAAGCATTCTTCGGAATTGTATGAGGATACTCTCCTAACTTCACCATATGTTGCAATGATTCGTATTCTTCCATAAATTTCTTATACTGATCAGCAAACTGTGGTCTGGTAGCAAACGAAGATTCTAGCTGATTAAGTCTTTTTAGTGCGTTGTAATCTGTGAAAGAAAAAGTTGGCAACGGTTGTCCTTGGAGAACTCTTTTAAATGGGAGATGCACAGTATATTTTCCATTTTTATCTCTAGTAAAGGTTTCAGCAAATAATTTTTCGCACAGGCCTTCTTCATTTGTTAGCGGCTTATTTTCTATTAGCTCCTCTTGTTCCCAGAAAAGGCTTAATTGTTTTTCTAAAGAGCACAGATTGGCAGAGACGTGAAAGTTTTCTGTATTTAGACCTGCAGGTCCGGATACCATCCAGCCAAAATACGTTTCTTGTAGCAGAAAACTGTTTTTAAATTTCTTCATTCCAGATAAAAGCAACTCACCATAAACGTCATTTCCAAGGAGGAGATCTATTTTTTCTGCCACCATGAATTGATTATCTGCAAGATAATATTTTGAAAGGTCTGGAAGATCAACTGGAAGTAATTTATTTGGAATATAAGACGAGACGGATGGAACTACTAATGCAGATAATTTAAGTTCAAAATTATGATCATAGTCTGAGCTTATTACCAAATTTACTGATTTTTTCACAGTTATAGCATTTTTACCACCAATACCAGATACTTCAATATTTGTTTTATTCTTTTTTAAAGCTAGTACTTGACATAATGCTTCAGAGATAAAAGAGACTTGAGATCCTTGATCGACTAGGGCTTTTGCTCTTATTATACCGTTTTCCGTTTTGATGTTAACTTTCACAGTTGCTAATAACGCTGGATTTAGTTTTAAATTTAATAGGTGGGTACTTACAGAATTAACAATCGGTGTAGATGCGCTAGGTGGTGTTCCAATAGTTTGGCTTCCAGCATTGAGCTCGGCGTTCGAGTTGGAAGAGTTCGGTTGAGAATTTTTTCTTGTAGAATATTCGTTGTGTACAATAGTGTGGTGCGGCTCACCGCATAGGTGGCACATTGTATTTAGTTTACAAGCAGATTGTACATGTCCAGGGCGGAGACAGTTTCTGCATAAGCGTTGTTGGCTCACAATATCTTTCTTTTTTGACGAATCTAAAGTTGCAAACTTGAAGCATTTGTAGAGTAAGTGACGTTTGTTGCAGCAGGGGCAGTTGTCATTTAACAAAGCAGTGGCAGTGTGACTACGAATATTTCTCATTGGTGTTTGGCGAGTTCCTGAAGATTTCTCCTTGAAAGGTTTAGATGAACAGGGTTGAGCTACGTCATCAACAGATTCTAGGGCTCTAAAAACCGTTTCTAAAAAACAAAGCATATTGCTAATGGGTGGTACGGAAGTACCATTTTTTAACGACTGTTCCCACTCCTTTCGGGTTTGTAAGTCGAGTTTTTGTGACGTCAGATATACAAGGATAGAGTCCCATGTAGAGATATCAATTTTCAATGATTTAAGTTGGGCTAGACAATTTCTGGTGGAGTCCAATAATTCCTTAATGCTTTGGAATGAACCATTTGAAGATGGGATCGAAAATAGCCGCTTCAGAATTTGTTCCACAAGCTTACTTTCGTTGTGAAATCTCCTTTCTAACGCTTCCCATGCTAAATCATAACTGGAGTCAGCAGCCGGAAACTCATTTACCAGACTTAGAGGTGTTCCAACACAAGAACCCTTCAAATAAAAATATTTTTGTACCTTGGACAAGGAGTGGTTGTGGTGAACCAGCGACAAAAACATGTCTCGATAAGAGATCCACTCTAAATAATCTCCGGAAAATTTTGGAAGATCGATTTTTAGTAGCCTTGCACCAGCACTAAATGTTTCATTTCTCGAACTAGAAGCGAAGGTACTTGCATGGACGGTTGGAGTCTGTGGGGATTCAAATTCAAAAATAAGATCAAGTATATGTGCTTTAAAAGAAATATAAATATCATAGCATTTATAAAAAACATCTGTACTTAGGTATGGGACGTCAGGTTCATTTAATGAGCTTTCTCGAACAGTATCTAGTAACTGTTCATGGCCATCCTTAAAAGTTTTGAAGGTCAGTTCCAGATCCTCCAGTACCGTTTGGACATACCCTTTAGATTTGTCATCCTTCGGCTTTCGAGTAAAAGCAGCTTCCATACGTTCAATATGGGAAAGAAGTTTTTTCTGTTCCTCAATCGCCCCAGCGATTGATTCCATCTTGTAGATTATTAAGATTAACTTTACAGCAGCAAAATTAAAAAACACCGTAGGCTCGACGGCAGTAATATTCTTGCAGAAAATCAATTGGGATTATTTCAGCACATGCAAAAGTTCCCGGGTTTCGGCACCATTTATATGTAGAAGAATTATATGTCTTATTTTCTGATCCTCATGATCAGTACAAAAAAAACACTTGAAGGTTTTATTTTTTAGTTAACACATTAATTTAAATATATAATTTATTTTTAATTCATTTATTATATTTATTACATTTAATTTATTTAAACTCTTTAATTTTATTTTAAAATAAGAAGTCCGCTTCTAGCGGTTGATAAAAAGTAAGTGACCTTTTTTATTTGTTACAAATTTATTAAAACATCATTGTTCGTTTACTACATTTGTTAATACATATGTATGTTTGTATGCATGAACATGTATGTACATTGATTCGTACAAACAAGTGCATGTATACTTATTAATGTTGATACGTTTATAAAAAATTAACCGTTAGGTATTTTAAACATTTTAGTAAACAAATAACAAATTAAAGCAGAAAAGAAAAATATTTTATTTTGGAGACTTAAAACTTTTGTAGGGTTTGCAGTCAATGTTTTTTTATTTAATAACCAGTTTGGGTAGAAAATCCCAAACAAGAGGTGTGTAAAAAAGGTACTAAAAACTATTTACTTCACATGTGGTATCTGAACCCCGAAAAAATATTGCCAGTGAAATGTGCATAGGAATAGCCTATCCCATCCACAATAAATTTTGGTGTTTTTATCCTACTTCAGGTGGTATAAGAATCTCCTCTCCAGTATTCTGACTTCCGAAAGAACCCTTGACCAAACCTTGTCTCATGAATAATTTTAACAAATAGAAACTAGGAATTTTTGTTTTTTTGCCACTTAAAAACTCGCCAAAAAAGATAAATCTTAGTATGACAACAGTGCCTGTACAAAAAGAAAACAAACAAGCACACATACATGGTACAAACTATTTTGGTGAATATAGGCCACCTATTAAGGTTCACAACTCAAACAAGTTGATTTGTAATTTTTGTATTATGATTTACAACTTTGCTATTTTGTCATCATCAAAAAAAATTACAACTCAAATAAATTCAGTTGTCTAGAGGGTTTGTTAAGGTTAGAAACTGGTTCGAATCTTGGTTTTTAAAAAACAAAAAATTTTTTTTTTTGTAACTCGTATGTTTAAAAACGATTTTAAAAAAATATTTACCAGTTTTCGCTTTTTCCCAGCTAGCATTTGGCTGATTATTTTTTGTAAAAATCCCCCGATTTACCGATTTATCACTTAAAAGGGTTCATATATGATTTATTTATATGTTTAAATAATGATTTTTAAATATTTTGAATTTTTGTTTTTGTCATCTGAAAAAAATAAAAATAGAAACTTTCATGTCAGCCAAAAAATATTGACACTTAATGAACATTAATGTAAGTGCAGATTGTTTCTTCTCTTCTTTGCGAAAAGCCAATTATTTTTGTTTCAAAATCCATAATGGTGCTGATTTTATCGGAGAAAAATTTAAAAACATGACAATTAAAAAATGATATGAAATATAATTAAAAATAATATAATTTACGATTTAAAAATGAGACAAAAACGATTCAATAATGATTAGAAAAACTAACATTAAAATGATAAAAAAGGAATCAGAAAATTGTATCACAAATGATTCTTTCAGGTGATTCATCGGTAGGGTACCATTTTCTCACAACGAGAGTATCATTTATGATTGAAAAATGAGCTCATATACAGGTTTTTTGCACTTGAAGCTGATTTCTAAATGATTAGATTATGATACAAAATGCTAGCTGGGTTAGATTTGATTTATAATGAAGTTTTTAGTATTGTAAATATGTATGTATATGCAAAAATTATTTAATTTTTGTCTAGTTGCTTTGTATTCTGCTCGCACAATGGTGAAGGGTATATAAGATTCGGAACAGCCGAATATAGCACTCTTACTTGTTTTAAATCAGTTTATTTTGAAATTTGAGTTCGGTAACTTGTCACAAATTTTTCTTTAATATTGGTTTAAACAATTCCCGAAAGAAAAATGTCTTACATAGTTGGTACCATTGTTATATTGTTATTCTTACCTTTTGGTATGTCTTTCTATGTAATATAATAAACTCAATGTAAAGTTAATAAAGTAAACTTTCATTTGATGGTAAATTTTTTGTAATTAATTTAACCAGTCATCAGCCAAAGTAGACTAATGGCGCTATTTCTTAAAAAACAGTAAATTGTTGAAAACTCCAGGGCTCTTTCGGCCACAAAATTTTGAAATATACATAATCTACTGGCTTATCTTAGTTGAGCCGGTTTTTATGTGAAGTTTGCACATACATAAGATTTATGAGCAAAAGTGTTTTTTCGGTGCTACTTAAAAGCTTGATAAGTAAAGGGTGGTCCAACCGAAAAGCACGATACTAATTGTAAATAAATTAAAAAATTTCAGAGAATTATTTTAATACCTATATTTTTTTATATTATAATAGTAGGATCTACGACAATTGTGTGTGAAACAAATGATCGCCACGGCTTCGGTGGCAAACCTCTACCAGATTGTCCATATTTTCAACGACTCTAAGACATAATTTAGGTTCAATGCCGTTAATGTGCCGAATTTTCTCATCCCTTAGCTCTTGAACTATTCTTGACTTATTGACGTACACTTTTTCTTTTAAATATTCCCAAAGAAAGAAGTCCAACGGCATCAAATGACATAATCGTGACAGCCAATTAACAATGCCACGACGTGAGATAATATGGCTATTGAATTTCTCGCTCAAAAGAGTCATTGCTTCGTTGACTGTGTGGCATCCCATTGGAATCACATCTTGTCCAGGTCCATATCCTAAATTTCTGGCTACAAGAAGTCCGTTACCGTCTTGCGATAGCGTACACCATTCACGGTAACTGCTGGGCCGACCGCATATTCGAAATTTGCGTCCCGATGACGCCGCAAGCTCATAAACCGCACCAAACTGTCCCTTTTTGTAAATTTACGAAACATGTGTCTGGTACCAAAATAGACCAAATATTAAAATACAACATAATCAAAAAGTCTTTCGCAGCAAACCCCTTTGTTTTAATGTTTTTCTTCTATATCAAAATTACTTTTCCTGTTACCTTCGTTAAAGCATCTTGCTTGATAGTTTAAATTATACTAAACTCAAAACATAAGTTAAACTTTAATTTCACACAATAGAACATATCAATTGTGTGTAACCATCAGGAATATTAATTTACATGTCCATCATTTTGTTTTGCTTTCTAATTTCCCCTTTTAAAATAAAATACTCGAATTCGAAATATTTATTGAAACCTTTTTATAAACAAACAATAACATTTTTTGAACACGAGGGATTATTTTCAGAAAAAAAGTAGATACTAATAAAAAATTTTATGTGGATTCCATGAAGAGTTTAAAACATATAAAAGATAGAAAATTTAAATAAAATGTTCTATTATTCCTTGTTGTAAAACAAAAATAGTTTAATGTGCTGTTTTTCATTCGAAGATTTTTTTTTGCATAAAATGCATGCCTGGGGAATACAATAAAAAATCCTTTTGGTACTCGATATCCATTTATTGACAACTTTTAAATAAAGCAAAAGAATATGAAAAAAATGTTATTGAAATTATTTGGTCGTAATACATAAAAAAGGGCAAAACATTCACTAAAATTTTAAGAAATGACAAAATATTTCAAGTGTATTATTTCTACGACTAAAGTACGCTTTATTTAGTAAAAGGATCAATAAAAAAACTGAAATGGTAAAACAAAAATAGTTTGAAAACAAGTTAAAAACTATTATCGGCCAAGCCCGACCATATACAACCCTACACCATTTGTGGGTTTTTCTTAATTACTCTTGAAATTGGAAATTTTTTCGGAGCTGGGCAGTTAGAGAGTTAAAAAATTGTTTTTATAGGAGTTATTTATGATGAGTTTTGAATTAATTCGAAGAAATATGTGAAATTTATTATAATTAAAGCGATTTTCTGGTGCGGACCTCTGTCTTACTAATGATCCAGTCACGACCTTTTGTCAAAGAAATTTAAAATGTTATCGAGTCGATCGGTATACTAAAAGGTGGATCAAGGACCAATATTGTTAGGTGTTACAAGCATCAGCACAAATGCATAATACCCTCTTCACGATTGTAGAGTGGGTATAACAAGGGTACTTTTCTAAGCTCTTTATAACCAAACTTCTATAGAGGCTTTTCTCGTTTTTGTAGCCCTTAAAGGAAGTAAGCATAATGAATTGGAATTATCCGATAAATACTTAACTAACATTATTGGATAGTTCAAATATATTTGCATAGGGACTAGGTAAAATCAGTGACCGGTTTTCACTACTTTCAATAGGTTTCGATTCTGAAGTGCCCCTTCCATTCTTCAATATTATTGTATAAGTTATTTGCCATATTATTTCCATTTTGCTCGATATTAAGCAAGAAGTGGCACAATAATTTCAATTTAAATATGGCGGAACTTTCTTAAAAAAAAGTAACCTATCAGCGGAGCAACATTGTAGAATCTTGCCAACACATTTCGCAGCATATTGCGATTCTTATTGTTGAGCAATAAAAATCAAAAGTCTTTTGATTGTAGCCAACATATTTATTGTAACACCTTCAAATATCACATACACATTGGCGATTTAATCGTAAAATACGAACATGCTTTAATCGACTCAAAAAAAGATTCAAAAATTAATCAGTGTATCTAAGGGATCTAATATTTTTATGCATAACAAACTTATGCTCTAACCCATAATATCTTTGGTCGTGTAGGACATGAATCGTAAAGCATATTCAAATGTAGTTTATTATGTTTGTAATTCGTAAACAAAAAACTAAATGCCTTTTGGTATTGAGAACAAAAAAAGGATATTAATCAAATATATTAACAAAGTTTCCCCCATCGTATTTCCGGAATCACAAACAGATGGGGTAAAATACTAAACTAATTGTAAACAAGTGAGAAGGAGATATTCAAACGTGCAATATCTGTTCTACCCACCACCTTTGGCTTAAATAGAAAGATGGAAGTAAAACAGTCTATTCTGATAGTGCATAGAAAATATTCCTGGAGAATATTGAAGGAGTAAGACTATTAAAGTATAAGAAGCTTTTAAAATTGTAATTTAACTTAGAATACACATTCGAGTAAATATGAAAATCAATTTTTGTTACACCAGTGTTACACAAGTCCTACGTATTTTAAGGAAAATACAACTCTGTCCAAATAAGTTGTTTTTGTTTTTTTTTTAAATTTTTAAACAATAACACTGGTCTACAAATTTGGAAAAAAAAAATTGACGGCAGAAACAAACCATGTTTTTTAACTAATCTCGGTGCGCTGAATTCGAATAGCATAAAAATTGAAGCTATTTTTGCTTTGTGTGTGCTGAATTTTTGGTTGAAAAAAAGGATTAGAAATATCAAAATCATTAAAATAAGCATTTTTACATTATTTTGATTTTGCACTCAGAAACTTGGACAAACCGTGGACACCGACAAAGTTTTGCATATTCTTCCTTCGCATTTAGATTTTTTTCCAAAAAAAAAAAAAAAAAACTGGCTGTTGTGAGCGCGAACAAGCGGAGCGTGCACACCAAAATTTGATGAAAATTTAAAGACTTTATCAAGGACTTTGAGACAAAAGCATGCTGGGAGACTATTGCTGGACTCTAATACGTGAAACCGAACCAACAAAATACAAGCGACGTTCAAATAACGCCATTTACTTTTGAAAGTTCTTTGGTTTTTAAATAAACTAGTGATTTGTTATGTAAGAAACGAATAAAAAGTTTTTTTGTATCTAGAAAACCTGACGTGAAAGAGAAAAACCAATTACAGATGCGAATTCATCCCACCAAATTACCCTAGGAAAGATATTTGGTTGCTTCAGTCCAAAACCTTGTTGGCTAGTATAATTTGATGAGGGAAGCAGTTTTTTTAAAATAAATAAGACTTGTAGATAGTGTAAAACGGCCTTTAACTGGCGCTTATTCAGTATACGTGTACGTATGATTAATATTTGCAAATTGCAATATTACACATCCATAAGTTACCAGCAGCAGTTATAAAATAGATTTCGAGGAAATCATTTGTGTGGGAGATGGTTTGAGAAAAGTCTTCATGGAATTTCTTTAAATTTGAAGGCTCTCCCGGGCGCTCTATTTGATTTCACAAGAAAATTTACATTCTCTACTTTTTCGTGTGAACAAACATGACTTTATCCTCTTTTTAAGGTAAAAGATATTACAGTATCAATTTCAGTCACGTCTGCTTAAATACTTATTTAAATTTACGGTAAAGTTTTAAGCGTTCGCTTTATTTTCTTATTTCCGTTTCAAAAAAAGTACTGTACAACAACAGTTAAAAACGTAGAAGACTCAGTTCAAAATAGACTTTTCATAACTAATTTCCGAAGAGAATACACGAATAAATAACTAACTGAAGTATGAATAAGATGGCTGTATAAAAAAGTCTGTCTTATGATTCGCATTTTCTTATTTATTGGGAGTAGCTGGCGTCCTACAAATAACATTTTTAATGAAATACAAAATTTAACGGAAGTTTTTAATCTACTGCTATTATTACACTGCACAGTGGTCAATTCCGGCCAATAATCCATAACTTCTTTATTTCTTTACGTAAATGGCTGGTATCCAGCTCAATAATAGCATGAGCTCCTGTGGGATGAGTAAGGGGGGTCGGGGGATTGTTAAGGAACCTTCAACTGAAACATACCATTATGAAAAATTCTTTTGAAAAGACCGTAGAAATGGTATAAATTTTTCCGTTTAAGGCGGGTGGGGGTTTAGGGGGTGGGCATGAGTACCAATTCGTTCTTCTTCCCCTGTACTCGCTACTGTATAACTATAGATAACAAATATTTGTTCTTTCAGTAAATAGCTGAAGTTTGGCATTCAAATATTGGGCATAAAATATAAAAATGTATAAAAATACAAAAAGCTTAATATAAAAAAGTACCAACGATATTTATATATTCGAATTTCCAAAAGGTACCAAAATTTGTATGAGCGCTTTTAAAGAAAAGAGAACACAATAAAAATTTTATTTTTATCTTTGTTACTTAAGAATTTTTTACCAAAATTATATTTTTGCCCTTTTTTATACCCAAAATGTGCAAATTTCAAAAAAGTACCAAACACAATTTTCGATTTAATAATGATATTTTTTGAATAATACTTCTATCTCTGTTAGCTCACGAGACATAATGTTACTGATTTTACCCGTTTTTACCCGTTTTTACCCGTTTTTACCCATTTCTAACCCCTTATGAATTGCATATCCAAAAGTCTCTACTTTTTTATTTACACGTTGGGAGAGGAGTCTACATACAAAATTTCCAGTGTCTGGCTTAAATTGTTTGGGCTAGGCGATGATGACCCAGTCAGTCACGCTAAACTTAAAAAAATATATGAAGTTACTAAAAATGATCTGGTTAATGGGGTTGCTGCTGAAATGTATAGTACTTAATTTTGATACCTAACAGTACTAGATATAATTATCACTTAATCCCCCCAGGCCATATCTATTTTGTTATGGTCTCTTTTAATTTGGCTTACTTTAGGTTTTATTTATTTTTAAAGTAACTCACAATCACTTCACTTATCCAAAAAAAAAAAAAATAACGCGCACAAAATCACAATTATCACATGCAATGATTAATTACTAACACGGTTTTAACATAACGTGCTTATTTACAAAGAAAACTTTAAAGGAAAAATCATAGCTTACTTTTATTTCAAAGTACAAAAATTTGTAGGAAAATTATTATTATCTACTTTGCTCCAGAATTAACAGTAAAATAGTTATCCAAGAGCCAAATTAAGAAATGAGTTGTATGTTTTGAAGTGTTCGATATAATCTGTCATCAAATTTTATTTAAATTAAAAAAAAATCATTTTAGCCACAATTGACCAGTGTGCACTGGTGAAATATTTTGATGATGGCCATAATGATTGTGTTTTACATAAATAAAATGCTTAAATTAAAGAAATATGTACTTTAATTTATCATCATCAACAGAAATTTTTTTTCGCAATGAATTTTTTTTGTGGTTGATTTGTATTTCACTTCTTAAGAAATATTTTTAATAACCATTATTAATCTTAATTTGTAATGCTTAAATTTCTTTTCCAAAAAAAAAGCTTTTATAATCATGCTCATATATGCTAACAAAATATGAATCACATTTGACATTTGCAATGAGCAACAAGTAAATTACATTCGTGATATCCTTTTACTTGTTTATTTTTATATTAAAGTTTACACACATTTCAGAGTGCAGAATTGAATTCAATAAAAAAAAAACAAATTTAAAAAAATTAAATTACATCCATTTGTAATGGAACTCCTCAAATAATAAGCTTGAATTTAAATAAATGACAACCAACTCAATCTTAATTGATTAATTGAGAAAAAGTTCTTTACTTAACTTCATTTACAAATTGTAATTTTGAGGACCATAATTGCAATTATTACATTGAACATATGATTGATTAACAAAATATTTTTTTTTTTTAAATTATTTCTTGATTAAAATGTTTAAGTAAAGAGACTCACATGCTACGCCTATCTGAATTTATTAATTTTTTTCAAAGCTCTGAAAATGAATAAATTATCGAAAGTAAGTCTAAATTTACACGTTTCATCTTTTGATGCTCAACTTCTTTTCAATTCCCTTTTGAAGATGCCAATATATTCACACGTAGCAATCGGTTTCAACTTTTTTCGGTTCAAAACAAAAACAATTTTATTAACAGCGAAGAAAAGAAAAAAATTACATACAGCCATCCTTGTGAATATGCCAACGAATAAAAACACAAAGCGTACTGACCGAGTACAGGCATCTCCGTACCAACCCCCTTTCTTCTTTCTTCCCTCACCTAAAAACATAAGAGTTAAGCATCAAAAGATGAAACGTGTGAAAGCAGACTAAGGAGCTCTCAAGAAGTTTCAAGTACGATGGTTGCCAGTTTCTGCAAAAAAAAATTAATTTCAAAACGCAAAAGGTACCCGGGTACCTTGTTAGTCACATAAGGGTTAAAATTATCGTTATGGTAAAAAAATGTATAAAAACAATAAAAGAGATTTTGAGATATAAGCAAAAAAAAAAAAACACAAAGACAGTACGAAAAGTTGTCGCAAACAAAAAAGGAAAACAAGTAGACATAAAAAAAAAATTAAATAAATTATAGTCATTACAGAATTTTATTTAAAATCACGACCATAAAATTTTGTGATTGCTATGTAAAAACTTGCACAAGCACGTGCTTGTAGACAAAACAAATATAACACGAAATTATCTGTGAGGCCCTTCAATTATTCTTCACGAGACGTCTACATTTATGCCTTTGTCATAAACAAAATTTTATAATTAATTAAAAAGAAAAAAAACGGGCTTTAGGGCTATTTAAAAAATTTTTGTCAGTAAATTAATAATAAATTTTAATCTTGTTTTAACAAAGATAATATTACATAAAAGCACCCGAATGTATTGAAATATAAGCAATTCTAATAACAAAAATTTAATTGCTTTTTGGTCCAAAATTTCTTCCATTACACTTTACAAAACAAAAAAAAAACAAGAGTAAGAGTGCTATATTCGTCTATGCCGAATCTCTTATACCCTTCACCATGGAGCGATAATAGCAGAAAGTTATACAAATACCGTTATTAAGTTATAAATAAATAAGATTTTTTAAACGACCACTAGTCCAATCCCACCCACATTTTGTAGGATGTTGTGTACTGATAACCAAGATGCTTGTACCTAATTTAGAAACTTTGGCTCTGGCAGCTCTCCAGATATACATAAACATAAAATAAAAAACCACAACACGAGAGATTTTTGGGTAAAACTAGAGGCATTCGTGGTGTTTTGCTCATATCTCAGTCATTTATGGACCGATCTTTGGAAAAACAATTTCAACGGACATATGGACAGACGGACATCGTTTAATAATTTCGCTTCTAATAAGAACACAGAATATATATTTACTTTATAGGGTCTAAGATCAGTACTGTGGAAATTACAAACGGAATAACAAACTAATATACATGTTCCTTCTACCTTCAGTGAATATATAACGGGGTTCTGACAATGGATTCTCGTAGAGGAGGTAAAAAAATATATATTTGTACGTGTGTCTGCGTTTTGAAAGATCACAGAGGACCTGTGCGTGCAGCAGCTTTGTAGAAAATGTTACGGAAAATATTTTTGTGGAATATATTGACCCTCTAGCTTCTTTCTACACCGGTCAGTCCTGGCTCTATTCTAACAAATCGTGAAAAGCACCCCTAAGCAGGGAGATGGCAGGGACGAAATGTTCTTCAAAAAAGTCAGCCAAACAGAATACAGAAAAGCCAAGAACTTATCGAAAACAAAAAAAAAAAGCGCCAAACTCAAGATTGCCCTTAACGGTCATTTTGTTGATGCTGGATCTGTTGAATTGCGTGTTATTCAGTCTGTTTTGGACGAATATAGCATTTAATAATATGTACAATAGCGCTATAACTTTTTTACATTTTTTGCAAAATCAAAATGGCTCTAGCATAGTCGAATAGAAAACTGAATATTTAAAAAAAAAATTTCTCTTCATCACGGGTTCTGTTCACTTACATAGGTGTTAATCGCTCATCTAATTGGGTAAGTGCTGCAGTGTCTCTCTTCTTAAGGGAGTGAGGCCGCCATGGTTTAAAATAGTTCGAGCTAGTGGATTTGGGTGTTGTTCAAGCCTTTTTAAATATTTTACTGCATATTTTGTAATCATAGTTTTTACTAATGGAACATTGAGATCCTTGTGAATATTTGAGTTTTTAACATACCAAGGGGCAGCTGTGATTATTCGAAGAAGTTTATTTTGGCGCCTTTGAATTTTTTCGATATTAGAGGCTGAGGCAGTGCCCCATAGTTGAATACCGTAGCACCAGATTGGCTTTAAGATGGAGTTGTAAAGTAAAAGTTTAAAGTCGAGACTAAGGACAGAGTTTCTTCCAATAAGCCAATGAATTTGGATGGCTTTTAGTTTCCTTTGAGATAATTTTGCCTCTATATGGCTTTTCCACGTTAAACGGCGATTTCATATAACTCCTTTTTCGAATCAATTGTATGGCATGACTTTCTCAAATCTAATTGACAGTAAAACTTTAATACTTCTGCACAAAATCATATATATTAAAACACCATCTTACTTGTACAATAGGTTGCAATTTGTAAGATCGAACCGCGGGAGTAAACTAACAAGTATTAGATACAAAAGTCAGGTTTCAGAGCGGCAGTTTTTCATTAATGCTATCCGTTTGTGGAACAGACTTCCAAACAGAATTCAAACAATCAGCAATGCGAATATTTTCAAAAATGAAATCACAAAACTGTTTTCTTAATATTTATAATTTTTCAATCTTTTTATGTTTTAAAATTTTCTTTTTTTTTTATTAGTCATAAATGTAATTTTAATTAATTTATTATTATTATTTTTTTTTTTTTTTCAACACTTTTGTTAATGTTTTATATAAAATAATAAGCACCATGTTATAAACATTTAATTGTATAACTACCTGTTATCCCTACTATAATCTAAAAGATTTTGTATATCTTGTTGTATGGGTAAAACAATAATAAATATCAAATATCAAAAAAAAAAAAAAGATGAATACCGAGGTATTTTACATGCGAATTTTGAGGCACTAAATGATTATTGATTGTTTATTGGCATATCCGAAGAATATATTAAGTATAAAAGTGGGCCCAGGATGCTTCCCTGAGGGACTCCAGCTTCAATTGGCTGAGGAGAGCTTAAATAATCACCTTCTTTAATAATAAACTTTCGACCGACTAAGTAGCTTTCTAACAGCTTGTGTGTGTTTACTGGTAAGTTAAGCTTCAATTTATGTAATAAGCCTTCATGCCAGACTTTGTCAAAAGCTTGAGAAACATCGATGAAGAGAGCGGAACAATATTTTCTTTCTTCAAAGGCTTTTCTTATTGCGTTAACTATACGATGCTGTGTTCTCTTCTAAAGCCGAATTGGTGGTTAAGAATACATCTGTTTTCATTTAGAATTGGGGTTAATTTTGACGCTAACAGCTTCTCAAACAGCTTTGATATATTTGAAAGTAAACTTATAGGCCTATATGACTCAACTTTTGTGTGATCCTTTCCTGGTTTAGGTATCATGATGACTAAGGAAACCTTCCACTTTTGAGGATAGTATTCCAGGCGTAAAATAGCATTAAAAATTAAAAGAATAATTCTCCTTGCTATGCTGGGTAGCTCCAAAAGCATTTTGTTGCTGATCTTATCAAAACCAGGAGCCTTCTTGGGGTTTAAATCACAAATAGCCTTTTCGATTTCTCTTATCTATCTCAAATCTTAGGGGAACAGCTGCTCTAGCAGCAACAGGTGGTAACTCGACCGCCATAGCGTGAGATATGTTTGGGGTAAATACGTTTTTTAAATGATTAACAAACAGATTTCCTTTTTCAACATAATTTCTTGCCCAACTTCCATTCAAGTTTCTTAATGGCGGATTAGAGACAACTGGCCTTTTGAGATTTCTAGCTGCACGCCATAATGAGTAGTCTGATTGTGGAGTTGCATCAAGTTCCTTAAGTTATATTTTTCCAGATAAGCCGTTTTCTGAGTCTGCAGTTACTTTCTCAGCCTTTTTGTGCAGTCTTTTAGTAAGTTCTTTAGTTGAGGGGATCTGTGCAATTGCCACTCTCTACGAGCTCTCCTTTTTTCAGACAAGAGACGCTCGACATCTGAGGAATATATTTTTTTATTTTTGTTTTTTTGGGGGCAATACTGGAATGTTGAACAGCTAGTTTTAGAAAACTGTCAAAATTGACAATAGAGCGATCTATATACTCCGGTGTGCTAAGCGGAATATTTTCTGTGCAATGGGTACTGAGATATTTTTTATATTTTAACCAATTTATATGTGTAGCTGACGTCGCTATGTAACCAGAGGGAGATTCAATTCTATTGGTGTTTGTTATAGTAACGATTGTAGGTGTGTGATCAGAGGATAATTCTATGGAATCTTCAACGTAAATCGTTTCTGTGGGGATGTTTTTAACCACGCCAAAATCGATGACGTCTGGAATTTTTTGCGGATCAGCAGGCCAAGATGTTGGTTGGCCGCTCCGCACCATTTAAATTCATTTTAAAGATTGTATTAAACAAAAAACGAACCTTTGGTGTTATAAGTCGTGACCCCCAGAAGGTATGTTTTGCGTTGTAATCGCCAGCAGCCAGGAAACAGGGCCCCAGTGACTTATAATATTTGTAATATTGGCTTTCTGATATTGCAAATCTAGGTGGTGAATATAAAGATGAAATTACTATGCTTCGATTTAGCTCTTCAACACAAATGATCGTTGCTTGGAGATAATCTTCACGATGATCACACATTGGGTAGTGTTTATTTCGGTTTTTTATTAATATAGCAGAACCTCCACAAGCTCTATCTCGAGGGTCCTTGGTATCATATAGAGTATATCCATTAATTTTAAACGTATTTCTTGAGGTCAAATGAGTTTCAGAAACCATCATGACATCAATTTGTTTATTTTTAAGAAAGTATTCTAATTCATTTTTATGTTGGCGGATTCCGTTTGCGTTCCAAAAACAAATTTTTAAACAGTTCATGGCTTGTTAAGAATAGCTTGCAATAACATCGATTGCATTCTAAGAATTTCCTGCATCATATTACCCATTGTGTTTGTAAAATTATTTACTGTTTGCACTAATGTTTCCATGGTTTTTTCTAGACGACTTAGATTAGAAACTGGAGTTTCGTCATTACTTGACGAAGCGCCTTGCATTGGTACGTTCTTTGATTTTAAGACGTTAGCATAAGAGGTTCTGTTACTACTAGGCTGCGGAGCCTGAACGTCATTACTGTTTACTTGATTTGTTACCGGCATTTGAGGGGGATAAGCTTGACGTAAGTATATACAGGGCATCATCTATAATTGGCAGTGTGATTACCACCACAGTTGCTGCATTTTTTTACGTTGGGGTCGGTTTTAGACTTATCGCAAAGAATTGTACCGTGTAGCTCACCACATACTACGCAAACAGGGGGTAAGTAGCAGTATGCCTTATTATGGCCAAATTCTTGGCAGTTCAAACATTGAACGGGACCACCTCTTTTGTGCGGCTCCTCTATAGTTACTTTTCTGTACAGAATGTATTTTAAATCATAGATGGGATGCGTTTCATTTTTTTTAAGCTTAACGTCGCCGGGTTCAAACTCCACTCGAAAAAGTGGTTGGGGAATTTTTTCTTTATTTTTAATGCTTACTACATGTTTTACCTTGAAGCCTTTTTCTTCTAGGAATGTTTTTACCTCTTCTGGGTCCACACATGGGTCAATACCCTTAGTCACTACCTGAAGACCTTTACTGCTTTTCAGTTGGTATGTATAAAAGTTTTTTTTTAGTGCCTCAAAGTTGTTTATTATTTTGCGAAAATCATTCTCATGATTGACTTGTATTTTTGTCTCGTTTATACTACCACGCTTGATAACCGCTACGTAAAACGAATTTTCATCTATCACTGATATCAAGCTCTTTATGAGCTCATTTGAATTTTGTTCCCTAAGATATATCAGGGGAGGCTTGAACGATTTTATGACGTTTAGTGCTTCAGAGGATTCATCCCACAGAATCGCAAAACGATTTTGAGAATTTATTTTATCAAAAGTTGGTTCTTTTGAGGCCGAAGCAACTGCTGCAGAGGTAGGGCTGCGTCCCCGTTTAAGCACTGTTATGTACCTGTCCATACCAACTTGTACTGTAGGCTTTTGAGAAGTTTTTACTTGAGTTACTGAGTTGTCCATAGCGGCTGTTTTGGGGTTAACCGTATCATCACTTATTAAAGTTTTTTTGGCTTTGCGGCAGCGCTTGCAGTTAACAAACTTGTTATTGTATTACGATCGACCGTGTTTGTAAACAAAGAGGGTGAGAGGGAACGCGTTCGAGTAATAGGTTTAGCCGTTAAGTAATTGCTATCATCGATTCTTTTTTTTTTGTTTCTACTTTTGTTTCGTCAACACCCACTGTAACATAAGCATTTCTTTCATTATGTGTTATTGTTTTTGCATTGTACGCATTCATAAGAGTTTATTTTACAGTTTGTTTAATTGTGCTCTTCTTGTTATTTGTTGTTAAAAACCCCGATAATAAAAAGAAGAATAAACAAAAACAAGAAATGTTTTTGCTTAAAATGTATGTATTGTAATAATTGCGATTGGAAAAACGATTTTTTTCCAAAAAATACCTTTTGCTCCACGATGGACTTTGGCACGTTGGTGTTTTGGGCAGTAGCTCGCCGGGAATGGGAGGTTCGTGTCCATCTAGGTTTTCACAATTACTAACTCTACCCTTTCGTGCCAATTTGGAAAATATGATAAAAAAAAAGAAGCAATAAAAAACGAGAAACGATGTACAAAATACCTAATGAAACGGGTAAAGACCTTTAATAACGGACAGACATTTCGACGACAGAAACTTTCACACTAAATTTGTTTGGCCGGACTCGAATCCTCGGGACAAGACGTTATGGTCCCGGTCAGGCTGCCCACCCCATATGACAGGTTAATGTCAACCATGACATTACTTGTCGCCTGAATAAAAAAAAAAACTTTAAAAAGTAATGTCCCTACTCTTTACTTACCACGGCTTCAATTCACCTAAGCTACATTTCTACCTCTTCAGTAATTAATTAAAACATAATTTCTAAGAAATATATTTCAAATACAAAAAAATTGTTTATTCAAACAAATTGTTAAACTTATTTTAAAAATATGTTAGTTATAGAATGTCATCATACAACTAAAAAAATAATAATTACTTTGTACAAAAACTTTAAGTAATTACTGTGTAGCTACATTTCTAAATACTGGTTTTGACAAGAATAAATGGACCTATAGTATGATTATGAATTACAGATTTATGTGAACATTTTTGGTTTTAGTTTTCCTTTTTTTTTTTTTTTATTGAATTCAATTGTTTCTTAAATTAAGGTTGGATAAGTTAATAACTCGTATCACTATCTTCCTGGTTGTCACTAAAAAGATATGAGCATATTGATTTTACATATGTACTATATATAAATACTATATATATAAATTTGTTTTTTTTAGGGATGATCAATAGATCGTGGGTATATGTGGTTATTCGAAAATTTTATTTAATCAAATATTTAAGCGCTTACTTATTTGTTTCCTTATTCAATTATTTATCTAATTCTTCCCTCGTGTAGTAATTTATGCTTAGTTCCCTATTTAAAGGTCCATCTGTTCAGTTACTATTTCTAGTTATTTATTTACTTATTGTTAGTTTCTTATTCAGATATTTTAGTTTAATCATTCGCACTTAGTTAGAAATTTTTAATTTTTAGGAATTCCGATCTGAATCTAGTAGCAAAAGTTACATTGAGTTGAGTTAATTAAGATATCTAAACAATTAGTTCACGTATTTACATATGAATTTAGTTTACGTATCTAAGTTTAGCCAAAGCCTTAAAATGTTCTTTAAATGTTTCAAGTTTCATCCATGTATTAAAATCTAATTTAAATATTTACAATCAATCTTGCGCTTTCAAATTTCAAAGTCTTGTACGTGATTAAATGCGGACTTAAGAAGCTACGTTTTGTTTTAAAACCTTAAACGTTATTTTCGCATTTATTGCAATCTGTTGTAATCATTTAGTTCCTATTTAGGTCTAAATATTTTCATTTAATCCACGAATTTATCGTAAACTACGTTCTAAACCCCTAGAGGGTGTTTGGTTTATGCGCACTTGCGTTAAGTTTACGTTTCTAAGCTTTAAAACTTTTTTTCCTAAATACCTATTAAGGCCGTAAAATTTTAAGTTTTGCTCCAGTATTCAGGTTTAAACTAAGCATTCAGATTTAATTCAAGTGTTTAAACTTAGCTTTTTGTACTAACATCGTTGTTTAATTGGTAAAAGTGTTGATTTAGGCCCTCAAATCTTGGCCTAAACAATTATTATTTTTAAACCTTGGATACTGTCTTTAAATTTACATGCAGTGTAAGTAGTTAAAATTGCATGAAGTGTTCCAAATTAGTTCTCGACTACTTAAGCTTTAATTTACCCACTCGAATTTGAATTTAGTTTACGCCACCAATTTGTGTTTAAATATTCTTATTAGTTTAGGGTGCTTAAATTTGAATTAAATTTGAAGTCTACGGATTTGAGATTATTTTGAGTAGTTAAATTTACTTTAAATACTCAAAATTATTTTAAACACTTGAACCTAAACTTTATGCATGAATGTAGTTAAAATAGTAAAAACAATTTTAATTGATTAGCCAAATTGTTTTTTTTATTTTTCTTTATCTTCAAAAATTTATTTAAACTTCGCAATTGGAATCGAGGAATTAATATTATATAATTGGTATTTTTACCATTTAAAATTACGACTTTAAGTTTTTCAATTGGATCTTGTTAACGTTACCATAGGTATTAAATTGGTTTCTAATATTTAAATGGTATTTTTATATTCCAACTAGAATTAAGATTACGTTTTGTGTCTATTGCGAATTTCTGATTCCGGTAGATTTACAAAAAGAAATTAAAATTATATTTCGCCTTTCTCAGTTTATAATTGAGATTAAATCGTTTAATTAAGTTTAAAGATTCAAATACGTATTTAATATTTAGATGGTATTTCGGGTTTTATTTAAATTAAAGATTCAAATTGTGTTTTTGAATATTTAATTTTTATTTGTTTCGCGTTCTTAATTTTGAATTGGGCTTGATAATTTAGAATTCTAGTTTTGCTTTCATTTTCGGTTCTTAACCATATAAACTTGCAATTTAAAGTAACTAAGAAATTAATCGGATGTGTTTTTGCTCCACGAACGAAAGTGACCCAAGGTGAAATAAAGGTTACCTGTTTTTCCGGTGATTTACTTTACCGAGCCAGTAATGGTGGATGTTGTCACGATGTTTGGTAACGGTGTGTTTGTGAAATCGAGGTAATATTGTTTCCTTGGTAAAGCATTGTTCTCGGTTGTGACGATGTTAAATGGAGATAAAGTTGTCCTTTTTTTCAGAAGACGATGTAAGGTGGTTGTTGTGGTAAAAAGGAGGTAAAGTTGATTCTTTTTTTTGTTTTCGTTAAAAAAAAACAACGATGATGCACAGCGGTTTTTTGGTGTTCGTTTTTTTACCAAGCTCAAAATAGACGTTTAAAAAGGTGGTGGCGAACAACAACCCAAAACGTTTAACAAAATTGCACGTGGTTTCGGTGAGCCGACGAACATCTGCCGCTGAGGTATAGTTGTTGATGACCAACAATTTTAGCATGTTTTGTTATTAAAATTAAAACTAATATAAAAGATTTTCTAAGGTTGCTAAGTAGACTTAAATGACATTCATTCATTAACTTCAGTAACGGCAAATTTTGACAAGTTCAGCTGCAATTAATTATTAATATAACCGTCAGTTAACAATACGTTTGTTGGCATCTATAATAGTTAATTAGAACGGAACTTGTTGAAGCTGTGAGTTAAATAAAAAAAACTCAATATTTTTTGACTTATGGTGTTTTCTTTTGTACAAAAAATGTGACATTTTATTTAAAAAAAATGCAATTTGGTGTCTGTTTCCTTAAAATTTTGCTCTCGAAATGGATGAGTTTTTTAGAATAAAACAAGCCACCCTTTTCGGCAGCAAAATTTTTAAGAAACAGACACCATATTGCAATTTTTTTAAAAAAAATTTCACATTTTTTGTAGAAAAGAAAACATTATTAATGATTTCTTGTTTGACAATTTCTGTAATTTTTTATTAACAGATGAAAGACTTTAACCGTATTTTTAAAAAAATAGCATTTAAAGAAGTTTATAAATTTACATACAAATACAAGGTGGCGTAAAAATCATCACCCTTTCGGAAGATGCGACATGGTTGTGGCTTCTTGATGGAGGACTAATTCAACCATAATATGGTTGTAGATGACAATAATATGGTTATATTAACCATACTATGCTTAAAACTTTCTTCAAAAATAGTTTTGTTGGAGGTGACCATATTAAAACATGTTTTTTCTCTGCGTGAATTTATGAAGCGATTTCACGTAATTCGGAAGGGTATTTAATATACTACATAATATCTACAACAAGTGGTGGTGGGTATAAAAATGTTTTTTTGTTTAAAATAAGGTTTGTGTGGCTAACTAAATAAATTGATTTTGTTAATTAATTTCGAATTAAAAGTTTAGTTATTCATTTTAAATCATTGAAAAAAAATTTTAAAAGAATCATACAAATAAATACAAGTAATTTATTTATTTGTATGATTCTTGCTCTTGCTCTATTCAATTACAATATTAATTATTTTTCTATTTAGTTTGAATCAACTGAGGTAATTAAATAAAATATAGATTTAATGATAATTATTTTTTTTTAATCAATTAACCTTTTGTTCGAAATCTTACGTTGTTTTTTTTTATTATTTTTAATTAAATTTAACATGAATTAAAAAAAAAATCACAATTTGTAACAGAGTGTTATTTTTATTATTGTCTTTATTATTGTTAATTAATAGAATATTTTTGTCATTAGTATAATTTTATTAATTTATCCTTTTTATTTTAAAAGAATTTTGTTTCATTTAATTTTATATTATTTCTTTAAATTTGTTAACCTTATTTTTAGTTACACTGTAATTGAAATTTGACTACTTAATTGTTATATATATGTACTTTGTTCTGTAACTGAGTTTAATTGTTTATTATTTACTTTTTATTTTTAACATTGAGTGATCTAGTTTATTTATTGTTGTTAGTTTCATAATCATGCAAAATTAAGTAAATCTCTAATGATGCCGTTATAAAAACTCTCACTATGTATAAATTGTCACTCATTCCAATATTCCAATTATTCTTTTTATTAATTTCCAATATGTAAGTTGACCTATAAAAGGCATCACATTAATGTAATCGATCTTCTTTTGCTGTTGACTACCGAATATAGAACATTAAAAAATATAAAAATTAAAGTTGTTTTTTTGTGTCTTTCCAAAAACTAATTTATTCTTGCTGGCGAATAGGACATTTTTTTGTCTGTTCAAGCCTCAAGAATTAACATTACAAAGAATCTAGAGAACTGAGGTCAGTTAGGACATTATTGTCTGACTTTGACCCTTTCAAAAGAGACTCATCCTCTACATTGGCGCCCAACGAAAAACTCATTAAAATCACAAAAAGCATCCTGATCTTGAGAAGCCTGTTCCTGCATATGGTAGTTTGTACCTTCTCAAGGTAAAGTATTTGCATTATTTTATTGATTGTGTGTTTTGTGGTATTAAAAAAAAAAAAGCAAATTTTAAATAAAGAAAAAGTGATTAGTGCAAGTTTGAGAAATCTTAAATATAACCCTAAACAAAATGCGTAGAAGTGCGCGAAATACTCTCGCAAATACACGAATTATGTCTCAAAATTCATCCAACCCAAGTGACAACCCAACTGGGTCACGTCCATGCACAGTATTACAAAATGACGGGGATAGTACGTTTAATACTGCCGAGAATCCTCCACCCACACAAAGTCCCAACAATTCGGTTAATATTACTCTAACTCAAGGTCAATTTATGGAGTTGCTAGGAGGCTTAAACATTAGATCTGAAACCAAAAACACGTTTTCAAATTGTAGTGCTCGTTTTAGTGGCGGAAGAAACGCTTCAAAATTAAATGATTTTATTGCCACTATTCTTGTTTATAAGGATGCAGAAAATATATCAGACTTTCTTGCATTAACAAGCTTACCATTATTGTTGGAAGGCTATGCTTCCTCATGGTGGCAAGGAATTAAAACTGAAGCCACAAGTTTTGAAAAAGCAATAGAATTATTGCGAAACGCTTTTTCACCCCCTAAACCAGATTGGCGTATATTTTCCGAAATAAGTCTCGAAAAACAAAAGACATATGAATCAACTGATAATTTCGTTTGCAATAAACGGCGCTTATTTGCCCAGTTATCCGAAAAATTATCAGAAAATACTATGCTTAACATGATATATTCGCAACTTTTGGTAACAATTAGAGACAAGATTGCTAGAGATTCTATAGCTAACTTCCACGATTTATTAGAAAAGGCTAGAGAAGTTGAAATGTTAATAAAAGAAACGTCAGAACCAAATGCTATATCCATACCCCAAACCGAAAAGAAACTAGTTCGTTGTTCATTTTGTAGAAAGAAAAATCATACCGCAGAAATGTGTTTTAAGAAAATTGAAGCAGATAGACATGGCAAACCAAAAATTCAGGAAAACTTTTTAAATTGCTATGGTTGCGGATTAGCTGGTTACTATAGGTCGAATTGTCCAAACTGCAATAACAAAAACACAACTAATAGTCCGGAAAAACTCGATTTTAATGCTATTCATACAACAATAGTTGGCCGAGATGTCCCTACAGTTAATATTAATATAAATGGCTTAAATGGAGAAGCTTATTTTGACACAGCTGCACGCACAAGTGTTGCAGGTTATTCCCTTTATCAAAAGTTGAAGAAGAAAAACATTGATTTTCAAAAAGTTTCGGCTGAAATAATCTTAGCAGATGGTATTCCAAGAGAAGAAATAGTCTATTCAACTATTGTCCAAATATTAATTGGCAAACGTCTTAAACGTATTCGTTTTATTTGCTTACCAAAAGCTAAAGGAAACCGTACCCTTATTGGAATTGACTTCCTAGAACAAGCCGGAATTGTCCTTGATTTGGCCCAAAGAAATTGGCATTTTAAAGATGATCCAAAAACAATTTTTGAATTTAAAATGGATAAGCCAAAATTAATAAAACCTTTTCCGATTTCTCAAGTAAACATCACAGAAAACTCCTCTGTTGATAATTTTTTCAACTGGTTTGAAAACACTAACACAGTACGTAATGATGGCGAACTTCCGCCGGAAAATGATGAAATGTCGTATACATATCATTTTTCCCCAGCAGCTATTAATAAAATTTTCGAAGATAGCATTCCTGAGGGAACAGAAACTGATGTTTACGACTGGGACCTTTTTCCACCGCTTAAGAGAAGTAAATTAAAAGAAAGTCCAAAAAAAATGGCAAAATCCTCTGTAGAAATTAATACTTTTGATATAAAACTTAAAGATACAGAAGGATCAAATTTATCAAATACAGAAAAGGAAATTTTAAGTACCTTACTAAAGAAGTTTCAAAGCGTTTTTGAGGATAGATCAGAGCCAATACCACAAATTGAACATTTTATAAATACTGGTTCACACCCTCCCATTGCATGTGTACCATATCGTATATCTCCAGTAATGAAAGAAAAATTAAAAGTTGAAATAGATGGAATGTTGAAAAAAGAAATAATTAAAGAAGAAGAATCTCCATGGGCTTTTCCAGTTGTATTAATCCCAAAGAAAAATGGAAACTTAAGAGTATGTGTCGACTATCGTCGCCTTAATGCCATCACCACTAGCGACAAGTACCCACTTCCTCGAATGGACGATTTATTGCATGCAGCGAAAGGAACTTCATTCATGTCGACGATTGATTTAAAATCTGGATATTGGCAGATAAAAGTATCTGAAAAAGATAAAATTAAAACAGCGTTTACTACACCTTTTGGAATATTTGTATTTAATAGAATGCCATTTGGCCTAAGAAACGCGCCTGCAACTTTTCAAAGATTGGTAGATAGATTTCGTTCTGGACTGCCGCAAATAACCATTTTAGCATATCTTGATGATATTATAATTTGTTCTGATAGTTTCAAAAATCATATCAATGATCTCGAAAAAACATTCGAAAGAATAAAATCGTTTCAAATTCAGTTAAATAGGGAAAAATGTAATTTTTGTAGACCGGAAGTGAAATATCTCGGTCACTTATTGACAATAAACGGCTTAAAACCAGATCCTGAAAAAACAGCAGCCATATTGCAAAGGCAATACCCCAAAAATCTAAAACAGTTAATCTCATTTTTGCAGACGTGCTCCTGGTATCGTCGGTTTATACCAAATTTTGCTCAAATTTCAAAACCTTTATCAAGTTTAACAAAGAAAAATGTAAAATGGAAATGGAGTGAAGAAGAAAGTTTTGCTTTTGAAAAACTAAAAAGTCTCTTAGTGTCTCCACCAATATTGCAGCAAGTGGATGAAACAAAACCATTTTTCCTAAAAACAGATGCTAGCAATTATGCGCTCGGAGCTGTTTTACTTCAGGGGGAGAAAGAAGAAGAACATCCGGTTGAATATGCTAGTAGACTTTTACTTCCGGCGGAAAGAAATTATTCAACAACAGAACGAGAAGCACTAGCCGTCGTTTGGGCAGTTAAAAAGTTTCGTGGCTACATTGAGGGTTCACAGTTATCCGTGTTAACAGATCATCAACCTCTTAAATGGCTCTTTAGCCTTAAATCTCCAACTGGACGTTTAGCTCGATGGGCTTTGCAATTGCAACCCTATAACATACAGTTTGGCTATACGCCAGGAAAAACCAACATTGTTGCAGATACTTTGTCAAGACCACCGTGTACCAATCACCCTGACATATCTTGTGAATGTTTTCTAATTTCAATAGATTTTCCTCGCCAGGGATCTGCAGAAATAAGAAAAGCTCAACTGGAAGATGAATATATTAAAACAATAATTCATGCATTTGAGGAAAATAATGACAGTGTAAACCTATATACGAATAGAGGTTATATTATAATTGATGGAATTCTATATAGATATTGTGCCGATCAAGATTCTGAGAATGGCCAACTAGTAGTTCCAAAGACGATGAGGAAAACAATTTTAAATAGATTTCATGATGATCCAATGGCAGGTCACTATGGCATCGAAAGAACTATTAATCGTATTACTCCCCACTATTATTGGCCAGGTATGAAAACCGAAATTACAAAATATGTTAAAAATTGCATAATATGTCAAAAATATAAGATTACTAATTTGAAACCAGCTGGATTATATCGCACAGTATCAAGTAATCAAAGATTTGAAGTAGTAGCAATTGATCTTGTGGGACCACTACCACGAACAAGTCAAGGTCATCAGTGGATTTTAATTGCCGAAGATATCTGTAGCAGATGGGTTGAATTGTTTCCTTTAAGACAAGCTACCGCAGAAAATTGTTCAGTTGTGATACTTACAGAAATCATACTGCGTTATGGTGTACCAAGAAGAATTCACACAGATAATGGCTGTCAGTTTATTTCAGCTATTATGCAAAAGCTCACATATTGTTTAGGTATTGAACAAACATTTACTCCGGTATATCACCCTCAAGCGAATCCAGTTGAAAGAAAAAATCGCGACTTAAAAACACAATTGTCTATATGCGTTGAAAAAGAGCACGCATCATGGGATTTAAAACTTCCCATGATACGATATGCAATGAATACGTCGAAATGTGAAAGCACGGGTTATACAGCTGCATATTTAACATTTGGGCGTGAGTGAAGAAGCCCTTTACAAGCACATCACGATCTTAAATCAATAATTATATCTGAAAATTTTATACCACAAATTACACCACATTTAATAAATCTTGCAGATACTTTACAGAAAGCTAGAGAGGAAGAAGAGAAGGTTCAAGACAAAAACAAAAAGTACATCAACTTAAAACGAAGACACCCGCAAGATTTTCAAATTGGAGACAAAGTTCTTGTTGCAACCCATGTTTTAAGCAAGGCCGATAGCAATATCACATCCAAGTTTGTACCTCGTCGAGATGGACCATACATAATAACAAACAAAAGAGGGTCATGTTTTACAATTGCCAATGAAGACAAACCCGGTATACCACTTGGAGTGCAACATGTATCTGACCTAACGCCATTTAATGGACCCTCAAATGAACCTATATATCCTATTAGAAGAAGAGGTCGTCCAAAAGCTGACCCACTATCCCCAAATACAAGAAATGAAGAATCCAACCAGCCTATCAGCAAACATGCATCAGCCGAAAACGCTAACAAAAGGATTCTCAGGCCAAGACATAGCAAGGCAGCGCAATAAAATCCAGCAACATCATCGAGACGATTTCTGATGCTGAGGGGGAGGCTGTAACAGAGTGTTATTTTTATTATTGTCTTTATTATTGTTAATTAATAGAATATTTTTGTCATTAGTATAATTTTATTAATTTATCCTTTTTATTTTAAAAGAATTTTGTTTCATTTAATTTTATATTATTTCTTTAAATTTGTTAACCTTATTTTTAGTTACACTGTAATTGAAATTTGACTACTTAATTGTTATATATATGTACTTTGTTCTGTAACTGAGTTTAATTGTTTATTATTTACTTTTTATTTTTAACATTGAGTGATCTAGTTTATTTATTGTTGTTAGTTTCATAATCATGCAAAATTAAGTAAATCTCTAATGATGCCGTTATAAAAACTCTCACTATGTATAAATTGTCACTCATTCCAATATTCCAATTATTCTTTTTATTAATTTCCAATATGTAAGTTGACCTATAAAAGGCATCACATTAATGTAATCGATCTTCTTTTGCTGTTGACTACCGAATATAGAACATTAAAAAATATAAAAATTAAAGTTGTTTTTTTGTGTCTTTCCAAAAACTAATTTATTCTTGCTGGCGAATAGGACATTTTTTTGTCTGTTCAAGCCTCAAGAATTAACATTACAAAGAATCTAGAGAACTGAGGTCAGTTAGGACATTATTGTCTGACTTTGACCCTTTCAAAAGAGACTCATCCTCTACAAATTTTAAATTTTTACAAATTTTAGTAACCAATATAACATTTTTTTTAAATTTTAAAGTTATAAATTAATTTTTTTGATATTTTTTAATTTAATTTTCATTAAATTATTTTTACTGAAAGAAAGAATTTTACAACATGAAATTCTTTTTTTTTTTTTTTATTAAAATTTTTATTGATAATTTTCTTGGCTGAGCTGGGGTTCGAACCTGGGTTGAATTTACGAAATGAAAATTAAATTTAATGAACTCGAGCCTAATTAAAAAAATATCAAAAAAAAAAAAAAAAAAATTAAAATTAACAGTTCAACTAAAAATCATAAATTTTCTTGTTATAAATTAATTATAAAACTTTCACTTGTAAACCTCTTTTAATGACGTTTTTTACTAGTCCCGATTGGCATCCCTAGTTGACAACACACTTGCTTTGTTTACATTTAACTGAATAAATGATTTGAAAATAATTGAAATATAAAAGTGTACAGCGTTTCGAAACAACTTTAAAAGGTAATAGACACAAGTCATACGTATTCCATAATACTTTTTGAGATATACATTTTGTTGCGACTGTTAAAATTTCAAATGAAACATATTCACGCTATCACACATGAACATGGTTCTGTTAAAATGCAGCCCTGATCAAATGAAAAGTATTATTGTTTAGAAAATTTTTAAAAAACGATGAAGTCGTATGGGATGTCAAATTTTTTTCGTAATACTCGTCATTTTCATAACACATTGCATTTACACTATCACACTTTTACATATAACTTGAGTTTTGTTCATGTATAAATACCAAGTATAATAGTGTACTAGGCTTAAGTGTTAAATAACGGGAACGTGGTTTTGATAAATTTTTAAACAAAAACACTAAAACAAACCAATGAAATATTTATCGGCTTTTTACACAGGTTTGTTTAAAAAAAAACTGTAAACAAATTTAAAAAAATAGTGAGGTTTTTTTTTGTTTGGGATTTAAAAAAATCTTGACAAAATGTATTTTTTTTAAGTCTCGACGAGCACTGAAAATTCTTGTGTACCAAGAAAAATAAAGGCTGTCGGAATGCCTCAATAAACACAATTCGAAAGCAAAACTAAATTATTAAATTTATTAATAAAATCTATGTCAAAGAACATTGGTTTCAACTTTTGCTACACCTTGTAAACATTATATTTTGATAATAATTACAATAATGTGTACACATTTTTATTTCATTGCAGGTATGTCTTTTATAATATTTTTGAATAAAAATACAATTGTAAGTACATTAATATTTTAATTAATTCTTTAATAAAAAACATTAACTTTTTGAAGATCATATACGGCTAAGCATGAAAATGTAAAATCGAACATTAGGGGTTCCCTTGAGAAACTGCTTTTTTCCACAGATTCCCAAATTTATTTTAACAGCAGTTTTCTGGAAAAGGGTCTTTGGGTTAATGATAACCCAGTGGGAATTTGATCTCTCGTAACAAAAATTGATAGTTATTTATATTTGAGGAGGTTCCTTTCAAAGCTTGACTATTTCACTTACGACAGAACTGTTTTTTTATTTTAATTTTATTAATATTGAAATTAAACTTAGCAAAACTAAAATAGGGTCAAAACTCTATAATTATACCAGAACAAAGAAATAAAAGGCATGATTTCGTCAAAAGTAGATTATTCCAGTTCAAAACGACCTTCCCAAAAAACTTTTTTCTCCAATTGTGTAAGAATGCAAAAAGTGGAATAGTCATGTTTTGCAAAGAACCTCCTCTATTATGACCCCAAAAATAACCAAAGCTTACAAAAATTTATAGATAACGAAGATATAAGGGTTTATAGCGATTTTATGAATATGACTCAAATGGCAGAAACAGCCAATTATTTACTTAGTACGCATCAGTAAGTTTGCTTTTTCATTATTCGTAATTAATTGTGGATTATTGTGATTTTCGGAGTCAGGGTCCTTATTGGCGCTATAGTTAATGATGTATATATCAATCATAAAAAGATTTTGTGATATTGTATAAGTTATACAAAAGACACCACATGAAGAGAGGTAAAATCATGGACCAATTCATTAATTTCAACAGATTTTGTCCTGGGGCCAAAAAAATCTGATGTGGCAAACTTCATTAAATACAGGTTATTTCCATATGGACGTACATTATTACACTGAACCAAAAATTTACCTTAATACTGCAAAATGGGGTGTAAAATTGAAGAAATATAGGGTTATTCTATAACTTACAAATTTTTTGTTCAAGTCTACAAACGTTTTTCGTAAGTACAGAAAAATTTCGTAAATAGTTATAAAGAAGAAATTTCTTCGATTTAACTTTAACCTTTTATAGTTAAATTGATTACAAATAGAAACTGGGAATTGTCTCCTTTCGTAGGAAACTTTATATTATATCCAACATTTTTTATTTTTCGAATTTATTCTATGAGTTACATTTCAGTTATGTATTTTATAAAGCTTTTTTGTAATAGTTCTATTCCTTAAATTTTTAGGAATGACTTTTATACACTACCAGACTATTATATTGTATTTTCTTGTTACATTTTACCTTAGCTATTCTTTGGATAGCAATGAAGTATATTGTAAGTACAGAAAAAATTAACAATTATTAGACACCAGCAGAATGTAATGCATTTTCTGGCCCGCTACGGCCTTCGTCAGCATTCTTTGTGTCACACTGGATAGTGATACTTTATAAATTGAATGCATTACATTCTGCTGGTGTCTAATAATTGTAAATTTTTCTGTACATACTTCATGTATACTTCATTGCTATCCAAAGGATAGCTAAGGTAAAATGTAACAAGAAAATACAATATAATGTTCTGGTAGTGCATAAAAAGTCATTCCTAAAAATTTAGGGAATGGAACTATTACAAAAAAGCTTTATAAAATACATAACGGAAATTTAGCTCATAGAATAAATTCGAAAAAATAAAAAATGTTGAATATAATATAAAGTAACCTACGAAAGGAGATAATTCCCAGTTTCTATTTGTTAAAAATAGTTGAGTTAAATACATTCAATTTATAAAGTATCACTATCCAGTGTGACACAAAGAATGCTGACGAAGGCCGTAGCGGGCCAGAAAATGCATTACATTCTGCTGGTGTCTAATAATTGTAAATTTTTCTGTACTTACAATATACTTCATTGCTGTCCAAAGGTTAGCTAAGGTAAAATGTAACAAGAAAATACAATATAATAGTCTGGTAGTGTATAAAAAGTCATTCCTAAAAATTTAGGGAATGGAACTATTACAAAAAAGCTTTATAAAATACATAACTGAAATTTAGCTCATAGAATAAATTCTACAATTAAATTTCTACAAAGAAAGAAAAGTGCGAAAGTCACATTATTGCTCCTAGAGGAGAAGTGAATTGGCCACCAAGATCTTGCAATTTGACACCTGAACACTCTATTTTTGTGGGTTTTTTGAAACAGCAATACACCCACAACAGTTCGAGAGTTTAAAAACAATATTATCGCGAAGATGTCAAAAGTTTATTGAAAAACGTGATTTGGCAAAAGATTGGGAGCCTGCCAAGCCATGCAGATATCTCAAAAAAAAACCCCTCTTTTCTTATTGAAATTAAAATGATACCTCCATTCTTAAAGTATGAAAGTATTCTGTCTAAAATTTTCTTTTTTTTTTAACTTTCATTCGTGTCTACACGTTTGTTTTATTGAAATTATTGTTTCTATGTTAACTAACTTGGAGGCAACATGATCAAGTTTTGCCTTTCATTTAATTTCAATTTGAAATACACTCTCTGTTTTTTTACTAACCGCGAGATTGCTTTTAATTTCCATTTGTTTGGCAATTTTATGCTTTATTAAAAATATATTGTGTTTTTAAAAATTCTTGTGCTTTTTTTACAAAAAACTTTGAGTCAAGCTATTATTTGGAGTTGTTTCTTCGTCGTCGGCATTTTTAAAATTAAATTGATTATCAAATTGAGTGCAGACTGTGCCATAGCTGTCAGTTTAACTAAGTTCTGACAAGCAGTTTGTGTGCACAACTTGAAAGTGGTTTATTGATCGTGTGGCTGCAGGGTAAAGTAAAGTCGACTTTTCTTAAGCATATTTTTTTTTTGACATTCTTCAACAAAAAGTTAAGTGTTCTAATTCTTATGAAATCAATTGTTATAAATTTATTGTTTGTTTAATTTTGTGGTTCATTTGTTAATTTTTTCGGTATAAACGTATGTTTGCGTATTCATTCACATATTTTTTTTTTTTTTTTTGTCTTGTTTATTTTTTTAATGAGGTTATTTGTTCCACACGCTGGTACACGAGTTGCTAAAACAAACAAATTTTATTTTGTAGACAAAAAGCATAATTATTATTAAAATCAAAAACAAGAACAATTTTCCTATAAAAAAGAAACTAAAGTTTTTATTAAAAAAATATTTTTTTTTATTAAAAAAGTATTTTCATAGAAATTCGTATTATAATAGGATCAAATATAAGTTGGTCCAATAGGTATTCCGAGATGACATGAATCGGGTTAGCGGAAGACTAGAAGTAGCCCAGGGCTAGGATATTCCAGGACTTTAAGTTCTACGTCCAGATTCAGCCCGATATCGAAGTTATATAATTTTGAAAAATTTGGTTTTTTATTAACTTAGTATGAAAAACATGGTCATTTTCAAGTCTAAAAAATAAGTATTTCGAGAAGATATGAATTGGGGTAGCGGAAGACCGGAAGTAGCCTAGGGCTAGTAGATTCCAGAACTATAAGTTCTACGTGCAGATTCAGCCCGATATCGGATATATAATCCTGTAAAATTTGGTTTTTCATTAACTTAGTATGAAAAATATGGTAATTTTCCTGACCAAAAAATAGGTATTTTGAGAAAACATGATCCGTGGTAGCGGCAGACTAGAAGAAGCCTTGCGATAGTAGATTCCAAGACTGTAAGTTCTACGTTCAGATTCAGCCTGATATCGAAGATATATAATTTTGAAAAATTTGGTTTTTCATTAACTTAGTATAAAAAATATGGTCATTTTGAAGTACCAAAAATAAGTATTTCGAGAAGACCTGAATCGGGATAACGGAAGACTGGAAGTAGCCTTAGGCTAGTAGATTCCAGGACTATAAGTTTTACGTCCAGATTCAGCCCGACTTGAAAATTACCATATTTTTCATGCTAAGTTAATGAAAATCCAAATTTTACAAGATTATGTATCCGATATCGGGCTGAATCTGCACGTAGAACTTATTGTTCTGGAATCTACTAGCCCTTGGCTACTTCCAGTCTTCCACTGCTCCGATTCTTGTCTTCTAGATATACCTTTTTTAGATTTGAAAATGACCATATTTATCATACGTTGTTAAAGAAAAACTAAATTTTTCAAAATTATGTATATCCCATATCGGGCTGAATCTGGACGTTAAACTTATAGTCCTTAAATCAACTAGCTCTAGGCTACTTCCGGTCTTCCGCTACCCCAATTCATGTCTTATATATCTTCGATATCGGGCTGAATCTGGATGTAGAACTTATAGTCCTAAAATCTACTAGCCCTAGGCTACTTCCAGTCTGCCGCTACCCCGATTCATGTCTTCTGGAAATACGTATTTATTGGACTCGAAAATTACCATTTTTCTCATTGTTGGTTTAAGCTTTGATATTGTTACAAGTAAGACTTTGAGTGTTTATAATTCTAATTTGCTTTAAGGTTTTATTTGTATAATATTATTAGCTTTTCTAAAATCTTTGGAAAAGGTTTCCTGATAATATGGCCTAAGCAACCAGTTAAATGGGCATAGAAGCTAGCTTTCCTTCAACAATAAATTTCAGTGTATTTATCAAATATGGAACATTGGGAATTTAGCGCGACATACAGAAATCTAAATAATAAAAAATTTGTTTGTTTTAGCAACTCGTGTATCAGGGTGTGGATCAAATAACGTCATTAAAAAAATAAACAAGACAAAATAAAAAAAATTCTGTGAATGAACACGCAAACATACGTTTATACCGAAAATTTTAACAAATGAACCACACAATTAAACAAACAATAAATTTATAAAAATTAATTTCATAAGAATTAGAACACTTAACTTTTTGTTGAAGAATGTCAAAAACAGAAAAAATATGCTAAAGAAAATTCGACTTTACTTTACCCTACAGCCACACGATCAATAAACTACTTTCAAATTGTTCACACAAACTGCTTGTCAGAACTTAGTTAAACTGACAGCAATGGCACAGTCTGCACTCAATTTGATAATCAATTTAATTTTAAAAATGCCGCCGACGAAGAAACAACTCCAAATAGTAGCTTGACTCAAAGTTTTTTTGTAAAAAAACACAATATATTTTTAATAAAGCATAAAATTGCCAAACAAATTTAAATTAAAAGCAATCTCGCGGTCAATTTCAACAGTGTGAGTGTGTGTTAGTAAAAAAACAGAGAGTGTATTTCCAATTGAAATTAATTGAAAGGCAAAACTTGATCATGTTGCCTCCAAGTTAGTTAGTCTGCTTTCACACGTTTCATCTTTTCATGCTCAACTCCTATGTTTTTAGGTGAGGGAAGAAAGAAGAAAGGGGGTTAGTACGGAGATGCCTGTACTCGGTCAGTACGCTTTGTGTTTTTATTCGTTGATATATGCACAACGATGGCTGCGTGTAATTTTTTCTTTTCTTTTTCTCGTTGATTTGCTGTTATTTAAATTATTGTTGTTTTGAAGCGTAAAAAGTTGAAACCCGTTGCTGCGTGTGATTATATTGGCATCTTTAAAAGGGAATTGAAAAGAAGTTGAGCATCAAAAGATGAAACGTGTAAATTCAGACTTAACATAAAAACAATAATTTCAATAAAACAAATGTGTAGACACGAATGAAAGTTTAAAAAAAAAATAAAAGAAAATTTTAGACAGAATACTTTCATACTCCAAGAATGGAGGTATCATTTTAATTTCAATAAGAAAAGAGGGTTTTTTTTTTGAGATATCTGCATGGCTTGGCAGGCTCCCAATCTTTTGCCAAATCACGTTTTTCAATAAACTGTTGACATCTGCGCGATAATGTTGTTTTTAAACTCTTGAACTGTTGTGGGATTATTGCTGTACACTTTCGATTTCAAAAAACCCACAAAAATAGACTGTTCAGGTGTCAAATTGCAAGATCTTGGTGGTCAATTCACTTTTCTCTAGGAGCAATAATGTGACTTTCACACTTTTCTTTCAAAATATCCATTGTTGCTCTTGCTGTGCGGCAAGTTGCACCATCCTGTTGAAACCACATATTCCATTGACCAATGATACCCCAAATTTGGATAGTCTTTAAATACTTATTTCAAAATTGCCTTCCAAAGCCTTTAACACCTAACGCTTTGGGAAATATGTATTTATGTAAAGCAACCAGTAACAATAAGTATCTTTTTTTTAATAACTAGTACCTTTTGGAATTGGAAGTATCTTTTCGCACAAGAATTGTCATTTAGTATTAATTTATTTGTTGAGAAGTACTTTTAGAATAAAAAGTGTCTTTCGAATAAAAAAATATTTTCTTCCTCATAGAAGTTAATATATTTTTTCGAAAAATATTCGCATCTTGATGATCTTACTAACGTCTACTTGTTTGTTTTTGTAGCTCACTTAATCTCTAATTACTAGCATAGATGTACTTATTAAAATAAATAAAAAAAAAGTGAAAAAAGTATAAATATGATGATTTCTTAAACAGCTACACAGTTAACTTCACAACGTTAAGTTAAAAATATGTTTATTTCGCAAGTCCTCGTTATTTGTTTTGCACTGATGAAAGCAGTATCATGCAAAGGGATATTTTTTCAGGAACAACATGGTACAATGTACATTATCGAAGATAGTCTTGAGGTAATTTACTCTTATAACTTCCAAAAAGAATTTCTATCATATAACTTCCTTATAATAATTTACAGTTTACATGGGTTCAGGCTAGAGATGCCTGTGAAAAAATTGGTTTTAGACTTGCTACAGTCAGTACTCCTGCCATAAACTATGAGATTGCTCAAATAATTGAAAATGAAATAGAAAATGGGCGTGAGAAAAGATTTTGGGTGGGAGCATCTGATAATATGACCTGGATCACAGGAGAAAATATTCATTTTAATCCATTGTATGACAATAATAACGAACTACAGGAATTTCCAAGGCGTTGTGTACATATAAACCATCAAGGTTTGACAGTTGGCAATTGCAGTGAAAAAAATGCTTATTTCTGTGAAAATGCAGATGTTTAAAATCTTAAAGAAGCATTTTTGCACATAATCAAAATTGTGAAAATATAAATAGTACTTTGTAAAACTTTTAATTGAAATAAAATACTAAAATTGCTAAATTATAAAAACAAAATTATTTAAAAATCGATCGTGTTGAAAAAGAGCGATTTTGAAATACTTTTTCTGACATCTGTATCTCTCGAGTGTTTCCTCTTCTAAGCCAAGCGATACGCGCTCAGGAGAAATCTGGATATCCAATTAAAAAATTCCCATTTTAGAAAAATAAAGAACGTAATACCAAAATCAAAGAAATTACAAGAGCAATAACTAAGTATTTTTGTGCTCTTTAAATTAATGTTAAGAGGTTAATAATATAAGGTTAAGCTGATTGCATTTTTACATGTTTTCTCTTATAGCGGATAAGTTTTGCTTATAAGCATTCTTCTTGAAATTAGTTAAGTAACAGTTGTAGATACGACTTGAGAGAATCTAGATTGACAAGAATAACAAATAAAACTGAAAGCAAATGCTAATAAATTAGCCCAGATATGAATAATAACTACCCGGGAGTTTCTCTTCTCCCATTTTTTCTATTTAAATTCTTTGGTAAAAATAGAAAAAAAGGGAAAAAACCCGCTGAATTTAAACGTTATTACCTTTTTAAAAACTTTTTTGTTTATTTCCATAGACAAACTGTAAGTTTTTTAAATGTAAATAAAAAGAAAAAAAAACACACTTTATTAAGTTTAACATCTTTAATTATTACACTTTATAAAACAATTTACAAGCACAAGGAGTTTTGCAGTTTCGATCTGTGGTACTAAACGTTCCAAACAACACTTCCTAGAATTATATTAAAAAAATATAGCTACTTTAAGCCAGTTTATGCTCAACTGGAACTTGAAGTCAACAACAGTCGAAAAGAAAACCTTCACGCAATATTTTCAGCATAATAGTATTTTTGTAAGTAACTCAATCTATTTTTATTTGAATTGTTTCGAACCACTTTTAAGTATGTGCTTGTTCAACAAGTAATAGAGGTAAATACGGCTCTGGCGAATCTTATTAACTCTTTATTATGGTATGGTAAAAGTAAATTGTATTCCGGGAATCTTGGTAAAATAATAATGGACCGAACTACTTTGTACCATTTTTTACCCTCTACCACTAGTGGTGAATTTGTCATTTTGTGTGAAACTGTTTTTAAAGGTGTGAAACTGTTTTAATATTCATTTAATACCCCATAAAGTCCTGGTGAGATTTGCTCGAGCATTGATAATGAAGCCACATTTTTATTATTCACCTACACATTATCCAGATATTAATGGTGTTTTCTTTTCTAAAAAAAATGTGACATTTTATTTTAAAAAAAAATGCAATTTGGCGTCTGTTTCTTACAAATTTTGCTCCCGAAAAGGGTGGCTTGTTTTATTTTAAAAACTCATCCTTTTCAGGAGAAAAATTTTTAAGAAAGTGTCACATTTTTTTGTAGAAAAGAAAACACCATAAGACATTTTTATTTTCTTACTTGGAAGGCTTTTAACTTACGTGCGGCAAGATAGCGTCGATAGTTATCCACGAAAACGCAAAGTTTAATTGAAAATGGGAATTTAATGCTTTTGGGATTTCAAATGATAATGGGAGTTTTGCTTTTGGGAATGCAAAATTTGGGAATTCAATAATATAATATCGGGTGATTTTTTTGATATTATCTTTTTGGCAACACTGGTTTAAACAGCTGACGCACGTTTCGTGTTTGGTTTCACTGTCAAACATCTTCAGTTTGGTCTATAATTTAACCATGAATCGTCTTACAAACGAACAACGCTTGCAAATTATTGAATTTTATTATCAAAAATTATCAAAAAATTTATCGAAAAATTGTGTTCAGCGACGAAGCTCATTTTTGGATCAATGGGTACGTTAATAAGCAGAATTGTCGATTTTGGAGTAAAGATCAGCCAGAAGCATTGCAAGAGCTACCAATGCATCCAGAAAAAGTCACAGTTTGGTGCGGTTTATGGGCTGGTGGCATCATTGGACCGTACCGCTTCAAAGATGATGCGAATCGTGACGTAACTGTGAATGGTGAGCGCTACCGTGAGATGATATCCAACTTTTTTTTGCCCAAAATGCAAGAGCTTGACTGGCATGACATGTGGTTTCACCAAAACGGTGCAACATGCCACACAGCACGCTTAACAATGGACTTATTGAGAGGCGAGTTCGTTGAACATTTTATTTCACGTTCGGGACCGGTCAATTGGCCGCCTACATCGTGCGATTTGACGCCGTTAGACTATTTTTTGTGGGACCATGTCTATACACACATGCCCGCTTCAATTGACGCATTTGGAAGACAACATTGAAGCATTTATTCATGAGATACCGGCCGAAATGTTGGAAAGAGTATGCCAAAATTGTACTAAGCTGATGGACCATTTGAGGCGCAGTCACGGTCAACATTTGCATTAAATAATCTTCAAACATTAAATTATATGGAACGTACTATGGATTCAAATAAAGATTTCATGCATTTTTCTGAATTTTATGTGTGGAAATATATATAGAAATAGTATAAATTGTTTAATAACATGAAATCCAGAATAGACAAACTAGATAAGTCCAATCTAGTATATCAGCTTAAATGTAAGGGGGACGATACTGACATATGCCAAAAGATATATGTTGGTACAACGAAGACATAATTAAAGACAAGATTATCATCGCACAAATCAGAACTTAAATCAAATGACAAACCTTTAACACAAAAAACAGCACTAGCAGCCCACTGTGCAAAAACGGGACATCAACCAGACTTCAATAAGGTGAGAATACTTGTGGGAGAGAATAATTACACTAAACGATACATGGAGGAGATGCTACATATCAAAATGTATTAACAAAGTGACCTCAGTACTACAACAATGAAACAATAAAAAAAACAACAGGCATTTTGTTGCTAGAATTGAGACGGCAAATGTCAAAATGCCTTATAAAAAAAAGTAAATAAACAAAAAAATGACGACAAACGTCACACACGAAGAAAATCACTGCAAACAGCTATGCTTGTAAGGTCACTTTATTAGTACATTCTGCTACATATTATAAATACACCAAACGAAAAGAGAATAAACTACAAAACTGATACCGATAATTGCGCTCACATATATCGTCATACAATAAACAAACACAAAATAAATAAACAAAAGAAAATTACTAGACAGTCAGTGAAGAAACTTAAAACAATATCATCGGACAACACTGCATTATTACTAAGTAAATTGTTTGTTATTAAAATTTAGAAATATGTTTAAAATTATAATATTATATATATTATATGTAACAGACCTCAAGCCGAACAATATTAACACAACACATTTAAAAAAATAAATTCCCAGCAAAAACTTTACTTACCTGGTAAGTTGGAAAGTAATGTTGGAGAAAAATTACCACTACTTATTTTTCGGCTGAGTAACTACTTATTTTTGTTCGAGGTGTCCACAGAATTCAGTACTTACAATACACTTACTAGAAGATAAAAAATATCTAGTTATTATTTAATTACGAGTAAGTTGAATTGTAAGTACTTACAATATATGTACTTACCAGAAGCCAAAAAATCACTAGTAAATATACCTAATAAGTAGTTATTGAGTACGTTACCAGTAAATAAATATTAAGTGCTTAAAACAAAACTAATAAGTAGTTATTGAGCTGATTATTAGTAAGCAAATATTCAGTAGTGAAAATAATAGAAGTAATAAGTAGTTGCTGAAGTCATTACTAGTAAACACTTATTGAAGTTTTCAGAATAATGACAACTGTTATAACAACTACTTACCAGGTAACTTATGAAATAACTACCACCTATTACTAAAAGTCAAAAAGTTTTTCCTGGGTTATTAATAAAAATATAAAGTATGTACATTATAATAACAGAACTTTATAATTTATTATTTCGGGGTTTAGAAGTAACGTCAAGGAAAAAACGCAATAGATTATAAAACTAGGTGTACTATAGAACATAAAAAGCTTTCCATGCAAAAAATTGCCGGGCCTGTTTTCCAGAAATCTGGGTTCATCCAAAATGGTCATTTAAAACTGGGAGTTAATTTTTAAGGGGCCTAGAGGAAACGTCAAGGAAAAACGCAATAGATTTTAAAATAAGGTGTACTATAGAATATAAAATTTTTTGCAACTAATTTCAAAATAACAAAATAGAATTATGAATTCTATTCTATTTGATTAAAAAATTGTAAGCCAAAATGAACTGAAATCGAATTTAAACTAAAAATCTTTTATAAAAAAAATAAAGTAGCATTAAAATTTACTATCAAGTACACCCAGAGAAAAACGATTAATTACTACCCGATTAACTGATCGGTAAATTTAAAAGTGGCTTTTTTCAATTAAAGATTAAACCGGCTAATTTCAGTTAACCGATTAACCGATGTAACAAAATTTTTAATCAATATTACTTATTAATCCACCTTTTTCTTGAATTTATTATTATTTTCTTAGATTATATCTAAACAGGCTTTCAAGGTCATTTGTATTTAAATATAAGATTATTTATTTATATTTTCATCCTACGTTTCGTTGGTCTTTTCCAACTTCATCTGGGATTTTCAGTTTATTAAATCTGACAACGACACAAAACAAAAATAAAATAATATTTAGCAACAACTGTAATAAAGTTCCACATTACAATAACCAAACTTACATTTAATCTTTGTTAAATTTACATTTTATAATAAAAAACACATAAGTTTTTCAACATAAAACACGAAGTTATTTAAAATTAATTGAAAAATAAAAATAAAAAAGTAATTTAATATCACAGGTTGTTATTCTTAATGTATCACAGTTGAACTAAAACTAAATAATTGCAATTGTGTAATTTGCATTTGTGCCGTCTTTATCCTCCTTTCTATTTATTGCGTTGTTTGATTTTTCCTGTATTCGAAGACTTTCAAGAGTGTATCGTTTGTTTGTGTTTTTCTTTCTGTTTAATATTTTAACTCTTTCAATATCAATATAGTGTCCAGTATCAAAACAATGTGTTGACAATGCTGTTGTTAATTTCTGTTTGTTTATATCAGTTTCATGCTCTGCTATTCTCGTGCCTAAGCTTCGTTTAGTTGTCCCTACCCTACAAATAATAGGACCAGTCCAAACAAGCGTATAAAGAGTAACCCACAAGGGACCAGGACTAGTCCAAAAGTAACCCAAACGTATGGAAAAAACATGGTCTATTTAACATTGCGATGTCCTAGGGGAGGACCATATAACCCACCTTTGGACTACTATGGAGTAGTTTTAAAACTACTCCATGCTATACTCAAGAGGATTAGTTTTGAAGTCGTTTAAAAACGATAGCATGTCGTTAAAAAACGAAGACATGTCGTCTCACTACAGACACTTTTTAACAATGACATGGTCCATGCTTGCATTACATCGGACCAGTCCATGCAGTAGTCCATTTTATCAAAATGGATCAGTAGCTCGTTTCTGTATTTTTCGCATCGTAAAATTTCTTACATGAAGTGTGAAACAAAAAATTCCATCGTTTCTCGATTTATGAGATAAAAGTGTTTCTGTATTTGAATGCGAAAACAGACACAACAAATTCTGTTTATACTGGAATATTTCCAGTAATTAAGTGTCAAATAAAAGCGAAACGTCAACAAAAGAAATAAATATAATAAAAACAGGGCTGCCAGATTTGACGAGTTATCGTCATCTTGACGGTTTTTTGTTCCGATATTAACAAAGTGACGTTTTGATGATTTTTTCTAAAAAAGTGACGAAAGTAAAAACAAAATCAAAAATATTTTATAATTTTGTTGTTACTTTCTATAGAAATTCATCTTGAATTTTTAAATTTCAAACACTTCTATTTTGTGGCTTTGAAAATTGAAAAAAAAAATAATATGAATGTCTGTAGAAAGCAACAACAAATTTATAAAATATTTTTGATTTTATTTTTTCTTTTAATGAAATTGTTGGCGTTGCGTTTTACACTATAAGCCCCTTAGTCTTCGAAATGAGATAATTGTAAATATTTTTATATGTTTGTTTATTAGAAAAAAAGATATATTTAGAAACAAGGCTGCTTAAATTTTTATATTTATCCCTATTGTGAAAATTGTCCTCGAAATTGTTTGTTTCTTCCCGGCAAAAGCAAAATTTCGAGGGAAAGTAATGGACCGACTTGGCTTATTTTGAACATTTAATACTTCTTATATACATATACAAAATATGATTGATATTTGATATTCTTATCTTATATGTACACTTTTGTGCCAAAACCATTATTCCGGCAAGAAAGAAATTTGTTTGTCTCCCAGTAAAAACTTTTTCAAAATGGATAGCTTCTTTCACTTGTTATTAAGTAGCTTTCTTCCATAAGAACTTCGATAACTACTTTTTTCTGGATGTATTAAGATAAAAAAATGACTTACTTTTGAATTTGTTCTTTTTGGCACAACCCTTGTAAAATTCATTAGTTCTTCAGTAGAATTGTATGTAGTGCTTTTATGTGTTTCTGATTACTTAACATATTACCTTGTAGGCGAAGATTTTACTGGGTCTTTAACCCGTTTATTTATGAACCGATTTTTTTAATTTTAACTACAAGGTATTCTACACACAAAAAAATCCATTGGTAAAATTACCCAAAAATATGGTATAAAATTAACTAAGAGCAAGGGTAGCATGGCAGTATCTAAGTTTCATAGGTATTGTAACTATTAACTTAGATAATTTCCATGTTCGAAAAAGTATCTAAAAATTTTGTTAAAACTACTTAAAAACTTTGAAAATTTCCCAATGATAGCAAAGTTAATTTACATATTTAAGTTTGGTATATATCCATAAAGAAAAGCAATTTTATAGTTTTATTTTTGGAAAATTATCTAAGTTAAATTAGGTAAATTTAAATAAAATTAACTTTATAATTTGATTATTACATTTTATATTATTATTGTGTATAGCTTTTTATTACAAATATTCCAGTAGTTTAGTCGTCTATATCCATATAATCGTCATCATACTCTTCCTCACTGGTCTTACTGGACATTGACACATAAAGATATAATTTTCTTTAAGAATCTGCAAGAATCGCCAGCAACTAACAAGTAAACAATTTTAATTGATTTTTAGATATAAATAAGACTTCTTGATGTTCGAACTTTTTACATTCTTCCACTTTACTATAAAGGCCATCCATATTTATCCAATTTATTTTTATCCTCTTTGGGCAGAGGTAAATCTGATACTTTCTTCACCCATTCTGCTAAAAACTTATACCCACACCCTGGCTTTTGGAACCTTCCAAACCCATTAAGTTTTTAAAGGTATCAGGAGGGGTAAACTGAAAAGACAAAATACATGAACTTCTAAACGAATTTAAAATAAATTTTATAAATTACCACTGCAAAATCTTCTCCTGAAACACTGTTCCATAGGAATTTCAAATCTGCCTCCTAACATCTCGTGATATATTTGTTGTTCTTCGTTAAAAATTAGCGACTGAAATGATTGTAAAGTTTCCAAAAATTCTGCTTTATTATTGCTTTGTTGATACATGACCATTAAAAGTACCGTAAAAAATAGCAATTCAAATCTTCATAATTTTTAATTAAAAAATGTATACTTACTTCCATATTTCATTTAATCTATTAATGGGATGAGAATCATCGGACCTAAAGTTACCTATACAGGCAAAGCGATGATATATCTTTAAGGCTACGACAGTCGTCTGAACTGTAGCGCACTCTACACAGAAAAAAAATAAAAATAACACCAATGTTGGGTTGCTGTAACAAATCGCATAGCCATAGGACGAATTCCATGAACATTCAAAAAAAATAAAAGGTTCCTCCTCAAACATGTATAATATGGATTTTCCTTTAGTTTCTTTCTTGAAATGGTATGTATCTGCAAACTGATTTTTGAATCTAAAATGTATTATTTAACACCCATAATTGAAATGAATAAATGTTTATTTATACATACCTTTTATAATAGTGGCTTTATTCATTCATATATTTTCTAATAAAATTTTCACTTTGTCTTTAAATAATATTTAAATTTGAACTTTTTTTTCCAAAAAAAAAAAAATCCAATTGACAATAAAATAAAAATTACATACACATAATAATTATAAAAAATTCGAAGAAGTAACTCGAGTATCTAACTCAATTAGGTATATTAACAAAAGTTTTAGGCAATACTTTTTTATAAATTACCAATTATTTTAGGTAATTAAACTTAGTTTTTTGTTTTTATATAAAAAAAGATTACCTTTGCGTGCCTTGGTAAAATTACCTAGATTATTTTTTTGTGTGTACTTAGTCTATTTCAGGTAAAAAAGAAAAAGATTATAGGAATAGGTAAATTAAAGATTTATATCTCAATTAATAAATAATAATTATTAAATACCCATGAACTTTAACTATGTTTTTGTTTAATTATTTTTTAATAAAAGTCGAAACAAATTTGTTTAAAATTGATTTTAAATTGCATGATTTTTAAAACAAAAAAGACGATCTTTTTTATTTTTTTCTCAGGAAATTGACGATTTTGACACAAATTTATCTGGCAGCACTGATTAAAACCAAAACAAGAAAAGGCTAACAAAAATTTAAACTAACAAAATATAACAATTGTTTTTTGTTTATTTTCATCATATAAATTATGCATTTATCATTTATATTCCTTCTATTATTTTATTTATTTAAAAAAAATAGTATGTAAACATATTTTAAATTCAAAATATCTACATTTTGTTTTTCTCGCCACCAATTTCAAATGTGACTAATTTTGACAGTTCTTGAAAGCAACTTTTCGCAAAATATTGTTATAGAAACACTTTTTCTCGCATCCTTCCAATAATTGCTGGAAAATTATTTAAATGACAGATAATTCTCGCAAAAAAAAGATACAGAAACACTTGTGTGAGAAAAACCATTTTTTGTTTCATTTCACTCTATTTTTGTTGCAATTCACACGTTTCATGCGAAGAGTTTTACGATGTGAGATATACAGAAACGGGCTACAGGTGGCCAATTTTATTTGCCGGGTTTGTATATTTTCCCACACGTTTCGTCTTCTTTGCCCACGCATGTAATTTCATACACTACGTTGCTTAGTTCGTTTTTATCGATTTTGGTTTTTGTAAATAATGTAGAAATTGTTTTGTTGGGTCTGTGTGCTAATTTAACTTGTTCATCTTCTATAATTTCTCTAAGTTTTTGATTATCGGTAAGTTTTGGTAAGTATGATACACTGTAGTATTTAGTGTTGCCAGATGTATTATTTATGGTAGTTTCCCTTAGTTTTTTGTTACTTAGTCTGTTCAATAAATTATTTATTATATTTTTCGGATAACTGTTTTTAGTTAGGATGTCTTTTATTTTAAAAATATTTTTAGAAATAAATTGATCATTACTTATTTTCATTACTGTTGTTATTAGGTTTGTTGCTGTATTTATCTTTTGCCTTAAAGGTTGTGTTGAATTAAAATTTATCAGGCGCACAGTGGGAAATTTTACGAGAAGGCGGTCAAAATTCCATAACTTTTGACTGGATCGGTATTTTTTTTGCTCGATAGGTGCGATGTTAGGCTTTAATTTGCGCTATAAAACGTAAAATTCGACTGATAGGAGCAAAAGTTATGGGAAGTTCAAAATGCATTTTTATTTTTTTGTTGAGTTTCGGTGTAAAAGTTGAATATTTCAAATATGATTTTTTTATAATTTATCATTATTTCTCTTGTATTTTACAACTGATACTTTTTTTTTATTGTCGAACTTAGATCCTGTCAGAAAATGCCAATATTTGGCCCCTGTAAATTTTTTAGTCCCAATATTCACAGGGGCCAAAGGTTGGCTTTTTTGGGAAAGACGAGTTGTTATAAGGATAAAACTGAAAAGGAATATTTTGAAAAATGCCCAAATAGCATTCTTGGCTATCGATAACATTTTGCAAATGCTTCTTCTGGAGTAAATTTCATTTCTTCAGTTGGTGTAGGCATACTTTTTAAAATCCTCTTTGTGCGTTTAGGGCTCGCTTCCACTATTTTTTCAATTATTGCAATTTTTGTTTTCTTATTTTGCGTTGGTTGAATTTGATGCAGAAATGAATCCTTTATCATAATATGAGAAATTTCTTCATTGATATTTGCTAGCTTGCGTCTTCGTGATCTTTCACTGCAATTGTCAATTTGTTTTGCGGGCCGACCCACTTTTCCAGTTTCCTTAGCGGTTATTGACAGCTTCCTCAAATCAAATCATTTGTTAGCCATTTTTCGTTGCGTAAGTAAAACGTTTTCTTGTTTCTAGAACATTTAAGGTACCGTTTTCTTAATGTTAATGAAAAATTTTTAATTTGTATCTTATGAATTTTGATTTCTTGTTCGTTGCATAATTTAAAGAATGGATTATTCATTATGTGTAACACAAAATCTTTTTCATCTTTCTGTTGAAAATATATATCTGCGAGAACTTTATAACTGAACTTAGCCATTGTTTAAACAATAATGAAGGTAAAATTATGAATGCATGCACTTTTATACTCTTGATAGAAGTTTTTTTAAGTGATCTTTTGTTACTACTTCTTTAAAACATAAAAACCCTTTTTTAAATACAAATTTAATCTTTTATTAGCATTTCTTTGACACATAAAAAAACCCCTGTTTTCACACTGTTTAAAAGGATAACATACCGGCAATAAATTAACAGGTAACATGTAGGTAATTTTCACGTAAAATATAACTGCGTGCTAGTTTTTTGACCATTTACCAGCTCTTCGATTTTTTTAAATTAAGTTGCAATTTTCAGGTAATTAAACTTTGTAGTTTATGTTGCGGCTATTTACTAATGTTTAACCTTTTAACTTACTCAGAAATCTAACGTGTTAGTCTATTTATGTCGCCTATTCGTTTTGCAGCATCCGTTCACCCACAATAAGTTCATAACAATGACAATACCTTTACCTTCTCCAAATTAATTGATAACCTGACGTGCTAGATAATTTATGTGGCCTGAACTGCTTTATTTGTCGAAAATTCTTTAAGATTCACCTTCTTTAATTTCAGTAATGTTTCCTTGCAGGACTTATTTTTTGAACCGAATATCTTACCTTGGGTCACAGAAATTGCTCTAGTTCGCAAGGCCGTATCCAGATGTGTGTACAATGGGGTATAGAAATGTAGGTTAGATTCTGGACTACAAGAGAGTATAGATTTTTTTTGACGCGTTTTGACGCTCAGGACTTATGCTCTATAAAGTAGGAAATTTCCGGGAAATTCAGAAATTCAAAACTATAACCAAATATTAAGAAAGTCCATTTCGGACCACCCTGTTCTCAATGAAATAGTTGAAATAGGGTTGAAATTTTTTGGCTCCCGAGGTTCACTAGTATCTACTTTCACATGAATAAAAAAATTTTAAAATCGGAGAACAAAACAAAAAATCATTTTGGCCGCCTTCTCAAAATATGAACCAGTGTGAGGCGTCCAGAAGCTATCGTTTTAGTATACCAATCTGTTACAATTTTATTACCTTCTCTAATTATTTTCATATCAAGATATGGAATTGCGTTGTTGTTTTCTTTCTCTATTGTAAAATTTAATTTGTTGTGATAGTTGATAAATGCTTTCAAAATTTTATCTTCATCTTCTCTCTTAATTATGGCAAATAAATCGTCGACGTATTTTGTAATTAATTTAATGTTTATATTTTCTTTTTTCAAATCCTCTGTTGTTTGTTCTAACAATGCATCTAGAACAATGTCCGCTATTGTTGGCGAAAGTGGGTTGCCCATTGGCATGCCATAAGTTTGATTGTATAAAATTTATTTATACATATTTAAATATTAACATATTTAATATTTAATTTATACTATAAATGTTCACCGTACATAAAATAATTATTATCTTTAAGGCAAAATTGAAGAATTTTTAAAAATTGTGTTCGTGATATTTTTGTGTGATTTTTAAGAATGTTCCATTGGTTCATTATGTAACTTATTGCTAGATGTATCGGTATGTTAGTAAACAACGAAACCACGTCCAATGATATTAAGATTTCGTCTTCGTCCAGATTTATTTCATTTAATTTATCCTTAAGTTGTGCGGCATTTTGTATATTATATTTTTCTAATATAATGTTTTTTAGAATATTACCTATGTACTTAGAAAGGCTGTAGCAAGGTACCTCTACAGAACATGATATTGGTCGTAAAGGCATGTTCGGTTTGTGGATTTTTGGGAGTCCGTATAACCTTGGAGCTGTTGCTGAGTCTGATGTCAATTTGATTTTCTCATGTTTCGAAATCGATTTTTGCTTAAATAGATCCATTACTATTCTATTAATAGCTCTTTGTAGTTTTTCGTTGGGTCTATCTCAATCTTCTGGTACGTGATTTTATCCTCTAATAATTTCTCCATCCCATTGTTGTAATCTTTTCTATACATTACAACAGTTTTATTGCCTTTATCTGATTTTGTGATAACAATATCGTTTGCATGTTTCTTCAAAAATATCTTTGTCTCATCAAATACATTCAGTATGAATTTGTCCTTTTGATTATTTTTCACAGTTCTTTTGTGTGTAAGAATTCTGTTGGCTATTTTCGTCCTTACGATTTCTTTTGTCCTATCGTCAGTTAAAGTTTGAACCCATTGTTCTAGGTCTGCTATCAAATTTATAGTTGAAAAATTGTCTTTGGTTACCGGAATTGCGAATTTGGATCCAAGTGATAGAAGCCATTTTCCTTCCTCTGTAAATTCTACACTTGTCTTGTTTACAAGCCATGATGAGTTGAATTTTAGGTCGTACTTTTCAAATTGTTTCCTTTTTAAATTTTGTATTTTGGACGAATGTGTCTTTTTATCTGATGATATAAGATTGTTATATCTTTCTTGTTGTTTTTTTATGAAGCTGTCGTACACTCACAATATTATTACAGTAACGGACTGTAGTTTATTTAAGAAAGATTCCGTTCAGTCATTTTTTAATAAATAAACATTTAAAATTCCAAGCAAATTTATTTTTAACTGATTCTAACAGTTATTCAAAAAACTAAGTGCATATTAATACGGATTTTCAGTTGCAGTTAATATTGTCCGTTGATTGAGTTAAATTCTTCTTTATGTTAAAGTAAATAAAAATGTAATTTAAAGCAACGAAAAGTTCATTTAATTTTTACTGTCAAAAATTCAACCGCGAATTCCGTAAAAACAAATCAATATTCAGTTATCTTATATCAATTAATTGTCAAAAAATTAACTACATATTCCGTAAAAACAAATAAATATGCAGTTATTTTATAAAATTTTACTGTCAAAAATTCAACACCATATTCAGTAAAAACAATTAAATATTCAGTTATTTTATATAATTTTGCCACCAAAAATTAATTTTTACTTAGGTATCTATAAAAAATCAATTGCTGGTTTTGTGTAAGCAATTCCCATTTTCTATTTGTTAAAATAATTTACTTAAATACATCAAATTTTAAAAGTAAAATAATTGAGAAGCCATATCGGTCATGCTGCTGGTGTCTTATAATTGAGAGTTCTTCTGTAAACAACGTGGTGAGTACAACAAAAGTAAAACAAGCGTGTGTAACTGGGTAAGTAAATAAAAATATTCTCCCTCTCTCGCTTATAAGAAAAACAAGCGGACAGGTGTCTGTCTGGTATTTTTTAGAAATTCGGTTCTTTTGTGGAGTAAACGAAAATTTAATAAAATAACTGAATATTTAATTGTTTTTACTGAATATGGGGTCAATTTTTTGACAGTAAAATTTTAATAAATAACTGAATAGTTAATCGTTTTTACTGAATATGGTGTTGAATTTTTGACAGTAAAAATTAAATGAACTTTTTGTTAAAAATAAATGAAAAATAGGTAGACCGGTTTTTAATTAAACTTTCATTTATTTTATGTTACAATTTCAGTTAATTTTACGTACAGAATATTGTGATTGTATTCATAGTCACTTAATGTTGCACTAAATGTTCTTTTTAAGTAGCTTATCTCCTTCTTTATATATTAAATGTTATAATTTGTTTCTTTTATTTCTAGATTCACAAATTTAACATTAAATTTTTGTTCAACTTTGTCTAAATCCTGTGTTATTTTCGTCGTAGTAAAAAGTTTTCTCGTACTCTTTGTAGTATTAAACAAGTGTGTCGGTGTAAGTCCAATTTTTCTGCAAGTTAATAGATATTTTAATCTTTCTGTCTGTTTCGCTAATCTCATAATCTCCCTGCAGTATTTTTTTAGTAATATCATGTGTCGTTATCGTATTTTATTTTAATGGTCTCAAAGAAATGCATAATGCTGTTGTTTGATTTAATAATTTTCGTATATTCGGCGGGCCCTCCGATAATTTATCAATATTACTTATTAATCGACCTTTTTCTTGAATTTATTATTATTTCTTAGATTATATCTAAACAGGCTTTCAAGGTCATTTGTATTTAAATATAAGATTATTTATTTATATTTTCATCCTTCGTTTCGTTGGTCTTTTCCAACTTCATCTGGGATTTTCAGTTTATTAAATCTGGCAACGACACAAAACAAAAATAAAATTATATTTAGCAACAACTGTAATAAAGTTCCACATTGCAATAACCAAACTTACATTTAATCTTTGTTAAATTTACATTTTATAATAAAAAACACATAAGTTTTACAACATAAAACACGAAGTTATTTAAAATTAATTGAAAAATAAAAATAAAAAAGTAATTTAATATCAGAGGTTGTTATTGTTAATGTATCACAGTTGAACTTAAACTAAATTATTGCAATTGTGTAATTTGCATTTGTGCCGTCTTTTTAATTGTTTGTAGTATTAAACCACAACTTTTTGTGTGTTTAAGTATAGGTGAGTTCCAAAACGTCAGTTGCAAGCAACTCGCTTTTTTAATGCATTCTACAATGCAACCTCGTACAATTTTAAAACGGTATCTGTACCAAAATTCACAAAAAAATTTTGTAAAGGGCTCTGGAGACTTTCAAATAAACCCGTCAATCAGTGCATATGTGTTAGTGTCGTTTATTTGAGGCTTTTTTGGAAACGTACAAATAAACGCGTCAATCAGCATTTGTAATTTTGATTTCATAGAGTTCGTTTCAAATAATATAAGTATTTATATTTTTTTTTCTTCCGTACATGACAACATACACAAAGCAAATAAAATTTTTTTGTCAATCACAACTGGAGACTATCAAATAATCAGCCATCAAATAAAAAAATCAAAACTTTTTGATTTTTATCAAGCATTGCCGAAAACGCGTATGTGTACCCGAAAAAGAACGACTGCACGCACACAACTATGTGATTGATGTATTTATTTGATAGTCTCCCGGGCGTTTAAAGTGCACCAAAAAAGTTGTATTTAGAAATATTTTTTCATACAATATATTTTAGAGTTGGATAGTTCATGAACGAACTAGTTCAATTGAACTAGTCAGTCAGATGAACGTTGAACAGTCTTTCAGTCTGACAGTTCATTTTAGTTCAACAGTTCGTTTTTAGTCACTTGGGTCTTTTGCGTCAGTCTGTCTTTTGAGTCAGCTGTTTATTTCGTACTTTTCAGTCAGTTCATTTAGTTCAGTTCATTTAGTTCAATTCATTTAGTTCAAGGGTTCATTTACTTCAGTTGTTTGTTCACTTGATTTTTATTCTTTACCAAGGCGAATTTTAAAACAATCCAAAAACAACAGAAACAACATAGGGGTTTTTGCATTGCATTGTTAGCGTTTGCAGCTTGAAATGTCAACCATTCCTTACAAAACACTAACAAATCAAAACAAATTAGCTCGAACTGTCAAAATCAGATGGCGTTTCAACACCACCTGAAGTTAATTTTGCCTTGTTCTTTACCGAACTGATTGAAAAGAAACAACAATATTATACTTGTCTATACTTCTATACTTGTCTAACCTACAAGAAATGAATGAGCGAGTAATCACTTTCTTAACACCAACGTGTTTGTACCCAGCATTATAACATAATATACTTGTTTCTTTTACTCATTCCCAGATTACCTTTAAAATTTTTATAATGTAATCAGGACTGCCATACTGAGATGTTTCGCCACACGCAGTGATGCCAGAAGTGCAGATTTATCTGCATTTTGAAGATTGCCAAAATGCAGATTTGAAGATTTTTGTTTTAAAATTGCAGATTTTTAAGCTCGGTGGAAATTTCTTTACATTGTCACTTATGCTTGCATTATTTCCCCTTCCCATTGATAAACGAAATATATCAACCATGCATGGAAGAACCGTGTAAAAATAGATTCATTAGTTGGAATCTTATTCACACATTCTTGACACATTAATATCGCCGAAATTATGTCATCTGAGTTTAAATAATATGTAATTATACTAATATGTAAATATACGTTATATGTAAATATACGTTATACGTAAATATTCATATGCACTTATGTATAAATATCTTTAATAGTTTCAATATTTAATCTCTTGTTAATTTCCAATAAGATAGTTTTAATAACATGCTAAGCAATTAACTTTTAATTTGTTGTTTAAAATAACAAAAATGTGATTATTCCTTAAGCGACCCATACACTTTCAATATTATTGTGCATGATATTCGCAGTATTATTTCCATTTTGTCCTATATTATGCAATAAGTCGCACAATGATTTCATTCATTCAACAAAAAGGTGAACATAGCCTATAGAAATAACATAAACAGCATTGTATAATGTTGCCAACACACTTCACTTTCTTTGCGTTGTGAAATAAAAATCAAAAGTCTTTTGATTGTTGCCAATATATTGGGTCATCTTCGAATATCACATGCACATTGGCGATATAATTGTACAATACGTTAAATTGAACAGTTTTATTGCAAGTGTATGAGCCGCTTTACTCAGCCTGAGTAATTTAATTTAGATACATATTTTTAATGTAAAAATATTCAAACATTATCAGCCATATTCTGAAAACCGCATTCGAGTGAAATTAAACCGAACAAATTTTTTAAACTTTTCTGTGTTGAAAGTTAAAAAAATATTTCCTTTCTTATACTTCGTACTTCGAGGACCACATTGGCTTTATATTTCGAAATCAATTGTTATAACGTTTTTGAAATAAAATTAATAATTAATTTTTCAAATCTTGGCGCAGATTTTGCAGATTTTTTGATGAAAAATTGTGGTTTTTACCTCTAAAAGTTCTGGCCACACGTGGCGATTTTCAAAGATTTTGACTACATTGCGATTTTTATTATTGATAAATACACTGAAATTTAGTGTTGAGGCTATTTTGTTGGCAATTACCCTCCGGCCACACGATCAAGTTGTTCTTGATAGTCTTTTACATATACTGCTTGTCAAAATTTACAAAAATTGAGAGGTGTGACGTAGGTGGCACTCAATTTACTTTAAAGATGCCATAAAAAAAACAATTTATAAAGACAAACATGTACTCAGCTGTTAAATTGGAAGTAAATTGTCAAACAAATGGAAAGGTGAAATTGAAAGCCATCTCGTGGTCAATTTAAAAAGTGTGAGTGTGTTAGTAAAAAAATGAGAGAGTTGAGTAAATTGAATGGAATTGAAAGGCAAAACTTGATCGTGTGGCCACCAAGTTAGATAAACCATTAATTTGTTTTGAGACTTAGACAAATTTACAGTTTCGGTTTTGCAAAAGTTTAAAGCTACATATAAGGATACGTCCGGTACGTACCATTCTAAAGAATTTGCTAGCTTTATATGCTGGTAATACCAACTTGTAATGTATGTGTTAAGAGTTTCTTTAATAATGAACTCCACTAATACTGGCCCTAAAAATAGAGTGCAATATGAATTTTTTGACACTTTATTACGAGTTATATATGATCAGTCCAATTATGACAACTTCCCCGGGAGTTTTTTCCCATTTTAACAATTGAATTTACATAGGAAAAATGGGAGAAGGGAGAACATTGCTGGGAATTTTTATTCATAATTGGGTTGAATATGAATTTAAAAAGCACATTTGTACCTTAACAAGATATGTTGAATAAATTAAATCCCATACAATTTTTTCCAAAAAAAAAAAAAAAAAAAAAAATACAGTAAGAATTGCCTTGCCGAGGAAGTGTATGGCGTTTTAGATATATGTATATCCAATATTTGTTTAATACTAACAGCAAATTAGACTTTTGACAACTATTTCATAGTTAAAATTGTTTTTGAGTTTAATAATTATTTATACTTGTGAAGCGGCTCATACAATTGCAATAAAAACAAATCAATGGCTTATCTAATTGCCAATAAAATCGCCTCATCAATAAATTTCAGTGTATTTATCAAAAATAAAAATTGGGGACTTATCACGTCATACGGAAATTTTATTAATAATAAAAAATCGCCATATATTTTATAAATCGCCGAAAAAATCGCAGTGGCAGCCCTGATTATATTATGAAAATGTTTAAGGCAATGTGGCAATGAGTAAAAGAAACAAGTATATTATGTTAAAACATATAGACACCCATCATATTGTTGTTTCTTTTCAATCAGTTCGGTAAAGAATAAAAATCAAGTGAACAAGCAACTGAAGTAAATGAACCCTTGAACTAAATGAACTGACTCAAAAGTACGAAAAAAACAGTTGACTCAGAAGACTGACTGACGCAAAAGACAAAGTGAACTACTGAACTAGAAGAACGAACTAGTTCACTTTTTTAAAATGAATTCTAATGACAAGTCACTTTAATGAACGATTAGGCCCAAGACTAATATATTTCCTTCTACAAATACAGTAAAAACACAGAAATTAAGTAAGTCGGAAAGTCGGAACTTATTATATAGAATATTCGGTACTGAGCTTTGCCAGGATGAGTTAGATGATGACCTGACAACAGAATAAACTTTCGATAGCAACAAAACAACAGAATTAAGCGAAACAATTAGAAGTATTAAAAATTTTTATAATTAAAACAGGACTCTGGTAGAATAATGGAAGATTTTATATATAAAAAAAATCCAGGAAAAGGACTGAGAATTCAGATATTCTGTAATATGGGTTGCTTTCTCCAACATAAAAGATACATGAAAGAATTTTTCCCAAGCCAAAATTTATCAAAACTAAAGAAAAAAATCGCTCAAATCCTAAACATTTTAACCAAATTATTTTTCTTACACATGTTGTTATTTTCGCATTCGTAACGCATGAGTCTAGTGAGACCCAACCAACTTTTGAATAAAAAAACCAACTTTTTTTTAACTAAATGTTGTATTATACACATTTTTAATTTAAATAATATATGAAATTCATTATATGAAATAATATGCGTACATATTCATATTATTTTTATTTATAATATTCAAATTAACATATTTTGACCTATCAAAATATTTCTAAAAACTGAAAATAAGAACATGTACATAACATGTTTATAATATGCAATACTATTTTATTTGTAATTAAAAAGAGAAATAAATAAATATATTAGTATTCTGGATTTCCTTAGCAACTGAAACGTGTTATTTTCAATTTAGAATCTTGCTGACAATCTAAACACTTTGAACAAAAACATTTGGGAAGTATATGAATATTCCATTTTCAATAAAAAATAGAAACAATTCGTTTGCAAATTTTTAAACATCGTTCCTTTTCAAGCAAATACACGAATATAAATTGTTTTATTTATGAGTATAAATGTAATATTTGGTGTGAAAAATTCCTTGAGCGCCTGGGCCCAGCTCCAAAACGCATATTATTTTGACGCAGCATTTTTTTTACCAATATTAAGTTGCTGCTTAATCCAATTTGGTCAATCTTTACCATTGAAATAATCATGGGCAGAGTATTGTTGACAAGCTTTTACATATGGTTCTTCTTCATCGTCCTTAAAAGCATACGATTCATTTGGTTTTATGACCAAATTATTTTCAGTACCGGATGAATCGTTCTTATTTGGAACGTCAATCCGTCCAAGACGAAACTGGTAATTTTTACGAGTAAGTACAGGAAGAAGGGCTTTAGGCTTCCGAGGTTAAATGGAACCAAGCTTCAGATCTCTAGAGCCAATTATCTGAACGTTGTTCTGGATAGTAAGCTGTCATAGGGTCCAATTGTCCGGATGAGAGTGGAAAGGGCAATAGTTGCCATATATGCGTGTAGGGGTGCAATCGGCAGAAACTGGGGCATGAGCCTGTGGTTGGACGCGAAAATTACCATATTTCTCATTGTTGGTTTGAGCTTTGATATTGTTACAAGTAAGACTTTGAGTGTTTATAATTCTAATTTGCTTTAAGGTTTTATTTGTATAATATTATTAGCTTTTCTAAAATCTTTGGAAAAGGTTTCCTGATAATATGGCCTAAGCAACCAGTAAAATGGGCATAGAAGCTAGCTTTTCTTCAACAATAAATTTCAGTGTATTTATCAAATATGGAAAATTTGGAATTTAGCACGACATGCAGAAATCTAAATAATAAAAAATTTGTTTGTTTTAGCAACTCGTGTATCAGGGTGTGGAACAAATAACCTCATTAAAAAAATAAACAAGACAAAAAAAAAAAATATGTGAATGAACACGCAACCATACGTTTATACCGAAAATTTTAACAAATGAACCACACAATTAAACAAACAATAAATTTATAAAAATTAATTTCATAAGAATTAGAACACTTAACTTTTTGTTGAAGAATGTAAAAAAAAAAATGCTTAAGAAAAGTCGACTTTACTTTACCCTTCGAATTACCTAAATTCAGAAAACGGCTCCATCGATTTGACAAATTTTTTTTTCAAATGGTCGCATTAATCCATTTATAGTATTCGTCGAAAGAAAAATTTACCACGCCTACTTTTACGCCCACTTTTTCTATTAAGCGCATACCTTGAGAACGGCTCGACAGTTTTGGACGATTTTTCCTTTAAAATTATCGCCATGGTCCAACTTAAGTTTGCACGAAAAAAAAAATTTGCCCAGCCCACTTTTTCTATTTATATGACCGATTTGGACGATTTTTTCTTTAAAATGTTCGCCATGGTCCAACTTAGGTTTTTAAGGAAAGAAAATATTTCCCGATGGTTGTTGGACTACGAATAGTCGGGAAACACTTGAGGTGTTGATTGACACTCACTTTCCTGGAAATTTCCAAGGGAGCATGCGGGATCAGGTGTGCGAGTCGACACCCACTCCTATGTCCATTCCTTTGGACTAAGATAGGATCAAGTGGGCTGTCGATAGCTTCATCCCATATAAATCTTCGACCCTGGTCATACCCTGGCTGATGGCCATATACAGGGGGTGCGCAAGATTTTCGTATCTCCCGGGAAGTTGGACCTTGTGTAGAGTGGTCTTTATACCCAAAGGGGGTATGGCTTCTCACACTGAACCGAAGGACTACAGACCGATTAGTCTTGCATCATTTCTTCTTAAGACTTTTGAAAGAGTTATTGATATACATCTTAGGATGACCATCCCAAGAAGTTTACTCTCGGCCTCCCAACATTCCTACACAAAGGGCAGATCTGTTAAGACGGCTCTTTACTCTCTGGTGGGAGCTATTGAGAGATCGCTCGAATTTAAGGAGTACACACTCGTGGCCTTGCTCAATATTGAGGGGGCCTTCAACAATGTCAACCCGCACTCTATTGTGACATTCATGGGGAGCCTGGGGATTGACGTTGGCATATGTAGATTTGTGGACAATCTACTCAGGAATAGGGTCATTTGCTTTACGATAGGTGAGACCAGTGTTCAAAGACTGGTGAACAGGGGTACTCCCCAAGAGTTCCAAGACGGAACTGGTAATTTTTACGAGTAAGTACAGGATCAAGGGCTTTAGGCTTCCGAGGTTAAATGGAACCAAGCTTCAGATCTCTCACAGTGCCAAGTATCTGGGCGTTGTCCTGGATAGTATGCTGTCATGGGGACCAAATGTCCGGATGAGAGTGGAAAGGGCAATAGTTGCCATATATGCGTGTAGGGGTGCAATCGGCAGAAACTGGGGCATGAGCCTGTGGTGTGTCAATTGGATCTTTGAGGCTGTAGTAAAGCCGAATCTTTATTACGGGGTCGTTGTATGGTTGCCTGCATTGGATAAGAGCAGTCACAGGGCAATGCTTGAGAAGGTACATAGTCTTGCCGCGTTGATGATCACAGGAACAATGCGATATACTTCCACGAGGGCACTGTTTACGATACTGAACTGGCTCCCGTTGGACGCGAAAATTACCATATTTCTCATTGTTGGTTTAAGCTTTGATATTGTTACAAGTAAGACTTTGAGTGTTTATAATTCTAATTTGCTTTAAGGTTTTATTTGTATAATATTATTAGCTTTTCTAAAATCTTTGGAAAAGGTTTCCTGATAATATGGCCTAAGCAACCAGTAAAATGGGCATAGAAGCTAGCTTTTCTTCAACAATAAATTTCAGTGTATTTATCAAATATGGAAAATTTGGAATTTAGCACGACATACAGAAATCTAAATAATAAAAAATTTGTTTGTTTTAGCAACTCGTGTACCAGCGTGTGGATCAAATAACGTCATTGAAAAAATAAACAAGACAAAAAAAAAAAAAATTACGTGAATGAACACGCAAACATACGTTTATACCGAAAATTTAAACAAATGAACCACACAATTAAACAAACAATAAATTTATAAAAATTAATTTCATAAGAATTAGAACACTTTACTTTTTGTTGAAGAATGTCAAAAAAAAAATATGCTAAAGAAAAGTCGACTTTACTTTACCCTGCAGCCACACGATCAATAAACCACTTTCAAGTTGTGCACACAAACTGCTTGTCAGAACTTAGTTAAACTGACAGCTATGGCACAGTCTGCACTCAATTTGATAATCAATTTAATTTTAAAAATGCCGCAGACGAAGAAACAACTCCAAATAGTAGCTTGACTCAAAGTTTTTTGTAAAAAAGCACAAGAATTTTTAAAAACGCAATATATTTTTTATAAAGCATAAAATTGCCAAACAAATGGAAATTAAAAGCAATCTCGCGGTTAGTAAAAAAACAGAGAGTGTATTTCAAATTGAAATTAATTGAAACGCAAAACTTGATCATGTTGCCTCCAAGTTAGTTAACATAGAAACAATAATTTCAATAAAACAAACGTGTAGACATGAATGAAAGTTAAAAAAAAAATAAAAGAAAATTTTAGACAGAACACTTTCATACTCCAAGAATGGAGGTATCATTTTAATTTCAATAAGAAAAGAGCGTTTTTTTGAGATATCTGCATGACTTGGCAGGCTCCCAATCTTTTACCAAATCACGTTTTTCAATAAACTGTTGACATCTGCGCGATAATGTTGTTTTTAAACTCTTGAACTGTTGTGGCATTATTGCTGTACACTTTCGATTTCAAAAAACCCACAAAAATAGACTGTTCAGGTGTCAAATTGCAAGATCTTGGTGGCCAATTCACTCCTCCTCTAGGAGCAATAATGTGACTTTCACACTTTTCTTTCAAAATATCCATTGTTGCTCTTGCTGTGCGGCAAGTTGCACCATCCTGTTGAAACCACATATTCTCTACTTCTTAATCATCAATATTCCGACACAAAAAGCTTCGGATCATCTCTCTGTAGCGGTTTCCATTGACCAATGATACCCCAAATTTAGATAGTCTTTAAATACTTATTTCAAAATTGCCTTCCAAAGCCTTTAACACCTAACGCTTTGGGAAATATGTGTATGCAGGATCTTGACAAAAGCAACCAGTAACAAGAAGTATCTTTTTTTTAATAACTAGTACCTTTTGGAATTGGAAGTATCTTTTCGCACAGGAATTGTCATTTAGAATTAATTTATTTGTTGAGAAGTACTTTTAGAATAAAAAGTGTCTTTCGAATAAAAAAATATTTTCTTCCTCATAGAAGTTAATATATTTTTTCGAAAAATATTCGCATCTTGATGATCTTACTAACGTCTACTTGTTTGTTTTTGTAGCTCACTTAATCTCTAATTACTAGCTTAGATGTACTTATTAAAAAAAATAAAAAAAAAGTGAAAAAATTGAAAAAAAGTATAAATATGATGATTTCTTAAACACCTACACAGTTAACTTCACAACGTTAAGTAAAAAATATGTTTATTTCGCAAGTCCTCGTTATTTGTTTTGCACTGATGAAAGCAGTATCATGTGAGAGATATGTTCATGGAGAATATGGTATAGATTACATTGTCGAAGAAAGTCGTAAGGTAATTTACCCTTATAACTTCCAAAAAGAATTTCTATCATATAACTTCCTTATAATAATTTACAGTTTACATGGGATGAGGCTAAAGCTGCCTGCGAACGGAAAAATTATAGACTTGCTAAACTCAAAGCTAATAACAACATGTTTAGCATTGTTGAAACAATATTTTTACAAATGAAGAATGGGCATAAGAATAGCCTTTGGTTGGGAGCATCTAATCCTTTGAGCTGGTCCACAGGAGAAAAGGTTAAAGTATTATATGACAATATCGACAATATCGACAAAAAACTTGAACTTCCAACGGATTGTCTACTTTATACATATGAAAGTGTTAAAGCTATCGATTGCAATGAAAAAAATGGTTATATATGTGAACAAGCTACAAATTAATAAAATCTTTAAGAAGCATTTTTGCACATAATCAAAATTGTGAAAATATAAATAGTACTTTGTTAAACTTTTAATTGAAATAAAATACTAAAATTGCAAAATTATAAAAACAAAATTATTTATAAATCGATCGTGTTGAAAAAGAGCGATTTTGAAACACTTTTTCTGGCATCTGCATCTCTCGAGTGTTTCCTCTTCTAAGCCAAGCGATACGCGCTCAGGAGAAATCTGGATATCCAATAAAAAATACCCATTTGAGAAAATCAAAGAGCGTAATACCAAAATCAAAGAAATTACAAGAGCAACAACTTAGTATTTTTTGTGCTCTTTAAATTAAAGTTGATAGGTTAATAATATAAGGTTAAGCTGATTGCATTTTTACATGTTTTCTCTTATAGTGAATAAGTTTTGCTTATAAGCATTCTTCTTGAAATTAGTTTAATGACAGTTGTATTGGGTGATTTTTTAAGAGCTATAGGAAAGTTTAAAAAAAACACATAAAATGCAGAAAAATGCATAAAATCTTTATTTGAATCGATAGTACGGTCCATATAATTCAATGTTTGAAGATTATTTCATGCAAATGTTGACCGTGACTGCGCCTCAAATGGTCCATCCGCTTAGTCCAATTTTGGCATACTATTTCCAACATTTCGGCCGGTATCTCATGAATAAATGCTTCAATGTTGTCTTCCAATGCGTCAATTGAAGCGGGCATGTGTGTATAGAAATGAGCTTTAACATAGCCCCACAAAAAATAGTCTAAGGGCGTTAAATCGCACGATCTAGGTGGCCAATTGACCGGTCCCGAACGTGAAATAAAATGTTCACCGAACTCGCCTCTCAATAAGTCCACTGTTAAGCGTGCTGTGTGGCATGTGGCACCGTCTTGTTGAAACCACATGCCAAGCAAGTCAAGCTCTTGCATTTTGGGCAAAAAAAAGTTGGATATCATCTCAAGGTAGCGCTCACCATTCACAGTTACGTTACGATTCGCATCGTCTTTGAAGAAGTACTGTCCAATGATGCCACCAGCCCATAAGCCGCACCAAACTGTGACTTTTTCTGGATGCATTGGTAGCTCTAGCAATGCTTCTGGATGAGCTTCACTCCAAAATCGACAATTCTGCTTATTTACGTACCCATTGAGCCAAAAATGAGCTTCGTCGCTGAACACAATTTTTCGATAAAAAAGTGGATTTCATTTTGATAATAAAATTCACTAATTTGCAAGCGTTGTTCGTTTTTGAGACGATTCATGGTTAAATTATAGACCAAACTGAAGATGTTTGACAGTGAAAAAAAAACACGAAACGTGCGTCAGCTGTTTAAACCCGTGTTGCCAAAAAGATAATAGCTAAAAAACACCCGATATATTTGTACATATTTTTTTCATATGACTTCATGCATGCTTGTTTAACTTATTTTGCTTTCATTTGTGTTTTACGTATGCCTCTATGCAATATGTTTGGTTGTTATCTGCATGAGATTTTAACCAATTTGTAGTCATTTTAAAAATAGTTAATTTATAGTTAGTGTTTTTTGTAACTTACTATTTTATTTACTACAGGGTATTTGCTTGTTAACAACATTTTATTTATTAATACCATTGCATCATGTATTTATATTTTCCGTATGTATGTAGACACCTTCTATGTATGTAGACACTTTGTTATATTTTGTATGTATGACAAAGTTTGACAGCTAAGTGCTCTGCATGTATGACAAACATATTAACTCACGATTATTACGACCGACGCGTGTCTTTTCTTTTCATGAGGGTGGCTGTCTTACTGCTAGCCACCTGCACCATGTACTTGATGTTTAAATGCTGTTGTTTGTGAATTTAAAACAATCAGAAAAACTACCACGTTTGCTTACGTATGTATTTTTTTTTGTTATCATGCAGATTATTTCACAAATTCGTATGCACTTTTCTTTATTTTCACAATCGTATCTGGTTCGATTGGACCAAAAATTATGTTCGACCTTAAGTAAACTGTATAAGAAATAAAACTGAGGTGGTTTGTTTAACTTAAATTAAATATTTATTTTCTCGCTTGAATCGTACACGGCTGTAGAAATATTATTGTTCTTCTTTCTATTTCCTTTTAAGTACTGGGGCCAAATTCTGGCAGTCGTGATCTAGCACTTGCTCGATTCGAAACATGTCATGGTTACCTGCCGGCCGCGGTTCGAATCCCGGCCACGGTCAAGAATGAAAGATTATCAATAACAATTTTAATTAATTTTCATATTGTAAAATTCCTTTCTTCATAAAAATAATTTAATGAAAATTAAATTTAATGAACTTAAGCCTAATTAAAAATTTTTAAAATTTGGATTAAAAACCATAAATAGTTCAACAAAAAAAACCACAATACTAATTAGTGTTAAAGCTAAGGCACGAGCTCTTTTTTCGTAATTGTAAATGAACAAAATGAAGAAACAAAAAATGGACTTTGGACTTCAAGACTTCATTTGGTTTAAGGATTGATGTTCGACTATTGATGTCAGCAGTCGTCGATGGCTGCGATTATCAATAACAAATTTCAATATCATTAAAAAAAAAATCTTCACAAATTAAGCATTATGTGCACATTACAGGGGTGAAGAAACGAATCGTCTAAATTTTTCTATTACGATCTGTATTCTCAAATCTCTTCTAATGCAATAAGGAGATACCATCAAACGTTTTGAGTTTAAAGCAAGCTGAACGACTTTTGTTGGACTCTGATGTCTGAAAAATATTCGAAATTTTTTTTTTTTAATTTATGCCCGTTATTTATTCTACAAAAAGAAAGCTGGGGCCAGATTCTGGCATTCGTGATCGAGTACTATCTCGATTCGAAAGCAATTTTATTTCAGTCAATACTGAACGAATCGAAATTATTTTTTCAGTTTTGTGAAACTCAAATGAATGCTTTACAATTACGAAAAAATAATTCCAATAGATATTAAATTGCTTTCAGTAGATAGGTAATGGGGATCTTGTCAAAAGTGCGTGAGAAGTCTGTAGTAGTCACTATTTTTCTAGTTGGAATGCTGACAAAATGAAGACAGGGAATCGGTAATGTAGATAGATATTTCCAATTGAAAATGAAGAATTGGTGAGAGCGTGAGAGTGATTCCACTTGAGAGTAGTGAGAGAGTGGGTTATATGAATTTAAGTATGAATGGGTATTATTTTTATGGGTTGAATTGGAAGGTAAAATGTTTAGGCAAGAAAATGTGTGAAAGTGATGTTAACACCTGCATTTCTTTATAGATCAAGATGGTTGAAATGTGTGCACTGAATAAGGATTGGTGGTTGTGGTAAGGATAGTAGAATAGAGAATTTTTTTTATTTATTGAATATTGTGCATTATTTTAAGGGTTGAATAGGTAGGTAAAACATGTAGGTGCAAATGTTGAAAAATGATGTTTTATGTTTAAAGATGAAAATGGTTGTACTTAAAAAAGGATTGGTGGTTGTGCTAAGGTAATTATAATAGAGCAATTTTCTTTTATTGAATAGTTGGGTAAAATGTGTAAGTGGAAATGTTATAATGTGTTGTTTAGGTTTAAAGATCAAGATGGTAGAAATGTGTTTATTCTGAAGCTGAATTGGTGGTTGTATTAAGAATACAAGAAGAGAGAACTTATCTTTTATGGAAAATTTGTATTTATTTTTTCTATTTTTGAATCACTTAAACTAAATTGCTTGAGAGACTCTATTTTATTGAATATAATTCCAATTAGAATGTATATTTTTGCTTAGATCATCTTAAAAGGTGTCTTGTTTAGCTATATATTTTTTTATAAAAAGAATGTGATTGGAGTATTTTACTATTTATAAAATATGTATAAAAATGAGTATATAAATTATTTTTATTAAGAAAAGAACAGTTTTTAAATTTCGTTTTAAGTATTTATTTTGGTAATAACAAATGTATAATATTTGTCTATTAAATGAATTACATTATCCTTCATTAACTTAAATTCAGTACATTCACATGTATGTGAACGATCGCGAATTCGGCATAGAAAAGGACAGTTTTTAAAATGCTTTCCGTAAATAGATTCAATGAGCTCCATATTTTCATAGTCATCTAGCATTCTTTTGATTTCAGTTATCTGAAGTAAATGATCATCAAAAATGCATCCATGAAAATCAAACAAAAATTTTTCGATCATGCTTCTGTATGTCATTTGCTTTAGAAATATGTTTCTTCTTTTTATTCTTTCGTGTGTACTCATATTCAACTGATACTATTGTAACTTACACTACTTACATACTACCTACATATATAAATAAATAAATAAATGTAGTGAATGAAACATGATTGAACCTGCACTTCCATGCTTACATAAAGTAAAATGTTAGATAAAAATCAATTGACAAGAAAATTTAAAACAGGTACAAAAGTAAGAAAAGAAAAAAAGGATCAATGTAATTTTTTTGGTTTTTGTTTTTTATGTTTTTAATTAGAAAAGAAAAAAGGGTTTCAATTGTTTTATTTATTTATTTCTTTTTTTCAGTTATTTTATACAAAAATTCAAGACACAAATGTCAACAATTAAATGAATCATAAGTTTGATGCTGATTGTAGTTATATTTTATATTTCCTCCTAGGTATTCAACTAGTTCCAATGGTGGTTGTAAATTTTCAAAACTATCATAGTATTCTATTTGTTTATTGTTTTTATAGTAAGCTACCCAATGTGTACCATTTCCGATTGTAGAATCCAAATTAATTACTCCACATTTAAAGTGTGGTATATTTTTTGAGAATTTTCGTATATCAATATCAGTCAATGGTCTTTTGGGTAGCTTGCTTCGAAGTTTTTTGCTTTTTCTTTATAAGTTAATCCATATCCTTTCTTATATGGTTTAAAGATAAAGTCTTTTACCCATTGCTATGGCTTTCATACTCTTATTGTGTCTAGTCGCTTCGTCAAGTTGAAGTTTAGCATTCTTCTCTATGTTAGCACCTCCACTCGATTGGGTGCCAATTACACCTAAAGCAGTTAACATTGGTATAAACGGTAAAACACCTAAAATTTTTGGAACATGTATTAAACGTGGAATTACGATTTCAGATATTTTCCCCTTAAAGGATTTGTTGATGACTTTACGTGCGCTCTTGATAGCAGCGTAAAGGCTCAGTTAGTCTTTACTCTCTGTTTCTGTTCTGTTCCGTGCCGTTCTGTTACGAAATTATAATAGTTACTTTTTCTGTAGCACCTTATCAGCCATTTTTGACAAATTTATTAGTTCTGCACCGTCCATTGTTTTATTTCAATAACTTTAATGCACATAAATTTGAAGAAATTAAATTTTATGAATTCTTTAAATCAAAAAATAGTTTATTTCAATATAAATATGTATTTTTTATTATTTATTTTGCTGTCACTTACAATTACTTAACAAGTTTTTGATTTTAACAAACTGAACCGCAACAGAACAGAAAAACTAATCAATTGCACAGTTTTTTGATAACAAAAACAAATCAGCTGATTCGTAACAGAACAGAAGAAAGTAAAGACTAACTGAGCCTTTAAGATCTGTTGGTTTTTCTTTTTTTAAAATTTTTGTTGTCCTTTTGATCGTTGAATTGAATAGTTTTTTTTTAAATACCTTATTCAATTTTGAATGTCTATTATTCTTTTGCATAGCCATCCCCATACCTAATTTAGTTTTTGCTTTCATTGTGTTGGTAACCCAATCTGCAAACGATTTTTCCGATAGACTGCTATCTGTTGAAAGTACTCGTTCCAAATCTCTGTTCTCAAGAATTTTATCAGCTTGATGTCTAATATTTATATCTTTACTTCTTGAATAAGAAATATGGGGCTGCGCTGCTGAAAACCAAAATAATGTTATTCAACGATTCCAAAATAAAGTACTTAGGAATATTGTTAATGCACCCTACTATATTAGAATTTATGATCTACACAGGGATCTTGGAGTAATGAAAGTCTCAGAAGTAATATAGAAATTAGCAGCTAATCACGCATTTAGACTTCAGAGCCATGTTAATCCAGAAGCAGCCATATTATGTAATGATGACATCTACTCAAGGAGACTGAAGAGAACAAAGCCACAAGATCTGGTGGCTGTTGTTGCATGAATTTTATTAAACAGAAAAATATTACTTGTTAGTCTAAGACTAGGTGTAATGAAATGAAATGTATATACATATGTATATAATTTATATATAAAGCGTCTAATAGATTTATTCCTTTATCACCTCGTGCTAAACGTTTTTGTAATTTCGTTCCAGGACCGCATTATTGATAACCAGGAAGATGTAGTTCGAAAGGAAGTGAGTTTATTAATATATTAACTAAACCTCTTCCTCTGATAGTTTTATTGTAATTAGGCTTATTGTTAAAGCGTATCACCATTTTATGTTATTTTATTCTATAAGAAAATATAATATTTAATAGTTTCATTCAGTTGTAAAGATGCGTTTAATAGAACAACATAAAAATATTTTTATTCGCAATAATGTTTCTTCAACGAATATAGAATCAAAAACTAGACACACATAGCTCTATATTACCGAATTCTATACTAGCGCTAATTGTAGGTCCATCAAATTGTGGAAAGACTAACGTTATGATTAGCTTACTAGAAAGTTCTAATGGACTAAGATTTGAAAACATCTATTTATACTCAAAATCATTGTTTCAACCAAAGTATGAATATTTAAGAAAATTAATATCACCAATTTAAGGAATGGGGTTTTACACGTTTTCAGATAATGATTCTGTAATACCTCCTGATGAAGCACAAAATAATTCAATTATGATATTTGATGATGTTGTATGTGAAAAACAAAACCATATACGTGCTTACTTTTGTATGGGTAGACATAAAAATGTGGACTCATTCTACTTATGTCAAACATATACAAGAATTCCTAAACATGTAATTAGAGATAACGCTAATATGATTATTATGTTTAAGCAAGATGAAATGAATATGAAACATATATATGCTGATCATGTTGGTAGCGATATGGGTTAGGAAAAGTTTCGTGAAACTTGCGAAGAATGTTGGAAAGATAAATATGGATTTTTGGTTATAAGTAAAGATGATTAATTGAATAATGGAAGATATAGATTATTTCATAACATTATAAATAATAGAATAAATTACATACAAGCATTAGTACATCATCGCCCTTTAAACTAACTGATTAAAAATGAATGAAAAGGTATTAAAAGAGCTGATAAAAACAAGAAATATTTTAAAGAAGAAATTTCGCAGTATAAAAATTGGTGAAGCTGATACTCGTGAACAACTTAAAGATACATTTAAACCCATAACATAACCCTTGAAAATTTCTTAATAGTTCGAAAAATACCAAACTTAATTCTAAAATTGAAAAAAATAATATTAAAAATGAAGCAAAACAAAAACAATTTAAAAAAGATTCTTATATTCCAATTATAAAACCAGAAAAAATATATTAGCTACTGCTGCAAGTAACTCTGAAGATTATGATGACGATGATGATGATGATTTTTATTCTCAACCAGAAACAGAAAATCTAAATAGTCTTATAAATTTTAATGATTTGTTATATCTAGAAAAAAAAGGCATGAATTAGACACACTATATGGATTACATAAAGATTCAAACAATGAATGGAAATTTGGTGATAGGTAACATCAAATTTAATGATGATAGGATTCAAGTTGGAAATCAAATATGGGCATTCACTCTAGGTTTATTTTCATTAATGTTCCAAAAAATACCCAAAAACTATGATAAATCCGAGTTAGATATTTATAAAAAGATATTAATTAATACCAATGCCTATTAAAGGGGTTATACCACAGATGGTAATATAAGAGGCACAAGAGCATATAAATATAGAAATATTATTAGAAAATTGATTAAACCTAAGAATCCATCTACCACAACACTGCAATCACCCACTTCATCTGATACATCAACAACAAAAGAAAATTACTTGGGAAGTGGGTTAATGGATTTCAATTCAAATAAACCAAACTATATATACTGGGATGATCCAAATGAGTTGATAGATCGACTTAGACTTCTGCTCGCATCACAAGCTGCAGGTCACAGCAATCATAACAACGCAATTGTATCTATTATTGAAGAATTATATGAAGCAAACATTATTGTGTAACTATTAAATTAACACAAAGCAATGTCTGTTGATAAATTTGGTCACTATATTAACGATACAAGTGGCGTAATTTCTATGAAGAATGCACCTAAATTGCTTGGGTTCTTTATGGATACAGATAACAACATTGACGTTCAAAACAAAAGAATCAAACATATGTCGAATGCTTTGGAAGAAAATGATGGTGTCAATAAAATGTTTTTACAATCTCAAATTGCAAAAACACAGAAGGAGATAATGGATCAATTAAACAAGAATATTAATGAAATTTCTCATATAATAGAGAAAATTCAAAAAGATTTTGAAAGAAGAATCAAAATCTTAAATCAGAAACTATATAACAGGCTTGATATTAAAAATAAAGAACATGAGATTACAATATTCCCTTAAGTAAAGAAGACTTAATAATAATGCATTTAACAAAAAGAGACTTATGGCGATTTCTATTCTGAGAAAAAAATGCTACAGTATATGCATGTGACACTTTTTCATGTTACCTATAATCACTCGAAGTGTTACATGTTGTACAACTTCAATCGAACAGAATTAGCTGCCTTTATTTACAACTGTTACACTTTTATTATTAATGTAGTTCATTAGCGATTTTTTAAACTATTCGACTATTTGCTAAGCACTTACTTTACGGTTTGGAAATAGACATTGACACCACTTATTGCTTGAACAAATTTAAAACGATAATAAATACATAGAATTTTCAACCAAAATAAAAAAACGATTTAATTCAAAATGGAGTATGCCGTCAAAGAATATTTAGATGTAGAATTCTTTTGACAAAACTTTTAAAATATTATGACAAACAAAATTAAATATTGGTTGTACAAACAAAGTAGTAAGTACCAAAGTTGTAAAACAGGGCAGTATGAACCCTTAAGTAAAAGTAAAGGTAAAACATGTAACATGTTTTGCACGTTTTTCATCAACATTTTTACAAAAGAACTTGAAAATTTTTCCCACAGTTGTATTTTTTGTACAAACGAACACAAAATGTAGAACATGTAACATTCATGCAACATTTTTCTCAGAAAAGAAATCGCCATTAGTAAATGAACTTCATAAACCAGCCCGAAAAAATTTCATACGGTGAAGAGTAGTGATGAAAAGCATAGATGATCTCTGGCAAGCTGATTTAGTTGAAATGGGAAACTATTCTACATATAATAAAAAATACCGATATTTGTTAACTATCATTCATACTTTTTCAAAGTTTACATGGGGTGTTGCACTTAAAACAAAAACAGCAACTGAAGTATTTCAAGCAATGGAAAGTATCTTAAAATTAGGTCGAGTTCCCAAAAACTTGCAGACTGATGATGGTAAAGAATTTTTCAATAAACAATTTAAAACCCTCATGGACAACCACAATATCAATCATTACTCAACATTAAGTATAATGAAAGCCTCAATAATAGAACGATTTAATCGAACTCTAAAAGGAATGATGTGGAAAGAATTTAGTTTTAATGGTTCATATTATTGGCTTGATATTGATAAAGATCTATTTAAAAAATATAATAGAAAAGTTCATCGCACCATTAAAATGGCACCAATTGACGTTAATTCTAAAAACGAAATAAAATTATTGAAAACAGTCTATAATCATTTAAAATATACAAAACGTCAAAATTGAATGCCGGAGATTATGTACGCAAACACATTTTTGAAAAAGGTTACACTCCCTATTGGACTACTGAAATTTTTAAAATTCAATCAGTAAAAAATACTTATCCCGCAACATACATATTAGAAGACTATTAAGGAAATCCAATTAAAGGTGGTTTCTATGATGATGAACTGACAAAAACTCGATTTCCTGATACAACCTTGTAGAAAAAATTCTTAAAACTAAAGAAGACATGGCATATGTAAAATGGTTTGGATTTTCTAATCAACATAATTCTTGGATTAATAGAAATGATATATTAAAGTTTGTAAAAGTAGATATAATAATAGAATGTAAGAGTTTATGTATTGTTATTATTAAATAAGAAAAGAACAAAAAATATATGTAAATAAATTGTTTTAAATAAGGAATAATGTGTTTTTTTTCCTTTATTTACAAACCAACAGCCGAAATGTCAATAACTCTAACTTTAAGCTCTAATTCAAATGAGTTGACGGCTAACTATTGTCCTCCAATTGAGTTGGATGGAAAATATGAATGTGCACTTACAGATTTTCATTCATACAATAGTATTCCAAATGTAGATGTATATAATAATATGTTTCATATTGGAGAACAAGTACATAATTGAAATTCCAATTGGATCTTATGAACTGAACGACATAGTTGATTATATTAAAGAAGAATATCAACGATACAGCCTTCAAAATAAAATTAATATTGAAGCTAATAATAATACGATGCAGTATACAGTTGGCAAGCTTTTAGGATTTAAAGAAAATATTTTATTACCTAATAAAGACTATTACTCAGATCTTCCAGTTAGTATTTTTAAAATTAATCTTTTACGAATTGAGAGTTATATAGCTGTAAACACATACATGAATAACTCCCAAGCACATACTTTGCATGAATTTGCCATTAATGTCCCACCTGGCTATAAAATAGATGAGATCCCTAGGAATCTCATTTATTTGCCAGTCAACTGTCGAGAGATAAGCTCCCTTACTCTTCGAGTGGTTGATTAAAACGGTGATTTACTTAATTTCCGAGGAGACGAAATTACAATTCGAATACATTTAAGACCAACAAAATAATGATAATTTACAAGAAGAATACGCCTAAAATCAAAATCTCACATTCTTCTTCTAACAAAATATTTAAAAATAAATTAAATTCAAAGAGTTCATTAAAACATATAAACTTAACACAATCAAATAAAGAATTTCTAAAATCATTAAATTTAAAATTGAAGAAACCATGAGTTCAATAATAGATGTTCTGGATAAACCTTTTTCCGATGAAAATAAATTTAAAAAGGGTTACCATACATATACCCCATATTTACAATCTTACAATAATAACGATGAAATTCGTATTACAATACAAAATCAAGACTTGTATGTTTTGCCGTCGGATAGTTTTATATATATATATATATGTAAAACGATTTGTTAAAGATGATAGCAATACAAAATTAGTTTCTTCTGCAGCCAACTTCAAATTAAAAAATAATTTCGTAGCACATACATATATTTGATGAAATTCGTTACGAAGTAAATGGTGTTGAAATTGATCAAACGAGGCATTTAGTAACATCAAGTACTATTAAAAATTTGGTTTCATTGTCACCAATAGATAGCAATAGAATGTAAAATGCTGGATGGAATAAACTTGATGATATTGATCTCGTAAATGGACATTTTAATTTTTATGTACCACTTAAATTGTTTTTGGGATTCGCTGAAGACTATAACAAAATATTATTGAATGCAAAACATGAATTGTTTCTATTACGTAATAATTGTATCACAAATGATTCTTTCAGGTGATTCATCGGTAGGGTACCATTTTCTCACAACGAGAGTATCATTTATGATTAAAAAAATAACTTATATACAGTTATTTTGCACTTGAAGCTGATTTCTAAATGATTAGATTATGATACAAAATGCTAGCTGGGTTAGATTTAATTTAAAATGAAGTTTTTAGTATTGTAAATATGTATGTATATGTAAAAATTATTTAATTTTTGTCTAGTTGCTCTGTATTCTGCTCGCACAATGGTGAAGGGTATTTAAGATTCGGAACAGCCGAATATAGCACTCTTACTTGTTTTAAATCAGTTTATTTTGAAATTTGAGTTCGATAATTTGTCACAAATATTGTTGTTCTTACCTTTTGGTATGGGTTTCTATGCAATATAATAAACTCAATGTAAAGTTAATAAAGTAAAGTTTTTTGTAATTAATTTAACCAGTCATCAGCACAAGTAGAATAATGGCGCTATTTCTTAAAAAACAGTAAGCTGTTGGAAACTCCAGGGCTCTTTCGGCCACAAAATTTTGAAATATATATCATCTATTGGCTTATCTTAGTTGAGCCGGTTTTTATGTGAAGTTTGCACATACATAAGATTTATGAGCAAAAGTGTTTTTTCGGTGCTACTTGATAAGTAAAGGGTGGCCCAACCAAAAAGCACGATATTAATTGTAAATAAATTAAAAATTTTCATAGAATTATTTAAATATTTTTTTAATATTATAATAGTAGGATCTACGACAATTGTGTGTGAAACAAATGATCGCCACGGCTTCGGTGGCAAACCTCTACCAGATTGTCCATATTTTCAACGACTCTAAGACATAATTTAGGTTCAATGACGTTAATGTGCCGAATTTTCTTATCCCTTAGCTCTTGAATTATTCTTGACTTATTGACGTACATTTTTTCTTTTAAATATTCCCAACGACATCAAATGACATGATCGTGACAGCCAATTAACAATGACACGACGTGAGATAACATGGCTATTGAATTTCTCGCACAAAAGAGTCATTGCTTCGTTGACTGTGTGGCATCCCATTGGAACCACATCTCGTCCAGGTCCATATCCTAAATTTCTGGCTACAAGAAGTCCGTTACCGTCTTGCGATAGCGTACACCATTCACGGTAACTGCTGGGCCGACTGCATATTCGAAATTTGCGTCCCGATGACGCTGCAAGCTCATAAACCGCACCAAACTGTCCCTTTTTGTAAATTTACGAAAATTGTGTCTGGTACCAAAACACCAAATATTAAAATATAACAAAATCAAAAAGTCTTTCACAGCAAACCCCGTTGTTTTAATGTTTTTCTTCTATATCAAAATTACTTTTCCTGTTACCTTCGTTAAAGCATCTTGCTTGATAGTTTAAATTATACTAAATTCAAAACATAAGTTAAACTTTAATTTCACACAATAGAACACAACAATTGTGTGTAACCATCAGGAATATTAATTTACAGGTCCATCATTTCGCATGCGCTACTCGACTCGAATTTTATACCGAATTTAAAAACCGCAATTTAAATTGTTTTGCTTTCTAATTTCCCCTTTTAAAATAAAATACTGGAATTCGAAATATTTATTGAAACCTTTTTATAAACAAACAATAACATTTTTTGAACACGAGGGATTATTTTCAGAAAAAAAGTAGAGACTAATAAAAAATTTTATGTGGATTCCATGAAGAGCTTAAAACATATAAAAGATAGAAAATTTAAATAAAATGTGCTATTATTTCTTGTTGTAAAACAAAAATAGTTTAATGTGCTGTTTTTATTCGAAGATTATTTTTGCATAAAATGCATGCCTGGGGAATACAATAAAAAATCCTTTTGATACTCTATATCCATTTATTGACAACTTTTAAATAAAGCAAAAGAATATGAAAAAAAATGTTATTGAAATTATTTGGTCGTAATACATAAAAAAGGGCAAAACATTCACTAAAATTTTAAGAAATGACAAAATATTTCAAGTGTATTATTTCTACGACTAAAGTACGCTTTATTTAGTAAAAGGATCAATAAAAAAACTGAAATGGTAAAACAAAAATAGTTTTAAAACAAGTTAAAAACTATTATCGGCCAAGCTCGACCATATACAACCCTACACCATTTGTAGGTTTTTCTTAATTACTCTTGAAACTGGAATTTTTTTCGGAGCCGGGCAGTTAGAGAGTTAAAAAATTGTTTTTATAGGAGTTATTTATGATGAGTTTTGAATTAATTCGAAGAAATATGTGAAATTTATTACAATTAAAGCGATTTTCTGGTGCGGACCTCTGTCTTACTAATGATCCAGTCACGACCTCTTGTCAAAGAAATTTAAAATGTTATCGAGTCGATCGGTGTACTAAAAGGTGGATCAAGGACCAATATTGTAAGGTCTTCACGATTGTTGAGTGGGTATAACAAGGGTACTTTTCTAAGCTCTTTATCACCAAACTTTTATAGAGGCGTTTCTCGTTTTTGTAGCCCTTAAAGGACTTAAAAATAATGAATTGGAATTATCCGATCAATACTTAACTAACATTATTGGATAGTTCAAATACATTTACATAGGGACTAGGTAAAATCAGTGACCGGTTTTCACTACTTTCAATAGGTTTCAATTCTGAAGTGCCCCTTCCATTCTTCAATATTATTGTATAAGTTATTTGCCATACTATTTATTTCCATTTTGCTTGATATTAAGCAAGAAGTGGCACAATAATTTCAATTTAAATATGGCGGAACTTTCTTAAAAAAAGTAACCTATCAGCAAAGCAACATTGTAGAATCTTGCCAACACATTTCGCAGCATATTGCACTTCTTATTGTTGAGCAATAAAAATCAAAAAACTTTTTATTGTAGCCAATATATTTATTGTGTAACACCTTCAAATATCACATACACATTGGCGATACAATCGTAAAATACGAACATGCTTAAATCGACTCAAAAAAAAAGGATCCTAAATTAATCAGTGCATCTAAGGGATCTAATATTTTTATGCATAACAAACTTATGCTCTAACCCATAATATCTTTGGTCGTGTAGGACATGAATCGTAAAGGCAATTCAAATGCAGTTTATTATGTTTGTAATTCGTAAACAAAAAACTAAATGCCTTTTGGTATTGAGAACTAAAAAAGGATATTAATCAAATATATTAAAAAAGTTTCCCCCATCGTATTTCCGGAATCACAAACAGATGGGGTAAAATATAAAACTAATTGTAAACAAGTGAGAAGGAGATATTCAAACGTGCCATATCTGTTCTACCCACCACCATTGGCTTAAATAGAAAGATGGAAGTAAAACAGTCTATTTTGATAGTGCATAGAAAATATTCCTGGAGAATATTGAAGGAATAAGACTATTAAAGTATAAGAAGCTTTTAAAATTGTAATTTAACTTAGAATACACATTCGAGTAAATATGAAAATCAATTTTTGTTACACCAGTGTTACACAAGTCCTACGTATTTTAGGGAAAATACAACTCTGTCCAAATAAGTTGTTTTTGTTTTTTTTTTTTTAATTTTTAAACAATAACACTGGTCCTCAAATTTGGAAAAAAAATTTACGGCAGAAACAAACCATGTTTTTTAACTAATCTCGGTGCGCTGAATTCGAATCTAGCATAAAAGTTGAAGCTATTTTTGCTTTGTGTGTGCTGAATTTTTGGTTGAAAAAAAGGATTAGAAATATCAAAATCATTAAAATAAGCATTTTTACATTATTTTGATTTTGCACTCAGAAACTTGGACAAACCGTGGACACCGACAAAGTTTTGCATATTCTTCCTTCGCATTTAGATTTTTTTCCAAAAAAAAAAAAACTGGCTGCTGTGAGCGCGAACAAGCGGAGCGTGCTCACCAAAATTTGATGAAAATTTAAAGACTTTATCAAGGACTTTGAGACAAAAGCATGCTGGGAGACTATTGCTGGACTCTAATACGTGAAACCGAACCAACAAAATACAAGCGACGTTCAAATAACGCCATTTACTTTTGAAAGTTCTTTGGTTTTTAAATAAACTAGTGATTTGTTATGTAAGAAACGAATAAAAACTTTTTTGTATCTCGAAAACCTGAGGTGAAAGAGAAAAACCAATTACAGATGCGAATTCACCCCACCAAATTACCCTAGGAAAGATATTTGGTTGCTTCAGTCCAAAACCTTGTTGGCTAGTATAATTTGATGAGGGAAGCAGTTTTTTTTAAATAAATAAGACTTGTAGATAGTGTAAAACAGCCTTTAACTGGCGCATATTCAGTATACGTGTACGTATGATTAATATTTGCAAATTGCAATATTACATATCGATAAGTTACCAGCAGCAGCTATAAAATATATTTCGAGGAAATCATTTGTGTGGGAGATGGTTTGAGAAAAATCTTCATGGAATTTCTTTTAATTTGAAGGCTCTCCCGGGCGCTCTATTTGATTTCACAAAAAAATTTACATTCTCTACTTTTTCGTGTGAACAAACATGACTTTATCGTCATTTTAAGGTAAAAGATATTACAGTATCAATTTCAGTCACGTCTGCTTAAATACTTACTTAAACTTACGGTAAAGTTTTAAGCGTTCGCTTTATTGTCTTATTTCCGTTTCAAAAAAAGTACTGTACAACAACAGTTAAAAACGTAGAAGACTCAGTTCAAAAAAGACTTTTCATAACTAATTTCCGAAAAGAATACACGAATAAATAACTAACTGAAGTATGAATAAGATGGCTGTATAAAAAAGTCTGTCTTATGATTCGCATTTTCTTATTTATTGGGAGTAGCTGGCGTGCTACAAATAACATTTTAAATGAAATACAAAATTTAACGGAAGTTTTTAATCTACTGCTATTATTACACTACACAGTGGTCAATTCCGGCTAAAAATCCATAACTTCTTTATTTCTTTACGTAAATGGCTGGTATCCAGCTCAATAATAGCATGAGCTCCTGTGGGATGGATGAGGGGGGTCGGGGGATTGTTAAGGGACCTTCAACTGAAACATACCATTATGAAAAATTCTTTTGAAAAGACCGTAGAAATGGTATACATTTTTCCGTTTAAGGCGGGTGGGGGTTTAGGGGGTGGGCATGAGTACCAATTCGTTTTTCTTCCCCTGTTCTCGCTACTGTATAACTATATATAACAAATATTTGTTCTTTCAGTAAATAGCTGAAGTTTGGCATTCAAATATTGGGCATATATTCAGTATAAAAATACAAATAGCTTAATATTAAAAAATTTCCAACGATATTTATATATTTGAATTACCAATAGGTACCAAAATTTGTAAGAGCGCTTTTAAAGAGAAGAAAACACAATAAAAATTTTATTTTTATCTTTGTTACTTAAGAATTTTTTACCAAAAAAATACCAAAATTATATTTTTGTCCTTTTTTATACCCAAAATGTGGAAATTTCAAAAAAGTACCAAACACATGACAATTTAATTTTCGATTTAATAATGATATTTTTTGAATAATACTTCTACCCAAGGTATATTTAAACAAGGTAAACTCGTTGGCCCATATGTTTGTCAACTGTTTACCCCTAGTTGGAACCACAACGTCAAATTGCGTGTATATGAGCCAAAATTTGTAGATGTGTGCGTTAAATTGTTTTTGTTTTATATGAAGACAATTTTGACAAAATGGTTCTATTTATAGAGCAGCATGTCTACACTCCCAAATGAGTCTACCTTGTGTAAATATACCTTGCTTCTACCTCTGTTAGATCACGAGGCATAATGTTACTGATTTTACCCGTTTTTACCCATTTCTAACCCCTAATGAATTGCATATCCAAGAGTCTCTACTTTTTTATTTACACATTGGGAGGGGAGTCTACATACAATTTCAAGTGTCTGTCTAAAATTGTTTGGGCCAGGCGATGATGACCCAGTCAGTCACGCTAAACTTAAAAAAATATATGAACTTACTAAAAATGATCTGGTTAATGGGGTTGCTGCTGAAATGTATAGTACTTAATTTTGATAGCTAACAGTACTACATATAATTATCACTTAACCCCCCCAGGCCATAACTATTTTGTTATGGTCTCTTTAAATTTGGCTTACTTTAGGTTTTATTTATTTTTAAAGTAACTCACAATCACTTCACTTATCCAAAAAAAAAAATAACGCGCACAAAATCACAATTATCACATGCAATGATTAATTACTAATACGGTTTTAACACAACGTGCTTATTTACAAAGAAAACTTTAAAGGAAAAATCATAGCTTACTTTTATTTCAAAGTACAAAAATTAACTTTGAAAAGTTAAATTTGTAGGAAAAAAATTATCTACTTTGCTCCAGAATTAACAGTAAAATAGTTATCCAAGAGCCAAATTAAGAAATGAGTTGTATGTTTTGAAGTGTTCGATATAATCTGTCATCAAATTTTATTAAAATTAAAAAAAAATCATTTTTAGCCAGAATTGACCAGTTAAATATTTTGATGATGGCCATAATGATTGTGTTTTACATAAATAAAATGCTTAAATTAAAGATATATATGGGGGATTTCATGTCAAGTGACCCAATTTTGAAATCGATGTCTTCCGATTTGGATGAAATTTGCACCAAGGTTAGTCCTATTGGATAGTAGTTTAGACACAAATTTTCAACAAGATCGGTCTAAAAGTTTCTGAGTTAGTGGGGGTCAAAATTTGACATTTTGGCCATACAGGTGTTCTTTCTTATCCATGTAACTTATTACCAATTGGTGTTAGCAAAATTTGTCCCAAGTAGCTTCGATAGCTATTTGATCCATCTTTTGAAAAAAATTTTTTTTGTTGTTTTTAAAAATTTTTTTTATTTTTTTTTTTTAAATTTAAAACTTTTTTTTATTTTTTTTTTAGCGGGAATGTTTTTTTTTTTTTTTTTTTTGTTCAAAAGAAAGCTTATGTCTTTTCCTTTAAGGTAGTTTTGGTCCCTTTTTGGGATGCGAGCGGCTTATGTATAAAAAAAAATAATTTCTAACTCTAGACAAGGGTTTTTCAATTTTTAGCATATGCAGTGTTCTTTCTCATCCATTTAACTTATTACCTATTAGTGTTAGCAGAATTTGTCCCAAGTAGCTTCGATAGCTATTTGATCAATATTCTGAAAAATTTTTTTTTTGTTTTTTGAAAACTTTTTTTTTTTAAATTTAAAATTTTTTTTTAAATGTAAAATTTTTTTTTTATATATTTTTTTTATCCGGAATGTTTTTTTTTTTTTTTTTTTGTTCAAAAGAAAGCTTATGTCTTACCCTTTAAGGTAGTTTTGGTCGGTTTTTGGGATGCGAGTGGCTTATGTATAAAAAAAAATTATTTCTAACTCTAGACGAGGGTTTTTAAATTTTTAGCATATGCACTATTTTGAATTTTTTCCTATTTGTGTTTAAGTGTTTCTAAAGCCTTAAAAATAAAACGTTTGCAAAGAAACTAGACAAATTAACCTTTCCGACGGTATGTTACAAACCCAATTACTATTTTATACCTTCGATACTATAATGCCCACAATATGTTAATCCCAGGAATAAAATCACTTTTTTTCTGTAGAAATGTTGACAAATTAAATTCGTTTTATTAATTTGTAATAATAATTAAATTAATATATAATTATAATAATAATAATTTCTAATAATAATAATAAAAAGATAAAGATAAATATTTTAATAAAATTTATGTAGGAAAAATTAAAAAAAGAATTATTTGTCAACATTTCTACAGAAAAAAGTGATTTTATTCCTGGGATTAACATATTGTGGGCATTATAGTATCGAAGGTATAAAATAGTAATTGGGTTTGTAACATACCGTCGGAAAGGTTAATTTGTCTAGTTTCTTTGCCAACGTTTTATTTTTAAGGCTTTAGAAACAATTAAACACAAATAGGAAAAAATTAAAAATAGTGCATATGCTAAAAATTTAAAAACCCTCGTCTAGAGTTAGAAATAATTTGTTTTTATACATAAGCCACTCGCATCCCAAAAAGCGACCAAAACTACCTTAAAGGGTAAGACATAAGCTTTCTTTTGAACAAAAAAAAAAAAAAAAAACATTCCGGATAAAAAAAAATTTTACATTTAAAAAAAAAATTTTAAATTTAAAAAAAAAAGTTTTAAAAAAACAAAAAAAAAATTTTTCAGAATATTGATCAAATAGCTATCGAAGCTACTTAGGACAAATTCTGCTAACACTAGTAGGTAATAAGTTAAATGGATGAGAAAGAACACTGCATATGCTAAAAATTGAAAAACCCTTGTCTAGAGTTAGAAATTATTTTTTTTTATACATAAGCCACTCGCATCCCAAAAAGCGACCAAAACTACCTTAAAGGAAAAGACATAAGCTTTCTTTTGAACAAAAAAAAAAAAAAAAAAAAACATTCCGGATAAAAAAAATATATAAAAAAAAAATTTTACATTTAAAAAAAAAATTTAAAATTAAAAAAAAAAGTTTTCAAAAAACAAAAAAAAATTTTCAGAATATTGATCAAATAGCTATCGAAGCTACTTGGGACAAATTCTGCTAACACTAATAGGTAATAAGTTAAATGGATGAGAAAGAACACTGCATATGCTAAAAATTGAAAAACCCTTGTCTAGAGTTAGAAATTATTTTTTTTTATACATAAGCCGCTCGCATCCCAAAAAGGGACCAAAACTACCTTAAAGGAAAAGACATAAGCTTTCTTTTGAACAAAAAAAAAAAAAAAAAACATTCCCGCTAAAAAAAAAATAAAAAAAAGTTTTAAATTTAAAAAAAAAAAATAAAAAAAACAAAAAAAAATTTTTTCAAAAGATGGATCAAATAGCTATCGAAGCTACTTGGGACAAATTTTGCTAACACCAATAGGTAATAAGTTACATGGATAAGAAAGAACACCTGTATGGCCAAAATGTCAAATTTTGACCCCCACTAACTCAGAAACTTTCAGACCGATCTTGTTGAAAATTTGTGTCTAAACTACTATCCAATAGGACTAACCTTGGTGCAAATTTCATCCAAATCGGAAGACATCGATTTCAAAATTGGGTCACTTGACATGAAATCCCCCATATACTTAAATTTATCATCATCAACAGAATTTTTTTCTTTCGCAATGAATTTTTTTTGTGGTTGATTTGTATTTCACTTCTTAAGAAATATTTTTAATAACCATTATTAATCTTAATTTGTAATGCTTAAATTTCTTTTGCAAAAAATAGCTTTTATAATCATGCTCATATTTGCTAACAAAATATTAATTACATTTGACATTTGCAATGAGCAACAAGTAAATTACATTCGTGATATCCTTTTACTTGTTTATTTTTATATTAAAGTTTACACACATTTCAGAGTGCAGAATTAAATTCAATAAAAAAAAAAACAAATTTAAAAAAGTTAAATTACATCCATTTGTAATGGAACTCCTCAAATAATTAGCTCGAATTTAAATAAATGACAACCAAATCACTCTTAATTGATTAATTGAGAAAAAAATTCTTTACTTAACTTCATTTACAAATTGTAATTTTGAGGACCATAATTGCAATTATTACATTGAACATATGATTGATTAACAAAATATTTTTTTTTTTTTAAATTATTTCTTGATTAAAATGTTTAAGTAAAGAGACTCACATGCTACGCCTATCTGAATGTATTAATTTTTTTCAAAGCTCTGAAAATGAATAAATTATCGAAAGTAATGAGCTCTCAAGAAGTTTCAAGTACGATGGTTGCCAGTTTCTGCAAAAAAAAATTTTATTTCAAAACGCAAAAGGTACCCGGGTACCTTGTTAGTCACATAAGGGTTAAAATTATCGTTATGGTAAAAAAATGTATAAAAACAATAAAAGAGATTTTGAGATATAAGCAAAAAAAAAAAAAACACAAAGACAGTACGAAAAGTTGTCGCAAACAAAAAAGGAAAACAAGTAGACATAAAAAACAAATTAAATAAATTATAGTCATTACTGAATTTTATTTAAAATCACGACCATAAAATTTTGTGCTTGCTATGTAAAAACTTGCACAAGCACGTGCTTGTAGACAAAACAAATATAACACGAAATTATCTGTGAGGCCCTTCAATTATTCTTCACGAGACGTCTACATTTCTGCCTTTGTCATAAACAAAATTTTATAATTAATTAAAAAGAAAAAAAAACGGGCTTTAGGGCTATTTAAAAAATTTTTGTCAGTAAATTAATAATAAATTTTAATCTTGTTTTAACAAAGATAATATTACATAAAAGCACCCGAATGTATTGAAATATAAGCAATTCTAATAACAAAAATTTAATTGCTTTTTGGTCCATAATTTCTTCCATTACACTTTACAACACAAAAAAAAAACAAGAGCAAGAGTGCTATATTCGTCTATGCCGAATCTCTTATACCCTTCACCATGGAGCGATAATAGCAGAAAGTTATACAAATACCGTTATTTAGTTATATAAACATTAAATAAAAAACCACAACACAAGGGATTTTTGGGTAAAATTAGAGGCATTCGTGGTTTTTTGCTCATATCTCAGTCATTTATGGACCGATCTTTGGAAAAACAATTTCAACGGACACATGGACAGACGGACATCGTTAATTAACTTCGCTTCTAATAAGAACACAGAATATATATTTACTTCATAGGGTCTAAGATCAGTATTGTGGAAATTACAAACGAATAACAAATTTTTATACATGTTCCTTTTACCTTCAGTGAATATATAACGGGGTTCTGACAATGGATTCTCGTAGAGGAGGTAAAAAAATATATATTTGTACGTGTGTCTGCGTTTTGAAAGATCACAGAGGACCTGTGCGTGCAGCAGCTTTGTAGAAAATGTTACGGAAAATATTTTTGTGGAATATATTGACCCTCTAGCTTCTTTCTACACCGGTCAGTCCTGGCTCTATTCTAACAAATCGTGAACAGCACCCCTAAGCAGGGAGATGGCAGGGATGAAATGTTCTTCAAAAAAGTCAGCCATACAGAATACAGAAAAGCCAAGAACTTATCGAAAACAAAAAAAAAAAGCGACAAACTCAAGATTGCCTTAAACGGTCATTTTGTTGATGCTGGATCTGTTGAATGGCGTGTTATTCATTCTGTTTTGGACGAATATAGCTTTTAATAATATGTACAATAGCGCTATAACTTTTTTACATTTTTTGCAAAATCAAAATGGCTCTAGCATAGTCGAATAGAAAACTGAAAACTTAAAAAAAAAAAAAATTTTTTGTTTCTCATTATTTTGTATTGAATGTACATAGTTAATATATGAAAAAACAATAATTAATACGTTATTTTATGTCCTGCCAGTGCCAGACAAAAATTTTCTTCATCACAGGTTCTGTTCACTTATATAGGTGTCAATCGCTTATCTACTTGGGTAAGTGCTGCAGCGTCTCTTCTTCTTAAGCGAGTGTGGCCGCCATGGCTTAAATATTTGGAGCTAGTGGATTTGGGTGTTGTTCAAGCCTTTGTAAATATTTTACTGCATATTTTGTAATCATAGTTTTTACTAATAAAACATTGAGATCCTTGTGAATATTTGAGTTTTTAACATACCAAGGGGCAGCTGTGATTATTCGAAGAAGTTTATTTTGGCGCCTTTGAATTTTTTTGATATTAGAGGTCGAGGCAGTGCCCCATAGTTGAATACCGTAGCACCAGATTGGCTTTAAGATGGAGCTGTAAAGTAAAAGTTTGCAGTCGAGACTAAGGACAGAGTTTCTTCCAATAAGCCAATGAATTTGGATGGCTTTTAGTTTCATTTGAGATAATTTTGCCTCTATATGGTTTTTCCACGTTAAACGGCGATCTAGATGAATACCGAGGTATTTTACATGCGAATTTTGAGGCACTAAATGATAACTGATTTTAATAGGGGGCCATGTTTCCCGACGCAAGGTAAATGTTATATGTACGCATTTTTGCTCATTGACCTTTGTCCTCCATTTCTTTAGCCACAGTTCGATTTGAAATATATGATCCAGTAGGTATCGAGATGCTTCTTGACTGTTTTCGTGCTCGCTTGGAAAAGCTGTGTCATCAGCAAATGTTGAAGTTTGGGTGAAGTTGTTTGTTGGCATATCCGAGGTATATATTAAGTAAAAAAGTGGGCCCAGGATGCTTCCCTGAGTGACTCCAGCTTCAATTGGCTGAGGAGAGCTTAAATAATCACCTTCTTTAATAATGAACTTTCGACCGACTAAGTAGCTTTCTAACAGCTTGTGTGTGTTTACTGGTAAGTTTAGCTTCAATTTATGTAATAAGCCTTCATGCCAGACTTTATCAAAAGCTTGAGAAACATCGATGAAGAGAGCGGAACAATATTTTCTTTCTTCAAAGGCTTTTCTTTTCTGATGTGTTCTCTTCTAATACATCTGTTATCATTAAGAATTGGGGTTAATTTTGCCGCTAACAGCTTCTCAAACAGCTTTGATATATTTGAATGTTAGCTCATAGCCCTATATGACTCAACTTTTGTGTGATCCTTTCCTGGTTTAGGTATCATGATGACTAAGGAAACCCTCCACTTTTGAGGATAGTATTCCAGGCGTAAAATAGCATTAAAAATTAAAAGAATAATTCTCCTTGCTATGCTGGGTAGCTCCAAAAGCATTTTGTTGCTGATCTTATCAAAACCAGGAGCCTTCTTGGGGTTTAAGTCACAAATAGCCTTTTCGATTTCTCTTATCTATCTCAAATCTTAGGGGAACAGCTGCTCTAGCAGCAACAGGTGGTAACTCGACCGCCATAGCGTGAGATATGTTTGGGGTAAATACGTTTTTTAAATGATTAACAAACAGATTTCCTTTTTCAACATAATTTCTTGCCCAACTTCCATTCAAGTTTCTTAATGGCGGATTAGAGACAACTGGCCTTTTGAGATTTCTAGCTGCACGCCATAATGAGTAGTCTGATTGTGGGGTTGCATCAAGTTCCTTAAGTTATATTTTTCCAGAGAAGCCGTTTTCTGAGTCTGCAGTTACTTTCTCAGCCTTTTTGTGCAGTCTTTTAGTAAGTTCTTTAGTTGAGGGGATCTGTGCAATTGCCACTCTCTACGAGCTCTCCTTTTTTCAGACAAGAGACGCTCGACATCTGAGGAATATATTTTTTTATTTTTGTTTTTTTTGGGGGCTATACTGGAATGTTGAACAGCTAGTTTTAGAAAACTGTCAAAATTGACAATAGAGCGATCTATATACTCCGGTGTGCTAAGCGGAATATTTTCTGTGCAATGGGTACTGAGATATTTTTTATATTTTAACCAATTTATATGTGTAGCTGACGTCGCTATGTAACCAGAGGGAGATTCAATTCTATTGGTGTTTGTTATAGTAACGATTGTAGGTGTGTGATCAGAGGATAATTCTATGGAATCTTCAACGTAAATCGTTTCTGTGGGGATGTTTTTAACCACGCCAAAATCGATGACGTCTGGAATTTTTTGCGGATCAGCAGGCCAAGATGTTGGTTGGCCGCTCCGCACCATTTAAATTCATTTTAAAGATTGTATTAAACAAAAAACGAACCTTTGGTGTTATAAGTCGTGACCCCCAGAAGGTATGTTTTGCGTTGTAATCGCCAGCAGCCAGGAAACAGGGCCCCAGTGACTTATAATATTTGTAATATTGGCTTTCTGATATTGCAAATCTAGGTGGTGAATATAAAGATGAAATTACTATGCTTCGATTTAGCTCTTCAACACAAATGTTCGTTGCTTGGAGATAATCTTCACGATGATCACACATTGGGTAGTGTTTATTTCGGTTTTTTATTAATATAGCAGAACCTCCACAAGCTCTATCTCGAGGGTCCTTGGTATCATATAGAGTATATCCATTAATTTTAAACGTATTTCTTGAGGTCAAATGAGTTTCAGAAACCATCATGACATCAATTTGTTTATTTTTAAGAAAGTATTCTAATTCATTTTTATGTTGGCGGATTCCGTTTGCGTTCCAAAAACAAATTTTTAAACAGTTCATGGCTTGTTAAGAATAGCTTGCAATAACATCGATTGCATTCTAAGAATTTCCTGCATCATATTACCCATTATGTTTGTAAAATTATTTACTGTTTGCACTAATGTTTCCATGGTTTTTTCTAGACGACTTAGATTAGAAACTGGAGTTTCGTGATTACTTGACGAAGCGCCTTGCACTGGTACATTGTTTGATTTAAAGACGTTAGCATAAGAGGTTCTGTTACTACTAGGCTGCGGAGCCTGAAGGTCATTACTGTTTACTTGATTTGTTACCTGCATTTGAGGGGGATTAGCTTGACGATAGTATATACAGGGCATCCTCTATAATTGGCAGTGTGATTACCACCACAGTTGCTTCATTTTTTTACGTTGGGGTCGGTTTTAGACATATCGCAAAGAATTGTACCGTGTAGCTCACCACATACTACGCAAGCAGGGGGTAAGTAGCAATATGCCTTATTATGGCCAAATTCTTGGCAGTTCAAACATTGAACGGGACCACCTCTTTTGTGCGGCTCCTCCATAGTTACTTTTCTGTACAGAATGTATTTTAAATACTAGATGGGATGCGTTTCATTTTTTTTAAGCTTAACGTCGCCGGGTTCAAACTTCACTCAAAAAAGTGGTTGGGGAATTTTTTCTCTATTTTAAATGTTAACTACATGTTTTACCTTGAAGCCTTTTTCTTCTAGGAATGTTTTAACCTCTTCTGGGTCCACACATGAGTCAATACCCTTAATCACTACCTGAAGACCTTTACTGCTTTTCAGTTGGTATGTATAAAAGTTTTTTTTTAGTGCCTCAAAGTTGTTTATGATTTTGCGAAAATCATTCCCATGATTGACTTGTATTTTTGTCTCGTTTATACTACCACGCTTGATAGCCGCTACGTAAAACAAATTTTCACCTATCACTGATATCAAACTCTTTATGAGCTCATTTGAATTTTGTTCCCTAAGATATATCAGGGGAGGCTTGAACGATTTTATGACGTTTGGTGCTTCAGAGGATTCATTCTCCAGAATCGCAAAACGATTTTGAGAATTTATTTTATCAAAAGTTGGTACTTTTGAGGCCGAAGCAACTGCTGCAGAGGTAGGGCTGCGTCCCCGTTTAAGCACTGTTATGTACCTGTCCATACCAACTTGTACTGTAGGCTTTTGAGAAGTTTTTACTTGAGTTACTGAGTTGTCCATAGCGGCTGTTTTGGGGTTAACCGTATCATCACTTATTAAAGTTTTTTTGGCTCTGCGGCAGCGCTTGCAGTTAACCAACTTGTTATTGTATTACGATCGACCGTTTTTGTAAACAAAGAGGGTGAGAGGGAACGCGTTCGAGTAATAGGTTTAGCCGTTAAGCAATTGCTATCATCGATTCTTTTTTTGTTTCTACTTTTGTTTCGTCAACACTCACTGTAACATAAGCATTTCTTTCATTATGTTTTATTGTTTTTGCATTGTACGCTTTCATAAAAGTTTTTTTTTTATATATTACTGTTTGTTTAATTGTGCTCTTCTTTTTATTTGTTGTTTAAAAACCCCGATAATAAAAAGAACAATAAACAAAAACAAGAAATGTTTTTGCTTAAAATATATGTATGTATGTTTATGTATGTATGTTCATACATAAATTTTTTTATTTGATTGAACCTTTTATTATTTTAATTATTGACGTTTATGTTCACATATTAAAAATTATTTTCAAGCGTCCAATTCGCTGAAATTATATTATTTATTTAATAAATAATATTATGATTTTATAAATACTTATTTAAGTAAGTTAAAAGAAAACAAAAACCGTATGCCTAGTTAAAAAAAAAACACGTCTGCATTCAACGAGCACTGTACGCACTCAGATTCGAATGATGAAAAAAAAAAAAAAAATTTATTTATACATTTTCATAATAATTCGAATGTGTATTCTAACCTAGCGTTTCGATATGCAAGTACAAGTTCGAAAAACTCAATACACTCACAATTTTTTACTAACACCATTACATTTTTCGTACTTGCAGCTCAACTTGCAACAGAATTTTCTTGCAAGTAAATTTTTGACACTTGTCGCAATTAAAATTACAAATGAAGAAACACTGTTACCGTGGATGACTTTTGTATCAATCTTCTAGTACTTAGTAAAATAAAAGTTATGTTTATAGCGGATTTTCTGTGTATTTATAAAAAATAACTAATAAAAAAAGCACAACTATACAACAACGCATCTAAATGGTAATTTTAATCACGAATTGTAAGCATTTTGAAAAAAAAATTGTTAATCAAAATATTTTCTCTGTAACATTATGATATCGCCACTACGGCAATACTGTAGTCACATATTTTATAAAATAAAAACATAATTTTTTCATCAAGATGGACAGAAAACAGAAACCCAAAACCTTCTTTTTCCACATTTTTTTCACATTCGCTTTTTAATTTTTTTAATTCGTTTAATACGGCAATTTTTGCTAGAAGTTTACTTGTTGACGACATTTTAAAAATGAACTTGCACTGTGCTGTGTAGCCACTCAAAAAATTGTTGTGTTTTTTTTGACATTTCTTCTGATTTTCGATATTAATACGTATACACTACTTGCAAGTAATTACTTGCATGTGGAAACGTGGGGTAAGTCAAATTTCAATTTGAAAAGCTTTAATACTTTAATAGTCTTAAGCTACGGTCAGACTTATCAAATATTTGACGAAAAAAACGGGACCAACAACCAAACTAAAAAATCATTTCGTTTAATATCAATATTTATTTTGATTAAAATACCACATCTTACAAAAAAACTGTTTTTTGCTATGTCTAGTAGTATAATTAGTTTATTTTGTAATATTAAGACCATTTTAAATCTCACTAACTATTAACAAAAGTAGGAGTTACGCTTATTTGATCAAATATTTAATAAGTGTGACCGTAGCTTTATTCCTTCAATATTTTCTATGCACCATGAGAAATAAATTCCCAGATTCGATTTGTTATATTTTATTTATTTAGCCAAAAAACACAAATAGTTTTTTTTAATAAATTTACATCAATTAGCTTCGAATCTGCATTTAAAATTTCCGGTAAGGTGGAAAAATCCGTTAACAAAAAAAATTAAGAATTTTATTAACATAAATTTGTTTATATAACAACGTGTTTTAAATATTCCGAGTTTGTAATTAAAACTTTAAAATAATTAGGTGTTTTGAAAAATGCTAAATGCGCAGAACGTGGTATTGAAGAAATACATGGCATTTATCCATTATGCAAATCAGTGCGCACGTTAAATTTAATCATTTTAATAATTAAACAACAACAGTTATTAATAAAATTTTTGATATTTAGTTAGGCTTGATTGAGTTCATCAAATTTGATTCTCATTACATTATTTTTACTGAAGGAAGGAATTTCACAACATGAATTTTGTTCAAAATTAATTTACTTTTTTTGGGAGATTTTACAAAATCGTTTTTGTGGGTGAGGTTTTTATTCCAAAACGACGCGAATTTTTTTTTTTTCTTAAATAGCACAAGATTCGCAATCAGGTGGTATTAGGGCCAAAATTTGGTTATACACCAAACGTCTGCAGCGATGAGGAAAATTTCTGAATGAGTGATACGTCAGCCTAGACAATTGTCGAATTTGGAACGATACAAATCCACATTAGATCAAAGACTATCCAGTGCTTCCCAAAAAAGTCACAGCTTCTGATGTGAATTTTGGACTGGCGCACAATACTTTGTTGTAGAACAAAATTGTACAAAAATAGAAGGAGTTGACCCAGACTAATAATATTTTGCATTGAGGTATATATGATAATAATAAACAAAATTTCAAGTTTTGAAAAAATTCCGTTAAAGGATTCATGTACCTCCCATGTATCCTTTTCTTAAAAAAATTTAATTCGGCATCACTTTTTATGTTGAATTGTTGAAAATTACCAAATCTATCTAAATATAATGTTTGAATTGATATACTTAATTCTTTATAAATTCTAGCAAGGATTTTTGTATTTTAAAATATGATACAAACAATTTAAATTTTTTATAATTAAACTATTTCATACAAATCTATAAAAAACAAGTACAATTTGGCATTCCGGCAATTATTATGACTATTATGGTGTTTATTTTATTTAAAAAATGCAATTTGGTGTCTGCTTCTTAAAAATGTTGCTCCAGAAAAGGATGAGTTTTTTATAATAAAACAAGCCACACTTTTCGGGAGTAAAATTTTAAGAAACAGACACCAAATTGCATTTTTTAAAAATAAAATGTCACATTTTTTTGTAGAAAAGAAAACACCATTAAACTCAAAATGTGATAAATTTTTTTCCTTACAACAATAGTTAGGGCAACGGAGCATATATTCTTTAAAAAAACTGAAAAAACGGTGCACTCAGTTTTTTTGAAATTTAAAGTAAATATTGACGATTTTCATATTTTTTGCAGAAACAACCTGCGTTTATTTTACGGCTATATAATAATGTTTAATAACGGTAGAGATTTTCTTGAATTTAATTTCTATAGAAAGTTAATTTTTAAACATAGTACAAAGAAAGTAGGATAATTTTATCGTACCGAAAAATATTTATAGCTTTTAATCTAAAGTACTAAATTATAAAAAATTAAATGTGGTTAGTTTCTCTTTTAATTCCTTATGGCGGACACTTTGTTTATTAAACGGCATAGAAAATATAAAAAAGTATTCACTCATTTTTTTATTTGTCCTTAAAAAAATTTGTTTTAGTTACGGCAACACTTTTTTAAGATTAATCCAGAGCATTACTAATACATACTTTAAATAAAGTGTGGGCTCATATCAAAGAAGAATGTCTTTTTTACCAAATACTAACCTAAAAATAGTGGTACTTCTTCAAAATAAATTTTTAATAATTTTTTTCCTAGTACATGAATTAAGTTTAATTTTTCTTGTAAAATTTTATTAAAAATTAGGACAAGTTTAGCGACCTCTAGCAGCAGCGAAACGCATTTAAAATAAAAAAAGGTTCTTTCTACACGTAATTTATTTAGATACGAATACAGTACAGTATTTTTTTTAACATTGGAACAACATTGTTTCACATTATTTTTGTATATGGAACAAAGTACTGTGTGGCGGCGTCATCGGTTCATATTTCTTTGGAAACGACGTCGGTTAGGTCATCATCGTTGATGGAGAGTGCCAAAGATCGATTATAACTTCTTTTGGCCTGAATTGAATGAAATGGACACCAACGATCGTGTGATGTAATTTTATTAGACTTTTTTGCAAGGTTTTCTTAAGTCGCAGGACTTTAAGATTAAGCCGCATTTTTACAGCGGTCCTCTTAGCCAACATAACTCATGCCATCGACCGAATTTGTCTGTTTTATGTCCAAGAGTCATGGGAAATCGGACATAAATAAAGGCATCGCTTAGCTTATTGGATCCTGGAAAAGACCCCAGAAATATGTTTGGAAATTTTTTCAAAGCATTAACAGCCTATAGAAAGTTAACCAATAATAAAGGGAGGTCCAACCAAAACGCACGAATTAAATAGGAAACAAAACCAAAAAGTTTTCAGAGAATTATCTTAATACTTTGTATTATTATAGAAGGATCTGTGACAATTATGTGTAAAATAAAATATCGGCCAAATGTTCCCACAGCATAAATGATGTTCAATGTGGTGAATGTGCAGAATTATCTCATCCTTTAGCTCTTGAATTATTCTTGACTTTTTGACGCACACTTTTTTAAATAATCCCCAAAGAAAAAAGTCCAACGGTGACAAATCACGTGATCGTGGCGGCCAATTTACATCGCTACGGCGTAATATAACACGGCCATTGAAATTCTCGCACAAAAGAGCCATTGTTTCGCTGGCTGTGTGGCAAGTCCCACCATCTTGTTGGAACCACATACCATCCAGGTCAATATTCTCAATTTTTGGCCACAAGAAGTCCTTTATCATCTCGCGATAGCGAACACCATTCACGGCCGACCTCATTTTTTTTTTTTTTTTCAAAAAACTTTTTTGTAATCTTAACTACTATGCAAGGTAATAATTAATTAATAAATAAATGCTTTGAAAAATAAATATTATAATATTTAATGAATAAAAAATTTACGTAATTGTCTGATGCCTTCACATTATTTTATAAATAGTATATTTCAAATGCGATTTTTTCATTTGGATTATTTTAAATTCTGGCCAAGTAAAATGAGAGACAATATATATTTTTTTTGAATAACTTTTTTTTGTACTTAAGCTTAAGATCTATTTAATTTGTTGCATATCAAAAACAAGAACAACTCCTAAACGGTACGAAAAGCTGAAAAATTTATTCAATTAATTTTTTTAAATATAAATAATAAATTTTTGTTTTTTTTATTTAGTTAACTAAATAGTCACGATTTTTTGCACTAAATTTAACTTTTTTTATTAAAATGTTTACAAAATTGCTTAGTTTTTCTGCTCCGTTTTCATACGCTTCAAATCAAAACTGCAAAGGCCCAACCAGAATGTGCGTAAACAAACTTAAGCTACTGTCAAAAAGATAACAAAAAGAAGATAAAAAACATTGAATCCGTACGGAATGAGCGATTAGTTACGCACCTTGCTTAAGCAGATGACAGTTTTATAAAACTTAACATAAAGTTTCCCTAAGTTCAATATGGTTTTACACATATGATTTACATGTATTTGCTCAGTTGCTTAAGTCACGTTATTCACATTCTGGTGGGGCCTCAAGTCTCGTCCTCCTCTTTTTCTTTCGGTGCAGGTCTTTGTTGGAATACCTTTTTATGATTGATGCAGAACTGAACGCGGGAATGTAACCGAAATGCAGAATAAGGGTGAGTTTTTTGATTGAAAGAATTTATTTTGAGGCAATTAAATTGAAGCAAGTACGAGTTCTATATTCGGCTATGCCGAATCTTATATACTCTTCACGTTGGTGCGATAGTAACCCTTCGGTAAAGGGTATAAAAAGTACTTGCTCTTAATCTGTTGCTATCCATGGTTAAGAGCAGTGAAGGGCAACACACATACTATCACATTTATGCTTGTGTGGGAAGCAGCAGGAAACGAATGACTCTCATCAACATGTGCTGATCTGCAACGGATTTCAATTACTCTGACGAAATGACAACAAAGCAACAGCCGAACGTACATTGTCACAGACCACACGAAGTAGTTTATAGTGTACATGTGTCGACGTCACACAAGCAGCTTTTTTTTCCTATGCACGCACATAGGATTTGCAAATGTTCCCTTCACTGGTTTAGAGCCACAATTCTTAGGCCCGTTTTCACGACTTACCTATAAAGTTCGAAATAGTTAACGGTACCTTTAGCACTAGTGAGGTATAAACTATTTTTCGTTTTCACAACTTCTCTATAAAATAAACAACGTTTTTGAAAATGTGGCAATACTAAAGAAAATACCGACTATTTTTTTCATTTACAAAATATACGTATAATTGGAGTTGCCATATAAAAAAAATATGTGAATATAATATGGCAATCTCAAATCTAAACCTTACGACAAAAGTTAAAGGTAGAACGTTTCTCTCTTTAAGCCCTTATGACACTACATTTTGTATTCATTAATTGATATAGAATTGATAGAAAGAAACAGTAAATGTTAGAAAGAGCAAACTGGAGCAAACTATAAAAAATGTAAACAAAGTTTTGTAGTTTTTTTTTCTCTTGTTATGGTTTTGTTTCAGGGATGGCGTTGAGAATTTTTAAAATTGTACCAAAACCAAATTGTACTTTTTTACCCTAATTGTACCAAAGATATTTTTAGTTGAAATTAATTTTATTTATGTTCATAAAAAATACCACAAAAAGGTATTATACATCTTTGTTTAAAAAGTATCAACAAAAAAGTACAATTGAAACAACTTAGCCATCCCTGTTTTGTTTATTTTATTAAATGTTGCCAACTTTTTGTTTATGAGAAACCTAAAAACAAAAAGCGGTAAATCGCTGAATTTGCCCATAAACCGCTGATTCAGCAACACTTTTAATATATCATGCTTGAAATGTCAATTTTAAGTTAAACAATTTTACATTTTTTTTGACATAACTTCATTTTATATCGATAACTTTTTAAAAATTGTTGACAGTTTGCCATTTATCTTAATACAGCTGAACTCTTTGCACTTGGTAAATTTTTCTATTACATTATATTTGTACTGTTCACCAAAACTTGAACAATGCATTAAAAATGTAGTGTCATATGGTCTTTAGCTTATCCTTCACTTTTAGATTAAAGGGAACTTGTGATAATTAAAAACTCATTATCTGTTCGATAACTTCCTACATTTAGCTATCGTTAAGTCGTGAAAACGGTCCTTAATCTTTTTGTTCTTTCTCCGAGATAATGTATTTTTTTTAATGATTTATTTTTAGTAGTGAATCATTTCCCCCAAATGTTTTTTTTTTGACAACTAAGACCTTATTTTTGTTGTTTTACCCCAATTAGTACGTTAGTATTATTCAGAGTTTAAAATTTAGATTTATTTTTGTCATATTGACGTTAATGAAAATAGGGGGTAAGTTTTTTTTTTTTTTTAACATAAACTACTCTTATGCAGATGTTGTATATTTTAGCCATATAAATCCTGGCCAGTTAACCATGACCCCTTTTACTATATGCAAATACAATTTTTGTTAAACGTGTCCCTTGGTACGAAAGAGTGGTCGGTAGTTGTATTTTATAATTCGTTTGTAACTGTGGTTGCAGTAATACTATTGTCCCGTTTTTTGTGGTTGCAATTGTTGTTGTGGGGAAAAGTATTAATATATGAAAGACACTTACTGCATACTAGGTACCCATTTTAGTTGTTATTCGGTCTTCCTCATAATTTTCTACAAAAGTCATACATTTTGGTTGGTTTTGTAGGCAACTTTTCTAAATGCATGTAATTAAAATTTCCTTTATTACCAAATAAAAAGCCATTACTTCATTATAAATATAACCGTCAGTTAACAACACGTTTGTTGGCATCTATAATAGTTAATTAGAACGGAACTTGTTGAAGTTGTGAGTTAAATAAAAAAAATTCAATACTTTTTGACTTAATGGTTTCTTCTTTGACAATTTCTGTAATTTTTTATTAACAGATGAAAGACTTTAACCGTATTTTTTAAAAAATAGCATTTAAAGAAGTTTATAAATTTACATACAAATACAAGGTGGCGTAAAAATCATCACCCTTTCGGAAGATGCTAAAATTTTTTGCAAATGACAGTAAATGGCAGTTCTGTTTTGACAACTTTTGTGGAGTAAACAGATACAAAATATGTACATGTCGGAAAGAAATGAAGCGCTAAACTCCTCAAGAAATAATTTTATTGATTTTTTCTGGGTTGCTTTATCTCTTAATATATTGATTTGCAATGGCCGGAAATATTTTGTGGGGTTTCTTGAGGTTTCGAGTAAATGTCGACAAGCCTAAGGCTCTTCATAACCTCAAAAATAATATCAATTAGGAATTGGGAAACATAACAGGATTTCGTCAATCCCGAAATTGTTAAGTTAATTTTTTTGTGTTACGTTAAAAAAAAATTTATCATGACATTCCCCCTTGAGAGGATAGGGAATACAATATTGATTCTTAATATTTATTTCATTAACTGTTTTCTATTGAAGTTTTAAGTCATAGAAAATGAAAGAAAAAGTTAATTAAAGTGCTTTCCAAGAGTAGGCAAGGACCTACGGTAATTTATGAAGCGATTTTACGTAATTCGGAAGTTTTTTTATATACTACATAATATCTACAGCTAGTGATGGTGGGTATAAAAATTTTCTTTGTTTAAAATAAGGTTTGTGTGGTTAACTAAATAAATTGATTTTGTTAATTAATTTCGAATTAAAAGTTTAGTTATTCATTTTAAATCATTGAATAAAAATTTTAAAAGAATCATACAAATAAATACAAGTAATTTATTTATTTGTATGATTCTCGCTCTTGCTCTATTCGATTACAATATTAATTATTTTTCTATTTAGTTTGAATCAACTGAGGTAATTAAATAAAATATAGATTTAATGATAATTATTTTTTTTTAATCAATTAACCTTTTGTTCGAAATCTTACGTTGTTTTTTTTATTATTTTTAATTAAATTTAACATGAATTAAGAAAAAATCACAATTTAAAATTTTTACAAATTTTAGTAACCAATGTAACATTTTTTTTAAATTTTAAAGTTATAATTAATTTTTTTGATATTTTTTTAGTTAGGCTCGATGCATTTAATTTAATTTTCATTAAATTATTTTTACTGAAGGAAAGAATTTTTATTGATAATTTTCTTGGCTGAGCTGGGGTTCGAACCTGGGTTGAATTTACGAAATGAAAATTATGAAAAATAAATTTAATGAACTCGAGCCTAACTAAAAAAATATCAAAAAAAAAAATTAACAGTTTAACTAAAAATCACAAATGTTTTTGTTATAAATTTATTATAAAACTTTCGCTTGTAAACCTCTTTTAAAGACGTTTTTTAACTAGTCCCGATTGGCATCCCTAGTTGACAACACACTTGCTTTGTTTACATTTAATTAAATAAATGATTTGAAATATAAAAGTGTACAGCGTTTCGAAACAACTTTAACAGGTAAAAGACACAAGTCATACGTATTCCATAATACTTTTTGAGATAGAAATTTTGTTGCGACTGTTAAAATTTCAAATGTAACATATTCACGCTATCACACATGAACATGGTTCTGTTAAAATGCAGCCCTGATCAAATGAAAAGTATTATTGTTTAGAAAATTTTTAAAAAACGATGAAGTCGTATGGGATGTCGAATTTTTTTCGTAATATTCTTCATTTTCATAGCACATTGCATTTACACTATCACACTTTTACATATAACTTGAGTTTTGTTCATGTATAAATACCAAGTATAATAGTGTACTAGGCTTACGTGTTAAATAACGAGAACGTGGTTTTGATAAATTTTTAAACAAAAACACTAAAACAAAACAATGAAATATTTATCGGCTTTTTACACAGGTTTGTTTAAAAAAAAACTGTAAACAAATTTAAAAAAATAGTGAGGTTTTTTTTTGTTTGGGATTTAAAAAAATCTTGACAAAATGTATTGTTTTAAGTCTCAACGAGCACTGAATATTGAATATGAATACCAAGAAAAATAAAGGCTGTCTGAATGCCTCAATAAACACAATTCGAAAGCAAAACAAGAACATTGGTTAACAACTTTTGCTACACCCTGTAAATATTATATTTTGATAATAATAACAATAATGTGTACACATTTTTATTTCATTGCAGGTATGTCTTTTATAATATTTTTGAATAAAAATACAATTGTAAGTACATTAATATTTTAATTAATTCTTTAATAAAAAACATTAACTTTTTGAAGATCATATACGGTTCAGCCTGAAAATGTAAAATCGAACATTAGGGGTTCCCTTGAGAAACTGCTTTTTTCCACAGATTCCCAAATTTATTTTAACAGCAGTTTTCTGGAAAAGGGTCTTTGGGTTAATGATAACCCAGTGGGAATTTGATCTCTCGTAACAAAAATTGATAGTTATTTATATTTGAGGAGGTTCCTTTCAAAGCTTGACTATTTCACTTACGACAGAACTGATTTTTTATTTTAATTTTATTAATATTGAAATTAAACTTAGCAAAACTAAAATAGGGTCAAAACTCTATAATTATACCAGAACAAAGAAATAAAAGGCATGATTTCGTCAAAAGTAGATTATTCCAGTTCAAAACGACCTTCCCAAAAAACTTTTTTCTCCAATTGTGTAAGAATGCAAAAAGTGGAATAGTCATGTTTTGCAAAGAACCTCCTCTATTATGACCCCAAAAATAACCAAAGCTTACAAAAATTTATAGATAACGCAGATATAAGGTATGGCAGATACAGCCAATTATTTACTTAGTACGCATCAGTTAGTTTGCTTTTTCATTATTCGTAATTAATTGTGGATTATTGTGATTTTCGGAGTCAGGGTCCTTATTGGCGCTATAGTAAATGATGTATATATCAATCATAAAAAGATTTTGTGATATTGTATAAGTTATACAAAAGACACCACATGAAGAGAGGTAAAATCATGGACCAATTCATTAATTTCAACAGATTTTGTCCTGGGGCCAAAAAAATCTGATGTGGCAAACTTCATTAAATACAGGTTATTTCCATATGGACGTTCATTATTACACTGAACCAAAAATTTACCTTAATACTGCAAAATGGGGTGTAAAATTGAAGAAAATTTTTAGTTCAAGTCTACAAACGTTTTTCGTAAGTACAGAAAAATTTCGTAAATAGTTATAAAGAAGAAATTTCTTCGATTCTGCTGGTGTCTAATAATTGTAAATTTTTCTGTACATACTGTATACTTCATTGCTATCCAAAGAATAGCTAAGGTAAAATGTAACAAGAAAATACAATATAAAGTTCTGGTGGTGTATAAAAGTCATTCCTAAATATTTAAGGAATAGAACTATTACAAAAAAGCTTTATAAAATACATAACTGAAATTTAGCTCATGGAATAAATTCGAAAAAATAAAAAATGTTGAATATAATATAAAGTAACCTACGAAAGGAGATAATTCCCAGTTTCTATTTGTTTAAAATAGTTGAGTTAAATACATTCAATTTATAAAGTATCACTATCCAGTGTGACACAAAGAATGCTGACGAAGGCCGTAGCGGGCCAGAAAATGCATAACATTCTGCTGGTGTCTAATAATTGTAAATTTTTCTGTACATACCGTATACTTCATTGCTATCCAAAGGATAGCTAAGGTAAAATGTAACAAGAAAATACAATATAATGGTCTGGTAGTGTATAAAAAGTCATTCCTAAAAATTTAGGGAATGGTACTATTACAAAAAAGCTTTATAAAATACATAACTGAAATTTAGCTCATGGAATAAATTCGAAAAAATAACAAATGTTGAATATAATATAAAGTAACCTACGAAAGGAGATAATTCCCAGTTTCTATTTGTTTAAAATAGTTGAGTAAAATACATTCAATTTATAAAGTATCACTTTCCAGTGTGACACAAAGAATGCTGACGAAGGCCGTAGCGGGCCAGAAAATGCATTAAATTCTGCTGGTGTCTAATAATTGTAAATTTTTCTGTACATACCGTATACTTCATTGCTATCCAAAGGATAGCTAAGGTAAAATGTAACAAGAAAATACAATATAATGGTCTGGTAGTTTATAAAAAGTCATTCCTAAAAATTTAGGGAATGGTACTATTACAAAAAAGCTTTATAAAATACATAACTGAAATTTAGCGCATGGAATAAATTCGAAAAAATAAAAAATGTTGAATATTATATAAAGTAACCTACGAAAGGAGATAATTCCCAGTTTCTATTTGTTAAAAATAGTTGAGTTAAATACATTCAATTTATAAAGTATCACTATCCAGTGTGACACAAAGAATGCTGACGAAGGCCGTAGCGGGCCAGAAAATGCATTACATTCTGCTGGTGTCTAATAATTGTAAATTTTTCTGTACATACTGTATACTTCATTGCTATCCAAAGGATAGCTAAGGTAAAATGTAACAAGAAAATACAATATAATGGTCTGGTAGTGTATAAAAAGTCATTCCTAACAATTTAGGGAATGGTACTATTACAAAAAAGCTTTATAAAATACATAACTGAAATTTAGCTCATGGAATAAATTCGAAAAAATAAAAAATGTTGAATATAATATAAAGTAACCTACGAAAGGAGATAATTCCCAGTTTCTATTTGTTTAAAATAGTTGAGTTAAATACATTCAATTTATAAAGTATCACTATCCAGTGTGACACAAAGAATGCTGACGAAGGCCGTAGCGGGCCAGAAAATGCATTACATTCTGCTGGTGTCTAATAATTGTAAATTTTTCTGTACATACTGTATACTTCATTGCTATCCAAAGGATAGCTAAGGTAAAATGTAACAAGAAAATACAATATAATGGTCTGGTAGTGTATAAAAAGTCATTCCTAACAATTTAGAGATTGGTACTATTACAAAAAAGCTTTATAAAATACATAACTGAAATTTAGCTCATGGAATAAATTCGAAAAAATAAAAAATGTTGAATATAATATAAAGTAACCTACGAAAGGAGATAATTCCCAGTTTCTATTTGTTTAAAATAGTTGAGTTAAATACATTCAATTTATAAAGTATCACTATCCAGTGTGACACAAAGAATGCTGACGAAGGCCGTAGCGGGCCAGAAAATGCATAACATTCTGCTGGTGTCTAATAATTGTAAATTTTTCTGTACATACCGTATACTTCATTGCTATCCAAAGGATAGCTAAGGTAAAATGTAACAAGAAAATACAATATAATGGTCTGGTAGTGTATAAAAAGTCATTCCTAAAAATTTAGGGAATGGTACTATTACAAAAAAGCTTTATAAAATACATAACTGAAATTTAGCTCATGGAATAAATTCGAAAAAATAACAAATGTTGAATATAATATAAAGTAACCTACGAAAGGAGATAATTCCCAGTTTCTATTTGTTTAAAATAGTTGAGTAAAATACATTCAATTTATAAAGTATCACTTTCCAGTGTGACACAAAGAATGCTGACGAAGGCCGTAGCGGGCCAGAAAATGCATTAAATTCTGCTGGTGTCTAATAATTGTAAATTTTTCTGTACATACCGTATACTTCATTGCTATCCAAAGGATAGCTAAGGTAAAATGTAACAAGAAAATACAATATAATGGTCTGGTAGTTTATAAAAAGTCATTCCTAAAAATTTAGGGAATGGTACTATTACAAAAAAGCTTTATAAAATACATAACTGAAATTTAGCGCATGGAATAAATTCGAAAAAATAAAAAATGTTGAATATTATATAAAGTAACCTACGAAAGGAGATAATTCCCAGTTTCTATTTGTTAAAAATAGTTGAGTTAAATACATTCAATTTATAAAGTATCACTATCCAGTGTGACACAAAGAATGCTGACGAAGGCCGTAGCGGGCCAGAAAATGCATTACATTCTGCTGGTGTCTAATAATTGTAAATTTTTCTGTACATACTGTATACTTCATTGCTATCCAAAGGATAGCTAAGGTAAAATGTAACAAGAAAATACAATATAATGGTCTGGTAGTGTATAAAAAGTCATTCCTAACAATTTAGGGAATGGTACTATTACAAAAAAGCTTTATAAAATACATAACTGAAATTTAGCTCATGGAATAAATTCGAAAAAATAAAAAATGTTGAATATAATATAAAGTAACCTACGAAAGGAGATAATTCCCAGTTTCTATTTGTTTAAAATAGTTGAGTTAAATACATTCAATTTATAAAGTATCACTATCCAGTGTGACACAAAGAATGCTGACGAAGGCCGTAGCGGGCCAGAAAATGCATTACATTCTGCTGGTGTCTAATAATTGTAAATTTTTCTGTACATACTGTATACTTCATTGCTATCCAAAGGATAGCTAAGGTAAAATGTAACAAGAAAATACAATATAATGGTCTGGTAGTGTATAAAAAGTCATTCCTAACAATTTAGAGAATGGTACTATTACAAAAAAGCTTTATAAAATACATAACTGAAATTTAGCTCATGGAATAAATTCGAAAAAATAAAAAATGTTGAATATAATATAAAATAACCTACGAAAGGAGATAATTCCCTGTTTCTATTTGTTAAAAATAGTTGAGTTAAATACATTCAATTTATAAAGTATCACTATCCAGTGTGACACAAAGAATGCTGACGAAGGCCGTAGCGGGCCAGAAAATGCATTACATTCTGCTGGTGTCTAATAATTGTAAATTTTTCTGTACATACTGTATACTTCATTGCTATCCAAAGGATAGCTAAGGTAAAATGTAACAAGAAAATACAATATAATGGTCTGGTAGTGTATAAAAAGTCATTCCTAAAAATTTAGGGAATGGTACTATTACAAAAAAGCTTTATAAAATACATAACTGAAATTTAGCTCATGGAATAAATTCGAAAAAATAAAAAATGTTGAATATAATATAAAGCAACCTACGAAAGGAGATAATTCCCAGTTTCTATTTGTTTAAAATAGTTGAGTTAAATACATTCAATTTATAAAGTATCACTATCCAGTGTGACACAAAGAATGCTGACGAAGGCCGTAGCGGGCCAGAAAATGCATTACATTCTGCTGGTGTCTAATAATTGTAAATTTTTCTGTACATACTTCATGTATACTTCATTGCTATCCAAAGGATAGCTAAGGTAAAATGTAACAAGAAAATACAATATAATGGTCTGGTAGTGTATAAAAAGTCATTCCTAAAAATTTAGAGAATGGTACTATTACAAAAAAGCTTTATAAAATACATAACTGAAATTTAGCTCATGGAATAAATTCGAAAAAATAAAAAATGTTGAATATAATATAAAGTAACCTACGAAAGGAGATAATTCCCAGTTTCTATTTGTTTAAAATAGTTGAGTTAAATACATTCAATTTATAAAGTATCACTATCCAGTGTGACACAAAGAATGCTGACGAAGGCCGTAGCGGGCCAGAAAATGCATTACATTCTGCTGGTGTCTAATAATTGTAAATTTTTCTGTACATACTTCATGTATACTTCATTGCTATCCAAAGGATAGATAAGGTAAAATGTAACAAGAAAATACAATATAATGGTCTGGTAGTGTATAAAAAGTCATTCCTAAAAATTTAGAGAATGGTACTATTACAAAAAAGCTTTATAAAATACATAACTGAAATTTAGCTCATGGAATAAATTCGAAAAAATAAAAAATGTTGAATATAATATAAAGCAACCTACGAAAGGAGATAATTCCCAGTTTCTATTTGTTTAAAATAGTTGAGTTAAATACATTCAATTTATAAAGTATCACTATCCAGTGTGACACAAATAATGCTGACGAAGGCCGTAGCGGGCCAGAAAATGCATTACATTCTGCTGGTGTCTAATAATTGTAAATTTTTCTGTACATACTTCATGTATACTTCATTGCTATCCAAAGGATAGCTAAGGTAAAATGTAACAAGAAAATACAATATAATGGTCTGGTAGTGTATAAAAAGTCATTCGTAAAAATTTAGAGAATGGTACTATTACAAAAAAGCTTTATAAAATACATAACTGAAATTTAGCTCATGGAATAAATTCGAAAAAATAAAAAATGTTGAATATAATATAAAGTAACCTACGAAAGGAGATAATTCCCAGTTTCTATTTGTTTAAAATAGTTGAGTTAAATACATTCAATTTATAAAGTATCACTATCCAGTGTGACACAAAGAATGCTGACGAAGGCCGTAGCGGGCCAGAAAATGCATTACATTCTGCTGGTGTCTAATAATTGTAAATTTTTCTGTACATACTTCATGTATACTTCATTGCTATCCAAAGGATAGCTAAGGTAAAATGTAACAAGAAAATACAATATAATGGTCTGGTAGTGTATAAAAAGTCATTCGTAAAAATTTAGAGAATGGTACTATTACAAAAAAGCTTTATAAAATACATAACTGAAATTTAGCTCATGGAATAAATTCGAAAAAATTAAAAATGTTGAATAAAAAGATTTATACCAAAAATAAAAAGTTAAGTGGACTTTTTGCATTCTCAGGAATAAATATAGAGTTTGTTTTTCAATTTCTGAGGTTTATTTAAGCAATATAGAATAAAATACATTGTTTTTTTAAGTAAACTGGATGTTTTGTTTAAACTCTATGCCAGAAATTATAACCTTATGTTTCCATTATGTATAACCAAATACTAACGTTATCGATAAATTGACTGATATTCGTTTTCAATACTTTAAATTAGTGCTATAAACTAAATCATGACTTATCGAACGGACATGCATAAAGTTAATATTTTTACTGCTCAAATTGCGCTAAAGATGTTATCACTTGCTTCGCTCCAATAAAACAATTCTTTTTTCTCTTCTTTTAACATCTAAAAACAAATATTAAGAATCATTTAATGTCCCAAAACTTTAAATGTGCAAGTATTTTCTACAAAGAAAGAAAAGTCCGAAAGTCACATTATTGCTCCTAGAGGAGGAGTGAATTGGCCACCAAGATCTTGCAATTTGACACCTGAACAGTCTATTTTTGTGGGTTTTTTGAAACAGCAATACACCCACAACAGTTCGAGAGTTTAAAAACAATATTATCGCGAAGATGTCAAAAGTTTATTGAAAAACGTGATTTGGCAAAAGATTGGGAGCCTGCCAAGCCATGCAGATATCTCAAAAAAACCCTCTTTTCTTATTGAAATTAAAATGATACCTCCATTCTTGGAGTATGAAAGTGTTCTGTCTAAAATTTTCTTTTATTTTTTTTTTAACTTTCATTCGTGTCTACACATTGACATTTATATATATATATATAAGCTCCTTTAACTTCCATTGGAGCATAGGGCGCCATTGACATTGACATTTGTTTTATTGAAATTATTTTTTTTTATGTTAACTAACTTGGAGGCAACATGATCAAGTTTTGCCTTTCAATTAATTTTAATTTGTAAAACACTCTCTGTTTTTTTACTAACCGCGAGATTGCTTTTAATTTCCATTTGTTTGGCAATTGTATGCTTTATTTAAAATATATTGTGTTTTTAAAAATTCTTGTGCTTTTTTACAAAAAACTTTGAGTCAAGCTTCTATTTGGAGTTGTTTCTTCGTCTGCGGCATTTTTAAAATTAAATTGATTATCAAATTGAGTGCAGACTGTGCCATAGCTGTCAGTTTAACTAAGTTCTGACAAGCAGTTTGTGTGCACAACTTGAAAGTGGTTTATTGATCGTGTGGCTGCAGGGTAAAGTAAAGTCGACTTTTCTTTAGCATATTTTTTTTTTTACATTCTTCAACAAAAAGTTAAGTGTTCTAATTCTTATGAAATTATTTTTTATAAATTTATTGTTTGTTTAACTGTGTGGTTCATTTGTTAAAATGAACTTGTTACAATATCGAAGCTTAAACCAACAATGAGAAATGTGGTAATTTTCGCGTCCAACGGGAGCCAGTTCAGTATCGTAAACAGTGCCCTCGTGGGAGTATATCGCATTGGTCCTGTGATCATCAACGCGACAAATCTATGTACCTTCTCAAGCATTGCCCTGTGCCTGCTCTTATCCAACGCAGGCCACCATACAACGACCCCGTAATACAGAGTCGGCTTTACTACAGCCTCAATGATCCAATTGACACACCACAGGCTCATGCCTCAGTTTCTGCCGATTGCACCCCTTCACGCATATATGGCAAATATTGCCATTTCCCCTCTCATCCGGACATTTGGTCCGAATGACAGCTTACTATCCAGAACAACGCCCAGATACTTGGCACTGTGAGAGATCTGAAGCTTGGTTCCATTTAACCTCGGAAGCCTAAAGCCCTTGATCCTGTACTTCCTCGTAAAAATTACCAGTTCCGTCTTGGACGGATTGACACCAAGCCCGCATGATGCGCTCCAGGTGCTGAGTACCCTCAGAGCAGCCTCCATACACTGAGGCATTATGTTCAGATGTCTTCCCGTGATGGCTACCGCAAAATCATTAGCATACGCCACTGTTTTGATACTCATGTTGTCCATCTTCGTCAACATGGTATTTATAGGCAGGTTCCACAATAGTGGGGATAGAACCCCCTTGGGGAGTACCCCTGTTCACCAGTCTTTGAACACTCGTCTCACCTATTGTAGAGCAAATGACCCTATTCCTGAGTAGATTGTCCACAAATCTACATATCGCAACGTCAATCCCCAGGCTCCCCATGGATGTCACAATAGAGTGCGGGTTGACATTGTTGAAGGCCCCCTCAATATTGAGCAAGGCCACGAGTGTGTACTCCTTAAATTCGAGCGATCTCTCAATTGTTCCCACCAGAGAGTAACGAACCGTCTCAACAGATCTGCCCTTTGTGTAGGCATCAATAGCTCTTTCAAAAGTCTTAAGAAGAAAGGATGCAAGACTAATCGGTCTGTAGTCCTTCGGTTCAGTGTGAGAAGCCTTACCCCCTTTGGGTATAAAGACCACTCTACACAAGGTCCAACTTACCGGGAGATACGAAAATATTGCACACCCCATCAGCCAGGGTATGACCATGGTCAAATTCCTCTGCAGGTCCGCCGGAATTATACCATCCATGCCCGGAGATTTATATGGGCTGAAGCTAGCGACAGCTCACTTGATCCTATCATAGTCCAAAGGAATGGACATAGGAGTGGGTGTCGACTCGCACACCTGATCCGGCATATTCCCTTAGGAATTTCCAGGAGAGTGAGTGTCAATCAACACCTCAAGTGTTTCCCGACTATTCGAAGTCCAACAACCATCGGGAAATATTTTCTTTCCTTAAAAACCTAAGTTGGACCATGGCGAACATTTTAAGGAAAAAATCGTCCAAATCGGTTATATAAATAGAAAAAGTGGGCGTAAAAGTAGGCGTGGTAAATTTTTCTTTCGATGAAAACTTAAAATGGATTAACAGGAACATTTGAAAAAAAAAATTTGTCAAATCGATGGAGCCGATTTCTGATTTTAGGTAAATCGAAAAAAGTGGGCGTAAAAGTGGGCTGGGCAATTTTATCCTTTTGTGCAAACCAATTAATCGCTTAAAAGAAAAAGTGGGCGTAAAAGTAGGCGTGGTAAATTTTTCTTTCGACGAAAACTATAACTGGATTAATACGACCATTTGAAAGAAAAATTTGTCAAATCGATGGAGCGGTTTTCTGATTTTAGGTAATTCGGAGGGTAAAGTAAAGTCAACTTTTCTTTAGCATATTTTTTTTTTTTTGACATTCTTCAACAAAAAGTTAAGTGTTCTAATTCTTATGAAATTAATTTTTATACATTTATTGTTTGTTTAATTTTGTGGTTCATTTGTTAAATTTTTTTCGGTATAAACGTATTTTTGCGTGTTCATTTAGATATTTTTTTTATTTTGTTTTGTTTATTTTTTTAATGAGGTTATTTGTTCCACACCCTGATACACGAGTTGCTAAAACAAACAAATTTTTTATTAATTAGATTTCTGTATGTCGTGCTAAATTCCAAATTTTCCATATTTGATAAATGCACTGAAATTTATTGTTGAAGGAAAGCTAGCTTCTATGCCCATTTTACTGGTTGCTTAAGCCATATTAACAGGAAATCTTTTCCAAAGATTTTATAAAAGCTAATAATATTATACAAATAAAACTTTAAAGCAAATTAGAATTATAAACTCTCAAAGTCTTACTTGTAACAATATCAAAGCTTAAACCAACAATGAGAAAAATGGTCATTATCGAGTCCAATAAATACGTATTTCCAGAAGACATGAATCGGGGTAGCGGCAGACTGGAAGTAGCCTAGGGCTAGCCCGATATCGAAGATATATAATTTAGAAAATTTTGGTTTATTATTAACTTAGTATGAAAAACATGGTAATTTTCAAGTCTAAAAAATAAGTATTTCGAGAAGACATGAATTGGGGTAGTGGAAGACCGGAAGCAGCCTAGGGCTAGTAGATTTTAGGACTAAAAGTTCTACGTCCGGATTCAGCCCGATACCGAAGACATATAATTTTGAAAAATTTGGATTTTCATTAACTTATCATGAAAAATATGATAATTTTCAAGTCGGGCTGAATCTGGACGTAAAACTTATAGTCCTGGAATCTACTAGCCTAAGGCTACTTCCAGTCTTCCGTTATCCCGATTCAGGTCTTCTCGAAATACTTATTTTTGGTACTTCAAAATGACCATATTTTTTATACTAAGTTAATGAAAAACCAAATTTTTCAAAATTATATATCTTCGATATCAGGCTGAATCTGAACGTAGAACTTACAGTCTTGGAATCTACTATCGCAAGGCTTCTTCTAGTCTGCCGCTACCACGGATCATGTTTTCTTAAAATACCTATTTTTTGGTCAGGAAAATTACCATATTTTTCATACTAAGTTAATGAAAAACCAAATTTTACAGGATTATATATCCGATATCGGGCTGAATCTGCACGTAGAACTTATTGTTCTGGAATCTACTAGCCCTAGGCTACTTCCGGTCTTCCGCTACCCCACTGAATGTCTTCTCGAAATACTTATTTTTTAGACTTGAAAATTACCATGTTTTTCATACTAAGTTAATAATAAACCAAAATTTTCTAAATTATATATCTTCGATATCGGGCTGAATCTGGACGTAGAACATATAGTCCTAGAATCTCCTAGCCCTAGGCTACTTCTAGGCTTCCGCTAACCCGTTTCATGTCATCTCGGAATACCTATTGGACCAACTTATATTTGATCCTATTATAATTCGAATTTCTATGAAAATACTTTTTTAATAAAAAAAAATATTTTTTTAATAAAAACTTTAGTTTCTTTTTTATAGGAAAATTGTTCTTGTTTTTGATTTTAATAAAAATTTTGCTTTTTGTCTACAACATAAAATTTGTTTGTTTTAGCAACTCGTGTACCAGCGTGTGGAACAAATAACCTCATTAAAAAAATTAACAAGACAAAAAAAAAAAAAAAATATGTGAATGAATACGCAAACATACGTTTATACCGAAAAAATTAACAAATGAACCACAAAATTAAACAAACAATAAATTTATAACAATTGATTTCATAAGAATTAGAACACTTAACTTTTTGTTGAAGAATGTCAAAAAAAAAAATATGCTAAAGAAAAGTCGACTTTACTTTACCCTGCAGCCACACGATCAATAAACCACTTTCAAGTTGTGCACACAAACTGCTTGTCAGAACTTAGTTAAACTGACAGCTATGGCACAGTCTGCACTCAATTTGATAATCAATTTAATTTTAAAAATGCCGACGACGAAGAAACAACTCCAAATAATAGCTTGACTCAAAGTTTTTTGTAAAAAAAGCACAAGAATTTTTAAAAACACAATATATTTTTAATAAAGCATAAAATTGCCAAACAAATGGAAATTAAAAGCAATCTCGCGGTTAGTAAAAAAACAGAGAGTGTATTACAAATTGAAATTAATTGAAAGGCAAAACTTGATCATGTTGCCTCCAAGTTAGTTAACATAGAAACAATAATTTCAATAAAACAAACGTGTAGACACGAATGAAAGTTAAAAGAAAATAAAAGAAAATTTTAGACAGAATACTTTCATACTCCAAGAATGGAGGTATCATTTTAATTTCAATAAGAAAAGAGCGTTTTTTTTAGATAACTGCATGACTTGGCAGGCTCCCAATCTTTTACCAAATCACGTTTTTCAATAAACTGTTGACATCTGCGCGATAATGTTGTTTTTAAACTCTTGAACTGTTGTGGGATTATTGCTGTACACTTTCGATTTCAAAAAACCCACAAAAATAGACTGTTCAGGTGTCAAATTGCAAGATCTTGGTGGCCAATTCAATCCTCCTCTAGGAGCAATAATGTGACTTTCACACTTTTCTTTCAAAATATCCATTGTTGCTCTTGCTGTGCGGCAAGTTGCACCATCCAGTTGAAACCACATATTCTCTACTTCTTAATCATCAATATTCCGATACAAAAAGCTTTGGGAAATATGTGTATGCAGGATCTTGAGAAAAGCAACCAGTAACAAGAAGTATATTTTTTTAATAACTAGTACCTTTTGAAATTTGAAGTATCTTTTCGCACAAGAATTGTCATTTGGAATTAATTTATTTGTTGAGAAGTACTTTTAGAATAAAAAGTGTCTTTCGAATAAAAAAATATTTTCTTCCTCATAGAAGTTAATATATTTTTTCTGAAAAAATATTCGCATCTTGATGATCTTACTAACGTCTTCTTGTTTGTTATTGTAGCTCACTTAATCTCTAATTACTTGATGTCAGGGCTGCCAGATAAATTTGTGAGGAAATCGTCAACTTCCTTAGAAAAAATAGAAAAATCGTCTTTCACGTTTCGAAAAATCGTCAAAAAAATCGCACAACCTAAAATTTAGTTTTTTAAACAGTTTTTGTTTGATTTTTTTTATAAAAAAGCATTCAAACAAAAACATAATTACTTTATACCCAGCTAGCATTTTCAATTGTGTAAGAGATATGGGGAGTCTCATACAAATCGTCTTTGATCGTCGATGCCGCATTTTTTAATCGTGGAAGATTCTTCACATGGGAAAACTGCAACACGGCTGAGATTAATCCATAGCACAGTGAAAGACGCTTCTTCAACCGTTGTGGGAATCGTTTAAGATGTGGGTAAAGATTATCTAACGAGTCTTTCATGTCAAGAATCGTTTCCTAGTAAAAAATGGAGCTTACAGCAGTTTTGTATGGGAGAGAAGCACAATACCCCCTTACAAAACCTGCTTACAAGAGGCATGATTTTTATATGGCGAATTCCCACTTGGAAGCACTTTGATAACTGATTGCGTTATGAAACGAATTAAATTTCTATGTTCGGTAATATTTCAAAAATGATCGTAAACACATTTTAAAATCATTGCAATACAACCTGCTTCGATGTAAGGGAATAACAAAAGCACATAAAACATTGTTCGTATAAGGGATAATGCGAAGTTATTCAATCATTAAATTAAAAATGCACTTTAATGGTATTCGTTTATCTGCTGCTTCTTAGTAGTGTGTAATAGCCAGCGCATATATCAGCGCTCATGTAGCTTTCGTGCTCCCGAAACATAAACATTTGTTACTGGGATGAGACTCTTGTAGATATTATCTCACAACTCGTGAAATGTTCGCCGTATAATTGTTGAAAATATGATTTATACAGAGAGTCGTAAAAGATTCATTCGCTGATGGTTTGTCGAAAGATAAACAAAGTGTAACATTGTTGTTTTTGTACTCTGAATATAATCATTTAAAGATTTTCTTAAGACTTGCATATTATGGCTGTACCTAAACAAAAGCGCTACGCGTTTTCTAGTTTTTGAATAGAGCGGTCTCAATGCTTTGCAATTGTAAAAACTGATTTTCAAAGCTCGTTTAATAGTTAATTTTGGCGCTATTGTTAATTAATAAAGGCAATTTAGCTATTTTTTGATCAATCTAGCGTTTTTATCTCTATTTTTATTTATAATTTGTGGGTTTAATTACACAAGAAAGCTATCACTACTTTTTTTAAACAACGTTGACGCTCTTGCTTAGGTATGGCATATCAGCGTAAAGGCGAAGCGAAAGAAAACGTTCCGGCTTCCGCTCTTGTTAAGGTACGGCTGTTAAACATTCCAAGATTTATAAACGAACGTGTCAGAAAATTGAATGTTTTATTCAGACTGGAGACTGAAAAAAATCGTCACTTTTAAGAAAAAAATCAGCAAATTGGCACTTCGCTAATTCCGGAACAAAAAATCGTCAAAATGACGATAAATCGTCAATTCTGGCAGCCCTGCTTGATGTGCTTATTATGATGATGTACTTATTAAAATAAATAAAAAAAAAATGAAAAAAGTATAAATATGATGATTTCTTAAACAGCTACACAGTTAACTTCACAACGTTAAGTAAAAAATATGTTTATTTCGCAAGTCCTCGTTATTTGTTTTGCACTGATGAAAGCAGTATCATGCAAAGAGACATATCATCAGGGAGAAAATGGTATAAATTACATTATCGAAGATAGTCCTAAGGTAATTTACCCTTATAACTTCCAAAAAGAATTTCTATCATATAACTTTCTTATAATAATTTACAGTTTACATGGGCTGAGGCTAAAGCTGCCTGTAAAAGGAATAGTTCTAGACTTGCTACAATCACAACTCATGGCACAGACTATAGCATTGCTATAATAATAAAACATGAAATAGAAAGTTCGCGTAGGAAAAGCTTTTGGGTGGGAGCATCTGATAAGATGACCTGGATCATAGGAGGAAATCTTCATTATAAAGATTTGTATAACAATAATAACGAACTACAGGAATTTCCAAAGCGTTGTTTACATATAGACTATCAACGTTGGACAGCTGACAATTGCACTAAACAAAATGGTTATATCTGTGAACTAGATAGAAGATTATAAAATCTTAAAGAAGCATTTTTGCACATAATCAAAATTGTGAAAATATAAATAGTACTTTGTAAAACTTTTAATTGAAATAAAATACTAAAATTGCTAAATTATAAAAACAAAATTATTTATAAATCGATCGTGTTGAAAAAGAGCGATTTTGAAACACTTTTTCTGACATCTGTATCTCTCGAGTGTTTCATCTTCTAAGCCAAGCGATACGCGCTCAGGAGAAATCTGGATATCCAATTAAAAAATTCCCATTTTAGAAAAATAAAGAACGTAATACCAAAATCAAAGAAATTACAAGAGCAATAACTTAGTATTTTTGTGCTCTTTAAATTAATGTTAAGAGGTTAATAATATAAGGTTAAGCTGATTGCATTTTTACATGTTTTCTCTTATAGTGGATAAGTTTTGCTTATAAGCATTCTTCTTGAAATTAGTTTAAAAACAGTTGTATTGGGTGGTTTTTTAAGAGCTATAGGAAAGTTTAAAAAAAACACATAAAATGCAGAAAAATGCATGAAATCTTTATTTGAATCGATAGTACGGTCCATATAATTTAATGTTTGAAGATTATTTCATGCAAATGTTGACGGTGACTGCGCCTCAAATGGTCCATTCGCTTAGTCCAATTTTGGCATACTCTTTCCAACATTTCGGTTAAATGCTTTAATGTTGTCTTCCAATACGTCAATTTAAGCGGGCATGTGTGTATAGACATGAGCTTTAACATAGCCCCACAAAAAATAGTCTAAGGCCCGTTTTCACGACTTACCTTTAAATTGCGATATAGTTAATGCTACCTTTAGCACTAGTGAGGAATAAAGTTACCTTTAACTATTTTTCGTTTTCACAACTTATGTATAAAATAAACTTAACATTTTTAAAAAAGTGGCAATACTAAAGAAAATACCGATTATTTTTGCCAAAATAAAAATACAAACTGGCAACTACGTACTTTTTTTTCAATTACAAAATATACGAATAATTGCAGTTGCCATATATAAAAAATATGTGAATATAATATGGCAATCTCAAATCTAAGGTAGGACGTTCCTCTCTTTAGCTTATCCTTCACTTTTAGGTTAAAGAGAACTTGTGATAATTAAAAACTCATTATCTGTTCGATAACTTCCTACATTTAGCTATCGTTAAGTCGTGAAAACGGGCCTAAAGGCGTTAAATCGCACGATCTAGGCGGCCAATTGACCGGTCCCGAACGTGAAATAAAATGTTCACCGAACTCGCCTCTCAATAAGTCCATTGTTAAGCGTGCTGTGTGGTATGTGGCACCGTCTTGTTGAAACCACATGTCATGCAAGTCAAGCTCTTGCATTTTGGGCAAAAAAAAAGTTGGATATCATTTCAAGGTAGCGCTCACCATTCACAGTTACGTTACGATTCGCATCGTCTTTGAAGAAGTACTGTCCAATGATGCCACCGCCCATAAGCCGCACCAAACTGTGACTTTTTCTGGATGCATTGGTAGCTCTTGCAATGCTTCTGGATGAGCTTCACTCCAAAATCGACAATTCTGCTTATTAACGTACCCATTGAGCCAAAAATGAGTTTCGTCGCTGAACACAATTTGTCGATAAAAAAGTGGATCGCACTGTTTAAACCAGTGCTGCAAAAAATATAATAGCTAAAAAATCACCCGATAGTTACGATTTGAGAGAATCTAGATTGACAAGATTAACAAATAAAACTGAAAGCAAATGCTAATAAATTAGCCCAGATATGAATAATAACTACCCGGGAGTTTCTCTTCTCCCATTTTTTCTTTTTAAAATCTTTGGTAAAAATAGAAAAAGGGGAAAAAACCCGCTGAATTTTAACGTTATTACCTTTTTAAAAACTTTTTTGTTTATTTTTATATAAAACAATTCACAATCACAAGGAGTTTTGCAGTTTCTACCTTTGGTATTAAACGTTCCAAACAACACTTCCTAGAATTGTATTAAAAAAATATAGCTACTTTAAGCCAGTTTATGCTCAAATAGAACTTGAAGTCAACAACAGTCGAAAAGAAAACCTTCACCGCAATATTTTCAGCATAATAGTATTTTTGTAAGTAACTCAATCTATTTTTATTTGAATTGTTTCAAACCATTTTTAACTATGTGCTTGTCCAACAAGTAAAAGAGGTAAATACGGCTCTGGCGAATCTTCTTAACTCTTCATTATGGTATAATAAAAGTAAATTGTTTACTGGAAATCTTGGTAAAATAATAATGGACCGATCTACTTTGTACAATTTTTTACCCTCTACCACTAGTGGTGAATTTGTCATTTTGTGTGAAACTGTTTTTAAAGGGTCCGCCAAATAAATTTTTTTTTTTTTGAAAATGCTTAAAAAAAAACTACTGAATATTTTCTCAAATTTCTTTTTTTAGTTGAAAGTACAATCCTTTAGGTTAATAATGGAACATAATTTCATTTAAATGGCTGCCTCGGCTGGCCATGCAGTAGCCTACACGATCGGTCCAATTTTTAAGCACATTATCGATTGTGTGCAGCTGTATTTCACCAATGGCTTCACGAATATTGTCCTTTAAAGCGTCAATTGTCTCTGGCTTGTCGGCGTAACACTTATCTTTGAGGGCATTCCACAAATAATAGTCCAACGGTGTCAAATCGCAGCTCCGAGGTGGCCAAACGACATCAGATCTGCGGCTGATAATGCGATCTTTAAAAACAGGGCGCAAAACATCGGCTGTGTGGCACGTAGCACCGTCCTGTTGAAACCAAATGTTGCCAATATCCTCCTCTTCAATTTTTGTGAACAAAAATTCGGCCCGATAACGATCGCCATTGACTGTAACGGCCACTCCTTGCTCATTTTCGAAGAAAAATGGCCCAATTATGCCTCTGGACCAAAATCCGCACCAAACAGTGACTCGTTTTGGGTGCATCGGCTTTTCAATGTATGCGTGCGAGTTTTCTGTGCCCCAAATGCGACAATTTTGCTTGTTTACATACCCGCCAAGATCAAAATGAACTTCATCTGGAAAGATTATTTTTTTTGGCAAAATCGGCATCTTCTGTAAGTCGATCGCATGCCCACTTAGCGAAGCGAAAACGCATTGGATGGTCAGTTGGCTTCAACTCCTGAACCAATTAGACTTTGTGTGGCGTCATACCAAGGTCTTTATGCAAAATTCATCTCGATGATGTCTCCGAAATGTTCAATTGTTGAGAACAACGGTGAATTGATTTTGATGGCGCTTCTGCCACAGCAACCATATTCTCGGGTGTACGCACTGTTTTTGGCTTTTCACGCTTTGGTTTATCGATGAGGATGCCTTTTTGTCCTCCTCACAGGGGGTGTATTTAATAATTTTGGTCTGACTGCAGGATAATTTTATTTTTCTTCCCGAATTGTTTCAATTCAATGGTTATTGCCTTTTGTTGATTTTATTGGAGTGCTCATTCTTGACTAACTTTATACACTACACACTGTGGTGAAATTTTAAGCGACGGTCAGCATGAAGAGCATCGACGATATTTTAGGGTTGACGGTGGAGGAATTAAAGTTGAAATTGGGTGAGCAGGATCTACCTAGGGCCGGTAATAAGGCTGAGTTGCAGGAGCGGTTGTTCCGACATTTAGAGCTTAAGCGAGAGGAGGAGGAGACTGACTCCGAGTATGGTGAAGCTTCGGCAGTGATGGGACGCGTAGCAGAGAGCGCGGCAATACTTTCACATTGCGAGATATTCAGGATTCTGTTTCAGCTTTTTCCGGGGATGGTTTACCCGATGTTGACCATTGGCTACGGGAACTCGAAGACGTGGCAACCACGGTTGGTTGGGATGATTTACGAAAATTTATTTAGCGAAACAGCTGCTGAAGGGAGCTGCGAAAATTTACGTCAGAAGCCAGTCTGACATAACAAATTGGTCAACATTGAAAGGTTCACTAACAAAAGAATTTGGGGTAAAGTTGTCAGCATTGGAGATCCATAAGCTTTTGTCAAACAGACGGAAAAAACACAACGAGACATTCCACGAATACTTATATAGCCTTCAAGAGATCGGTAAACCAATTAAGATCGACGACGAAAGTCTTATCGACTATTTTATACAGGGAATCAAAGATTCAGCCATCAACAAATCAATTCTATACCAGGCTCGAAATATAGATGATCTTAAAGAGAAGCTTAAAACGTACAAAAAATTAGGACAGCCGGAGAGTCATCAAACTCGAAGGGGTTCGCTGGCGAATCAAAGCAAGCTGTGAACACGAATAACGACAAACGCTGTTTTAAATGTGGAGACAAGGGTCATTTGGCAAGCGATTGTAAGAAGCCTGAGGTGAAATGTTTCAAATGCAAACAGTTTGCCATAAATCGTTTAATTGCACGAGTGGTGGAAACAATGAAAGGCGGGAGGACGAGGATAACAACAGAACTGGAACTAACAATAGAAGCGGAAATAACAATACAGGTGGGAATAACAACAGAGGTTTAAATAACTACAGAGCTGGAAATAATAATGTACATATATTAGCTGACGATGTTGTATCTACTTCCAGAAGAATTTTTACGGAAATCGAAATCAACCAAAAGAAAATGTCAGCAATAGTTGATACCGGAAGCGACATAAGCGTTGTCCGATACGACACATTAATGATGTTGAGCGATGTAGAGCTAAAACCGAATTATAAGCTGTTAACAGCAATAAGGGGTAAAACTATAACAACATTAGGGAGCTTCGAAACGCGTATCAAATTAAACTCAGCGGATGTATTAATTAGCGCGCACGTAGCTAGAGAAAGTTATATTTTGTATTCGGTGGTAATAGGGAACGATATTTTAAGTCAAGTGGATCTGATAATAGATGCCGAGGGGGCAAAATTTAGTCAGAAAACACAAAATGGGGCATTTCAAAAAGCGAAGGAAGGCAATACGGCCAATATATCAACAAACGAATATATATATAGAGAAACTCCAGACATCCATCCAATCTCTGAACTTAATAATGATTTTGCGGATATAATGCATGCAGCGGCAAACGGATATTTTAAAGAGGATGACCTCAAGCTTGAACATCTCAACAAGGAAACACAAGAGAAGATCTACGATAGAATTAAAACCTATAGGCCGGTAAGACCAAATACTTACCCTGTGAAGATGCGGATTGTTCTTAAAGATGATATTCCTGTGACACATAGACCTCGTCGAGTACCATATCCGGAGCAACAAGTAATCGATAATCAGGTGAAATAATGGTTGGAGGATGGAATTATTAAACACAGCTTTTCTGAATATTCAGCATCAGTGGTGTTAGTGCAGAAAAAAGATGGAACCAAACGTCTATGCTGCGACTACCGAAAACTAAACGTGAAGAGAAGGCAACTTCCCAATGGCGACTATGGATGACATCATTAATAGATTGAAAGGAGCAAAAAAGTTAGAAAAACTTTTAACAGTCGCGGAAACAAACGGGCTAAGAATAAAATGGGCAAAATTTCAATTCCTGCAGAGGAAGATAAACTTTTTAGGCTACGTTTTCGAGAACTCGACAATCTCCCCATCACTTGAGAAAACAAAGGCAGTTGTAAATTTTCCACTACCAAGAACGCAAAAAGCGTTACAGAGATTTCTGGGGCTTACCTCATTTTTACGGCGATTTATAGCTAGACCACTATCGAATCTTTTGAGGAAGGACGTGAAATTTAAAATAGGAGACGAAGAAGTATTAGCATTCAAACAATTAACAAATTCGATGATAAATCCACCGGTACTTAAAATTTTTGAACCGAAGTCAGACACCGAGATCCATACAGATGCTAGTTTATATGGTTATGGTGCGGTGTTACTGCAGAAGGATGAGGATATGCAATTTCATCCAGTTGAATATATGAGCAGGAAAACTACACAAACGGAACAACAGTACCACTCATACGAGCTAGAAGTTTTAGCCGTAATAGAAGCACTCCAAAAATGGAGAATATTCGTATTGGGAATTCCGGTAAAAATTGTAACAGATTGCAACGCATTTGCATTAACAATGCGGAAACAGGACGTGCCAACTAGAGTTTCGAGATGGGCTCTTTTCTTACAAGATTTCAATTATCACATAGAGCATAGACCGGGGAAAAGGATGAAGCACGTAGACGCACTTAGTCGCTTAACATGTCTCATGATCGAGGATTCCTTATGTCACCGGTTAAAACAAGCACAAATACAGGACGATTGGATTAAGGCAGTTCGGAAAATACTAGAAAAAGACTCATACGAAGATAACTTCATTAAATTTGATATTCTGTACAAAGACTCTAACAACGAACTAATAGTAGTACCGACCTCGATAGAAAGAGAAATAATCGAGATGGGGCATAGGCAAAGACATTTTGCTACCCGCAAAACAGAGGAACTTATACAGAAGTCATATTATATTCCCAAACTTTCCGATAAAATTGAGCACGTAATTAGAAGCTGTGTAGAATGTTTGGTTTCGGAGGCGAAAAAAGGCCGCAAGGAAGGATTCCTCAGCCCAATCGACAAGGCAGATATTCCTCTATTAACATATCACCTAGATCACGGAGGACCGATGGAATGCACACGCAATCAATACAATTACGTACTAGTTGTCGTAGACGCCTTTTCCAAGTTTGTTTGGCTATACCCCACTAAGAGTACTGGCGCAAACGAAGTTGTAGATCGATTGACGAAACAGGCGATTATTTTTGGAAACCCGTGCAGAATGATAACCGATAGAGGTAGCGCATCGGGCCAATTTGAAGAATACTGCAAATTACGAAATATACAACACCTTCTTATAGCAACAGGCGTACCCAGGGGAAATGGCCAAGTTGAGAGAATGAACGGCACAATAATCGGTTTGTTAACTAAATTGTGTGTAGGGAAACCCGATAGTTGGTATAAGCACGTAGGTCGAGTCCAACGAGTTCTCAATAGTACTCCACCTAGAAGCACAAAAGTTACACCTTTCAAATTATTGACAGGCCTGGATATGAGAAATTAGGAAGATACTGATATTCAAAAAATGCTAACCGAACTAACAATAGAAACTTTGAACTCTGAGCGGGAGAGTATAAGACAAGAAGCTAGAGAGAACATATTAAAGATACAGCAGGAGAATCTTAAAGAATACAACCGCAAGAGAGTCCCAGAGACCACGTACAATGTCAACGAGTTGGTCGCAATCAAGCGCACGCAGTTCGGAACCGGTATGAAGATGAGGCCGAAATTTCTTGGACCGTATCGAATCACACGGAAGCTAAACCATGGTCGGTTCGAAGTCGAACGGGTTGGGAACTGTGAAGGACACCTAGGCACACTACTACGGTGGTGGATATGATGAAACAGTGGGAAGGACATTCGAGGGCGAATGTTTAGTCAGGACGGCCGGTTGTGGGATGGTGACTCTAACAATATACGCTACATTGACAACACATATGACATACACTGGAATGACAGCAGACAAACAACGAACCCACGTACGTTTCAAACAGGCAGGCTGTATTAGAGTTTTGAGTTGTGAGATACCTAGAAGTAGTATTCGGTCGCTAAACCGCAGTGTGTTGTGAAGAATTAAAACAAGAAGTAACAGAAACTTAAAATAAACTTAAGCTACGGTCAGACTTATCACATATTTGACGAAAAAAACGGGACCAACAACCAAACTAAAAAATCATTTCGCTTAATATCAATATTTATTTTGATTAAAATACCACATCTTACAAAAAACTGTTTTTTGCTATGTCTAGTAGTATAATTAGTTTATTTTGTAATATTAAGACCATTTTAAACCTCACTAACTATTAACAAAAGTAGGGGTTACGCTTATTTGATCAAATATTTAATAAGTGTGACCGTAGCTTTAGTCTTTTGTAAATTAAAGAAAAGAATAATAAAATAATTACCCCCGTATTTATAAAAAATTTTTAAATTTAATAAAGGTTTACAAAACAAATTTTCTATGAAAATTTTCCTTAATAAACGTTTGTTAAATTTAATAAACGTTTATAAATACGGGGGATAATAATTAAACCTAGTGTAAGCTATCTTAATAAATCTACCTAACTTAAGTGAATTGAATTGAATAAATGAATTAAAAAATAAACGAATGAGGTTTTTCATTTATCTACCTACCCTTGGCTCAAAGGAACCACACTTATAATAAAAAAACTTTTTTGATATTCTTTAATTAGGCTCGAGTTCATCAAATTTAATTTTCATTAAATTATTTTCACTGAGGGAAGGAATTTTACAACTTGGAATTTTTTTATTAAAATTTATTGATAATTTTTCTGGCTGAGCTGGGATTTGAACCCGGGTTGATCTTTACATGTTTCAAGAAACACCACTTTCTATCGTCAGAAGATCTCTGTGTTCTACCCACTGCACCACTGCGGTGCCCGTTAGCCAACAGTCAAACATCAATCTTTAACCAGTAGTACTGGTGGTTCGAAATTTGCTGTTATTATCACTTAAATTTCAAATTACATGTTGCCTCATAAAAAGACAAAACATTTTACAAAAAAAATTATTAATAATAAGAACATTTAAAAAAAATTTTTTTAAGAAACGCTTTTCTTAAAAAAGAACATTTTTAAAAAATTTTGCCTTTGATTTGATTTTATCCTGGCTACGCCCATGTATTCGTGTACTACTGTCATCGGGAATATGTATGCCTGCAAAGTTTCATCCATTTGCATCGAGTAAAAGGCGGTCGAAAAATTGTTGCCTCCTCCCCCCCTAGATTTTATCCTGGCTACGCCCATGTATTCGTGTATTGTCATGGGGAATATGTATGCCTGCAAAGTTTCATCCATTTGCATTGAGTATAAGGCGGTTAAATTAACGTTACAAGATTTGATTTTCCGAAGTGAAGCTAAAGAAAAGGTTTTAAAAATTTTGCCCGCCCCCCCTATATTTAATCCTGGCTACGCCCATGTATTCGTGTATTGTCATCGGGAATATGTATGCCTGCAAAGTTTCATCCATTTGCATTGAGTATAAGGCGGTTAAATTAACGTTACAAGATTTGATTTTCCGAAGTGAAGCTAAAGAAAAGGTTTTAAAAAAATATAAAGTATGTACATTATAATAACAGAATTTTATAATTTATTATTTCGGGGTTTAGAAGTAACGTCAAGGAAAAAGCGCAATAGATTATAAAACTAGCTGTACTATAGAATATAAAAAGCTTTCCATGCAAAAAATTTCCGGGCCTGTTTTCCAGAAATCTGGGTTCATCCAAAATGGTCATTAAAAACTGGGAGTTCATTTTTAAGGGGCCTAGAGGAAACGTCAAGGAAAAACGCAATAGATTTTAAAATATGGTGTACTATAGAATATAAAATTTTTTGCAACTAATTTCAAAATAACAAAATAGAATTATGAATTCTATTCTATTTGATTAAGAAATTGTAAGCCAAAATGAACTGAAATCGAATTTAAACTAAAAATCTTTTATAAAAGAAATAAAGTAGCATTAAAATTTACTAGCAAGTACACCCAGAAAAAGCCGATTAATTACTACCCGATTAACTTATCGGTTAAATTAAAAGTCGCTTTTTTCAATTAAAGATTAAACCGGCTAATTTCAGTTAACCGCTTAACCGATGTAACAAAATTTTTAATTGTTTGTAGTATTAAACCACAACTTTTTGTGTGTTTAAGTATGGGTGAGTTCCAAAACGTCAGTTGCAAGCAACTCGCTTTTTTAATGCATTCTACAATGCAACCTCGTACAATTTTAAAACGTTACCTGTACCAAAATTTACAAAAAAATTTTGAAAAGTGCACCAAAAAAGTTGTATTTAGAAATATTTTTTCATACAATATATTTCCTTCTACAAATACAGTAAAAACACAGAAATTAAGTAAGTCGGAAAGTCGGAACTTATTATATAGAATATTCGGTGCTGAGCTTTGCCAGGATGAGTTAGATAATGACCTGACAACAGAATAAACTTTCGATAGCAACAAAACAACAGAATTAACCGAAACTTATTAGAAGAATTAAACATTTTTATAATTAAAACAGGACTCTGGTAGAATAATGGAAGATTTTATACATATAAAGAAAATCCAGGAAAAGGACTGAGAATTCATATATTCTGTAATATGGGTTGCTTCCTCCAACATAAAAGATACACACAGAAAAAAATACCAATGTAAAATTAACATGGAAAAATGTTGATTGAGAATCATAGTAATTTTCTGCAAACGTATGCCCTTTATTTAAATTTATCATTATTTCATATCAATTTTAAATAAAATAACCTTAAATCACGTTTATTTAATATTATTCACTGTTAAAAAAAAAAAAATATATTAAAATATAAATAAATATGGATTCAATATTGAATCCATAAAAAGCTGTTTTATATTAAAATCAAAAGTTTATCTTGTTAAATTAACATGCACACATACTTAAGTATGTACATTTTTTATTTTCATTTTTAAAATACGTTATAAAAAGAAGACAATTCCCGTATTCTTTTAATTAAAATTATTTAGTTAAATAGTACATCAAGTTTTCAAAGTAGAATAATGACGAAAACCATATTGGGCGATTCTGCTGATGCTTCTGTTATCAAAGGAGGATACAAAATAAGTGAAACATGCGTTACAGGGGTAAGTGTTTTGAATTATTCTTACATAAATGCATATGTTGTCTCTGAAGCTTCTTCACACTGTTATAACGCACTCAAACCAATTTGATTCTACATGAAATTCACGTTGTTTCAACTTGAAATAACTTTCATTGAACGTGATTCGGATTGTTATTTCAATGTAAATTACATTTTGCTCTAACTTTACTGCAATGTTAAATTAACATGAATTATAGTTATTTTAAAAGAAAAAAAATGTTGTTCGCAGTTATTGTAAAACCAGGTTGAATTAACATGAAAAACGTATAAAGCAAAATCACCACCGAAAAATTTTAAATCAACCTTGTTTTCTACGTTTTTAACTTGATTTTTTTCTGTGTGTACATGAAAGAATTTTTCCCAAGCCAAAATTTATCAAAATTAAAGAAAAGAGTCGCTCAAATCCTAAACATTTTAACCAAATTATTTTTCTTACACATGTTGTTATTTTCACATTCGTAACGCATGAGTCTAGTTAGACCCAACCAACTTTTGAATAAAACAACCAACTTTTTTAACTAAATGTTGTATTATACACATTTTTAATTTAAATAAAATATGAAATTCATTATATGAAATAATATGCGTACATATTCATATTATTTTTATTTATAAAATACAAATTAACATATTTTGACCTATCAAAATATTTCTAAAAACTGAAAAATAAGATCGTTTTATTTCATAAAATGTACATAACAAGTTTATAATATGCAATACTATTTTATTTGTAATTAAAAAGAGAAATAAATAAATATATTAGTATTCTGGATTTCCTTAGCAACTGAAACGTGTAATTTTCATTTTAGAATCTTGCTGACAATCTGAACACTTTGAACAAAAACATTTTGGGAGTATATGAATATTCCATTTTCAATATAAAATAGAAACAATTCGTTTGCAAATTTTTAAACATCGTTCCAAAACGCATATTATTTTGACGCAGCATTTTTTTTACCAATATTAAGTTGCTGCTTAATCCATTTTGGTCAATATTTACCATTGAAATAATCATGGGCAGAGTATTGTTGACAAGTTTTTACATATGGTTCTTCTTCATCGTCCTTAAAAGCATACGATTCATTTGGTTTTATGACCAAATTATTTTCAGTACCGGATGAATCGTTCTTATTTGGAAAGTAATCCACATCATCATTCCGCTCAGCTGTGAACGGTTGCTATGTTCTAAGTCATTACCCTCCACTCCTCACATGTAAAAATCAGCTTCTGAACGAGAGTTACTAGTTACTGTGCTTATTGGTTTTTTTTCAATTTGAGAACTAGATGAAGCTATTAAGTTGTGTGTTTAATAAAATTAAATAAATCATAGATAATTCAACAAAAAATAACCAAAAACAGCAAGAAATCTTCCATACAAAATATATATGGGTCTGGCCAGACCCCATGTGTTACGAATGTGATGTGTGCAGTAAAATATTCGAATAAGTTCCTTATATATCCTTTCCAGGATATATTTTTTCAGCTTTTTACAGTAAACTAAATTCTTGAAGGGTACCTGAAATTTCAAGTCTGGCCAGACTCATGAGTAAGACGAAGGGTTAAACTATTTTAATTCTATATAATAAAAATGAAATGTTGTCTGTTGCTGATCGCATACCTTAAGAACGGCTTAAGCGAATTGGACGATTTTTTCTTTAAAATTTACCCCGCCCACTTTTACGAACACTTTTTTCGAATTACCTAAAATCAGAAAACGGCTCCATCGATTTGACAAATTTTTCTTTCAAATGGTCGTTTTAGTCCATTTTAAGTTTTCATCGAAAGAAAAATTTACCACGCCTACTTTTACGCCAACTTTTTCTATTTATTTGACCGATTTGGACGATTTTTTCTTTAAAATGTTCGCCATGGTCCAACTTAGGTTTTTAAGGAAAGAAAATATTTCCCCGCCCACTTTTTTTGATTTACCTAAAATCAGAAAACGGCTCCATCGATCATTAGTAATCAGCTACCGAGCGAAGCCGGGACGGCCAGCTAGTTACTAATAAAATAATGTAACAGTTTATTTTTTATAAAAACATAATATATATTAATTAAAAAATATGTATTAAATAGTTATGATTTATTTTTTTGTTTGCTCGTTTTAGTTCAAGAATTGTTTATTATTGTGTTTTTTTACTAATAAACTCCAAATAATAAATAATTTTAAAATATTTAAAAAAAAATATATAAAATAATCGGTTAACAAAAAACAATAAAAAACTTAACCGATTACTAACCGATTAAACCAAAACCCCGATTAATTAAAAGCCTGATTAAATGAATACCCCAGTATGTATCAATCGTAAAAAGATTTTGTGAAATTGTAAAAGTTATATAAAAAATACTGCAGCACGATTATGTGTCAGTTAACGAAATATTATCCGGTATCATGGACCAATTCATTTATTTCAACAAACTTTGTCCTGAGGCCAAAAAATCTGATGTCGTAAACTTCATTGAATACAGCTTATTGCCATATGTACGGACATTATTACACTTAACCAAAAATTTACCTAAATACTGCAAAATAGGGTGTAATTTTGTTTATTAATTTAACCTAATTAATGTAGTTGTAGTAGTTATTTTGAATATCTTTTTTATTGAAACTGGCGAATCATTGTTTAAATTAACTAATAAATTTAGTATATATGAAAAATATATAACGAATTTACTGGCCGAATTGGATATCCAATGAAACCCTTAAGAACCAGGAACATTGCTGCCCTATTGAAACTGACATACGACGTCTAACTAACAATTGATATTGCAAGAGCTGCCATAGACTGGAATCCTCAAGGTCAACATCAGCCTGGTCGACTACATGAACATGAAGCTGCTCGTCTTACAAAGAACGAGATTAAACTACTTACCAGAGATAGAAATAGATCGAGAGAATTCGTTAACGCCCTATGTTCTCCGTGATCATTTGATTTAAATATTTTATTGTGCAGTTTATTATTAATATCAGTTTTATATAAATAAATGGCATATTCATACATATATGTTTTGAAACATAAGAGTAATTTTTATTTTCATTTAATTATTTTATTTAACTTTGACCCAGAACGAATTCAATTTCTTCAATTCTACTGTCGAGCCGATATTAAATAAAAACGATGATATGTTGTTGAGTGTTATGTATCGACTGCCAGCTGGTTGCTGTGTCTTTTTATTTATATGTTATGCATTAAACACATTCACCACAGCAGGATACACGAACACACAACTACAAATGCTGCTGGGTGGAATTATAGTCGTGTAGTCAGCTACTGAATTATTTTGAGGACGACAGCTACAATTGAAAAATTATAAACAGCTGTTTTTTGTTTTATGTATTTATATTTCAGTGGTGCCACTATCATTTTTTATTTTTTTTTTTTACTTTTATAAAATGAAACAACATGCATAATTGCAGACTCGTATACAAACTTAATTTAAGATTATAAATATATAAATACTTATTTATAATACATTTTAAAACGTAAAAACAAATAAATTTATTATAAAACATTAAAAATATTTTAATTTTGTTGTTTTTGGAACTAAAAAACAATATAATTTTAACATATAATACATATAAATTTCTTTTAAAATACAAAAAAAAATAAAAAATTATTCCATCAACGCACGAGGTATAGATCGTATAAGTTTCAGAACACGTTGGGTACGTGCGTAAATGCATAAAAACTATACTAACTATAGTGACAGTTTTCTTATAAACGACAAGAAAAAGCATCGCAAAATAAAAATTAAACGACTTCTTTTTTGTCAAAAATTATTTCTTCAGATAATTAACTGAAGCAATAATTGCCAAAATTTGCTGCAGAGCTGCGGCATCACTGCATAAAAAACTTTTCACATATGAGAGTAGCCAAGGTTCTTACAAGTTATACTTTACGAACATTAAACTATACTTCTGCGCAAGTGATACCCAACAACTGCATTTACGAACGTACACTTTTTAAAAATTCCGATTTATTAGCCCGTTAAGAGCCAATTTCAAAAATATATAATCCCCCGTATTCATAAACGATTATTAAATTTGACAAACGTTTATTAAGGTTAATTTTCATAGTTAATTTGTTCCTTAAGCCTTTATTAAACTTAAAAAATTTTTATGAATACAAGCAAATATGTTTAGGGAAGAACACTTCAAGCTTTAATATACATACCATATTTTTAGTTACTCCATCCTATAAAACTTTAAATTTATTAAGCTTTTTATTTATAAATTTTAAAGGTCGAATTAAACACAATATAATATTTATTTCTCAATTTATTTATAATTTTGAGTAAAAATATATATGTATGTGGTAATAATTTATGTACTTGTTACATATTTAATTATTGTAATATGTGCATAATTAATAAGTGTTCCGCAAGGCCGAAAACCCGCAATACAAAAAAACTTTATTAAGCAAATATCTAAAGGTTAAATAATTATTGCTATTTTGCAACTTTTACGATCTACAGTTAACTCCTAAACTAGGAGCGTTGGCGCGAAAAACATCTTCCTATAGAACTTCTTTCAAGGATACTAAAAACTTATATAAATATCAATTTGGTGTTAAGCCGGGTTAATATTCTTGTTTCAAGCCGATTCTTTTCTGTTAACATAAAAAAAAGAAAAATTTTTTTAAGCACTTATTTTTTAAATATTTTTTAATATTAGCAACACTTTTTCTATTTTGTAGTGGAGAAAAATAGAAATTGTAGCCGGGACTGTAAGAAAAGATAAACTCACTGTTTATTGTTGTTGTTTTTGTTTAAGCTTTGATATTGTTACAGGTAAGACTGTGGCTTATAGTTCTTATTCGCTTAACAGTTTTATATGTGTAATATCTTTAGTTTTTCTAAAATCTTTGGATGAAGTTTCCTGACGATCTGGCCTAAGCAACCAGTGAAATGCGCATAGGAATAGCTTATCCCTTCAACAATAAATTTCAGTTTATCAATAGTATGAAATGGGAATGTAGCACATTTAAACGAAACCTTGTTAATTAAATTTTTGAATCCCAAGAAAAACTTTGATAACTAATATGCATGTGGCAGTGCAAATAAAACTGAACTGGCAAAATAAAATAAAGTAATTTGTTTTTATTTTTGTTTTTTCTTTTCCCACTTACAACTACATTTAGAGTTGACAAAAAATCAACCAATTGTAGCCGGGACTGTAAGAAAAGATAAACTCACTGTTTATTGTTGTTGTTTTTGTTTAAGCTTTGATATTGTTACAGGTAAGACTGTGGCTTATAGTTCTTATTCGCTTAACAGTTTTATATGTGTAATATCTTTAGTTTTTCTAAAATCTTTGGATGAAGTTTCCTGACGATCTGGCCTAAGCAACCAGTGAAATGCGCATAGGAATAGCTTATCCCTTCAACAATAAATTTCAGTTTATCAATAGTATGAAATGGGAATGTAGCACATTTAAACGAAACCTTGTTAATTAAATTTTTGAATCCCAAGAAAAACTTTGATAACTAATATGCATGTGGCAGTGCAAATAAAACTGAACTGGCAAAATAAAATAAAGTAATTTGTTTTTATTTTTGTTTTTTCTTTTCCCACTTACAACTACATTTAGAGTTGACAAAAAATCAACCAATTGTAGCCGGGACTGTAAGAAAAGATAAACTCACTGTTTATTGTTGTTGTTTTTGTTTAAGCTTTGATATTGTTACAGGTAAGACTGTGGCTTATAGTTCTTATTCGCTTAACAGTTTTATATGTGTAATATCTTTAGTTTTTCTAAAATCTTTGGATGAAGTTTCCTGACGATCTGGCCTAAGCAACCAGTGAAATGCGCATAGGAATAGCTTATCCCTTCAACAATAAATTTCAGTTTATCAATAGTATGAAATGGGAATGTAGCACATTTAAACGAAACCTTGTTAATTAAATTTTTGAATCCCAAGAAAAACTTTGATAGAAATTAGTTTAATTTGACTACAACGACAAAATAAGCACAGACAACAACCTGCAGCCATGTATCCGTGTCGTCGTGAAAATAATCATTTTCATAAACACACATGTATTCTATTTTTGACATATTGAAGTCGGTAGCCTGCTGTCTCGAATGTGTTTATAGCATTATGCTTTAAACACATTCGAGACAGCAAGCTACCGACTTCTATATGTCAAAACTAGAATTCATGTGTGCATATGGAAATGATTATTTTCACGACGATACGGATACATGGCTGCAGGTTGTTGTCTGTGCTTATTTTGTTGTTGTAGTCAAATTAAACTAATTTTTATTTTTGTCCACTACAAAACAGAAAAAGTGCTGCTAATATAAAAAAAAATTTAAAAAATAAGTGCTTAATTTTTTTTTTTTTTGTTTAACAGAAAAGAATCGGCATGAAACAAGAATATTAACTCGGCTCAACACCACATTGTTATTTATATAATTTTTTTTATATCCTTGAAAGAAGTTCTATAGGAAGATGTTTTTCGCGCCAACGCTTCTAGTTCAGGAGTTATAGGTCGTAAAAGTTTCAAAATACTTTATCCATATCTCTTTAGGTATAAAATGAATCTATAAAATATGGTAATCATTGGAAAATTCTTTAAAGTGTGTTCCACATGGCGTTTATGGCACACCGATTAACCAATTAAGAGCCAATTTTATATATGTATTTATACTCCGTGGCTGACTTTTTTTTTACAAAATTGGCTTTATCTTTAAATCATGTCGATACAACAATAATTATTTAACCCTAAGATATTTGCTTAATAAAGTTTTTCTGAATTGCGGGTTTTCGGCGTTGCAGAACACTTATTATTTATGTACATATTACAATAATTCAATCAGCCCAATCATGAATAAAAATTCTCCGGGAGTTTTTTCCCTTTTCCTACTTTTACAATTGAATTAACACAGGAAAAATGAGAGAAGGGAGAAAACTCCCGGGGAATAATTGGGATGAATATGTAAGAAGTACATAATTCTTCAGTTTGGTGGGTTTTGTTTATTTATTATTATTTTTTTTTTTCTTTTTAATTACTTTAATAATACAAAATTTTACTTATTTTTAGAATTTTTTAATTCTGTTTTTGTGTACATTAACGTCGTCTTTGTTTGTTATAACGTAAGGACCATCAGAGATGCTTTTAAATTTATCATAAGTGGGGCAACCAAAAAAAAGCACTAAAAAAACAGTTTTAAGCTCTTAAAAAAGCCTTTAAAAACATGAAAATAAGCTGTTAAAACTTAAAAAAAGCAATTTAAACTTGTTTATTTTCCACTTAATTCGTTTAATACAATGTTATAGTAAATTATAAGTTGATGCAATAAATTTTTCGAAAAGAAAACTATGTTTGTTTGGAGTCAGCAAGTTCTTGTAGAAAAAGTTCTTCCTACGTCTACAGATGTTAAGGGATCATTTTTAAAATTGAGTATTTGCTCTGAAGTATATTTTATACGATTGGACTCATAATTCCACTTGCCTCCCAAAATATCCCCAATATCTTTTAATACCGAAAATCCTTCATTTTTAATGAAACTGATTTAAATTTTGTATTAAATTTGTCTCCTATCCCCTGAAACACGGGGTATTTTTCTTACGGTCCATAACTATGTTCACTTAGAAAACTAATGAAAGTTTTTTTGTTTCCAATTTTGTTACAACTTCGTGTTAAACCCCAAAATTTGCAAAAATTAACAATATTTGATACACAGAGAAATTCTTAATAGCTAAAACTATATTAAACAAGTAAGAGTGCTATATTCGGCTGTGCCGAATCTTATATACCCTTCACCATTGTGCGAGCAGAATACAGAGCAACTAGACAAAACCTAAATAATTTCTGCATAAACATACGTATATACAATACATTAAACTTCATTATAAATTAAATTTAAAAAGTTAAAACTGGTAAATATAATATAATAACGGTCTAATTTATAAAAATTTCTTGTTTCAGCTTTAATGCTTACAATAGTTATCAAACACTTTTTGTTTTATAAGCCATTAATAAAAAGCCAGATTTATAAACGCTTAATAGGAGTGGATTAACAATTAAACGTTTATATTACTTTTGTATTTTTATGTTGGCAACAACATGTTATTTTAATTGTAATTTTTGTAATAGTGATGCATACAACTGGGGATTAAACAATACGAGATCATACAACGAACGAATTTTAAGTGAATTTCTGTTTTGTTTTCAATTTAAAATGAATTTCTGTTTTTTAAAACGTAATATTTAAAATAATTTTATGTTTTTTTTTTTTTTTTGTTAATAAAATACATACTACATATTGAAATAGAAGCGAAATATGTAAATCATTTATTAGCAATATCAAATTTTTACTGCTCAAACTCTGTTGGTTCCCCAAAAAATTATACAGCTTTATGTTTAATGAATAATTTAACCAATTTTTATTATACATTTTTTATACGCAGATGATTTGAAAATTAAGCCTCCTAAGTTTTAACAAAACATTTTTAGCCACATATAACTGCCAAAATATTTTAGGTTAAAATGTTTTTACCTGGAACAATATCATTTTCCTCAGTAGCAATGTTGTGAAGTACTGCTAGGGCGATAATCAATGTTTTCCCTTTTGCCAGATAAACCGTCAACCCATCTAACAAGCAGCGAAATCGTTGCTTCCAAGCCCCAAAGCAACGTTTAACAGAGTTTCTAGTGCTTATCTGTGCAGCATTATATATGTTCTCCTTTTCATTCTGTGGTTTGGATAGTGGGGAGAATAAATAAGTCTGCAGCTTATATCCTGAGTCTCCCAACAAAATACCTTTGAACTCTGCGCTTTCAAGTTTAATAGTTGACTCATTTAAAATACGGCAGTAAATCTACAAATTGTTTTTTTAACTTCAATTTAATTTGTTATAAGCGCTTTTCAAAGTTATAAATTTAATTTCGTCGGGAGGTTTCTGGTGGACACATTTTTACAAAAAATTAGTTTTAAATCAATTCTATATAACAATAATAGCGCCCTCTTTTTTTAACATTTAATCCCTTTTTTGATAGCTCGAATATATTAAGAGATTTTGAGTTCTAGCATTGCCTGATATCTTTAATTTTACAGTTCTCTAAACATTGTTTTGCTTCTTTCGTCACTTTTTGTGCTATGAAGCAAATTTTTGATGCAAAATTTAAAATATTATTGTTTGTAATTGCTGTGCTGCATGTTCCATTCAAAGCATGTAGAACAAAACATTTTTGTTCCGTGCGGCAAACAAGTAACTAACAGACCATACACTATGTGGTTTTTACTTTGTGTTTGCTTTAACAAATACTTTACCTATTTGAAAGACATTTTAAAATATAAGTGTAATGAATGGTTAAAAAAGGTTTGCAATATTTGAAATAAATCTTAATAGCTTTTTATATTTTATGCTAAAAGTTATAACGACTTTAAGTTTCAACAGAAAACATATCTAGCGACCCACATTATTTTAGCAAAAAAATCTATCGAGCAGTTTATATTTAAAATTAATTCAAACACTAGTTATCGTTTTTCTAGAGAAAAAAAATGTATGCGTATTAAACTTTTTTATTAAAATAAATAAAAAGACAAAAATGTTTAATTTTTCGTGCAATTATTAAAATTTTATTTTAACAAACATTGAAATGTCAACTTATTAAACGCTTAAAGTAGGGTAAAGGCTACAATAAATATTTCAAATTTATGATATGTTTATTAAACGTTTAATAGGCTATTAAACATTTATAAATACTCTTTTTTCGACTTTTGCTTATTAATGACTTATAAAGCTGCAATGCGTTTATAAATTAGACTGAAAGAAATTAAAAAAAAAATTTCTTTTTGAAAAAACACGATTCGAACCAGGGACTCACAGTTTCTAACCTAAGCAAACCCCCTAGACAACTGGACCATGAAGGAACGTTTTATGAATATCATTAAAAGCAAATATGATCAGTTTACAGTTCACAACTCAACACAGTTGAGTTGTAATTATTTTTGATGTTTTAGTTCACCACAATAAAGAAAAGGTGGCCTATAATCACCAAAATAGTTTGTACCATGTATGTGTGTTTGTTTGGTTTCTTTTTGTATAGGCACTGTTGTCATACCGTAGATTTATCTTTTTTGGCGAGTTTTTAAGAAGCAAACCGATACAAAAATTCCTAGTTTCTATTTGTTAAAATTATTTCGTTAAATAGACGAAATAATAAAGAAGGCTGATAACGAAAATCATATTGAACATTATGCTAGTATATATAAACAAATGTAAAAGGGGGGGTCAAACGGACATCGTTAAATCAACTTCGCTTTTCATAAGGACCCAGAATATATATACTTTATAGGGTGTAGGATCAATATTTTGGAACATACAAACGGAATGACAAAGTTATATATACCCTCTTACCTTCGGTGAAGTTTGTTTTTATAAAACTTAATTATAAAAAGAGTAATTTTTGGGATTTCAGTATTTTGGTCATAACTCTGCTATTTTTTAACCGATTTGACAGATTTATATACCGACGTGTTAAAGAAGAAATTTGCCAGTTCTTTGCCAGATCTATGGTTCCCGAAAATGGGTATTTTTCAAAAAAAAATTAATATTTTGGTCATAACTTTTTCGTATCTGAACCGATTTTCCCGAGTTTTTCAGAAAATATTTTATATTAAAAATTTCCGATCTTGATATATAAGGCGTAACCATAGGTCATATGACAGTCCAAAAAATCAGGTTTTTATACAATTTTTGATATTTTTTGTACGGGAGGTACCACGCCCACTTGTTCAATCCAGCCCACATTTTGTGGGATGCTGTGTATTGATAACGTTAATGTGTGTACCTAATTTGGAAGCTTTGGCTCATGCCGTTCTCAAGATATATAGAAAAAAAAAATACAACAACAACAAGGGATTTTTGGGCAAAATCAGAGGCAGTCGTGGTTTTTTGGTCATATCTCATCTATTGTGGACCGATCTTGCTGAATTTCAATAGCAAGAAATGGTAGACTATATGTGACATAAATGTAAAACAACCTAGTCGCTATCATGTGTGGAGTCTTCGGAAAACACATATCAAACGTAAGACGGACAGACGGACGGACAGACGGACGGATATCGTTAAATCAACTTCTCTCCTCATAAGGACCCAAAATATATATACTTTACAGGGCCTAAGAGCAATATTGTAGAAATTACAAACGGAATGACAAACTTATATATACCCTTTTCCACCTGCGGTGAAGGGTATAAAAAGCCAAAAAATAAGACGTTACTATATCAACGTATAGTACGTTACTATATACAAAAACTATATTTAAAAAGAAATAAGACGTTACAAAGTATGATGGTAAAAGACTTACGGAATGAGGAATTTGATCGTAAGAATACAGCTATGGAATTTTCGAGAGAAAAGAACTTAAACAAGCAAATATTGAATTAGGTTTATAAAAAGGCTTAATACTAAAAACATAAACACAAAAAAATTATACACAACACTATAAAATGTACGTTACAGTACCGCTAAGACAGAGTTGCATTAAAATCAAGTAAGAAAGTATAGTCGGTCAAGCCCGACCGTATGATACCCAACACCACAGTATTTAAAAACAAGTTTCGAGAGTGTATGCCTTTATGAATAGGGATCATCTATGTTTTAAATTTCATTAAAATCGGTTTGATGGTTTCTGGTAGGCAGTAATTGCCCCCTATCTCCCCTCATAGTCCTATTTTTTTAAAAAATGCATACCTTACGTGTCCACATAAATGAGGATCCATCTACATATGTCTTTAATTGCATTAAAATTGGTTTGATAGTGGGCACAAAGACCCTCTTCCGGATAGCAGCTTGTATGGGGGCTATATTAAATTATGGACCGATTCGCCCTTGTGCCAATTAGAACCCACGTACCAAATTTCATTAAATTATCTTTAAAATTGCGACCTGTACTTTGCGCAAACGGGTTACATGGACAGCCAGCCAGCCGGACGGACATCGTTAGATCGACTCAGAAAGAGATTCTGTGTTGACCGGTATACTTTAGGACCAATATTTTAAGGTGTTTCTCACATCAGCACAAATGCATAATACCCTCTCCACTCTTTAGTGTAACTATTATAACATAAAGAGATAATATAGGTTTTTGGGATGATATTGATCAAGGGAAGCACAAAATATTACCATAACGTTGAACTATTTTTTTAACCAGAGTTGTTACAGCACAGAAATGGTTGATTTTTTAGTATTTATAAAAAAAGTTGCAAATAAAAAAAATAATAATAACGACTTTTGCAAAATTTTATTAAATAAGTTTTTTTTTTTGTATGAAAAAAATGAAAAATTATCTTAAAATGGCAAAAAAAAGCCGATATCGCAAAAATAACTAAAAAAAGCCTATATTGCCAAAATAAGTTTGTGTTCAATCAAAATCTTTCTATCTTGTAAACCAAAAAATAAGCATTTGCTTTTTTTTGGTTGCCCTAATCATAAGGTTTTTTTTTGCAATAAGTCATTATCGTAAATTTGTAACTTGATAGGTTTGGCATGTAAATCATAAAATGTTTTGTTTCTTGTTTTATGATTTTCAATTAGTTTATTTGCTTTTTTTTGAGTCTGTATTTTATTTCTTTGCTATAGTTATCGGTATTGTATACAGGATCTAGATTATTATTTGTATCATTCAGCATTGTTACACGTTTACCAAAATTTAATTTAAAGGGTGTGAAATTGTTATCAAAAACTGTGTTCGCTGATGTGTTATGATAAAAGGTGAAGTATTTCATGTAAGTGTCCCAATCTGATAAGGTTTCTTTCAAATATGCTCGAATGTATTCGTTGAAAACTCTATGGTTGCGTTCCACTGTCCCCAATGCTTGATGGTGATTACTAGTTTTGAATTTGATTTCAATTTCGAAAAATTTGCATAGTTCAGACATGATCTCATTTTTAAATTCCGTCCATAGATCAGATTTGATAATACTCATTTTCCCATAAATTAGAATAAAATTGTCAAATATCACACGAGCTACCGTGCCGATTTGTCCGGTATTGATACGGTCACAAAATATTTAGAAAGGTCACACATTAGTGTCAGAGCATACTTGTTTCCGTAGTTAGACGTCGGTAATGGACCTATAGTATCCAATATAACGATATCAAAAGATCTCGCGGGAGTCGGAGTCATGACAAGTTCCTTAGTGTTTCCGGGTCTGACTTTGTTAACCCATATCGTCCCAATGTTCGATTTTTCGAACAGTAAATTTTACGCGTTTCTGTAATTTTTTGCACTTTTTAGGTAAGACAATGAACTAATTTTTTTAAACAACTATATATTGTAAGTGGTAAGCTACAAATATAAAAATAAAAGTTCTTACCCACTTCACTCCTCCCTTGTAAATGGTGGTTAAATTTCAAGGGCCGATGTTGATTTTGAATAAAACACAAACTATTTAGGAAATTATTGCAATTTTATTTTATTATGATATATTGGTATTACTCAATTATGTATGGAACAAAATATCGGCCAAATGGGCGCCGCGACCACGGCGGCACACCTCCATCCGATGGTCCAAATTTTCGATGACCCTGAGGCATAATGGAGGTTCTATGCCGTTAATGTGCCGAATTATCTCATCCTTTAGCATTTGAATTGTTGCTAACTGATCGACGTACACCTTTTCTTTTAAATAACCCCAAAGAAAAAAGTCCAACGGTGTCAAATCACATGATCTTTGCGGCCAATTGACATCGCCATTACGTGAAATAACACGGCCATTGAATTTGTTGCGCAAAAGAGCCATTGTTTCGTTAGCTGTGTGGCAAGTGGCACCGTCCTGCTGAAACCACATATCGTCCACATCCATATCTTCCAATTCGGGTCATAAAAAGTTCGTTATCATCACACGATAGCGAACACCATTCACAGTAACTGCCTGACCGGCCTCATTTTGGAAAAAAATACGGCCCGATGATGCCGCCAGCCCATAAACCGCACCAAACAGTCACTCTTTGTGGGTGCATTGGTTTTTCGACAATCACTCTTGGATTATTATTCGCCCAAATGCGGAAATTCTGCTTATCGACAAATCCACTGAGGTGAAAATGTGCCTCACCACTGAAGATGATTTTCTTCGAAATTTATCATCCATTTTCATAATAATTCTGGATAACTTTAACACGTTGTTGGATTGTGTATCTCTCCATGGTTCAAATTGAGTAAGTCTGAAATAGAGAAATGTCAAATAAAATTCGGAAAAAAACTTGGCGTTTAGGTGTGGTTCACATTCAACATCGGCCCTTACAATTTAACCACCCTTTATAACAAGGGGGAAGAAAAAACCTTAATTTTAGCATAATTTTAAAAACTGAAAACTTTGTATAAAATATAAAAAAATGAAAATAGTGAAAATGTAGTTTCATTGAAAACCGATTTAACTTTCAACAACAGCAAAAACATTTCCGAGTTTTTCAAGTGTGTTTTTGTTATTTATACACTCCGAACAACTTCTAACAAATTTCGAGATGTCCCGAGTCATGCCCTTCCAATAATATTTCGTCCTAATCTTCGCGTAAAGTTTCTTTCATCAGTTCTCAATATTCTGTTACCGTGGTCCTTTAGATCCTGTATACTACAAATTGTAAAAAATAAATCATACTTAGGCCATTCTGCCCTGTGAACCTTTAAACTGTTGGCTTCAGTTTGCAGCCTCGAAAGCAAATAGTCTAGACTAAATGTTTCGTTAACTAGTTCAAATCTGGTTTCTTCTGTTCAGACTGTGTAAATGATTTCGAAGCATAGTATACTGGTAAATCGTTCCCATTAAAGTTCTGACTCAATATGGCCCTGAAAAGTTATCAGATTACCAGATTGATGAAAACGGTAATCTGCGAAGACACATATACGATGCATCAGCCTACAATGAGGAGGATCCAGTTTCATGGAAACTAGTTTTACCAAAGTGTGATCGCGGACGTGTCTTAAGAGAGTGCCATGATGATGTTACAGCAGGCCATTTAGGCATTAATAAAACTATCTCGAGAATAATGAAATTATATTACTGGCCTGGACTTTTCAAAGATATCACCAAATATGTAAGAAAATGTGAGTTGTGTCAGCGTTTCAAACCACTTCAGCAAGCGCCAGCTGGGAAAATGCGTACGTCAAAAGTTTTTTAACCCTGGCATACGGTATGTTCGGATTTCGTAGGGCCCTTACCTCGTTCAATCCATGGCAACAATACATTAATTGTTTTTTATGATAAGTTTAGTAAATGGTCAGAATTTGTTGCCGTAAGACAAGCCACCTCCAAGACATTCATAAAGGCTTTTAGAGAAAGAATCCTGGCTCGATTTGGTGTACCTCATGTTCTTCTGACGGACAATGGGACACAATTTACCAGCCGAGATTGCCAAAAATATTTTAAATCAATAGGTATTAAACAAGTATTTACAGCTCCGTATTCGGCACATGAAAATCCTACGGAGAGAGTCAATCGAACCATAAAGACAATGATCGCTCAGTATACCGAATCCAATCATCGTAAATGGGACGAACATTTACCAGTATTGACACTAGCAGTAAATTCAGGCAAACAGAGCTCAACAAATTATAGTCCTGCATATTTAACGCAAGGTAGGGAGTTACGTCTTCCTAATGCGTTATTTTCCGAGAAAACACAAAATGAAGAAAATAATACCGATTTTTGCCCCGATACGAAGTCCAAACATTTATCTGATGTCTTTAAATTGGTACGAACCAATCTAGCAGCAAGCAACCAGGCGGTTCACTATAATTTAAGGCGACGTCAATGGTCACCAAACAGAGGAGACCAAGTGTTATTACGAACACACGTATTGTCAAGAGCGGTAGACCTTTTTGCTTCAAAGTTAGCTCCGCGTTTTGAAGGCCCATATCTTGTAGCAGAATATACGTCACCGGTGATAGTGCGATTGATAGATACCCAAACTAAAAAGACGAAAGGGGCTGCGTACTTAAAAGACTTGAAACCATACCGAATGTAAGTTTTTGTACATTACTAAATTTTTAATTCTTTATTTGATAGTCAAAGATGATGGCAGATCACAAATTCAAACAAAGTTGTGAGAGATTTAAAAGGGCAATGGAACGGGAGAACGGAAAACGCAAACGCATAATTCATATCGAGCCGCCTTCTTCCGCTAAAATACAAATAACGTCTATAGAAGTAAATTTACCTAAGCTGACTATTCAAGATCTGACAAAACTCCAAACTCCAAAGTCCGACGTACTGCACAAACTGGTTAGAGAGCTAGGTATTGATAAAGAAGAGGAAGTATATATACCCATCACGTCCACGCATGATGAAATTACACCACAGGAACCAAGATTCGAATACAAAATATATAGTCTACATTGCCAGACGTTGTCTACGATTTTAACTTCAATTCAATCTACAGAACCTGGGAGGAAAACTCGTTTTCAAGTCACAACATCAAACGGTATCGCAGCAGTGTATATAAGACGCTCTCTGGACGTATGGATAATATGCGATGGGCAAAAATTTATCTTTCCAAAGCCAAGAAACGATTTAGAAGTCCAATTATCAGTTTCAAAACAAAACTAAACAAGGAGGGAGATGTAACGAAGTTTTTCATTACATAATGTTTCATTATTTTTTTATATTACATTTATATTTTAACTTGATTTTTTTTATTGAATTACATACATATGTATATTATTAATTTAATTTCTCTTTAGTAACTTACATTTTGTTATTATAAAATATCTGTTATTTTATTTTTACTCAATAAATGAATTTATTTAAATGTAGTTAGTATAAGAGAAAATAATATAAGAGAACCAACCAGGTAACGGAATACATTCGGTTAGTTAAAGATATTGGTGAGAGCGTACTTTCTCACCATTATCTCTGTTTAAAGTATTAGTGAGATTTACTTTGTTCTCTCACTATTACATCTTACATTAGCCTGACATACTGTCGTATAAGACTGTGTACCCACAACTACTGCTTTAGTTAAGCTCGATCTGTCGAGGTATTTGGACAGTTGGCGCAAGTATTGTAACAGCTTAGCCAGCAGCCAAATACACAGGACAAAGCTTAATTCAATGTATTAGGGCACATGGCTTCTACTGGTTGGAATCGCCATAGATCCCAGGTACATAGGTTGTAGTGCACGGGGTAACTACTGGTTTTAACAGCCATAGTACCCAGGCAAGTTGTAGTACGCAGGGAATTGACTGGTAATAATGGCCATCGTTCCTATGTGTAGTAGTTACTAAACACATTAACAATTCCACTCAATAAATATTCACGGACTCAGTTGTCGAGGACAGTCTGGATCCAATTCTTAAAGGCTACCGTCGTTACACGATTACTCCGTGTCGCACGTTTCTTTTTCCTGGTTGTTTCTCTCGTGAACTTTTAAATAAATAAATAAATTGTTAATTCAAGAAAAATAAGAAATATCTCTCTTAGTTTTTTTTTTGAATATCCTGGCCGGACTGATCCTACCCGTAAAAGAAAGGAGTATTATAATGATTTTTTCTGTTGAACCGTAGCCATTCTGACTTCTGTTTTCAAATTACGACCCGAATTGACACTTTGTTGTTCCTTCTGAAATGGAATTTCCACTATCTGTTACAGCATCTTCTATCACGACATTTCTATCTACACGTGTCAACAAATTCACTTCCTCTGGGATTTTTATGTTACTATCAAGTTTATCAAAGCATTCTATCAATATTTCTCTACAATGGCTAATTTTAGAAAATATTATAATGTTCGATTAAAAGCGTGATATATTCATTAATCTTAGATACATTTTTTGACAACGGCCTGTTCTGTATGACCCTTTTCTTCACGTTGTAAAATTTGTGTAAAAATTCTTTAATAATTTTCTTATTAAAATTAGGCATTTGATTTACTCATAGTTATAAAAATTGATTGTAAATGATTTACTTGAAATTTTATTTTTAAAAGTATATTTCAACATTTTATGAAAACAGTCAGTTATGTCACAGAAAATAGTGCAAAAACCCTAAAAAAAAATATTATTATAATTATTTTTTATGAATTACTTATGTTTAGAAGAAGTTTAGTTGATAAGATTTTACTTATATTATATTGCATACTTTCCTTTAATTTATATTGTCCCTTTTAGTTCCCTATTAGAGGTCTGCTTTGAATGACTCACTCGTTTGCCTTTACTCAAAGTGCACAACATTTATTCAAATAAAAAACTTTCAAAAAGACAAGAAGAGAGTAAACCGTATACAAAAATAAGAGTGAATAAATTGAATAAAAAACTTGTTTACTGCAAATGAAAAAAAACCTCGTCATACCAGAAATCAAAGTACGCGTTTTGAAAGGTGTCTCCATATTAGTTGAAGAAATATTTAAAACAAACCTGATTTATTTACCAAAATCTACGGGTGCGGGAAGCTTACCAGGTGCATAACATTCATTGGTCGCAAGTCTAGATTCTGCCCACATCGGTAAAAATTTTGCAATTTTAAATTAGAGTTATATAAAATTCACAAATTTCTTTAAAAAAAAAAACTGGAAAGTTTGAAGAAAAAGACAAAAAAACCACAATAAATTTTATTTTAATATCGTAAACAAAACTACACCAGCTGTTCTGTTCTGCCAATATACTGGTTTGTTGGCAGTGTTGCATAGTATTTCAATTATCAAATACTGTCAACGTTTATACCGTAGTAAAACTAGCAGGCAATAGATGGCGCCAAAACCCCACCTCCAGGTGGAGGTGAAATTAATAATGATTTAAAAAGTCTTTTACAAAAATTAAATAATTTAGAAAAAGTATGTTTTACTCTTCAGAATGAAAATAAATCTCTCAATCAAGAACTTGCTGTTTTAAAAAATGAACCACATTGCAGTAGACAAAATATCGTATTACCAAATGTCCAGTACAATACTGATGAAGAAGAGCTTGAAAAAGAAACCGAATGGTTAACCCAACGTTCTAAAAGAGAAAATAAAAAGAGAAAAATTCAACATTCGCCAGAAATTTTAGTTTCAGCCTCAAAGGAGGTACCCAAATCTGCCATACAGCATAGACTGCCCCCAATAGTTGTATCAATTACTGGAAAAAGCTATCGCGACATTTTTGAAATGCTTAAAAATAATGTGAAGCACGATTTTTTGTTGAAATTAATAGGAAAAGACTCCTATAAAATTAATCTATTTGATAGTTTAGACTACAGAGTTATAACCGAAATTCTAAATAAATCTCAGTCCTCCTGGCACTCGTATGAAAATAAGCAAACAAGACAAATAAAAGTCATGATCAAAGATTTACACTTCTCCTGCGATCCTAAAGATATTGTAGAAGATTTAATTCAGCAATATATAAGGCTACAAAGGCAACCAATAAACTTAAATACAAAACCAAAGAACCATTAAATATGTTCATTGCAGAATTCGATTCTTCTGAAAATATTAAAAATATATATGAAATAAAATAAATTTTTAAAACGGTTGTAAAAATAGAGCCGATCAAACCATTAAAACAAATACCACAATGCAATTCTTGTCAAGGTTTTCAACATACTAAAAATTATTGTTGCAATCCCCCTAAATGTGTAAAATGTGCTGGAAGTCATTCAACCACTGAATGTCAAAAACCTGAAAATGAAATGCCAAAATGCTGTAACTGTGGAGAAAATCACCCAGCTAGTTATCGGGGCTGTTCTGTATTCAAAACCCTTCAGAAATTAAGAAACAAAAACTTAGCAAACCGAAATCCACCAGCAAATACAACTAATAGCTACAAACCTAATAGTGGCCAATCGTACGCTAAGGTTGCAGCGGAAAATAATCACTTGAAGAAACAAGCACCAATAAATGATGACATACTGTCACAGATTTTATGTAAGCTAAATGAACAAATAGCCTTTAATCAGCAGCTCATGCAAAGAATAGAAAATCTTGAAAAAAATAGACATGTCTAAACGTTGCTTAAGAATAATGGCTTGGAACGCTAATGGTATCCTAAAACACAAAAACGAGCTTGAAGTAATTCTTAAAAGAAATAAAATTGATATTTGTTTAATATCAGAAACACACCTTACTAACCAAAAGTTTGCCTGCTTTAAAAACTACAATTTTTATTGTACAAACCACCCATTAACCCTTCTTTGCATGGTGATGGAAATTTCCATCATAACAATTATTGAAGAAGAAAACGCACACAAACTGGTGTATAGTAAATTGGTTGCTGTTGACATCATTCCTCATGACCATTCTATACAGTGGATCATAGCGGTAAAAAAAGAAGAAGCATAACATTGAAATTTATTGGTTATGTCTCGTTACTCCGCTGTTTGTTAAGTTAGAGGAAACTTGCATAATTCGTGGTATTTTTTTTAAAAGCTGATTTGAAACTTTTATGTTAAATAAAAGTGGGTATGAGTGGAAAAATGGATTGTTTTTAGTGTCTGAGTAATAATCTGCGCATTTATTTTAATTTTTATTTATTTAGTACTGAGCTTGACAGGCGAATTTGAAATTTCCATTATTCTGTTTTTTAACTTTTTTATACTATTTATTTATAATAAATTTTTTTTTAATATTTTTTCCTGAATCTAGAGCTTGAATTACACCTCTGTGATAAATTAACACCATGAAAATGAAAAAATATGTTCCGAAGAATTTCAGACCACTTCGATTACAACTAAACTGAGTGAATCTGAACTTACAATAGTCGCATTATATAGCCCACCAAGACACAAAATTACAGAAACAAAATACAAAGAATTGTTAAATAAATACAGAGGTAGATACGTTATCGGAGGAGACTTCAACGCAAAAAATGTTAAATGGGGATCACGCTTAAGCACGACAAAAGGTAGAAATTTATATGAGGCAGCAAATAAATTGGGGTGCGAAATTATATCTACAGGCAATCCAACATACTGGCCCTCTGACGTAAATAAGAAACCTGACCTAATCGACTTTTTTGTAACTAAACACGTGTCCAGAAATAATCTAAGTATAGAAGATAGCTCCGAACTAAGCTCAGATCACTCACCAATTTATCTGTTTATAGAAGGTGAACCTGCAAAGCGAGAAGAACGTTTGTACCTTTCAAATAAATTCACTGACTGGAGTTATTTTAAGCATAAACTGGAAAATTATATTGACCCTGCTTTGTTTTTTGAAACGACTGAAGATATTGAAAACGAAACTGAAAAACTCACGTTGCAAATACAAAAAGCTGCTTGGCTAAGCACACCATTACTTAAGCCTTCAAAAATTCAACAATCGTTTCCAGCAGAAATTCTAAATCTAATACAAAAAAAAAAGAAAAATTAGAAAAAAATGGCAAACAACCAGATTTCCACCTTTAAAAACAGAATTGAATAGTTTAACTAAGCTTTTGCAAGAAAAAGTGCGAGAACATAAAAACCAAAACTTTAACATAAAAATGCAAAACTTATCATCAGAGAAAGTAAATGATTGCTCATTATGGAAAGCGACAGCCTGTCTTAACCGTCCCACTCTTCATAACCCCCCAATCAAAAAACAAAATAACTCATGGGCTAAGAGTGACGCTGAAAAGGCTAAGGAATTTGCACAGCACTTATTTACTACCTACCAGCCCTATGATATGAGAGATTTTAATATGCCCACTATAATACAAGAGTCTGAGGATATTCAACCAATTTCAATAACAGAAACGATTTAAGAGATATCCAATTTGAAGTCAAGAAAAAGTCCTGGTTTCGACCTTATTACTGCTGAAGTCCTTAAAAATCTACTACATAAAGCCCTCCTTAGTATTAACGCCATTATGAATGCATGTTTAAGCCACAGATATTTTCCGCTAGCTTGGAAAGTTTCTGACGTAATAATGATAAATAAACCTGGTAAAAATGCAAATGAAGTCTCATCCTATCGGCCGATTTCCTTGCTACCCGTAATGGGAAAATTGTTCGAAAAACTTTTTTCTAATAGACTAAAACATAAAATTGCTGATAGGCAACTAATACCTCCCCATCAATTCGGCTTTAGAAAGAGGCATTCTACAATAGATCAAGTGCATCGAATTGCCCACACAATAGAAGAAGCTCTGGAAAAAAAGAAAGTTTGTTCAGCTATATTCTTGGATGTTGCACAGGCCTTCGACAAGGTATGGCACAAAGGTCTACAACACAAACTAAGAACAAAACTACCTGTACAATATACTAACTTACTAAAATCCTACATGGAAGATCGTTTTTTTAGAGTCAAACAGAGGAAAGAATACTCAGAACTTAAAAAAATTGGAGCAGGGGTACCACAAGGTAGTATACTCGGCCCTCTTTTGTATCTATTGTATACGGCAGATATTCCTACTCCTATAAACGACAATATAATAGCAACTTTTGCGGATGACACTTGTATCCTGTCAGTTGGTGATAACGAAGTGGAGTCTTGCACTAAGCTACAATCCTCTATAAATATTTTGCTAGACTGGACGAAAAAATGGAAAATTAAATTAAATGAGGGTAAATCAGTCCATGTCGATTTTACATACAAATCAATAAGATATAAACCCATAAAAATATCAAACTCTATAGTCCCATATGCTAACCATGCTAAGTATCTTGATTCGAAATTAAAATGGAAAGAACATATAAAAATAAAGGAGACCGAATTGAATATAAAATTCAACAAACTTAAATGGATTATTGGAAGAAACTCTCCAGTTTCAATTCAAAACAAACTACTTATCTACAATCAAATGCTTAAACCAGTATGGACCTACGGAGTTCAAATATGGGGCTGCGCAGCTGAAAACCAAATTAATGTTATTCAACGATTCCAAAATAAAGTGCTTAAGAATATTGTTAATGCACCCTACTATATTAGAATTAATGATCTACACAGGGATCTTGGAGTAATGAAAATCTCCGAAGTAATACAGAAATTAGCAGCTAATCACGCATTTAGACTTCAGAGCCATGTTAATCCAGAAGCAGCCATATTATGTAATGATGAAATCTACTCAAGGAGACTGAAGAGAACAAAGCCACAAGATCTGGTGGCTGTTATTGCATGAATTTTATTAAACAGAAAAATATTACTTGTTAGTCTAAGACTAGGTTTAATGAAATGAAATGTATATATGTATATAATTTCTGCAAATAAAAAAAAAAAAACTGCAAGTGAATTTGAGAGTCATTCATAAATAACAAAACATTGGAATGACCCGTTAGAGAGAGCAAGTTTACAAAAAACATTCGAATAATTTTTGAATTATTGAATGTGCATACATTTATTTGAATACATTGACATAATATGTGTGTAAACTTGTGGCTTCTTTTATTAATAAGAGTTAAGCTTACACATACACACATAATGTGTTGGTACAGATATTTTATATTCAAATTATATTTAAATATTTAACTCATTTGACTTGAGTTGACTGAATTGAATGAGTTTTTATTGGTTTTGTGTTTATTGATTCTTTCATTTGTTTCGTAATGATTGTGTGCTTGACTTATTGCAAATGAGTGTGTTGAAATTGCTTTTTATTTATTCTTGCAGACCTCTATTCCCTACCAATTATTAATTTGCTCTTTCATTGTATGTACGATTGATCCTTAGTTTTGTTTTTATTTTTATGTGTCAACTTACGAACTACATTAATACTTATACTATATACTGCATTTTTATGTTTAAACTGATGACGAATTGATGGTAGTAATATGTTGATGTTGAGTTTCCGCCATTTCCAATATTTCTCTCTCTTTTTGTGTAGATTTTTATTATATGTATTTGATTTTCATGTTGTTTCGTTCAGTTCCTTTATGTACATTTTTCCAGTTTGCATTTTTGTTTATTCAGTTTCTTTTTTTGTTTGAAATTTGCCCACAGCTCCTGATTTGATGTTCTTATTTTTGTTGTTTCTTTGCCTTTATTTATTTTTTTTTTTGTACTTTTATGTTTAACGTCTTTTTTTTCTTATTAAGGTATGTAAGATTTTTTTATATATTTTACTTTTTTCAAATGTTATACTGCTGTATTTTTAAATTATGACGTTTTAATTATACTAGGATCGCCAGGTGGCCGAAATTCGACCACTTGATATTTACTTTCGAGAGAACCTGTGCGTTATACAATAAAAACGTACACATTTTAAGATATCGGCAAAATGCACTATTCACCCATCTTTGTACCTTTAAAACGATGTATGTTTCATTAAAATCGGTGGACGATAAGATACTTAAAAATTAACCACAAAAAAATTGTTCCCGTATTTATATATAAGATCATAAGGCAACTGAAAGGTGTATTTACGTTTTTCAAAATACTTTTCAAATTTCACTGGTCCTTGTTAACCATAAACTTTATGGAATTTTTTTTCAAAAGCTGATCTATTTGTTACACACACTAAAAAACCCTTTGAGGTAATGTCTGTTACACAAACTTCCATTGTTGTTGTGAATTATGATAGATAATAATCCTTTTATAGCCACTTTCAGTATACATAATTACCCTATAGACGTTTTACATTTAAGTGATGTATATTGGTAATTATGTCTTTTAGATGATGTTGCAGTTAATTAAATGGAATCTATAGCAATAATCTTATGTTTGCTATGTTACTAATTTGATTTTGTTTTTTCCACTTTTTGTTTGTTTTTTATTTTTTTTTTTTGACACTTGTCTTTATGCGTATACCAGCTTTACTTTATTTCTTCACATAAAATATGTATGTAGCACCTAATTTTCACGATGATTTAAAAGACATGTCTTTTTTGTAGTTCTTTTTTAAAGAAACTTCCAAAAACATGTTAAATTTTCACAATGTTTCTTTTTTTGTTTGATTTTTTTCTGTTTTCCTGATATATGTATGCATGTATTGAATTTTTTTAATAACATTTTTTTTATTTTTCTATATTTTAATACGCAATTGTCATTTTGAAATAAAAACACTACATAAATTAAAAAACAAAATTAAGTGCAAAGAGGAATGTCAAAAGAATCACAGAAAATACGATTCATGTCTTTTTTTCTACCCTGCTTACTTCTCTCCCCCGCTCGCTATCAAACTAAAAAAGACATGTTTCAAAAATAGGGGAAAAAATCATCATGAAAATTGGGTGTAACTTGATTTTTATGATAGTTTCACTTTTTCCCATATATGTAGGTATTTTCTTTTTAACGTTTAGCTTATGGTGTTTTATTTACTTTATATACTTTTTAGTGTACACATACAGTTTCACAAGAAATAAATATGTATGTGTTTTTTATCCTTCATGCTACAAGTAAGAGTATACCCACTAAGAAATAAAAAGAGTAAATACTGAAGTATTTGTTTTTCGAGTACCTTATGTCATTCTCTGGTCCCTTTCTGAAATTTCCAGCAATTTCAAAAATATATTTTCCGGAAACTCATTGCAAATTTTATCTTAAATAGGAACCCTAAGTACTGTACTTACTCAGAAAAAATATGCAAAAACTTTCAAAACATTCCGTTTTAATATACCACACATGAAATCAAAAAAAAGCGTTTTATTAAGTTTGTCATTCTATATGAGCATTCTGACTTCATAGTCGGATTCAGTGGGCAATTTTACACAAAGATTAGGTGTAAAATACATTTGGCCAAAAAGTGTTACATAGTGTAATTTCTTTTTTAAACTTATTTTGTTTTAATGAATTTATTTGTGTCACAACTGGCGTGAAATTATTACAGATCTTTGCAAATTTTTTGGAAAACATGCAGAGAAAGTGCTGCAATTTCTAATGTATACAATTTATTATTTCACAGTGGCGCAAAATCAAAATTGTGAATAATAAATCTGATAAGTTTAAAAAATTATTGTTCTGATTGACATGATATTTATCAAAAGATTGGCAGAACTGTACTGTACTGTACTGTACTGTACTGTACTGAATCTCGGTTTGAGTTGTGGGATCTCAAAGAAAATATCTTCTTTTATTTTTTTTAGAATTTGTGGCACTTTTTTCCATTGCATTTTTACAATATTTTTAATACAAATTTGTGTGAGAAATGGATCCGTTAAGTCATCCATATCCATTTGATGCTGATCAGGGCTACTAAATAGTATTGGGTTGAATCCTGAAAAGCACTTCAGTTTATGATAAAAATTATTTACATCTTATTGGTAATTACAACAAAGTGAATAACTATTCCTTATTTTAAAACGATTGCTTCATATTTTTTCATTTAGTCTGCTTTTTAATATTGACGCTAGAACGCGTCTTACAGTCCAAGAAATATTTATGTATGTTACCAAGTGATATAGATTCATTGAATGCGATTTGCATAGATCATACTGAAAAAAGTTTAAGAAATTTTATTAAAAAAAAAAAAAAATGTGACATTGGCGTATAAGTTTACCCAAATATGTGACAAAAGTAATGCTGGCAAATTTTGTAGAAGTATCTTCCTTCTTAAATGAACATAGGTTCCATATAAGGTTTTCGGTAGTAAATATTTATTTCTAGCCTTCATCAAAACTGCAAAATCAATTTTTTAAAAAATAGGTTATGAACCCAAATGTGAATAAACCTCTTTAAGAAAATGTATATTTCATTTCTGTATAAAGTAATATACTATTTAGCACCAACAAACTAAATTTTTTTATTTATCCCAATTTTTCCAGTACAAAAAATAACAAAACGCAAAAGGTAGATTTTGTAAAAAAAAAATCAGGGTTTTAATCTATAATAACACTGTGCTCGAAATTTTCACTTTTTTAAGACAAGCTGTTTTTTAGGTTGGCTCTGGTTTTTGAGATATACTGTTATTTGCCCAGCATATGTTCACGTAACTCAAAAACGCTTTAAATTATTGATAAAACTAAACAACCCGAAATTCTGCAATAAAATTTCCTCTAAGAAAAGTTAAACTTCCTTATTATATGCGCAGTCGGTTTAAAAACATAACTAAAAGAAATTATTTCCAAAAAAAAATGTTTCTAAAACGACTGCGCATATAAGAATTTTTACTTTTCTTAAAGGAAATTTTATTGCGGAACTTAGGTTTTTTTATTTTTTTAATAAGTTAAAGCGTTTTTTAATTCTGCGAACATATGGGCATTTCCACAGAAATGTCAATCGCAGACAAAAAATTCAAAGTCTATAAAAGTATGTTGTTGTAACATATTCTTATAAGGAATCTATCAACTTTCAATAATATAAACAAATTTTACATTTATTCATAACACACTTTGAAATATTCAAATGCAAAGTCGATCAAGTGCAAAAGTTCTGTTTTGAACATTTCTATTGCACGTTTTGATGTGCTAAATGCTCCCCAGAGGAGTAAAAGGAACATATATATATATATATATAAATGATCTTAATGAGAAACATTATGCATTGACAATTGCTTTTTAATCTCGGTTTATATTCAAACAATATAAGAAAAATGTAAACGGAACGATGCGATATCCAGTTATGACAATTTTTTTCTTTGCTTTATCGTATATTTCGATTGAAAAAGAACATTTGTTATCAGTGCGTCGAGGGTATTTGTACAATGCGCAACAAATATTATGTAATACCAAACAGATATTTTTGTTGTTGCCAAATTTAATAAAAAAAATTTTGCTGGAAAATAATCAGTAGCAAGAGAAACTACTTATTTTAAATTTGTAGCGTGCGACATCGTAAGTGTAAAATGCGTAAATTCCAAAAAATTTTTTTCTCTTAAATTTTTATTTGCGATGGCCAGCAACTACAAGCAGCAAGGACAGCTTAATCCATTAAAAAAAAAAACTTTATTTGAGACTAGCAATATATTTACTATAATTTCCATTTAAAGCACACTCTCCAAAAATACTTTCAAAAACCTCAAATTCTAAGTGTTAACGATACTGTCATGCAATTTGATACAAATTAGTTTTACGCTCGGTTGTGGGAAAATTATAACTGTTCATAGCTTAAATATAAAACCAATTCGCAACAAGACTTAAGCGTTCCTATTATTAAATTTCTTGAAATCGTATGCATAAAACTATAATCATAAAAGTTGGTGATATCTTGCTGCACTCTAAAGGGTACTCTACTTTAAGGAAAAAAACTATATCAGGAAGTATTTTCGTCAAAGACTTGTGTGAACGGACTTAAGTAATTTTTTTTTTTTGGTAGAAGGTATCAAAGATATGGCCGAATAAAGCATTCTTCCTAGTTCTACCATTCACTTTATGTGGTAAGGAAATTTAAAAGTTTGTCATTCCTTTTGCATCTTCTATGATATTGATCTTCGATCTTTGATCTTCGGGTCCCCACAAATTTCTTTTCACCTACCCATATATTTTTATTTTGTTTAAAAGATTGATTATAAAAATTCATAAATACGCTTATTAGAAACAAAGTAACAAACTTAAAAGAGACAATAAGAAGCGGAAAAATACTATTTCATAAATACTGGTACTATTTTGTAACCTTTAAAGCGACATTTTAAATATGTTCTCTTCAAAATTATTTTCTTTTCTTTTATATGTTTTAGCTTCACTTTACTGCGGTTATTAGATAGTGCCGGAGCTATTTTATATGACATAGTGAAGAGAAAAAGTTCGGACTAACCCAGCAAAAACTTAGTAATGACTTGCAATTACTGAACAACTTACTTTTCAATGCCTACTTCATATCAACTGCTTTACATAGAAGTAGTTTAGTAATGGCTGGCATATAGTCTGATACATAAGTACTTGTTTATGAGTTGATTAAAGAAATTTATAATTAATCTAATACAAATTGATTTTATTTGTACTAAATGAAGAATTATTTGTAATTGATTTGAATATGAAAAATTTAAATACTTAATTGATTTTGATATATATTTTAAAATTAAAAACTTGAATAAAAACTAGGTATTGTGGTCTCAATCAAACCAAAAAAATCAACCAAACGATATTATAACGATAGGTGATATATATAATAACAATTGATATCGATATTGTATTATAAACTTAATGACTTCTTTAACTCCCTATTTGTAAGCGAATGTGGTAATGACTTATTTAATTCCCTATTTGTAAGCGAAGGTGGTAAGTACTTGCCTCCAATGACATCACCGTGTTAAAAAAATGAGTTAAAATGCCAATGTAGAAGTAGTGAAGAGTAGGTTTATTAGCTTTTTAACGCATTACTTTGAAATGTAAATTTTTGCTGGGAATATTTAGTTGTTTGTGTTTGAAGATTTCAAAACATTTTTTACCTACAAACGTATCGATACTTCAATGCAATAGAGTCTCGTTGCGGAAAAGGTGAAAACGTTTAAAATTCCTATAAGTTTTTGATATTCTTTAATTAGGCTTGAGTTCATCAAATTTAATTTTCATTAAATTATCTTCCTTGAGGGAAGGAATTTTACAACTTGGAATTTTTATTAAAATTTATTGATAATTTCCCTTGGCTGAGCTGGGATTTGAACCCGGGTTGATCTTTACATGTTTCAAGAAACACCACTTTCCATCGTCAGAAGATCCTCGTGTTGTACCCACTTGGATTCCAGTTTGCAGGGTCGTCTTGATAGGGCATCCGCATTTCCATGTTTCCCGCCTTTCCTGTGTTCAATGCTGAAATCATAACTTTGTAGGCGCTCAATCCAGCGAGCTATCTGACCTTCTGGATTCTTGAATTGCAGCAACCACCTGAGTGCAGAATGGTCTGTTCTTACAAATACTTGTGAAAATGTTTTATGCACTCTAATACTGCCAGGAGCTCCCTTCGCGTCACGCAGTAGTTTCTCTCAGGCTTCGATAGTATTCAACTGTAATAGCCCACGACCTGCTCTACGCCATTGACCACCTGGGAAAGCACACCACCAATTTCGTATCCGCTCGCATCGGTATCAAGCACAAAATTTCTCTCCAGCAATGGGGTAAGCCAAAATTGGTGCTGAGCACAACAATTCGTTCAGTTCCTGAAATGCTGCTTCCTCTGCTTCACCCCAGATGTATTTTTGCGTCTTTTTAGTTAATTCGTGTAAACTTGCAGCAATATTTGCAAATTTCGGTATAAAGCGCCTGAAGAATGTACATTAGACCGGACTTAAATATTTTTTTTTGCAGAAAAAGTGTACCGCCCCCTCAAATTGTTCCTTTTTACGCCAGTAGTGAAATTCCAAAATCTTAGACTGATTGCCCTAGGTTAAGGCGAGGCACATGCCCACTAAAGTGGTTAAAACTGGTTTATATATCAGTTTTAGCCACTTTAGGGGGCATGTGCCACGCCTTAACCTAGGGCAATCAGTCTAAGATTTTGGAATTTCACTACTGGCGTAAAAAGGAACAATTTGAGGGGGCGGTACACTTTTTTTGCAAAAAAAAAAAATTCCCATACAAAAAAAGTTCGGTCTAATGTACATACGCCTAGAAGACTGCGTAATTCATGTAGATTTTTCGGACGAGGCCAATCCATTACAGCTTTTATTTTATCATCATCCGTTGAGATGCCTTTGGAGGTTACACGATGTCCCAGGTATTTTACTTCCTTTTGGAACAGTGAACATTTCTTAGCATTTAGTTTGAGTCCTGCCATTGATATACGTTTCATCACCTCTTCTAGGGTTTTCAGGTGCTCATCAAATGTTTTCCCCATGACAATAATGTCGTCAAGATACACCAAACATGTCTTTCTATGAAGACCTTTTAACACCTGCTACACCTGTGAAGTATGGTGATTAGCACGCTGGTTGTTCCCTGGTGGCGAAGAAGATCTTGATCGTCTTCTAGGTGCTTTGCAGTTTCGCTGAATATGGCCAATCTTACCGCAGTTATAGCATTTTGCTTTATTTTTACCTTGCTTCTTGCTCAAAGCTTGCATCACTGTCTCCTTTATGTCCTTTACAATATCTCTTTCTTCTTCAGCGGCAAAATCAAGTTTTCGCACCTTATACGCTTGCGGCCTTGAAATTATTCTTGCGGTTTCTTGGGCTAGAGCAAATGATACCGTCTCCGCAAACGATGATTTCTGTGATGCACATACCGGGAGTTTTACATCAGCATCTCGTATACCATTTACAAATGCTTCGGTCTTAAAATGATCTAACAATGGATGACTTTCACCTGGATAAGTAAGCTGCACCAAACGTTCAATCTCTAGTGCGAAATCCTGTAGCGCCTCGTTTGCCTTTTGTACTCTACCCCGTAATTACATTCTGAATATTTATTTTCTGTATTCACCACCATACTTGCGTTGCAGTGCTGCCATAATGTCATCATAATTGTTTCTACAACTTACTGGTACACTTTCTAAAATTTCAGCTGCAGTTCCTTTTAAAGCCAGAATCAGCTCTATGTCTTTTTCTTCATTGTTCCAAGCATTTTTTTGGCAACTGTGTCACACTGGAACTTAAACACATTCAATGGTGAACTGCCGTCAAAACTTGGAGCTTTTATTCTATTCGAGACTTCTGGAAAAACTCGCACCGCTCCCTCTTGGTACTGAAGAGTATTTACTCTTTCTTCCAGATGATGTAGTTTTCCATCAAAAACCGTGACTTGTGTTTTTACATCCGTAACTTAAGTTTTTACATCAGTGACTTGTGTTTTTACATCAGACAATTCTAATTCCATATCATCTACTCTTTCGTTTAGAACAGTAGAAATCTCTTGAAGCTTCTCAAGTTTTTCATTAGTAGCCTGAAGTTTTTCATTTGTCACTCTAGAATTTTCTTGGATTTCGGCTACGATAGCTTTTGAATTTTCTTTCACCATTTTCTCCATATTTTCCTCCATTTTTCTAGAAGTGTCTGCCGACATCTTTTCCATTTTCTGCATCATAGCAGCAAACATTGTGCTTAGATCCATGTTGCTTGTTACTGCACGGGTAGCAACTTCTATTTCTTCTTTTTCGTCAAATTCATAAGCTGCGATGTCAATATTGCGTCGCTTAAATTTATCGAATAATCTTTTCTGCAGCTCAGCTTTATTTCCTGCAGTAGGCAGATGCAACTTGCCCAACTCTTTCTTCAGCTGCTCAAATTTTAGCTCATCGAATTTCATTGTTGTTTGTATAGTTTTTTTTTATCCCTTTTTTTATTTGTTTATTTATTTTATTTTTTTTTTATTTGTTTATTTATTTTATTTATTTTTTTATTGCAATTTCACTTCTGACACCAATTGTTAAGTTTTTCCTTTAATAAACGCGTTTGAGTTCTTCTAATTGCAAATCCGAATAAAAACACACACTTATTTAACTTAACAAACTTTATTAATTATTTTGTTCACAATTATTAGTTACGAACAGAACCGTTTCTCAAAACAAACTAAACTCATTATACATGAGTCACCCCTTTTTATATTTCATAATTATTTCTAGATTTTTCCTGAACCTTCCCGTAAAAACTATTTATTATGTTCTAAAACCATTTCTAGAAATGACTGGGGAATTCATATAGGAATTACTTTAAAATAACAGTTGTGTTGAAAATTATACATGACAATTTTAAGTAACTTATATGACATAAAACTATAACTTACAAGATAACTTATAACTATAACTACACGCAAAGAAAAAACATGGTTGTGGTAAACATATTCTAAGAGCAACATATTATGATAAGAATTATGATTGTAGTCACCATATTAAGATTATTATTGAAACATATTATGACTCAATATACTCGTAATATGTCATCATAATATTTTTCCCTTAATCATATTATTATTCTGTACATCATACTAAGTTAAGAAGTAATCAAATTATTGTCATGTTAATCATAATAAGCTAAGAAATTAATCATATTATTGTCATGTCATAATAAGCTAAGAAGTAATCATATTATCATCATGTTAATCATAATAAATTTAGAAGCAATCATATTATGATACAGCACCTTTCATAGCTGTCATAAAAATACAAAACAAATTTAAATATTTTTGAATCGATTTTTTATTTTGTGGCTTTTTACAATTTTTCTTAATGTTAATCAAATAGCGGAGTTCAATATAAGGCTTGCAAAAGAGCAAATGAAAAATCTGTGGTTTTCATGGGCAACCGCGTGTGTCCATTTTTTTGATTTTAAGATGTTGATGCCATATTGCCTAATTTTGAACGCTCTTTATATTTTTTTGAAAAAAGATGGATCAATTCCGTTTTGTAACGTAATGACAAAGTTTAAAATGTGCAATACCTAGCCCATAGTTTGATCTAGAATGGGTTTTCGGCTTTCCTGAACAATTTGTTTTAAGACATACGCGGTTGCCCATGAAAACCACAGAAATATCGTAGCACTTTTGTTGTTGGATTTTATAAAAAACTATGATATTTTGCATTTGCACTATTACATCACTAATACTTGAATGAACTCCGCTAATATTTTAATTATTTAATTTCTTTAAACTTATTTTTTTTATGGAATTTTATCTTTTAACTGTTTAACCGCTCACAAATAAAAAAACGACACAACTTCTTCAAAATTATTTTACAAATGGCGCTAACATAATATGATTAGAGTAAAAATAGTTTGATTGCATCTTTAACATAATATGATTAATGTATAGAAAGTTATCATGTTATGGCTATTAAACATCATGATATGGTTGTTAGAAATATAATATGTTTAGAAAGTTATCATAATTAAGTTGTCAGAAAAATAATTATTTTTCGGTCAACAACACTCAAATTTATAATTGCGATAAACATTGATATGTTTACAGTAACTATAATATTGTTGATATTAAATAAAAATAACAAATTCTTGTGTACGACAACAATATATTGTTACATTAAACATAGTGTTGTTGCCTTAACCATGCCCAACCATATTTTTTCTCTGCGTGTAGTTTTTTTTATACCTTTTTTTTATTTGCTTATTTATTTTATTTTTTTTTTATTTGTTTATTTATTTTATTTATTTTTTTATTGCAATTTCACTTCTGACACCAATTGTTACGTTTTTCCTTTAATAAACGCGTTTGAGTTCTTCTAATTGCAAATCCGAATAAAAACACACACTTATTTAACTTAACAAACTTTATTAATTATTTTGTTCACAATTATTAGTTACGAACAGAACCGTTTCTCAAAACAAACTAAACTCATTATACATGAGTCACCCCTTTTTATATTTCATAATTATTTCTAGATTTTTCCTGAACCTTCCCTTAAAAACTATTTATTATGTTCTAAAACCATTTCTAGAAATGACTGGGGAATTCATATAGGAATTACTTTAAAATAACAGTTGTGTTGAAAATTATATATGACAATTTTAAGTAACTTATATGACATAAAACTATAACTTACAAGATAACTTATAGCTATAACTATAAATAATTCTTAGATAATTTAACTTTCGTAACAATATGTTATGAGTTATTCGATTTCTTCATCTTTGTGAGATTTTTGGATGGTGGTTTATATGGGACCTACTAGGACAAAATTTTGTCAGGGCATAGTAGCTATCGCAAAAGTTACTATCGCCAATTTTTATGTTAATACCATGCACAGACCAAACTGTTGCTAGTCTCGAATTTGATGCATGGCTGCGAGTCTTTGTTAAGAAGTATTGTCTAGGTCAACTGTTAAGAAAATGTGAGAATTATCCTGCATCTTTCTACATTTCTTAATAAGGTGTGTTTTCTTCTCAGTTAAGGCGGGACACAGCTTAGCCAGACAATACATATTTGTGTGACTACTATTAAGCCATATTAAGCTACAATATTCAGGAGTTGAGAACACAAGTGAGAAAGCAGATATGCATATCTTGCTTACAGCATTTCAAGGCCCTGTTAGCCTTTGTATTATATCTGTGGCATTTTGACAACAAAATATCTTAAGTTAAGATAAGATACCAAAAAAGTTAAAAAAAAAATCTGTGAAAAAATCGTTTTTATCAAATAATAAAATGAACCAAAATTAAAGGCCCAACTATAATATGCTTAAGTTGGCTTAAAAAATTGTGCGAATACATGTGATTTATAAGTGTCGGACCATATTGAACTTAAGAAAACTTTTTGGTAAATTTTATGAAACTGGAAATTGCTTAAGCAAACAAAGTGCTAAAGAGATCGTTCTTTCCGTGCGTAATAAAATATTTTTTGATATTATTTTATTTTAAATGCTGTTTAATTTTTTTTGTTAATTTTTGCATATTATTGTTAGGCCTTCAGTCAGATTTAAATGAATTTTAATATGTTTTATATTTCATTTAACGTTGCTTTTACTTACATAATTGAGGAATATTTTCTATGCACTATCAGAATTTTTGTTTGTATATTTCTGTTACGAGTTTTACTTTAGCTATCCTTTAGCTAGCAACGAAGTAATTTGTACAGACAATTTATACAAATATTAGATACCAGCAGAAACCGCTACGGCCTTGATCAGCATTTAAACATTTATATATTTACTAAAATAACTCTTAGCATGTTATCCGTGCTTAAAACCACATGTTTTATCTGAGTGTAAAGACAAATAAATGTATTTCCTGCAAATCAAAGCTACTATGTTGGGTATGAGTATTTTTCTTGTTATTGCCATTAATCATACGCACCGTCAGTCTGTTGACATATAAAGATTTTTAATTCATACTCGTGTAGTATTTATTATGCGAAGAATGTATTCTTGTCAAGTAATGTGATAAAAATATTAAAATTTTGTATTCACAAAAATTACTTTTGATAATAAACTGGCAAGTGCCCGGCCTAAAAAAACTTAACTGGCAACATGCTTTTGCAAGTGGTTTTTTGCATTTTGTTTTTTCTTAACCTACTTACAACTACAATTAATTTTGGAAGAATTCCAATCAATTGTAGTGTGGAATGTAAGAAGAGATAAACTCACTGTTTATTGTTGATGTTTTTGTTTAAACTTTGATATTATTACAAGTAGAACTGTTGCTTATGATTCTTATACGCTTAACAGTTTTATTTGGTTTAATATCTTTAGTTTTTCTAAAATCTTTATGGATGAAGTTTCCTGATGATCTGGCCTAAGCAACCAGTGAAATGCGCATAGGAATAGCTTATCCCATCAACAATAAATTTCAGTGTTTTTATCAAGAATAAAAATTGGGAATTAAGCAAGAATAACAAAATCTTATAAATTAAAAATATTTAATTTTATAATAAATTAATAGTATTGTGGTTATTTTGTTGAACTGTTCATGGTATTTTAATCCAAATTTTGATATTTTTATTAGGCTAAAGTTTATCAAATTTAATTTTCATTACATTATTTTTATGAAGAAAGGAATTTTGCGACATGAAATTAATTAAAATTTATTAATAATTTTTCATTCTTGCCTGAAGCTGGGCTCGAACCCAGGCGTTTTTACGGACAGGTTACCCTTATATGTTTCAATCGCAACCACTTGATCTCATCAGAGGGGTTTGTCGTTTAACATCCACAGCCATCGACGACTGCTGGCAGTTAATAGTCAAACATCAATCCTCAAACCAAATTGTATTTTAACCTTTGGTAGATCGAAATTTGCTTTTATGAATGATTATCCATTTTTTAATTTATTTTACATGTTCTTCCTTACTTCAGTTTTTCGTCCTTTTTGTCAAGAATTCTTCTTCATTTTGTTTTTCATTTTTTTTGTCTTTCTTTTTCCTGTTGATCTTTCTTAACACAACTTAAAATTTTAATTAATTTCATGTTGTAAAATTCCTTTCTTCATAAAAATAATTTAATGAAAATTAAATTTGATGAAATTTAGCCTAATAAAAATATCCAAATATTTAATATAAATTATAATAATAAATTTTTAAAATATGTATTTTCGCTGTTTCATTTACGTCCCCACTTACACGGAAGCAGTTAAAATTTTAAAAGGAAAAAGACAAAGATATTTTTGCTAGTTTTTGTCTAATAAACTAAGTCAATAAAATCGAAGGATAGAATACCCTACACCACATACAGGAATAATGATGATTTAAATATTACTTAGAGTTTTTTTAGGTGTAGTTTATGGAGATACAACAATTTAAAATTACTTTTAACAAAGCGTTTGATAAAGATTGATTTATAGTAAATCTTTGTCGATTTAAATAAAATTATATATTTTGGACTATTTTCTTTAAGGGAATAAGCACAACTTTGAATTTTTAGGTAAAGACTGCAGAAAGGCATGACTTTAAAGTTAGCAAGCGACGGGTGTAGAAAAGCTTTTTTATACCCATTGCATACAATAAGTTGTTAAGTTTATGCCTATAACTCCAAGCAAAAAGGACTTACATAAATTAAAATTAAGTTTAATCTCTTCCGAATGCTTTTGCTTACAAAGGTTCAGTTATGACAAAAGTATCATTCTCAAAATTCAATCTGATATCAATCAACGTAGTCTCGTTTAAGATCTTTGGTTAAAATTTTTTAAATTTTTTATCCATTTAAAAAAAAAAGATTAGTCAGGAGACCGAAATAAATATTTGTTTGTGAGATGACTGAGCAAATTCTTTCCTCCGAGCATTTCTTAAAGTTAAGGAACATGAAATGCTCACTCGGGGTTAAATCGGGAGGGGGAGCAATTCGTTCAAACATTTTTGCCTTGTTTTATTCCCTCCCAATAAAAAATGACTTCCAACGAAGCAGGTTTGTAAGGGAGAACCATAAAAGTTTCGCTTACCATTGCGCAAACGGAAGATATGAATTTAAATGGGGAGTTCCCACTATGAAGCAATACATTTTTGACACATAAAGCGCATTATTCAGCGCATATAAAAATTGTTGGATATAACGATCAGCTTTACACACTGAATGCTTCGATACAGTTATTTTTTAGTATTCTCCCTTAAAAACCAGCTTCTTAGTAAGGGAATGCCGGGGCACTTAAAATGTTATTTTTTTTTTTTTTATAAAAGTTGTTAAGAGTTCTTTCACTTACTTTACTGCATTTATGTATGTTTCATTACGTAGCGCATAATTACGCGCTTATTCTTCGCAAAATGATAAAATTTTTTATTGGGCTCCTACGAGGTAGTTTGCTATCAATGGCTGTCAAAACCAAGTAAGTAACGCAGCTTATTAAAATTTTTACTGGAGTCAACTGACAGATGCCTCTTAACAGGAGGTGAGTTGCCATTTCAGTTAAGGGCCGGACAATTCAAACGATCAAGGACTAATTGATCCGCCTTTGTTTATATACATTTGGTAAATTCTGTAATATTTTTTAACATATTTGTAATGAGGGAAGTTATTTTCTGGACAGAATCTCATATCAAAGCTATTGTGTATTATAAATTTTTCCTAAAAAAAGCTTGATGCAACTAAAATGTTCTATACATATCACAATTATTTTTTAATCTTTTCAACATTTTCAACTGTGTCTCCGTTCAAAGATCAATTGACTTACACTTCAAGTCAACTTTAGCTGACCAATGTAACCGATATAAATTACTGGCAACTAGGTTTAAGGATTGATGTTTGACTATTGACGTCAGCAGTCGTCGATGGCTGCGAGTGTAAAACGGCAAATCCATCTGAAGAGATCGAGTGGTTGCGATCGAAACATGTCATGGTAACCTGCCGGCCGCGGTTCGAATCCCGGCCACGGTCAAGAATGAAAGATTATCAATAACAATTTTAATTAATTTTCATGTTGTAAAATTCCTTTCTTCATAGAAATAATTTAATGAAAATTAAATTTAATGAACTTAAGCCCAATTAAAATATTAAAAATTTGGATTAAAAACCATAAATAGTTCAACAAAATAACCACAATACTAATTAGATTTATTGTCAACTTTAAAATTCATGCAGCCATACAGACGCACACAGATACATGCATACATTCATACGTAGCAATGGAATATACAAATACACAAAAAAAATTTTAAAACAAATTTCAACAACTGCTTTAAGTTTCAAGTCATTTGGTTTGGGTACCATTTCTTTGACTGCATGAGTGGTTTGTGCCTTTGAATGGGTTTTCTACAGAGTTAACAAGTGAATGAAATACGAGATATGAAATATTTAACACATTGCCAAATTGTCACACCATTACAACTACATAATTTCTTCTTAAACAAATAAAATCAACGTCATTAAACTCTGTGCCATTATAGGAACAGAAGGTATTATTAGTTTCTTCTTATGCAGGATACACAAATGTTGATGTTACAATGAAATAAAAGAAATTATTAAATTGTATGTCGTGGGGCTAAGATGGTGTATCTTCTTAAGGTCGCAACTTTAAACATTTTCCTGTTGATTTATTAAGGGGCAACATTTAAAAAATGCTTTTTTAAGGCTTCTAAAGTTATGAAGGTATGATAAAACGCTCGATGTTAATTGGAAATGAAACACAAAGGCCCATAACTATAGTCATAAACAAAGCATACTTTAAGAGTTATAAAGTAAACTTTTCTTAAAAATATGCTTTTGATCTACTATAGACAAGTAAAAGCATACTTTACACGTTAAAACCGATGTTAATTTTAAAACCAGCTGAAGTTGTTTTTAACTCATTTAACAACAGCATCAGCTGTTTTTCGCCAAACAAAAAAGTATCTGCAAAAAGTTAAAAATGATTATGTTACAAGATATTGGCCGATATTTTGCAATTATTAATGATTTTGAGGAAACATTTTTTGGAAAGAAACTCAAAATACATTGTATAGGCCCTAATTTACATTGAAAGCAAAAACGAAGCCAAAATATTTTGTAATTTTGTTGTTGCTTTTTACATAAATTCATATTGCGTGTTAAAAATTTTCAACTCCGCAAGATATGCAGTGTTTTTTTTATATATTAATTTTCAATGTCAGCTGCTTAGAGTTGCCCCTTGCTTATATTTTGTTGTAAGTTGTATGAAACAATTTTCTACATTTGAGGTGGCACCCAGTTAAAGTCGGTTCAATATAAAACATACTTTAATTAATTTAATAGTAGCAAAATAATTTAAAGAATGTTTTTCTTTTAAAGTTGTTTTTAAAAAAAACCGACTTTAGCGTTTGACTATGATTATGGGCCAAAGTTTTTAGAGAATTATCTTAATATTTTTTATTATTATAGAAGAATCTATGAAAATTATGTATGAAACAAAATATTGGCCAAAAGCTTGCTTGGCACGGCATACCTCTATTTGATGGTCCTTATTTTAAATGACCCTGAGACATAATTGAGGTTCAACGTCGGTAATGTGGCAAATTATCTCATCCTTTAGCTCTTAAATTATATGTGCCTTATTGATGTAGGTACACTTTTTCTTTTAAATATTCCCAAAGAGAGAAGTTCTACGATGTCAAATCGCATGATCGTGGCCGACAATTAACATCGCCACGACGTGAGATAACACGGCCATTAAATTGTTCATGCAAAAGAGCTATTGTTTCGTTGGCTGTGTGGCAACCATCCTATTGGAACCACTTATCGTCTAGGTCCATATCCTCAATTTCTGGCCACAAGAATCATTTTCCGATAACTAACCCTATTAACGGTAACAGCTCGGCCGACCTCATTTTCGAAGAAGTACGTACCAAACAGTCAATCTTTGTGGATGCGTCGGTTTTCCAACAATCACTCGTGGATTCTCATTTGCCCAAATGTGGCAATTCTGCTTGTTAACAAATCCACTAAGATGAAATGCATTTTGAATTAAACGCCCAATTTCGTAAAAGGCTTCAACAATTTTTACGAGCTGCTCAATTGTGTACCTCTGCATGGTTGCATTTGTCAAACACTAAAAAAAAAATGTCAAATTAAATTGTGCAAAAAACTTTACGTTAAGTTGTGACTCACAACTAACATCATGCCTTATGTTTGGGCCACCCTTTACTAAATGGACTTGCTAAACAGACGTCTCTGTCTTAATTGTTATACTACGTTACATTTCTGTGTTAATCAATTACCATAAATTTGAATAACTTTGGTGGGAAAGCAATAGTGTTTTTATAAAAATTTAGCTGATAAACGGGATTGTGAACTCTTAACCCTCGCTCCCCTTCTTATGGGTGTTTCTTAAGACGCATATAACTTCTGATAGAGTTAACTGTCGAAATAGCTGTCATACTTTTAAAGTGTGTTTGACTTTATTTTTTAGTATAATTAGGCAAATCATCAGTGCAAATACCTTCCCCAAAATAACGTTAACAAATCATGAAAATTTGTTTCAAAATTTCGCACTTTGTTCTTGAAGAGCACTTTTATTTCATTTCTGACTTAACGGGTAAAATCCTTGCTGTTTGGTGCGGTTCATATGCATTTGAAACCGGTGCCAACAGGCAAATGATTCGAGACTTTTTTTCCTCATAGTAGTTCCAACAAGATGGCGTAACATTCCATACAATGCTTTAAACCATCACTTTGTTGAGCCAAATGTTTGGCGACCAAATTATCTCAAGTAATGGACCTGTGAATCGGCCACATCAATCGTGTGATTTGACAACTTTGGACTTTGCCTTTGGGGGTATGTCCGCAACTATTGATCATTTAGAAGCCAAAACTCGACGTTCTTTTGACGAAAAAAGACGGGGTATGCAAAATTGTACTGACACGATGGCGTTCATTTAGCACAGTCGTGGAGGCGATATGCCTAAATTTTCCGGCAAATTTTTTTTTTTTGGATTCCCCATAATTTTTGCTTTAAGAATCAGCAATAAAAAAATGGGTCCCGACTCCTTGTTTGGACAGGAGAAGAGCATTTAAGAGACCACCTTGTTAAAAATACATTTTAAACATTACACTGTGCATGAAATTGACACTTTTTTTTCGTGACAAGGCGGGCACATGGCGTTTTAACATAATTCGGGGACGCTGAATCCAGTGGTGCCCGCGGTTTTTTCAGATTGGCTCTGGTTTTCGAGATATACCGTTATTTCGAAAATGGAGGAGGTTGCTCAACATATATTCGCGTAACTCAAAAACGGTTTAGTTTATTGAAATTACTAAAAAAACCGAAATTCCGCAATAAAATTCCATTTCTTTTTCTTATCTGAGTAGTCGTTATTGAAACATAATTTTTTTTTTTTAAAAAAAATTAATTTTTTTTATCGAAATTTCGAAATTTTTGTTTTTTAAAAATTCATACAAATTAAAAAAATGCAGCTAGGCTTCTAATTTTTTGCAGACTTATAAAAAACGAAGCTACAAACAAAACAAGCCATAAATGATTAAAATCTGTTTGCAACTTTTGATTTTTTTCACAAAAGTCGACAAATTTTAATTAATTTAAGAATTTCATAAAACGCAATATTTGTATGGGAGCCCCCTAAGGGAAATTCTTAAATTAATTAAAATTTGTTGCGATCGCTTTAGTAGTCTTTTTTTAAAACAACTTTCAATGAGGTCCCTTATGAAGAATTCTTCAATTTTGTTACATGACAGTGGTGTACACCACCACTAAACCAGTCACTATAAAAAAAAAAAAAAAAATGTAGGTACATTATTTTTTGCTGGGCAATCGATTGAGACTATTTATTTTAAAATCGGAGAGGGGTCGTCCAAAAGGTGATCGCTTTCATATGGAATTGCTCAATAGTAAAATTTTTTTTAACCCAATTCAACGCTTAAAATTAATATTATTAATAATGAATTCTTTTTTATTTTTTTGTTCCTTGTTACATGTTAAATTTTTTCCTAAGTGTTTTGGAAACATTAATTTGCTTTGAGTTAAATTTAAACTAATTTCATTAATTTCTCTATTTTATTTTGAAATATCCAATTAGTTTTTCTTTTTGTTTTCAATAAATTTTTGTACATTTGAACTTTAAACCCCTGCAGCTGTTTTTATTGGTTTAATCATATTTATTTATATATTTTATTTCTTCAATTACATAACCGAGTCCTTAGGGCCTTTTATGGTTAATAAAAGATACAGTATAGACCTGTAGAAGTGTTTATACAAAGGTTTTAATTAGCTAACAATTTAACAAATCCTAATGTACTCTTGGAGCTCAACAATTACTATAATGCTTATATTATGTTCACACTTGGGTTCCAAAACGCGTTTTAGCAACTCGAACGTGATTAAGCTCTAATCATTTTAAAATCGAGACGATTACCATACATTTAAGTGATTTGCTAATCACTTCAAGTTGACATGATAACAACTAAATCACTTCATTAATAACATGGAATCCTCTGAACATACCTTAAACTGGGTATAATGTAAAATCGGCCACCATGAACGTTCAACTGATCACGATATCTTCTTAATATTTTTATTTTTTAAATAATTAGTATTGTGGTTACTTTGTTGAACTATTTATGGTTTTTAATCCCAATTTTTAATAATTTTAATTAGGCTTAAGTTCATCAAATTTTATTTCCATTAAATTATTTTTATGAAGAAAGGAATTTTACAACAAGAAAATTAATTAAAATTGTTGTTGATAATCTTTCATTCTTGACCGTGGCCGGGGCTTGAACCGCGGCCGCCAGGTTACCATGACATGTTTCGATCGCAACCACTCGATCTCCTCAGATGGATTTACCGTCTTACACTCGCAGCCATCGACGACTGCTGACGTCAATAGTCAAACATCAATCCTTAAACCAAATTGTATTTTAACTTCTGGTGGATCGAAATTTGGTTTATGTTTTTTGAATGATTATCCATTTTAATTGATATTACATGTTTTTCCTTACTTCTGTTTTTTCGTACTTTTGTCAAGAATTCTTCTTGAAGTCCAAAGTACATTTTTTGTTTTTTCATTTTTGTCTTTCTTTTTCTTGTTGACCTTTTTCAGCACAACCTGAAGCGCAAATGTACACATAGAGCTCGTGCCTTAGCTTTAACAATAATTAGTATTGTGGTTATTTTCGTTGAACTATTTATGGTTTTTAATCCAAATTTTTAATTTTTTTTTTTTTTAATTTAATTTTTAATTTTCACAATTTCATCATTAAAATGTATAAATAATCTTTTTTCTTAATCAACTGTCATCTTAATCATCTTAAAAATTTAATGTTAACAACTTTGATAAACTTAATTAATACAAAATTTTGTTATTCATTAACTATGATGTGCTATAATATTGGGAATGTGTTATTCATTAATGTTTATTGATAAATAACAGGGCTGTGGAGTCGGAGTCGGAGCTGAAGAGTCGGAGTTGAGGTTTTTGTACCGGAGTCGGAGTTGGAGTCGAAGTACCCACAAAAACTAGCGACTCCGACTCCGACTTTTTTGCATTAAAATTTTTCCAATATTTTTCAAAATAAAAAATTTTAATGACCAATTTCTCCAATTCTTTTTAAATATCAATTCATATTTATATATAATTTTATTATTATTATTTAATTAAGCTTAAGGTCTTTTTTTATATAAAAAATATTAAATTTATTGAACCAATATTTCGGCACTCCGTTGTGTGCCTTCTTCAGGGTTTTTCTTGAATTTTTGACAACAATTTTTAACAAATTATAATTTTATTTTAATTTGACATAAAAAAAAATTTTTTAAACATAAATTGATATTTAAATAAATTAGTGGAATTGGCCATAAGAGGGTCTGCTTTTTGAAATTGTGAAGTCAGAAAATAAGGACCAGTATACTTTTCATATCAAAAATTAAAAAATTGAGATAACATCTTGTTTTGACAATTTATAAGAATAGTTATATAGATTTTATCGAAGCATGTCCTTTTCTATGTTTTAATGTGACCTCAAATTTCTGTAACAAAAACCAGCGGGTTCACTATTTGAACTTCGCCAAGATATCGTTAATGAAATACAGCCGAATTAAGGAATTTAAAAATTAAGTTTGTAAAGATGTTGTTTTTTATTTATCGTACATTAACAAATATTTTTGTAGCCATGTTCATGAATATGACTTGAAATCAGCTGTAGCTCCTGTGGTGAAAGCATTAAGTGAACTACATTTTAAGTTCCAACCTTCAAGATGAATTATAATAGAATAAAAGGAAAAGGAACTCGGTTAACCCGAAAAATGATTTGAGAATACTTTTATCTACTCACTTTAGGGAAAATTGGAGAGATAATAAAGACTTGCAATTTCAAATTTCGGTCTTGGACAATAATAATATTGAATTAAGAACGGAAAAATGTAATTGCGAGTACACTAAAGAAAAAGATTTTAATTTAGTTGTTTAAAAATTCACATTTTTTTTAACTCTGCAGGTGGGAGATAAACTACATCACGCCACATTTTGAAAACTTTACAGCAGACCGCGCAAGCATGTTGATAATCGCAAATGATGTTTATGTAATAAAAATGTGCATTTGTACGAATATTTTATATGATCCTAACATATTTTTTTATGCCGATGATATACTTAAAAAATTACGTCATAAAAGGTTCGTTACCTTCTATGGTACTGTTCCATGCCTTGAGACAAACAGCACCAAGTCCAACAGCAAAAGGGGTGCTATTTCCAAAAAATAATAGAAGGCTAACAACATTTTTTTACGTTACGTTTCTCTTCAAAATGTGTTATATAAATTGTAGAACTAACAACTGAAGGCGCATCTGTATGTTTAATAAACTATATTAAATTTTCCTGAGAATGATTTGACTTAATAAATAAAACAAGACCAAAATGGCAGTGTCTGAATTTATGTATGTATATTAAAAACAATTTACAAAAAATGACTTTCCTTTGCCTCTATTAATATTGTGTTAACAACACTAAGTAATCTTGATGCCTTAAACGTCTAAGCCAATTGGACTTGGTGTTGTTTTCAACTTTTCTGTCTCGAAAGCTACATTTGGAAATTCACACATTTATAAATTCCAACAGTATAAAAAACGTTATTTGAAAAAATATGTGAATTGGTGTAGTTTATCTCTCCCCTACAGAACTATTTTTAAATTTTTTAGCACTGTTTGCATAATTTTAATAAATTAATATAACCTTCAAAATATACCAAAGTTCAATGATCCCATACGGATTGAAGCAAAACTCGTTTCTTTCGAAAGTTCGTAACAAAACTCGTTCGTTCCAAAATTAAATCCATTATTTTTCTATATTTCAGTTGGTTTAAATATCTCAACTGTTGAGTTATAAGTCAAGAATGTCATAACAGTTAAGAATTAAAAAAGTTCAACTCATTTGGTCTATTGAATCGGGCGGTATATGTTTTTTACATTTTTTCCAAAATCCAAATAAAGTATTTTGCAGCTTTCCTACTCATATGTTAGTAACTAGTAGGTTAAAGCTCCATGCGCGGCACGTTAGAATTAAAATATCGATTTGAAATTTTTACAGAACCATTTTCTTGCTATATTTAACCATTTACCAGGTACTTAATTAAAAAAGAGTTTAAAGTCAAATAAAAACTAGTCTCTTAAATAATGCTAGGTTAGAGTAGGAGTCGGAGTCGGAGTTGGAGTCGGAGTCGGAGTCGTACTTAACAAACTTCAGCAAAAGGAGTCGGAGTCGGAGTCGGAGTTATAACTATTTCTTAACGACTCCACAGCCCTGATAAATACACTGAAATTTATTGTTGGAGGAAAAGCCAGTTCCTTTGCGCATTTCACTGGTTGCTTAGGCCAGATCATCAGAATTAGAGAATTGCAAACACAAATGTATTATTTGCAACGATATCAAAGCATAGACAAAACACCGACAATTTTTTTTTACCCACTTTACAACTACAATTTGATTTGGAAAAAAAAACCAACCAGTTGTAGGCGAATGTAAGTTTTGTTAGAGCTGACCAAATAAAAAAATGTTTTTTCTCTGAGTGTACCTGCTAGTTAATTAGAATGCTAATTTATTTCGTTTATTTAAGGTTTTTAGTTTTAATTTCAGTTCATTTTGGCTTAATTTTTATTTAATCCAATAGAGTATAGAATAGAATTCATAATTGTTTGTTGTTATTTTTAAGTTAGTTGTGATAAAAACATCTTCCGGTGAGACAATATTAGGTTGAAAATTCATTCATAGTAACTTAGGCATTTTTTATGCGACCAAAGCCAAAGTAGCCTTTCTAACAAGATATAATAAATTTTAATTGAATTAAAGGGGTTTTTAGAAGGTTGCTGAAGATGAGACCTAAGGTTAATTATGGACCTATTATAACGAAATTGCATGGTACTATTTCTGTCTATATGAAGTTCATTGGATAAAATTTTACCACAAAATCTATATCTGCTAAGTTTTAGGCATATTTTAATAATTTTCCAGAGTAGGCATTATATGGGGAATATGGTAAATCATGGATTTTCCACTGTGATTTGAAGTCCTATGAAACTACGAAGGCCCAAATTCTGCTACGAAAACATTATTCGTTGCTGTTTTAGGCATACTAAACTGTTTTCCGAGAGTAGGCTTTATATGGGTAAATTATGGACCGATCTTCACGAAATCTAACAGTATGATTTTTTGTTGATAAAACTGTGACGTACCAAATTTTATTTCAAATATCATCATTTATTACAGTTTTAGGCCTATTTAACTGTTTCCCGATGATTTCTAGTCATACAGAACGAATTTGTGCAAAAAAGTATATCAATTTGTGCCTTATATCACCATTAATGCTAGTTTTGTGACAAAATTATCAATTTTTTAGGGTGGTGGGTCCACATTTTGATTCATTTCTCTCATCTTACTGAACCGATTCTGCTGAAGTTCAATCCAAGCAGCTAAGGATAACTCGAAACAATGTGACACCAAGATTGTTCATTTGTTTTGAGTATTTCGAAAGTGAGGAACGAGCATATACTTAGTTTATAGGATGAATAATAAAAAAGTTTCATACGGAATGACAAACTTTGTGTACCCTAAGTCGACTAATAGTAGTGGAGGGTATAAAAATGAGCTAAACCGGTATATTATTTTACTTGGCCTCTTACAAATATAATTCCGAAACAGAAATTTTGGTGCTATAGGGTCATTCAAAAACAAACTGGGTGGATGAAATTCACCGTAGATATTACTGTTATATATTTGCTTGTGATCCAAAGCCAGGCACATTGCACAACTATTGCCCCTTTATGGAATACAAAAGTGCTGTTAAAAATTGATCGCGGCATGTTGGTGGTGCAGAAACCTCACAAGAATTTGACAGCACCAAAAACAGCCAATAAAATGCAATACGCCACGACAACTTAAAAAAAGCACGCAAAAATCAATACACCAAAATAATAAAGGCAATAAACACCACCATGTAGATGGCAGCATGTTAAGCACCAAATACACAACACTGTATGATCAGCTGTTTATAGGACGGCTAAAGTAAAAAGCCTTCTAATGGCCGTTTTCTCATTACATGATTATCTTTTTTCCAAACGCACATTGAGGAAATTCGGTTTTCTCAATGTCTCATTTGCTTCTATCCTGTCGCAAAACTTACCGGCACTCATCTGCCAATTATTTATTTTCCTTTTAGTTGCCGTACAGATAAAATCAATCAGCTGACTCCAAACTTGTACATGTATTTTGAGTGTTGTTGCCAACTAAAAACAATGTTTTTTGAGAAACCCAAATTTGTTAACAGACAGTTTATCGGTCTAATAAATTTATGTTGACATTAAGTTACAGACAGTAATAAGACAAAACAAAGACAATAAAAATTTATTAATATCTGGAGAAGGATAATATGTATGTAGGTGAACTATCAAAATTTGGTACAAAATGCTTCCTTATCAATACACGAGCAAATCGCACCAGGATAAGCTATATATTTTATGGGTTCTCTCAAGAATATTAAAACAATTTCACACAGAATGACACAGAAAGTACATCCTCATTCACCACTAGTGGTAGAGTGTAATAGATTTTACAAAGTAGGTCGGTCCATTATTATTTTACCAAGATTCCCGGAATACAATTTACTTTTGTCATACCATACACAGACAAAATGAAAAACTAACTTCAATTAACGTATTTGTTAGAAATTTGTACTATTAATTAAATTTTTTACTGATTTTCCGCCTGCAAAAAAATTGATCATATCAATTAACGCATTTGTAAGTTTGAGCTTTTCTTGTTGTTCAGTTTCAATCAATAGGTTTAATTGAAATTTGACCACCAGTAAAAGAGGCTATATTAAACGTAAAAACAAATCAAAATATTTTTTTCAATCAGCACAGCTAATTGAAACAATTAAAAAATTGTTTGAGAACTTAAAATATTTTGAAGTGTGTATGTTTTCATTATTATTATTTTTGTTTTCAATTAAGGCAAATTATTTGGAACAATTAAAAAAACTGTTTAAAACAGCATTATTGAATTAATTGAAAAAATGTTGGTGAAAATTTTTTCTGTGAAATGAAGAGTAATTTAGATTCGCCAGAGCCGTATTTAGCTCTATAACTTGTTGAATAAGCACATAGTTAATATAAATAATTGCGGCCCTATGCTCCCCAGAGGAGTAAAAGGAACATATATATATATATATATATATATATATATATATATATATATATATAATATAAATAATTAAGTTACTTACAAAAATACTATTATGCCGAAAAACTTGCGGTGAAAATTTTCTTGTTGAAATTTTTTTTCTAGTTGAGCTTACACTGGCTTAAAGTAGGTATATTTTTTAATACAATTCTACTTCGGTTCTTAGAAGTGTTGTTTGGAACGTTAAATACCAAAGATCGAAACAGCAAAACACTTTGTGCTTGTGAACTGTTTTATCAAGTGTAATAATTAAAGATGTTAAAGTTAATAAAGTGTGTTTTTTTCTTTTTATTTACATTTAAAAATTAAATGTGAGTACATTTTGTCTATGAAAATAAACAAAAAAGTTTTTAAAATGTAAAAACGCTTAAATTCCGCGTGTGTTTTCCCCTTTTCCTATTTTTACCATTGAATCTTAATAGAAAAAAATGGAAGTAGAGAAACAACTCACGGGGGTTGTTATAATTTATTATCATTTGCTTTCAGTTTTGTTGTTTTTCTATTTGGCCAATTTTTAAATTCATTTGTATTTCCTTATCAAGCTAATACGGCCTAAAATCTTTAATGTAATTAAAATACACTACTAATACATTTTTTCCCGACGTTTCGTCGATTTTTTGTCGACTTCTTCTGGGGATACGTCTATTTAATAAAAACATAACATTTATTAACAAAATTTTTAACAAATAACATTGAAAACTTACATTTTTTATATTATTACATCAAAATGACAAAATTTACATTTAAAATATATAACGTAACAACATAAAACATTGAGTTATTTTAAACAAACATATTTCCACAACACAACTTATTTTATGGCCACTCGATAACTTGCACAAATGTTGTTCGTATCTTCTTTTAGATTCATCGTATTTTTAATGTTTTGTTGGATCGTTAAGCTTTCTTTAGTAAATCGTTTTCTTGTAGAGTCTTCTTTGTCTAATATCCTTATTTGTTGGAAATCTAGTACATGTTGAGATTCAATCATATGCATAGCTAATGCTGTGGTCTCCTTCTGTTTTGCAATGTCCATTTAATGTTCTCTGATCCTTGTAGATAACGCCCTCTTTGTTGTTCCAATGTATATTTGATTACATTGTTCTTTGTCATTTCCCTTACACCTGATTTCATAAACAACATTACTTTGTTGTTGTTTTTCTTAGTATAATTTGGTATAATTTTGGGCGGCATGAAATTACCCCCCCCCCGAAATAAATCCCCAATTTTTGGGGAAAAATGATAAAAGTCCCCAAAAAAATTAAATAAATCCCAAAAAAAAACGACGTTGTTGCCTCTTATATATTTTTTTGGGGAGTTATTTCATTTCCGTTTTGGGGACTTATTTCGTGGGGAGCTATTTCATGCCGCCATAATTTTTACTGCCATGGATAGAGCGTGGGTAATTTATCTTAGATGAAATTCTTACTTCAGATACCCAAATAAAATCAAGATTCGATTTCAGTGATAACATTTATTTCTTTTTAAATATTGTTGATAAAAAATGCACAGTCTTCTGAACGAAGTCTCGGTTTCCTTTTAAGAAAAGACTTCAACCATTAACTATATATTTTCAAAGTTTGGTAATAAATGTCGTAAGAGAGACTCTTAGATTTGAATATAGATGACTGTAATAGTGATTTAGAGCCTGAAGTTTATTTTAAAAATTTATTCAAATAAAAAACTAGCCTGGGGGAAGATATGTTTCCAATATTTCAGCATATAATTAATTTAATTTTTATCTTTAAATTTTTAATGCTTTAGTTTGAAGAATATTTCACGCCCTTTACAGTTGTAAAACTGAATTACGAAAGCGACAATTGTATAAAACCCTGCAGGCATTTTTGTGACGGTCACGTCGGCCACTGGGACCACACACCCATACACTTACCTCATTGGCGTAGACCCAATTGCATCTGGTGTGTTCCTGGTCATCACGGGAACCAGTTAACACTGCTAGTACACTCGGGACTTTCTACAGTCGTAAACATATCCCTTGTGTCAAATTAGAACATAATTTGAGGGGGAAAACTTAATTTTTTTTTAGTTGAGGAGGAAAATTTTAAATGTTTGCTTATTTTGTTTGTTTACGTTTTTCTCTAGTTGATTTATTTGTTTCGCTTATTTATGTCCCTTGTTTCGTTCTGTATCTTATTCGTATTGTCAGCTGGTAATGGAGTATTTCTGACGTACAGAGGGCAGTAGCGTTTTTAGATAGTTTAGAAGGGCAATTCACAATGGCGAACTCGACCAAAAAAATCATGGAATGACCTTACAGTGTCATTGAAAAGAGGTTAAAATGGAAAAAGAACCCGAGGGGAGTGGGGATAATGACCGTGCCCTTTGGCCTCTATACGCACTTTCCAAGTACACATTAATCATTACAAGATTAACCAGCAAAGTGTTTGCTTGGCCTTGACAGCAAAATAAAAGTGTTAAAAAAAATTTTTTTTTGAAATTAAACTTATTGGAGAAAAAGTTATAAGTTTAATTTGGCTATCAAGGTAAGGAATAAAGTGAAATTTATCATGATTTCCAAATTATCCTCGTTCTAATGTACGATTGTATATGATTTTTTACGGTTTTATACAATAGCACCATACTTAAAAAATTATATCTTAAATATTGTATTAAAGTTGTGGTATAAATCCGTAAAAAACCAAAAAAAAATATAAAGGGAAGTGAAAATCATTAACTTTTGTTTCCCACAAAGGTAATCTCCTACTCCCAGAGCCACCTGCTGTTGAAATACTAAACTGATCGGAACATATCAGGGACAACACCAACGGGAGTTCGTCTTGAATTCGCCCCAAAAAAACGGCCAAGACTGGGAAGAGTAAAAAAAAAAAGTAAAACCAAGGCTGGAAATACGTTTTTTTTTTTAATCTTGTGTAATACGTTACCACTTCTACTGCTGTATAATAAATACCGGGGTAAGCACGAAAATTTACCATTATACATATGACCTTGGTGACAAAGTGACCTTGATGGGCGACCCTTGAATGTCATAAACGATAACCTTCAAGACGGGTCAGGGGGAAACGTGTACGGGAAAATCACTGTTATTTATTAACCGTAGAATACAGTGTTATATTGTTATATGTTACGATAGTATTAATATTTTTGCTACTATTAACAAGAAAAACTAAAATCTTTAGAGGTATATATATATATGTACATCCAAGAAAAAGTGAAAATTTTTTCTATTTTATATATATACATATACCCCTTATCGAATATATAAGTATATATAATATAATTAACCTAACAAAAAAATAAAAAAAAAATAAATAAATAAAAAAGCAAAAAAAAAATTACTAAAATATTATTTCTTATAAATTACTTTGATTTAACAACTACTTATTATTTAATTTATTCATTTAAGCTAACGCATAAATTTCATAATTGAATCAACTGTCATAAAAAAGTTTTTTTTTAACGAATTAGTTTAAATTTAGTTTGAGACTTTTTTTTATCTTTGAATAATCCAAATCATAAATAGTTAAAAAAAAAAAATTATATTTTTAAAGCATATTTGTTCGAACAAAATTAATTAAATTTTTTTAACAAAACAAAATTTATTACATTTTTAATAAATTTTGTGTACATGCTTTCAAAAATACTATATACTTAAATATTTTAATGCTAGCATTTAATATTCATAAGAAATAAATTCGAAAGAAATTAATAGATTACTCGATGAATTAACAAATAAAAAAAAAATATAAGTCAGTAAATTAATAAATAAATAAGAAAATTTCGTAATATTTTTTTTAATTGTATTCCAATATTGTGAATTGTTGTAATTCACTATTAGCCGCTAATTTATGAACTAATTTGTTGATTCCTTTAATGTTTATTAAAAATTACTGTAATTATTTTCTTATAGTTATTCTAGCCCTTATGTACATGATTAGATATATACATTTTTTTATAAATATTGTTGAGAAATAATTTTTTTTTGTGTTGGTTTTTCTTTGTAAATAAAACTATGTTTACATATATATTAATAATATTTGAAATCCAATGCATATTATTTAAAGATGCAAGGCTAAACCAACAAAGGTAATGGTGTGAATCGTGGTGAATGGTGAGTTCAATTTAGGGGCTCCTGGGAAATTATTTTACGGGTGAACAGGAGATAAGGATGACTGCAATAGTGCCTTACCAGGGGTGGGCAACCCGAGAAGGCAATGTCAACCTTGCCTTCAATGAATCTAGGGATCATTTACTCTTTAAGTGTCTGTCATATGTCTCTCCGTTTTTTTTTTTGGTTAACTACACCTAGCTAAAAAAAAAAAAATTGTTAATTTTTTTACTTAAAGAAAAGGCACGATAATTTTTAAATGATGACAAACAGAGTGGAAAGACCCAACCCATTTCCGACGAGCTAACGCCGTGACAAGACCAGCGTGCCTGTTCCACTCCCATTCCAAGGATTGTCACATTTTGTTTACTAAATAAGGTATAAAGAGTATTTTTTAAGACCATGAAACTTAAAATGTTAGACAACAAAAAAAAAAAAAAAATTAGTTTTAATCGCAGATTGATACACGGCATAACCATTTGAAACTGATTTTAAACAAATAGGCACTGCGCTTGTCCTTGACGAAACGCATTGCAGACGTCAAATTTTGTTGCTCTTTTTCGAGAATTACTGCCTGCATGTCACGAATAAATGAAACAATGTTGACACGCAAGACGTCAATTGTTGCTGGCGTATACCAGTGACTTCACAGCCCTACGGAAAACAATCAAGTGGCATCACATCACACGGCCTAAACGGCTAATTGACAGTTTAGTTTTTATAAATCAACTTCATTTGTGAAAAAATAAGTTGCGTATAAGTTTGGATAATTTGGTGGCGTTTTTCAAGCATGAATCTATTCATGATGGTGTGCCAGTTCGTTTGACACCTAACCATTCGTAAGCTCTATTGGGCTAAAAAAAACACATATTATAAAGGAATGGCAATGATAATTTTGAAACTTCCCTAGATGTATGCAACGAAATGTGGAAGTAAAACTGATTATTTTAGGGGTTTTATTTTATGCTTTATTAACTGTTTTGAGGTCTTTAATGTTATTTTTGTTAATTTATTTAAAAATTGCAATAAGAATCTTAACAGTTTGACTAATATTGATCTTCTTCCAATTAGTTTGTTGTGTTTTTGCCTCTTTGTAAATGTCTTTTTATTAAAAAAAACTTCAATTTTAGATTAGGTGTAATTTAATTTAAATCGGGTAATTTTGTTTCATTTCAAGTGTAATTTTGAATTTTGCTGGTAGTAACACTGATAAAATCTCAAAATCTAGATTTTCTCAAATCGTAACTACAACTTTAATTGAACTATTTTTCAGTTTATAAGTTATATAAGGCTGCTACAAATTTCAAGAAGTATGCTAATAAGCAAAACTTATTCAATTTGAGATAAAACATGTAAAACTATCGGCTTAACCTTTTATTAATTACCCTTTAAATTTAATTAAATGAGCACAAAAAAATATTTAGTTGTTGCTTTTGTAATTTTATGGATTTCCTAAAATGGGTATTTTTTTATTGGTTATCAAGATTTCTCCTGAGCACTAATCGCTTGGCTTAGAAGAGGAAACACTCGAGAGATACAGATGCCAGAAAATGTGATTCAAAATCGCTCTTTTTTAATACGATCGATTTATAAGTACTTCTGTTTTTATAATTATGCAATTTTAGTATTTTATTTCAATTAAAAGTTTTACAAAGTATTATTTATATTTTCACATTTTTGTTTATGTTTGTTTGTTTGTTTTGTGTTGACACAAATAACCCATTTTTTTATTGCAATTGTCAATTGTCTGCTTTGGATACTTTAGATATAAACAAGTTTTTGGAGCTAAGTGTTCATCGGTAACACCGCTGGAAAAATGTTTCAAATTTCGATTTCCTCCATCGACCCAGGCCAAAGAATCAGATGCTCCCAACCATAAGCTTTTTTCTTTTATATTTTTTTCATCATAAAAAGTTAATGCACCGAAAAGATTATTTCTATTTGAGTTTTCTTTGATTGTAAGAAGTGAATTATTTTTCTTTTCACAGGCAGTTTTAGCTTCCAACCATGTGAACTGTAAATTATTTTAAGGAAATTACATATATGATAAATTTTCTTTTTGGAAGTTAAAAGGGTAAATTACCTGAGGACTTTCTTCGATAGTGTACTTTATTTGAGAATCTCCTTCTATTTCCGTCTCCACGCATGATATTGCTTTCATCAGTGCAAAGCAAATAACGAAGACTTGCGGAATAAACATATTTTTTACTTAACGTTGTGAAGTTAACTGAGTAGCTGTTTAAGAAGTTATCTTATTTATACTTTTTTTTTATGGTTTATATATGTACATCTAAGCTAGTAATTAAAGATTAAGTGAGCTACAATAGCAAACAAGTAGACATTATAAAGATCATCAGGATGCGAATATATTTTCCTAAATATAAATTAACTTCTATGAGGAAGATAATATATTATTTATTCGAAAGACTCTTTTTATTCTAAAAGTACTTCCTAACTATGGTAGAACAAGTACAAGGTATAGTCATTAGAGATTTTGTTCTCAATTTTAAAACCCATATAACGTCAAACAAAAGAAAATAAGGAAAAAAATTAACACAAGCTTCAAAATTCAAATAAATTAATTTGACATTACATGACAACTCCTCCTAATCTACCTACCTGGTACTTATTATACTATGTTCCTAACAAATAAATCAGTTCGAAATGACAATTATTGTTCGAAAAGGTACTTCCAATTATAAAAGGTACTTGTTTTTTTAAAAAAAGATACTTCTGGTTGAATTTTTTTTAAATGGCTCATTTATTCGCACAATATTTCCTTTGACTCTTCCAAGGTTACTGGTTGCTTTGCTTCACATTATGCCTTTACACAAATATGGTTGGAGGTAATCATATTCTAAGAGCAGCGTACTACAGTTGGATTTTAACAATTTCTATGTTTGCAGGTTACCATATTATGGTTAAGTATAAAATAAAATTAACACAAATTTCCTGAAATCAACCCTAATATGGTTCAAATTAATCATAATTTGTTGAAAATTAAAAATGTTTTGGCCGTATTGACCAAAAAAAATGGTCAAAATTAATCATATTATGTTCAAAATTAACCAAAATGTGGTGAAAATTTTCCAGAATTTGGACAAAAGTAACCTTATCATTGTCGGAATTAAAAGTACTATGGTCAAGTTAACCATATTATAGTTATTAAGTTCATCCAGTTTTTCAATTTGTTTATTAATGTGCTGTTTCCAGTAGACAAACAATTGGTTTTGTAGAAAAATTTATATGAAAATCACTTAGTTTTTTGAGTGCTTTTTATATAAATTTTACTACACAATCAATTGCTTGTCACCTGGAAACAACACATAAGTCTCAAGTTTCGTTTTGTCCTGTTACGTGTTAGGTTCCACTTTTATAAGTAATCCCATTAAAATTTTTCCAGCCTTTGACGGCCATCATTAGCACTCCTTTTGTTTTACTAATTCATAGTACTAAATTTGTGTATTAGAATCAATAATTTAAATTGAATGAATGAGAATTTTAAGAATTTGAAAAGCATTCAACTATAGCAGAGAGCAAAACGATCATAATATTGTTGTTTTAAGCATATTATTTTAAATTTTAAAGTAAACAAACAATGTTTTTTAAATATTATAATTTCAAACATATTATTGTTATTTTATATTAACCAAAACATGTTTAGAGATTACCATAATATGGTTATGGCTTTTGGATGGATGAATTTAACCATAATATGGTTGCCAGTAACAATATTATGGTTAAAGTAACCAAACTAATGTTTAAGTGTCTCTAACATTATTTAATTAAAACATTATATTGTTAAATTTAAGCATATTTAAAGTTTCAAGGAAGGTTAACACTTTATTGTTAAATAGAAACAAAATATTATTATTCGTGAAAAAATTTATGTCAAGAATAACAATAGTTTGTTTGTTTCCATATGCGGGGACCATAATATGTTTTTTAAGCCATACTTCAACCATATTTTTTCTCTGCGTGCAGTTTGAAAGTGTTCTTTCTGAAATTTTCTTTTATTATTTTTTAAATTTTCATTCGTGTCTACACATTGACATTTTTTTATTGAAATTTTAGTTTATGTTTACTAAAGAAAAGTTAAGCTTTCTTTAACATAATTTCTATGTTTTTGGCCATTTTTAACCAAAAATTAAGTGGATTAGAAAATGTGTTTATGAAAATAATATAAAAAATAAAACTGTATTAAATAAGACGTGTGAGCCAACTTAAGGCTGGTATTTACGAATTTCAAAACATTAGAGAATTTCCAAGTTCGTGAAAGTATAAACCCAAAAATAATCTTCCCGCTTATCTCAACGAAAAATTCAGACTTTCCGAAAGAAAACAGGCCATCTGTTTTTTGTTAAGCAAACATCAAACAGTAAGCTTTACTTTTATTTGGAATAGTAAAATTTTCAACAACTTTCTAAAAATTAATTGAAAACTATTAATAATGTTTTCACACAAAATGTAACAAACTTAGGGTAAAACTATGTTGTTATAGATCAGCTTATTATATATTTAAAAAGTTTAAATACATAGATACATACCGTTGATATTATGTATAAACGCTCTAACTCAATTTTTTTCAATACTAAATTTTTTTGTGATTTTATACAAATACACCTCGGCGCAAAAATTTAATGCTAATCAAAATATAACGATTTTACAAGCGATTTTACATTATGATACATTAATACAGTTTCTATTGTCTATTCTATTGTGTTTTTAATCGCTCCTGTAAAGTTACAATTATGGGAGTTAGGGCTTTTCTACATGAGACCAAAGGTACATAATTTATTAGTGTCTTAGTATTTAATAACAAAAATATTAGCTTTTATAAATTTATTTTTAAATTTAATGTTTGTTTATTGTGTTGTTCATTTGTTAATTTTTTTTTCGGTATAAACATACGTATGCGTGTTCATTCACATGCCAGTTGGCCATGTCTTCAAGACAACGTCGACGACGCGTGATAGACACATAGCAAATCCCCTGATGGCATGTTGGCGACAGCCCATGCGAATCGTCGACGACTTTTTCGAGCAAAGGGCACTTAAGTCGTACACGACAATGTGAGCGACATTGTCGTTAATGATCATATGGATAACAATGTGGTTAAAGTTGTCATTGGTGACCATATAAACGGCTTTTTATATCCTTCACCGAAGGTAAAAGGGTATATATAACTTTGTCATTCCGTTTGTCATTTCTACAATATTGATCCTACAGCCTATCAAATACAAATATGATGGGGGCTTGGTTGGTTATTTTTTTGGCAACACTGGTTTAAACAGCTGAAGCACGTTTCGTGTTTTGTTTCACTGTCAAACATCTTCAGTTTGGTCTATAATTTAACCATGAATCGTCTTACAAACGAACAACGCTTGCAAATTATTGAATTTTATTATCAAAAATTTATCGAAAAATTGTGTTCAGCGACGAAGCTAATTTTTGGCTCAATGGGTACGTTAATAAGCAGAACTGTCGATTTTGGAGTGAAGATCAGCCAGAAGCATTGCAAGAGCTACCAATGCATCCAGAAAAAGTCACAGTTTGGTGCGGTAAATGGGCTGGTGGCATCATTGGACAGTACTTTTTCAAAGATGATGCGAATCGTAACGTAACTGTTAATGGTTAGCGCTACTGTGAGATGATATCCAACTTTTTTTTTGCCCAAAACGCAAGGGCTTGACTTGTATGACATGTGGTTTCAACAAGACGGTGCCACATGCCACACAGCACGCTTAACAATGGACTTATTGAGAGGCGAGTTCGGTGAACATTTTATTTCACGTTCGGGACCGGTCAATTGGCCGCCTAGATCGTGCGATTTAACGCCTTTAGACTATTTTTTGTGGGGCTATGTTAAAGCTCATGTCTATACACACATGCCCGCTTCAATTGACGCATTGGAAGACAAAATTGAAGCATTTATTTATGAGATACCGGCCGAAATGTTGGAAAGAGTATACCAAAATTGGACTAAGCCGATGGACCATTTGAGGCGCAGTCGCGGTCAACATTTGCATGAAATAATCTTCAAACATTAAATTATATGGACCGTACTATCGATTCAAATAAAGATTTCATGCATTTTTTTGAATTTTATGTGTTTTTTTTAACTTTCCTATAGCTAGTAGAACATTTTTTCTGAAAACTCGCAAAAATCGGTTCAGATACGAAAAAGTTATGACCGAAATAAATTTTTTTTTTCTTAAATACGCATTATCGGGAACCAAAGATCTTCCCAATTTCAAATTTTATAGCCAAGTAACTGGCAAATTCCTTCTTAAACACGTCGGTATATAAATCTGTCATATCGGTTATAAAATGGCTGAGTTATAATCAAAATACTGAAATCCCAAAAATTACTATTTTTGTACCCTTCACCGAAGGTAAAAGGGTATATATAACTTTGTCATTCCGTTTGTAATTTCTACAGTATTGATCCTACACCCTATAACGTATATATATTCTGGGTCCTTATTAAAAGTGAAGTTCAAATCGGATTTCCCGTCTCTCACCCCCCCTTTACCTTTGCCTATATATACTAGCATAATTCCCAATATGATTTTCGTTATTACCCTTCTTTATTATTTCATCTATTTTACGAAATAATTTTAACAAATGCTACTTAAAAACTCGCTCAAAAAAAAAATAAATTAACGGTTTGACAACACTGTCTATACTAAAAGAAAACAAACAAAGAAAGCCCCTATTAGGGTTCACAACTCAACTAGATAGGTAAGTGCCAAATAGGCTTCCTGACGACTGCAGTATATTTTTGGCGAAGGCTCTAGGGATTTAGAAGGCCCTTAATTAGTAAGAGGTAACATTGCTGGGGCTCGAAGGTCACTATATATGTGGACAGCTCTTACGGCCTTGATGAGCTGTGAATTCCAAACTAGTAAATGATTGTAAAAGAGCTCTAAGGGAAATATTAGGAGAGTATGTTGTGAGTGCATGCTAACTAGGTACCTGGTCACTGCAACAGCATCGCTAATGAAATGGCAGATGAGTTTGGGAGACTGGGCTCGAAAATAGAAGATACTGGCTGTTTGGAGAAAGTCAGACCTCCAATAGGCTTTCGATTAATAAGGGAATGGGTCCTGAACTTTACATATGGCAATGTAGTCGGTAGAAACATACATTTGTTTGTGCTTCTTGGCCCATCAATTCTCGTATGTCTATTTTCACAATTGAAGCACAATAACGTTGTAAGTTACAAAATAAGTATTTTTCAGGTGAGCAAAAAACGTTTTTAACAGGCAGGATTGTTTATTTTTTTAATTTTTTTATTATCAAAAATAATGATTATAAAAGAGAAATATCAAGAAATATCAAGTTAATCAAAAATAATGATTATGAAAGAAAAATATCAAGTAATTTTAATTTTAGATTACATACATATTTACAGATTTTAATTTTTTTAGTTGAGGACAACGTAAGCGACCATTGCATGCATTTTATCGTCAAAGTTGTGTGAAACGCGACAAAATGCATGCAATGGTCGCCTAAGTTGTCCTCAGTCTAATTTAAGACAAGATGAGCGACAATTGCATGCATTTTGTCGTCAGCGTCACTTACGTTGTCCTCAATAAATTATTATTCAAGACAAATTTAAAAATATTGTCTCCAAAAAAGTCGTAAATTCGATTTTAAACACGACAAAATACTCGTTTTGTTACTTAAGTTGTCGTCATCAATGTTATAAAGGCGACACATTCAAAAATGTGCTGAAGCCATCGTTGACGACATTTGCGTCTATGACCATTTTGCCAACTGGGATATGGTTTTTTTTATTGTTTTTTATTTTAATGTTGTTATTTTTTTTAACTTGTTTTAATATTTGTTTTATTAATGTTGGTTTTTGTGTTAATAAAAAAACCAATAAAATTTCATTTAAAAAATTGTGTTTCGTGCTGCGCATATGCTGCTTATGGAAGGAGGGAAATCGCTTGATAATTGATCCTTCAAAATTAGAAGCACTATTTACTCAAAAAGGCTATTTCGTAAAAAAACCAAAAAAAAAATCTTTATAAGCGAGAAGGGTTAAAAGTAATATATATCAAAGAGACTGCGAAAAATTGATTCATGACTTTACTCCGCCCACCGCTCACTGTTTCTCGCAGTCTTAGAGAAAGTAAGTAATTTTTCATTTCATTGTCCCTTGATCTAAAATGTATCCCTAAAAATTTGATTATAATCATGGAGGATGGTAATTCGCAAAGCTGAAGCACGATTTACGAACAAATACAACACGAAAACATAAAAACTGCCTAAGAGTTCTACCATTTTTTTCCGTTCTTACAATTGAATTAAAATGGGAAAAATGGGGGATAAGAAAACTGTCAAGGAACTTTTTTTCATAATTAGGTTGATTTTTCAATTGTTATGTTGACATAAATCAATTTATGATATAGAGGGTTTTTTGCGTACGGGTACATCAATTAAAAAGGAATCATTTTCGAATTTCAATTATGTTTAAACACAATTCCAGGGTTGCCCTTTGTTTGGCTCTCTGCAATATTAATTTTTCACAAAAAGCTGTTGTCCAAAAAAGTACGCGAACGAAAATTTTGTAAAAATTCGTAAAATAAAGGCAACAGCTGATGACAAATAATTGAAGTGTTGAAAAATGTTTACAATTTTGACTACTTAACTAATTTTTTTATTGGTACTCGATTGAAAACTTTTTATAACACAAACATTTTTGGAAAATACAAAGAACTTATTTTATGTAATCTTACATATTTGTTTGTTTTTTTAATTTATTTGATATTACTTGTTTGTGACGGGTTAATTTATTCAAAAGAACATGAATAATTTTTTGCTATTGATAAGTTAAGTACCCAAGTACTGAACACTTTTGCAACTCTAGAAAATTAACATAACAAAAAAAGTTTCAAATGTTGGTATTTAGCCAAATAAATGCTTCACAAACAAGTTTAATTAATTAATATGTATTCACTTTTTGTTTTTGTTAAATTTTATTTCAAAATTTCTTTTACTTAACAATTTTTTTACAATTTGTAAGCATTTTGTTTGTTACTTTTGTTTGTTTACCTTTTGAAACACATGTTTTTTTGTTTTACTAAATTTTACTGCAAAAATTTCTGCAGTAAAAATTTGTAAATACTCAGACAAGAACTGTCACTTTTCGCTGTCAATTTATGTTCTCATTTACTGCATTTTGTGTACTCGAACGCAATTTCGTAAAATGCAGTAAAGTTCAGTAAAAAATAGTTACAACTTTTGTATTCTCGAACGCAGCTATTATCATTCAAAACTAAATAAAATTATTATAAACGTCAAAAACAATTTCATACAAAATGTTGCTGAAGAAGAAGTTGACTCAACTTTTTAGAAAAACTTTAGTTACATTTTTGTTCGAAAAACGAAAGGAAAATATACGAAATACTTTGGGAAGAAAGGAGATAGAAGAAAAACCCAAATTGTTTCTCCCATTGTGAACGAAGCTCAAAGAAGGGATTCAATAACACTATGTTAGAATTTGGCACGTTAACCTTATTGAGGTACACTGAATCCAGTGGTTCTCCGCTTGATAGTTTTTTCAAATAGAACAGTGTAACCGAAAAAGAACATAACCGATCTAATTACGAGATATTTGCAATTAATTTCCTGCAAAAAAATGTACAAAATGTTCAATATGTATTATTTCGAAATTTTGCTTAAAACTTTTTTGGAAACTACAAATCACAATTTCGTTAGTGTCGAATAGTGTGTTTATATACCTGAAGTGCTAGTTAGAATAAATTTGGCATAAAGAAAGATTTTGTCCTAAAAATTTTTCCAAAATGAAAGAACAATTTTGAATGTATCTTCTTTAGTCATACACGCAAACTATCATTAATGTTTGTGGTTATGATTGTGTCGAACACGTTTTAAGTAACAATATATGTTCAGACATTATGTAAATAGCTTGTTATTGTCTCAAACATATTATTATGTTTAGAAGAAAAATGCAAACGATCTTTTAAACCATGTTTCTATATTTCCTTACACCATGCAACAAGTCTATTTCAACATGTTCAACACCAAATAAAATTTTATTTCAAAAAGTTATTTTTTGTTAATAATTTTTTATTATTATTATTAATTTATGCGCATATTCTTGGTATTATCTAAAATTAAATAAAATTAAATTAAATACTTACAATTATATATATATATACGCTAGAAAACCCGGCAAACTCCGTTTCGCCACCATATGGCTTCGTAACATTTCGTTTGGTGATTAAAAGATGAAGAAAAATTTTTTTTTGTTTTATATTTGAAAAGGAAAAATTTTATTTCATTTCACAACAGTAATGAATTCATTTCGATTACAAAAATGAAGTGTTATTTAGTTGAACTTGTCTAAGTAAATGAAAGTGAACCCAAAGTAAATACTGACATGCTATGTATCAGAGATGGCGCTGTATGTGGAAAAAGTTTTTGCCGCTTTTCTGTTGAAATTTTTCCTGAATTTTCTTTGCTATAAACCTCACGGAGCCCGACCCCTTTCCAACGAATGCAAAACCGTGGAAATCGGAGTTATAGCGTCAGGAAGGAAAATCCGACTTATTTTTATATAATAGATATAGTGTGTTTTAATTTAAAAATTTTACAATACGTTTTTGTGGTACAAATATATCTAATAAGAATAGCATATGCTTGCCTTGATGACTTCTTTTTAAAAATTCTTTGTTGCTTTACTTCGGAACGTAATAACACTTTTTAATATATTTTTTCCGTGCACTTAAGAACATTTAATAGCTTAAATCGTTTGGAAGGCAGAATGCCCTTTTCTCCCCGAAAAACTTTTTAATTATTTTGTTCTCATTCATGCGACCCGATGAACCGACGCTCGCGGACGGAAAATTATGATTTTACTGGTTTAGTTGAAAATAAATATATTATAGTAGCAAACATTTCACATAAGTTAATATTTTTAGCTAGACCAGAGTAACTTTTAAGGTGTAAAACACCACATAATATTATTATAGCGAATTAAAAAATGTTAAGGACAAAAATGATTTTTTGTAGTTATATTAGGACTATAATAAATTTTTTTGGGTAAACATATTAAGCAAATATGAACAAAAATGGTCGTACTGACCACCCATTAATCATGTTTTTTCTCTGCGTGTATTACTAAAAATGGTTTTTACTTTAGAAATCTTATGTACATATTTAACCAAAAGTATTAACTAAATGAGAAGCAAGAATTCAAATTTACTTTTTAACCCTTCGTGATACACATGAGTCTGGCCAGATATTTTTTCAATGTGTATAGAAAATCAAAACATGCGTAAGCCGGAGGGTAAAATTTTATACTTTTCTAAAGCAATTACGTTAATTTAGCCAAAAACGATAAAAGGACCAGTAGGTTTCTAGTAGAGCGACCTCTTTAAAAGCCAAACCATCGGTCGCTTAGTACTAGTTTGAGTCTAAAAAATTGACAAGATTACCATCTTTTACCATATTCTCCATTACTCTCGAAAGTGCCGAACAAATTGCAATTGGGCGGCAATTTTCAGGGTTATTAGCAACTCCTTTTTTAGGAATTGGCTTTACATAAGCAACTTTCCAGCAGACGGAAAATTCCCCGGCATGGTATAAAGCGCTGAAAAGATTTGCTAAAGGAAGAGCTAGCGTCGAAGAGCAGATACCATCTAGCCGAGGAGACTTGTTTATGTCGAAATCCACAAGAACCCTTTTAACAGCTCGAGCCCGAAAAAATATTTTAGGCATTGTTACAGATACTTAAAGTGAGAATTATTTGCAAATAATTCGGCAAAACAATTAGCCTTATCAACCGGATCCGTGAATGTTAGGCCATCCTTTAAAAGAGTTGGAATTAAAGAACTAGCAGTAACCCTTACTCTTCAAACGAATGACCAGAAGCTTTTGCTGACCCGGGGAGAATCAGGAGCAAGACGTTGCTCGTGAAGAGTTTTACCCGTCTAAGAACTTTACGCTAATTCCTAAATGCTTCCTCTCTGGATCGGACTGCTTATTAGCACGACCGATTAAACCAAAGTTTAGATCTATTTTTATTTGAAGCTTTTTAGCTGGAATGAACATTTTCCATACTAGCACTAAAATATTATTTAATTTAATTGTCCAAGAAACAAAGTTTCCAATAGAAATGACGATAAAAGTCATTAAGCTAAGCCCAGCGTTCTTTTCCGTAAACAAATATTGATAGTTTCGTAGTTCGCAGAACGGAAAAACGCCGGAAGTGGTGCATGATCCGAGTCACCGAGAGGGGCTAGAACTTCCACTTCGTACTTTTGAGGTTGCGAAGAGAGCAAGAGGTGAAGAGTATTGAATTGGTGCTTATCAGCATATGGAATATGTGTTGTTTCATTCACTAGTTGCACGAGGTGGTTGTGCGCAGCAAATTTAGTCATATGATACCTGAGTTTTACATAAGGCGAAAACATCAAAGATTCAACAAGTACCAAGAAAGTTTGCTGTACTTTAGAAAAGTACTTTAACTACTATAGTAAACCAAAACGATTAATAACAGATAGAAATTCCTGTTTTATATCTCATGAATTTGCAGATTTTGTTCTGAAGACCAATACGGAGCATATCAAAGTAGCAGTTGCGTTTCATCAGGCTAATGGGCAAGTTGAGCGAGAAAATTGAGTCGTAAAGGGTGTTTTACGTAAGATAAGTGATCCGATTGATCATACTAATTGGTCTTTAAAATTATCCCAAGTTGAGTATGCCATAAAAATACTATAGTTCTACAAAAGACACACCAAGCCAGCTTTTACTTCGAGAAAAGATAAATGATGAATTGACGGAATATTAAGATGATAATGTTAATAATCAGGATTGTCGAGATTTAGGTAAACGAACATTGAGTACATTAAAGGCAATTGAACGATCTCAAAAACTCAACAAGAACTTTTTCTACAAGCGTGTGCCTGTAAAACAATATTCGGTTGGAGATTATGTTGTAGTCATGAATACTGATAATACCATAGGAAAAAATAAAAAATTTATCGAAAATTATCGTGGACGTTTTACTATAGGAAAAGTGTTATCAAATGATCGCTTTGTTATAAAAGACTTTAAAAATTCTAAGCTTCCTTAAATTCCTTACAAAGAAATTGTGAATAAGTGTTAATAGCCACACCATTTTTAACTTTCATTGTTATATATTGTTTAAGGTTTTGATTGAGGTCAACTGTAATGTACTTTTCACTTTTCTAAAAAGCTATCTGTTATTTGTAAAATATAATGAAATATAGTTTTTAAGGTTTGAAAAAGCAATTTTACATATTGTTCAGTTACTTACACTTAATTGTTAGTGTGATTTTAATTTTGTTTGTCACTATATTAATCCAAACTACAATGCATGCATTATTTTTATACCCTTCACCACAGGTGGTGAATAGGGTATATATAAGTTTGTCATTCCGTTTGTAATTTCTATAATATTGATGTTAGACCTTATAAAGTATATATATTCTGGGTCGTTATGAGGAGCGAAGTTGATTTAACGATCAACTGGATTTTCCGAAGACCCCATATATGAGGGGGGCCAGGTTATTTTACATTTATGTCAAATATGGCCCGGAATTGTTTGATATTGAAATTCAGCAAGATCGGTCAACAAATGGCTGAGATATGAGTAAAAAACCACGACTGTCTCAAATTGTTTCCATTAAATACAGTGTCTATGGTAATATAGTGTTGGTAATGTGGTTTTTTTGTTGTTTTTTTACCCTTGACTACAAGTGGTGGATTTTATTTTTAATGTGTTTAATTTTACGCATACACATCTATATATAAATCGGCTAAGGCAAAACAGTTAAGAACACTTTCTTCCTCTGTATGTCAACCGATTAACAAAATATACACCATTTGAAAGGTATTTACTCACATAAGTGCACAATATATATTTTATTCAAATCTGTTCAATAATTTCAGAGTTATAAGTTTTTAAATTTGCTACTAACACATATGCAGAATACATAAATAAAAAATTTGTTTTTTTCAATTATCAAATAATAAAAAATAGGGTGGTCGATTATTCGACATTTTTCAGAAACCGGTTTAAGAATCTTATGTATAAACCGGCACAGGCAAAACAATTAAGAACGCTTTCTTCCTTTGTTTGTCAAGCGAACATATATGGGGAGAAAAAAGTATCAAAAAAGGGAAATACGGAAAGTAAAATTTCTTTTTTTTTACTTTAACGTGTTGCATGTGATAATTTTAAAATTTTCTATAATGTTGAAATTAGAAGCATAATATTCCTGAGTGAATGAAAACCTAAAAGATAAAAAATTTCGGCACTTTTTGTTTTTAATCTGGAACTTTTTGAATTTTCGTTAATATTCGGCCAATAAAGATAAAATTATACATTAAACTGGGTGAACAAGAACATGTAAGGAGAGCTTTTTGGTACTTTTTCGTTCAACATCTGGTACTTTGATTAATTTTCGTTAATAGTAGACATAGAAACATAAAATTAAAGATGCAATGTCTTGAGTGGATGACAATCCATAAAGGAGACTTTTTGATACTTTTTTGTTTTTCAATTGATATTTTTTATATTGAGCTTACAAAATTAAATTAACTCACGTAGAAGATAAAATATGAATCAAAGGTTGGTCCTTCGCCAAATCGTTCCACTAAGACGAAAAAAAATAAATGCTCAAAACATGTAAATTCATATAAACTTAGATGTGCTATGTTTTCTTCATATGTATGTATGTACATAAAAATTTATGGTCGAATTTTGACCATTAGGCGAACACTAGTACACATTAATGCATGTACATGATATGCCGCTCAAATAAAGAAACAAACTCATAGACTCAATATATTTTAATTTAACGTTTTTTCAGTAAAAGCATTCGTAGCCGACTTGTTAAGTTCTCTCCTGAGACTGATGATATTGCCAGTTCAAATCCCAAAAAGAATTTTTTTTCATTTTTTTTATGTTCTAAAAAACGATTTTAAGATTATAAAACGAATTTCAAACATCAACTTTGGCAAAAGAGGAAACGGGCTTAGGTACATATATAATTTTTTTTTGTTTTTTTTTTATATTCTTCGGCATGGCGAAATCAAAAGTTGGCGTGGCTCAATTAATATTTATTTATACCTATCTAAAGAACGTTATTTATGTATAGAACTTTTTGTTCTTATCTCATCATGGTAAAGGGTATAGAAGATTCGGCATAGCCGAATATAGCACTCTTACTTTTTTTTAGTTAAGTTAGTTGAACTTTATTGGTTACACCTAAATTATGTCAACTGAAATTAAAACTACAACGCATGCACTATTTTTTATTTGCCATTAATAATGCATTTTTATTTAGGTCAGTTCATGTTACCTTTAAGTTTATTAGTTATGTTATTATTTTAATTTTGTATAGTGGATGACAAATTTTTCCAACAAATTGTATTGATTCTACAGTCTTCATACACAGAACGTCATTTCTTTATTTTCTACAAACAGTCTTTCAGTTTCAAGTACTAGAAAGACAAAAAAAGGAAAACAAAATAGTGTTAATTCTGACGAAACGTTTGAATTAAATTAAACTAGAATCCTTAATTGAACACATATGTTAAGTTAAAATTTTGTCTGTGTGTTCGTCTGCCAAATCACACCTTCTTCTATACAATTTCTATTTAACCCTTATGTGATTGACAAGGTACCCGGGTACCTTTTGCGTTTTTAAATTAATTTTTTTTGTAGAAATTGGCATCCATCGTACTTGAAACTTCTTGAGAGCTCCTAACTTTCGATATTTTATTCATTTTCAGAGCTTTGAAAAAAATTAATAAATTCAGATAGCCGTAGCATGCCAACATTCTTCATACACCCTTAACTGTTCGACAAGGTACCCAGGTACCTTTATGCGATTCTATGAAAAAATGATCTGTAATTTTTTTTTTTCTATTTTTATTGTAAATTATATTGACAAGAAGTAATAAAAATTCATTTACATATTTACATGTTTACGTGAATATATCATATATGTACATATTTATGTATGATTATAAATTTATTTAGGTTGATCGTCCTGTAAACAGTTTGTGCATACAGAACGATTTGCCGAATGCGAGTTGCAAATTGGTATAGAGCAATTGCTACAAGTTTTGCGTGTTTTTCTTTGCTTCAAACGAAGTATCGAACAGATTTTGCAACTTCCTGCTACTGCAATACGGCCACTTTTATCCCTTTGCACATTTGAGGTATCTGGATGTACAGTAGTATCAAAATCTTTTCCGAGCATAATATCTATTGCTGTTCGTGTGTGGGCTTTTGCCATCACCTTAGGATTTTTAGCACGCCGCTTTATGTTTTCAATATACAATTGCACACCGAGATCTTTTAAAAATTTTCTACGGCGGTCAGTAGAAGTGAAGTGTCTATTGTGTTCCGTATAAATAATATATGAAGCCAATTCTGCTACATCTATATATTATATATATATATATATTATGTCCTGTGGTTCCTTATAGGAACAAAGGGCCGCTACATCTATAGCATTAAAAAATAAGTATAGCGGCCACCGACTTGTTCTACGCTTGCAAGTATATTCGCCCAACAACTTGTCCATATTATTGACACCCCCTTTGGTTTAATTGTTATACTTTATAATTTCGGGCTTAGCAGTCAAAGTGCTTTCGACTGACGGGGTAAAATGCATGGTTGATAACATTATTACAGCTTTCTTTTTTTTGGGCACGTAAGAGCACAACGTCGCCTCTTTGCGAAATACAAAATTTGTAGAAAATAATTGTCTAAAAAATAATTATGAACGTGAATAAGTTCTATCAAGTAAGACTTTGTCAAATGAGTATGCAATAATAAACTGTAAACAAAAATAAATACCTGTCGTTATGTGCCTGCATATAAGCTGGAATGAAACGTTTATTTTTTCTTACTGTTCCAACGAGTGAGAGATTCCACGAACTTAATGCTTTTGCCAGTTCAAGAGATGTAAAAAAATTATCGGTTGTGACATTTCTTCCTGAGTTCTTATATGGACTAACAAGATCTAAGACAGTCCTCTCTTCCACGTTTGTCTGGCGCTCACTTTCTGTTGGTTTACCAGTATACAATTGACCATGTAAGGAGAAGGAGTTGGAAGCATCACAAGCCCAAAATATTTTTATCCCATACTTTTCAGGCTTTGCCGGCATATATTGTGTAAAACGAGTACGTCCGCGATATCCATATAAGTGCTCATCTACAGTTATACACTCACCGGGCATGTAACTTTGGCGTAAATTAGCATTTAGCATGTTCCAAATATCTCGAACTGCTGCAGCTTTATCGGATTTGGCACGCGATAAACGAGTTTCATCGTTATCAAAACGAATGCATCGTAACAACAACTTAAAGACATTGCTGCACGAAACAATGGCAAATTAAACGTTTGCAACATTTAAAATTTTGTTGCAAAATGGTTAATTTTTCATAAGATTTGTATGAAGGTACCCGGGTACCTTGTCGTACAAAACAAGTAGTTTTTTTTGTCAATCACATAAGGGTTAAAATCCTAATATAAATTGGAGGAATGCGCCGACTGTCATTAATTTTGCACAAGTTTGTTTTTTATGACTGAAATAACACTAACAAATTTCGTTAGGATTAATCTTTAATATACCGTAGGTTTCATGTAAAAACACCTAAACTTGTAACAAATAACGCTTTTGTAATCAAATTTAAATTCATAAGACCATAAATTACACTACTTAATTTAGGTAAGTTCGGTTCATAATTAATCATAGGTCCAACAGAAAGCCCCTCTTCAATACACCTTTAACCGAAACGAATCATGAAATTTGATTGAAATAATGTTTTATTCGGCTTAAAAGAAAATCATAAAACTTTGTAATCATCTGCCCATAATCTCTCGAAATATAATTTAGTACACCCTAAACCGCAGCGAATTATTCATCTGTGAGTTATAAAACTTGGTTCATAATCCATCATAGATCCCATACAAAGCGTATTTCTCAATTTTTAGTTGCTGTTTTAATATAAAAAATGTCTATTTACAAACCTTAAAACAATTTACCCAAATGCGTAATTATTAATTTGTTTTCTTTAAAAACTTAAAACTAATGTAAATATCATATTTAATCATTGTTTTTTGTGAACTTCTATTCGAAATATGATCGGAAATACTGCGTAAATATTTTTCAGTTTTTTATCAACAGAAATTTTTTCTTCTGTTAATGAGAACAAAATTTATTTCCAAATTTTTAAACAATTAAATTAAGTATTTATTCATCCATTTGTTTTCTAAAAAATTGCTTTCTTACTAAAAACCAATGTCAGTATCATATTTAAACAGCTGTTAATTGAATTTTATTTTAAATAGGCCTTCAAAATATGTCTATAAGTATTGTTTTAATATTATTCAGTTTTTTATGGAGATACTTTAAAACAAACAAACAAACAACAAGCAACGCAATAAAAGCCCAAAGAATTAAGAGTCTATTCCGCTTAACCAAATCGCTTATACTATTCATCCAAGTATTAAAAAGAAAGAAATTAAAAATTTTTGATTAATACGATTTCTGTATTTATTTAGCCGATTGAGCCTGTCTGTCTACTAAAATTTTATTTATTTTTATTTAATTATAAGTTTTGCAATCCAATACAAAGATTAAATCTTATATTAAGTACTGGATAATATACTGGGTATACAAAAAGTGGTTACACATAAAAAAGTATAAAACTATAAAAAATTTAAATTTATATATCTGTGGCCGTATGGAAAAACTAGTTAACTCCACATTTTGCTAAAAATGAGATAACACCAAAAATAGAAAGCGTGTTTCATTTACTATCACTCTGTCAGATCGAAATTTTAATATAGTTTCTCATTTAAAAGTTATTTGAAAAACAAAAATCAGAAAAATACCAATTTTTATGTAAAAACTAGATAACTCCATACATTTTTTGAAAAAATAAGGTAACTCCATAATGTCTTAAGAAACAGAATAATTGGAAGTTTAAAACGACGTTGTGTCGATAACTAAGAGAAAAAGAGCGAAATAGAAAAAATTCGGGTCACAAGCTCTTTGGGTCAAAATTTTAAACCTAAAATTTGAAACTCCCGATAAATCAAAGAATTTTATAGAATATAGAATTTTATATCATTTCTGAAGTTCTTGATATATAGAATAGGACTGCCAAACACCCGAAATCTTTCCGAGTAATAGTTTTTAACCCATAAAGATCTACCGTACTTTATGTGGTACAGTAACTTTGAAAAAGCTTTCGACTTACCAAATAATATTTTTTTTTCTGTTCCAAAGATAAGACAGTGTTTTTGGTCACCTAAATTAAAAATTAAAAAATATTTTTATAACCCATAAACTGGCCTATGAATTTCATAAAATCAAGAAGGGTAAGCCAAAAAGGGTAAACCTTTTATTTCAGTTTCTGCATAAAAACAGACAAAAACTCGGCTTATCTATAAATTTAAAATTGTAACATTACTGACTGATTCAACACTGCACAGCCTAAACGCCTGAAGCTAAAAACTGAAATTTAGAGAGGAGGTTGGTCTCTCACCAACTAAGACGGGATTTTTTAAAATTCGAAAAAATTCGAAAAATACAAAAAAAAATGTAATAGGTATCGTTGTTCTTTAGAAAAATAAGCGGACAGGTATCAGGTACTTTTTTGAAATTCGCCCCTTTTAGGGAGTAAACTGGTGAAACATGTATTTTGGAACTTTTTTTGTCACCCCATCTATCATCTACCAATAAACATAAAAAATAAAGTTTATATCACATTTGAGTTCAAACACGAATTCGGTGCTTTTTGGAAATCGAACATTAATTTTTGAGCTCCCACTACAATATTGTTAATTCTGATACTTTAATGGGGGAAAAAAAGTTCCAAAAAGGGGGAAAACGGGAAACTAAATTCCTTTCCTTAGCTTTTTGTTTTACAAGTGAAACTTTCTTTGAATATAAATATGTAGTTAATATTTTACATATAAACATAAAATTCAACATGCAACGTCCTGAGTGAATAAGAACCTGTAAGTGAATTTTTTGGTACTCTTTGTTCTTTAACTGGTATTTTTTGAATTTCCGTTAGTATTGTACCTAAAAAAATAAAATTAAACATGTAAGGCCCTCAGTGAATGAGGACCTTTTTAACTTTTTTGTTCTTTGACTGGTAGGTACTTTTTTAAATTTTCGTTAAAATTGCACCTATAAACACAAAATTAAACACGCAATGTGATGAAAAAACATAAACTGTGGCATATACATACATATGTCCACGAAAGAAAGGAAAACGCTCACGAAGTAGCGGAATTAATGCTAGTTTTATAAGCATATATAAAAGGAAAAAAAATATTTTTTGAAAAAACTGGGTAAATTACAGTGCTGAGTCAAATAGTTAATGTTTTTCCACAAATCATTTCTTAAGTTGTCTTAATTCCGTAAAACTTGAAACAAAATTTAAAAAAAAAAGTTTTTCGGAAAAACTAGATAACTCTATTTTTCGAAAAAACAAGATAAGTGACATTGATTCTCGGTTTTAGTGCACAAAAATTAGTTCAATGGAACCAGAAATCTTTAACACTATTAAAAATTATGTTCTGTTTAATGCGCAAGCAAAGTAACATAAATTTATATTAAATAATAAGCGAAATATGTTTAAAACTTTAAATGTGTTTTTCTCTTGTTTTCGAAAAATGGAGTTATCTAGTTTTTCCATACGGCCACAGATATATAAAAAAAAAAAAAATACAATTTTTGAGTTAAATATAAAACTTTGAAAACTTTTTTAAAAAACTTTTTTAAAAAAAACTTTTAAACAAATATAAAAAAAATAAAAAATAAAATACATTAAAAATGACTCAAAATAACAAAGTTATAAATAAAAGAATTTTGTTATTTAAATATTTTACACTTGCCTAAAATGTTTAAATATTTCAGTTTTGAATTGCGTTGCATTGTTTATTTTTTGCAAACGAAAGGGTAATTTATTCCAAATTTTAATGGCATTTATATAGAAATGTTGATCAGATATATGAGTTCTGTGTCTAAGTTGCTTAATACGGTTTCCTCTATTTGATCTAAGAAAAGTGATTCTGTTAAAAAGATATTGCGGACTTTGCAAATATATAATCTTGTGTAAGTACAATAACAATTTACATTTCAAAAGATTCTCAAAAGATACATCAAATATTTGCCGTGTATAAAAAGATATTCTATCGAATCGTCTTAAGCCAAATACGTATCTGGCTATGTTATTGTATGCTACTTTGAGTTTTTTCAAACTGGTAGAATCACAATTTATAAAAAGATCGCATCCATATAGCAAAGTCGGAATTAAATATGTTTTCGCAAGCAGCATTCGAATATTCTGTGGTATGAACCATTGGGTACACCATAAATTTCTTAACATCGCATACAACCTTCCCGTAATTACATTAATATGATCACTCCAATCAAGATGATTGTTAAAAGTAATACCAAGGTTTTTAACCGATTCGACTACGGTAATTTTTGAGTCTCCCAGAACCAAATCAGGAAAACAAACATTATTCTGAGTCTTCTTGGTAATAAGTAGACATTTCGACTTTTTCGGATTAAGACATAAACCGTTAGTTGAAGCCCAGTCATATATTCGCTTTAGATCAATATTTATTTTGCGGGTGCAATCGTCAATTTCCGTTGCTTTGCAACTTAAGTATAGTTGAACATCGTCAGCATACATATGTACATTGCAATATCCTAGTTGTTCTGGAAGATCGTTTGAGTAGATTGAGTACAACAAAGGACCTAAGATGGAACCTTGCGGTACACCTCTAGTTAACTCAATTTTATTCGAAATCAAATTCCCATAAAAAACAGATTGAGATCTACCAGTTAGATATGATCGCATTAATTTCGTTGCCGAGGAGGAAAATTGGAAGTTATTTCTTAATTTAAATGTAAGAATTTCAGTATTGACGGAATCGAATGCCTTCGAGTGATCAAGAAGAATTAAAAAAGTTATTTGATTAGTATCAATTTTTGACCTAATTTCCTCGGTTACATCAATTAGTGCGGAGACACAACTATGCTGAGGACGGAAACCGGACCTAGCAGTAAGCATGTTATTACGTTCAAGTATTTTCGACAAATATGAGAGAATAGCTATTGGACGAAAATCGTCCTTAGTTTTTGGTATTGGGATAACTTTTGCATGTTTCCAGAGCGTAGGGAAAATTGACGAAAAAAAAAATCATGTTGTAGAGATTGGTTATATAAGGTAGAATCACCAATAGCACTATTCTTACGAATTTGGGATCTATTCCGTCAAAGCTCGTTGCATTTGATTTAATACTAAGAAGGTTTTCCAATACATCAGCCTGCGTTACACAACTAAAAGTAAATCCAAAAGAGTTATGGGTATCAGGAAAACTCCTAAGGTTAGTAATATCGGCAGATGGGGCAGGTAGTACTGCGAATTTCTGATTAAGTTCATTGACATCTACATCTCTACTACACACATGGGTATCATTTACTAGGCCAATATTTCGTATTTCCTTCCACTTACTTTTACTATCTAAGCAGTTTGAAAATTTTGTGTTAAAAAAAGAAGATTTTGCTGTTCTTATTTCAGCAGTAACCCTATTACGTAAAGAACGAAAAGATGCCAAAAGCTCAGGAGTCTTAAACCTTTTCCATCTTGTATATGGTAAGTTTCTACTTTCAATAAGACCTTGTATATTAGGCGTAAACCAAGGGTTGGTAATTGATTTTCTTCTTATTGTCTCTAAAGGAACAAATTCTTCAAATAACTGTGTGAGATTCGACTGTATAAAATTAAGTTTTTCGTCAACAGTTTCCATATAAAAGATGCAGTCGCAATCAATTCGAAGAAGTTGCTCATTTAATGATTGTGTATTTATGTTCTTAAAATCTCTATAGCTATAATTTTCATCTAGTTTGTTGGGTACAAAGTTATAAAATGTGAAAATCAGATCATGTTTTGAAAAAAACCGGTGCTGATATTTGATCAAACGTAAGAATTTTCGATAAAGAATTGGTAAAAAATACATCCAGAAGAGAATTAGCACTATGTGTATAATGTGTTGGTAAAGTACTGTTAACAGGATACAGTCCAATGCATTTCATTTCATTTGTAAAAGTAGATTCCACCATGATGTTGTCATTAAAGTCACCCGATATAATTATATTTGTAAAACCAACAGTTATATGAGACAATGTTGAAAAGAAGTCTTCAAACTTTACTCCCCTATGAGGTCTATAGACATTACCAACCAACATCTTCTCATTACCACTTTGTAGTTCCAAAAATATGAATTCTATCTTGTCGCCTATTTTAGATTCTGTGTGTAATCTACATTTAAAACAATTTTTGACGTATATCGCTACACCAACTGCTTTTTTTCCACTGTTACTGTCATTTCTGAAAAGCTTATAACCGCGTAAGCTATAACAATTGTCTTTGACCTTAGGTATAAACCAAGTTTCAGAGACGCATATTATATCAAGACTCAAATATATAACGAAACGCATCTATTTTACAAAGCAAACTTTGAGCGTTTACGTGAACAATATTTAGGCCCTTATTAAGTTTAGTAAAAATACGAACCATATTGTGTGTATTAAATTTGGAATTTACCCTGTTATCAGAAAAATTTATCATAATGTTTTACAAAAATAGCAACGCAAAAAATATTTTTGTTTGAGGCAAGTTTAAAGATTTTCAATTTAATATTGATTCTAAATTTGACATTAAAAGAATTTGTACAACATAAGCACAATTTGGTAAAAAAGTAAAATAGTATATTATAAAATATAAAACAGTACAATGATGAAAATGATTGATTATTCTTCATGTTGCGGACGAAATAAATTAAAAATATCATTAATGCTTTCCATTGGAGTTGGTTGATCAGAACGATTAACCTTGACAAATACAATACCATGTCTAGTGTAGACATAAGCAACTTTATTATCTTTCCATAAACGCACAGCTTCAATATAGATTTTAAAATTTTTTGGAGTTAAATTTTCCTTAACATTGAAGACAACATCAGAATTAAATCCAATATCAGCTTTCCATATTTGATAAATACACAGCTAGCTTCCATGCGCATTTCACTGGTTGCTTAGGCCAGCTCATCAGGAAACCTTTTTCTCAGATTTTAGATAAGCTAAAAATATTATTCGAATAAAACCCTAAAGCGAATAAGAATTTCAAACACTCAAAGTCTTACTTGTAAGCAACAATATCAAAGTTTAAACAAAACACCAACAATAAACAGTGAGTTTATCTTTTCTTACATCCGTCTACAATTGGTTGGGTTCTTTCCGACTCGAATTGTAGTTATAAGTGGGTAAAAAGAAAAAACAAAATTAAAAAACAAATTGTTTCATTCTATTGTCTTCGCAAGAAAACAACAAAAAAACCAATTTGCCAATTCAGTTTTCTGCACGGGCACATGCGAGTATATTATCAAAGTTATTTACGGGAATACAAAATTTATCAAATTATTGTTGAGGGAAAGCTAGCTTCTATGCGCATTTCACTGGTTGCTTAGGCCAGCTCGTCAGGAAACCTTTTCCTAAGATTTTAGAAAAGCTTAAAATATTATACGAATAAAACCCTAAAGCGAATAAGAATCAAAGTCTTACTTGTAAGCAACAATATCAAAGCTTAAACAAAACACCAACAATAAACAGTGAGTTTATCTTTTCTTACATCCCTTTTGATTCTGAAAAATCTATGTTTTTATATCCTCCACCACCACTAGTGGTGAATGAGGGTATACTTAGTTTGTTATTCCGTGTGAAACTCTTTTATTATTCATCTCAGCTCCCAAGAGTAAAACTATATTCTGGTTCATTGAGTTATTCTAAGTTAATTTGGCCAAAAAAAAATTATGTTTCTAAAGCGACTAGGCAGATTAGAAAAAAGTTTAGCCTTTTTAGATATTTATTCAATACACTTAACCGTTTTGAAAACGAGGGCTTACCTAAGCAAAAAGAAAAATTTGGGAATGTCTCTCCTTTAGTAACTTTCCTTAATACAATACCATACAGAGCATTTGATAAAATACAGAACAATTAAACTGTAAACACTAGAAAATAATTCACACGGAAAAAAGCTCTAAAATAAAGAACTATCCTGTATAATACAAAATGAATGGTCAGCGTATGGAAAACATGCATCTATAATTTTCCTCCATAATATTTTTGATTTATATGCACAAAGAACATGCTTTAAGCAAGTTAAAATGGCCAATAACAAACTGTTGTTGGCTGTTACATTGCTTTTATCATGGTTACTTAAATGTTGGTTAATATTAAAACATTTACGGTCAATTTCGCCAAGTTCAGTTATAATAAACTATCATAAACTATAAACTATAGTACGGGTAATATTTCGTTTAAACTAAACTTGGTGGAATTGTTCGTTAATAGTTACCACATGATTAATTTTGAAAAAATTATGGCTGATTGCGATTAAATTTTGGTTGATTGTAACTTTTTTTTAACAAGAAAATTTGATGAAATTTGGCACATACATATGTCCAAATTGAGGAAAGAACTATGCCAATTTATAATAATAAGAATCGGTCCATAATTTCATATAGCCCCCATACAAACTTGTTTTTAGGATAGAGTCTTTCTGTCCAAAAACCATCATATTATGTTGATATACATATAGATTCAATTTGGCACAAAAATATTTTTTTACAAACCGAATCATCTTACCAAATTAATTTGAAAACGATCCATAATTGACCATAACGACTCAACAGAAAATTATAGTTTTTGTGTCAAATTGTCTTTAGTTCTCCTAAGCAGCTTGAGATTGCGATTAAAAACCTAATCGGATTAGTAGAAACTGAGGTCCATAGACCCAAATATTGGAAAATCTCCTTAAAAGATTGATATTTATATTCCACAAACTAATAAAAATTAGAGGAATACGCCTACTGTCATTAATATTGTAACATTTTTTTTTTTATGACTAAAAATAAGACTGACAAATTTCGCAAAATTTAGTCTATAATGTATAGACCACTCTCGGAAAACACCTTAATACACCCAAACTTGTAACGAATTATTGTGGTAAAACTTAATTAAATAAGACCATAACTACTTAATTTTGGTAAGTTCGGTTAATAATCAAGCATAGAAAGCCCCATAGAAAGCCCCATTTTTATACATCTAAAGTCAAAACTAGTGCTGAGATACTATCTTTATTTTCTACTATCGATATTCATCGATAGTTCAGATTTCACTGTCGCTATTACTATCGACTGAATGTTTCCACTTGAGAAGGAAAACTTTAACTAATTTTTTATCAGGCTACAGTTCATAATTTTTATCACTTATTGAAAGTACATAATTTTATATTATTTTAAAAGAGACGTATGTACGCAAGTTATTTTAGATCACAGTTTTTAAAAAATTGTGCTGGTGTCAGTCAGTTAAAAAGATTTTTTTTCTTTTTTTAAATCAACTAAAATTTATTTTAATAACTGAATAAAACAACGAAATAAAGCCCAATTACGAACTTGATACTTTTCGCAAAATACATTAGTATGTATGTAGCATTGTAGCATGTATGTTGGTTCAAATAAAATACCAACGTAAAGATTTATTTGAAAATAATCGGTATATATGACTTTTCCTTTAATGGTCGTTCATTGTATTGCCTTATGCTCGCAATTGCAATTTTGTATGCATTTGCATTTTTTTACAACATTACAAAAATATTAGACATTTTAGTCCGTATTTAAACATATACAAATTTCAACATTAGGGCCTCCAATTAGCAGTAAAAAGATGAACAGCTGAGCTAACAATTCCACCTGCTATTCTTCTTTAAATAATAATATCGATATGGGTCAATTTTCTATTGATATTTTCGATGTTTCAAGACTATCTATCGATAGTACCCCCAGCACAAGCCGCAACGAATCATGATATTTTATTGAAATTAAATTTTACTCGAGTATAAAAAAATTCGTAAACCTTTGTAATGATCAGCCCATAATTAAACATATGAAGGGTTGCCATAAGACATACTCTCGAAATATACTTTAGTACGCTCTAAGCCGCAGCGAATTATTATCCTATGAGCTCTTAGTAGGGGCTTCAATTATTCGATGTTTCATATTAATCGAATAGCTCTTCGAGGTAAAAATGTTACCGAATAATAATCAAACAATTTAATATTATTCGGTTAATCGAATAATTTTAATTTTGTCTAGCTTAGAAGCTTAAAGGTCCAGCTATAATATGTATAAGCTTCCTTAAGCTACTGTCAAACATTAACAAAGAGCTTCTTAAATGCATTTAAAAAAACAAGAACCAACTCAAAAAATATTTGATTCCTTACGGAAAGTACGATCTGTTTCGCACTTTGCTTAAGCAAATGACAGTTTCAGAAAATTTAACAAAAAGTTTTCTTAAGTTCAATATGGTTCGACACATATGAATCAATTGTATTAGCACAATTGCTGAAGCCAACTTAAATATATTATAGTTGGGCCTTAAAAATTAGACCAAAAATCATATTTTTTAACTTAAAAGTTTTATTAAAAAGGTAACAACAATTTAACAAAAGGTACTTCAAAAAAGCATACAAATTTAAGCAAGAGTTCTTAAATAATCTTTCAAAAAGAGTATACAGTTTAAATGTTTATGTTTCAAAGGATTTCTTTTGTTTTTTTATTTTGATGAAGCTTGATTTAGAAAAGATTTTTTCACTTATTGTTGACGTTGGAACGATTGAAAGAAAAGCGTTATAAAGCAGCATATCTAAATTCTCTGTTCATTTTCTTGTAATTTCTAAAAATTGTTAATCTTCCATTATACATACCAATTGAATCTCTATTTTTTTTTTTAACAGTTTTATTACTTTAAATGGTCCTGTTAAGGTCTGGTAGAAGGTTTATTTATTTATTTATTAAAAATTAACATGTAATTAAAATTATAGTCTAATTGCATGGATGAGCAATAGTGACTAAGACCTTCAGCTCATGGAAAATATATGTACATACTTAAAAAAATGTATAATAAGATTAGTTCAATAAGCGTTTTTGGTTGTACTAGATAAAGTTGTATATGTTAGTAGATTTCAAATATTTAATAATTGATGAATGTTTTCATCAGTTGGGTCTGCAAGAAAACGTATTGGATCATTATTTCCAAAAGATTGTGTCCTTTGGGTGATGAAATCGGGACATTCTGAAAGAATATGTGAAGGATTAGTTGGGTAAGAAATGTTGCAATTACAAGTATATGTGTTTGTGAGCTTCAAAAGACACCCATGTGTAATTCTGGTATGTCCAAGTCGAAGCATTACGATTTTGACAAGATCTAATCTACTTGTTTTTGAGTTCGTTTTAATGTTTCTCACGATTCCGCAGTTGTTAATATTTATTTTCTTATACCAGTTAGAAGTCATGTGATAAGTGTTATCGTTTTCTTTGTAGTGGAATATTATGTATCTATATGTATCTTTAAGATTATGGTTTTTTGGTTGTAATCAGCGTATTCATTTCCTAGAGTGTTGCAGTGGCTTGGGACCCACATTAATTTTATTTCGGGGTATCGTTTGATCAAGATATTTCGAATTTGGGTAGCGTAAGTTGTTAGAGATATTAGAAATACATTTGAGAGATGAAAGTGAATCTGTGCATAACTATTTCATATTTACCGCTTTTGTTTTAAATATATACGGTAGCTTTAGCAATAGCGATTAACTCTGCGCTGAGTATTGAAATGTGTTGTGGTAGGTTACCTAAACAGATGATCTTGTCTTCAGTTGTGATACTATATCCAACGTGGGTTAAAGTTTTGGAGCCGTCTGTATATATATAGTTATTTAGTTGTTGTTGTATATTTTTGAAGACAGTGTAGAATTGAAGAGGGTTGTGGCTGTGTTTAGTAAATTTATGTAATGATATGTCGATGCTTCTGGAGGGAGAGTTTTAATTTTAGACTGTCGTGTTTTGATTTGGATGTTAAGTTCATCGCAATTATGCTTAATTCTGTTGATAGTAGATAAAATTCTAGGTGTTCTTTTTGCTCTCTTTAATTTTGCCATAATTTTGTTAAGTGGGGAATTATTTTCCAGAAATTACCGATATAGTTTTGTTGTGAGTATGTCCTTCTGACTTTCGGGTGGTAAGATGTTAGCTTTGGCGTAAAGATTTTTTGTACGAGTGGTACGAAAGGCTCCCAATGAAAATCTGATGGCAGAGTTGATTTGCTTATTTATGGTAGAAGGTTGTTTTCATTAGCTTCAAAAAAAATCATCTTCTTCATCTGAATCATTGCGGTAAAACTCTTTGGTTTCAGTCTTTATTTTAGTTTAGTTTATTTATTTATTCCAATTCTAAACACAAGACTTAAAGCCTCTTATTGCAGTATAGAACATTGTTTTAGCAGAAACATTAAAAATTAAAATTATTATTTGTAAATGATAAAATTTTAAAACAAAAGAAAAATTTTAAAAGAGAAAAAAAAATTTTAAATAATAAATTATATTGAAAATTAACAAAATGATAATATTAAAAATCATAACACAAAAAAAAAAAAAAAAAATAACATGCAAAAAAATTTAGAATGCTTTTTTAAAGCTCAGTGCGTTACTAATTATTTGTATATTATGCGGGAGTAGATTCCAAAGACGGATTGCATTAAGGAAAAATTGCCAATCAGATGTTAAACTTTGCTGTCTAAACAATAAAATTCTTTTACCTCTATTAGAGCTAGATAAGGTAAGGCGGCTATACAGATGTGGAATACGTACGGAATACGTACGGCCACATGCATAATTAATATGGTTGCTCCATGTCAGGTTCTTATTAAAAATAATACCAAGATTTTTTGCTGTATTTACCCTTTCAATACGTTCATTACTTAGAAAAATATCAGGTATATGATCGGTTATAGTAGTTCGTTTTTGAATAACAAGATATTTAGATTTTTTTGGGTTGATACTAAGACCATTAGCCGTAGCCCATTCATAAATATATTTTAACTCAGTATTCAGAGTTAAGACACATTGTTCATTTTCAGATGTATCACAGCTGATGTAAATCTGAACATCGTCAGCATACATTTTGACTTTGCAGTGTGCAAGTTGACTCGGAAGGTCATCAGCATAAAGCGAAAATAGAAGGGGCCCAATAATTGACCCATGCGGTACACCCCTCGCTACAGGTAGAAGTTTTGATTTTTTGTTACCACTTTCAAAATACTGATGCCTGTTGGTAAGATATGTTGATATCAGACAGGTAGAAGCTTTAGAAGACATAAAAATGTGTTGTAGTTTGTAACAAACGACGTTATGATCGACTGTATCGAAGGCTTTTGAATGGTCCAAAAGAACTAAGATATTTGTTTTTCGTTCATCTTTACTTCTTATATCTCTCTTTTTTTTTTTAATTCCCAAAGCTTATTCCGCGAAGCTCTACGCTTGTCTGCAGGAAAGAAACCAGAGTCTCTGGCGGGAATCGAACCCGCAACCTCGGCGCTGATAGACTAGCTCACTACCAGCTAGCCTACCGAGGCACTCTTGTTTATCATTAAGCAGATTATGATCATTAACGTAAAGCGATATCTGATTGTGAATTATTGGGTATTGGTTTTATTTTAGATTTTTTCCAATTTGAGGGAAAATGACTGGTGGCAATTATGCTGTTAAATACATGTATAACAAAGGGCAATATTTTTGGGAGAATTTATTTAAAAAATCTTGGGTGGATTTCGTCCACGCTAACTGCATTTGATTTAATTGACATACAGCTTTTTATAACGTCAAACTGGTCTACGCAATCAAAAGAAAAGTTATAATGGGGTTGACGATTGTCATGGTTGTGATTGTAAAAATCAATATCTGCTTCTACCATAGGAATATTCACAAATTTTTCATTAATAACGTCTGGATCAATAATAACAGGGTCATTATTTCCAGATTTACCGATACCGATTTCCCTTACAGCCTTCCATGTTTGTTTTGATCCCAGAGCCAAGGAGTACTTTTCAGTGTAAAATTTTGATTTTTCCTGTTTAATGATTTTGTGTACTGTTTTTCTCGCCAAACAATATTCAACATGTAGATCGTTGGTTCTAAACCGCTTCCAACGTGAAAATGCAAGGTCTCTTTGATTAAAGGTCTTTATACTACATATTAAAAAAAAATTACTAGACTGTTCCTCAGTTAAGAAACAATAAATGGGTATTTAAAAGGAACCGGGTTGTTTTTTTGACATAAAAGAAAAAACAAAGGGTCTTTTTCCATAAAACGCAACGCAACGCACAAAAAATTCATTGGAAGAAAAAAAAAAATAAATCAAAATTATTTTCAGGGATGTTCTGGAAATTGAAAACGCAAAACGCAAGAATTTTAAAAGTCGTTTTTTAATACGATTTCTGTAATAAAATAATTTTATGACAAATTTTATACAAACATTTCTCTATTAAACGGAATTTTATAATAAAAATTAGATTAAAAGTGTATTAAAAACTGCCTCCAAATTCTTGCGTTTTACATTTTCGATTTCCAGCAAACCCCTGTCTATAATTCTGTTGTTGCTTACTATAGAAGTTCATATTTTGTTTTAGAATTTTCAACGCCACAATATATGAAGTGTTTGAAATTTAAAAATTCAATATGAATTTCTGTAGGAATCAACAACAAAATTATAAAATATTTTTGAATTTTCGATTAATCGACATAAATTATTCGAATCGCCCAAAATAAATCGATTAATCGTTTGAATACCCTAGCTCCTACTTTATAAAACTTGGTTCATGATTCATCAAAGATCCCACGTAAAGCGTACTTCTCCATTTTAAGCTGTTCTGTTAATATAAGAAATTTCTATTTACAAACTTTAAAACAATTTACCCAAATGCGTAATGCGTAATTTGTTTTCTTTAAAAACTTATTTTTGACTTGAAACTAATGTAAATATCATATTTATAAAATTTTGCTTTCGAAATATGATCTAAAATACTGCGTAAATAATTTTCAGTTCTTCATCCACAGAAATTTTTTCTTCTGTTAATGAAAACAAAATTTATTTCTGAATTTTTAAACACTAAAATTAAGTATTTATTCAACAATTTGTTTTCTAAAAAACTTGTTTCTTACTTAAAACCAATGTCAGTATCATATTTAAACAGCTGTTTGTGAATTTTATTTAACATAGACTTTCAAAATATGTCTTTAAGTATTGTGTAAATATGATTCAGTTTTTATGGAGATACTTTAAGAAAATAAATAACAAGCAACGCAATAAAACTCTAAATTAGGGTCTTATAAAGAAGAATTAAAAGTTATTTTTCGGCTTGCCCTTCATCCAAGTATTTACAAGAAAAAAAAGTAAATTTTTTTGAATCTGCATGTTTTTAAACCATAGATGGGGGTAGTGCACTCATTTTGCAGTTTCAACTAACACTTAGTGATAGTGCAAAAATATTGCGATCATTTTGTTCATGTTGAGTGATGAATTGAAAATTTGCAGCCTCACTAAACATGAGTGATAGTGATGTTAAAAAGTTTTGCACTCAAAAAAAAAAAAATAGTTTGATTTAAAAAAAAGCAATGATCAGCTTATTGCAACTTTTTTTTCTTCACTCATTTGAGTGCAACTTGCTTTTTCATGATTAAAGCCAATAATTATACCGTTATTGTCAAAATTTTATTTTGTTTAAAGTTTTTTACTTATGCATATCCTTAAAAGAAATCAAAAACCATGCACAAAGTTACAATTTTTAAATTTTAGTGAGACCATAGTTGTATGCAGCTTTTTTGATTGCATGTCCAAATTTTGCACTATCTGATTTGAGTGCAGATTTTTGCATTCAAATCTGCGTTAAGTGATAGTGAAAAAATTTGCAATATCACCCAAAATTTTTTATTGGTAGTTAAAAAATAACAATCATCACTAAAGCTGGTTAAAAAGAGTGCAAACAAATTTCTTTGCAAATTTATTTAGTGATAGTGAAATGCTGATTTAAATCAATATTTAGTGCACTACCCCAAACTATGTTTTAAGCCCTCCACCACCACTAGTAGTGAATGAGGGTATAATAATTTTGTCATTCCGTGTGAAACTTTTTTAATCTTAATCGCAGACCCCAAAAGAACATATATATATTCTGGTTCCTTAAGTAATTCTAAGTTGATTTGGCCATGTCCGTCTATCTGTCCGCCTGCCCGTCTCTGCGTATGTCCGTCTGTTGAAAACAAGCTCACTTTCGAAAGAAAACACCAATGTCATGATGCAATTGGGAGGTGGGCTCACAAGGCTGGCTGGTCCCAGTGGTTTTCAGATGTCAATTTATTGTTTATTGACATTCATTTTCGCCGTATAGCCGTATTTAGGGATGGGCAAATTGAATAAATATATCTATAAATATATATAAATATATCGATATACAAAAAATGAATAAGAACAAAAAATTCAATCAAAACAATAAAATTCAATAAAAACTAAAAATTGAATTAACTAGAAATGTGTTTGATTGTTTAAGTCAAACCAGTAATCATCAAATATGGACATCAGGAGCACTTTGTGTCTTATGTGCTTTCCTGTCAATCTGCTTATTGTATCCGACACTGCTTTCTATAAATGCCAATTATTTTAGATTTTCATATTAATTTAAAAAACATATGATGCATGCAATGATGCCAATTATTAAAAAAACATATTGTTTGAAAAACGGCTAAAATTTAGAGTTTTTAATGAAGATTGACTTTAAAAAATACCGAACTCGATAGTCGTATTTCAATATCGATATATCGGTATTTTAAATATCGGCGATATATATCGATTATTTTTTTTAAATATCGATATTTTGATATATCAATTTTTTTTCCCATTCCTAGCCGTATTCATGGTATATTTTAGCTCTCTTAAGTGCCGTTTTAGTATACTTTTGTGGGGAAGTTAAAAAAAGGACAAAAATGACCCCTTAAAATGAATGCTAGAGGGTTTATATATCCTTAGCAAAGAATCGCCATACAATTCTGCTGCGGAGACCTGAATTAGTATTTTAGCTCAGAAGTACATTTAGTATATTTTTTTGACTTATACCAAACGCCTTTTCAAAGAATTCAAAAACTTTAGGGGCCGATATTTCGGGAACCCGAGCTAAATTTTCAAAACCCTTTGGCAGATTTGCTCTACCGATAGTCAAGTTTCATTTCGCGTTCAAGTATTGAGGCTGGGGGCGATGACCCGAATTTTGTTGCACTGTGTTTTATTTAACTTAGCAATGAGAAATGGGTTATTTCCTGTATTTGTATGTTGGAAATAATCTTATATAATTCCGCTATTTAAGTATGAAAACAAATCAAATGTAGCAAACTATAGAGGTATTGCTAAACTAAGTGCTATTCTTGAAAAGTGCAAAACAGATTGTCTTCTTCACCAAGCATAGTCATTACTAAAAGGTTGCTCAGCAATGATAAATCTCTTGCAACTTACCACAATTTTTAGTAATGGATTTAACAATGATCAATTAACGGACGTTATACACACAGACTTTAGTAGAGCTTTTAGTAAAGTCAACCACAGCCTTCTTCTTAGTAAACTTTCCTTAATTTGCTTTACTAATAACAGTCTTCGCTGGCTTGAGTCATACCTTATTTCTAGAAAACAAAATGTTAGTTTTAATAATACAACATGAAAGAGTATCATCGTCATTTCTGGAGAACCGCAAGGAAGCCACTTTGGTCCAATTTTATGTTTACTTTTTATAAATAATCTGCCGAGTGCAATAAACAATTGTAATGTATTTATATATGCCGATGATGTAAAAATCTTATTAAGCTACAAAAATCTTCCGATTTGGATAATTTGTATAACTGGTGTAATATTAACGTCATGAATCTTAACTTATCAAAATGCATGCTCATGCTGCGTTTTTGTAGAAAATGGAATTCTACGGGTAACTATACTTTAGGTGACAGATTTTGGATCCTGGTATTTTACTAGATTCAATATTAGATTTTATAAAACACATTACGACAATGACTAACAAATCTCGTGGAGTACTCGCTTTTATAAAGCGTTGGGCTAAGCAGTTCACTGATCCTTAAATTACAAAGCAGTTATACACATCTTTGGTAAGACTTATTATCGAATATGGTTCTATTATCTGTGATCCTGATTATAATGTTCACATAAATCGAAAAGAATCTGTCCAAAAACAATTTTTATTGTTCTGCTTAGGAAACACACAAGGTTCCAAACTTTCTAAAGCTCTTTCATCCTATTCCATTAGGCTTGAACGAGTTAACCTGTGGTTTACACATGAAAGTACTTTCTTGCAAGAAGATTTTAAGTATTATCAAAGAATAATCGATGAAACTGCCGATTGGCTGAAATAACAAAAATTATGTGTGTGTAAGTGAAAAATTATGAGTGTATTGTGGTTTTCAAGAAATTTTCTTTCATGTGTAAATGCTAGGTAAATTGATTTCACTGGAAAGCCAAAGAAAAATGCTTAACATTAAGGTCTTAGTTAATTTGCTTAATGGTAATGTTTGTTCTGCATTCCTTATTAGTCATGTTAAAGTTAACGTTCTTCAACGATCAACTCGATATTTAACATAATTGTGTCTTCAGGTTTTTCACACAAACAACGCAAATTTCGATCCTTTTCGGACAATATGCAGAGACTTTAATGAAATGTATAATTTTATTGAATATTAGTGTCATTAAACGTAGTATTATTGTGTTTTTAAATGCATTACCTAATAATATTGTTTGTAATTTCATTATAGTCGGTAAGGATTTAAATCTATTGACTTAAATAAATAAATAAACTCAAAAAAAAAAAAAAAAAAAAAAAAAAAACATTAGAAGGCAGGGGCCTAATTCTGGCATTCATGATCGAGTTCTTTCTCGATTCGAAAACAATTTTATTTCAGTCGATACTGATCGAATCGAAATTATTTTTTCAGTATTGTGAAACTCAAATGAATAATTTCGATTCGTTCAGTATTTCACTGAAATACTTAGATATTAAATTGCTTTCGAATCGAGAAAGTACTCGATTACGACTGCCAGAATCTGGCCCCAGATCAAACGATAAAAGCTATAAAGCAATTTTTAAAATATCTAAGTCTAAAACAGTTTGTTACGAAATCAGCAATTCAAAAACCATTTCATTTTTTCTTTTTTTTTTTTAGAATAAGACTAAGCTTTAACATTAGTTTTGAAAATAGAAATTCGAACAATATTTCTTATTTTGTCAGGAAGGTTATTGAACTGCAAACTACCAATGTGTTCTACCTGCTGTTTTGTGTTTTCCAATCAACATCTTGCTACTCTTAAGTTCGTGTTATTCCTTGTGTTGAAATCAGTTTAATTTCTTGGAAAAGTTATTGCATCATATCCAATTTTATTCAAAGATTTAAAAACATATAGCAAAAGTTGCATTTTGTGTAAACCGTGTGCAGGAAGAATAGTTAAAGTTATACAAAGGTACTGTTGAATGCAACAGAGGCAAACTAAAAACTGGTTGAATTTATTCTTAAACTTATATAGTAGACCACCAACGGATAATACTTTGGATTTAAGTTGCTGAATATGAGTATCCTATGAAAGATTACTTTGCAAGTGCACACCAAGATATTTTATTGAAAAGTTTTTATTTACTTGTTTTCCATCAACCCAAGTACTATAAACTTGATTGCGAACTAAATATGGTCTAAATCGCAATATTTTTTAGTTTTTTTCAGTGTTTAGCTTCAATCTATTAATCCTAACATATTCTAAAATAATTTCAGCATCGCTCTACATATGAGCTTTTAAAACAGTTTCATGTTTATAGGGATAAAAATGTTATCCGCTTTAAATTGTTTCAACATGACTTGGAAGATTGGATCCCAAGGGAAGAATTTTTGAATAAATATAACAAGATGTACATTAAAAACAGATATTAAATAATAGTGCAATGCATAAAAAATTTGATCTGTACATAGTGTTGCCAGAAGATTTTTTTAAAAATACCTACGCATACTAAAAAAAATCGATTTTTCCCTACACGTTGCAAAATTTTCCCTACGGGTTTTAGTTATTAAAGTCTAAGAAAAAACAGACAAAAGAACTAATTTTTGATTTTTACAATAATTCAATTGAAAATCTTCGTCGATTTCAATTTCACGTGATTTCGATTTCCATGACATGGCCGAATATATTTATTTCTTTTGAACTGAATTTTCTAAAGTGACCATTAGTATAATCGAAATTAACCCATTTAAGCCCAAACAAAAACTACCGGACAAAAAATAAAATATTGTTTATTTTATTATTTAGTTCATTACATATAAACAAAAAACAAAAATGTTTTTTTTTTTTTTTTGAATTAAAGAGGTGTACCCAAATTGGCACTACGGTCACTTAAAAAAAAAAAAAATTTTTAAAAAATTTGTTTGATGTTATAGAAATTTCTGAAATTTTAGTTTATTAATAAGGCAAACATATATTGAATAATGTCAAAAACTTTGTCATAAGCCGGAAATAATGAAGTGTTCCCAAATTGACACAGCGGGCGTAAATGGGTTAATGCAGCCTCTTCCATGGTTTTGCAAAAATATGTTATAATCTAAATTAAACTTAAAGTTGTGTGGCTTAATTTGTTTCGCTTTCTGGTGGTCTCTCTGCATCACCATTTGCATTGGGTAAAGCAAACAAAATCCGAACCAGTTCTGATAAATTTGAAAATACAACCTCGTCATTATAGTTTTTCCTTTACCATTTTTATCGAAAAGTGTTCCAAATTTATGTTTCAAAACAAATTAGCTGAACAATTGCAGAAAATTAATTTTATGCGATTGTTCTACACTCATACAAAAGACTATTGCCGCTTAAGTTAAATTATAACGACAATAGTTGAAATTTGTACTCATCTTTCTTTTGTCTAAAAATATGTTCTGGACTTATGAAATGGAATTCTTATAAAATGATATTAAAACATTATTAAAAATACATTTTTAGCATTTATTTCGTATAACAATGCAATATGAGAAAAAATACCTACATTTTGGCGAATATAAAAAATCTGTCCGATTTTCCTTACGCTCCTATTTCAGTAACAAAAAACGCTACATGTAGGAATTTTTCCCTACTTTTGGCAACACTGTCTGTACTTAATATTATCCTCCTTAGAATTTAACGTTCATTTTAATCAAACCTTTAATATGCTTTTTCTATAAAGTTTTTTTGTAATTTTCTTTATTTGAAAAACTAAAAAAAAGAAACTGAGTTAAACCAAGTGCCAAAGCATTTCATAAACATAATTGCCTGTATTTATAAAAAAAATTTAAGTTTAATAAAGGTTTACAAAACAAATTTTGTATGAAAATTCTCCTTAATAAATGTTTGTTAAATTTAATAATCGTTTATAAATACGGGGGAATATCTCCAAATATTCTAATGTAAAGTTTTTAGTTATTAAATCATATTGTTAATTATTTGTTTCTTTTTGTAAGTTATGTTAAACATACAACTTTGCTACTAGTACTTTAAGTTCAAAACTGTTTTGGTATACATGATTAAATTAAAATTATATGCAACAGTGGCACACAAGAGATTTCTTTATATCTGGAACGCAGCATTAGGTGAAGTTTCCAAATTTCGTACAAATCGGCACCAATTTGTTTGCTTTTGTACCTGTTTCAAAAACAAAGACACCAACTTGCTTGCAAAAAACTTGTGCGGAATATCTATGAAATAATGTTGAAAGAGTTGTACTCTGTTCATTTTGTGAAAAAGTTCCGAAATGTTTCTGGCAACATTTTTTTACAACTACGAAATAAAGTAAGCTGCACTTATTTCACGTGGAATTTTAAGCAAAACAAAAAAGTATGAATTGGTTATTAATAAAGAACTTTAAAATTAAAATAACACAACCGGTAACAGTTTTTTTATCCATATTTACTTTCTTTTTTATTAAACAAAAATTCTTTTTAGTAAAATCCATGTGGGGTTTTTTTACATGCGCAAAACAATGTTGCATACTTTGCAGGAATAAAAACTTCAAATTGTACAAACTCGCATCATAGGTAACATTGATAAATGTCAAAATTTTCGTGTGAAATAATAAATGTTGTTCAACATTTTCACAAATTTGAACAGAGTACTAGGCTTAAAGCAAAAAAAAAAAAAAAAAAAAAAAAAAAAAAAAAACAAACACAGCGTTGCCAAATGTGCCGATTTATCTGTTTTTTGCAGTTTTTTAAATAGCAATGAGTCTTGCAGATTTTTACTTTAAAATACCGTTTTAATATATTGTTTTTATTCGAAGTTTAAGTTTTCATTAAAATTTATAAAAATGAAAGCAGTTTTAGGAATATTTTTTTTCTCTTACAAGTTTTTATATATATTGGCATTTAAAAATTTCTACTTTTGCAAAATTATTTTAAAATCTTAATTGTAGAAACTTTAATTTTATGTTAAACTTACTGTACCATCTCAATTTGTGTAAAGAGCGAAAAAGTAATTTTGTTATATCCCCCAAAATATACATTGGTTTGTTTTATAATGATTCCCAAAATAATTTAGTTCTGGTAAGTACCCTAGAGGGAAGGGAACTGACACCAAAGTAGTCCCCTGATAGGGGTTTGGTGGTAGAGACCGGTTCTAGTTCTAACACTTTATATGAATAAGACCTATCACTTTACATGGGATTGTCATTGGAGGGGGTCAATTGACACCATTTGACCAGTCACAGATCTATTCTCAATGAACGTGATAAGTGTCAATTACAAAAATGTAGTATTATTTTACATTACAATGTAGTATTCTTTCAATAAAACAAGTCCTAGAATAAAATTCAGGAACCAAATTTTAGAAAGTACCAAAAAATGTGTCACAGCACCGGTGAAGATTGTGCTCTAATTCATCACTTTTTCTAGCTTTTGGTCTTCATAAACCAGTTAGGGGATTGGTTCTTCTTTCACTGGTCATGAGTCCTTTCTTTTTGTACTTGTTCTATTTTCACAAATCCCAGGACCAGTCTTTTGGACCAATTAACACAAATTTCCCGCAGGGTAGTGACAGAAAGTTTTAAGAAAAATTTTAATTTTCAAAAAAAAAAAAAAAAAAAAATAATAATAATTATAGAAAAAAAAAATCTTTAAAGCTCAAAACTATACATGTTAACAGAAAACAATAGAAATATCTGAACCCATACGGTGTGATAATATATATCTGGTTTTAGGCTAATAGGTGAGAAACTATGTTGAGCATCTTACGTCTTAAAATATTATTTTCGGCAAAAGGTACATAAAAAAAATAATTTGATCAAGAAATCTTTAAAATTAGGATAAAATTTGTGTTCCGGCATCACCAATTCTCGAAAGAATTGCATATTTTTAGGTGAACATTTTCGATTACAATTAGATACTGTATATTAACATAAAAAAAATGTATATGCCTAAATAAGAAAACTTGTTTTACAAACTTAAAACTGCCAACCCTTGTTGACATATAGCAGGTAAATATTGTTGTTCTCATGTAGAAAGGCCCTTACTCGCATAATTGCAACTTAACAGGAGAAGGCAAAAACATAATAGAAACTGTATGTATCATAATGTAAAATGGCTCCTTCAGTTGCTTGTAAAACTGATATTTTTAATGCAATTGCATTAAAGTTTTGTGACGAGTTGTATTTGTGGGAAATGTATTGGAATGACTAAAAAACTCAATTTAGAATAAAATCGAGTTAGGGAAATTCTACATGAAACCAACGATATAAATATAAACGAGTTCAAGGTTCATCTGTGCGTTATCTGTCTGTATGGTTGGTATAATTATTGTGATGTCTGTTTTTAAGTAAATTGAGATTTTAATGCCGTGTGTTAGAGAAAGATACGCTGCGTCGACCAGCATGTAGTTTTTCTTCAATTTGAGTCTTGAAGTGCGCTTGGTTTTCCTCTCAAGTTGCAAATATGAAGTATAAGAAGTTTTTTGTCGCTCCCGTAAAATTTGCTGAAAGGGAGTTAGCAGGCTTGCATATTAAGCCGACGATATGTTCATGGTGTCAAAAGAAGTATTCAAGTGCCTCGGTTTTTTAAAACGGTGTAAGAGATACTTAACTCCATCTGACCTCGTTACTATTTATTCTACCTACATTGGACCGCTAATGAAATACAACTCTCATTTGTAGGCCGTTGCTTCAAAGTATATTTTGGAGCTTCTTGACCGCTTGCAAGAAAAGCGAAGGTTCCATTGATAACAGCAGATTATCTAATTCTATTGACACCTTTGAGCACCGACGCAATGTGGATTTTAACATCTTACCGATAGCTAAAGGTAGGATTTTATCGGTCGTATAAAAAGTGTTCCATTATTACAACTTTATTACCAGTTAATTAATTTGCTTCATCGCTCACTTTAGGTTAAAGTAAAGTTTTAATAATGAAACACTTTTAATAAGGCCGGTTAAAGTCTACTGTTATCTATCGGTAAGTTGTGAAAACCGGCCTAAATATATGTTATTAATTAAATTTTTTCCAAAAACATATTTAGAATCAAATATAAAAGTTTCTATAAAGGCGAATCCATTTTACAGGTGGCTTTGAAAGCACAGCAGTGCTACTTTATTCTAAATTAGTTAGAGAGAGAAATGTCAAAAATTACTTGTTTTTTTGACATATCGACCAACGAAAGCAACAAATAAAATACAATGTTGTTACTTGTTGTAGTATCGCCACCAGCCTTGGTTTCTATAATTAGGAAAAGTGAATATAGAATGTTGTAAAATAAGTAAGTTTTTTAATGTTTTTAAGATCATAATTTTATTAAATAAGTCAATTTAAAGCAAATATTAAAGTGTAGTCCGTCAAGCCCGACTATTTAATTATTCCACCACATTACTTACAGACATGTTTTCGAGGGTATACCCTATTTGGAATCAATTGGCAGTCGTGGACCCGACAAAATAAAATTATGTTATCAGCTTAAAATTCATATGATTGTTCTTTGTGTCAAATATTACCTAGATTTATATATTTAAATTAAATTTGATTGTCCTAAAGTGATGTTCGGAAGGTGGTCTGTATGAGACCTGTGGTTAGTTCTGTACATTTGAGCACAACAGTTTGCCAAGGCAAAGTACCTCTTATAAAAGTTATCATCGCTATATCAATAGCAACATTTGTAAGGAAGTTTTTCCTTTTAAATTAATTTTGGGAGCCGGACGAACAGAAGGACATCGTTGGAACAATTTGGAAAGTGATACCACACGTAATTTTTTTTAGACGACAATCATCTATTTTAACTAGCTTTCATCTATAAAATTTGTGACCACTTTTTGCAATCTTTTTTCATAATCTTTCATCTTTGTCATCTTAATTTTTAAAAGCATGATCAATATTTGTTTTTATAGTAATAAATTAAAATAAATTTTATTTTACGGTGGTCAGCGTGTCTCGATGGCAATACTCCTAAAGGCCGTTATACACTATCCCACAAAGTCTTTAGTAATTTACGAAAATGCAACCCTGTAATGATAAGTTGTTTTTGTTTTTTAAAAATGTTCAAAGAATAATAAGATCAGGGAACCATTCTTGAAAAAGACGTAAGACTTTGTGGGATAGTGTGTAACGGCCTTAAGCAATACGAAAGCGATACTTCTAGATAATAAGCTAGAAATATCGAATAAGAAAATAGGAAGATATCGCCAAAATATCATTAGGATGTAAAAAGAAGATTTTGCATTTAAAATTTTCATTTATGTATAAATAAGCACAGCTTTTTATTTAAAATTAAATTGCTAATTATATACAAACAAATTATACTTATAAATATAGAATTAAAATAAAGTAAAATAATATAATCAGCCATTTCACAGAGTACAATTCCGTTCGGAAACGGAATTCATTCCGTATTTTGATGCTGCAGAAAAAGACGTAAACATTTTTCAGAATGAAACCATTTTTGTTTTCATTAACGAAATTGCACGTGTAACAGTTTCTTCTGTGCGAGGAATCGTCTACAATTAAAAACCACGATCAAAAACACTTTTTGTGAGGTTCCCAGTAGACTCCTAGACGATTGAAAATGACGAGTTGGGTATAATTTGATTAATATTTATTTTTTTATTTATGATGTACAAATGTATGTACATTAGGGTGATAACGTTTTGCAATTTTTTGCGAATAACAAATTCTTCACCGCATAGCCGAATAGACCATGAAAAATTATAAAGAAATGATGTATTACTTTTTCGCGATCGTTAAAAAAGTTTTGAAGTTCAATTTTTCTCCTAAGTATACAAAAATAAACATTTATGTAATAACAATATTTAAAGTATTTTCTAATAATTTCATGAATATAACAAGATATTACCATTTGTACGGAAGAAGGGCGCAAAAAATCGCCATATTATGACTCTTGTGATACATGACTTGCTTGGCGGATATTATATTAAAAAGTGAAAATTTTCAGAAAAAAATACCATTGCAGGTAAAAGTTGCACAAGATATTTTTCTATTATGTAAATAAACTTGCACTTTAAACTTAAAATTTGTTTCATTTAACCCAAAAAAAGCTATAAATTTTTTTATACAGTTACTTATTATATATATCTACAATTTACAAAGTGTATGGAAATTTAAAAAAAAAAATTTTTTTTAAGGAGCTTTAGAAATTGCATTTGTTGCGGAAACTTTTTTGACCACAATGGCCTAAAAAAAATATTTTTATTATCCATACTAAATTGCCCATCGCACAGAGGGGTATTTGGCCAATCTAGGCGGCCAAAATTATTTTGATTGAATTTTGTATGCAAAATATTTAGAAAAGACATGTTGTGGCATTTAAAATTGTAAATTTATATAAACAAGCAAAAAGACGTAGGGTATTAAGAGGGTGTTTCGTTGTTTTTGATATGAGCTGCAATGGGACCATAGAACTTTGAAATATGTTTGAGTCCGAATCAGCCTCGTTTTCAAACTTTTGTTTATATTGAGATTGATTGGATCCATCACAACCCCATTTATAAATAAGCTGCAAGCTTGAAATCTCACCCTCTTCTATGGAATTAAATACTTCTTGAAGGTACTCTAAAAGTCGAGTAGATGTATGGTTCAAAAGATCTTGTAATTTGATTTCGGCACTGGTAGCACTGATTATACATGCCGACATTGGATAATAACAATCCCGTTTAGCCTTTTGGAGCAAAGTGTAACACGGATAGAACTTTTTGTTGCTCATTCTAACAACCTCATACTGCCTACGAGTCAAATTGGCTTCAATGAACATCGAGAGAGCTCCTAATATTAATAATTGTTCGTTACATTTTGAGTTGGATTGACTTTGTTGGTACGCAATTTTATATTTATGTGCGCGACTTGGTGAAGAAGTTACTTCTTTAAGCAGTTTGGGAGCATCTCTCATTCCAGCTGACCGTAATTTAATTCGAGTAGCTACAGCCAACTCTCCCGTATCACTGCAGTTGCGTAAGGTTTTCGTTTTACGTCTTTTGGTTCTATCGCTGGACTCGTCGAAAAGTTCGGAAGGCCGCCTGATTAACCACTTTTGGTATAGAAAAAGATCTTTTATCCACGGCTGATTAGCTTTAATGAAAACACTGGCTTTTCTATGGGCTTCAGCCCACTTTTTTTTAAAATCGCTTTTGAATTTCGCAAAACTATTTTTTAACAAAGTTATATCTTCTTTAGAATAATTTCCGGATTGCATTTCATGTTTTTCGGCAGCAGCTATATTAGCAATTATTGATGAAATATTGCAGTTTTCGGAAATTCGTAAAACGTCTTCACGAACTATGAATTTGAAACAAAAAATGCTAAATTTTAAAATGAAATGTCTAAAAGAAGTGTGCAATAAGGCAGCATGTACAGTAAAGCATCAGAATTTTTGGTACATTTTTCAGCAGTAGCATACTTCAAAGGGCCATAAAATAGTCATCCGCACATATCCGCAGCCAATTTTTTTTTCCAAACCATGAAATATCAATTAACACACCCGAGCGAGAATCTCAGTTGCGTTAAGTGGTGTTATACAACTTTATGACTATAGTTAATTCTTTAATCAATTAAAATTAACAAAAATACCATCATTTTCAATGTAGCTCTGCCGGTACCAGAATATATTATATTCCTATTAAAGTATGTGAATTATATCGTATTTACCTGCATTACAATCATCCATTTTAATAAAATTTATAAACTGAAAACACGCTTTTACTCAAGTTTTTTTCACGTTGACTTGTCTCAAACACAGCAAAAAAGCAAATGCCCAATTAGCAACACGAAACATTGACTGCGTGGCGAGAGCGAACGAAAGCAAAAAGGAATTAAAAAATAACGGGATCTAGTCCAGCATTCTATTCTCTTCACCCTACGGTGGGTAGTTAAAGCAAAAGTGAGTTTTGAAAATTCGAATTTTGGCCGCTTAAATTAGACAAATACCCCCTGTGCATCGCGTGGTGGGATGCAGAAATTTTGTCCAAAAAAAGTTTTTACTATAATGTACATATATATGTTCATTAGGGCTATAACCAAATTTTTGGCATGGTAGCACGGAGTGTTTTTGTAATGAGAACACTTGTCTGCCGTCGCACAGTGGCGCAATTTGAGTTTTTTCGTTGCAAAAATCATATCTTTTGAACCGAATAAGATAATTGAACAGTTTAAACAGCATATGATAGATAACTGTTCAGCCTATGAAATGAGCGTTTGGAAAGGGTGCTACGCTTTGTAGGGGCCTACTTATGGGTTATCAAAGTTAAAATTAGTAGAAAAATCAATCTTATGGCAATTAAAAAAAAATTTTTTTACATTTTTAGATTGTTTTTATTTTTTTTCTTTAGGGTTTTATGTTTTAAATTATTACCCAACAAATTAAAAAAAAAATAATTATTTGTTTTTTAATTTATTTTTTAAATTTTCTGTAATATATTCATCACAATTCGTAAGAGAAGATATATCTAAAAGACTAACCATTTCTAAACTATAATTATTTTCTAACTCTATTCGTGACTTCGCGAATAAGTGGATCGGAAGATGCTGCCAACATGTTGAAGAGGTCCTCATTTTGCTTGATGCTTTGAATGTGTTCTGCAATCTATATTTTTTATAAAATTTGTTAAGAGACTCCTGTGCTTCTTCAGAAAGCTCTCCAATTGGCAAAGACTGGTACTCAATTATATCATTGCCATGCGCCAATGGTTGACTTTCTAAACAGTTCAAATAATTTTAAATTGTTCAACGACAGGTTCTGCAAATATGGCAAATATAGAAAAATATAGATTTTTTTTATTTTCCGTCAAAGTTGAAAAATAGTGAAAAAACGGATAGTTTTTAAATAGTGATTTACCAGGAGAAACACAAAGCAAACAGTAAATTTTTTTTTACCTATTTTTCGTGATATTACACCTGAAATCGCAACAAATTGACTAAAAATTGTGTGTTTTTTTGAAAACCGAAAGTCGGTCAACTTTGAACAGCTATATCTTCTAAACTAAAAATGTGATATTATTAAGAGTGGCAGATTTGAAATCGTTGAAAAGTTTCCTATAACATGGGCTTATTCAAAACTTCGTCGGCGCTCATGAAAATTTGGATTTTTGCAACCTCGTTTGCTCTACGGGCGCTACTGTGCGCCGTCAGGTTTATAAAGTGTAGGACTTTATCGTAGTGTCCAATTGTCTTTAATTCCCCTGTCTTAATAGGTAGGTAGCCGTTGTTGTTGGTTAGATCCTGTACGTATAGGTGCTGTGCAGTCACTGCCATTACGAAAGTCAAAATTCCAAAATTTAACATTTTCTAATCTGTAAAAAAAAAAAATTGAAAGAGAAAAAATTTATTTGAAAAGGAATTTGTATGTATATTTTTTCCTCTTTTTTTAGACCTCATCGGGACTGTTTAATATTATTCTTGTGAACAATTCTTCCTGACTTAGTTTTTACTGTCGTATTATAGTTTTGAGCTACTATTTCTTTTCTAAACCTAGCGGATAACTTGTTCCCTATCCTTTTATTTATTTTGACGAATATTTCCTCTCCCTCTATGTATTCCATTGGAGCTGATCTATTTTTATTGTGGTATTCCAGATCAGTTTTTTGCTTTTCACGGATTTTTCCCATTGTTTCCTCTCTATCCTTTTCTAGCAATGTTGGGTCGTTACTCACTCTTCTGCCGAAAAATACCTCCATAGGTCTCTTGCCTGTGACTGAGTGAACCGAGTAGTTACATTCCTTTACGGAATTTTCTAGTAACTCCTGAAACGATCGGGGTGTTTGTTCCCTTTTGATGCAACGCATAATTTCCTGTAGCGTTGAGTGGAAGCGCTCAACTTGTCCGTTGGAGCAGCTTGTATACGGTGCTGTTCTGAAAATTGTTATACCGAATTCATTCACAATCATGAACTTGATAGATTCTGAAGAAAATGACTTTTCGTTGTCCATGACTAATGTTTCGGGTAAAAATGAAAAAATAATGTCTCTTAACGGTTGTCGTATATCTTCTGCAGCTCTTGACTTAATAGGTTTCGCCATTGCGTACTTAGAAAACTTATCAATAGCCATAACTACCAATTTTTTTCCGATCATCAAAATGTCCAGATGTACTAGTTGACCAGGATATTTTGGTATGGGAGTGGGTTGGATTTGAGGCTTCATTGGGTGCTTATCATATTTATTTTCCTTGCAAATGATGCACCTTTTTATTACATTTTTTATTTTTTTTTTACCATGGAAGGAAAGTAGTATCTTTCCAGAATTTGAGTTCTATTTTCCTTACAATTCCTATGAGCTCTGTTATGAATCTTTACTATGATGTTTTCCTGCTCTTCCTCACTAGTTATATCATCCACCTGAACTTGGGTGAAATTTATTTTATATTTGTCAAAATGTAATGGGTAGTGTTCCTGAATTTTCCCCATAACATGTTCTTCGGTTTTAATACAATTAATTACCGACGGATTTAGTTATCTCTTCAAAATCGATATCAATTTTGTTCACTATAGTCTTGTTCCGTAATAATGTGACGGTGGTATGTGGGAACAATTATTTTGAAATGGTACGATGACATTACGTCTTTGTTTAAAAATATTTGGTTTTTAAAGGCATTTATTGGTGACTCCACACTACATATTAGATTATGTGATGAACTTTTATCCGAATGCGTTGCTACTGATAATGCATATAGTTCTGGTTTCGCAATCCTAGATAAAGCATCAGCTACTACGTTTATTTTCCCTGGTTTGTAGAACATTTCGTAATTATACTCTTCGAGTATAGCCTTCCACCGCTTCATTTTACTATTATTATTTTTGTTGCTTAATGCATAGGTCAATTGTTGGTGGTCCGTAAATATTTTAACCTTGGCTGACCCATATAAGTAGTTTCTTAATGCGTTCAAGGCCCATACTATGGCCAACATTTCCTTCTCGTTAGCGGCATAGCGTTCTTCCGCTCTACTTAACGTTCTGGAAATGAAAGAGATGGGTCTATCATCTTGTGATAAAACCGCGCCAATAGCAAAGTTCTAGGCATCTGTTACCAGCTCGAAATCTTTACTGAAATCCGGATAAGCGAGTACGACATCCTCGGAAGTAAGCGAGTTTTTGATTTTGATAAAGGATTCTTTCGCTTCTTCATTTAAACGTATCTCTAGTTTTGCGGATTTTTTTTTGGACGTTTGTCCTCCTTCCCCTCTTAGAAGGGATGTCAGGGGCTTTGCAAGCTTGGAGTAGTCTTTAATAAATCGTCGATAGTAACCTGACATGCCGTGAAAACTACGTAGTTCCTTAAGATTTCGTGGCTCTGGAAAATTTTCTATAGCTTTAACCTTTGCTGAATTAGTTTTTATACCATGAGGTGTAATGGTGTACCCTAAAAACTCAACTTCTTTTTTGAAAAAGTTGCATTTGTTTAGTTGCACCTTCATATTGGATTCTTCTAATGCTTCAAAGATGTGGTTTAAATGCTCGAAATGCTCCTTTTCCGTTTTGCTAAAGATGATGATATCGTCTATGTACACCCAGAGAAAAAACATGTTAAAATATGGTCACCTCCAACAAAACTATTTTTAAAGAGAATTTTAAACATATTATGTTTAATTTAACCATATTATTGTCACTGACAACCATATTATGGTTAAATTAGTCCTCCGTCAAGAAGCCGCAATCATAATATATTTGCTTCCGAACATGTTATGGTTAAAAATAACTAATATATGTTTAACACTTATAATAGCATGGTTGGTTTTCAACCATAGCATGTTGCTCTTTAAAAAGAGGAAAATACATTTGTTAATTTTTAAACAAATTATTGTCATATTTAACATTGTCAGTGGCAATAATATGGTTAAATTAAACATAATATGTTTAAAATTTTCTTTAAAAATAGTTTTGTTGGAGGTGACCATATTTAAACATGTTTTTTCTCTGCGTGTAGACATAGCAACATCTTCCTATATATTCTCGTAGGATATCATCAAGTGCGCGTTGAAAGATTGATGGTGCATTCTTTAGCCCGAAGGGTAAACGCATAAACTCGTATTTACCGTTGTTTATACTAAATGCAGTTTTTTCGGTATCTGATTTTTTTAATGGGATCTGATGAAATCCACTTTTTAAATCGATCACAGAAAAAAAATTACTGCTGCCTAGCTAAGAGATAAACTGTGAAATCTCTGGGATTGGGTATGTATCAGGAATTGTTATTGTATTCAATTTCCTGTAATCTATGACCATCCTGTATTGCTTGTTACCAGCTGGGTCAGGCTTTTTCGGGACTATCCATACAGGAGAATTAAATGGTGATCGAGAGGGTTTTATTATACCGTCTTCCAGAATCTTTTCTACTTGACTCTCCACTTCGGCTTTAAGCGAAGCGGGGTAAGGATAAAACTTTGTATATACAGGAGAGCTTGTCGTGGTTCTAATTTCGCCCACTAACCTAGTTGTATACGTAAGCTTTTCGTTAGGTTCGGCAAAAAGCTTAGAGTACCTATTTACTATTTTTTCATTCCTTTTCTTTGCTCAGTTGACAAATTTTCTTCATCAATTTTTATTTCATTTACGCACTGTGTTGGTAACTACTTTAGACTCACTTTGAAGCCATTTTTTAGTGTCATGATATTTTCGCTGGTAAAAATAACTGCTCCTATTTCCCTAAGGGTATGGTTTCCTAAAATGCCGTCGAATGTTTTTAAAGAGGGCATTAGGTAAAATTTTATATTATCATATAATTCGAAGAGTTTGGCAAATGTATGTTCACTTATTTTTATATCCCCTACAATTGATCTTGCAAAAAATGGGTTTTTATTTGGTATACGCTTTGTTGCTAATTCGGGTTTAGCATAATTTTTACCTGAACCCGTGTCTACTAAAAATTTTAAAATGCTTCCGCTCCCCGTTCTAACTTCGAAGTATGGCAACGAAGAGCTAATCATGCTAAAAAATGTATGTCGGTTGGTTCACCGAACTGCTTATCTTCATCCCTACCTTGTTTCTTCCCTGTTGATGATGTATTGATGTGAAAGGTCCTTTGGTTTTTGTTCTGCTGTTTCTGTATTTAAGCTGTTGTGGTCTTCTCCGAAAGTGCTGATCTTGGTTCGGCCTATTCATGTAGTTTACTCTACGGGAATGTATACTTGGGTCCACATCTATTGGCTCTGGCCGTGGTTGTGGCTTGGGTGGCCGAGGTGGCATTGTATTATTTTGGTGCCATTGGTTGAAAAATTGTTGTCTAGGTTAGTTTATTTGCGGGATATGTGCTATTTCAGGATAAAACGGGCGTCTTGATTGTGCCGCGTTTCCTTTCTGTGCAGATTGGTACCTTCTTGAATTATGCGCATGCGATGTGCGCAAGTTTTGGTTCTCTAGTTTAAGACTGAGATGTAAGGCTTGAGGAAGATCCACCGGTTCCTTTATACCTAAAAGTTTAGGTAGGTCACCGTTTAATCCTCTAATTAACGTGTCCAATGCCTTGTTTCTATACGACTGGGTCAGCATGTGCAAAGATTCATTACCCATGTCCATGTATCCTATCTTATTCAACATAAGTGACAAATGAGTGTACACTTGTTGATAGTACTCTTGGATTGATTTGTTTCCTTGCACTATTGTGGTCATTTGGTATTCTAGGGTTGATAAGTCTCGTTTGTCGGCGGAATGTGTTGTCAGGCATCTGGCTATGGATGGCCAGTAGAGTGGTGTATTTTATGACTCTAGTGCCATGTCTAAGTATACCGTAATACTTAGGGGATCCTTTCAAATGCTCGTAAATGTTTAATATTCTATCTACGCTCTTTTTCCATGAGTTAAATTCCCCTGGATTACCTGAAAAGTTTTTGAGACATTTCACTACGTCCGGTATCCTATCAAGGTCGCCTAAGTTTGCTCTATGCCTTTCTCTATTACTTGATCCGCTACATTACAAAGATTAACGTCAGGGTTTAGGGTTGCTTGCACAACCTGTGGCCCTTCGCGTGTCAGAACATCTAACGCTATGTTCGATATAAGGGACCTTAAGTCATCTAAACTTAGTTGCGCGTTAGGATTATCTCGAGGAATGTTCTGGTTTTCTGAGTTAAGGACAGGAGGCCTTACCAGGTTATTTGGATTTCCCATATTTAACTTATTTTGTTTTAATCACTTTAGCGTTAAAAAAATATTAATATAAAAAATTTGTTAAAAGATTTTCTTTTTTTTCTCTTATTTGCTTAAAAATCTTATTTTATATTTAAAATCTACCTTAGTTATCTGCTGGATTTCTTTTCCTTTTGTTGTAGCTGTTGAAATGTGGTGATTTCCTCTTCTTCCTCCTTTTAGGTCTTTGGGTTTTTAACTTCACAGTTTTATTGCTTGTTTTATTTTGCACTGTTTTTATTCTCTGCCTTTTACAGATTCTATTTCTGTCACTTTTTTACATTCACGGGTCACAGCTTTAATTTGTTTCACTGTCTTTACCTTTACGGTTTTTATTTTTTGTCACAAAATGTTTTCCTTTTTACAGATTCTATTTCTGTCACAGTTTTTGCATTTACAAAAAAAATTGTTTAATTCTTTTCACTGTTTTTACCTTTACGGTTTTTATTCTTTGTCACAAAAATTTGTTTCTCCTTTTCACAGATTCTATTTCTATCACTGTTTTTGCATTTAAGGATTTTATTTTCTTGCACGATCTTTTTTCCTATTTCTTTCACTGTTTTCTATTTCTGTCACTGCTTTTATATTTACGGCTTTTATTTTTTTTTTCACACAAAAAAAAAAATTTTTTTATTCTTTACAGCTTTAGTTTTTTTCACTGTTTTTGCCTTTACGGTTTTATTTTTTCCGCGACTTTTATCCTTTACGGTATTAATTTTTCCGCGACTTTTATCCTTTACGGTTTTAATTTTCCGCGACTTTTATCCTCTGCGGTTTTAATTTACTGATGAAGGCTGGCACATAATGCCCCCCTTTTGTCACGCTACTCAGGAGCCTTTTTCACCAGATTTTTCGCTTTACTGCTCGGGCGCCCGTTAAGGTTTTTTATATTTAAACCTTTAAAAAAAACAAAATTTTTATTTACTTGGTCATTACGACCACACTTTATTAAATCAATACAAGAACTAACTCGAAACTTTTACAATCCAATTTTCTTATATTAAACTAAATGTTCTAAATTAGTAAGTGGTGTGATTCAATTCCTATTAATTTAGTCGCAGACGCTTGCAATGCATTTTTTTAACATGCACTGCAAACGCACGCTTTTGTTATTGCAATCATTTCTTAGGAATAGGATCATGCCACCTTTGTTTATGACCAGGCCGGAAGCATGAGGAAAAAAGATTGTTAACTTTGTTGGAGTTAACTTGTATAACAATGCAGTTGAATGCAGTTACTATATATATATTTAAATGTGCGTGTCATTGGAAATGTACTACTGACGTTGGTACTTTGGACTATGGACTATGTCCATATCTACCTTAAAACGAGCAAAGATTTTTAAATTTTATAGCTTGAAAAATAAATCTATGTAAGTCCAAAGTTTACTAAAAAAAGGTTTTATACAAAACGTCCTGCTCAATTCGCAGTCTGATTCAGTTTTGTAATGCAAGTCAAAATCCACTTCCGTTTTTTTAACGTCACGACAGCGCATATTTTTGCTTAAATCTGCAAATCCTTAGCGTGGATTGCTGTAATATTTTTTCCGAATATAGTGCTAGTCCGTTACTTTGTAAATATAAAAACCCTTTTTACAAATTTGACGACTTCATTTAATTTTTTTACATTTTGTGGTAAAAATATCACGACACGTCAAAATGGAAATACCCATATGCTCTGGCTATTACACACTGTTAAGAATCTGCAGAGAAGCGAATACCATAAAAGTGAATTTTTAATTGAAGTTAATAAAAGTGATTGAATAACTTCGCATTATCCCTTATAAGTAAGCAGGTTGTAAGTGAATAATTAAAATTATTATTTTAAAAAAAAAATTCACGAGCAATGTTTTAAGTTTTTTTTATTTGCTTACATGGAAGCAGGTTGTATTGCAACGATTTTACAATATGTTAACGATCATTGCCGAAATATTAGCGAACATAGAAATTAAATTCTTTTTTTATAACGCAATCAAGCATCAAATTTTTTTTTTAGCAGAGAGGAGTGGGGTTTTTGAAATCAAAAGTGTACAGCAATAATCCCACAACAGTTCAAGAGTTTAAAAACAACTATATTAAAGTTGTTTTTTATTTGACCTTTCCAATTTAATAATAAAAATAAAATAGTTGAGCTCGAGGCCTGGGTTGTTCTTTAAAATTCTTCTTTATTTTTTCCAATATTTCGCTACTCTTCGAGTAGCATCCTCAGGGAGTATAATGGATTTAAAATAAACAAACAAAATTCTAAAAAATTGTTTCTCCTTTCCTTATCGTCGTTTTTAACTCGTCATCATAACTACTACTCTCTATTTTGTTACTAAGACCCCTTTTAGACTCGGCAAGTTAGTTGTAAAAAAACGGAGAGTGTATTACAAATTGAAATTAATTGAAAGGCAAAACTTGATCATGTTGCCTCCAAGTTAGTTAACATAAAAAAAAATAATTTCAAAAAAACAAATGTCAATGTGTAGACACGAATGAAAGTTAAAAAAAAAATAAAAGAAAATTTTAGACAGAACACTTTCATACTCCAAGAATGGAGGTATCATTTTAATTTCAATAAGAAAAGAGCGTTTTTTTTAGATAACTGCATGACTTGGCAGGCTCCCAATCTTTTACCAAATCACGTTTTTCAATAAACTGTTGACATCTGCGCGATAATGTTGTTTTTAAACTCTTGAACTGTTGTGGGATTATTGCTGTACACTTTCGATTTCAAAAAACCCACAAAAATAGACTGTTCAGGTGTCAAATTGCAAGATCTTGGTGGCCAATTCACTCCTCCTCTAGGAGCAATAATGTGACTTTCACACTTTTCTTTCAAAATATCCATTGTTGCTCTTGCTGTGCGGCAAGTTGCACCATCCTGTTGAAACCACATATTCTCTACTTCTTAATCATCAATATTCCGACACAAAAAGCTTCGGATCATCTCTCTGTAGCGGTTTCCATTGACCAATGATACCCCAAATTTGGATAGTCTTTAAATACTTATTTCAAAATTGCCTTCCAAAGCCTTTAACACCTAACGCTTTGGGAAATATGTGTATGCAGGATTTTGAGAAAAGCAACCAGTAACAATAAGTATCTTTTTTTTAATAACTAGTACCTTTTGGAATTGGAAGTATCTTTTCGCACAAGAATTGTCACTTAGAATTATTTTATTTGTTGAGAAGTACTTTTAGAATAAAAAGTGTCTTTCGAATAAAAAAATATTTCCTTCCTCATAGAAGTTAATATATTTTTTCGAAAAAAATATTCGCATCTTGATGATCTTACTAACGTCTACTTGTTTGTTTTTGTAGCTCACTTACGGCCTGTTTTTAGAAAACGTAAACAAGTGAGTGAGTGAGAAATTATATTGAAAACAAAAACAAATTTTCGTTTTTTATTGTTGTTTTCAATATAATTTCTCACTCACTCACTTGTTTACGTTTTCTAAAAACAGGCAGTTAATCTCTAATTACTAGCTTAGATGTACTTATTAAAATAAATTAAAAAAAAGTGAAAAAAGTATAAATATGATGATTTCTTAAACAGCTACACAGTTAACTTCACAACGTTAAGTAAAAAATATGTTTATTTCGCAAGTCCTCGTTATTTGTTTTGCACTGATGAAAGCAGTATCATGTGAAGAGATATCTTATCAGGGAGAACTTGGTATAAATTACATTCTCGAAGAAAGTCCTAAGGTAATTTACCCTTATATCTTCCAAAAAGAATTTCTATCATATAACTTCCTTATAATAATTTACAGTTTACATGGGCTGAGGCTGAAGCTGCCTGTGAAAAGAAAAATTATAAACTTGCTACAATCAAAGATAATTTCAGGAGGAAACACGTTTTAAAAACAGTAACTTTTTATAGGGAGGATGCGGTTAATAAACCCGTTTGGTTGGGAGGATCTTATGATATAACCTGGAACACAGAAGAAAATCTTGATTATAACGAATTTTATAACAATATTAAAGAAAACCAGCCATTTCCAAAGCGTTGTGTACTTCTAAAACATAAATCTTGCTTTGTTTCCGATTGCAATCTCAAAATGGGTTATTTGTGTGCACAAGATACAAATTAAAATTGTGAAAATATAAATAGTACTTTGTAAAACTTTTAATTGAAATAAAATACTAAAATTGCAAAATTATAAAAACAAAATTATTTATAAATCGATCGTGTTGAAAAAGAGCGATTTTGAAACACTTTTTCTGGTATCTGTATCTCTCGAGTGTTTCCTCTTCTAAGCCAAGCGATACGCGCTCAGGAGAAATCTGGATATCCAATAAAAAAATACCCATTTGAGAAAAACAAAGAACGTAATACCAAAATCAAAGAAATTACAAGAGCAACAACTTAGTATTTTTTGTGCTCTTTAAATTAAAGTTAAGAGGTTAATAATATAAGGTTAAGCTGATTGCATTTTTACATGTTTTCTCTTATAGTGGATAAGTTTTGCTTATAAGCATTCTTCTTGAAATTAGTTTAAAAACAGTTGTATTGGGTGGTTTTTTAAGAGCTATAGGAAAGTTTAAAAAAAACACATAAAATGCAGAAAAATGCATGAAATCTTTATTTGAATCGATAGTACGGTCCATATAATTTAATGTTTGAAGATTATTTCATGCAAATGTTGACGGTGACTGCGCCTCAAATGGTCCATTCGCTTAGTCCAATTTTGGCATACTCTTTCCAACATTTCGGTTAAATGCTTTAATGTTGTCTTCCAATGCGTCAATTGAAGCGGGCATGTGTGTATAGACATAAGCTTTAACATAGCCCCACAAAAAATAGTCTAAAGGCGTTAAATCGCACGATCTAGGCAACAACAACATGAAATTCTTTTTTTTTTATATTAAAATTTTTATTGATAATTTTCTTGGCTGAGCTAGGGTTCAAACCTGGGTTGAATTTACGAAATGAAAATTATGAAAATTAAATTTAATGAACTCGAGCCTAACTAAAAAAATATCAAAAAAAAAAAAAAATTAAAATTAAAAGTTCAACTAAAAATCACAATTATTCTTGTTATAAATTAATTATAAAACTTTCGCTTGTAAACCTCTTTTAAAGACGTTTTTTTAATCAATATTTTTAAAATGCATTTATCTTAAAATTTTTAAAAACGCGAATCCCGAAATCCCGAAATCCCGAAAAACTCCGGTATCCCGGTATTTGATTTTTTTTAATCCCGTATCACGGTATTTACCAAAACTAGTCCCGATTGGCATCCCTAGTTGACAACACACTTGCTTTGTTTACATTTAATTGAATAAATGATTTGAAAATAATTGAAATATAAAAGTGTACAGCGTTTCGAAACAACTTTAAAAGGTAATAGACACAAGTCATACGTATTCCATAATACTTTTTGAGATAGAAATCTTGTGAGTTTTGTTGCGACTGTTAAAATTTCTAATGTAACATATTCACGGTATCACACATGAACATGGTTCTGTTAAAATGCAGCCCTGATCAAATGAAAAGTATTATTGTTTAGAAAATTTTTAAAAAACGATGAAGTCGTATGGGATGTCAAATTTTTTTCGTAATACTCGTCATTTTCATAACACATTGCATTTACACTTTCACACTTTTACATATAACTTTAGTTTTGTTCATGTTTAAATACCAAGTATAATAGTGTACTAGGCTTAAGTGTTAAATAACCGGAACGTGGTTTTGATAAATTTTGAAACAAAAACACTAAACTGTAAACAAATTAAAAAAAAAAATAGTGACGTTTTTTTTGGTTGGGATTTAAAAAAATCTTGACAAAATGTGTTTTTTTAAGTCTCGACGAGCACTGAAAATTCTTGTGTACAAAGAAAAATAAAGGCTGTCTGAAAGCCTCAATAAACACAATTCGAAAGCAAAACTAAATTATTTAATTTATTAATAAAATCTATGTCAAAAAACATTGGTTTACAACTTTTGCTACTCTTTGTAAATATTATATTTTGATAGTAATAACAATAATGTGTACACATTTTTATTTCATTGCAGGTATGTCTTTTATAATATTTTTGAATAAAAATACAATTGTAAGTACATTAATATTTTAATTAATTCTTTAATAAAAACATTAACTTTTCGAAGATCATATCCGGTTAAGCCTGCAAATGTAAAATCGAACATTAGGGTTCCCTTGAGAAACTGCTTTTTTTCCACAGATTCCCAAATTTATTTTAACAGCAGTTTGCTGGAAAAGGGTCTTTGTCAATGAAAGCAATGGTTAATGATAACCCAGTGGGAATTCGATCTCTCGTAACAAAAATTGATAGTTATTTATATTTGAGGAGGTTCCTTTCAAAGCTTGACTATTTTACTTACGACAGAACTGATTTTTTATTTTAATTTTATTAATATTGAAATTAAACTCAGCAAAACTAAAATTGAGCCAAAACTCTATAATTATACCAGAACAAAGAAATAAAAGGCATGTTTTCGTCAAAAGTAGATCATTCCAGTTCAAAACGACCTTCCCAAAAAACTATTTTCTCCAATTGTGTAAGAATGCAAAAAGTGGAATAGTCATGTTTTGCAAAGAACCTCCTCTATTATGACCCCAAAAATAACCAAAGCTTACAAAACTTTATAGATAACGAAGATATAAGGATTTATAGCGATTTTAGGAATAGGACTCAAATGGCAGATACAGCCAATTATTTACTACGCATCCGAAAGTTTGCTTTAGTTAATTATGTATATATCAATCATAAAAAGATTTTGTGATACAAAAGACACCACAGCATGATTTTGTGTCAGTTAACGAAATATTTTCCGGTAGATCATTCGTATGAAGAGAGGTAAAATCATGGACCAATTCATTAATTTCAACAGATTTTGTCCTGGGGCCAAAAAAAAAATCTGATGTGGCAAACTTCATTAAATACAGGTTATTTCAATATGGACGTACATTATTACACTGAACCAAAAATTTACCTAAATACTGCAAAATGGGGTGTAAAATTGAAGAAATATAGGGTTATTCTATAACTTGAAATTTTTTGTTCAAGTCTACAAAAGTTTTTCGTAAGTACAGAAAAATTTCGTAAATAGTTATAAAATTTCTTCGATTTAACTTTAACCTTTTTAGTTAAATTGAATTCAAAATTTGTCAAATTTACTAATAATTGTAGCTAAATATAATTAAGTTTGAAGAATTTTAATTAATAAATTTAGTTATTTAGAATATCTTTTTTATTTAAATTAACGAATCATTATTCAAATTAACTAATAAATTTAGTATATATGAATAAGATATTACGGATTTACTGGCCGAATTAGATATCTAATGAAACCTTTAGAGTCAGCCACATTGCTGCCCTATTGAAACTGGCATACGACTTCTTCTACGAGCTCTCATAGACTGGCATTAGGCTTGCCAGTTATGAAATCCATAAAAACAGTACATCGAGAAAAAAACGGCAGTACATTACTGTAAAAAGAAGTACAATAGATCTTTAATATTAAGTATTTAATATACTTATGCAGTGAAATCTTTTATATTGTCAGATGTTTCAAATTTAATGTTTTCAACAAAAAAAGCTTTGTTCATTTTAATTTTGTAAAATAATAATATTAAGTTTCAGTTCAATATCACGTGCTAGTTAAACAATTTAGTTATTGTAAATTTGAAAAATTACAAATATTTGTCACTCTTTTTTGTACTTCGTTAAAAATGCCATTTTTTAACGTTATCGGTTCTTAAAAAATTGAAAAATGTTTTAAATTTAATAAAGCCTTACAGAACAAATTTTCTAAGAAAATTTTCCTTTATAAACGTTTGTTAACTTTAATAATCGTTAATGAATACGGGGGAAAGTGTATATAAAATTAGTTTTTATTATGAATTCACTCTTAAAGTTTTCAATTAAAAGTTAACTTCGGTCTTTTCTCCAAAAAGAGAACATTAAACTAAAAAATTTTTCAGTTGTTTGAATGAGGAACTGAAAATACGAATATTTTTGAAATTGGGAAATGACCAACTTTGAAGAATTTCTTCTCATTTATTTTCTACAAGGTTTTCTTTTTAATTTTTTTTCAGCAAAAGTTCAAGTCAAATTATTTTTAGAAAATAATTGAATTACTCTGAAATGTTAATATTAAGGTTGAAAAAATATAAAGTTTTTCAAATTTATTTCTCGTTAGGCTGAAACGTTTTTGTATATTAAGTTTAATTTCCAAAAGAAACGCATTTCCACGCTTTTTGCAAAGGCAATCATCTTGTTCATTATCGGAGCTGTTGCAAATTTGTACGGTCGGCTTCGAAACCATAAAATGTTTGATTCTGTTGTTGTTTAAATTTTTCGCAAAGTTGCTTTACTATCTGGAATATGTCAACTAGTTTAAGGTTGCCATTATCCTCTAATTTCTTTTAAAAGGCATAATGTAGTACATATTTCCTATATTGTGTACAAAGCCAAGCTCATTAAAAAAAAAATAGCTTAAAATAGGCGAACAACAGTTTTGGGACCACAAGTTAGCTTTTACGGCTGGATAGTTTTTTTAAAAATCTTTTAACTACAGGCGCCATTGAGGTGGTACATGACGCAGCAGTTCAAAATATTCGAAATCGCAAAATTCAAACATGCAGTCTTTTAAGTCGAAATTTGTTGAAAATTGGTTTTTTGCATATGTTTCGAAACATAAAAGTCATTTTTATTTTCATTTAATTATTTCATTTAACTTTGACTCAGAACGAACGAAATTTCTTCAATTCTACATACCTTTATTCAGTTTTAGACTTCGTTAGTAATTTTTAAGAATTCTATTCGATTTTACTAAAACAAATAATTTATTTTAACGAAATTTCTTTAGCTAAACATTCATTAAGTTAAAACAGAAACATTTAAAAATTTTTTGCACTTTTACGAAAATTCCTTATAAAGGGTGGTTAAATTTCAAGGGCCGATGTTGATTTTGAATAAAACACAAACTATTTAGGAAATTATTGTAATTTTATTTTATTATGATATATTGGTATTACTCAATTATGTATGGAACAAAATATCGGCCAAATGGGCGCCGCGACCACGGCGGCACACCTCCATCCGATGGTCCAAATTTTCGATGACCCTGAGGCATAATGGAGGTTCTATGCCGTTAATGTGCCGAATTATCTCATCCTTTAGCTCTTGAATTGTTGCTGGCTTATCGACGTACACCTTTTCTTTCAAATAACCCCAAAGAAAAAAGTCCAACGGTGTCAAATCACATGATCTTGGCGGCCAATTGACATCGCCATTACGTGAGATAACACGGCCATTGAATTTGTTGCGCAAAAGAGCCATTGTTTCGTTAGCTGTGTGGCAAGTGGCACCGTCCTGCTGAAACCACATATCGTCCACATCCATATCTTCCAATTCGGGCCATAAAAAGTTCGTTATCATATCACGATAGCGAACACCATTCCCAGTAACTGCCTGACCGACCTCATTTTGGAAAAAATACGGCCCGATGATGCCGCCAGCCTATAAACCGCACCAAACAGTCACTCTTTGTGGGTGCATTGGTTTTTCGACAATCACTCTTGGATTATTATTCGCCCAAATGCGGAAATTCTGCTTATCGACAAATCCACTGAGGTGAAAATGTGCCTCATCACTGAAGATGATTTTCTTCGAAATTTATCATCCATTTTCATAATAAGTCTGGATAACTTTAACACGTTGTTGGATTGTTGAGTAAGTCTGAAATAGAGAAATGTCAAATAAAATTCGGAAAAAAACTGGGCGTTTAGGTGTGGTTCACATTCAACATCGGCCCTTACAATTTAACCACCCTATATAAACTAATATTTATTTCTCAATGTTTCTAAAACAAAATTGTTCTTCTTACTTTAACGAATTTGTATAAAAATTAACACTCTTGAGAAATTAAATTTACAAAATTTAGTTAAATATGTTCCCAAAAAATTGTTTTACCACTGGTTCATTACTATTTTAACAAAATTTTTGTGTATGTACAATTTGCTTTAAAAATTTAAACAATTGTCGTTGAATGTTTGTAAGACACTGTCTCTTTTTGTTTATCGAAGGACCATGTACAATTTACGAAAACCAACAGCATTACTGCAGATGTTGGTAATTATGTTTGTTTCTTTACTTATTAAGTAATCAGTGGAAAGTACCTGAAGTTTTGATTACTACTAATGATGTTTAAATCATTAGTGGGAAAAACATTAATGTATGTTTACTTAGGCTTACATTATTAACTGTAGATTAAATGTGTTTTATTCGTTATCCACTATTTAAATTCATGTTCAATGATTATTTGAACAGTGTATATAACAGAATTTTACCTATTCTTTAAACAAAATTTTATTCATATACCAGATTTCAATTACAAAATTATTTAACGAAAACTATTGTGTTGCTTTGAAGAAAATTTGTGTAGTTGAATAAATCTTGATTATATTTAAGGACAAATTTATTTGATTTAACAATTATTTTAGTTAAGGGTTTACTAAATTTTTTAGTTAATATTTCCGATGATATTTGGTTCTAAGAAATCTGCACAATCTTATAATACCCTTCCTCCCAGTGGTGGTGTAGGGTGTAAAAACCTTATTTAGATTTCACTGGTCAATGTGCTTTGTTGCTATTCCTGTACAAGACGGAAAACGAAACGTTTTTTTCGCTTAGCTTTTCCTTAACAAGAGCGTCAACGTTATGTCACGAACAGTAGTGCTTTCTTTCTGATTTAAAAAACCACACAATTCAAATTAAAAATGGAGATAAAACAGTAAGAATGGCCTAAAAACAGCTGAATTTCTTAATTATTAACAATTGCAGCCATCAGAGTTAGACGTGCTGTCCAAATCGGATTTTCCAATTGTAAAGCGATGTCGCCGCGCTATTTCGGTATGGTACATACTATGGTATTCAATAAATCGATGTTTTATATTAATTAATTAAATGCGCGAATAATTATTCGAGGTAAAAAGTTGATGGCATAATCATCTGAATCATTGTGGTAAAAGTCTGATCTTCACATTCTTAAAAATAAATTATTTTTAAACTCTTTGGTTTCATTTTTTGTACTATACTATATTTTAAAAAATTGTTACTCGAAGGAAATCTTCCTCAATTAAGAATCAATAAAAGGGTATTTAAAACATACCTTCTTTTTTATTAAAGAAAAAAACTTTTACTGTGAAAAACCCAATTTTCTATTAATCAATTAATCGACATAAATTATTCGAATTATTCGTTAATCGAAATTAAGCTATTTTAAATTATTCGAACAGTTAATTGACCAAAATTAGTCGATTAATCGAACAACGCTTAATCGTTTAAATACCCTAGTTCATACAAATTCCATAGGCTTGAACGTTTTTGATAGCTAGAAACGCTTTCCGCTCTGGTTTATGTATGACTAATAAAAACCAAAGGAATCCATTTGGAACTTTTAATTTTTCTAATTAAATGAAAAGGTTTTGTTTTAACCTTTTTCGAACACAGTTTGAAAATTTTATCATGGAGAGGTAAGCCCCTCAAGAACGTTTGCCAACTTTTAACTTTTTTTGTAAAAGTTAACATTCTATCGCGACAGTCTTTAGAATTAAGCTTACTTTTGGCTCGTGAATTTTGTTAACAAACTATGTTAACTATCGAATTTGGACGACTGAGCATTCTTAGGTAAAGTACGAGACAGAACTCACTTTTTTTAAATTAAAACAGCTCGCCATTAAACTTAAACGGCGATCGCTACAGGGCCATGACATTACTGTAGCTTTGGAACCGGATCGACGATATAAATTTAGGCGATATGTAGATGGAACAGAATGGCGGAACATGCCATTAATGATTCGACACAATCCAATAATTAAAGACCAAGTTTTATCGTAGAATGCAACATTTTACGAATCAAAGTCAATGTCACAAATCTAAAAAATTTGTTGATATCGATATTATTTTCTAATTCCATGTAGGCGATAAAATTATGTTTAGTTTTCTCAATTTTTTCTTACAGTAAACTTATTAAGAAGAATAATTAAAAATTCCTCAATTTAATAAAAAAAAAGAAAAGATTTAAATGTTTTTTTTTTTTTTTTTTTTTTATCAAATGTCTATGACGTAAAGATAGTTTTGGTGTTGTGTATGACAATGCAGTTGAATGCAGTTACTATATATTGTTACGAAAGTAACTTTAGTTAAGAATTATTTGTAATTATTAGTTAAGAATTAGTTGTATTTATAAGTTATCTTGTATTTATTAGTTGTCTTGTATTCATAAGTAATTTTACTAGTTTACATTGTTATTAAAAATTGTTATAATTTAGTACACTTCAATCCCAATGTGCAGAAAGACCTAGAAATGACCGTTAAAAAAGCTTCAGTGTAAGAGGTAAAATTATGTAAACATTAGCGCTGCCATACATCAAATTAAAAAAGGCAAAGGCATGAATGAATTAAAGCGACTTACAGAAGAAGTTTTGCGGGTATTAAATGAGAAGCTGGGCAGAAACAAACTAAAATGCTATAACTGCGGAAAGGTTGGGCACATACAGCGTGACTGTAAAGCACGAAGAAAAAGTTCAAGATCTGCTTCGCCGCCGAGAAACAACTAACGGGCTAGTCATCAGTTATCACAGGAGTCGCCGTTAAGTATGGAGGGAGTGCTACCTTTCGCATCTGAGGACTCGATAATAAATTAAGTAGTGCCAAAGAGTAACAAAAGTATTACGACATTTGGCTACATCGATGGTAAAAAGCGCATTTTGACTATCGACACTGGTGCAGGATTCTCGATAATAAGGCCTGACTTGGTTAAAGGAGCTGTCGAACCACTAAGCGGAGAGAGCTTGCGAACAGCTACAGGTGAGCCTGCTACTGTCTATGGGAAAACACGTGTGGTGTTAAGAATTGCCGATATTGTCGCTTTTCATGAGTTTATTGTGGCCGACATTGTAGACGAAGTACTGATTGGCGCAGATTTTATGATAAGTCATAATATAAGTCTGAATATTAGAAAGCAAATTATGTATTTGTGTGATTATGAAATACCCCTGGATATTGGGTATGAAAGTGAGGCTCGTGTGGGACAGCCTCTCGAATGTACTCGTCAGGAATCGTCAGTTCACAGAAAAGTTGAAAAGCGAGAAAAAGTGGTTGCTCAGGTAAGACAGCTTAGCAGATTGGAAGCCAGGCACTGTACGGAGGCAGATAGGAGGGAATGCGTCAGTGAGGGTCGCTCGTTGAAGGTAGCGCCCAGTAAAGATTGGATAACGGCGCAAAGAAGAGAGCCCGTATCGGCCAAGGTTATAAGGGCCAATAGTATAGGTGGAAGTCAAAATTTTAAAGGAAACTGCCCAAAGCGTGTGGCAGCCAGGAGCACAGCAAATAGAGGTTGTGCGTCGCTTCCACAGTGCAATTGTAATGCGCTACCTCTACCAGAAGATAAGCAGGTATCTTCGCTTGTGTGTAGAAATTCTAACGACCATAGAAAGTCCGTGCGTAGCCGTAGTAAGTTGTGCAGATATGATCGGCCGGTGAATTCCGAAGGATCTAAGGAGGGCCAGTTAGTTTTTCCAATGAATCAACAACCAAAGGAAGGATTAGTTGCCAGGCCACAAATACATTGGAATGGGCCATATAAGGTGATAAGGAAATATAATGATGTTGTAAACCAAATACGGAAATATAAAAGGCCAAGGGCCAAAATGAAAGTTTTTCATTTGGAATGATTAACCCCTTATGGAAGAGGGGATTCTGAGCCTATTCGGGACGAACAGGCTTAAGTGGGGGGCAGTGTTACGAAAGTAACTTTAGTTAAGAATTAGTTGTAATTATTAGTTAAGAATTAGTTGTATATATAAGTTATCTTGTATTTATTAGTTGTCTTGTATTCATAAGTAATTTTACTAGTTTACATTGTTATTAAAAATTGTTATAATTTAGTACACTTCAATCCCAATGTGCAGAAAGACCTAGAAATGACCGTTAAAAAAGCTTCAGTATAAGAGGTAAAATTATGTAAACATTAGCGCTGCCATACATCAAATTAAAGTGTGGTGAATAAGTAAAGCCTCGAACCTTCGAAAAACATTTCGAATGTTCTAGACAACCAAATTGCTGTATAAATACTAGCGGCGACTAGCGTAATTAATTCATTCTTAGTTCAGACTTTGTCAATAACGCATAACGCTGAGAAAATTATAGTTGGTTGTGAATAAAAGCTATAAATTACGGTTGTTAAAAAGACTTAGTACTAAATAGAGTTGAGTAAATTGTAAACAGTTTTTTTAAGTGTTTGTGTTTTATTTATTTTATTAAAGTTGCAATAAAGAACTCGAAACGGTTTATTATAAAGGAAATAAACCAAAACGTTATTGAAAGGCAGTAACGTTACAATATATATATTTAAATGTGCGTGTCATTGGAAATGTACTACTGACGTTGGTACTTTGGACTATGTCCATATCTACCTTAAAACGAGCAAAGATTTTTAAATTTTATAGCTTGAAAAATAAATCTATGTAAGTCCAAAGTTTACTAAAAAAGGATTTATACAAAACGTCCTGCTCAATTCGCAGTCTGATTCAGTTTTGTAATGCAAGTCAAAATCCACTTCCGTTTTTTTAACGTCACGCCAGCGCATATTTTTGCTTAAATCTGCAAATCCTTAGCGTGGATTGCTGTAATATTTTTTCCGAATATAGTGCTAGTCCGTTAGTTTGTATATATAGAAACCCTTTTTACAAATTTGACGTCTTCATTTAATTTTTTTACATTTTGTGGTAAAAATATCACGACACGTCAAAATGGAAATACCCATATGCTCTGGCTATTACACACTGTTAAGAATCAGCAGAGAAGCGAATACCATAAAAGTGAATTTTTAATTGAAGTTAATAAAAATTCACGAGCAATGTTTTAAGTTTTTTTTTATTTGCTTACATGGAAGCAGGTTGTATTGCAACGATTTTAAAATATGTTAACGATCATTGCCGAAATATTAGCGAACATAGCAATTAAATTCTTTTTTTATAACGCAATCAGGCATCAAACTTTTTTTTTTAGCAGAGAGGAAAAAAGTAATGCTTTCAACTGGGAATTCGCCATATAAAAATCATGCGTCTTGTAAGCATGTTTGTAAGGGGTATTGTGCTTCTCTCCCTTACAAAGCTGCTCACCAGTAAGCTCCATTTTTTACTGAGCAGTTCTTTTAGGAACATATGTAGACATTGGAACCAGAGGATCACAAGTTCATTTCAGTAAATCTAGTCTTTACTTTTGGAACGAATAATAATTCCTAACCATAGTATAATAAGTACCAGGCATAGTATAATAAGTACCAGGTATGTTCATTAGGGAGAGTTTTCATTATTTACCCATGTAAAGTCTAAATAATTTATTAAATTCATTTTTTCCATATTTTCTTTTGTTTGACGTTATATGGGTTTTGAAATTGAGAACAAAATTTCTAATGACTATAACTTGTACTTATTCTACCATGTTCATAACAATCTTTTTTTTTAATATTTCTTCATTTTTTAAAGGAATTATGTCAGTTGTTATTAATAAAATTTTTTTCGTATTAAAGGTATGTAAATATAGTGGCAAATGTAATGTAGTGTAGACACTTCGTTGACAATGTCAACAAAATAGTCGATAAAACTGGTGACTTAAAGACACTTGCAACCAGCTATTCTTCAGGGATATTTTAAACATATACATATATCTAACGTATGCCTTTTAATGTTAAAAAATATAACCGAAAAAGTATTAAGGAGAAAAAAGGACAAACTTAAAAATAACATGCAACAATAAGGGTAAAACGTTGCACAAACAGTTTGTAAAATTTTATCTGCAACAAAAGAAAACCGCACAAAAATTAAATAAAAACAACAATGAAAACGTTATGAAACATTCAGATGAAATGGAGATTCTGATGGCAAAGATTAATACAAATCTCTGCAAAATTACCAACTACTGACATCCATAAAACTGTCTGATGACTTAAATAGATTAGAAAAAGATTTATACCAAAAATAAAAAAGTTAAGTTTAAAGTAAAGTTAAAGGTTCCTTCATTTTTGGACTTTTTGCATTCTCAGGAATAAATATAGAGTTTGTTTTTCAATTTCCGAGGTTTATTTAAGCAATATAGAATAAAATACAATGTTTTTTTAAGTAAACTGGATGTTTTGTTTGAACTCTATGCCAGAAATTATAACCTTATTTTTCCATTGTGTATAACCAATACTAACGTTATCGATAAATTGACTGATATTCGTTTTCAATACTTAAAATTAGTGCTATAAACTAAATCATGACTTATCGAACGGACATGCATAAAGTTAATATTTTTACTGCTCAAATTGCGCTAAAGATGTTATCACTTGCTTCGCTCCAATAAAAAAATTCTTTTTTCTCTTCCTTTAACATCTAAAAACAAATATTAAGAATCATTTAATGTCCCAAAACTTTAACTGTGCAAGTAATTTCTACAAAGAAAGAAAAGTGCGAAAGTCACATTATTGCTCCTAGAGGAAAAGTGAATTGGCCACCAAGATCTTGCAATTTGACACCTGAACAGTCTATTTTTGTGGGTTTTTTGAAATCGAAATTGTACAGCAATACACCCACAACAGTTCAAGAGTTTAAAAACAATATTATCGCGAAGATGTCAACAGTTTATTGAAAAACGTGATTTGGCAAAAGATTGGGAGCCTGCCAAGCCATGCAGATATCTCAAAAAAAAAAAAAAAAAACGCTCTTTTCTTATTGAAATTAAAATGATACCTCCATTCTTGAAGTATGTAACGATTTCTGGTTAAATGAAAAATAAAATTATTTCTTCTTAAAACTTTTATACAGCAAATTAAATGCACATATGTCAATAAGGATCCTTCACCTTTTTCTGCATGTTGTTATTTGTTTTTTTCATGCATTTTGCATCGTTCATTGCAGTAACATATTTAATTATACATATTTACATACATATTTATGTTTTCAATTCTGTCGCTCTCATTTATTATGTTCAACTTCATGACCATATATGGTAATTAAATTCGGCGTTTACAGGTCAAATGAGTTGTTTTCTTTCAGATCACCTTATGCTTACCATGTTAATAATTTTGTCTTTTTCTAACTTCCAATTTTTTAATTTATTATTAACGATCGAACCCAATTCTAACTACGCAATTTTTTTATGCACTTTATTGTTTAACTTTTACCTCAATTAAGTCATTGCCTTTTAAACTGTTGAAGAACGAACAAGTGCATAAGTAAAACAAAACCAAAAAGAATTAAATCAAATCAAAAAGTGCAAAAATTTAAAGTTGAAGTGAACTTATTCAATTATTGAATAATATTTTTATTTGTGTCTTAAGGCCAAAAGTTTTTTTAAGTACGATAATTTTTGGATGACTGTATCATTTTATGGGAAATACTTGTGGGAGGATACAAAAAATTAAAACCAAGGTAATGTGGAATTCAATTAGTCGTGTCAAAATCCTACGGTAATTTTCTTAATCATTAGAATAAAGTGACCACCTGATACTTGGGTTTGCAATCTTCCTTCGGAACAGGGATTTCCAATAACATAGACAAATAATCGGGTACAAAAAAAAAAAAGAAAAAAGGGAACTCCAGTTTGCCAAAAGGACTTGAACTTTATAATTTTCATTCAACCACACGTGGCATGTGGTCAACTTTTGGAACCTTTTGACTTACATAATACCAATGGTCTACAAGTAAACATTGATAATCTGGAAATAAAATATGTTACACAAATACACGGGTTTGACACCAAATAGTTTAAATCAATTTTCATGCATTTTCTCATAAAATTTCGGATTACGTAATACAAAATTTAATAAGCTAAACTAATTTTTTTTGATGAGTTATATAAAATTTTTCCATATACTGATTTAAATAATACTTACTTGCTACAGTTTTCTATAATTTGATTTAAAATTAATAAAATAATTTTTAAAATTTTTTTTACTGCAATCTATAATATATAAAATTTAGTTTGCCCTAAAAATTGCAGAACTTAACTAATTACCTCTTAAAATTTAACTAGGTACTTAAATTGCTGAATTGAAGAAAAAAATACTATATTTAACTTAACTTTAATAAATTTATTAATAACAATATGTACAAATGATTTTAATTAAAACTCTTGAATTTTAAACCAATTTCTAAAACAAATTAGATCTCAGTCTCTAAAATAATTTTTAAATGAATTTAGAATAATTAAAATCATTTGTACTTATAATTTTGCTTATCACTATAACACAAAAAAAAAAAAAAATAATAATATAAAATTATAAGTATCTTTCTTAATAACTTCTCAATTACATGTAGCTAAACTTATTAATAATTACAATATAATTTGATAATTCGTTTAAAGCCAACAACAAAAAGAAAAGAAGAGAAACTTCATTATCATCTCGTTTTGTTGGGCCCTTCAATCGAGACAGCTGTAAATTAGAACACCAACTAGTATGTTGTGAGCAATGAAACATAAATATTTTATTATTGTAATTATTAAGGCTCAGTTAGCTGGGAGTAACAGTAACTTTGCAAATCAGCTGCTTCATTTTGTTGTATGTAAAGCAATTAGAACGATTATAGTTAGCAGTAAGATGTTACGTCTCAATCTGTAAGAAATAGATTGGTCTTGCTTTTTTACGGTAATGTTAAGTTACTGTTACTCCCGGCTAACTGAGCCTTTAGTATTATTGAATATACATTTGGTTGTTGTTTTTTTTACTGTTCCCTTATTTTTTTTTGTGGTTCATATTGCAATTTAATAGAATAGTAAAGTTGAATTTATTTAGTATTACCTCAACAACCTTATGGTAAAGATAATTTTTAACAAAAATTATTATTAATGTATGTTTATCTTATTTCACTTTTAATTTTTTTTCAATAAATTATTTTTTTCCTACTTATTTAAAATGAACTTCTAAAAATCTTTTAAATCGGAAGGGTAACGAAGGTTAATGGCAGCAGGATGTAAGTTATAATTATTAGTCTTCATTAGGGACAGATTTTAGTAAATGTTAGTGTAAGATTCTGTCAAGGCGTTTGGCTAATGGTCAATTGGGGAGGGAGCAAATTTACCCTACGTGGCACTACACCTTGCCATGGTTTTTTTTCTATTGTCTCTTCTAATTCGGTTTTGTTATTTTAATGAATTTGATACTCTTTGGTTAATAGGCATTAAGAGTATTTATATGTAAATGCGCTAAAATACGGGTTTAGAACCAACATACCACATATATGATAGCTGGGAAATCTGTTTATATGCCACCTAAACTTTGTGTTTAAAATTCACACACAATTGATACGGGAAATAAGTGTCGATTTTTGTTATTCACGTAACAAGTAAGTAGCGCGTTACAAGTATGAAAGTATTCTGTCTAAAATTCTTTTATTTTTTTTTTTAAACTTTCATTCGTGTCTACACATTTGTTTTATTGAAATTATTGTTTCTATGTTAACTAACTTGGAGGCAACATGATCAAGTTTTGCCTTTCAATTAATTTCAATTTGAAATACACTCTCTGTTTTTTTACTAACACACACTCACACTTTTGAAATTGACCGCGAGATTTCTTTTAATTTAAATTTGTTTGGCAATTTTATGCTTTATTAAAAATATATTGTGTTTTTTAAAATTCTTGTGCTTTTTTACAAAAAACTTTGAGTCAAGCTACTATTTGGAGTTGTTTCTTCGTCGGCGGCATTTTTAAAATTAAATTAAGGGTCCTCATGATATCGTTTATAAGTCTCGTAATCTGTGCAAACTGTGCATTTTTACGCCCTCGTAAATGAACTGTCAAAAATTGTATGAGAATTCATTTACACAAACTTGGTAAATTTGCCCAACAATTTTGACTCGTAAACTTGCGCTGTTCAATTGTGCATTTATACATACAGATTTTTTAGTGCTTTTAACGTCCTTTTCACTGAAAAATCCAAGCAAATTTGTCTTTTTGCTTTCTTTGTGCGTTTTTAAAAACAAATTTCACATATTAATCACAAATTTCAACTTTTGATTTGATATTTTTGAATTTTCTTTTTTAGTTTATTTTTTTTTATAGACATTTCTTACAAACTGACATTAATTGTTTAAAATTACACAAAAATTAAAAAAGGTTCTTCATGAAACGAGTCTCGCAAGTTTGCCCATTTGCACAAATGGCAATTTTAAGCGATATCATGAGGACCCTTATTGATTTTCAAATTGAGTGCAGACTGTGCAATAGCTGTCAGTGCAACTAAGTTCTGACAAGCAGTTTGTGTGAACAACTTGAAAGTGGTTTATTGATCGTGTGGCTGTAGGGTAAAGTAAAGTCGAATTTTCTTTAGCATATTTTTTCTGTTTTTGACATTCTTCAACAAAAAGTTAAGTGTTCTAATTCTTATGAAATTAATTTTTAAAAATTTATTGTTTGTTTAATTTTGTGGTTCATTTGTTAAAATTTTTTCGGTAGTATGAAAAATATGGTCATTTTGAAGTACCAAAAATAAGTATTTCGAGAAGACATGAATCGGGGTAACGGAAGACTGGAAGTAGCCTTAGGCTAGTAGATTCCAGGACTATAAGTTTTACGTCCAGATTCAGCCCGACTTAAAAATTACCATATTTTTCATGCTAAGTTAATGAAAATCCAAATTTTTCAAAATTATATATCTTCGATATCGGGCTGAATCTGGGCGTAGAACTTATAGTCCTAAAATCTACTAGCCCTAGGCTACTTCCTGTCTGCCGCTACCCCGATCCATGTCTTCTGGAAATACGTATTTATTGGACTCGAAAATAACCATATTTCTCATTGTTGGTTTAATCTTTGATATTTTTACAAGTAAGACTTTGAGTGTTTATAATTCTAATTTGCTTTAAGGTTTTATTTGTATAATATTATTAGCTTTTCTAAAATCTTTGGAAAAGGTTTCCTGATAATATGGCCTAAGCAACCAGTAAAATGGGCATAGAAGCTAGCTTTCCTTCAACAATAAATTTCAGTGTATTTATCAAATATGGAAAATTGGGAATTTAGCACGACATACAGAAATCTAATTAATAAAAAATTTGTTTGTTTTAGCAACTCGTGTACCAGCGTGTGGAACAAATAACGTCATTAAAAAATAAACAAGACAAAATAAAAAAAATATGTGAATGAACACGCAAACATACCTTTATACCGAAAATTTTAACAATTGAACCACACAATTAAACAAACAATAAATTTATAAAAATTAATTTCATAAGAATTAGAACACTTAACTTTTTGTTGAAGAATGTCAAAAAAAAAATATGCTAAAGAAAAGTCGACTTTACTTTACCCTGCAGCCACACGATCAATAAACCACTTTCAAGTTGTGCACACAAACTGCTTGTCAGAACTCCAAATAGTAGCTTGACTCAAAGTTTTTTGTAAAAAAGCACAAGAATTTTTAAAAACGCAATATATTTTTAATAAAGCATAAAATTGCCAAAGAAATGGAAAGGTGAAATTGAAAGCAATCTCGCGGTCAATTTCAAAAGTGTGAGTGTGTAAGACCCCTTTCACACTCGGCAAGTTACTTGCGCAAGTCGCTTGCGCAACTCGTGGATTGTAGACGTTAGCGGTAAGGTCGGGGTAAAGAAAAAAAATTTGTACAGACTTTGTTGTTGTCGGCAAGTTACTTGCGCAACTAACTTGCCGAGTCTGAAAGGGGTCTTAGTAACAAAATAAAGAGTGTATTACAAATTGAAATTAATTGAAAGGCAAAACTTGATCATGTTGCCTCCAAGTTAGTTAACATAAAAACAATGTGTAGACACGAATGAAAGTTTTAAAAAAAAATAAAAGAAAATTTTAGACAGAATACTTTCATACTCCAAGAATGGAGGTATCATTTTAATTTCAATAAGAAAAGAGCGTTTTTTTTAGATAACTGCATGACTTGGCAGGCTCCCAATCTTTTACCAAATCACGTTTTTCAATAAACTGTTGACATCTGCGCGATAATATTGTTTTTAAACTCTTGAACTGTTGTGGGATTATTGCTGTACACTTTCAATTTCAAAAAACCCACAAAAATCAAATTGCAAGATCTTGGTGGCCAATTCACTCCTCTTCTAGGAGCAATAATGTGACTTTTACACTTTTCTTTCAAAATATCCATTGTTGCTCTTGCTGTGCGGCAAGTTGCACCATCCTGTTGAAACCACATATTCTCTACTTCTTAATCATCAATATTCCGACACAAAAAGCTTCGGATCATCTCTCTGTAGCGGTTTCCATTGACCAGTGACACCCTAAATTTGGATAGCCTTTAAATACTTATTTCAAAATTGCCTTCCAAAGCCTTTAGCACCTAACGCTTTGGGATATATGTGTATGCAGGATCTTGAGAAAAGCAACCAGTAACAAGAAGTATCTTTTTTTTAATAACTAGTACCTTTTGGAATTGGAAGTATCTTTTCGCACAGGAATTGTCATTTAGAATGAATTTATTTGTTGAGAAGTACTTTTAGAATAAAAAGTGTCTCTCGAATAAAAAAATATTTTCTTCCTCATAGAAGTTAATATATTTTTTCGGAAAAAATATTCGCATCTTGATGATCTTACTAACGTCTACTTGTTTGTTTTTGTAGCTCACTTAATCTCTAATTAATAGCTTAGATGTACTTATTAAAATAAATAAAAAAAAGTGAAAAAAGTATAAATATGATGATTTCTTAAACAGCTACACAGTTAACTTCACAACGTTAAGTAAAAAATATGTTTATTTCGCAAGTCCTCGTTATTTGTTTTGCACTGATGAAAGCAGTATCATGCAAAGAGATATCTTATCAGGGAAAACATGGTAAATACATTATCCACGATAGTCCTGAGGTAATTTACTCTTATAACTTCCAAGAAGAATTTCTATCATATAACTTCCTTATAATAATTTACAGTTTACATGGGATCAGGCTAAAGCTGCCTGTAAAAGGAATAGTTATAGACTTGCTACAATCAAAACTCGTGCCATAAACCTTAAAATTGTTGAAATGATTAAAAATGAAGTAGATAATTGGAATGAAAAAAGTTTTTGGGTGGGAGCATCTAATGATTTTACCTGGATCACAGGAGGATATCTTGCAGATTATAACGAATTTTATAACAATATTGAAGAAAAACGGGACGTTCCAACGCGTTGTGTACATTTAAACTATCAAGGTTGGACAGTTGGCAATTGCAGTAAAACAAATTGTTATTTGTGTGAACCAGATACAAAATACAAATCAAAATTGTGAAAATATAAATAGTACTTTGTAAAACTTTTAATTGAAATAAAATACTAAAATTGCAAAATTATAAAAACAAAATTATTTATAAATCGATCGTGTTAAAAAAGAGCGATTTTAAAACACTTTTTCTGACATCTGTATCTCTCGAGTGTTTCCTCTTCTAAGCCAAGCGATACGCGCTCAGGAGAAATCTGGATATCCAATTAAAAAATTCCAATTTTAGAAAAACAAAGAACGTAATACCAAAATCAAAGAAATTACAAGAGCAACAACTTAGTATTTTTTGTGCTCTTTAAATTAAAGTTAAGAGGTTAATAATATAAGGTTAAGCTGATTGCATTTTTACATATTTTCTCTTATAGTGAATAAGTTTTGCTTATAAGCATTCTTCTTGAAATTAGTTAAGTAACAGTTGTAGTTACGATTTGAGAGAATCTAGATTGACAAGAATAACAAATAAAACCGAAAGCAAATGCTAATAAATTAGCCCAGATATGAATAATAACTACCCGGGAGTTTCTCTTCTCCCATTTTTTCTATTTAAATTCTTTGGTAAAAATAGAAAAAGGGGAAAAAACCCGCTGAATTTAAACGTTATTACCTTTTTAAAAACTTTTTTGTTTATTTCCGTAGACAAACTGTAAGTTTTTTTAAATGTAAATAAAAAGAAAAAAAAACACACTTTATTAAGTTTAACATCTTTAATTATTACACTTTATAAAACAATTTACAAGCACAAGGTGTTTTGCAGTTTCGATCTTTGGTATTAAATGTTCCAAACAACACTTCCTAGAATTGTATTAAAAAATATAGCTACTTTAAGCCAGTTTATGCTCAACTAGAACTTGAAGTCAACTACAGTCGAAAAGAAAACCTTCACCGCAATATTTTCAGCATAATAGTATTTTTTTAAGTAACTCAATCTATTTTTATTTGAATTGTTTCAACCCACTTTTAACTATGTGCTTGTCCAACATTAATAGAGGTAAATATGGCTCTGGCGAATCTTATTAACTCTTCATTATGGTATGATAAAAGTAAATTGTATTCCGGGAATCTTGGTAAAATAATAATGGATCGAACTACTTTGTAACATTTTTTACCCTCTACCACTAGCGGTGATTGGTCATTCTGTGTGAAACTGTTTTAATATTCATTTAAGACCCCATAAAGTCCTGGTGCGATTTGCTCGAGTATTGATAATGAAGCCACATTTTTATTATTCACCTACACATTATTCAGATATTAATGGTGTTTTCTTTTCTACAAAAAAATGTGACATTTTATTTATAAAAAAATGCAATTTGGTGTCTGTTTCTTACAAATTTTGCTCCCGAAAAGGGTGGCTTGTTTTATTTTAAAAACTCATCCTTTTCGGTAGCAACATTTTTAAGAAGCAGACACCAAATTGCATTTTTTTAAATAAAGTGTCACATTTTTTTGTAGAAAAGAAAAAACCATAAGACATTTGTATTGTCTTATTTGGAAGGCTTTTAACTTACGTGCGCCAAGATAGCGTCGATAGTTATCCACGAAAACGCAAAGTTTAATTGTGCTTTTGGAAGTTGAATTGAAAATGGGAATTTAATGCTTTTGGGATTTCAAATGATAATGGGAGTTTTGCTTTTGGGAATGCAAAATATGGGAATACAATAATATAATACATATAAAAAAAGTAATAAAGTAAATCAAATAAATGTATTTATAATTAAAAAAAAAACATTTTTACTTTTTTTTATCATAAAAAGACAAAACATTTTACAAAAAAATTCAACAAGAATTTCAACTAATTGTAGTGGGGAATGTAAGATGAGATAAACCCACTGTTTATTGTTGATGTGTTTTGTTTAAACTTTGATATTATTACAAGTAGAACTGTTGCTATAAGTCTTATACGCTTAACAGTTTTATTTGGTTTAATATCTTTATTTTTTCTAAAATCTTTATGGATGAAGTTTCCTGATGATCTGGCCTAAGCAACCAGTGAAATGCGCATAGGAATAGCTTATCCCATCAACAATAAATTTCAAGTGTATTTATCAATAATAAAAACTGGGAATTAAGCACGAATAACAAAATCTTTTGAAAAAAAAAAAAAATTATTAATAACAAGTAAGAGTGCTATATTCGGCTGTGCCGAATCTTATATACCCTTTACCATTGTGCGAGCAGAATACAGAGCAACTAGACAAAACCTAAATAATTTCTACATAAACATACATATATACAATACATAAAACTTCATTATAAATTAAATTTAAAAAGTTAAAACTGGTAAATATTTTTTTAAATCGTTTCAGAACATAAAAAAATTAAAAAAAAAATTTTCTTTTTGAAAAAAACAAAATTCGAACCAGGGACTCACAGTTTCTAACCTAAGCAAACCCCCTAGACAACTGGACCATGAAGGAACGTTTTATGAATATCATTAAAAGTAAATATGATCAGTTTACAGTTCACAACTCAACACAGTTGACACAGAAACGGACAACTGGATTTGAACTTCGGTTTTCATAAGGACCCAGAATACCCAGAACTTTATAGGGTATAGAACTTTCGGTGAAGGGTATAAAAAACAAACTTAATTATAAAAAGAGTAATTTTTGGGATTTCAGTATTTTGGTCATAACTCTGCTATTTCTTAACCGATTTGACAGATTTATATACCGACGTGTTAAAGAAGAAATTTGCCAGTTATTTTGGCTATAAAACATGGACTCGGGAACAAATATGGTTCCCGAAAATGGGTATTTTTCAAAAAAAAATTAATATTTTGGTCATAACTTTTTCGTATCTGAACCGATTTTCCCGAGTTTTTCAGAAAATATTTTATATTAAAAATTTCCGATCTTTTGATATATAAGGCGTAACCATAGGTCATATGACAGTCCAAAAAATCAGGTTTTTATACAATTTTTGATATTTTTTGTACGGGAGGTACCACGCCCACTTGTTCAATCCCGCCCACATTTTGTGGGATGCTGTGTATTGATAACACTAATGTGTGTACCCAATTTGGCTCTTGCCGTTCTCAAGATATACAGAAATAAAAAAATACAACAACAACAAGGGATTTTTGGAAAAAATTGGAGGTAGTCGTCGTTTTTTGCTCATATCTCAGCCACTTTTGGACCGTTCTGGCTGAATTTCAATAGCAAGAAATGGTGGACTATATGTGACATAAGTCTAAAATAACCTAGCCGCTATCATGTCTGGAGTCTCCGGAAAACACATATCAAACGTAAGACGGAGAGACGGACAGAAGGACAGACGGACGGACAGACGGACGGATATCGTTAAATCAACTTCTCTCCTCATAAGGACCCAAAATATATATACTTTACAGGGCCTAAGATCAATATTGTAGAAATTACAAACGGAATGACAAACTTATATATACCCTTTTCCACCTGTGGTGAAGGGTATAAAAATATAAAGTATGTACATTATAATAACAGAATTTTATAATTTATTATTTCGGGGTTTAGAAGTAACGTCAAGGAAAAAGCGCAATAGATTATAAAACTAGGTGTACTATAGAATATAAAAAGCTTTCCATGCAAAAAATTGCCGGGCCTGTTTTCCAGAAATCTGGGTTCATCCAAAATGGTCATTAAAAACTGGGAGTTAATTTTTAAGGGGCCTAGAGGAAACGTCAAGGAAAAACGCAATAGATTTTAAAATAAGGTGTACTATAGAATATAAAATTTTTTGCAACTAATTTCAAAATAACCAAATAGAATTATGAATTCTATTCTATTTGATTAAAAAATTGTAAGCCAAAATGAAATGAAATCGAATTTAAACTAAAAATCTTTTATAAAAAAAATAAAGTAGCATTAAAATTTACTAGCAAGTACACTCAGAGAAAACCGATTAATTACTACCCGATTAACTGATCGGTTAATTTAAAAGTGGCTTTCTTCAATTAAAGATTAAACCGGCTAATTTCAGTTGACCGATGTAACAAAATTTTTAATTGTTTGTAGTATTAAACCACAACTTTTTGTGTGTTTAAGTATGGGTGAGTTCCAAAGCGTCAGTTGCAAGCAACTCGCTTTTATAATGTATTCTACAATGCAACCTCGTACAATTTTAAAACGTTATCTGTACCAAAATTCACAAAAAAAATTTGTAAAGTGCACCAAAAAAGTTGTATTTAGAAATATTTTTTCATACAATATATTTCCTTCTACAAATACAGTAAAAACACAGAAATTAAGTAAGTCGGAAAGTCGGAACTTATTATATAGAATATTCGATGCTGAGCTTTGCCAGGATGAGTTAGATAATGACCTGACAACAGAATAAACTTTCGATAGTAACAAAACAACTGAATTAACCGAAACAATTAGAAGAATTAAACATTTTTATAATTAAAACAGGACTCTGGTAGAATAATGGAAGATTTTATATATATAAAAAAATCCAGGAAAAGGACTGAGAATTCAGATATTCTGTAATATGGGTTGCTTTCTCCAACATAAAAGATACGCGAAAGAATTTTTCCCAAGCCAAAATTTATCAAAACTAAAGAAAAGAGTCGCTCAAATCCTAAACATTTTAACTAAATTATTTTTCTAAAAGATTGTTTTATAAGATCTTAACCCTCGGTCTTACACATGTTGTTATTTTCACATTCGTAACGCATGAGTATAGTAAGACCCAACCAACTTTTGAATAAAAAAAACCAACTTTTTTTAACTAAATGTTATATAATACACATTTTTAATTTAAATAAAATATGAAATTCATTATATGAAATAATATGCGTACATATTCATATTCATTTTATTTATAATATACAAATTAACATATTTTGACCTATCAAAATATTTCTAAAAACTGAAAATAAGAACATGTACATAACATGTTTATAATATGCAATACTATTTTAGTTGTAATTAAAAAGAGAAATAAATAAATATATTAGTATTCTGGATTTCCTTAGCAACTGAAACGTGTAATTTTCATTTTAGAATCTTGCTGACAATCTGAACACTTTGAACAAAAACATTTTGGGAGTATATATATTCCATTTTCAATATAAAATAGAAACAATTCGTTTGCAAATTTTTAAACATCGTTCCTTTTCAAGCAAATACACGAATATAAATTGTTTTATTTATGATTATAAATGTAATATTTGGTGTGAAAAATTAATTCCTTGAGCGCCTGGGCCCAACTCCATAACGCATATTATTTTGACGCAGCATTTTTTTTTTACCAATATTAAGTTGCTGCTTAATCCAATTTGGTCAATCTTTACCATTGAAATAATCATGGGCAGAGTATTGTTGACAAGCTTTTACATATGGTTCTTCTTCATCGTCCTTAAAAGCATACGATTCATTTGGTTTTATGACCAAATTATTTTCAGTACCAGATGAATCGTTCTTATTTGGAACGTAATCCACATCATCATTCCGCTCAGTTGTGAACGGTTGTTATGTTCTAAGTCATTACCCTCCACTCCTCACATGTAAAAATCAGCTTCTGAACGAGAGTTACTAGTTACTGTGCTTATTGTTTTTTTTTTCAATTTGAGAACTAGATGAAGCTACTAAGTTGTGTGTTTAATAAAATTAAATACATAATAGATAATTCAACAAAAAATAACCAAAAACAGCAAGAAATCTTCTATACAAAATATATATGTGTCTGGCAGGACCCCATTTGTTACGAATGTGATGTGTGCAGTAAAATATTCGAATAAGTTCCTTATATATCCTTTCCAGGATATATTTTTTCAGCTTTTTACAGTAAACTAAATGCTTGAAGGGTACCTGAAATTTCAAGTCTCTACCTGTGTTTTAAATATACTAAAATAACATTTAAAATCGAAAAAGGTCTGGCCAGACTCATGAGTAAGACGAAGGGTTAATTTTTTTTAATTCTATATAATAAAAATGAAATGTTGTCTGTTGCTGATCGCATAACTTGAGAACGGCTTGACCGATTTGGGCGATTTTTTCTTTAAAATGATCGCCATGGTCCCACTTAGGTTTATAAGTAAAGAAGATTTTACCCCGCCCACTTTTCAAATGGTCGTATTAATCCATTTAAAGTTTTCATCGAAAGAAAAATTGACCACGCCTACTTTTACGCCCACTTTTTCTATTAAGCGCATAACTTAAGAACGGCTTGACAGTTTTGGACGATTTTTCCTTTAAAATTATCGCCATGGTCCAACTTAGGTTTATACGAAAAGAAAATTTTGCCCCTCCCACTTTCACGCCCACTTTTTTCGATTTACCTAAAATCAGAAAACGGCTCCATCGATTTGACTAATTTTTTTTTCAAATGTTCGTGTTAATCCATTTTAAGTTTTCATCGAAAGAAAAATTTACCACGCCTACTTTTACGCCCACTTTTTCTATTAAGCGCATAACTTGAGAACGGCTTGACAGTTTTGGACGATTTTTCCTTTAAAATTATCGCCATGGTCCAACTTAGGCTTGTACGAAAAAAAAATTTTGCCCAGCCCACTTTTACGCCCACTTTTTTCGATTTACCTAAAATCAGAAAACGGCTCCATGATTTGACTAATTTTTTTTTCAAATGTTCGTGTTAATCCATTTTAAGTTTTCATCGAAAGAAAAATTTACCACGCCTACTTTTACGCCCACTTTTTCTATTTATATGACCGATTTGGACGATTTTTTCTTTAAAATGTTCGCCATGGTCCAACTTAGGTTGGACTGCGAATAGTCGGCAAACACTTGAGGTGTTGATTGACACTCACTTTCCTGGAAATTCCCAAGGCAGCATGCGGGATCAGGTGTGGGAGTCGACACCCACTCCTATGTCCAGTCCTTTGGACTATGATAGGATCAAGTGGGCTGTAGATAGCTTCAGCCCATATAAATTTTCGACCCTGGTCATACCCTGGCTGATGGCCATATACAGGGGGTGCGCAAGATTTTCGTATCTCCCGGTAAGTTGGACCTTGTGTAGAGTGGTGAGAGAGCCTTACCCAAAGTGGGTAAGGCTTCTCACACTGAACCGAAGGACTACAGACCGATTAGTCTTGCATCCTTTCTTCTAAAAAATTTTGAAAGAGTTATTGATATACATCTTAGGATGACCATTTCAAGAAGTTTACTCTCGGCCTCCCAACATACCAACACAAAGGGCAGATCTGTTGAGACGGCTCTTTACTCTCTGGTGGGAACTATTGAGAGATCGCTCGAATTTACACACTCGTGGCCTTGCTCGATATTGAGGGGGCCTTCAACAATGTCAACCCGGACTCTATTGTGACATCCATGGGGAGCCTGGGGATTGACGTTGGCATATGTAGATTTGTGGACAATCTACTCAGGAATAGGGTCATTTGCTCTACGATAGGTGAGACCAGTGTTCAAATACTAGTGAACAGGGGTACTCCCCAAGGGGGTTTCTATCTCCACTATTGTGGAACCTGACTATGAATACCATGTTGACGAATATGGACAACATGAGGATCAAAACAGTGGCGTATGCTGATGATGTTGCGGTAGCCATCACGGGGAGACATCTGAACATAATGTCTCAGTGTATGGAGGCTGCTCAGAGGGTACTCAGCACCTGGAGCGCATCATGCGGGCTGGGTGTCAATCCGTCCAAAACGGAACTAGATCGAGGACTTTAGGCTTCCGAAGTTAAATGGAACCGAGCTTCAGATCTCTCACAGTGCCAAGTATCTAGGCGTGGTTCTGGATAGTAAGCAGTCATGGGGATCAAATGTCCGGATGAGAGTGGAAAGGACAATAGTTGCCATATATGCGTGTAGGGGTGCAATCGGCAGAAACTGGGGCATGAGCCTGTGGTGTGTCAATTGGATCTTTGAGGCTGTAGTAAAGCCGACTCTGTATTACGGGATCGTTGTATGGTGGCCTGCGTTGGATAAGAGCAGGCACAGGGCAATGCTTGAGAAGGTACATAGTCTTGTCGCGTTGATGATCACAGGACCAATGCGATATACTCCCACGAGGGCACTGTTTACGATACTGAACTGACTCCCGTTGGACGCGAAAATTACCATATTTCTCATTGTTGGTTTAAGCTTTGATATTGTTACAAGTAAGACTTTGAGTGCTTATAATTCTAATCTGCTTTAAGGTTTTATTTGTATAATATTATTAGCTTTTCTAAAATCTTTGGAAAAGGTTTCCTGATAATATGGCCTAAGCAACCAGTAAAATGGGCATAGAATCTAGCTTTCCTTGAACAATAAATTTCAGTGTATTTATCAAATATGGAAAATTGGGAATTTAGCACGACATACAGAAATCTAATTAATAAGAAATTTGTTTGTTTTAGCAACTCGTGTACCAGCGTGTGGAACAAATAACGTCATTAAAAAATAAACAAGACAAAATAAAAAAAATATGTGAATGAACACGCAAACATACCTTTATACCGAAAATTTTAACAATTGAACCACACAATTAAAGAAACAATAAATTTAGAAAAATTAATTTCATAAGAATTAGAACACTTAACTTTTTGTTGAAGAATGTCAAAAAAAAAAAAGATGCTAAAGAAAAGTCGACTTTACTTTACCCTGCAGCCACACGATCAAAAAACCACTTTCAAGTTGTGCACACAAACTGCTTGTCAGAACTTAGTTAAACTGACAGCTATGGTGAGAGAGCCTTACCCAAAGTGGGTAAGGCTTCTCACACTGAACCGAAGGACTACAGACCGATTAGTCTTGCATCCTTTCTTCTAAAGAATTTTGAAAGAGTTATTGATATACATCTTAGGATGACCATCCCAAGAAGTTTACTCTCGGCCTCCCAACATACCTACACAAAGGGCAGATCTGTTGAGACGGCTCTTTACTCTCTGGTGGGAACTATTAAGAGATCGCTCGAATTTACACACTCGTGGCCTTGCTCGATATTGAGGGGGCCTTCAACAATGTCAACCCGGACTCTATTGTGACATCTATGGGGAGCCTGGGGATTGACGTTGGCATATGTAGATTTGTGGACAATCTACTCATCAATAGGGTCATTTGCTCTACGATAGGTGAGACCAGTGTTCAAATACTGGGGAACAGGGGTACTCCCCAACGGGGTTTCTATCCCCACTATTGTGGAACCTGACTATGAATACCATGTTGACGAAGATGGACAACATGAGGATCAAAACAGTGGCGTATGCTGATGATATTGCGGTAGCCATCACGGGGAGACATCTGAACATAATGTCTCAGTGTATGGAGGCTGCTCTGAGGGTACTCAGCACCTGGAGCGCATCATGCGGGCTGGGTGTCAATCCGTCCAAAACGGAACTAGATCGAGGACTTTAGGCTTCCGAAGTTAAATGGAACCGAGCTTCAGATCTCTCACAGTGCCAAGTATCTGGGCGTGGTTCTGGATAGTAAGCAGTCATGGGGACCAAATGTCCGGATGAGAGTGGAAAGGGCAATAGTTGCCATATATGCGTGTAGGGGTGCAATCGACAGAAACTGGGGCATGAGCCTGTGGTGTGTCAATTGGATCTTTGAGGCTGTAGTAAAGCCGACTCTGTATTACGGGATCGTTGTATGGTTGCCTGCGTTGGATAAGAGCAGGCACAGGGCAATGCTTGAGAAGGTACATAGTCTTGTCGCGTTGATGATCACAGGACCAATGCGATATACTCCCACGAGGGCACTGTTTACGATACTGAACTGACTCCCGTTGGACGCGAAAATTACCATATTTCTCATTGTTGGTTTAAGCTTTGATATTGTTACAAGTAAGACTTTGAGTGCTAATAATTCTAATCTGCTTTAAGGTTTTATTTGTATAATATTATTAGCTTTTCTAAAATCTTTGGAAAAGGTTTCCTGATAATATGGCCTAAGCAACCAGTAAAATGGGCATAGAAGCTAGCTTTCCTTCAACAATAAATTTCAGTGTATTTATCAAATATGGAAAATTGGGAATTTAGCACGACATACAGAAATCTAATTAATAAAAAATTTGTTTGTTTTAGCAACTCGTGTACCAGCGTGTGGAACAAATAACGTCATTAAAAAATAAACAAGACAAAATAAAAAAAATATGTGAATGAACACGCAAACATACCTTTATACCGAAAATTTTAACAATTGAACCACACAATTAAACAAACAATAAATATAGAAAAATTAATTTCATAAGAATTAGAACACTTAACTTTTTGTTGAAGAATGTCAAAAAAAAAAAATATGCTAAAGAAAAGTCGACTTTACTTTACCCTGCAGCCACACGATCAAAAAACCACTTTCAAGTTGTGCACACAAACTGCTTGTCAGAACTTAGTTAAACTGACAGCTATGGCACAGTCTGCACTCAATTTTATAATCAATTTAATTTTAAAAATGCCGCCGACGAAGAAACAACTCCAAATAGTAGCTTGACTCAAAGTTTTTTGTAAAAAAAAACACAAGAATTTTTAAAAACACAATATATTTTTAATAAAGCATAAAATTGCCAAACAAATGGAAATTAAAAGCAATCTCGCGGTTAGTAAAAAAACGGAGAGTGTATTACAAATTGAAATTAATTGAAAGGCAAAACTTGATCATGTTGCCTCCAAGTTAGTTAACATAAAAAAAAATAATTTCAAAAAAACAAATGTCAATGTGTAGACACGAATGAAAGTTAAAAAAAAAAATAAAAGAAAATTTTAGACAGAACACTTTCATACTCCAAGAATGGAGGTATCATTTTAATTTCAATAAGAAAAGAGCGTTTTTTTTAGATAACTGCATGACTTGGCAGGCTCCCAATCTTTTACCAAATCACGTTTTTCAATAAACTGTTGACATCTGCGCAATAATGTTGTTTTTAAACTCTTGAACTGTTGTGGGGTTATTGCTGTACACTTTCGATTTCAAAAAACCCACAAAAATAGACTGTTCAGGTGTCAAATTGCAAGATCTTGGTGGCCGATTCACTCCTCCTCTAGGAGCAATAATGTGACTTTCACACTTTTCTTTCAAAATATCCATTGTTGCTCTTGCTGTGCGGCAAGTTGCACCATCCTGTTGAAACCACATATTCTCTACTTCTTAATCATCAATATTCCGACACAGAAAGCTTCGGATCATCTCTCTGTAGCGGTTTCCATTGACCAATGATACCCCAAATTTGGATAGTCTTTAAATACTTATTTCAAAATTGCCTTCCAAAGCCTTTAACACCTAACGCTTTGGGAAATATGTATTTATGTGAAGCAACCAGTAACAAGAAGTATCTTTTTTTTAATAACTAGTACATTTTGGAATTGGAAGTATCTTTTCGCACAAGAAATGTCATTTAGAATTAATTTATTTGTTGAGAAGTACTTTTAGAATAAAAAGTGTCTTTCGAATAAAAAAATATTTTCTTCCTCATAGAAGTTAATATATTTTTTCGGAAAAAGTATTCGCATCTTGATGATCTTACTAACGTCTACTTGTTTGTTTTTGTAGCTCACTTAATCTCTAATTACTTGATGTGCTTATTATGATGATGTACTTATTAAAATAAATAAAAAAAAGTGAAAAAAGTATAAATATGATGATTTCTTAAACAGCTACACAGTTAACTTCACAACGTTAAGTAAAAAATATGTTTATTTCGCAAGTCCTCGTTATTTGTTTTGCACTGATGAAAGCAGTATCATGTGATGAGAGATATGTTCAGGGAAAATTTGGTATAAATTACATTATCGAAGAAAGGCCTGAGGTAATTTACCCTTATAACTTCCAAAAAGAATTTCTATCATATAACTTCCTTATAATAATTTACAGTTTACATGGGCTGAGGCTAAAGCTGCCTGTGAAAATAATGATTATAGACTTGCTACAATCAAAGAATATTACAAAAGCAGAAACATTAATTATATAATGTCAACTTATATAGAGGGTGTGTCTAATAAAGACTTTTGGGTGGGAGCATCTGATGCTTTGACCTGGATCACAGAAGGAAATCTTGATTATAACGAATTTTCTAACAATATGGAAGAAAAACAGGAAGATCCAGAGCATTGTGTACATATAAGGCATCCACGTTGGAGAGTTGCCGATTGCAATGAAAAAAATGGTTATTTGTGTGAACAAGATACAAAATACAAATCAAAATTGTGAAAATATAAATAGTACTTTGTAAAACTTTTAATTGAAATAAAATACTAAAATTGCAAAATTATAAAACAAAATTATTTATAAATCGATCGTGTTAAAAAAGAGCGATTTTGAAACACTTTTTCTGACTTCTGTATCTCTCGAGTGTTTCCTCTTTTAAGCCAAGCGATACGCGCTCAGGAGAAATCTGGATATCCAATAAAAAAATACCCATTTGAGAAAAACAAAGAACGTAATACCAAAATCAAAGAAATTACAAGAGCAACAACTTAGTATTTTTTGTGCTCTTTAAATTAAAGTTAAGAGGTTAATAATATAAGGTTAAGCTGATTGCATTTTTACATATTTTCTCTTATAGTGAATAAGTTTTGCTTATAAGCATTCTTCTTGAAATTAATTAAGTTAACAGTTGTAGTTATGATTTGAGAGAATCTAGATTGACAAATAAAACTGAAAGCAAATGCTAATAAATTAGCCCAGATATGAATAATAAATACCCGGGAGTTTCTCTTCTCCCATTTGTTCTATTTAAAATCTTTGGTAAAAATAGAAAAAGGGGAAAAAACCCGCTGAATTTTAACGTTATTACCTTTAAAAAAACTTTTTTGTTTATTTTTATATAAAACAATTCACAATCACAAGGAGTTTTGCAGTTTCTATCTTTGGTATTAAACGTTCCAAACAACACTTCCTAGAATTGTATTAAAAAAATATAGCTACTTTAAGCCAGTTTATGCTCAACTAGAACTTGAAGTCAACTACAGTCGAAAAGAAAACCTTCACCGCAATATTTTCAGCATAATAGTATTTTTGTAAGTAACTCAATCTATTTTTATTTGAATTGTTTCAAACCACTTTTGACTATGTGCTTGTCCAACAAGTAATAGAGGTAAATACGGCTCTGGCGAATCTTATTAACTCTTCATTATGGTATAACAAAAGTAAATTGTTTACTGGGAATCTTGGTAAAATAATAATGGACCGATCTACTTTGTACAATTTTTTACCCTCTACCACTAGTGGTGAATTTGTCATTTTGTGTGAAACTGTTTTTAAAGGGTCCGCCAAATAAATTTTTTTTTTTTGAAAATGCTATAAAAAAAACTACTGAATATTTTTCAAATTTCTTTTTTTATTTGAAAGTACAATCCTTCCGGTTAATAATGGAAAATAATTTCATTCAAATGGCTTCCTCGGCGGGCCATGCAGTAGCCTACACGATCGGTCCAATTTTTAAGCACATTTCACCAATGGCTTTACGAATATTGTCCTTTAAAGCGTCAGTTGTCTCTGACTTGTCGGCGTAACACTTATCTTTGACGGCATCCCACAAATAATAGTCCAACGGTGTCAAATCGCAGCTCCGAGGTGGCCAAACGACATCATCTCTGCGGCTGATAATGCTATCTTCAAAAACAGGGCGCAAAACATCGAGTGTAGCTTCGGCTGTGTGGCACGTAGCGCCGTCCTATTGTTGCCAATATCCTCCTCTTCAATTTTTGTGAACAAAAATTCGGCCCGATACCGATCGCCATTAACTGTAACGGCCACTCCTTGCTCATTTTCGAAGAAAAATGGCCCAATTACATATGCCTCTGGACCAAAATCCGCACCAAACAGTGACTCGTTTTGGGTGTATCGGCTTTTCAATGTATGCGTGCGGGTCTTCTGTGCCCCAGATGCGACAATTTTGTCAAAGTTTGTATATAAACTACAGTTTTTTATGTAAACAAACCTTTTTTTTACTAGCAATATTTTTGACAATCGGACCACAGAGGCAGTGTTGTTGTAGTGCTGACTTCACTCTCTAGTAAATTCGCCTTGATTCTGATCTAACTGCTTAATAAGTTCTCTAAGAAGGCTTCGGATCTTCCGTAGGCATAACAGATAAGATCAAAATTCCACATCCCCTTCTATGAGAAGGAAGAAGAGAAGGACTAAGATATTTAGTTTTTTTTGCGCGTTATACAATTAAAATTGCATAAAAAACGACAAAAACAGAATACAGAACGGTTGTGTTAAATTTTGAGTTTAGTTTAATACGTTAAAAAAAAGAGTTGTATTACCTAAAAACAACTGCTAAAAAGTGTTAAAGAAAGTTTAAAAATTATAAAATAAATGCACAATCAAAACAATCAAAACTTAATTGTTTTCTGATTTTAGTGTAAAAACCATTTTTACCTTAAAACCATCTATTAATTATGTATTAAATATAAAGAGAAATCACAAAAGGTACTGCAAAGTGTGCAAACGATGAAAATGCGTGCAAAAATACACACATTTGCACAACACAACAACAAAATGTACGTTTTTGCAATTTGCTCTATTTTACTTCTTTTGCACTAAAAAAACCATGAGCAAAATTAGTAGTGCATATTTGCTCAGTTGCAAACAAATGTAAACAATAACATTTGACATATTAAGCGCCATATTGGTTTAAAGAAAACTTATAAATTGAACATTTTCGTGGGTTTTAACATAAAACAGAGAATTTAATTTAAATACTTTATAGTGTTTTCACACTAGAGGTTTTCACACAAATTTTGGTTTAAACGATAAAACCAATCATAAAACCTGGTTTTACCATACAAAATAATTTTGTTAAAACCATCTTAAAACCTTTTTTGATTTGGTTTTAAGTAGATTTTATGAAACACAACCATGTTTTAGTTGTACTAAATTCAGTGCTACCAAGTTAAAAAGATTGAAAACTGCTGTTAATGTGTAATCCCAGCTAGCATTTTTTATCACAATCGAATCTTTTGGGAATCAGCTTCACATAACCGCATATGAGCTCATTTTTCGATCATAAATTATACTCTTGTTGTGAGAAAATGATACACTACCGATGTATCACCTAAAAGAATTATTCGTGATGCAATTTTCTTATTCTTTTTTGAGCATTTTAATGGTAGTTTTTATAATCGTAAATTATATACATATGTAGCTTTTAATTATACTTTAAATAATTTTTGAATTGTCATGTTTTGAATTTTTTTTCTCTGATAAAAGTGCCCCTCGATTATTTGAACAAATTTTATTTTGAACCAAACAAATGTTATCGGGTTCTCGTAAATGAAATAATAAACCATTCGCACTTACAATTATTTTCATTAATTGACAGTAATATTTGAGCTTTTTTTAGCTGACAAGAAAATTTATATTTTTCTCTTTTAATTTGATAAGAAGAATTAACAAAAATACAAAATATTTGAAATTTTTGATATTTGAAAATGTTAAAAAATCATTATTTTGACATAAAGACGATCTTATCGTTACCTAAAACGCAAAATAGCCTATCTAACATTTTAAAAATTTTACAGGAGAAGCAAAAAACTAGTTAAAATGATAAATTGCTTTAAACTGTTTATAATTTAGTTTTCTTCTATTTTTCCTGTAAAACCTACCGTTAGTAAAATTTACAATGGTGCATATTATGCACACGGTTTGTTTGGCGTTTTAGCGTTAATCATTAAATCTTTTGTATGTTGGGTCGTTTGTTTTTTGTTTAGAAAATCGCAAATTTTTGTGGAAAGATTCCAACATTTTCAAATTTTGCGTACATTTGTGTTAATGGAATACATCAGAATCAATGAAAAACACAATGTCTAATTTTTGTTAGTGCGGTCCTTTTGCAATTTAACGACATATGAACTTTTTCAATCTCTTATCATCTCATCAAATTGGATCTAAGAAGACTCATTTAGGTAATATTAACACAAAATTATCACCCAAATTTTAGCTGGGATGGCGTTCAATAAAAATAAATATATTTAAAAAAATAAAAAATGTCAAACCGATGAAATATTCTAAAATTAAATTTTTATATAAAATTGTTTGATTTTCAAGCATTCACTTCATTATTTTTTCAACAAATTTAATTATTTCTACGGGAAATAAATTTTATTTTGCACAAAATTATTAGGCAAACTGTGAGTTAAAACCTGATTTAATAAAACTTGTAATGTGAACGGAAAATCAGCTGTTAATAGTTTTAATGTTAAAACCAGGTTTTATCTTTAGGTGTGAAAACACTATTAAAAAGAAATAATTTATTTTAATATGTTTGTGTATAATTGTAAAATAAAGCAGATTTTTTAAAGTGCCGCCAGAAGTTTTTGTGTTGCCAGAGTAAATTTTTAGAAAAATAGCATACATATTTGCATAAAAAATAAAAGTGTTATGCTCACGATCAATCATAATATGCACTGAAAATTCACAAATTGCAAATCAGAGCATTTGATAAAATACAGAACAATTAAACTGTAAACACTAGAAAATAATTCACACGGAAAAAAGCTCTAAAATACAGAACTATCCTTTATAATACAAAATGAATGGTCAGCGTATGGAAAACATGCATCTATAATTTTCCTCCATAATATTTTTGATTTATATGCACAAAGAACATGCTTTAAGCAAGTTAAAATGGCCAATAACAAACTGTTGTTGGCTGTTACATTGCTTTTATCATGGTTACTTAAATTTTGGTTAATATTAAAACATTTACGGTCAATTTCGCCAAGTTCAGTTATAATAAACTATCATAAACTATAAACTATAGTACGGGTAATATTTCGTTTAAACTAAACTTGGTGGAATTGTTCGTTAATAGTTACCTCATGATTAATTTTGAAAAAATTATGGCTGATTGCGATTAAATTTTGGTTGATTGTAACTTTTTTTTAACAAGAAAATTTGATGAAATTTGGCACATACATATGTCCAAATTGACGAAAGAACTATGCCAATTTATAATAGTAAGAATCGGTCCATAATTTCATATAGCCCCCATACAAACATGTTTTTAGGATAGAGTCTTTCTGTCCAAAAACCATCATATTATGTTGATATATAGATTCAATTTGGCACAAAAATATTTTTTTACAAACCGAATCATCTTACCAAATTAATTTGAAAACGATCCATAATTGACCATAACGACTCAACAGAAAATTATAGTTTTTGTGTCAAATTGTCTTTAGTTCTCCTAAGCAGCTTGAGATTGCGATTAAAAACCTAATCGGATTAGTAGAAACTGAGTTATGTACCCAAATATTGGAATATCTCCTTAAAAGATTGATATTTATATTCCACAAACTAATAAAAATTAGAGGAATACGCCTACTGTCATTAATATTGTAACATTTTTTTTATGACTAAAAATAAGACTGACAAATTTCGCAAAATTTAGTCTATAATGTATAGACCACTCTCGGAAAACACCTTAATACACCCAAACTTGTAGCGAATTATTGTGGTAAAACATAAATTGAAGCTAAACTTACCAGTAAACACACACAAGCTGTTAGAAAGCTACTTAGTCGGTCGAAAGTTTATTATTAAAGAAGGTGATTATTTAAGCTCTCCTCAACCAATTGAAGCTGGAGTCCCTCAGGGAAGCATCCTAGACCCACTTTTATACTTAATATATACTTCGGATATGCCAATAAACAACTACACCCAAACTTCAACATTTGCTGATGACACAGCTTTTCTAAGCGTGCACGAAAACAGTCAAGAAGCATCTCGATACCTACAGGATCATATATTTCAACTCGAACTGTGGCTGAAGCAATGGAGGATAAAGGTCAATGAGCAAAAATGCGTACATGTAACATTTACCTTGCGTCGGGAAACATGCCCCCCTATTAAAATCAATAATCATTTAGTGCCTCAAAATTCGCATGTAAAATACCTCGGTATTCATCTAGATCGCCGTTTAACGTGGAAAAGCCATATAGAGGCAAAATTATCTCAAATGAAACTAAAAGCCATCCAATTTCATTGGCTTATTGGAAGAAACTCTGTCCTAAGTCTCGACTGCAAACTTTTACTTTACAACTCCATCTTAAAGCCAATCTGGTGCTACGGTATTCAACTATGGGGCACTGCCTCGGCCTCTAATATCGAAAAAATTCAACGGCGCCAAAATAAACTTCTTCGAATAATCACAGCTGCCCCTTGGTATGTTAAAAACTCAAATATTCACAAGGATCTCAATGTTCCTTTAGTAAAAACTATGATTACAAAATATGCAGTAAAATATTTAAAAAGGCTTGAACAACACCCAAATCCACTAGCTCGAAATATTTTAAACCATGGCGGCCACACTCGCTTAAGAAGAAGAGACACTGCAGCACTTACCCAATTAGATGAGCGATAAACACCTATATAAGTGAACAGAACCCGTGATGAAGAAAATTTTTGTCTGGCACTGGCAGGACATAAAATAACGTATTAGGTTAAGATTTGATTAATTATTGTTAGTTTATATTTAAAATATGAAGATTCAATAAAAAATAATGAGAAAAAAAAAAAATAAGACCATAACTACTAAATTTTGGTAAGTTCGGTTCATAATTAAGCATAGAAAGCCCCATTTTTATACATCTAAAGCCAAAACTAGTGCTGAGATACTATCTATATTTTCTACTATCGATAGTTCAGATTTCACTGTCGCTATTACTATCGACTGAATGTTTCCACTTGAGTAGGAAAACTTTAACTAATTTTTTTCAGGCTACAGTTCCTAATTTTTATCACTTATTGAAAGTACATAATTTTATATTTTTTTAAAAAAGACGTATGTACGCAAGTTATTTTAGATCACAGTTTTCAAAAAATTGTGCTGGGGACAGTCAGTTAAAAATATTTTTTTTCTTTTTTTTAAATCAACTAAAATTTATTTTAATAACTGAATAAAACAACGAAATAAAGCCCGATTACGAACTTGATACTTTTCGCAAAATACATTAGTATGTATGTAGCATTGTAGCATGTATGTTGGTTCAAATAAAATACCAACGTAAAGATTTATTTGAAAATAATCGGTATAGATGACTTTTCCTTTAATGGTCGTTCATTGTATTGCCTTAAGCTCGAAATTGCAATTGCGTATGCATTTGCATTTTTTTACAACATTACAAAAATATTAGACATTTTAGTCCGTATTTAAACACATACAAATTTCAACATTAGGGCCTCTAATTAGCAGTAAAAAGATGAACAGCTGAGCTAACAATTCCACCTGCTATTCTTCTTTAAATAATAATATCGATATGGATCAATTTTCTATTGATATTTTCGATGTTTCAAGACTATCTATCGATAGTACCCCCAGCACAAGCCGAAACGAATCATGATATTTTATTGAAATTAAATTTTACTCGTATAAAAAAATTCGTAAACCTTTGTAATGATCAGCCCATAATTAAACATATGAAGGGTTGCCATAAGACATACTCTCGAAATATACTTTAGTACGCTCTAAGCCGCAGCGAATTATTATCCTGTGAGCTCTTAGTAGGGGCTTCAATTATTCGATGTTTCATATTAATCGAATAGCTCTTCGAGGTAAAAATGTTATCGAATAATAATCAAACAATTTAATATTATTCGGTTAATCGAATAATTTTAATTTTGTCTAGCTTAGAAGCTTAAAGGTCCAGCTATAATATGTATAAGCTTCCTAAAGCTACTGTCAAACATTAACAAAGAGCTTCTTAAATGCATTTAAAAAAACAAGAACCAACTCAAAAAATATTTGATTCCTTACGGAAAGTGCGATCTGTTTCGCACTTTGCTTAAGCAAATTACAGTTTCAGAAAATTTAACAAAAAGTTTTCTTAAGTTCAATATGGTTCGACACATATGAATCAATTGTATTAGCACAATTGCTGAAGCCAACTTAAATATATTATAGTTGGGCCTTAAAAATTAGACCAAAAATCATATTTTTTAACTTAAAAGTTTTATTAAAAAGGTAACAACAATTTAACAAAAGGTACTTCAAAAAATCATACAAATTTAAGCAAAAGTTCTTAAATAATCTTTCAAAAAGAGTATACAGTTTAAATGTTTATGTTTCAAAAGATTTTTTTACTTACTGTTGACGTTGGAACGATTGAAAGAAAAGCGTTATAAAGCAGCATATCTAAATTCTCTGTTCATTTTCTTGTAATTTCTAAAAATTGTTAATCATCCATTATACATACCAATTGAATCTCTATTTTTTTTTAACAGTTTTAATACTTTAAATGGTCCTGTTAAGGTCTGGTAGAAGGTTTATTTATTTATTTATTAAAAATTAACATATAATTAAAATTATAGTCTAATTGCATGGATGAGCAATAGTGACTAAGACCTTCAGCTCATGGAAAATATATGTACATACTTAAAAAAATGTATAATAAGATTAGTTCAATAAACGTTTTTGGTTGTATTAGATAAAGTTGTACATGTTAGTAGATTTCAATAATTAAATAATTGATGCAATGTTTTCATCAGTTAGGTCTGCAAGAAAACGTATTGGATCATTATTTCCAAAAGATTGTGTCCTTTGGGTGATGAAATCGGGACCTTCTGAAAGAATATGTGAAGGATTAGTTGGGTAAGAAATGTTGCAATTACAAGTATATGTGTTTGTGAGCTTCAAAAGACACCCATGTGTAATTCTGGTATGTCCAAGTCGAAGCCTTACGATTTTGACAAGATCTAATCTACTTGTTTTTGAGTTCGTGTTAATGTTTCTCACGATTCCGCAGTTGTTAATATTTATTTTCTTATACCAGTTAGAAGTCATGTGATAAGTGTTATCGTTTTCTTTGTAGTGGAATATTATGTATCTATATGTATCTTTAAGATTATGGTTTTCGGTTGTAATCAGGGGTGTCCTTGAAGAGCTTTTTGCTGCAGTATCAGCGTATTCATTTCCTAGGGTGTAGCAGTGGCTTGGGACCCACATTAATTTTAATTCGGGGTATCGTTTGATCAAGATATTTCGAATTTGGGTAGCGTAAGCGTATTTCGAATTTGGGTAGCGTAAGTTGTTAGAGATATTAGAAATACATTTGAGAGATGAAAGTGAATCTGTGCATAGCTATTACATATCTACCGCTTTTGTTTTAAATATATACGGTAGCTTTAGCAATAGCGATTAATTCTGCGCTGAGTATTGAACTGTGTTGTGGTAGGTTACCTAAACAGATGATCTTGTCTTCAGTTGTGATACTATATCCAACGTGGGTTAAAGTTTTGGAGCCGTCTGTATATATAGTTATTTAGTTGTTGTTGTATATTTTTGAAGACAGTGTAGAATTGAAGAGGGTTGTGGCTGTGTTTAGTAAATTTATGTAATGATATGTCGATGCTTCTGGAGGGAGAGTTTTAATTTTAGACTGTCGTGTTTTGATTTGGATGTTAAGTTCATCGCAATTATGCTTAATTCTGTTGATAGTAGATAAAATTCTAGGTGTTCTTTTTGCTCTCTTTAATTTTGCCATAATTTTGTTAAGTGGGGAATTATTTTCCAGAAATGACCGATATAGTTTTGTTGTGAGTATGTCCCTCTGACTTTCGGGTGGTAAGATGTTAGCTTCGGCGTAAAGATTTTTTGTACGAGTGGTACGAAAGGCTCCCAATGAAAATCTGATGGCAGAGTTGATTTGCTTATTTATGGTAGAAGGTTGTTTTCATTAGCTTCAAAAAAAAATCATCTTCTTCATCTGAATCATTGCGGTAAAACTCTTTGGTTTCAGTCTTTATTTTAGTTTAGTTTATTTATTTATTCCAATTCTAAACACAAGACTTAAAGCCTCTTATTGCAGTATAGAACATTGTTTTAGCAGAAACATTAAAAATTAAAATTATTATTTGTAAATGATAAAATATTAAAACAAAAGAAAAATTTTAAAAGAGAAAAAATATTATTAAATAATGAATTAAATTGAAAATTAACAAAATGATAATATTAAAAATCATAACACAAAAAAAAAAAAAAAATTAACATGCAAAAAAATTTAGAATGCTTTTTTTAAAGCTCAGTGCGTTACTAATTATTTGTATATTATGCGGGAGTAGATTCCAAAGACGGATTGCATTAAGGAAAAATTGCCAATCAGATGTTAAACTTTGGTGTCTAAACAATAAAATTCTTTTACCTCTATTAGAGCTAGATAAAATAAGGCGGCTATACAGATGTTGTGGTTGTTGAGTAAACACGATTTTGTGCATTAATATCAGTACTCTTGTTTTGAGAAGGTCATCAAACTGAATACCTTACAGTTTTACCGTAAAAGGAGAAACGGAATTAAACCTTTTTACGCCATATACGTATCGTACAAAACATTTAAAGACTGAGTTTAATTTTCTTGCACTTGCGGCATCACATTTGGCAAATATTTCCCATCCATACATCAGAATTGGCAATAAACAGGTTTTTGCAAGAAGTATTCTTATTTTGATAGGTGTACAATACTGTGTTTGCTATAGAGTTCTAAGCATGGAATACGTACGGCCACATGCATAATTAATATGGTTGCACCATGTCAGGTTCTTATTAAAAATAATACCAAGATTTTTTGCTGTATTTACCCTTTCAATACGTTCATTACTTAGAAAAATATCAGGTATATGATCGGTTATAGTAGTTCGTTTTTGAATAACAAGATATTTAGATTTTTTTGGGTTGATACTTAAACCATTAGCAGTAGCAGTAGCCCATTCATAAATATGTTTTAACCCAGTATTCAGAGTTAAGACACATTGTTCAATTTCAGATGTATCACAGCTGATGTATATCTGAACATCGTCAGCATACATTTTGACTTTGCAGTGTGTAAGTTGACTCGGAAGGTCATCAGCATAAAGCGAAAATAGAAGGGGCCCATTAATTGACCCCTGCGGTACACCCCTCGCTACAGGTAGAAGTTTTGATTTTACCACTTTCAAAATACTGATGCCTGTTGGTAAGATATGTTGATATCAGACGTGTAGAAGCTTTAGAAGACATAAACATGTGTTGTAGTTTGTAACAAACGACGTTATGATCGACTGTATCGAAGGCTTTTGAATGGTCCAAAAGAACTAAGATATTTGTTTTTCGTTCATCTATACTACTTCTTATATCTTCCGCAACATCTACAAGTGCAGTTATACAACTGTGTTTTTTCCGAAACCCAGATTGCTTATCATTAAGCAGATTATGATCATTAACGTAAAGCGATATCTGATTGTGAATTATCCTCTCAAATATTTTCGACATAAAGGGTAAAATGGCAATTGGCCTATACTCTGTTTTAGTTTTGGGTATTGGTTTTATTTTAGATTTTTTCCAATTTGAGGGAAAATGACTGGTGGCAATTATGCTGTTAAATACATGTATAACAAAGGGCAATATTCTTGGGAGAATTTATTTAAAAAATTTTGGGTGGATTTCGTCCACGCCAACTGCATTTGATTTAATTGACATACAGCTTCTTATAACGTCAAACTGGTCTACACAATCAAAAGAGAAGTTATAATGGGGTTGACGATTGTCATGGTTGTAATTGTAAAAATCAATATCTGCTTCTACCATAGGAATATAACAAAATTTTTCATTAATAACGTCTGGATCAATAATAACAGGGTCATTATTTCCAGATTTCCCGATACCGATTTTCCTTACAGCCTTCCATGTTTTTTTTTTGATCCCAGAGCCAAGGAGAACTATTCAGTGTAAAATTTTGATTTTTCCTGTTTAATGATTCTGTGTACTGTTTTTCTCGCCAAACAATATTCAACATGTAGATCGTTGGTTCTAAACCGCTTCCAACATGAAAATGCAAAGTCTCTTTGATTAAAGTTCTTAATAAAATGTGGTTAAATTGTAAGGGCCGATGTTGAATGTGAACCACACGTAAACGCCAAGTTTTTTTCAGAATTTTATTTGACATTTCTCTATTTCAGACTTACTCAATTTGAACCATGGAGAGATACACAATCCAACAACGTGTTAAAGTTATCCAGACTCATTATGAAAATGGATGATAAATTTCGAAGAAAATCATCTTCAGTGATGAGGCACATTTTCACCTCAGTGGATTTGTCGATAAGCAGAATTTCCTCATTTGGGCGAATAATAATCCAAGAGTGAATGTCGAAAAACCAATGCACCCACAAAGAGTGACTGTTTGGTGCGGTTTATGGGCTGGAAGCATCATCGGGCCGTATTTTTTCCAAAATGAGGCCGATCAGGCAGTTACTGTGAATGGTGTTCGCTATCGTGAGATGATAACGAACTTTTTATGGCCCGAATTGGAAGATATGGATTTGGACGATATGTGGTTTCAGCAGGACGGTGCCACTTGCCACACAGCTAACGAAACAATGGCTCTTTTGCGCAACAAATTCAATGGCCGTGTTATCTCACGTGGTCGCGATGTCAATTGGCCGCCAAGATCATGTGATTTGACACCGTTGGACTTTTTTCTTTGGGGTTATTTGAAAGAAAAGGTGTACGTCGATAAGCCAGCAACAATTCAAGAGCTAAAGGATGAGATAATTCGGCACATTAACGGCATAGAACCTCCATTATGCCTCAGGGTCATCGACAATTTGGACCATCGGATGGAGGTGTGCCGCCGTGGTAGCGGCACCCATTTGGCCGATATTTTGTTCCATACATAATTGAGTAATACCGATATATCATAATAAAATAAAATTACAATAATTTCCTAAATAGTTTGTGTTTTATTCAAAATCAACATCGGCCCTTGAAATTTAACCACCTACATATTAAAAAAATTTTACTAGACTGTTCCTCAGTTAAGAAACAATAAATGGGTATTTAAAAGGTACCGGCTTGTGTTTTTACATAAAAGAAAAAACTAAGGGCCTTAGTCCGTAAAACGCAACGCAACGCACAAAAAATTCATTGAAAGAAAAAAAAACAATCAAAATTATTTTCAGGGATGTTCTGGAAATTGAAAACGCAAAACGCAAGAATTTTAAAAGTCGTTTTTTAATACGATTTCTGTAATAAAATAATTTTCTGACAAATTTTATACAAACATTTCTCTATTAAACGGAATTTTATAACAAAAATTAGATTAAAAATGTATTAAAAACTGCCTCCAAATTCTTGCGTTATACATTTTCGATTTCCAGCAAACCCCTGTCTATAATTCTGTTGTTGTTTACTATAGAAGTTCATATTTTGTTTTAAAATTTTCAACGCCACAATATATGAAGTGTTTGAAATTTAAAAATTCAATATGAATTTCTGTAGGAATCAACAACAAAATTATAAAATATTTTTGAATTTTCGATTAATCGACATAAATTATTCGAATCGCCCAAAATAAATCGATTAATCGTTTGAATACCCTAGCTCCTAGTTTATAAAACTTGGTTCATGATTCATCAAAGATCCCACGTAAAGCGTACGTCTCCATTTTAAGCTGTTCTGTTTATATAAGAAATTTCTATTTACAAACTTTAAAACAATTTACCCAAATGCGTAATGCGTAATTTGTTCTCTTTAAAAACTTATTTTTGACTTGAAACTAATGTAAATATCATATATATAAAATTTTGCTTTCGAAATATGATCTAAAATACTGCGTAAATAATTTTCAGTTCTTCATCCACAGACATTTTTTCTTCTGTAAATGAAAACAAAATTTATCTCTGAATTTTTAAACACTAAAATTTAGTATTTATTCAACAATTTGTTTTCTAAATAACTTGTTTCTTACTTAAAACCAATGTCAGTATCATATTTAAACAGCTGTTTGTGAATTTTATTTAAAATAGACTTTCAAAATATGTCTTTAAGTATTGTGTAAATATGATTCAGTTTTTATGGAGATACTTTAAGAAAATAAATAACAAGCAACGCAATAAAACTCTAAATTAGGGTCTTATAAAGAAGAATTAAAAGTTATTTTTCGGCTTTGCCCTTCATCCAAGTATTTACAAGAAATAAAAGTAAATTTTTTTGGATCTGCATGTTTTTAAACCATAGTGCACTCATTTTGCAGTTTCAACTAACACTTAGTGATAGTGCAAAAATATTGCGATCATTTTGTTCATGTTGAGTGATGAATTGAAAATTTGCAGCCTCACTAAACATGAGTGATAGTGATGTTAAAAAGTTTTGCACTCAAAAAAAAAAATAGTTTGATTTAAAAAAAAGCAATGATCAGCTTATTGCAACTTTTTTTTCTTCACTCATTTGAGTGCAACTTGCTTTTTCATGATTAAAGCCAAGAATTATACCGTTATTGACAAAATTTCATTTTGTTTAATGTTTTTTACTTATGCATATCCTTAAAAGAAATCAAAAACCATGCACATACAAAGTTAAATTTTTTAAATTTTAGTGAGACAATATTTGTATGCAGCTTTTTTGATTGCATGTCCAAATTTTGCACTATCTGATTTGAGTGCAGATTTTTGCATTCAAATCTGCGTTAAGTGATAGTGAAAAAATTTGCAATATCACCCAAAATTTTTTAGTGGTAGTTAAAAAATAACAATCATCACTAAAACTGGTAAAAAAGAGTGCAAACAAATTTCTTTGCAAATTTATTTAGTGATAGTGAAATGCTGATTTAAATCAATATTTAGTGCACTACCCCAAATTATGTTTTAAGCCCTCCACCACCACTAGTAGTGAATGAGGCTATAATAATTTTGTCATTCCGTGTGAAACTTTTTTAATCTTAATCGCAGACCCCAAAAGATCATATATATATTCTGGTTCCTTAAGTAATTCTAAGTTGATTTGGCCATGTCCGTCTATCTGTCCGCCTGCCCGTCTCTGCGTATGTCCGTCTGTTGAAAACAAGCTCACTTTCGAAAAACTCGAAAGAAAACACCAATGTCATGATGCAATTGGGAGGTGGGCTCACAAGGCTGGCTGGTCCCAGTGGTTTTCAGATGTCAATTTATTGTTTATTGACATTCATTTTCGCCGTATAGCCGTATTTAGGGATGGGCAAATTGAATAAATGTATCTATAAATATATATAAATATATCGATATACAAAAAATTAATAAGAACAAAAAATTCCATCAAAACAAAAAAATTCAATAAAAACAAAAAATTCAATTGTAACAAAAACAAAAAGGAAGAATACACAAAAACCATATGAAATCTAAAAAAAAACTAAACCACGAAAAATTTTAATTGGAAATACCAACGTTAACTAGAAATTTTTTTGATTGTTTAAGGCAAACCAGTAATCATCAAATATCGACATCAGGAGCACTTTCTGCTTTCTATAAATGCCAATTATTTTAGATCTTTATATTAGTTTAAAAAACATATGATGCATGCAATGATGCCAATTATTAAAAAAACATATTGTTTGAAAAACGGCTAAAATTTAGAGTTTTTAATGAAGATTGACTTTAAAAAATACCGAACTCGATAGTCGTATTTCAATATCGATATATCGGTATTTTAAATATCGGCGATATATATCGATTATTTTTTTTAAATATCGATATTTTGATATATCAATTTTTTTTCCCATTCCTAGCCGTATTCATGGCATATTTTAGCTCTCTTAAGTGCCGTTTTAGTATACTTTTGTGGGGAAGTTAAAAAAAGGACAAAAATGACCCCTTAAAATGAATGTTAGAGGGTTTATATATCCTTAGCAAAGAATCGCCATACAATTCTGCTGCAGAGACCTGAATTAGTATTTTAGCTCAGAAGTACATCCAGTATATTTTTTTGACTTATACCAAACGCCTTTCAAAGAATTCAAAAACTTTAGGGGCCGATATTTCGGGAACCCGAGCTAAATTTTCAAAACCCTTTGGCAGATTTGCTCTACCGATAGTCAAGTTTCATTTCGCGTTCAAGTATTGAGGCTGGGGGCGATGACCCGAATTTTGTTGCACTGTGTTTTATTTAACTTAGCAATGAGAAATGGGTTATTTCCTGTATTTGTATGTTGGAAATAATCTTATATAATTCCGCTATTTAAGTCTGAAAACAAATCAATTGTAGCAAACTATAGAGGTATTGCTAAACTAAGTGCTATTCTTGAAAAGTGCAAAACTGATTGTCTTCTTCACCAAGCATAGTCATTACTAAAAGGTTGCTCAGCAATGATAAATCTCTTGCAACTTACCACAATTTTTAGTAATGGATTTAACAATGATCAATTAACGGACGTTATACACACAGACTTTAGTAGAGCTTTGTATGTATTTATATATGCCGATGATGTAAAAATCTTATTAAGCTACAAAAATCTTCCGATTTGGATAATTTGTATAACTGGTGTAATATTAACGTCATGAATCTTAACTTATCAAAATGCATGCTTTTGCTGCGTTTTTGTAGAAAATGGAATTCTACGGGTAACTATACTTTAGGTGACAGCCAACTTCAATTTGTTAAAGAGATTTTGGATCCTGGTATTTTACTAGATTCAATATTAGATTTTATAAAACAAATTACGACAATGACTAACAAATCTCGTGGATTACTCGCTTTTATAAAGCGTTGGGCTAAGCAGTTCACTGATCCTTAAATTACAAAGCAGTTATACACATCTTTGGTAAGACTTATTATCGAATATGGTTCTATTATCTGTGATCCTGATTATAATGTTCACATAAATCGAAAAGAATCTGTCCAAAAACAATTTTTATTGTTCTGCTTAGGAAACACACAAGGTTCCAAACTTTCTAAAGCTCTTTCATCCTATTCCATTAGGCTTGAACGAGTTAACCTGTGGTTTACACATGAAAGTACTTTCTTGCAAGAAGATTTTAAGTATTATCAAAGAATAATCGAAGAAACTGCCGATTGGCTGAAATAACAAAAATTATGTGTGTGTAAGTGAAAAATTATGAGTGTATTGTGGTTTTCAAGAAATTTTCTTTCATGTGTAAATGCTAGGTAAATTGATTTCACTGGAAAGCCAAAGAAAAATGCTTAACATTAAGGTCTTAGTTAATTTGCTTAATGGTAATGTTTGTTCTGCATTCCTTATTATTAGTCATGTTAAAGTTAACAGTTGGGTTTGCAAGAAAACGTATTGGATCATTATTTCCAAAAGATTGTGTCTTTTGGGTGATGAAATCGGGACATTCTGAAAGAATATGTGAAGGATTAGTTGGGTAAGAAATGTTGCAATTACAAGTATATGTGTTTGTGAGCTTCAAAAGACACCCATGTGTAATTCTGGTATGTCCAAGTCGAAGCCTTACGATTTTGACAAGATCTAATCTACTTGTTTTTGAGTTCGTGTTAATGTTTCTCACGATTCCGCAGTTGTTAATATTTATTTTTTTATACCAGTTAGAAGTCATTTGATAAGTGTTATGGTTTTCTTTGTAGTGGAATATTATGTATCTATATGTATCTTTGAGATTATGGTTTTCGGTTGTAATCAGGGGTGTCCTTGAACAGCTTTTTGCTGCAGCATCAGCGTATTCATTTCCTAGGGTGTTGCAGTGGCTTTAGACCCACATTAATTTTAATTCGGGGTATCGTTTGATCAAGATATTTCGAATTTGGGTAGCGTAAGCGTATTTCGAATTTGGGTAGCGTAAGTTGTTAGAGATATTAGAAATACATTTGAGAGATGAAAGTGAATCTGTGCATATTACATATCCACCGCTTTTGTTTTAAATATATACGGTAGCTTTAGCAATAGCGATTAATTCTTCGCTGAGTATTGAAATGTGTTGTGGTAGGTTACCTAAACAGATGATCTTGTCTTCAGTTGTGATACTATATCCAACGTGGGTTAAAGTTTTGGAGCCGTCTGTATATATAGTTACTTAGTTGTTGTTGTATATTTTTGAAGACAGTGTAGAATTGAAGAGGGTTGTGGCTGTGTTTAGTAAATTTATGTAATGATATGTCGATGCTTCTGGAGGGAGAGTTTTAATTTTAGACTGTCGTGTTTTGATTTGGATGTTAAGTTCATCGCAATTATGCTTAATTCTGTTGATAGTAGATAAAATTCTAGGTGTTCTTTTTGCTCTCTTTAATTTTGCCATAATTTTGTTAAGTGGGGAATTATTTTCCAGAAATGACCGATATAGTTTTGTTGTGAGTATGTCCTTCTGACTTTCGGGTGGTAAGATGTTAGCTTCGGCGTAAAGATTTTTTGTACGAGTGGTACGAAAGGCTCCCAATGATCTGATGGCAGAGTTGATTTGCTTATTTATGGTAGAAGGTTGTTTTCATTAGCTTCAAAAAAAAATCATCTTCTTCATCTGAATCATTGCGGTAAAACTCTTTGGTTTCAGTCTTTATTTTAGTTTAGTTTATTTATTTATTCCAATTCTAAACACAAGACTTAAAGCCTCTTATTGCAGTATAGAACATTGTTTTAGCAGAAACATTAAAAATTAAAATTATTATTTGTAAATGATAAAATTTTAAAACAAAAGAAAAATTTTAAAAGCGAAAAAAAATTATTAAATAATAAATTATATTGAAAATTAACAAAATGATAATATTAAAAATCATAACACAAAAAAAAAAAAAAAAAAAATGCAAAAAAATTTAGATTCGGATTGCATTAAGGAAAAATTGCCAATCAGATGTTAAACTTTGGTGTCTAAACAATAAAATTCTTTTACCTCTATTAGAGCTAGATAAGGTAAGGCGGCTATACATATGTTGTGGTTGTTGAGTAAACACGATTTTGTGCATTAATATCAGTACTCTTGTTTTGAGAAGGTCATCAAACTGAATACCATACAGTTTTACCGTAAAAGGAGAAACGGAATTAAACCTTTTTACGCCATATACGTATCTTACAATACATTTAAAGACTGAGTTTAATTTTCTTGCACTTGCGGCATCACATTTGGCAAATATTTCCCATCCATACATCAGAATTGGCAATAAACAGGTTTTTGCAAGAAGTATTCTTATTTTGATAGGTGTACAATACTGTGTTTGCCATAGAGTTCTAAGCATGGAATACGTACGGCCACATGCATAATTAATATGGTTGCTCCATGTCAGGTTCTTATTTTTTTACATTTTGTGGTAAAAATATCACGACACGTCAAAATGGAAATACCCATATGCTCTGGCTATTACACACTATTAAGAATCAGCAGAGAAGCGAATACCATAAAAGTGAATTTTTAATTGAAGTTAATAAAAATTCACGAGCAATGTTTTAAGTTTTTTTTTATTTGCTTACATGGAAGCAGGTTGTATTGCAACGATTTTAAAATATGTTAACGATCATTGCCGAAATATGAGCGAAAATAGAAATTAAATTCTTTTTTTATAACGCAATCAAGCATCAATTTTTTTTTTTAGCAGAGAGGAAAAGAGTACTGCTTTCAACTGGGAATTCGCCATATAAAAATCATGCGTCTTGTAACCATGTTTGTAAGGGGTATTGTGCTTCTCTCCCTTACAAAACTGCTCACCAGTAAGCTACATTTTTTACTGAGTAGTTCTTTTAGGAACATATGTAGACATTGGAACCAGAGGATCACAAGTTCATTTCAGTAAATCTAGTCTTTACTTTTGGAACGAATAATAATTACTAACCATAGTATAATAAGTACCAGGCATAGTATAATAAGTACCAGGCATAGTATAATAAGTACCAGGTATGTTCATAAGGGAGAGTTTTCATTATTTACCCATGTAATGTCAAAATAATTTATTTGATTTTTAATTCATTTTTTCCATATTTTCTTTTGTTTGACGTTATATGGGTTTTGCAATTGAGAACAAAATTTCTAATGACTATAACTTGTACTTATTCTACCATGTTCATAACAATCTTTTTTTTATTATTTCTTAATTTTTTATAGGAATTATGCTTCTCAGTTGTTATTAATAAAAATTTTTTCGTATTAAAGGTATGTAAATATAGTGGCAAATGTAATGTAGTGTAGACACTTCGTTGAAAATGTCAACAATATAGTCGATAAAACTGGTGACTTAAAGACACTTTCAACCAGGTATTCTTCAGGGATGTTTTAAACATATACATATATCTAACGTATGCCTTTTAATGTTAAAAAATATAACCGAAAAAGTATTAATGAGAAAAAAGGACAAACTTTAAAATAACATGCAACAATAAGGGTAAAATGTTGCACAAACAGTTTGTAAAATTGTATCTGCAACAAAAGAAAACTGCACAAAAATGAAATAAAAACAACAACGAAAACGTTATGAAACATTCAGGGAGATGGAGATTCTGATGGCAAAGATTAATACAAATCTCTGCAAAATTAACAACTACTGACATCCATAAAAATGTCTGATGACTTAAATAGATAAGAAAAAGATTTATACCAAAAATAAAAAAGTTAAGTTTAAAGTAAAGTTAAAGGTTCCTTCATTTTTGGACTCTATGCATTCTCAGGAATAAATATAGAGTTTGTTTTTCAATTTCTGAGGTTTATTTAAGCAATATAGAATAAAATACAATGTTTTTTTAAGTAAACTGGATGTTTTGTTTGAACTCTATGCCAGAAATTATAACATTATTGTCACATTATTGCTCCTAGAGGAGAAGTGAATTGGCCACCAAGATCTTGAAATTTGACACCTGAACAGTCTATTTTTGTGGGTTTTTTGAATCGGTATACGTTTATACCGAAAACTTTAACAAATGAACCACACAATTAAACAATAAATTTATAAAAATTAATTTCATAAGAATTAGAACCCTCAACTTTTTGTTGAAGAATGTCAAAAAAAAAAAATATGCTAAAGAAAAGTCGACTTTACTTTACCCTGCAGCCACACGATCAAAAAACCACTTTCAAGTTGTGCACACAAACTGCTTGTCAGAACTTAGTTAAACTGACAGCTATGGCACAGTCTGCACTCAATTTTATAATCAATTTAATTTTAAAAATGCCGCCGACGAAGAAACAACTCCAAATAGTAGCTTGACTCAAAGTTTTTTGTAAAAAAAAACACAAGAATTTTTAAAAACACAATATATTTTTAATAAAGCATAAAATTGCCAAACAAATGGAAATTAAAAGCAATCTCGCGGTTAGTAAAAAAACGGAGAGTGTATTACAAATTGAAATTAATTGAAAGGCAAAACTTGATCATGTTGCCTCCAAGTTAGTTAACATAAAAACAATAATTTCAATAAAACAAATGTGTAGACACAAATGAAAGTTAAAAAAAAAAATAAAAGAAAATTTTAGACAGAACACTTTCATACTCCAAGAATGGAGGTATCATTTTAATTTCAATAAGAAAAGAGCGTTTTTTTTAGATAACTGCATGACTTGGCAGGCTCCCAATCTTTTACCAAATCACGTTTTTCAATAAACTGTTGACATCTGCGCGATAATGTTGTTTTTAAACTCTTGAACTGTTGTGGGATTATTGCTGTACACTTTCGATTTCAAAAAACCCACAAAAATAGACTGTTCAGGTGTCAAATTGCAAGATCTTGGTGGCCAATTCACTCCTCCTCTAGGAGCAATAATGTGACTTTCACACTTTTCTTTCAAAATATCCATTGTTGCTCTTGCTGTGCAGCAAGTTGCACCATCCTGTTGAAACCACATATTCTCTACTTCTTAATCATCAATATTCCGACACAAAAAGCTTCGGATCATCTCTCTGTAGCGGTTTCCATTGACCAATGATACCTCAAATTTGGATAGTCTTTAAATACTTATTTCAAAATTGCCTTCCAAATCCTTTAACACCTAACGCTTTGGGAAATATGTATTTATGTGAAGCAACCAGTAACAAGAAGTATCTTTTTTTAATAACTAGTACCTTTTGGAATTGGAAGTATCTTTTCGCACAAGAATTGTCATTTAGAATTAATTTATTTGTTGAGAAGTACTTTTAGAATAAAAAGTGTCTTTCGAATAAAAAAATATTTTCTTCCTCATAGAAGTTAATATATTTTTTCGGAAAAAGTATTCGCATCTTAATGATCTTACTAACGTCTACTTGTTTGTTTTTGTAGCTCACTTAATCTCTTATTACTTGATGTGCTTATTATGATGATGTACTTATTTAAATAAATAAAAAAAAAGTGAAAAAAGTATAAATATGATGATTTCTTAAATAGCTACACAGTTAACTTCACAACTTTAAGTAAAAAATATGTTTATTTCGCAAGTCCTCGTTATTTGTTTTGCACTGATGAAAGCAGTATCATGCAAAGAGATATCTTATCAGGGAAAATATGGTAAATACATAATCCACGATAGTCCTGAGGTAATTTACTCTTATAACTTCCAAGAAGAATTTCTATCATATAACTTCCTTATAATAATTTACAGTTTACATGGAATCAGGCTAAAGCTGCCTGTAAAAGGAATAGTTCTAGACTTGCTACAATCAAAACTCGTGCCATAAACTCTAAAATTGTTAAAATGATTAAACATGAAGTAGATAATTTGAATGAAAAAAGTTTTTGGGTGGGAGCATCTAATGATTTTACCTGGATCACAGGAGGATATCTTGCAGATTATAACGAATTTTATAACAATATTGAAGAAAAACGGGACGTTCCAACGCGTTGTGTACATTTAAGCTATCTAGGTTGGGCAGTTGGCAATTGCAGTAAAACAATTGGTTATTTGTGTGAACCAGATACAAAATACAAATCAAAATTGTGAAAATATAAATAGTACTTTGTAAAACTTTTAATTGAAATAAAATACTAAAACTGCAAAATTATAAAAACAAAATTATTTATAAATCGATCGTGTTAAAAAAGAGCGATTTTGAAACACTTTTTGTGACATCTGTATCTCTCGAGTGTTTCCTCTTCTAAGCCAAGCGATACGCGCTCAGGAGAAATCTGGATATCCAATTAAAAAATTCCCATTTTAGAAAAACAAAGAACGTAATACCAAAATCAAAGAAATTATAAGAGCAACAACTTAGTATTTTTTGTGCTCTTTGAATTAAAGTTAAGAGGTTAATAATATAAGGTTAAGCTGATTGCATTTTTACATGTTTTCTCTTATAGTGGATAAGTTTTGCTTATAAGCATTCTTCTTGAAATTAGTTAAGTAACAGTTGTAGTTACGATTTGAGAGAATCTAGATTGACAAGAATAACAAATAAAACCGAAAGCAAATGCTAATAAATTAGCCCAGATATGAATAATAACTACCCGGGAGTTTTTCTTCTCCCATTTTTTCTATTTAAATTCTTTGGTAAAAATAGAAAAAGGGGAAAAAAACCCGCTGAATTTAAACGTTATTACCTTTTTAAAAACTTTTTTGTTTATTTCCGTAGACAAACTGTAAGTTTTTTTAAATGTAAATAAAAAGAAAAAAAAAACACACTTTATTAAGTTTAACATCTTTAATTATTACACTTTATAAAACAATTTACAAGCACAAGGAGTTTTGCAGTTTCGATCTTTGGTATTAAACGTTCCAAACAACAGTTCCTAGAATTTTATTAAAAAAATATAGCTACTTTAAGCCAGTTTATGCTCAACTAGAACTTGAAGTCAACTACAGTCGAAAATAAAACCTTCACCGCAATATTTTCAGCATAATAGTATTTTTTTAAGTAACTCAATCTATTTTTATTTGAATTGTTTCAACCCACTTTTAACTATGTGTTTGTCCAACAAGTAATAGAGGTAAATACGGCTCTGGCGAATCTTATTAACTCTTCATTATGGTATGATAAAAGTAAATTGTATTCCGGGAATCTTGGTAAAATAATAATGGACCGAACTATTTTGTACCATTTTTTACCCTCTACCACTAGTGGTGATTAGTCATTCTGTGTGAAACTGTTTTAATATTCATTTAATACCCCATAAAGTCCTGGTGCGATTTGCATTGATAATGAAGCCACATTTTTATTATTCACCTACACATTATCCAGATATTAATGATGTTTTCTTTTCTACAAAATAATGTGACATTTTATTTAAAAAAAAATGCAATTTGGTGTCTGTTTCTTACAAATTTTGCTCCCGAAAAGGGTGGCTTGTTTTATTTTAAAAACTCATCCTTTTCGGGAGCAACATTTTTAAGAAGCAGACACCAAATTGCATTTTTTTAAATAAAGTGTCACATTTTTTTGTAGAAAAGAAAAAACCATAAGACATTTGTATTGTCTTATTTGGAAGGCTTTTAACTTACGTGCGCCAAGATAGCGTCGATAGTTATCCACGAAAACGCAAAGTTTAATTGAAAATGGGAATTTAATGCTTTTGGGATTTCAAATGATAATGGGAGTTTTGCTTTTGGGAATGCAAAATTTGGGAATACAATAAAATAATACATATAAAAAAAGTAATAAAGTAAATCAAATAAATGTATTTATAATTAAAAAAAAAAACATTTTTACTTATAATAAAAAAAACTTTTTTTTTATCATAAAAAGACAAAATATTTTACAAAAAAATTCAACAAGAATTTCAACTAATTGTAGTGGGGAATGTTAGATGAGATAAACCCACTGTTTATTGTTGATGTGTTTTGTTTAAACTTTGATATTGTTACAAGTAGAACTGTTGCTATAAGTCTTATACGCTTAACAGTTTTATTTGGTTTAATATCTTTAGTTTTTCCAAAATCTTTATGGATGAAGTTTCCTGATGATCTGGCCTAAGCAACCAGTGAAATGCGCATAGGAATAGCTTATCCCATCAACAATAAATTTCAAGTGTTTTTATCAATAATAAAAACTGGGAATTAAGCACGAATAACAAAATCTTTAAAAAAAAAAAAAAAAAATAAATTATTAATAAAAAAATATAAAGTATGTACATTATAATAACAGAATTTTATAATTTATTATTTCGGGGTTTAGAAGTAACGTCAAGAAAAAAGCGCAATAGATTATAAAACTAGGTGTACTATAGAATATAAAAAGCTTTCCATGCAAAAAATTGCCGGGCCTGTTTTCCAGAAATCTGGGTTCATCCAAAATGGTCATTAAAAACTGGGATTTAATTTTTAAGGGGCCTAGAGGAAACGTCAAGGAAAAACGCAATAGATTTTAAAATAAGGTGTACTATAGAATAAAAAATTTTTTGGAACTGATTTCAAAATAACAAAATAGAATTATGAATTCTATTTTATTTGATTAAAAAATTGTAAGCCAAAATGAACTGAAATCGAATTTAAACTAAAAATCTTTTATAAAAAAAATAAAGTAGCATTTAAATTTACTACTAGCAAGTACACCCAGAGAAAACCAATTAATTACTACCCGATTAACTGATCGTTTAATTTAAAAGTGGCTATTTTCAATTAAAGATTAAACCGGCTAATTTCAGTTAACCGATTAACCGATGTAACAAAATTTTTAATTGTTTGTAGTATTAAACCACAACTTTTTGTGTGTTTAAGTATGGGTGAGTTCCAAAACGTCAGTTGCAAGCAACTCGCTTTTTTAATGCATTCTACAATGCAACCTCGTACAATTTTAAAACGTTACCTGTACCAAAATTCACAAAAAAAATTTGTAAAGTGCACCAAAAAAGTTGTATTTAGAAATATTTTTTCATACAATATATTTCCTTCTACAAATAAAGTAAAAACACAGAAATTAAGTAAGTCGAAACTTATTATATAGAATATTCGGTGCTGAGCTTTGCCAGGATGAGTTAGATGATGACCTGACAACAGAATAAACTTTCGATAGCAACAAAACAACAGAATTAACCGAAACAATTAGAAGTATTACAAATTTTTATAGTTAAAACAGGACTCTGGTAGAATAATGGAAGATTTTATACATATAAAGAAAATCCATGAAAAGGACTGAGAATTCAGATATTCTGTAATATGGGTTGCTTTCTCCAACATAAAAGATACATGAAAGAATTTTTCCCAAGCCAAAATTTATCAAAACTAAAAAAAGAATCGCTCAAATCCTAAACATTTTAACCAAATTATTTTTCTTACACTTTTGAATAAAAAAACCAACTTTTTTTAACTAAATGTTGTATTATACACATTTTTAATTTAAATAATATATGAAATTCATTATATGAAATAATATGCGTACATATTCATATTATTTTTATTTATAATATTCAAATTAACATATTTTGACCTATCAAAATATTTCTAAAAACTGAAAATAAGAACATGTACATAACATGTTTATAATATGCAATACTATTTTATTTGTAATTAAAAAGAGAAATAAATAAATATATTAGTATTCTGGATTTCCTTAGCAACTGAAACGTGTAATTTTCATTTTAGAATCTTGCTGACAATCTGAACACTTTGAACAAAAACATTTTGGGAGTATATGAATATTCCATTTTCAATATAAAATAGAAACAATTCGTTTGCAAATTTTTAAACATCGTTCCTTTTCAAGCAAATACACGAATATAAATTGTTTTATTTATGATAATAAATGGAATATTTGGTGTAAAAAATTCCTTGAGCGCCTGGGCCCAACTCCAAAACGCATATTATTTTGACGCAGCATTTTTTTTACCAATATTAAGTTGCTGCTTAATCCAATTTGGTCAATCTTTACCATTGAAATAATCATGGGCAGAGTATTGTTGACAAGCTTTTACATATGGTTCTTCTTCATCGTCCTTAAAAGCATCCGATTCATTTGGTTTTATGACCAAATTATATTCAGTACCAGATGAATCGTTCTTATTTGGAACGTAATCCACATCATCATTCCGCTCAGCTGTGAACGGTTGTTATGTTCTAAGTTATTACCCTCCACTCCTCACATGTAAAAATCAGCTTCTGAACGAGAGTTACTAGTTACTGTGCTTATTGGTTTTTTTTTCAAATTGAGAACTAGATGAAGCTACTAAGTTGTGTGTTTAATAAAATTAAATAAATAATAGATAATTCAACAAAAAATAACCAAAAACAGCAAGAAATCTTCTATACAAAATATATATGGGTCTGGCCAGACCCCATGTGTTACGAATGTGATGTGTGCAGTAAAATATTCGAATAAGTTCCTTATATATCCTTTCCAGGATATATTTTTCCAGCTTTTTACAGTAAACTAAATTCTTGAAGGGTACCTGAAATTTCAAGTCTCTACCTGTGTTTTAAATATACTAAAATAACATTTAAAATCGAAAAAGGTCTGGCCAGACTCATGAGTAAGACGAAGGGTTAAACTATTTTAATTCTATATAATAAAAATGAAATGTTGTCTGTTGCTGATCGCATAACTTGAGAACGGCTTAACCGATTTGGACGATTTTTTCTTTTAAATGATCGCCATGGTCCAACTTAAGTTTAACCCCACCCACTTTCACGCCCATTTTTTTTGAATTTTCATCGATTTGACAAATTTTTCTTTCAAATGGTCGTATTAATCCATTTATAGTTTTCATCGAAAGAAAAATTTACCACCCCTACTTTTATGCCCATTTTTTCTATTAAGCGCATAACTTGAGAACAGCTTAACAGTTTTGGACGATTTTTCCTTTAAAATTATAGCCATGGTCCAACTTAGGCTTGTACGAAAAGAAAATTTTGCCTAGCCCACTTTTTTCGATTTACCTAAAATCAGAAAACGGCTCCATCGATTTGACTAATTTTTTTTCAAATGTTCGTGTTAATCCATTTTAAGTTTTCATCGAAAGAAAAATTTACTACGCCTACTTTTACGCCCACTTTTTCTATTTATATGACCGATTTGGACGATTTTTTCTTTAAAATGTTCGTTATGGTCCAACTTAGGTTCTTAAGGAAAGAAAATATTTCCCGATGGTTGTTGGACTACGAATAGTCGGGAAACACTTGAGGTGTTGATAAACACTCACTTTCCTGGAAATTCCCAAGGGAGCATGCGGGATCAGGTGTGCGAGTCGACACCCACTCCTATGTCCATTCCTTTGGACTATGATAGGATCAAGTGGGCTGTCGATAGCTTCATCCCATATAAATCTTCGACCCTGGTCATACCCTGGCTGATGGCCATAAACAGGGGGTGCGCAAGATTTTCGTATCTCCCGGGAAGTTGGACCTTGTGTAGAGTGGTCTTTATACCCAAAGGGGGTAAGGCTTCTCACACTGAACCGAAGGACTACAGACCGATTAGTCTTGCATCCTTTCTTCTTAACACTTTTGAAAGAGTTATTGATATACATCTTAGGATCACCATCCCAAGAAGTTTACTCTCGGCCTCCAAACATGCCTACACAAAGGGCAGATCTGTTGAGACGGCTCTTTACTCTCTGGTGGGAACTACTGAGAGGTCGCTCGAATTTAAGGAGTACACACTCGTGGCCTTGCTCAATATTGAGGGGGCCTTCAACAATGTCAACCCGCACTCTATTGTGACATCCATGGGGAGCCTGGGGATTGACGTTGGCATATGTAGATTTGTGGACAATCTACTCAGGAATAGGGTCATTTGCTCTACGATAGGTGAGACCAGTGTTCAAAGACTGGTGAACAGGGGAACTCCCCAAGGGGGTTCTATCCCCACTATTGTGGAACCTGACTATGAATACCATGTTGACGAAGATGGACAACATGAGGATCAAAACAGTGGCGTATGCTGATGATGTTGCGGTAGCCATCACGGGGAGACATCTGAACATAATGCCTCAGTGTATGGAGGCTGCTCTGAGGATACTCAGCACCTGGAGCGCATCATGCGGGCTGGGTGTCAATCCGTCCAAGACGGAACTGGTAATTTTTACGAGTAAGTACAGGATCAAGGGCTTTAGGCTTCCGAGGTTAAATGGAACCAAGCTTCAGATCTCTCACAGTGCCAAGTATCTGGGCGTTGTTCTGGATAGTATGCTGTCATGGGGACCAAATGTCCGGATGAGAGTGGAAAGGGCAATAGTTGCCATATATGCGTGTAGGGGTGCAATCGGCAGAAACTGGGGCATGAGCCTGTGGTGTGTCAATTGGATCTTTGAGGCTTTAGTAAAGCCGAATCTGTATTACGGGGTCGTTGTATGGTGGCCTGCGTTGGATAAGAGCAGGCACAGGGCAATGCTTGAGATGGTACATAGACTTGTCGCGTTGATGATCACAGGATCAATGCGATATACTCCCACGAGGGCACTGTTTACGATACTGAACTGACTCCCGTTGGACGCGAAAATTACCATATTTCTCATTGTTGGTTTAAGCTTTGATATTGTTACAAGTAAGACTTTGAGTGCTTATAATTCTAATCTGCTTTAAGGTTTTATTTGTATAATATTATTAGCTTTTCTAAAATCTTTGGAAAAGGTTTCCCGATAATATGGCCTAAGCAACCAGTAAAATGGGCATAGAAGCTAGCTTTCCTTCAACAATAAATTTCAAATAATGACATTAAAAAAATAAACAAGACAAAATAAAAAAAAAAATATGTGAATGAACACGCAAACATACGTTTATACCGAAAACATTAGAACACTTAACTTTTTGTTGAAGAATGTCAAAAAAAAAAAAAAAATATATTAAAGAAAAGTCGACTTTACTTTACCCTGCAGCCACACGATCAATAAACCACTTTCAAGTTGTGCACACAAACTGCTCCAAATAGTAGCTTGACTCAAAGTTTTTTGTAAAAAAGCACAAGAATTTTTAAAAACACAATATATTTTTAATAAAGCATAAAATTGCCAAACAAATGGAAATTAAAAGCAATCTCGCGGTTAGTAAAAAAACAGAGAGTGTATTTCAAATTGAAATTAATTGAAAGACAAAACTTGATCATGTTGCCTCCAAGTTAGTTAACATAAAAAAAATAATTTCAAAAAAACAAATGTCAATGTGTAGACACGAATGAAAGTAAAAAAAAAAAATAAAAGAAAATTTTAGACAGAACACTTTCATACTCCAAGAATGGAGGTATCATTTTAATTTCAATAAGAAAAGAGCGTTTTTTTTTTTTTTTTTTGAGATATCTGCATGGCTTGGCAGGCTCCCAATCTTTTGCCAAATCACGTTTTTCAATAAACTGTTGACATCTTCGCGATAATATTGTTTTTAAACTCTTGAACTGTTGTGGATGTATTGCTGTACAATTTCGATTTCAAAAAACCCACAAAAATAGACTGTTCAGGTGTCAAATTGCAAGATCTTGGTGGCCAATTCACTCCTCCTCTAGGAGCAATAATGTGACTTTCACACTTTTCTTTCAAAATATCCATTGTTGCTCTTGCTGTGCGGCAAGTTGCACCATCCTGTTGAAACCACATATTCTCTACTTCTTAATCATCAATATTCCGACACAAAAAGCTTCGGATCATCTCTCTGTAGCGGTTTCCATTGACCAATGATACCCCAAATTTGGTTAGTCTTTAAATACTTACTTCAAAATTGCCTTCCAAAGCCTTTAACACCTAACGCTTTGGGAAATATGTATTTATGTGAAGCAACCAGTAACAAGAAGTATCTTTTTTTTAATAACTAGTACCTTTTGGAATTGGAAGTATTTTTTCGCACAAGAGTTGTCATTTAGAATTAATTTATTTGTTGAGAAGTACTTTTAGAATAAAAAGTGTCTTTCGAATAAAAAAATATTTTCTTCCTCATAGAAGTTAATATATTTTTTCGGAAAAAGTATTCGCATCTTGATGATCTTACTTACGTCTACTTGTTTGTTTTTGTAGCTCACTTAATCTCTTATTACTTGATGTGCTTATTATGATGATGTACTTATTAAAATAAATAAAAAAAAAGTGAAAAAAGTATAAATATGATGATTTCTTAAATAGCTACACAGTTAACTTCACAACTTAAAGTAAAAAATATGTTTATTTCGCAAGTCCTCGTTATTTGTTTTGCACTGATGAAAGCAGTATCATGTGTTGAGAGATATGTTCAGGGAGAATTTGGTATAAATTACATTATCGAAGAAAGTCCTGAGGTAATTTACCCTTATAACTTCCAAAAAGAATTTCTATCATATAACTTCCTTATAATAATTTACAGTTTACATGGGCTGAGGCTAAAGCTGCCTGTGAAAATAATGATTATAGACTTGCTACAATCAAAGAATATTACAAATGCAGAAACATTAATTATATAATGTCAACTAATATAGAGTCTGTGACTGCAAAAGACTTTTGGGTGGGAGCATCTGATGCTTTGACCTGGATCACAGAAGGAAATCTTGATTATAACGAATTTTATAACAATATTCACGAAAAACAGGAAGCTCCAGAGCATTGTGTACATATAAGGCATCCACGTTGGAGAGTTGCCGATTGCAATGAAAAAAATGGTTATTTGTGTGAACAAGATACAAAATACAAATCAAAATTGTGAAAATATAAATAGTACTTTGTAAAACTTTTAATTGAAATAAAATACTAAAACTGCAAAATTATAAAAACAAAATTATTTATAAATCGATCGTGTTAAAAAAGAGCGATTTTGAAACACTTTTTGTGACATCTGTATCTCTCGAGTGTTTCCTCTTCTAAGCCAAGCGATACGCGCTCAGGAGAAATCTGGATATCCAATTAAAAAATTCCCATTTTAGAAAAACAAAGAACGTTATACCAAAATCAAAGAAATTATAAGAGCAACAACTTAGTATTTTTTGTGCTCTTTGAATTAAAGTTAAGAGGTTAATAATATAAGGTTAAGCTGATTGCATTTTTACATGTTTTCTCTTATAGTGGATAAGTTTTGCTTATAAGCATTCTTCTTGAAATTAGTTAAGTAACAGTTGTAGTTACGATTTGAGAGAATCTAGATTGACAAGAATAACAAATAAAACCGAAAGCAAATGCTAATAAATTAGCCCAGATATGAATAATAACTACTCGGGAGTTTCTCTTCTCCCATTTTTTCTATTTAAAATCTTTAATAAAAATAGAAAAAGGGGAAAAAACCCGCTGAATTTTAGCGTTATTACCTTTTTAAAAACTTTTTTGTTTATTTTTATATAAAACAATTCACAAGCACAAGGGGTTTTGCAGTTTCGATCTTTGGTATTAAACGTTCCAAACAACACTTCCTAGAATTGTATTAACCCTTATGTGTGTGGAAAAAAACACCTTCTATAGGGTGGATAGGTACCTGGGTACCTTCATGCAAATTGTATGAGAAATCTAATTTTTTGTCTTGTATTGTACAAAAAATCGATGGTTATTGATATAATATTAAAATTTTACTCTGGTTTTTCCCTTTTCATATATTTTTTTAAAATCCTACACCCAAAAAAAAAAAAATTTGTAATATCAGCAACTTTTTTGCTGTAATTCCTACCAAGTAATTCCTACCCCTTACAAGGTCAATTATATACAGGTAAACGAACAGAAGGCGAGCGTCAAACAAAAATAGGGGAAAGAACAGTTTTAGATCTTGTTAGCCCATATAAAAACTCCGATCTGTAGTAACATACAGATAACTTTTTTATATCCTTACAACTGGCTCGAAAACTTAACTCGTGGAATTTAACTCTAGTTCGAACAGTAAGAAAGAACAAAAGATTTCTACCAGCAAATATGCAGCCACATAAAGACAGGTAAGTTTAATTTTACACATAAAAGAAATGCGTGCATGATACACCGACTATGAAAAATAAAATTAAATTGACAAGCAAATATTATTATTTCAGGAAAATAAATTCCACCAACTTTGCCTTCAGAAATGAGGCAACTTTGTGCTCCAACGCTCCTAAAAAGAAAAAAGCAGTAGTAATGTTATCTACTATGCACACAAAGCCTGTAACAGAGCCCACTACAGCTGCTAAACCAGAAATTATAACTTATTATAACCAAACTAAAGGAGGTGTCGACAATATGGATAAGCTATTGGGAGAATATACTTCTAAACGTAGGACATGTCGATGGCCGTTAGCATTATTTTTCAATATTATCGATGTAGCAGCATTAGCAGCATACATCGTTAACATGGAGTACAATGCCCAATTTATTTCAACACGCAAAGAAAAAACATGGTTGATGCAATCACAATCGCAAACTATCATTTATGTTTGTGGTTATGATTGTGTCAAACACGTCTTAAGTAACAATATATGTTCAGATATAATGTTTTTAACTTATTATTGTCTCAAACATGTTGCTATGTTTCCCAAAACCATGCAAAATGTATTTTTCAACATGTTATATGGTTCTCCCAATAAAAACAATAACAAATTTATTCTCAAAAATGTATTTTTTATTAAAAATATACATTTGTATATATACTTTATTTACATATATTTACAAATAAAATTATATACATACATTAAATGGCCGTTTTAGTTTAGTTTTCTCAATTTCTCATTTGCTTCTATTCTGTCGCAAAGCTAACCAAAACTCATCTGCCAATTCTTTATTTTCCTTTTTTTTTTTGCCGTATAGATAAATTCAATCAGCTGACTCCCAACTTTTTTCAATGTTGTAGGTATTTTTGACTGCAAGAAAGACAACGTTTATACATGTGTGTATGTATTTTTATAATTATATTTAAATTATTTACCTGTGCCCATGTTCTGTAACTCTCGTGTCGAGAAACTTTTCGATTGAAATGTGTGAAATAGAACAAAAATGCCGTATATTGAAACAAACAGCTGTTTTTCTCACTAAACTGTGTCTGTAACTTTTTTTGGCGAGTACAAGCTGTCACGCAAGGAAATTACTCGACAATTTACAGAAAAAGTGTGTCTGTAACATTTTGGTGAGAAAAGTTCCCGCTTTGGACTGTCAAAAAAACTCACGAATAAAAATGGGGCGAGAAAAATTTTAACACTAAAAAACAACTAAAAATGCAAATTGCAAAGAATAATAATAATAAAATTATGTTCTTGGCCCTTTTTTTATTGTTTAATTATTTTCTTTTACCATTTTTATAAAATATACGAATTTTTTCAAAGCTCGTTTACAAACAACAAACATTAAAGTCGCACTTTACATTATTTGGCATGGCCGACGGTTGTATTTTCGCCGCCGTCGTTGAAAATTTTTCAATTTTAGTAAATTTTGGTCGCCGTTAACTATATGTGTGACTGGCGTCCTTAACGGGTGCAATGTCACATCGGCTTCGAGTGCAATGTTATGACTTTAATAACGTAACGACTTAATCTCTTTTGATAGTTTTCGACATAAGTTACAGACACACTTTTTTCTCACTTTTCGAGAAACGATGGAATATTTTGTTTCACATCTTTTCGATGCGAGAAGTTCTCACTAAAGTTACAGAACATGGGTACTGTTTTGTTAAACTTATAAGTTTTGCAAGGCAGCATGGCCTTTTTCTCTCTGAAAAAAGTTTTAATTATTTTGTAATAATCCAAGTTGTCCGATTAACTGATGCTCGCAGACGTTAATGACGTGAAGAATATTTTATTTTTTTTTTTTTTTTAAATAAACATTGTTTGTTTTGACAATAAATGTTTGCTCAATTAGAGAATGTGTTTTAAAGCAAACAAAAATTATGGTACTAAACATACCTTTTGTGTGCAACTTATATTATGATTTTAATTGTATATTTGAAAATATATATGTATATTATAGCAAACATTTTACATAATTTAATATGTTTAGCTAGATCAGAGTAACTTTTTAGGTGTAAAACACCATATAATATTATTGGAGTGAATTTAAAAATTTTAAGGACAAAAATATTTTTTTAAGTTATATTAGGACTATAATAAATTTATTGGGGTAAACATATTAGGCAAATATGAATAAAAATGTTCGTAGTAAACACTAAGTAATCATATTTTTTCTCTGCGTGAACTGACCGTCGCAGACTATTTTTGAAAGATTTAAGTTTTGAACTATGTAAGGACAACATTGAACGACGTGCCAAAAATTCAAATGTAATAAAAATCGATTCCACTCGATCAGCAATACAGGTTGTATTGGGGCGAGAAATTTCAACAACAGCTGTTACTAATGTAGAAACTCGAGATAAGAATGGCCGTATTGCGGTTGTGGGTAGTTGTTACCTATGCTCTAAGCTTACAAAGAAGCAGAGAAAAACTCGAAAGGCTTGCAAAAATTGCTTCAAGCCTATTTGTAACGAGCACTCAATCAATCATCCCATATGTAACAACTGTTTGGATTAATTTTTCAATGTCTTTTATTTATATTTAAATTACATTTTTTTGTGTTAAACCTTGAAATAAATTTTTTTATGAAAAATAATTTTTTTTTATCAAAAATAAACCTTGAATAAATTTTTTTTTATTGTAAAACAATTTTTCTTTTATCAAATAAAGTTTTATTTAATGGTATTTCTAAAAACCAAGTCAAATAATTTAGATTATCACACGTTAGTAAAGCAACTAATTAATTTTTTTCATGTGCCTCCATATAAAACGTATTCAGGTACCCAAGTACCTATTCACCCTATTAAGGGTGCAAAAAGCAAATTGATATGCCACGCCCCCCCCCCCAACTGATATTGTATATAAACACCTATGAAAATATAATAATAACAAAAAGTTATGAGCATGAAATTGTAGAATTGTAGACTCAAATCCTTTATAAAAAATTTCGATTTGAAAACGCAACAGGTACACAGGTACCTGTCCACACACATAAGGGTTAAAAAAATATAGCTACTTTAAGCCACAGTCGAAAAGAAAACCTTCACCGCAATATTTTCAGCATAATAGTATTTTTGTGCTTGTTCAACAAGTAATACGGCTCTGGCGAAACTTATTAACTCTTCATTATGGTATAATAAAAGTAAATTGTTTACCGGGAATCTTGGTAAAATAATAATGGACCGATCTACTTTGTGCAATTTTTTACCCTCTACCACTAGTGGTGAATTTGTCATTTTGTGTGAAACTGTTTTTAAAGGGTCCGCCAAATGAATTTTTTTTTTTAAATGCTATAAAAAAAACTACTGAATATTTTTTCAAATTTCTTTTTTTATTTGAAAGTACAATCCTTCCGGTTAATAATGGAAAATAATTTCATTCAAATGGCTGCCTCGGCTGGCCATGCAGTAGCCTACACGATCGGTCCAATTTTTAAGCACATTTCACCAATGGCTTTACGAATATTGTCCTTTAAAGCGTCAGTTGTCTCTGGCTTGTTGGCGTAACACTTATCTTTGACGGCACCCCACATATAATAGTCCAACGGTGTCAAATCGCAGCTCCGAGGTGGCCAAACGACATCAGCTCTGCGGCTGATAATGCTATCTTCAAAAACAGGGCGCAAAACATCGAGTGTAGCTTCGGCTGTGTGGCACTTAGCGCCGTCCTGTTGAAACCAAATGTTGCCAATATCCTCCTCTTCAATTTTTGTGAACAAAAATTCGGCCCGATAACGATCGCCATTAACTGTAACGGCCACTCCTTGCTCATTTTCGAAGAAAAATGGCCCAATTATGCCTCTGGACCAAAATCCGCACCAAACAGTGACTCGTTTTGGGTGTATCGGCTTTTCAATGTATGCGTGCGGGTTTTCTGTGCCCCAGATGCGACAATTTTGTCAAAGTTTGTATATAAACTACAGTTTTTTATGTAAACAAACCTTTTTTTTACTAGCAATATTTTTGACAATCGGACCACAGAGGCAGTGTTGTTGTAGTGCTGACTTCACTCTCTAGTGAATTCGCCATGATTCTGATCTAACTTCTTAATAAGTTCTTTAAGAAGGCTTCGGATCTTCCGTAGGCATAAAAGATAAGATCAAAATTCCACATCCCCTTCTATGAGAAGGAAGAAGAAAAGGACTAAGATATTTAGTTTTTTTTGCGCGTTATACAATTAAAATTGCATAAAAAAACGACAAAAACAGAATACAGAACGGTTGCGTTTAATTTTGAGTTTAGTTTAATACGTTAAAAAAAAAGAGTTGTATTACCTAAAAACAACTGCTAAAAAGTGTTAAAAAAAGTTTAAAAATTATAAAATAAATGCACATTCAAAACTTAATTGTTTTCTGATTTTAGTGTAAAAACCATTTTTACCTTAAAACCATCTATTAATTATGTATTAAATATAAAGAGAAATCACAAAAGGTACTGCAAAGTGTGCAAACGATGAAAATGCGTGCAAAAATACACACATTTGAACAACACAACAACAAAATGTACGTTTTTGCAATTTGCTCTATTTTACTTCTTTTGCACTAAAAAAACCATGAGCAAAATTAGTAGTGCATATTTGCTCAGTTGCAAACAAATGTAAACAATAACATTTGACATATTAAGCGCCATATTATTATATTATTGATTTCCCGTAGTTCCTAGGTGGAACATAGGGCCTCAACAAACAAGTTAAAATTCGGTTTGTCTAATGCCATAGCCTTAATTTCACGCCACGTACGCCCTGCTGCTAGTCCCTCAGATTCAACCAGTCTTCTCCATGTATTAGCAGGTCTGCCCTTTCTTCGGCTACCCTGTGGATTCCAGTCAAGCGCTGTTCGAGTGATGTTGTTTGGGGGCTTTCTCAACGTATGTCCGATCCAATTCCATTTACGTCGTCGAATTTCGGTCTTTATTGGTAATTGGTCTGTTGCTGCCCACAATGTGGCGTTTGATATGGTGTTTGGCCAGAATACGCGTAAGATTTGCCGTAGGCACCGATTTATAAATACTTGGAGAGCATTTATTTCCCTAGTGGCAGCGTGCCATGTTTCGCACCCGTATAAAACAACGGATTTAACACAGGCGTCAAAGATTCTGAGTTTGGTGCGCTTAGAGATGAATGCTGATCGCCAGACTTTATTCAACATTCCAAACGATGTTTTACCCTTTGTGATGCGGGTTCTTATATCATCACTTGCTCCACCATTACTAGAAATGATACTTCCCAGGTAGCAGAAAGAGTCGACAACCTCGATCGTTTTCCCGTCCAAAAATAGAGGTTGAGTATAGTCGGTATTAATACACATTAGCTTGGTTTTCGCAATATTAATTCTAATGCCTGATTTCGCTGCACACTCGCTCAAGTGCTGAAGTTTTGTCGCGATATGGGAGTGTTTGTGTGCCAGAATACATATATCATCTGCATAATCTAGGTCTCCAAGAGTACCTTGGAGGCCCCATGCAATACCGGTGTTGTTGTTTGTCACCCGATTCATTATTATGTCAAGCGTTAGGTTAAACAGTAAAGGCGAGAGAACACAGCCCTGACGGACACCAGTCCGGATATTTATATTGGTGCTTAATTGGTTCTCGTGTAAGATCCGACAACTAGCTCCATTGTACAGAGCTTTGACCAGATTTATCACTTTTGTCGGCACTCCTTTACATTCTAGTGCACCCCAGATCGCTAAATGGATTAATGTATTAATGTCAAAGAAGCACATGTATAAAGGATTGTTCACGTGGTCGATGCATGAGCTTCTGGCTCTAAATCCTGCTTGTTCTTGCCTTAAGTCGGATGCGAGCGATTCTGACAGCCTATTGTTAATAATATGGGCTAATACTTTGTTGACCATGTTGAGCAGAGTTATTCCCCTCCAGTTCTTGCACTGCGATAGGTTACCCTTTTTGGGAAGGAGAGTAATGGTACCTTCTTTCAACTCATGTGACAGAGTTTCAGTTGCCCAAAATTCGCGTATTAGTGGGAGGAGAATATGTGCGCTAACCAGGGGATCTGCCTTTAGTAATTCCGGGGCTATGTTGCCAGGGCCCGGGGCTTTGTTGGGCCTAAGTGCTCTAATAGCGGACACAATTTCTGGTATGGCAGGACAAGCTGTACTGATGTCTTGCCGTTCTTGGTGGTGCGTACAGTCACATATTATGTCCTGTCCTGTTGGTGTCTTTGACAGCAGCTCTTTGTAGTAGCCATCCCATATACGGATCTGTTCCTCTTTTGATGTTATTAATTCCCCGTTACTGTCCTCAAGAGGTTTAGATTTTGCGAATTTCACCTTGGTTAGCCTACGCACAGAGTTGAACAGATCTCTGCTATGATAGGTAGCTGCCGATGCCTGTGTCTGAACGGCAATTCTGTCACTCCACGCTCTCTTGTCTTTCCTGGCGCTCTTCTTCACCATCCTATCGACTGAGGAGTACAATGTCTGAAGATGCGCTTTGTGGGACCTAGTCCTGGCAAAGTTAAGTTCATTCTTTAGCTGTTTCCTGTCGTTAACGAGTTGCCAGGTAGCATTAGAGATCCATTCTTTTCGCTTCTGCTCTCTGTACCCAATCGTTTCTTCAGCTGCTTTTATGTATTTATCTCGAATTGGTTGCCAACCTGCATCATTTGGCCTCCTTGCCTGAGTTAAGGCTCCGATGGAGTCCACAAATCTGCGTGAAATTGTTGGATCTTTTAATTTCTCGACACAGAGACGTCTCTGTGGTTTTCTTGTTTGCACCAAATTCGGCGCTGCCACTTTAAGACGGATTGATGCGATTACGAGATGATGGTCGCTTGCTATATCTGCGCCATATTGGTTTAAAGAAAACTTATAAATTGAACATTTTCGTGGGTTTTAACATAAATAGAGAATTTAATTTTAATAATTTAAAAAGAAATAATTTATTTTAATATGTTTGTGTATAAATGTAAATAAAAGCAGATTTTTTAAAGTGCCGCCAGAAGTTTTTGTGTTGCCAGAGTAAATTTTTAGAAAAATAGCATACATATTTGCATAAAAAATAAAAGTGTTATGCTCACGATCAATCATAATATGCACTGAAAATTCACAAATTGCAAATTTGCACAATGATCATCGTGATAACATTAATATCCATTAAAAGTGTACAATTAAATTTCTATAACAAAGGGGTTTGGCCCCTTTTCCGTAAATTTGGCTGGTTTTTTTTTTTAATTTTGGCACAAAGTGAAAATTTTCATATCCCATGAATGGCTTTTAGAGCCAATAACTTGAAGCCCTTTTAAAATAAATTTCTAAAAGACTATTTAAGATTACCTTTATTCTAAGGTCTTTTGAAACCCATTCTCATCTCATGAAAGCCTTCTAAAAGCCATTAATTTAAATGAATTTAAGAATTTCTGGCGAATGAAGCCAGAGTGGAAGGCCTACCCCGCAATGACAACGTGTGTAAAAAGCTATGAGTATGCAATGAAGCGAGCAGGCCTTGTACACCCAGAAGAAAGTACTGAGGCCTTCTAGAAGGCTCTTTTTTGATTTTATAAAATTTTCTTTGCTTTTAAAAAAAAAATACGTTACACGCATGTTAAAAGTATAATACTACGTGTTCACTAAAAAGTACAGATACGTAAGCTAAAAATACTGTACATGTACGTTAAAAGAAGTTATGTATGTTATCGTACTGTTTGTGTGCGTCAGTTCACTCTCGCTGTGTACCGTATATGTTTGTGTATACATTCAGAAACACAAAACAAAAATTTTAAGTTTGTGTGTTAGAAAAATACGTTACGATACTGTACAGTTTTTTTCGAACCCTGCTTAAATCTAATGTAAATATCATATTTAATCATTGTTTTTTGTGAACTTCTATTCGAAATATGATCGGAAATACTGCGTAAAAATTTTCCAGATTTTTATCAACAGAAATTTTTTCTTCTGTTAATGAGAACAAAATATTTCCAAATTTTTAAACAATAAAATTAAGTATTTATTCATCAATTTGTTTTCTTACTAATGGAATATTGAATTTTATTTTAAATAGGCCTTCAAAATATGTCTATAAGTATTGTTGTAATATTATTCAGTTTTTTATGGAGATACTTTAAAACAAACAAACAAACAACAAGCAACGCAATAAAAGCCCAAAAAATTAAGAGTCTATTCGGCTTAACCAAATCGCTTACAGTATTAAAAAGAAAGAAATTAAAAATTTTTGATTCTGAAAACTCTATGTTTTTATATCCTCCACCACCACTAGTGGTGAATGAGGGTATACTTAGTTTGTTATTCCGTGTGAAACTCTTTTATTATTCATCTCAGCTCCCAAGAGTTAAACTATATTCTGGTTCTTTGAGTTATTCTAAGTTAATTTGGCCAAAAAAAAAATTATGTTTTTAAAGCGACTAGGCAGATTAGAAAAAAGTTTAGCCTTTTTTTAGTTTATTCAATACACTTAACCGAGAGCTTACCTAAGCAAAAAGAACAATTGGGAATGTATCTCCTTTAGTAATTTTACTTAATACAATACCATACAGAGCATTTGATAAAATACAGAACAATTAAACTAATTAAACTAATTAAACTAAATAATTCACACGGAAAAAAGCTCTAAAATAAAGAACTATCCTGTATAATACAAAATGAATGGTCAGCGTATGGAAAACATGCATCTTAAATTTTCCTCCATAATATTTTTGATTTATATGCACAAAGAACATGCTTTAACCAAGTTTAAATGGCCAATAACAAACTGTTGTTGGCTGTTACATTGCTTTTATCATGGTTACTTAAATTTTGGTTAATATTAAAACATTTACGGTCAATTTCGCCAAGTTCAGTTATAATAAACTATCATAAACTATAAACTATAGTACGGGTAATATTTCGTTTAAACTAAACTTGGTGGAATTGTTCGTTAATAGTTACCTCATGATTAATTTTGAAAAAATTATGGCTGATTGCGATTAAATTTTGGTTGATTGTAACTTTTCTTTTTAACAAGAAAATTTAATGAAATTTGGCACATACATATGTTCAAATTGCCGAAAGAACTATGCCAATTTATAATAGTAAGAATCGGTCCATAATTTCATATAGCCCCCATACAAACTTGTTTATAGGATAGAGTCTTTCTGTCCAAAAACCATCATATTATGTTGATATATAGATTCAATTTGGCACAAAAATATTTTTTTACAAACCGAATCATCTTACCAAATTAATTTGAAAACGATCCATAATTGACCATAACGACTCAACAGAAAATTATAGTTTTTGTGTCAAATTGTCTTTAGTTCTCCTAAGCAGCTTCAGATTGCGATTAAAAACCTAATCGGATTAGTAGAAACTGAGGTCCATAGACCCAAAGATTGATATTTATATTCCACTACTAAATTTTGGTAAGTTCGGTTCATAATTAAGCATGGAAAGCCCCATTTTTATACATCTAAAGCCAAAACTAGTGCTGAGATACTATCTATATTTTCTACTATCGATATTCATCGATAGTTCAGATTTCACTGTTGCTATTACTATCGACTGAGTAGGAAAACTTTAACTAATTTTCTATCAGGCTACTGTTCATAATTTTTATCACTCATTGAAAGTACATAATTTTATATTTTTTTAAAAAAGACGTATGTACGCAAGTTATTTTAGATCACAGTTTTTAAAAAATTGTGCTGGTGTCAGTCAGTTAAAAAGATTTTTTTTCTTTTTTTCAATCAAATAAAATTTATTTTAATAACTGAATAAAACAACGAAATAAAGCCCGATTACGAACTTGATACTTTTCGCAAAATACATTTGTATGAATGTAGCATTGTAGCATGTATGTTGGTTCAAATAAAATACCAACGTAAAGATTTATTTGAAAATAATCGGTATAGATGACTTTTCCTTTAATGGTCGTTCATTGTATTGCCTTAAGCTCGCAATTGCAATTGCGTATGCATTTGCATTTTTTTACAACATTACAAAAATATTAGACATTTTAGTCCGTATTTAAACATATACAAATTTCAACATTAGGGCCTCTAATTAGCAGTAAAAAGATGAACAGCTGAGCTAACAATTCCACCTGCTATTCTTCTTTAAATAATAATATCGATATGGATCAATTTTCTATTGATATTTTCGATGTTTCAAGACTATCTATCGATAGTACCCCCAGCACAAGCCGAAACGAATCATGATATTTTATTGAAATTAAATTTTACTCGAGTATAAAAAAATTCGTAAACCTTTGTAATGATCAGCCCATAATTAAACATATGAAGGGTTGCCATAAGACATACTCTCGAAATATACTTTAGTACGCTCTAAGCCGCAGCGAATTATTATCCTGTGAGCTCTTAGTAGGGGCTTCAATTATTCGATGTTTCATATTAATCGAATAGTTCTTCGAGGTAAAAATGTAATCGAAGAATAATCAAACAATTTAATATTATTCGGTTAATCGAATAATTTTAATTTTGTCTAGCTTAGAAGGTTAAAGGTCCAGCTATAATATGTATAAGCTTCCTAAAGCTACTGTCAAACATTAACAAAAAGCTTCTTAAATGCATTTAAAAAAACAAGAACCAACTCAAAAAATATTTGATTCCTTACAGAAAGTACGATCTGTTTCGCACAGTTTCAGAAAATTTAACAAAAAGTTTTCTTAAGTTCAATATGGTTCGACACATATGAATCAATTGTATTAGCACAACTGCTGAGGCCAACTTAAATATATTATAGTTGGGCCTTAAAAATTAGACCAAAAATCATATTTTTTAACTTAAAAGTTTTATTAAAAAGGTAACAACAATTTAACAAAAGGTACTTCAAAAAAGCATAAAAATTTAAGCAAAAGTTCTTAAATAATCTTTCAAAAAGAGTATACAGTTTAAATGTTTATGTTTCAAAGGATTTCTTTTGTTTTTATATTTTGATGAAGCTTGATTTAGAAAAGATTTTTTCACTTATTGTTGACGTTGGAACGATTGAAAGAAAAGCGTTATAAAGCATATCTCAATTCTCTGTTCATTTTCTTGTAATTTCTAAAAATTGTTAATCATCCATTATATTTACATACCAATTGAATCTCTATTTTTTTTAACAGTTTTAATACTTTAAATGGTCCTGTTAAGGTCTGGTAGAAGGTTTATTTATTTATTAAAAATTAACATATAATTAAAATTATAGTCTAATTGCATGGATGAGCAATAGTGACTGATTCTTAAAAAAATGTATAATAAGATTAGTTCAATAAACGTTTTTGGTTGTACTAGATAAAGTTGTATATGTTAGTAGATTTCAAATATTTAATAATTGATGAATGTTTTCATCAGTTGGGTCTGCAAGAAAACGTATTGGATCATTATTTCCAAAAGATTGTGTCCTTTGGGTGATGAAATCGGGACATTCTGAAAAGTATATGAAGGATTAGTTGGGTAAGAAATGTTGCAATTACAAGTTTATGTGTTTGTGAGCTTCAAAAGACACCCATGTGTAATTCTGGTATGTCCAAGTCAAAGCCTTACGATTTTGACGAGATCTATATTTGTTTTTGAGTTCGTGTTAATGTTTCTCACGATTCCGCAGTTGTTAATATTTATTTTCTTATACCATTTAGAAGTCATGTGATAAGTGTTATCGTTTTCTTTGTAGTGGAATATTATGTATCTATATGTATCTTTAAGATTATGGTTTTCGGTTGTAATCAGGGGTGTCCTTGAAGAGCTTTTTGCTGCAGTATCAGCGTATTCATTTCCTAGGGTGTAGCAGTGGCTTGGGACCCACATTAATTTTAATTCGGGGTATCGTTTGATCAAGATATTTCGAATTTGGGTAGCGTAAGCGTATTTCGAATTTGGGTAGCGTAAGTTGTTAGAGATATTAGAAATACATTTGAGAGATGAAAGTGAATCTGTGCATAGCTATTACATATCTACCGCTTTTGTTTTAAATATATACGGTAGCTTTAGCAATAGCGATTAATTCTGCGCTGAGTATTGAACTGTGTTGTGGTAGGTTACCTAAACAGATGATCTTGTCTTCAGTTGTGATACTATATCCAACGTGGGTTAAAGTTTTGGAGCCGTCTGTATATATAGTTATTTAGTTGTTGTTGTATATTTTTGAAGACAGTGTAGAATTGAAGAGGGTTGTGGCTGTGTTTAGTAAATTTATGTAATGATATGTCAATGCTTCTGGAGGGAGAGTTTTAATTTTAGACTGTCGTGTTTTGATTTGGATGTTAAGTTCATCGCAATTATGCTTAATTCTGTTGATAGTAGATAAAATTCTAGGTGTTCTTTTTGCTCTCTTTAATTTTGCCATAATTTTGTTAAGTGGGGAATTATTTTCCAGAAATGACCGATATAGTTTTGTTGTGAGTATGTCCCTCTGACTTTCGGGTGGTAAGATGTTAGCTTCGGCGTAAAGATTTTTTGTACGAGTGGTACGAAAGGCTCCCAATGAAAATCTGATGGCAGAGTTGATTTGCTTATTTATGGTAGAAGGTTGTTTTCATTAGCTTCAAAAAAAATCATCTTCTTCATCTGAATCATTGCGGTAAAACTCTTTGGTTTCAGTCTTTATTTTAGTTTAGTTTATTTATTTATTCCAATTCTAAACACAAGACTTAAAGCCTCTTATTGCAGTATAGAACATTGTTTTAGCAGAAACATTAAAAATTAAAATTATTATTTGTAAATGATAAAATATTAAAACAAAAGAAAAATTTTAAAAGAGAAAAAATATTATTAAATAATGAATTAAATTGAAAATTAACAAAATGATAATATTAAAAATCATAACACAAAAAAAAAAAAAAATTAACATGCAAAAAAATTTAGAATGCTTTTTTTAAAGCTCAGTGCGTTACTAATTATTTGTATATTATGCGGGAGTAGATTCCAAAGACGGATTGCATTAAGGAAAAATTGCCAATCAGATGTTAAACTTTGGTGTCTAAACAATAAAATTCTTTTACCTCTATTAGAGCTAGATAAAATAAGGCGGCTATACAGATGTTGTGGTTGTTGAGTAAACACGATTTTGTGCATTAATATCAGTACTCTTGTTTTGAGAAGGTCATCAAACTGAATACCATACAGTTTTACCGTAAAAGGAGAAACGGAATTAAACCTTTTTACGCCATATACGTATCGTACAAAACATTTAAAGACTGAGTTTAATTTTCTTGCACTTGCGGCATCACATTTGGCAAATATTTCCCATCCATACATCAGAATTGGCAATAAACAGGTTTTTGCAAGAAGTATTCTTATTTTGATAGGTGTACAATACTGTGTTTGCTATAGAGTTCTAAGCATGGAATACGTACGGCCACATGCATAATTAATATGGTTGCACCATGTCAGGTTCTTATTAAAAATAATACCAAGATTTTTTGCTGTATTTACCCTTTCAATACGTTCATTACTTAGAAAAATATCAGGTATATGATCGGTTATAGTAGTTCGTTTTTGAATAACAAGATATTTAGATTTTTTTGGGTTGATACTTAAACCATTAGCAGTAGCAGTAGCCCATTCATAAATATGTTTTAACCCAGTATTCAGAGTTAAGACACATTGTTCAATTTCAGATGTATCACAGCTGATGTATATCTGAACATCGTCAGCATACATTTTGACTTTGCAGTGTGTAAGTTGACTCGGAAGGTCATCAGCATAAAGCGAAAATAGAAGGGGCCCATTAATTGACCCCTGCGGTACACCCCTCGCTACAGGTAGAAGTTTTGATTTTACCACTTTCAAAATACTGATGCCTGTTGGTAAGATATGTTGATATCAGACGTGTAGAAGCTTTAGAAGACATAAACATGTGTTGTAGTTTGTAACAAACGACGTTATGATCGACTGTATCGAAGGCTTTTGAATGGTCCAAAAGAACTAAGATATTTGTTTTTCGTTCATCTATACTACTTCTTATATCTTCCGCAACATCTACAAGTGCAGTTATACAACTGTGTTTTTTCCGAAACCCAGATTGCTTATCATTAAGCAGATTATGATCATTAACGTAAAGCGATATCTGATTGTGAATTATCCTCTCAAATATTTTCGACATAAAGGGTAAAATGGCAATTGGCCTATACTCTGTTTTAGTTTTGGGTATTGGTTTTATTTTAGATTTTTTCCAATTTGAGGGAAAATGACTGGTGGCAATTATGCTGTTAAATACATGTATAACAAAGGGCAATATTCTTGGGAGAATTTATTTAAAAAATTTTGGGTGGATTTCGTCCACGCCAACTGCATTTGATTTAATTGACATACAGCTTCTTATAACGTCAAACTGGTCTACACAATCAAAAGAGAAGTTATAATGGGGTTGACGATTGTCATGGTTGTAATTGTAAAAATCAATATCTGCTTCTACCATAGGAATATAACAAAATTTTTCATTAATAACGTCTGGATCAATAATAACAGGGTCATTATTTCCAGATTTCCCGATACCGATTTTCCTTACAGCCTTCCATGTTTTTTTTTTGATCCCAGAGCCAAGGAGAACTATTCAGTGTAAAATTTTGATTTTTCCTGTTTAATGATTCTGTGTACTGTTTTTCTCGCCAAACAATATTCAACATGTAGATCGTTGGTTCTAAACCGCTTCCAACATGAAAATGCAAAGTCTCTTTGATTAAAGTTCTTAATAAAATGTGGTTAAATTGTAAGGGCCGATGTTGAATGTGAACCACACCTAAACGCCAAGTTTTTTTCAGAATTTTATTTGACATTTCTCTATTTCAGACTTACTCAATTTGAACCATGGAGAGATACACAATCCAACAACGTGTTAAAGTTATCCAGACTCATTATGAAAATGGATGATAAATTTCGAAGAAAATCATCTTCAGTGATGAGGCACATTTTCACCTCAGTGGATTTGTCGATAAGCAGAATTTCCTCATTTGGGCGAATAATAATCCAAGAGTGAATGTCGAAAAACCAATGCACCCACAAAGAGTGACTGTTTGGTGCGGTTTATGGGCTGGAAGCATCATCGGGCCGTATTTTTTCCAAAATGAGGCCGATCAGGCAGTTACTGTGAATGGTGTTCGCTATCGTGAGATGATAACGAACTTTTTATGGCCCGAATTGGAAGATATGGATTTGGACGATATGTGGTTTCAGCAGGACGGTGCCACTTGCCACACAGCTAACGAAACAATGGCTCTTTTGCGCAACAAATTCAATGGCCGTGTTATCTCACGTGGTCGCGATGTCAATTGGCCGCCAAGATCATGTGATTTGACACCGTTGGACTTTTTTCTTTGGGGTTATTTGAAAGAAAAGGTGTACGTCGATAAGCCAGCAACAATTCAAGAGCTAAAGGATGAGATAATTCGGCACATTAACGGCATAGAACCTCCATTATGCCTCAGGGTCATCGACAATTTGGACCATCGGATGGAGGTGTGCCGCCGTGGTAGCGGCACCCATTTGGCCGATATTTTGTTCCATACATAATTGAGTAATACCGATATATCATAATAAAATAAAATTACAATAATTTCCTAAATAGTTTGTGTTTTATTCAAAATCAACATCGGCCCTTGAAATTTAACCACCTACATATTAAAAAAATTTTACTAGACTGTTCCTCAGTTAAGAAACAATAAATGGGTATTTAAAAGGTACCGGCTTGTGTTTTTACATAAAAGAAAAAACTAAGGGCCTTAGTCCGTAAAACGCAACGCAACGCAACGCACAAAAAATTCATTGAAAGAAAAAAAAACAATCAAAATTATTTTCAGGGATGTTCTGGAAATTGAAAACGCAAAACGCAAGAATTTTAAAAGTCGTTTTTTAATACGATTTCTGTAATAAAATAATTTTCTGACAAATTTTATACAAACATTTCTCTATTAAACGGAATTTTATAACAAAAATTAGATTAAAAATGTATTAAAAACTGCCTCCAAATTCTTGCGTTATACATTTTCGATTTCCAGCAAACCCCTGTCTATAATTCTGTTGTTGTTTACTATAGAAGTTCATATTTTGTTTTAAAATTTTCAACGCCACAATATATGAAGTGTTTGAAATTTAAAAATTCAATATGAATTTCTGTAGGAATCAACAACAAAATTATAAAATATTTTTGAATTTTCGATTAATCGACATAAATTATTCGAATCGCCCAAAATAAATCGATTAATCGTTTGAATACCCTAGCTCCTAGTTTATAAAACTTGGTTCATGATTCATCAAAGATCCCACGTAAAGCGTACGTCTCCATTTTAAGCTGTTCTGTTTATATAAGAAATTTCTATTTACAAACTTTAAAACAATTTACCCAAATGCGTAATGCGTAATTTGTTCTCTTTAAAAACTTATTTTTGACTTGAAACTAATGTAAATATCATATATATAAAATTTTGCTTTCGAAATATGATCTAAAATACTGCGTAAATAATTTTCAGTTCTTCATCCACAGACATTTTTTCTTCTGTAAATGAAAACAAAATTTATCTCTGAATTTTTAAACACTAAAATTTAGTATTTATTCAACAATTTGTTTTCTAAATAACTTGTTTCTTACTTAAAACCAATGTCAGTATCATATTTAAACAGCTGTTTGTGAATTTTATTTAAAATAGACTTTCAAAATATGTCTTTAAGTATTGTGTAAATATGATTCAGTTTTTATGGAGATACTTTAAGAAAATAAATAACAAGCAACGCAATAAAACTCTAAATTAGGGTCTTATAAAGAAGAATTAAAAGTTATTTTTCGGCTTTGCCCTTCATCCAAGTATTTACAAGAAATAAAAGTAAATTTTTTTGGATCTGCATGTTTTTAAACCATAGATGGGGGTAGTGCACTCATTTTGCAGTTTCAACTAACACTTAGTGATAGTGCAAAAATATTGCGATCATTTTGTTCATGATGAGTGATGAATTGAAAATTTACAGCCTCACTAAACATGAGTGATAGTGATGTTAAAACGTTTTGCACTCAAAAAAAAAAAAAAAAATAGTTTGATTAAAAAAAAAGCAATCATCAGCTTATTGCAACTTTTTTTCTTCACTCATTTGAGTGCAACTTGCTTTTTCATGATTAAAGCCAAGAATTATACCGTTATTGACAAAATTTCATTTTGTTTAATGTTTTTTACTTATGCATATCCTTAAAAGAAATCAAAACCCATGCACATACAAAGTTACATTTTTTAAATTTTAGTGAGACAATATTTGTATGCAGCTTTTTTGATTGCATGTCCAAATTTTGCACTATTTGATTTGAGTGCAGATTTTTGCATTCAAATCTGCGTTAAGTGATAGTGAAAAAATTTGCAATATCACCCAAAATTTTTAAGTGGTAGTTAAAAAATAACAATCATCACTAAAGCTGGTTAAAAAGAGTGCAAACAAATTTCTTTGCAAATTTATTTAGTGATAGTGAAATGCTGATTTAAATCAATATTTAGTGCACTACCCCAAACTATGTTTTAAGCCCTCCACCACCACTAGTAGTGAATGAGGGTATAATAATTTTGTCATTCCGTGTGAAACTTTTTTAATCTTAATCGCAGACCCCAAAAGAACATATATATATTCTGGTTCCTTAAGTAATTCTAAGTTGATTTGGCCATGTCCGTCTATCTGTCCGCCTGCCCGTCTCTGCGTATGTCCGTCTGTTGAAAACAAGCTCACTTTCGAAAAACTCGAAAGAAAACACCAATGTCATGATGCAATTGGGAGGTGGGCTCACAAGGCTGGCTGGTCCCAGTGGTTTTCAGATGTCAATTTATTGTTTATTGACATTCATTTTCGCCGTATAGCCGTATTTAGGGATGGGCAAATTGAATAAATGTATCTATAAATATATATAAATATATCGATATACAAAAAATTAATAAGAACAAAAAATTCCATCAAAACAAAAAAATTCAATAAAAACAAAAAATTCAATTGTAACAAAAACAAAAAGGAAGAATACACAAAAACCATATGAAATCTAAAAAAAAATATATTACGAAAAATTTAAATGGAAGTACCAACTTTAACTAGAAATGTTTTTGATTGTTTAAGTCAAACCAGTAATCATCAAATATGGACATAAGGAGCACTTTCTGTCTTATGTGCTCTCCTGTCAATCTGCTTATTGTATCCGGCACTGCTTTCTATAAATGCCAATTATTTTAGATCTTCATATTAGTTTAAAAAACATATGATGCATGCAGTGATGCCAATTATTAAAAAAACATATTATTTGAAAAGCGGCTAAAATTTAGAGTTTTTAATGAAGACTGACTTTAAAAAATATCGAATTCGATAGTCGTATTTCAATATCGATGTATCGGTATTTTAAATATCGGCAATATATATATCGATAATTTTTTTTAAATATCGATATTTTGTTATATCAATTTTTTTTCCCATTCCTAGCCGTATTCATGGCATATTTTAGCTCTCTTAAGTGCCGTTTTATTATACTTTTGTGGGGAAGTTAAAAAAAGGACAAAAATGACCCCTTAAAATGAATGTTAGAGGGTTTATATATCCTTAGCAAAGAATCGCCATACAATTCTGCTGCAGAGACCTGAATTAGTATTTTAGCTCAGAAGTACATCCAGTATATTTTTTTGACTTATACCAAACGCCTTTTCAAAGAATTCAAAAACTTTAGGGGCCGATATTTCGGGAACCCGAGCTAAATTTTCAAAACCCTTTGGCAGATTTGCTCTACCGATAGTCAAGTTTCATTTCGCGTTCCAAGTATTGAGGCTGGGGGCGATGACCCGAATTTTGTTGCACTGTGTTTTATTTAACTTAGCAATGAGAAATGGGTTATTTCCTGTATTTGTATGTTGGAAATAATCTTATATAATTCCGCTATTTAAGTCTGAAAACAAATCAAATGTAGCAAACTATAGAGGTATTGCTAAACTAAGTGCTTTTCTTGAAAAGTGCAAAACTGATTGTCTTCTTCACCAAGCATAGTCATTACTAAAAGGTTGCTCAGCAATGATAAATCTCTTGCAACTTACCACAATTTTTAGTAATGGATTTAACAATGATCAATTAACGGACGTTATACACACAGACTTTAGTAGAGCTTTTAGTAAAGTCAACCACAGCCTTCTTCTTAGTAAACTTTCCTTAATTTGCTTTACTAATAACAGTCTTCGCTGGCTTGAGTCATACCTTATTTCTAGAAAACAAAATGTTCGTTTTAATAATACAACATGAAAGAGTATCATCGTCAATTCTGGAGAACCGCAAGGAAGCCACTTTGGTCCAATTTTATTTTCACTTTTTATAAATGATCTGCCGAGTGCAATACACAATTGTAATGTATTTATATATGCCGATGATGTAAAAATCTTATTAAGCTACAAAAATCTTCCGATTTGGATAATTTGTATAACTGGTGTAATATTAACGTCATGAATCTTAACTTATCAAAATGCATGCTTATGCTGCGTTTTTGTAGAAAATGGAATTCTACGGGTAACTATACTTTAGGTGACAGCCAACTTCAATTTGTTAAAGAGATTTTGGATCCTGGTATTTTACTAGATTCAATATTAGATTTTATAAAACAAATTACGACAATGACTAACAAATCTCGTGGAGTACTCGCTTTTATAAAGCGTTGGGCTAAGGAGTTCACTGATCCTTAAATTACAAAGCAGTTATACACATCTTTGGTAAGACTTATTATCGAATATGGTTCTATTATCTGTGATCCTGATTATAATGTTCACATAAATCGAAAAGAATCTGTCCAAAAACAATTTTTATTGTTCTGCTTAGGAAACACACAAGGTTCCAAACTTTCTAAAGCTCTTTCATCCTATTCCATTAGGCTTGAACGAGTTAACCTGTGGTTTACACATGAAAGTACTTTCTTGCAAGAAGATTTTAAGTATTATCAAAGAATAATCGAAGAAACTGCCGATTGGCTGAAATAACAAAAATTATGTGTGTGTAAGTGAAAAATTATGAGTGTATTGTGGTTTTCAAGAAATTTTCTTTCATGTGTAAATGCTAGGTAAATTGATTTCACTGGAAAGCCAAAGAAAAATGCTTAACATTAAGGTCTTAGTTAATTTGCTTAATGGTAATGTTTGTTCTGCATTCCTTATTAGTCATGTTAAAGTTAACGTTCTTCAACGATCAACTCGATATTTAACATAATTGTGTCTTCAGGTTTTTCACACAAACAACGCAAATTTCGATCCTTTTCGGACAATATGCAGAGACTTTAATGAAATGTATAATTTTATTGAATATTAGTGTCATTAAACGTAGTATTATTGTGTTTTTAAATGCATTACCTAATAATATTGTTTGTAATTTCATTATAGTCGGTAAGGATTTAAATCTATTGACTTAAATAAATAAATAAACTCAAAAAAAAAAAAAAAAAAAAAAAAAAACATTAGAAGGCAGGGGCCTAATTCTGGCATTCATGATCGAGTTCTTTCTCGATTCGAAAACAATTTTATTTCAGTCGATACTGATCGAATCGAAATTATTTTTTCAGTATTGTGAAACTCAAATGAATAATTTCGATTCGTTCAGTATTTCACTGAAATACTTAGATATTAAATTGATTTCGAATCGAGAAAGTACTCGATTACGACTGCCAGAATCTGGCCCCAGATCAAACGATAAAAGCTATAAAGCAATTTTTAAAATATCTAAGTCTAAAACAGTTTGTTACGAAATCAGCAATTCAAAAACCATTTCATTTTTTCTTTTTTTTTTTTAGAATAAGACTAAGCTTTAACATTAGTTTTGAAAATAGAAATTCGAACAATATTTCTTATTTTGTCAGGAAGGTTATTGAACTGCAAACTACCAATGTGTTCTACCTGCTGTTTTGTGTTTTCCAATCAACATCTTGCTACTCTTAAGTTCGTGTTATTCCTTGTGTTGAAATCAGTTTAATTTCTTGGAAAAGTTATTGCATCATATCCAATTTTATTCAAAGATTTAAAAACATATAGCAAAAGTTGCATTTTGTGTAAACCGTGTGCAGGAAGAATAGTTAAAGTTATACAAAGGTACTGTTGAATGCAACAGAGGCAAACTAAAAACTGGTTGAATTTATTCTTAAACTTATATAGTAGACCACCAACGGATAATACTTTGGATTTAAGTTGCTGAATATGAGTATCCTATGAAAGATTACTTTGCAAGTGCACACCAAGATATTTTATTGAAAAGTTTTTATTTACTTGTTTTCCATCAACCCAAGTACTATAAACTTGATTGCGAACTAAATATGGTCTAAATCGCAATATTTTTTAGTTTTTTTCAGTGTTTAGCTTCAATCTATTAATCCTAACATATTCTAAAATAATTTCAGCATCGCTCTACATATGAGCTTTTAAAACAGTTTCATGTTTATAGGGATAAAAATGTTATCCGCTTTAAATTGTTTCAACATGACTTGGAAGATTGGATCCCAAGGGAAGAATTTTTGAATAAATATAACAAGATGTACATTAAAAACAGATATTAAATAATAGTGCAATGCATAAAAAATTTGATCTGTACATAGTGTTGCCAGAAGATTTTTTTAAAAATACCTACGCATACTAAAAAAAATCGATTTTTCCCTACACGTTGCAAAATTTTCCCTACGGGTTTTAGTTATTAAAGTCTAAGAAAAAACAATAGTTATAAAGAACTAATTTCATTCGCATATGCTTAGTAAAGCTCTAACAACAAAAATAAGTAATAAAATGTATGTACTTTTAATTAAATTCAATGGAAAAAACAAGAGGTTTTAAAAAAATTTAATTTAAACAAATGTTTTTTTAGTAAAATTTTCATAGAAAATTTGTTTTGTAAACCTTTTTAAAAAAAAAAATATAAATTTTTTGAATATGGCTGGTAATCTTTATATGAAAATTTTAATTTAATTCAGGTAAAAAAGCAACAGGTTATTTTATAAATAATCATCCATGTCATGGAAATCAAAGTCACCTGAAAATGAAATCGAACAAATTTTGAAAACTCTCCCGTATTCAAGGTTAAAAAAAATATATTTCCTTTTATATACCTGAACTACTTTTGAATTCCGGAAAAGCTGCGTTGATTTTTACAATAATTCAATTGAAAATCTTCGTCGATTTCAATTTCACGTGATTTCGATTGCCATGACATGGCCAAATATATGTATTTCTTTTGAACAGAATTTTCTAAAGTGACCATTAGTATAATCAATATTAACCCATTTAAGCCCAAACAAAAACTACCGGACAAAAAATAAAATATTGTTTATTTTATTATTTAATTCATTACATATAAACAAAAAACAAAAAAAATTTTTTTTTTCACCTAAAAAAAAATTTGTTTGATGTTATAGAAATTTCTGAAATTTAAGTTTATCAATAAGGCAAACATATATTGAATAATGTCAAAAACTTTGTCATAAGCCGGAAATAATGAAGTGTTCCCAAATTGGCACAGCGGGCGTAAATGGGTAAATGCAACCTCTTCCATTGTTTTGCAAAAATATGTTATAATCTAAACTAAACTTAAAGTTGTGTGGCTTAATTTGTTTCGCTTTCTGGTGGTCTCTCTGCACCACCATTTGCATTGGGTAAAGCAAGCAAAATCCGAACCAGTTCTGATAAATTTGAAAATACAACCTCGTCATTATAGTTTTTCCTTTACCATTTTTATCGAAAAGTGTTCCAAATTTATGTTTCAAAACAAATTAGTTTAACGATTTCAGAAAATTAGTTTTATGCGATTGTTCTACACTCATACAAAAGACCATTCCCGCTTAACTTAAATTATTACGACAATAGTTGAAATTTGTACTCATCTTTCTTTTGTCTAAAAATATGTTCTGGACTTATGAAATGGAATTCCTTTAAAATGATATTAAAACATTATTAAAATACATTTTTAGCATTTATTTCGTATAACAATGCAATATGAGAAAAAATACCTACATTTTGGCATATATAAAAAATCTGTCCGATTTTCCTTACGCTCCTATTTCAGTAACAAAAAACGCTACATGTCGGAATTTTTACCTACTTTTGGCAACACTGTCTGTACTTAATATTATCCTCCTTATAATTTAACGTTTATTTTAATCAAACCTTTAATATGCTTTTTCTATAAAGGTTTTTTGTAATTTTATTTATTTGAAAAACAAACAAAAAAAAAAAAATAAACTGAGTTAAACCAAGTGCCAAAGCATTTACGTAATTTCATAAGCAAAATATCTCCAAATATTTTAATGTAAAATTTTTAGTTATTAAATCATATTGTTATTTATTTGTTTCTTTTTGTAAGTTATGTTAAACATACTACTTTGCTACTAGTACTTTAAGTTTAAAACTGTTTTGGTATACATGATTAAATTAAAATTATATGCAACAGTGGCACACAAGAATTTTCTTTATATCTGGAACGCAGCATTAGGTGAAGTTTCCAAATTTCGTACAAATTGGCACCAATTTGTTTGCTATTGTACCTGTTTCAAAAACAAAGACACCAACTTGCTTGCAAAAAACTTGTGCGGAATATCTATGAAATAATGTTGATAGAGTTGTACTCTGTTCATTTTGTGAAAAAGTTCCGAAATGTTTCTGGCAACATTTTTTTACAACTACGAAATAAAGTAAGCTGCACTTATTTCACGTGGAATTTTAAGCAAAAGCAAAAACTTATGAATTGATTATTAATAAAGAACTTTAAAATTACTTTCTGTTTTATTAAATTTTTTAGTAAACAAAAATTCTTTTTAGTAAAATCCATGTGGGGTTTTTTTACATGCGCAAAACAATGTTGCATACTTTGCAGGAATAAAAACTTCAAATTGTACAAACTCGCATCATAGGTAACATTGATAAATGTCAAAATTTTCGTGTGAAATAATAAATGTTGTTCAACATTTTTCACAAATTTGAACAGATTTGAACAGGCTTAAAGCAAAAAAAAAAAAAAAACAATCACAGCGTTGCCAAATGTGCCGATTTATTTGTTTTTTGCAGTTTTTTAAATAGCACAAGAGTCTTGCAGATTTTTACTTCAAAATACCGTTTTTATAAATAGTTTTTATTCGAAGTTTAAGTTTTCATTAAAATTTATAAAAATGAAAGCAGTTTTAAGAATATTTTTTTTCTTTTACAAGTTTTTATATATATTGGCATTTAAAGTTTTCTACTTTTGCAAAATTATTTTAAAATCTTAATTGTAGAAACTTTAATTTTATGTTAAACTTACTGTACCATCTCAATTTGTGTAAAGAGAGAAAAAGTAATTTTGCTATATCCCTCAAAATATACATTGGTTTGTTTTATAATGATTCCCAAAATAATTAAGTTCTGGTAAGTACCCTAGACGGAAGGGAACTGACACCAAAGTGGTCCCGTGATAGGGGTTTGATGGTAGAGACCGGTTCTAGTTCTAACACTTTATATGAATAAGACCTATCACTTTACATGGGGTTGTCATTGGAGGGGGTCAATTGACACCATTTGACCAGTCACAGATCTATTCTCAATGAACGTGATAAGTGTCAATTACAAAAATGTAGTATTATTTTACATTACAATGTAGTATTCTTTCAATAAAACAAGTCCTAGAATAAAATTCAGGAACCAAATTTTAGAAAGTACCAAAAAATGTGTCACAGCACCGGTGAAGATTGTGCTCTAATTCATTACTTTTTCTAGCTTTTGGTCTTCATAAACCAGTTAGGGGATTGGTTCTTCTTTCACTGGTCATGAGTCCTTTCTTTTTGTACTTGTTCTATTTTCACAAATCCCAGGACCAGTCTGTTGGACCAATTAACACAAATTTCCCGCAGGGTAGTGACAGAAAGTTTTAAGAAAAATTTTAATTTTCAAAAAAAAAAAAAAAAAAAAAAATAATAATAATTTTAGAAAAAAAAAATCTTTAAAGCTCAAAACTATACATGTTAACAGAAAACAATAGAAATATCTGAACCCATACGGTGTGATAATATATATCTGGTTTTAAGCTAATAGGTGAGAAACTATGTTGAGCATCTTACGTCTTAAAATATTATTTTCGGCAAAAGGTACATAAAAAAAATAATTTGATCAAGAAATCTTTAAAATTAGGATAAAATTTGTGTTCCGGCATCACCAATTCTCGAAAGAATTGCATATTTTTAGGTGAACATTTTCGATTACAATTAGATACTGTATATTAACATAAAAAAAATGTATATGCCTAAATAAGAAAACTTGTTTTACAAACTTAAAACTGCCAACCCTTGTTGACATATAGCAGGTAAATATTGTTGTTCTCATGTAGAAAGGCCCTTACTCGCATAATTGCAACTTAACAGGAGAAGGCAAAAACATAATAGAAACTGTATGTATCATAATGTAAAATGGCTCCTTCAGTTGCTTGTAAAACTGATATTTTTAATGCAATTGTATTCAAGTTTTGTGACGAGTTGTATTTGTGGGAAGTGTATTGGAATGACTAAAAAACTCAATTAAGAATAAAATCGAGTTAGGGAAATTCTACATGAAACCAACGATATAAATATAAACGAGTTCAAGGTTCATCTGTGCGTTATCTGTCTGTATGGTTGGTATAATTATTGTGATGTCTGTTTTTAAGTAAATTGAGATTTTAATGCCGTGTGTTAGAGAAAGATACGCTGCGTCGACCAGCATGTAGTTTTTCTTCAATTTGAGTCTTGAAGTGCGCTTGGTTTTCCTCTCAAGCTGCAAATATGAAGTATAAGAAGTTTTTTGTCGCTCCCGTAAAATTTGCTGAAAGGGAGTTAGCAGGCTTGCATATTAAGCCGACGATATGTTCATGGTGTCAAAAGAAGTATTCAAGTGCCTCGGTTTTTTAAAACGGTGTAAGAGATACTTAACTCCATCTGACCTCGTTACTATTTATTCTACCTACATTGGACCGCTAATGAAATACAACTCTCATTTGTAGGCCGTTGCTTCAAAGTATATTTTGGAGCTTCTTGACCGCTTGCAAGAAAAGCGAAGGTTCCATTGATAACAGCAGATTATCTAATTCTATTGACACCTTTGAGCACCGACGCAATGTGGATTTTAACATCTTACCGATAGCTAAAGGTAGGATTTTATCGGTCGTATAAAAAGTGTTCCATTATTACAACTTTATTACCAGTTAATTAATTTGCTTCATCGCTCACTTTAGGTTAAAGTAAAGTTTTAATAATGAAACACTTTTAATAAGGCCGGTTAAAGTCTACTGTTATCTATCGGTAAGTTGTGAAAACCGGCCTAAATATATGTTATTAATTAAATTTTTTCCAAAAACATATTTAGAATCAAATATAAAAGTTTCTATAAAGGCGAATCCATTTTACAGGTGGCTTTGAAAGCACAGCAGTGCTACTTTATTCTAAATTAGTTAGAGAGAGAAATGTCAAAAATTACTTGTTTTTTTGACATATCGACCAACGAAAGCAACAAATAAAATACAATGTTGTTACTTGTTGTAGTATCGCCACCAGCCTTGGTTTCTATAATTAGGAAAAGTGAATATAGAATGTTGTAAAATAAGTAAGTTTTTTAATGTTTTTAAGATCATAATTTTATTAAATAAGTCAATTTAAAGCAAATATTAAAGTGTAGTCCGTCAAGCCCGACTATTTAATTATTCCACCACATTACTTACAGACATGTTTTCGAGGGTATACCCTATTTGGAATCAATTGGCAGTCGTGGACCCGACAAAATAAAATTATGTTATCAGCTTAAAATTCATATGATTGTTCTTTGTGTCAAATATTACCTAGATTTATATATTTAAATTAAATTTGATTGTCCTAAAGTGATGTTCGGAAGGTGGTCTGTATGAGACCTGTGGTTAGTTCTGTACATTTGAGCACAACAGTTTGCCAAGGCAAAGTACCTCTTATAAAAGTTATCATCGCTATATCAATAGCAACATTTGCAAGGAAGTTTTTCCATTTAAATTAATTTTGGGAGCCGGACGAACAGAAGGGCATCGTTAGAACAATTTGGAAAGTGATACCACACGTAATTTTTTTTAGACGACAATCATCTATTTTAACTAGCCTTCATCTATAACATTTGTGACCACTTTTTGCAATCTTTTTTCATAATCTTTCATCTTTGTCATCTTAATTTTTAAAAGCATGATCAATATTTGTTTTTATAGTAATAAATTAAAATAAATTATATTTTACGGCGGTCACCGGTTTTTTCTCATACACTTGCAGTATAAAATTTTGAATAAGTTCCCAGCAAACACAAACATACACCTTATGTTTTGCCAAACGAATTGCCAGGATCAAAAATATTTTTGCGGCAATAATCAATTTCGTATTCCGGCAGAAACTTCCTTCGGAAAGAAACGTGTCTCGATGGCAATAAAGGCCGTTATGCACTATCCCACAAAGTCTTTAGTAATTTACGAAAATGCAACCCTGTCATGATAAGTTGTTTTTGTTTTTTAAAAATGTTCAGAGAATAATTAGATCAGGGAACCATTTTTTAAAAATACGTAAGACTTTGTGGGATAGTGTGTAACGGCCTTAAGCAATAATAATAATAATAAGCTAGAAATATCGAATAAGAAAATAGGAAGATATCGCCAAAATATCATTGGGATGTAAAAAGAAGATTTTGCATTTAAAATTTTCATTTATGTATAAATAAGCACAGCTTTTTATTTAAAATTAAATTGCTAATTATATACAAATAAATTATACTTATAAATATTGTAATTAAAATAAAGTAAAATAATATAATCAGCCATTTCACAGAGTACAATTCCGTTCGAAAACGGAATTCATCCCGTATTTTGATGCTGCAGAAAAAGACGTAAACATTTTTCGGAATGAAACCATTTTTGTTTTCATTAACGGAATTGCACGTGTAACAGTTTCTTCCGTGCGAGGAATTGTCTACAATTAAAAACCACGATCAAAATCACTTTTTGTGAGATTCCCATTAGACTCCTAGACGATTGAAAATGACGAGCTGGGAATAATTTGATTAATATTTATTTTTTAATTTATGATGTACAAATGTATGTACATTGGGGTGAAAACATTTTGCAATTTAAGCGAATAACAAATTCTTCATCGCATAGCCGAATAGACTATGAAAAATTATTAAGAAATGATGTATTACTTTTTCGCGATCGTTAAAAAAGTTTTGAAGTTCAATTTTTCTCCTAAGTGTACAAAAATAAACATTTATGTAATCACAATATTTTAAGTATTTTCTAATAATTTCATGAATATAACAAGATATTACCATTTGTACGGAAGAAGGGCGCAAAAAATCGCCATATTATGACTCTTGTGATAGATGACTTGCTTGGCGGAAATTATATTAAACAGTGATAATTTTCAAAAAAAAAAAAAATACCTTTGCAGGTAAAAGTTGCACAAGATGTGGTTACGTTACTGCCTTTCAATAACGTTTTGGTTTATTTCCTTTATAATAAACCGTTTCGAGTTCTTTATTGCAACTTTAATAAAATAAATAAAACACAACCACTTTAAACACTGTTTACAATTTACACAACTTTATTTAGTATAAAGTCACTCTAACAAACCGTAATTTATAGCTTTTATTTATTACCAACTATAATTTCTTCCGCGTTATACGTTATTGACAAAGTCTGAACTAAGAATGATCTAATTACGCTAGTCGCCGCTAGTATTTATACAGCAATTTGGCTGTCTAGAACATTCGAAATGTTTTTCGAAGGTTCGAGGCTTTACTATTCACCACACTTTAATTTGATTTATGGCAGCGCTAATGTTTACATAATTTTACCTCTTACGCTGAAGCTTTTTTTAACGGTAATTTCTAGGGCCTTCTGCACATTGGGATTAAAGTGTACTAAATTATAACAATTTTTAATAGCAATGTAAACTAATAAAATTACTAATAAATACAAGTTAACTAATAAATACAAGATAACTAATAAATTCAACTAATTCTTAACTAATAATTACAACTAATTCTTAACTAAAGTTACTTTCGCAACAATATTTTTCTATTATGTAAATCAACTTGCACTTTAAACTTGAAATTTGTTTCATTTAACCCAAAAAAAGCTTTACATTTTTGTTAAGGCCTAAATACACTGGTCAAAGGCTTGACATCAAGCTCGTGTAAGTGTGCTTGACATTAGAACATACATTTACTGGATCAGCTGTCAAGCATTCAGTGACAACAGCAGGAGCAACCAAATATTAAAATATGATAAAAAGTGTTTAATAGTTGCTTTTTAATAAATAAAAACAAAAATTGAAGAAAAGAAGAAGAAAATAATTAATTAAAAATTTTCCATAATTCCATCATTTTTTTTTTGTCCTCCAAAGCATTTTTTTTCATCCGACATTTTTAGCGACTGTTCGGTTTAAAATCACGTTTAAAGTGTGTGGGTGCTTGAAGAGTAACGCCAATATATTCATCAAAATCACTCGTCAAGCATGCTAAATATCTAAATTTTTTAATTTTCCATCAAGCATCGTCGGTGTCACACATACAAACTCGTTTTCACTAATACTACCACAATGCTGGATGGGAATTTGACCAATGTATTTGGGCCTTTATACAGTTACTTATTTAATATATCTAAAATTTACAATGTGTATGGAAATTAAAAAAAAAAATTTTTTTTTGAGGAGCTTTAGAAATTGCATTTGTTGCGGAAACTTTTTTGACCAAAATGGCCTAAAAAAAATATTTTTATTATCCATACGAAATTGCCCATCGCGTGGTGGGATGCAGAAATTTTGTCCAATAAAAGTTTTTACTATAATGTACATATATATGTTTATTAGGGCTATAACCAAATTTTTGGCATGGTACCACGGAGTGGTCAAGAATGTTTTCGTAATGAGAACACTTGTCTGCCGTCGTTTTGCGAAAAAAAACCTCACGAAGGGAAGCAAATTTCTAAAACCTTCCAAGAAATTTTGAAACGCGATGAATTGAAAACCGTAGGAAAATTTTTAAATCTAACCTGGGATTTAAACATGAAAGTACTTTCTTGCAAGTAGAGTATACGTATTATCAACGAAAAATCGAAGAAACAGCCGATTGGCTGAAAGTACCAAAATTATGTGTGTGTTGGTGAAAAAGTGTGAATGTATTGCGACTTTCAAGAAATTTACTTTCATGTGTAAATGCTAGGTAAAGCAGTGGATAAATTCCAAAATAGTATTTAAGTGATACGTATATATATACAAATATCAGGTGTATATTTTTTAAAATTTCCGTGAAATAAAAATGGTTGTTTTCAAATTTCAACTCGATCCCTGTTTGAACTTTTTTTACAATCCGAAAAAACTATCATATATTTTATTAATAACATTAAATGTTCTACACGACTATACTATGCCGTTTTTGATATTCGCAAAAAGTGTGAAAAAGTTATAGCCCTAATGTACATATGTATTATAATAAAATTTTTTTTTTTTTTTTTTGGGTAATTTTATAAAAAATTGTAATAGAAAGAAAATAAAATTTTACGTTGATTATTTTCTTTTAAATGACAATTTGGTGATGTTGCTAAACTATTGCCTTAGGGTATATCTTCCATTTGTTTGCAGGGTTAGTTCAATGTCCCCTTTTTTATTCTCAAGGTCTGGTCGCCTTATTGTAATACATAAGAATATCAATTCTAGACCCAATTCTTAGTAACTTGACGAAGTTTGATATATTTGTTCTAATTGTAACAAGGATGAAGCTTATTTGTAAAAATAATAACACGCGATTTATTTTTTTTAAATTCATGTGTGTTATTATTAATATCAAAAAGTACAATATATGTATAATGAAAAAAAAATATTAGTTTTAAAAAATTAAAGGAGTTTATCAAAATTTATTATATGCGATATTGTATTTAAAAAACTTTTACGTTTGCCTTTTCCTTTACCATAGGATATTTTTGGCACCCCAACAGCTGCACGTTACAATCATAAGTAACTTTAACAGAAAGTCGATCCCCGCCATCTTGCAGATCCGCCAACATTTAACCCGACTAGAGGCTTCTTCGGACATTTTTTTCAAATTTCATAAAAGTTTAAACCTTGTAGGGGCTCCCCCTTAAAAAGTGGTCAGGGTAGGTATGTTTAGAAAAAATATTAAGGACAAATATTAAAATTCATCCCTCTAGGGGTGACATTTTTTGGATTTGTTTGTCTCTTCGTTTTTAACACTGCAGTGACACATACTATTTGTCAAAATTTCCGAAAATTGAAAGTTGTGACGTAGGCTGCATTCAATTTTTGAGCAATTTACTAACAAGATGTATAATGATGATAAATACAAACGAAAAAGCTGTTTTCTTGAACGTAAATTGAAACTCTCAATGGAAAGAGAATTTTAAAGACAAGTTCGTTTCAATTTTTAAAGGTATGAGTGTATTGGTAAAAAAGTGTGAGTGTATTAAAACTTGATAGGCAAAACTTGATCGTGTTACCATCAAGTAAGATAAATTAAAAAATTAGGCCCAATATTACAATAAGAATAATTCTTAAGCATATAAAGGTTGGTATTGATATAAAATTAATCATAGCTAAATTTTGTGCTCGAAGTTCCAGAATACAAATCCTCTTCATAAAATAGTTTTAAGACAAAGAACAATATTCGACACAAAGAACTTTTATTTGAATTCCATCACATGGCCAAGCTTGTACGAATTGCCATGTCTTTCATATATTATATTCTAATCTTCTTTTTTTATTCTAATTATTTGCAATCCATTGACTTTAACAAATAAATTTATAATCCTAAAAATTGGTTTGTTGTTGTATTTTTATATTCTATTTCTATACAATCTACAATATTTATATTATTTTCATTTTATTGAAGACATGTTTATTGTATAAATCTTAAATAAGTCCACAAATAGCATTCATGAGTTTTCAATTTATTTTAACGAGATTTAATTGAATGTTTAATTTATGCAGAGCGAGACGCCACTGAAAATCAGCTGTTTTATTTAAATTTATTTTGCCAATATTCAGCCTCAGATTCCCAGTTAAACTTAATTTTGTTTCCACTTAAAACAAACAAAAAAAAATCTGCCTTTAGACAGAAGGAACGCACAATAAATGCAGAACAATTGAGTTAAACTGAATTTTTCTCCATAAGCCACAACTATTTAAATGAAAATAATAAAACCAAATGTTTATTGACTTTATTTTCAACAATGCTTAACATGGCTTAAAAAATAATACAACTTTATGTGTATGTACACAGAAAAAATTAAAAATTGTCTCTAATCAACAAATTTATTCCAAATTCATAGAATCAAGCAACCCATTTGTTGATTTTGCACCTATTACCAAAATGATTATATTGATTACTAAAAATTGTAAAAATTTTATATTTTGAATATTTTTTTTCCAATAAATTATATTTTTAATTTTAATTAAACAAATGATCAAAAAACTTTGCCGTTTCAAACAATGTGTTGATTGATTTTGACAATTTCCAACAACAATTTCATAAGTTTATATTATTTTATTTTAGACGAAATAATTTTTTGTTATTTAATTATTAATTTAATTCAAAATTTATTTCAAAACAACTAAAATGTTTATTAAATCAAAATTATATTTTTAATTTTCTTTCAACAAAAAAAATAATTGATTCAATTATCACATTAATTAAATTTAAAAACTTTTTAAATAATTTTTTTAATTGATAATTTTTTCTGTGTACATTTGTTTATGTATTGCAATTGTTTTTTGCTTTTAGACTTGCATTTTATGGGTCATGATCGACATTATGAACACTTCGAACAAATTTACACATTTACGAACATCCAACTTCAAACGAATTCAATCAATACTTTACAACATTTACTTAGATTACTTTCCATTGTTTTATTTTTATTGTGTTCTCAATCACCATGAGCATTATACTCAAGCTAGCATAATATATTTAAAAATTCTATAAAGTTGTCCAGACAAAAAATACACTAAGCAAAATATTTAAAATATATTCTAAAGTTTTCTGTCTGCCTGGCGGTATGTTTGCTGTTTTCCTGAAATTTGGTAAAAACAAGTGTCAGTGCTATATTCGCCTGTGCCAAATTTTAATTAATACCCTTCACCATGGTACGATAAGAACAGAAAGTTAAAATATACCGTTCTTTAGATATAAAAAAAAGTATTTTGTGCCACGCCCACTTCTTTGATCTCGCTGAGTTTTAATAGCAAAAAAGTCCGGGCAACATAAAAATGTAAAACAACCTTGTCCCAATCATATCTGGGGTTTTCGGAAACCCCATTTTCCTGGAGACATGAACTTATAAGGACCCCGCATATAAATTAAAAAAAAAACATTCGCATTAAACTTAATAACCATGTTCATGAAACCTTCATTATAATTTTGTATTCGCTTAGTTTATATTCAGTAAGATGAATAACTACGATAAGAATAACTTGAAAAACATTTTCCAGCAATATGTTTTGCTTGGAAGTACATAAAAAAGTAGTTATCAAACAAATTGAAAATGCTTTACAAATAACATACTTATATTATTGAAAAGGTAACAAAAAGAAAAAATTTACATTAATTGGCAACATCGCTATTGAGTATTGTGCAAAAATACATATGTAAAATATTAGTGCAAAATATTAACCATTACTGGTAAGTTTTGTGTTATTTTAAGAGAAAAAGAATGAAAACTCCATAAAATAATTTATAAATAATTGCGACCTACGACAAAAAGGTAACAGTAACTATATTATGTGTTTTATTTTATCATAAGTATTTTTTTCCAATAAAAATATTATGTTTAAAGTTGCATCATATTATGATGTAAAATATTTATGTATAACAGTTCTACGTTAAGGTTGCCAGATATCCCAAATAAAAAAAATCTTGCAAATTGTGTAAAATGTAACGCCAAAAATTACATTGCAAGCAAAAACAAAGTAAAAATAAATTTTAATTTTGTTGTTATGATAATAATAGGATTACTTCTAAACCCATTATGATTGCCATGACAATAATATGATTACTTCTTAACTTATTATGGTTACCATGACAACAATATGATTACTTCTTATCTTATTATGATTACCATGACAGTAATATTATAACTTCTTAACGTTTTATGATTAACAGGATAATAATATTATTAAGGAAAAAATATTATGATGTAATATTACGAATATATTTGGTCATAATATGATTCAATAATAATCGTAATATGGTGACTACAATCATGAATCTTATCATAATATGTTGCTCTTAGAATATGTTTACCACAACCATGTTTTTTCTTTGCGTGTATGTAAATAACTAGCAATTTGGGGCATACATAGGCTTTTTTCCCGGGACGGAATTTTATTTCCCATTTTCCCGGGATTTTTCTTGCGGGATCCCGGGAAATAAAAAATTCCTCATAATTTCAGAAAATAGCTATTTATACTTTGAAATTAAGTTTTCTTTTCTAAGAATTACCATCTGTGGATGAGTTGTGGATTAGATCAATTACAAGAAGTGAGTACAATAAAAATATTATGTTTAAAGTTGCATCATATTATGATGTAAAATATTTATGTATAACAGTTCTACGTTAAGGTTGCCAGATATCCCAAATAAAAAAAATCTTGCAAATTGTGTAAAATGTAACGCCAAAAATTACATTGCAAGCAAAAACAAAGTAAAAATAAATTTTAATTTTGTTGTTATGATAATAATAGGATTACTTCTAAACCCATTATGATTGCCATGACAATAATATGATTACTTCTTAACTTATTATGGTTACCATGACAACAATATGATTACTTCTTATCTTATTATGATTACCATGACAGTAATATTATAACTTCTTAACGTTTTATGATTAACAGGATAATAATATTATTAAGGAAAAAATATTATGATGTAATATTACGAATATATTTGGTCATAATATGATTCAATAATAATCGTAATATGGTGACTACAATCATGAATCTTATCATAATATGTTGCTCTTAGAATATGTTTACCACAACCATGTTTTTTCTTTGCGTGTATGTAAATAACTAGCAATTTGGGGCATACATAGGCTTTTTTCCCGGGACGGAATTTTATTTCCCATTTTCCCGGGATTTTTCTTGCGGGATCCCGGGAAATAAAAAATTCCTCATAATTTCAGAAAATAGCTATTTATACTTTGAAATTAAGTTTTCTTTTCTAAGAATTACCATCTGTGGATGAGTTGTGGATTAGATCAATTACAAGAAGTGAGTACAATAAAAATATTATGTTTAAAAATGCATCATATTATGATGTAAAATATTTATGTATAACAGTTCTACGTTAAGGTTGCCAGATATCCCAAATAAAAAAAATCTTGCAAATTGTGTAAAATGTAACGCCAAAAATTACATTGCAAGCAAAAACAAAGTAAAAATAAATTTTAATTTTGTTGTTATGATAATAATAGGATTACTTCTAAACCCATTATGATTGCTATGACAATAATATGATTACTTCTTAGCTTATTATGGTTACCATGACAACAATATGATTACTTCTTATCTTATTATGATTACCATGACAGTAATATTATAACTTCTTAACGTTTTATGATTAACAGGATAATAATATTATTAAGGAAAAAATATTATGAGGTAATATTACGAATATATTTGGTCATAATATGATTCAATAATAATCGTAATATGGTGACTACAATCATGAATCTTATCATAATATGTTGCTCTTAGAATATGTTTACCACAACCATGTTTTTTCTTTGCGTGTATGTAAATAACTAGCAATTTGGGGCATACATAGGCTTTTTTCCCGGGACGGAATTTTATTTCCCATTTTCCCGGGATTTTTCTTGCGGGATCCCGGGAAATAAAAAATTCCTCATAATTTCAGAAAATAGCTATTTATACTTTGAAATTAAGTTTTCTTTTCTAAGAATTACCATCTGTGGATGAGTTGTGGATTAGATCAATTACAAGAAGTGAGTACATGTATTTAAATCAATGTCTCCTGATGCAATAAATCTACTAAAAGCAGAATGGGCAGTGCAACAGTTGATTATTATTACATTAAGTGAAGTGAAGAGTTAATAAAGTACATTAATTCAAAATAAGATGCAGGCAGTAAAGTTTCATTGTCCATGAACAAGTCTTAAAAATAGGAGATACCTAAACATATCGTTCCTTTATTGCAACATAGTCATATCTACAAAAACAAACGATCTTGGCAAAATGCGATTAAAGTTTTCAAAATGTACCGATTAAAAGATATATTTTGCTATAACTTCGGTTCCGTTTGAGATATAATACGGAATGTATGAAGGAAAACTTTGCTAAAGTTACTTAAAATTTTGAGATATGACTATGATGCAATGAAGGAGCGATATGTTTATTAGGTGATAAACACAAATTTTCAATTTCAATTTCAATTTGTGTTGGTTTATATACCCGTGAAGTGCGGGGAAACCGAAATAAAATAACATTTTGGAAACTCGTGTAAGATACTACAACATACAACTTGAAAAACACATTGTCCTAAAGATTACAAATGGACCTATTGAAATGAAAAGGCTTTTTTTTGCATAAACATTGACATACATTTGACTGATATAGACGTTGTTTATAAAAAAGAAAAAATTGCTTCTAATTGTGAATCCGAAGCATGCTACAACTATTTGTCCGACCTCGGTAAAAAATGAACGAAATTTTTCGGAAACATGATAATTAGTAAACAAATCAGGAATATACTTTTTGACGACTTACTAAGCGGTTTGAGTGTGTCAGAAAGTTATTTCCTAAGCCGTTAAAAAATGTTATATATGGGCATTTCCTGGGGTCGCGAACGTACGTTCGTACGCTTTTGATGTACAAATAATATAGAAAACAAAACTTTTACTAGCATTTTTTCTTGCTATTCGATAGCATTTGGGTAGATGTATGTTTAGTGCAAAGGATGGATTTCATCGAGTTTAAGTTTTCATAATAAGAGTTATAAACATGTGGTCGCGAACGTACGCAAAATAGAAGTCAACTTTGGCTGACAGCAGTTAAATGTAAAAATCTGCGTAATGGAACGGAATATTCAAAAGTGATTAATTTATTTTAAAAGTGTATTAATGTAGGTCTCCATGCAGTATTTACCAAAAAAAATATCTCTTTTGGTTTTTGTTTAATTGGCTTATGTACCGGTCGCGAACGTACGGGTCGCGAACGTACGATTTTTCCATATGTTTTTTTATTATTATCACCATGCAGTTTCCCATTAATGTCTTCAAATTTCTTTAACAAACAACTAAATACTCAATTTACAATTGATTGTAATGAAAAGATTATGAAGAAAGAGTGTAAACATAACATATTTTTGCATGTAAAATAAGCATATAAAAATGTGTTTAGATGTAGAAAATATAAGAAAATATAAAATTTTCCAGTTTCCAGTGCAATTTCTTCGAGTAAAACAGCTGAGACATGCTATGAAGCCATTCTTTTATAACAACATAGACTTTTTTTATAATAATAAACAATAAAAGACGATGATTATCAACATTTTATTTTTTCAACCTGGTAGACCATTCTAGGGAAATGCCCATATTTCTTTAAAATATTTTATCTATTTTATTAATTAACTTTTTGATTTTATATCTTGAGTATCTTAATTTTTATTTTGTTTTTATTATTGCTTTATGAATTAAATTGTTATGTTTATGTTATCTTTTTATCTTGTATCCAGAGCATAATAATACTGAATGAAAGCATAATAATAGGGAATAAAGGCGTAAGGTAATAATAATTCAAGTTTCTATGTCAATCTTCAATTAATTTTTTAGTATTGAACCATTTCTTTTACTTTCTTTGTAAACAAGTTCCCTTACGTTTTTTTATAAAAGTTTTTTTCATTAATTAATAACAAAATTTATGGAGCGGGATCCCGGGATCCCGGGAAATTTTTTAAATCGAAAAAGTCCGGGAAAAAAACTCTAGGCATACATCAAACAAACAAAAAATATTTTACTACTTAAATTTTTTTTAGTGTATGGATTTTCAGTACATATATAGTAAATGTATTGTAAACTTTTATTTAAATTGTCTGTATTCCTGATTATGCAAATAGAAAACAAATGTATCTTATATACAAATCTTAATCTTTATCAACTTCATCCAGTACTGGAATATGTTGAGAGTAATATTGTGCTTCTTAACACACATATTATTGCCTACTTGTTTATTTGTGTAGTTTGTAATAGTAAGCTGGAACGAAAAAACTTTTCTAACAATATTAAGAACAACAACAACGGCAATGACAATATAAAATTGTAAAACAAATTTCCATAAATATGCAATAAGTCGAATACAACTGGCAGATTGATATTTATGTATATGTACCAGAACTAACCTACTTAAAGATACTCATATATAGTGTGTTTTGTTTTGCTGCATGTTAACTTAAATTGATTAAAAAGACAGAAATAATGTTCGAATTATAGTTTTTCATTATAATCTGGAGGATAATTTCATGTCATTTACTTGATTTCCGCAACGGCTACGAGTTAAATGGGCCATTCCATCAGTCTAATTTTCGACTAATTTTTCCAATAAATCTGACCCTATGGTGCCAATGATGGCTGGAATATTAGTTTCCAATGTTGCAAGAGTTGCCGGTTTGTCGGCATTAACAAATAACTTAACATAGCCTCATAAGTAGGTATCCAAAGGCCTTAAATAGCACGAAAGAGGGAGCCACTAAACAGGACCACTTATTTTTTTTATTAATTTTGCAATAAATCGTTCGTTAAGCGTACTGCATGGCAAGTTGAGCCCTATTGTTGGAACCAAATGACGTTGATGTTTAGCTGATGCATCGTTGAAAACAAAAACTCGTTCAGTGTCATTTCAAAAGAGCGTGTTAACCGCACCAAACAGTCAAGAAATGAGCTCCGTAAAACTTCTCGAACAGATTTTGTTTTTTTTTTCAAAGTAAATTTTCACAATTTGGAAGCGTTTTTCTAGCGTTAAACGATTCATAGTACAAACCACAAATGTCCACACATTTTGACATTTCTAGCTGTCAAACCATAATTATCAATATAGAAAGTTCTCATGCAGTTAAAAAAAACACCCATTATATATGAAATTTTAGATATGTACCAGCAACTGGAAACATTTTAACTTATGAGGATTTCCATAAAAAATAAATATAATTCCACTTAGAATGTTTTTTTTTTATTTAATTTAATTCTTTACACTTAAATGTATTTAACAATTATTTTGCTGCAATTCAACACTAAATATATTTTTTATGAAGGAATTTTTCCTTCCTACAAAATTTGCAACTTCGATTTGGATAGGTTGGAGAGAATTTTTCAATACACTAAAATCAATTTTATGTATAATCTATAGTAAATATCATGACAAAAAGGCAGCCCACAGATGGAAACCCTATTATCCTAGGGCCTGCTAAAACAGTCCAATCATATACTTAGCTGGAACAACAACCGATTAATGGAAATGGTAGAAGGCAAAATAACAATACTGAAGGATCAATACTTCAAGAACAAGGACAATGAAATCTTACATGAAAATAGGCGAAAATAACTAAAACAAATCGTGTAAGATGGAGATGCTTTGTGGAGGCCATATGGTCCTGAAGGGGGTAATGGAGAAAAAAGTTATTGGACCTACTAAAACAAAACAGAGATTTTGTTTGATTTAAAATATACGAAATATCCGTGACATTTCAAATGAATTTTGGATAAAAAATTATTTTATTTTTAAACATAGTCTCCCCTATATCTCTATACACTTTATCCAACGTTTCCCTGAATTTGTTATCCCTTCCAAAAAATAAAATTTATCAGGTCATCAAAATAGGTATTTATTTTTGAGATGATTTCCTCGTTGGAGTCAAAACTCTTTCCGCCGAGCCATTTCTTAAAGTTTGATAGTTACTCAGAGCTAGGTCTGGAGAATAGGGCGTGTGAGGGAGCAATTAGTTGGCCTTTTCATTAATTTTTGCCATAAAATAATTAAAGAGCTCACGAAATTCACTTTTTTTCTATTTTTCCCCTAAACCACGTGGTCAAACACAAAATTAATGACGCAACTAATTAAAAATTTTGACATATCCAGTACTGCCCTTCAGTTAAAAAAGTCACGGGCTTCCCAACATGCCCTTGTATGATTGTATTTTAATATTAACGTGATTTATTGGATCAATGTTTATATATCGCATTGGTTCCTCTTCACGCAAAGAAAAAACATGGTTGTGGTAAACATATTCTAAGAGCACCATATTATGATAAGATTTATGATCGTAGTCACCATATTACGATTATTATTGAATCATATTATGACTAAATATATTCGTTATATTACATCATCATATTTTTCCCTTAATCATATTATTGTATGGTAATCATAAAAGGTTAAGAAGTCATCATATTATTACGATTTTAATCATAATAAGTTAAGAAGTAGTCATATTATTGTCATGGTAACCATAAAAAGTTAAGAAGTAATCATATTATAATACAGCACCACTTGCACAAAAATAAATTAAAATTTTTTTGCATCGATTTTTTATTTTGTGGCACATTACAATTTTTTCAGATGTAAATACAATTTCTTTATTTTTTTATTTCTTAAATTTGTTTTTTTAATTTGTATGTTTTTAATTGTTTAACCACTCACAAATAACAAATAATTCGATAGGCATATGAAAAACCAACGAAACAACTGATGGAAAATGGCGCTAACAAAATATTATAAGAGTAAAAATATTTTTATTGCATTTTAAACATATTATGATAACGTATAGAAAGTTATTATGTTATGACTTAATAGTCAATAAAATAGTTGTTTTTAATATAATATGTTTTTAAAGTTATCATTATTTAGTTGCTAGACAAATGATTATTTTTCAGACAACAATAGTCAAATTTATAATTTCGATAACCAATAAAATGTTTGCAGTAACTATAATATTGCTTAAACCATGTGTAACCATGTCCAATCATAATTTTTCTCTGCGTGTAAAGAGAGTCAACTCAAGATTTTTAAATTTTCACTTTTTGCAAGAAATCGAAAATACAGTTGTATCCCTCTTCTTGATATAAAAGTAGCTTCAGCAGAGTCAACTTATAAGAGAAATATTTTGAGTGGTCCTCAAATGTAAGCTGATTTCACATTAGCTTTGCTTCAAGTTAAGAGAAATATTTGAAGTTGTGCTAGTGTTTATGTCACAACAGTTTCCTTTGATGATGTTCTTTTTTGCCTTGTCTCTTTAAGTTGTTATACAGGGTGGCGAAGAATGAGCTATATGGTTTGAATTCTTTATAGCTTTTTTAATTATTATTCATTCTTTGTTTCTTTTTTCAGCATTTTGTGAAGGAGACATGGGAAATTAATTATGAATTATTACACGATCAAACAATGTACAAAAATAATTTAACCCGATTAATATTATTAAAATTACTTGTTTTGGACGTGTGAAATACAGGGTGGTGCAAAAGTAGCTAAATGGTTTTAATTCTTTGTAACTTTTTTATTTATTATTTTTTCATTGTTTTTTTCCAGCATTTTGTGAAGAATACTTGGGGAATTAAATATAAATAACTACAGAATCGAACAAAAATAAAAATATTCGAAAATTTGCAAAAAGTTACGGGAAATATGCTAAAAAGAGCACGTATGTGCGAAGCAGAAAATGGACATCACTTACAGGATATAATTTTTCAAAGCTAATTGCAAAAAATTCCCCAAAAATATACTGTATATTTAAAAAAAAAAAAAATAATAATAAATAAAAAAGTTATAAACCATTTAAACCATATAGCTCATTCTGCGCCACCCTGTTGGAAAGTTTAGTGTGCTGTTATATTTCGTTTTGTTTCTAAATTAATTAAATGAGACCACTATAAAAATTAACAAATTTCACATAAAGGGGAACAACCCAAAAAAATTGTTTTTTTTTCACTAATCCCTGAGAAACTACAAAAGCAACTATCGTTGTATACGTCTTACTCATATTTCGTTACAATTCCATAACTGTTTTAAACTTTTATTTTAGATATTTAAAAAAAAACAGTTTTTTGTCTCTACTGAACATTTGTTAATTTTGAGTTGACTCTCTTTAAAGGAACCAGTGCGATATGTTTCCATTATGAAGATTGTAACATAATGATGAAGTAAGCTGCAATGTAACCTGAAATGTTTGGTTTCAAATTTCTTTGTGATATTTATGTCTGAAAAAATAATGGAATAAAACGAGTTTTATTTAGACGGGTCAGTTGTAAATTTATCGCAATCATATTCTATTGTTACATTTTTTGTTAAAGTGAACTGAATTTACATCCAAATAGTGAATTTCGTATTAACTGTTAAAGGCGCCCGTACACGACATGCTTTTGTCATCTGACATGTCAAATTTCCCACTGCAAAATACATACATGTCGTGTGTTACCTTTTTAACTTTGCTTCTGTAAAAGTCTGACGCAAAATCATCTGACAAAATTTCAATTAGAGCGTGCTCTATTTTCTTCTGACAAACCATCTGACATCAGAAAGCTATGCCGGGAAGAAACCGGCAGCGGCGTCCACTATTGACGAAATCATTAGCCGGCTGAAGTTAATTTTTTACAATACCGAGATATGTTTGATCATCTTACCATTGAATAGAATTTATGTGAATATATATATAAAAACCGTTTTATTATAAAATCCTAAATTGGTATCTTTGAATTAAAAGAAAAAAATGTTAAGATGGCTAAACTATTTTACGGCGCAAATAAAACTTTTCATGGCGGCAGCAAGCTATTTTCAAACCGAGCACTACTTTGGTTTCTGCAATAACAATGCGAAAAAAAACAGAGACAATGTCAGAAGCAAATTACATGTACGTTTGTGACCGAATATTATAAAGCTTATGTTAAACAGCGATTTTGACAGACATGCACAATTACATGTGACTTGAAAATTTGACATGTCAGATGACAAAAACATGTCGTCTATGCTCCTTAAGATATTAATTGTTAAAATAATACACCTGTTTTATGTTATTAATTTGTATATTTTTATGATAGTGATAAATATTTTTGATCATAACTTCATTAGATTTCTACTCACTAAAACCAATGTTTTGTTGTAGAAGTTCCAAATAAATGAAAATAAAATAAATAAATAGATAGTGGAAAAGTTTGTCATTAGCTAACAAAATTTATGTGATTCAACTTGATTAAGTCAAAAACATCGTTAAAAACAACAAATAATTTGAAAGCTTCTGTCTGCTTGGACTAAACAAAATTGTTGAATTAAGTCTTCTTTTTATGGAAGTCCTCATTTGTATGTATACATTAGTAGTTTGTATTACACGCAACACATTATTACGCATTACGAAGTGTTGTAACAACACATGCTTATTTTTCAATACGTTAAATATTCACATATAAATCTGTATAAGTTTTATGCTCTCAATGCAAATGTCTAAAAATTTTTCTTTACGTGAGCAGGAGTGTATTACGGCAGGAAAAAGAAAGGCCTTAGGTAAACATACCTTATTTTCTTACATTTTTTTTCGTAACTTTACACTAGACGATTCCTTTAAGTCAGTATTAAACTTGACTTAATTATAAAGGGTTATCCATTTTGCGGTTTTAAAAGAAAACATAATCAAACACATATAAAATATTTTTTTTCATGATATTTCTTTTTTATTATAAAGTTTGAACGTGGTAATCATTAAAATAATATAGTGTTTCACACATAATGTCAACGTTCAAACTTTATAATAAAAAAGAAATATCATGAACAGAAACTATTTTATATTACGTTTACTTTTAAAACCGCAAAATGGATAACCCGTTATTATAAAAAATATTATGAAAACGAACAAGAAGTTTAACAATTACAAATAATAACTAGCCCTTAAATACATGAAATTTAAATATGTAGTTTGCAAATTCTTTGTCTTTTCACATCAAAGCTCTGACTAGAATGATTTTTTCTTCCACATCATCTAAATCATTCAATTCAATTGGTACCGTTATTCCGCTAGGAATTTTATATTCATTTAAAATAAAGGGTTGGTATTTGCGTCCAAACTACATCTGTGAAAGTGAAAAGTGTTCAGTATACTCTGCCATTTCATCATGGAGAAACTTACAAACGAGCAACGACTGCAAATCGTTGAAATTTATTATCAAAATTCGTGCTCTGTGGGAAATGTTTTATCGAAAAATTGTGTTCAGCGATGAGGCTCATTTCTGGCTAAATGGATACGTAAACAAGCAAAACTTGCGCATCTGGGGTAAAGAACAGCCACATGCCGTACAAGAATTGCCGATGCATCCCGAGAAAACGACAGTTTGGTGTAGTTTATGGGCTGGTGGCATCATCGGTCCTCTTTTCTTCAAAGACAACCGTGAAAGAAAGAAACATTACCGTCAACAGCGAACGATATCGAGCCACGATACGCGACTTTTTTTTTGCCCCAATTGGCTGAGTTGGACTTGGTTAATATGTAATTTTAACAAGACGGTACCACATGCCACACAGCTCGTAAAACAATGGACATATTGAAGAATAAATTTGGTGAGCAGTTAATCTCTCGAAATGGCCCAGTAAGTTGGCCGCCAAAATCATGTGATTTGACGATTCTTGACTATTTCTTGTGGGGTTATGTGAAGTCGTTGGTCTATGTGGACAACCCAAACTCGATTGAAGCCTTAGACTATAACATAACACGTGTTATTCATGGAATACAGAACGAAATGCTCGAAAAAGTGGTGCAAAATTGGACCTTACGAATGTACCATTTGAACCTGAGCCGCGGGAAACATTTACATGAAGTTATTTTTAAGATGCAAAATGGCAAAGACCAATTTATCGATTCCAATAAAAATTTTGAATATATGATGCAAATTTTAGTGTTTTATTAGATTTAAAAAAAAACCTACGCTTAAAAAATTACCCATTATTTGCATCGTAACAGCGTGAAGTAAATAGGTATTGTTCAGTAGATTTTGGATCACTACTTTTAAAAATTTACCATAAGTCCCATACAAATCCAGTCTCCAAAATCACTTTAAGACAAAAAAGTCTCATATAGATGTTGATATCTAAATATGCTATCTTTAGCGAATCTTAACCTCATATTATAATTATGTTCTGGTTTTTGATTCGGTTTACCCAAAAAGGTATACCCACGGAAAGCTTCAGTTAATACTATGGTGTAGGCTATAATCTATTATACTTTACTGCTTGTTATTAATAAGGTAAGGTTCAATGGGCAGCCAACGCGAGAGAGGCTCAATATGGTTCTTATAGTAGTCCCTTTGATACCCTGAGCCAGAGACGAGTGTAGTTGGAGTACCCCACAGATATTGTTGCAGTCGAAACTCTTTCGATGCCGTGCTGAAACAAAGATCGACTAAGGTCCAACTTTAGATACAACATCAAAACAGGGAATTTCTGGCTTCCCAAAATACTTTGTCTCTAAAGCCAGGCGATTTTCAGATAAAGTAAAATTGTAATCCAGGTGAAGGCTTTTCACATGTGGGCCTACCAGCCAGTGATCCGTACTGAACGATGACATTATTATAATTTGGTCGCTACCAAACTCAAGTATAACGCAGGTTTTCTCCGCATCATAACCAGGCCATAGAATTCTGGCCGAAGAACAGGTATTGTCACCATACTATATCAATTAAGCCTTCCTGTACTACTCACGTTTAATAGGAGTCCTGCAGCGAGCCATTAAATTTCCAATATGTCATCCAAAAAACGAATTCGGACGTATGCAGTGAGGTTTTTCAGGCACCCATTGTGCTAGCGTGATCTTAGAATGTATCGCAATCTCATTTACCTTCATAAGGTCTTCGGGTCAAATCTGACCCATTTTTAAATAAAAATACAATTTTTTCTAAGAGTGAGTGACTTATATTTTTTATATTTTATGACTTTTATTTAATTGTAAATTATTGGCAAAAAAAATATTTATAAAATTTTTTGCACTTAAGGTCTTTGGGTCATATTTGACCTGTAGCAGAATTCTTGAATTTTCGTTAGAAATTTCCAGTTGTTATTTGTTTTTTTTTCACCTCCTGTAACATGCGTTATTTTGAAGTTTACTAATAATGAAAGTATTAAATGTGTATTTGGTATTGATTGGACTGAAGTTGCCGACACCAAAATTTCGCATTTATTGGTCCTCTAGTTAGCTGAATTGTATAGATCAAATAATGAAAGTACACACAGTTTGTGGGATGTTGTGGAAGGAAAACCTATTTTAAGAGCAATCTTGCTGTTGAACAGATTCAAAACCTTTCGAGAGTACTAAGATTTGACAACAAGGATACTCGCAGTGAAAGCCAAATAAAAGAGAAGTTTGCGCCGATATGTAAGCTATTAAATCTATGGGTTGATTATGCTTGGAATATACAATCGTACACAGGCAAATAAATAGGAACTTTGCCTGAAAAAAACAAATGTATGCATGTAGTTCTTGATTGGACAGTTGGTTTGAAATGTCACAATATGACTGCAGACAATTGTTTTACATCGTACTAATTGGGACAAAAATTGCTAGAGAATCAAATTACTTTAGTAGGAACTATATGTAAAAACAAGATTGAATTGCTACGAGAGCTTTTGGCAACTAAAGGCTATCATTAACATGAGCTAAACATGGCTAGAACAAAAACTGTTTTGCCAACGTCGGCATTTCTTAGAAAATTTAGGTTTTCAACTGGCCGCGCCCTATATCAAGCTGCGAAAAACCTTACCCAAAGACTGATTTTCACGAAAAATTGCAAAAAAATGCATGTAGGAGCTGAGCAGGAACAGCATTCTTCATCTTCAAAGACCTAGGAAAAAATATGTTTACAAGTCGAAAATAAGTTGTTACCAATCATGTCACAAAACATATACAACCACTTTATTTTAAATGTACTTTTGAATTCGCAATAAATGTTAACAATAAATACAGCTTCAATATATTGCATAAATCTAGAAAAAATATCAACTTTTAAAACATACTTAATTAAAAAAAGTGAGTTTTTATATACAATTTTCTAATTGGGTCAAATTTGACCCGAAGACCGTTAACGTTAGCAAATTTGAAGACCTTATGAAGGTTAAGAGACAGCCGACATACCGAAATTAAATTCGATGTAGTGATGATACTCGATAGAGCTGCAATGTCCCTCGATATGCGATAATAACTCAGCCAGTTCGCCGCCCGCGTTATGGCATATATTTCCACCTGCAAGATGCTACTGTCATCCGACAACCTTATGGTATTGCAGCCTGCAATACCATACCCTAACCATGACAGGCCACCATGCTTTGATTTCTTAAAAATCAGTAAACTAGTTTTTTCCATAAATAAAATTTTTTTTTGAATTGACCTATTATTTAAAATTGCAGTATTTAAGATAATCTGTTCGCTTGAGTCTTACGTAACTTTTGTTAAGTTGATTAAAAGTTAAGCTAACAAGATAAGTTAAGTTAAAAGTAAAGAATAATAAATTGTCATATCAAAAATCTTTTTAAACTAAAAAATTTCTAAATTTGATTAAAATACTAAGAATGTCAGTGACAAGAAATGTTTAAACATTTTTTTTCTTGAACCTTTTTTTTAATGATGGAAATATACGTGGAGGAATTGCAATATTGGTTGATTTTCATCATATTTCAACCTTTTCATTCTGATACGTCAATGTAAAAATGCGTTATACGCAAAAATCCGCTAAGCCAGTGCGGGATATGGCTTGAATATGTCGAATTCCGTACTGTTTGCCTTCCTGATCGCCTTCTTGATCTTGATATTTTTATAGAACTGAAATAAAGTGGTGCAAAAAAAACACATACAAGATTGCTTAGAAATCGCTTATCATCACAATTAATAAATTTTTAACGAAAGTATATTAACCTCAAATCGCCCAAAAAAATAAATGTATGTAATGTAAATATTTTTTAATCAAAAAATTTGTTTTCAGTACTTTATTGATATTGCAAACAAAATGAAGAACAATTTTTTTGTGTATCGTGTAAAAATGGTTAACTTTGTGTGGCTTTTCACACAAGGGTGACTTAAAGGTTAAGAGGCTGACGTCGGTGTAAAAGGTTCACGTTCTTTAACTTTTTCTGCTCAATTTCTTTCCAATATTCATTTAAAGTTGCCGAAATGGCCACACTCAGTATGCTCACAGCAATCTGTTTCAACTGTTTAAATTATATTTGCTTCAAAAGGATAACAATTGTATTCACAACATGTCATAGCGAAAAAGAAAAGAAAAATATTTTCATGCCGCCATCTTTGTGCATAAACCAGTGAACAGAAATACAAGAGACACTAACGAGTTCAAGTATCTCCATGCTAACTCCGTTTCTTCTCTCTGTCTCAAAAATCCAAAAGTCGACCATCAAAAGTTAAAGCGAGTTACCTCTGACTGACAGACTGAGAATTTTCTTTACTTGACATTGCCGCAACGTCCATTAAAATGAATAAAAGTTTATCACCTTCTCGACTATCTAGAACTTCACTCAGCACGAAAAAAAACATAAATAAAAATGTATCTTAAACATATGCAGACAAGACGATCTTTCTAAATTTCATGGACTTATTCTAGGCTTAAAAAATATCAAAAAGATTTGCTTGTTTGTTTTAATATGCAAAATTATTTACAAAAGTTTTCTGAAATAATATAATGTAAAAAAAAAAATTTTATTAAGGCCTTTAGAAACAATATCCAGATATTTTTTTTAAACTATTTTCATTTTCTTCTGTAGTTCTGTTTTGTTGTCAGTAGAAAAGAACAACAAGAAAATATGTGAAAATGCAACAGCAATAACAATGCGAGTACTTGGGTGTACTACCATGACAACCATGCTACATTTTCACAAACAATGACAATCAACTTTTGTACTCGATTCTGTTCATGTCCTTTAAATAAAATTTTGTAAAAATAATTAAACAAAAAAAAAGAAAAAAATAAAAGAATATGACAAAAACATAAACAAAGACAATCAGATGATTTTAAATAGTTTAAGCAAGCAAAAGAGAACATGTATTTAATGAAATGGGATGAAATGTTATTTATAAAGAATTATTTTTCTGCTTCAATATAACCTAAAAACAGACGTATCTGGTATCTGAAGATACAATTACACAACTCAACAACTTTCGAACCTTTGATTTTATCTGAGGTCGCATTACATGATTATTATTCCTTGCCATTGGTATAATTAATCTATCACATCTCAATTTCCAGATATGCAGCAATTTCTTAAATCACGAATTTAGCACTTATTTATTTATTATTTAAGGACGTTTTACACTATCACACAAGTCTTACGTATTTTGACAAAAAATGCATCTCCGATCTAATAACACTGTGATATAAATTTACAATTTTTACGCTGAATCCAGTGGTGCTAGCCGTTTTTTTTAGGTTAGCTCTGGTTTTCGAGATAAACCGTTATTTCGAAAATGGAGGAGGTTGCACAACATATATTCGCGTAACTCAAAAACGCTTTAGCTTATTGAAAAAACCAAAAAAATTCCGCAATAAAGAAAGAAATTTGCGCAGTCGTTTAAGAAACATAATTTTATTTTTTTGGAAAAAATTTTTTTTATCAAAATTTTGAAATTTTTGTTTATTAAAAATTCATAAAAAATTGGAAAATGCAGCTAGGCTTCTAATTTTTTCCAGACGTATAAAAAACGAAATTGCAAGCCATAAATGATTAAAATCTGTTTCCAACTTTTGATTTTATTCACAAAAAAGGGGCAAGTATGTCTCGAGAAAATGTTAAGGACAAAAACCTAATTGAGGTCGGTCATACATTTTATCCCACTAGGGGCGACTCCTGGGCATTTATGGGACTTTTTTTCATATATTTCTTGTCTGCCTATTTGCATTTTCCAATTTTTTATGAATGTTTATAAAACAAGAATTTCGAAATTTTGATAAAAAAAATTATTTATTTTTCCAAAAAAAAAAAAAAAAAAAATATGTTTCTAAAACGACTGCGCATATAAAAAAAAGTTTTACCTTTCTTAAAGGAAATTTTTTATTGCCCAATTTCGTTTTTCTTAGTTATTTTAATAAACTGAACCGCTTTTGGGTTACGCGAATATATGTTTTGCAACCTCCTCCATTTTCGAAATAACGGTATATCTCGAAAACAAGAGCTAACCTAAAAAAACGGTGTTGCAAAATTGAAATTTTTAAATGGTACTGAACTTTAACTAAATGAGTACTTTTTCCAACAAATGGTACTTTTTATAAAAAGTTAAATAATTATTTATGAAAATAAAAGGAACAAGAAATATTTTATTGGAATTCATTTATCTATGTATTAAAGAGCAATCAGTATTTACATTAAAGGAACACATGTAAATAATACTTCTGGTATACATTAGCGTAAGGTACGTTTTTTCAGTATTTTCTAAACAAATTAAGTATAATTTTATAAATAAGTAAATAATTTAAAAATTTGATTTTTGTACACATAAATTTAAACTGGTAGACTATACTTACAACTTTGTTCTCAAATAAAGTTTAAAACATTTATGTTTTAAAAAACATTTATGTTTTAAAATAAAACTTTAAACTCAGTGTTATAAGGTAAATCAAATTTACTTTACGAGATAGATCATAAGAAATATAATAACTACTACAGCAACTATCATTTGATTTTGATAGAAATTAAGTTTGAAACTTGAAACCGTTTCTATCTGTAAACCATTTATTCCTTTGCTTTTTACATAATTTTGCATTTAAAAATGTGCGTTCAACTGATGCTGAGAAGTGTGTGTTCTTTCTCGTTTGTTAATAACATTAATAAAAATGGTATAATGCTATTGGTTTTTCCGCAAACCATATTTTCTGGAGGGTAGCCGCAGTTTCTTTCAATTTCTTTCAATTTCGTTGTTAACTTTGCATGTTTCTATAAATATGTCAAATCGACTTTCCTAAAAAGATACATTTAAAGGTAAATGGTTTTCTTTTAAGAGCAAATATCCCATTCTGAATAGCAAAATTTGAATCCTGGCGTCCTCGCTTTCATTTCAATATTAACGTCGTTAATTATATTTAATACACGACAACATAAATTTTGCAACAAACACATGATTACCAAAGACTGCTATTAAAATGATCACATCACAGTTAAAAGCGCAAAGGATAAAAAGTACTAAAAACAACGCGAGGGTACTGAGGTATTTTTAATATGAAAAAGTACTGAAAAAAGTACTGAATTTTTCAACACTGGTTAGCACCATTGGATTCAGCGTACCCGAATTATGTTAAAACGCCATGTGCCGGCTTGTCTATTTTTTCAACTAGCACAGTGTTTTTGTTAAAACAAATTTAAAAAAACAATAACAACTTATTATAATTCGTCTGAAAATACGTAAGGCTTGCTTATAGTCTAAAGTACCCTTTAATAATTACACCCACATCACAATAGTAAAGAAGTTATTATGATCAGAATCTTTTTCTGAGGCGATCTAAATTTGTACAGATAAAATTTTGAATATTATCTGTTAAATCCCAGAAACAGGACACCAACCAAAAATTTTTCAAATTAATATAAGACTAGATTTCATTTTTATATTAAAAAATATGTATTTCGATGGTCATTTATACACTAATTTTTACCAAATCCTACCCCACCCCTGATCTCTCAATGTTATACAGGAATTTAACATTATTTTAGATGCTTTAAATAGCACTTACCCCAGTCTCATCAAAATATAACTTTCGTTAAAAAAAAAAATTTATATTAATTCATAAATTCATTAATAATCACAGAATTATTTTAACTGCCTGTTTTTAGAAAATTTAAAAAAGTGAGTGAGTGAGAAATTTTATTGAAAACAAAAACAAATTTTCGTTTTTTATCGTTGTTTTCAATAAAATTTCTCACTCGCTCTCTTGTTTTAATTTTCTTTAAAAAGGCAGTAAGAATTGCAATTCATAAAAATATAATTTGTTTTGTTAAAATATTGGTACAACGAAGAGAAATTTAGGCGTGAGAATAGGCGAACATAAAGCTGATATAAAAAGAGGGAAACAATCAACTGCACTTGCACAACACTGCATTGAAAACGGACACAAGCCAAACCAGCGTTGCCAGAACTAAGATTATATCTTATTTTTGAAGATTTTTTGACCAATATAAGATTTGAAGATTTTTTTCTCAAATTAAGATTTTTTAGTTTTAGAAATAAAGATTTGTAAGTTTGAATTTTTCAACAATCAATTTTTAAAACATTGAGGTCTTGTATCAGCTTGTTGACTATTGGTTTTGCACACTTTTGTACCCATTGTTTAGCATACACAAAAATGCCTCGGTGGGGTGTCACAAAGCCAAAGGACATAAAGCCATAATGGCTTTATGTCTCAATCCAAACGGAAATAAAGCCATAATTTTGATATGGCCTTAAGTCTCATATCAATTTTTGTGAAATGGGACATAAAGCCATTATGGTTTTATGTCCCATTTGATGTTTTGCGTTACAAATGCTTTATTTCACTGAATATGCCTATTTATCTATGAAATTAATGATTTAAAAAAATCCAAAATTTCGTGGCTCCAGGAATTACAGCTGCAAACATTTTGTGAAAGAAAAAATCCTTAGTTATCATTGGAAAACATTTTTTTATTCTTGTGACGCACGCAGGAAAACTTTATTCAGCGAAGCCACCTGCCGCGTCCTACTGGAGGAAAAAACCCCTAAGCGCGGCCGCAGGCCGCCACGCAGAAAAACTTTAGTATGCGAAACCAGATTTCAATACTTGACTTTAGTGTTTCCGGAAGTGAAAACTATTAATCAATGTAAAATGCAAAAGTTCTTCAAAACTGAAATGAGAGATAAAGCCATTTTCTAATATCGCTAATGCGAGCTAAGGCCATGATGGCTTTATCTCCCATTCAAATGAACAAGAAAAATAAAAGACTTTATCTCCCTTTTGAATGAGAGATAAAGCCATCATGGCCTTATCTCCCATGGTTTTAAAGCACCCCACCCATGCGTAACCATATTCAGGAAAAATATGGCTTTGCCTCTCATTTAGAAAAAAAAATATGGCTATATCTCTCACTTCGCAAAATTGAGCAATAAAGCCATCATGGCCTTACCTCCCATGGTAAAAAAGCACCCCCCCTATTTTGAATTTATTGGTTGTTTTGAATACTTTTTGGGGATTTATTTCATTTCAGGAAATGGGGACTTATTTCCAATGAAATAACTCCCCAATTTTTGGGAATTTATTTCATTTTGATTTGAGGAGTTACTTCATTCCTTTGGGGACTTATTTCATATGAAATAAGTCCCCAAATTTTGGGGACTTACATATTTCATTTTATTTTTGGGGAGTTATTTCGTGGGGAGTTATTTCATGCCGCCACATATTTCAATTTAAATAGTTTCCATAATAAGAGGTATGTTTTTATAAAAAATTAATAATTTTTACTATTTTGCCCCCGCTATAAAAAATTTGAAGATTTTTCTCTTCAAAATAAGATTTTTTGGAAGGCAAATTAAGATTTTCCTTCCAAATCTTCTGACAACGCTGAGCCAAACGTTGAAAAAGTGAGAATTTTAGATAAAGAGAAAAGGGAAAATAAAAGATACACGTTGGAGAGCTTAAGAATACAAAAAAAATCGACAAGTGCAATAAACACAAAAGAAGACAAAGACAATACAAATGCAAACTACACCATTGCAATACTTTAGTAATAATAACAACTGTGATCAAAAAGGGACAAATTTTCTGTGATAATTTTTATATTTATGCTATGTTCACATTTGGCTTCTTAAACGCGTTTAGGCAGTTCGAACGTGATTAAGCTCTAATCACTTCAAAATCGAGATGATTATCTATACATTGAAGTGATTTGTTAATCCCTTCAAATTGACATGATTATAACTAAATGACTTCATAAAACACATAGAACCCACTGAACATACCTCGAATGTAGAATCGCCAACATGATCGTGTACAACCGGGCACGATTCCTGCTTAATGTTTTTATTTTTTTCCTTAAATAATTCATACATTTTCACAATTTCACCATTAAAATGATTAAAATAATCTTCTGATAACTTTATAAAAGTGTTTTTATCCATGTTTAATACTTTAAAGAAATATAAATTTGTTTGTTGTGTTTTTTTTTTTCTTAATCATCTGTCATCTGAATCATCTCAAATGTAATGTGAACGGCTTTGCTTAGCTTAATCAACATTTTGCTTAAACGCGTTTAAAAATCTAAGTGTGAACTTAGCTTTAAATACATTTATTTTAATATTTTAAGTTTTGTGTTTTGCTGTCCACCTTTACAAAATACTGTGATATAATTTATAAATGATGTAAACTGACGAAAAAGATTATTGTAAGTTAATTTGTCAAAAGTTAAGATTTAAGTTATTGTTATTATTGACTACTTTTTACGTTGTATTTTTACAATGTTGCCAGATTTTAATAAAAACTCAATCCCTGAAGAAGTTGGAAAGAATAGCAACGAAACGTCGGATATTATTGAGAATGAAATAAATAATATAACATTAAATAAATGACCTTGAAAGCCTGCATATAGGAAACTATATAATCTATTTCAAATTGGGTTAATTATATACTACTGGAAAAACTGTAGCGTGCGTTGTGTGGCTTGCGTCACAAAGGATTCACGGCTTTTGTCAAAAAATCACAACATTTTTTGGCTGCGAATAAGTGATTTTGGAATTCTCTTATATTCATCTTTCTTTTAGAAATTAGATTTTGTATACCGTATGATGCAAAATTCCCTAAAAATTAGGAAAACACACTTCCACATTTTGTGGCGTGCGTCACAAAATTTTGTGATCAATTATTTCGCAACAAATACCTGCTAATAAATTATGATATATTCCATTCGTAAGTACATATTATTGTCACAAAATACTATATATAAGTTTAAGCTATCTCTTTTGAAAGACCAAAAAATCTTAATATATCAATCAGTAAGCGCGTGCGTATGTAGCGTTCTTCACGCAGGATTTGCCCATACACAATTTGATTTCCTATTGAAAATGTAAGTGAGAATCGGTTTATAATTTCACATGGCCCATACATTTTTTTTTAGTTAGGATTTAGGTTTTCAGTTTATTGTAAACAGTACAAGTCGTTAAAAATGAATTCTCCTCCGATGACTTTGTGCGGGAAGTGGTTAAACGTAGTTTAATCTAATTTTATTGCTTGCCGTATTTGAAGAGTAAAATATGATTTCATCTGTACGAATTTTGATGAAAAATTTTTTAATTTATTTAATAGTAATAAAAACATTGTTTTTTATTGTGATGAATTTCTGTCATATAATTTGAAGAAAAAAACCTTAAAAACAATTAATAGAAACAACTTCAATAAGTTAGTACGTAAAAAAGGTAATGCAAAAGATCAATGACCTCGCAAACATTCTTGAAAATATTAAAAATCAACAGTAATATGAATTATATTCTTTACATAAATTAAAGAAAAAGTCCCATAACTACCAAGGTGTTGCCCCTAAAGGTATAAAATGTATGGTTGACCACCATTAGTTTCTTGTCCCTAACATTTTCTCAAAACATACTTGCCCCTTATTATCATCCATTAGGAGTGCTTTAACCCTTCTGCACTCCTTAGGTCAATTTGACCCAATTTTGGTTTTCAAACTCAAAATTTGTCTCTTTAAATATAAGATATGGACGTGAAACTTTAATTTATCCATTACAGGGACGAAAATTATAAATTTAAATGAAAATGAGAATAATAAAATTTAAATTTTTCCTCCCCCTCCACATTTAAAAACACGATTTACACACATTTAATATCCTTTGGGTCAATATGACCCAACAAGCGATATTGCAAGTTTAATTCCACCTTAAAATTTTTTTCCTATTGAATATAATTGAATTGAGTTCATCTTCATTCAGAATCATCGATCAATAATTTTTTAAGTAAAATAGTCAATAGAATCGCTTTTATTTTTTATTATACTTAAATATGAAATGTTGTTTACATTTTATTGTTGGGTCATATTGACCCAAAGGATCATAGGAAGGGCACATATCCAAGGGATGCAGAAGGGTTAATACAAATAAGCCGGCTTATGAAATTTTTAAATCTACTACAAATCAAAATTTGTAGACGTATTTTAATCATATGTTGCTGGTTTTGTTTGGAACTTTATTTTCCATACGTAAAGAGGAAAATTAAAAAAAACAAAAATGTTGAAATTCTGGTAATAAATTATCACCCATATTCAAAACAAAAATTTAGTTACTGCATATCCCCTGATTAAGGATTTCTTATTCAAAACACTTTTAAATAAACTATGATTATCGAATTATGAAAGACTTTTTAACTCCTAGCTAAATGCTGTCAATTTGCAATTTCTGTCAATTGAATTTAACTAAAACAGAGATGTAAAAATTTTTCTTAATCGGGCGATTTAAAAGTGTTTTGAATAAACTCAAGACTAAATGGTGATTAAGCTTAATTAACATTTTAGTTGCTCACTCGATGAGCGGAGTATAATCGGAGTACACAAATTTTCGTTTTGAATACGGTTGTATATGTTTCGAAAACGACTGCACAGATGAGAAAAATGTTTGGCCTTGCTTAAAGCTTGTTTAATTACGGAGTTTCGGTTTGTTTAGTTTATTTTATAAACTTAACTTAATTTAGTTACGCGAATATATGTTATGTAACTTCCTCCTACACATACCGTCTTATGTGTATGTTTCTTTTTTGAATTTTCTTCAAGAAGCATGCTAAAGTAGAAAGTAAGCCTACTTCATTCCTTCGATACATATATGCAGTCTACGCGTTTTCTGCGTAACTTAATACAATTTTACGCTACAAGTTTTTGGACAGATGCATAAACGCATTGAACTCTTGGTGTGGACCTGCAGCATTAGCCGTTTGTTTTGAATCGTAGTAGTAAAATGTTCTCTCATTGACAAATATTATATGTAATTGTACGTTTTATGATTTTTCTGCTTAATTTTAAAAATTTTGTAAGACTTTCTTAGTCGCCAATTTCAATGAATGAAAGATTTGAGACACAAAGCTCGAAAATTTTAAAGACCATAGATCGAAAAACGTTTTATTAAGCTACTTAACATGACTTTGCATTACGAAAGTGTGGAAGACACGGTCACCTTTACACCAAATAAATATTTTGATAAGTTAAAATAAGAAAATGTCAAGAAGGATTGTCCTCTGTCCATCCTACACTGTGGCTTAGCTAATAAAGAAGTCAAGAGATGCCTTAGATCTTCTAATTTTTCAAGAGACGCATATCTGCTGGTTACTGGCGCAATCAAACTTTATACCCAAAATGTATGAACATGGCACAGAAATTCTCTATTTTTCAAATGAGTTCTGTCACATCTGAGATACTTTTTGCCATTGCATCTTTGCAAAAGTATGAGAGTACTTTGATTTTTAAATTTAAATGTAAATTTTTAATAAAAATTATCTTTTACACTGTTTTTTTTGTTTAAAAAATAATTTAATTTTTGTTAATTTAACTTTAAATTCAAATTCAATTAGTTATTTTTAATATAAATTCTTAAAATAAATTTTATATGTAAATAGTCTCTTACATTGTAATTTTGTATAATAAAAAATTATTTTACTTGTGTATCAAAGTTTTTCTTGGGATTCAAAAAATTAATTAAGAAGGTTTCGTTTAAAAATGCTAAATTCCCATTTCATACTATTGATAAACTGAAATTTATTGTTGATGGGATAAAATATTCCCATGCGCATTTTACGGGTTGCTTAGGCCAGATCGTCAGAAAGCTTCATCCAAAGATTTTAGAAAAACTAAAGATATTAAACCAAATAAAACTGCTAATCGAATAAGAATAATAAGCCCATGTTTTACTTGTAACAACAATAAAAAGTGTGTTTATCTTTTCTTATCTTGTGTTTTGTTAATTTTACCTTTAATTTAAATTTAATATTTATTCGTATCGGTATTGGCGATATTTCTTTTTGAGGAGAATCGTTACATCCCTATTAACAACCATTCTCGGAGAGCACTTTAGTACACCTAAACTTGTGGCGAATAACGATTTTGTGGACAAATTTTATATCATATGACTATTAATTACACTACTTAATTTCGGTAAGTTCGGTTCAAACAAAGACTTAAGTTTTAGAAATCTTATCCAAATTTCTCCGGAATGCGTACAAAATTTATACAACTGTATGATTTCTCAGCACAATGGGCTATGGACTATGATGATATTATAATTGCTGGAAGTTGGCTTAATGAAAATTTTTTGAATAATGAATATTTTAATAACAATTTATACCAGTGTTTGAAAATAAACAGAACGTTATTTAGCGGTGTGTGAGCCACCCAGGAACGAAATCTATTTTTTTTAGTGTTTGTGTAGACGAACACAACCCTTAATACCGTTCGGTAATTATATAGTGTTATTTTCTTCGTTAAAAACAGAACACTTTAGTGATACTGTAGACAAACATTATATTTTAATGTTCTATAATGTTCCTTTTTTACATTGATGTAGGAATGAATAAACAAAAAGGGTTAGCAATGACCACAGCACGAATAGTTTGTGTGTGTATTGTGTATGTGTTTTGTTTTTGTACAAATTTTTTGCTGGCTTTTTGTTTTTTTCGTATATGTATTTTGTTTTGTTTTTTTACTTTTGGCTGGTAAAAAAACAAAACAAATGAAACGAACGAACGCTAATGAGCTAAACCGAACACAATGAAGTTTGTGGTTAAAAAAAAACCGGACGGAATTAAACGTTCTCATTTTTTTGTTGAGTTGGGTAAGAACAGTATTATTATATTTGTGTTCGAAGATGACAAACAGGTAAACGTTATTTTTGTAATGATTTACTACAAACACACTATTAGCGTTGTTTTGTTTTCCACAAATTTACCGAACCGAACATTAAAAAGCGATATTTAATGTTTATTTTCGAACACTGATTTATACAATGTAAAGCTATGTTCATACTTGGGTTCTTAAACGCGTGTAAGCAGTTCGAATCGACCAACATGAACGTACAGCCGGCCATGATTTCACCTTATTTTTTTATATATTTTTCCTTAAATAATTCATAAAATTTCACAATTTCATCATTTATGTGTTTAAAATAATCTTCTGATAACTTTACAAAAGTATTTTTTTTTCATTTCCTTCAATATTTCATAGTCCTATTCCTTCAATTTTTCACATACTTGTTTGCTTAAGCCAACCTAAGCTTATTGCAGTAAATAGGAAACTAAAATCGTTTCTATGTTCTTGGATTCTCATTGAAAATTTATTAGATCAAATATTTGTAAATATTTAGTTAAGTAATAACTGAATTAGTTGTGGATTATACTATATACCTGCTAATAGTTAATGTAGTCTAATTTCATCACACGTTAACCATATTAATTATTTTTCAATAAACATTATTGTTTATTTGGTCATTTTAACTTACAAATATTAATTGGTAACAATCAGAAGATGGTGAACTAATACCCACTAATGTGAATAACGATTTTAAAATAATGTAATTGACAACTTTAAGAAATTTATCTCATTTAGATCAATAATATTTTTAATAAATTTAACATTTTGGATCTCATATTCGTTCCATTTTTTTAAAAATATTCTTTTTATGAGCGTTTAACACCTCTTTTCACCTTTAAGTCAACTTCGTTGTGCCATGATTACACTGTGTTTTCAAGAAAATCGTGACCAAATTATCGTAAACCTTATCTTTATGTAAAATTCTCCGCTGAATCCGAATATCAATAGTCAATAGTCAAAAATAGAACAATTTTCGAGATATTGCAAAATAACCATTATTTGCGTTTTTTAAGAAGATGATGTCACTTAAATAAAAGTATTTTCGAGAAAGAGAAATTCAATGAGATTCATTTTACTTAAGTACCTAATTACAAACTTACAACAATAAACATTTATTTTAACCTGAATTACGAGTAGCACCGTTAGAGTAAATATTTATTTTCCATATATATTTTGTAAAACTTTTTAAGTGTTGCTGTTTTTCTCTCAATAGATTAACGTTTTCCTGTCCTTTTCCTTTTTTCCTTTTCATATGATATTTCGCTGCCAGTACTTGAAACTTCCGCCGCATCGGTTAAAACATTACGAAGAGACGTTGAGGCAAGTTCGGTGGCTTTTGAACCAACAATAATGCCCAGTGTTGCGTCAATAGCTGATACATTAAAGGAGAGACTGTATAAACAACAACACCCGCCAGAACAAATACCAGAACAATACCACCAACAGCAGCAACAACAACAACAACAACAGTTACCACAAATACGCAATAATCACCATCAGCCGCAGTCTTATATAAATCAGCAGCAACAACAAAAACAGCAATTGGAGGATACGATGAAAGAGGACAAGAGCAATCATATCTTTCAACCTCATATTCAATCTGGAACATTGCCAGATTACCAGCAACAACAACACGAACAAGACCAATATCATCACATAACACAAGCAACATCTCTCAGCAATGGCATGGCAGTAGAAACCACGTATAATCACACGTTTCAAAGTCTTTCAATTATTGATGGCAGCTTAACTGTAGCCGTAGATACAAGTCAGAATCTTATGACAGTTGAAGAGGAAATGCTTGTAGCTGCCGCTGGAGGTGCGGTCGGCGTGGGTAGTAGTAGCAATCATCTTCAACATCTTAATTTGCATAATAATGGTTTTGGTGTATATGATTCCACTGCCATGGGTCTAGATGGCATCGATGTGATGACACGTAATACTGAAGCAAATTCAATGCCAATCTTTGACTATGGTATGCCTCGCAATATAACCGCACGCACTGGTCATACGGAGGCGGTAATTAAGTGTCGTGTCGATAAGCTGGATGATAAATCGGTAAGTTAACCTTCTAAGAAGCAAAAGCGTTTCATTTATTTTAACTTAACATTATAAAAATAAGAATTTCATTCACGGGAGTTGCTGAGAAACTCCTTATATCTAAATAATTAAATGTTCAAAAAGTTTTATTGTACATTCACATGCAGGTGGAAATTAGTTTTTTTTTTTTTTGGTAAAAATCGTCATTGTTTGTAATTTCTACATTCGTTCTTAGATCCTTTCTTGACCTAAGACCCTATAAAATAAAAACATATGTAAACTTAGGTTCCTTTTGAGCAGCCGACGTCCATCTATACGTCCCTCGGTTTGTTTGTCCGTGTGTTGTTTGAAATGGGTTTTCCGAAGAACCCAGATATGATGAGGACAAGGTTATTAAATATTTATATAACATATTTTCTGGAAAAGTTTGAAAGCAGCCAGATCTATTCACAAATAGTTGAAAAAGGAGTTAAAAAATGCGACAGCCCAACATTTAAAATCAACAGACTTTACTTTCTTTTATCGCAAATTTGTGAAGAGCAACATGTTGCAAACAAAAAATAAACATGTTGCTCTACACATATTGCATGACCTTCCAAAATATTCAGTTCACATTCGCTACTCCTTTCTTTGGGAATAGAGAAAGGAAGTTGGTCTTTTTTTATTGGCCTTCCTTACTCCCTACTTTGGGAAGGAAATGAAATTGTGATTAAAGGGAGTGTGAAAGGGCTTGGTCCCAATGACAACCTGTGTAAATAATAAGGGTCTATGCAATAACTCCCACGAAATAAGTCCCACTTTTAAAAACGAAATAAGTCCCACCAAAAATTGCCTAAAAAAATGAAATAACTCCCACGAAATAAGTCCCACTTTTGAAAACGAAATAAGTCCCACCAAAATGAAATGATTTAAAAATTTACTTGAAATGAAATAACTCCCACTCAAAATGAAAAAACTCCCCCTTGAATAATATATTTCTTAAATGAATTAAGTCCCACTTTCATAAACGAAATAAGTCCCACTTTTTCACTGTTTAATGCGATTTCAAATAAGAAGTATTTGACCCGAAAAATCGTATGCAAGCTTGTAAAAGGCTTCTTAATGGAATGGATATTACGAATTTTGATAGAGTTCCAGAATTTATTATTAATTCTTTTTTCGGTCAAGGAACGTATAGAGAACGCCTACTAGTAACAACGTTTGGATTCGTAAATGGATTAAGTACAGATCAATTGTTCTTATTATTAAGATGGAAACCGTTCCGGAAGGACCATCAGATTAAAATTACCGACCTTTTTTAACGCGGCATTGGGATTAGTTGTATTTTGTAATGGTGATATTAGAAAACATGGAACACGAAACCCAATTTCCTGCTAAAAATATAATAAAACACATACATACGTAATTACGTCAACAATTTTTTTTAATATCGTTTTTCCACTAGTTAACTTCGGTACGTATTTGTACACATTTCTTTAAAGTTTTTTTATTATAGTAAGTATAAAGTAATTAATAACAAAAAAAGGAGAGCCATGACAGATAAGGACAAAAAATTATAGTTGTCCCTTTTACGAAATGTCCAACATATAACTTTTTGCATAAGAAAAAAATGAGAAATAAAGCCATAATGACCTTATATTTCATGGCTCTATCGCACTCCTCCATAAAAAAATCATTTATTTATTATTTAGGGGTATGAAATAACTCCCACTTTACAAAACGAATTTATTCCCACTCAAAACGAAATAAGTCCCACTTAAAATAAAAACGCGTAACGAAATAAGTCCCATCAATTAACGAAATAAGTCCCACTTTTAAAAACGAAATAACTCCCACTTTCAAAACAGCAATTTTTTGTGGGACTTATTTCGATTTTAAAAGTGGGACTTATTTCGTGGGAGTTATTGCATAGACCCAATAATAAATAATTATGAAATGCGACAAGGAAGGCTTGTTTCTGCTAAATAAGGCCTTCTGTTAGGTCTCTGTACTCATTCTTGTTACAGCTGGGAATAATTGTTTGTTTAACATATTTATTATTTTTAATCAAATATTGGGTTATCCATTTTTTGGTTTCGAAAGTAAAGTTTAATAACACATACAAAATCCTTTGATGTCGACTTTAATTTCCTTATATTGTTCGAATATTGCCACTACTTACGAAATACAAAAACATTAAATTGACCGCCTCTAAATTTGTTGCAGCAGTCGATTCTTTTGAGGTTGTTTTCGATCACTTTTACCCCCATTTCGGGCGGTATTTCGGCGATAACTACAACATAGAAAAATATCCACCGATCTTTAACGAAACTCCAAAAAAAAAAAAAAAATAACGGCGTTAAATCGCATAATCTTGCTGTCCAATTGACGTCGCCAAAACGTGAAATTATGCGTTCTAAAAACTTCCCATGCAATAATGCCAAAATCAGAAGTGTTGTTTTGCTTATGGCACCGTCTTGCTGAAACTACATATCGTCTAGTTCATAATCTTCAATTGCAGGCCAAAAAAAGTTGGTTATCATACGGGCATAGCGCTCCTTGCCGTGCAATCGACCAATTCGTATTATCCGCTACACTTTTAAAACATATTGCGATTATGCAGAGGCCCAACCACGTCTGTAATCTTGCAGTTTTAACTATTTGGTTGTAAACGGCCAACTCTTTACTAAAAAAATGACAATTCAGATGACACATATTGAACAGCTGACAGCCTTGCCAGACCGGTGGCTTTGAAACCACTAAATGGATAACCCTGTTTTCATAAAATACATCAATATAAAACCCCTAAAAAAAATAAATAGATCGCATATCAACATAATTTTCATATATTTACATAGGTTTCCTGGATACGTAAACGTGATTTGCACATTTTGACTGTTGGCACAGCCACTTACACGTCTGACAAGCGATTTCAGGTAAGTGAATAATGATAGTTACTTGTATGCAAATTCAAATTTTCTGAGCTTTTATTATAATTATACATACATACATAAATATAATTTCATTTTTAATGCCATTGTGATGATTGGAAACACCCTTACTTTAGATAAATGACTCAAACAACCACAAACAGACAACTTCGCCAAGACCAGCCGTAAATATTGAAGGGACCGCAAGTGGCAGTCCTCTTTGAAGGCCTCTATAAACTTTTCTAAAGAATAAATTAATTTTTGAAAAAACTTCCAAAATATAAGTACACATTCGCTACTCCCTTATTTAAGAAGGGAGAAAGGAAGTTGTTCAGTTTTTTCAATGACCTTCCTTACTCCCTTCTTTAGAAAGAGTACGAAGTTGTTATTAAAGGAAGTGTGGAAGGGCTTGCTCCAAATGACAACCTATGTAAAAAATTAATAAGTATGGAGTGCGTTGAGGAGGGCTTGTGTCTGCTAAATAAGGCCTTCTATTAGCCTTTTTACTCATGCTTATTACCGCTGGGAACAAAAAAATATTTTGTATATTACAAAGAAATCATTTACCCATACAATGTTAAAATTTTAGTAAAATTGAGCCACTGGAATTGAGGTGTTGCTCAAGTGGATAATTAATGCAGCAGCGGCTGACGCTTTCTTTCATTAATATCGGATTACCGTTCTTTAAAGGATAGTTGCAAATATCTAAGCATTTTTTCAATGAAAAAGTGTTCAGAGTCCGAGAAACTTTATTTATAGAAATAATGTCAGTGTTTCAGCAACTTTCTCAAAAAAATCATCGTCAATATCTGAGCAACTTTTTCTGCTTTCTCACTGACTAATTAACTTTCTTAAGACGAAAGAATTTAATATTTTACATCTTTTTGGATAGAAATATTTTCGGTGTCTGAGTAGCTTTCTCTATATAGCTTTTCCTGTATAGCTTTCTTTATAGAAAAGTTTTCAGTGTCTGAGCAACTTTTCTTATTTAGAAGTTTTCAGTTTCTGAGTAATCTTCTTTATACAAAAGTTGAAAGTGCCTATGAAGCGTTCTTTATAGGAAAGTTGTCTGTGTCTGAGCAACTTTCTTTATAGAATAGTCGTCAGTAACAGTCTGAACACTTTCCTCCAGCGAAAAGTTTTCAGTATCTTATGACAATTGATAGGTATTTTTTTATAATTGTAAATGATTGTTATTAAAATAGTTGACATCAATTTCCATAATATTTTTTTTTTTTTTTTTGATATTTCTAGTCATTAAATTATTTTTACTGAAGGAAGGAACGTTTACAACAAGAAGTTTTTATTAAATTTTTTTTTTTTTTTTTTGATTTTAATAAAAACTTCATGTTGTAAAAATTCCTTCCTTTAGTAAAAATAATTTAATGAAGATTAAATTTTATGAACTCAAGCCTAACTAAAAATATCAAAAATTTAAAATTAACAGTTCAACTAAAAATCACAATTGTTCTTAAAATAGCTATGGCACTAGCTCTAATGTTAACATTTGTACTTCAAGTTGTTCAAATAAAATGTCGACGAAAGTGGACAAAAAACATAATAAACAAATGTATTCAGGTTTTCAAGACAAAGTCTTGACAGAAAGAATACGAAAAAACAGAAGAAAAGGAGGCAACATGTAAATAAATTAAAAAATGATAATTACAGCAAATTTCGAACCACCAGTACCACTGGTTAAAGATTGATGTTTGGCTTTTGGCTGGCAGGCACCGCAGTGGTGCAGAGGTTAGATCGTCAAAGAATTCTGATGAAAGAATGTGGTGATTCTTGAAACATGTAAATTCAACCCAGGTCCGAGCCCCAGCTCAGCCATGAAAACTATCAATAAATTTTAATAAGAACTTCATGTTGTAAACATTCCTTCCTTCGGTAAAAATAATTTAATGAAAATTAAACTAAAATATAAAAATAACTAAACATATAAAAAATTAAAAATTAACAGTTCAACTAAAAAATCACAATTGTTCTTAATATTTATATATTTAAGCATTTACAGCTTTTATTTGTTTTTCATCTAATTAAAAAAATATGCTAATTTTGTCTGTACATATTTCTCTTTAACGTGCTATCTTCATTTATTTCCCATAAGTTATTTTGATAATTTAATTTCTATTTAAATATTTTTCTAATATAATTTTTTTTTGATTCTCCTTTTGAATATTTAACTTTAATGTGCCAATTTTTTTTAACATTTTTCCTTTTTGATTGCCTCTGTAGGTGACAGAGTCAAAAGATTCCCGCGAATGGACTTTGCATGTGAAATCACCCCAAGCACGTGACAGTGGTATCTATGAGTGTCAAGTGAATACAGAGCCAAAAATATCAATGGCGTTTCAACTTAATGTTATCGGTAAGTTGCTATATGTAATTGTTATTGTTGTAATGCGTTAATAAGGGAAATGTGTAACATTCTTGTATGTATATGTACGGTTGGGCTTTTAAATTGCTATGCCGAAGATAAATTTATGTGTGTGCGATTATACGTGAAAAATACTTTTGATTATATGAAAATAAGTTTACAAAGTTTGCAGATACAATTACCTAAAAAAAGTTGTAAGACACTGATCAGAGTTTAATTGGAAAAAAGGTGTCAGTTATAAAAATTTTACTAATGTGTTATTTGGCCTATATTATTTAATGTAAATAAAAAAAGTTTTCTTTACATGTTTTTTTTTTTTTTTTTTTTTTTTTAGCAAATTTTGCTATAGGCCAGCTTTGTAACAAGATATAAGGGTAATTTCTAAGCAAATTTTCCTATTGAACATTTTTTACTTTTTTAGTTCTAAATAGCTAAGCGAAATATTTTTTAATCTCGTTAAATCGTACAGAGCAATTTCTGTTTATTTATTTTAGTTTGAAAGTTTAGTAAATTTAGTCTGACATAAATCTTAATCAAATAAACTTTAATTTTTTAATATTTAATAAATAAGCATTTTGTGTCTTAAAAATCTTTACTCTGTTTTAATATAATTGACATAATTTCCCGACTTAAGATGTTACAAAAATTAGCTGCCGTAGTTGTAGATTAGAAAATTGTGCACATTTTGGAAGAACTTTTGCTTCCAATTCACATTAATTAAATACGCAAACACAAAATTTAATAAGTTATGGTGTTTTCTTTTCTACAAAAAAATGTGACATTTTATTTAAAAAAATGCAATTTGGTGTCTGTTTCTTAAAAATTTTGCTCCCGAAAAGGGTGGCTTGTTTTATTCTAAGAAACTCATCCTTTTCGCGAGCAAAATTTTTAGGAAACAGAAACCAAATTGCATTTTTTTTAAATAAAATGTCACATTTTTTGTAGAAAAGAAAACCCCATTAGTTCAAATAAAATAAAATGATTGGATAATGAAAAAAATGGTTTCCATTAACTGTTTCAAAAAATAGCAAACTATTTAAAAACTGCCTCTGTTAGCTGGGATGTAACAATATTATTTTTAATTGTATCCTATAACATATAGAAAATGCTATAGAACGAAAATTTGTTTATATTTATTTTTTTTCTGTATATGGGTAATTCCATTGCAAAGAACTGTTTGAGGTTTTATATAAAAAACAAGTAAGAGTGCTATCTATATCTTATATATCCTTCACCATGATGAGATAAGAACAAAAAGTTATATACATAAATAACGTTCTTTAGATAGGTATAAATAAATATTAATTGAGCCACGCCAACTTTTCATTTCGCCATGCCGAAGAATATAAAAAAAAAAATAAATTTTATATGTACCTAAGCCCGTTTTTTCTTTTGCCAAAGTTTGATGTTTTAAATGCGTTTTATAATCTTAAAATCGTTTTTTCGAACATAAAAAAAATGAAAAAAAATCTTTTTGGGATTTGAACTGGCAATATCATCAGTCTCAGGAGAGAACTTAAAAACTCGGCTACGAATGCTTTTACTGAAGAAGCGTTAATTTTAAATATATTGAGTCTATGAGTTTGTTTCTTTATTTGAGCGGCATATCATTTACATGCATTAATGTGTATGTATGATGCATAATGATTATAAATAAAACCCACCACTTGTAGTGAAGGGTATAAAAAAACAACCAAAAACCCACATTACCAACACTGCATTACCATAGCCACTGTATGACCGTAGAAACCAAAACAGAATTGGTTTGTATGGTATGTTTATGTCATTTTGGTAATACAGTGTTGGTATGGTAATGTCACGTCTAATTTGACCTTTAAAGGAAACAATTTGAGGCAGTCGTGGTTTTGTACTCATATCTCAGCCATTTGTGGACCGATCTTGCTGAATTTCAATAGCAAGCAATTCCGGACCAAATGTGACATAAATGTATAATAACCTGGCCCTCATCATATATGGGGTCTTCGGAAAATCCATTTCAACGGACAGACGGAAATACGGACAGACGGACATTGTTAAATCAACTTCGCTCCTCATAAGGACCCAGAATATATATACTTTATAGGGTCTTACATCCATATTATAGAAATTACAAACGGAATGACAAACTTATATATACCCTATTCACCACCTGTGGTGAAGGGTATAAAAATCAGCCAAATAATTAAATAAAGTTTTAACTTATTCCGTTTTTAAAATTTAATATTTTGCAGATATTACATTTTTCAAAAAAAAAAACTTTTTTTTTTAATATATTGTTTGTAGCTCAAAGAATTCTCTTTAAAATTACATAAAAATCATCTTCGTATGTAAAGTAGTTTTCGAAATATTGAAGAAATAAGCTCAACACATTCGGCTAATTTGGCGAAACTATGACATTTTGAATATGACATAACTTTTGGAAACAAAAGTGTTATAATTTTTTTTTCGTTCATATATGTACCTTATAGGATAAAAGGAATCTTCTCACCAAATTTCATTAAAATCGAAATGGGTCGGTCCCACTCTCGGTCGATTTGACATGGAATTACCCATTTGTGCTTTTAAATTTTTTATGATATTAGCTTAACCTTAAAAATTAAATTAATAATATGCATTTTTATTTAAAAACAGATTTTGTGTTTTGATAACGAAGCAATTTATACTAAATTAAGATACTTTAACTGTTGCCGTTCGCCAGATATACAGGAATTTAGCTTGAAACTGCTCTAGATACCTCTCCAATCCAGCCCACTCTTTGACAGATTTTTGTATAAAAAAAACTAATAATTTGTTTCAAATTTGAAAAATTTTACTCTATACATTTTCCAGATACATATGTGACAGCGCATAGAGAAAGGGACCAGTAAGGTAAAGGGAACAGTAAAAACCATCTACACAAAACAAGAGGTAGGGACGACCTACGCGCGTTTTCAAGGTTGACCAACACGTTCCTGACGTCATGAGATGTGTCGCTTTCAAATTAGACCACTACCAACACGCTCAGTGATGGTACACCAAAGATACACGTATTAAAATCTTTAAAATGGCTCTCCTGAACAAAACCCTTAGGTCCCTTTCTATTTTTCGCGTCACATATATAGAAATGTATATTCCCTTTGAATGGGAGGTGCCACGCCCACTTATCTAAAACCTCTCACGTATTCAACCGACCACGTTTTTTTTTTCTTAATGTTTTTATTTTGTCCTAAAATAATCCATAAATTTTCACAATTTTATCATAAATATGCTTAAAATAATATTCTGATAACTTTATTAAAGAATTTTTATAAATTTTTAATACTTTAAAGAAATATAAATTTTTTTTATTGTGTTTTTTTCCTAATCATCTCAAATGTTATGTGAACGGTTGTGATTAACTTAATCAAAATTTTTCTTAAACGCGTTAAAAACCCAAGTGTGAAGAACATAACATTAAATTTTTTTCTTGTTGTGGAAAGTACTGTTTCTCTTCACCAATAATTGCTGAATTTGCTTTGTACAATGAATAATTGTCGATTGTTATTAGAAAATTATGCCATCATACATGGTAAATATATGCGTTCATTGTTCTCGTTAGCTCCCATCAAGCGCGTCTTCCTTCATTCACCACATCCACTTAAGAAAACAAAATGCTATAAAATAACGAATATATTAAAGACAACTTTTAATGTTATTTCATTTTTGGAATTTTTATATTTTGCTTTGCGCTAATAAATCCTTCTGTTTCATAAGGTTTTATTAATTTTTTTTATTATTCACTACGACGTATGAGCGATATGTGACTTTTAAATGGCAATTACAAGTTGCTCATACGTCCTTGACAAATGTTATAAAATTTTATTTTTATATTTTATTTCTCTTTCTTTCTGTTTTGATTTTTTTCTGCGTTGTTTAATTCTCATATTCTTTCAAAGCAATCAAGTTAAAAATAAATAAAATGGCATTTGTAACTTAAATAACTTTTTCAACTGTAGTATGTTTTCTTTAGCATTTCTTTGTCCAATAACATTTTACCATTATAGAATATAAGTCAAGTGGAATCTTGATTACATTTGTGGAGTGTTTTCAATTCATATACATACTTATGAACATAAATACATACATACATACATGTTATTAAGCATAAACTTGAAAGTAACACATATAAGTAACTTTTGTTTGTTTATTTGTAGTTTTTGCACTTCTAAGCTTTTAGTATCATTAACATAAATTAAAATGTTGATTTCAATAGAAAATAGAAATTCATTTACTTATACATGTGTATTATGAATATGTACTTTTTCCAATCAAAAATCGTATATTTAAGTAGAGCACATACAATATACACACTTGTTTGGTGTAGGAAAGAGGTTCAATTAGAGATGCCAACCAAAATATCCAGTGTCGGGTTGAACAAATCCCGATATTTGGGTTTTGTAAAATAAGGATTTCGTGATTTTGAGTTAGTTGAAAAGCAATGATCATTCTTAGCACATTAGCGCCGAATTTTTATTTAAGAATAATTTTATTTTAATTTTATTTATTCAATTTATTCAAATTTTTTTTGTTTAATGTTTTTGTTCATGTTCCCGAATGTGATCATTAGACGAGTTAACACTAACTTGGGTAGACTGGGCTGAGGACTTTCAATATTTGAACGTGTCATAAGATCTGGAAATGTGTTACAAAGAAAACAAAAAAATTGTCAAAATTAAAAGCGATAAGAGACAAAAGTTTTCATATATTAAAGCTTTTGTTATTTGTGTGTTTTCTTAAAAGTATAAAAAGAAAACTGGGTGTATGCCGATGGAATGTTCGCTCGATCAATTAACATAACCAAACATAAAATTCATTAACAGCGGATTAAAAGTGTAGGAAAACCTAAATTTTATTAGGTTCATCTGCAACGCAACGTCATGTCTACGTAAGAGTAACTATTTATACACAAGCATTGTAAGGAAAACGGAGCAGCTGATCAACAATGTATACGAGATATCTGAACAACTGAACAAATTCTATAACATTACTCGAACACCATACGGTTGAACTATATCAAAGGCAATATCATTGCAACTAGGGTGTTCAATTAATCGGGTTTTTTTTTGTTCGATTAAACGATTAATCGATATTTGGCATTTTTGACTTATTCCATTAAACGAATAAAATATTGAAATTAATCGATTAATCGAATAATTCCAAATCCAGAAATTTAATAAATTACGAGATTTTGTTTCGATAATTTTAGAAAAAATTGGTACTTAAGTAAACAAACATTGTTAATTACAAGTATTTTAACATTTTATTAACAAAAAAACAAAACAAACGTAACAATTCATACTAATTGACACATTTATATATTCGAAGAAAATTTTGAATCATATTGGATAAAAATGACCAACGATGTTTTACGCCATGTATAAGTTTTATCTCTTTTTTTTTTGCAATACAAGATATGTTTGAAGTTTTTGTTTTGAATAGCATTATTAATGCAAAGTTGAGACTCTACTGGCATATTATTACCACACTTTCGCATTGCGGCTGCACCATCGTGTGTAGTTCTGAATTGTTGCTTCACTTTCGGGCATATTTAAGCCCTTAGATTTCAAAAGAGTTAATATAACTTTGGAGTTTTTGAAACCTTTTACGGACATTCCATCTTTTGATGTGATTCTGCAAATAATTTCCTCAAGAGAATCGATCGAAGTATCTTGTTTCAAATATTTATTCATTGGACCACATGCAGCTTCCTTTGATATTGTTGGTGTAGCATATTCTAGTTTTAACCTTGCTTTAAATTCTATTCTTAAATTTGGACATTAAAAAAAATTATACATTTAACAGAAAAACCATATCCTATTATTATTATTCTATTAATTGGCATAAACTCTTCGATTAATCCTTTAATCGAAATTAGCAATTTTAAATTAATCGAACATTCTTAGGCGATTAATCGTTCGATTAATCGAACAATAATTAAACGGTTGAACACCTTAATTGCAACTGAATGAACGATAATGATCCTTCATGAGTTTGTTAAAATAGACTGATTGATAATCAAACACGTGATGAAACGGTATACAGGTGTTCGTCGACGACAGCTTGTAGAATATCCAAAATGCTGTGGCCTTAACTGAAATTCTATCACCATGTAGGTATTTTTACAGGCTTCAAAATGTAAAAAAGTCTTAAAATGTTTGGAGGCCACCATAGTATAGCTATGGCTACTTAATGGGCTAGAAATTCGATCTTTTGAAATATAAAACTCATCCATAGGTCATAATATTGTGGTTTTCATGGGCAACCGCGTATGTCCATTTTTTCGATTTTGAAATGTTGATGCCATATTGCTTAATTTTAAGCGCTCTTTACATGGTTCTAAAAACTTTTGAAAACAGATAGACCCATTCCGATTTTTTAACTCAATTAAAAAGTTCAAAAAGTGCAATACCTAGCCCATAGTTTGATCTAGAATGAATTTTCGGCTCTCCTAAAAAATTTTATTTTAAGACATACGCGGTTGCCCATGAAAACCACAGATTAGAGTCTTATAATACATATACGTTTTTATACAAATTTTTATGCTTTTTAGCCCTTTTTAAGGGCCATTATTACAACCGAATGATAAAGTTGCTGATAGTTAACGTGAACAATAGCTATATTGAACGATAAAGTGACCAATAAGTTTTTTCCATTATTACAACTGTCCGATAAAATAAAAAATATAATTTATATACTGTGGCAACATTGCAGTATATACCGACTACTTTTGGTTGTTTAAATTACGTAGTGGCAACGACTTAGTTTTGTTTTATTTATTAATTAAAAACAAAAGTAAATTTTTGTGCTTTATTTTTAGTTTTAATGGTAAATTGTTTTGTTTTTTGTGTTAAATTGTGTTTTTTGAAAAAGTTGAGTAATTTAAGACTATCGTTGAAGTTACCATATCTACAGCAGAAAATATGGCATCTTCAAGTTCTTAAAGTTCACTTGTAAAGTTACCATGAGGACAAAACTGATGTTAGCTTATCAGTCACTTTTTAGGTTAATGTTAACTTGTAATAACCAAAAACTATTTATCTGTCAGATAGCATCCTAAAAATAACTATTTGTAAGTTGTAATAATGGCCCTAAGAGTATTTTGGTTAGAACTCATCCACTTTTAAGCGGATTTGATTTATATATCGACGTGATAAGGAAAAAATTTACCATTATCTGCGTTATAGAATTTTAAAATAGTTTTAGCGACAATTTGTAATGTAAAAAGTGCTCTTTATGAGCTTTTAATTGTGCCTAAGCCGAGAGAAAAAACATGTTTAAACATGGTCACCTCCAAGAAAACTATTTTCAAAAAAACCTTAAACATATTGGCCCATAACTATAGTCGTAAACAAAGCATACTTTAAGAGTTCTAAAGTAAACTTTTATTAAAAATAAGCTTTTGATCTACTACAGACAAGCAAAAGCTTACTTTACACGTTAAAACCGATGTTAATTTTAAAACCAGCTGAAGCTGTTTTTAACTCATTTAACAACAGCATCAGCTGTTTTTCGCCAAACAAAAAAGTACTTGCAAAAAGTTAAAAATGATTATGTTACAAGATATTGGCCGATATTTTGCAATTATTAATGATTTGGAGGAACAATTTTGTGGATAGAAACTCAAAATACATTGTATAGGCCCTAATTGTGTAAAACTCAACGCCAAAAATTACATTGAAAGCAAAAACGAAGCCAAAATATTTTGTAATTTTGTTGTTGCTTTTTACATAAATTCATATTGCGTGTTAAAAATTTTAACTCCGCAAGATATGCAATGTTTTTTTTATATATTAATTTTCAATGTCAGCTGCTTAGAGTTGCCCCTTGCTTATGTTTTGTTGTAAGTTGTATGAAACAGTTTTCTACATTTGAGGTGGCACCCAGTTAAAGTCGGTTCAATATAAAACATACTTTAATTTTGACTATAGTAGCAAAATAATTAAAAGAATGTTTTTATTTTAAAGTTGTTTTTAAAAAGAACCGACTTTAGCGTTTGACTATGATTATGGGCCATTATGTTTAATTTAACCATATTGTTGTCCCCATCAACCATATTCTGGTAAAATGTATCTTCCATCAAGAAGCCATAACCAAACTATGGATGCCTCTGAACATGTTATCGGTTATAATAACTAAAATACTATTGTTAATTTAAAAACAAATTATGATCATATTTAAACATAACATGCTTAGAGACAACAATATAATATGGTTGTGGCTTCGTGATGGAGGTTTAATTTTACCATTATATGGTTGCCGGTGACAATAATATGGTTAAATTAAACATAATATGTTTAAAATTTTCTTTAAAAATAGTTGTGTTTGATATTTTAACATTTTTTTTCTCTGCATGTATACATTGACTTTCAGATTGCATTGATATAATTACAAAAATTGTTCAGCTTTCCCGTAGCTGCAACTTTGCTGAATATTGTTGGTGACAAATGTTTTTACAATTTTTTTTTCTTTTTCAACAAAAGTGCACGAATTTTTTTTTTTTTTTTTTCTTGGCAAAAAAAAATTTTAACAAAATTTATTCGGGCAACTTTAAGCTATATTGTTACCTTGTATGGCTAAAAGGTATCAAGAAATCTGAATTAGCTGCTGGCCAAAAACTAATTACACCTTTTTAAGGGCCCACCGATTTTCAGAGATTTAAAAGGCGCATAACAAAAATTTGTCACCAAGATCACCAAACTAAGTATAGCGTTTTACTACCGTTTAGTTATACAATCGAATCTATACTGTCCAATCCGTGTATTTTTTGCACTTTGTCACAGGAGTGAGTTACATCACATAGAAGTTTGTCTAGAAATGGCTTGCTTAGTAAAGGATTTCTAAGTATATGACAAAGCGGCTTTTGCCAATAAAATATAGAAAGTAATGAGAAATGTAATGTTTTACTAACAACAGCTGAAAACCCTAAACGATAAAATTTGTAAATGTTATGCTTTTGTTTGATTTTCTAATGACTGAATTATTCGTGCCTCAATTCAATATACATACATATGTAAATTAAGAATTTTATTAAAACTAATTCCGAGACCACGAGATTTATATTAAATTCTTGTTTACAGGCATTTTTAGAAACCAATTCCATTCGACATCTTTAAGTTAAATACATTTACACTCATTAGTATAAAGTAATTACGAAAGTGTGGAAGTCTTTGCTTAGGCATGCGTTTATTTGAAAACGAAGGTAGTTTACTACTTAAATATAAAAAATAAAAAAATTTACAAAATATTGTGACGAACTATCACTCATTTACTTTAATAGTGTTATAATTCAAAAAATACTATTTCAGTAGAGCCGTATTAAGTTTACGATTAAAAATATCATTCTCAAGCAAAATAAAACGTTTATTCTGAAGAATCCACAATCTTAACGCTAATGTAGATACACAGGTATCAAGCGAATTATGGTTTTTATTTTAACTGATTTCTTTATTACAATAAATAAGTTTAAGCTGTAACTATCACTACATGCACTTCTGAGTACCAGGGTACCCTCAACAAAAATTTTGTTAAATATATTTGCAGGTGAGATGCAAAACTCGTTCGTAACAAAATTTAAAAAACGAGATGACAGGTAATTCTCACAGTTCTTTTGGCGCTTTATGATAATAATTTTACTCATGGTATCAACGAGTGTCTTTTTCATGTTTTCTCAAGGATATTTTTTCTCAGAAAGCACTAAAAGAGCTGTCGTAATCAATTGTCATCTCGTTTTTTTAATTTCTAACGGTTCGGAAATATTTTTTTAACGCAATTTCAATCATGATATTATATAGTTTATATATATAAAGGGTGTCCCAACTAGAACGCAATTTTTCAATTTGGCGCCATTCGAAGTGTCATTGTTTGACATTTGAACAATTGTTATTGATTGCTAGTAGAAGGTACGAGGTTAGTAAAAATAAAGCGCTACACGAATGAACAACGCATTCTCATTGTGAAATTCTTTTACCAAAATGGTGAAAGTTTTGCGGCTACAGTTCGCAAATTGCGATCAATTTGGGGTCACAATAATGCTCCAAAAGAGTCAACTGCAAAGAGATTAATGGATAAATTTGCCGAAACTGGGTCTGTTAGTGATGTAAAGACAACAACGCGCCTTCGACCAGGTCGATCGACCGAAAATGTCGCAGTTGTACGTGATAATGTCGCTCAAACTCCATCCACCTCAATTCGACACCGAGCTCAGCAAATTGGTGTCTCCAAATCCACTATGCAGCGAATTTTGACGAAAGATTTGAATCTTCATGCATACAAAGTTCAATTGACTCAGGAACTGAAGCCAAGCTGGCGCCACATGTCATACAGCCAGAGAAACAATTCAATTGCTGCATCAGTCATTTTCCGGTCGTGTTTTTTCGCGTTTTGGAGACCAGAATTGGTCGCCTAGATCGTGCGATTTAACACCTTTAGATTTTTTTCTTTGGGGTTTTTTGAAGTCGATGGTTTACGCGAATAAGCCGACGACGACTCAAGCCTTAAAAGAGGAAATTGGACGCTGTATTAATGAAATACCGCAGCATTTATGCAAAGAAGGTAATTGAAAATTTCATTAAAAGATCGCGTGTGTGCCAGCAAAGCCGCGGCGGCCATCTGCACGATATCTTGTTCCATACATAACCTCATTCTGTCTACTTTACGATATAATATAGTTTCACGATTTTTTTTTATATATCTGTGTTTTATTTAAAATTTAAAAATTGCGTTCTAGTTGGGACACCCTTTATTATAAATGCTTACTTAGTTTAAAAAGCTCATGCTTATAGAGTTATGACACTATTGAAGTAAACAAGCGATATGTGCAAATTTACACACTGCTTCACCTTCAACAGTGGGTAAATAATATTTTTTGTATATTAAAAAGAAAATCAAATACAGGAGTACTGAATAATATATGCACACATTGAATTAAAGTTAAAAATAAAAAAAGCAACAAAAATATTAAAGATCCTCATGAAATTTGTCTAGAAATATACAAATCTACACCGTTTGTCTGTTTGTTGTTTTTCACCTTAAAATCTAAAAACTATTGAAAGGAGGTCCAATCGGTTTTTTTCTTATTTACATGCCATACAAATATCTCCCGCAAGTAAGAATGACCAAACTGGAGAAGCTTAACTGTCAAAATATTACAAAAATATTTCTCTTACTAAACGTATGTTCAGACCTAACAAATATTTGACGCACAAATCCCAAAAAACGTAACCAGTAAATTGATCAAACTTTAGCTTTATTTCTAACAATTTTTATTGATTTACTAAACTTTATTTGTAAGAGAACATTTGTATTATGTTGTTTAGAAACTGTTAAATGATGTTTGATCCTGCCAAACGTCTTTCAAAAGCAAATAATTTTTAAATAAAACTAGTATTTACGTATAGGACGTCAAATGTTTAATAGGTGTAAACATAGCTTTATAATATTGTTTTGAAAATTGATAACCAGAAAACAAAAAAAAAAAAAAAAACGATAAAGCAAAGAAAATTTGATCAACATTTTAAATAAGGAAAAAAGGGTATGGAATTATTGAAAATGGCTTAAACGTCATAATAATCTACTGTTAATTGGCGTTTTGGTATGAAACCGGTGATATCGGAATATATTTTTATTCCCCTGTAAACAAATTTTTTCCATAAATCAGTTTTTTGTTTTTTAAGTTTGTTATTTTTTGTTGTAAGACATTAAGACTCATATGCCGCCCGCAGCCCAATAAGCGACCAAAACTACTTTAAAAGAAAAGCAAAAGCTTTTTTTTTTGGCAAAAAATAAAAAAAAATTTTCGAAAGATTGATAAAATAGCTATCTAAGCTACTTTGGACAAATTTTGCTTACACCAATAGGTAATAAGTAACATAGATGAGAAAGAACACCTTTTTGCCTAAAACGTCAAACTTTGACACCCTCTCACTTACTTTTTGACCGATCTTGTTAAAAATTTGTGTCTAAGCTACTATCCAAAAACATTAATGCATTTCAAAAGTTGGTTCACTTAACATGAAATGCCATATATGTGAGTTTCTAAGTTACTGCACAAAATGAGACACATATTTTTAGACACAAATTCCTATAAGCGTATGAAGTACATAAGCTTATGTGTTTACGTAATATTATATAAATGTAAGTAATACTGAAATTCCAGCGAACACACAAATTTTATTGAACTTAAAAAAAAAAAAAAAAAATATATTATGTTGCATTTCGTGTCATAGCAAAAAAGTAATTGTGCAGAACAGTTTAAGTTTTATACACAGTTTGGTACTTGAACAAAATTCATGTAGCAAACAAAATATTTTTCCAACTTCAAACAGCAATAAGGTAAAATAGTAAAAAAATTTAATAAAATGTGGAAATTGTAAATTCATACTACGTAAACTTTTGAGTTTGTTACAAAATGGAACAATATTTCATAGTCTAACGGCGGACTCATCTACTTCTTATGAAAAAAAAAAAATTGTTTGTGTAATAAATTTGATGTTTATCTCTCTTACCTACAAATTTCTTTAACTACTTAAAATTGGAGCTCACCCTCGTATCGTTTCAAGCTCTTCTATTTCTGCATGCAGGCTTATGAAAAATTGTAGAGTAACTACTTTTAGAATACTTAAATCTGCTGTTTAATACTGCTGCTACATACAATAAAGTACTTACTTTCACTGTACGACCAAGTACTTACATTCTGCTAACAATTTGTTAATGCATATGCTCAAGCAAAACTCATGAACATTAAATCGTTTCATGTTACAATTGCCATCAAGAATTTTCATAGATACAAGAGCAGACATTTGCTTTTTGTGCATTTGTAAAGAAGTATTCATTTGTATAATAATAACAAAAAATACTATACCAACTGTATTACGTTGTCATCTTTTGAATGCACTACATGAGGAAATGTATTTATATGTTAAATACGTAAAATATTCTTACGGCACTTTGTAGACATTAGCTAAAATTATTTTTTGTTAGACTAAAGTTACGAAGGAAACAAGTGAGAAGACTACATTTGGCCGTTGTATGAAGCTTTTGTACACGCAGAGAAAACACATTTTTCGATATGGTCACCTTAAACAAAACAATTTTTTTATGAAAAATGTTTAAACAAATTAAAGCTAGTTTAACCATATTATTGTCAGAAAGAAACATATTATGGTTATATTGGTATAGTATATAGCCCAATTTACATAATATGTAATAATATTATTAAATCACTTTTAATCTTTATATTAGATATTAAAAAAATTTCGTTAACTGTAAAATTTTATAATTCCGTTGCCAACAGAAATCGTACAATGGGCGCTGCGGAATATAGCCCCAAAAAATTAATATTGACCCCAAGTTTGGGAATCTTTTTCATAATGCAATATAACTCAATTTTTAAAAAAAAAAATTAACCCAAAAATAAAATGAAATATGACCCTTAATTTGGGATCATTCTTCATTACCAAAAATCACCTAAAAATTTTTATTACCCCAAAAAATTCAAAATTAAAAACAAACACAAAGAAAGTTATATTAAACAATTGGGTTTGATTCATATACCCGAAACTTTAAGTCCCAAGCTTAAAAATCTAGAGTTTCAAAATCCCTAATTTTAATATCCCGAATAATTTCAGTTTTAAAAATCGCACGATAGATAGCATGTTCTGGCCTTCGGCCATGTAACGAACATTGGCTGTGCTCATTATAACTAGCTCCACAAAGTAGCTGGCCTTCGGCCGGGCACAGGGATTTTCTCCTTTATTGTATAACGAACACCGGTATCGCTAACTAAAGCTTCTGTACATAGCTGGCAAGGATTTTCTCCACTTTGGTATAAGAATTCGGGTTTTTGATGACATCACTAGAAATTTTTTTTAAAACATTTTATAAAATTTGTTGGGGTAATTTTTCATTTCTGAAAATTTGCCTTATATATTAGTAACCTTAAAAAAATCCCAAAGTAAAAATTGCAATTTAATTAGGGGTAATTTTTCATTTCTTGATATTGGGGTCATTTTTTATTGCACTTAAAATTCAAAAACACCCCAACGAAAAAATAATAAAAGCCTGAAAAAGAAAAAAAAATTGCCCCAAAATTGCGTGTTGTTGTTTATCGAGTAAAATTTTGGCGCCATTCTTCATTTTCTTTAGGGGCCATATTTCCAGGAGTCATTTTGTGCACCGTGGTGCACCGCCATAAATATGGCGTAACATATAGTTTTCATATAAAATGGTCCCAGGATGGGGCATGGCTTTAGGTTAAGATTAAGGGGTCGATTACGGATGGCAACACAACTGCAGTTGAGTTACCAGCAGCGAAATCAGGCAAACAAATTTTTTATTTTATATTTTAACATGAGTGACGTTGCCTAATTTCGCTACTGGCAAATCAACTTCAGTTCAATTGTCATTCATAATTGACCCATAAGTTTCCATTCATTTAAACAGACTTCATCTGTAGGCCAAATTTCATACAAAATATGGAAGTAGTCTAGCCAGAAAAAAATGAATAAACTATTTAATAAGTTTATATTACTTGTTTGTCCTTTATACAAGTAATATAAACTGTAACTTTAGATTTCGCTAGAAAACTGGTTAGGCTTTTTACTTTTCACGCTGAACACAAATCACAGATAAATATTGCCAGGTATTTATACAATTTGTGGCTAAAGTACCACCACCAATAATGGTGAATGAGGGTATAATAAGACCCCATAAAGTATAAATAAATATTCTGGCTCCTTGCGTAATTCTAGGTCGATTAAGGCATGTCCGTCTGTCTGTCCGTCCGTTTAGAACACGCTCACTCTTGAAAAAATCAACAGAAAAGAACAAACTTGGTCTCAAGTTGCTTGTAGTTATCCAAAGCAGTTTGGGATTGAAATTTTGCAAAATCCTAAAAAATTGATAACTGCGTTACGAAAACTAGCAAAAATGGCACAAATTCGTTTTATATGACTAAGAATCATATTATTTAATTTCATGAAGATTGGTCCATAATTTACCTTAACCCCATACAAAGACTACTCTTGGAAAACAGTTATAATGCTACCTTAATAAAATTTGGTACGTTTTATAGGACTAGAAATCACAATTTAAATTTCGTGAAAATCGGTCCATAATTTACCAAAAGCCCAATATAAAGCCAGCTCTCGGAAATTAATTTAGTAAGCCTAAAGCCGCAACAAATAATGTTTTTATAGCAGAATTTGGTCTTTCGTAGCTTCATAAGGCTTCAAATCACAGTAGAAAATGTTGTAAAAATCGGTAAATAAATTATCATATTTCCCATACAATGTCCATATGGGAAATTATTTAAATACGCCTTAAACCGTAGCAGATTTAATTGTGGTAAAATTTGGTCAAATTAAGCTTCATATGGCCAGAAATAATAACATGGAATTTTGTAATAATCGATCTAATAATCGATATAATTTACCCCACACTCACAATATTATTACAGTAACGGACTGTAGTTTATTTAAGAAATATTCCGTTCAGTCATTTTTAAATAAATAAACATTTAAAATTCCAAGCAAATTTATTTTTAACTGATTCTAACAGTTATTCAAAATACTAAGTGCATATTAATACGGATTTTCATTGCAGTTAATATTGTCCGTTGATTGAGTTAAATTCTTCTTTATGTTAAAGTAAATAAAAATGTAATTTAAAGCAACGAAAAGTTCATTTAATTTTTACTGTCAAAAATTCAACCGCGAGTTCCGTAAAAACAAATCAATATTCAGTTATCTTATATAAATTAATTGTGAAAAAATTAACTACATATTCCGTATAAACAAATAAATATGCAGTTATTTTATAAAATTTTACTGTCAAAAATTTAACACCATATTCATTAAAAACAATTAAATATTCAGTTATTTTATATAATTTTACTACCAAAAATTAATTTTTACTTATCTATAAAAAATGAATTGCTTGTTTTGTGTAAGCAATTCCCATTTTCTATTTGTTAAAATAATTTAGTTAAATACATCAAATTTTAAAAGTAAAATAATTACGAAGCCATATCGGTCATGCTGCTGGTGTCTTATAATTGAGAATTCTTCTGTAAACAACGTGGTCAGTACAACAAAAGTAAAACAAACGTGTGTAACTGGGTAAGTAAATAAAAATATTCTCCCTCTCTCGCTTATAAGAAAAACAAGCGGACAGGTGTCTGTCTGGTATTTTTTAGAAATTCGGCTCTTTTGTGGAGTAAACGAAAATTTAATAAAATAACTGAATATTTAATTGTTTTTACTGAATATGGGGTCAATTTTTGACAGTAAAATTTTAATAAATAACTGAATATTTAATCGTTTTTACTGAATATGGTGTTGAATTTTGGACAGTAAAATTTTACAAAATAACTGAATATTTATTTGATTTTACGGAATAAGGTGTTGAATTTTTGACAGTAAAAATTAAATGAACTTTTTGTTAAAAATAAATGAAAAATAGGTAGACCGGTTTTTAATTGAACTTTCATTTATTTTATATTACAATTTCAGTTAATTTTACGTACAGAATATTGTGAGTGCAGGAGTCATATTTAGTAGCCTTCTGAAAATAATATAGGGCTTAATTTAATATAGGGTTTTTAATACCAGAAACATTATAAAGAATTTTGTTTTAACTGGTATATAATTTACCATGAATCTAATATAAATTTCTCTCACTAAAATAATTTTAGTTCGGTTAAAACAAATCAGGATATTTCACTCCAAATTATTCAAACTAAGGTTAATATAACTAGAAATAAAAGCATAAAGCTTTCTGACTGTCGGTCAATAATTTAACATAGGTCTAAACCGGAACCAATGTTTATACTGACGTCCGTTTTTATAAAGTTTAATTTTTAATTTATATACCCCATATAGGTCCCACGCCTGACTGTCGGTGGTGGGTATTAAAGATATGGCCCAGCCGAATATAGCACTCTTACTTGTTCAATATCACTTCTCTCCAATTTTCATACAAGTTATTAAATAAATTCCGAAAAAATGTGTTTGATTAACCCTTGTGTTAATCCCCAACTTTATCCACATTGTTTAGCACCCGGGGTACCCGGGTACCCATATACTATATTGTATTAATAATCTATATTTTTATAAAATATAATTACATTTTTAAACTTTTTAAAAACGTACTAAATTTTATTTATGTTAAAATGTGATTTTTTAACTTTGTATTGCATAACGGCTAAAATTTTAAATTTTTTATACAGGAACATTTGAACATTTTTGGTCATACATGATATGCAAAAGAGACTTCCCCGTATTATAATAATAATGGTTTGGAAACTAAACTTAAATAATTGTATGATACAGAATTTAGTTTATTGAATTTTTTGAGCAGTTAAAACATGTATGTGTTATCCCATACGGTGTATTGTATTGAATTGGCTACCCTGGGTACTCGGGTGTTCCTGTTGCGATGGTTAAAAAAAATAAATCTATAACCGGAATGCGCTTTATGTTAAATTAAATAACGACGATCCAGAAGCTTGTTTAAAAATTTTAATGCTTAATACATTTTTTCCAAGTTAATATATCTAGGGAGGTACCATGGTACCCGGGTATTAACACACGGGTTAAAAAGTCACAATCTTATTGATCGTATCTAAATTTAACATGAATACAAATAGATACCTTTTTTTAAGTAATGGGCATAAAACAGGGCCGTGGCTTCAAATTCATATCTAATATAGCGCGTAATTCTTTTCGAAAATTTCCTTACCATATAACATAAGTTTCAAGCTAATTGTTAAGTAGTATTTCTGCTAAAATATAACAAGCAAAAAGTCTGTGCCGTTGGGATAAATTTCCCTATATACACTAAAACTCAAAATTATTGCAGCATTTTTCTAAAAATTGGAAACATTTCCAATTTAATTTTAAAATTATTTGAATTTAATAAATTTTTTACAAAAGGAGAGCTTTGACTTATTTTTTTTTTTAATTACCACACTATTTCCCACAACTTCTTAATATTAAGAACGTAAAATGGTACTTTTTTATCCTTATAATTTTCTGCATGTAAATAAAAAAGAACCACATAATAAAAAGAGTCGTTCGCATAAAACTCTGGAATACTTTTAGCAGAATTGCATTTAATTGCTTATTTTGTACAACTTGCATCTGAATAACACATAATTTATTCAGATGCAAGTTGTACAAAATATACAGTATACACAAGTTGGTTTAAAAATATTTCTGAACTGATGCTTGAAAATTTCCATGAAAAGTTAAAATGTTGTTTTTGGTACAACAACTTTTAATAAAACAAACAGACAAGAAGCGAATAAAATTCGTATTAAATAAATAATTTTCTTTCAACTTCAATATTATTTGGTAATAATGAAAACTTTTTATGCTGAGTTTTATATTTTGGTTAACGGTTTCTTTTAAACAAAAAAAAAAAAAAAAAAAAAAATACAAATGAAAAAAAAAAAATTTATTTGTTAACTTTTTTTGTAAACATTACTTAATATGAAGTATAAATAAACTTTATTCTTTGAAAATCTTATATCTTTTATATATTCTTTTTTTTACCCACTGCGTGTAAATTGCCACGAAATATTGTTCTTAGTACCCACAAATTACGAGGGTGATTCAGCCTAACAAAAAAAAAAAAAAAAAAACAACAAATATGAAAAAATTTTCTTTATTTTAAAACATTAAAATATACAAGTTAATTTTTAGTAAAGTAACATTGAGAGATCACTTATTTGTACAGATTAAATAAAATTAAACTATAAATTATTAATATTATAACACTCATGATTGACTACGGTACCAAATAATTTTATAATAAATTCCTTAAGCTAGTTGCGTTACTAAAATCGTGGTTGACAATTCCAAAGGCGTGACGCATGTATAAAAAATGGCATTCAGATTCAAAAAGACGGTGCAGGGGAATTATTATCCTTAAGTCTCTGAAAAAACAACTTTATGTAATAGTATAATTAAAGAAAACGCCGTATAGCCATGTGGAAACATGTGATACATGACCATATTTTCTCAGGCCATATAGCACAATTCTCACTTTTAACTGTTTTTTTTTCTTGCGTAAATAAATTTTAGAAAAATTTCCTTCAAATAGTGAAATTTGAAAAATTTTCCAAAAACTAAATTTTGGAAAATCTTCCTATAAAAACCAAATTTTGAAAAATTTTCATATAAAAAGTAAATGTTAACAAAACTTCCTATAAAAAGTAAACTTAAACAAAGTTTCCCATAAAAGGGAAATATTAACCAATTTTCCAAAAAAAGTAAATTCTACTAAAATTTCGTATAAAAAGTACATTTTAACACAATTTCCTATAAAAAGTAAATTTTAAAAAAATATCCTATAAAAAGTAAATATTAGGGTATTCATTCGGTTAACCGTTAATCGGTTAATTACTATCCGATTTCGATTACCGATTAAACCAGTTAATTTCAGTCGATTAACAGATGTAACAAAATTTTTGATTTATTGTAGTATTAAACCACATTTTTTTGTGTTTTTAAGTATGGGTGACTTCCAAAACGGCAGTTGCGAACCAACTCATTTTTTTAAATACATTCTGCAATGCAATCATGCAAAATTTTACAATGTTATCTGTACCAAAGTGCACCAAAAGAGTTGTGTTTAGAAATTTTTTTTTAATACAATATATTTCCTTCAAGAAATTGATTCTTAAAATACAGTACAAAAACAGAAATTAAGGAATTCGGAAATGAGCTTTTATGCAGAATGCTCGGTGCTGAGCTTTGCCAGGATGAGTTAGATGATGGACTGCAAACTTAAGAAACTCTCGATGGTAACACAACAACAGAATTAACTAAAGCAATAAGAAGTGTTTAAAATTTTCAAAAAATGAAAACAGAACTCTAATAGCCTAATGGAAGATTTTATATGCTTCGAAAAATCCAGTTAAAGGGCTGAGAAATTAGAAATTTTGTATTATGGGTTACCTCTACGATAATTAAAAGAATTTTTTCCAGGTCAGGTTTTATTAAAACTAAACAAAAGTGCCAAATTAACCAATTGTTTTTCTAAAAGATCATTTTATAAGATCTCCTTAAACTATTGAAATAAAATGATATCGCAGCTTATTATTTAATAAATACATAATATTTACATATGTAAAATATGTATAACATAGTTACGAATTATTTTTTTGTTCGCTCGTTTTAGTTCAAGAATTGATATGTTATTGTTTTTTTAATAAAAAAACTCCAAATAATAATAATTTTTCATTTTTATTTATTGAAATTACTTAATTTATAAAAAAGAGTTTATTAATCGGTAAATCGATCACTAACAAAATTAACCGATTATTTACCGATTAAACCAAAACCTCGATTAAGGCAAAAGTCCGATTAAATGAATACTCTAGTAAATATTAACAAAATTTCCTATAAAAAGTAAATTTTAACAAAATGTCCTATAGAAAGTAAATTTTAACAAAATTTCCTATAAAAAGTAAATTTAAACAAAATTTCCTATAAAAAGTAAATTTTAACAAAACTTTCTATAAATAGTAAATATTAACAAAAGTTTCTATAAAAAGTAAATTTTAGCAAAATTTCCTATAAAAAGTAAAATTAAGCAAAATTTCCTATAAATAGTAAACAAAATATCCTAAAAAAATTAAATTTTTACAACATTTCCTATAAAAAGTAAACTTAAACAAAATTTCCTATAAAAAGTAAATTTAAGAAAAAGTTCCTATAAAATGGAATTTTAAACAAATTTCCTAGAAAAGCAAAATTTAACAAAATTTCCTTTATAATAACTAAATCATTGCAAAATGTTCTGTAAATGGTAAATTTAGGCAAAATTTCCTATAAAAAGTTAATTTAAACTAAATTTCCTATAAAAAGTAAATTTTGGCTAAACTTCTTATAAAAAGTAAAGTTTAGCTAAATTTCATATAAAAAGGATATATCTATGTGTTAACAAACTTTCCTATAAAAAGTTAATGTTGGCAAAATGTTCTACAAATAGTAAATTTTAACAAAATTATTTTGACGGCTCCAAAAGAAAATTCTAAATAACGTGGCGCCTTAAAACTTAAAACATAAAAATATTTTAAAAGTTTGCCGCTTTTTAACACAGTAATTTTTTTCAAATGACTGCCGCGTATACAATCTTGGAGCCTTAAAAATTTTAAACTTTCACTTTCGCTTAACACAAAAAAATAACCCACAAACTTTCTTTCGTATATTTATATTAAAACCATACATGTTAAATTCCAATTAGAATTAGTAATTGATGCAATTAGTTTATATTTTCTAATTGATTAAACAATTAGAATAAGTTCAACTAATTCCCATTAGCTAATTGAAATTTTTATTCTAATGGAAAACTAATTGCAATTAGTTGCCATTAGCAAAAAAAAATTGGTTAACCTTTACAATTAGAAATCTAATTGACTTCTGATAATGCAATTAGATATTCAATTAGCTCGAATTAGAATCAATTGAATTTAATAATTGAATATCTAATTGCATTATCAGAAGTCAATTAGATTTCTAATTGTAAAGGTTAACCAATTTTTTTTTGCTAATGGCAACTAATTGCAATTAGTTTTCCATTAGAATAAAAATTTCAATTAGCTAATGGGAATTAGTTGAACTAATTCTAATTGTTTGATCAATTAGAGAATTTCACAAAACAATGTTAATTATCAATCATTAGCATTAGCTAATCATTACTTAACATGTATGATTAAAACATTAACCAAAAATTGAAATTTGTTTTTGTTTTCAATGTAAATATACGAAAGAAGTTTTCTTTTCTGTATTGTGGGCCACGCAATTACAATCGGTTCAGTAGGGCAGCAATGATGGATAAGTTATAGGCAGAAAGAAAGGAAAGAACGTCCCTAAAATATTGAGATTCAACTTACACTGTATTCATTATTTCGAAAAAAAGACTTGTGAAATAGTGGGAAAGGGGCTTTAGGAATATTTCTTTCATAGAGGTCTCGTGTATTCAGAATGAAGCTTTTTGTAGCAAATTTGAACACTAATAGGTACTCTTACCGATCTACATATATACAAAATATATATGTATTATATATGTATAAATTGAGCCACGTCAACTTCTCCAATTCTGTCCACTTTTTGGCAAATATTTTCCCAATAAAAATTTGGATTCAAACGAAGCAGGTTTGTAAGGGAGAAATTTAAGAGTTTCGCTTATCATCTCGCTTACAGAAGGCATGAATTTTATATGGTGAGTTCTAACTTTGATGTAATACATGTTTGGCACAAAACATATAAAAACTGGTGAACGTAGCGTTCAGCTTTACACCAGGGCTGTGGAGTCGTTAAGAAATAGTTATAACTCCGACTCCGACTCCTTTTGCTGAAATTTTTTAAGTACGACTCCGACTCCTACTCCAACTCCGACTGCGACTCCTACTCTAACCTAGCATTATTTAAGAGACTAGTTTTTATTTGACTTTAAACTCTTTTTTAATTTAGTACCTGTTAAATGGTTAAATATAGCAAGAAAATGATTCTGTAAAAATTTCAAATCGATATTTTAATTCTAACGTGCTTTAACCTACTAGTTACTAACATATGATTCCTACAGCTGCAAAATATTTTATTTGGATTTTAGAAAAAATGTAAAAAACATATACCGCCCGATTCAATAGACCAAATGAGTTGAACTTTTTTAATTCTAAAGTGTTATGACATTCTTGACTTATAACTCAACAGTTTAAAAATTTAAACCAACTGAAATATAGAAAAATAATGGATTTAATTTTGGAACGAACGAGTTTTGTTACGAACTTTCGAAAGAAACTAGTTTTTCTTCAATCCGTATGGGATCATTGAACTTTAGTATATTTTAAAGGTTATATTTATTTATTAAAATTATGCAAACAGTGCTAAAAAATGAAAAAATAGTTCTGTAGGGGAGAGATAAACTACACCAATTCACATCTTGTTCAAAAAACGTTTTTTATACTGTTGGAATTTATTGATGTGTGAATTTCCATAAGTCCTATCTAATGTAGCTTTCGAGATAGAAAAGTTGAAAACAACACCAAGTCCAATTGGCTTAGACGTTAAAGGCATCAAGAACTCGCCATTGCATTTTTCCGTTCCTAATACAATATTATTACTGTCCAAGACCGAAATTTGAAATTTCAAGTCTTTATTATCCCTCCAATTTTCCCTAAAGTGAGTAGATAAAAGTATTCTCAAATCATTTTTCGGGTTAACCCCTACATTGATGGGAATTATATCTGGAACAATGTCATGTATTTTTCCGAGTTCCTTTTCCTTTTATTCTATTATAATTCACCTTGAAGGTTGGAACTTAAAATGTAGTTCACTAAATGCTTTCACCACAGGAGCTACAGCTGATTTCAAGTCATATTCATGAACACGGCTACAAAAATATTTGTTAATATACGATAAATAAAAAACAACATCTTTACAAATTTAATTTTTAAATTCCTTAATTCGGCTCTATTTCATTAACGATATCTTGGCGAAATTCAAATAGTGAACCCGCTGGTTTTTGTTACAGAAATTTGAGGTCACATTAAAACATAGAAAAGGACATGCTTCGATACAATCTATATAACTATTCTTATAAATTGTCAAAATAAGATGTTATCTCAATTTTTTAATTTTTGATATGAAAAGTATACTGGTCCTTATTTTCTGACTTCACAATTTCAAAAAGCAGACCCTCTTATGGCCAATTCCACTAATTTATTTAAAAATCAATTTATGTTTAAAATTTGTTTTTTTATGTCAAATTAAAAAAAAATTATAAGAAAAATTATATTTAAATATGAATTGATATTAAAAAAGAATTGGAGAAATTGGTAATTAAAATTTTTTTATTTTGAAAAATATTGGAAAAATTTTAGTGCAAAAAAGTCGGAGTCGGAGTCGCTAGTACAAAAAACTCAACTCCGACTCCGACTCCACAGCCCTGCTTTACACACTGAATGTTTTTTACAGTTATTTTTTAGTATTCTCCCTTGCAAACCTGCTTCGTAGTAAGGGAATGCCGGAGCACTTAAAATGTTATTTTTTCTTTAATAAGAGTTCCTTCATTTACTTTACAATTATCGCGTAGTGCATAGTTGTGCGCTTATTTTTATGAATGTACCATTAGTACTTCGCAAAATGATACATTTTTTATTGGGTTGTGTTGATTACCATAATATTTTTACCAAATTTGGAAACTTATAGATATTGTAACGGTTGTCCAGATATAGTCGTTTCCACAGAAAAGTCTACTTTTTGTAACGTAATTTAAAATTGTTCTTCTATGTGAGGTGCCTTTCCCACTTTTAAGCAAAAGCTTTGTATTGATAACAAAGTCATTTTTTAATATTTGGATACTTTTACTTTTAGCGTTCTACAGATAATCAAAACTTAATATTGTCTCTGAATGGGCGTGTACCAAAGTCAATAGCATAGTGAAAAATACTGTGAAAATGTTAAGAAAATCCATTAAGTAGTTTAGGAGTCTTTAGAAAACAAACAAACAAACGCATTTTCATTTTTATACATATAGAAGTTAGAATACGAAGACACATAGAAATATGCAAATTGAATAAGAAATTTTCTTAGTCGTTTCCCTTTTATTTATTTATTGTAATTGAAACTGAAAATTTTATATGTAACTTAAAAAACTTTTAATAAATTCTTAATACGTATAGTTTTATTCAGTGAAAATAAAAACATTGACTAACTTTTGAAAACAATTTCCCCAACAAAACTAACATCATCTACAGCATCATCATTTACTTATTATTCAATAACTGCTATGCTTATTTTGCAGAAATTTCGCCAGATGCCAAGGCTGTTATAACAGGACCAGCCGATTTACATTTTAAAGCTGGCAGTGCCATTATACTTACATGCATAGTACACCAGCCATCGGTTAAGGATATTGGTCCCATCTATTGGTATCGTGGCGAATACATGATTACACCATTCGATATAAATGAAAATACACACGAAGAGTCAGCATTATCTTTGGCAGGTGCTACGCCACCCGTAACAACACAAAATAAAATTAATGTTTTGGAACAAAATCATCATCAGCAACAGGATAGCCTGTATAGTGGCATTGGCTTTAGTACGGCGGTTGTAACAGATACTGAACAAACACCACAAATGTTAACAAATGAAATAACAAAAGACTTCGCCCAACGCATTGCCATGGAATCACAATTGGGCGATACAATGAAATCAAGGTAAGTTTGTTTTTGTTTTGTTGGTTTTCCAAGTAAATTTCACGGAGATCTGTGTGTAGATTCAAAACAGCAGAAGGTTAAATTCTCCTTTTTAGTATTAACTTTAGATGAATGTAAGTGTGTGTGTGTGTGTTCTGAGTAAAAACTTTTAACCGAAGGACAAATCGTTAAATACAAACACAAACCTACCCATACAGATACTCTTTTGTTGTAAAATGCTTGCAATTTGTGTGAGCTTGTGATTTTGTTGGTCTTAGGTTCTTTTTACGTCTTAAAATAATTTGCTGATATTTTTCTCTTATTTTCATTGTACTATTTTTAGACTACGCATTTCCAATGCACAAACATCAGATACTGGTAATTACACCTGTCAGCCCACCACAGCCAGCAGCGGCAGTGTTATGGTACATGTGATTAATGGTGAGTATCTTCAAATTCTATGTCTAAAATATTCTACACACACAGTTTTTAAACACGACTTTTCCTTTTTGAATGCATGGGAAGTTTCGTATTAAAGCAAGATTAAAAAAATCTTAGAAACAGTAATATATAAAACCAATTTTTTATATATCATTAATATTTTAGTGATTTATAACAATAATGTAGGCTGTCTGCACAGCAAGTAAAATTTTTAAACACTTGGCGACTTCTCTATAGAAAAGTTGCCAAGACAGTTGGCGTTTTATCTGTAGAAAAGTTGTCAAGACAGTTTACTTTTCTATAGAAAAGTCGTCAAGAAAGTTTACTTTTCTATAGAAAAGTCCTCAAGACAGTTTACTTTTCTATAGAAAAGTTGTCAAGATAGATATAGAAAAGTTGTCAAGACTGTTGGCGTTTTTTTCTGTAAAAAAGTTGTCAAGACAGTTTACTTTTCTAAAGAAAAGTCCTCAAGACAGTTGACTTTTCTATAGAAAAGCCGTCAAGACAGTTGGCCTCTTTTTTATAGAAAATTTGTCAAGATAGTTGGCGACTTTTCTATAGAAAAGTTTTCAAGACAGTTGGCAACTTTTCTATAGAAAAGTTTTCAAGACAGTTGGCGACTTTTCTATAGAAAAGTTTTCAAGACAGTTGGCGACTTTTCTATAGAAAAGTTTTCAAGACACTTGACAACTTTTCTATAGAAAAGTTGCAGCTCTTTTATTAAAATGTTTATTTGCCATTTAATTATTTAGTTAATGTAGCATTATAATAGAATAAAAAATTTGCTACCTTAGAAATCTTTCATTGTTTCTTATAAAATCCTCCCATCTTAAAATTCTTATACATATTTCATTTTTATCGTGTTGATTTCTTGTTGCGTATATTTTTAGTCTGCTGGTCTGTTATATAAGTATATTTGAGACCATAAACTCGAACAAAATGCTGTTTTATATTATGGTTTCTGATGTTGTTTGAAATTTTAAGTAGCTTATTATTATCTTTATAACGGTATGTCCTGTATGTGAAAACAAAAAGTAGCAGAGCATTCAGTACATTTCAATGTTATTTACAACTGATTACTGGCATTTAAAAATTATTTGTATAATTTTTTCACCCGTTTTTATGGCAAAAATATTTTATAGCCCGAAACGATTCATGAACTCATAAGATGTTTATTTATGTTATTACTGTTCTTTATTTATCGAGCGAAAGTTATTTATTTTCAAAGTCTGTTGTTTGTTTTTTTCAGTCAACTGCGACGAGAGAAATAAAGTTCTTTTACTCAATGGCAAAATTTTTTTAATTTTCATGGCCATGTAATGGCACCTCCAGAAACATGTACATGACATGAAAATTAACGCATGGCGATTTTTCGTAATTATCTAAAAAGTGTATTCTGTAATAAAAAATTATTGGAATGTTTGGGGAAATACATTGAGAGATCTTTTTTTTTTTTTGTTTTTAAAGATTTCAAATGCGTATTTACAATCAAAAAATTGCTGTTAACAATATTTAAGAAATTTGCCACAAAATTATAATAAGAACTCTTGATAAGCAAGTTGTCTGGGCAAAAAGCTACTTTTCTATTAGACACTTCCTTTTGGTCGCATTTAGATTTTTTCTTGAAAATCTTGGTGCCGCGTTTTATAAACATGGTAAAATGTTCGGGTTGCACCAAGATATTGCTCATATGAAAAAAAGATATAACGGCAATTAGTCCCCAGCAACGTAAGCTGATTTATGCTGGAAATTAATAGTGAAACAACATATAAAACTTATAAAATGAATTGTTAGTATTTCAATTCATATTAGATTTTAATTAACATCCCAGTAAAAACTTCGCCTACAAAATAATGTGTTAAGTAATCAGAAAAACTTAAAAGCACTACTTACAGTTCTACTGAAAGAACCGATGAATTTTACAAGGGATGCCTCAAAATGAACGCATTAAAAAGCAAGTCATTATTTTTTTACTTACATACATTCAGAAATAATTAGTTTTAGAAGTTGTTATAGAAGCAGTTATAGAAGAAAGCTACTAAATAATGAGTGAGAGAAGCTATTCATTTTTAAAAAGTAAGCGAAGTTTTTACTGGGATATGAGCAATTGCATAAGATGGTCAACCACGATTAAGAAAATAAAAAAACACTCAAACTTGACCATGCAGAGGTACTTTTAGCTTATTGCAATTTTAACAGAGCAAAATATAAAAGTTTAGACTGAATAGCGCTTTAATTAATTTAAAGAAATTGCAACCAACTATTTTTACTTTTCTGGCGTCTAAATTCAGATATTGGTAACATTGCAATTATAAAGGGTGTTTTTTTAAGATAGATAGAACTTTAAATTGTAAAAAGTAACACAAAAAAATTAAATTTTGATGAAATATTTTTTTTTATCGTTTCAGTATACTCTGACAAATCATCATGAATAGACTCACGCTTGAACAACGCTACGAAATTATCCAAATTTACTTTGAAAAATTTAAAAATTTAATCCAAATTTAAATCGCAAAATTGTGTTCAGCGATGAGGCGCATTTTTGGCTTAACGGGTTTGTTAATAAGCAAAATTGCCGCATATGGAGCGAGACCAATCCACAAGAGACCCTACAGACTCCATTACATCCAGAAAAATGCACCGTTTGGTGCGGTTTTCACGCTGGTGGCATCATCGGACCTTATTTCTTCAAAAATGAGGCCCGAGCTCGCGTGACGGTCAATGGAGATCGTTACCGCACCATGATCAATGATTTTTTGTTTGAAAATATGGATGACATTGATCCGGAGGAGATGTGGTTTCAACAGGATGGCGCTACGTGACATACGGCGAACGCAACCATCGACTTATTGATATCAAAATTTGGCGATAAGTTGATTTCGAGAAATGGACCTGTCAGTTGGCCTCCAAGGTCGTGCGATTTGACACCTCTCGATTATTTCCTGTGGGGCTACGTGAAGTCACTGGTTTATGCTGATAAACCAGCAACAATTGACGCCTTGGAGGCCAGAATTGTTCGTGTTATTCGTGACATACGGCCAGCAGTGCTCGAAAAAGTGGCCCAAAATTGGACGTCCAGAATGCGCTTCGTCAAGAACAGCCGCGGTGCCCATATGCCCGAAATCATTTTCAAATGTTAATGTCACGTATTGATCTTTCGAATAAAAAAAAAATTTTGATTACAATTTAATTTTTTTGTTATTTTTTACAATTTCAAGTTCTTTCGGGCTTAAAAAAGCCCCCTTTACTTTAAAATTAATTTTACAACAAAAAGTAAAACGATACATAAGGAAAAACCAAATATATATTTCGATTAGAGGTTTATTTGTTGGTTTGTTTTGGATGCTATTCCAATGTCACGTACGTGATGCAAAAACAACATTCGTCTACGTCATTTGTATATGACCAGTCGCAAGTGTGTGAAAAAAACAGTTAAAATCAAGATATTTGTTACAAACAAATATTGATCTTGATTTTTTTTTAATTGGTATAGTAACAATTCTATAAGCTTTTAAGATTCTCATTTATAAGATTAATTTTGGTCCAACCTTATTTTTTTCCAATCAAATCATCTTATCAAATTTTATTGGAATTGACCATAGAGCTCCCATACGAATATTACTCCTGAAAATAGATTTTTATGTCATTATTTCCTTATTAAATTTGGTATTTATATACGAATTAGCGATAGTAACGATATCTACTATACCATGACAAAAATTTTGTGCGTGTAGGTCTAAAATTGAACAAATGTCGCATATCACTCCCTTCCCTAAAATAACTTATAGGCAAACCAATCTCATATAGGTGAAGAAATCGAAATAATATTCGGCACAAGGAACTTTTATATAGAACTTAACCTTATGATAAAATTATGTTCTGGCGTGTCCATGACTGCCCATGTATTACACATAGGCTACACTCTTTCCAGTTGCCACTACCCTTGCAAAATCTCGACCTCTTTGAAGATGTACACATGTCACGAAGGATGATATGGAAAGGCCCATTTGTATGTTATTAAAGTAATTTGTGTGAGATTTTATTACTTCTTTCATTATAAATACATAATTAGTATTTCAATATTATTATTTTATTAAAATAATATAATCTCAAAAACTATACGCAATAATTAGAATCATTCTGATTTGAATTTATATCATTAAAGTCAATTTAAATTACATAACAAAGTTCTTGCTCCCCCGACTTTGTTTTTTTTTTTTGCCGGCCAGTGTTGTTACAGATTTGTCCTAAGATTCTAATTTTTTTGCTAAGACATTAACTGACATGCAAAGTACGCAATTATTTTTTCTATATAATAAAAATGAAATGTTGTGTGTAGCTGATCGCATAACTTGAAAACGGCTTGACCGATTTGGACGATTTTTTCTTTAAAATGATCGCCATTGTCCAACGCCTAATTTTATGCCTACCTTTTTCGATATACCTTAAATCAGAAAACGGCTCCATCGATCTGTAGTAATCAGCTACCGAGCGAAGTAGGGGCGGCCAGCTAGTATGGAAATAAAAAATTTTTTTCAATCTTGTAATTAAACTTTAATATTTGAATTTATTCAAAAGCTCGTGAGGAAACATCTTTTAAGGTAACCCACGTACAACCCACAACTATTTCGAACAAAAACTTGTTTACCAAAAGTACCAAAAAAAGAATTTGTACGCTGTTTTACGTTTTTTATGTTCTTATTTTGCTTGCAGCATTTATGTTAAAACACGTAGGTGTCCAGTTTGCCTAAAGTTATTTTAAAAAGTGCGTTTAAAAATTTACCAAATGAACGAAATTCTGTACCTTAATGTTAAAATTTTATGTATGGGGTAGTTTTAGCCAAAACATTAGTACACTTTTAAAATTTTGCAGTCGAAATGGGGTTGGTCAAAACGTGCCTAAAATTTCCCTTTTTACCTAAATTTACCCCCTATTTCTTGTGATATGCCGATATAGCTATAGGAAATCGTTAAAAAAAAGTTGACCCAGTGGTCACTTATTGGGTCAAAAACCGAACCAAACATAAATTTAACCGAACCTATGTTGAAAATTTCAGCTCGATAGATCTCATAGTTCCGGTTACCATGCGTTATTAACAAGCACACAAATGATCTGATATATATGTATATACCACAGAATACCACAGAACTGTCACGAGACGGAAGATTTTACGTTTTTTTTTGTCTCTTTTTAAGAAAGCTGCCCTTTTTCATTTCTCTTTGCATCATCTTTTATGCCACAATACAATGAACACAAATTTATTTAGTTGAGATTTATTTGCAAAGCTTTTGTTAAAATTAACTTTTAAGTTTACCACAACACAAGCTAATAATATTTAAGTAAATAAATAACATTATAAAACAAAAAAACATTAATAAATACATTGTTTTTTGCACAAAACCCAACGTTTGTTGAACTAATGCATTTTTTAACGTGATCTGTGTTTTGTTATTTTTCTTTTGATCATGCCATTTGTGTTGATTGTTGCTGCCTGTTTTTACACATTACCACTTCACTACCAAAAAAAGCTTTCTGTCTTTTTCTTCGAAAGCTGCCCTCGCAACTGATTTGGGCCTTTTCACACGTCACTTTTTACAGTTCTGTGGTATTCTGTGGTATATACCCGACCTTTCGATTTTAAAGAAATTCGGTGAGAACATACAAAAATCGCTTTTAATTAAAAAATTTGTTCAGACAATTAAATTATTTACCAATTTCGCCCCTGCAAACGATTTAATCATATCAATTAACGGATTTGTATTTTCGAGTTTTGCTACAGAATTTAAGCCAATTAAAAAATTAATTGTATATAGTAAAAAAATTTTTAATTAAAATCTTTAATTGGGTGAAACAAAATATTTAACTAAAATAAATGAAAGTTTTCAAATAAATACATTGATTGGTATAATTAAACACTTAATTGACTTGAAAATTTTAAATCAATTAAAAAAATAATTAATTGAATTAAAATTGTATTTGGTTTTATGGTTTAAAATGAATAAAAATATTTTAAATTTAACAACCAAAATTGTAAAAAAGCATAATGTAATATATTTTCTTCTAAATAGTTTTTATTAAAGGCTCATTTAGTCTTTACTTTCTGCTTCAGTTCTGTTCCGTGCCGTTCTGTTACGAAATTGTAATAGTTACTTTTTCTGTAGCAACTTATCAGCCATCTATGACAAATTTATTGGTTTTGCACCGTCCATTGTTTTATTTTAATAACTTTAATGCACATAAATTTGAAGAAATTAAATTTTATGAATTCTTAAAATAAAAAAATAGTTTATTTCAATATAAAAATGTATTTTTTATTATTTATTTTGCTGTCACTTACAATAACTTAACAAGTTCTTGACTTTAACAAACTGAACGGCACCAGAACAGAACTAGTCAATTTCACAGATTTTTTAATAACAAAAACAAATCAGCTGATTCGTAACAGAACACAAAGTAAAGACTAACTGAGCCTTAAGACGTAAATTCAACAGAGTTTAAAGAGGAATTTTAAAAACTAAAACGATTTCGTGAAATTTTAACTACATGCATATATCATAATAAATTTAAATTAATTCCATACAAAATCTACTTGTTATTATGAATTTCAATAAAATAAATTAAAAAATATCGTATTTGGCTGCAAAAGACAAAACACAATTTTAAAGCATTATTGTAAATGAGGTAATCGGGACTAATTGAAATTATATATAAAGCAATAGATATATATTTAATCAATTTAAAATATTTTAAATTGCTTTATGGATGAAGATTTAACACATTTTTTATTAGTGGCAACGTCATAGAAAAGGTCTTGAATAAAATGGTAAATAAAATTAAGATTCACTGGGATATTGCTAGTTAAATACAAAAATTATTTTAAGTAACAAATCAAATGCTTTTAAAACGGAAACATAATCAAAATTATCGAAATATACATAAATTTCTTTTATTTTAAAAATATCTCCAATGACAAATAGTTGGGCTTTTTTTCCGGCATTGAATTTTTAGCAGCTGTATCTTCGGAGGGAATAAGTTGTGACAATACCACAACGTGGCAAAAGTTGATTCTATAAATAAATAAATACATTAAAAAATTCGACATTGTGTACATGTTTTTGAATAAATAATTTAATGTACTAATTACCATTATCAGAATGTTTTGTGTATTCTGGCCATAATTTGAAAATTTCAAGTGCCCTTTTGCCAATAACGATTAAACTCATCTTGCGATATATAAAAAGATCTTAAGCATTCCATATCTAAAGCATAATCCTCGTCACGCTCTGCAATTGTTCTCTTCAATGTTCAAAAAAGTCATTGTAGTAGTTAAATGTTTTAATGCACAAAAAACACTTAAAATCCATATTAAGTTTAAAATTATTTTCTTTAGAACTATTTAAGATGTACTATTGTAATAGAAATTTATCATTTACATTATATTAAATTATTTTTATATATACATACAAAACATACAGCCATATGACAACATACACACTATGTATATGAATATTACATACATACAGGGCTGCCAGAAATTTTCAGCAAAAATCTTAATTTCACCAAAAAAAAAATTTATTTTTGAAGAAAACATCTTATTTTTGGAAAAGAGTAGTCTTTTTATTATAAATAATAAAAACCAAAGTATATTTATACCAAGTACATGCAAGTGATCAGCTGTTCAGTTGTTTATATTTTCGATAGTGTCAAAATTTGTTTACATTTTTATTTTATTTTTTTTTTCTAAATATCGTCACCTTAAATGCAAACGACGAAACTGCGCAAGAATTCGAAATCGAGTTTCTGATTGATCATGGACTGTTTTATTAACCTTCGCGTTACCAATACCCACCCGAGTGACCATTTCTGTTTTATTTGTAAAATAATTTCTTTAAATTTGCTTCGGTTAAAAATAAATTTTTAGGAACAAATCTAGCTTAGCGACGCACACCCAAATAAAAAAAAGTACCTAGGGTGATAGAAAATTGGAAAATAAGAAGAAAAACTTAAATAAAAAAATTGTCGCAAACGCTTAGTTTTCGAGTTATAGACGGTTTTAGTTTTCATAGAAATATGTAATTTTTCCACTACATTTCTAAATGTATATGGCCAATATTGGTATCATTTTGAAGGTTTTGACTAAATCTTTCTAGATATATAGTATATATTTAAAAATTTTGAACTCTTAAGCTCACATTACAGTTTTTGTGTACTAAGTGTATAAATTTAAATTTTTTATTTATTTATTATTTTTTTTTTTTTTTTAAAGATGTTTTATTTTTTATGGAAATATTTAAATAAAAATTAGTACATATGTACTATATACAAAACTAATAAAAAAAATTAATAAATTTTTTAATTTTTTGTAACTAATAGACTATTTCCGATGTGCTAAGGAATTCTTTCCAGCGTTTTTTTTTCTTTTTTTTTATTCTGAATCGGGTGGCATATTTTTTATATTTTTTCGTAGCCCCTTAAATTGCACTTCGCCAAATTAAATATTTCTATGAAAACTAAAAACGTCCATAACTCGAAAACTAAGCGTTTGCGCCAATGTTTTTATTTAATTTTTTCTTCTTAGTTTTCAATTTTCTATTACCCTTGGTACTTTCTTTATTTGGGTGTGTGTCGCCAGACTAGATTTAAGCCAATTTTTTTTCACTGAACAAATTGTAAAGTTCTTTAACAAAACATGAAAAAAATTCGTTTGACCACCAGTTTTTTTTATCACATGCGGAGTACCACCCGGTTGGTAATTGGATAACGATGTAAAAATATGTAAAAGTCTCCGGTAAAAATGGCAGCATTATAAAAGAAATTTAAACGAACGTAACTACAAGTGCATATATTTTTTAATGCAAAAAGACTTTACTCTTTAAAAAAACATACTGTTGGAAACACTGACAAATCTACTTCAGCTTTTTTAACCTAAACCGCAAACAAACCCTCTCCATGTTATTATGCATTATTGCTTATTTGTGTAACATTTAAAAATATTTGAAATACCGATCATCAAACAATAAATTTTTGACTGGATCTAAAAATATCTGCCCAGCTCATGTAAACTTAAATTTTTTATTTATAAAATTTATTAATTTTATTTTCATTTACAATTCCGTCTGTATTTAAAAACATTTGTTTTTTTAGTTAAAAAATTAATAACATAAATTCTTTTCCTTTTTTTGTCAAAGTATAAATAACAAAATGAATTATTATTTTTGGCATTACTGATTGCACATTAAAAAATGACTTATGTAAGTGTTGGTGCAAGTCCAAACCTTTTGAATTTGGTATATCGTTAAACGCCATTTTACAATAAATCAGTTTAGTCTGGAGCTTCTCTTAAATTAACATTTTTTTAATTTACGGTACGATTTGGCTGAAATTCACAAAATATTATTAATAAACAAAAATAAGTTTCCTGATAAAATGTTGACCCGGTAGATAGCGCTGGGGTCAAGTTATTAACAAAATTCTCCAGTATTTATTTTTTTTTTATTTAGAAAATCCCGAGCAGCGCCGGGACCAAACAGCTAACATTGGTATGAAAATATGAGATCCTTGGCGAATGTGGTATAGACAATATACCTTTGGCGATTCTCTGATATCTGGAAACATTAGTTCATTAATTTCATGTTTTAAATTTCCAACCCTTCCTTAAAATATTTGAATTTTAAAATAGTACTTAACTTGTAGTTTTAAGTACTTTTGTAATGCTAACAGAACTGAAAAATGTACAATTGTACTGACTTTATCATCCCTGATGTGTATGTATTAATTTATTTTTGACAAGCTCGGAAGTTTTTACACAAACAAAATGCCTGTTGTTTTTTGTATTGTAGTTTTGTTGTAGAGTTGCATGTACTTTTATGAATATACTTTGATAAAAACAATTCATATTTTATTTAACACAAAAAAAAAAAAAAAAAAAAAAAAGAAAACAACAGATAATTCAAATTGTACATAACTTTTCCATTAAATATCTTTTCTATTATTTAACTTTTGCAATATTTTCTGTTTTTGCAAAAGAATAAGCGTGCATAGCTTACACCTGATTAATCACCCTTGAACGCCAAACAGAGGTTGCTTTTTAAGTATTTTTTTTTTGCCCAGTAAACCGCTAGGTTGCCTTATTTAATTTAAAAATTTTCAAATGGGAACAAAGAAGGTTTTTTTAATTGAACCTAACCTTCGTCTAGACAAAACAAAAAATCTTGTTTTTGGGGAAAAAATCTTAAAATCTTTTTTCGGTTAAAAAATCTTAAAAAATAAGGTAAAATATTACTTCTGGCAGCGCTGCATACATACATATCACAAACAAGAATAACGGTATGGCATTAGAAAAAAACTTTACACAATTAAACAACAGCCGCGGAAGATGCTAAGCAAACGAGATCACTTTGAACACTTAATATATTTTTTGTATTATTTGTTTTTGTTTCTTTCTTCGTCTTTTCTTTTATTTAAGCTAGTGATGCAAGCCGGTTTTTAAAACCTTTTCTTTAGCTTCACTTCGGAAAATCAAATCTTGTAACGTTAATTTAACCGCCTTATACTCAATGCAAATGGATGAAACTTTGCAGGCATACATATTCCCGATGACAATACACGAATACATGGGCGTAGCCAGGATAAAATCTAGGGGGGGCAAAATTTTTTTTTTTGATAAAATGCTTTTTTGACAGCCTTTTACTCAAAGCAAATAGATGAAACTTTGCAGGCATACATATTCCCGATAACAATACACGAATTCATGGGCGTAGCCAGGATAAAATCAAGGGGGGGCCACAATATTTTTAAATGCTTTTTATTAGATTCTCTTTGGAAAATCAAATCTTGTAACGTTAATTTAACTGCCTTTTACTCAATGCAGATGGATGAAACTTTGCACGCATACATATTCCCGATGACAATGCATGAATCCATGGGCGTAGCCAGGATAAAATCTAGGGGAGGGGGGTTAAAACCTTTTCTTTAGCTTCACTTCGGAAAATCAAATCTTGTAACGTTAATTTAACCGCCTTTTACTCAATGCAGATGGATGAAACTTTCCAGACATACATATTCCCGATGACAATACATGAATACATGGGCGTAGCCAGGATAAAATCTAGGGGCGGGGCAACATTTTTTTTTTTGGTAAAATGCTTTTTTGACTGCCTTCTACTCAATGCAAATGGATAAAACTTTGCAGGCATTCACCAGGATAAAGTCTAGGGGGGGGGGCAAATTTTTTTTTTTTGATAAAATGCTTTTTTAACTGCCTTCTACTCAATGCAAATGCCTAAAAATTTGCAGGCATTCATACTCCCGATGGTAATACACGAATACATGAGCGTAGCTAGGATTAAATCTAGGGGGGCAGAATTTTTTTTTGTGAAATGCTTTTCTTTACATTCACTTCGCAGCATCAAATCTTGCATCCATTTGCGTTAAGTAAAAGGCGGCTAAAAAAAAACATTTTACAAAAAAAATTCTGCCCCCGTAGATTTCATCCTGGCTAAAAAAAAATTTTCTAATGAATTCCTTACTTACTGCAGTTTTTACCCCTAAATATTAAAAATATTTTCATTTAAATTTAAAACTATTTTCGTAAATGTAAATGTAAATGTAAATTGTAATGTATTAATTAAAGCTATTCGTTACTAAAAAGTAAAAAATAAAAAAGAAAAAAAAAATTTTAAGAAACGCTTTTCTTTACCTTAATATATTGATCAGTTGTGAACACAGAATAAATATGAATACCAAAAAAATCGACTAAAAGTCAAAAAATAACAACATTTCAAACAACATAAACTTTTAAATCAAAATGGAAAACAACTCACACATCCCTTAAAGAAAAGCGTGGGGCGCCCATACTAACCTAAACTTAAAAAAAAACATGACTGCCGTGAGTACATTTTAATATTTCAGACCGAAAGAAATACAACCAATCATGTTTAAAGCTACCAATTTTTAATAATTGAGCATTTTGTTTCATAACAACGCGCCCCACGCTTTTCTTTAAGGGATGTAGTAGTAAAGTATTCATATATTTGTACTCGGCATAACATATTACACAGCACTGAAGCAGAACATGATTACATACAAACAAACATTTTAATTTATGAGTTTTGATTAAAAAAAATAATTGCAGCAAATAAAAAATTAATTGAAAAAATTAAATTACTTCAATCGTTTAATTAAACGATTTTTGGCAAATATTTTTTCTGTGTAAGGAACATATATGAACGATTTTTTTTTCAAAAGTTATATCACATTCCATGCCATTTTTTAAATATGGCACTTTAACCTAATTGCGGCACGCTGAATTCAGTGGTGCGAACATTTTTTTAGGTAAGCTCTTGTATTCAAGATATACCGTTATTTCGAAAATGTAGAAAGTTGCACAGCATATATTCGCGTAACTTCAAAACAGTTTGGTTTATTGAAGTTAGTAAAAAAAATCGCAATTCGAATTTTTTTATTTTTTAGTATATGGGTGTAGCCCCGAGAATTCTCTTTAAGATCAGCTTCGTATGTAAAGAAGTTAACAAAATATTGAAGAAATAAGCTCATTAGATTCGGCTAATTCAAAGAAATTATGACATTTTGAATCTGACATAACTTAAAAAAAAAAAAAAACTTTTTAATTTTGTTTTTCGTTCATATGTTCCTTATAGGATAAAAGAAACCTTTTTATTTGATTTATTTATTTCATATATACATATTTCTTTAGATTAAAAATCCTTACAGACATAAGTGCTAAAATTAGAGCACAATACACAAATAATTATTTTATTAATTCATTTAAATAAACAATAATTTTTCTTTTTAAAACATCGTTACTATCCGAAAAGTCCATTAGATGATATAAAACTTATAAAACTATATAAACTTCACGCAAATTTGGCGAAGGAGTCGTTGTTAGCTTAAACAGAACAATAATATCTTAAATTTAACAGCTGAACGTTTCGTGTAGGTCTAGCTGGAACATTTAAGTTAATTTTACTCAACAAGAAATTGAAATCGACATCACTGCGTATTAGACCCATTAAAAACGAAATACTAAGCATTGCTTTTCCACTTTTTTAACGTCGGTAACTTAATAAGATCAAGTCTGCTTTCATATGAATGTCATACAAGCGAATTCCATCCAAGACCTCTTTAACAAAAAAAAAAAAGGAACTGTTTCTGTACAGATTCAATGCTGTTGATATATGTATTAAAGTAAGGATCCCATAAAATTGATCCATATTCCAGAATAGGACGAACCAGAGACGTATATAGATGTTTAGTGATATATGGATCAGAAAATTCTTTCGATCAACGCACAGTGGGAAATTTTACGAGAAGGCGGTCCAAATTCCATAACTTTTGACTGGATCGGTATTTTTTTATGCGATTTTTGTGCTCGATAGTTGCGATGATAGGCTTTAATTTGCGCTATATAACGTAAAATTCGACTGATAGGAGCAAAAGTTATGAGAGTTCAAAATCCATTTTCATTTTTTTGTTGAGTTTCGGTGTAAAAGTTGAATATTTCAAATATGATTTTTTTATAATTTATCATTATTTCTCTTGTATTTTACAACTGATACTTATTTTTTATTGTCGAGCTTAGATCTTGTCAGAAAATGCCAATATTTGGCCCCTGTAAAATTTTTAGTCCCAATATTCACAGGGGCCAAAGGTTGGCTATCGATAACATTTTAGGTAATTCAACTTTTATTTTTGGTTTGAGATGTATGTGTATTTTATTTTTATATATTAATACAAATATATACTTAAATCAAAAACAAATTATAATCTATAAACAATTTTAAATTAAACAATATTAGTAAAAATTTCTTCTAAATAGCTTTGGGTTTCATTTTCCAGAAGTTGTTTAGCTTCTTCCTCTAATTCGATTGAGGTTGATTTCCATTTTTGTCGAATACTGGACATATATGGATCTGATGAGCACAACAAAATAGTAATAAGATCTTCATTAGTACAACATCTGGACATTTTTCTTGTGTTATGCTCGCGGAAGAATTTGTTCCTGTTTTCTTGCGCTTCTTCAGATAGATCTCAAATTGGTAGCATATTGTGTTGAACTATTTGTTCCCCATGGTATAAAATTTTATTAACTGTGGTTGGCATATGTCTCCAAGAGTATTTTTTGTTATAAAGAATTGCTGTTTCATTTGCATACTGGCCAAATTTTTTTGCATTTATCTTTCTGCTACATGACATAACTTGTAAAATGATCTGGAATCGTCTTATTAATTCAAAATGTACTCCTGTGATAGATGCTGCAGTTTCTGGATCGAAAAAGAATCACCTTGCAGTGTTTCAATCATTTGAATTTCCTTCTCCTTGTTTTGGCTGATCAATTATAAGGCCTAGGTGAAGGTATTTTTCTTGAATTTGTTTTTTTGTTTGCTTCCTTTTTTCCACATTTTCTTTGTTTTTTCTCAATGTTTCGCCTAACGGGCCAAATTCCAAATCATAACCCAATTTAAGAAAAAAACCCCTGTTTTCACACTTTTTAAAAGGATAACATACCGGAAAGGATAACATACCGGTATAAAATTAACAGGTAACATTAAGGTAATTTTCACGTAAAATATAACTGCGTGCTAGTTTTTTTACCATTTACCTGCTCTTCCATTTTTTTAAATTAAGTTGCAATTTTTAGGTAATTAAACTATGTAGTTTATGTTGCGGCTATTTACTAATGTTTAACCTTTTAACTTACTCAGAAATCTAACGTGTTAGTCTATTTATGTCGCCTATTCGTTTTGCAGCATCCGTTCACCCATAATAAGTTCAGAACAATGGCAATACCTTTACCTTCTCCAAATTAATTGATAACCTGACGTACTAGATAATTTATGTGGCCTGAACTGCTTTATTTGTCGAAAATTCTTTAAGATTCACCTTCTTTAATTTCAGTAATGTTTCCTTGCAGGACTTATTTTTTGAACCGAATATCTTACCTTGGGTCACAGAAATTGCTGTAGTTCGCAAGACCGTATCCAGATGTGTGTACAATGGGGTATAGAAATGTAGGTTAGATTCCGGACTACAAGAGAGTATACATTTTTTTTGACGCGTTTTGACGGGCAGGACTTATGCTCTATAAAGTAGGAAATTTCCGGAAAATTTTGACATTAAAAAAAAAAATTAAATAGTTTTAGAGGTCGCAGAGTTTAATGCTTTAAACCACGTATAGCTAATAAAAGAAACTAATACACAAAATTTATTCTGTCAAAAAATCTTAAAAAACAAAAAAGTTATGAGCATTTCAACTTCAAAACTTGACTCAGAAATTCAAAACTATAACCAAATATTGAGAAAGTCCATTTCGGACCACCCTGTTCTCAATGAAATAATTGAAATAGGGTTGAAATTTTTTGGGTCCCGAGGTTCACTAGTATTTACTTTCACATGAATAAAACAATTTTAAAATCGGAGAACATAAAAAAAAATAATTTTGGCCGCCTTCTCAAAATATGAAGCAGTGTGCAACGTTTCATGAAGCCAAGTACTCCATTAGGTTGAATAACCATCAATGAAATGTGATCACAGAATTTCAATTTATGATCGATTAGAATACCGATTAGAATACCGAACTTTATCAAGTAATGTTGCATTTAGATAATAACTAGTATCAAGTTTTAATAAGCGGAAAAATTACATGTGTTTGCATTTTTTTAAGTTTAAATCCAATAATTTGTAATAACACCGTTAAGAGACAAGTTCAATGTCAGCCCTCAAAGAGGATTGATCAATAATATTGTTAAACGAATTAATTAAAAATTTTTACATCATCATCATACATGAGTATGTTGGAGTGCTGAACAACGGATGACAGATAATTAATAAATAATGTAAATAGAACCTTGAGGCACACCAGAGAGAACATTGATAAGTTTTGAGGTAGCATTCTTAAAATTAGCTTGTTGGGTTCTGGCTAAAAGAGAATATTTAAGGCGTGATAACTTGCAAAGTAAAATATCGCGGTTGACTTTATCAAAAGCTTTGCTAAAATCCGTGTAAATAACGTCGGTTTGCTTATTATTAATAAAACCCTCATTTACAAGAGTTGCTTATTGTAAAATGTTAGTAACAGTGGAACGTGATTTCCTGAAACTATGTTGACAAGGTGATAACAGGGAAGAGATTTGATGATATAAACTATCAGTCAATATCTTCTCTAAAAGTTTGGAAATCGCATTCAGCTTTGCAATTCTTTTATAATTCGATATTTCCAGTTTACTTCCATCTTCTCACAAAATTTCATTAAAATCAAAAGGGGTCGGGTCCCACTCTTGGTCGATTTGACATGGAATTACCTATTTATGATTAATAACCCTCTATCTTATATGATATGATTTCAGATATGCTAGAGACTTATTAACAAAAAAGATTTAACAACAAATTCAAATTTATAAAAAAAAAAATTGTACACAAAAATAAGAATTTAAATACAAAAAAAGTATACGCACTGGTTGTCTATACAATAAACACCCTAAAGTATGCAGTAATATTTTTCTTAATTTCAATTAACCTTTGTCCGGCGGAAGAGGTACAATTGTACCTTTTTCATTTTTAAATTGCAATAACTTTTTTTTCGTTAATACTAGATATCTAAAATTTTCTGACATCTCTAAACTTTTATTACGGATTACATATTTGAAATTTAAAAAAAAAAATTTTGATTATATCATACCGAAATAAGTCTTTTTTGACTTGATATCCCTAAAAGGCTGAAGGGGTACAATTGTACCATCATATAAGTCGTAAGAAAAAAACAAGTAAATAAAGCAAAAAATGTATACATGTGTACGTAAAATAAGTTTTTTTAGCCACGGGCCTGTTCTATCATTTGTTTATTAAATAAGAACAGAATAATTTAATTATATTAATAGGAAAAGCCATACATATCCCTAAAAGGCTGAAGGGGTACAATTGTACCTTCATATAAGTCGTAAGAAAAAAACAAGAAAATAATTGCAAAAAATGTATACATGTGTACGTAAAATAAGTTTTTTTTTAGCGACGGGCCTGTTCTATCATTTGTTTATTAAATAAGAACAGAATAATTTAATTATATTATTAGGAAAGTCGTGTTAAGTATATAAGGGTACAATTGTACCCATACCGCCTTTTAACGTTGTAAAATTTTTCCGCTGGACAAAGGTTAAACTAACGGGAGAGTATGAGTAATATTCGTGCTAATTCATTACGTATACGTAATTGTTTTCTCGCAAACCAAAATGTTTCTACCGTAAACAGTGTTGTTATATTTTTTTCAAAAAATCTTTTAATGTCTAAAAAAAACTTTTTTTGACATGAAAAACTTTTTTTCACATGTATGAACATATGAACTACAAAATATATCAACAAAAATTAATTTTTATTTCAGTGCATTTATCATATGTTACTGAAAAATTGGGAATTTAGCACGTCATACAGAAATCTTATTAAAAATTAATTTCATTCATTGGTTTTATATCGAGTGTTAACTCCTAATATTTTTAAATCAATATCACTGAGTGAAGAATTATTTTTTACAAATTGTAACTTAACTAGTGTAAATTACTTATATATTAGAAAAACTTTTTTTTTAGAAAAAAACAAAAACGTTTTGCAACTTAAAAACTAAATAAGATAAATTTTACGATATTGCAACAATGACTGCGATTACTAAATATCGCCGATACCGATACATCGGAAAATCTGAAGTGTTACTGATATATCTGTACCGGTATCGGTATTCGTTACGTCCCTGGTTTTAATACGTTTGGAATAAATATATTAAAGTTTTTGTAATAAAATTTTACTTAGCCATTTTTTTTGGCCATTGTTATTCCTTTTATACAATTTTCGAATTTTAGTCTCCTAAAATAAGCATTTTCTTATCCCCAAAAATTCCAAAAGGTCCTTAAACATAAAAAAATATTTATAATACTAAAATGCGCATACATTTATTTATTCACTTAACTTAAATCTGTGTTATATTATTAAAACTAAATTTATTTGAACTTTGGGTTCTAAAACTTGTAGGCATTTCTAAACACGTTAAACATCTTATTAAATTTTTTCTTTACACTTGAATATGAATTTAATTGTTCGTTTAATAAGTTGACATTCTGAATAATTATTATCACAAAGTTTTAGACTTGCCAGACAAGCATATTTATACAAAAAGATTATTTCAATTTAACCACCAGCGAGAAGAAACTTATGATTTGTCAATACATGTATCTAAAAAAAATCCGTTGACCCCCTCTAAATCAGACACCTTTTGACCGATCGTGTTGTGTCTAATCTACTATACAGTAGGAACAACCTTGATGCAAATTTCATTCAATTCGAAAGACATCGATTTAAAAATTGAGTCACTTGACATGAAATCCCGCATACGTATATGTCGCTGAGCAATTTTTTTCTATAAATAAATATATACTATTTTATATAGAAATTGCAAAAAAACCTTTTCTTTAAAAATTAAACTTCAAACCCATATTTCTTCTTGAATGAAAAGCATTTTTTACAATTTGCAACATGTCAATTATTAATTGATTTGCTGGTAATTTACAAAAACTATTTAAAAAAATTATGATGAGGGTTATATTTGCAAAATACTAGACAGCAAGTTTTAATATTTTAAGTCCGATATGTTTTAAATTTTAAGAGATAAATTATGAAGAACTCGGCAATTGCATTTCACTAATAAATAATTTTAAACATCAAGCTAAAATTAAGAATTATGGATCGTTTTTTAGTTTTTATAATACCCGAGGTGTCCTCATTTGGGGACCTACTGTTTACAATGTGCAGTGGTCATATAAATAAAAGCGAATCTCTTACAATATGGCCCACGTTCTATACAACTAAGCAAATGGAAGCATTTGCAAACATTGAAACCTGTTATATACCCTTCACCGAAGGTAAAATGGTATATATAACGTTGTCATTCCATTTGTAATTTCTACAATATTGACCCTAGACCCTTTAAAGTATATAGATTCTGGATCCTTATGAGAAATGTATTTCAAACCCGGTTGTCCGTCTATCCATCTGTCTGTTGAAGTAGGTTTTTCCGAAGCCCACAGATACGATGGGCGCTTGGTTGCTATATATTTATGTCAGGTGTTGTTATTATGATTTTTCGATTGAAATTTAGTTAGATCGGTCCTAAAATGGCTGAGATATAAGCAAAAAACCACAACAACCTCTAATTTTTTCCAAATTTTTTTTTTACTTTTTTCTGTATATCTGGAAAACGGCAAGAGACAAAGTTTCCAAATTAGGTACACACATTAAGATTATCAATATACAGCATTCCAAAAAATGTGGGCGGGATTGGAGAAGTAAGCGTGGTACCGCCCGTACAAAAAATATCAAAAATTGTATAAAAACCTTAATTTTTGGACTGTCATATGACCTATGGTAACGCCTTATGTATCAAAAGATTAGAAATCTATAGTAAAAAATATTTTCTGAAAAACTCGGAAAAATCGGTTGAGATACGAAAAAGTTATGGCCAAAATAATTATTAATTTTTTTTTTTTTAAATACCCATTATCGGGAACCATAGATCTTCCTGAGTCCAAGTAAAACAGCCCAAGTAAATGGAAAATTGGTTGAATCGGTTGAAAATTGGCTGAGTTATAACCAAAATACTGAAATCCCAAAATTACTTTTTTTTAAATAAGTTTGTCTCTTAATATATTTAATAGCACGCAAACATGTGCAAATAATCAAATGCAATTAAGCGATTAATACTACGTATTTAAATAAATATATATTTAGATATACGTATATATAAACTTCTCTTTTGTTCTCTCTTCTTTCCCAATATAAAATTTTAAAATATGCCGATAATTAGTATTGTGGTTATTTTGTTGAACCATTCATGGTTTTAAATTTTCATTAAATTATATTTATGAAAAAAAAAATAAAATTCCTTTCTTCATATGTAGAATTTAATTAAATTTGAGAACTAATTAAAAATATTAAAAATGCGGATAAAGTTTAATTATTTATTGCTTTTTAATATAGGTTAGTGTTTTATTAAAAAGACTAATTATTTTAATAAAAATTCGTGTTACTTAAATTTAAGTCTCAAAAAGTTTTCATTACAGATCATTTTTACTTTTGTTTAAATAGTGCTATCTGCATATTTCAATATTTTTTTTGTGGTTACACATTTTAAGACTTTCTTTGTTACAAGATTTATAAGCGATTCATAATGATTCATTTGAAAGTTCAAATCGATAAAATTTTAATTTGCAAATAGCAGAGTTCGTATTTGCGCATGAGTGTGCATGCGCATGAGCATTGATAGGTGAAACTCATACGCATATGCGCATGAGCATAAAATACTAGCGCACGCGTGCACACTCATTAGAAGCCATCTTTGTTTTTATTTTCATTTTTAACAATGTTGCCAGAAATGCAGTTTATCGTGTAAAATATTATTGTGAAATAGTTTTAAGTCAAAAATTTAGGTATTTGGATATATTAATCATTTCTACATAAATTTATTAAAATAAATAATTTTATGTTACCTTTTTCTTCTATTAATGAAGATTTAATTTATGGTGTACAGAATATAAACGTTATATACCAATTGGAATAAGAAATATTTTTATTAGTAGGTATGAAAAAAGCAGAAGCTCCAATTTTTAGGCAAATTTTTTGCTAGCTCGTTTTCGTGAATTGGTCGTAATTTAATCATTCTAATAAAAAAACACATTCACTAAATGTGTAAAAACCTAAAAATACCTAATGGAATTTTTTGGTTTTCTGTTTTTGTAAACATTTAACTAAAATATCCAAAGCACGTAGACTATTTTGTCTTATGTCTAAAAATACATGGCAGTTTTTACATACACAAAACAAAAATATAAATGAGCTTTGTTGTTACCAATGAAGGAAATTACTAAAAACGCTTAACCTTGAAAAAATTTTTTATGATCAGTAAAAAATGTGCAATACATAATTTTGTTGTTGCATCAGCTTGTGACTGAGCATTGGCGAAAGGCTGTTGCAAATTCCAAACCATTCTTATAAAAAAACACATGCAATAACTGTGTAAAAATGTAACCCAATTTTTTGGTTTTATAATTTTTTTTACTAGAACATTCAAAACAGGTAGACTATTTTGTCTTTATTCTACAAAAATAAAAATATATATAAATTTTGTTGTTGTCATGCTTCATGTGAAGAAAATAACTAAAAAAAACTTAACCTTTAAATAATTTTTTATGATCAGTAAAAAATTTGCAATACATAATTTTGTTGTTGCATTTTGTTGTTATGTCTGGGCATTGGTCAAAGGCTTATGCAAATTCCTTACCATTCTTCTAAAAAAAACCCATTCAATAACTGTCTAAAAAATGTAACAAAATTTTGTTGTTGCCATTCTTCATTTAAAGAAAACTACCAGTGCTACCAAATTTTTACTGCTAAATCGGATATTAGCCATGGACAAAAAGTCCTAAAAATAATACTAAAATATTTTCAAAATTTTTGTTAAAAATTTATTTTTATTTTATTGGCTTATTTTTTAACGAAATTTTAATTTATGGATGAAGTTTCCTGATGATCTGGCCTAAGCAACCAGTGAAATGCGCATAGGAATAGCTTATCCCATCAACAATAAATTTCAAGTGTTTTTATCAATAATAAAAACTGGGAATTAAGCACGAATAACAAAATCTTTTGAAATTAAAATTTTGTATTCCCAAAAATTTAAATTACTTTTTGATAATAAACAGGCAAGTGCACCGCCTAAAAAAACACTTAATTGACAACATCTTTTGTAAGTTGTTGTTTGTTTTTATTTTGTTTTTCTTAACCTACTTACAACTACAGTTAATGTTGAGAGAATTTCAACTAATTGTAGTGGGGAATGTAAGATGAGATAAACCCACTGTTTATTGTTGATGTGTTTTGTTTAAACTTTGATATTGTTACAAGTAGAACTGTTGCTATAAGTCTTATACGCTTAACAGTTTTATTTGGTTTAATATCTTTAGTTTTTCCAAAATCTTTATGGATGAAGTTTCCTGATGATCTGGCCTAAGCAACCAGTGAAATGCGCATAGGAATAGCTTATCCCATCAACAATAAATTTCAAGTGTTTTTATCAATAATAAAAACTGGGAATTAAGCACGAATAACAAAATCTTTTGAAATTAAAATTTTGTATTCCCAAAAATTGAAATTACTTTTTGATAATAAACAGGCAAGTGCACCGCCTAAAAAAACACTTAATTGACAACATCTTTTGTAAGTTGTTGTTTGTTTTTATTTTGTTTTTCTTAACCTACTTACAACTACAGTTAATGTTGAGAGAATTTCAACTAATTGTAGTGGGGAATGTAAGATGAGATAAACCCACTGTTTATTGTTGATGTGTTTTGTTTAAACTTTGATATTGTTACAAGTATAACTGTTGCTATAAGTCTTATACGCTTAACAGTTTTATTTGGTTTAATATCTTTAGTTTTTCCAAAATCTTTATGGATGAAGTTTCCTGATGATCTGGCCTAAGCAACCAGTGAAATGCGCATAGGAATAGCTTATCCCATCAACAATAAATTTCAAGTGTTTTTATCAATAATAAAAACTGGGAATTAAGCACGAATAACAAAATCTTTTGAAATTAAAATTTAATATATGTATATTTAAGCAAGTGGGTAGATTTTGGTACAATTTGTACATTTAGTGGATTTTGGTAAGACATAGGATATACATATATACAGAAATAAATTAAGCAGGTCCGCAAACCTCTGATACATGCAAAATTTAAACGATTTTATTTCTATGCTGTGAAAATTTTTTTGTATTATTTTATTTCTTATAGTTTTAGTAAAGTCGAAATTTTAAAATTCAAGCAAAAAAATTTTTCAAATATCTACACTATTAAATTTTTATCTAAATACAAAGTGAAATTTCTTTGTACTTTTATTTCGCAATATCATATGCCTAATAATTTTTACAATCAACATGATGAGTGAATTTATTCCCTACATTTCATATTCATAAGAAATATCATTTTGAGTACAACTACATATTTTTGTCAAAATGTATTATAATTTATAAAATAATTTTAAGTTAAATAAATAAAACTATTTGTCCAAATTTTTAAAATAAATAATTCTAAAAAAGCTTAAAATATTTTATAAAAATGGTAAATAAAATCCCAATTGCTAAATGAAAATTTTGCAGCTAAATAACTTTTTTTAATGATAAATTTAGCTGCAAAAATGCCAAAATTGGTAATACTAAAAATTAATAAAAAAAAAAAATTTGTCACATCAAAAATTTAATTTAGCAACGCTGATAATAACATTAATAAATCGTATGCCTGTGTGCATACACATGAGCTGAATGCGTTGCGCATTTCATGAGCCACTCACAAAATGCGCACCAACATAATGCGCTTACGCATGAGTGCGCAATAAACAAATATAAAAGACCGATCTTACGCATGCGCATGCGCTGGTTTTTATGTGAGTGCATTTTTGGCTCATGCGCATGATTGCGTAATGCGTGCGCAAAAAAGAACTCTGGCAAATAGTGCTATCAGACATATAGGTAAGAATATCTGGAATTAAAAAAAAAATTAACAAATGTATGATTTAGACGTTGCTTATTAATAACATTTGAAAATAAAGCTAAGTTATTACTCTTAGAGTTTTTGAAAAAATCATTTTTTTAGCATTCCTGTTAAATTGTGATTTTTCAGATAGCACTATTTGAATATAAGCTCACGATATGTAGCTCATTATGCGCCAGATTGCATTGGCAACATTTAATAAATAAAATTCTTTAAAATCCCCATTGTACACATTATTTTTTGCTTAAAAACTAAAAATAGCTTAAATTTTTGTTTTCAAACCAAACTGCGTCGAGACCACATTTTTCATATAATTTGACTTAAAAATTTGTCGTAGAAAGGCGTCTTGAAATGAAATATATTTTATTTTGAGAATGTTTTTTCTAATACTCTCACATAAAGACACTTATTCTCCAAACAATTCTACCATACTTTCATTATATTTCATACATTTTGTAAATTGATAGAGAACTTCATGTCACTGCCGACGTTTTAATTATGGGCTTGAGGATTTTTGCCTGAAGTTGAAGACTCAATTCTGTTTGAACACTTAAACTGAAAAATATGAATAGAAATGGTATAATATTAAACAAACTTAATTTTTTATGAGTAAATAATAATAAAGAAATTCAACAATTTTTAGTATTAAATATTAAACATTTCTTCTTTATTTTTACAATCTAAATGCCTCCTATATATTTTTATTTAAAAAACCCCCTGCGTTGTCTTTTTATATCTCTAAAAATAATTTCTTTCTGTTTTTTAAAATGCTACTTACAGATGAAAATCCTGCTGCTATGCAAAAGAGCGGAGCACACAGTCTTCACTACAAACGCAGTGGAACTTTGTTGATGCCTTTAGTTTGTGCCATAATAGTCGTTGCTATTGCGGCAGCAACAGCTTCCATATTAAATATATTATGTGCTACAAAAAAAGAAGGACATATTAGTTACTGCTGTAAGTTGTCAACAACAATAAAGTCAACAGCAACAACTACAATAATAACACCAGTGAGAACATCTTCACCGTCATCGGTATTAAAAATAAATGCTTATATTTTATTAACTTGCCCTCGCTGTTATGTGATCTTTAAGAATATGCTGGAAGGCATAATAGATTTAGTACAACAACAGCAACAACAACAACTATTACAAAATAATCTGCGATTTAGAAAAACTTACAAACACATTGTTACTCACAACATACAACGACTTATGCAAAATGATTATTACGCTGCTGCTAGCAGTGCTAATGCTGATGTTTTTAGCACGACTGATATTATGGAAGGTGCCAGTGATGCCGTTATAACTTTGTCAGCAGTATCTATTACTTTGTCCCATACTGTTTCCGACAGGAAAGGTGATTGTTGTTCGTGGCAGAGCTTTAAAGTTTCTCGAGGTTGTTTAGTTGTTAACGACTTGAAGGCAGTTAATATGCCAGCATTAAGACGTGTCTTTACATTAACAAAAGAATATCCCATGAGTAATATACAAGTGTAGTTAGTGTTCGAAACGATGTTTGTGGGAAGAACTTAAAACTCACAAACGTACATAACAATTTAACGCATTTGCAGATTTACACACACACACACACACACACACAATTTTTTATAAATACGTATTTACTCTGGTTGTTTTCAATTCTTCTGTGGCTGATTTTCTAAGAAAATTCATTTTCAGATTTTCGTTATTCATTGTTAAAAAACACAAATAAAACAACAATTTGTGCAAATGTGTTTGCATTTATGAAACACCAGAAACAGAAACATCACTTACAGCGAACTTTCAGCAACAGCAATGTTTTTTATGTGAACAAGCACAAATACAAAATATTCTTAACTTAAACATTTTTGGTTAAAAACTCTTTTCTGAAAAAATGGACAGTATAGAATTTTAAACGACTTCGTAAAATTTTCTACGATCAGCTGGTTATACCTTATATTTTACTAGTTTAACGCGGTGCGCTTCGCTACCTACTTTGAAATAAAACAAGTAAGAAAGTGTAGTATATAAAAACTATTTTTGCTAGTGTACCCTCTTTGGGACCCATGGACAATCATGGTCCCGCCTGAGCAAAATTATGTTATGAGGTTAAGATTCATGTAAATGTTACTTGTGCCAAATATTTTAATACATATTTATGAAATTTTACGATGGGAGTTTATGTGGGACCTATGGTAAATTTTGGACCTACCAGGAAACATTTTGTAAAAGTTATTATCGCTAATTTTTATGTTAACACCAGCCAGCATTTATAAGAAAGTTATGGCATAAAAAGCCATTTTCGGGAGTAGTAGACCTATTCCAATGAAATTCGGTAAGATAATTTTGATTGCAATAAAATAAGTTTGGATCAAATTTAATCTTAATACCAAACCCTATTCCGGTAAGAAGCTTGGATGGGGCTATGTGAAATTATGGACTGATTCATCCCATTTATAATAGGCTTGGTCCTTGTGCAGAACATATGTACCAAATATCATCAGGAAAATCTGCAAAATTGCGACCTGTACTTTGCACACAAGGTTAACATCGACAGCCAGCCAGCCGGACGTACATTGTTAATTTGACTTAGAAGGTAATTCTATTCGATCTGTATACTTAAAGGTGAACCAGTAGTTTAAGTTGTTACAAACTTCAGCAAAAATGCATAATACTCTCTCCACTATTGTGGTATATACTAGAGTTGTCAGGCGATTAAGAATAATTCGATTAATCGATCAAACATAACCAAACTCTTGCTAGAATAATTTTAAAACGACGATTTTCGAATAGCGAATAAATCGATTAATTAATGTCGATTAATCGAACAATTTTTTTCTTTTTTTTTATTAAAATATAAATTAAATAAAAGCTTAGAATTTGATTTATTCTCATACGTTTTTAGTGATTTTATACAAAATGTTGGAAAGTTAAAAAATATTTTTATTGTAATAAATCTCAATGTTTAGTAAGCAAATTACCATGTTGAGTACTCATAGTATTTCAAAAATTTGTTTTATTATATTACTAAACAAATCTAAAAAAACAATTGAATAGGTGAGTTGCAAGACTCGTTCGTTACAAAATTAAAAATACGAGATAACACTTGACTCTAACCGTTCTTTTGGCGCTTTATGAGAAGAAATATACTAATTTTATCAATGCATGTCCTCTTGTACCGAGACTTACCTTCTCAATTGTATCAGCTGTTTTATTTTTGAATCAAACGTTAAACAATTTTCCGGAAAGGGAATTTTTCAATTTCGGGTGAAAAATTTTGAAATAAAGAAAAAGCTTAAAAATAAAGAATTGATTTATATAAACATCATATCTTGAAAGTAGAAAATGTTGTAATTGTATTATATATTTTTTTAAAATTATATATGCATGTATATCTGTACCATTTGCGTGTCACAATGCTACCATTGAAAACGATGTAGTGGAAGATAATTCAACGACATCAAGAAATGCCGAACTTGGTCCAATGGAAAAAATGCATTAAGGGAGACAGCGGCTGTTCTATAGAATAAATTGAATACAGAAGTTTGGCTGAAGATGGTAGGTGTGTCAACGCCTTTCGAAAATCCAAAGGATTATCGTATTATTAAGGAATTAAGGCTTTTACGACGCCTTTAAGTAATACAACAATATGGAATTAATAGAAAAATGATATGCATCAAAAAAAGAAAAAGTGATAGTGGATGGAATAAAAGATTTTCCATAGTAATTTTTGGAAAAAATTATTTTTTTATTTGTAATTCTCATCGATTAATCGAGTAATTTTTTTTGATATAATCGTTTGATCGAACGAACAAAAACAATTATTTGAATTATTCGAACAAAGTTTAAAGGCGAATAATTGACAACTCTAGTGTATACCCACATTTTTTAAAACTGATCTTGTTTATTGATAACACAAGTTTACCGTACGTTTCTTTCCGAAAAAATTTTAGCCCTCGCTGATTGATTTTTATAAATGGATTTTCAATATTTAACTAGAATCTTTTTTAGCTCTAGTTTTCGCAATTACAGGAAATATATAAGCATAACTTGAGAAAGCTTTTCTCTATTAAGTAAAAGATAACATCCAAAATTCGACAGCAAAATTATCTTTAGGACGAGCAAGCAGTTCGTTCAAGGTTTGATTGGGCGTTAACGTTAAATGGATCTTCGAGGCTGTGGTAAAACCGATTATTTTCTATGCGGTTATAGTGTGGTGGCCTGCCATGGTTAGGGGATAGTACGGCAGGCAGCTTGAGAAATTCTAAAGGTAGGTCGCGTTGCTGATCACAGGATCACTGTGGTCTACAACGTGAATTCGCTGTTCACTATGCTGAACTGGTTGCCAGTTGACCTCCTGGCTGCACAGTTGGCCTTAAGTTTTGCGTGAGGCTGGTGGGACTTTGACCTACGCGGAACTGTGTTCATGTCATGATCACGCTGCACCCATCATGTTACCTGGCGGGACTGAACTATTGCAGAAACTCTTTTTCGGTGCCTTACGCATGGTTCATCATGGCAATGGTGTTGGGCTGTTCGAGGATACGCGACCTCTGAAACCAGCCATAAGGGTCCACACTGATGACTCTAAGAGGGGCAGTAGGGTAGGTGGATGTTTCTTCATCGAGGTACTGGGCATAAAGGTTACTTTTAGGCTGCCGGATAACAGCAGTTTCTTGCAGGCGAAAATCTCCGCCATAAAGCGGTTGGCGAACTGGCTCAGGCTTTGTCGTATAACGAGAAATATATGCATACTTACGGTCTGCAATATTGTCATTCCAGCTCTGGCTGGTGTCTTAACGACATCGAGGTTAACTGTGAAATACCGGATGCCTCTAGGGTAACGCTGCTGTGGGGAGCAGGGTACAGTGGGTGCCTGGAGAACCGGAGTAAAGTGCGTGCCGGCGAAACCTAACTGCAGACGGCCTGCCAATCAGGGCTGCCTTTTGGACGACACGTCCGTCCATGGCTTGGTCGGCATTTTAATGGCTCGCTGTAAAACTCTTATTGAATGTGAGTCGTACAGAAGCGCTCAAGGGATACGGCAGGGTGAGAACACTTGCTTGATAGCCAGGATTCTTTGGCCTCTCTATGGGGAAAACCTACGTGCTACTTGGTTTCTGTAAGGACCAGATTAGGACAGTGATATTGTCCATGACGGGTCACTGAGTAATAGGGACCCATGGGATGAGAATGGGTCTAGTTTATAGTGACTACTGCAGAATTTGGTTCGAGGCAGAAATGGTTCGAGGAAAATGTGGTGTCTGGTGGACAAAGGCTAACTCTGGTCACTGGCTCAGGCTATCACAAAGGCACCTCTATAAATATCCAAGTAAGACGTCCTCGTGTCATCTGCCCATTGAACCTTACATAACCGATATACTCAAAACTAGAGCTAATGCAAGAAATGAAATGCAGATTCGCGTTCGGCGTTCAAATAACTCAAGAAACAAATTTCGTTTCCAGCAATCGAAAAAATTTTAACTATTTGTTCCAAATTTGAAAACTGTTTCTCTAACCGTTTTTCAGATATATTACAATTTTTATTGTCTTTAAATATTTTTTGAATAACATAATGTTTGGCCAGGGTCTATGTTACACTCTCCAAAAATTGTCTGTAAATGTTGTGGTATAGAGTATCATATGTTCAGGTTTGACTTTCTTTACTACTTTCTTACTTGTCTTGTCTTGAGTTGTTGCTTTGTTTAAAATAACAGCAAATTTTCTTTTATGCTTTGAAAATTATGGTATTTCCTTTGAGGTTTTCTCAAACATGCTGCAGACTTTGTTTTTCTTTTTTTTTAATTATTATTACACAATTTTTTTTTTGTGTCTAAATTTCTTTGGTACATTTGCTTCAAGAAATATTTAATGTAGTGGAACAAAAAAAATGTAAATAAAAAAGGAGAATATGGAAAAGAAATAAATTTTAGTTCAATTACACAGAATTAAAAAATATAAAAAAGTGTTTTTAATTTATTTATATTTTCTTTTTATGAAATATTACACACTCATATTTTATACTTTAACAGTATGAATTAAGAAGAAGTAGAACTATAACATTGTAATTATAAACAATTAAATGAAAATTTAATATCCGGCTTAAAATTACATTTTAAATAATATATAGGCAGTATAAAAACAAAATTGCTTTGCTTCATTTGTTAAGTATTAGAAAAAAGTTAAACTAAACGAAATTTAATTAAACATAAGTTGAACATATACTAACATATATAAATAAATAACTATAGATAAATAGATAAATATATTAAAACTACAAACAAAATTAAAAATATCCCAATAATTAAATTTAAAAAAAAAAGAAAGAATTCTGTTTATAGACTTTGTAAGTTGAATTTATTGAAAATGTAAAAAAAAATTAACACATTTGAAGAACTTTTATTATAAATAAAATACAGTAAACAAAAAAAGGCCATTAAATGTCATGAATGTATAAAAAAATAGCATCTGTAAATATAACAAATTCAATATGACTCTGTTAAATATTTATTAATAATTTATGTGAAAATAAAGATTGAGAACTTAATTGTTTTGTTATTTAAACTAAGAGCCACAAATAATACGGGAAACAATGACATTAAACTTCGGAAAAATTAAAGAAAACTTGATTTTTTTCACGAAATGTACTTTTGTGCTTCTTAACAACGTCCCGAAAATTCCCGTCGATTCATCCGCCGCTAAAGAAGTTATGTCTGGTCAAAGGTCAAGAAAAAGGTTTTTCCTAAAAATCTTGCTAACGGTAACATTTATCGATATATAAATGCGTATCTAAGGAAATTTAATATAAATTTTTTTTTGTCGGACTAACGATTTTTCAGAAATTTCCCAAATTAGTTCATCTCGGGGGTATTGCAAAAATTTTAAACGTTCCAGAATTCTTAATTTTAGTGCGATTTATAAAAAATCAATGAAATCTACTAGTCGAGTTCGACAAAAAAGCATGGTTCCTCTAAAGAGAGTCAACTCAAAATTTATAAGTTTTTAGTTGAGACAAAAAACTGTTTTCTTTTTATATGTAGTCTTATACTACAAAGGGGGAAACTATTGTATTCTTTTGGCAAAATACTAGAGAAATTGATCTTAGATTTTCACAGTGCGTATATTTGACCACTGTTCATCGATTTCTTGCAAAAAGTGAAAATTTGAAAAATTTTAATTGACTCTCTTTAGAGAAAAAAGTGCGATATGTCTTTAAATCCGAAATCCCAAAAATAACCCTTTATAACATAAAGTATACCACAGGTAACATATCAGGCATCTCTTCTAAACCGCCACATTAACAGGTACTGTAATTTTTCAAACTATTTAAGCTGTAGTTTACATTCTGTTCTTTGCATCAATTGCAAAAAAGCTTAAGCTATGGGTCTCTTTATCTCTTAAAATTTTGCGATTTTATTAGTGTGTTGGAGAATTTCAAATAGAGCACATGTTTAATGTAAATAATTAAAAATAAATAGTTTTGTAATATCTGTTTTGTTATTTTGAAATAATCCGTAAGACAAGTGTGTAAAAATCAGTTACTACTCCGGTGTTTTTAAAATTTTATAGTAATTTTTGTAGCACATTTAATTTAATGTTTGTGTCTTGTAGGCTTCATCACGCGAAAATGACTAAGACAATTATTAGGAGTATTATTTTGTTTTAGAAGGTTCAAGAATTTTTTTTAGAGGGCTATCGCCCTCATATCATAAGCAGGTGAAGCAAGTGAAGATATTATTGATTGCGATGAGGACAGTTTTGCTGATCCTTACTTTGATCCGGAGTTGGAGGTGTTTATTGAAGACTGTTTGGAAGATGAAATTGTTCTCTCGATGCTGTACAATGACGATTTTATATCTAATTCTGTTAAACAACCTGCACCTTCCCATATTCCAATCTTTCGAATTCGACAGTTCCAACCGAAAAACGACAAAAGCCTGGAAAAAAAGAACCTTTAACTCAATGTACAGCAGCTCGCTTTCACTGGGAACGAGTTATTGAGTCCTGATATCTTAGATCTCGAATCTCCTTAACAGTTATTTCCTTACTAATTTTTAAAGAGACTTATAAATAAACTTTCTGAAGAGACAAGATCTCAACAATAATTTTAATGTATCTGAGTTCGAAATGCAATAATTTTTTGGTATGGTTTACATAATTTCATGCCCAGAGTAACCAACCAATTGGTGTTCCATTCTTGGTACTCCGCTTATTCAACAGACGATGACTGCAAATAAATTTTAAAAGATTAGACAGCACCTGCACTTTAATGACAACAGCATATGTCTTCCAAGAAACAAACCTGATACTGACATGACAGAATTTTCAAAATTCGTTCCGTAGTTGATGCTTCAAACAAAGCACATTAAAAAGTTTCGCAGAACCACGACTTTGGGTAGATGAGCAAATACGCTCCAAGAAAGCGCGAAATACGCTGAAAAGATAACCCCAAAAAACCTCATTAGTGGGGTTATAAATAATTTTGCCTTTCCGGATTTGCTTATAATACGGTGATAGAAACCGCTAAACAAAATATTGCGAGAGCCGAAGAGCCGGACTGAGAACCTTCTCCAAATGTAGTAGTGCGTATACAGGACAGGATTTTAAGCTATTACTTTGATTACTCTGATAACCACTTCACGTCATTGCATCTTCTGGAATATCTAGATAAAGAAGATATTAATGGACTAGGTACCATCAGAAGAAAAAGGATACCCAATTGTAAGTTGCCATCTGAAAAAGACCTTTTAAAATAGGATCGGGGATATTCCTGTAGGTGACTTCCGTAGATATGGGACAGGGTTAATCTGTAATACAATTTTCTTATTTTTCTTTTCTTAAATTGTAATGCAATCGGACTAAGCGTTTAGAAAATCCAGGAGAATTTTTTCCATAATGTTCTACTGTGTGACATAGTTTCGCTTCTGTACGTTATGATATTTTGAAACGAATTCTCCGTTAGTACTACAAAAAGAAAAAAAAAATTGATACATCGCACTTGACCATATAGATGGTATTAACAATAATATCTAGCCGCTGTCAAAATATCGTGCTATTTTGTGTACTTTTTGATGATGCAACGATATGCTTAAAAATCCTTTTGCATAAGCCTTTAATATTAAATTCAAAATTGTTTTTCTTCAACTGGAGTTTTTTAATTTTGAGTTCATACCGTCTTTATGATCAAGTGAGACACGTTTCTTGTAGGCAATTTTCTAGGTTTTACATTTCATTGTTAGTATTTTATCGATAAATGTTACCGTTAGCGAGATTTTTACAACTTAAAATTTTTCTTGATCTTTGACCAAGCGAAACTTTTTAACCGACGCATAAATCGACTGGGATTTCAGGATGTTCTTTACAACCACAAAAGTAAGCTTCGTGAAAAATTTCATCTTTCCCTTAATTTTTCCGAAATTCAACATTATTTTTTTTTTTGTCTTTATGTCCCGTACTAAAAATATTGTAATTTTAAAAATTCGATTTTAAGATTAAGAAAGAATTTATTATAAATTAAAAACTTAAAGAAACCAATAAAACTAAATATGTAAAAAAATAATGACTTAACAAAAAACCAATAATAAATTATAAATAAAAAACACAATGAAAGTGAACTTAATAATTGAATGTATTTTATTTTTCTAAAAAGAAAATTATCTAATTTCTTTGCTTTATGTACACAGCAGCATACCCTTTAAGCATTCTATAACCGTTATGTCTTTGAGAGAAACAATCGGCTCGATTTCAAATTTCAAGATATCCAAAACATAAGTGTTTTACATGCCCTTTTGATGTTTAAGTTGATATGGACAACTTTGGTCAGAGAAATGGTAAATTTCGCCAGTTTTATTAACTCTTGTCGTATCACTTATTAAAGTAATAAACTTAATGACCAGTCTGACAAGTTTGACTTGTGTTTGCTAAAAACTGCCTTATTAGATATATGTATTCATACACACCACCAAAATAAAAAAAAAAAACTTTAGCTAATTTGACACGACATGTTTTTGCACTGGCTCTGTCAGATGTAAAATAATTCAACCCCCATCGTGAATAATTTTTTCCTCGTAATTTTTCCTCTTTTCACATATTTGCGATCATAAAAAACTCCTGTGAAAAAATGGTAATTCAAAGGAGAGTAATAACGTAAAAAAATGTTCAAGGGAAAAAATTCCCCTTATCGTGAAAAGTTTTTTCCTTCGCAATTTGTTCACATTTCCCTTAGATGTTCTCATTTATTTTTGCTAGGAAGCAGAACATGTGTTTAAGTAGTTCCTCCTATAAATCGAATATTAAGGGTTAGAGCCGTAAATAAGTCATAAACCGATATATTGGTCAACAAAATGGAAAACAACAGGTCGATTGCCTGCTGATTTGTGAAGCTTTTGAAAGACGTGGTGGCAGAATTTTGCAAAATATTTTACAACATGAAATTAAAAAAGTGCAAAGAACTAACTTTGTAATCAAACTATCCCTCCAATACTAAATATTTTGTTTTATTATTTTAACTTTGCTTTCAAATATATACGTGTATATTTTTGGACAAAAATTTCATTGATTTTTAATTTTTTTTTTAAACTTTCTTCTTTTTTTTACATTCACTGGAACTGATAGCCAGGATTTAAAAGCACCCATCAGCTGGATGCTTTTTATTTTTGCTTTTGCCACTGCTATTGAAATTTTAAATTTTTTTCCAATAGCCAATGTTTTGTTTTAACTTTTGGTAGTTTTTTAACGCTTTAATTTAATTTGCAATGTATGTATGTTTTGGTGAAACCTTGCAACTCGATTTGAAGCAGATATTTCAATTGATTTAGCTGAAATTTTGTACACAGTTCAGCTTAATGCGCTTCTATAATATGGGTATCAAATAAAAAGGCTTGCTAAGAATAACTCGAAAAATAAAATTCCTTCACACCAAATCCAATATGTTGGACATCTGAAGCTGGAAACTAATTGTTTTTAATGCATTCCAACAATATGGGTATCAAATGAAAGGACATACTGAGAATACAAGTGCGAGTTTAAAATCAATTAGAAGAAAAAAGGTTTTATTTCAATGCGCTAAAAAGAAAAAATAAATTAAGAGTAAAAAATCTTTTTAAAAACAAGTTTTTATTTAAATGCGCTAAAACGAAAGAAATTTACTTTTACTTTAAACTTTTACTAGCAACTTATAGATAGAGTCTACCTAATTTATAAGTCATTGTCCACATTTGCAATTTTTGTTCCAGAAATTCTTGATTTTATTGCTGAGAAGAGTACCCCTCCCAAATTTTCTCACCCTCTCAACAATAAACTCAAGAATTGCTGCAACAAAAATTGCAAATGTGGACAATGTGGCACTATGTGGCACTATAATATTAAATCTTTTCAATTGTCATTACTCAATTAACACGATATAAAAACTTATCTCGAAATTTACTATTGTAGAAAAACAAGTAAATTAAATAATCTGATGTGATTGATTTTAACTATTAAAAAATAAATTAAAAGTAAAAAACCTTTTTAAAAAACAAGCTTTTATATAAATATTTACCCTTAAAGGAAACTTTTAGTCAATAACAACATTATTTTCGTTGATGTCATTTTTATGCCAAAATTATTATGTTACTCAAAGTTTACTGCAATAAATATTTTGTGGAAATCGCGCGGGCAAGATGTTTGCCCAAAAAACTCATTTGTCAACTCATTGATTGATCGATTTTACATTTTTATGACCGCTCTTGTTTTTAGAATTATAATTTTTTCAGTTAAAGTATTGCATTTTATGTAAAATTTTTTCTTTACCACCTACAAATGTGAACAAACAATTATATATACAGTTAAAAATTTTTTAGCAAAAATAAATACATGCGGCGCAGGCAGTTAAAAACTCGTTTGCGGCTTAGCGCCGGTTCAAAAATCCTAAGCTTAGATATCAGCATTTGACTTTTACATTTTATTAATATAGTTACAAAAGTTTCACGGCTACAACGGAATGAAACACTTTTTCATTAAAAGAACGGGAATCGCAATTTGTGTAAATGTGAAGTGATAATGTGAAAAGTGCGTATGAAAACGAAAATGAAAAGTTTTTTTTCATTTCACAGTTTCACAGAACCAGAATCGACCCCCTGTTCTGTCCGATCGTTGGTTTTCTTATTCTATTACATCTTTATATTCTTCCTAATTTTGATTTAGTTTTTATATCTCTTTTCAATATAAGAACAATTTTGATTTTTAGTTGAACTGTTAGTTTTAAATTTTTTGGATAATTTTTTAGTTAGGCTCGAGTTCATTAAATTTAAAACGAAAAAACAGAAGAAAGGAAGCAACATGTAACATTAAATTGAAAATGATAATTACAGCAAATTTCGAATCACCAGTACCACTGCTTAAAAATTGATGTTTGACTGTTGGATGGCAGGCACCGCAGTGGTGCAGAGGTTAGAACTCAAAGAATTCTGATGAGAGAATGTGGTGATTCTTAAAACATGTAAGTTCAACCCAGGTTCGAACCCCAGCTCAGCCAGGAAAATTATCAATAAATTTTAATTAAAAATTTCATGTTGTAAAATTCCTTCCTTCAGTAAAAATAATTTAATGAAAATTAAGTCTTTTCAATGTATTTATCTTGTACAGGGTGTGAAGATAATTTTACTTTTAAGTAAAATTCCATGAATTAAAAATTTTTCTATTTATTTTGTTTGTAAGTCAAATTATTATATAAAAAATTTTAATACATTATGTTCACGTTTAGAAATATTTTAACCCGTATTACTAAAATTAGTGGAAGTTATACTTTTCTATTTTTATAAAAAACTTTATATTTTGAATTTAAAATTAAAATAGTTTTAATGATTTTTTTTTTATTAATTTTTAAGCTTCGTTCACAATCAGAGAAACAATTTCGTTTTTTCTTCTATCTCTTTTCTTCCCAAAGTATTTCATATATTTTCCTTTCATTTTAAGAACAAAAATGTAACTAAAATTTTTTTAAAAATGTAACTAAAGTTGAGTCAACTAGAACTTCAGCAACAATTTGTGTGAAATTGTTTCTGATGTTTAAAATAATTTTATTTAGTTTTGAATGAAAATTTTAACAAAATGTTGTAAAAAATAATAATAAATGCATAATATTGTTGTGGCTAAACTTTGCAATCGGGTTCTTAATGCAAAATGTGTGTGCTTGCAAACAAATTGTTGCTCTATTATGAACACCAAGTGAAAATGTTTTTTTGATTGTGAACTAAGCTTAAAGCTTCGTTTTTTTTGCATTAAGAACCCGCTTACAAATTTTAGCCACAACAATATTATGCATTTATTATTATTTTTTACAACATTTTGTTGAAGTTTTCATTCAAAACTAAATAAAATTATTTTAAACGTCAGAAACAATTTCATACAAAATGTTGCTGAAGTTCTAGTTGACTCAACTTTAGTTACATTTTTAAAAAAGTTTTAGTTACATTTTTGTTTTAATAATGAAAGGAAAATATATGAAATATTTTAGGAAGAAAAAAGATAGAAGAAAAAACGAAATTGTTTCTCTGATTGTGAACGAAGCTTAACTCTTTTGAAATAAAATTTAATATAATGAATTTGTAAAGTCTTATCTGTTTTCATTCTTAAGGCAAAGTAGAGTAATGTTGTGATAGGATTTGTTAGGGATTATCAAAAGACAGAAGAGGTTGAAGGAAAGCGAGTAGATGATCAAGGATGGTAGGACTTATGTTGAAGATTCGACATCAACTGGCAAAAATAACCATAGAAGCAGTTCTTCATTAATTTAAAAATTTTTTTTGCTGACCATTTAATTATTTATTTTCTGCTAACTTTGGTTTTTCTTAATGCATGCAATTAAAATATATACATATTACTATGTGGTCTCATTACATCTTGCGATAAGTTCTTATACTCTTCCTATTAGCCGACGAGCCGGAGCCGGAAAAATAAAAAGCATGCAAGAACTTAAAAGCATTTCAATGTAGAGACTTTTTTTCACGTTATATGCTACAACTACAGGCACGACTTTTTCGAGCATAACCGTTCTTTATTTGCGAATAGTGCATTTAGCTATTAAATGATCAATCGTTGCTGGTTAACAAGTGTAGACCATAGATTTAACGTAGAACCACAAAAAGGAGTCCAAAGGTTTCAAATCACACGAGCAAGTAGGCCAATTCACGGTTATGTTTCTTGAAATAGCTCGGTCATCAAATATTTGACTTAACAAAGTGATCTTTCGGGCACTGTATGTTGTTGGAATGACTTGCAATGGCATGAGGAATAAAAAAATTATGGATCATCTGCTTGTAGCGTTCCCCATATTATGTTTTTAATTTATGCGCAAGATCGGTGTCAGCTCTATAAATTCAAGTACTCTGGCACACGGTACGCACTCGATTTGGATAGAGATTATACAAGAGATTAAATGGGATAATGAATAGATCCATAGTATTGCGTATTAGCTGATCAGACGGACGACTATGCGCACCGAAAACTTGACGAAGTGTTCTATAAGTTTCGCGAACAGATACAGAATTATGGAAATAGATTTTCCCGATCGTTGTTTCTTGGGGTCAATTCTCGTTCTGTGAGACGGTGAAATTAAAATTTTTTCAGCTTATTCTTTTTTCTGTGGTCACAGTTGCTTAATTTTTTTTTTTAGCATAGTTGCAAAAGTTTCATAGCAACATATGGAATAAAACAATTTTTTTATAATAACAACGAGAAATAAAGCACCCCTTATATTCTGGGTCCTCATAAGGAACGCAATTGATTTAATGATGTCCGTATGTCTGTTGAAATGGTTTTTCCCAAGACCTAAAAATTAATGGGAGCTTGGCTTGTATATCATTATGTTGCATATGTTCTTTTAAATTTTGCTATTGAAATTGAGTCTGAACGGTCTACAAATGGCTGAGATATGAGCAAAAACCCACGACTGCCTCTAATTTTACCCATAAATCCCCAGTTGTTATTTTTTTTTGTATATTTGGAGAACGGCACGAGCCAAAGTTTCCAAATAAGTTACTAGACTACGTGGCATAAGAAAGATTTATTTATATCTAAAGAACGTAAAGAGCTTTCGGTTCTTATCGCACCATGATGAAATGTATATAAAAATTGGTATAGCCGAATATATCACTCTTACTTGTTTTTTTTTTTTTTTTTTTTTTTTTTTTTTTTTTTTTTGCTTAGAATTAAAGTGGTTCTATTATTAGTCAAATGTTTATACATATGGTGGGTTCCGAAATACCAAAACACATTGCATTGACGCTTTTTTAATACTTTTCCGATACAAAGTAACGTGCTGTTTTTTTAACTTTGTATAAAAAATGTCAACAAAATTATTTACGCATTGACATCTTTTTCATACATTTAGGACCGTTTAACATAGCCAATGTTCAAATGATTGTGTTACGGAATACATGACTTTGTTCGGTTGTTTGGCAAATGGCGTTTTGGAATTCACTCTAAAAACCAAATATAAGAAACTAAATACAAAACAATTTAAAAGTTTCAAATAAATAACTTTTTTTGTTGTTGCTGAGATTTTTAATATTTGTTAAACAATAATTAAAATGTTATATCTGTTGAGTTTAAAATAAGATCTGGTGTACACACATCATAAACAAGACTACAATCTTGCAAGGTCGCCAGAACGTTACTTTAAACTCAACATGTGGTGCACACATTTAAATAATAATAAACACATTCATGTGAGCGATCCTTTTTTTATACCCTCCACCACAATTAGTTGTGAAGAGGGTATACTAAGTTTGTCATTCCGTGTGAAACTTTTTTATTATTCATCTCAGACCCCATAAAGTATATATATTCTGGCTGCTTGAGTAGTTCTAAGTCGATTTAGCCATGTCCGTCTGTCTGTCCGTCTGTCCGTCTGTTGAAAACACGCTCACTTTCGAAAAACTCAAAAGAAATAAACAAACTGTCAAATTGCTTGTAGTTATCCTAAGCAGTTTGGGATTGAATTTCAGCAAAATCGGTTCAGTAGGACCAGAGCTATGAATCAAAATGTGGAACCACCACCTTCAAAAACTTGATAATTTTGTTACAAAAACTAACATAAATGATGCAAAAATGCACGGAATGACATAAGATTTTGTACAAGTCCGTTTTATTCGACTAGAAATTACTCTGTAAAATTTCGCAAAAGGTCGGTCCATAATTTACCCTAGGCCCCATATAAACCCTACTCTCGGAAAACAGTTTTGTCCGCCTAAAATATAATAAAAAGACATCATACAGATATTACTCCTTAAACATTCGAACTGTCGGTGGAGGGTATCAAAGATTCGGCACAGCCGAATATAGCACTCTAACTTGTTGTTGTTGTAAACAACAGAGTTTTTAATCTTCTATTGTAGTAATAAACAGTAATGCTTTTATAACGATAGTTTAATGTTTTGTTTATTTAGGCTGCATGTATGTTTTATTGTAATTTGTAAAATCTAGTAGGCAGGAATATTGTTATTGTTTTAGTAATAAGAATTTTAGTATTTAAGGAAAAATATTAGTAAATAAAAGAGAGTTCTATTTTATAATTCAAAGATTGTGGTTTTGTTGTTTCAATTCATTCCTGCAAGAAATTAACAATATCATTTATAACTCCCCAAAAAACCTAAAGAAAACAAAATAAATTTTTGTGGTGAACCACATTTGAATATTTAGAAGTTGATGTGGATAAAGAACAATGAAACATTTTTATATGGAGTTTGAAAAAGAGGTGTTATTTTCGAAAAACAAACAAAGCTTTCAGCTTAAATATCCTGTTTCTAGACAACAATCAACTCAACAAAATTGGTCAAATATGTTTACAAATTTTCTTTTCACTTCAGTAAAACAAGTGTCAAGCATTTTCTGAGTAAAAACCTAAGTGGTGTAGTTGTTTTGGTTTCTTAATTGCAATCTCAATTGTCTCTTATGTCAAATATAGACAATCAAAATCGAGTTTAGAAATTTTACAATTTTGTTACTAAAATTTTACGTTTTTTAAATTATTAATATATAAAATTGTTATATTGTAATTTCTAGTATTATTTGTTAACATAGTCGAGGTAATTGTAGAGCTTTTTTTATTATATCTGCAGAGCGCTAAGTGTTCCAGTTATAAGTACACTCAAAAGAAAAATCAATCCATCCGTACTCAAATCAATCTGAAGCGATATCAATAGTGAGTACGGATTTTCTTACGTACATATATAACCAAAAATATAAACTTAATGAGAAGCGAGTTGGAATTTAATTTTTTTTTTTTTTTTTAACATAAAATGGAGTTCATATATTCAGTTAAAAAAACTAAAATTAAGTACACAATTCTATAAGATCGTACACTTCAGCCTCATCGATATCATAACTGGTGTTTTGACCTGCAGACTACTCTTAAAATTAAATAGTGACTGAATATAAAATTTACTTAAAATGATAACAAAACAAAAATCATGTGAAAAAAGTTGCCAGATTTTTTTTTACGTTAGTAATGATAACAAAATGTAACAAACTGTTAAAAAATCGCTGAAATAATATAAAAGGTTAAAAAAGCCAAGTAAATCGCCAGTTATATCAAAAATCGCCAAAAAAAAAGTGTTTGAAGGTGGAAAATCCCACCTTCAAACACGGTTCAAAATCGCCACGTCGCCATATCTGACAGCCCTGCTACACACAACAAGGAAATCGTTTTTTTCCAAACTTGTGTTGTGTTGTTGTAAATCTTCAACCAAGAATGATAAAAACAAGATAACGCATTACGCATATTTTTAAAATTCAACTGTTAAATATGACGCCACATCAGCATATTAAAGACATGTTTGTTTGCTTGTGTTTTCATATTTTAGATGTACTTAGGCGCTGATGTGACGTAGACGCGCAGAAACATTTCATTTTTAAAAGCTGAATGCGTTATCTTGGTTTCTTTGCATCATGATCTTCAACAAACTTTGAAAAACACACATGTATGGACGCATAAAAGAATGCAATGCTGAGAAATGAGACTAATCAATTTTTTGAGATTAAAAGCCTCACTTTGTAATTTCACTCTCAAAGTGCCACTACCGACGAAAAGTTAAATTTGTTTTACTAGATTTAGGCCCGTTTTCACAACTTACCGATAGCTAAAGGTAGGATTTTATCGGCCGTATAAAAAGTGTTTCATTATTACAATTTTACTTGAAGCTACCAGGTAGAGTGAAGCTTTATTTACTTTATCATTCACTTTAGGTTAAAGTAAAGTTTTAATAATGGAACATTTTTTATAAGGCCGGTTAAAGTCTACTTTTAGCTTTCGGTAAGTTGTGAAAACGGGCCTTAATATCAAATAGAAACTGGGAATTATTTCCTTTCGCAGGTTACTTTTTTATATTATATTCAACATTTTTTATTTTTCGAATTTATTCTATGAGTTAAATTTCAGTTATGTATTTTATAAAGCTTTTTTGTAATAGTCTTATTCCTTCAATTATTCAGGAATGACTTTATACACTACCAGACTATTATATTGTATCTTCTTGTTACATTTTACCTACGCCATCCTTTGGATAGCAATGAAGTATATTGTATGCACAGAAAAATTTACAATTATTAGACACCAGCAGAATGTAATGCATTTTCTGGCCCGCTACGGCCTTCGTCAGCATTCTTTGTGTCACACTGGATAGTGATACTTTATAAATTGAATGTATTTAACTCAACTATTTTAACAAATAGAAACTGGGAATTATTTCCTTTCGCAGGTTACTTTTTTATATTATATTCAACATTTTTTATTTTTCGAATTTATTCTATGAGTTAAATTTCAGTTATGTATTTTATAAAGCTTTTTTGTAATAGTCTTATTCCTTCAATTATTCAGGAATGACTTTATACACTACCAGACTATTATATTGTATCTTCTTGTTACATTTTACCTACGCCATCCTTTGGATAGCAATGAAGTATATTGTATGCACAGAAAAATTTACAATTATTAGACACCAGCAGAATGTAATGCATTTTCTGGCCCGCTACGGCCTTCGTCAGCATTCTTTGTGTCACACTGGATAGTGATACTTTATAAATTGAATGTATTTAACTCAACTATTTTAACAAATAGAAACTGGGAATTATTTCCTTTCGCAGGTTACTTTTTTATATTATATTCAACATTTTTTATTTTTCGAATTTATTCTATGAGTTAAATTTCAGTTATGTATTTTATAAAGCTTTTTTGTAATAGTCTTATTCCTTCAATTATTCAGGAATGACTTTATACACTACCAGACTATTATATTGTATCTTCTTGTTACATTTTACCTACGCCATCCTTTGGATAGCAATGAAGTATATTGTATGCACAGAAAAATTTACAATTATTAGACACCAGCAGAATGTAATGCATTTTCTGGCCCGCTACGGCCTTCGTCAGCATTCTTTGTGTCACACTGGATAGTGATACTTTATAAATTGAATGTATTTAACTCAACTATTTTAACAAATAGAAACTGGGAATTATTTCCTTTCGCAGGTTACTTTTTTATATTATATTCAACATTTTTTATTTTTCGAATTTATTCTATGAGTTAAATTTCAGTTATGTATTTTATAAAGCTTTTTTGTAATAGTCTTATTCCTTCAATTATTCAGGAATGACTTTATACACTACCAGACTATTATATTGTATCTTCTTGTTACATTTTACCTACGCCATCCTTTGGATAGCAATGAAGTATATTGTATGCACAGAAAAATTTACAATTATTAGACACCAGCAGAATGTAATGCATTTTCTGGCCCGCTACGGCCTTCGTCAGCATTCTTTGTGTCACACTGGATAGTGATACTTTATAAATTGAATGTATTTAACTCAACTATTTTAACAAATAGAAACTGGGAATTATTTCCTTTCGCAGGTTACTTTTTTATATTATATTCAACATTTTTTATTTTTCGAATTTATTCTATGAGTTAAATTTCAGTTATGTATTTTATAAAGCTTTTTTGTAATAGTCTTATTCCTTCAATTATTCAGGAATGACTTTATACACTACCAGACTATTATATTGTATCTTCTTGTTACATTTTACCTACGCCATCCTTTGGATAGCAATGAAGTATAATGTATGCACAGAAAAAATTTACAATTATTAGACACCAGCAGAATGTAATGCATTTTCTGGCCCGCTACGGCCTTCGTCAGCATTCTTTGTGTCACACTGGATAGTGATACTTTATAAATTGAATGTATTTAACTCAACTATTTTAACAAATAGAAACTGGGAATTATTTCCTTTCGCAGGTTACTTTTTTATATTATATTCAACATTTTTTATTTTTCGAATTTATTCTATGAGTTAAATTTCAGTTATGTATTTTATAAAGCTTTTTTGTAATAGTCTTATTCCTTCAATTATTCAGGAATGACTTTATACACTACCAGACTATTATATTGTATCTTCTTGTTACATTTTACCTACGCCATCCTTTGGATAGCAATGAAGTATATTGTATGCACAGAAAAAATTTACAATTATTAGACACCAGCAGAATGTAATGCATTTTCTGGCCCGCTACGGCCTTCGTCAGCATTCTTTGTGTCACACTGGATAGTGATACTTTATAAATTGAATGTATTTAACTCAACTATTTTAACAAATAGAAACTGGGAATTATTTCCTTTCGCAGGTTACTTTTTTATATTATATTCAACATTTTTTATTTTTCGAATTTATTCTATGAGTTAAATTTCAGTTATGTATTTTATAAAGCTTTTTTGTAATAGTCTTATTCCTTCAATTATTCAGGAATGACTTTATACACTACCAGACTATTATATTGTATCTTCTTGTTACATTTTACCTACGCCATCCTTTGGATAGCAATGAAGTATATTGTATGCACAGAAAAAATTTACAATTATTAGACACCAGCAGAATGTAATGCATTTTCTGGCCCGCTACGGCCTTCGTCAGCATTCTTTGTGTCACACTGGATAGTGATACTTTATAAATTGAATGTATTTAACTCAACTATTTTAACAAATAGAAACTGGGAATTATTTCCTTTCGCAGGTTACTTTTTTATATTATATTCAACATTTTTTATTTTTCGAATTTATTCTATGAGTTAAATTTCAGTTATGTATTTTATAAAGCTTTTTTGTAATAGTCTTATTCCTTCAATTATTCAGGAATGACTTTATACACTACCAGACTATTATATTGTATCTTCTTGTTACATTTTACCTACGCCATCCTTTGGATAGCAATGAAGTATATTGTATGCACAGAAAAAATTTACAATTATTAGACACCAGCAGAATGTAATGCATTTTCTGGCCCGCTACGGCCTTCGTCAGCATTCTTTGTGTCACACTGGATAGTGATACTTTATAAATTGAATGTATTTAACTCAACTATTTTAACAAATACAATATACTTCATTGCTATCCAAAGGATGGCGTAGGTAAAATGTAACAAGAAGATACAATATAATAGTCTGGTAGTGTATAAAGTCATTCCTGAATAATTGAAGGAATAAGACTATTACAAAAAAGCTTTATAAAATACATAACTGAAATTTAACTCATAGAATAAATTCGAAAAATAAAAAATGTTGAATATAATATAAAAAAGTAACCTGCGAAAGGAAATAATTCCCAGTTTCTATTTGTTAAAATAGTTGAGTTAAATACATTCAATTTATAAAGTATCACTATCCAGTGTGACACAAAGAATGCTGACGAAGGCCGTAGCGGGCCAGAAAATGCATTACATTCTGCTGGTGTCTAATAATTGTAAATTTTTCTGTGCATACAATATACTTCATTGCTATCCAAAGGATGGCGTAGGTAAAATGTAACAAGAAGATACAATATAATAGTCTGGTAGTGTATAAAGTCATTCCTGAATAATTGAAGGAATAAGACTATTACAAAAAAGCTTTATAAAATACATAACTGAAATTTAACTCATAGAATAAATTCGAAAAATAAAAAATGTTGAATATAATATAAAAAAGTAACCTGCGAAAGGAAATAATTCCCAGTTTCTATTTGTTAAAATAGTTGAGTTAAATACATTCAATTTATAAAGTATCACTATCCAGTGTGACACAAAGAATGCTGACGAAGGCCGTAGCGGGCCAGAAAATGCATTACATTCTGCTGGTGTCTAATAATTGTAAATTTTTCTGTGCATACAATATACTTCATTGCTATCCAAAGGATGGCGTAGGTAAAATGTAACAAGAAGATACAATATAATAGTCTGGTAGTGTATAAAGTCATTCCTGAATAATTGAAGGAATAAGACTATTACAAAAAAGCTTTATAAAATACATAACTGAAATTTAACTCATAGAATAAATTCGAAAAATAAAAAATGTTGAATATAATATAAAAAAGTAACCTGCGAAAGGAAATAATTCCCAGTTTCTATTTGTTAAAATAGTTGAGTTAAATACATTCAATTTATAAAGTATCACTATCCAGTGTGACACAAAGAATGCTGACGAAGGCCGTAGCGGGCCAGAAAATGCATTACATTCTGCTGGTGTCTAATAATTGTAAATTTTTCTGTGCATACAATATACTTCATTGCTATCCAAAGGATGGCGTAGGTAAAATGTAACAAGAAGATACAATATAATAGTCTGGTAGTGTATAAAGTCATTCCTGAATAATTGAAGGAATAAGACTATTACAAAAAAGCTTTATAAAATACATAACTGAAATTTAACTCATAGAATAAATTCGAAAAATAAAAAATGTTGAATATAATATAAAAAAGTAACCTGCGAAAGGAAATAATTCCCAGTTTCTATTTGTTAAAATAGTTGAGTTAAATACATTCAATTTATAAAGTATCACTATCCAGTGTGACACAAAGAATGCTGACGAAGGCCGTAGCGGGCCAGAAAATGCATTACATTCTGCTGGTGTCTAATAATTGTAAATTTTTCTGTGCATACAATATACTTCATTGCTATCCAAAGGATGGCGTAGGTAAAATGTAACAAGAAGATACAATATAATAGTCTGGTAGTGTATAAATTCATTCCTGAATAATTGAAGGAATAAGACTATTACAAAAAAGCTTTATAAAATACATAACTGAAATTTAACTCATAGAATAAATTCGAAAAATAAAAAATGTTGAATATAATATAAAAAAGTAACCTGCGAAAGGAAATAATTCCCAGTTTCTATTTGTTAAAATAGTTGAGTTAAATACATTCAATTTATAAAGTATCACTATCCAGTGTGACACAAAGAATGCTGACGAAGGCCGTAGCGGGCCAGAAAATGCATTACATTCTGCTGGTGTCTAATAATTGTAAATTTTTCTGTGCATACAATATACTTCATTGCTATCCAAAGGATGGCGTAGGTAAAATGTAACAAGAAGATACAATATAATAGTCTGGTAGTGTATAAAGTCATTCCTGAATAATTGAAGGAATAAGACTATTACAAAAAAGCTTTATAAAATACATAACTGAAATTTAACTCATAGAATAAATTCGAAAAATAAAAAATGTTGAATATAATATAAAAAAGTAACCTGCGAAAGGAAATAATTCCCAGTTTCTATTTGTTAAAATAGTTGAGTTAAATACATTCAATTTATAAAGTATCACTATCCAGTGTGACACAAAGAATGCTGACGAAGGCCGTAGCGGGCCAGAAAATGCATTACATTCTGCTGGTGTCTAATAATTGTAAATTTTTCTGTGCATACAATATACTTCATTGCTATCCAAAGGATGGCGTAGGTAAAATGTAACAAGAAGATACAATATAATAGTCTGGTAGTGTATAAAGTCATTCCTGAATAATTGAAGGAATAAGACTATTACAAAAAAGCTTTATAAAATACATAACTGAAATTTAACTCATAGAATAAATTCGAAAAATAAAAAATGTTGAATATAATATAAAAAAGTAACCTGCGAAAGGAAATAATTCCCAGTTTCTATTTGTTAAAATAGTTGAGTTAAATACATTCAATTTATAAAGTATCACTATCCAGTGTGACACAAAGAATGCTGACGAAGGCCGTAGCGGGCCAGAAAATGCATTACATTCTGCTGGTGTCTAATAATTGTAAATTTTTCTGTGCATACAATATACTTCATTGCTATCCAAAGGATGGCGTAGGTAAAATGTAACAAGAAGATACAATATAATAGTCTGGTAGTGTATAAAGTCATTCCTGAATAATTGAAGGAATAAGACTATTACAAAAAAGCTTTATAAAATACATAACTGAAATTTAACTCATAGAATAAATTCGAAAAATAAAAAATGTTGAATATAATATAAAAAAGTAACCTGCGAAAGGAAATAATTCCCAGTTTCTATTTGTTAAAATAGTTGAGTTAAATACATTCAATTTATAAAGTATCACTATCCAGTGTGACACAAAGAATGCTGACGAAGGCCGTAGCGGGCCAGAAAATGCATTACATTCTGCTGGTGTCTAATAATTGTAAATTTTTCTGTGCATACAATATACTTCATTGCTATCCAAAGGATGGCGTAGGTAAAATGTAACAAGAAGATACAATATAATAGTCTGGTAGTGTATAAAGTCATTCCTGAATAATTGAAGGAATAAGACTATTACAAAAAAGCTTTATAAAATACATAACTGAAATTTAACTCATAGAATAAATTCGAAAAATAAAAAATGTTGAATATAATATAAAAAAGTAACCTGCGAAAGGAAATAATTCCCAGTTTCTATTTGTTAAAATAGTTGAGTTAAATACATTCAATTTATAAAGTATCACTATCCAGTGTGACACAAAGAATGCTGACGAAGGCCGTAGCGGGCCAGAAAATGCATTACATTCTGCTGGTGTCTAATAATTGTAAAATTTTTCTGTGCATACAATATACTTCATTGCTATCCAAAGGATGGCGTAGGTAAAATGTAACAAGAAGATACAATATAATAGTCTGGTAGTGTATAAAGTCATTCCTGAATAATTGAAGGAATAAGACTATTACAAAAAAGCTTTATAAAATACATAACTGAAATTTAACTCATAGAATAAATTCGAAAAATAAAAAATGTTGAATATAATATAAAAAAGTAACCTGCGAAAGGAAATAATTCCCAGTTTCTATTTGTTAAAATAGTTGAGTTAAATACATTCAATTTATAAAGTATCACTATCCAGTGTGACACAAAGAATGCTGACGAAGGCCGTAGCGGGCCAGAAAATGCATTACATTCTGCTGGTGTCTAATAATTGTAAATTTTTCTGTGCATACAATATACTTCATTGCTATCCAAAGGATGGCGTAGGTAAAATGTAACAAGAAGATACAATATAATAGTCTGGTAGTGTATAAAGTCATTCCTGAATAATTGAAGGAATAAGACTATTACAAAAAAGCTTTATAAAATACATAACTGAAATTTAACTCATAGAATAAATTCGAAAAATAAAAAATGTTGAATATAATATAAAAAAGTAACCTGCGAAAGGAAATAATTCCCAGTTTCTATTTGTTAAAATAGTTGAGTTAAATACATTCAATTTATAAAGTATCACTATCCAGTGTGACACAAAGAATGCTGACGAAGGCCGTAGCGGGCCAGAAAATGCATTACATTCTGCTGGTGTCTAATAATTGTAAATTTTTCTGTGCATACAATATACTTCATTGCTATCCAAAGGATGGCGTAGGTAAAATGTAACAAGAAGATACAATATAATAGTCTGGTAGTGTATAAAGTCATTCCTGAATAATTGAAGGAATAAGACTATTACAAAAAAGCTTTATAAAATACATAACTGAAATTTAACTCATAGAATAAATTCGAAAAATAAAAAATGTTGAATATAATATAAAAAAGTAACCTGCGAAAGGAAATAATTCCCAGTTTCTATTTGTTAAAATAGTTGAGTTAAATACATTCAATTTATAAAGTATCACTATCCAGTGTGACACAAAGAATGCTGACGAAGGCCGTAGCGGGCCAGAAAATGCATTACATTCTGCTGGTGTCTAATAATTGTAAATTTTTCTGTGCATACAATATACTTCATTGCTATCCAAAGGATGGCGTAGGTAAAATGTAACAAGAAGATACAATATAATAGTCTGGTAGTGTATAAAGTCATTCCTGAATAATTGAAGGAATAAGACTATTACAAAAAAGCTTTATAAAATACATAACTGAAATTTAACTCATAGAATAAATTCGAAAAATAAAAAATGTTGAATATAATATAAAAAAGTAACCTGCGAAAGGAAATAATTCCCAGTTTCTATTTGTTAAAATAGTTGAGTTAAATACATTCAATTTATAAAGTATCACTATCCAGTGTGACACAAAGAATGCTGACGAAGGCCGTAGCGGGCCAGAAAATGCATTACATTCTGCTGGTGTCTAATAATTGTAAATTTTTCTGTGCATACAATATACTTCATTGCTATCCAAAGGATGGCGTAGGTAAAATGTAACAAGAAGATACAATATAATAGTCTGGTAGTGTATAAAGTCATTCCTGAATAATTGAAGGAATAAGACTATTACAAAAAAGCTTTATAAAATACATAACTGAAATTTAACTCATAGAATAAATTCGAAAAATAAAAAATGTTGAATATAATATAAAAAAGTAACCTGCGAAAGGAAATAATTCCCAGTTTCTATTTGTTAAAATAGTTGAGTTAAATACATTCAATTTATAAAGTATCACTATCCAGTGTGACACAAAGAATGCTGACGAAGGCCGTAGCGGGCCAGAAAATGCATTACATTCTGCTGGTGTCTAATAATTGTAAATTTTTCTGTGCATACAATATACTTCATTGCTATCCAAAGGATGGCGTAGGTAAAATGTAACAAGAAGATACAATATAATAGTCTGGTAGTGTATAAAGTCATTCCTGAATAATTGAAGGAATAAGACTATTACAAAAAAGCTTTATAAAATACATAACTGAAATTTAACTCATAGAATAAATTCGAAAAATAAAAAATGTTGAATATAATATAAAAAAGTAACCTGCGAAAGGAAATAATTCCCAGTTTCTATTTGTTAAAATAGTTGAGTTAAATACATTCAATTTATAAAGTATCACTATCCAGTGTGACACAAAGAATGCTGACGAAGGCCGTAGCGGGCCAGAAAATGCATTACATTCTGCTGGTGTCTAATAATTGTAAATTTTTCTGTGCATACAATATACTTCATTGCTATCCAAAGGATGGCGTAGGTAAAATGTAACAAGAAGATACAATATAATAGTCTGGTAGTGTATAAAGTCATTCCTGAATAATTGAAGGAATAAGACTATTACAAAAAAGCTTTATAAAATACATAACTGAAATTTAACTCATAGAATAAATTCGAAAAATAAAAAATGTTGAATATAATATAAAAAAGTAACCTGCGAAAGGAAATAATTCCCAGTTTCTATTTGTTAAAATAGTTGAGTTAAATACATTCAATTTATAAAGTATCACTATCCAGTGTGACACAAAGAATGCTGACGAAGGCCGTAGCGGGCCAGAAAATGCATTACATTCTGCTGGTGTCTAATAATTGTAAATTTTTCTGTGCATACAATATACTTCATTGCTATCCAAAGGATGGCGTAGGTAAAATGTAACAAGAAGATACAATATAATAGTCTGGTAGTGTATAAAGTCATTCCTGAATAATTGAAGGAATAAGACTATTACAAAAAAGCTTTATAAAATACATAACTGAAATTTAACTCATAGAATAAATTCGAAAAATAAAAAATGTTGAATATAATATAAAAAAGTAACCTGCGAAAGGAAATAATTCCCAGTTTCTATTTGTTAAAATAGTTGAGTTAAATACATTCAATTTATAAAGTATCACTATCCAGTGTGACACAAAGAATGCTGACGAAGGCCGTAGCGGGCCAGAAAATGCATTACATTCTGCTGGTGTCTAATAATTGTAAATTTTTCTGTGCATACAATATACTTCATTGCTATCCAAAGGATGGCGTAGGTAAAATGTAACAAGAAGATACAATATAATAGTCTGGTAGTGTATAAAGTCATTCCTGAATAATTGAAGGAATAAGACTATTACAAAAAAGCTTTATAAAATACATAACTGAAATTTAACTCATAGAATAAATTCGAAAAATAAAAAATGTTGAATATAATATAAAAAAGTAACCTGCGAAAGGAAATAATTCCCAGTTTCTATTTGTTAAAATAGTTGAGTTAAATACATTCAATTTATAAAGTATCACTATCCAGTGTGACACAAAGAATGCTGACGAAGGCCGTAGCGGGCCAGAAAATGCATTACATTCTGCTGGTGTCTAATAATTGTAAATTTTTCTGTGCATACAATATACTTCATTGCTATCCAAAGGATGGCGTAGGTAAAATGTAACAAGAAGATACAATATAATAGTCTGGTAGTGTATAAAGTCATTCCTGAATAATTGAAGGAATAAGACTATTACAAAAAAGCTTTATAAAATACATAACTGAAATTTAACTCATAGAATAAATTCGAAAAATAAAAAATGTTGAATATAATATAAAAAAGTAACCTGCGAAAGGAAATAATTCCCAGTTTCTATTTGTTAAAATAGTTGAGTTAAATACATTCAATTTATAAAGTATCACTATCCAGTGTGACACAAAGAATGCTGACGAAGGCCGTAGCGGGCCAGAAAATGCATTACATTCTGCTGGTGTCTAATAATTGTAAATTTTTCTGTGCATACAATATACTTCATTGCTATCCAAAGGATGGCGTAGGTAAAATGTAACAAGAAGATACAATATAATAGTCTGGTAGTGTATAAAGTCATTCCTGAATAATTGAAGGAATAAGACTATTACAAAAAAGCTTTATAAAATACATAACTGAAATTTAACTCATAGAATAAATTCGAAAAATAAAAAATGTTGGCCTTAATATCTTTATAATTATTTTAAGAAATTCTGGGATTGATTTTCGAGTACGTTTTAGTGTTATTTGTACTTACATTTTTGAGTACGACTCGTAGGGGAGACCGGGGCAGCTTCGGCACTGGGGTACATTCGTCAATGACGTTTTCGATATGATGCACTTATTTTATATCACTAACTATTTATTTTAATGTGTCGAAAATCAAAATAAATAACTCCCGCAAAGTTTGGCATCTCTAGCTTACCAACTGAAAAAGCTACACGTGTTTAAATGTTTTTCCAAGTGTTTCTGTTATATTTTGATTCTATTTCGTAAGTATTTTGTATTTGAAAATTATCAATATTTAAAATAAAAATTACAAACCAACATTAATAATTGTGCTAGTTTCCTAAAAAATAAATTAAATCTAAATCTTTGTTGGAGAATAAAAGAAAAAAGATGAAAATAGTGTACATAGTGCTTTCGGGGTAGATTCGGCATTTTCAATTAGGGCACATTCGGCCTAGTCAAACTTGGTCGATATAGTAATAATCCAATTTATCAAGTTACTGAGATTACTTAAACTCTTGACGACTGCATCTCAATAATAAACTTCCTTCGGATGCTTTATATCTTTTTGATCTCTATTTGTTAAGCCTGAAAATTAAAATATTTCGCTAGTTTTATGGGCCGAAATAAAACTTCAGTCACTAATTCCAAGAAATGTGTTTATTTTTCATTAACTGTATCCATCTAATAAAAAATGCTTAATCCGTTTATAACTGGCATCTAATTTTATTTTTTATGGAGTTTTTATTAAACCACTGCCTTTAAGAATATAGTCGACGAATGTGCCCCGTCAAATGCCGAGGCTACCCCGGCGTGGAGCACATTCAGCAAAAATGACTTTTTTTACTAATTCTCAAAAAAACATAACAAATACTCAGTATTCATAAAATTTTGTACTAATATTTTATTATTCAATATCCAAGGACAACAACAAGTGATACAATTTTTAAATCTGTTGCATACATTCTTAGATTCAGGGCTTCAAAAAAAAAGTGCCGAAGCTGCCCCAGTCTCCCCTACTTAAAGCAATTATAAAAAACTTGATTTGTCCCGAGTTTTTCTTTCTGTGTTAATTTTCCGAAACATAAAACTTTACACTGTAACGGTGTTGGTCCTCAATATTATTTGAGATCCCTTTCGACAATTTATGAAAACCAATCTGAAGCAGAGCCTTAAATGTCCAAAATAATGCTTAAATTTTAAGCTGTTTGTCAGATAAATGATATGTCGGAGGAGAGAATAGTTTTATTGAGATTCATTTATTGAGATGCATCTGATAAATAAACTAAGTAGCGGTAACACACGGTGGTTATTAATTGTATCAGCATTTCTAATCCCGGCTTGTATGCATAATAAAATGGGATTTAGTTGCCGAAAATATGAAATATCGTACTTAAATCACTGCTATAAAAAAAATCAATAAAAAATTATAAAAATCTTTTTAACAAAAAAAAAAAAAAAAAAAAAACAAATTCTTTTAAATTTTTTATTAATATTAATTCGTTTTTGTATTTGCCCAGCAAAAACTTTACTTACCAAGTAAGTTAGCAAATAATGTTGGAGAAAATAAACACTACTTATTTTTCGGCTGAATAACTACTTATTTTTGTTCGAGGTGTCCACAGAATTCAGTACTTACAATACACTTACTAGAAGTCAAAAAATATCTAGTTATTATTTAACTACTAGTAATTTGAATTGTAAGTACTTACAATATACTTACCAAAAGCCAAAAAATCACTAGTTAATAGACCTAATGAGTAATTATTGAGTGCGTTACCAGTAAGTAAATATCAGTACTGAAAACAAAACAAGTAATAAGTAGTTACTGAGCTGATTATTAGTAAGCAAATATTCAGTAGTAAAAATAATAGAAGTAATAAGTAGTTGTTGTGGTCATTACTAGTTAGTACTTATTAAAGTTTTCAAAATAATGACAATTGTAATGACAACTACTTACCAGGTAACGTATGAAATAACTACCACCTATTACTAAAAATCAAAAAGTTTTTCCTGGGTGTATTTGCACTAGGGTTAATATCCACCAATAAAAAACTTGGTTTTTTTTTTTTGTATAAAAAAAACAAATTAATATGAAAAATCTGAATATGTAATGTGTAACAAAACTTAAATCAGGTGCGGAAAACATAAGATATCTGCCCTAAGCCATGGTGGATCTTTGCCAGCCAAAAAATGCAAATTGCCTAATTCCATGCTTATGTATTTCTAATGAATTTGCTTAAATGACTTCAGAGTGCGAACTTGATGCGAGCTGGCAGTGAAGTGGTTTCTAGCACGTTGTAGTTTCTTTTCTTTAGTTTTTCTGTGATTGATCATTTCTTTTTGTGCGTGCAAAAACAGTTTGTGACATTCCTTTTCTTCAAACAATTTTGATCACTTGGAAAATTTTGGAAAATAAAAAAAGAAAAATGTTTTGAAGTAGCTGAAATCGATACCTCTATTTCTATTTTTACAAAAATTAACTGAATGTATTAATTAAGATGAATAGAAACTCATCATCAGAATCCATCTATCATACAAAACCACATATAAAACATTACAAATTAGTATAAGCAAAATAAATCACTATTCAATATGGCATTCACTCTGACACCTTCTTGAATTGATACAGCATAAACTGTTATCGCTTCTAGCGGCCGCTCTGACAGCCTAAAAGTAAAGTATGCATACATACTTGTATTACGAAAACAGGTTTATAACTTTGTAATTTTTAAAGAACATCCCAGTAAAAACTTTGCTTTCTTTTTCGAAGTGAATAGCTTCTTTCACTCATAATTTAGTAGCTTTCTTTTTTACCTACTTCTATAACAACTTCTATAACAACTTTTTTCTGGATGTGTGTATTTAAAAAATAAAAACTAGCTTTTGAATGCGTTCATTTTGGGACATCCCTTGTAAAATTCATTGGTTCTTTCGGTAGAATTGAAAGAAGTGCTTTTATGTTTTTCTCATTATTCAACATATTATTTTGTAGGCGAAGTTTTTACTGGGATGTTATCAAAACTACCAAAAATAATTAAACATCTTTTTACTTAAAACCCTTTTAAACAGCTTCTTTCTTGTGATATTAATACACAGACACGTCTCTCAAAATTCTCTAGTAAACTTTAGCTACTATTTATGCTTTATATTATGTATGACAAAAAACAACAACAACGTCAAAGGAAAAAGTTCAAAATATGCCGCAGTATGAAAAGCCGCAATCTAAGCTGACTAATGAAACTTGTTTCATTGTTTCAACGTAAAGGAATTTTGTGTTTTATAATATTTATATGCTAGTAATAGCATCGCAAACATCAAGTGGCAAGCAGCTACATCGGTATTAGTTGTTATAATAGAAACAGCAGCCAAGCAAAAACATTATAAGCCAAAAGGCAACTGGATATTAACTAATGCTAAAAAATATCAACTTCAACGTGCACAGTGCTTTGAGTGAGATAATTTTGTTGTTATTTGAAACGGCATTCGTTTTGTAAGAAAAACTAATAAGAACTAGTACTATTCAGCTGTGCCGAAACTTTGGAACCCGCCAACAAACATTTACATTTGTTGAAAGTGTATTTGAAACTTAATCTATTCACGGAAAGAACTATTTACTTAATATTGCTTGAGCCAAGAAAATTTTGCATGATTCTCGTCCAAGCCAAAAATTAATTATTCTGAATATATGTGTGGCTTGGTTTAAGCAAATTGTTTTTTTTTATTTAAGAAAATTGAACGTAATACGATTTTCTTGTTTTAAGAAACTAAATTGATTACTTTAGAAAATTCATGCCTGATTTTGAAAAAAAAATTTCGCTTGTGTGTTTTTCGAAAGAGGAAACTTTTGAGCCCAACATAATAAAATTTGATAGTGTGATAAACTGTCATTAAAAAAACCAAGTTGGGAAAAAAGTAATTACAATTCTATTATTCCCAATAAAAAATTTTATAATTATAATTAGTATGTGGTTATTTTGTTGAACTATTTATGGTTTTTAATCCAAATTTTTCTAATAATCTTAATTAGGCTTAAGTTCATTAAATTTAATTTTCAATTAATTATTTTTATGAAGAAAGGAATTTTACAACATGAAAATCAATTAAAATTGTTATTGATAATCTTTCATCATTGACCGTGGCTAAGGCACGAGCTCTATGTATTCATTTATCCTTCAAGTTGTACTGAAAAAGGTCAACAAGAAAAAGAAAGACAAAAAATGAAAAAACAAAAAATGTACTTTGGACTTCAAGGAAAAATTCTTGACAAAAGTACGAAAAAAGAGAAGTAAGGAAGAACATGTAAGATCAATTGAATGGATAATCATTCAAAAAAGCAAACTTCGATCTACCAAAGGTTAAAATACAATTTGGTTTAAGGATTGATGTTTGACTATTGACGTCAGCAGTCGTCGATGGCTGCGAGTGTAAAACGGCAAATCCATCTGAGGAGATCGAGTGGTTGCGATCGAAACATGTCATGGTAACCTGCCGGCCCGGGTTCGAGCCCCGGCCACGGTCAATGATGAAAGATTATCAATAACAATTTTAATTGATTTTCATGTTGTAAAATTCCTTTCTTCACAAAAATAATTTAATGAAAATTAAATTTAATGAACTTAAGCCTAATTAAGATTATTAGAAAAATTTTATAATTTTGCGAAGCACTAATGGTACATTAAAAAAAATAAGCGCACAATTATGCGCTACGCAATAAGACATACAGAAATGAAGTAAAGTAAGTGAAAGAACTCTCAACAACTTTTATAAAGAAAATAACTTTCCAATTGCCACGGCATTCCCTTACTGCGAAGCAAGTTTGTAAAGGAGAATAATAAAAAATAACTGTATCAAAACATTCAGTGTGTAAAGCTGATCGTTACATCCAACAATTTTTATATACGCTGAATAATGCGCTTTATGTGTCAAAAATGTATTCCTTCAAAAATGGAACTCGCCATATAAAATTCATGTCTTCCTTTAGTGCAATGGTAACCGAAACTTTTATGTTTCTTCCTTACAAACCTGCTTCGTTGGAAGCTCCATTTTTTATTGGGATTATTAAACCTATTAATATAATCATTAAAGTTTGGTAAAATAATTTGAAAAGCGAAATAACGAATTTTTAAAAACATCCCTTTCCTGTTGAGTGTTTTGGAAGTGAAAATGTTCTTTACAGACGGACATACATGTCTAGTTTGACTACAAATTATTGATTTTTTTTTAGTGTTATACGCGGATTATTTATATCCCTTCTTCATCGCTTGTTGTGGACAGCACAAAGAAAGTTGCCGAGCAAGCTCGACTCTACATTTATACAATAACACAAGCTTGCAAAAATTTAGAAAAAGTCGAAGCCCTGGGTCTAAAGTATACTTTTCTTAGGGCTTAAGTGTCAGGTTTTGAGATATATTCGCTTAAATTTAAAAAAATCATGTTTTTCGCTATAATTAAGCCATTATAACTGCGCGAACTCATCTTTACTTTTGACAGCTTAGTTCCAAAGCATGCTAAGTGTTTTTTATTTTTTTTTTACGTTCATGAATTGAGTATTGTTTAACTTAAATTCCGGTGTTGTTTGGATAATCCAATCCAAAGTGATGCACAAAAAAGTAACTAAGAGTACACAGAAAAAATTATTTTTCCAATTCAAACAAAAAATTTGTAGAATCAAAACATTTTTGTCTGAAATCGGTCCTATAAACAAATTTGCATATTCAAACAATTTATTTGCATTTCGTTTATTGAAAAAAAACACTGATTTTTTCAAACAAATAATTTAACTGAATCAAACAAAAAGTTTACTGAAATTCATATAAATTTCAAACAAATTATTTTGCTGAATCAAACAAAAAAGTTTTTGCACAAGCAATGACGCGCACACAAGCAAACACTGTAGGGGAAGATGAAGGCAGAGCAGAGCGGCGGCTGGCTTTGAGAAACATTTTTTTGTTGGAATAATTTTGAACCAAGTCTTGTTTATACACACAATGTTTTTCTTCTTTACTCACTGTTGCTGTATCCTTTCTTCGGCTAAAGTAGAAGAAATGTAACCAAAACTAAACAGTTTTAAAAAATTGAATACGGGTTTTTTTCATTCTATTTTACCTACTTTGAAATCAATTAAAAATTTATTTGGTTTCTTTTAATGTTGTTGTTGTTTCTGTTGTTTAAAAAGAGTGAAACGTTTTTGTTTTTTTTACATCTTTCTTATTGTTGTACTTTTTTAAAGCGTCCAAAAGTAGACTGTTTGTGTTTTTTGTTGTTGTTCTTATATTTCACATAAAGAAGTGTTGCTTATGATCAAATAAAAATATGCAAAACTACGACAACATTTAAGAGCGTAAATATTTCATACAAAATTATGAAGTTTTGAAACCAATAACGCGTATATTATATTTTTGAATAGTTGTCAACATTTTTGTTGGTTAAATAAAAATCAAACAGAAATATTAATTGAATCAGTAAAAAAATTTTTAGATATTAAAAAAATTTTCAAACAAGCGTTTGTTTGAAAATAATTCAGCAATAATTCTTTCTGTGTTAGAGCTTCTCCTGCAAAACTCACTTTGCCGACTTAGCATATTTTTGAATTGGGCGTCTGTTTTATAAAATATGATATGTCGTCTAAAAGTCTAACTTCTTTTTAAATAAATGTGTAACTCTGTAATATCCTGTTCCTTCTTTTAGATATCTTAACCTGAAGTTTGTGACATACAAATTAAAAAAATAAAAAATTAAGTCAAAGTAATCAAAAAAAAATCACATGAAAATAAAAACATTAATAAAAAAAATACCATGAATATAGCGATACCCGGATTTTCGAAACCTTAAGTTAAAATATCTCAGAGCAGAAACAAGGCGAAAAACAGCTTTTTTAACTTTAAGCTAAAATATCCTGATGTTATAAAGAAGTTCTTTGTACAGATTCTATTCCAGCGTAACTTAAAGCATAAAAAACACTGTGTTATTATCAAATTTTACTTTAATTCAAGGGTAGACCCTTTTTGTGTCTTGTGGGGAGTTTTGGAGCTACTACCAACGCAAAATAACGGGCCAAATTCCGTTATTCCTATTCAGACATCCAAATAAAACATTGAGCTTCAAACAAAACAGGTTTGTAAGGAAGAAATGTTGGCGTTTCGCTTACCATCTCGCTTACAGAAGGCATGAATTTTATATAGTGAGTTCCCGCTTTGAAGCAAAAACATTTTTCACACAAGAAACGCTTTATTCAACGCATATACAAACTTGTGAGTGTAGCTATCAGATTAACTCACTGAATATTTTGTTACAGTTATTTTTTAGTATTCTCCCTTACAAACTTGCATTGTAGTAAGGAAATGCCGGGGCACTTCTATTTCTATTTTTTTATAAAATTCGTTAAGAGTTCGTTTACTTACTTTACTGCATCTCTGTATGTCTTATTGCATGGCGCATAGTTGTGCGATTATTTTTTTAAATGTACCGCTAGTGCTTCGCAAAATGATACAATATTTTATCGGGATGTGTGTTGGTCCAACATCAGGGCCGATTTAACTGCTCGTCCTCGGACTTACAAAAGCTTGTGTACAAGATTTTTTTATTTGTTTTTTTTTTTTAAATTTCGACCTGCGCATTGAAGATAACGTTTACCAGGAATTGCATTCAATTGATAAGCCAAACGAAGGGACATTGTTGAAACCTTTCGCGAACACCATTTTTGGAAAAGGGTTTCCCGTGCGTGGGACACTTGCTGTATCTCCATTGTTATTCAAAATAGGAAAATATTGAAAACACCAAACTGTTAGAAATTACAAATAAAAACTGTACCATAAGGTTTTGTTTTTAACAGTTATGCACGTCAGGCGTCTACGTATGTCCTAAATGTTATGTAAAAAAGGCATGACGTTCCTAGACTTCAGACGGATATAAGGAATAACTGTGCACATAATCATGATTACTCGAAGAAGTTTACTTTGGTGCCTTTGTATTTTTTTTTTCATATTAGAGGTCGAGGCAGTGCCCCATAACTGAATACCGTACCACCAGATGGGCTTTAAGATAGAGTTGTAAAGTATAAGTTTGCAATTCGAGACTAAGGACATAATTTCTTCCAATGAACCAAAGAATTTGAATTGCTTTTACTTTCATTTGAGTTAATTTTGCCTCTATATTTCATATCCACGTCAATCGCCGATCCAGATGTATACCGAGATATTTTACATGCGGTGCAATGTGAGTGGTACATGCACGCATTTCTGCTCATTGACTTTTATCCTCCATTATTTTAACCACTTTTCCAGTTCAAATATATGGTCCTGAAGGTAGCGAGACGCTTCATGACAGTTTTCGTATACATCTAGAAAAGCTGTATCCTCCGCAAATGTTGAAGTTTGGGTGTAGTCGTTTATTGCCATGTCCGTAGGATGTTGGCAGGATGCTACCTTGTGGGTCTCCAGCGTCAATAAGCTGAGGAGAACTTATAAAACCGGTTCTTTAATAATAAATCTACGAAAGACTTAGTAGGTTTCTAGCAGCTTCTGTGTTTTTGCTGGTAAGTTTTGTTTTAATTTATGTCTGGCCTTCATGCCAGACTTTATCAACAGCTTGCGAAATATCGAAGAAGAGTGCTGAGCAATATTTTTTTTCTTCAAAGTCTTTTCTTAAACCAACAGTTATGTTGGTGATTTTTACCATTCCGATATTTTAGTAAGACATACTTATGTTTTCTCAAAACAAGAGTTAAAAAGCATGGTATAAAAATGAAGCAATATAATTAAATACAATATGGCAGAAGTTCATCAAATTTAATTTTCATTAGCCTAATTAAAATATCAAAATTTGGATTAAAAACCTTTAATAGTTCAACAAATTAACCACAATACGAATTATTATTGTTTAAGTTAAATAAATCACGTATAAAACACTGTGACGAAGCCATAGTGTCACATCTGTAAGTACAAATTTAAAGCAACGACAGGGAAATTGAAATTTGGCAAAACAGTCTCACCTTAGTATTTACGTATGTATATGAGTGTGTCCCAAAAAATTTTTTTTTTGGATTTTCATGGATGCTCAAGCATAATTTAAGAACTTATAGGGTAAAGAATTTTTGAGATTTTTTTTCAGATTTTTCGGAAGAGGTTCAGAGGCCGCTCAAGTCCAATTTTTGCCAAAAGTCGGGTCTTCCGGCCTTTTTTTAAGTTTCATAACTTCGTCAAAAAACACGATTTTCATCACTTTTAGGGAATTAATTTACAAGAAAAATATCCAAGCGTTATTTTGCTGTACAAAAACTAAAAGTTTTTGCAATGCATTTGCTCATTTATGCACCCTACGTTAAAATTTTTCCATAAATTTTGTAAGAAACGCTTTATAACTTTTAAAATTTTTATGAAAATGAGACAAACCAATAATGCAGTTTGAAAGATCATTTTATTTTTAATAACTAAGAAACAAATATTTTTCAATTTGCTCTTACCGTTCCTGAGTTATAGAGGTTTTCAGCTTTGTAACTAGTTTAGAATATTGTTACGCTTACGAAACAAATTAAATTCATACTTTTTGCTTTTGCTTAGCTTACAAATCATTAATTACAGATCTTACAATATAGTTCCATGCCCTGCAATAAATTCTTAACCCGTCAATTCCCATAACTTCAGTAATGAATACAAAACAAATTTTTCTTTCAAATAATATCAGTTAAAAGTCAAATCAAAAAAAAATATTGCTTACTCCGGTTTTATAGGGGTGTCACCTACAGGTGACACTGGGCATACTTTACTCCACATTTTTAACATTCGGCTAAGAAAGTGATCGCAGTTAGCTTTATTATTGTCTCCAGCTCTCCATCGGCTACCTCCCCATCCACAAGAGGGTGCTGGATGATGTCGCCAGGGTCATCTCCAGCCCCTAGATTTCCATTAACGTTATCACTGGGAATTGCCGGGTTAAAATCAGTTTCAGAAGTAGTGACATTGATGAAAGTTTTATCCCTTATCAATACATGACGCTTTGAGGATTTTATTATAATAATCCCTAAAAGTGAAGAAAATTGCGTTTTTTGACAAAGTTATGAAGAAAACTTAAAAAAGAGGCCGGGAGACACGATTTTTGGCAAAAAATTGACTTGCGCGACCTCTTCCGAAAAATCTGATAAAAATCTCAAAAATACTTTACCCTACAAACTTTTAAATTGTGCTTGAGCTTGTGCTTTTCTGGGACACACTAATGTATATACATGTATTTGAAAACTCATCCTCGAACAAATAGTCATCAAAGTAAAACCAACGAGAAAACAAACCTTAAAAACATTTTACGAACATTTTGCTTGTACTACTCTTGTATCAACAAACATTTATTTAAAATGTTTGATTTCCTTCAGCCATCTGTGTCGATATGAAAAAGTTTTATACGCATACCACGTATATCGGTTATTATATGCGGCATTTGGCGTCAACGTTAACATTCCTGGATAAAATTATTATTCTTTGGTTTTTGTCGGCGCGGTTGGGGAGAATTTTGTATGGTTTCATGTATTCAAATGATTGCGTTGATGCACTGGAAGCCAATTGTCCTGGCGTAACCAAGGCCATTTCCCGATTCAAGACTTTGTTGGTGGTTTTCGTATTTAATCAACGCTGGTATAAAATACTGAAACATATACGCACAATGCTAATGGCAGGTTAGTATCTTAAGTATCTTATCACAAAACAACCACTAATACACACACACAAAGAAAGTCATGTCTATATATACCCTGCAGTTTTAAAAGTAGAAATTGACTCAAAATCGTTAGGTATTTCCCTAAGGAAAAATCGACTAGCTACTTCATTTGCCACAAGTAATGCAAGAGTTCGTCTTTTAAATCTCTCACCATATTTATTTTTTGTGTGTCGAAAAAAACTGTGCCGTTATAACGGCACAGTTTTTTCCAAAGAGAATTCAACAAGAAAAACATTAACTATTTTTCTATAGAAGCAGTGTCAGTGAAATCGCACATCACATGGGATTAGTGAAATCATTAGTAAAAGGTTATGCAGATGAAGGCAATTGACTACCGTCAATGTCATCCCCATGTTAAAATCGTTAGTCGTGTGCATTGCTAGTAGTTAGGCTGGTAGTTAATGGTAATGATTGGTAGTTAAGGAAATAGCTAGGCATTCGCTAGCTACGCCGACTGCAGGGTAAGTACTCAGGTATAAGTGGGGAACTTGTATTTCTCAAATGCAAATAGTATTTCAGAGACTTGGCTATTGTATCGTGAGCTAATTATATTTTAATTACACTTTGCTCTTGAAATAATTACAAATTCTGTTTGCACTCTACCAATGATAAATTATTTCGTAATAATAGTTTTATTTAATTTTCTTTACCATGCTTTTGGTTTTCTTGTGGGGTTTTGTCGTTGCAACGTAATCATCAACACGTTGGATGGTCTTCCGGTGAATTCTGTACAATACAGCCAAGAGAAAAGGGATACTGTACAGAGGTTGGCCTCAATTGCTAGCATCTTTAGTTTTATTCTGTTGGCCAGTGGCAGTGTAATTAATATGTTCTTTAACCTGAGGCCTTTAATGGCGCACATGATACGATATTTTCAAGGTCAAGATGCTGTGCATATTTTACCATTTAATATTGTGTAAGTATTTTGTTATATTAAATTTTCTTTTAAATTAAATAAAATTTTATGATTTATAAAAAAAGTTAATATCTATACTAATATTACAAAGCTACAAAGTGTGTATGTTTCTATGTTTGTAAGAGGTAATAACCGGAACTGCCGGTCCGATTTTAAAAATGTCTTCAACAAAATGAAGAATGGAACCTTCTAACTGACATATGCTATATAAGGTTGCACTTAAGTGCTTAGGATAGGGTCCAGGGCCGCTTAACCTCCTATTCTAACCTCACTCATATCTTCAAAATTAGATGAGACAGGGAAAAAATGTAATACTTATCGTTGCTCTTTAGAAAAATGAGCGGCCAGGTTTCCGGTACTTTTCTGAAATTCGGCCCTTTTAGGCACCTGAATTTTAGTACTTTCTTGCCACCCCGTTTTGATGCGTTTGAACGTTTTGAAACGTTTGAAACTTATCTAAAAAATACAAATTTGGTTCTTTTTAGAAATTCGAACGTTTAAGCGGTAAAATTCGTAACTATTTGGTTGGTACTTTTTTACAAAGTAATTTTCTCCATCCTTTGCCACACACGTATTAAATGGGCTCCCACTACAATATTGAAATTTTTGATGCTTCAATGGGAGAAAAAAAGTACAAAAAGGGGAAATACGGAAAATAAATTTCTTTCTTTAGCTTTTTGGTTATAGTTACAACTGGTACTTTTTTAATTAGCGTTAATATTGAACCTAGAAACATAAAATTCAACATGCAATATCCTGAGTGATAAGATCCAATGGGTACTTTTGGTACTTTTTTGGTCTTTAACTGGTGCTTTTTAATTTCCGTTAGTATTGGACTTAAAACATAAAATTAAACATGCAAGGTCCTGAGTAAGAATCTTTGAAGGGATATTTTTTGTACTGTTTCGTTCTTTAACTGGTACTTTTTTAATTTTCATTATTATTGGACCTATAAACATAACACTAAACAGGAAATGTGGCCATTTGATGGATATTTTATTCCATACTTAATCGGAATATGGGCATTTCCACAGAAATGTCAACCGCAGCCAAATAATTCAAAGTCTATAAAAGTATGTTGTTTTAACATATTTTTATAGGGAATCTATCAACTCTCAATGATTTAAACAAATTTTACATTTATTCATAACACACTTTGAAATATTCAAATGCAAAGTCGAACAAGTGAAAAAGTTCTGTTTTGAACATTTCTATTGCACGTTTTGTTTTGCTAAATGATCTTAATGAGAAACATTATGCATTGACAATTGCTTTTTAAATCTCAGTTTATATTCAAACAATAAAGAAAAAATGTAAACGGAAGGATGCGATTGCCAGTTACGGCAAATTTTTTCTTTGCTTTACCGTATATTTCGATGTAGCGTGTGACATTGAAAAAGAACATTTGTTATCAGTGCGTCGAGGGTATTTGGACAATGCGTTTTAAATATTAGTAACAAACAGATATTTTTATTGGAAATTTAATTAAAAAAATTTTGCTGGAAAATAATCAGTGCTTTTTTCTTGGTACTTATTTTAAGTTTGTAGCGTGCGACATCGTAAGTGTAAAATGCATAAAAAAATTTTTTTCCTAAAATATCTTTATTTGCGATGGCCAACAACTACAAGCATCAAGGACACAGCTTATTCCATTAAAAAAACTTTATTTGAGACTAGCAAACTATTTTCAGTTAAGCTAGTTTTTGTTATATATTTGTATTTTTCAATAATTAGTATTGTGGTTATTTTGTTGGACTATTTATGGTTTTTAATCCCAATTTTTAATATTTTTAATTAGACTTAATCTCATCAAATTTAGTTTTCATTAAATTATTTTTATGAAGAAAGGAATTTTACAACATGAAAATTAATTAAAATTTTATTGTAACCTGTCGGCCGCGTTTCGAGCCCCGGCCACGGTCAAAAATGAAAGATTATCAATAACAATTTTAATTAATTTTCATGTTGTAAAATTCCTTTCTTCATAAAAATAATTTAATGAAAATTAAATTTGATGAACTTAAGCCTAATTAAAAATATTAAAAATTGGGATTTGTATTTTTGTTTATAATTTTATAACTTTTATTGAGAAAATGAATATATTGAATGAATTGAAAATAATGTAGAATCATCTTACGCATGCCTAATTACATAAAAAGTAAAAACATAAACATAAAAGTATGATGGAACCAAATGTCGCATGCAACATGAAGCGTGCGACAGTGATTAAAATTAAATAAAAAATAAACTACAAATATTTGTGAATTAAATAAAAACCATTATTAAGATACATCAATGCATAATATTTTAAAATTAGTCGCATTAAAATATTTTATCAAGTTTCGCTGAAATCAGTGTTTGAACTGTTTGCCGTAAAAACAACTTCTGTTTTTGTCGCATGCAAATGCCTTGGGTTTTTTAATTTTCTTGAAAACGAACAATTGCTCAAAATCAACCTAAGCACAAATTATAGTGCTAATCAAGAGCTATAAGTTTCGCCTTTTGTCAAAATAAAATTAATGTTTTGGTATATGTTTTTTTTTTTCACTTTTAAGGCGTACGAATGTCGCATTAGACATTGGAGAAATGCCCGTATGTCTTTTTTACAATCCAGTAAAAAAATCACAACTATCTTAACAAATACGTGATATTATTATTAAATAAAAAACTGCATTATTACTTAGACACCCTATAGGACAAAACCTGCTTAAAATGTCCATATTAGGTTATACCTTCCAAACAAAACATTCTCTCTTCTAACCTTATTCTTTTAATTGTTGTTATTGGGAATAATATTTAAAAAATAGTTTTTTTATGTTTGCCAAATTCTCTCTTCAAAAATCAATAATTTGGAGAGAAAATATTTTTCAAAAGCTATTTAAGCATAGTTCCAATATATTGTTGTATACATGCTGTCTAGGGTATTATATGATTCGTTATTATTCGACTGTGCTTTTGCTTTTAAATCTTTTTTTTAAACACTTTACATATGTCCGTCCTTCTGGCCCTAAAAAAAACCTTGTAGTCAAACTATTTTTATAATTTTTAAATCAATATAATTTAAGTAATTTTTTTCATCATTATTTTTTTCTTTCGCTTAAAAACTTTTAAGGTGAAACTTTAAGTTTGGCACAGAACCAACGTATTCGTTCGCAACTGACTGCTGTGATAAAACGTCATAACGCAATCATCGATTTATGTTCGGATTTTGCAGCAAACTTTTCTCTTATCATTTTGATACATTTTCTGTCGGCAGCAATAGTTTTATGTTCGAGCATTTTTGATTTAATGTTGGTAAGTCGATGAGAATGTGTAGATGCCAGAGTGAGGGCAACATTCTGGGTAAAAAAGTTTACGATAAAGTCAATGAAAATTGTACTTATCCTTGCTGGTTAATCGACAAGTTTTTTCCTCTTCTCCTTGCACTTAAGTAGTGTGTATTAGTGGGTGTAAATATCCGGTTTGTGGTGTTTGCGTTTTTTTTTTTTTTAGTTTATCTTTAGCTTGCGAAAGTTTTTTCGCTTCTACTCATCTTTAATGAATTTGTTTTTAAAGTTTTATTCATTTTTGTTTTGAAATACTCGTTAGTATCAATATGTACTTTAAATGCGGTTTTAGAAACTTTCATTACATTCACTTTTTTATTTTTCTGCACTTTAGTGGAGTTTTATAAGTGTTTTTTAACCATTTTTTCTTAACTTTTGTTATTCTCATTATTCTTAAGTTTGTTCGATTCGCCAATGTGAAAATGTAAGAAAAATAAGTATAAGCAACTTAAAGTTATTCCAGTTTTATATAAGTTCCATTTTAAATGTATCGTTAACTTTAGTTTTGTGAACCATGTTGTACTGGAAGTGTTATTAAACATTAAAAACTTTGCTGTTTCTGCGAAATTAGCTATTTGATAGATATTTCTGTGAAATATAAGAAAATATAAAATTCCTTATGTATTAATAAATTAATTTTGATTACCTTTTTAGAAATTAACCACCAAAAAATAGGTTACGGCCGACTTAACTAAGTTCAGTTAAAACTATTTACAACTTTAACTTCCAGTTACCAATATGTTTTTGAACGCTATAACTGAAAGTTGATTATAATTGAACTTGGTGAAATTGGCCGTAAGTTTTCTAAATGCAAATTGTCTAAATACCTAAATAATCTAAAAACCACCACCACTAGTGTTGGTAATGGAGGACACTAAGTTTGTCATTCCGTGTGAAACTTTTTTATTAAACATATACCCATAAACAAAAACACGCTCACTCTCGAAAAACTCAAAAGAAATCCACAAGCTTGGTGTCTTGTAGTTATCCTCAGCAGTTTGGGATTGAAATCCAGCAAAATCGGTTCAGTAAGATCGGAGCTATTAATCAAAATGTGGAACCAACACCCTAAAAAATTTATGATTTTGTTTGAAAAATTAATATAAAAGGCGGAATAATGCACCAATTAATATTCGATTTTGCACGAATTCATTTTATTTGACTAGAAATCAGACTTCGTGAAGATCAACAGTTTAAGCTTAAACAGTTTAGTAAGCCTTAAACCGTAATTAATAGTGCAGAATAAAATTTAATACTTCACAGTTTTATAGGACTAGAAATCACACTTATAAATTTCATGATGATCGGTCCATAATTTACTAATGGCCCCATATAAAGCCCACTCTGGTAAATTAATAAAATTTGTTCCAATTTAGCTTCATATGGCCAGAAAAATTGTCATGCGATTTTGCGATTTACGGCCCATATTTTCCCTTAGATCCCATATTTAGCAGCCTTTTGAAATTTACTGCAAACGATAAAATTAATTTCACTGCTGTATTGAAACTTATTGCAATTTATGTTTTTTAATACCAGAAATCACTCTGCAGAAATTTGGGATGATTGGTCCATAACTTATCATGGCTCCAATATAAATTCTCCTCCTGAAAATAATTTAAGTTCGGCTTGAACTGTTACGAATCATGATATTTTGCTCAAGCAAGTTTAAATAGTTAAAAAAGCATAAAACTTTCTGATTGTCTGTCAATATATTAATATTAGTCTAAACGGCAACCAATTTTAATGCTGCCGTCCGTTTTTATAAAATAAATTAATAATTAATAGATATTCGGTGGAGGGTATCAAAGATTCCGTACAGTCGAATATAGCTCTTTGTATGTGTATTTTACATAAAGCCTAAAAGTATGTCACAAAATCAGGCAGGTAATTCTCATTCTACCATGAATACATTGGGGCAAGACTCACAAAATGCTAAAAGAAAATTTGGTGAAACATCACCAGAAACAAACAACCAAGTTGGAAATATGACTACTGCAGATTTAGTGAATACAATGTCTATTCTGCTAGATCAGAAATTAAAAAATTTGCCAACGAAAAGCGACTTAATGGAAGTAAAGGACAATATAAAGAAGATGAAAGCAGAAATGGAAAGATTGGCAAGCGAAAATCAAAGTCTCAAAGAAGAAGTACAACAGCTAAGAGAGGTTCGAGAATCAAATGTAAGGAAAATGAGTCAGATTGAAGTTGAGATGGCAAGGAAAAATATTATAGTGCGTGGACTAGCAAGTCAAAGATCTGCATATGAAGCCGTAAAAAAGATGTGTAAAACTCACCTAAAAATTAAAACGCCTGTTGAAATTGAATATAGCACTCTAACTTTTTTATTTTGTTTTGATTGCGTTTGAGACGTTTTCATTATTTTTTGACAGTAGTTTAATCCAACTCATTCGTAATATAGCAGGGTCTTAAAGCTTCCCTGCGTAGTCGGCCGTTAGCCGGACGCAAGGATTTTCTCCTCTATGGTATAAAAACAAAGCTTCTAAATTAGCGAATTAATTGCGCCTGTTTTTTATTACCAACTAATTTTCGTGTCGAGTCTAAAAGTATTTTTTTTTAAATTTGGTTACTAGAATAAGTAAATATATTCTACACTATATTAATTAATATAATTAAGTATGGAATTTTTTCAAAGTCTGGATTTTAGTTTTGCTAAGCCTGAATACAACTAAAAGTACTTAAAAGAGAAATTAATATATTTATTTGAAGATTTAAAATGTTACAGATACATAAGTTTTTTTTATGTGAGGACTTGCTTGGTTTTTGGAGATGGGGGCTTATTTCACTGTGAAAAAAGTTTCCATAAGGTGTTAGTTTATTTTTGTTTAAGTAGTTTTTTTATGTTTTTGGGGATATGTTTCATTTTTAAATTGAGGTTTTAATTTATATTGAGCTAATAAAGTGATTTGAAGGATTAAATTCATTTTTTTTTTTTTTTTTTTTTTTTTTTTGAAAGGCTAAGTGCATAAGGGACTTATGCAGTTCGTAGTGTCGAGCTCATTTGCTGACTCTATGTTCAGGTGGTGCAGAGTAGGTGCTTAAAGAATCATGATTTCATTTATTTTGGTTTGGATGTCTGATTGGCGTCTGGAAAATAAAATGTCATCGTATATAGGATTATCAATGCGTTCCATTTTTAGTTAGTACCTTAGTATCCCACGTTGTGGGTTTCTCTGTATTGCGCTTATGAGGATTTCATTAATAACTATTAGAAAAAGCAGAGAATATAAAACGTAGTCCTGCCCCACACTAGATTTTAACGAAATTGTCGGAGACAGTTAATTTTCTTGCCATACTCTGCATCCAAACCGATGGTAGTGAGGCGGCCTAATAATACTTAACACAAAGAACTCCAATGTCAATGTGATAACATAATTTTGTTCTGGCGATTCTGGCCCATTGGTTCCAAATTGTCTGTACTCTTCAAATTGTGTTTACAATTACTGTGTTGCAGAAAATCATATGACCGGGCTTTATCGAATTTACTTTCTTACCTGTTTAACTTTAAACTACTTAAATTATCCTCTTCAAAGAAAATTTCGTTTCGTTAAGCCAAAAAATATATAGCAACTTTATATTTCAAAATTAACAAAAAAAATAAAGATTTTATATTTTATCCCCTCTTAAATTTGTGCTTTTAGTTAAAGATTTAGAGCAAATCAAAAGGAAATAATAAAACAGAAAAAAATTTTCAGTACACAATCTCCTTTTATCATTTCAACATGTAGCAGATATGGCAACAAACATTAAAAACAAGGAAGAGTCAGAGTTTGACAGACAGTGGTACATAGCAATGAAGGTGATACTTCGTGTTCCTTCTATTAGAAAAAATATTCTTTAAACAGAATGTGTAAAAATTAGTGGAAAGAAAAAAAATTACAAGAGATCAAACGTTTAAGTATTCACCATGACAAGAAGAAAGTATATTTTACAATCAATATTTTGCTGTCAACCTGATTATTTTTAATGATGCCATAGAAATTTAATTTTACCTCGATTCAATTAAATGAGTGTTTTAATGATACTTTTAAATTATTTTCGAAGTTTAAGGGAAAATCTAATAATGATAGCAATAAAAATATTTAATAAGTAAAACGGAAAATTTTAAAGTTTGTAAATAACTAAATTTAAAAAATTTGTTATTCGTGCTTAATTCCCCGTTTTTATTCTTGATAAAAACACTGAAATTTATTGTTGATGGGATAAGCTATTCCTATGCGCATTTCACTGGTTGCTTAGGCCAGATCATCAGGAAACTTCATCCATAAACATTTTGGAAAAACTAAAGATATTAAACCAAATAAAACTGTTAAGCGTATAAGAATCATAAGCATCAGCTCTACTTGTAACAATATCAAAGTTTAAACAAAAACATCAACAATAAACAGTGAGTTCATCTCTTCTTACATTCCCCACTACAATTGATTGGAATTCTTCCAACATTAATTGTAGTTGTAAGTAGGTTAAGAAAAAACAAAATGCAAAAAACAACTTGCAAAAGCATGTTGCCAGGTAGTTTTTTCAGGCTGTGCACTTGCCAGTTTATTATCAAAAGTAATTTCTTGGGAATACAAAATTTAAATTTAAAAAATTTGTTATTCGTGCTTAATTCCCCGTTTTTATTCTTGATAAAAACACTGAAATTTATTGTTGATGGGATAAGCTATTCCTATGCGCATTTCACTGGTTGCTTAGGCCAGATCATCAGGAAACTTCATCCATAAACATTTTGGAAAAACTAAAGATATTAAACCAAATAAAACTGTTAAGCGTATAAGAATCATAAGCATCAGCTCTACTTGTAACAATATCAAAGTTTAAACAAAAACATCAACAATAAACAGTGAGTTCATCTCTTCTTACATTCCCCACTACAATTGATTGGAATTCTTCCAACATTAATTGTAGTTGTAAGTAGGTTAAGAAAAAACAAAATGCAAAAAACAACTTGCAAAAGCATGTTGCCAGGTAGTTTTTTCAGGCTGTGCACTTGCCAGTTTATTATCAAAAGTAATTTCTTGGGAATACAAAATTTAAATTTAAAAAATTTGTTATTCGTGCTTAATTCCCCGTTTTTATTCTTGATAAAAACACTGAAATTTATTGTTGATGGGATAAGCTATTCCTATGCGCATTTCACTGGTTGCTTAGGCCAGATCATCAGGAAACTTCATCCATAAACATTTTGGAAAAACTAAAGATATTAAACCAAATAAAACTGTTAAGCGTATAAGAATCATAAGCATCAGCTCTACTTGTAACAATATCAAAGTTTAAACAAAAACATCAACAATAAACAGTGAGTTCATCTCTTCTTACATTCCCCACTACAATTGATTGGAATTCTTCCAACATTAATTGTAGTTGTAAGTAGGTTAAGAAAAAACAAAATGCAAAAAACAACTTGCAAAAGCATGTTGCCAGGTAGTTTTTTCAGGCTGTGCACTTGCCAGTTTATTATCAAAAGTAATTTCTTGGGAATACAAAATTTAAATTTAAAAAATTTGTTATTCGTGCTTAATTCCCCGTTTTTATTCTTGATAAAAACACTGAAATTTATTGTTGATGGGATAAGCTATTCCTATGCGCATTTCACTGGTTGCTTAGGCCAGATCATCAGGAAACTTCATCCATAAACATTTTGGAAAAACTAAAGATATTAAACCAAATAAAACTGTTAAGCGTATAAGAATCATAAGCATCAGCTCTACTTGTAACAATATCAAAGTTTAAACAAAAACATCAACAATAAACAGTGAGTTCATCTCTTCTTACATTCCCCACTACAATTGATTGGAATTCTTCCAACATTAATTGTAGTTGTAAGTAGGTTAAGAAAAAACAAAATGCAAAAAACAACTTGCAAAAGCATGTTGCCAGGTAGTTTTTTCAGGCTGTGCACTTGCCAGTTTATTATCAAAAGTAATTTCTATTTCTATAAACTGGCAAGTGCACAGCCTGAAAAAACTACCTGGCAACATGCTTTTGCAAGTTGTTTTTTGCATTTTGTTTTTTCTTAACCTACTTACAACTACAATTAATGTTGGAAGAATTCCAATCAATTGTAGTGGGGAATGTAAGAAGAGATGAACTCACTGTTTATTGTTGATGTTTTTGTTTAAACTTTGATATTGTTACAAGTAGAGCTGATGCTTATGATTCTTATACGCTTAACAGTTTTATTTGGTTTAATATCTTTAGTTTTTCCAAAATGTTTATGGATGAAGTTTCCTGATGATCTGGCCTAAGCAACCAGTGAAATGCGCATAGGAATAGCTTATCCCATCAACAATAAATTTCAGTGTTTTTATCAAGAATAAAAACGGGGAATTAAGCACGAATAACAAATTTTTTAAATTTAAATTTTGTATTCCCAAGAAATTACTTTTGATAATAAACTGGCAAGTGCACAGCCTGAAAAAACTACCTGGCAACATGCTTTTGCAAGTTGTTTTTTGCATTTTGTTTTTTCTTAACCTACTTACAACTACAATTAATGTTGGAAGAATTCCAATCAATTGTAGTGGGGAATGTAAGAAGAGATGAACTCACTGTTTATTGTTGATGTTTTTGTTTAAACTTTGATATTGTTACAAGTAGAGCTGATGCTTATGATTCTTATACGCTTAACAGTTTTATTTGGTTTAATATCTTTAGTTTTTCCAAAATGTTTATGGATGAAGTTTCCTGATGATCTGGCCTAAGCAACCAGTGAAATGCGCATAGGAATAGCTTATCCCATCAACAATAAATTTCAGTGTTTTTATCAAGAATAAAAACGGGGAATTAAGCACGAATAACAAATTTTTTAAATTTAAATTTTGTATTCCCAAGAAATTACTTTTGATAATAAACTGGCAAGTGCACAGCCTGAAAAAACTACCTGGCAACATGCTTTTGCAAGTTGTTTTTTGCATTTTGTTTTTTCTTAACCTACTTACAACTACAATTAATGTTGGAAGAATTCCAATCAATTGTAGTGGGGAATGTAAGAAGAGATGAACTCACTGTTTATTGTTGATGTTTTTGTTTAAACTTTGATATTGTTACAAGTAGAGCTGATGCTTATGATTCTTATACGCTTAACAGTTTTATTTGGTTTAATATCTTTAGTTTTTCCAAAATGTTTATGGATGAAGTTTCCTGATGATCTGGCCTAAGCAACCAGTGAAATGCGCATAGGAATAGCTTATCCCATCAACAATAAATTTCAGTGTTTTTATCAAGAATAAAAACGGGGAATTAAGCACGAATAACAAATTTTTTAAATTTAAATTTTGTATTCCCAAGAAATTACTTTTGATAATAAACTGGCAAGTGCACAGCCTGAAAAAACTACCTGGCAACATGCTTTTGCAAGTTGTTTTTTGCATTTTGTTTTTTCTTAACCTACTTACAACTACAATTAATGTTGGAAGAATTCCAATCAATTGTAGTGGGGAATGTAAGAAGAGATGAACTCACTGTTTATTGTTGATGTTTTTGTTTAAACTTTGATATTGTTACAAGTAGAGCTGATGCTTATGATTCTTATACGCTTAACAGTTTTATTTGGTTTAATATCTTTAGTTTTTCCAAAATGTTTATGGATGAAGTTTCCTGATGATCTGGCCTAAGCAACCAGTGAAATGCGCATAGGAATAGCTTATCCCATCAACAATAAATTTCAGTGTTTTTATCAAGAATAAAAACGGGGAATTAAGCACGAATAACAAATTTTTTAAATTTAAATTTTGTATTCCCAAGAAATTACTTTTGATAGTTTGTAAATAACTTTTAGTAATAGGTGTGTTCTAAATAAATACTGTGCGAGAACGTTAACATAATAGCAATTGAAAGATTGCAATTACCCTCACGCACAAAACTATTAATTTCAACAAAATTAAAAACTGGCGGCAGTCGTGGTTTTTTGTTCATATCTTAGCCATTTGTGGACCCGACTTGCTAAATTTCACTGAACAATTCAGAAATACTATATACAATTCCATTTTATTGGCTGCTGTATTTAGCTATTTCCAACTAACACGTTTTGTAACAGATATATACCAGTACTAAAATTCTGTAACTTTTAAACGACAAAAATTTGTCGTTAAGTAGTCAAAATTCGCTAGTTAACGATAATTGAAGCACAGCCGCGAATAACGTTTTAAGTTACAAAATAATAATTTTTCAGGAGAGCAAAAAAACGTTTTTAACATATTTTTTATACTATCCCAGGAAAAACTTTTTGATTTTTAGTAATAGGTGGTAGTTATTTCATACGTTACATGGTAAGTAGTTGTCACTACAATTGTCATTATTCTGAAAACTTCAATAAGTACTTACAAGTAATGACCTCTGCAACTATTTATTACCTCTATAATTTTCACACTGTATTGTTTTCAGTACTGAATATTTACTAACTGGTTACGTACTCTATAACTACTTATTATGTCTATTAACTAGTCATTTTTTGGCTTCTGGTAAGTATATTGTAAGTACTTACTAGTACTAGTACTTACTAGTAGTTAAATAATAGCTAGATATTTTTTGACTTCTAGTAAGTGCATTGTAAGTACTGAATTCTGTGGATACCTCGAACAAAAATAAGTAGTTATTCAGCCGAAAAATATGTAGTGTTTAACTTTCTCCAACATTACTTGCTAACTTACCAGGTAAGTAAATTTTTTGCTGGGATGTTTTAATTTTTTTTTATAATATTAAAAATAACGATATTAAAAACTTTTATGCAAAAGGCTTTTAAAACAATATTCCACACTGAAAAACCATTTCGGTATAACATTATTTTACTGGCTGATACTTTGTATGCCATTTTAAAGGCGTTAAGGTGCCTAATTTTGGGTGATTTGATGTTTAGACTGTGTAAGAGAATAAGGTTAACGGTTATCTGCAAAAAAACAGTTTCTGCAAAAAGTGGCTTTACAACGTTATTCGCGGCTGTGCTTCAATTGTCGTAAATGAAATTTTAACAATTTTGAACTTAACAATATCGGTAGCTAACGATAACAAAAAAGTTCTTGTTAAATTGTTTCTCCCAAATAGAGTATGTTGAGAGGTAAGAATTCACATTAGAGATTTCAATGGCAAATATTTTCTAAATAACTACTGCTATTACTATGATTACTACAATTATAAAACTTGCTTTTTATAAGCTTTTTTCAGGAAATGGTCAAATATGGCCCGATTCCAATTAAATTTGCTATGCTCATTTAGGTTGCCATAAAATATTGTTGGTTCTTATTTAACCAAAATACCTACAAAACAAGACTGTTAATGACCCAAAACCCCTTTTACGAAAAAAAAACTTTGCGCCCATGATTAGATTAGACAGACAACCAGCAAGGCAGATGGAAGGACGGACCTCCTAAGATCGGTTTCGAGTCAATCGGTTTACTGACATATGGAGAAGAACCTATAGTTAAATCTGTAAGCCACATAAGCACAAACACATAATATTCTGTACACATAAAGTAGATTGGTGTAAAAAGTATGAGCAGAATGTTGTGCTAGAAACGCCCTGCCACCTCGGCCTCTTTCCCTATATATAAAAAGATTTGAAACCAACCCATTTGTTTTGAAATATTATATATTTACAATTACTTTCAATTATTTAAGCTTGAGGTCTTTTTATTTATAAAATATTTTATTTATTTAACCATTAATTAATTAACCATTAATTAATTAATTAATTTCCTGGCGATGCTAACCAAAGGTTAGCGAAATATTGAAGATATATATAAATAAAATATTTTATAAATAAAAAGACCTCAAGCTTAAATAATTGAAAGTAATTATAAATAAAGGTCAAATAAGGAAAAAGAACATTATATATTTACTCAATTTCATTCATGAAAAAAAAATTACAAGCAAATTTATGTTAAACTTTTTATTAACTTTCGAATTTTTCGTCAATATTTTTAAACAAAAATGTTTATTTAGAGAATAACTAATACGTTAAAGTAACCAAGATTTCTCGTTACCTAACGATATTTGTAGTTAAATTCAGAAAGTTGCAGAATTGTGGTACAGTATTACTGTTCAACAATCTTTTGACTTCACTTCATTTCAACCCTTTGCAAATACATGAATTACATTTAAATACTAACACGAGTGGAGTTTTATTTTATCAGGTTATGGGCCAAATGGAGTTTGTTTTAACTTTAAAATAACTGTGTTTGCAAATGTTAAATAGTAGAGATTTCTTAATAAAAATAAAATCATATTATTTGAAGTCATTGGTCTTTCGAAACTTCCCAGACTCTCTTCAAGCTTTACAATATTGAACGTGACATTCATGTTATACGACTTATGTGAAATTCTGAATCCAAATGTGAAGTCAAAATGGTTAAAAGTAATATACTTTTCGAGATATTGGCAAACTATCATTACTGGCGGTTTTTTAAAAAAGGTTTTGATTTAATTTTAATTTAAAAGATTTTGTTATTCGTGCTTAATTCCCAGTTTTTATGATTTATTCTTGTAGTGGGGAATGTAAGAAGAGATAAACTGACTGTTTATTGTTGATGTTTTTGTTTAAACTTAGATATTTTTTTACAAGTAGAGCTGTTGATTATGATTCTTACACGCTTAACAGTTTTATTTGGTTTAATATCTTAAGTTTTTCTAAAATCTTTATGGATGAAGTTTCCTGATGATCTGGCCTAAGCAACCAGTGAAATGCGCATAGGAATAGCTTATCCCATCAACAATAAATTACAGGTGTTTTTATCAAGAATAAAAACTGGGAATTAAGCACGAATAACAAAATCTTTTAAAGTTTTTGATTTAATTAATATTTTAGTTGTTTTCAAAACAAAATGCAATTAAATAAATCAATGCCTTAATTGACTTTTTCGTTTAGAAAAAAATGGTTTAAATTTGCCAAACTACGCTTATATTATTAATATTGGAAATTGAAAAAACAATTTTAAATTTTTTTTGGAATACTCGTAAGAAAATTAAGCTCAATCGGATAAGGGGATAGGGAGCCCCTGACCCCGCCAAAATTTGCAAAATACCCTTTTTTTGACTTTGATTGTCATTATCTTGGTTAATATTTATTTTACAAAAAAAAAAACTGTTTGTAAAAGTTATAGATTAAACCAATACAAACAACTTGCTTACAAATTTTTTTGTATCTCTAATATCTTCTGAATTAAAAACAAAAAAATAAACGAAAACACATGGATTTATTCATATGCTTATATCTATTATAACAAAAACATTTTGAAAACAATATGCTGACTTTTGTGCTGATCTAACACTAATTTATTTGTTTTTGATTATAAATATATATTTATCAACTTTCTTTCTGTTCTTTCAAACATAAGGAAAATATGTAAATTAATAAAAAGACATTGTTTCGAGAAAAAATGTATACATACTAAAATTTTTCTAATTGTTAGAAAAACAATCAAAACTAAAGATTCAGTCAAATCAACTATATGATTTACTTTAAACAAAGAGACAATAAAAGTTGTCAAAGCCAGAAAATTAATTATGCAAAGTCTAGCAAAACCCCGTTTACTTCAATTATTCAATTAATTAAGCATTCCAAAACAGAGCCGACATTTAAAAATTTTCCTTTAGTAGACATAGATATTCTTATCTTTTGTTATACCCTTCACCGAAATAAAAGGGTATCTATAAGTTTGCCATTCGTTTGTCACTTCAACAATATTGACCTTAGACCCTTTACAGTATATTTTTTCTTGGTCCTTCTGATATGTGAAGTTGATTTACCGATCTGTCTCTTCAACTGTCTGTTAAAATGCGTTTTCTGAGAGTGAGGGGAGAAAAAAGAGGCTAAATTAGAAGACCTGTATCGCGGCGTTTGTTTATGTTAGTTCGAATTTTTTTTTTAATCGACCTTCAACCTTTGCAGTCAAATGCCATTTGTGGACCGTTGAGGCTGAATTGCAATATGTGACATAAATATACACCAACCAAGCCCCCATCATATCTGCAGTTACACTGTGGAACAAATTCAGGTCAGCAAAAGCTAGGTCGATTCTGAGAGTGAGGGGGTGAAAATAGGGGCTAAATTAGAAGACCCGTATCTTGGCGTTTGTTTATGTTAGTTCGATTTTTGTTTTATTCGACATTCAACCTTTGCAGTCAAATGCCGATTTTCAGCATATTGTTTATATGGTTTTTTGGCTATAACTCGTCGACAAATTGATATTTTTTAAATCTGTAAAGGCAAAATTATTGCTAGAGACCTGTGCAACAATTAAAATTTTTTATAAAATTGAATAAGAAATTTTTTGTGTTGCTTATGAAGCAAAATGTTGGAAAAATTATTTGTTTTTCATGCTTTTTGATTATATTTTCCGCAAAACTAAGTCTTTTTTGCTTTCTGTTTAATCTATAATATGCTTATCAGTTTCTTCAATAAATTTCCTTTGAAAGCAAAAACAATCATAATACAAAACTTGCGTTTTCCAGCTTAATTTTAATTTAATTCTTATTTATTATATACCAATTTTGTTCAGTGTTGGTTTTGAAGAAACATTGAAAAAGAAATTATAAAAATATGGAAAAAACATAATTTTGAAGTGTTAGTTAGGAAAAGTTTTAAGTAAGTAAAAAATTAACAAAAGTAATTTTTGGGAATACAAAATTTTAATTTAATAGATTTTGTTATTCGTGCTTAATCCCCAATTTTATTCTTGATAAAAACACTGAAATTTATTGTTGATGGGATAAGCTATTCCTATGCGGATTTCACTGGTTGCTTAGGCCAGATCATCAGGAAACTTCATCCATAAAGATTTAAGAAAAACTAAAGATATTAAACCAAATAAAGCTGTTAAGCGTATAAGAATCATAAGCAACAGTTCTACTTGTAACAATATCAAAGTTTAAACAAAAACATCAACAATGAACAGTGAGTTTATCTCTCCTTACATTCCCCACTACAATTCATTGGAATCCTTCCAACATTAATTGTAGTTGTAAGTAGGTTAAGAAAAAACAAAATGCAAAAAACAACTTGCAAAAGCATGTTGCCAGGTATGTTTTTTTTATGCCGTGCACTTGCCAGTTTATTATCAAAAGTAATTTTTGGGAATACAAAATTTTAATTTAAAAGATTTTATAATTTGTGCTTAATTCCCAGTTTTTATTCTTGATAAAAACACTTGAAATTTATTGAAGATTTTAGAAACACTAAAGATATTAAACCAAATAAAACTGTTAAGCGTATAAGAATCATAAGCAACAGTTATACCTGTACTAATATCAAAATTTAAGCAAAAACATTAACATTAAACAGTGAGTTTATCTTTTCTTACATTCCCCACTACAATTGATTGGAATTCTCCCAACATTAATTGTAGTTGTAAGTAGGTTGTTGCCAGTTAAGGTTTTTAAGGCCGTGCACTTGCCAGTTTATTATCAAAAGTATAGAATAGCTTATCCCATCAACAATAAATTTCAGTGTTTTTTTTTCAAGAATAAAATTTGGGCATTAAGCACGAATAGCAAAATCTTTTAAAATAAAAAAAATTAAATAAATTAAATTCATGGATCACCATCACTGCTCTCTCTAATATCTTTGGCATCGCCATCATCATCAGAAAGGTCGATAGTTTCGTCCAACAGATATTCTGGAATTTCCTCTTTTTCCTCGTCTTCCTCTTCTTCAAGGGTATTTTTATACCACCAACAAATTTCAGCGAGTATTGCATCTGCAACGAAAATAGTTTTCAATCGTTAACATGTTTAAATTGTGCACTCTGACAAAGATATAAGAAAAATCTAGGAATTCAAAATATGCACACTATAGTTACCTTATTTCAAATGGAAGCGCAGTTTAGTGATAACGTTCGCCTTGCTCATCAGATTCAGTTGGCAACTGTTGAGCGAGTTGATCAAGATGCTGATGCAGGAGATGAATTTTGTACGACATATTAACCCCAATTTCATCGAAAGCTGCCAACACGGTTATTTTGGATGCCCAGATTTTGTTAACCCATTTTGTATTCTGAGAAGAAATCCATGGATGTAGCAGTGGCGGTTGTAGTACTGATATCTGTTTGAAGATCAATACTTCGGTATGTTGGTACTGGAACGAATTCTGAGTGCGGTAATGGTAATTGGACACTTGGCACTGCTACATAAGTTTTATTATTTGCTTCCCTTCTATTCAAAGTTTTATGGTAGTTGATACATCCATAGCAATATTCGTCTTGATGCGGGCTGTTGTTTAACCACATCATTGGTATACCAAAATGCATAGCCTTCTTATTTCCACTTTTCCATTGCATAAAAGTTGAATAGCAATTATAGCAAACTTTTTTAGGGGCATAGTTTACGTCAGTGATAAACTCTTGCAAGAAATATTGTTTATAGACTTCAAAAAAAAAAAAAAATCACTCGCATTGCCACATTTTTCATCGCTTGCTATGAAACGTCCACAAACATTACAAAAAAGGTCCATTTTACATTTTGGTTCCGACATTTTTAATTAAAATTTAATTAAAAGACATCAGCTTCGGCCGAGTTCCGAGTCTTAACTGAATCTTAATTTTTGAAATTAGTTCGCTTGTACCAAATAAACGCAGATTAGTTTTCACCTTAGGGATTTAAAAACGAAGAACTTTTCCTTACTAGTATTTCAAAATAATATTTTTTTCATATTTTTATAATTTCTTTTTCAATGTTTCTTCAAAACCAACACAGAACAAAATTGTTACATAAAAATTGAGAAGTAAAATAAAATAAAGCTGGAAAACGCTAGTTTTGTATTATGATTGTTTTATTTTCAAATGAAATTTATTGAAGAAACTGATAAGCATATTATAGATTAAACAGAAAGCAAAAAAGACTTAGTTTTGCGGAAAATATAATCAAAAAGCATGAAAAACAAATAATTTTTCCAACATTTTGCTTCATAAGCAACACTAAAAATTTCTAAATCAATTTTTTAAAAAATTTTTGTTGTTGCACAGGTCTCTAGCAATAATTTGGCCTTTACAGATTTAAAAAATATCAATTTATCGACGAGTTATAGCCAAAAAACCATATAAACAATATGCTGAAAATCGGCATTTGACTGCAAAGGTTGACGGTCGATTAAAACAAAAAATCGAACTAACATAAACAAACGCCGCGATACGGGTCTTCGACCTTGCTTTTGCTAACTTGAATTTGTTGCACAGTGTAACTGCAGATATGATGGAGGACTTGGTTGATGTATATTTATGTCACATATTGCAATTCAGCCTCAACGGTCCACAAATGGCTGAGATCTAAGAAAAAACACTAAAAGTGCCTCTAATTTTACCCATAAGTCCCTTGTTGTTGAGGTCTTTTTTGTATATCTTGAGAACTTTTTGGTTCTCAATACAAAACATCCAAAAAAAGTGGGCGATATTGGTGTAGTGGGCGATGCACTTCTCACACAGCGGCATTGTAGACTTATCTTTATCTGGAGAACGGCAAGAGCCAAAGGTTATAAATAAGGTAAAACAACCTTGGTTATCAATAGACAATATCCGACAAAATGTAGGCGGAAGTAGAGAAATAAGCGTGGCACGTTATATATTTTTTTATATCTAAATAACAGTATTTACATAACTTTCTTCTTTCTTATGGCACTTTGGTAAAAGGTTAATAAGATGCAGCAGAGCAGTATACAGCACTCTTACTTCTTTTTATTTATTTTGTGTTTTTAAAGTGATATTTTATATTATTTATAACGTTACTTTATTGTTTACCTTCAATAGCAGACCATAACTTGTTTTTCAGTTCTTTTGTTAAGAACTAAAAGATTTTGTTTTTGTTTCTTACTTATTTGAGCATTTTAAGCTTTGTACCTTTAATTTAATTTTTCAATTAAGATTACCTTCAGCCAACTGTAAACTGACAATGAGCAAATAAAAAGAAAAACGTTCAAAAAAAGGACACACGCAAAAGAAGGATAAATATAAAGAAAAGGAGCTTGTAGTATTTGACTACTTTTATTACTTTTTTTTACTTCCTCTGTGCAACTTGTTGGATTGTCTTTTTTATGCAGTTTTTTTTTAACCCAATTTGTCTGTAGAAAACACAAATATCAACCAGCTAACTTACACAATAAAAACACGAATACTGACGCACACGAAACGTTATTTAACAATTTGAGTACACCGTTTCTTCTGGCTCCCATAGAATAGTTCAAAAGTTAACGGATTTAATAGATTTTCAATACCAAACAAACTACAATTTTAGAATTCGCTATTCCTAAATCGGCTGGTGCGGATGCAATTATGTCAAAACCCTAACTTCCAGGGAACATTTGTGTGGCAGCTACACGCAGAGAAAAACCTGTTTAAATATGATCACCTCCAACAAAACTATTTTAAACATATTATGGTTAATACAACCATACTATTGTCATCTACAACTATATTATGGTTGAATTAGTCCACCATCAAGAAGCCAAAACCATATTATGGTTGCCTCTTTAAATGTTATGGTTAAATATGATAATAATTTGTTTCTAACTTGAGGGTTACACGATCAAGTTTTGCCTATCAAGTTTTAATACACTCACACTTTTTTACCAATACACTCATACTTTTTAAAATTGATGCGAACTTGCCTTTAAAATTCTCATGCCAGTGAGTGTTTCAATTTACGTTCAAGAAAACAGCTGATTTGAAGGTTAGTGAGCAAATTTTTCGTTTCTCTTTATAAATTATTTTCTTGATGGCATCTTGAAAGTAAATTGCTCAAAAATTGAATGCAGCCTACGTCACAACTATCAATTTTTGGAAATTTTGACAAACAGTATATGTTAAAGACTATCAAGAACAACTTGACCGTGTGGCTGCACTGTAAATTAACAATAGTATTTTCCTCTTTTTCAAGAGCAACATGCTATGGTTGAAAACCGACCATGCTATTATAAGTATTAAGCATGTTTTAGTTATTTTTGACCAAAACATGTTCAGAGGCAACCACAATATGGTTGTGGCTTCTTGATGGAGGACTAATTCAACCATAATATGGTTGTACGTGACAATAATATTGTTAAATAATTCATAAAATGTTTAAAATTTTCTTTAAAGTTAGTTTTGTTGGAGGTGACCATATTTAAACATATTTTTTCTCTGGGTGTAGTGAGAAGAATGAACCAAGTTAATATTAAAGAAACTTGATATTAGCAAAGTATTTTGAACGAATGAAAAGTGACTTAACTCCTCCGCTAAAACCTCTATTGTAATGGAACCCTTTTTAAATGGCAAACTTACTAATAAAAAACTCATCCAAATTAATTTACAGCATAATGCATTAAACACATTCACCACAGCAGGCTACACGAACACACAAATACAAATGCTGCTGGGTGCAATTATAGTCGTGTAGTCAGCTACTGAATTATTTTGAGGACGACAGCTACAATTGAAAAATTATAAACAGCTGTTTTTTGTTTTATGTATTTATATTTCAGTGGTGCCACTATCAATTTTTTTTTTATTTTACTTTTATAAAATGAAAAAACATGCATCATTGCAGACTCTAATTTAAGATTATAAATATAAAAATACTTATTTATAATACATTTCAAAACGTAAACACAAATAAATTTATTAAAAACCATTTAAAATATTTTAATTTTAGTCCGGTCAAAATAGACACAAAAAAAGGCTAACCTTGCATTAACTCGCATAAAGCTGAAAATTGGCATAGACCTTCAGTTCACAAATACAAATAATATGTGAAAAGTCCCCGTTGATCCGATGCTTGCTAAAAAAAATATTCGAGGTCAAAGGTCAAAAATATACGTTTTTTGCATTTTTTTCGTAAACGGTAAATATATCGCGAAAATGGTTAAAGTAAAAGTTGTAGATTATTAAATTTCCTACAAAAAACGTTTTTATACTTTTTTGCTACGACCCACCATTCCAGAGATATTCCCGTTTGAAATACTGGATTGGATGCCTACGCCGCCTGCATACAGAATTATACGTTAAAAAAATAATTTTTTTTGTTTGTTTCTGTTATACATTCAAAATTTAATCTATATGTACAGTCTACAGCTGGTATAAATCATAGTAAGACTTGGAGGGTTTCATTTACTCATGTCATTTTTTGGAGCAATTGGTTTCATCATGCAAGGAAGTGGCCTAAAAGAGATGCTGTCTCTAATTTATGTATAAATATATGTATATACTGAACGTATTTATCAAAAATAGAGCTAAATAATTCTCCTTGATCCCACACAGCGCGGTGTAAAAGATATCCACCATCAATGATGTAATTTGTATTGGTGCTGTCAATTTCAATGATCACGGGTTGGAAGCAATCATATATAGCTGACTTTTGTGTTTTACGCATTCCAATTGCATCGAAGAGTGATAATGGGTAAGGAGCTAATTCATATTCGAAGAATTTTTCGATTTCATCATCAAATGCCTTAGTGATACTCATACGTTGAAATAGCAATACAGGGTCTACAGGTACTTTCTCGTCATGAACTTTTATAGAGCTACTCATGCTTAAAATAGGGAGTACTCTATCAGCCCTTTTTAATTTTATGTTGTTGAATGTTTGTCCTGTTATTTTAGACATAGCAGCAATTCCAACTCCTCGAGCTTGATGACAATTAATTTTATTAATATGAGGAAAAGGATTGTGGAATAAAAACCATTCCAAAAGTTTTTTCACGTCACTAACATCTTTTTTAACTCTTGAGTCACTTGCATCTACACGTTGATCTGTTACGTCCATTCTTACATTAGCAAGATCTTCCACTCCTTCACACACAGCATTCATCGCATGCATGCCATAAACCCATTTACTTATGACACTCTCTTTCGTGCTTCTTCCTCGAGAAATCCCTCCACTTGTCTTCATTGATTTCATCAGTGATTGCTCAATAACCATATCCGTGGAAGTTCCACAAGTTAATTTGTCGGAACGTCTTACAGTAAAAAATCCCTCTGTAAATCTCCGGTAAACACTGCTATCCATTAACTTCTCCAACTGCAGCATATCTTGCAAATATAGATGCGCCGACTTGGCATAAGGAAAGTGTCCTGATGCGTGAAAATAAGGGAGCATTTCTTTGACGCTGTTTATGTGAGCTTGCCAATCTCCCATACGCTCAGCTCTTATGAACTCTTTAGCAAGTGATACCATGCGAAAATATTGTATCCACAATTTTGCTGTAGGTCCACGTTGTTCATATTCTTTGAGCTTGTGGTCGAACTGTTTGAGTAATACTCCGCTTATTTCATCGTCATTTTCTATATCATAATCAGGGCTGGGCAGTATTTGAAATACATGTATTTGAAATACGTATTTAAAATACAAATACGTATTTTGTATTTGTATTTTAAATACATGACGTGCAAGTATTTTGTATTTTGTATTTTAGATACATACAATAAATATAAGTAGTTTGTATTTTGTATTTTAAATACATAAAAAATGGGAGTATTTTGTATTTTAAAAACATAGTTTACAAAATATATTCTGTCAGTTTATTGATGGTTGATTGCATTTTAATCTACCAAAATATAAAAAAATATGGTGTCACTTTTCATCTTTCGTGAAAAATTTTTCCGCACCGAAAGCGTTGAAGTTTTGTTTTTATTTTTTATTTTCATCATTAAATCAGTGGCTCTTGTCTTAAATAAGTTCGTTTTTGTTTAAATTCATATATAATCTTCAACATTAAACCATTTTTCATAAGTCTAATGCAAAATCAAAAGGGTTTCCATTTCCAAAAATAAAATTTACACATAATATGGAGTTTTAGGAATCGCTTACGGTGCGGAAACTTTTTTCACCGAATCAGCTTAAAAAATAGTTTTTTATTATCAGAACAAAATTCCCCACATGGCGCTGGAGTGGTATTTTGCACTCAAAAAAAAGTTATAACCTTAATGTACATGACGTGGAAGTATTTTGTATTTGAAATACGTTCAATAAATGGAAGTATTTTGTATTTTGTATTTTAAATACATACAGGATGTGTAAGTATTTTGTATTTTGTATTTTAAATACATACCCTGAAAGTATTTTGTATTTTGTATTTTAAATACATGACCAGCAAGTATTTTGTATTTTGTATTTTAAATACCGCAAACCATGTATTTTGCCCAACACTGATCATAATAAGTAGTGGTGTTATTTAATAAATTTTCAATTGTTGTCTTGAGATTTTCAGTTATCTCATCATCAATTACAATTTCTTTTAATATTATTGTTGCTAAAGCCAGATGAAGCAATGTATGAGCTCTAACAGCTCTCGCGTAAGCATGGCCATTGAGCATTTTGTCTAGTGAATTGGGTGCATAAATTAGAGACAGCACCTCTTTTAGGCCACTTCCTTGCATGATGAAACCAATTGCTCCTAAAAATGACATGAGTAAATGAAACCCTCCAAGTCTTACTATGATTTATACCAGCTGTAGACTGTACATATAGATTAAATTTTGAATGTATAACAGAAACAAACAAAAAAAATTATTTTTTTAACGTATAATTCTGTATGCAGGCGGCGTAGGCATCCAATCCAGTATTTCAAACGGGAATATCTCTGGAATGGTGGGTCGTAGCAAAAAAGTATACGAACGTTTTTTGTAGGAAATTTAATAATCTACAACTTTTACTTTAACCATTTTCGCGATATATTTACCGTTTACGAAAAAAATGCAAAAAACGTATATTTTTGACCTTTGACCTCGAATATTTTTTTTAGCAAGCATCGGATCAACGGGGACTTTTCACATATTATTTGTATTCGTGAACTGAAGGTCTATGCCAATTTTCAGCTTTATGCGAGTTAATGCAATTTGAAATGTTTATTTTGACCGGACTATTATTTGCATTTCGTTTATTGAAAAAAAACACTGATTTTTTCAAACAAATAATTTAACTGAATCAAACAAATAGTTTACTGAAAATCATAGGTATAACAAAAACAAAAAAGTTTTTTTTTGCACAAGCAATGACGCACGCGCACACAAGCAAGCACTGTAGAAGGTAAAGGCAAAGCAGAGCAGAGCGGCCGGCGCCTGGCTTTGAGACACATTTTTTTGTTGGAATAATTTATACACACAATCCTTTTTTTTCTTCTTCACTCACTGTTGCTGTATGCTTTCCTTGGCAGCAGACCGACTCGACATGTTTATCGTCATCATTTTATTGTCGTATTTGATGTACCTATTTAACCAAACAGTTTTAAAAAATTGAATACGGGATTTTGTTTCTTATAATGTTGTTTCTGCTATTGTTTTTCTTATAGTTGCACTTTTTTAAAGCGTCCAAAAATAGACTGTGTGTGTTTTTTGTTGTTGTTTTTATATTTCACATAAAGAAGTGTTGCTTACGATCAAATAAAAAAATACAAAAAGACGACAACATTAAAGAGCGTTAAATATTTCATACAAAATTATGAAAACTTGACACCAATAACGCGTTTATTTTATTTTTGAAGAGTTGTCCACATTTTTGTTGGTTAAATAAAAATCAAACAAAAATATTGATTGAATCAGTAAAAAAATTTATAGAAATTAAAAAAATTTTCAAACAAGCGTTTGTTTGAAAATAATTCGGCAATAATTTTTTCTGTGTAGCTACATTTTCCATTATTTTTTTTTTTTTGAATTTTTAATAAAAAAAAAATTCGAAATGATGCTAAAAAATTATTTTTTTTTTTGCCAAAAAACCGGTAAACTAGCTGCAAGTTCACTATAGGCTAAAGAAAAATAAAGTAAAAACAAGCAGCTTATGAAAAAGACTGCTATATACACAGAAAAAAATATTAGTTAGTTTTTATCAATTAAAAAAATTATTTAAAAAGTATTAAAACTTAATTAATGTAATAATTGAATCAAATATTTTTTTTTGTTAAACGAAAATTAAAAATATAATTTTGATTTAATTAAAATTTTAGTTGTTTTGAAATAAATTTTGAATTAAAAAAATAATCAAATAACAAAAAATTATTTCGTTTAAAAGAAAATAATTTAAACTTGTGAAATTGTTGTTGGAAATTGTCAACCCAGCCCACTTTTCTTGGCCAAAATTAAAAAAATTAAAAAAAAAAAATACTTTTTGAGTTGTCAAACTATTTTTTATTTAAATTGAAGTATATTTTATAACTTTTGGATGAAAACATTAACCCTTAAATGCCCTTTTTTTAATTAATGAATTAATTTACCTTAAATGAAAAAAAAAATGAAAAAACAAAAAATGTACTTTGGACTTCAAGAAGAATTCTTGACAAAATTAAATAATTAAAGTACTTAACGTGAAAGTCATTCTCCATATTCCACTTATTTTATAAGTCTTTGTTTGTATTTAGAAAAAATAATCAAAAATTGTTAAAAAAAAAGACTAAGGCCCGTTTTCACGACTTAACGATAGCTTAATGTAGGAAGTTATCGAACAGATAATGAGTTTTTAATTTAAAGTGAAGGATAAGCAAAAGAGAGGAACGTTCTACCTTTAACTTTTATCGTAAAGTTTAGATTTGAGATTGCCATATTATATTCACATATTTTTTATATATGGCAACTCCAATTATACGTGTATTTTGTAAATGTAAAAAAAGTACGTAGTTGCCAGTTTGAATTTTTATTTTGGCAACAACAATCGGTATTTTATTTAGTATTGCCATATTTTCAAAAATGTTAAGTTTATTTTACACAGAAGTTGTGAAAACGAAAAATAGTTGGAGATAACTTTATTCCTCACTAGTGGTAAAGGTACCGTTAACTATTTCGAACTTTATAGGTTAGTCGTGAAAACGGGAATAAGTTTGTACTAATTGTTACAATTTTACGCAAAATCCTTAATTTTGAGAGCTTGCTGCATAACGGCAAATTATTATTTACAAAAACAAAACTGATTTGTTGTTGCTTTGAAGTGTTTACTATCAGAATAAAAAAAAAAAAACAAAAAACAGAACGTCACCAAATTGAAATTTTGGCCCAGAAAAGGGGTCTCCCAGACAATGGTGCATTGTTTAAAACGGCAAAGTTTTTTAACATTTTTTTAATTAAAATTAAAAATATAAGTTATTGAAAAAAAATATTCAATACGTATATAAAATTTTTACAATTTTTAGAAATCATAATCATTTTGGTAAAAGGTGCAAAATCAACAAATGGGTTGCTCGATTCTATGAATTTGGTGTAAAATTGGTTATAAGAGACAATTTTAAATTTTTTCTGTGTAAAGCTATTGGTTGTTTAAAATATGAATGTCTTAAATCGCGTGGTGTCACGATGACACCGCCTTGGCAATTAAAGGTTAATGAATAACCATATTAATAAATAAAAATTTTTGATTGATTGGTCTGAAAAAAAAGAAAAAAATAATTGGATTATAAGTACTTGACGTTTCGAAAACTTGACCATCATACCTTAGAGATGACACCCTTCATTTGCTTTAACCAAATATTGTAACTCACGGCAAATCTCAGCATCCCAAAGAACACTTTTGTTATTGCTTGTAATAGTAAGCACTTACCATCGTTAAGTATTTTTTTTTTTATTCTTTTCGACACTGTTCCAGTATCGATCGAATAACTTAAAGAAGTAAATTTGCTAATTTTACTAACCTGTAGTTAAATGAAAGTGGAGTGAAAAATTAAATACAAAGAACAAATATTGTTAACAAATTAAACAGAATTTAAAAATAGCAATTTGTGATTTTTTAGGTATCGTCCATATTATGAAACATTTGAGTTTGATGATAAAAGGGGAAAGACAAATGGAAACCAGGGAACGATTCTGGCAGTCGTGATCGAGTACTTTCTTAGTTCGAAAGCAATTTAATATCTAATTATTTCAGTCAATACTGAACGAAACGGATTTTTTTTAGTGTTGTTAAGCATTAATTTGAGTTTCACAATACTGAAAAAATAATTTCGATTCGTTCAGTATCGACTGAAAGAATTAGAAATAAAATTGCTTTCGAATCGAGAAAGTACTCGATCACGACTGCCAAAATTAGGCCCCTGTACTTTGTTTCGTGTTTAGGCAATCTTTGTGAGTTTGAAATTCGGAGGAAAAAGAAGGTAGAGAGAAGGCATACAAAATACTTAAGTGCTGCAAAACAATTCTTTCATTCTATGGACACGAATGCAGTTAAAAAAAATTAAAGAAAGTTTTTGCAGCAAAGGTTTTATAATAAGAGAAATAAAAAACTCAACAAACGAAGCTACTTTAAGAAGGTTTACAACACCCAACAGTGTGGTACTACACATATGCTTATAGGCGATTAAAAAGTTTTCTTTACACATTTTTTTTCGTTTATTTTTAAGAACTTAACAATCTATTTAGAGAGTAAAAATTTTCATTTACCTGAAGCAAATTTAAGGAAAATATTAAAGAAATAAAACCGAAATGGTCACCTAGCTGGGTATTGGTAAATCGAATTTTAAACACGTGTGATGTCATTATTAATTAATACATTAAAAAAAAAATCGCTTAAAAAGGCAACAATTTCTTAATAAGCACGAGCTAAGTAACTAGACTTATCACTTCTTTAAATTAAACATTTTAATGTGATGCACAAAAAATAGTTATTTAAATAATACTTTGCCCTACAAATATTTTATGGAATATAAAAAAAAAAAACTTCATTTATGTATCTAAGTATTTATGTAAGAATGTACGATTGTCAGGATTTAAGTTTTAATAATCATGATATTGGTTTTTAAACCATGAATAAACATTAGCACATTTTTTAAAATAGTCGACCTTGATTTTAAAACTAAAAGTTTTCATGACAAGTGCGCTAAAAACATCTACGGAAAAAAAGGACAAGCTCCAGATGAAAAACAGATTGCACAGAATACTTACACATTCATGAAACACAAACAAACAAAAAAGAGCATATAACGGAATTAAAACAATTACATTTACTCTCATATATGTATCTACTTAAGTTGGGAAACGTGATTTTTTCTAGTGCCTCTGTATGACAAAATTTTAATTACTCTACGGCAACTATAAAAAAAGAAACACGAAAACACATCTAAAAATAAAGCAGAAACAAAAAAAAAAAAATGAAAAGGAATCTGATGTATGAAAACATTTTACCTGAATGAGTTTTACTATAGAACACGCAAATAGTACTTCTATGAAAAAAGAGCGATTCACTTGTAGACCCATTTAAAAGTTTGCTTTCTTGTCATGTTGTTTCCTGGGAAGGTATGCTAGGGAAAGAAAGGGGAAGTAAATTATACCTGAATGGATACTTTTATTAAATCAAAATATTACACAGCGAAAAATGATAAAAACATAATTTTAATAGTGCCATATTTGGCTCTGCCAAGTCTTATGTCCTCACTATAGTATTAAAAAGCTATCGTATCAAACTACTTGTTTGGGGAGCATATTTATATGCGCGGTAGGTAAAAAAATACAACGAAGTCGGTGGTTTTTAAAATCAAACAAATCACAAATATAGAAAATATTTGAGCACAGTTTAATAAACCTAGGTTATCTTGTGTGGACCTAATCGTACAAAAGTCCTGAATTCAGAAGGAAACTTGTATGGGGGCCAGGTGAAAAAATAAACCATTGTGGCTCAATTTTAATGTTTAATCTTTGTACTTAAAAATATCTGCGCCAAATTTTGTACTCCTGGCTTATATGATACTAATGAAGTAAACTTGTAATTTTTTAGATTTGTTTTTTTCACTTTCAGCTAAAAATAGTGGAATACATAAAAATTAACAACCTGTCCCTCGATATAGAATGAAAATTTCGTTCGCTTAAGTTAAGTCCTTATGACACTACATTTTTTATTCATTAATTGATACCTATAGAATTGATAGAAAGAAATAGTAAATGTTAGCAAGAGCAAACTATAAAAAATGTAAACAAAGGTTTTTAGTTTTTTTTTTCTTTTGTTTTGGTTTTGTTTCAGGGATGGCGTTGAGAATTTTTAAAATTGCACCAACAACCTTTTTTGCCCTAATTGTACTAAAAGATTTTTTTAGTTGAAATTAATTTTATTTGTTTTGTTTATTTTATTAAATGTTGCCAACTTTTTGTTAACACTCAAAAAAAAGTTTACTAAATTTAACCCTAGAGTACTAATGATCGACGTTTCGACGAGCATCGCTTCCTTTTAATTAATTTACTTTTAAATGGGTGTGTCTAACACTCTCAAATTTTGTATGCTGTTAGTAGATGATTTAGTTTTGCTGTGTGTAATTGTGTTTTTTGAATTGCGTTGCTGAAACATTGCTTTTATTGGTTTTGTACTCGTCGAATCGTCGATGGTTAGTATTAACGTGACTTTTATTTTTCAACTTTGTGAGCAAATATTGCAAATGTTGTTACTTCAAACAATAGTGGCACCAATGTCCAGCTTAGGAGAAAATAAAAAAGAACACAAATGAAGTATGTGTAGATCATGCCCATACGAAAAAATGACGAATGTCAAAATCAAAATGTGATATATGCGAAAAACCCATATGAGGAGAGCACAAAGTTGAACTTTGTGACTCTGGCTCAAAGTGTTATTTAAAAAAAAAATTTTTTATTTTTTTTAAAGACAAAAATGTCTTTTTTAAGTTTTGATTCTTTTTTAGTTTTTCAGTTTTCCTAAAAATATTTTATAGGTAATTTTTTATTTTTTTTTTTTTTTTTTTTTTTTTTTTTTTTTTTTTTTTTTTTCTCATTATTTATTTATTGAATCTTCATATATTAAATATGAACTAACAATAATTAATCAAATCTTATCCTAATTCTTTATTTTATGTCCTGCCAGTGCAAGACAAAAATTTTCTTCATCACGGGTTCTGTATCACATTTATATATGTGTTTATCGCTCATCTTAATGGGTAAGTGCTGCAGTGTCTCTTCTCCTTAAGCGAGTGTGGCCGCTATCATTTAAAATATTTCGAGCTAGTGGATTTGGGTGCAACTCTAGCCTTTTTAAATATTTTACCGCATACTTCGTAATAATAGTCCTTACCAGTGGCACATTGAGATCCTTGTGGATATTTGAGTTTTTAACATACCAAGGGGCAGCTGTGATTATTCGAAGAAGTTTATTTTGGCGCCTTTGAATTTTTTCGATATTTGAGGCCGAGGCAGTGCCCCATAGTTGAATACCGTAGCACCAGATTGGCTTTAAAATAGAGTTGTAAAGTAGTAGTTTGCAATCGAGACTAAGAACAGAATTTCTTCCAATAAGCCAGTTAATTTGAATTGCTTTTAGTTTCATTTGGGTTAATTTTGCTTCTATATGGCATTTCCATGTTAAACGCCGATCTAGATGAATACCGAGATATTTGACATGCGATTGTTGAGGCACTAGTTGATTATTGATTTTAATAGGGGGGCATGTTTCCCGACGCAAGGTAAATGTAATATGTACGCATTTTTGCTCATTGACCTTTATTCTCCATTGTTTTAACCACAGTTCTAGTTGAAATATATGATCCTGCAGGTATCGAGATGCTTCACGACTGTTCTCGTGTACGCTTAGGAAAGCTGTATCATCAGCAAAAGTTGAGGTTAGGGTGTAATTGTTTGTCGGCATGTCCGAGGTATATATAAGATAAAAAAGTGGGCCCAGGATACTTCCCTGAGGGACTCCAGCTTCAATTGTCTGAGGAGAACTTAAAAAATCACCTTCTTTAATAATAAATTTTCGACCGACCAAGTAGCTTTCTAACAGCTTGTGTGTGTTAACCGGTAGGTTCAGCTTTAATTTATGTAACAAACCTACATGCCAGACTTTATCAAAAGCTTGAGAGACATCGATGAAGAGAGCGGAGCAATATTTTCTTTCTTCAAAGGCTTTTCTTATGGCGTTTACTATCCGATGGGTTTGTTCAATTGTGCTATGTTCTCGTCTGAAACCGAATTGATGGTTAGGTATACACCCATTGTCATTTAAAATTGGGGTTAATTTGGACGCTAAGAGCTTCTCAAACAGCTTTGATATATTAGATAATAAGCTGATAGGCCTATATGACTCAACTTTGGAGTGATCTTTTCCTGGTTTTGGTATCATCGTAACTAATGAGACCTTCCATTTTTGAGGGTAGTATTCAAGTCGTAAGATAGCATTAAAAATTAAAAGAATAATTTTCTTTGCTATGCTGGGTAGCTCCAGAAGCATTTTGTTGCTGATCTTATCAAAACCAGGAGCCTTCTTGGGGTTTAAATCACAAATAGCTTTTTCGATTTCTCTTATCTCAAATCTTAGGGGAACAGCTGCTCTAGCAACAACAGGTGGTAACTCGGCCGCAATATCGTGAGATATGTTTGGGGTAAATACGTTTTTTAAATGATTAACAAACAGATTTCCTTTTTCAACATCATTTCTTGCCCAACTACCATTCAAGTCTCTTAATGGTGGTTTAGAGACAACTGGCCTTTTGAGATTTCTAGCTGCACGCCATAATGAGTAGTCTGATTGTGGGGTTGCATCAAGTTCCTTAAGATATTTTTCCAGAGAAGCCGTTTTCTGAGTCTGCAGTAACTTTCTAAGCTTTTTTGTACACTCTTTTAGTAAGTTCTTAAGTAACGGGGATCTGTGCAATTGCCACTCTCTTCGAGCCCTCCTTTTTTCAGACAAGAGACGCTCGACATCTGTGGAATATATTTTAATATTTTTTGTTTTTTTGGGGGCAATACTGGAATGTTGAACAGCTAGTTTCAGAAAACTGTCAAAATTGGCAATAGAGCGATCTACATACTCCGGTGTACTAAGCGGAATATTTTCTGTGCAATGGGTGCTGAGGTATTTTCTATATTTTAACCAGTTAATTTGCGTAGCTGTCGTCGCTAAGTGACCAGTCGGAGATACAATTCTATTGGGGTTCATTATAGTAACAATTGTAGGTGTATGGTCAGAAGATAATTCTAAGGAAGATTCAACATGGATCGTTTCTATGGGGATGTTTTTAACCACGCCGAAATCGATAACATCTGGAATTTTTTGATGATCAGTAGGCCAATATGTTGGTTGTCCGCTCGCTACCACATTTAAATCCATTTTAGAAATTGTGTTAAATAAGACACGACCCTTTGGTGTTATAAGTCGTGACCCCCAGAAGGTATGTTTCGCGTTATAATCGCCAGCAGCTAGGAAACAGGGTCCTAATGATTTAAAATATTTACAGTATTGGCTTTCTGATATTGAAAATCTAGGCGGTGAGTATAACGATGAAATTACTAGGTTTCTATTTAATTCCTCAACGCAAATGTTCGTTGCTTGGAGATAATCTTCGCGGTGATCAAACATTAGGTAGTGTTTGACTCGGGTTTTAATTAAAATGGCTGAACCTCCACAAGCTCTATCTCGAGGGTCCTTGGTATCATATAGTGTATAACCATTGATTTTAAACGTATTTCTTGAGGTCAAATGAGTTTCAGAAACCATCATGACATCAATTTGTTTGTTTTTTAGAAAGTATTCTAATTCATTTTTATGTTGGCGGATGCCGTTTGCGTTCCAAAAACAGATTTTTAAACAGTTCATGGCTTGTTAAGTACAGCTTGCAATAACATCGATTGCATTCTTAGAATTTCCTGCATCATATTACCCATTGTGTTTGTAAAATTATTAACTGTTTGCACTAATGTTTCCATGGTTTTTTCAAGACGACTTAAATTAGAAACTGGAGTTTCATCATTACTTGGCGAAGCGCCTTGCATTGGCACATGGTTTGATTTAAGGACGTTAGCATACGAGGTTCTGTTATTACTAGGCTGCGGAGCTTGAATGCCATTAGTGTTTACTTGATTTGGTACCTGCATTTGTGGGGGATTAGTTTTCGGTCCAGCCGACTGCTTGACGATTGTATACACAGGGCATCCTCTATAATTGGCAGTGTGATTTCCGCCACAGTTGCTACATTTTTTTACATTGGGGTCATTTTTAGACTTATCGCACTGGACTGTACAATGTAATTCTCCACATACGACGCAAACAGGGGGTAAATAGCAGTATGCCTTAGTATGGCCAAATTCTTGGCAATTAAGACATTGAACGGGACCATTTCTTTTGTGCGGCTCCTCTATAGTTATTCTTCTGTAGAGAATATATTTTAAATTATAAATAGGATGCGTTTCATTTTTTTTAAGCTTAATGTCGCCAGGTTCTAATTCTACCCGAAATAATGGTTGGGGATTTTTTTCCCTGTTTTTAATATTTGTAACGTTTTTTATTTTAAAACCCTTCTCTTCCAAAAAAGTTTTAATTTCATCTGGGTCCACGCATGAGTCTATGCCCTTGATCACTACCTGAAGACCTTTGCTGCTCTTTAGTTGGTATGTGTAAAAGCTTTTTTTAAGGGCTTCGAATTTGTTAGTTAATTTACGAAAATCATTCTCATGATTTACCTGTATTTTTGTCTCATTTATATTTCCACGCTTGATTGCAGCTACGTAAAACGAATTTTCACCTATTACCGAGATCACGCTCTTTATTAACTCACTTGAGTTTTGCTCCCTTAGATATATCGGGGGTGGCTTAGAAGATTTTATAACGTTTGGTGCTTCCGAGGATTCATCCTCCAGAATTGCAAAACGATTTTGAGAGTTTATTTTATCAAAAGATGGTACTTTTGAAGCCGAAGCAACTGCTGCAGAGGTAGGGCTGCGACCCCGTTTAAGCACTGTTATGTACCTGTCCATACCAACTTGTACTTGAGGCTTTTGACCACTTTTTACTTGAGATGTTTGCATTGCATCTGTGTTAGAGTTCATGGTACCATTTGTTAATAAGATTGTGTTTGCCGTTGTGGCAACACTTGCAAGTGTGAGGTTTATATTTTTTAACGTATCACCATCAACCGTCTTTGTAAAAAGAGAGGGCGAAAGGGATCGTGTTCTAAAAATTGGTTTAGCCGTTAGGTAGTTGCTATTGTTTTCTTTTGCTTTATTTATTACAGCATTGTCTTCGTTAGCATGCACTGTCACATAAACATTTCTATCATTCAGTTTTATTGTTGTTTCATTGTTTTTATTCATGCAATAAATTGTTTTTGTTTTTCACCGTTTAACTGTGCTTTTAATATTTTTGTTATTTATTGTATTTTACAACAACAAAAAAATAAGAACTTTAAACTAAAATGTTTTTGCTCAGAATATGTATGTATACATACACATGTATGAACATTAGTACGTATATATTTTTACTATTTTTCTTTATTTAATATTTTTTTCGTATTAATTGTTCACTTTATGTTAAATAATTAAAATAACAAAATATATCATTTATTTTCAAGCGTCCATTCGCTGTTTATATAACAAAATCAAATGTGATTAATTAAAAATTCAAATTGTATGCGGAGTTAAGAATACACGTCTGTATCACAACAAAGCACGAACCGAACTGAGGTAATTTTTTATGATCCCAAAAATATGTGCAACATAAAATAAAAAAGTTCTAAAATTAAATATTTCGTTTATCTATATGAATTAAAATAAAATTATTTTTTTATATAAACTTATAAGGTGCCATAATGAATAATAACATTTATTGAAAAAGTATATTTGCTTTTAAGCCAAAGTTATAGGCAGTTAAAAAATACATCGTCGAATCGACGATCATTAGTTACAACGTACGTAAAATATGGTTCGTACTCTAGGGTTAAGTAAATTTAACTTAAAGAAATTCGAGAATGATTTGGCTCCAAGGAAAATGTTACTCATAAATGAGAAACCTAAAAACAAAAAGCGGTAAATCGTTGAATTTGCCCATAAGCCGCTGATTCAGCAACACTTTTAACATTTCAAGCTTGAAATGTCAATTTAAAGTTAAACAATTTTACATTTATTTTGACATAACTTAATTTTTTATCGATAACTTTAGTAAAATTTTTGACAGTTTGCCATTTATCTTAATACAGCTTAACTCTTTGCACTTGGTACATTTTTGTATTACATTATATTTGTACTGTTCACCAAAACTTGAACAATGAATTAAAAATGTAGTGTCATAAGGGCTTCACATGATAGGTACTCATTGCCTTTTGAATACTACAGCAGTTTAACATATTTTTTCTTTTTTGTTTACTAAACTTGAAAATATTGTTTCATGATTTCTGTGGAATTTTGAAAAAAACATCTTAAGTGCATATAAGATAGCAAAAAAGTTTTTAAAAACAACTCGGTGAAAATTTAATTTGTATTAAATAATAAAATAAACCGAAATTAAAGAAAAAATTTCGTTTGCAATACAAAATTTTAAAAACGTAAATAAAATGGTTTTTTAAAAGAAAATGCGTATGATTAACAACGATATTTTTTTTAAATTTGACTTAGCATGTTTTGTCACCGATCTATACCTACCCAATGCTGAAAGAAACGTTTTTGAAACTGGAAAAGGTTTTGCAGTTTTTATTCTGATAGTCCGAGTTTAATAAGATTAGATTAAAAAAAAAAATTTTTCTTGGTTTTTTATCAATTACACACAATGATAAAAACTTATTATGATTTAAAAAATATGTTAATTAAATGAATTAATTTCTTTATTGAACAAAAACTAAAAATATGATTTTCATTCAATAAATATTTTAATTGTTTTTAAATGAATTTATAAATAAAATAATAATCAAAAAAAATCAAAACCTTTATTGATTATTTTGTTTAAATTAAAGTAATGCCAACGTCTAAAATTAAAAAAAACGCTAAGTAAACAGAAAAATAATTGGGTCTCAAATTGGGTATTGCCTGATGAAATTAGACATCAAAAATATAGTAAATCAATTCACACCAACTCTAAATTTTTTAATTTCGAAATTTAATAAATCAAATTTGTGATTTTTGTTTTCAGTTCTTATAATAATATTTTTATATGTTCTTTTTTCTTATTTGACCTTTATTTATAATTACTTTCAATTATTTAAGTTATTTGGTTAGCTAACCAAAGGTTAGCGAAATATTTGAAAATATAAAAAATAAAATATTTTATAAATAAAAAGACCTCAAGCTTAAATAATTGAAAGTAATTAATAATATTTTTATATTATAATTGGGGGATTCACAAGGCAGTCATAAAGTTGTAAAGTCATATGTCTCAAAACAATTGCAAGAAATATATATGACTGCTGTGGGCAACCGCTTATAATTTAGATTTTTACTGTACAGTTATGAAGAATCAATGAACACAACAGTATTTTATTTGAACAACTGTAAAATATTATTTAAGACATTATGACGATATGACTTAATAGCACACTTTGTGAATCCCCCAAATATATTTTTTTTATGATAATAGTAAACTATTAAAATTTCTAAAGTTATTGTATTTATAACCCTTAGGCGATGTGCTTTATGTATTTATTAATTCATAGTTAGTTTTTTTGTTGTTGTGTTTTTCAATTTAATTTTTAAATGTAATTTTACTACAAGAATATACCTATTAAGCTTACATAATAGAAACAAATTTTATATGTATGTGTTTTAAGGCAAACAAATGTTATATTCAAAATAAGAAGTTTTTCCTTGTTTTAGTGATTTTCGAAAATCAGAGTGTGACAACACTTTTTTCATGCACTTACTTAAAAAATCAATCAAAAAAAAAAAAAATAATAATAATTAAAGAAAAATTACGTTTATTTGTGCAGGAAAAAATTGTGCAAATAAAAATTAAAAAGAATAAATATAAGTTAGTTGTGACAAAAAAAAACCAACAAGCGGAAGATTATAGCTGTTTTTAGTAATCAATATAATTATTTTGGTAATAGGTGCAAAATCAACAAGTTGTTTACTTGATTCTACGAATTTGGTGATTAAAATCAATTTTTAATTTTTTGTGTAAAAGCAAATAAAAGTGATATATTCAGTCGAATATTTGCTGTTTTACCCATAAATTATTAATTAACCAGTATTGAAATTCGCCGCTCTTGATTATTTATTCAACGACAATCAGAAAGTTTTTTATGCTTTTATTTCTAATCATATATAAGTAAGTTTGAAAAAATATTTTCGAGAGGGAAATTTATATTGGATTCGTGGCAAATTTTGGACCAGTCATCACAAAATTGTGTAGAGTGTTTTCTAAGTCTAAATAATTAGAACAAATTTCGATATATGTGGTAGTAAAATTTGTCAAAGTAATTTATGGTTTTAAAGTGTTTATAGAAGGCTGCATAATATGAGACCTATGCTAAATTATAGTCTGATAACTAAAAAATTACATCGTATTATTTCTCGTCATATATAGCTAATTTGGACGAAATTTAAAAAAAAAAAAAAAACATCTATATCTGCTATTGTTTTAGTAGTACTTAAATAATTTTCCAGAGTGGACGTTGTATGAGGAACATGGTAAATTATGGATCTGCTATAAAAACATTACTCGTTGCGCATTAAGGCATACTAAACTTTTTTCCGAGATAAGACTATAGAACTTATAAGACTTATAGAACGATCTTCACGAAATTTAACAAAGATATTTACATTCATATAGTACCAAATTTTGCCAAATCTTATATCAATCCTTGCATAACACCACATTTATGTTAGTTTTTGTAACAAAATTATCAATTTTTTAGGGTGGTGGTTTCACAATTGAACTCATAACTCTTATCGTACTGAAACAATTTTGCTGGACTGCTTATGATAACTACAAGCAATTTGACACCAACATTGTACTTTTCTTTTGAATTTTTCGAAATTGAGCGTTTTTTCAAGCGACGGATAGACAGACGAACATGTCCTAATCGACTAAGAATTACTCTAAGAGCCAGAATACATATACTTTATGGGGTCTGAGATAAATAGTAAAAAAGTTTCACAAGGAATGACAAAGTTAGTAAACCATTACTCACCACTAGTGCTGGTGAAGGGTATAAAAAGAAGGTGCTAAGAGGTTTTGGCAATCGAACATTTCAAAAAAATATCAACGCCTTATTTTGGAGATAGTTTCTTTGAAACTCATTAAAGAAGCTGGAAATAAAATAGGCTTAATAAGAAATTAAGAAAATGACATAACAATAGAGCGAAGTTGTATTGCGATAATGCTCTGTATTTGATGCTGCTAGTGGTAATCTAGTGGGACTAACTTATTACAACTTTGCATATATAAGTTGATTTATTTTAGTAAATAGCATCAAGATGCTACAATTTTTCATCATGATAAAAATGAATTGGCAAAAATTAATTTGGAGAGAAAGTATTTCGCATCTTTATTTTTGCAAAAATATAATTGTCCTGTCTAACTTTTACTTCCATCAGTAGGTTCAAAATAACCTACATCGTACAAATATTAAAAAAATCAATAACATTTAAATAAAACGGAAATATGTGAATAGCAATATAATTGTTAGAGGTCTATTCAAGAATTGCTTAATAACTTCTGTACTAAACAGAATTTGCTGTTTTATATTTTGAATGCACAAATTATAAGCTTCATTTTATTTAACACTTCTGCAGGTTTAAAAAAACATTCACTTTCAGCGTTTGAAAAACTGCAGTCCAAGTAGAAAAACTGCCATTTCTTTCACTTCTTCATTTATCATTGGCAAATAAAAAAAAAACATTGCTTTAATTTATGATTCATTAAAAATAAAATATCGCTGTCAAACCATCTCAAATAGCAAAAAGTTATACGTTTTCTGTTCGACAGTTTTTGGTTTCGAATACAGTTTTTTAAGTCCTGTCCACTTAAATGTGACTGGAGCGCATGATTGATAAGTATTTAAATTAACACGTATACTAGAGCCGGTCGGCCTCCATACAAAAAAAAAAGTTATAATAGCCACTCTCTCAAATGAAAGATATGTCAATAAAGTTTCTAAAACAGAAAACAGTTTTTTCCACGCTCCCGTGGAAAATTCTGGGCGAGATATATAAAATTGATATTATTAATATTTTTATTTGAAAATGAAAAGGTATTTTCAGCTTTTGCGAAAAAGGCGTCTTCGCAAATGCGTTCGAACCTGATCTGCAGTGGAAAAAATCTCTCAGATTCGACAGAAATAATATGAAAATTGAATTGAATTGCTAAGTGAAAAAAAAGGGACTACTTCAAAACTTTAATTTTGTGATTATCAATTAAAACAGTCTAGTTAATAATTGGAATTTTTATGCTCGTGGAGGAGAGAACTGACTTTAATTTGAAGTTGTCGCAAACGACACTTTTTACACTGGTTTCTTAGCAATACTCAAATAAGGTACATGAAATGAATGTCAATAGGGCCCTTACTGCACATAGTGATTCAAAAAGTTCTGCTGCAGTTTCTTTAGGTGAAGGTAAAACATTTCATTGCGCCAGTAAACAGATCTGCTTCTCTACACTGAAAGAATTTTCTTTGCAATACCAATGAATTTTGACATTAATCCCATGAAAAATTGCATTAAAAAGGAACCTATGCAGCGCTTCGTTGGATCAAAGAAACCTGTTTCATTAAAATGTATTTAATGAAACAGTACATTAGATCTATGAATATTATTCATTGGATGAATACTTTAAATAAAGTAAAAATTTTTTTTCTTATTTTATTTTTTTTATTTTTTTATTTATTTTTGTTTTTTTATTTAATTTTGTTATTTTATTTTTTTTCTGTCTCTGACGGGAATTGATCGCGCAACCTCGGTGCTGATAGACTAGCTCACTACCAGCTAGCCTACCGGGCCAGTGTAGTTTTTGGATAAAAAAACTACGTTTTTTACTTAATTAAGAGCGTAAATATGAGATTAAATTGTCCATAACAACAATAACAAAGTTGATTGAAAGTGGATTGAAAGTTTTTGTTTCATTACTATAATGACATTTTTATTGTCATAATGAAAATTTAAATTTATGAAGGCAATTATTGAAATATGTTGCTTTTATAAAAAAATTTTTGATATCATAAATTTAATGGCATATAACATTAGATGTATGAAATAATTAAATCTTACATTTTTTAATTAACAATTAAACATTCTTTTAAGGAAACTATAATTTTGTATTAATTTATGAATATAGTTATGTTTGTATATTGTTTTTTTTATGTTCCCAATTAAAATTTTTTGTTTAACTTGGACAAACTTAAGTTTTCATATATCCAATGAGAATTTTTAACGTAATTACGAAATCCAATGAATCGATTTTAACGAAAAGACTTCATTATAACTATGAAATTCCATTTAGACAATGAAAATTTTCATTTAACCAATGAAATTTTTTTATGAAAATAAATATATGAAGCATTTTTCTTTCAGTGTAGAAATATTAGGAGATCAAATTCCTTTCTCTTAAATTGTTTTCTAATGAAAACTAATGAAAATAAGCAGAAAAAAATAAGACGTACAATATAAATAAAAAATAACTCCTCTAAAACAATCTTGAACAATATTTTGTATATTTCAAAACTACAATTTTCGACAAAAGTTACTTTTCCAAATTCAAAAAGATATTTTTTGCCTATAAATCATCACAAAAAATTCCTAGGAATCCCCGAAAATAAAAGAAAATTTGTATGTGCTCTTGGAAAACTTCGGAACATAAAGAACATAAGGATCCACTAATCCTACTGTCATCCTCTTTTACTTTCTATTGGTGTAGAGTATCGGTCTTGCTTACATGTTTATCTCATGCGGTGAAAAAAATGTTTGTATGTTGTTTTGTTGGTCTTAACCAATTTAAGCTCGTACGTATTTAAGGTACTTATCACATTTAAATTGCAAAAAGTAATGAAGGGATTAATTTTTATACCAGCATTCTGTAATATTTAAAAAAATTTACTCAGTTATATTCACAAAAACACTAACAGACTTGTTACATTAACTGAATGTCACGAAATTCATTTTTCATATTCACACACTGTGAAATTTTTATTTTATGATGGTCACATTAAGGCACATACATACATGTAGCAGTCAAAGATACATATGTACATTTTCTTAAGGTTTCCTTTATTACTCTTCTCTTCATATTTGCTTTTTTTTTTGTAACATTAAACAAATTTGCAGAGTGGTGCAGTTGCTGAAACGTTTTATGACATCGAGTGGTGCAAGCGTGATGTAAAAAGTAGAAAAATTGCTTTAATGATGTTGCGACGCTCTTAAAAGCCAACAGTAAATGCAGTACCATTTTTCGCACCATCACTGTCGGCCTTCAGTTCGGTAAGAAGAAAAGTAAATAAAAAATATAATAATTTTAGCTCTTGCTCTGGCATTATCGTCATCGTCATCAGCATTAACATAGTTGTCATATTGGTGGCTGGTGATGAGGAGTAAAAGGACTGCTATAATGCTCAGTGGTTTGAATGGCTTTTTGTTCTTATGTTTTAAGAAAATTTATTTTTAAGATGTTTTCCTTTAGACTCTTACAAGGAAATATAAGCCAACTTAACATAAAATCTCGACTAAAAAGATTTAATTTTAAGTTAAATGTAGAGATTATTAAAATTTTTGAAAGGATTAAAAAAAAATAAATTTTGTAAGTGTAATAACAATCATGAGCTGAGATACGGTGTTAAGAACCTTTTTAATGAAATGAATATTATTTAAAGTTAAATTAGCTGAAAATTTTAATGCAGAATGAAAAAGAAATGAATAATATACCATAATTATGTACTGAGATTTAAAATAAATAAACCTTTTATTCGATGAGGTTTAACGATTTTGTTGAAACATTTTACGTCCCAATTCAAAGGCCTGGTAAATAAGCAAGTCCAGCGTTTAGTTCGCAAGCGTTAAGAAAATATTAAATTACTTTAATGGCTAAAACTAATTGGTTAGTGTACTTTGTATTTTAATAAACTTGGTTTGATGTTGTAAAGATCGATACAAAATTTTATTTAGTCCCGGAAGTTCAAGCATGACCGAAAGTGAAATCTAGAAAGGTCACAACGAATGAATTTTTTTTTTAAACAAGGTTTTTTAGATACTGAAAATTTGTAAAATTCGGTCTAATATTTCATCTAGTATCAAATCGGCTGGGCAAGATAAACATGTATGTAATGTAATAGAAGTATTTAACCCAGTCCCCGTATCACTATCTACAAGAAAAAAAGTTTTTGTATTTGTATAATGTACAATTTCAGAAAGGAGTAAGGAGATACAATTTGGCTTATATATTAAATTTTATTTTAATTATATATATAATCCTTGAAATTCCTATAAGGAACATAGGGCCTCAATAATTGATCTCCATCGATTCCTATCTTGTGCTGCACTTTTGGCTTCATTCCACGTTATACCAGCGGTTTGGAGTTCGGCTTGAACTTGGCGCCTCCATGTATTTTTAGGGCGACCCCTTCTTCTTGCTCCCTGTGGTTTATAGTCAAGGGATTTCTTACTGATGTCATCGGCTGGCTTACGCAATGTATGACCCAACCACCTGTATTTACGAATTTTGATCTCATGATCAATTGGGGGTTGTTGTGTTTTAAACCATAGCTCTGAATTTGTTATAGTTTGGGGCCAGAATATTTTTAGTATGCGGCGAAGGCATTTATTTACGAAGATCTGAAGTTTTTGTACATCAAGGCTCGTTAAATTCCAGGTCTCCGAGCCATAGAGCAATACGGACTTCACATTGCTATTAAACACTTTAATTTTTGTGGATACTGCGATGTTAGCTGACCTCCAGAACATATTCAAGATTCCAAATGCTTGTTTAGCCTTAGTCAGTCTGTTTTGGATATCTTCGCTGCAGCCACCGGAAATGGCAATAATGCTGCCCAGGTAACAAAAAGTTGTGACATCTTCAATTTGTTTCCCCATTAGTGAAAAACGATAGTTACTTGTAACATTAAAACGCATTGATTTCGTTTTTGAAATGTTAATTATCAGACCTGCGTTCAATGCTTTATCTGTGATGTTATTTAACATTTGTTGCATGCCTTGATGATTGTGTGACAATAAGCAGATGTCATCAGCATAATCCAGGTCTGTCAGTCTTCCAGTCATGCCAAAAGTGATCCCATGTATGGCATTCACAGATTGGCTCATGATAACATCAAGCACGATATTGAAAAGTAAGGGGGATAAAACGCATCCCTGTCTTACACCTACTTTAACGTTTACGTTGTCGCTAACTTGACCTTCGTGTAGCACAGAGCAAGTTGCATTTGCATACAGGCATTTTACAAGCCTGATAATTTTATCTGGGATCCCTTTACATTGCATGGCTTTCCATATGGCAGAATGATGAAGCGAGTCAAATGCACGTTGAAAGTCAATAAAAATTAAATACAAATTCGATTGCCACTCTGCTGTCTGGTCAGTTATTATGCGTAGACTGTTGATGTGGTCAATACACGATCTATTTGGCCTGAATCCTGCCTGTTCTTTTCTTAATTCAGGCTCTGACGCTGCAGACATGCGATTAAATAAGGTGCGGGATATAATCTTGTTGAGCATATTTAAGAGGGTAATGCCCCTCCAGTTCTTGCAATCCATTTGGTTTCCTTTTTTTGGGATATTGATAATTAATCCTTCTTTTAGGGCGCTGGGGAGTGATTCAGTCTGCCAAAAATGTTCAACTAATGGTTGAATTATACTTGTTGAAAGGGATTTATCAGCTTTGAATAATTCTGGGGGAATATTATCAGGCCCGGCAGCCTTGTGGTCTTTTAGCGAAATTATTGCTTCATTTATTTCAACGTAACTAGGTGGTTGGGTGTTTATGTCATTTCTTTGAGTGTGTTGGGTTTGCTGACAGAATTCATTTAATTCATTTTCGTTTGCGCTATCAAGTATGTTTCGATAGTGATCTACCCATACTCGCAGTTTTTATGAACAAAATTTATTTGGCTTAATCGGCTTATTTGCTTCAATTACATTTAAAATATCAGAATGACGGAAGAGAGATATATGGACAATTATACCGTTAATCAATAAAAAAAATCAATCAATCAATTGAAACTGCAATCGAGTGTGTTAAACGTTTACTTATAGATGTCAATCACATTACTGTAAAAATGTTGTTAATATCAAAAAATATTTAATTGTTACAATAAATTCTTTTACTGGTTAAAATTTAATTAATTTTTTTTATTAATATCACAAATGAGCTATGAGTTATGTCTATCTATCTACCAGTACAAAGCAGCTTCTATTGATTAAAAGCCGAAAACAGTGACATTCGCGAGGGGTCCAACCAGAATTCAACAAATAACTCGGTGTTTTTAAAATTGTCAACGCCAAGATTTTGTTTTAGGTTTTTTTTTTTCGTACATTTCTCTGTTTTCCTTTCAATCGCAAAGATTTTGCTAATGACAGGTGGGCCGCGCATACTGGATGAATAATTGCCAAGCAATTGTGGCTCCAAAAAGGATGACGGGCATACAATGTATCTTATATCGAGGAATAAAAGCAGCGTTTAAAAAACTGCAGTCAAAGTAGAAAAACTGCCATTTTATCCACTTCTTCATTTTTAATTGAACAGAAAAAAATTATTTCGTTTACTTCGTTACTTCATTAAATGTGAGCAGTCGCTGTCGAACCAACTCAAAAAGCGAAAGTTCGACAATTTTTGGTTTCGACTGCAGTTTTTTAAATCCTGATTTTGTTGAAACATTTTACGTCCCAATTCAAAGGCCTGGTAAATAAGCAAGTCCAGCGTTTAGTGTACTTTGAATTTTTATAAATTTCGTTTGATGTTGTTAAGATTGATACAACATTTTATTTAGTCCCGGAAGTTTAAGCATGACCGAAAGTGAAATCTAGAAAGGTCACAACGAATGAATTTTTTTTAAACAAGGTTTGTTTGATACTGAAAATTTGTAAAAATCGGTCTAATATTTCATCCAGTATCTAATATTTCATCTAGTATCAAATAGAAGTATTTAACCTTCCTTCCTCTGTACTTGCGAACAGAAAACTCATTCGTTGTAATCGGTATTTTTTCTGCTTTTTTAAACTTGTATGCTTTAAATTTTATAGAATACGTACCGTAAGTATTTTAAGCTTAAATAAACAATAATTAACAATTTTATTAATAAAATAGTTTTTAAGCTATACATGGTTTTTTATACCACAAATATTAGAGGGATTTCATGCAGTCAGTTATATGTATAAGTTGTCCAAAAATTAAAGTTGTAACTATGCAGCTTTTACAGCAAAGAATGAAAATAGTAAAATCAAAACAAAAAACTACAAAAAAATTACAACAAAGTCGATTCAGACGGAGGAAAATATTGGTGTTCGCAAGGGCGAACGTTGGCTGCTATTCAACATATAAAATTTACTTTTGGCTGCGTGTTAAAAGATATTTAGTTAATTGAGGAAGAGCTGAGTCTTTAGATTTTCGTCTCCTAGTTGTGAATTTAGTTGTGTTTTTAGTGTCTTAAAAGTTGGGAATCGTATTTTGAATAAAAAACGACGCGTAAAATTTTTACCATTGAAGAAATAATTGGTATAATTGTGGAATAAGATGATGGTGTGAACACCGTTTGTGTGCTTTCACTAGATAGTATCGATGAGTTAACAGGTTAGGAATACAAAGACGAAAACAAAATTCCCCTAAATTATATCGTATCTTTATCTAAATTTTATTATTTCCAATACAAACTTACGTGTATGCTTCTATGTATGTCTTACCTCATTTTTAAATTATCAAAATGTTTTGCAAGAAGTTGTTGAAACGTTTAAAATATATATTTAAAACCAAGAGGAGCCTTTGCAGGATATAGACAAAACTGATCGACCATCAACATCTGCAGAAGCCATGAGAAAAACAACACGTGTCAAAAAAACGGACAGATCCATACGGACATGAAAGATCCTAAGTGGACACAGCGGACTGAAGGATCAGGAAAAGTTTTAATTATTTTACAACCAAATTTAGATGAGCTCGATCAAAGTTATTTTCTGAAGTTTTCATAAAAGGATCAAACAACTATGCACAAAAAATGATAGACATTACCTTGAAAGTTTGAGTGATTCTGACTTCCAATTCGATCAAACAAACAATATATTAGTTTGCCGTTGGGCTGATAACTACTTTTGACCAAATTCAACCAAAAGATGGCAAAAAAGAGAAAAAATTCAGCAGCCACAAATATTTTTTATTATATCCAAGGCATGTGTTTTTTTAATTTCAATTCAATATTATTGTATTGCGCATTTTTTATATTAGTTCACAGAAAAAATTATCCGAATATTTTCACCAATTAAAGCATTATTCAAAAAAATAATCAGTTTTAATTAAAAATTTAATCAAGTGAATTAAGCGTTTAATCAAGTGAATTAAACGTTTAATTGATACTATTAATTTGTTTACTGGTGCAAATTTATTTAATTTTTTAAATTATATCACAAATTTTTTAATTGAAATCAATTTTTATTTTTTTCTGTGTTTTAAGCTCTTCTGTTGTCAACGCATAGGCGATAAACTACTTTGTTTCAATAGAAAAAAAAAAATGAAAAACTTATGCCACAAAAAAACTTTCGTGATACAATAAAAAAAACTTTTGCTATGGTCTAAACGATTGGAGAATTCTTTAGAATTTTTACCTCTGAAATACATTCCTACTGAACAGAAAGGTGGAAAAATTAGACGTTGCAGATAAAAACCTTTCGAAAGCCAATAAAAAGGATGTGCAAAAAACCTAATTTTTTTATAAAATACAAAAACTAGAACTTTTTATATTTTCAATACACATATTTTATGAAATTAAAAGAAACTTGTGTTAAAATATGTTTTATGCAATTAAAACAAAATCTTACAGAGCAAAAAAATTAATATTGAATAGCGGCCAACGTTCGCGCTTGCAAACACCGGGTTCTTACAGGCCCAGTAGGGCTAGCTGAATCTTGTGAATGGATTTGTATTCAGGTATTCAGGAAATTAGATAAGAACTCAAATTTCATTGAAATCAGACTACTTTTATGTTTCGCGGCCGAAAATGGGTTAAAAGAGACGTGTGTGACGTTAGTGTGTTAGTTCTGATTAGAGGAACGCCTAGATATTGCAATGGATCATTGTGTCTAAGTATATTATCAGATGAGTACTGACTGACATTTCATCTGATCGTAAGTAAAGATTCTAAGTAATAGTCGGGGCAAACTGACTCAAAACTATCATAAATTGGGGAAAGGTTTAAGGAATTTTACGGGACTAACATTTATACAGGATCTACAGCAAACTAGGGACCGATGATCAGAAAGTTTGGTAGTATGCTTACAGTGCTATAAAAATTTTAATTGTGAAAATACTTTCGTTTACAATACAAATGTTTTGGTAAAAATAACAAGATTTTCCAATAAAATATAGTCAGGTATATCAATAAATTTCTATGAAAGTGAAAATTTATACATTTTTAAATTCGTATCGTTTTTGGTTCGCTTCTTCAGCTTCATCAGTTTTCATAAATCCGAAAAAAATGTAAACATTCGACCATGCTCTGAAAATTGACACCTTGTGCATTACGCATATGGAATTAAGTAGTAGGGAAATGGGGAGGCAGCAAAAATGCTGCCTCCCCATTCGTTTTTTTCCCATATACCACAGAGGGAGCATTTAGCTTTTCATTGAAAGCAGCAAAAATTCTGCTTCCCCATTCATTTTTTCCCATATACCACAGAGGGAGCATTTTGCTTTTTTTGATTGAAAGCAGCAAAAAATTCTGCCTGTTTTTGCTGCCAATGTATTTTCCGTTAGGAGGAATTTTGAATAAAAACAAAATTAAAAAAATTGTTGAGTATTTTTTAAATATAAAAGAGAGTAATATTAAGTTGATCACGTTATATTTTCTTCAATAAAGAGAAATTTGCGAAGTTCTACGTATAAGTTCTATGTATAAAGAAATTGTTTGAGTATTTTAAAATAAGAGAGAGTAGTATTTAATATAGTTTAAATATTCAACATAGAAATTACAAGTTAATAAACTTTACGTTAGAGTAAAAATAAAAGAAAAAAAAAAAAAAAAATGCAACCGTATGCATTTTTTTTTTTTTTTTTTCTTAAGTTAAAAAATTAACCTTGAATTTTTTGTTTCGCATTAAATTATGAGTCAATAAACTTTTTGTTAGGGTAAAAAAAAAAATAAAAATGCAATTAACAATATTATCATTTAAATATATTTATTTAATTAGTCTATAGACTACTTTCAAAGTGCATAAACATTAATTAAAAAGAAAAAAATTATATACTTTAAAATGGCATCATTCAATTGTAAATACTGTAAATCGGTTTTCGAGGAAAAGGACATGCTCGACACTCATGAAGTCCTTCACTGTCGTGAATGCTTCAAATGGTTTTCAAAGCTAAATCATCTGAGGGAGCATGAAAAGTCGCATGCTACTACATCGCATGCTACTACATCGCTTAGATGTAATAGTGGAGAACCGGGTATTGAAATATCCAATTTAAAAAACCTTAAATGTGTGAAAAGGGCATTTAAGGATAGAATCGTCACCTATCTTTATGAAAATCAAAAAGAAGAGATTCTACATCCTCTTGAGTTTTTCAATGGAATTCTTTTGGATCTTTTAAAAATTCTTAATGGAAGCCTAAAAAAACTTGTAACTATAAAGTATAATCTAGAGCTGGAATGTGAATACATACAAATAAAAAATGAGGATATATACATTCGCTCTATTACACACAGATCAAAAATGCAATTCCTGACTTTAAGTGATGACGTGGAGGACTCCCTCAAAAATCATTTTTTTAATATATGTACAAAAATGTCCGAATTTCAGGAGAGGGACAGTGGATGGTCTCTATTAAAAATAAAAATACTGGAAATAAATATAAATAAATCATCGTTTATTAAAGGTTCCAAATATATTCCAACACCACAGTGGATCAGAAAAAAAAACGGAGTTTTTAATATCCAAAATGATGATGACTACTGCTTTAAATGGAGTATTATTGCTTCATTTTTAGGCAATAATCAAAATTTATTGAAAAAAATAAATATATTTGAAGAAAAGTTTCAAATTAGAGATAATTTTATAAATTTTGAAAGATTGGAGTTCCCTCTAAAGTTGAAGGATATTAAGATCTTTGAGCAAATGAATCCAAATATAAGTATTAATGTATTTGGTTGTGAGGGAAGTCAAATTGTGGGACCATATTACCTTACCAGTGAAGTGAAAGACCATCATATAAATCTACTTCTTTTAACGGATGATGAATGGTTCCATTATGTGTTAATAACCGATATTTCAAGGTAACAAACGTAAATAACAAAATGTTAATTCCAAAATATTAATTTTGTTTTATTGTCTTAATATTTTAGGCTAATAAGAAGTAGCTTAACTTCCCATAAGGGACGGGTTTTTCTTTGTAACGCATGTCTTCAATACTCTTCAAGTGCGAAAATTATGAAAGATCATGAAGACGGTTGTAAGAAAGTGGTTTCAAAAATGCCGAAGGCGGAAGACTGTGTGTTACGCTTTAAAAACTACCAGAAACAATTAGATGTACCATTTGTCATATATGCAGATTTTGAGGCTTACTTAGAGAAAATTGATGGGAGTGATGAACATGGTAATATTCAAAAACACATAGCTTGTGCCTTTAGTTATTATATTAAGTGTAGTTTTAATAATAGTTTAGATAGATTTAACATTTATTTTGGTGAAGATGCTCCCTACGTATTCATTGAAAATTTAATTAAGGATACTAAAGAAATATTTACGAACTACTTATCTACCCATCAAACCATGACAACACTTACTAATATTGAGACGACTTCATATAATCTAGCAACAAATTGTCACATATGTGAAAAAAGCTTAGGAAGTGACAAAGTAAAAGATCATTGTCATTTGACTGGTAAATACAGAGGAGCGGCGCATAACTCTTGCAATCTTCTGTACCAAATTGCTAAGTTTATACCGGTATTTTTTCATAATTTTTCTTCCTATGATTGCCACTTATTTGTAAAAGAATTATCGAAATTTGAGGGTGATATAAAAGTAATTCCTCTCAACAAGGAATTATATATATCATTATCCAAATTTATTCCAATGCAAAATAATAAGAGCTTTGAAATTCGATTTTTAGATTCTTTTCGATTTATGGCGTCAAGTTTAGAATCTCTTGCAAACAATTTAGATGACCATGACTTTCAAACTCTCAATAAAGTTTTTCAACAGAAAAATGAATTTGATTTAATAAGAAGAAAGGGAGTATTTCCTTACTCTTACATTGATTCAATGGAACGCTTTTATGAATCAAATCTTCCCACTAAAGACAATTTTTACAATATTTTAAATAATACTAATTGTACTAATGAAGACTATGAACATGCTCAAGCTGTTTGGAAAACTTTTAATTGTACTGACTTATTAGATTACGCAAAATTATATTTAAAAACAGATGTTCTTTTGTTAACTGACATTTTTCAAAATTTTCGACACATTTGCAAAAGTATTTATAAACTTGACCCATGCCAATATTATACTGCCCCAGGACTATCATGGGATGCTATGTTGAGAACAACTAAAATAGAATTAGAATTGCTAAGTGATGTCAATATGTATAATTTTATACAAGATGGTATTAGGGGAGGCTTAGTTCAATGTTCAAAAAGATATTCTAAAGCAAATAACAAATATTTAGAAGATTTTGACAGTAGTAAGCCTTCAGAGTATTTAATGTACCTCGACGCTAATAACTTGTATGGATGGGCAATGTCAGAATATCTTCCCCATGGAGAATTCGAATGGAATTATGAAGAAGACATTTTAAATAATTTGGATGTTGCTAATATATCAGATACATCTGAAATTGGTTATTTTTTGGAGGTAGATTTAGAATACCCCGAATACTTACATGAAACACATAATGATTTACCATTTTGTCCAGAAAATAAAATTATTGGTGAATCCAAATATAAAAAGCTAATTGCAGACTTGACATCAAAAACAAAATATAAAATTCATTATAGGGTTCTTAAACAGTGTTTGAAAAATGGACTAAAATTAAAAAAGATTCATAGAGCGTTAAAGTTTAAACAATCTCCATGGCTAAAAAAGTATATAGATTTAAACACATACCACAGAACATTAGCAAAAAATTCGTTTGAAAAAGATTTCTTCAAACTTCTTAACAATGCTGTTTATGGGAAAACCATGGAAAATGTCCTTAATCGTACAGATGTTAAAATAGTTAGTGATTGGGAAACTACAAATCGTAATCATTTAGGAGCTAGAGCACTAATTTCTAAGCCAAATTTCTCAAGTATTACACAATTTTCCAATAATATGTTTGCAATTCAATTAAAACTTATGCAAATAACTTACAACAAACCAATTTATTTAGGCTTTGCTGTGCTAGAACTCTCTAAATGGAAAATGTACGATTTTCATTATCAATACATGAAGCCAAAATTTCAATCCAATTTAGCTTTAAATTATATGGATACAGATTCATTTATCTACACAATAAAAACGGACGATTTTTATGCTGATATTCATGATGACATTGCTTCAAGGTTTGACACATCTGAATATCATCCTAATAATATTTTTAACCTGCCATTATTAAATAAAAAAATTTTAGGTATGATGAAGGATGAAAATAATGGAAAAATTATGAAAGAGTTTGTTGGGCTTCGATCAAAAATGTATTCATTTAAAACAGTTGGTATGAATGAAGTAAAAAAGTCTAAAGGTGTTAAAAAATCGTGCATTAAAAACCTTTCAATTGCAGACTATAAAAAATCATTGTTTGAAAAAGTAATTCTTTCTGATACAATGAATACATTTAGATCTAAGTTTCATCAGCTGTATACTCAAAAATTACACAAGGTTGTCTTGAGTTATGCGGATGATAAAAGAATTATCGCTCCAGACCAAATACATACTTATGCACGAGGACATTTTAGACTTCAATCTAACTTTGACAACTTTTGTACAGAAATAGACAATTTTTTAAATGACTCATCTGACGATGAATATTTAATGAACATAGATATTTAAATTAATGTTTAATAATTATGATATAATAAAAAATTTACAAAAATTTTAAGTACAAAAATTTAAATTAATATTTAATAATTATACATACATATATATATATATATATAAAAAAAAAAAAAAAAAAAAAAAAAAAAATAAATAAAACAATATACATATATTAATAAATACACTTTTATTAAAAAAAAAAATTTAATTTTATTTCTAAAATAAGTTTTTTAAATATTTTGCCATAATACATTTTCAGTGTCGTAATCTAATTTCTTTCGATTTCTTGTTACACGAGGAGAGTATTGATAAGGTAAAGTTGATTGTTTCATATTTGAATAGTTATCAGTTTTTGATTGTTTCATATTTGAATAGTTATCAGTTTTGGATAATATTCTAATTTTTGGAGTTCCTTTTTCCGAAAAGCTTTTAAGACGCTTAGCTACGGAAGATGCAGAAGAAGGGTTAAATTTTTGTATTGTTGTATCCATATCGTTCTGGTCATCATTATTTGTGTAAATATCTTCAGGCAAATTCAAATCTGTTTGCAGTGCTATACTACTCGATTGAGGTGTGATTGTTTGAGTTTCAATATGCTTTTTATACACCTTTCTAGTTTGAGTCTCATTATCGCGCAAATTATGAATTGTTGATAGTTTATTCTGATTAGATGATCGTTGGGATCCAATTAAATATTTAGCAAGTTCTTGTTTAATATAATACCATTTGTTTATATCCTTTAGTGTATGGGACCCATATATTGGCAAGAGTTTCCGATGTAAAAAATCTGAATCAGAATGTTTAACTTTAAATTTTTCGTAAGTTGATGGATGAAGAACTATAAGTTTTGATAATTTATTTGACATTTTCTAAAATTTTTCCAATGACTCCACTTAATATTGATGTAATAATAATGGGTAAAAATCCTCCCTTTTGAATAAGATGTTTCCTCTTTTGACGCATAGAGGTTTGTGATGAGCAAACTTTCCTCAAAGTATTTTTATATGGCTTTAGTTTTTCAAACACATTTTTGTTTATTTTATGATTTTTGTTTATAATATTTAAAATAATTTCATTTAAAGTTTTGATAACAACATTGTCAACATTTTTCAAAATTGCATTTCGTAGCTTGTGATCAGCTTTTTTAAGAACATAGAGAATATGTTTGTTCTCCTTCAGTAACTTTAGATTTGAAGTCATTGTTTATATTTGCATATATATAGTAATCTGTATTAAAAATATTTGATCTAAATCTTAAAGCGTTTGGTATTTCTTGAGTAAGATCAACTATTAAATAACCATGAGCCTGTTCTGTACAATGATTATATACATCTACTAAAGATTTTGAGTTTTCTGGATATACTTGACGAGCTAGATGTTGGAATTGTGTCTTATCTCTTGGATTTTTAAACATAACTATATATTTGGAGTTTAATGATATATCTCGCGAATAAGCCCCTTTATGAAAAATATTTTGTGTAACTAAAATTACGCATAAGTTTCTATGATGAGATCCTTTTGTAAATAGTTCACAAACTTTCTTATTTGATGATTCAAGCATTAAATCATCCAATATTATTAAAGTAGATTCTTCGTCATTCGTATTAAAAGACTCTGGAATTCCTTTAACAAATTCTACATTTTCTATATTTGGAAGTGCATTTATTTCAGAATAACACCATATGATTCGGTCTATATCTTTAGATATTATATTTTGATTTTTTATTATATTTTTAATAAAAGTAGATTTCCCACAGCCTGAGGGACCACAAACCATCATTGTAAATGGATATATAAACTGATGAAACATGTTTGCACTCTTAAAAACCATTTGTTAATGAATTAAAAAGGAAGAATATTTTAATTAATATGAGTAAAAAAAATCTTATTGACGAAATTCATAGTCAAGCTAGAAAAAACTTTAAGCGACGTAGGTTTATTCAAAAGGGAATTTTAGATACTTGGCAAATAGACTTGGTGGAGATGATACCATATGCAAAATTTAATAAAGGTTTCAAGTATATGCTTACTGTAATTGATGTTTTTTCAAAGTATGCCTACGCTTTGCCCTTAAAAACTAAAACAGGATTTGAGGTTTCAAAATCATTTAAAAGTATTGTAAAATTAAATAGTAACAAAGCTCCTAAAAACCTGCATTCAGACCAAGGAAAAGAATTTTATAACACATATTTCAAAACTCTTATGAAAGAGCTAAATATTAATCATTATCATACCTATTCAAATGTAAAAGCGTCAATAGTTGAACGATTTAATAGAACTTTAAAAAATAAAATGTGGAAACAATTTAGTATGCAAGGAAATTATATCTGGATAGATACATTAGATAAGCTGTTGAAAGAATATAACTCATCTTATCATAGAAGTATAAAGATGAAACCTAATTCAGTTAATAAGCGAAATGAAAAAAAACTATTAAAAACTGTATATAATAATTTAAAAGTTTTTAAAAATGGAAAATTTAATATAAACGATTTTGTTCGCATAAGCAAATATAAAAATGTTTTTGAAAAGGGATATACACCAAATTGGTCTACAGAAGTTTTTAAAGTAAATAAAATAAATGCAACAAACCCTGTCACCTACCATTTAATAGATTTTAATGGAAATTTAATTAAAGGTGGATTTTATCAAGAGGAGTTATTAAAAACTAAAGTTCCTAACATCTTTTTAGTTGAAAAAGTCTTAAAACGTAGAGGTGAAAAACTATTTGTAAAATGGTTGGGTTTTGATAAAGAATATAATTCATGGATTAATCAAACGGATTTCAGTTGATGAATTACATTTTTCATATATGTATAACATACATCTTATAAAATTTAACATTTCTTATAAATATGGCATCAAGCATAGAGGAAAACAGTATTTATGTTACTTTATTAAGTAATGATTCAGTAAATTTATATAAAAACACTTCAAGTACTTTCACAAATTTATTAAATCAATCTCTTAGCATGAGCGACCAGTGGGAAGTTGGATTGTCAGATATATCATTTTCGATAATGAATAAACAATTAAATATGAATCAAAATATACTAAAACGTAAAAAACGCAACATTTCAAATTTTGTAAATCAATCTGTAAAAACATTGAAAATTGACTCCAATAATGAATATGATGAAATTAAAAAAAAATTTAAAGAACTAATGGAAACATCTGACGCGCTGAAATTAAAAAATATAAATAAAACTTCAAAATTTTCAAATACATTAAACATTGATAAGTCCCAATCTATTATACCTATAAAAGAAAAACATACTCTTAACGTTAATACAAAAAGCTCAGAACCATCAAATAATGAAAAAGATCCAATTTTATCATCAAGAGAAAAAGATACCCGTAGCGTAAATATAAAAAGTCCGGAATCATCAAATAATGAAAAAGATCCCATTTTATCATCAACAAATTATATTTTGGAAAAATCTTTGAACAAATTCTCTGACAACATAAATCAGTTTATTAATAAATTTGAATCGTCTGATATAAGTGAAAACATATTTATTTATACTGATATAATAAAACCTCGGAATGTTGGTAGTAAAAAAATTAAATGTTTAAAAATATTTTCAGTAGCAACATTAAAGAACTACATTCATTTCAATAGAATTGAATATTTTCCTCTTGAAGCCTATAATATAAATGATATTTCCATAATGATTCGAAATGATGAGGGAGAAGAGATAAGCTTTAATAAATTAGTTCCCGTCTATTGTACTCTACACTTTAAAAAAAAGTGTATATAAAATAGGTGTGTAACCAAACAAAATTAATCATTTTTATTACAACCATGGATGCGATTTATACAAGTTATTATAATAATCAGTCTGGAGAAAATATACAAAATATTGGTGAAATATATCACGCACCAAGAATTTTACAATACGGTCGTGGTATTGGATCCATATTTTCTGCTGTATTTTCACATTTAAAACCCTTATTTAAAACGGGGATGAATATATTAAAGAATAAATCATTAGATATTGGAAAGGAAATTTTGGAAGAAATTGGAACAAAGCCAATAAAAGAAATCTTACTAAACAAAGGAAAAAAGGTCATACAAAATATAAAAGAAGCTACTATTGATAAAATGAAAACAATGCAGAAAGGTAAAGGTCGACGTATAAAACTTAAACGTTTAAAGCAAAAGCAACAGATTAAATCAAAACGTTGTAGAGGAAAGAACTTTAAGGATATTTTTGGAAATTGGAAATGTCAGGATTTATAGAATGTATGAAGAGTGAGTTGGATTTATTTGAATCTCCTCCAATTCAAACCAGCGTTGTTAAAACCGAAGAAATATGCTACAATCCAATTGCCTCACTAGATAATTCGAGCACAATTGAATTTGTATCACTCGGCAATGGTGAAACATATCGAGATCTGAACAGTATTTATCTTCGACTGGTCATTGAATTAAAAGGAAACGGGGGAGTAGTTAATAACTTACTGCACTCCTTGTTTAGAAATTGTGTTGTACACCTTAACAATAAAAATGTATCACAACCTGACAATAACTATCACTATAGGGCTTATATTGAAAAATTGTTAAATTATGGAAATGATGCCAGATCAACACATCTTGAATCATGTGGCTGGGCTATTGACACAAATAAAATAAATTCATTAGTTGATAAAGAAAATCCTGGTTTAGACAAGAGAAAAAAACTATTTAAGGATGGGAAGAGAGTAGAGCTTTTTGGAAAACTTCATGTTGATGTATTTAACCAACAAAAATACCTGCTTAATAATGTTGATCTAAAGGTAACATTAAATTTGGAAAAACCGGAATTTTACATTTTAGAAGGTGGCGATAAAAATGAATCCTATATTAAAATACATGAAGCTAATTTATATATAAACCATCTTACTATTAATCATAATATTCTAATGGCTCATCATAATGTATTACAATCAAGAAATGCTATTTATCCTTATAAAAGAGTGGACATAAAAACGTTTACAATACACCCTGGAAATCACTCATTAACTTTAGATAACGTTATACTAGGACAGTTACCAAATTTTTTAATTTTTGGAATGGTGTCTAATAAAGCATATACTGGAGAGAAAAAAGAAAATCCATTTAACTTTCAACATTTTAATTTACAAAGATTTAATTTGGTTGTTAATGGAGTACAATTTCCTGCACAACCAATTGAACTTAACTACAATAACGGAGGAATAATAAGTACTCGTGGTTATCAAACACTATTTAAAGGAACTGGAATTCACCATTTCGATAAAGGTCATCAAATAACTAAAGAACTTTTTGATAACGGATATTTTTTACTTGCTTTCGACTTGACACCAGATCATAATAATAATTCCAATTGCGGTAACTTAATAAACCAGGGGACTATTCGTATTGAAGGGCGTTTTGGAAAACCAATTGTTGAAGCAATAACGTGCTTAGTATACTGTGAATTTGATAGTGTTATAGAAATTGATAGAACGCGTAATATTATTCAAACACTATGAATTCAATTAATATTAAAGATACTCTGAACTCCAATAATTTAACAAAATATAAATTTAAAGGTGTATTTGCATGTAATAAATTACCAACACACCCAGTTTTAAAACCATCATTTTACGTTGCTAACACTGATCCATCACATAAGCCTGGAGAGCATTGGGTTGCTTTTTATTTTCCTAAAAACAAACCTGCTGAGTACTTTTGTTCTGCTGGCCAATATCCAAATAAATACTTTAAGTTATTTTTAAATAAAAATTGTAAAACTTTTACTTATAATAGTCATCGTATTCAAAGTGAAACTTCAATTTTATGTGGTGTTTATTGTTGTGTTTTTATTTATTTAAGATGTAAAAACATAAGTTTCAAACTAATTTTAAAATTATTTAATTATTTTAATTTATATTACAATGATATTTTAGTTTTAAGTTTATTTAAATATATTTTTAAGAATTTTTAAGAATAAATTAAAAAAAAATAAAATAAAATTAGAAAATATAATATTATTGTTTTTCTTCCCAATTCCTTATCGTATCCAAGAGAATGGTATCCATTTCGTCATAAAGTAGCCATATCGGTGGTATGGACCTGAAAACGTCGTCCTGCCCGTCATACATCGCCAGGAATATCGTCATATCTATCGGCGGTAATATAACGACTTCCGTTACATCAACTCTTTCTCTTATGTTTTGGTTATTTTGTTGATTGTCCATTGCGGCTTTGCTTATAGATAGTTACCAAATAAAAGATTTGTTTTTTAATCATAAGTTTTTAATTTAAACTTAGATATTCTAGATTAATTTTTCAACTTAAAAAAAAAAAAAAAAAAAAAAAAAAAAACGTATATTTTTGCATTCACTAACGAAAAGTTCATTCACTCATAGCTTATTTTGAAGCCAACATTCAAGGTTAATTTTTAAACTTTAAAAAATGCACACTATTGCATTTTTCACTTATGAAAAGTTTATTAACTCATAATTAAATATGAAGCAAACATTCAAGGTTAATGTTTAAACTTTAAAAATGCATACGATTGCACTTTTTAGCATAACGAAAAGTTTATTGACTTTTAATTTCCACAATAACAATTGTATATTTACTTTTTACGAGAATGTTCTTAAAAGTTCAATAATCATAGATCAGTTTTTCAAAATATGCTTTGATAAACATTAAATATATGTGCCAAAATAAAAACAAAATAGTGCATAAGTCATAAATATATGTTTTACGAGGTATTTTCAAAAGATTTTTTTACTGTTTTATTTAATTAAAAAAATGGAAAGTGTTAAACTAACTTGTGAATTTTGTGAGCACATAAGTTTTGCAAACAAATTTAATAAGAAAAGGCACTTTATGCGCCTGCATAATTTCAGTGCCAAGAAATCGAAATTTTATAAAAGTCCTTCAGATATCAAGGAAAAAAGGCGGGAGGATGACTTATTTTTATCAGAAATAAAGGTGGAGGACGATTTAATAAGACAATTTATGGAGGAGGATGACCTATTTTTATCAGAAATAAAGGAGGAGGACTTTTAATTTTTTTTTTATGTAAAATTATTTGTTAATAAAAATATAATAATATAAAATATATATAATAAAAAGGAATATAAAAAAAAAAAAAAAAAAATCTTGTTTTTGTTTTATTATATTTATATTTATTGTAATGATTTTTTTTTTTTTGCAGAGTTTAGGTATAATTTAAATCAAATATTGCAGGTCCATTTGGTAATTGACGCCCCTTGTAAATAATTGTCCAAACTTTATCATTCATTTGAGTTAAGTATGGATCCTCCTTGTTTAAAAATTTCATCATTCTATTGGGGAGATAAAACCATTTATTGTCATCTAAATTGGCAATGACTTTTAGTCCATATTGTGTTTCTTTCCATTCAAAATTCACAACTTTCAAAGATTGGTTTAAAGGTATGTCATCTATTCTAATATACTCGGGCTTAATACCTTGGGCAATATTTACAATTTTTTTATACATCTGAAAACGAACAAGAAAAAAATAATAATAATGAATAATTAAATAAACCTGTATTATAAAGAAAATACTTACCATTTTTATTAAGTTTCCTTTAAAGTGACAATTAGAATAATGATGTGGAATATACTCCCGAAAGCCTTTTTATATTAATGCTTGCTTAGGTTAGAGTACAAATTGAGTTAATTTATATACTTATATATATATATATATATATATATATATATATTTATATATATATATACATATATATATATATATGTTGAATATTTAAACTATATTAAATACTACTCTCTCTTATTTTAAAATACTCAAACAATTTCTTTATACATAGAACTTATACGTAGAACTTCGCAAATTTCTCTTTATTGAAGAAAATATAACGTGATCAACTTAATATTACTCTCTTTTATATTTAAAAAATACTCAACAATTTTTTTAATTTTGTTTTTATTCAAAATTCCTCCTAACGGAAAATACATTGGCAGCAAAAACAGGCAGAATTTTTTGCTGCTTTCAATCAAAAAAAGCAAAATGCTCCCTCTGTGGTATATGGAAAAAAATGAATGGGGAAGCAGAATTTTTGCTGCTTTCAATGAAAAGCTAAATGCTCCCTCTGTGGTATATGGGAAAAAAACGAATGGGGAGGCAGCATTTTTGCTGCCTCCCCATTTCCCTACTACTGAATTATTATTAAACAACATCAATTAATTATTGTTATAATAAAATAATTATAAATATATAAATAATTGAGGGTATTTTGAAAATGAAATAAAAACTTGTTCTAAGTTGCTGGGATCAAATGGCGGACCAATTCTGGTGACAGAGGCGCGTGGACTAGGTTTGGCTCACTGAGGGTTCGAAACAGACAAATGGTGATACTGTGCGGGCATTATGGGCCTGCAATTCCAAAGGGGCTTGCAAACAGCATACGATATTTAAGGCGGAGGAGGGCAAAGGACTTGAGACTATTTATAATGTCGGATATGTATGTCGCTCTTAGAGCACTATTTTCTATAGGGGTGAAGTTCAGGTTTGTCATGGACTGCTTCGCATTTATGAACGATCTGAAGAAATATATTGATTTTAATTTGTGTTGGGCACCCAGCCATGAGGATCATGTGGGCAACGAAAGGCATGACTGCTTACCAAACAGGGGCGCTTGTCATCCATTTATATTGGCATTTCCTTTGGCGTTCCTGCTTGTCACATTAAGGGGATGATGCAAACATGGCCCGAACGAGAATTCCTTCACACATGGACGTCCATTTCTAAGTTAAGACAGTACAAGAGATTTGTGACCCTGCGCCATGGCCATTGTGCTTGAGAAGGGGTAAACTTAGGCTACTTGTTACCCTAACTACGTGGCACCGTGGTCTTAGATATCATCATCATGGGTATTGTTAGTACGAAGATTTGCAGATTTTGTAGGAACACTTGCTCTGCTGCTTTAGCGTTTTCTAGGGAAGGTGTAGAAGTTTTTATCTTCACTCTAATACGAATTTAATTTCAATTACACACTTTAATATTAAAATGTATGCTAAGATTTATAATTGTTTTGCAGAAATTGTTAAATAAGTTATTTATAGAGCAACAATTTAATGCAATTTATTGTTAAGATTTGTTAATCACTTCAAATTGGCATGATTACAACTAAATCACTTCATTAATCACATAGAATCCTCTGAACATACCTCAAACTGAGTATAATGTAGAATCGGCCATCACGAACGTACCCCTTACGGTTTCTTAATGTTTTTATTTTGTCCTATCTTGAATATGTTTTGAATAATCTTCTGATAACTTTATTAAAGTATTTTTATACATTTTAAAGTATTAAAGAAATAAAAATTAGCTTTTTGCGTTTTCTTTTCTTAATCAACTGTCATCTTAATTGTCTTCAATGTGAACGGCTTTGATAAGCCAAATCAACATTTTGCTTAAACGCGTTTAAAAACCCAAGTGTGAACATAGTATTAGATGCAATAGAAAAACACATGGATTATACTGAAAGAAAGAACAATTTAAAATTCTTATTGTATCCTTGAATTTTAACAGCCACTATTATCTTCAAACAAAACCTAAATAATGTTTGATTTAAAATCACTCATTTCAAAATTAAACAGAAATAATGAATTGTAAAAAAAGTTCGCTTTGTTTGTCTATTTGTGATATTTTTATGCGTATTAAAGACATTTTTTCTGTTAAATCAAAGTAAGCGTGCTTCCAGCATATGAACAGACATACGAAAATGGCTAAATTAACTTGGATCGGAAAACACATACTCGAGAATTCATGAACGATTATTAAATTTAATAAAAGTTTTTTTAGAAAAATTTTCATGGATAATTTGTTTTGTAAGCCTTAATTATATTTAAAATTTTATTATGAATACAGGCAATAAACTTTGCGGGGTCTTAGATACATATTTTTTGGTATTGCAAAGGGAACCGCAATCTAAATATGAACTTATTTACCACACGTTGTGAAGGATATAAACCGAAAACTTATGAAAAACAACATCGTTTAGTTAAACACTTTACTAAAGTTGATGAAGATTAAGCACATTTCCACACTTTTATTTATGGCACTTACAACTTTATTATTAAACCATTCAAATTACTGTGCAACAATGGCTTTTATCTTGCTGGTGGCGAGTTTGTAGAAAAGAGCAAAAATAATTGACATGCTGTAAAAACCCCTTTTATATATTGTTTGCTTGATGATGGTTAGTTACTTTATTTTAAGGCTTTTTCTTTTCTTGTATACATAACAAACATTTTATCTTTTAATTTTTCTTCTTTTTTTCATTTGCTATAGGAAAAAAATATTTTACTTACCGTAACACAAGCTCACTGACATATTTCGTTACTTATGCACAAACAAAATTATACTTTTTTCTTAACTTTCATTTAAAAAGGTACTGATGCAAATTAGAGTATCCAGAATAAGTTTTTGAAAAAGTATATTTCTTCAACTCAATTTAATTTCATAGGCACTATTGTAGCAATGGACTAGGAGAACAAAGTGTGAAAAAAAATTTTAAATTTATTATATATTTTTCACCATTTTGGCCTACAGCTGCCAAACAGTGAACAATATAGTAAAGTAACGTTCAGACTTAATAATCCGAATATTCCTTATAAATTCAAAATTCCTTACAACATTATAATGCTTTTTTTCACTTTCTCCATCTGTATTAACATTGAAAATTCTAAAAATTCTTGAGCAATAAATCTATATAATAAAAATGAAATGTTTCTGTTGCTGATCGCATAACTTGAGAACAGCTTGACCGATTTGGACGATTTTTTCTTTAAAATGATCGCCATGGTCCAACTTAGGTTTGTACCTAAAGAAAATTTTGTCCCGCCCACTTTTACGCCCACTTTTTTTGAATTACCTAAAATCAGAAAACGGCTCCATCGATTTGACAAATTTTTCTTTCAAATAGTCGTATTAATCCATTTAAAGTTTTCATCGAAAGAAAAATTTACCACGCCTACTTTTACGCACACTTTTACTATTAAGCGCATAACTTGAGAACCGCCAGACAGTTTTGGACGATTTTTCCTTTAAAATTATCGCCATGGTCCAACTTAGGTTTGTATGAAAAGAAAATTTTGCCCCGCCCACTTTTACGCACACTTTTCTTGATTTACCTAAAATCAGAAAACGGCTCCATCCATTTGACTAATTTTTCTTTTCAAATGTTCGTGTTAATCCATTTTAAGTTTTCATCGAAAGAAAAATTTACCACGCCTACTGTTACGCCCACTTTTTCTATTAAGCGCATAACTTGAGAACGGCTTGACAGTTTTGGACGATTTTTCCTTTAAAATTATCGCCATGGTCCAACTTAGGTTTGTATGAAAATAAAATTTTGCCCCACCCACTTTTACGCCCACTTTTTTTGAATTACCTAAAATCAGAAAACGGCTCCTTCGATTTGACAAATTTTTCTTTCAAATAGTCGTATTAATCCATTTAAAGTTTTCATCGAAAGAAAAATTTACCACGCCTACTTTTACGATCACTTTTTCTATTAAGCGCATAACTTGAGAACGGCTTGACAGTTTTGGACGATTTTTCCTTTAAAATTATCGCCATGGTCCAACTTAGGTTTGTATGAAAAGAAAATTTTGCCCCGCCCACTTTTACGCCCACTTTTTTCGATTTACCTAAAATCAGAAAACGGCTACATCGATTTGACTAATTTTTTTTTCAAATGTTAGTGTTAATCCATTTTAAGTTTTCATCGAAAGAAAAATTTACCACGCCTACTTTTACGCCCACTTTTTCTATTTATTTGACCGATTTGGACGATTTTTTCTTTAAAATGGTCGCCATGGTCCAACTTAGGTTTTTAAGGAAAGAAAATATTTCCCCGCCCACTTTTAAGCTCACTTTTTTCGATTTACCTAAAATCAGAAAACGGCTCCATCGATCATTAGTAATCAGCTACCGAGCGAAGCCGGGACGGCCAGCTAGTATTTTATAATTCATATCATCGTTCTTTTGCCACATATTTTACATATTTCGTGAATTTTCGATGAAAGATACATCTGGAAAATGTAAAAAAGGCATTTTCCAGTATTATAATGTTCATAGTAGTTTTTAACAAAGTATATTATCAAGAATATCTTTTCTGAAGATTACTTTAATGACTTTCCTACGATTTGGTAACTATGGTCCACAAATTGGGAAAATATATGGGTAATTCCATGTCAAATCGACCAAATTTCGATTTTAATGAAATTTGTTTAGAAGCTTCCTCTTATCCCATAAGGAACATATCGTTCCCTTAATAAAACTGTAGTGTATAATTTTTTTCCCATTTCGAGATAATGGAGTTTAAAATTTTTGTGTTATTAGACATCTGGGAAAACAGTAATATTTTAGAAAATAATCGATGTTTTTAAGTTGTGGTCATTCAAATATTAAGATGCAATAATCAGGCTACTTTTCGATGATATATCATTAGTTTAGAAGTGCTTTAATTGCAGATAAATGGGATTTAAAGTACCATGATGTCACTTAGGCTATTTTATTTGTTTTATAATATGTATGAAAATCATTATACACTATTTTATTTTGTATGGTATACAGTATTTTATTTGAATCTTTTACACCATTTATCACGAAATACTTTTAAATTGTCTGACGAATTTTCATGAATTAAAAAAGACAAAGTATTCGTGCTTAACAATCCATTTTATTCATAATTCACAGTAATTTTTTGGTATTCCAATGACACGTTGTTAATTGATTTCCAATACAATTTTTACACAGATTTAATTTATTTAAAAAAAAAAAAAAAAAACATGAATAAAAGGCAATATTCATCAACGGAAATATCCTACTCCACATCAGGCTCATCCAAGCAACTTTTATTTCCCTCGGGTTGATAATAAGAATGACATTTTTGATACACAGCCCAAGATTTACCCAAAAATTACTTTTGATAATAAACTGGCAAGTGCACGGCCTAAAAAAACATACCTGGCAACATGCTTTTGCAAGTTGTTTTTTTGCATTTTGTTTTTTCTTAACCTACTTACAACTACAATTAATGTTGGAAGAATTCCAATGAATTGTATTGGGGAATGTAAGGAGAGATAAACTCACTTTTTATTGTTGATGTTTTTGTTTAAACTTTAATATTGTTACAAGTAGAACAGTTGCTTATGATTCTTATACGCTTACAGTTTTATTTGGTTTAATATCTTTAGTTTTTAGAAAATCTTTATGGATGAAGTTTCCTGATGATCTGGCCTAAGCAACCAGTGAAATGCCCATAGGAATAGCTTATCCCATCAACAATAAATTTCAAGTGTTTTTATCAAGAATGAAAACAGGGAATTAAATTTTCTTAATTAACTTTAATTTGCTTAATCTGCTTCGTCCGTCGTACCATAATCATAAAAGAATTATTCAGGGAAGATAGCCCCTGCCTCCTCATTTTTCCCCGGAATGGTTTCAATCTACAGATAAAATTATTTTGCCCTCAGCGTCACACTTATTTTTTTTTAGCAACATTTCGAAATTTTTGATTGTTAAAAACTCATAAAAAAATTGTAAAATGCAGCAATGCTTCTAATATTTTTCAGACATACAAATAAAAAACGAAGGAATATTATCTATCCACTTTTAGAATTTTTTTTTTGTATATTTCTGTTACGAGGCTTACTTTAGATATCCTTTAACTAGCAATGAAGCAAATTGTACAGAAAATTTATAAAACTATTAGATACCAGCAGAATGTAATGCATTGTAATGCAGGCCCCCATTGGCCTTCGTCAGCAGAAATATGCAAACAGAAGTATGCAAACAAATATTATGATAGTACATTGAAAATATTCCTAGAAAATATTAAAGTAATAAGACTATTAAAGTATTAAATCTTTAGAAATTGTAGTTTGACTTAAGCTAGGGTCAGACTTATCAAATATTTGACGAAAAAAACGGGACCAACAACCAAACTAAAAAATCATTTCGCTTAATATCAATATTTATTTTGATTAAAATACCACATCTTACAAAAAACAGTTTTTTGCTATGTCTAGTAGTATAATTAGTTTATTTTGTAATATTAAGACCATTTTAAATCTCACTTACTATTAACAAAAGTAGGGGTTACGCTTATTTGATCAAATATTTAATAAGTGTGACCGTAGCTTTAGAATACACATTCGATTAATATGGAAATTTATATAAAAAAATGTTACTCACCATGAGAAATAAATTTCCAGATTCTATTTAAAAAAAGATATACAAAATAAAAACCTTCAATAGTCAAATACAAAATTTATTGATCAACAACCGAGCACTACAAAATCGAGGTTTTTTTATTTGAAACTAGCTGGCCGTCCCGGCTTCGCTCGGTAGCTGATTACTAATAATCGATGGAAATCGAAAAAAGTAGGCGTAAAAGTGGGCGGGGCAAAATTTTCTTGTAAATTTTTTTTGTAAAACCCTAAGTTGGACCATGGCGATCATTAGAAAGAAAATCGGTCCAACCGTTCACGTGTTATGCGCTTAATAGCAAAAGTGGGCGTAAAAGAAGGCGTGGTAAATTTTTCTTTCGATGAGCATTTAAAATGGATTAATACGAACATTTGAAAGAAAAATTAGTCAAATCGATGGAGCCGTTTTCTGTTTTTAGGTAAATCGAAAAAGTGGGCGTAAAACTGGGCGGGGAAAAATAGGAGTGATCATTTTAAAGAGAAAATCTTCCAAATCGGTCAAGCCGTTCTCAAGCTATGCGATCAGCAACACACAATAATTAATTTTTATTATATAGATATCCTCATGTTTTTTCATCTGCTGATGACGAGATGTCGGAATTAGTTTTTTCCTACCAGCTTTAGTTTCAAAGATATAGTGACACATATTATTTACATTCTTTTGCTTTATTCGGTAATTATTTCGCGAATGGTTTTCTAAGCATTTAAATACTTTCTGGATAATTAAAGTACACAAAATGTTGAGTTGAGTCACATTATTGAATAAACCAAAATATCTTACTAATGTTATTTTTATTGGAATGGTTAAACACTTTTTTATGTTCATTTTCTGAAATTCAAATAACTGATCCTTATGCTTTTTATACGCTTATACGCGGTTATAGCATAAATTTTATTTAACCACCTCTTGTTTTAGACATATTGTGCATTAATTTAATACTCGAAATTTTTCGTTTTTAACGCCATCCAAAATATTTTGGTTTTTACGTAAAATTTATCATAAATAACACAATATCTAAGAATAAAAGACCGTGCACAAATAATCCGGACAGTTTTTGTCTTGTATGTGGTAGAAAGATGGCGAGGAGAACCAGGGAAAAATAATGTATCCAACCGCCACCAACCAAAACAGGTGTTCAAGGCACCTTAAGTGCCTTCAGTTGAACCTAAAACACTAAAACACTAAAAACACGGTCATTTTAAAAAATGTTAATTTTTAGTATATATCGTTAGCTAAAATGCAAAAAAGCGTAACTAACAAAAATAAAGTTTTACATGAGAAGCAAAAAAAAAACTTTATTAAATGAAAACTATAAACATGTCAGAAAACATGCATTTATAAGTCCTCCATGTAACCCTTAAACAGTTTTAAAAGGAAACCATTTCATTGTATTTTATTAGAAATAAAAATTGGTTATTACGTTATTTTGCATTTATAAAAAAAATACTTTTATAGTTACGTCCCTTTGTTTTTTGTTAATAAAAGCGTAATTTTTGATCGCAGAAGTGTAAAATTTTGTCAAGACATGTAGTTCAATGGCATTATAGCTAACGATATGTAGGTTTTGTGAATTTAGGAGCTGAAATAAAATGTATGAAAAATTTAGCACAAAAAGAAAAAAAATTAAACAATAAAAAGTTTTTTTGCGTTTTGCTACATTTGTTACATATTTTTCGATGTTAAATACAGCTTGAAAATGCGAAAAAAAGCATTTTCCAGTAATTTAATGTTTTCAACCATTATAAAATTTTAATATTAGGAATATTTTTTTAAGATTACTTTACTTAATTTTCAATAGTTTGGCAGCTATGGGCAAAAAATGGTAAAACAAGATATAAAAACTGAAGATGAAACTGTTTGGATTTGTTCGTTTTCCAATAGGAAAAAAAATTGCATGTTCCTCGAAAAAATCAAGTTGTAGCCAAAATATACATAAGGCCATAAAAATCCAACAGCAGCTAAGCTAATCCAAAAAGGGTTTTTGCACTCGATGACTTCAAAATTGATGCTCTACGTAATTAAATGAATTAAACAAAATACTTCTTTATTTTTATTAAATTAAAATATTTGGGATTGACAGCATATTAGTGAGTGCAAAAAAATTTTATTTGGGGCTCAAGCACAATTTGAAAGCTTTTAGGTAAAGTATTTTTGAGATTTTTTTTCAGATTTTTCGATCGCTCAACACGAGTTTTTACCAAAAATCGGGTTTTCCTGCCTTTTTTTTGAGTTTTTTTTCATAACTGTGTTAAAACCCGATTTTTTTCATTTTTAAGGAAATAATTAAAAAAAAAAATATCCAGGCTTTATTTTTGTGTGCATAAACTATAAGTTTTTGCAATGAATTTGCTTAAAAAGGAACCCTTCATTACAATTTTTCTTAATTTGTCCAAAAATTTTGTAAATAACTCTTTATAACTTTTAAAATTTATATGAAAATAAAAAAAGCTAACAAAGCAGTTTGAAAGATTAATTAATTCTAAATGATTAAGGAACTATTTTTTTTTTAATTTGTTCTTACCGTTCCTGAGTTATACCGGTTTCCAGCTTTGTACTAAACTTACGATATTGTTTTTCATACCTTACAAACAAATAAAAATCAAAGGTTTTGCTTTGGCTTTGCATAAAAAGCATATATTGGGGTTCTTAAGTTTAGGTGTATACCCTGCAATAAAATCTGAAAATCAATTTCAGAAGTTGTGACATTGATGTAAGTGTTATCCATTACCAATATGTGGAGATTTGAGCATTTTACTAAAGGCCAGCTTGACATGTAACCAAAAAAAGATTGTAAATAATTGCTTCATCTAATTCTTATTTTTCTTTTTTCTAAGCCCTATCCAAAAGTAAAAGCTTCAGAAGCTATTAATCGGGCCAGCTGAATGAAGAAAATTATATATTCTTTAGACTTATCCATTTTTTGAAATCACTGCAATCTTGCATGGACAATTCATAATTCGATGCCTTGCTAGAATTTAGTTCATTTATTTTAAGAATAATTAAATATTGAAAAGACCTAAGCTTAAATAAAAAATAAACAGTTATTTTAAGAATAAATATGCAAAACTGGTACCTCTGTCAATACCCTCGATACGCTCTTCTCAATTATCTTAGTCTAATAAAGCAATTGGATAACTAAAATATTGTTAATGAAGCAGTTGAACGCGTCACGTTAAAACCTTTTTTTTTTTTTTTTTTTTTTCTTTCAATATTTTATTATTGAATCTTCATATACTAAATATGAACTAACAATAATTAATATAATCTTATCCTAATACTTTGTTTTGTGTCCTGCCAGTGCCAAACAACAAATTTCGTCAAAAACTTTTCTACGTCATCATTAGTACTTAATCCCAAAATTGGTTACGTTAGCGTTTTCTGATAAACATATCGACACATAACTTTAAGTTGAATGGCAAAATACGCCGAGTAGCGCGAACGAAGAAGTAAAGTTTAACAGACGAAAACCTTAAAACAAAAGATATTGAAGGGTTTATTTCCAAAACCGGTCTTTTTTTAAGGTTGCAATATTTCAATTAAACAGATACAGAAAATTGGGAAGCCAACAAGTCATTTCAAGAAGCAAAGAAGAAAGTTTACCATTTACTTGATGATGTGGCAGAACGAGGTGTGGCTTTGGCTAACACTTAAGCTACGGTCAGACTTATCAAATATTTGACGAAAAAAACGGGACCAACAACCAAACTAAAAAATCATTTCGCTTAATATCAATATTTATTTTTATTAAAATACCATATCTTACAAAAAACTGTTTTTTGCTATGTCTAGTAGTATAATTAGTTTATTTTGTAATATTAAGACCATTTTAAATCTCACTAACTATTAACTAATGTAGGGGTTACGTTTATTTGATCAAATATTTAATACGTGTGACCGTAGCTTTACTTCAATGTCACAACTTCTTTAACAGATTTTCAGAACCTCAATAAATGATTTTGAACCAAAGCTAAATAAAATATTTGATTTCAATTTGTTTGTTGGGTATGAGTAATAATATCATAAACAGCGTACAAATCTGAAAACCGGTATAACTCAGGAACGTTTAAAGCAAATTCAAGAATATTTATTTCTAAATTATTTAGAATGAATCGATCTTTCAAACTGCGTTGTTACACTCAAAAAATTATTACAGTAACTGTTTGCAGTTCATTAAAATCCGTTTTCGTTAAGCTAAAAATTAAAGAAATTATATTTCGAATCTGGGAATTTATTCCTCATGGTGAGTTACATTTATTATATAAATTTTTCATATTATTCGAATGTGTATTCTATGTCAAATACAATCCTCAAAAGCTTTTATACTTTAATAGCCTCATTCCTTCAATATTTCACAGGAATATTTTCTATGCACTATCAGAATTTTTGTTTTTTTTTTTTTTGTTTTTTTTTTTTTTTTTTTTTTTTTGTTTTTTTTTTTTTTTTTTTTTTTTTTTTTTTGTTTTTTTTTTTTTGAAATTATATTTCTTTTACAAACAAATATATTTTTGTTTTTGCTCACAATTCAAACTACCAAAATTCACTGTTTTTCCGTACAGTTAATAATATCAGTTATTTTTGTTTTGACTGCAATAAAAGATTGAACATATAAATAATAGTAATTTTTCAGTTAAAGTTGTTTTGAATAAAAAAATTATTATTTTATCTCGAAATTTTTGGTCTTTCTCTCATTAAAAAACTAATTAAAAGAATTTCAGATTGTTTTTTTTTTTATATAAAAAAAATAAAAAGTTTCCTTTAATTTTCAAATAATTTAAATATTTTCTTAATACGTAAAAAATAAACATTTTAATTTAAATTTTACGATTAAAGGCTCAGTTAGTCTTTACTTTCTGTTTCTGTTCTGTTCCGTGCCGTTCTGTTACGAAATTGTAATAGTTACTTTTTCTGTAGCAACTTATCAGCCATTTATGACAAATTTGTTAGTTTTACACCGTCCATTGTTTTATTTCAATAACTTAAATGCACATAAATTTGAAGAAATTAAATTTTATGAATTCTTAAAATCAAAAAACTGTTTATTTCAATATAAATATGTATTTTTTATTATTTATTTTGCTGTCACTTACAATTACTTAACAAGTTTCTGATTTTAACAAACTGAACCGCAACAGAACAGAAAAACTAATCAATTTCACAGGTTTTTTAATAACAAAAACAAATCAGCTGATTCGTAACAGAACAGAAAGTAAAGACTAACTGAGACTTAAAACCAACCATTTTCTTTTACATATGAACATAATATTAGATTTTGTACTAATCAATTTTATGTAATTAAGAAATTGTTGTATTAAAGTAGAGAAACTGCAATACAGCTTTCTACAAAATGATTTAGAGTCCAAACACAATAATTTATTGCGGTGCGGTTTTTCATACGATTTTGAAGTAAAAAACCGCAGTGCTGAACGGCATAAAATTAAAATCTATGAGAGTCCAAACACAATGTAACGATAATTTATTGCGGTGCGGTTTTTCAAACGATTTTGAAGTAAAAAACCGCAGTGCTGAACGGCATAAAATTAAAATCTATTTTATTTTCATTGCGGACTTTTTTCTTTCTCAACAAGGCGAATTTTATTCGCCTTGTCTCTCAATTTTTGATACTCGTTCTCTTTCTGATGTTGCCATAGTTTTTGAATAATTGGCTATATTCACAACATTATTCAAAACAAACAACATGATAAAAATGTATGCACAAATAAATTAATAAAAATTTAAACAAAAAATTACAACTATTTCCGTCGCCGTCTTCCGTTGTATTATGTTTATTTTTCTCTCCCGCAACGAGAAATCACACCGCACCGCAAACATTGTGTTTAGCCTCTTAATCAGTAAGTATTTGTTGCACCATTTGCCAATCAACAGTAATGTGATAAATATTTTTCTAGAAGCAACATTCCTACATATCGTTACCTGAAACGCAAAAGGCCCTAACTAACAAAAAATAAAAAATCGACTTTTTTATGAAATCTGATGAATTGCATCAACACTAATGTCCACAATCAATTTTGGAGTCTTTCAACCAAAATTAGCGCTTTTATTAACAAAAAACAAACGGCCCTATCTACAAAAGATTATATGAATACACACTTAAAGACCTTACGAACAGTTTGCATAATATGCATCATTGTCAATTGTCAAAACAACTGGTAGGTTTTACAAGAAAAATAGAAGGAAAATAAATTATAAGCCGTTTTAGGCAATTTATCAATTAACATTTTGAATAGTAATTTGCTTCTCCTGTAAAATTTTCAAAATGTTAGATAGGGCGTTTTGCGTTTTAGGTAACGATATGTATGTATATTAGGGTGGCCGTTATTTTTTTTATTTTGATTTCTTATATTCTCCCCCCTAAATCGGTTCAGTTTTATGTAAAAAAAATACAAAAAAATTTCGTAGCGATAAGTTGTGTTTTAGGGGGGGCGTCCGTCCCTCAAAGTTTGCCATCAAGCCATTTATTCAAATGTAATTTGTTTGCGTATGACTATTTTCTAAAAACAACATTTTACAAGAATATGATATATGGCAATATTTAAGCTCTTCTAGTCAACAAGTCAAAGTTTTTTGCTAAAATCAATATTTTTGAAAATAATTAAGAAAATAAAAACAAAATACCAAACATTTTATATACGTTTTATATATATAAAAGGTGGATTTAATGTCAAGTGACCCAATTTTGAAATAGATGTCTTTCGATTTAAATGAAATTTACACCAATTTTAGTACTGTTAGATAGTAGCTTAGACACAAATTTTCAACAATCGGTCAAAAAGTTTCTGAGTTAGAGGGGGCCAAAGTTTGACATTTTTGCCATACAGGTGTTCTTTCTCATCCATGTAACTTATTACCTATTGGTGTAAGCAAAATTTGTCCCAAGTAGCTTAGATAGCTTTTTGATCAAACTTTTTAAAAAAATTGTTTTTGTTTTTTTAAAAAAATTTTTAAATTTTTTTTTTTTAAATTTAACACTTGGCTAAAAAAAATAAAAAAAAAGTTTTAAATTTAAAAAAAAAAATTAAAAAATTTTTTTAAAAAACAAAAAAATATTTTTAAAAAAAATTGATTAAATAGCTATCTAAGCTACTTGGGACAAATTTTGCTAACACCAATAGGTAATAAATTACATGGATGAGAAAGAACACCTGTATGGCAAACTTTGACCCCCTCTACCTCTGAAACATTTTGACCGATCTTGTTGAAAATTTGTGCGTAAACTACTATCTAATAGGACTAACCTTGGTGTAAATTTCATCCAAATCGGAAGACATCGATTTCAAAATTGTGTCACTTGACATTAAATCGCCTTTTTATTTATATAAAACGTATATAAAATGTTTGGTATTTTGTTGTTATTTTCTTAATTATTTTCTAAGATATTAGTCTTAGCAAAAAACTTTCTGGGAGGCTTATGTTGTTGACTAGAAGAGCTAAAATATTGTCATATATCATATTCTTGTAAAATGTTGTTTTTAGAAGATAGTCATACGCAAACAAATTACATTTGAATAAATGGCTTGATGGCAAACTTTGAGGGGCGGACGCCCTCCCTAAAACACAACTTATTGCTACGAAATTTTTTTGTATTTTTTTTTACATAAAACTGAACCGATTTGGAGGGGGAGAGTAAAAGAAATCAAAAAAAAAAGTTCTCCATACAACTAACGGCCACGCTAATGTATATATCCCTGAAATTGCAAAGATGTTTAAGATATCTTAAAGACAATTTAAGCCAAGTTATTCCATAGAATAGAGGTAAGTTCTAAGATGGTATAATATTTGTATGTACCTACATATGTACCTATGTAATTATGTATGTAGCAAATTACATGTGCATATAAACCCTTTCTATTCAATCAAGTTTCAAATATGTAGCATTCTTGCCTATACCGTAAATCCTATAAATCTTAAAAAATCATGCAAATTTTTTAAATAAAAATTATTTTATATAAAAATTCCATTTATAAAAATGGACAACTTTTTCGATATTCTGGAGTTGTGGAAACCAACATCTAATTAAAAAGTTTTTTCTAATACAATTTCTTTTTAAATTAAAAATTTTCTTTTATTGTGTTAAATGTAATATTTTAACTATGTAATTATGTGCAAAAAAAAATTAACATCAAAACTTTTAAATTTTGTATAATTAATGACAAATCAGTTATTTCTACTGTATTTGTAGGTAATTTCTTGTCGGTTTAACTAAACGAAAATTCAGTAATTTTAAACGTTTTAGAATGAAAAATTTCTCAGTTAAACAAAGCGCAAAACATTTGTTTTTACTGTTTTCTAGTTTGGTTTTTGTTAGTTAAAATAAACAAAATATCATTTCTTTTTATGGAACTTGTATGTTACAAAAACAACGTTCAAAAATAACTAAAAATTTCTTTTGTTTTAAATGAAATGTAAGTTATCCGTTTTTTGATTAAACTTTCAGTTGAAATTAATGTATTTTCTTTTGAATTAACCTTCAGAATATTTTAAGTGTAGTTTTCTTAATTTTCATAAAAATGTTTAAAGTTATTAAGCGTTATTTACAAAATTTATGTAAAAATTACGAAAAATTGTTATGTACGGTGACTAAATGAGCAAATTCATTGCAAAAACTTATAGTTTTTGTACACAAAAATAAAGCTTGGACACTTATCTTTTAAATTATTTCCTTAAAAGTGAAAAAATCGGGGTTTTTGACCAAGTTATGACGAAAACTCAAAAAAGACCACACACAGAAAAAAATACCAATGTAAAATTAACATGGCGAAATGTTGATTGAGACTCATAGTAAATTTCTGCAAAAGTATGCCCTTTATTTAAATTTATCATTATTTCATATTAATTTTAAATGCAAAATATTAATATAACCTTAAGTTAAGTTTATTTAATATTATTCACTGTTAAAATAACATTGTTCAATATTGAATCCAATAAAACCTGTTTTATATTAAAATCAAAAGTTTATCTTGTTAAATTAACATGCATACATACTTAAGTATGTACATTTTTTTATTTTCATGTTTTAAATATGTTATAAAAAGAAGACAATTCCCTTATTCTTCTAATTAAAATTATTCAGTTAAATAGTACATCAAGTTTTCAAAGTAGAATGATGACGAAACCCATATCGGGCCATTCTGCTAATGCTTCTGTGTTCGAAGGAGAATACAAAATAAGTGAAACATGTGTTACAGGGGTAAGTGTTTTGAATTATTGTTAAATAAATGCATATTTTGGCTCTGAAGCTACTTCACACTGTTACATCACACTCAAACCAATTTGATTCTACATGAAATTCACGTTGTTTCAACTTGAAATAACTTCCATTCAACGTTATTCGGATTGTTATTTCAATATAAATGACATTTTGCTCTAACTTTACTGCAGTGTTAAATTAACATGAATTATAGTTATTGTAAAAGAAAAAAATGTCGTAAAATCAGATTGAATTAATATGAAAAACGTAAAAAAAAGCAAAATCACCACCGAAAAATTTTAAATCAACCTTGTTTTCTACGTTTATAACTTGATTTTTTTCTGTGTGCAGAAAACCCGTTTTTGGCGAAAATTCGAATTGAGCGACCTCTAAACCTCTTCCGAAAAATCTGAAAAAAATCTCAAAAATACTTTGCCCTATAAGCGTTTGAATTATGCTTGAACACCCATGAAAATCAATCATTTCAACAAAATGTTGTAAAAAATAATAATAAATACATAATATTGTTGTGGCTTAAATTTGCAACCGGTTTCTTAATGCAAAATGTGTGTGGTTGCAAAAGAAATTGTTGTTCTATTATGAACACCAAGTGAAAATGTTTTTTTGATTGTGAACTAAGCTTAATAGTTTAAAAATTATTAAAAGTTAAAAAGGGGCTGCATGAAAATCTAAATAAATTTAAATTTTTAGGCGGTTTCATGAATATCCTTAATCCTTTTGTATTGTAAATGTAAGTATTTTAAAACAAAAACTTTTATGCAAATTTTTCTTAAAACACATTTAAAATTTCAACAAATTGTTAATGAATACTGCTGTTAATATTTCAATTTAAAGCGTTTGCGTACGGCAATTTATTTTTAAAAACGGTAACTTTTAGAAACCCGTACGGCAATGAATAAATGAAAGTTAACATCACTGTTTTGGATATTTGTTTTATCCACGAACAACTATTTAGAACGACATTTCTATGAAGGTCAGTAAAAACGAATTTACCAAATATCATCAACTTATCTCTAAACTTGTCGCCTGTTTTTTTAAGCCAAATTCACAAACAAACATTTTTAGGTTGACTCAGAAAGTGATTTTAAGTCGTATTAAACCTTTCCCACCTATTGTGGTATAAAGTGCGAAGGAAAGGAAGTGTAAACCAAGTCAAATTTGTACATTCTGTTAATTTAATAACAGTTAGAGCGTTCAAAGTCGATTGAATCGAATAATAGTTGGACAAACTGAAAACTGAACCACTACACCTTAATATATAGGACCCTTGTCGACCACCAAATACAGAGCATTACCTTGATATCATGAATTTTCGGCTTTAGCGTTGATCTTATTCATATTCTATATGATTTTAACTAGAAAATGATACGATCTCTTTCTCTTTTTTTGTGAAAGGTATCAAAGATTCTTATTTTTTTTTTTTTTTACTAATATTAATTCAAAAAATACCCAAAACTCTTGGAATACTCCCACTATTGGACACCCTAATTTGTAATTTTTTAAGTATGTATGTCTATGAGCAGAATGAAAAATTATTATTATAATATGATTATTTTACACTTATTTTAATAATAAATGTTTATTTTTCATTTTAATTCTTTCTTTCACTTTTTTTAGGTTTATTTAATGTTGGCCATTGCTTCTACCAACTGGTCTTTATTGTTAAATAAACATATTAATATTTCTTTTATTTTCCTTTTCATCTTTTTAATATAACTTTTATCACAGCATTTCTTAAGAATATTTCAAAGTATCAGCAAAGGGTATAGAAAGAAAACGAAACTTAAATGGTATTGCAAGTAACAAGTAGAAGATGAAATATAAAAAAGCTTATTTTAACCAAAAAATTACTTGAAAAAAATGAGAAAATGCTTAAGTACATGGTGGAATTTATTTATTGTTGCTATTATGGCGTTGTTTTTTTATTGTTGGTTATTAAACCAAAAAAACAGCAGACGTAAAAACAAACTCTAAAATCACAAATGTAAAAAACCACCACAACTCAGTTTTGTGGAGTTCCATTTTAGTTGTGTTCGGCATATAAAAAAATCCTATATGCCATATTGTTATATTTTGTCGGTTTGTTGGTTTATTCATTTTTTGGATTGAATTGCTTTATTTTGTAGCTTAATTTTTCTTTAAGCCCAAACAAATCAACTCAAATTCGAATTTAACCATAAAATTCAATCTGAAAATCTGAATTTTCAATTCAAAGGGAGATAGAAAATTTTTTACTTTTAGATTTTAAAATTAATGGTATTTCTTGTTCTCTTTCTGGCTTAAATGTTATTAATAAACAGTTTCAAAAAGTAAAGAAATGATAAAAATATTTAAAAATCTAGTTTTTTTATTTGGTAAGAAAATCAGTTAAAAGTGTTAACCGAACGTAAGTAGAAGTAATAAATCATGCTTAAAGTATAACTTCAATCTTATCCTGTATTCTTTTTTGTTGCATTTAAATTAACTTATTGTCCTTCAATATTAATGACATTATTATGGTGAGTTTATGGAATAAGTGGCGCACAGAATTAATGTCAGATAAGACAACACAAAAGAAGCTATAGAGAAGCCATCATTAATGACTCTGCGGAAATAAAAAGGAACAAATGGTGATAGGTGAACACAAGACATATCACTTAACTGGTGATAGTGTGTTTAAGGTGTACACAGAAACAATTATTTTTCAATTGAATCATTAATTAAAAAAAAATCAGTTTTAATTAAAAATATAATCAAGTAAATAAACGTTTACTTATTTCAACAACATTACTGCAGAAAATATTTTTAATACACAAAAAATATTTAGTTGATACTATTAAATTGTTTACTAGTGTAAATTAATTTTAAATTAATATCAACCAATTTTTATTTTTTTCTGTGTAGTTGCTCCAGAGCAAAGGTCATTGACACAAAACAAGTCATGTAACTGGATTTTGTGCGGGAAGGGGCTGAATCTATCTGGTTCTATTACTTGCTATCATATTTACATGGTTCACTCGGGCCAATAATAGGTTATTGGCAGTGACCTGTTACAACGCGTCAAAAAGGTGCCAATTACTCCCACTCCTAGGACAACGCCATGTTAAAGATACAAGTCCCCTTCATACATGCAAGGAAGAAACATGGTTGTGGTAAAAATATTCTTAAATCCACATATAATGATAAGATTCTTGATTGTAGTCACCATAATACGATTATTGTTAAATCATATTATGACCAAACATATGCGTAATATTACATCTGTATGTATATTTTTCCCTTTATCATATTCTTATCACGTTAATCATAAATAGTAAGTTAAGAAGTAATCATATTATTGTCATGTCAATCATAATAAATTTAGAATTAATCATATTATGATACAGCACCACTTTCACAATAAAAAGAGAAAAAGAAAAATTTGTTTGCATTGATTTTTTGTTTGTTGCACTTTACAATTTTTTTAATGTAAATACAATTTCTTTATTTTTTTTTTAATTTCTTTAAACTTGTTTTTTTAACTTATTTTTTTTATTGTTAAACCACTCACTAACAAACAATTCGATAGGAATATTTAAAACAAACGACACAACTTATTCAAAATTATTTTACAAATAGCGGTAATAAAAAATAATTTTAGATTAAAGATATGTTGTTTGCATCTTAACCCTTTCGGTACTTCTTTTTTGTTTTTGATAAAAAATTTTTTTTTTTTCGATTTTATAACTACTTAACCTTATGCTATTAACAATCAATAATCATTTTTTTTTAAATTTTGTAGCAAAAGTGGTTTTTGAGCATCATGCCATATGGCATAGAATGTATTTAAAGGAAATAAAGAAAATAATTTTAATTAAAATTTTAAATGCAATTTCAAAAATTTTATACTCAGAAAAATGTATAGAGAATTTATTTTATCAAAAAACTATTCAAGTGCATTTTTTTATAAAATAAAGCTATTCTTTTACAGTAAAAAAAAGACAAATAAATTAAAAAACATGATCATTTATATTAAATGTATGTACATATGCATATTTCTATACTATTATTTTTTTCCTTTGAATAAAATCTATGCCAAATGGCATAGTATGATTTTAAAAAAATCGGACACCTTTTTTGAACAACACTTGGGATCTAACTTTTTCTCCACTTATTAAGGCAATGATAATCTGCTAAAAACCTTATGGAAAGTTATAAAATAACATTTTTTTCGTAATAATATTTACAAAATTACAAAGTGACCCTTTTTCGTAAATAACAAATCTTGAAAGACATGTTTGATTTCTTGCCTATAAGAATGCACTGGGTGTACCCATCAAAATATTTTATTTTTCAATTTCAACAAAAAGCATTTAATAAAAATACAAAAATATCAAAAAAATTTATTTCTAACTATAATGCCCCAAACAGGGGCTTGCAAAAAGCACTATGCCATATGGCATAGAATAACCGAAAGGGTTAAATATATTATGAGTACACGTATGGAAAGTTATCATGTTTTGGCTATTATACAACACGAAATGGTTGTAAAGAATTTAATATGTTATTAGTAGGGATGCGATTTCCATGCAAATGCATGTTTTTTGTCGAAAGTCTAAGATCGATGTAAACCAATTATCTTTCCGAATCATTAAATTTGCGTTTAAATGGCATTGATTTGTTTTTGCATATTGTTGCATAATTTGGTGAAAATGCATATTTTGTTTTTAAATGCATATTTTTGCATATTTAAACATTTTTGAGTAATATATTTATTGAATTTCCACATTATAAAAAAGTTCTACAAAAAAATCCCAAATACACAAAAAAAATCTTCCAAAAAAAATGTAAAATCAATATATACATTTTTTTGAAGTTCTGCTTAAAATACAAAATTTTCAAAATTTCGACAAAAGATCCTTCTACTTTTAAACGATGTAGCACCTTACACGGTTAAGGTTGCAAATGGGCTTAAAATATTTTATCAAAAATTGTTCACATGTGACTTGCTTGGCACATGGGTTACACTGAGTTGCAGAGGAAATTAGAAGCCAATTAGATAATATTGATTTATTGGATTCATTAAAAAAGTATCCCTTTATACCTTTACCACCGCAGCCGGTATTAACAAGATGGGGAGCCTGGCTAGAAGTTGAAGAACAAAACTTGGAAAAAACTTTGAAAAATTTAAGAATGTTATTGACGAACTTGTTGCTACCGATGCTTATGCAATTAAAAAAGGAAAAGAAATATCAAATTTAAATAACATCAAAAGTCAATCAGCATTTGTGTTCTCCAACTACTGATATGTTGTTGTAACAATAACTAAATTTGAGGGATTTAGTTTACTTAAGTCGACAGAAAAACTAACGAATTAAAAAGAAATCCAAATGGTTTGAAAAAATTAACGATTTCCAAAAAAAAAAAAAAAAAAAAAAAACAAATTTTAACTATTTTTGATCTGGAATCAAATGTGGGATCTGAATTAGACAATTAATATTCTTCAAATGAATTGGCATCTTTCAAGTATGCTCCTATAACTTTGGTTGACGTTGAGAGATCATTTTCCATGTACAAAAGTTTTCTGCTATTGATAAATAGTATTTATTTGTTTATGCAAAAAAAAAAAAATAATTAAGTTTTAAAAAATATTGATCTAATGATTTCCTTTTTTTTAAATAAATTTAAAAAAGACGCCATTTTATTAAAAATGTTTAAGTTTTTAATGCATATTTTTTTATTTTTTTAATGCATATTTCGGTGTTTTTAGTGCACATTTTATGCGCATATTTTCGATTTTTTAGTGCATAAAAATCTCATCCCTAGTTATAAGCCATAGAGTACTAATGATCAACGTTTCGACGAGTTGCTGGAACATTGCTTTAATTAGCTTTGTGTTCGTCGAAGGTTAGTATTAACGTGACTTTTATTTTTCAAAACCCATATGAGGAGAGCACAAAGATGAACTTTGTGACTCTTGCTCATTTGTTATTAGAAAAAAAAATTATTTTTTTAAAGCCAAAAATGTTTTTTTTAAGTTTTGACTCTTCTTTAGTTAAGAATTAAAATTAAATTATTTTTTTCATATAGACTTATTAGGTGCCACAATGATTAATAACATTGATTGGAAAAGTATTTTTGGTTTTAAGCCAAAGTTATAGGCAGTTAAAAAATATATCGTCGAATCGACGATCATTAGTTATAACGTAATATGGTTAGTACTGGGTTAAAGTTATCATTATTTAGTTGTTATAAAAATAATCATTTTTCATTCAATAATTCTCAAATTTATAATTGCGATAAGCATTTAAATGTTTACAGTAACTATAGTTTTGCTTATATTTAATAAAAATAACAATTTTTTGTGTACGACAACAACATATTGTTACAATTAACATAGTGTAGTTGCGTGTATAAAGTGTTAGAACTAGAATCGGTTCCTATGTCTTCAGAACTGCCACGTGACTAGTTGAGTGACAGTGAGTGACAGTGTACGAAAATCTAAAAGGGCGGCATCCAGAGGCGTAGCAAAAAATTAAAAAAATAAAATTATGGAATTGTTTTTAACTAATTTTTTATTCTAGGGGATGACTGTCTCGACCTTTTTTTGTGTGTGCGAACCCAGACTATTTAATGTTGGTTGTAGTCGTATAGTTTAAGTAATTTTAGTTGAATTAAAAGCTTAACGATTTCATATAAATAACTATAAAACCATCAGACCATTCGAGTTTGTGTTAATTCGGTGAATATGTGAATTGAAATAGTAAAATCAGAAGAAATTAGTGATTTGCTTGCATTAGCAAGTATAAGAAAAGGATATCCTTTCTGAAGTTGGATTCCCGTCAAAAAATTTTATTTAATTTTTTACTTAATTCTCCAATAAAAAATGTTTCTTACTTGTTGGTATGCTAAAATAATTAAGTCTAAAGTATCTGGTCTAACTAAATCGCACGATGTTAATTGTAAATATTACAAAAAGTTTTCAGAAAATTTCTCAATATTTTTTATTATTATAGATTTTTTTGTTTCAATTTTGTGTGAAACAAAATATCGACTAAATGCTTGCCACAGCTTTTCACTATCCGATGGTCCATATTTTCAATGACTCTGAGACATATTTAAGGTTCAATGTCGTTAATGTACCGAATTGTCCCATCCTTTAGGTCTCGCATTATTCTCGGCTTATTGACGTATGCCTTTTCTTTTTAATATCTCCAACAAAAGAAGTCCAACGGTGTCAAATCACATAATCGTAACGGCCAATTAACATCGCCACTACGTGATATAACAAGGCCATTGAATTTGTCGCGCAAAAGATCAATTGTTTCGTTGGCTGTGTGGCAAGTGGCACCATCCTCTTGGAACCACATATCATCCAGGTCCATATCCTCAATTTCTGGCTACAGGAAGTCCGTTACAATCTCGCGATAGCGCACTCCCTTCACGCTAACTGCTTTGCCGCCTCATTTACGAAGAAGTACCTGATGATAGCGGCAGCTCATAAACCGCACCAAACGGTCACTTTTTAAGGATGCATCGGCTTTTCAACAATCATTTGTGGATTCTTATAGCCCAATTGCGGCAATTGTGCTTGTTAACGAGTCCACTGAGGTGACCAAATAAATCACGAAGTACACGAAATGCATTTTGATTTGAACGCCCATTTTCGATAAAGGCTTCAACAATCTTAAGGCGCTGGTCAATTGTATACCTCTTCATGGTTGAATTTGCTAAACACTGAAACAAAGAAATGTCGAATTAAGTTGAGCAAAAAAGTTGACATTAACGTGTGACTCACAATTAAAATCGTACATTATGATTGGACCGCCCTTTATATCAGCTGAAGCTTGTGTACTTTTTCATTTGATATAATGTGGGAATGTCTTTTTTAAATTTTTCAAAACAACCAATTCTAAAAACGAGACATTTTATTAAGTTTATGGTTGAAAATATCAGTGACATCGCTCGCATGGTGAGGGCTTGGAGTTTTATAGGATGACTGTAATTAAAATTAAAAATGAGCTTGGCAGAAATGAAAGGTGCGCGATTTACTTTCTTTCGGCGACAATGTTAAATCCATGTAAATGTTTCTTAGTAGACGAGCAATTAATTTCATATCGAGGACCTTTCCCAAGCAAAAACTCGGAAATATGGAATACAAATTTGGGTATAACAAGAAACTAGCTATGCATGGTCTCTAAAAATAAGCGTCGATACGTGTTTTGAATCTGATCAAAAATGTTTTTAATACAATGGTAACAATATCTTTTTGACACTGAAAAAAAAACTAAATTTATTGAAGCAATTTAGTCCATACAAAAAATCTATTTGTTTTTTGCTTAGAATATAGTCGCTAACAAAATTACAACTAATGCAAAATAATACTCAGATTTTTTACTTTTGAAGTAGAACATAATTTATTTCCATATTTTTTTTTTTTTTTTTTTTGTTTCAATTGAATCGAAATTATTTGCTACATCATTTTTTTTTTTATTTTAAATGTACGAATCGACTTAACGTTAAAACAAGACGAAGATCCCCCCTGAGCACGACCGGCTTATAAGTAGCAAGGTCTTCTTAATGTTTAGTCCCTTTTACTAAAGCATATCAACTTTGTAAGTTCCCTAGAAGGAAGCGAACTGACACCAAAGTAGTCCCGGTTCTAGTTTTAACACTTTCTATGAATAATACCTATCACTTTTACATGGGGTTGTCATTGGAGGGGGTCAATTGACACCATTTGACCAGTCACACATCTATTCTTAATGGACGTGTTTAGTATCAAATGTAGTATTTTTTCAATAAAACATATTCTAGAATTAAATTCAAGAACAAAATTTTAGAAAGTCCCTAAAAATGTGTCACACCACCAGCATAGACTGTACTGTAATTCATAACTTTTTCTACATTTTTGTTCTTTATGAACCAGTTACATGATTTGTTCTCCTTTCACTGGTCATGAGTTCTTTCTTTTTGTATCTGTTTTATTTTCACAACTCCCAGGACCAGTCTGACGGACCAATTGACACAAATTTCCCGCAGGGTTGATACGTCATTTTTTTTAAGAAATATCTGCATACAAATTAACGTATACGTAATATTTATTTTCCATTAAAAACAAATATCACTCATACGCCTAACTTTTTTTCTGCTTGCGTGCTCGTTGAATGCAGACGTGTTTTTTTCATTTAACTCGGCATACGGTTTTTTTTTAACATAAATAATTGTATATTTATAATATCATATTATTTTTTTTTTTAAATAATATAAGATTGTATATTTATAATATCATATTATTTTTTTTTTTAAATAATATAAGATCAGCGAATGAATGGACGCTTTTAAATAATTTTTAATTAGTGAACATAAAATTTATAATACACATATTACAAATTACAATTAACAAAAATATATGTATGCACACACATACATATACGTACGTTCATTTTAAGCAAAAACATTTCTTGTTTTTCTTTATTCTTTTTTTCTTATTCCCGGTGTCTTTAAACAACAAATAAAAAGAAGAGCACAATTAAACAAACAGAGTAATATATAAAAAAAAATTCTTATGAATGCGAATAATGCAAAAACAATAAAACATGATGAAAGAAATGCTTATGTTACAGTGAGTGTTGACGAAACAAACGTAGAAACAAAAAAAAAAATCGATGATAGCAATAACTTAACGGCTAAACCTATTACTCGAACGCGTTCCCTCTCACCCTCTTTGTTTATAAATACGGTCGATCGTAATACAATAACAAGTTTGTTAACTGCAAGCGTTGCCGCAGAGCCAAAAAAAACTTTAATAAGTAATGATACGGTTAACCCCAAAACAGCCGCTATGGGCAACTCAGTAACTCAAGTAAAAACTTCTCAAAAGCCTACAGTACAAGTTGGTATGGACAGGTACATAACAGTGCTTAAACGGGGAGGCAGCCCTACTTCTGCAGCAGTTGCTTCGACCTCAAAAGTACCTTCTTTTGATAGAATAAATTCTCAAAATAGTTTTGCAATTCTTTAGGATAAATCCTCTGATATATCTTGGGGAGCAAAACTCAAATGAGCTCATAAAGAGTTTGATATCAGTGATAGGTGAAAATTCGTTTTACGTAGCGGCTATCAAGCGTGGTAGTATAAACGAGACAAAAATACAAGTCAATCATGAGAATGATTTCCGCAAAATAATTAAAAAATTTGAAGAACTAAAAAAAAGTTTTTATACAAACCAACTGAAGAGCAGCAAAGGCCTTCAGGTAGTGATTAAGGGAATTGACTCATGTGTGGACCCAGCAGAAATAAAAACTTTCTTGGAAGAAAAAGGCTTCAAAATAAAACATGTGGTAAATATTAAAAATAGGGGAAAAAATCCCCAACCACTATTTCGAGTGGAGTTGGAGCCCGGCGACGTTAAGCTAAGAAAAAACGAAACGCACCCTATTTACAGTTTAAAATATATACTGTACAGAAAAATCACAATAGAGGAGCCGTACAAAAGAAATGGACCCGTTCAGTGTTTGAACTGCCAGGAATATGGTCATTCTAAGGCATACTGCTACTTACCCCATGTTTGCGTAGTATGTGGTGAACTACATGGTACAGTTCTTTGCGATAAATCTAAAAATGACCCCAACGTTAAAAAATGTAGCAATTGTGGCGGTAATCACACAGCCAATTATAGAGGATGCCCTGTATACACTATCGTCAAGCAGTCGGTTGGACCGAAAACTAATCGCCCTCAAATGCAGGTAACAAATCAGCTAAACACTAATGACATTCAGGCTCCACAGCCTAGTAATAACAGAACCTCCTACGCTAATATTCTAAAATCAAACTATGTGCCAATGCAAGGTGCTTCGCCAAATAATGAAGAAACTCCAGTTTCTAATTTAAGTCGTCTTGAAAAAACCATGGAAACATTAGTGCAAACAGTTAATAATTTTACGAACACAATGGGTAATATGATGCAGGAAATTCTAAGAATGCAATCGATGTTATTGCAAGCTGTACTTAACAAGCCATGAACTGTTTAAAAATCTGTTTTTAGAACGCAACATAAAAATGAATTAGAATACTTTCTAAAAAATAAACCAATTGATGTCTTGTTGGTTTCTGAAACTCACTTGACCTCAAGAAATACGTTTAAAATCAATGATTATATACTATATGATACAAAGGACCCTCGAGATAGAGCTTGTGGAGGCTCTGCCATTTTGATAAAAGCCTGAATCAAACACTACTTAATGTTTGATCATTGTGAAGATTATCTGCAAGCAACGACCATTTATGTTGAAGAGCTAAATCGAAACTTAGTAATTTCTTCTTTATACTCTCCACCTAGATTTGCCATATCAGAAAGCCAATATTATAAATATTATAAATCATTAGGACCCTGTTTCCTGGCCGCTGGCGATTATAACACTAAACATACCTTCTGGGGGTCACGACTTATAACACCACATCTAAAAAGGCCAGTTTTATCTAAGCCACCATTAAGAAACTTGAATGGTAGTTGGGCAAGAAACGATATTGAAAAAGGAAATCTGTTTGTTAGTCACTTGAAAAGCGTATTTACACCAAATATATCTCATAATATTGCGGTCTAGTTACCACCTGTTGCTGCTAGAGCAACTATTCCCCTCAGATTTGAGATAAGAGAAATCGAACAGGCTATTTGTGACTTAAACACTAAGAAGGCACCTGGTATTGATAAAATCAGTAATAAAATGCTTTTAGAGCTACCTCGCATAGCAAAGAAAATTATTCTTTTTATTTTTAATGCTATTTTACGCCTTGAATACTATCCTCAAAAATGGAAGGTTTCCTTAGTTACCATGATACCAAAGCCTGGTAAAGATCTTCCAAAAGTTGAGTCATATAGGCCTATTAGCTTATTATCAAATATGTCAAAGCTGTTTGAGAAATTATTAGTTTCAAAATTAACACAGATTTTAAGTGAAAATAGATGTATTCCAAACCATCAGTTCGGATTTAGAAGAAAACACAGCACAATCGAACAGACTCATCGAATAGTAAATGTCATAAGAAAAGCATTTGAAGAAAAGAAATATTGCTCAGTACTCTTCATCGATGTTTCGCAAGCTTTTGATAAAGTCTGGCATGAAGGCTTATTACATAAATTGAAGCAAAATTTACCAGCAAACACACACAAGCTGCTAGAAAGCTACTTAGTCGGTCGTCAATTTATTATTAAAGAAGGAAATTTCTTTAGTTCACCTCAGCCCATTGGCGCTGGAGTCCCACAAGGCAGCATCCTGGGCCCTCTATTATACTTAATTTATACTTCGGACATGCCAACAAGCAACTACACCCAAACTTCAACATTTGCAGACGATACAGCTTTTCTAAGCGTCCACGAAAACCGTTATGAAGCATCTCGTTACTTACAGCATCATATATTTCAACTAGAAATATGGTTAAGACAATGGAGGATAATGGTCAATGAGCAAAAATGCGTGCATATAACATTCACCTTGCGCCGGGAATCTTGCCCCCATATAACAAAATAATTCCTCAACATTCGCATGTAAAATATCTCGGTATACATCTGGATCGGCGATTAACGTGGAAATGCCATATAGAGGCAAAATTAACTTAAATGAAACTAAAAGCCATTCAAATTCATTGGCTTATTGGTAGAAACTCTGTCCTTAGTCTCGACTGCAAACTTCTTCTTTACAACTCCATCTTAAAGCCAATCTGGTGCTATGGTATTCAGTTATGGGGCACTGCCTCGGCCTCTAATATAGAAAAAATTCAAAGGCGCCAAAATAAAATTCTTCGAATAATCACAGCTGCCCCTTGGTATGTAAAAAACTCAAATATTCAAAAGGATCTCAATGTTCTATTAGTCAAAACTATGATTACGAAATATGCAGTAAAATACTTAAAAAGGCTCGAATTGCATCCGAACCCACTAGCACGAAATATTTTAAATGATAGAGGCCACACTCGCTTAAGAAGAAGAGACACTGCAGCCCTTATCCAATTAAATGAGCGACAAACACCTCGATAAGTGAACAGAACCCGTGATGAAGAAAATTTTTGTCTGGCACTGGCAGGACATAAAATAAAGTATTAGGTTAAGATTTGATTAATTATTGTTAGTTCATATTTAATATATGAAAATTCAATAAATAAATAATGAGAAAAAAAAATGAAAAAATTCATAACGATAACGAAACACTGAATTTAGCTTAATGTTTGTAATAGGTTCAAAAACATACAACGAGAAAGAAATAACAAGAGTTAACAATTCGCACATTAATTTTTCTTTATTTGTTAATTTAAATACACAAAATTAACATAGTAGTAGTACAAGCCAGCAAAATGGAAAGAAGCAAGATGAAGGTTATCCCGGGCTGAAAAATTAATTAAATACAAAATGACCAAATTAAATCAGTAGTTTAATGAATTTATGTCATTGAACAAACTGAAATTTTTATCGATTTTATGAAACAATTCATTAACCCCCGTTAATGTTACATTCTTCATTAATCCAATGAAGGGTTAGATAGGTTGAATTTTAATGTAATTTTTCATTGGATAAATGTCAAAATCCATTGGATCTGTGAAGAAAATTCTTTCAATGTAGTGTCAATATCTTAAGGTGTTAAAAAAAAAAATCAGCACAAATGCATTATACCCTCTCTACTATTGTGTTGTGAACAATTTCTGTCACATCTGAATTTGCAGATAAACAGCCATATCTTGAATCACAAGCTTATTAAAAAGCCTGCAACTGTAACCTGCGAGCTTAGCAGCTACCCATTTACCTTGGGGCATTTTTAAATGCAGCAACATCTTGTTAAAAGCCCTCGCCATGTTCGTCAGTGACTGACTGCTATTTTGGAGAAAAAAAATTTAAATACGAGCGAAGAAAATGCAATTTTTGTGACATTATGCATCCAGTTTAATATAAGTAGTCCAATAAAGCTTTTATTTTTAAGGGAGAATCAACGAAATTTTTTGTAACAAAAATGCTTATTTTTATATCGTTAATAGTTGATGTATAAGGTGAATATTAAGTTAGCTATTTTATGCCGGGACCTTTTTTGGTCTTCTCTAATATTTTCGTCCGAAAGCTTTGAAAACTTTTGCTTGAGAATCTGGAACGCATAACCGTCTTTGCAAAATTTTTTTTTAAATAATTTGTTATGTGTCCTAATTCTTCGGTAAAAATAATTTTGACAGGCTCAAAAAGTTCAATTTAATATTTTTCTGTCCCACTTCTAGTGACTTTGACGGTCAATCTTCTTTTTTGATAAAATTTTGAGAAAATGCTCGTCTATCCAACTAGCAAAGAAAGCAGCAATATTATGTATATCTTGACTGCAAGCCAGTTAGCAAAGAAACCACTTTAAAATTTGCGCAATTTAATTATATACAAATACAAATTTTACTTATACAAATTTTATAGCATTGTACCCTTTTTCAAATTAGCTCAATAAGCGAGGGGCACAGATGATAATTTATTTTCATTATGAAACTAAAGAGTTCTTAAACTTCTTTTCGAGGAATTAATAAATAAAAAGTATTCAGTTGCAACATTAATTTGTTTAATTTTAAGTTCTGATATTAATCCATTCGCGTCATTGCAAATTGACGCGAATGGCAAATTGTGATAGGCAAATATCCAAATCCACTGCTTGGTACCAAATATTTTCAGTTTCTCCCAACCATTTAGATTTGTATAACCTCTTAAGCAGCACACTCTAGGAACCCAAGACCTATTTCTTATGTCACGGTTAAGATAAGGTTTATGAAGTCAGAAACTGGAATTTTTTCGGTTTTGGCGTAAATTTGCTACAAATCTATACATCTATAGCAACATAAATGAGGACTGTCGGAAATAAGCTATTAAATTTTGTATGATATAAGAAACTAAAAAATTGGTTTTTAAAAGTTTATTAAAAACAATATGTGTATATTATATTAAAAAAAACTCAACAATAAGGTTAAATGAAATATAAGATCAGTTCGATATAAATTTAAATAAATTAATCTTTTTAAATAAGCAATTTATGATTTCCTTGTGAGGCAAATTTAGATAGAACAGTCTATTTTCTGTTATTGTTGATCTGAACCATGTTTCTATTTGACGAAGGGTGGGAAATGACCTCTCGCTCGTAGCATTACTGACGAGCATTAAAACGAAAATTTGAAACATTTTTCTTAGATTTGGGTAGATATCTTCATCACAGTTTATTAAAGCATCTACAACGTTATCTGATGGATTTGCAGATATTTTCCATGTTTGTTGCCAATGCAACAGTTCAGGCTCAAGTTTAGACGTTAGTAGGTGTTTTTAAAGTTTTAAAAGTTTTGTATCTGTATATGACTTGATTACACTTTGAGGTAGAAGCTTAGGTATGTATGTTCAATACATTTAGGATATCTATTGGGATATAAAGTAAATTCAATAAGAGGAATGCAACCTACAACTCGGTAGTAATCTTCAACATTTTGGATGTGATTATTTCGTTCAAATCTTGTCTTTTCGATTGGAACCTCGATTTGAACGCAAATAACTTTAACTTTTTCAAAAATCTCTTTAAATGGGTTTTCTGCTTTATTTCTTTTCTCTTTTAGACACATGATTAAAGTTTTGATAAGGCTTGATCCTTTTTGAAGTTCTATATCGTGCTTTTGTAAAATTATACTAAGCGGCTGTGTTGCAATAAGTATTACACATAAAATGTATATTCCACAAATAAATTCAAAAGTACCAAGTGAGTTCCTCAATATAAGGCTTTTAATGAAGTATCTCTACCTTTCCACTTAGATATTTTTTCCAAAGCTATATAATGTGTTTACATTATATAGCTTTGGAAAAAATATCTAAGTGGAAAGGTAGAGATACTTCATTAAAAGCCTTATATTGAGGAACTCACTTGGTACTTTTGAATTTATTTGTGGAATATACATTTTATGTGTAATACTTATTGCAACACAGCCGCTTAGTATAATTTTACAAAAGCACGATATAGAACTTCAAAAAGGATCAAGCCTTATCAAAACTTTAATCATGTGTCTAAAAGAGAAAAGAAATAAAGCAGAAAACCCATTTAAAGAGATTTTTGAAAAGTGTAAAATTGAGTCGTGACGGTCCACCTATCTTGTCTCGCATAATGTAGAGAGTTTGGCTCCCAAATACTTTGCTAAAACTGCGTTCCGCTTGGGATGATTACATTTAAAAAATTTTCTCGTTTCTTTAACAAATGATACAACTTTTTGTATTAACGGCACTTTATTTCTTTTAGAAATTGAGTTGTTTGATTAATGGGAATATCAAGGCGTTTGTTTTGTATTTGTCGCGGTTTTCTGAATTTTTTAACTGCTCTATTTTCTGCTGACATCAGAGGATACCCATCTGTTCCAGCTCCTACACAATTTTTTAGGTCAAGACCAAAATTTGTCAAAGCTTTAAGAACTATTGATGATAGTGCCTTCGCATCAATTGACACATCAACGTCATCAATATCCTTTGATCCTCTTCAAATGAGTTTACATCAAAGCCAATAAATTCTTCCCTAACAACTTTTTGTTGTATGTTGAAATATTTTAAAGATAAGGAAATCGGATTTTTCTTTGGATATAGATGGCACCCGCTGGGATTCAATGTTGAATCATAAGTATTTGAATACAGTTTCTATTGTTATTAAAACAGCGTTACGTTTATCCAAAAAATACAATAAGGTTGAAAATTATATTTGAATTAAGTAGAATATTTTCAATGTACAAAAACATATAAAACTATAACAACTTGATCAAATTCATTATGTTGAATACAAAGTAAAATACAAAGTAGAATACAGTATTTAACAACATGCCTCCTCAACATTATGAATTTACATTACAATTCCAAAATTATTACAACAAAATAAATGTTTAGGTTTAGGCACAGGTTTAGTCAAAACATCCGCCAGCATCTTATCAGTAGATAAATATTTCAGTTTAACAACGTTTTGTTCAATTGCATCCTTCACATGTGGTACTTATAATGGATATGTTTAGTACGGGAATAATTGGAACCAAATTCAGCCATTCTTTGAGCGCTTTGTGAATCTGTATGTATCGTCACTGGTTTTCGATCAGAAAAGCCAAGTTCTTCTAAGATATACCCCAAATAAGTAGCTTCTTTAGTTGCTTCAGTAAGAGCCACATATTCAGCCTCTGCACCAGATGTTGCTACAACCTTTTGTTTCTTTGACTCCCAAGATATAAGACCACCTGCGAGTAAAAAACAAAAACCTGATTGAGATTTTCTATCATTTACGTCTTGAGCCCAATTTGCATCACAAAAACCAAGAATTGGTAAACCACATTTCTTATACTTTAGCACAGCATTTTTAGTATGTTTTAAATATTTTATTATATGATACGCTGAATTTAAATGTTGTTTACGAGGATCTTTAGAAAATTGGGATAGCATATTAACAGCACACGTGATATCTGGTCTACTATACAACGACAAATAAAGTAAAGATCCAATTATTTCTTGATAGAACTTTTCATCAACTTTCTCTGCTTCCCCGGAAATTGTTGGTTCTTTTTCCAATTTTATGTTTGGTTGCAAAGGAATTCTTGTTGGTTTGCAATTTTCTAAATCGTATTTCTTGATTAAATTTGAAATATATCCTGGTTGCGAAATTGAAATTTCTCCATCTTTTATATCTACTTCAAGACCAATACAATGCTTAGGAACTCCTAGGTCACGAATGTCAAAATTTTGCTTTAATTTTAGTACAAATTGTTCCATTAAAAAGTTGTCATTGCCGGCAATTATTAAATCATCAACATACAAAGCGACAATTATTATCTTTTGGTTTTTTCTAGTAAAATAAATACACTGATCATATTTTGACTGGGTTAAACCATAATCCTTGATAACAGAATCAAATCTTTTAAACCACTGCCTACCACCTTGCTTAAGACCATAAATTGCTTTGTTTAGCTTACACACTTTATTCTTTGTAGACTCTTCAATAAATCCTGCTGGTTGTTCCATATATATTTCTTCTTCCAAATTTCCATTAAGAAATGCAGTTGATACATCTAATTGGCGTAATTGTAAATCATACTCAACTGAGAGAGCATATAACATTCTTAAGAAGTTTGACGAACTACTGGAGCAAAAGTATCTACATAATCTAAGCCAAGTTTTTGAGAATATCCCTTCGCTACCAATCTAGCCTTACGCTTTTCTATGGTTCCATCTGGCCTTATTTTTGATTTAAATATCCACTTGCATCCCACTGGCTTACGTCCACTTGGTAAATCTGCTAAACTCCACGTATTACTTTTTAACAAAGACTTGTATTCATCTTGCATAGCTCTAAGCCAATCTTCAACGCACTCATATGACATGACTTCTGATATAGAACTAGGATCTGTTATATTATATTGTACTGCTTGAGTCGTCTCTAGATTTTTTCTTGGTCTTAAACGATTTTTTATTGAATCAAGATTATTTTCTTTTGGTGGTTCTTTTGGCGTGTTTCCCTTAACATATTTGTTATTTACTTGTTCTTCGCTTGTGTCTTTTTTGTTCAATTCAATGAAATCTTCTTTAACTTCACCTGATTGTTTACCTATGACTTCATTTGGTGCAAGCTCATAAAAATTGTGATTATCATTTACTTTTGCCGTATCATAAATCTTGTTTTCTATAAATTTTACGTCTCTATTGGTAATAATTTGTTTTGTTCCTGCCTTCCACAATCTATAAGCTTTTGATTGCTCGGAGTAACCGACAAGAATATGTTCATTACTTCTAGCATCCCATTTGGTTCGTTTAGATGACTTATCTAAAACAAACGATATACAACCAATGCGTCGGAAATGTTTAATAATGGGCTTTCTCCCTATCCACAGTTCTTCAGGTTCTTCAGGTTTTAGAACCATTTAATTTTGTTGGACAACGATTTCGTATGTATACAGAAGTATTTATCAATTCTGTCCATAAATTCTTAGGTAAACCAGATTCCAGCATTAAGCAACGAGCCATTTCAACTAAAGTTCTGTTCATCCTTTCTGCGATGCCGTTTTGCTGCGGTGTATAACTTGCGGTTAACTGCCTGTTAATTCCATTCTCTTTTAAAAATTTTGTAAAATTCTCACTTACTAATTCCGCACCATTATCACTTCGCAACACTTTAATTTTCTTTCCGATTTGATTTCCCACCATTTTGGTAAATTCAATAAATTTCTCTAAGTATTGACTCTTGTGTCGAATGAAATAAACAAATACTTTTCGCGAGAAATCGTCAATAAATGTTGCAAAATACAAGCTTCCACCAAGAGATTCAGTTCTCATTGGACCACAAAGATCAGTATGAATGAGTTCTAGTATTTCGGAAGTTGATTTTTCGATTTTTTGCGGAAAGGGTAAACAAGTTTGTTTTCCACGAATACACGGAATGCAATTAATTCCTTCATCTTTAAGTTCAGGCAATCCTTTTACCATTTCATCTGTTTGTAATTTTTTTAATTGGTTAAAATTTAGGTGACCGTACCTTTTATGCCAAAGCTCTGTTTCATTATCATCACTTTTTTCAGTTGCATGTATCAAATTTCTCGAATTTTCAAATAATGTGACAAAATATAAGTTATCCATTTTGTTACCTTCTATTATCTCATCTTTTTCTTTATAGACTACTAATTTAGTTCCCTTCATAACAACTGTACAACCCTTTTCTGTTAATTTGCTAGTTGATATTAAATTGCTTCGTAAGTCTGGAACAAATAGCGTATTACATAGGCCTATTTCTTTCTTTTTTCCATTTATTTTTACAGTTATTTTGACCTTTCCAATACCTTTTATATTTAGTTCGTTATTATCTGCTAATCTAAAGATAATTGGGTGCACATATGTGACGACGCACCACTATCAATAAGCCACGTTTTAGATGAACTAGTGCAAAAAGTTGTTTCTGACATTGTCGCTAATACTTTATTTGCATTCTTATGCCTGCTATTTTGTTCAACTAAACGACTATTTTCACCAGACGATTTACAGTCTTTTGCTTTGTGACCTTTTCTTCCGCACCGAAAACATTTATAACTGAAATAATTTTTGGACATACCTTCTTCTTGAGTTTTAAATTTTTGGGAACTATCATTAGATTTCTTTCTATAAAACTTAACTTTGAGTGCTGAACTATTGGTATCGATTTCTTCTTTGTCTCCAATCTCCAATAATTTTGATATCATAACAGCAACTTTTGGAAATTCATTTGCAGTATCCACAGCTACTTTGACTGCTGAAAACCTTTCGGGTAACGCATCAACCATAATAACAACGAGCAGATCTTCGTCAACTTCGATTCCCATTTCCGTTAAATATGAAACACATACATCAAAATCAATTAAAAATTGTGATACTGACTGATTATCTGTCATTTTCATATTCAATAACTTACGGTAACACTCTATCTTTCTTATGGACTTACGATCAAATGTTTCTTGTAGATAACACCAGATTTCATTAGATCCTTTCATATGTTTTACCATTGTCACAATACTTGTTTCTACAGCCATTAATATTTCTGCTCTTGCATCCATATCTTTATCGATATATTGCTGAAGAAGCATCATGCTTTGCTGAAACTCACGAGTTTGTGCCTCTGTCAGTGTTTCCGGAAGTTTTCTCACTGCTGGAACTTTTTCCTCACCTATCACAATATTTAATAATCTATTTTTGTGAAGCACCGCCTCCATTTGAGCCTTCCACGTTCCATAATTTGTTCCGTTCAACAAAGGAATTCTTCCAGACATTGAATTCATTATCAAATCTTAAGATTTATTATTTTCAAAATTAACAGCTACTAAATATCCTCAATGTAATTCTTTTTATTGTAATCTTTTGGGATCTGGGCCCATAACCTATTGTAATTAAAACAGCGTTACGTTTATCCAAAAAATACAATAAGGTTGAAAATTATATTTGAAGTAAGTAAAATATTTTCAATATACAAAAACATATAAAACTATAACAACTTGATCAAATTCATTATGTTGAATACAAAGTAAAATACAAAGTAGAATACAGTATTTAACAACAGTTTCATTGAAAATATCTAATAAATAAATATCAGCATAAAGATTTGGATACTAATTAAAAATTTCGTTAGAGATTCAACAAAAAAAGAAAAAAAAAATAAAAATACTTATTGAAAATTTCGCTAGAGATTCAATAAAAAGAAGAAAAAAAACCTTGCTGGGATTTCCAAAAATTTTGTACATTAAAAAAAATATTATTATTATTAGGAATTCTTGTATTATCGAAATGAAAAAAAAACATACCGCGCCTGGCAGTCATATATATTTCATGTAATTATTTTAAGACAAATGACTTTACCTTGTCAATCCCCCAAATATATGTAAAGTAAATCGAAATTTGTTTAAAAAATTTAATAGATTTTTATGATTGTATATAAATCAACAGTGTTGATTGTGCCCTATAAAATAGGTGACTTTGGTTTATTTATGGGGTTTTTTCTATAACGGGGGCGCTTGCCAAAAAGAGCAGCAAAGCAACGCAAAAATTGCAAATACACGGAAAACTAAAGAAATCCGGAACAATTTTACAAATTCAGAAAATTTGCAAAAATAGCGAAAATTCGCGAAAGTTTTTAATATATCAAACAAGCCATTAAATTAATTAAAAGCCCCTAAATCTACAAGGAATGGCAAAAGTTAGATTTCGCGAAAATTTTTAATAATAATTTAAACAAGCCATATAATTGATTAAAAGTCCATAAAAGTATAAGGAATGGAAAAAATTCTGTAAAAACTGCTAAATTAGTGGAAATTCGCAAAAAATTGCTAACAGCGGCATAATAGCGAAGTCTTCTTTATATTAAAAAACGTTAAAGCTGTAAAGAATAAAAAAACTTACAATACAAAAATCGCTTCTATCGCAAACATGACTAAAATTTGCGAAAAATTGCAAAACTGAATGTTATTATTTTTTTTTTCTTATTGCTGAAAAAAGTTACATTTTTAGCTATTTATTGAAGAAATCTAATAATTATTCCCAAAAAGTGTGTTAATTGTTTGTAAAAAAACAATTAAATGTTTTTACGAAAGTTCTTAACCTATCGAATGACATTTCGAGTGAAGGCATTTGATGGACTACTCGTTATCGAATGACATAATCTCAAAGTTTTTTGATAACGAATGTTACGATTTCAGAAAGTAAAATTTCGATCAAAGTCACTCGATCACGACTGCGACGATCTGGGCCTTGGTGTTTTGTTATGTGATAAAAAAAAAATTTTTTTGTCGTATTCCTACTCTTGTTCTGTTTTACTTCTTAGTTAGCAGATATTTGTTTTATTCTATTTTAACCGAAAAGTTGTAACGAACCAAACCGCGAGGTCGTATTTCTCAAGGAAACGTGCTACCTTTATTACCGGCAGTGCTAGTGGAAAATGGGGTGGTGGTTCTTATCCCTATCGAAACAGCTTATTGATCGCCACACAAACTGAAAGTTAGGTAGCTACGGAATCGACAAATAAGATAATAAATACGAAATAATAATATAGAAAGTAAAGAAAGGAGAAACCTAGTAGAAGAGGAAACCATGCTTTTTTCTTTTAACCTCCCTAATAGCCAAAGAACTATCTACATACTAATCTTACCTAACTTTTCGTGAAATTAAAAGTCAAATACTTTAACACAACATATTATTTTACAAAACCGATATTTTTTCACTAACAGTCATTATTATATTAACTCTGTGGATAATATTAGTTATACTCTTAACAACAAACTACAATGAAAAATGTATTTAAATAAATAAAAAAAAAAAAAACAAATTAATTAAAAAAAAAATTGAGTAAAGATAAATATAAGATTAGAATGTCAAAATTTAAAAGTTATATATGTATGTAAGTGTAACATCTAACTAATATTTCATAAACGAAAATAACAAAAAAAGGTGTTATCTTGTTACAAAAAAAAAAAAATAGTTTTCTCAAAGATTCACATAAATAAGTTTTTGTTACTGGCATGCGATTTGAGGAGTTATTCTATTAACATATGGTTTTCATGTTATTCAGATTATATTATTAATATTGTTTATGTAATTTGCAAAGTATTACTTTTAATGTAAATACATAACATTAAATTTTGTATGATGTTAAAAAATTTTATGTTATAAACATAATATTAAAACGAATTGAAATTAAACGGGTACCAAACAAAAAAAAAATTATTTTGGTTTGTGTAATTTAAATTTATTAAATAATTTGTCAAACATATATGTTACTCACCAAAATGTATTCCTCGTTGACTTCAGGCCTGATGTCCTCGAGATTAAACGTTTGAATAATTATTTTTGATAAATGTTAATGGTGATAATATATGATTTTGTCTTGTATACTGTGTATGTGTTGTGTATACGAATTACAGAATTTGTTTTGTTTTCAATGTTATTCTTGCATTATTCTTCTAACATTAAAACAAAAAAAAAGTTATTTAACATTTAAAAAAAATTAAATAAAAGGGAAAAAATATTAGAATATTTTTTTTAAAGACAAAAAAAAAATTAACTTTTATCATAAAAGGGAAAAAATATTTGATTCTCGGAAAAGATATCTGAAATTTAATGTAATATTAGGTATTTCTTTATGTCATTGTCCGGTAAAAAAAATAAAATTATTTAGTTTTGAGTTCGAAAAGTTGGTATCTTTGTTAGAATTCAATTTACACAGAAAAAAATATCTCAAAAAAATTTTTAACAACACAGTTTGTTAAAAATAAAATTTTAGGTCAACAAACTTTTTGTTTGATTAAAAGAAAACATTTATCAAATTTACACTTTGCAAAATAGCGCTCAATAAAACATATTTAATAATGAAATAATTAAATATTTCTTCATATTCATTAAAAAAAACTATTTGAATCAAAGTAAAGACAGTATTTTAACAACTCTTGTCTATTTTTAAAAAGCTCATAATTCTCATTTCTTTAAGAGTTTTATTTGAATAATATTTTAAGTTTTGCCAAAGTCTTTGGAAAAGGGTTCCTGATGATCTGGCCTAAGCAACCAGTGAAATGCGCATAGGAACTTACTTATCCCCGCATAATAAATTTTAGTGTTTTTATAAAAAAATATAAAAATTTAAAACTTATGACATCATCATTAATGAAAAAAAAATAAAGATTCGATTAACATTTTGTTTGATTTATTCAACATTTTCAACAATTTATTTTAACAAATCAAGAAAACATTTTGTTAAAAAAAAATTATTATGGGCAACAACTTTTTTATTGACTCAATAAACTGGGTTGTTGACTAAAAATTTTACAATTATACATACAAACTTTTTTATCAATACCACAAAAACCGTCATCGCAAAAAATTCAAAAATTTTTGTAATGAAATATGCGATTTTTGTATTCAAATATAAAAATAATTTTTTTCTGTGTATCTGGAAGGTGTTATTCAAAAATAATTTTTAATTCATCCGAAATGTAATTGAATTTCCGCCATCGATTTTGTTAAAATTGGTATTCCTTATATGGAAATTTTTGCCAAAATTTGATTATAAATTTTGCCACTTAGATTTATAATTATCTTATATCTTATAAAAAAAAATAACACAAGGATTTTCAAAATTAGGCACTAAAATAAGAAAATGTTCCTTTATAAACGACACGACTAAAAAAAAACAAATAGCTTTTTGAATTCTGTTACATACCAATTATTATAATATTCTTCCAGATTCTTGAAACTCTTACAAGATCGGGTATAATTAAAAAATATCCCAATGAAATTTTGTAGAATTATATTTTCATCAAATTTTTGATAAAATTTCCAATTTCATTGGAAATTATTAGTTGTAGTACAATTATTGTTCCAATTTATACACAAAATGATTTTAAACAGAAAGTATAAGTAATAACACTCTAAAGGGGCCCATAGGCACATACTGCTGACAGGTACTGCCGATGAACCCTTCGTATACGTGTGTGATTGATATTTTACTACACACCAATCAATCATCATTTTAAAATAAATTTAATTTCGTGAAATTCAAGAAAAATCCAAATTTCTTCACACGTTTTTTCTCAAAAACTATTTTAAATTTGTTTTAATTTTAATTGAAAAGAAAAATATATTAAATAATTAATTTATTTATTTTATTGTTCACTTGAACAACTGTCAGCAGCATGAGTTCATTTTAAAATCAAACCTTTTTTGATTTTTCATACCGCATTGTCTGTGTGACGAATACATAAATAAAAATTTCAAATTTACAAACACATGCTGATTGCATGAGCATGAGCAGTATGTGTCAAAGCAAATATAATTAAAAGAAATATTAAATATATAAATTATTTTTAAACAATTTTACAAGTAAAACAACCAATGTCTTACAAAGTATAGAAACAAACCTATTGTTACACAATATGAATAAAATGAAAAAAATTTTAGAATTTGGATAATATTCAATTGTTTATTAAAAAACCATAACATACAAAAAAATAAATAATTCATAATAATGCTGAGAAAGGACAAATTATACATACAAAAATATAAAATTCAACAGACTTTCTTATTAAAATGACTACTTTTGGATACAAAATCTGATAAAACAACAAGCACTTATTAAAAGAGGTACTTGAAAACAACAACCTAGAAAAGGCAAATATAAGATTATTGCACAGTGGTATCGCGTGGCAATTTTAGTGAAAAATTAAGCAAATTGCAATTGGTAGCAGGAAATAGATAGACCGTTATAGCACAGCAGAGAAATCAATATACGTATACCAGTTGTTAAATTCAGAGCTCATTCTGCAGACAGTATTAAGAAAGTTCGAGGTGCCTGCGCCACTCTTGCACAACATTCTGCTCTTACTTTGTATACCCACACTACTGTATGTGAAGGGGATGTTATGTGTTTGTGCAAATGTGTGTAACACATTTAAATATAGGTTCTGGACCCACCTTTTAGTATACCGATTGAATCAGAATCAATTTCAGAATCGATATAACGAAGTTCATCCTTTTATCAGGCTGGCTGGTTGTCTGACTAGGTTAACCTTGTGCGCAAAGTACAGGTCGCCATTTTGAAAATAATTTTACCAAATTTGGCACACGTGTTTATTGGCTATTCAAAATCGTGAGAAGCGGTTCTTTATTTTTCACAGCCCATATGCCCATTAACCATCTTGTTTTATAGAAATTTGGGTTTAATAAGGTCCAAAAATTATCTTGTTGCAACCTAAATCAGCAGAACAAGGTTTATTAGAATCCGTCCATATTTGACCACAGCTCCCATACGACTACACTTGTAATAAGTAACCTTAATTATATCTTCTGTGTTATGTCATAGTAGTAACCATAGTAATAGAAGTAGATATAAAGATAATATTTGGCACAAAAATCTCTAATGTGAATCTTAACCTTACAACATACTCTTTTTGGCGGAAACATGAAATAAAAATAATTTAATGAAAATTAAATTTGATGAACTTAAGCCTGATTAAAAATTTTAAAATTTGGTTTAAAAAAGTTCAATTAAATAACCAAATACTAATTATAATCTTGGGGGAATATAATTTCTGGGACGGCGAATAAGTACTGAAAACCAGCGTTTAAAAAACTGCAGTTAAAGTGAAAAACTGCCATTTCTTACACTTCTGTATTTGTCATTAGCCAAAAAAAGTGGATGCTTTTGATTTAGATTCATTACATTTAAACAACCGCTGTCAAACCAACTCAAAAAGCAAAAAGTTGTACATAAATTTTTCGTTTTTTGTTCGACAGTTTTTGTTTTCGACTGCCGTTTTTTAAACCCTGCTGAAAACTTAACATTACGAAGGAGAGAATCTGAAACCATTTAACCGTTGAAAAAATTCAGCTCGAAGGAAAAATTCAATTGATCGTATTAAATAACATATTTATTTATAATTTTATATCCCTAATCTGTAGTGGTATAAAGTCGGCTAAGAGTGTAAACCTGCTACATCCACTTTTTAAGAAAATTGAGATTTTAATGCCGTATGGTAGCGAAAGATATACCTCGTCGACCATCATGTAGTTTTTTTTTCAATTTAAGTCCTATCAAATCAACCATATTTTTGATTTTCCTCTCAAGCAGCAAATAGGAAGAGTAAAAAGTTGTTTGTCTCTCCTGTACAATTTGTTAAAAGGGAGTTAGCAGGTTTACACTCTATGCCGACGATATGTATATTCTGGGTCTTTTAGTAATTCGGGCTCAATTTAGCCACGTCCGTCTGTTAAAAAAACGCTTGCTTTCTAACTACAGAACAATTTGGGTGTTCAAGTATTTCTAGTTCGCCTTAGCAGTTTGGTATTTAAATCGGTGGCATGTCATAACGTCCAATGACACAGTGTCCATTGACATTATGACGCTCAAAAAAGTGTCATAGTGTTATAATATAGAAGAGAAAATTCTAGCGCCCAGCCGAAGGCCGGCTATGCCGAGACGCTTTAGTTAGCGCAGCCGATATTTGTTATACCATATATTAAATATATACACCCAGAGAAAACAAAACAATTTTTAAAGAAAATGTTAACCATATTATGTTAAATTTAACCAAATTATTATCACCGACAACCATATTATGGTTAAATAAGTTTCTTTAAAAATGGTTTTGTTGGTTGTGACCATAATTAAACATGTTTTTTCTCTGCATGTAGGTAGATCTTTTTTGTATTTAGATTCTTTAGTAAATATGGACCTTATGACAAAATGTCCATTTGCAAAGTGTCTTAATGCCCACGGATGTAAATGGACACTGTGTCACTGAATTCTATGACATGCCACCTTAAAATCCAGCACAATCGTATGAGTATAAAAAAAGCAATAGCCCCAACTGTGGAACAACCTCGCTACAAAAACTGACAAGAACCAAAATAAACTGCAGACAGAATGCACCGATTGTCTTTTAATTTCAACAAATTCGTTTTTCGTAAATGAGCGTTATATAACTTAAAAATTAAAGTATAAAATATTAAAAATGAACATAAATTTTCTTCATAAAAAACGAATTTTATTTTAAAGATATGCTTAAGGGATAATTTTAAAGGACTATTTACAAAACTCTATGGCATGCTCTTGTTCAATTTCCTAAACAGAGTTTAGAGTAACGCTACAGGTCCTACTATATACAGGGTGGCCCAAACTTAACGAAGGGGTTTGAATTCATTATAACTTTTTATTTAAGAAATAATTATTAAATTTTTTTTTGTTTAAAACAGTATATAAAATAATAATATATCGCAAGTGGTGGTCATTTTCTGCTTGGCAAATTTGTGCTCTTTTCAACACATTTTCCATAACTTTTGGAAAACTTCAGTTGTAATGTTGTTTATTTCGTCGCGTATATTGCTTTTTAATTGCTGGATGGTTCTAAGCTTATTACTGTATGTATGTAGACTTTTCCTTTCAAATAACCCCAAGGAAAACATTCTGGGGCGGTTAAATCCGGTGAACGAGGAGGCCAATTAAAATCACTTGTACGCAAAATAATTGATCGTTGATTTGAAAAATAAAGCTCAACAATTTGGGCACGTTGTTCAATTGAGTACTGCTCCATTTGAAATTCCCCAGGTCTTCTTTACAAAATATTTAAAAGAAAAGAAAAAAAAAATTATAATAAGAAAGTTATAAGCATTTCAAACCCGCTCGTTAATTTTGGGCTATCCTGTACAAAGAAATTTACTTTTATTATGGTGTCAATTAATTTCGGCTCGACTGTACTTAAAAAAAGTTTTAAAAGTTTTACATCACATTCAATAGGTTTTACGTTTCGCACAAACACAATAAATAACGATTTACTACAACAATTAGACAGTGTTCATATAAAACATTATCTGCTTAAGATTTTAAATCTAAATATGAAAATAATTATATAAGAGATGGGATCGTGAGGGATGTTTCATTCACAACAAAGTTCACAAACAGAAAAAAAAACAGTACTCATTCACGAACATACATAACTTTTTTTTTTAACTCATGATGGTTTTATAGGTTTATCATTTCGTGTGAGATTTTTTTATTATAAATCTCAGACCTGTTATGTTCGATTCCAAGCTTTAAATGTTGGATGAATTTACTAAGTGATTGTAACGTAAATAACCCATTACTTGTGCCTCTTTGTTCTTTTATAGTTTTCACAATCTGAATTAAGCTATTAGGGGCAAAACAATTCCGGCACAAAAAATATAATCTACCATATAGGTGATCGTGCCGGGAACAGTACGCACGTTCTTTCAGCCTAGCTAGTTCGGTAGTGAAGGGCAATGATCTTGTTCCCGCGGTCGACCACGTACAAGATTACAAAAATAACAATGTGCGATTATATTTCCCTGCTATTCTTGCTTAATATACCTTTACAATAAGCTTAGACCTTTATAAATAATAGCATAGATGTTTCAGTTTACCAAAGACCTTTAAAGTTTTACTTCATGTTTGAGTAAGTACTAATTTATTCATTAGGTATCTTTAAAAATGCTAACAACTTGCCCTTGGTTTAGGCTAAGTCAAAATTCAAAAGTATAACTCGGAGGACTTTGAAGTACGATCCTACTAATTTTAAAAACAGGGACCGAAAATAACAGTTAGTTTTAAATTTAAAAACAAAAAAATCTTAAGGAAGTACATGTCAAAAAATTGATGTTTATGAACTTGTCTATGACAAAAAATATTGATTTTTATTTTTTCGATAAAAAAAATATCAGTAATTTTTGTGTGTTTTATTTGTTTTGAAGAAAAAAAAAATTATTCTCTTAAGAAATAATAATAATTTAGTTGACTTTAAATGTTGAGAAGGCAACAGTCTTATGCTAAGTTTACACTTAGGTTTTTAAACGCGTTTAAGCAAAATGTTGATTTAGCTAATCAAAGCCGTTCACATTACATTTGAGATGATTAAGATGACAGATGATTAAAAAAAAAAACACACAACAAACACACAAAAACACAACAAACAAATTTATATTTCTTTAAAGTATTAAAAATGGATAAAAACACTTTTATAAAGTTATCAGAAGAATATTTTAATCATTTTATTGGTGAAATTGTGAAAATTAATGAATTATTTAAGGAAAAAAATAAAAAAATTAAGCAGAAATTTTGGCCGGTTGTACACGATCATGTTGGCGATTCTACATTTGAGGTATGTTCAGTGGATTCTATGTGATTTATGAAGTGATTTAGTTGTAATCATGTCAATTTGAAGTGATTAACAAATCACTTCAATGTATGGGTAATCATCTCGATTTTGAAGTGATTAGAGCTTAATCACGTTCGAACTGCCTAAACGCGTTTATGAAGCCAAATGTGAACATACTATTAGCTAGGGCTTCTTATGGATTTTGAATAAAAAAATATATTAAAATTCCTAAATAAATACAAAATTATTATTGAATTAAATAGTTTTAAGTGGCAAATACATACTTTTTTGTATGGACACCACGAGATGTTTTTAAGATATTACATTAATTTAATCTTTTAACTTTTTTATTTAGAACCATACGAAGTGGCGTTAACATTATATGTTTATTTTAATGTGTGATCATCATTGGAATTTCTTATGCACATTAAAATATATATTTCAAGGTAAAATTAAAAATTTGGGTTATCTAAAACTGAGGAAGAAAAGCAATTTATAGTGCACATTGTAGGGGATTATCAGTAGCTCTACCCCCATTTGTTCAAATATTCTACATGAAATAAAAAAAATTCATCCCTTGTCAGACGGAAATCATGTAACATTATCAAATCTAAAGCTACAAGGAATGAGTGCATGGATAATGTTTTTATTGGTATTTATTAATACAGCTTACCAAAAGTGAGCCCTTCTTTTATATTTTTTGTTATTGGTTTTTATTTATTTTCTTAGGAAATATTTAAACATATACATACATAGTTTTTAAATTTCTAGCTACAGTCAAAAATATTTTTTTAAATATATTTTTTAATATAAATAAATACTTTTGGACCAAATTGCAAGAGCACACCGTAGCATAGATTTGAAAGGGGAGTTAAGTCAAAACAAGAAACTTGAAATATAAAGACTACCCAAGTGTAACATGGACAAAACTTGGTTGACCCTTTCACGTCAATGGGAAATATTTTTCCCAAAATTTAAATTGATTATTTTAGTAAAGATTTTTTTTTTAATATTTATTTTAACATTTAGATGTCGTACAACAGCTATGATTTATGGTAAATAAAAGTAAAAAGTGGCGATACTTAAACGGGTATAGTATAATCAAGGAAGGATGTTTCTATTTGACTCGTTTTGACGCGGATATTATTATGTTTTTAAGTTTTATAAGTGATAAACATCATGAGATTAGTAAGGAGAAATGATAAATAATAATGAAAAATTCATAACTGGCCAATAGTTGTTCAATTTTGTATATTTACTCTATGGGAAACATTTTTCCCTATGGACCAGAAGTGAAAATTTACTCTTACTACTGCTAAAATTTTAGCAATGACCAGCAGAATTGTAGGGAGTTCCATTTACGCAATATTGAGATATTACAGCTGCTAATGGCGGATTATAGTTATAGGGAAGATGAAGTTCACCTAGATGAACAAGATCAAGACTTTTTAGAAAAAATTAATATTGTAAACACGTAAAAAAGCGCAATATCAGAAGTAAGAGCACATTTTCACTCTGGTCCATATGGAAAAATGTTGTCCATAGAGTAAATAAACAAAATGAAACAACTATTGGCCAGATATTAATTTTCTATTATTATTATTTGTCATGAACTTCACCTAGATGAAGAAGACCAAGACTTTTTAGAAGAAGACATGAAGATGTGGTTGAAATTGAAAGTGCAGTACAAAAAACTGGTAAAAACAAAACTGTGGATGCCAGCACATCTCTTCATAATGAAGATGAACCTGTTTTTAGATGGACAAGTGGCTCTTATAAACCCTATACAGCAAAACTGAAGATCCTTTACTGTTGAAGTAGGCAAATTGCAAGCATTTTTAGAAATGAATTTTGAAATGAGTTACAAAGTGTTGCCAAATCTTTGAAGTTACTGATCTACTGATGAATATATGGATGTCCTTTACATCGCTAACATTATGACTAGAACAATATTTGAGCAAATTCGTCAAAGCTTGCATTTCTCCAACAATTATAAAACCTTTTTTACATTGAATTTTTTTAGTTGTAAAATCATTCATAAAAAATCAATTAGCTGAAGTATTTTTTCCCCCCTTTATCGTCCACTGGGAAAAATATTTCCCAAAAAATTCCACAAAATCTAACCACGAGATTTTTATTTCTTTGCAATTTTAGTTTATTTTGTACAAAAATCAATTAAAAAATCCATTGGATATTAAAAATAACCATGGTTTCCTTATGGACGTGAAAGGGTTAAGGTATGTCCAAAATTAACCACAGGTCTCAGATAAAACCCCTTCCTAAAATAACTTTAGGTAGAAAACAGTTCATATCGATGTCGATATTTAGGTAATATTCAGCAAAAGTAGTATATTATTATATAATTATAATTTTGTTTTGGCGGTATTGTCTACAGGTCCTAAAAAGGGTATACTCCCGAAACTTCGTCAGTGTGTAGGGTATCATATGATAGTGGTAAATCGATTCTTCTTTTTTATTTGTTTTAACCCTTGTCTTAATACCCAACTTTATCCACATTGTTTAGCACCCGGGGTACCCATATACTATATTGTATTAATAAAATATGAATTTTTTTTATAAAATAAAATTAAATTTTCTAACCTTTTTAAAAGCGTATTAAATTGTATTTATGTTAAAATGTGATTTTTTGTATTGCATAACGGCTAACATTTTAAATTTTTTATACAGGACAGTATTTTTTAGTATAATAGTTGAACACTTTTGGTCATACATGATATGTGAATGAGACTTCTCCATATTATAATACTTACGCTTTGGAAACTAAACTTATGTAATTGTATGCTACAGAGTTTTTTGAGCAGTTCAAACGTGTTTGTGTTATTCCATAAAGTGTATTGTATTATATTGGGTACCGGGGTACCCGGGTGCGCATATTGCGATGGTTAAAGTTTAAGCAAATTTTGTTGAGTATTAAAAGAGCAAAAATATAAATCTAGAATCTGAATTTGCTTTCTTTTAAGTTAAATAACGACGATCCAGAAGCTTGTTTAAAAATTTTAATTCTTAATACATTTTTTTCATGTTAATATACCTAGGTGGGGTACCATGGTTCCCGGGTATTAACACAAGCGTTAAAAGTATGCTAAGTTTGTTCCTGTTCTGTCAACTAGTGTTATTGATGTGCTTTTCTTTAATTTTTCACCCCATGTCACAAAATTAAATTCCATTTTTAGGGCCACTCTACGTTATAAAAAAATCTGTTTTACATATTCTCATAAATAAATTTTTCACTTAATTTCTTGCATAAAACATATTGCCTCTGGCAAATAGCAGAATTTGTATTATAAAGATATTCATGTTTATTTTAAAATAAATATTTTGAATTACAAACTATTTTTAGTAATCTGTTCTAACCTAAACTAATGCAAACAATTTTGCAGTGACGACAATAAAATTTGGGTAAAGTAAAACATAATTTTAAGAAGAAATTGGGAAATTATATTTTTTCTATTTTTTTTTTTTTACAAGAAATATTATTTATCAAAACACATTGAAATTAATTCAAATGAAGTTTCATGATGTTTACATACATATTTTTTTGTAAAAACGAGGGTTAACAGAATTATTGGAGAATATTAAATATATGTAACTTATTACCTTTTGGTGTTAGCAAAATTTGTCCCAAGAAGCTTAGATAGATCAAAAACAAATTTTGGTTTTTTTTCCTGTATGGCTAAAATTTCAAACTTTGACTGCCTCTAACTCATAAACTTTTTGACCGATCTTGTTGAAAATTTGTGTCTAAGCTACTATCCAATAGGACTAACCTTTGTACAAATTCCATCCAAATCGGAAGACATTAATTTAAAAATTGGTAAACCGAATAATTTTAATTTTGTCTGGTTTATTATTAATCAACATAATAATTTTATTAAAAATATAATTACAATTTAATAAAAGGTACTTCATGTTATAAAAGAGGAAAACTTTTTAAATAAAAAAAATTTAAATTTAAGTAAATCTTCTAAAATCAACTTTCAAACGATTTCTTTCTTTTCTTAATGAAACTGGATTAAGAAAGGATTTTTTCACTTATTATTGACGTTGGAGAAATTTTAAGTATAGCTCTGTTCGTTTTCTCGTCTTTTCTAAAAATTGGTAGCCTTCCATTATACCACTTGAATCTCTTTAAACAATTTTAATAATTCTTTGTAACCAACTAAGAAGACTCACGACCTCCGACCCTTCGGGGCAGGTGGACACCGGTCAATGGTATTATAACACCAGTTAAAATACTAGCTAATAAGATCAACAAAGAAGGAAAACTTTAAACCCTTTAGAAGGCAACGGGAAACCACTGAAGTAATGTCCCTTGAAAACCATACAATTATGACTACACACAATAACAAATGGCCCTCAATCTCCGGTAACACGAGGGTGCTAAGAATCCCCGGAGGTAAAACAAAACAAAAACTCAATATCGGTACATGGAATGTACGAAGCCTTTATGAAACGGGAAAACTTGCTAATACAATAAAAGAAATGAACAATATTAAAATCGATATTCTTGGTATAAGTGAAACGTGGTGGCCAGACAGCGGTGAATTTGTTTCTCAGAATGCAAAAATGTACTACTCGGGAAACCTTAATAAAAATCACAGAAACGGAGTGGGAATTATAATAAAAAATGATATAGCAATTTGTGTCACTCGATTTATCCCAAAATCTGCCAGAGTCTTACTCATAATGTTAGAAGCCAAACCAATAAATATAAATATTATTCAAATATATGCACCCACTGCGGATAAAATTGATCAAGAAATGGAAGTTTTCTATGAAGAAATTAAAGATATGATGAAAGCTACGAAACCTCAAGAGATAACTATCATTCAAGGTGATTTTAATGCAAAAGTTGGAGTAGACAAAGTACCTGGTATAACAGGGCAATACGGATAAGGAGAAAGAAATGAAAGAGGCGACAGACTTATCCAATTTTGTCAAGAACACAAAATGAAAATAGCAAACACACCCTTCTGCTTCGGCAAGACGACTGTATACCTGGAAATCCCCCCAAGATAGAATAGGGAATATCGTAAGAAATCAAATTGATTTCATTTTGATAAACAAACGTTTCTGCTCATTTATTACAAAATCTTCAACATATCCAGGAGCAGATGTACCTTCGGATCACAATCTTCTAATTGCAAATTTGTGCACTTACCATAATTACAAAGAAAAAAACATATAGGAAACTTGATACAAAGAAACTTAACGAACCATCTACTCGCACAAATGTAAAAGAATGTATTAATAGAGAGTTAAATAATGTTAACAGAGAAGATGTTGAAAATACTTATATGGAATTCTGTTAAAAAAAATCTAAAATCAAAAGCAGACAATTCTCTTGGAAACAACAAAAGACCGGAAATAAAAGAATGGATGGCAAACGAAATTTTGAAACTAATGGAAGAACGTCGAAAATATAAAAATTCAAATTATGAGATGTACTATGAATTAAATAGAGAGGTTCAAACGGCGATACGCATTGCAAAAAACTCACACCTTAATAGTCAATGTCAGGAGATAGAAAGACTACAAGAATTACATAACGATTTTAATCTTCATAAATAACTAAAGGAAGCCGCCGGGATATACCGCAAATCAACTCCAAAATTGCTATACAACAATAACAACGAAGCTGTTTTAGATATTAAAGAAAAAAAAATATTTGGAATGAATATATTAAAGAATTATTTACTGATGGCAATCGATCAAGTTTTAAAACGCAGACACCACAATCACATACAGGAGTTGCGATCACACAAACAGAACTTGAGGTAGCAATAGCATCCCTGAGAGACAAAAAAGCCTGTGGTCCTGATGAGATTCCTTCTGAAATACTGAAATTGATAGACAGCGATAACATCCATGTTCTTACAAAACTGTTTAATTTTATTTACGATACTGGCCAGTTCCCACAAGATTGGCTTAAATCAATTTTTATAATCATCCCCAAGAAATGTCACGCAAAACATTGTAATGATTATAGACTCATTAGCCTACATGAGTCAGAATTTATGAAAAAGCCGAGAAACATGTGAGTGAGTCTCAGTTTGGTTTTAAAGAAGGCATGGGCACCCGTGAAGCACTTTTCTCTATACAGATGTTAGTTCAGAAATGCAGAAATGTACAGAAGGATGTTTTTTTATGCTTCATTGATTAAGAAAAGGCTTTTGACACTGTGCAACATGATAAACTGATCGAAAGTCTAATGTCCATTGGTATAATAAGGAAATCCAATGTATTAGAAGCCTGTATTGGCATCAAACAGCACAAGTTAATGTCGATGGAGAGATGACTGAGAGTACTGCAATCTCTAAAGGAGTCAGACAAGGATGTATACTGTCAACACTACTATTTAATATCTACTCCGAAGAATATTCCAAAAATCAATTAACAAGGTTCGAAAAGGTATAGATATATAAACGGTATATTTCTCAACAATATTATTAGAGTACATAGATTTAAATATCTCGGGGTTACAATCAATGACCAGTGGGATAGTTCAAAAGAAATCAGATGCCGTATTGAAACGGCAAGAGATGCATTTTTTAAATATAAAAAAGTTTTTATCAGCCATGATATTAATCTTGAAACTAAAATACGATTCGTTAAGACCTATATATGGTCTGTTCTTCTATATGCAATGGAGGTATGGACCATAAAAGCAGTAGACGTAAAGAAGCTTGAAGCCTTTGAAATATGGATCTATCAAAGAATTCTTAGAATACCATGGACTCACTTTGTATCGAACCGAGAAGTACTCAGTCAAATGCACCGAAGTAGAGAGCTAATAGTCACCATAAAGAAGCGAAAAACAGCATACCTGGGCCACATTATGAGGAACCCAAAATACAAATTATTACAAATTATCACGCGAACAAATGTTGAAGGACGGCCCAGGAGTGGACGAAAAGAAATAACTTGGCTTAGTAACATACAAGCGTGGACTGGTATCCGTGATGCAGGCAACCTGTTTAGCGAGGCGAGAAATCGAGAAACTTTTTCAGAGATAGTAAAAAACTTATGATATGTATCATTTAAAATAATGTAAAATTTAATTGTAATGGTCGCTTACATTCGGAAAACGAATTGGCAAATAAAGAAGAAGAAATAATTCTAATAGTCACGTTAAGGTCTGTTAGAAGGTTGTATTCATTCGTTTAAAAAAAATCATCGGAATCATTGTGGTAAAAGTCTGTACTAAACATTCTTAAAAATAAATAATTTCCAGTCTTTGTACTGTATTTTAAAAAACTGTTACACGAAGGAAATGTTCCTGAGTTAAGAAACAATAAAAGGGTATTTAAAACATACTGGCTAGTTTTTTTTTACATAAAAAAAAAAACTAGCCCCCGTATTAAATAAAAATATTTCAGATTTATAAAAGACTGATGAATCGAATTTTCTATGAAAATTTGTTCAATAAACCTTTTATAAAACTAAAATTTGTTTATCAATATGGGGGTAATACTGTGGAAAAACAAATTTTCGATTAATCGACATAAATCATTCGAATTATTCCTTTATCGAAAATAAGCAACTTTGAGTTATTCAAACAGTTAATTGCCCAATATTATTCGATTAATAGAACAACAAAACTCATATGAAAAAACTTGTATGGAATATATAAACATGTTGATAGAGTCGTACTCTGTTCGTTTTGTGAAAGTTACGAAATGTTTTAAGCAACATTTTTCCACAACTGCGAAAGAATATGAGTTTCACTACACATTTCACAGGGAAATTTAAGCAACAACTAAGCAGTCTTGTGAAGTTTGCAACATTTTTAGACCCACAACACAGTACAGGAGAGTGTATTATTCTGTTGTGCTGATGTTTGTAACACGTAAAATCCTAGATCCACCTTAAAGTATACCGATTGACTCTGAATTACTGTATGTCTGGCTGACTGGCTGGCTGGCTGGCTGGGTGTCCATTTAACTTTCTACGCAAAGTACAGGTCGCAATTTCGGAAATAAGTAATTTAATGATAATTTATTTCCAAGCCAGAAGGGAAAAGGTCCATTATTTAACATAGACCCCACACAAGCTTCCTTCCTGAATAGGGCCTTTATGCCAATAAACAATCTTAATTTTTTAATATTTAAGTCAAATTTGTTCTGAACTTATTTTATTGCAGTCAAAATCATCTTCACAAATTTTATTGGAATCGGTCCATATTTGACCAAGCTCTCTTACAAATAATACACCCGAAAATATCTTTAAATGCTTAAGCGTTTTTATATATGTTGGAATTAACATAAAATTTGGCGACAATAATTTTTACGATAGCTACCATGTCCAACATTCTTAATAGGTAATTATAAACCTCCCTCATAAAATCACTTAAAGTCAAGAACATCTCATATAGATGTGGATATCTAAATAAAATTCGACACAAAGAATTTTTACATGCATCTTAACCTTATAACTAGGCCAACAAAAAAAATCAAATGCTTATTTTTAATTTAAAAGATGTTTTCCGATTATAAAAAACAAAAAAAAAAAAAAAACAAATAAGAGTGCTATATTCGGCTATGCCGAATCTTATATACCCTTCACCATGGTTTGGAAAGAACAGAAGTTTATATATTTATCTAAACATATGTATATATGTATATATGTACATGTATATTTATATTATATATCGTCGGTCACAGGTTGACAACCCTTAACATGTTTTTTTGTACTTTTCAGGGGACAAAAAAAACGTTATTACTCCGTTACTAAACCGTGTTGGAAGTAAATAAAAAACCCAAAATTAGTAGGAGATATTTATTGTAAGATGGTGTAAAAATATAAATGAAACGTACTAACATGCAGAAGGACAGACACAGTCTTTTGGCATCAAAAACCCGATTCGATTTTTTTGCGAGTTAAGAGTTGTCAACCTGTGACCGACGATACATCGTTTAGTTTTATTTAATTATTGGCACGTGTTTGCGTGGTATTAAATACTTACATATATAAAAAGTTTAATAAATATATAGCAAGTTTAGTTTTGATCGAATTTTAGTATTTGGTCATAACTCGGCCATTTTGTAACCGATTTGACACATTTTTACACCGACATCTTAAAAAATAAAATTACCATTTACTTTGGTGATAAAACTTGGAGTCGAGAAGTTCTATGGTTCCCAAAAATAGGTATTTAAAAATAAACTATATTTTTGACATTCCTTTTTTTACCGATTTTCCGAGTTTTTCAGCAAATATGTTCTTCTAAAGATTTCCGATATTTTGATATCTTAAACGTATGAACAGGTCATATTACAGCTCTAAAATTTTACAGCCGTATTCATAAAAACTTATTGATGATTAATTGACCGTTTTTAAGCAAAAATTGCTAAAGTTGTATTCATAAACAAAAAATAGTTCATAAAGTAAGAAAATTTATTGTTGGATTTGCCCTTCTTTAAACCAAAAATAAAATGACATTTTAAAAGGTGTTTGCATTTTATGATATTATTTTTGTGAAATATGTAGAAAAATAATGACAAAAATGTTTTATTTATTACAAAGGACATAGCTGCGTTCGTTTACCCCAAAATTTGTACTGGATTTTACTGAAATGCGTTCGCGTACACATAAATTTGTAAAATTTTCATATTACTCACCTGCTGGATTTTACTGAAAAAGTAAACGAACGCACATCATGTTAAATACATTTTACTAATTTTTTTTTTATTTTAGACAGCCAATTTAAAATTATATTGATAATTATTTAAAAACAATTTATATGATTTAAATGAATATGTTCAGGGGCAAATGCAGATGTTCTCTTTAATTATTTATTAAATTATTGCAACTAGTTGTTTTGTTTTTGTTTAAAACAACAAATTATAGTTCAAAATATAAAAAAAAAAATAAACAAATCATAATAATAGTGATGTTAATAAAAAGTAAACAAACCTTTTATTCGATTACTTTCTTATGGCATAATTAAAAAAGGTTCAAACAAAAGTTTTTATGATACCTTTCGGAAACATTTTGTTCAGAAACTAAAATAATATGTAGTTTTATTTGATAAGAATAATTTTGAAGGTCTACAATTAAAAAAAAATTATAAAAAAAATTTATATATAGAATATCATGTAAACCGAATAGAAGTTTCGTGCATCACTAACAATAAAATGGCAGCCAAATACAAAGGAAGTTGCCATACTTAAACAGAAAATCGCTGCAAACAGTTATTAGTAAAAAATCTGTTATTGTACGTTTATGAATACAAATTTTTATAAGAGGTTTATAAGACAAAAAGCGTTTAATAGTTATTACATACTATAAGCTTAAAATAGGAACTTTTTATGAATATGGCTGTTAGTTTTTATAAAAATTTAATGTTTTTTAGTCCTTTTTTTGAGTATTTTGCTCATAACTTAAATGGTTAACCTATTTGACAGATCTATATACCAACGTGCTTAAGAATAATATTACCATTAAATTGGGTTATAGGTATATATGTATATATACGTACATTAATGTACATACATATATTTAAACAAACTTAATTATAAAAAAAATAATAAATAAAAACAAACTTAATTATAAAAAAGAGTAATTTTTGGGATTTCAGTATTTTGATTATAACTCAGGCATTTTTTAACCGATTTGACAGATTTATATACCGACGTCTTTAAGAATAAATTTACCAGTTAGTTGGGTTATAAAGCTTGGATTCGGGAAGACCTATGGTTCCCGAAAGTGGGGATTTAAAAAAAATTTAATTTTAGTCATAACTTTTTGTATCTGAGCCGATTTTCCCGAAATTTTCAGAAAAAATTGTTTGCTAAAGATTTGATTTCCGATCTTGTGATATATAAGGGATAACCATAGGTCATATGAGAGTCGAAAAAATCAAGTTTTTATACAATTTGTGATATTTTTTGTACGGGAGGTACTACGCCCACTTCTCCAATCCCGCCCACATTTTGTGGGATGCTGTGTACTAATAACCTTAATGTGTGTACCTAATTTGGAAACTTTGGCTCTTGCCGTTCTCCAGATATACAGAAAAAAGTATTAAAAATACAACGACAAAGGATTTTCGGAAAAAATTAGAGGTAGTCGTGGTTTTTTGCTCATATCTCAGCCATTTTTGGACCGATCTGGCTGAATTTCAATAGCAAGAAATAGTGGACTATATGTGACATAAATGTAAAACAACATAGCCGCTATCATGTCTGGAGTATTCGGAAAACACATATCAAACGTAAGACGGACAGACGGACATCGTTAAATCAATTTCTCTCCTCATAGGGTCTTAGATCAATATTACAGAAATTACAAACGGAATGACAAACTTATATATACCCTTTTACAAAAAATGCTAAATTTGTTTTTTTTGCTTATTCTGGCAATATCGGCTTTTTTTTAGTTATTTTTGCAATATCGGATTTTTTCTACTTATTTGGCCATCTTAAGTTAATTTTTAATTTTTTCATACGAAAAAAAATAGTTAAGTAAATTTTTGCAAAAATCGTTATTATTTTTTTTAATGTGTAACTTTTTTTTTAGAAATAGCTCTGGTTAAAAAAAATCGTTCAACGTTATGGTAATATTTTGTGTTTCTCTTGTACAATATCATCCCAAGAACCTATATTTTCTCCACAAGAGTGGAGAGAATATTATGCATTTGTGCTAATGTGTGTAACACCTTAAAATATTGATACTAAAGTATGCCGATCGACTCAGAATCACAGACTCATTACTAATTCGTTTTAGTAATGAGTCAAAATTTCGCAATAGTATCGTGATTATCATATATTTTGCCAAAGATCTTAATAGGCCTTAATGGCAAGATATCATATTTTTGTCAAGAAATTTACTGCCCAATTACAAATTGCGCATGCCATTTAAAGGCATGCATTTTATATGGTGAGTTCCCACTTGGAAGCAATACATTTTTGACACAAAAAGCGTTTTATTCAACGCATATAAAAAGAGAGCTTGTCATTCCGTGTGAAACTTTTTTATAATTTTTCCCAGACCCCATAAAGTATATATATTCTGGCTTCTTGACTAATTTTAAGTCGATTTAGCCATGTCCGTCTGTTGCAAACACGCTGACTTTCGAAAAACTCAAAAGAAATAAACAAACTGGGTGTCAAATTATTTGTAGTTTTCCTAAGCAGCTTGGGATTGAAATCCAGCAAAATCAGTTCAGTAGAATCAGAGCTGTGAATCAAAATGTGGAATAACCACTTTAAAAATTGATATTTGATTTGTTACAAAAACTAGCATTAATGGCGGAAAAATGCACGGAATGAAATGAAATTTCTTAAATGCTCGTTACACAACACACTATGAAATTTCATGAAGATCGGTCCATAATTTACCCTAGGCCCCATATAAATCCTACTCCCGGAAAACAGTTTAGTACGCTTAAAACCGTAATTGAAAATGGTATCAGAATAAAGAAGAATACTTCACAGTTTTATAAGACTAGAAATAGCACTAAAAAATTTCGTGATGATCGGTCCATAATAAATTAATAAATAAATTAATTAAATACGCCTAAAATCGTAGCAGATATATTTATTGTGGTAAAATTTTCTCCAACTTAGTTTCATATGGCCAGAAAAAAAGTCATGCAATTTGTGATATACGTTCCATAATGAACCTTAGATCCCATATTTAGCAGCCTTTTAAAATTCACTGTAAACGCTAAAACTAATTTTACCACTGTATTGAAATTTATTAAAATTTATGTTTTTTAATACAAGAAATACTTCTGCGGAATTTTGGGATGATTGGTTCATAACTTACCATGGCTCCAATATAAATCCCCCTCCTGAAAATCATTAAGTTCGGCGTAAACTTTTACGAATTAAGATATTTTACTCAAGATTGTCGGCCAATAATTTAATATAGGTCTAAGCCGGAACCAATTTTAATGCTGATGTCTGTTTTTATAAAGATAAATTAATAATAAATAGACATCATATGGATATCACTCCTTAAATATTCGAAATGTCGGTGGAGGGTATCAAAGATTTGGCACAGTCGAATATAGCACTCTAACTGGTTTTTTATAAAACTTGTTAAGAGTGCGTTTACTTACTTTACTACATCTTATTGCGTAGCGCATAATTGTGCGCTTATTTTTTTTTAAGTGTACCGCTAGTGCTTCGCAAAATGATAAAATTTTTTACTGGGCCTCTTCTTACAATTATATCTTTGAGAATACTTTTACGACTGTTGCTACTTCCCCTCGTAATAAACTAAATATCACATTCATCAGATTATTTAAATCAAAGAAATGAAGTAACAGGAAATCCGTGTTGCCAAAACTTAGGGACCAAAAATGGCTAAATTTACGGAAAAAATTACTAAAAATTGGATAAAAAAATGTTAAAAAAACTTTTTTAAATAAAAATACACTAAAATTCAGGAACAAAACTACACTTAAATTTATAACAGGTTTTTGTCCAATAACAAAACTATAATTCATAAAAAAATTAAATTGTAAACTGAGATCAATTTGTTACATAAGAATAAACGTGAATTCAATATTTTAGCATTTAAAAAATTAAACCGTCGCACATAGAGGTTTTTTGCCAATCTAGTCGGACATTAGGCAAAAAATAAAATTCTTATAGTGAATTTTCAAGTCGTTTGCTTGAGATTTTTAGTTTTGGGACACGGTCTTAGCCAGGAAAGTTGAGTTAATTGCATGCGTGTTCATTGATTTTTTACAGTTTTGAGAGCTTTACAATATATTTTTTGTGGGTAAACGCATAAAGATTTTACATTGATTTTTTTTCTGTGAAAGACTATATCGTCGCAAGAATTAAAGAACGCTGTAACTGACAAATCATAAAATGTTCACCAGAGCCAAAAAACCTTTTTGAAAGTAGAAAACAAATTCATATCACAAAAACTATACAACTTAGGAACATGATTTTAAAAACGTATTTTTATTTTTTCTCGCTTTATATATCGGCTGCAAACATTTCCTCTTAAGTCTATTATTCCCGGTGATTCTGTGGTTTACAGCAAACGATATTCTTCCACAGATCATAAAATGCCGTAACTACAATGATTTTTTTTATGGAAACAAAATTTAAGAATTTTAAAACGCTTTAAGTAGCACACTTGCGTTTTTTTTAGGTAAAACTTAATAGCTGTAAGTTAAAGTGAATAAAGTGAGAAAACAATTTTTTTTTTAACAAAACGCAAAGATTGAGTACGTTTATTTAATGATCTAGAACTAAATGCATTTATTTTATAATTTATAACTACATGTATATCAACAGGGCAAGCCCTTTTTTCTAAAATATTCAGTCTTCTTCAACGGTTTGTGGTTGGCAATCTGCTAGTTTATTTTCTTTTTTACAGGACTTTTTAAATCATTGTATTTTTGGTAAGAAATCAGTAACTTAGTGGTCTAAAATTTTTTATTTGGTTTAGCGTTATTTATATTTCCAAGTAAAATTTTAGAATATTCAGCATCATCTGCCATAGATCTTTTTACTAATATTACGTAAGGTTTTCTCTTTTTTAAAAGTACTATATTTATGGAAGAAAAATGAATATTTACATTCTTTTTCCACCTCGTACATGAATTTCATAGGGAAACGGGTTTCTTTTAGCCATTTTAATGATAGCTGGCCACTGATAAGAAGCCTACACAGTTGTTTTTTTAACTGCTCGTTGGATTGTTGTTGTTCTTCCATTATTATAATTTCAAAAAACGACAGTATTTTTCTTTTTTACCTTAAAATTATAACGTCACGAAGAGTTCCGTTGCACTTGATAGATATATACTCAAGGCAAATTCAGTTTTCAGGTGGCGTTGAAAGCACAGCTGTGCTACTTTTTTTTAATTAGAGAGAGAAATGTCAAAAGTTCCTTGTGATTTTGACATATGGATCAACGAAAGCAACAAAAAAATACATTGTTGTGTTTTTGGTGTTGTTACTTGTTGTAGTATCGACACCACCTCGTACTCATATTTACTAAAACAAGAAATTCAAAACTACAATGATTAAAATTAAAATTGCACAGAAAAAAATAATTTTCATATTTGAATACGAAAATCGCATATTTGATTACAAAAATTTTTTGAATTTTCTGCGATGACGGTTTTTGTGGTATTGATAAAAAAGTTTGTATGTATAATTGTTAAATTTTTAGTCAACAACCAAGTTTATTGAGTCAATAAAAAAAAATTGTTGCCCGAAATAATTTTTTTCAACAAAATGTTTACTTGATTTGTTAAAATAAATTGTTGAAAATGTTGAATAAATCAAACAAAATGTTAATCGAATCTTTTCTTTTTTATTTATTAATGATGATGTCATAAATTTTCAATTTTTATCTATTTATAAAAACACTAAGACTTTGGCAAGACTAAATATATTATTCAAATAAAAATGTAAAACAAATGAGAACTATGAGCTATTTAAAAATGGACAAGAGTTGTTAAAATACTGTCTTTACTTTGATTCAAATATTTTTTTTATTGAATATGAAGAAATATTTAATTATTTCATTATTAAATATGTTTTATTGAGTGCAATTTTGCAAAGTGTAAATTTGATAAATGTTTTCTTTGAATCAAACAAAAAAATTGTTGAACTAAAATTTTATTTTTAACAAACTGTGTTGTTAAAAATTTTCTTGAGATATTTTTTTTCTGTGTATAACAAAGTATTTCACCGGGCACTTTCAGGATGAGCGTCCCACTGTTAAAACTTTATTACTGACAAAAAGTGTTATCTTGAATAATTTTTAAAATAAGTGGAATTTATTTGTAATAACTGATAACTATAATCACATACCCAAAGAATGGCGTAAGTGTTAGTTTGAAAAATTTGGCTGACTCAAAAGTGTCGTAAGCAACAAATGTAAGAAATACTAGTTTTTGTTAGGCTAACGACAAAGAAGCCACTGGTATATTTCAAAACGCAGACGGCTCAAGTGAATCGACGCAGTATTTTTTTTTTTTTTTTGATAAAAATAATGCAAAAAAACGTATTTTAAATTTTTGTAATTTTTTTTGTTCTTGCGACGATATTAACAGCTACTTATATATATGCGTTTTTAAAAATGTTATACATCACGATAAAATTTGAAATCTCGTCTTTTAAATAAAAAAAAAACATTGCGCCTTTTTGTGCCATTTTCCTTTTTGGTGATTTTTTTTTGAAAATTTCACCTTTTTTTTGTTTTTGCTCAACTTGCATAGGTTTCGTCAGTCATAAAATGTTTTGGTTGTACGTTGATGTTTTATATTTAAGTTATTACATCTAAGACTAATATTACCACCTGTGCGGATGCTAAATGACATTATTTTTAGAAGCAAAATAAATGTAACTCTTTGTGTGATGCCACAACACAAACTACGTCCACAATGAAGTGCTTTACTTCAAAAGAATTTAAAAATTTAAACATCAAAAGAAATATAGACGTAGATGCACTTTTTGTCGGATTATCTACTTTGCACTACAGAATTCGTCTATTTGAGAGCATATTACACCTGTTGTATAAACTCACAGTGAAAAAGTGTCAACTAAGATCGAATTAGGACAAAACTATTGTTAAAGAGAGGAAAAAACTTTCCAAGAAAAATTTAGAAGTGAATTAGGGCTAATAGTGGATGTACCGAAGACTGGATTTGGAAGCAGCAACGATGGTAATACCAGCAAAAGATTTTTTTTCAATCTTGAATAAGTTGTAAAAATAACTGGAATTGCATTAGATTTCATCTACCGAATAAAAGTTGTTTTTGAATTAATTACAAGTGTTAACAAAATCCATTTGCACGAGTTTGCCAATTATTGCTAAGGCACTGCTAAACTGTACGGATGCCAAGGATATCCTATGACACCTACAATGCACAATATTTTAATACATAGCGCAACTGTAATAAGCGAGGCATTGTTGCCTATCGGGCTATTGTCAGAAGAAGCGTCTGAGGCACGAAAAAAACATTTTAAAAAAGATATTATAAATAGACTTTTACTCAGTTCTGACCCACTGATTACTAGAATAAGACCACCTCAAAAAAAAAAGTCATTACCCTTTACAAAATAAGCAGTTTATTTTATGCTTTCAACTATACTTGGCTCTGAAGGGAATTCAGATTCGGAAAAGGACTTTGAAGAAACAGACGAAGAAGAACCAAGACACTCATCATAGTGCAAAAGAGAAGTTGAAATAAATTAGTTTTTATTATTTAAAAAAAAAATTTATTGTAACTATTAGAAATAAGTTTTAATAACGAACATAACGAATTTTCATTATCAAAAGTAATTTTTGGGAATACAAAATTTTAATTTAAAAGATTTTGTTATTCGTGCTTAATTCCCAAACTTAACTGGCAACATGCTTTTGCAAGTTGTTTTTTTTGCATTTTGTTTTTTCTTAACCTACTTACAACTACAATTAATGTTGGAAGAATTCCAATCAATTTTAGTGGGGAAATTGTAAGGAGAGATAAACTCACTGTTTATTGCTGATGTTTTTTGATTAAACTTTGATATTGTTACAAGTAGAGCTGTTGCTTATGATTCTTATACGCTTAACAGTTTTATTTGGTTTAATATCTTTAGCTTTTCTAAAATCTTTATGGATGAAGTTTCCTGATGATCTGGCCTAAGCAACCAGTGAAATGCGCATAGGAACAGCTTATCCCATCAACAATAAATTTCAAGTGTTTTTATCAAGAATAAAAACTGGGAATTAAGCACGAATAACAAAATCTTTTAAACTAACTATTTTCGGATAAATTAAATACTCTGAAATACATAAAAGTCACATAAAAGCTTAAAAATGAATATATTGTGGAAATTAGCAAAAAAATAAAGAAAAATGTTAACAGGGTTGTTCCGGGGGTGGGTTTGGAGGGATACCTCCACCTCCCCATAAAAGTTCAATAATGTAATTCTTATAAGATAAAGGTGTTAGTAATTTCTTTAAATATTTACATTTTATATTCAACATTTTTTATTTTTCGAATTTATTCTATGAGTTAAATTTCAGTTATGTATTTTATAAAGCTTTTTTTGTAATAGTTCTATTCCTTAAATTTTTAGGAATGAATTTTATACACTACCAGACTATTATATTGTTGTTGCGAAAGGAAATAATTCCCAGTTTCTATTTGTTAAAATAGTTGAGTTAAATACATTCAATTTATAAAGTATCACTATCCAGTGTGACACAAAGAATGCTGACGAAGGCCGTAGCGGGCCAGAAAATGCATTACATTCTGCTGGTGTCTAATAATTGTAAATTTTTCTGTACATACAATATACTTCATTGCTATCCAAAGGATAGCTAAGGTAAAATGTAACAAGAAAATACAATATAATAGTCTGGTAGTGTATAAAAGTCATTCCTAAAAATTTAAGGAATAGAACTATTACAAAAAAAGCTTTATAAAATACATAACTGCAATTTAACTCATAGAATAAATTCGAAAAATAAAAAATGTTGAATATAATATGAAGTAACCTGCGAAAGGAAATAATTCCCAGTTTCTATTTACATTTTATTTAAATATTGTTTTATGTAACCGCCCACAAAAGGGGACAGGGGCGAAAAGTGTAATTTTACGATTACCTGGGTCCAATTTTAGGTTTTTTCAACTTTCATTGGCGATAAAAGTTGCATTTGCTAAACAAAAGTAGGGAAAAACTTTAAAAAAAATTTTATTTGTCAGAGGTTGGAGTAGTTCTTCTACACGCAGAGCAAAAAAATTTAAAAATATGGTCACCTCCAACAAAACTATTTTTGAAGATATTATGTTTAATATAACCATATTATTGTCACCTACAACCATATTATGGTTAAATTAGTCCTCCATCAAGAAACCACAACCATATTATGGATGCCTCTAAACATGTTATGGTTAAATATGACAATAATTTGTTTTAAAATTAACAATAGTATTTTCCTCTTTTCCAAGGGCAACAAGCTATGGCTGGAAACTAACCATGATATTATTAGTGTTAAACATGTTTTAGTTATTTTTAACCATAGCATGTCAGGAGGCAACCATAATATGATTGTGGCTTCTTGATGGAGGACTAATTCAACCATAATATGGCTGTCGGTGACAATAATATGTTTTAATAAAACATAATATGCTTAAAATTTTCTTTGAAAATACTTTTGTTGGAGGTGACCATATTTAAACATGTTTTTTCTCTGGGTGTAGAAGGAACTTTTTCCTCCTTAGTCCGATTTTATTTATTTCTGAGGTTTACCTACATATGACCATAACACATACTTCTGCCAAGTTTCATCGATCGCTAATGTCCGGCCAGATTGGCAAATTAGACCTACGAGCATCATCTAAACACCTATGCCCTTTAGTTTTAAATATTTCAACCAACCTTTTGAGTCCAAATCTACAATAAAAAACAAGTAAGATTCCCTAAACCACATAATAACCTATGTACCAACTATATATACTTTAAGATGGGTGTTGGACCAATATATTAAGGTGCTGCAAACATTAGCACAAAAACATAGTACCGTCTGCAATATTTTGTGTTATGATAAAAATTTTTTTCCTAATTGATAAAATCGAATTTACGGTTGTTTAATGTAACCTTTTTCCCCATTTACTTTTAACGATGATCATGGCTAAATACCCTTTCTTCTTCAGCATTTTACCATGGAAGTGAGAGCAACCTTAAACCCAATACTGTGTTAATCTATTTTATGCATTTTATATTGGAATGCTGTTCCTTTATTTTGAAAAATGTTGCGATTTTCAACATTTGCATAAGTTGCGATTTAAATGAAATAAATTTTATAAATTTTTATAAGAAAATAAAAATAATTATTTTAAAACAAAAAACGGCAAAAAAAATTTATGACTAAACAAGTTGAAAAACGGCTTAAAAATGGCTAATGGCTGAACTAATTTTTTAACACGGTGAAAAATGCCCAAATCTAGCCATTAAATTGCCAAATTGGCAACACTGCAGAAGATGTACAATTTAGTGATAACATCTTAATACTACGAGCAAGCAACAATATCAAATGTACCATCAAGGTTGGCAACAGTTTTCTCATATTTCCTGAACAAGTGCATTTACACTTTGATATAGACTTATTTTAATACTTGTAGGAAGAGATGAAATAAAAAAAATCCTAATTAAGCTTCTTAAAATATATGCATATTTGAAAAGTTTATTTACATGAAATATAAATGTTGATATACAAACCAAGTTACACACAGACACACTTCCTGGCACATGCACACACTTATAAACACACATGCACACAAATAGTAAGAAATCTAAAGAAAACATAATGTGTACTCTACGGTCGTATATTTTGCTTTTATGCTTAAAAAAGATAAAGAAAACTTTCGGTTTTGCAGAAATTCAAGACACAGTGGCACGATAAGAGAGAAAATTGGGACATTATTATACCTACGACTAAAGGAATAGTAATTTTAAGGTCATAAGTGAGGGACTGTAGCTTCCATTAAAGCAGAAAATTGCGCTCACTTTTAATATCTATTCATGCGTATATATACGTATTTAATCTTAATAATTTTAATTTAAATGCAGATCATATCATTTCGTGGTTTAGGGTCGATAATGGATCGAAATTCCAAAAAACTTTCATTTTTAAAAATGCTGCAGAAAATATGTAGAGAGATATGGATTTTTTAAATAATTCATTTAAGAAACAATTTACGATAGTTAAGGACATCAAGTGCAACATTTTTTCTAGTTTTATTTATTCACTTAACCATTCAGGTAAAAATGGACACATCGCTGATTATAAATTTGTAAATAAATTCGTTGTAAACGGCAAATAGACTTAATTTTTAGTTTCGCATCACTTTGTTTTATCTCGTAAGCCAATTAAATATTGTGAAACTTTTAGATTTCGGGAATTTCATTAACATGTGCCTACACCCGAGCAATGCCAAAATAAATTTAAACTGCATATGGACTTCGAGAGCGCTAATGATTGAAAGCTGAACTCTTTCGAAAAACTGTTAGATAATAATTTATATGCCTGAATAATTGAATGCTGACCGTCATATTTGCACGGTTTTTACACTAGTAGTGAATAAGGGTATACTATGTTTGTCATTCCGTATTAAACTTTTATAATATTAAAGATCTTGTAAAGTATATGATAAATGGCAGGGTCCTTGAGTAATTGAAAGTCTGTCAGCCCGTTTGTTAAAATCACACTCACTTTCAAAAGAAACAAAAACTTTCTTGCTGTCAAATTGTTTTAAATTCTCTTAAGCAGTTTGGGATTAAAATCCTGTACACAACAGTCAGTAGAAAAAAGAGTCATAATCTTAAATACCCAAAACAATTGATATTTCTGTTAAAAACATAAAAAAAATGTATGGCAGAATGCACAGATTGTTATTAACGTTTGCAAAAACTTATTTTCTATGACTAGGGTATAATACTATTTAATTTCGTAAATATCAGCCTATAATTAACCATAGGGCCAATATAAACCTAACTCCCGAAAAACACTAAAACCTCAAACCGTAACGAACAATGCTCTCAAGAGAAAAGGCAATTCCAAAAAATCTCAAGAATTATTCATCTAAATTGTACAAAATTTAAACCATTGAATACATAAGTTTTTCCTCTTTCAGCACATATTGATACTGTGACCGGATAAAAATTCCCTAAGTTACACCCCTTTAGATTTGAAAAAATAAATTTTTTTTACGTTGTTACAATATTGAAAATTTTTGGTCTCTCCATTAAGGCAATTTTTTTCAAATCTAAACGACTGCTACACAGTTAATTTTTATTCGATCAACACACTTTAAGTATGGGCTGCAAGAGGAAAAACATATTTTAAAAACATAGTTTAAATTGTACGATCCAGATGAACTGTTTTCGAGATTTTTGAAAAAATTAGTGCCATATTTTAGATCAGCAGCCCCGATTTAGCTTGAAAAATATCTCATTTTTAAGGTTATTATTTTTTTTTTGTTGCAAAGTGTAATTAATCAAAATTCTCGAAAACGTTTTAATATGACTGAAAGCGTAATGAAAAATCATATTGTGGTGAAACTCAGCCCAGCTTGGCTTTCTTTGACTAGAAAAATCACCATGCAGTTTTGTAATAATCGATCCAAAACTAACGGTTTTCCAAAAACACTTCAAGGAATTTTAATACTGTATTAAAATTACGTCCGGTTTTGCTCGTTTTTAATACCATATAAAGCGTACTTTTATAACAAACTTTTTTTTTCTGTTAGGACCAGCACTAAGGGGATGACCCCTTCTAATGCATTGCACTGTGTTGGAACTAGGAAAATAGGTTGTGGGAAGGAGGATAGAGGGAGTAGTGTTTATGAACATTCGATTTGAACTTAATCATGTTGTAAGTGAGAGGGAAGACTTCTGCAGAAAGGTTATTCCACATACGAACAGTCCGGGAAAAAACGAACTCTCTGTAATGCGTTGTACGATTTACCTGCCATTCGACCACATAAGGATGGGCTCTTGAGGAAAAACGTGTATTACAAACAAACGTACGGGTTTCGGGAACCAGATCCCTAATATCGTCAGAACATATCCCAGTTTAGTAACGATAAAACAGACAAATACAACCCACATTGCGAAGGTGCTCAAGGGAGTCAATAGAATTGGATACCCTACTGTCACCAATGAGAACCTTCGCCATCTCCTGCACGCGGTCGAGAAGCTCCAAAATAGATATTTTAGCACCGGCCCACACATGAGAATTGTATTCCATACGCGGTCGGATATAGGTGGTGTAAATAGTAAGGAGATCAGATGGAGTGAACACCGTCTTAGAAAACCGCGGCACTTGAATGCATCTTTCGACACCTTGAATATATGTTCGGTCCATCGCAAATCACATTGTATCCTCATGCCCAGAACATCAAGAGATTCTGATTTCTCAATAATTATACCACCCATATAAACTTAAGTTAAAACGCTAAAAACTACAACTAATTTTACTGTTAGGATTTAATGAAGACTAGTTTATAATTTATTGATCCTAAATAAGGCCCGCAGTTAAAATATTTTCATTCTCGGTGGAGGATATCGACAATTCGGCCCATGCGAATTTTGCAATAAACTTGCTTAAATTAATTCTAAAATAACAAATTTACCCTTTATATGCCCGGGATTGTTAACCAGTGTTGTTAATTTAGCCATTTAGTGGCTAGATTTAGCCATTTTTCACCCTGTTTAGCCATTAAAAAATGAGTTTAGCCATTAGCCATTTTTTTTAGCCATTTTTCAACTTGTTTAGCCATAAAATTATTTTTGTTGTTTTTCTTTTAAAAGAATAATTTTCATTTTATTATAAAAATTTAAAAAGTAAAATAAACATTTTTAACAATTAAAAGGTCTTTTATTTAAATCACAACTTTTACAAATGTTGCAAATTACTATAAACTATGATGATGAAACATTTTTCAAACTAAGGGAACAGTATTCCAATATTAAATTTATAAAATCGATCAACACAAACATCAGTGTTTCTTTCTGGTTGCAAGTATTTCAATAAAGAGGTACAGACGGCAACAAAATTTTTTTAGAAATTTCAGAATTGCCTATAAAGTTGCTCTCACTTTCATGGTCTAATGCTGAAGTAGAGAAGGGTATTTAGGAAAGTAAACATCGTTTAAAGTAATTCGAGAAATGGGTTACTTTTAGCAACCGGTAATTCGATTTTATCAGTTAGGTAAACATTTTTAACATAACAATAAAATATAAACTATGCGTTTGTGCTGATGTTTGTAACACCTTAAAATATTGGTCCTAAGCCCACCTTTAAGTATACCGATTGACTCAGAATCACTTTCTGAGCCGAATAAATGTTTGTCCGGCTCGATGGCTGTCCATGTAAACCTTGTGCGTAAAGTACAGGTCGTGATTTTGGAGATTATTTGATAAAATTTGGTACAAAGGTTCTAATGTGGTGTAGGGTATCATATAGTCGGGGTACTTTCTTATGTGTTTTTTATTGTAGATCTGGACTCAAACGGTTGGGTGAATGTTGTCGTGATTATGATTAACCTTCAAATTATTTAAAACGAGTGATTCCTTTGAGATGAACAATAACGACATCGAATTTATCGATGATTTAATTTTTTAAATATCTACCAAAATATTAATTAACGTTTATTCTTATTCAACAAAGTGATCTTAACTTGCAATTTCATCGTAAACAACTTTAAATGAATTATTTATGTTTTGTTATTGAATTTTAATGTGTTTTTATTTAAAAAACCTTTTAGCCATTTTTTAGCCCATTTTTAGCCATTTTTTAGCCATTTTGTTCCGTAAATTTAGCCATTTTTGGTCACCAAGTTTTGGCAACTCATGTATGCAGATGATGTCAAAATATTCAAGAGCTTTAACGACTCTAATCAACAACTTTTACTACAGTCTGATATTGATAAATTTTCCCAATGGTGTACAATAAATTTAATGGACCTTAATATTAAAAAATGTAAACATATGACGTTCTACAGAACTAACAAATTAGAATCTTGATACTATCTTAATGGAATTATACTTGAAAAAGTGGACAGCATAAATGATCTGGGCTTTTTGTTGGATCATAGGCTAAATTTCCGTAATCATATCGCTTTAACTGTTAATAAGGCTAACGGTGTTCTTGGTTTTATGAAACGGTGGTCTAGAGAATTTTCTGACCCCTATGTCACGAAACAACTTTATACATCTTTGGTTCGGCCAATTCTTGAATATGGATCAATTGTATGGGATCCTTACTATTGCATTCATATAAATAGTATTGAATCCGTACAAAAGCAATTTTTGATTTTTTGTTTACGTGGTCTTGGTTGGAATTCGTATGTTTTGCCATCGTATGTAAATAGACTTGCTCTTATTAAGCTGCCAACCTTAAAAAGTCGCCGTGTTATGCTGAGTATATCTTTTCTACTTGGATTAGTTCATGGTGAAGTTGATTCTACGTTCCTGCTTATTAAAATTAACTTTTGGGTTCCAAATAGGCCTACTCGTAACTTTCAACTCATCAGTCCTAACTACTACAGATCTGATTATGCTAATAATGACTCCTTTCGTCGCATTTGTGAAAATTTTAATAAATTGTATCATATTATAGATCTTTCTAAAAGCAATGATATTTTAAAAAGAAAACTAATTTTGTATTTAAATAGTTAATGTATTCACACCTGTATTATATTCTTTAGTCTGTAAGGATTTATAATCTATAGACCAAATAAAATAAATAAAATAAAAACTTTAGAAAACACTGTTGTTAACTGACGTTGGCGGTCGGAAGTCTACATTTGTAGCAAATATGTATTTTTATGGAAAACTATGTCAACATATGAAAAAACACTAGTACGCAGAGTTTTATTACTAAATGTATATATATTAACCTTCATAAGGTTTTTTAACTTGCTGACGTTAACGGTCTTCGGGTCAAATTTGACCCAAATAGAAAATTTTATATAAAATTCACTTTTTTCAATTAAGTATGTTTTAAAAGTTAATACTTTATTTCGAAATTTATTTAGTATATTGAAGCTGTATTTATTGTTAACATTTATTGCGAATACAATAACACATTTAAAATAAAGTGGTTGTATATGTTTTGTGACATAATTGGCAACGACTTATCTTTGACTGGTAAACATATTTTTTCCTAGGTTTTGGTTGAAGATGACGGGTGCTATTCCTGCTCAGCTACTACATGCAATTTTTGTGAAAATTAGTCTTTGAGTAATGTTTTTGGCTGCTTGATACAGGGCGCGGCAATTTGGAAACCTAAATTTTCTAAGAAATGTCGACGTTTTGCAAACAGTTTTTGTTCTAGCCATGTTTAGCTGCTGTTAATGGTAGCTTTAGTTGCCAAAAGCTCTCGTAGCAATTCAATCTTGTTTTTACATATAGTTCCTATTAAAGTAATTTGATTCTTTAGCAATTTTTATCCAAATTAGTACGATGTTAAACAATTGTCTGCAGACATACTTTGACATTTCAAACCAACTGTCAAATCAAGAACTAAATGTACACATTTGTTTATTTCAGGCAAAGTTCCTATTTATTTGCCTGTATACGACTGTGTATTCTAGGCATAATAAACCCATAGATTGCATAGCTCACGTATCGGTACAAACTTCTCTAAAATTTGGCGTTCAATGCGAGTTTCCTCGTTGTTGACAAATCTTAGTACTCTCGAAAGGTTTTTTAATCTATTCAACAGCAAGATTGCTATAAAATTAGGTTTTCCCACAAACTGTCTATACTTTCATGATTTGGTCTATGCAGTTCAGCTAACTAGAGAACCAATAAATGCGAAATTTTGTATCGCCAACTTCAGTCCAATCAATAATAATAGCAAACTTCAAAATAACGCATGTCACAGGAGGTGAAAAAATAAATAAATAACAACTGTAAATTTCTAACGAAAATTCCAGAATTTTTGCTTCAGGTCAGGTCATAAAATATAAAAAGTATAAGTCACTCACTCTTAGAAAAAATTTAACTTTTATTTCAAAATGGGTCAGATTTGACCCGAATACCTTATGAAGGTTAAGAAAAATATGATTAATGATTTTTAATTATTTAAGCTTACGGTCTTTTTATTTATAAAATATTATATTTATAATTCTTCAGGAAATTAAATTAAAAAATTTTTGTACAAATAACAAAAAACGATAACAAAATTATGAAAACATTTTTGCTCATAAATATAATTCAAAAATGTCCCTATATTTTTGATAGGATTTAAAAATTTGTATTTGTTGTAGGAATTTTCTTTAGCAAAAATATTTTTTATTATTGTAGATTTTGTTTTTGAATTAGGTTTATAGATAGGAAATTTTTTCAGTTTATACGAATTGTTATACTTAAGTTATTTTTTATTTTTTGTTATTATGGTTTTTGGAAAAATTTCTTATGACAAATAGGTTTTTGAATTTAATTAATGACAAAATTTTTTTTAATAATTTTGTTATCGTTTTTTGTTATTTGTACAAAAATTTGTTAATTTAATTTCCTGAAGATGCTAACCAAAGGTTTGCGAAATATTGAAATTAATAAATATAATATTTTATAAATAAAAAGACCTCAAGCTTTAATAATTAAAAATCACTATAAAAAAGGTCAAATAAGAATAAATAACATTTTAAATATATTATTTTTATAAATAAAAGAACTTTTTTTCTCCTTTTGAGCTCGAGGTCCTGGTTTTATTGTTAATTATTCTAATTTTACAATTTTTAATTTGCCAATATTTCGTTTTTCATTGAAAAACCACTTCTGGGCTATAATATAGAAAAAATTATTAACGTATAATAAGAATTAATTTTCTGATTTTTGTACGTTAATAATTTTTTCTATATTATAGCCCAGAAGATTTTTTTCAATGAAAAGCGATTTTTTTTTTTTTTTTTTTTTTTTATTTATTTATTGAATCTTCATATATTAGATATGAACTAACAATAATTAATCAAATCTTATCCTAATACTTTATTTATGTCCTGCCAGTGCCAGACAAAAATTTTCTTCATCACGGATTCTGTTCACATATATAGGTGTTTATCGCTCATCTAATTGGATAAGTGCTGCAGTGTCTCTTCTTCTTAAGCGAGTGTGGCCGCCATGATTTAAGATATTTCGAGCTAGTGGATTTGGGTGTTGTTCAAGCCTTTTTAAGTATTTAACTGCATATTTCGTAATCATAGTTTTGACTAATTGAACATTGAGATCTTTGTGAATATTTGAGTTTTTTACATACCAAGGGGCAGCTGTGATTATTCGAAGAATTTTATTTTGGCGCCTTTGAATTTTTTCTATATTAGAGGCCGAGGCACTGCCCCATAACTGAATACCATAGCACCAGGTTGGCTTTAAGATGGAGTTGTAAAGAAGAAGTTTGCAGTCGAGACTTAGGACAGAGTTTCTACCAATAAGCCAATGAAATTGGATGGCTTTTAGTTTCATTTGAGATAATTTTGCCTCTATATGGCATTTCCACGTTAATCGCCGATCCAGATGTATACCGAGATATTTTACATGCGAATGTTGAGGAATTATTTGATTATTGATTGTAATATGGGGGCAAGATTCCCGGCGCAAGGTGAATGTTATATGCACGCATTTTTGCTCATTGACCATTATTCTCCACTGTCTTAACCATATTTCTAGTTGAAATATATGATGCTGTAAGTAACGAGATGCTTCATAACGGGTTTCGGTTGAAGTTTGGGTGTAGTTGCTTGTTGGCATGTCCGAAGTATAAATTAAGTATAATAGAGGGCCCAGGATGCTGCCTTGTGGGACTCCAGCGCCAATGGGCTGAGGTGAACTTAAGAAATTTCCTTCTTTAACAACAAATTGACGACCAACTAAGTAGCTTTCTAGCAGTTTGTGTGTGTTTGCTGGTAAATTTTGCTTCAATTTATGTAATAAGCCTTCATGCCAGACTTTATCAAAAGCTTGCGAAACATCGATGAAGAGTGCTGAGCAATATTTTTTTTCTTCAAATGCTTTTCTTATGACATTTACTATTCGATGAGTCTGTTCGATTGTGCTGTGTTTTCTTCTAAATCAGAACTGATGGTTTGGAATACATCTATTTTCACTTAAAATCGGTGTTAATTTTGAAACTAATAATTTCTCAAGCAGCTTTCACATATTTGATAATAAGCTAATAGGCCTATATGACTCAACTTTTGTATGATCTCTACCTGGCTTTGGTATCATGGTAACTAAGGAAACCTTCCATTTTTGAGGATAGTATTCAAGGCTTAAAATAATAGCATTAAAAATAAAAAGAATAATTTTCTTTGCTGTGCGAGGTAGCTCTAAAAGCATTTTATTACTGATTTTATCAATACCGGGTGCCTTCTTAGTGTTTAAGTCACAAAAAGCCTGTTCGATTTCTCTTATCTCAAATCTGAGGGGAATAGCTGCTCTCGCAGCAACAGGTGGTAACTCGACCGCAATATTGTGAGATATATTTGGTGTAAATACGTTTTTCAAGTGACTAACAAACAGATTTCCTTTTTCAATATCGTTTCTTGCCCAACTACCATTCATGTTTCTTAATGGTGGCTTAGATATAACTGGCCTTTAGATTTCTAGCTGCACGTCATAATGAGTAGTCAGATTGTGGAGTTGCATCAAGTTCCTTAAGATATTTTTCTAGAGAAGCCGTTTTCTGAGTCTGCAGTAACTTTCTTAGCCTTTTTGTGTACTCTTTTAATAAATTCTTAAGTTGCGGGGATCTATACAGTTGCCACTCTCTTCGAACTCTCCTTTTTTCAGTCAAGAGCCGCTCGACATCTGAAGAATATATTTTATTATTTTTAATTTTTTTGGGGGTAACGCTGGAATGTTGAACAGCTAGTTTAAGATAACTGTCAAAGTTAACAATAGAGAGATCCACATTCTCCGGTGTACTAAGTATGAAAAACGAAATATTGGCAAATTAAAAATTGTAAAATTAGAATAATTAACAATAAAACCAGGACCTCGAGCTCAAAAGGAGAAAAAAGTTCTTTTATATATACATTTTAAAGGTCGAATTAAACACAATATAATATTTATATTATTTTTAGATAAAAAGTTAAGGTGAAAATGTTAAAATTTCATTCAAGGTACAGCATTTAACCGAAGTATATGCGGGGGCATGTGTGTCACATACTGGTTTTTAACACCAACTTCACAATATAGTCAACGAATTGGGTGCATTAGCTGTATATCGTTAGAAAGATCAGGCAAATGATTCATACTAGTGCCAGAAACATAAGCAGTGTCTTGTGCCAAACAATACAAACTGCTTCCGTAATCCACAATACATCTGTATCTTCATCGTTTGATTTATTTACGCTTGCCGAAAATAAAAGATAAAATTAATGCTCTGAACTCAATATTTGTCACCTTATTCCACACACTACCCTGTGCGGTGCGGTTTCGTTCATTCCACTTTTGAAACGTTTTGCCGGCTTTTGCGTTAGTATCAATTAGAAATTGGCTGAGCATCGATGGGGTGATGCACGAGATGGGCCAAGAGCAGTGTCAACTGCCTCTAATTTAGTGAAGGGCAACACACATACTATCACATTTATGCTTGTGTGGGAAGCAGCAGAAAACGAATGACGCTCATCAACAAGAAATGACAACAAAGCAACAGCCGAACGTCCATTGTCACAGACCACACGAAGAAGTTTAAAGTGTACATGTGTCGACGTCGCACAAGCAGCATTTTTTTTCCTATGCACGCGTACATACGATTTGGCAAAATGCCCTTCACTGCTCTAAATCCAAATTTGCCGCATAATAATCTTCGAACAATACGCCTTCTATCTGCTCATCGGATCAAGTATCGTCTTTTTCAAGTAACATCAGTCAAATCATCTACTTTAGCCTGGAATTACAATTGTCTTTCATCCATATTATAGAAAAATGTGCACTTACCGTTTAACGAATCGTTTTGGGCGGTTTGAGGCAAAACTGTTGTTTTCCCAAATATATTTCCAATGATTAAGCACTAAATATGCTTTTCTACATGTTGTTTTTTTTTTTTTTTTTTGCTTTTTTATAAAAGTCTCCCACTGTTTAATAATGTCATTGTAGTCATTCTGTATTATGACTTTAGGGATCATAATACAATCAAATTCTCTTCTTCCTTATACACATTTTTATTTTTTAAAACTTTTGATAGATTTCACTGAATACTACTGCTTAAAAGTGCAAGTATGTAGATATTTTATATCTTAAATTTTTCTTATTTAAAAGTTAAAGAATTTTCTTCTTAAGAGCTTCTTTACAAAAGTATAAATATTTAAAATAACTCTTTTTTTTTTGCAGAAATATGTCTTTACATGCTTAGTAAATTAAAAGACAATTCTTTTTTACAAATATTCAATTGTATTTAATATAAAATATGAAATAGAAAATAATGTTGTTTGAAAAGACATTGTTAAGAAATCAAATTATTTTCCAAGATATAAAAATAGTTTGTTTGGTATGTTCTGATGTTTTTACAATACTAGATAATTACACCATGCTACAGCAATTTCCAAACAGTAGAAGAAGAAAGAAAGTATAGTCGGTAAATCCCGAGCACTTAGTACCCTACACCACAGTATATACAGACAAATGTTTAAAGAGTGTAGACAATTTGGGACACATGGGCAACCATGGCCAACCATGGGCAACTACAGACTAGCCGAAACAAAATTTTGTTATCAGGTTCAGATTCATCCAAGATTTTTTGCGCCGAACATGTACATGAGAGATTTTCGGGTTAATATGATGTTAGAGTAGTGGTTCATATGGGACATGTGGTAAGCTTTGGAGCTTCAAGTACACAATTTTTCCATGTAATAATTACCATATTTATGTGAAAGTAATTTTAGTAAGTTATGCATCGTTTCTAATAAAATTTGGTAAAATAATGTAGATTGAAGTACAATATTTAATCTTGATACCAGCATATTATGATGGTTATTGCCACAAGCATCCTATTCCGGTAAGAAGTTTGTATGTGGGTTTTGTGAAATTATGAACTAATTATTATTACGGGCTTGGAAACTATGCCAGCTAAAGCGTTGTTACAAATGCTATCGAATTTTCTTTACAATTGCTACGTTGCGTACGATAACAGACAACCAGCTAGCAAGACGGACTCACGGACGAACATATACATAAGGGGACATGTATATGCACGTATGTATATTAGGAAGTTCGACTTTTTTGCTATTTAAAAAATAGGTTACATATGATGTTTTCTTTTCTACAAAAAAATGTGACATTTTATTTAAAAAAAATGCAATTTGATGTCTGTTTCTTAAAAATTTTGCTCCCGAAAAGGGTGGCTTGTTTTATTCTAAAAAACGCATTCTTTTCGGGAGCAAAATTTTTAAGAAACAGACATCAAATTGCATTTTTTTAAATAAAATGTCACATTTTTTTGTAGAAAAGAAAACACCATTAGTTATGAGTTCTAAAAACATTTTGGTTTTAAACAATTATAGAAATTCAATTAATTGATTATTTAAGATATTTCCCAATTTTATATAGAAGAAAGATTTTTATTCTGATTTGGTTTTTATTACAACTATTGGATTTGATTGCAAATAAAATATTTTATTTGTTTTTAATATACACTCCCCGCCACATAAGTAAATAGAACACTGCCTTTATTCATTGTACAACTTCAATTCTCTCCGATAATTGCAAACAATTATCGGTTTGTTTTTTTTTTTTGTGTTTTAAAGGTGTTTATGTTTATTTGCTCTGAGATCAAAGTTGTGTTCTGGAAAAGTCCCGTTAAAATTTATTTTTATATTTTGAGTTGTAATTGATTGTTTTAATGCATATTGAGTTATTTAAAAAAAATTTTTTTTTAAAATTTTTTCTAGGAAAAACCTTAGCAAAAGCTTAAATTAAAATTATTAAATAATCTGGATAATCGGTCCACAAAATTGCTGAATGAATCAAAAAAAGTCGAAATGAAGTATCCAATTTTTTACGAAATGAGTCAAACTTCGGAATAAATATGAAAGGCCGTACCAACACTGTACTTTCGGCAACTGATAAACGCAATTTTCTCAGAGCAGCATCAAATTCTCACGACTTGTCTGCACAAATTAAAACTGAAACTATTGTTTCGGCAAGCCTAAGAGCAGTGCAGCGTGTAATTTCAAAGAAGCGATTAAAACTTAAGAAAAAACTCCACCGCGTCAGTTTTTCGGAAAAAAAATAATAATTTAGAAGGCGCTGATGGCTTCAATTGTTATTTTCACGATCTCCGAATAGAGTAGCGTCAATTGTATCGTTTGCATAGCAGAGTGGTAGGGTTATGGTGTAGGCAGCAATATCCTATTATGGTATCTGCGAGCTGAAGTTTTTGTCCAGCACCATGAACGATAATTGTTATATTGGAGTGCTACAATAATAATATCTCACTTTCAGAACATTTTTGAAAGCTTCATGTGGACATTTCAGCATGGCAATGCAACAATTCATACTGTGGCTAAGTCTTATCTACGCGATCAAAATGTGAATGTGCTCGATTGGCCCCCTTACTCGCCGAAACCTTACATCATTGAAAATGTTTGGGGATGGCTAGCTCGTAAGGCTTATGGTTCTGGAAAGCTTGGTCGAGTATTTCGCTCGATTACATGAAATAATTGTATGATTCTATTCCCAATCGAATTTACGAAACAATCTGTAGAAATGGAGGCTCTACGCATTATTGGAAAGGCTTTAAAATTTACAAATTTTCATTAAATGTAAAAAATAATTAAAAAATTTTATTGGAAATAATACATAAACCGTTTTTTATATTAGGCATCATTAATGAAAAAACATGCTTAACAAACACGGAAATCAAACGACAAACGTTTGATAATAATTTGAAAATCATAGCAAAAGGGGAAATTATTTTCTAATTTCGAAATTAATTTATTTTCAACTTGCTTTCAAATGCTATTCTCAAATGTTTTTCAAATGTAGATTTTTCATTTCCCAGGAATGCGGGATTTATTTATCAATTCCCCGCGACTCCGGGAATTCCTGCTCATTACAAATCGATGCAAAATATTATTTAATTTAATTTATTTGAACAAATAACATTTCCTGAGATCAATTAAACAAATTTATAAATTCATTCAACCTTTTTATTTCTCTGGCAATAAGGAAAGTGCTTAAGATCCTTAAGATCTTCATGTTCAAAAGTATACATGTGCAAAATTTCAATTATTTTGTAGGATTTTTGAGGAAGTTATAGAAAAATTACTTTTTGGTTATCTGTTTTCAATATGCAATAACCTTTGGAATAATTAAATCTTCCAATCTGTGACATTAGGAGTGTTTAGTAATAAAAACTTAAAAAACTATGACCGCAGAGAACTGAGTAAATTTCCAAACGCCACCTTTTAAGAATTCAATTGTTCTACTATAAATTTAAACAAATATACTTAAGCACTTATTGCCCCAGAATTATTTTAAAGCCAACAGCTTTAATAATAAAACACCAAAAAAGTTAAATAATTTAAACAAATTATTACAAAACATTTCTTTTAAAATAGGATTTTAGTTCAGAATATGCATTTATAGAATCGTTTTAAAAACCTATTTCTAATTCTTATCAAGAAGATTTCAATGAGAAAACACGTTCTCTAAACACTTTCAGTTTACTTAGCACTTCCTTTTAAATTTGTAACTCCTTTTTAAAAAGTTATTTTCTTCGAATCTAATAAACGTTTTCTTTATTAATAACTTTTGTAATCATCTCTTACAGAATCTAATCCGAAACATCTTTTATGCAGCTGCTCTGCAATAAAATCATTAATTTTTTCAAACAAGTGGGAACAACTTTTATTTCGTTTTATGAAATAAATTTGGGTCTATAAACAAATTAAAAATTCTGTACATTTTTACTTTTCTTTCTTCGAAATTTCAGAGCATTAAGCATTGCCTTACTTATCGGATATGAATTGACATCTATTTGGCTTTGGCAAAATTGTCTTAAGTCAGGAACTGTAGTTTTTCGTTATGTTAAATTGGAAAATATATATATGGTGTATTTTATAGACTTTTTTCTTAAGAGCAGATGATAACGATTAAAAGCAGTTGTGCTAGATTAAAGTGATATAAACCAAACAAAAGAGAAAAAAAATTAATAAAAGCCAATGACTTAAGACCTAACGGCTAAGAACTATTTCATGAGACAACTTATTTGCAATTATATCAGCAGTAAAGTGGGCATAATTAAATTAAAAAAAATCCCGTGAAATCCCGCACAAATTCCCCGGGATTTTTTCCCCGAAAAATGTGCGGTACAAAAATCCCGGGAAATTCCGTATAATAAAAACTCATTTTAATACAATGTGGAACATACATAAATAAAAATATTTTTTTTATTTAAATTTATAATTTATTTAAAAAAACTGTCAGATAAACAGTTGCCACCATAGCTGAATAATGAAATGGCACATTTTTGCTTTGAGGATTTTCATGACGTAGCACCGCGACAGTACAATAAAATTATATTTTCTTCACTTTCACTTTTAATTTTTATTCACATTCTTTCACTTTGGAATTTATTTTTTTACTCACTAAAAATTTATATTTTTTAACAAGAAATCAAGGTTTTTTAAAGGCGAATTCACTTCACGTAAGATGTAACTTTTCTTGAACTGTGTAACACATTTAACGCTAATCAAAACTTTTTAGTGTTTACATTTTTTTCGCTTCAGTACTGCTTATTTTTTTGCCTGCATTTCATTAGTGCAAATCATCAGTAAACTTCAACCACATTTTTGAAAAGTTACAAACAAAACCAAACAGCCATATTAAATGTCTGTTGGTACCAGTGTTGCCAATTTAGCCATTTAGTGGCTAGATTTAGCCATTTTTCACCCTGTTTAGCCATTAAAAAATGAGTTTAGCCATTAGCCATTTTTTTAGCCATTTTTTGACTTGTTTAGCCATTAAATTTTTGCCGTTTTTTCTTTTAAAAGAATAATTTTTATTTTAGTATAAAAATTTATTAAAGTAAAATAAAAATTTTTACCAATTAAAATGCCTTTAATTTAAATCAAAACTTTTACAAATGTTGAAAATCGCTATAAACGAGGATGAAACATCTTTCAAAATATAGAAACAGTATTCCAATATTAAATTTATAAAATGGATCAACACAAACATCGGTGTTTCTTTCTGGTTGCAAGGATTTCAATAAAGAGATGCAGGCGGCTACAAAAATTTTTTAGGAATTTTAGAATTCACTATAAATTTGCTCTCATTTCCATGGTCAATTGCTTAAGTAGAGAGGGTATTTAGCCAAGTAAATATTGTTAAAAGTAATTTGAGAAATAGGTTACATTTAGCAACCGTTATTTCGATTTTATCAATTAGGTAAATATTTTTACCATAATAATAAAATATTTATAGCAACACCACAATAGTGGAGAGGGTACTTACTGCGTTTGTGCTGATGTTTGTAACACCTTAAAATATTGGTCCTAAGACCACCTTTCCGTAAACCGATTGACTTAGAATCACTTTCTGAGTCGAATTAACGATGGTTGTCCGGCTGGCTGGCTGGCTGTCCATGTAAACCTTGTGCAAAAAGTACAGGTCGCAATTTTGGAGATTATTTGATAAAATTTGGTACAAAGGTTCTAATTTGAATATGAAACCCTACTTATAGTTGGGGGTGACCGACTATACTTTCTTACTTGTATTTTATTGTAGATCTGGACTCAAAAGGTAGAGTAAATATAGTCGTGATTATGATTTACGTTTAAATTATTTAATTCCTATGAGATGAACAATAACGAATTTATCGATGATTTAATTTTTTAAATATCTATCAAAATATTAATTTACGTTTATTCTTAATTATCAAGTTGATCTTTACTTACAATTTCATCGTAAACAACTTTAAATGAATTATTTATGTTTTGTTATTGAATTTTAATGTGTTTTATTTAAAAAAGCTTTTAGCCATTTTTAGCCCATTTTTAGCCATTTTTTAGCCATTTTTTTCCGTAAATTTAGCCATTTTTGGTCACCAAGTTTTGGCAACACTGGTTGGTACAATATGTATTTAATAATTAAGCGTAATCAAGGTATATTTACACAAGGTAGACTCACTTGGGAGTGTAGACATGCTGCTCTATAACAGGAACCGAGTTGTCAACATTGTCTTCATATAAAACAATAATAATTTAACGCACACATATACAAATTTTTGGCTCATATACACGAAATTTGACGTTTGGGTTCCAACTTGGGTAAACAGCTGACAAACATAGGGGCCAACGAGTTTACCTTGTGTAAATATACCTTGAGCGTAATATTATTGTAAAAGTCAAAAGTATCATGACAGGCCAACTTACAGTACATTAACACTATAATAGTGAGTATTACGGCATGTCAAAAAATCCAAGAAGCTCAATTTATAATACTGCGAAAACTATTTGTTATGAAATTTAAAAATATTAACAGCCGCACAGGTCCCTGTTTTTTAAAACTACAAGTTACAAGTCTACAAGTAAAATATATTTGAAACAAAAACAAAAAATTTAAAATTGTTGCTTTTTTAACGTATTTTACTTTTAGATTTGTAACTTGTATTTTGAGACAAGGCCCTGCTCTAACAATTTTTTTGAAATTTTTCTTAATTTTCATTTTATTTGAGTTTTATTTTTGAAAAAGCACAAGAAGAAAATCAGCCATGAAAACAACTTAAACTTTTAATACTATAACATACTTTGCCAGGATTTTCCTCAGAGGATTCCAGGATAAATAAAAGGAATTGGGCCTTGATATTTTCTTTACTATTTATAATTTATTAAATTAAAATTTGGTCAAATTACATTTATTTTTATATATAACACTGCCCAAAAAGCTTGTAAAGGAAACTCGATTTTATCCGCGAACGTGTCTTGCCAGTTTAACCGTAAAACCACGACTCCCCATTAATTGGGTTTATATATCTTGGGGGTAATTTTAAAAGTATTAGTATGTTAGTCAGCACTACTCCTGGGAACTATGGCCATGAGCTAATAAAGCTGTTACAAACTTTAACCATTTGACCGCATACCAGAACAACCCAAGCTCAACTGAAGTAGTACCCTACAAATATTATTGGACCACCTGATCCATTTTGATAAAATGGACTTTTCCATGGCCTGGTCCGATGTAATGCAAGCATGGACCATGTCATTGTTAATAAATGTTTGTAGTGAGACGACATGTCTTCTTTTTTAACGACGTGCTTTCGTTTTTAAACGATTTCAAAACTAATCCTCTTGATTATACCATGGAGTAGTTTTAAAACTACTCCTTTGTAGTTTAAAGGTGGGTTATATGGTCCTGCCCTAGGACATCGTAATGTTAAATAGACCACGTTTTTCCCATACGTTTGGGTTACTTTTGGACTAGTCCTAGTCCCTTGTGGGCTACTCTTAATACGCGTGTTTGGACTGGTGCTATTATTTGCAGGGTAGTTATTAAAATGTTTACTATTACACAGGCCCAGCGGGAAAAAGAAGGAGTAGGAAGGCCTTCTAGAAGGCCTATGTACCCCTTCTTTTGGATGTACAAGGCCTTCTTGCGCCATTCCATACTCATATCTTTTTTACACACGTTGTCATTGCGGAGAAGGCCTTCCGCTCTCGCTTCTTTAGCAGGTACTTAAGAAGGGTAACGGGACCAAAAAAAATTGATTTTGCTTTTGCTTGTGCAAAAAAACAATACATAAAAAAAATGTTACTCCTTTTCTACTCCCTTCTCATAGAAGCGAGTGTATCTTATATTTTATACGAAAGAGCCGAGGCCTTCTATTAGGCCTTCTTTAGCAGTTAGATAAGAATAGTAATTGAATCAAAAAATCTTTTAAGCAGGCTTTTAAAAAGGCCTGAAGTAAGAAGGTCTTCTGAGTTTTCCCGCTGGGGGTATGGGCACCACTACATAAAAAGCTTTGCATGTGTGGCATTGTATTGGTTTGTTTACGTTTGCATTTGTTGGTTTTATGCTCTTTGTTTTTTGTGTATGTATACACGTCGTTCGCTCTTTTTGCATTTGCCCATACATGCTATTAAATGAAGAAAGAGAACTGGGGCTGAACGATCTTTTCCATACAATTTGACATAAAATTTTGCCAGAGAATGCGGTCGTATAATAAAATCAATTTTATTTTAAGGACGTATTTTCTAATGCTCTCACATATAGACACTTATCCTCTTAACAGTGCTTCAATCTTTTCTTCAATTTCATAGATTTTGTAAACAAAGAAAAATAAGAACAAAAGAAAAAGAAAGAAATGAGAAAGAATTTGAAGCTACCTACTGCCGACGTTTTAATTATGGGCTTTAGAATTTTTGACTGAAGTTGAAGACTCAACTCTGTTTCATCATTTAGTGATAATTAACGGCATAGTTGTGATTAACATTACCAAATACCATCATAGTTAATGCAGTGTGTGTTAGCGATTTCTCGCCAAACGTGGCGATTTCAAAACTTGTTTGGCGTTCTAATTTTTGATTTGGCGATTTACCAAAAAATTTGGCGATTTTGTTGGCTATTTTTGATGAACTATGCATTTGTGTTGAAATTCGTTAAACTCAATACTGAAAAATAATATTATTTTTATGTATGAAATTTAAGGTGTTCATATGTATGGTCAGCATGTATTTAAAAGTATGTTCAAACGGCTGATGAAGCTAATAAATTTCTTCGAGAAAATAGTTTTCATATTTAAAAGTGCTCTTGAAAAAATCAATTAATAGATTTAAACATAAATATATTTAAAGTCTATGAACATTTTTTCGTTATATGTATGTGGCAATTTATTATCACAGATACAGTTGTTGTTAGTGATATTTTAAAGATTTTTATTAAACACCTTTGATCATTTTTGAAACACAATGGAAAAATTAGCGTTGGTTAATTGGAAAGATAAATAAGTTTATGCCAAAACTTTAAATCTGCAACGATACGACAGGCACGTACAATTTTAAGGAACTAGCTTTGGCTGTTATTTATATGCTGGTAATTATTACTAGTAATGCCTGTGTTTAAGCTATGAACTCCACTTAAACTCGCCTTCGAAGTAGAATGCAATACGAACATCTAGACGCATTAATAAGAGTTATAAGTTGCACTTTTTTGTACCATCGTTAAATAAATGCAATACCGTCACAATGTATTCCACAAAAGAAGACAAATAGGGAGGTTTGCCGGTGAAGCGTTTTAGATATATAACAAAACTGCAACTTTATTAAAATGTATATCCAATATGTGTTTAATACAAGCCGCAAAAAATCTTTTTTTGTTGCTTTAAGAAGACTACTATAAACTATTTTGCAGTAAACATCGTACCATTTTTGTGTTCACTAGCTATTTTTACTTTTATCATGGCGACTTTTTTTAATTTTTGGCGTATTTTAGCGGAACAAATTAATTTTTTAGGATTTATAAAAAATATTTTTAATAAATAAAAAAAAAATATATATTTTACTGCCAAAAAATTGCAAATAAAAGCTTTGGCGATTTTGGCGATTTTTGACATTGAATTTGGCGAAAAAGGTCAAAATTAATCTGACAACCCTGATTGTGAGAGCTCATACACTCTTATAATGATTCTCTTATACATAACGTATATTCTCAATAGCTGGACAAGAGAACAGGGTTGTCAGATGTGGCGATTTCTCGCCAAACGTGGCGATTTTCAAACTTGTTTCGGGACCTAATTTTTTGATTTGGCGACATGGCGACTTTTTGGCGATTTAAAAAAATAGTTGGCGATTTGTTGGCTATTTCTGATGAGCTATGGATTTGTTTTAAAATTCGTTATATTCAATAAGAAGAAAAAATATTATTTTATTCTAGTATTTTTATGTATGAAATTTGAGGCATTGTATGTATGTTCAAATCTTCGAGAAAATTGTATTTCGTTTTTAACAGTGCTCTTGAAAAAATCAATAAATATAATTCCTTAAAACATGAATCTATTAAAAGTCACTTTTCCATTCTTTGCAAACGTTATTGTCAAAGATTTTTATGAATCCTAAAGTACCTTTTGATGTTTATGAAACACATTCGAAAAAATTAGCCTTTGTTAATTGAGGGTTTTAATGATGATATTTCATTAAAGGTACGTACCATTTAAAGGAACTTGCTTTGGCTGTACTATGTATGCTGGTAACTACAACACGTATTCCTGTGTTGAAATTATGAACTCCACAAAAACTCGCCCTCGAAGAAGAATGCATAAGGAACTTCTAGACGCGTTATTTCGAGGTTTAAATTACATGAGTGTGAAAAGTACAAGATGCACTTCTTTTGTACCTTCATTAATAAATGATATTCTCTCACAATGTATTCCAAAAAAAAAGACAAATAGCGAGTCTTGCCAGTGAAGCGTTTTAGATAAGTGCAACTTATATACAAATGTTTATTCAATATTTGTTTAATACTATAATAATAAAAGTTAACATTGTTCCTCTTTTGTGTTCACTAACTATTTTTACTGTGTTCTAAATAAATACTAAACAAAACATATATTAGGCTTTTATGGACAGGTTACCCTTACATGGTTCGATTGCAACCATTCAATCTCTTCAGAGGGGTTTGCCGTTTAACACAAGTAGCCATCGAAAACTGCTGGAGGTCAATAGTCAAACATCAATCTTTAATTTAAAGATTCTTTAAACCAAATTGTATGGCTGCGAGTGTTAAACGGCAAACCCCTCTTAAGAGATTGAGTGGTTGCAATAATTTTTTTTTATTCCTCTTTGTGTTTTTCGTTGTTATGCCATTTTTTTGACAGTGATGCCACTTGACGTTAATTTTTATCAATGTTGATAACAACAATTTACAGGATCACATAATCGTTAGTGCAAACAACAAAACAGGTTGACAATTATAACAACTGTTGTTATAGTTAAAAGTTGCAAGTTACAGAATCCTATTACAGGAGTATATTACTAACTACAACTTTGTTTGCTGCAAATCACTAAAGCAGTTTAGAACTTTAAAATATTTTTAACGAAATATTGTTCTTCTTGTTAATATTAGTTCATAAAGAGTAACATGTTCACTCTTTAAGAGTAAAGTTACAATATTAAAATAAAAATTTCAACACATAAATGATATACATACAAATCAATCCCTAAGAAATTAATAAAAGTTCCTTTTATGACCTTCGATTTCTAACCCTTTAGTAAAAAAGATTTGTTGCCTTAAAGCAATAAAAAGACAAATAAAAAAGTTTGTCATCTCATGCTATTTGTAGTTCAATTGAAAAGATTGTTTATATTGAAAACAAGTCGTTTCTTTTACAAACAACTTTTAACACTTAACTTATTTCAGTTTTTTTTTTATTCCTAAAAATCTTTTCACTTAAATAATGCTTACAAATAAAATAATAATAAAGAAGAGAAAGACATTTTGGTTTTGAGTTAAGGCAAGAATATTGATTAAACTTAATTTATGTTGACTAAATATATGAGCTGAAAATGGAAAATATATGTACAAGCATATAAATTGCAAATTAATAAAGTTTGAAAAGTTTGTCAAAATTTCTACAGCTAAATTTGGCTTAAGTAAAACTTATAAAATGCTAAAGTTGATTAAAAAAACCCTAAAATAATGCAATTTTTATTAAAATTTATGGTAAAAAATTAACCATTTATTACAATGTGCTTCTATGAGTTGAATTTTAATTTAAAAAGCTTTTTACAATAGTCTTATTCCCTTAATATTTCATATATTTTTTGCATAAGCCAATCTTTGGGTAACATTGAAGCTATAGATATGTACTTATTCTTAGGAGTGACTCTAAGTATTCATGTTACATGTCTTTTCTTTACGTCATTGCTTACCAAAGGATAGCTAAAGTAAAAACATGTAAAATGAAGACGCAAGTTATTCTGGTAGTGTATATCAGATAACGGCTTTGTGCGATTGCAAAAAAATCGCATTTAATGAATACCAACAAATACACTCGCTTTCGGTCAACCAATCAAACTTGCGCAACTGCACACATTCGCTGATGGTTTGCAGCCATTCAAATAATGCACATCGTGCTTTGTTATTAATACCATCGTTTAGCTTCGTTTTTTAATTAAGATGTTTGTGTGTTCGGTGCAACAATGATTGTTTTGGTAAAGAAAAAAAGATACAAACAAAAAAGCCAGAAATCAAACAATCATTACTAATGTAGGCATACGGCAGTTGCTATGTAGTACAAGAAGAAAAATTAAAATGAAACGCAAACGCAAACGCAAACGCACTAGGTACAAACAATTTCCATAGAAATAGGAGGTTGTTTTTATTTTTTATCATTTCTTAACAACAATGTATTGTTGTTATTGTTATTGTTATTGCTGTTAATGTTAGGCTGACTTCCAAAACGTCAATTGATTTGTATTAGAACAAAGTATAATGTTTCATAACGCCGCAGTACAATATACATACAATGCAAACCCTTCCAAAACGTCACTGCTAAGTATTAGTAACGCATCAAAAAAGCAATCAGAGCATCGGTTTTAAAGTTGATGCTTTGTGACATTTAACATTTAATTTGCAAGCAATACAGATTTATTTAAAAAGTATTATGCATTGCATCACTTACATTTCAAAACATTTTAATAAACAAAACACATAGTTGCATTGTTTCGGTACCTTGTACATGTACATTGTTAAAATACAGTAGTAAAATTGTGTACGAACTTTGTATTAGTACGTTTTGGAAGTCAGCCTTAATGTAACAAAGCGACTCGTACTCATACCAATTAAGTTCGTCGTTGCCTCATCGAGTGGACAATGACTACGTGAATGCAAAAGCATAAGAATGTTTGCCTTTTGACTAAGAGGAGTTTGTCTTATTGCGTGCGCCAACAATAAATGCAAACAAAGCACTTTCAATAAAAAACTCACACATGCACAAATCAAATGTGTACAATACGATGTCAAAATTACCAAAGTTGAACTTTGTTTTGCAGGCATAGAGTTAATGTAAATTTAAGCGTATGAATAAATGAACAAAAATAGTTGATTTTGCAGTTCTCTGGTGTATATAGGTAGAGCCATTTTTAATAACAAGAATAGGTACATATCTATAACTTCAATGTTAGTCAAAGGTTGGCTTAAGCAAAATGTATGTAAAATATTGAGGGAATTCACAATCAAAGAAACAATTCACTTGGTATTCATAATAGAGCAACAATTCCTTTTGCAACCACACACATTTTGCATTAAGAAACCGTTTGCAAATTTTAGCCACAACAATATTATGCATTTATTATTATTTTTTACAAGATTTTGATAAAATTTTCATTCGAAACTAAATAAAATTATTTAAAACGTCAGAAACAATTTCATATAAATTGTTGCTGAAGTTCTAGTTTAGTCAAGTTTTTTAAAAAAAACTTTAGTTACATTATTGTTTATAAAATGAAAGGAAAATATATGAAATACTTTGGGAAGAAATAAGATAGAAGAAAGAACGAAATTGTTGGTCTGATTAAAAATAATTGAATAATTATTATTGTCCAATTTAAAAAAAAAATAAGTAAGAGCATTATATTCGCTTTTTTGCTGAATCTTTGATACCCTTCACTGACCGTAAGAAAATCCCTTATGCTGGGTACACACAATGCAATGCATTTACACAATCTAGCAAATTAAATTCATTTACATTAATTCCAGATTGCATCAACATTTAAACGCTTTAATATTTTGAGGTTGCATTGAAATAGATTGCATGTAGATTGCACTGTCTGTACCCAGCATTAAATGCATACTGTTGCCAATTGCCTACATACCAGTTCTAGCTAATTTTCTCTATGTTCCTATGTGTGTGCATTCATAAAAGTTCGTTTCTAAGCACACACAAGCAATATTAATAAAAAACAAACGTTACTTTGTTTTTAGTTGGTTTGATTTGTATTTAATTGGTATTTCATTGAGGTGGGTGATAAAGATCAGTTTCTTAGTAAAAATCAAATTTTGTATTTTTGTCTTTTCTGTGAATCGTGTATTATCACAATAAAAAAAAATAATTTGGCATCTGTTGACAGGTAAAGCCCTTATGACACTACATTTTTAATGCATTGTTCAAGTTTTAGTAAGCAGTACAAATATAATGTAATACAAAAATTTACCAAGTGCAAAGAGTTAAGCTGTATTAAGATAAATGGCAAACTGTCAAAAATTTTACTAAAGTTATCGATAAAAAATGAAGTTATGTCAAAGAAAATGTAAAATTGTTTAACTTAAAATTGACATTTCCAACTTGAAATATTAAAAGTGTTGCTGAATCAGCGATTTATGGGCAAATTCAGCGATTTACCGCTTTTTGTTTTTAGGTTTCTCATAAACAAAAAGTTGGCAACATCCATAAAAATAAACAAAACAGGGATGGCTAAGTTGTTTCAATTGTACTTTTTTGTTGATACTTTTTAAACTAAGATTTATAATACCTTTTTGTGGTGTTTTTTATGAACATAAATAAAATTAATTTCAAAAAAATCTTTTAGTACAATTAGGGTAAAAAAGTACAATTTTTACAGGTTGTTGGTACAATTTTAAAAATTCTCAACGCCATCTCTGAAACAAAACCATAACAAGAGAAAAAAAACTAAAAAACTTTGTTTACATTTTTTATAGTTTGCTCTTTCTTACATTTACTGTTTCTTTCTATCAATTTTATATCAATTAATGAATAAAAAATGTAGTGTCATAAGGGCTTAAGCTATGGGCTGGTCATCTTGTATTTAATAATGGGTTTGAATAAATTCAATATTTTTGAAAAATACTGTATGTTGCCAAATGTCTACAACATGCGTTTGTGACATAAATAATTATAGACGGTTACAACTTGTTTGGTTAGACTGTGGTTAGACTGTGCCGTTAAAATTCCCCGATAAATTAACCAAGTAATTTATTTCGGTAATTATTATACGTCTGTTCCATTAATGTATTACCTATGTACTCAGGGAATATACTCGTTAGGCACAATTCAAATAAATAGGCCCGAAAACTGCAAATTACCTGCCCCAAAATAATTTCTGTTGCACGGGGTTTCTATGAGGAATTTGTTACAAATTATGAAAGTATGGCTATGTCTGTGACATGCTGGAAGGAGAATAAGCTTTTTAAGTAAGCTTCAAATTACATACGCGCAGAACCGTTTGAAGCTTCCAATAGATTTGACAAAACGCAAAAAACACAAACTTCAATGGCATCTCCGGAAACGGTTAAAAAATTTAACGCCCATATTGCAGGAGTTGACCTAATGATAGCTTTTTGGCAGGTATAAAATAAAAACGAAAAGTGGTAAGTGGTATTTTAGATTATTTTACCATATGACAGATATGGACGTAATAATTTCATGGATACTCTAAAAAGATCAAAACTCGCATTTTTTTGCATTGTTTCATAAATAGAAACTGTTTTCCTAACACCTGTATTCAATACAAATATGTATATGACTATTGTTCACGACTTAATAATTTAAGTACCAAACACATATTGTTGCCAAAAGTATGCATACCGTTTTTTTCCAAATAAACACTCAAAACTATTTTCAAATTTTTTAAAAATATTTTTTACGTAATCTTCGCCTAATTTTCAATCCAAAAGAAAAAATCATGCATTTAAGGGAGTGGTTTTTGTATCTTGCGATCTTCGCAAAGGTTGACAGAGTGATTTCTAATCCAAAATTTATTTCAATTTTACTGGTCAACAAATTTGAAAAAAAAAAAATAAATAAAATTGACTGCATAATCGAAGCATGTTTTCTAACTTGGTGCGCTGAATTCAAATCTGGCATACAAATTGGGCTATCACGTCCTGTTAATTTTTTATCGCATGCTGGCAATACTGTACAACAGTCAATACTGACACTACAATTTCACAATTATTTATTTGACAGAAGCCCACAAGTTGCTTTAAGCAAATCAGGGAGATCGTGTATTACTGATTCAAGTTATTTTTGCTTTGTGTGGGGTGAATAGTTTGAAAGAGTCATTAAAATATGCATATTTACATTATTTTGGTTTTGCAGTCAGAAACTTGGACAAACCGTGGACACCGACAATGTTTTCCATATTCTTCATTCGCATTTAGATTTTTTTTCAAAAAAAAAAAAACTAGGTGCTGTGAGCGCGAACAAGGAAACCATGTTCACCAAGATTTAATGAAAATTGAAAGAATTTATCCACGATTTTGAGACAAATGCATGTTGGGAGACTATTGCTTGACTTTAAAACGTGAAACGGAACCGATTAAATAAAAACGACGTTCAAATATCGCCATTCAATTTGGAAAATTTATTGAATTTTAAATAAACTAGTGATTTTTAATGTAAGAAAGGAATAAAAACATTTTGTTGTATCTCGAAATCCTGACGTGGTAGAGAAAAACTAATTACAGATTCCAATACAGCCCACCAAATTACCCAAGGAAAGATATTTGGTTGGTCCAGTCCAAAACCTTGTTGGCTAGTGTTATTTGTCACGGCTTTACGCGTACTAAAGTGTTTTCCGATATTGGCCGTTATATTAGGCCTATGGTAAATTCTGGACCAATCTTCACGACATTATCAATGTTTAAGGGTGGTTGTTCGACATTTTGATTCCTTAGTCTTATCCTACTGAATCAATTTTGCTGTTTTTCAATCCCAAATTTTTCGAGAGAACTTGAAACAATTTGATACTGATACTCAACAACCCAGAATATACACAAAAAATGTCACCATTTTTTTTTTTTTTTTAATTAAACCACTAATAAAAAATAAAATCATTGTTAACTTAATAGTTAAACAAGGGAATTAAACGTTTACTTATATCAACAACATTACCGCAGAAAATTTTGCTTATATCAAAAAAAATTTCATAGATACTATTATATAATTTATTTACTGATGCAAGTTTAAACCTTCAACCTTCTAATTAATATCACAAATTTTTTTATTAAAATCAATTTTACTAATAACCATAACTAAAGTTTCTTTGCACAACCGGCCTTCGGCCGTGCGCAAGGATTTTCTCCCCCATGGTATAACAAGTACTGGGGTCTAATCACCGCATTCGACACTATCGTATCGAATAAACTATCAAATTTTTTTGCATACGATAGACACTGACGTATCGAATGAAAACTCGATAAATGTAATGTCGAGTTACTCGATATCGAATGCAATTATTTCAAATTCAATACATTTCATTCGATATCGAGTTTCACGATACCAAAATATATAATTTCGATCAATTTTGCTCGATATCGTATGCGGTGATTAGACCCCTGGCTTCGCTTAGTTAAGCTCCTAAAATCGTCCATATCCCCTGGCGAAGGTTGACTACGCAGATACGCATTAGTAAGCGAAGCTGGTATTTGTAATACCAAAGACGAGGAAATCCTTGCGACCGGCCGAAAGCCAGCTATGAAAAGACGCTTTAGTTATCGAAGCCGGTACTTGTCATAACATAGAGGAGAAAATCCTTGCGAACTATATAGGGATATCGATAGGTTAGTATTTGACCGGTTTTAGCCGGTTACTTTAGTTTTGCCCAAGTCAATTATTTTAAAATGGCCATTTTTCGAATATCAAATAAACCGGTTATTTTGGTAAAATAAACCGGTTATTTTAGTAATGTGTAATTTATATAAGTTCTCCTTACTTTTGTCATAAATATACCCGTAATTTAAGTATTTTTTTAAATTAAATATTCGGCAAATTTAACTTTTAATAAAGAATGTCCAAACAAAATGTAATAAAAGCTTATATGAATATGTCGCTCATTTGCTGCAAGACCGACATAACTCAAAAAATAAAATTTTGGAGTTAGAGATGCAGAATTGTTCGCTTTGTTTTTCTTTATATTGTGTATAAAATTCATCTTTATATCTTTTATATTTACTTTCCCAGTTTGAAGAGAATGTGTTTTCTTTTTTTTTTCTAAGTAGTTAGAGCAAATCAAAAACTTTAAATACGTTTATCTCGAAATGGATTTTTTTGAGTTATGCCGGTCTTGCAGCAAATGAGCGATGTGTTCTTGTAACAAAAACCAAAAACAACTTAAAATACTATAAAAAAAATATTCAGCTATAAAATTAGCAATTTGACAGTATTCTAAACATTATTTATACAAAATAGAATCTGGGAATTTATTTCCAATGATGAGCAACATTTATTATATAAATTTTCATATTAATCGAATGTGTATTCTCAAATTACAATTTATAAAGCTTTCATACTTAATATAACAAAAGAAATGATCCACGACTTTTTGGCGGCATATTTTTTCGCAAATTAAAAAAGTTATTAAATTTTATTGTTTATATTTACAAAACTTTGATACAAACAATATTCTTTAAAATTTGGGGAAAAAATACGTCACAGGCACGACTAGCAAAAATAGAAAACCCTATTTTTTTATATAAACACACATGCTCTCTTAAATACAAAGAAGTGTGCATGCACCTGCAAATGAAGCATCTGCTTAAACAACCCGCAGTTATAAAGTTCTTTTTTACAAATCTTTGTATACCCTTCACCACTACGTGAAAAGGCACTATGCGCCTAAGCTTATGTTTGTAACATCCATAAATATTAAGTCTATAAGTGCAAAGATCGACTCAGAATATCTGTAGATGTAAACCTTATGCGTAAAGTACAGCTCGCACGTTTTGAAGATAATGCAATTTCGAACATGCGCTTTGATTATCATAAAGACGAAAATTATGAAATGGTGGTATCGCTCTATAATTTCCATAGATGGGGGTAGTGCACTCATTTTGCAGTAACAACTCACACTTAGTGATAGTGCAAAAATATTGCAATCATTTTGTTGATGTTGAGTGATGAATCGAAAATTTGCAGCCTCACTAAACATGAGTGATAGTGATGTTATAAAATTTTGCACTCAAAAAAAAAAAATAGTTTTATTTAAAAAAAGCAATCATCAGTTTATTGCAACTTTTTTTTTCTTCACTCATTTGAGTGCACCTAAAATTGTTGCACTAAAATTAAAATAAAAAACTTGTTTTTTCATGATTAAAGCCAATAATTATACCGTTATTGACAAAATTTCATTTTGTTTAATATTCTTTGCTTCTGCATATCCTCCAAAAAAAAAATAAAAAACCATGTTACATTTTTTAACTTTTTGTGAAACAATATTTGTATGCCGATTTTTTGATTGCAAGTCCAAATTTTGCACTATTTGAATTGAGTGCAGATTTTTGCATTCAATATGCGTTTAGTGATAGTTAAAAAAATTTGCAATATCACTAAAAATTTTTTAGTGGTAGTTAAAAAATTTTTTTAGTGATAGTGCACTATGATAATTTCACAAGGTCCCATACAAACTTTTTATAGGAATAGAATCATTGTAATCACAAACCATCTAATTGTGGTAGTATTTTGATTTAGTTCGGCTCAAAAATATTTTGTTGCGACCTAAAGCTTAGTTAGACAATATGCTGAATCAGCATATTAATGAAGAAAAATAGGTTACATATCATATATGCCAGCATATCGTGTAAACGAACAAATTTTTCAACATACGTATGTTTAACAACAATGCAAACAAACGTATGTTGGAAAGTTTAGCATATCGTGTGAACAGCGTATTATTACCCTAGAGGGAAGCGATCTGACACCAAAGTATTCCCGTGATAGGGGTTTGGTGGTAGAGACCGGTTCTAGTTTTAACACTTTCTATGGAGAAGAAATATCACTTTTACATGGGGTTGTCATTGGCAGGGGTCAATTGACACCATATGACCAGTCACACATCTATTCTCAATGGACGTGCTTAGTGACAGTTACTACAATGTAGTATTATTTCAATTCAGTGTTGTATTATTTCAATAAAACAAGTCTTAGAATTAAATTCAAGAACCAAATTTTAGAATGTCCCAAAAAATGTGCCACACCATCGGTAAAGACTGTACTGTAATTCATTACTTTTTCTACATTTTTGTTCTTCATAAACCAATTACATGATTGGTTCTTCTTTCACTGGTCATGAGTTCTTCTCTTTGTACCTGTTCTATTTTCACAACTCCCAAGACCAGTCCGTTAGACCAATTTACACAAAATTAGTGCTTCAACAAATTTTCTGCGTATGATGGCAGATATGTTATTTGTTTAAAATCGTATTTAAGCTTTTCAGCATATGGCAATTTTGTATACATATGTGCCGAATGGCTTATCCGAGCCGCTGATAATTTTTTTTTTGTGCATACAAAGACACACACACCCAAATAAGATGATTGTAGTTAAAATTCAATCCATAAATAACTAAAAAACATTAAATGGTTTGAACCATCTACAATTAACAGCAAGGCGATGGATGTATGCTCACAGACGGATTTCTGCTACCGCCGCGTTTTTGTTTTCAACGGCTGCCAACCTGCAAATTAATTGGCACAGGTCTCCGGTGAAATAAACAAACTAAAAACACTTGTTTTTTCGTGCTTGTGTACCTACTATTTTGTTTTTTTTTTAATTAAATTTTGTGAAATGGATTCAGCTGATGAGGAGCTTATGATGAATTTTGAAGAGGTGGAAGTTGACATTTATTGTTCTGGTGGCTAAGAAATTAAATTGCAACAACAGCCGGAAAATAAACAACGAACAAAATACAAACAAATTAGACCGAAAGTCATTACAGAATGGTCTCACGAAGACATTATAAAATTAATAAATGCTGTTGTCCAACGTCCAACACTTTGGGACATCAGTTCTCCTTTGTACAAATTGCCGAAAACATTGGCTTGGCAAGAAATTGCGGACTGCATAGGATATCGAAATGCAGACGAGTGCAAGGCGAAGTGGTCAAACTTTTTTTCTTTTTATTGATTTAAGTAAATTTTACTGCAAAAACGGTAGCTGCATTAAAAAATAAAACCAGAGAATTGGCAAATTTATTTGCTATTTTTAACCAAATGTTTTCAATACTCAACATACAAAATTCAACATATCGTGTAGACATAAAAATTGAAATATCATTTGCTGGCATATGATGAATTTGAAAAATTTGGTATGTTCAGCATATCGTCTAGACACCTAACATATTGAATATGTTGATAGAGGCATTTGTTATTATTTTTAAGCATATGAGTGTAAGCATACATTCAACATATCGTCTAGACTAAGCTTAATATACCTAATTTTTATGGAATCAGTTCAGATTTGATATATTTCTTCCAACAATAACTTTTAACTTTTTTTTAGTATTCTTATGCTTTGACGACATTAACTTAAATAATAGTCTTAATGTCCAGAAGTGACCATAAGTTTCATTAAAAGTCTGTCCCTAAAATAACTTATCGTGTTTTCTTTTCTACAAAAAAATGTGACATTTTATTTAAAAAAAATGGAATTTGGTGTATGTTTCTTAAAAATTTTGCTCCCGAAAAGGGTGGCTTATTTAATTCTAAAAAACTCATCCTTTTCGGGAGCAAAATTTGTAAGAAACAGACACCAAATTGCATTTTTTTAAATAAAATGTCACATTTTTTTGTAGAAAAGAAAACACCATTAAAGATAGAAATATTTTATTAAGATGTTGATATCCAGAAAATACTTGGCGCAAATAAAAGCTTTAAAAATCTTAGCCTCTTAACAGAATTTTGTTTTAGTGGGCCCGTGACTATCCCAAATAGGAAACATTCTTAAAAAAAATTTAAGGTTAATACTCAGGTGAGGGGTATCACATGGTCGGACTTGACTGACTATACTTTCAAAATTGTTTCTTTTTTTAACTTTTCTGTTGTTCTTTTGCATTTTCATTTCTCCGGTTGTTTATATTTTACTTAAACATGGGTGTGTTGGAGTAATCATTTGTGTGGGCTTCTGACAGTTCGTTTGTATTTGTATGGTTGGCAATATTAAATGAGTGTATGGGGAGTATAACCAGAAAACTAAAATAGCCCAAACTTAACAGAAAAAAATTGCAAACGTAAGCCCTTTACACAAAAATATTGACAGTAATTCAAATAAACCGAAGTCCACACAGATTCAAATTAGACACACACACACACAAGCTCACTTCCAAAATTCAAACAAATGCGCATACACACAAACACATATGTATACATAAATTAAGAAGGAATATTTGAATGAATAGACCACAACTAGCATTTGCCACTCCAGGATAAACATTCAATTTGCATATTACATAATTGTGCTATTGGCTTAAACGCACTTTTCAACATCAACAAAACTACAAACAACAACACACAGCACCATCGACAATTGAATAAAGTTTTGTAGCCATCATTCTTATACGCTCATATACTTTCGAACACAAAAACAAGTCTGTATACAGAACACACGTTTTTAACCAAACACGAGCAACAAAATATGAATGGACAACGCATATGGATGTTGGAAATATTCTGTTTTAATTAGGCAGCCGCCTATTTTATTTAGAAAATTTATATGAAAAAAACGTTCGTTTAACTTATTGAAACTATGATCAAATATTGACTAAACTTAACAAAAAAAAAAAAAATTAAGTTTTTTTCTTTAAAACTAAAATAGACAAAATGAGGTACCTCTAAATTTCAAAAACTAACTTTATTGGGTAACATAATACAAACAATCTTAGAACGTTCTATTTTGGCGAGAAAATTATAGATAGACTAGATAAAATTAAGTTTGGATTCTTACGATTTTCAATACGTTTAACAACAAAAGCCCTTAAACTTTGTAAATAAAATTTAAATGAACACGTAGGCAGCCAGCTAACCGGGAAAACGGAAATGTATCTTTAGATCGACAGAAAAGGATTTCTATTTGACTGTTATAAAGGGTGATCAAACCATAATACACAATTGGGGGATTCACAAGGTGTGCTATCAAGTCATATCGTCATAATGTCCTAAATAATATTTTACAATTGTTTAAAAAAAATATTGTTGTGTTTCAAACATAATAAAAATTTCAATGCAGCAGTCATATATATTTCTTGTAATTATTTTAAGACATATGACTTTACAACTTTATGACTACCTTGTGAATCCCCCAAATGTTTATTGTGAGTCACACCTTTACGTAGTTTTTTTCCCAATTTAATTTCACATTTCTTTGTTTCAGTGTTTGACAAATTTAACCATTTACCTTCATAAGGTCTTCAAATTTGCTGACGATAACGGACTTCGAGTCAAATTTAACCCAAATAAAAAATTTTATATAAAAACTCACTTTTTTCAATTAAGTATGTTTTTAAAGTTGATATTTTTTTCTAGATTTATTCAGTATATTGAAGCTGTATATATTATTAGCATTTATTACGAATACAAAAGTTCATTTAAAATAAAGTTGTTTTTGTATGTTTTGTGGCATGATTGGCAACAACTTAGTTTTTACTGGTACACATATTTTTGTCCCAATTAGTACGATGTAAAACAATTGTCTGCAGTCATACTTTGACATTTCAAACCAACTGTCAAATCAAGAACTAAATGAACACATTTGTTTATTTCAGGCAAAGTTCCTATTTATTTGCCTGTATACGATTGTATATTCCAAGCATAATCAACCCATAGATTTTATAGCTCACATATCGGCGCTAACTTCTCTAAAACTTGGCGTTCACTTCGAATATCCTTGTTGTCAAATCTTAGTACTCTTGAAAGGGTTTTGAATCTGTTCAACAGCAAGATTGCTCTTAAAGTACTTTCATTATTTGATCTATACAATTCAGCTAACAAGAGGACCAAAAAATGCGAAATTTTGTTGTCGGCAACTTCAGTCCAATCAATACCAAATACACATTTGCTTTCATTATTAGTAAACTTCAAAATAACGCATGTCACAGAAGGTGAAAAAAATAAATAACAACTGGAAATTTCTAAGGAAAATTCAAGAATTTTGCTACAGGTCAAATATGACCCAAAAACCTTAAGTGCAAAAAATTTTATAAATATTTTTTTCGCCAATATTTTTTTCTGAAAACCTAACGTAGTTTTTGGCATTTAAAATTAAATAAAAGTCATAAAATATAAAAAATATAAGTCACTCACTCTTAGAAAAATTTTATTTTGATTTCAAAATGGGTCAGTTTTGACCCGAAGACCTTTCGAAGGTTAAGAGGTACACAATTGAGCTGCGTGTTTAGATGGCTTAATCCTTTTACGTAAATGGGAGTTCAAATCAAAATGCATTTCTTGCACTTCGTGCCTTTTTTGGTCATCATAATCAACCTCAGTGAATTCGTTAACAAGCAGGATTGCCGCATTTGGGAAAATGAGAATCCACGACCTTGGCCATCGGTATGGTATGCCAGCAAAGCCGTGACGAGTATTTGGCTGTAATTTTGTTTTACACATTCTTGTTATAGATCCTTCTATCATAACAAAATAGAATTAGATAATTCACTGAATACTTTTTGTTTTATTTATAATTAACATCGTGCGTTTTGGGTGGACCATCCTTTATAAATAAAGGGTGGTTAAATTTTAAGGGCAGATGTTGTATGTGAACCACACCTAAACGTCAAGTTTTTTTCTGTATTTGACATTTCTCAATTTCAGACTAACTCAATTTGAACCATGGAAAGATACACAATCGACCAACGCGTTAAAGTTATTCTGGCTTATTATGAAAATGGGTGTTCAAATCAAAATGCATATCGTGAACTTCGTGATTTTTTCGGTCAATTTAATCGTCCAATATCGTGCACAAATTTGAGCAAACCGGATCTGTAGGAGATGTGAAAACACCATTGCATGCACGCACAGCTCGTGCTGCAGAAAATATTGCAGCTGATCGCGATAGTGTGGCTGAAGAGCCGTCCACCTCATTTCGCCTTAGTGCCTAACAATTGCACCTCTAACGCTCGTCGTTGATGAACATTATGCATAAAGACTTGCATTTACACGCTTAAAAGGTGCAATTGACTTAAGAACTAAAGCCTCTTGACCATTCCAAACGTCGTTAATGGTCAGAATGGGGGCAAGAAATGGCAACAGTGGATTCAAAATTGGATTATTCAAAATCAAGATCGGCCCTTAAAATTTAAGCACCCTTTAGTATTTTCTATTACAGGCAGGGAATATGCGGTATTATTTTACTAAATACGGTGGTTTTCAAGACAAAAAAAAAAACACAGTATCCCCAAGATAGTAAAAGTACTTTTTTCTATTCAAACTCTTTCTATGAAAAAAATATATAAAAAATATTTTAAAGCTACAGGTGATTGTTTTTACATTTTCATTTCTTTGTTGACTTGGTCTCTACTTATCGAAAAGCACAATTTTCAAAGAACTTAGGTATTTCCATGCCAAGTTATGGTTGCCGGCTAGACATACAATTTAGATCCCGAAGGCTCTTAATTAAATTCAGTAATATAAATTAGTTTATCAACTCAAGACTTAGCAAAGTTCTAAGGGTGAGAAGGGCAAAACGTAAAAATCTAGTAAATGCCAAAAGAAACTTTTAAGTATATTCTCTTCGTATTTCGTTTTATTGTTTTATGTTTGTTTTATTATTCTCCGACTTATGGTTTAAAAATTGATTATTTAGGTGATTTTTTAATTGCTCTATAAAGCCCAAGCCCCTTAAGATAGAGAATAAAGTACAGAGCTTAGCTTTGTTTTTTAAGGTTGTCCAAATTTGAGTTGCCGGGAAATGATCCGAAGCTTTTTGTTGCGGGAAATTGACGATTTAGACGTAGAGGTTTCAACAGGATGGTTCCACTTGCCATACACCAAGGGAAACAACGGATGTTTGGAAAGAAAAGTTCGAAAATCGCAATCGACGAGGAGGAGTGAATTAATCACCAAAATCGTGCGATCTTACACCCTTAGAAAATTTTTCGTGGGGTTTTTTTAAATCAAAACTGTACAGTAATAATCCCACAACAGTTCAAGAGCTTAAAAACAACATTATCGAGATGATATTAACCATTGACAACAGGTTTTTGAAAAACGTGATTGAGCATTTTGGTTACAAAATATGAAGCCTGACCAGCCAGTAGGGAGGGTCACTTAACCGACATAATTTTTAATTTTTAACCGAAACCTTTTTGTAAGAAACTGAAATAAAAATATTTTTAATATCAAATAGAATCTGGGAATTTATTTCTCATGGTGAGTTACATTTTATTATAAATTTTTCATATTATTCGAATGTGTATTCTATGTCAAATACATTCCTCAAAAGCTTTTATACTTTAATAGTCTCATTCCTTCATTATTTCACAGGAATATTTTCTATGCACTATCACTATCACAGAAATATACAAACAAAAATTCTGATAGTGCATAGAAAATATTCCTGTGAAATAATGAAGGAATGAGACTATTAAAGTATAAAAGCTTTTGAGGAATGTATTTGACACCCTTTATTTGTGGATGATTTTAACACAATATCATCGGCGTAGTCTATAATTTTCCGTTGTTGGTTGAAGTTCTTATTCATACCTCTCTTTACTACCGTGCTTTTGGGAAATATTGCATCTTCTGTTGTAGGAAATGTTATAGGCGATAACATGCAGCCTTGTTTAGGTCTGATAAGTGTATTAAGGGCTTTAGTTGTTCTACCGCTATGAACAATTCTTGCACTTGGTTTGAAGTATTGCGCTTTAATTAAATTTGTTATTTTCGGTGGTGTTCCTTTACTCCTTTATTTTTCAATGCAGAACAGATGGTTTTTCCCTCTATCGCATCGAAAAGCTTCTCAAATAATTTGATATATGTGAGGTATAACGTTGAGTTGCCTTCATTTCACTGATCTGTAGTCAATCTCACGTTGTTGATAACTATCTCAACGCAAGATCTATTAGACTGAAACCAAGATTGCTCCTTTCGCAATTTGCTTATCTATATGGATGTTGCTTCTACTGATCGGAATCTTATTTAATATTTTGCTGAGTGCTGAAGTCAGTGCAAAGGTGTTTTTTTGGAATTGTTTTTATTATTTGCTTTTGAAAATGAATTTACCCAAATTATATCTCCCGATAGAGCAGTCGTGTTACCGTCTGTTAATGTTAGACCAGCTATTCCCCTAAGATTTGAGTTAAGAGAAATCTAAAAGACCATTTGTGATTTAAACACCAATAAGGCACGCGGTATTGGTAAGATAAGTAATAAAATGCTTTTGGAGCTACCTCAAATATTTTTATTCATAATGATTTTTCACGACTTGCATATTATCCTCAAAAATGGAAGGTTTCCTTAGTTGCCATAATACGAAAGCCAGGAAAAGATCAAAAAAAGTTAAGTCATATAGGTCTATTTGCTTATTATTTAATATCTCAATGCTATTTGAAAAACTAGTAGTGGCAAAATTAACATCGATTTTAAGTGAAAATAGTTGTATTCCAAGCCATCAATTGAACAAACTCATATAAAAGTAAGTGTCATAAAAAAAGCCTTTGAAGAGAGAAAATGTTGCGCAGCACTCTTCATCGATTTTTTGCAAGCATTTAAAAAATCTTAGTGAAAATGCATATTTTTAAATATTTAGGTTTTTAATGCATATTTTGACATTTTTAAGTTCTTAAAAAAGTTTTTAAATACACGAAAAAACCTTCCAAAAAAATTTTAAAACCAATAAATAATAAATATTTTGACATTTTTAAGTGATTTTTTTTTCATTTTGATATTATAAAAAAGTTCTTAAAAAAGTTTTTAAATACACAAAAAAACCTTCCAATTTAAATACAAGATTTTTAAGATTTCTACAAAAGATCCTTCTTTTTTAGAACGATGCAGCTCCTTATATGGTTAAAACGCCCGGGAGACTATCAAATAAATACATCAATCACATAGTTGTGTGCGTGCAGTCATTCTTTTTCGGGTACACATACGCGGTGCCGGCAATGCTTGATGAAAATCAAAAAATTTTGATTTTTTTATTTGATGGCTGATTATTTGATAGTCTCCAGTTGTGATTGACAAAAAAATTTGATTTGCTTTGTGTATGTTGACATGTACGGCAGAAAAAAAAATTTAATACTTATTTGGTTTTTTGAAACGAACCCTATGAAATCAAAATTACAAATGTTGATTGACGGGTTTATTTCTACGTCTCCAAAAAAGCCTCAAATAAACAACACTAACACATATGCACTGATTGACGGGTTTATTTGAAAGTCTCCAGAGCCCTTAAGGCTTCCAATGGGCTTAAAATATTTTGTCCAAAACTTGCTTGGCACATGGGTTTTAACGCGTTGCAGACGAAATTAAAAGCCAATTTGATAATATTGCAATTTTTCATGAAATGCTTCCTTTGATTCCCCTTCCATTGCAGCCAGTAGTAACAATATGGGAACCTGGCTAGATGGTTGAGAATTCTGTACAATAAACTTTGAGCAAATTAAGAATAAAAGAAGAGCTTGTTGATACCGATGATAAAAATTAACAATGTGGAAGGAAGAATGACAAATTAAAATAAAATCCAAAACGTTTCGCAAAAATATAAGGGACTTAAAAAAACAATATAAATTTCAAATAAGAACAATTTTGATTTTTAGTTGAACTGTTAATTTTTAATTTTTGATTTTCTTAAATTAGGCTTGAGTTCATCAAATTTAATTTTCATTAAATTATTTTCACTGAGGGAAGGAATTTTACAACTTGGAATTTTTATTAAAATATATTGATAATTTTTCTTGGCTGAGCTGGGATTTGAACCCGGGTTGATCTTTACATGTTTCAAGAAACACCACTTTCTATCGTCAAATGATCTTTGTGTTTTACCCACTGCACCACTGCGGTGGCTGTTAGCCAACAGTCAAACATCAATCTTTAACCAGTAGTAATGGTGGTTCGAAATTTGCTGTTATTATCACTTAAATTTCAAATTACATGTTGCCTCCTTTTTCCTCTGTTTTTTTGTATTCTTTCTGTCAATACTTTGTCTTGAAAACCTGAATACATTTGATAATTATGTTTTTTTGTCCACTTTCGTCGACATTTTTATTTGTACAAATTAAAGTACAAATGTAAACATTAGAGCTTGTGCCATAGCTATTTCTCAAGCCTAATTAAAGAATATCAAAAATTAAAAATTAACAGTTCAACTAAAAATTAAAATTGTTCTTAGAAATAGCTATGGCACAAGCTCTAATGTTTACATTTGTACTTTAATTTGTACAAATAAAAATGTCGACGAAAGTGGACAAAAAAACATAATAAACAAATGTATTCAGGTTTTCAAGACAAAGTCTTGACAGAAAGAATACGAAAAAAAAGAGGAAAAAGGAGGCAACATGTAATTTGAAATTTAAGTGATAATAACAGCAAATTTCGAACCACCAGTACTACTGGTTAAAGATTGATGTTTGACTGTTGGCTAACGGGCACCGCAGTGGTGCAGTGGGTAGAACACAAAGATCTTCTGACGATAGAAAGTGGTGTTTCTTGAAACCTGTAAAGATCAACCCGGGTTCAAATTCCAGCTAAGCCAGGAAAAATTATCAATAAATTTTAATAAAAATTCCAAGTTGTAAAATTCCTTCCCTCAGTGAAAATAATTTAATGAAAATTAAATTTGATGAACTCAAGCCTAATTAAAGAATATCAAAAATTAAATTTCAAATATTTTTGATCTGATCTAAAATTAAAATAAATTTTTTTTAAATGCATTGGCTTTCTTCCAGCACAAGACAAAGTTTTACTTTTTACAAAACAGTACTTATTTATTTAAACAAACATTTTAATTAGTTATTTAATTTTTTTAAGATATTTGAAAACAATAGACTGCATTTTTTATATTTCTGTTTTTAGTAAAATTAAAAAACAATTTTTTACAGAAATTAAGTGCATTTTTTAAACGCATATTCCTTATCTCATCCCTAGTCATAAGCTAACGTTGTTGAAAAAAAGAGCGTAGTTTGAATACACATAAACAATTTGTGTCATAAAATTTAAATGAGCTTCGTCGATTCGCCGAACAGTAACCATCCAGGGAAAATGTGTTTGTGTTTTTTAAAAAAGGTATGTAAATAGAACATTGGGATTTTCAAGTAACATTTTTCTGTTTCAAATAAAATTGTTTGGTTTTTTCGCTATTAAATTATATATAAACCACATTAAAAAGTTGTTGTCTCCTATACACAAATGAAGGCCCTATGCTCCTTAAAGGATCGAGGAGAGCTTATTAAAATTACCAAGTGTTATTAGAAATGTTACAGAACGGAAAATTCTTTCAAACACAAATACTCACAACGATCTCAATTTTCCATTAGTTAAGACTTTTATTACGAAATATGCAGTTAAATATTCGAAAAGGCTCGAATTGCATCCGAATACTCTAGCTCGAAATATTTCAAATGATGGTGGCCTCACTCGTTTTAGGAAAAGGGACACTGCAGCACTCACCCAATCAGTTCATACTTTATATATGAAGATTCAATAAATCGTCGGTTGACTATTTAATTCTCGTATGTGGATACAAACTACATACGACATACGACAATTAAATAATCAACCGACGAAATAACTTCTGAGAAAAAAAGTTTTCATTCCAGGGGCATACTCTCAAATTGCCAGACTTTCTTAAATGAAGAGTACTAGATATCATAAAAAACTCAAAATGACCAATCACATGCATATATAAAAATATATTTAACACAAAGTTAAAATTTTTGAATTCCATCTTTAATTCTAAAATATATAAGAATCGTTGAGAGTTTATTTGTAATAAATCATTAAACTAGAACTTCAAACAATCTATTTTCAAATTTTGGCTTCAGTCTACTGTTTTTTTAAGTAAAGTATGATGGTAAAAGGCCTAGCCACGCATATACAACAATGCACTAATACCTAAGTGCAAAAACCTGTATTTTATGTATGAGTATTACAGCTGTTTGCCGTTGAAACTTTCGCATCACTACGACTATGCATTTTCAAAATTTACAAACAATTGTCCAACTTAAAATTTTTAAACACAAAAGAGATGAACTTAGCTGCAGCAAATTTTAACCATGAATAAATCCATTTTTCGGTTTTTCAGATGTTGTCGTTATTATTTCAGTCGCGTTTGAATGAAAGTGATGAAAGCGGATGATAATAAAGAAAAAGAACAAGCAAAGGCTTGTGCAAAAAGAAAAAATGAGTCATTCTCTATACTTAATCTTTAAGTAAATGGGATTTTCAATTTGTTTGTAGTTATGTATGAAAGACGTTTTACAATCGCTGTTTATTTCGGTGTCTGTATAAAGAATAGCATTTGCATTTGTTGTTGGGACTTCAGTACTTTATGGCCCTTTTAAAATGGTTTATGGCCACTACATAAAAATTTTGTCATTGAATTAAGCTACAGTTTGTTATTTTTCAATTTAGTCTGTGTTTATTCGATTACATTATATTTTTGTTAACCACACAAAGTGGAATAAAATTATTCCGTTGCTTTGGGGATTTTGGGGTTTTGTATAAAAACATTTTCATATTTTATAAGCACCCGTTTGATACCAGTTTGATTGGACTTTGCTTTTCAATTTATGACTGTTTAATCATTTTAGCTGTAACATTTGAGTTGCAACAAATTAAAAACATTTAATTAACTTGTATTTAAATTTTAACAAAATTACGTATGATTAATATTATTCTTATTTTGATGGTTTTTAGTACTCATACGCTGACATATACGCAGTTTAAACTTAATGGAATTTATTTGTGCAAATACACAAAAAAAATAAGAAATTACGAACTTATTAAAAAAATTAATGATTACAAAATTAATAATTAAAGAAAAACCCCCATATTCATAAAAAATATTTTTGATTTGTAAAACAAATTGTCATAGGAAATTTTTTTGGGAAATTTGTTCAATAATCCTTTCATAAACAGAAGTATTTTTTATGAATATGGGGGTTAAGTAAGCTCTTAAATAATTTTTGGGGTTTTTTCTATCACATATCCATTTAAACCAATATTTGCAAAGTTATAAGCGATAAAAAAAATATATATAAGTGAGACTAGCATATTTAAGGAGATGTAAGCGATAATCGACTTTTATAGGTTTCTCATAAGAAAATGGTTCATCTTTTGTTGTCGCTGTTTCGTCATTATATTATCTTAGACAAATTTTCCCTATTTTTAATAGCCTTATTAAAAATACTTGTGTTTGCCTAATGGTCGAAACTCGCCCATAATAATTTATGCAAATATGAACAAAACAGTATATATTTTTCATCTTGGTGGATCGATTTATCGAGGGACCAACCTCCGGTACATATATTATTTTCCACTCAATTCCGTGAAAGTTTAATTTAATATGGAAAGTTCGATTACATAAAGACAATCAGAAAATACCAATTGAAAATCATAAAGGTACCAAAAAGTCTCCACATATAAATTCTTAATCACTTTGCACTCTGCATGTTGAATTTTATGTTTCTAGGTCCCATATTAAGGGAAATTTAAAAAGTACCAGTTGAAAAACATAAAGTGCCAAAAGTATCCCTTTAACAGATTCTCACCCACTCGAGACATTGCATGTTTAATATTATGTTTCCAGGTCCAATATTAACCAAAATAAAAAAAATTACCAGTTGTAGAACTTAAAAAGTACCAAAGAGCTCCCCCTTACAGATTATTATTCACTCGAGATCTTGCATTTGTAATTTTATATTTCTAAAGAACAAAAAAATACCAAAAAGTTCTCTCTTATAGATTTTCACCCACCCAGGACATTGCATGTTTAATGCTATGTTCTCTTGGTCCAATATTAACGAATATCAAAAAAAGTACCAAGTGTAGAACGAAAAAGTATCACAAAGATACCCCCTTACAGATTCTTATCCACCATGCTTAATAAATTGTATGTGTCTAGTCCCAATTTCAGCGAAAATTCAAAAAGTACCAGTTGAAGAACAAAAAAATACCAACAGATTTCATCTTATACGCTCTAATTTACTCTGAACCCTGCATAATTTTTTTGTTTTTTAAGTTCAATAATATAGAAAATTCTAAAAATACCACGTGCATCACGGACAATTAAAAGAAAGAAATTAAATATCGCGTACTTCCCCTGTTTTAAATATATTTCCCCAAAAATTTCAATATTGGTATAATCTTTATTTATTTGCTTTAAAGATAGATAAGGGGACAAAGAAGTCCCATAAGGCCGAACTTCAAAAAAGTACCAGACTTCTGCCCTTTACTTTTTAATAATGAACAACGATAAGTTTTGAAGATATGATGTTACCGAATTTACCCGTTCTTACGCTATTTATCCCCTCAGATTTTAACCTTTAACCTTTCAAACGGTGAATTTTTTGTAAAAATCGGTCAACAAATAGAGAGAGGAAAACGTTAACTGTTTGGCCTTTGCCGATTTATATCGGGTGATTTTTTAGCTATTATCTTTTTGGCAACACTGGCTTAAACAGCTGACGCACGTTTCGTGTTCTGTTTCACTGTCAAAAAATTTCAGTTTGGTCTATAATTTAACCATGAATCGTCTTACAAACGAACAACGCTTGCAAATTATTGAATTTTATTATCAAAATGCGATCCACTTTTTTATCGAAAAATTGTGTTCAGCGACGAAGCTCATTTTTGGCTCAATGGGTACGTTAATAAGCAGAATTGTCGATTTTGGAGTGAAGATCAGCCAGAAGCACTGCAAGAGATACAAATGCATCCAGAAAAAGTCACAGTTTGGTGCGGTTTATAGGCTGGTGGCATCATTGGACCGTACTTCTTCAAAGATGATGCGAATCGTAACGTAACTGTGAATGGTTAGCGCTACCATGAGATGATATCCAACTTTTTTTTTGCCCAAAATGCAAGAGCTTGACTTGCATGACATGTGGTTTCAACAAGACGGTGCCACATGCCACACAGCACGCTTAACAATGGACTTATTGAGAGGCGAGTTCGGTGAACATTTTATTTCACGTTCGGGGCCGGTCAATTGACCGCCTAGACCGTGCGATTTAACGCCTTTAGACTATTTTTGTGGGGCTATGTTAAAGCTCATGTCTATACACACATGCCCGCTTCAATTGACGCATTGGAAGACAACATTAAAGCATTTATTCATGAGATACCGGCCGAAATGTTGGAAAGAGTATGCCAAAATTGGACTAAGCGGATAGACCATTTGAGGCGCAGTCACGGTCAACATTTGCATGAAGTAATCTTCAAACATTAAATTAAATGGACCGTACTATCGATTCAAATAAAGATTTCATGCATTTTTCTGAATTTTATGTGTTTTTTTTTTAACTTTTCTATAGCTCTTTCCTCTGGTCATAATATTTAGGCAAAGGTTTTCTTTATAATCAGCTCTTACTGCAAAACTTCTTATTTTTAATTATTTAGATAACAAGTTAGAGTGCTTTTTTCGGCTGTGCCGAATCTTTGATACCCTCCACCAACAGTTCAAATATTTCAGGAGTGGGCCATATATTATTTATTTATCTTTTCAAAAACGGAAGCCAGAATTAATTTAGACCTATATTGAATTATTGACCGACAATAAGAAAGTTTTATGTTGTTCTTTTTAGAAATTTAAACTAGCTCGAGTAATATATCATGATTCGTAACAGTCTAAGCCGAACTTAAATGATTTTCAGGAGGGAAATTTATATTGGAACCATGGTAAATTATCAATCATCCCTTAATTCTGTAGAGTCATTTCTGGTATTAAAAGACATAAATTTCAATACAGCGGTGAAACTAGTTTTAGCGTTTACAGTGAAGTTCAGCTTATAATGGGACCTAAGGTAAATTTTGGACGGTATATCACAAAATTGCATGATATTTTTTCTGGCCAAATGAAGCTAAGTTGAAAAAAATTTTATTGCAATATCTATATTGTGTACGGTTAAAGGCGTATTTAGTTAATTTACCAGAGTGGGTTTTATATGGGGCCTATGGTAAATTATGAACCGATCATCACGAAATTTGCTAGTGTGATTTCTAGTCTTATAAAACTGTGACATAACAAATTTTGTAACGATATAATTTTTTTATAACGGTTTTACGCGTACTAAACTGTTTTACGGTAGTAGGCTTTAAATGGAGTCTATGGTAAATTATGGACCGATCTTCACGAAATTTAACAGTATGATATCCAGTTCTAAAAAACAAATTCCAACATTTATTACTGTTGTTTTTTGTAACAAAGGTATTAGTTTTTTAGAATTGTGGTTCCACATTTTTACTCATAGCTCTGATAATACTGAACCGATTTTGCTGGATTTCAATCCCAGACTGCTTGAGATAACCACCAAGCTTGTTCATTTCTTTTGAGTTTTTCAAAAGTGAGCGTGTTTTCAACAGATGGACAGACAGATGGCCATGGCTAAATCGACTTAGAATTACTCAAGGAGCCAGAATATATTCACTTTATTGGGATTTAGATGTTTAATAAAAAAGTTTCACACGGAATGACAAAGTTATACCCTCATTCACCACTAGTGGTTGTGGAAGGTATAACAATATAACAATAACAATTTTAAATAAACAAGCCAGTTTGTATTTATAACTAACCAGTTTTTATACCCTCCACCGCGAGTGGTGAACATAGTTTGTCATTTCCTATAAACCATTTTAGTATCTAAATTACATAAAAAAACCCCTAAAACGAGTATAGCTTCTTGCTTGTTTAATTTTCAGTTTATTTTCGCAATTAGTTGTTTAATTTTGAAACCGGAAAACTTTTTGTCAAACAATTTACAAAAAAAAAATAAAGAAATGTATTTTGTTGTTATGAATATAAATAAATAACCGTATAACCTGATAACCAGTCTTTCGTGACCAACCCAAATAATACTATGAAGATTATTTTTAATTTATAGTTAAATAATAATCACAAATCAAGAAAACAAAAAAAAAGAAATGTAATTCTTTTACATACATATTAAAAAACTCTTTCTAATAAATGGAAAAATATCGACAGATTTAAATTCAAATAAAAGTTTTTATTTATTTAAGGCCTTCGGCCAGTTTCATAATAACAGCAACATAATCACTTGGTATTTACAATAAAGCCATATTTTTCACAAGCACACACATTTTCAATCACGAAAGCGTTTCGCAAATTTTTTAGAATACATTACGTATTTATTATTATTATTATTTTTTTTTTTTATCAAAACATACATAACATAACAATTCCATGCAAATTGAAGCTGAAGTAGAATAAAGCTTCGTTAACTTTAGTAGCAACAATTTGGTTTGTTCTTCTATCTTATTTCTTCCTAAAGTATTTCATATATTTTCCTTTCATTTTTAAAACAAAATTGTAACTAAAGTTTTTTTAAAAATTAAGTCAACTTCTTCTTCAGCAACAATTTTAGCAAAATGTTTTAAAAGATAATAATAAATACGTTGTATTGTTGTGGGCAAAATTTTTCAAAATTTTTTCTAATGAAAATGTGTGTGGTTGCAAAAAAAATTGTTTATTATGAACACCAAGTGAAAATGTTTTTTAAAAACTTTAGTTACCGTTTTGTGCAAAAAATTAAAGGAAAATATATGAAATACTTTGGGAAGAATAAAATAGAAGAAAATAGAAATTGCTGCTATCATTGTGAGCGAAGGTTTATTCATAAAAAATATTCTTGTTTCTCTAGAGCTAAATTCGTGAAATTTCCATACAAAATTCAGTTTACTGCAAGTTGATTTACAATCATCGAAATTTTTACTTACCAGTTATAAAACACAAAAAAGGAAAAAATAAGTTGTGATTGTCACTATCAGTGACAGGACTATCAAATTTGAAAATTGCTCAATAAACATGGCACATTTTTAAGCCTTGTGGCGAAGAAAAATTACGTTTGGCATTAAAGCGATTTTTTTTTACGAAATTGAAAGTGCTTGGCGATCGGTGATATGCGATTTTTGTAAATAATACAATTTGACTTTATTGTTAATTTTATAATAAATTTATAATTGTAACTAATACTGTTTAGAATTGTTTCTTTTTAAATATTTTATGATACATTGTATAAAAATATGGGAAACATAAATAAACTCGTATTTCGGAACGTACGTTTTTCATCGGGGAAGAAGTGTAAGTCAAAGGTATTTTTTTTATTATAAATTAAAAATTTTGCCAAATAATTATCTAAAAAAACATTAAATTAATGTAATCGACTTAACGTGTTAGGTGTTCGATATTCACCACACATTGAATCAACAAGCAAAAAAAAAAGAAGTAAGGAATACTATTCAATTGCCAGTCGATGAGAAACGTTATTTTTATATAAAGTCGCATAAAACAATTTGCTTAAGTTTACGGTTAATTTTTTTTTAAGTTGCCTACGTCAAAATTTATTAAAAGTCGCATAAAGTCTTAAATCTTAACTTTGAAAAGTTGCCTTAAATTTAAAATAGTTTTAAAGTTGCCTCAAGTCGAAAGATATCAAAAGCTGCCTGTAGTTGAAAATTATTTTAAAAGTCGCCTAAAACTTAAAATCTAATATTATTTAAAAGCTGCCTAAATCTTACTATTTTTAAAATTTAGCTTAAATTTTGAGAATTACCTCTTAACATTAAACTTACTATATAAATACTTTAAATAAATTAAATAACATATAAAACTTCAGATCCTATTTTAACCCTTGTGTTAATACCCGGGTACCATGGTACCCACCTAGGTATATTAACAGGAAAAAAATGTACTAAGAATTAAAAATTTTAAACAAGCTGCTATATCGTCGTTATTTAACTTAAAAGAAAGAGAACTCAGATTCTAGATTTATTTTTTTGCTACTTTAATACTCCTAAAAATTAGCTTAAACTTTAACCATCGCAACATACGCAGCCAGGTATCCCGGTACCCTGGTACCCTGGTACCCCGGTACCCAATACAATACAATACACTTTATAGGATAACACAAACACGTTTAACCTGTTCCAAAAATTCAATTAACTAAATTCTGTATCATACAATTACATAAGTTTAGTTTCCAAAGCGTTAGTATTATAATACGGGGAAGTCCCATTTACATATCATGTATGACCAAAAATGTTCAACTGTTATACTAAAAAATAATGTCCTGTATAAAAAATTTAAAATTTTAGCCGTTATGCAATACAAAGTTAAAAAATCACGTTTTAACATAAATATAATTTAATACGCTTTTAAAAATTTTATTTTATTTCATAAAAATATGGATTAAATCAACTTTTTACATCAATATACATACACTGAAAAAAAAACAATTCATATCTTTAAGTAAATCCGAAGCGGCATTAATAGTGCGGTTAGTACGGATTTTCTAGAATCAAGTACAGAAAGATTGATTCAAGTACGAATACTTAACTTATTCATATATAATTCCGAATTCGTAAGCCTCGTAACAAAAATATTGAAGGAATAAGGCCCGTTTTCATGACTTAACGATAGCTAAATGTAGAAAGTTTTCGAACAGATAATGAGTTTTCAATTATCACAAGTTTCCGTTAATCTAAAAGTGAAGTATAAGCAAAAGAGAGGAACGTTCTACCTTTAACTTTTGTCGTAAGGCTTAGATTAGAGATTGCCATATTATTTTCACATATTTTTTATATATGGCAACTCCAATTTTACGTATATTTTGTAAATGTAAAAAAGGTACGTAGTTGCCAGTTTGTATTTAAATTTTGGCAAAAATAATCGGTATTTTCTTTAGTATTGCCACATTTTCAAAAATGTTAAGTTTATTTTATACAGAAGTTGTGAAAACGAAAAATAGTTGAAGGAAACTTTATTCCTCACTAGTGCTAAAGGCAACGTTAACTATTTCGAACTTTATAGGTAGGTCGTGAAAACGGGCCTAAGACTATTAAAGTATCAAAGCTTTATAAAGTGTAATTTGACATTCGAACTAATATGAAAATTTATATAATAAATGTTACTCGCCATGAGAAACAAATTCCCAGATTCTATTTGCAAAGATTAGACAATATGAAAAAAATATATGCACCTCCACACGTAAAAAAAATTACCAATTTTGGTTAGAATTAATTAAAAACGGCAGCTCTGTTGGTAATTTAAATGTTGGAACTTAGTTATTAGCAGCAACATCTTTATCGTTTTGAAAACGACACTTAAAAAAATTGCAATTCTAAAAGACAACATTTAATATAGGGATAGACTAACCTTTAAGGTCGGAGATGAATTAAATCAGACCATTTTTTTGATTGAATCAGCCTTTTGCAATTCTACCATAATCTTTGCTCACGGCCATGTTAATTTTAATTTAAAATTCAACAAAAACATTTTGTCGTTTTAACCAGTGTTCGAAAATAAACACTAAATATCGCTTCTTAGTGTTCGGTTCGGTAGATTTGTGGAAAACATAAACGCTAAAGGTGTTTTCTTTTCTGCAAAAAAAATACCACATTTTAAAAGGTGCATGTATAAAACGTCTTGCCTAACATTTAATAATGCAATTTTTTATTTGACGAGAACAAAACACAAAATTGAATCGCCCTGTTTTTAACAGCTGACAAAAAGTTTGTTCTTCAATATATAAAAAAATATGCACATAAATCAAAAAGTATGTTCTTCAAAATATAAAAAAAAAATATAAATAAACACAAATTTCTTAATAGATTGATTTTAAATAAATAAATGAACAAAATGAATCCCCAAATTCTAATTTCTTTAGTTTGTTTTTCATAAAATATGTAAACAAGAAAATACCTTTGCCAGATTGCCAATTTATTAACACCAAGTTTTTACGATTTCTTGATTTGACGTTTTTTTTCAAAAACAATTTTATAACACCGAATCCATTTAAATTTTATATCACTGACAACCTTCCATTAACAATTTAATTCTTTCTTTTGTTTTTACTATAAAATAATAATAAAAATACTATTAACACTTAAAGTTTTTATTGTCCTGATTAGAGGCGATTTTTTTCCCAACTTCGTCTGGTAACCCTATATAGAAACAGAAGCCATCTTTTTACAGGGCATTATCAACACTCTCGATTTATACGGGGCGTAAAGTGCAATGCCTTATGACATTTAAGGGTGAATATTTTTAGAATAAAACACGCTGCCCTTTTAAAGAGCAAAACTTTTTTAAGAAACGAACACCAAATTGCATTTTTTTAAATAAATTGTGACATGTTTTGTAGAAAAGAAAACACCATAATAGTGTTTGTGTAGAAAATCATTAAAAAATAAAGTTTCCCTGTTTGTCATCTTTCGAACAAAAAAAAAAAAATAATAATACTGTTCTTATCGAACTCAACAAAAAGATGAGAACATTTAATTCCGTTCGGATTTTTTTTTTAACCACAAGCTTCATTGTGTTCGGTTCGGTTCATCAGTGTTCGTTCGTTTCTGTGGTACTTGGCTGTTTAAAAAAGCAAAAAATGTTTACAAAAACAAAATACACATACGAAAAACAAAAACCCAGCAGAATAATTTTACACAGTCAGAAAATATACACAATACACACACAAGCTTTTCATTAGGTTGTCCCAAAAAAAATAGAAATTTGGATTTTCTCGGAGGATCTTTCCTAATTTGGATACTCATAAGGTAAAGTATTTTTGAGAATTTTATCAGATTTTTCGGAAGTGCTTTAGAGGTCGCGCAAACTGATTTTGTACCAAAAATCTAGCGTTTTTGACTTTTATTGAATTATTGTTGAAAATTGCTAAAAAATCGGTATTTTTTCGGCTTCTGAGTAAATATTCTTAAAGAAAATTTTCCGATCTTTAATTTTATGTGCATAAATAATAAGTTTCGTCAGGGATTTTCCACATTTTGATACATTAAATAACAGTTTTTCGTAAATTTTCAGCAAATATGAAAAAAAATGCTTTATAACTTTTAAAATTTGTATGAAGAATAAAAAAACTAATGATGCAGTTTAAAAGATTATGAAGTTTTAAATAAATAAGCAATAAAAAAAAATTAATTTTCTCTCACCGTTCTCGAGTTATACTCTTTTAAAGCTTTGTACACATTGTATGAAATGTATAATACTATAAGGTGTGAACTAGGTTTGCATTGCTTTAAACTTTAAATAATTGGATTTAGAAAATGTTTTTACAAATAAAATAATAGTTACTTACCACTCATACATAACAAATATATTAAAAACAAAGAAAAATAGAATTGTTATAAATCATTTATTATAGTTCTTGCGATGCTGCTCTACCCCCTGCAGTAAACTCTGAAAGTCTGTTTCAGAAGTTGTGCTATTGATATAACTATTAGCCAAGCCCACACCACGTTCTGCGACATCATTTACAACTTGCAATTGTTGAACTCTGTGTTTTGTTTTCCCATTTTTCAGGATCCGTTTGTAAAAAATCAGTAGAAATGTTGCAGACTTCAAAAAAAGTTAAGCTGGCGTTTGTAATAAAACACTGAATTTGTTTATTTTCAATCATGTCTTCTGTTAAATTTCCTTTCACTAATTCGTTGTTATTACTTGGTTCATGTAGGTTTCTAAGCATTAAACGCAAAGTTTTGGTATCTATACGTTCATCAAAAAACGATAAGGCTGCCAACTTCTCGGAAAGGTACCACTGATGCCGCAGAAAGGTTTTCAGAGTCTCGCGTTCAACTTTTTCATTAAAGCGTTTGTAATCATACAATTGTTTCAAAAGTCTAAGGTCATTGAGAGGAGTTGGCTGCCTTATCGTTTTTTGATGAACGTATAGATACCAAAACTTTGCGTTTAATGCTTAGAAACCTTCATGAACCAAGTAATAACAACGAATTAGTGAAAGGAAATTTAACAGAAGACATGATTGAAAATAAACAAATTCAGTGTTTTATTACAAACGCCAGCTTAACTTTTTTTGAAGTCTGCAACATTTCTACTGATTTTTTACAAACGGATCCTGAAAAATGGGAAAACAAAACACAGAGTTCAACAATTGCAAGTTGTAAATGATGTCGCAGAACGTGGTGTGGGCTTGGCTAATAGTTATATCAATATCACAACTTCTGAAACAGACTTTCAGAGTTTACTGCAGGGGGTAGAGCAGCATCGCAAGAACTATAATAAATGATTTATAACAATTCTATTTTTCTTTGTTTTTAATATATTTGTTATGTATGAGTGGTAAGTAACTATTATTTTATTTGTAAAAACATTTTCTAAATCCAATTATTTAAAGTTTAAAGCAATGCAAACCTAGTTCACACCTTATAGTATTATACATTTCATACAATGTGTACAAAGCTTTAAAAGAGTATAACTCGAGAACGGTGAGAGAAAATTAATTTTTTTTTATTGCTAATTTATTTAAAACTTCATAATCTTTTAAACTGCATCATTAGTTTTTTTATTCTTCATACAAATTTTAAAAGTTATAAAGCATTTTTTTCATATTTGCTGAAAATTTACGAAAAACTGTTATTAAATGTATCAAAATGTGGAAAATCCCTGACGAAACTTATTATTTATGCACATAAAGTTAAAGATCGGAAAATTTTCTTTAAGAATATTGACTCAGAAGCTGAAGAAATATCTATTTTTTACCAATTTTCAACCAAAATTCAAAAAAAGCCCAAAAAGGTCGATTTTTGGTACAAAATCAATTTGCGCGACCTCTAAACCACCTCCAAAAAATCTGAAAAAAATCTCAAAAATTCTTAGCCTTATGAGTATTCAAATTAAGAAGGATCTTCAAAATTTTTTTTTGAATGGGACACCCTACTTTTCATGCTGCGGTCGTTGCTAAAATTTTTTGTTTGTTCATTTCTTTATCAATCTAAAAAAAGAAACATTATAGAACATTAAAACAAAATAAAATGTTTGCCTACAGTATCACTACAATTGTTCTATTCTTTAACAAAGAACTGAGCAATAAATAATGTTTTGATCTTTCTTGAAAATACCCAATGAAAGATTGTGCTTCGAGCGAAGCAGGTTTGTAAGGGAGAAATGTAAGCTTTCGCTTACCATCTCGCTTACGGAAGGCATGCATTTTAGATCGTGAGTTCCCACTTTGAAGCAATACATATAAAGACTTGTAAGTGTAGCTATAAGATTTAACCACTTATTATTTTTTACAGTTATTTTTTTGTATTCTCCCTCACAAACCTGCTTCGTAGTAAGGGAATGCCGTGGCACTTGAATTATTTTTTTTTTTTTTATAAAACTTGTTAAGAGTTCGTTCACTAACTTGACTGCGTCTTTGTTTGTCTTATTGCGTAGCGCATAATTACGCGCTAATTTTTTTAAATGTACCATTACACTGTGCATGAAATTGACTCTTTTTTTTCGTGACAAGCCGGGCACATGGCGTTTTAATATAATTCGGGGACGCTGAATCCAGTGGTGCCCGCGGTTTTTTCAGATTGGCTCTGGTTTTCGAGATATACCGTTATTTCGAAAATGGAGGAGGTTGCTCAACATATATTCGCGTAACTCAAAAATGGTTTAGTTTATTGAAATTACTAAAAAAACCGAAATTCCGCAATAAAATTTCATTTCAGAAAAGTAAAACTCTTTTTCTAATATGAGTAGTCGTTATTGAAACATAATTTTTTTTTTGAAAAAAAAATTAATTTTTTTATCAAAATTTCGAAATTTTTGTTTTTTAAAAATTCATAAAAAATTAAAAAATGCAGCTAGGCTTCTAATTTTCTGCAGACTTATAAAAAACGAAGCTACAAACAAAATAAGCCATAAATGATTAAAATCTGTTTGCAACTTTTGATTTTATTCACAAAAGTCGACAAATTTTTCATTAATTTAAGAATTTCCCTTAGGGAGCTCCCATACAAATATTGCGTTTTATGAAATTCTTAAATTAATTAAAATTGGTCGACTTTTGTGAATAAAATCAAAAGTTGCAAACAGATTTTAATCATTTATGGCTTGTTTTGTTTGTAGCTTCGTTTTTTATAAGTCTGTAGAAAATTAGAAGCCTAGCTGCATTTTTTTTTAAAATTGAATTTTTAAAAAACAAAAATTTCGAAATTTTGATAAAAAAATTAATTTTTTTTTTAAAAAAAAATTATGTTTCAATAACGACTACTTATATTAGAAAAAGAGTTTTACTTTTCTGAAATGAAATTTTATTGCGGAATTTCGGTTTTTTTAGTAATTTCAATAAACTAAACCGTTTTTGAGTTACGCGAATATATGTTGTGCAACCTCCTCCATTTTCGAAATAACGGTATATCTCTAAAACCAGAGCCAATCTGAAAAAACCGCGGGCACCACTGGATTCAGCGTCCCCGAATTATGTTAAAACGCCATGTGCCCGGCTTGTCAGTTTTTTCAACTAGCATAGTGTTATCATTGAAATTCAAAGTATGGTTGTGGCGTCTAATCATTATAAGGTTTCAGTAATAAAAGTGTGGTTGAAATAACTTTAATTTTATAAAAATGTTCCCTTAAGCCTGGATGGTTACTGTTCGGCGAATCGACGAAGCTCATTTACTCCTAATCATAGAACTATATATAATAATGTGTGTTCAAATTTCGCTCTTTTTTTAACAACGTAAGCTGGTGACCAGGAAAATCAGAAATAGTCTTTTATAAAACGCGTATTTAATATGCAGTGAAACTATGCCCTGAAAATTGTTAAAAATATGCATCAAAAAATTAAAAAAAATGCTATTTTAAAAACAAAATATTCTACAGTTTAATAACAGTTCCATTCAATAAAAATATTCCTAAAATTATAATCGGTAATGCCAGAACAACATAGACGAATTTTCATAATTTCTTTTATTTGGAAACGATGGGCAGTCATGGTCTCACAAAAACAAAGTTATGTTAAGAGGTTAAAAAATTCATATAAGAGTTATATGTCAGGAATATTATCTAGATATTAAGATTAATACGAGATTTTTTGTCTTAAAGGGATTTTAGGGACGGTCGCTAAATTGCTTATTAATGTTAACATTTGAAAGGAAGTTAAAGCTACTTATAGATGGGAGCTTAAAGCAAATGTGAACCGATTCGAAAAGAATTTAGTTTGCAGTAAATTATTGGGGCGAATTTTATCTAAATACCAACAAAATTAGATATAAAATTTCACAAAAAATTTTCTTGGGAAATTTGAAAAAATTGAACATGTATCAAAATATGCCCTGAAAAAGGCGAAATATGCGCTATAAACTTAAAAAATGCTGCAAAAAGGCTCTTTTAACTAAATTATTCACAAAATGCTGCAAACGGTAAAATATGCAAAATTATGCACTAACAAATCAATGTCAAAATTCATAAAAAGTTATAAAACGGATAAATATATTGTTTTTGCCTTCATTCGTCGCCCAAGAAAAACATGCAATATCATATTTACGGTTTCCCTGCTGATGACATAGGCTTTGAAAAGTTTATACAGAAGGGTTCATATTCGTATCAAATTTTGAGAGAGAAAAATATATTTTATTTTTTATGCTTTACACAGAATTCTCATCAACATCGGCTTTAAAATTCATCCTTGTTGTTGTTTTAATTATATGTAACATTTCCAATGTGAAACGTCTTTTATAGTTATTTTCACTCTGTAAGACTTGTACATTGTCAAAATCAGGAAAGTGCTTTGTGTGTGCACAGTGGGTTAACAGTGCGGTTTTTTGTGTTGAAATTTTATTTCGTAGTTTTAAATCTGATTTGTGTGCTGAAATTCTAGTTTTAAGTTTGTTTTTAGTGGTACCTATATAAACCTTGTCACAAATTCCAAATTCGTTGCCATTGCATGGTATTTTATAAATAACGTTTGATTTATCTAATTTTTCTATTTTATCTTTGGTTTTACTGAACAATTTTGCCAATGTGTTACTAGATTTATGGGCCATTGCGTACGTTTCATTATTAAATAATTTAGATTTTTCAAATCTCTCAGATAATACTGGAACAAATATAAGGGATTTATATATTTTTGGTTGTTGTTCACCATACAGATTCTTTGTTTTGTATTTGTCATAATCAAAAAGTAATTTATTAATTAGATTTGCCGGAAAGTTGTTGTCGCTAAGTATTTTCCTGATCTTATTATAGTTGTTTTTGTGGAACTCTGTGTCACTTATGGATAATACCCTTCTTATTAAATTGTTCGCCGTGTTGATGATAATTCTTTTAGGGTGTTTGGAGTAGAAATTAATAACTCGGCTTGAGGCAGTTGGTTTTTGATACCAGTCAATTTTGAGTACACCATTTCTCCTTGTCACAATAGTGTCCAGATATGGTAACTTTTTATTGTTCTCCTCCTCCATAGTAAACTTAATACTAGGGTGAAAATCGTTCAAACTCGTCATAATTTCTTCTATTGCACTCTCCCTCACTATTCCAAAAAGATCATCTACATATTTCGACAGAAATTCAGGTTTAAATTTAAATTTTCCAATAGAGGTGTCAAGTAGTTTCTCCATAACAATATCCGCTACAATTGGGGATGCGGGTGAACCCATGGGAAGTCCTCTTTTCTGAGTATATATTTTGTCCCTGAATTTAAAATAGCGGTTGTCCTTAATGCAGAATCTTAATATTCTCAAAAATAAGTCCTTTGTCATGTTGGTGTGTATTGTAATGTCTTCCCATCTATCCTCTATAATTCTTAATGCTAAATCAACAGGTACGCTCGGAAACAAAGACACAACAAAATTTATCAAACGAGATTAATCTTCCATCGTCACTTATAGTCAAGTCTTTTATCCTATTTCTAAATTGCACTGAGTCCTTAACATTGTATACTGAGTTCTCCGTAATATTCTTCAAAATTGCCGTAATATATTTGCAAAGCTCACTCGATGGGGCATTAACATTGGAGCATATCGGTCTTAATGGATTGCCTTCCTTATGGATTTTAGGAAGTTCATATATTCTCGGTGCTACGGCCACGTCAGTTTTTAGTTTCCTTCTTTCAATTTCGGAAATAACTTTGTTACTGAAAAGTTCTTCAACCAATTCATTGTTCTTCCTTTGAAGTACGGCAGTGGGGTCTTTATTACATCTTTGATATGTCATCATGTCACCTATTATACTCTTCATCTTTGCGTCGTAGTCATGTTTTTCCATTGCCACCGTAATATTGCCCTTATCAGCATTTACAATTAAAATGTTCTTGTTTTTCCGTAAAAACTTTTCGGATCTTTCTATTGCATTCAATGTATACTTATCCCTGTCGTTTACCTGTATCTTGTTCATGTGGTTGTCAATAATTGAAGTAAATTTCGTTCTGGCCATCTCCTGTTCTTCCCTGTCTTGTATTGTCTGAATAAAATCCTCACCATCGGTTATAAATTTCAGCATTGGGAATTCATGCTTGGTAACGGGTAGGGCATGCTTTTTACCCAGAGTTGAACTTCTTCCGGAACGTCTATATTAGTTTTATTTACAAACCAATTTTGGTTGATTTTGATTCCAAGTTCATCCTTTTGTAATTCCCTTTTGACAATGTACAAGTCTTACAGAGTGAAAATAACTATAAAAGACGTTTCACATTGGAAATGTTACATATAATTAAAACAACAACAAGGATGAATTTTAAAGCCGATGTTGATGAGAATTCTGCGAAAGTATACAGACATCTAGTTAACAAACGAACATAACATAGTGCAATATTTATTTATTTATTTATTTTAAGCTCAGTTCATAAATAGACGATGTTGACACAACATAATAAGAATTAATTTTCTGATTTTTGTACGTTAATAATTTTTTCTATGTAAGAGTTTTTTGCTGTTTTTTGTATACATAGTGTTTAAAATATTTTGTACTTATACATTTATTTGTTCTTTTTGGTTACTTGTAATTTCTAGATTATAGCCCAGAAGATGTTTTTCAATGAAAAACGAAATATTGGCAAATTAAAAATTGTAAAATTAGAATATTTAACAATAAAACCAGGACCTCGAGCTCAAAAGGAAAAAAAGTTCTTTTATTTATACATTTTAAAGGTCGAATTAAACACAATATTATATTTTTATGCTTTACTTTATTTAATTTTTTAATAAAATGCTTAACTAAAAATTTTTTTGGTGTTTTTTACTTTAAAAAGCGATCCGCTAGATTTTTTTTTTTTAAAGTTCGCCGATTCGACAAAGAGTAACCTTAATGTACTGAAATGAAGAGTAACCTTCCAGGGTTAAAAATATTTTAAATATACATTGCTATAAAGAAATATATGTGACCTTCTGTGAGAAAAGGACCTAATGTGTTCACAGTGATAATGCGTTATGAAACTTTAAATGCGTTTTTCTCAAGACTTCATTTTCACACACCTTTTCTCGGAGATGGTCACATATTTTTAAAAAATAACCATCGGAACTAAAACGATTCGATTTCACACACATAATTTGCAAGTAATAACCAACATTTAGATTTAAGCAGTCCATCATTTTAACTAATTGCAAATTTTGTATTCTTTTTTTTCACGATAAATTTTGTTGTCAATTGTTAAAAAAATGTCCGCTTAAATAAAAACTGTATAAGGGTAACGGTCTTATATGACTGCAAAGTCGGGCACTGGTTCGATTAAAAAGATCGCACCATATAAAAAATCTACTTGTCGAGATCTGTTCTGTGGCAAATACAGGATATCCGTATTTAATTTGAAATTTAAAATTTGTATTTTTGAATAAACTCGCTTCGAGTTTTTGCTTAGAGCAAATACAAATCATTTCTAATTTTTTAAAATTTTGGAGATAATTAGTACTGTGGTTATTTTGTTGAACTATTTATGGTTTTTAATCCAAATTTTTAATATTTTTAATTAGGTTAAAGTTCATCAAATTTAATTTTCATTAAATTATTTTTATGAAGAAAGGAATTTTACAACATGAAAATTAATTAAAATTGCCGGGCTCGAACCCTGGCCTGCAGATTACCCTGCCGGCCATTTCGATCTACCAAAGGTTGAAATACAATTTGGTTTAAAGTTTGATGTTTGACTATTGACGTCAGCAGTCCTCGATGGCTGCGAGTGTAAGACGGCAAATCCATCTGAGGAGATCGAGTAGTTGTGATCGAAACTTGTCAGGGTAACTTGCTGGCCAGGGTTCGAGCCCGGCTACAGTAAAGAATGAAAAATTACACTACGTGACAATTTTTTTTACCAAATGCATTTGAAACGTAATCCTTATGTAAAATTTTCCTCTGAATCCGAATATGAAGTCAGAATTGTCAAAAGTAGAACAGTTTTTGAGATATTCCAAGATAACCGTTATTTGTGTTTTTAAAAAAGATGATGTGACTGATATGCAAATATCCAAAAAATAAAATTTTAGCCTATTTCAATACGAACATTTTGTGCTCAATAGGATCCAGATCGGTGCAAAAATGACAAAGTTACAGAAGATTAATTGAATTAACCCACAACAAATAAATATACAAAGCTAAATTTTTAGTAACAATAAATATTAAAAGGTGCTTGAAAGTTTTGAATTTCTATGTGGGTTAATTTACTAAATCTTCTGTAGCTTTGTAATTTTTGTACCAATCTATGTCTTGCTGGGCGCAAAATGTTCATATTAAGATAATCTAACGTCGCATGCAATAAAACATTAGGATTTTTATATATTTTATTTATTTATTTTTTGGCCAAGGTGTTATGTTTGAAGTTTTAGAGATTTTAGTAAGCTAATAGGGCCTAAATTTTTCCATTGTAAATTAAAAATACATTTAATTACATTTTTTACCAACGTTTCGTCAATTTTTTGTTGACTTCTTCAGGGGAACATCTATTTAAACATTTTTATTAATAACATTGTTATAAACATTTTAAATATAATTGTATTTTTACTTACTTTTAAAGTGTGTATATTACATTAAATAAAATAAAAGTTAACGAAATAATTTTTAATTATTAAATTTGCAATCGGCATTATTTTAATTTTAATTTGTGTAATGTAAACTTGTTCGTTAATAAAGGATTTTTAAATGATTGGATTTTTAAATGATTGGTTTAAAAAAAAAATAACTTGAAAAGAGCAAAATTGAACAAAATCTTAAAATTTTCAATGAACCTTGAACTTTTGTCCCCTGTAACTCTGTCATTTTTTGACCAATCTTCACAAGCAATCCATGGTTATTTTAGAAATTTTATATCCTTTTACTAAAAAGAAAGAAATACATAATTCGTTTAAAATTGTTTAAGATATTTGCATTTCAGTCACATCATCTTTTTTGAAAACACAAATAACGGTTTTTTTGGAATATCTGAAAAACTGTTCTACTTTTGACAATTCTGACTTCATATTCGGATTCAGCGGAAAATTGTACATAAAGATTAGCTGTTAGATTCATTTGGTCACGACTTTGTTGAAATTTTGTCACGTACACAGAAAAAATTATTTTTCCAATTCAAACAAAATATTTGTAGAATCAAAACATTTTTTGTCTGAAATCGGTCCTACAAACAAATTCGCATATTCAAACAATTTATTTGCATTTCGTTTATTGAAAAAAAACACTGATTTTTTCAAACAAATAATTTACTGAATCAAACAAAAAGTTTACTGAAATTCATATAAATTTCTAGCAAATAATTTTGCTGAATCAAACAAAAAAGTTTTTGCACAAGCAATGACGCGCACACAAGCAAGCACTCTAGGAGATGATGAATACTGAGGAGAGAGCAGAGCGGCGGCTGGCTTTGAGACACATTTTTTTGGAATAATTTTTGAACTAAGTCTTGTTTATACACACAATGTTTTTCTTCTTCACTCGCTGTTGCTGTATCCTTTCCTTGGCAGCAGACCGACTCGACATGTTTTTCGTCATCATTTTATTTTTGTATTTGATGTATGTATTTAACTAAACAGTTTTAAAAAATTGAATACGGGATTTTGGGTTTCATTCTTTTTTTACCAACTTTGAAACCTACCAAAAATTTATTTTGTTTCTTAAAATGTTATTGTTGTTTCTGTTGTTTAAAAAGAGTGAAAAGTTTTTTCTTTTACCTGCTATTGTTTTTGTTTTTCTTTAACTACAAACCCCGCCACGCTATTTTACCATCTTTCTTATTGTTGTCCTTTTTTAAAGCGTCCAAAAATAGACTGTATGTGTTTGTATCGTTGCTCTAATATTTCACATAAAGAAGTGTTGCTTACGATCAAATAAAAAAATGCAAAAAAGAAACGACAACATTAAATGGCGTTAAATATTTCATACAAAATTATGAAAACTTGAAACCAATAACGCGTATATTATATTTTTGAATAGTTGTCAACATTTTTGCTGGTTAAAATAAAAATCAAACAAAAATATTAATTGAATCAGTAAAAAAATTTGTAGAAATTAAAAAAATTTTCAAACAAGCGTTTGTTTGAAAATAATTCAGCAATAATTTTTTCTGTGTAGTGTTATCAATAACAATTTTAATTAATTTTCATGTTATAAAATTCCTTTCTTCATAAAAATAATTTAATGAAAATTAAATTTGATGAACTAATTTAAATTATTAAGAATTTAGGAGATATTTTCTAATTAGGAAGTAGGATTATCTTAAATTTACGTATACCATAACACATATTGGTTTCAAATATAATTTTATTGATTGATAAAAATCTCCACTGTTGATATGCGAAATTTCATTTATATATGTCAACTTGTTTAACTTGCGGGTTTATTTCAATGTTTTTTTCTTTTAGTTCCTACAGTTCGTGGGAAGATATAAATTTTCTTTTGTCAGAATTCTCATTTGTTAATGATTTCAGGCAAGGCATATGCCAGTAATATTCAGTACAAAGCATATTCTTTTAATTCAATAGAACTAAAAAGGGACTATTTTATAAATTTTTATACTTTGTGTTCAAAAAAAGTTTGCTGAATTTTAAAAAAATTTTTGAAAATATTTTTTAATCTGGGGCAAGTTTTATTTTCTTAAAAAAAAATCCTGCAAAAAATCCCAACTTCTTACGTTAACGTTAACTAAAAATATTAAATTGATCTGATTTCATTGATATTTCTCCTTACATTTTTCTCAAAACAATACGATATGCGAATGTATTAGAAAATCCATCAAAGAACATAACAAATGTGAAAAAGAATCGCATAAGATACCATTTAACAAAAATATTTAATTTTATTGTACATACAACTTTTAAATATATTCCAATGATGTTTCTTGCAGTTGCTAGCAAGATACTGGCTTTTTTCATATCGTTTTGTCTTAGTTTTAATTGTTGTTGCCTTCATTGTTTTAGTACACACTTTGTTTTCGCCATAAAGTTGTACTAGATAGTTTACTCTTTTGTTGTATTTGTAACTACACGAGCATGTCTTAAACTTTCAATTTTCATTTTTAGCTTTTTAATTTTCTCTTAGAAAATTAAAACTTACGTCATCATCAGCTGTGCAAAGTCGAACTGTCAAAAAAATCGTTTAAGTTTTCATGTTGGCATTTTATTAAAATTATAAAAATTGAAGAATTGTGCAAGTGAAAAGTGAAAATAATTAAACAAAATTAAGCAAACAAAAAACCATTCGTTTTGAACGATAATTTTAACACTTTTTTAATATTTTCAATGTGTTTTTTTTTAGATGTTGTACCAGAACTGCGTGTTTTTTGTTGTTGTAGCGATAAGGCCTTGGTCGTTACTTAAAGTCATCAACACGTGTTGTTATTTGACTATAATTTATTTGTTAATTACATATTAAAACAAATATATTTAAACTGTTTCTCGCAAAAAATTTCAAACAGATTGTCAAAAGAATATGATTTTAATTAAATATTTTTTGTCCGGAAGATGAATGATTACAGATAAAGATAATTAATTATTACACTTAAATGTATATGTATTTAGGTAGTAGTAAGCGATTAAACAATTCTTGGGTTTCGCATTTCTCTGAAAATTCACATAAATAGCTTTTATAATAACTTCTATGCCATGTGCAAAGTATTTCCATATAAACCTCATCCTTAAATAACCTTATAACATAATTTTGTACTATTAATAGCTGTGTTTACAAAGTTATGTGTTCTACATAACTCTTACTAAAATAAATCGACCATCATTCGAAAAGTTTTACTTTACAGTTTTGTTATTGCTTGTGTTTTTAAAACAAAAAGAATATCAACAAAAACTCAACAGTTAAATAAAGAAACGACTAATAATTGCAAAAGCATCAAGTAACGGGTGGTTAAATTCTAAGGGCCGATGTTGAATGTGAACCACACCTAAACGTCAAGTTTTTTTCTTCGTTTTATTTGACATTTCTCAATTTCAGACTCTTACTCAATTTGACCCATAGAAAGATAAACAATCGAGCAACGCGTTAAAGTTATTTAGGCTTATTATGAAAATGGATGATATAGTGATTTAGATGATTTAGTGATGAGATACATTTTCACCTCAGTGGATTCGTCAATAAGCAGAATTGCCGCATTTGGGCGAACTATAATCCAAGAGTGATTGTCGAAAAACCAAAACACCCACAAAGAGTGACTGTTTGGTGCGGTTTATGGGCTGGCGGGATCATAGGGACGTATTTTTTCCAAAATGGGGCCAGTCAGGCAGTTACTGTGAATGGTGTTCGCTATCATGAGATGATAACGAGCTTTTTATGGCCCGAATTGGAAGTTATGGATGTGGACGATATATGGTTTTAACAGGATGGTGCCACTTGCCACACAGCTAACGAAACAATGCCTCTTTTGCGCGACAAATTCAATGGCCGCGTTATCTCACGTGGTCGCGATGTCAATTGGCCGCCAAGATCATGTGATTTGACACCGTTGGACTTTTTTCTTAAGGGTTATTTGAAAGAGAAGGTGTACGTCGATAAGCCAGCAAAAATTCAAGAGCTAAAGGATGAGATAAATTTTGACCATCGGATGGAGGTGTGCCGCCGAGGTCGTGGCGGGCATTTGGCCGATATTTTGTTCCATACATAATTGAACCATACCAATACTATCATAATAAAAAGAAATGGCAATAATTTCCTAAGTAATTTGTGTTTTATTCAAAATCAATATCGGCCCTTATAAATTTAACCACCCTTTATAGTAGAACACATACAAAATACGTAAAGGATTATTAAACAGTGGTGTCAATAAATAATGTTTGGTAAAAATTATCAATTCTGATAACGATATAAATTAAAAACTCCAAAAGTTTTTTTATATGCAAAATCGTCTTTAGTATATACAAATACAACTTTATAACATGTTTGAATGTTCTATTTAAATTATAATGTTCTATTTCATCTTTGTTCTGGTTCACCGTTATATTATACCCCAACATTGTTCTATTGCATTTTTGTTTCATTCTTCAATATTTTTATCCTAAAGATAAAACAAAGTAAGTGTTTTATAATGAGAGTTATATAAACACACTATTTTTAATTAATGAGGTTGCTTGTAAGCCATTTTCTTGTGCTTGTTCAGCTCTTTAGTTAATACTGTGCCTTAGGGTATCATATGGTCGATTTTACCGACTATAATTTCATGTTTGGTATAAATATCAAGTGTTTGTAAAATGTCGACGAATTACCCTTTGTCTTAATATACTTACATATGTTTGTAGGTACAAAAGAGACAAAGGATTTTTATACCCGCAGGTAAAAGGGTCATCCAACCAAAACGCACGATGAAAGATTTCAGAGATTTATGATAATATTTTATTATAATAGAGGGACTTCTGCCAATTATGAGCAAAATACTATACCGGCCAAATTTTCGCCACGGCTTTGGACGCATACCTCTATCCAAAGGTCCACATTTTCAATGACTCTGCGACATAATTGTGGTTCAATATCTTTAATGTGCCGAATTATCTCATTATTTAGCTCTTAAATGGTTCTTGGATTATTGACGTACACTTTTTCTTTAAAATATCCCCAAAGAAAGAAAGAAATCCAACGGCCATTGAATTTCCCGCGCAAAAGAATCATTGTTTCTTGGGCTGTGTGGCAAGTAACACCATTCTGTTCGAACCACATATCTTCCTGGTCTATATCCTCAATTTCTGGCCACAAGAAATTTGTTATCATCTCGCGAAAGTGAACACCATTCACGGTAACTGCTTGGCCGACCTAATTTTCGAAGAACAGCAATGTTTTTCGCACAACGAACTGGGCAAGCATGCACAGGGGTGTATTCGCATTTCCTTAGACCCGGTTTCCTGAAACTGGCCCAAATTTCTCCCGATTGTGGACATATTTGGTCGATTATACTAACCAAAAAAATCACGAAGTGAACGGAATGCATTTTAATTTAAACGGCCCTTTTCGTAAAAACCATCAACAATATTAACGCGCTGCTCAAGTGTGTACTTCTCCATGGTTGAATTTGTCAAAAATTGAAACAAGGAAATTTTAAATTAAGTTGGGCAAGCAATTTGACGTTAAGGTATGACTCACAATTAAGATCGTGCATTATATCGGGTGATTTTTTAGCTATTATCTTTTTGGTAACACTGGCTTAAACAGCTGACGCACGTTTCGTGTTTTGTTTCACTGTCAAACATCTTGAGTTTGGTCTATAATTTAACCATGAATCGTCTTACAAACGAACAACGCTTGCAAATTATTGAATTTTATTATCAAAATGCGTGCTCTGTTAAGAAAGTTCATCGCGCGCTTCTTCCATTTTATGGTCAGTTTAATCGACCCACTGAAGCGGCTATTCGGGCTATTGTGACTAAATTTCCCACCAAATTTAGATTGTTGGACATTAAACCACCAACACGTTTACGTAGAGTGCGAAGTGAAGAAAATATCGCAGCTGTATCGGCCAGTGTTAATGATGACCATCAATTATCGATTCATCGCCGTTCGCAGCGATTGAACATCTGTTACCCAACAACGTGGAAAATTTTAAGGAAGGATTTAGGAGTGAAGCCTTTCAAAATACAGCTGTTGCAAGAATTAAAGCCGAACGACCAACCGGAACGTAGAATTTTTGGTGAATGAGCTCTTGGAAAGTTGGCCGAAGATCCACTTTTTATCGAAAAATTTTGCTCAGCGACGAAGCTCTCTTTTGTCTCAATGGGTACGTTAAGAAGCAGAATTGTCGATTTTGGAGTGAAGATCAGGCAGAAGCATTGCAAGAGCTACCAATGCATCCAGAAAAAGTCACAGTTTGGTGCGGTTTATGGGCTGGTAGCATCATTGGACCGTACTTCTTCAAAGATGATGCGAATCGTAACGTAACTGTGAATGGTGGGCGCTACCGTGAGATGAAATCTAACTTTTTTTTGCCCAAAATGCAAGAGCTTGACTTGCATGACATGTAGTTTCAACAAGACGGTGCCACATGCCACACAGCACGCTTAACAATGGACTTATTGAGAGGCGAGTTCGGTGAACAATTTATTTCACGTTCGGGACCGGTCAATTGGCCGCCTAGATCGTGCGATTTAACGCCTTTAGGCTATTTTTTGTGGGGCTATGTTAAAGCTCATGTCTATACACACATGCCCGCTTCAATTGACGCATTGGAAGACAACATTGAAGCATTTATTCATGAGATACCGTCCGAAATGTTGGAAAGAGTATGCCAAAATTGGACTAAGCGGATAGACCATTTGAGGCGCAGTCACGGTCAACATTTGCATGAAATAATCTTCAAACATTAAATTATATGGACCGTACTATCGATTCAAATAAAGATTTTAGGCATATTTCTGAATTTTATGTGTTTTTTTTAAACTTTCCTATAGCTCTTAAAAAATCACCCATTAGTTGGGCCACCCTTTATGTTTAAGTTTGTCACTTCGTTTGTATTTTTTACAATATTGATCTAAGGCCCTATAAAGTATTAATACATTCTGGGTCCTTTTTTTGAGCTACGTTGATTAAGCGGCGTCCGTCTAAAAGACGTCCGTCTGAAGACCTCAGATATGATGGGCAGTTGGTAGTAGCATATGCATATGCTTTAATTGTTGGGAGCCATGATTACATTTTTATCTTAGTTAAAATTTTGATTTCATCAATTGTATAAATTTTTTTTTTACTAATAAAACTTTACTTTAACATGCCAGGTATAGTGAATTTCTATTTAACTTATCACTCACTTTAGCTTAAAATAAGGTTGTTATAATGAAAAACATATTTTTATAAGCAATATGCCAAAATCGCATATTTAATTGTTGAAAATGGTTCTTAAGGGCTTCAGCAGCAATTTTTGTTCCGCGACTTTTTCATTATTCCGTCATTTGCCATATTACCTTTATTTTTAAGCTACTGAAGAAAATCAAAATATTGACAAAAAATTTCCAGAACTCGACCAAATGATGTTTGGCAACTTTGTACAAGTCCTTTGGCGAGTATTTTTGAACATATGAACTTATAATATTTGCAAATAAAACCCTTTATTGATACATTTTTCATTTAAAATGAAGTTTTCACCATCTAGCGGCACTAATTTGTACTAACTATGTTCAGCAATTAGAAACTGAAAATAGGAAAAAGAAAGAAAAGAGTTATAAGATAATAAAATAGTTTCAAATTTATATTAAAACCTGTATGTATGTAACCTTAATTCATCATGATAGTTTTGAAGTTATTTGAATAGAATTGTATTTAACATAATTTTTATTATTTATACCTTTTAAAACAACAAGTTGTTTTTACTAGTTAAATAAGAATGTGAACTCTTCAGTTTTTCTTTCTGTTGGAACTCTTCCAAATCCAAATTTGTTGCTTGCCAATTTAAGCCTCTCAAAATGTGTATTTGCTTTTTTAGAATTGTTATCTGATTACTCTGAACATCAACATAAGATAGTTCTTGTAATAAATTAAATAATTCCATTGGCTCATCCATATCAACCACATTAAGAAATAGGACTTTACTCTCCGTACGTCGTTTTCTTCTTCTTGTATGCTCTCCATCTCTTCCAATCTCTTTATTCATTCCTGGGCATTTAATTTTTTATTTTCCTAAAAAACCTTTTTCATTATTTTTTCACCATTTTCCATATCTTGCTTCGTTGGATGGAACTGCAGAATATCGAAAAGGAAGTGAATGCATTTGTTTTGCCGGCCATTACTGGCTGACATCTGGTCTATATTTCTTTATGTAGTGCCATAGCCTCGTTCCTCTTCATCATCGCAATCACTCTCTCCACATCAGTGGAATGAGGATACATCATCTAAAGGTCTATCGATAAATCATTTTCCCATTGAATCTTTCGCAGCCGCTTAAACTGTTTCAAAATTGTTAATATCTTTTTTCAAATTTGTAGTGGACAAATTAAGCTTCTCTGTGTTAAAAGCAAATTAAAATATGTGGGAAACTTAATTCAAGAACGATGTTTTATTTATATCTTCGAACTCTAAATATTCGTATATTTGATACAGCATATTCTTAAAAGTAAGATGATCACAAGCACAAATTGATTTGCAAATGCTAAAAGGCTCTAGTTGCTCAAAGCAAGCTCCGCGGATAAGAGCACAGACTTCAAGTTGATACAGAAAATTGTTGTCTGTAATATAATCATGAAACGTTTTCGCATTAATATTCAGGATATTTTTGTAAAAACGGAAATAGCAAGTCTTTTAACTGCAACATAACAAAAAATCAGATAAAAACATGAACCTTGGCCTACCAAATCACCAATGCTCTTTAAGAACAGAAATTTAGAGATTGATAATTAATAGGCATGCAAAGGGTGTTTCGGCTGGAATATCTACTACTGCCTTATTACAATAGTAAATGAAATATAAGTAAATTTACTAAACCCATGGAAAGGAATTTCGTTCCCCAAAGTTATAACAGTGTCTATGGTCTTAATTACTTTTTTTTTAAATTTGTTTTAATATTCCCTCTATTTTTTATATAAATGAATAAAATTTGCCGAAAATAGGCTTCATTGTTTTTCATACGGCACAAATTGGGCTGAATATTAAGCCTTAAAAGTCAACTCAGTTGTTGATGACAAAATAACTAAAATTCTGCAGTGGTGCTTGAAGATTATATTCCTACTTCAAAAGTTATATGTGAATGAGGGTGAAAAGAACGCATTTTTTAAATTTTTTCGCTTTTTTAACATTTTCCAAAATTTTTTGTAAACGAAAAATGCGATTGTCACCCATCACCACAGAATTTTAAATTTTATAGTCATTAACAACTATGTTGAATGGCAAGACATAATATTCAGTCCAATTTGTGACGCGTTAAATGTTGGCAGAATTATTTTCTTACTTCCAAGTTTTGATGTTGCCATTTTCTTTTCGCAGTGTATTATTACAACAATATCCGAAAACTATTCAAAAAATAAAAATATTGATTTTGTAGCTGTTAAGATAAATAATGCGTTAAATTCATAAAAAATCCAAGCCTTAAAGGCCTTCCTAAATTTCCGTTTTAGGATATGTGAGGGACACTCTTATTAGTAGTTAAGGTAGGTGACTCCACCCCCAAAGCATTAAAAATCATTCAGCATTCATAGCTTGAAAATGAAAAAGTATATTTTTTAATATACTTTTAATATACCAAATACTAAAGAAATTAGTCCATATTTAGTACTTCTCAAATACTACAATCAAAAAAAAAAAATTTTACTAAATAAATTTTCACACCTTATTACAAACTTAAGTATTATCGAGTTTCTTATAAAAGTGAATAAGTTTAGCAATTTTATTAAAATTTAAGAATGTTCTTGCTCTTTATTGCACTGTGAGCATCCTTAATTTTTGTTCCTCATTATACAATTATTTTACAATATTATTTTGGACTGTAAATAATTCTGATAATATTTATTAATTAATGTGCATACTACATAAACATGTGGTCAATATTATTCAAAATTATAACTAAACAAAAAAAGAAAAAAACAAGTACTAATATACCAAACAGCATTAAGGACATAATATCGTAAAATATAATGTTTTTGAAAATAATGAGAATTTAAGTAGCAATTTTACAATTATTTGCAGTAATGAGGGGAGTGTTTCAAATATTTAATACATGTATATAATTTAGAATGCAATAGGGGTAAACAAGGGGTTGAAACGAGTACAAATATGTATATAATGTATATGTATAAATTATGGTATGAGGTTAAGATCCATGTAAAAGTAATTTAAGGAGATAATCATTCAAACCAAACTTCGATCAACCTAAGGTTAAAAACAATTTGGTTTAAAGATTGATGTTTGACTATTGACTGCCAGCAGTCATCAATGTCTGTATGTGTTAAACGGGAAACCCCTCTGAAGAGATTGTGTTTATTTTGTGGCTTATTTTAGACACAATTAAAAACAGCAGAGATGATGGTGATTTAGGTAGATTAATTAAATGGGAAAATAAATGAAATGGTTTTTTGGCTAATGGCACCGGGCACCATTAGGTCTGGACACGACAGGATTGAAACTAGCACAAGGGTTTTAGAAGATAGGCAGGAGGGGATTCCTGATTGGGTTGGAGATTGTGGGCAGGAGGGGCTTTTCTGTTCTCTGGGGATTTTTAAATAAAAACCAACGGCAACTAACTTTAATTCAGTTTACTTACAAAGTATTTTATTGGTATACTTATTTTTGGTTTGTACAATGGTTGACAAGTATTGTTGAGGATGTTGATGGGGGAGCGGTAGGATGCCTGGTTGGCTTGGTAGCTCAAGAGGAACTGAACTAGAATACAAAAACAAAACAGAATTAAACTTAATCAAACGCGTCGAATATTAATAATTAGGAAAAATAATTCACAATAGGCTAACTCAGAGCCGGAAACGCTAATACAATCATCTGTTACTTTAAACAGATTGGCTCTGGTTTTCGAGATTTACCGTTATTTCGAAAATGGAGGAGGTTGCACGATATATGTTCGCCTAACTCAAAAATGGTTTAGTTTATTGAAATTACTAAAAAAACCGAAATTCTTCATATTCCTTTCTTATATGAGCAGTCGTTTTTGAAACATAATTTTTTTTTTTTTGTAAAAAATTTAATTTGTTTATCAAAATTTCGAAATTTTTGTTTTTTTTCAAAAATTCAAAAATTTCTTTTACCCACTTTTGATTTTATTCACAAAAGTCGAAAAATTTTAATTAATTTAAGAATTTCATAAAACGCAATTTTTTTATGGAAGCCCCCCCAAAAAAGTGGTGATAAAGGGCAAGTATGTCTCGAGAAAATGTTAAGGTCAAAGATATATGGCAAGTATGTTTGAAGAAAATGTTAAGAACAAAAAACTAATGGAGGTCGGTCATACATTTTATCCACCTAGGGGCGATTCTTTGGCAGTAATGGGGCTTTTTATTCTATATATTTCTAATCTGTATTGACGTTTTTGTATGGGAGCCCCCTTAAGGAATATAGATAGCGGGTAGTGTAACGGTCGTTTATGTGAAAACAATAATGGTAGGAAATAGGTCGGTACAACTTAACTTTTTAAACTATTTATCCAAATGCTAAGGTACTTCTTCAACGGAAGAATAAAATAATTATTAATAATATATTTATTTTATTAACACGTTCCCAGATAGGGTAATTTACGAATAAAAAGCAAGATTCGCATTTTAATAGAAAACTATTAATCAACGAAACCCCTATTTGCATATAGTGCGCTATGGCAACTTTAACACTTTTGACATTTATTGGCTGATCTAGTACAATTTCTTCGTTGACCATCTTTCGTTATATCGTTTAACTAAACGATCCTTCCTTTTTTTAGTCAAATGGCATAGGCGACACACCACCTAAAAAGAAAATTGCTAAAGAAAATTTTTCCAAGAATCTTAAACATCTATGCAAATTTTAGCAAACAAATTCGTTAATTTATACAACTGGTCGTCTTCTGCGGTTATTAAGGTAAATCTTATCAATCTATAGTAGCTGGTGCTTTTAAATATAAAGAAACAATACTCAAACTACTTTTTCCTTAGTGAAAGCTGGTGAAACCACTAAACCTGTGACCACGAGTCACCAATAACATCAACCAATTATCTTGTTCAACCTGGTTTAAAAAGTACCATCCGTACAAACATAATACAACGCAAGTGTCGCACCTAGCCCCGTAACATAAAAACCACACCGAAACTTTTTTATTTACCGTTCGATAGCCAAATCGGACTAACGCCCTTGTTCCGTAAAACCAAGTAGAAGGGACAATACATAGATCAATTGGCTTTAAGTAGCAATTTTCTGGAGAATAAGTGGAAATTAACTCTGGCACATTGTCCGAGGACTACGTACACCTCACCTGTAAATATTTCATGTCCAACCACCCACCAACAGCTAGTAGACATAACATACGGCAATACCTTTGTATTGACACCGCCTCCATATCTCGACTCAAACCCTCATATCCCGACCTACAACTACTTCTAAATTATTTGACCCCAAACAGGTTTTGCTGGTGCAAATAAAATACCCACAATAATTACCAGAACGAGTATAAGGGTACATTTGTCTATGGCATGAACAGCAAACCTCTTATTTTCCCGGTGTCCAATAAAACGGGAAAAAACAACTTGAATCATAAGTTATCGTTATATCATTATTAACTTAATTATATAGAATTATCTAACGACAGTGCAAAGTGAAAAACAAAACTATTCTTATAAGACAATATTACGAAAATTCGGTGTCGAAAGTTCAAGTCGAATATTAAAATACAATTTGCGTGGAAACAGTGTAGCTAGAACCGGAGAAAATTAGAAAAATAAAAACATCATTAACCAACCCATTTGGCAATCATCATCATAACAAACTATGCAAGAACAACCAATCTTCTCTTTTTCACAGTACTAACATCTGCATCGAGTTCCCGAGGAGGCCTCCTTCAGATCGCGATTCAGTGGTAAGTCCATACATAATATTATATTGTTTTTCTTGCATTGTTATTAAGGTACAAACAACTACATATATACATATGGAAATCTTCATAAAAACCCCATAAAGAAACAAAAACAAATAATGATAATGGTATCAAACATGTTGCAATCAAACTTCTAGATTTGGTTTTGTGTGTACAAAGTGTGTTTGGTACAAGAAAAAAAAAAAAACTCCGATTTAAATATAATTACATAACTACATCTGTATGTGCTTCACCCAAAAGAAGAACAAATAAAAAGAAATGTCATAATTACAACGAATGGGATTTGTTTTGTTTTTGCTTCTTAATGGAGTATGCTAGTTGTTTGTACAAAATTCAAAGTTGCCAACTAGGCTAAGTTAAATATTTGAATGATCACCTGTAACTAATATGTAACAAAATAGATCGGTTTTACAGGATTTTAATTTAATTTTCAATAGACGAATAACTAACTTTGCCCTGGTAAATCCGAATTAATACATAGTATGTCAAGAAAATTTATATTTGCACTGTGACTCTCATGTAAATAACCAATTAATTATTTAAGTAGTCTCTATTTTATATAGTTTTACGAAAGTTTGTTCCTATTTCAACGGAAGCAATGTATGTAGGAATAAAAATTTTTATATTGTTTCAATATCTACAATAAGGCTATAAAATAAAATGAATTCAATAAATGTCATATATCAGTAAAATGAAGAAGTAAAATTAATATTATTGTGGCCTTCTTAATGATCATGGGGTGAGGGAAAAAACAGATATCGTTAGGGGTTCTAGAAATTAGACTTTATAACCGCTACTAGAACATAGGACGGCGGGGGTATTGAGGCGTAAACCCTAATTACATCTTGGGGATATCTGAATACGTAAATTTTGACAATAGAATCATTCAAATGGAAATAATGTGTAATAACCCTTACCATCTGGGAAATTAATAATAACAAGAATAGGGATAATAGGGAGTCTACAATAAAAGAGCAATGCAATTTGTCATTGCGGTAAAAAGAGAGGTACAAGAATACCACCCCCCCCCCCCCCCCCGATTGTTTGCTAGTTTAATAAAGGCTCCCAAGGTTACTTCTCTGATTACTGTTTCGATGTTAAATATATAGGGTAAATTCTTATTTATTTAATACAATTAACATCCGTTTTCTCGGACGAGAAAACAGGGGGGGGGGTATTGAGGCGTAAACCCTAATTACATCTTGGGGATATCTGAATACGTAAATTTTGACAATAGAATCATTCAAATGGAAATAATGTGTAATAACCCTTACCATCTGGGAAATTAATAATAACAAGAATAGGGATAATAGGGAGTCTACAATAAAAGAGCAATGCAATTTGTCATTGCGGTAAAAAGAGAGGTACAAGAATACCACCCCCCCCCCCCCCCCGATTGTTTGCTAGTTTAATAAAGGCTCCCAAGGTTACTTCTCTGATTACTGTTTCGATGTTAAATATATAGGGTAAATTCTTATTTATTTAATACAATTAACATCCGTTTTCTCGGACGAGAAAACAGGGGAATTGCATTACAAAAAAATGGCGCCCAACGTGGGGCTCGAAGGAATAGCTCTGTTTCTTCTGCTCCAAAAATATTTCAGTTTTAACGTCACTGATAGTGAAAGGCTTAAAAGTGTTTTTTTTTCAATACTTCTGGTGGAATAATTTTGCAGCTGTGGAGGATATTTAACTATTTGAGAAAAAGGTCGAATAGGTTAACCCCGTAGTAGGTTTGAATTTTTTTCTGACAGTCGTGTTGAAATTAAAGATTATTTTAGATTTTCCTAAAGCTGGATAAGGGTATCAACTTTGCTTAGATTCTAGTCTGAATTTCCGCAACTCGAACCTTGTGGGGACTTCAGTTATTTGCAGAATTGCAATTACCGACCGACAGGGTGAAGAGGGCACCATTTACGGGAAAGATAGTGGTATGTCATGCGCGAATGACTTAAATCAAAACTGTTTGAAACCCTTATTAGGCTAAATAAATCAGTGCTCGATTTTTTTTGTCGAAATGTTATATCTTGGTTTTTTCTCTCATCTAACAACATGTCATAAAAGGCCACAAAATAGTAAGATAGTTTGCAACATTTTTAAGTAAAAATATATTGTATACAAAATCCTTTAATATTCGGGACACTTATTCTTTAGAGGAATTTTATTAGATTTTTTTTAGTCTTCAATGAAAATTTGAATACACCTTATCTGTTTTTGGTTTGTAGATTTTTTTTTTATTTTTTTATTTGCCCTTGGACACATTTTGAGGTAAAGGTGTATGAAAGAAAAGGAAAAAAAAAGGAAATTTTTAAGCGAAACTGTCCTTTTGAAACCTGAATATACACGTCTATTATATCTCGTGGGTATACAATCGTAAGGTTTATAACTTATAGTTTTATCTATTTTATTCAATATTGAATAATGTCTGTGGATCACGCTTCTCCCGCGGCAATACAGCCACCTCCACCGTTACCTTCGGCACCAATCGTTATTGAGCCCTCCGTATGCCATTGTTGTACACAGCCTATGTCAGAGGGTCAGGAGTGTTTAATCATTCATGAGTGTAGGCATGCTTACCACAGAATGTGTATAGAAGCACATTTGTCCAAATCGGCGGAATGTCCAGTTTGTAAAAAAAACCTGTAGGCTTTGTGATCTTCGAAAACTTGTAATTCAGTCTAAATTTACTACAGGTTCACTAAAAGGCGTAGGTCGAGGAGCTGTCCCGAAAGCATATAACACTCGTAGTGTGAGTAGGAATTTGTTTCAACAGTCGCAGAATGCAAATGTTCCACGGGATCAAGTTACAACTCCAGATGGGAATAGGCAGGTCAAGAATGCATCTCATATGTCACAACACTCCATTGATCAAACCCCGGAGAGAACAACTGTCGATAATTTAATTGACTATAATGAAATAAATCGTATGATCGAACAAAATATTTCCCGGCTTTTACATAATATGAATTTAATGCCCATTACAAATGCAGCACAGAATCGTAGCACTGCTAATGATCCTATTTCGCAAGGTTACCCCACAAATAATAATACTACCTCCAATTCGCCAAATCGGTCAAATTCTTCGCCTAACTCAAGTTACGTTCCCTTACCCGCGGATAAGGTAGCTTCAATTATCCAAAATTGGAATGTGAAATTTGATGGTACCCCAATGGGTCTGAATATAGAAGAGTTTTTATATAGGGTTAGGACATTGACCAATGATAATTTTAATGCAGATTTTTCGGTTATTTGCCGCAACCTACATGTATTGTTGACAGGTAAGGCCAGGGATTGGTATTGGCGCTACCACAAGAGAGTGCAAACGATAGATTGGATTGACTTTTGTGAAGCAATCCGATGTCAGTATAAGGAATTTAAATCTTCGTTTGATATTATGGAAGAGATTCGCAGCCGTAAGCAGAAACTCGGGGAAACATTTGATGCTTTCCTCGAAGCCATTTCCACTCTTTCTGATAAGTTACCTACTCCTATGTCCGAAGTGGAGCTAATAGGAATTGTAGCTCGGAATTTGCGTTCAGAAGTGCGACAGGACTTATTGTATGTACCTGTTCACTCATTGTCACACCTCCGCAAATTAGTACAAATGCGGGAAAACTTTTTATCGGAAGAACATGTACGAAAAAATTATACCTTAAGAAATCAAACTATGAATTATTCGCGTCGTATCTCTGAAATCGTAGAAGCAGAACCTGTAGAGGGCACTGAAATACCTGTAAATTCTGATATTTCCGTTGATGCGTTACACAAAACTGATTTTATAGGCAATTGTTGGAGTTGTAATCAACCCGGTCATCAGTGGGAGGACTGTCTCCAAGAAAGAACGATCTTCTGCTATGGCTGCGGAACGAAGCAAGTGTATAAGCCAAATTGTGCAAAATGTGCAGCTCGAAAACAAAACTATTCAAAAAACTTTCGGACTTTGAACAATTACAAGGAAAAACCCTAACACCGCAAGTACAGATTTCTCCAAATCCTAAAATCCCTTTATCTGACGTAAATCCCATTATTTCCCCTGATTCCGACAATATATCTAACCAAAAATTAAGTCCAGAACCAGTTAAAATTTTACAGCATAACCATGAGACCAAAATAAATAAACGTGAGATGTGCGATGAGCAAAACAACGAGGTAAACAAAGATCATTCGGAATTCATTTATCCTCGATTACCATATCACATGCGTCTAAAACTATATATAAAAAAGAGAAACGAGATTTTTAACATTTCTTCCATTTGGCATAGCCAAACGCATAAAGTTAAGCGTTCCACGGCAAGATTGCGAAAATATTATAAAGACAGAGGAATTTGTAAGAAAATGGTGATATCTACGATTATTTCAAATCCAAATGATCAGAGGTATTATGCGAAGGTTTCATTTCTGGAATTTTCAGAGTATGGTCTGCTAGATACTGGCGCAAATGTCAGCTGCATTGGTGCAGACTTAGCAAAATTTGATTTTGCAAAGTTTGATAAATTTCATAGATGTAACTCGTATGTCAAAACTGCGGATGGTACATCCCAATCGGTGATAGGGTGGATAGATGTAGAGATGTCATTCAAAAATGCTTCAAATTCTCTAAGATTATTCATTATCCCATCCATCTCACAAAGGGTGATTCTAGGCTTAGATTTCTGGAAGTGTTTTCAGCTTATTCCTGACATTATAGGATCGGTAGATCTAACTAATTTTTCCAACTCGAATCATAATATTTTTGAATTTCCGAACATGAATGAGAACGCTAAGGTTAGCAATATATCTTTAGATAAAGACAATGATACCTATTATCCTATCACCGGAGATCAGCGGCAACAACTTTCAACGGTCATAACTTTATTTCCAAATTTTGAAAAACAGGGTCTAGGCAAAACCAGTTTAATAAAGCACAAAATCGAAGTAGGAAATGCAACTCCAGTTAAACAACGTTTTTACCCCGTGTCCCCTGCTGTTGAAAAGCTTATTTACAATGAAATTGATAGAATGCTAGATTTGGGGGTAATAGAACCGTCATCTTCGGCATGGAGTTCACCTATGAGGTTGGTGGTGAAACCGAACAAAGTTCGTTTATGTTTAGACGCTAGAAAAATAAACGCGGTAACTAAAAAGGATGCCTACCCGCTTCCAAATATAGAGGGAATATTTGCTAGATTGCCAAAGGCAAACATCATTACAAAACTTGATCTAAAGGATGCGTATTGGCAGATTGGGTTGGATGAGTCATCTAAACATCTGACGGCATTCACAGTACCTGGAAGGCCTCTCTACCAATTTGTTGTGATGCCTTTCGGGCTGTGCAATGCCCCACAGACGATGTGTAGATTGGTAGATGAAATTATACCACCTCATCTTCGCCACTGCGTTTTCGGCTATCTAGACGATCTTATCATCGTTTCTGAAGATTTTGAGTCCCATCTTGAAATTTTAGTTAGAATGTCCGCTCAATTTAGAAAGGCAAATTTAACTTTGAATATATCTAAAAGCCGATTCTGCGTGACTAGAGTCCCTTATTTAGGATTCGTTATAGGGAATGGAGGCATTTCAACTGACCCAGAGAAACTTAGCGCGATTACAAATTTTCCCATTCCAAAGAATATCAAGCAAGTAAGAGGATTCGTTGGATTGGTGGGGTGGTATCGCCGTTTTATAGAAAATTTTTCATCTGAAATATTCCCTATAACCGAAGTTTTATCAACTAAAAAGAAGTTCATTTGGTCGGATGCTGCTCAAACTGCTTTTGAAAAAATAAAACAATTGCTCACCTGTGCACCTGTCTTAAGTAACCCCGACTTTTCCAAGAAATTTTTCCTGCACTGTGACGCAAGTGATTACGGCATAGGCGCGGTTCTGGTGCAATTAGATGATGAGCAACAAGAAAAACCTATTGCATACATGAGTAAGAAGCTAAATACAGCGCAGCGCAATTATTCCGTCACAGAAAGGGAGTGTTTGGCGGCAGTAGAAGCCATAAAGAAATTTCGATGTTACCTTGAGTTGCAGGAGTTTGAGGTGATAACCGACCATGCCAGTCTAGTGTGGTTGATGAGACAGCCCGATCTCAGCGGAAGATTGGCTAGATGGGTCTTAAAACTTCAAAGCTTCAAATTCACAATAAGCCACCGGAAAGGGAAGGACCATAAAAATAGTGGACCAATTCATATACCATAGAATCGAACATTATACTGGTGACAATGAACAAGAACAACAAGCGTGGAAACTTTGGATTCCCAAAAGACTTCGCAATGATGTCATTAAAAATGCCCATAATGCACCAACTTCTGCACATGGAGGTATAGTCAAAACGTTAGATCTTCTTCGAAGAACATTCTATTGGCCGGGAATTATACGAGACGTAAAAACTTATATAAAAAATTGTGATATCTGTAAAACGACTAAGTCTCCTAATTTTATTATGAAACCACCTATGGGAAACCCAGCCATATCTATACGACCATTCCAACGATTGTACATCGATCTTCTTGGTCCGTACCCTCGTAGCAAATCCGGTTTTATAGGCCTGTTAATCGTTTTGGATCATTTTTCAAAATTCCACTGGCTTTGTCCCTTGAGGAAATTCTCAGCCCTAAACATTCAAGACTTTTTAGAGAAAAATATATTTCATATGTATGGAGTACCTGAAGTTGTCATAAGCGATAATGGTAGCCAATTTAAATCCAACGAGTTAAATGCATTTTTCACCAGTTACGGTATAAAACATACATACACAGAATACTATTCCCCCCAATCCAACGCCTCAGAAAGGGTGAATCGCTCTATTCTAGCAGGGATACGAGCATATCTAAAAACCGACCACAGGCAATGGGATGAAAAATTAAGTTTTATTAGTTGTGCTCTCCGAAACTCCTATCATCAGTCGACTAAATGTTCTCCCTATCACGCCTTATTCGGTTTTAACATGGTTACTCATGCCGCCTCATACGATCTCTTGCGCAAACTTTCATTGCTGGATGAACCATCCACAACCATAAATCGTGATGATCACTTACAACTCATTCGACAAGACATTAGGAAGTGTATTAAACAAGCTTACGATAGAAATCAATTTCAATATAACCTTCGTTCGAAACCTCAGGACTTTAAGGTTAATCAGGAAGTTTTAAGACGCAATTTTGTTCAAAGTAGTTTCGAGAAAGGGTTTAATGCGAAACTGGCACCCGTCTTTGTGAAAGCAAGAATAAGGGAGAAAATAGGAAACCATTATTATATTTTGGAAGACCTACAAGGCAAGCTGATAGGTACATATCACGGAAAGGACATTCGGCCCTAAAATCATTTTTCCAGCTAATTTTTTTATGCAAAGCTGAAAAATTATCTAGTTTGTAACGGTCGTTTATGTGAAAACAATAATGGTAGGAAATAGGTCGGTACAACTTAACTTTTTAAACTATTTATCCAAATGCTAAGGTACTTCTTCAACGGAAGAATAAAATAATTATTAATAATATATTTATTTTATTAACACGTTCCCAGATAGGGTAATTTACGAATAAAAAGCAAGATTCGCATTTTAATAGAAAACTATTAATCAACGAAACCCCTATTTGCATATAGTGCGCTATGGCAACTTTAACACTTTTGACATTTATTGGCTGATCTAGTACAATTTCTTCGTTGACCATCTTTCGTTATATCGTTTAACTAAACGATCCTTCCTTTTTTAGTCAAATGGCATAGGCGACACACCACCTAAAAAGAAAATTGCTAAAGAAAATTTTTCCAAGAATCTTAAACATCTATGCAAATTTTAGCAAACAAATTCGTTAATTTATACAACTGGTCGTCTTCTGCGGTTATTAAGGTAAATCTTATCAATCTATAGTAGCTGGTGCTTTTAAATATAAAGAAACAATACTCAAACTACTTTTTCCTTAGTGAAAGCTGGTGAAACCACTAAACCTGTGACCACGAGTCACCAATAACATCAACCAATTATCTTGTTCAACCTGGTTTAAAAAGTACCATCCGTACAAACATAATACAACGCAAGTGTCGCACCTAGCCCCGTAACATAAAAACCACACCGAAACTTTTTTATTTACCGTTCGATAGCCAAATCGGACTAACGCCCTTGTTCCGTAAAACCAAGTAGAAGGGACAATACATAGATCAATTGGCTTTAAGTAGCAATTTTCTGGAGAATAAGTGGAAATTAACTCTGGCACATTGTCCGAGGACTACGTACACCTCACCTGTAAATATTTCATGTCCAACCACCCACCAACAGCTAGTAGACATAACATACGGCAATACCTTTGTATTGACACCGCCTCCATATCTCGACTCAAACCCTCATATCCCGACCTACAACTACTTCTAAATTATTTGACCCCAAACAGGTTTTGCTGGTGCAAATAAAATACCCACAATAATTACCAGAACGAGTATAAGGGTACATTTGTCTATGGCATGAACAGCAAACCTCTTATTTTCCCGGTGTCCAATAAAACGGGAAAAAACAACTTGAATCATAAGTTATCGTTATATCATTATTAACTTAATTATATAGAATTATCTAACGACAGTGCAAAGTGAAAAACAAAACTATTCTTATAAGACAATATTACGAAAATTCGGTGTCGAAAGTTCAAGTCGAATATTAAAATACAATTTGCGTGGAAACAGTGTAGCTAGAACCGGAGAAAATTAGAAAAATAAAAACATCATTAACCAACCCATTTGGCAATCATCATCATAACAAACTATGCAAGAACAACCAATCTTCTCTTTTTCACAGTACTAACATCTGCATCGAGTTCCCGAGGAGGCCTCCTTCAGATCGCGATTCAGTGGTAAGTCCATACATAATATTATATTGTTTTTCTTGCATTGTTATTAAGGTACAAACAACTACATATATACATATGGAAATCTTCATAAAAACCCCATAAAGAAACAAAAACAAATAATGATAATGGTATCAAACATGTTGCAATCAAACTTCTAGATTTGGTTTTGTGTGTACAAAGTGTGTTTGGTACAATAAAAAAAAAAAAAACTCCGATTTAAATATAATTACATAACTACATCTGTATGTGCTTCACCCAAAAGAAGAACAAATAAAAAGAAATGTCATAATTACAACGAATGGGATTTGTTTTGTTTTTGCTTCTTAATGGAGTATGCTAGTTGTTTGTACAAAATTCAAAGTTGCCAACTAGGCTAAGTTAAATATTTGAATGATCACCTGTAACTAATATGTAACAAAATAGATCGGTTTTACAGGATTTTAATTTAATTTTCAATAGACGAATAACTAACTTTGCCCTGGTAAATCCGAATTAATACATAGTATGTCAAGAAAATTTATATTTGCACTGTGACTCTCATGTAAATAACCAATTAATTATTTAAGTAGTCTCTATTTTATATAGTTTTACGAAAGTTTGTTCCTATTTCAACGGAAGCAATGTATGTAGGAATAAAAATTTTTATATTGTTTCAATATCTACAATAAGGCTATAAAACAAAATGAATTCAATAAATGTCATATATCAGTAAAATGAAGAAGTAAAATTAATATTATTGTGGCCTTCTTAATGATCATGGGGTGAGGGAAAAAACAGATATCGTTAGGGGTTCTAGAAATTAGACTTTATAACCGCTACTAGAACATAGGACGGCGGGGGTATTGAGGCGTAAACCCTAATTACATCTTGGGGATATCTGAATACGTAAATTTTGACAATAGAATCATTCAAATGGAAATAATGTGTAATAACCCTTACCATCTGTGAAATTAATAATAACAAGAATAGGGATAATAGGGAGTCTACAATAAAAGAGCAATGCAATTTGTCATTGCGGTAAAAAGAGAGGTACAAGAATACCACCCCCCCCCCCGATTGTTTGCTAGTTTAATAAAGGCTCCCAAGGTTACTTCTCTGATTACTGTTTCGATGTTAAATATATAGGGTAAATTCTTATTTATTTAATACAATTAACATCCGTTTTCTCGGACGAGAAAACAGGGGAATTGCATTACAGTAGGTATGTTAGAATTAAATAATTAAGATGAAAAATAAAGTGGGGTTGGTCATACATTTGAGCATCCTAGGCACTGCAGCAACCAAATTTAAGAATTTCAAACATACATATATGGCGGCTTAACTTTCCATTTCGAAATAACGGTATATCTCGAAAACCAGAGCCAATCTAAAAAAACGGCGGGCAGGACTGGATTCAGCGTATGTGCTATGTGCCCGACTTGTCTGTTTTTTCAACTAGCATAGTGTTATTAGTTAACAAAAAATATATTCAATGATTAAATCATAACGCTACCTATGCGCCACCCTGTCTTTTAGCACCAATATTTAATTGCGTACCGAACATCAGCACAAACGCATAATACTTTCTCCACAATTGTGTTGTAGGTATATTTATTCTAAAAAAAGAATCGATACATGAATATTTTACCATAATTTAATACATATCCCGAAAACGCCACAAATTGCTTTAAATCACTTTCTGAGTTCATTTAACGATGCCCGTCTGCTTGTGCGCAAACTTTAGGTCGAAAATTTGAAGATAATTTGATTAAATCCACTACATAGAATTTAATTATCATAGGGACGAATCCCATAGTGGGAATCAGTCCATAATTTAGGATGACACCCACAGGAAATTCTTTCTGGAATAAAGTCATAGTGGTTATAAACTCATTTCTTAATAATAAGATTAAATTTGGTCCAAAGATATCTTACTGCAACCTAAAAAATCTTTCTAAATTTATTTAAAATCGGTTCTGTAAAAATACTACTCTCGAAAATATGCTATTTATGCCATAACTATCATATAAATGTAGGTATTAATATAAAAATGGCCGACGGCAACCTTCATAATAAATTCTATGTCGTGGAAATTTTGTACTAGAGGGAACAAGACTGACAATGGGTTTTATAGCAACCCCCGCTCTCATATAGTTTTAAACGAAAAAATCTCATATAGAAACTGAGACCCCCTGGAACCAAAAAACTGCCCCGCCCACTTAGTGATATGTGTGGGTACTCAAATTAAAGGTAATTTGGTCCGATTGCAAATATGTATTTTGTTTTTGTATTCGCATATAATTTTTCTCTTTAGGTTAATTTAAGTATTTTTTAGGTGCAGAAAAGTTTTAGTTAGCGAAGCCCGTGTTTGTTATACCATAGAGGAGAAAATCCTTGCGCCCGGCCGAAGGCCGGCTATGCCGATAAGCTTTAGTTAGCGAAGGCGGTATTTTTAACACCATACAGGGGAAAATCCTTGTGCACGGCCGAAGGCCGGCTATGCAGATAAGCTTTAGTCAGCGAAGCCGGTGTATGTTATATATTCGTCGAATCGACGAAGCTCATTAACATTTTATCGTATAAGTTTTCAAATTTCGCTCTTTTTTTCAACAACGTTTGCTGATGCCGTAAGCATCAGTTAAAATTTAGAGGTCGCATCGATGAGGAGTAACCTTAGTGTAAGTTTTTGTGTATATTTTTTTGGAATTTTAAATATTCCCTTGTCAACAGCTACGTCATGTATGCTCACAATATGTTCTATAAAGATCGAAAACCCAAAAACCGACAAAAAAAACTCGTGGCTCCCTATTTAAGAGGCAGATTCGAGATTCCTCTCTTTCAGGCCTTAATTAAGGAAAAAATTCAAAATAAAATACCTAATAGAGGTCTGCTTTGAATAACTCACTCGTTTGCCTTTACACAAAGTGCACAACATTTATTCAAATAAAAAACATTCAAAAAGACAAGAAGAGAGTAAACCGTATACAAAAATAAGGGTGAATAAATTGAATAAAAACCTTGTTTACTGTAAATGAATTTGAGAGTCATTCATAAATAACAAAACATTGGAATGACCCGTTAGAGAGAGCAAGTTTACAAAAAACATTCGAATAATTTTTGAAGTATTGAATGTGCATACATTTATTTGAATATATTGACATAATATGTGTGTAAGCTTGTGGCTTCTTATATTTATAAGAGTTAAGCTTACACATACATACATAATGTGTTGATACAGATATTTTATATTCAAACTATATTTAATATTTAACTCATTTTACTTGAGTTGACTGAATTGAATGAGTTTTTATTCGTTTTATGTTTGTTTATTCTTTCATTTGTTTCGTTATGATTGTGTGCTTGACTCATTGCAGTTAAAAAACAAATGAGTGTGTTGAAATTGCTTTTTATTTATTCTTGCAGACCTCTAATACCTAATCGAAAAGAATCCGTCGAAAATTTTGTCAAAGGGCCAAAAGAGCGTAGAATGTGCCATCTCTGTCCCTATAGCAAACTTAAAATGACCAGAAGTACATGCTATATAGCCCGAAAAGCATCTGTTGTGAACATAAAATTGAACTTTGGCTAATAACTAAATATTTTTTTCTTTTGATTATTTGAGTGATTATTTTTAAAGGCTGAAAAAGAAAAAAGTGATTCATTTTTTACCTTTTTAGTTTTTGTGGTTTTAAAAAGTTAATTTATTTAAAAAACAAAAAAAAGGAGTTCAAATTCGTATTCGTATTTGGAGAGAAAAAGAATTTTTATTTTTTATATACATATTATTTTTTTTTTAATAAAACGCTTAACCAAAACAGATTTTTGTTTATTTTTTACTTTAAAAATAGTTCCGCTAGAATTTATTTTTTAAAAAGTTCGTCGATTCGAAGTAGAGTAACCTTAATGTACTAAAATGAAGGGTAACCTTTCAGGGTTAAGTTAGCGAAGCCAGTGTTTGTTATACCATAGAGAACAAATTCTTTGCGTCCGGCCGAAGGCCGGCTAACCATGAAGTTTTTATTTGCGACATTGGTGTTTGTTATTTTATAAAATTTGTATTACACTTTTATTTAAATAAATTATACGCTTATGCCCAATTTTCAGGATAGTAATTAAATCTAAATTAAGTTAATTTTTATAAAAACTTAAATCGTATTTAAATACAGATTGATTTTTTTAGTTTTATTTGAAAAGTCTTATTTAAATAAGATAAAAGTATGGTAGCACTACTAAATACAAAAAAAAATCATAAACAAGTAAATTTATTTACAAGGTGGTCTCAAAAAACAGCTGATTGTTATTGCTTTGCCTCTTGTTGTTGTATTGTCGTGATATTCAGGCCACCTTGCTAAAATATTACAATAGAAACTTAAGTTGAAATTAAGTGTACCACATCGGTGAATTAAGTTTGATTTAATTATTTAGTGAAGAAGAGAATTTTGTATTTAAAACGATTTTAAACATAAATGTGTTTTAAAAACAATCCTGAAAATTGGCCATTAGTATACAAAACCTATAATGTGGGCTTGAGAGTTAAAAATTTTTAAATAAATTCTATATATCCAGAAAGATCTAGTCAAAACCTTCAAAATGATACCAACATTGGACATATACCTTTAGAAATGTAGTGGAAAAATTACATATTTCTATGAAAACTAAAAACGTCCATAACTCGAAAACTAAGCGTTTGCGCAAATTTTTTTTTAATTTTTTCTTCTTATTTTTTAATTTTCTATCACATTACGTACTTTTTATTATTTGGAGCTGCGTCGGTAAACTAGATTTGTTTTTATACTTAAAGTTTTGTATTTCAAACTGTCAAGCAACACACCTAAAAACTATGATTCTATCATAGTAACTCACTTTTAGTAAGTAACAGAACAATAACAGAGTAACAACCATATTTTTTCATTAGCACAAGTGTTAAAACTTGTAATTTTTTTCTATTTGAAAAATTATAATATTTTTAAATACCTAAACGATTGTACCGGTATAATACCGGTTTTAAGGGAAATGGTATACGTATACCGGTATTTTATGCAGAAAACTAATATCGGTATCGGTATCCATACCGGTATTTCATTTAAACGGGTTTTTAACGGTATCGGTTGCCAACCTTGATCAAAACTCCATCGACTAGAGAAATGAAATTCAACTTGTGTTCAAAATTAAATATTTAAGTTCATTAAACAAAAACTTTTATAAATCCGTTTATTCGCATTTAAATATAAATATGAATTTAATCATGATACAAACACCTTTTGTTGCTTAATGCTATTGCCTCACATGATTTTTTCCCTTTGTCATCCAAAACTGGTTTAACCATTAAATATCCGATTTGAAAATTATTTTTTCAACATTTTTAAATCCATTACCCACGAAAATCTCGTTGTGGTTGAATGTCGTAATTAAATTTGTGTTTGGCCTTTAAACCATTTAAAAGCCATTAAAACGCAAATATGTATGTGTGAGTTAATAAAAATTGTGTCAGAACAACAAAATTTCCAACAAAAACATATTTATACATTTTAATCGAAGCAATTTCCGTGTCACAAGCTGGCAACTTTTTAAAGCTGCGTTAACGCTATACTGCTTAATTTGGTTGTTTTAAAAAAAAAATATTGTTGTTAATTTTCTCTCCTGTGATATCTGAATTAAGGAAGGAAAAAATATGTATAAATTAAAACTAATTTCAATATTGATAGTGTACAAGCATGTGCTTGTATGCTTTATTGGCAAATAAAAATAAACTTCAATGCACTTCCGTTTGTATGCTGAGGAAAGAAATACTGCCACCAAGATAATGTAATGGCAAAAAAAATAATATCTTAACCTATAAATCGGCAAAGGCAAAAAAGTTAAGAACACTTTCCTCTCTGTATGCCAACCAATTGGAACAAAATATACACCATTTGAAAGGTATTTACTCACAGAAGTGCACAATATGTTATTAAAATTTGTTGAATAATTTCAGAGTTATAAGCGTATAAATTTGCTACTAACACATATGCAGAACACAAATAAAAAATATGTTTTTTTCAATTGAAAATTATCAATAACTAAAAATAATAGGGTGGTCGATTATTCGACATTTTTCAGAAAACGGTTTTCGAATATTTCGACTATACAAATCTTATGTAAAAATCGGCACAAGCAGAACACTTAAGAACGCTTTCTTCCTTTGTTTGTCAACCGAACCTCTTTGGGAAGAAAAAAGTATCAAAAAAGGGATATACGGGAAATTACATTTCTTTCATTTACTTTTTCGTGCTTCATGTGATAATTTTTAAATTTTTTGTAATATTGAACTTTGAAATATAATATTATATGTGCAGGTTACTGAGTGAATGAGAACCTATAAGATGCAAAATGTTGGTACTTTTTGTTTTTCATCTGGTACTTTTTGAATTTTTGTTAATATTCGACCTACAAAGATGCTTAACGTTGCTTTTTTAGTAAATTAATTAAATGGTTCAATTTTCTCAGAGTTCCTGCTGAAGACAATTTACTTTAATATACCTCTCAGATCTCCACCCCTTCATCTACAGTGTGTTCAAGCTAATTATGCAAATGCTGACCCCTTAAGGAGATTCACCCCTATTCTGCGTTTCGATTCGAATCGAAATTTTCTCCGTCTGGCAATTTTGGTATTCTGCGTTTCGATTCCGCTCAGTTTCTTTCGATTGTATGTATTCTGCATTACGATCGGAGCTCCGTTTCTCTCAGTAGTTTTTTTGTTAACGGAGGTTTTTTCTATTTTTGTTTTTTTAAGTAAAAATGTGAAAAAATGTAAGTAAAAAATTAAAAAATTCAAAAACGATTTAAATACAAATTATTATAATTTTTTTGTTGTAAGTTGTTATTTTTTGTACTGGAATATGAGTGTTTTGTTATGTATGTATGCAGGTCAAAAACAACAACACCGGAGCAATACGTAAAACTGGCAAATTAACTGACGGCTAAAGCTGCAATAGACTCCATTTGTCCTCAAATTTTAAATAAAAATGCAACTCACTAAATTATTTCTTTACAAACAGTTTTTATTAACATTTTGTCTTTACATATTTAACCACAACACTTTTATTTTCTACTTTTTTTAGTTAATTTTAGCTTCACTATATTATACACACTTATATATTTATGCAAAACTTATTTTTACCTTTTTCTTTTTTATTTTATTTCAATATTTTTCTTTTATTAAATTTATAAACAATTTACTTTATTATACACAGAACTTGTTTTATTAAATTTGACACTTGTTTATGAAAATGATAACAGACTTGCTTATTCTGCTGTTTCATTTCCACATTCCACATTGATACAATTGATTTTGTAAACATTATTATCTTCTTCTTATTCTTTCGATTCCGTTTTTCTGCAGAATACCAATTTTCGATCGTAACGGAACTGAATGCGGAGACGTAATCGAAATGCAGAATAGGGGTGATTATGCAAAACTTTTAATGATTTCTATAATTTTATGGATTACCCTGTGAACGTTAATATTTTAAAACGTAACATCATTTTGTTCTTGAATGTAAGCCATTAGTTAAGTATCCTTATAAAATGTTGATTATTTTATTGGTCTGTAAGGATTTTAGTCCATAGACCGTGATTAAATAAATAAAAAAATAAAAAGATAAAAATAAACATGCATCGTCCTGAGTTAATAAGAATGTATAAGAGGGAGCTTTTTGGTACTTTTTCGTTTTACATCTGGTACTTTGATTAATTTTCGTTAATTTTAGACATAGAAACATCAAATTAAACATGCAATCTCCTGAGTGGATGAGAATCTAATAGAGGAGACTTTTTGATTCTTTTTCGTTTTTCAATTGATATTTTCTGATGACCTTGAACTTACTCACGTAGAAGATAACATTTTAATCGGAGGTTGGTCCCTCGCCAAATCGATCCACTTAGACGGAAAAATAAATACTCGAAATATGGTAATTCACTAATACTTAGATGAACTATGTTTTATGCATATAATACATAAAAATAGACTTTTATTCGACCTTTATAAAATTTATTATTATTATTTAATTAAGCTTGAGGTCTTTTTTATATTAAAAATATATAAAATTTATTAAACCAATATTTCGGCACTCCGGTGTGTGCCTTCTTCAGGGTTTTTCTTGAATTTTTGACAAAATTAACAATTTTTAACAAATTAAATAAATATAACAAAAAATAAAAAAAAAAAAAAAAAAAAATAAAAAAACAATTTTCAATTAAATACAAAAAAAGGTTTTCCAATTCAAAAACTAATCTATTACATTATAAATAAATTTGTTAACTTCCGTTTATATTTTTATAAACTAAATGCTTATAATTTTGTGCTAAACTTTCAGTATCTGACTTAAAATTAATTCTCGATATTGTCGGTACATTTATAATTTGCAACATTTCTAACATAAACCTACGTTTATAATTATTTTCCGTACTTAAAACTGTTGTATTTTCAAAATCAGGATAATGGTTAAAATTTGCACAATGAGCTGATAAAGCCGATTTTTGGGATGAAATATATCTATATTTTTGATCTGACTTATGTCCTGCTAACCTAGTTTTCAGTTTATTCTTCGTTGTACCAACATATATTTTACCACATTGTCCATTAACATTTCCCCCACAAGGTATCTTATAAACTACATTCGACATTTCCAACTTATTTATTTTATCCTTCATATTAGTGAATAACCTACGTATTGTGTTATACGATTTATGCGCAATTGTACACCTTTCCGTATCATAAATATTAGATTTTTCTAATCTCTCCGAAAATTTTGGTACATAAGTTAGCGATTTATAAACTTTTGGTTCCGTATTACCGTTCGAGTTATTTATTCTATGGTTCTTATATTGTATTGTATTATTGTATTTATTTAATTTGTTAAAAATTGTTAATTTTGTCAAAAATTCAAGAAAAACCCTGAAGAAGGCACACAACGGAGTGCCGAAATATTGGTTTAATAAATTTAATATATTTTTAGTATAAAAAAAGACCTCAAGCTTAATTAAATAATAATAATATATAATACATAAAAATATACGGTCGAATTTTGACCATAAGGTGAACACTAGTTTAAATAAATTTATAATAAATCTTTTATACTCACAAACGAGAATTAGAATATTTTATAAGAGGGCTTAATAAATTATGTACCAATCTATAAAAGTCTGACCTCACAGTATTATTAGTCGTGACCGACTTAGGTTACATTCGCCATATTTGTTTTGAAATAGATTACAATATTGATAAATGTTGACAACATTTTTTGACCTGCTGTTGCTGATGTTAGTATTGACACCCACAATCATAAAACTGCGCTGCGTGGCGAAGCAGTTCACGCGCCGTTGTCATTATTTATTAAATGCCGTCTCGGTTTATCTGCCTTTGCGCGTTTTACGGTTTATACGCTTTAGTCAATGGTTTGGCTTTACTGAACTGTTCCGCGTTAAAGTTTTTCGCGATTCAACATAGTTTTTAACATAATTTTTTCTATCGCGGTGGAGAAGCAAAAAAAAAATTATTTTAATAATGAAAAGAAACTCTCTTTGGAAACTGAGGCTTTCTACATGAAGGTATAAGTCATTCGAAAGCTTGTGAAGGAGGCTTAACAGGCGTTAGCAGTAATTTGAGATGGCTATATCAATATTTTGAGGACAAATAATTTAATTTCAGTGGCTTTACCGTTAAAGGGATACCTTTAGCCAAACCAAAGTAAGTAATGGCAATATAAGGTGGAGGCAGTCAAGCCTCTATATGCATCGTGGAGACTTAAAAAAAATCGAGTACTAAATCCGTAGTTTAAAATCGGAAGGTTTTTAAATTAACTGTACTCTTTCTTCTTCCCTACAGATAATATTGGGTTACGTGGTCCATTGTGGCTTAAATGAACTACTTACAACATGGTCCAATCTACTGTAAAATGGACCATGTTAAAAGAAATTAACATGCAGTGCTGCCAACAACTGCATGATGTATACTTTTCTATAGTTTACAGTGTTACACATTGGTAGCCCTGATGGTGTCCATTATTAATTGTTGAAAATTTGTGAAAATTTGTGAAAAAAAAGGTAAAAAAATTAAAAATACCAAGTAAATATATTTAATAATAGCAATAATAGACTACAGGGCACGCCATAAAAAGCAAATTAGTAAAAAATTAAAAATGCTTAAACTACCGCTTTAGTGTACTCTATACTGTAATGACATGGAGTACTTTTCAAACTAACCCACTTTAGTACTCCATGGAGTAGTTTAGGGACTACTTCGGTGGGTTATATGGTCCCCTCCTAGGACATCGTAATGTTAAATGGACCACCTTTTACCCATAGATTTGGAGTATTTTTGGAGTACTCCTACTCCTTTATGGACTACTCTTTACATGCATGTATGGACTAGTCTCGTTATCTGCAGGGTTATTAAATACCCCACTTTGTAATGATGAAATGTGTATTGTTGTTTTAAACAAACGATGTGGGATTTTATTAAATAATTTGTATTTTTTTTAAATTTTATATTTTAGATTTTTAAATAAAAATATTTTCAAAATATTTTTAAAGTGTAGATTACACTATCATACAAGTCTTTTGTATTTTGAAGAAAAAAAAACAATCCTGTCACTGCCACGTCTTGAAGACATCCTCGAAGACGGATGCACGACAATGTTAATTCCTGCACGACATGTGATGGACTGCGGGAACAAATCTTCAACGACATTTTCGAACAAGTGTTGCGAAAATCGTGCACGACACAAAGAAAGACAATGTCTCATACTTTGTCGTCAACGACTACATGCATGACAATGTCGTCTATTTTGACATCCACGACAAAAGTTATTATATGGTTATCTATTTCAGACAGTATTTTAGTATAATTGGAGTTTTAATTTCTGGTACATGTTTTATATTCGACTCTTATAAGCAGTCCTAAAGTTGACAGTGAAGTATTAACTGCATGTTATCCATTATATAATAAAATCACAGAAACATTTTTATCACAATATGTGTGTGTTAGTGTAAAGTAGCCTTAAGTTATGCTAGGAACACAATTGGCTTGTACGTCGTATGAATGTAGAACGTAAGACGCTTAATTTACTCACAATTCCGTCGTTAACGTATTTTTTTACAAAAAAAAATTAATTAAAAACTTAAAATTTGTTAAATTTATTTTCCCTCTTTTACTTTGTTTTCAAATATGCAATTTATATTTTAAATAATTTCATTCCACATATTAAAAGATTTCGTTTCGCTTTGACGATTAGATTGCAACCGGCATATAAAAGAGAATATGATCTATGTCAGTGTAAGACGTAACAGCATTAGTTTTAAAGATATAGTGACATTTATTATTTGAAAAATTTACAACATTTTCTGTTTTAATGTGTCAGTTCTTCGCGAACGGTCCTTCAAACCTTTAAATACTTTCTGGCTTAATAATCTACACAAACATCTCTTTCTTTTGAATATATCAGGATATCTCACTGTTATTGCAAGGATATTAAAATATTTGTGTTTTTTGATTTAGTACTTAAAATTTCTTTTATGGAAATGTTCTGCAATAAAACTACCACCTCTTGTTTTAGAGATATAGTGCATTAATTAAAAAAAAATCAATTTTCCCTTTCAACCCCATTCAAAATAATTTGGTATTTAAGTCAAACATTCACACGTAAAATATCTCGGTATGCATCTGGATCGGCGATTAACGTGGAAATGCCATATAGAGGCAAAATTAACTCAAATGAAACTGAAGGCCATTCAAATTCATTGGCTTATTGGAAGAAATTCTGTCCTTAGTCTCGATTGCAAGCTTCTACTTTACAACTCTATCTTTAAGCATATCTGGTGCTACGGTATTCAACTATGGGGCACTGCCTCGGCCTCTAATATCGAAAAAATTCAAAGGCGCCAAAATAAACTTCTTCGAATAATCACAGCCGCTCCCTGGTATGTTAAAAACTCAAACATTCATAAGGATCTCAATGTGCCATTAGTAAAAATTATGATTACAAAATATGCGGTAAAATATTTAAAAAGGCTTGAACAACACCCAAATCCACTAGCTCGAAATATCTTAAATCATGGCGGCCACACTCGCTTAAGAAGAAGAGACACTGCAGCACTTACCCAGTTAGATGAGCGATAAACACTTATATATGTGAAGAGAACTCGTGATGAAGAACATTTTTGTCTGGCAATGGCAGGACATAAATAAAGTATTAGGATAAGATTTGATTAATTATTGTTAGTTCATATTAAATATATGAAGATTCAATAAATAAATATTGAAAAAAAAAAAAAAGTCAAAATTATCATCAGTAACAAAATGGCTACAAACAAAAGCCTGTGCAAATAATCCAGACAATTTTGTGTCAATGTATTCTGTACAGCATCGTAAACCTTTAGACTTTGGAAAAGCTTCATATTTAAAATATTTTAAAATTAATATTTCCAATCTAGATAAAGAATAGGTGCTAAATACTGTTTGAGAAAACTGCGCAGTGTCTTAAAGGCGATGGTCCTTTGAAGAATGATCGACTATTTAATTTGGGACACCAAATATCTGGCGAGAGCCCCGTTATCATCCCTTTTTATAGGCTTAAAATTTTTTATTCAAATATATTCGTTGGAATGTCTAGTTTGTTCATACACTGATATTATATTAAGCGAATAAAACAAACAATTGTGTTAATTATGCAAATATTAGATGTCACTGTATCTTTAAAACTAAAGCTGTTAGAAAAAAACCTAATGATGCCATCGCAATCAGCACTCTCAATTTAACTTAAAACAAAGTACAGAGGTCAGGAAACATTTGGTGTGTTGACCAGTGTAATTAAATAATTTCAAATACATTTTTTTTTTTTTTTTTTTTTTTTTAATAACTTGTCTTTTTGGCTCACCAAATTTAATATTTGAAAACATAAAAATATATATTTATTTTCTAAATTTACGGTTTAATTAATTTAATTAGGTCTAAGTTAACGTACAAAGTTGATAAGTTTTTAGGTTTGCACCAGTTATTGTTTTTATTAAGTAAAATGTTCATAGTAAATTTGTTTTGAAAACCTTACTTAAATTAAAAATATTATTATGAATTCGGCAGTATATGTTTAAATTTGACAACGTTCATTAGGTACAACTACGTTCCTACGGTTATACGTTTAATGTTCATACCTGTAAAGTGTGCATTTAAATTCCTACACATTTTTGTTTAATTTTTGTATACAGTGGAAAAATTACCCCGAATTAGTATTTTTAAATAATTAATTAATTACTTTTTTCATTGTTCAAAGTGATACTGCCGATGAAATGTTTGTTTTGTTTTCCACTTTTAACTAATTAACTTGATAAGCTTTAAAATACAACAAAGACCGTCCCTCTGACAGTTCTCTGCAGGTACATTACTGCTCACAAAAAAAAAAAAAAAATCCAAAAAAGCAAACACCCGACATGTCATTTCGACTAAGCAATATAAATACATGGTTGGAAATTTTGTTAAAACCAGAGTGCGAAAATGAACATTATAAACTGTTTACCGTAATAAAAACGTTTTTCTGTTTGTTATCTTCGTACACAATAAAATTCCTGTAGGAATCCAATTCAACATAAAGATGAGAGCATTTCATTGCCATTCTGTTGTTTGTAAAAGAACACAAACGTCGCACACTGGTTCATATTTTGAGAAGGCGGCCAAAATTATTTTTTTTTATGTTCTACGATTTTAAAATTTTTTTATTCATGTGAAAGTAAATACTAGTGAACCTCGGGAGCCAAAAAATTTCAACCCTATTTCAACTATTTCATTGAGAACAGGGTGGTCCGAAATGGACTTTCTCAATATTTGGTTATCGTTTTGAATTTCTGAGTCAATTTTTGAAGTTGAAATGCTCATAACTTTTTTGTTTTTTAAGATTTTTTGACAGAATAAGTTTTGTGTATTAGTTTATTTTATTAACAATACGTGGTTAAAAGCATTGAACTCTGCGACCTCTAGAACTATTTAATTTTTTTTTTCTTAATGTCAAAATTTCCCGGAAATTTCCTACTTTATAGAGCATAAGTCCTGACCGTCAAAACGCGTCAAAAAAATCTATACTCTCTTGTAGTCCAGAATCTAACCTACATTTATATACCCCATTGTACACACATCTGGATACGGCCTTGCAAACTACAGCAATTTCTGTGACCCAAGGTAAGATATTCGGTTCAAAAAACAAGTCCTGCAAGGAAACATTACTGAAATTAAAGAAATTGAATCTTAAAGAATTTTCGACAAATAAAGCAGTTCAGGCCACATAAATTATCTAGCACGTCAGGCTATCAATTAATTTGGAGAAGGTAAAGGTATTGCCATTGTTATTAACTTATTGTGGGTGAACGGATGCTGCAAAACGAATAGGCGACATAAATAGAATAACACGTTAGATTTCTGAGTAAGTTAAAAGGTTAAACATAAGTAAATAGCCGCAACATAAACTACATAGTTTAATTACCTGAAAATTGCAACTTAATTTAAAAAAATTGAAGAGCAGGTAAATGGTAAAAAAAACTAGCACGCAGTTACCTGTTAATTTATTGCCGGTATGTTATCCTTTTAAAAAGTGTGAAAACAGGGTTTTTTTATGTTTCAAGGAAATGTTAATAAAAGATCAAAGAAGTGGTAACAAAAGATCATTTAAAAAAACTTCTATCAAGAGTATAAAAATGCGTGCATTCATAATTTTACCTTCATTATTGTTTAAACAATGGCTAAGTTCAGTTATAAAGTTCTCGCAGATATATATTTTCAACAGAAAGATGAAAAAGATTTTGTGTTACACATAATGAAGAATCCATTCTGTAGATTATGCAACGAACAAGAAATCAAAATTCATAAGATAAAAATTAAAAATTTTTCATTTACATTAAGAAAACGGTACCTTAAATGTTCTAGAAACAAAAAAACGTTTTACTTACGCAACGAAAAATGGCTAACAAATGATCTGATTTTTAAGAAGCTGTCAATAACCGCTAAGGAAACTGGAAAAGTGGGTCGGCCCGCAAAACAAATTGACAATTGCAGTGAAAGATCACGAAGACGCAAGCTAGCAAATATCAATAGAGAAATTTCTCATAGTATGATAAAGGATTCATTTCTGCATCAAATTCAACCAACGCAAAATAAGAAAACAAAAATTGCAATAATTGAAAAAAGAGTGGAAGCGAGCCCTAAATGCACAAAGAGGATTTTAAAAAGTATGCCTACACCAACTGAAGAAATGAAATTTACTCCAGAAGAAGCATTTGCATTTTTTTTGGATTTAAAACGGACAAAAAATCAGTATACAGAACAGCGAAAGCGAACCAATAAAATAAAATAAAATAAAATACACATACATCTCAAACCAAAAATAAATGTTGAATTACCTTAAATGTTATCGATAGCCAAGAATGCTATTTGGGCATTTTTCAAAATATTCCTTTTCAGTTTTATCCTTATAACAACTCGTCTTTCCCAAAAACGCCAACCTTTGGCCCCTGTGAATATTGGGACTAAAAAATTTACAGGGGCCAAATATTGGCATTTTCTGACAGGATCTAAGTTCGACAATAAAAAATAAGTATCAGTTGTAAAATACAAGAGAAATAATGAGAAATTATAAAAAAATCATATTTGAAATATTCAACTTTTACACCGAAACTCAACAAAAAAATGAAAATGCATTTTGAATTCCCCATAACTTTTGCTCCTATCAGTCAAATTTTACGTTTTATAGCGCAAATTAAAGCCTAACATCGCACCTATCGAGCAAAAAAAATCGCATATCCAGTCAAAAGTTATGGAATTTTGACCGCCTTCTCGTAAAATTTCCCACTGTGCATCGCTGTGTTTGATTTAGCATATTAATGTTTGTTCGTTACAGTTGTGCTCAGCACACTTTTGGCTGGTAAGGACATCAAAAAACTTTCTACAAAACAAAATACATATAGCTCATTGGCTGCAACGTCTTCATTACTCAAAAAAATAATTTTTGGAGATAGTGCTGCAGAATTTTTCGGTGTGTTTTTCTTTATATTGTTTTAAAAATTTGTCTTTCTATCTTCTACACTTTCCTCGTTTGAAGATAATTTTAATGTTATTATATTTTCTTAGTGTTGGGAGCAAATCAAAAACGTTTAACACGTTTACTTGAAAATTTATTTTTTGAGTTTTGATGACGTTGCAGCAAAGCGGCCCATACACTTGCCATATAATTGTTCAATTTATCATATTGTACAATTATATCGCCAATGAGTATGTGTTATTCGTAGTTGGCCCAATATATTTGCAACAATCAAAAGACTTTTGATTTTATTGCACAAAGAAAATAAAGTGAAATGTGTTGATAACATTATACAATGTGGTTTATGTTTTTCCTTAGATTATGTTTTATAAAATGAAAGTCAAGCCATCTTTTAACTGAAACCATTGTGCCAATTATTGCCAACTGGAAATGGATGGGCGCATAATGCAAAAAAAAAACACAAAGCCATCAAAAACTTTTTGCAAAAACAAAAAATGTATACAATACACACACAGGCTATTCGTGCTTTGGTCGTGCAAATTGCCAAGCAACAACGACAATAGTAAAGAGAAGGGTTAAAAAAAAAACACTACAGAAATGTTCCGTAATATAGTGTATGTCTACTACAATTGTACTGCTTTATAACGAAAAACAGAATACTACATTAACAATTAATTTTATAGCCTTTTCACACTTGTCAACATTTAACATTTAACATCAATTTGCGAAGATGTTGGAATTTTCCCATAAGAAATACAAACGGCTAAAAATCAAAATTTTTCAACATCTTTACAGAATGTTACCATCTCATTTTGTTCCCTTTTACATTTTTCGATTCTTTTAGTGTCATCACTAGAAAAGTGGCAATAAGTTCTGTTATTAATGTGGCATCACTGACAAAATGGAAGTTGCTTTGAAAGCAGCGTTACCATTTCCCAAGTTTTTCCTTTTTTGCAAGCCTTATTTTGCTTAATTTTGCTCAAATTATTAAACAAAACGAATAAGAAATACATTTTGGTGTTATCTTTTAAAATGTTGGCACTTTTGCAGAAAAAATGTACTTAAAAAAATAAAAGTTTTTTTTCAGAAATGGTGACATTTTTTTATTGATACCCTGCAGATAACGAGACTAGTCCATACATGCATGTAAAGAGTAGTCCATTAAGGAGTAGGAGTACTCCAAAACTACTCCAAATATATGGGTAAAAGGTGGTCCATTTAACATTACGTTGTCCTAGGAGGGGAAAATATAACCCACCGAAGTAGTCCCTAAACTACTCCACGGAGTACTAAAGTGGGTTAGTTTTAAAAATACTCCATGTCACTACAGTATGGAGTACACTAAAGGGGTAGGTTAAGCATTTTTCATTTTTTACTCTTTTATGGCGTGCCCTGTAGTCTATTATTGCTATTATTAAATATATTTACTTGGTATTTTTAATTTTTTTACCTTTTTTTTCACAAATTTTCACCAATGTGTAATACTGTAAACTATAGAAAAGTATACATCATGCAGTTGGTGACAGCACTGCATGTTAATTTCTTATAACATGGTCCATATTACAGTAGATTGGACCATGTTGTAAGTAGTCCATTTAAGCCACAATGGACCACGTAGTCCAATATTATCTGTTGGGTAGTAGATGTTAGATGTTTCAAGTGTGAACGCGTATTTCACATTTTCAACAAAGTACAAAGGGTATTAGGGTGTGTATAGCGTACGCACAATAATGTTCAGTTTGCTTTCGAACACTGGCTTTACTTTATGTGTATTAAGTGCTTAGTAAAAAATTTAAGTAAAACTTGCATGAAAATAAGGAAGTTTCTTTTTATTGAATTTTAAACAGTTTGTAAAAATCAGTCAAATTTTTGGATAACTATAATTTTTCGGGGGTGAAAAATTATATGGGTTTTGTGATAAATTATGAACCAATGTTTTTACAAATTCTTATATTTTAATTTTTGGTCTTCTAAAACAAATGGGTGAACAAAAAAGTGATTAGTCATGATAAAATTGTTATTCGTTACGTTTTAAAGCATCATATGGAAGAGAAGCTTAAGTCGGTTTAAAACGAAATTGAGCTATAAAAAATATAAAATGTGAAAAATCTGTTATATTAACTAAATTTTTTATAACACTTTCTTTTACACTCTATTGAAGTAGTTCCCAATACAAAAATATACAGACTTAAAGCCATAAATTCATCGAATAAAACTTTAACAAAACTAAGGATATCTAGAACTACAATGTTCGACATAAGCCACGTTTCCATTTGTCCTGCTACCGATATTATACTATATTCTTAGTGTGGGTTTAATTATTATACCCTCCACCACAATTAGTTGTGAAGAGGGTATACTAAGTTTGTCATTCCGTGTGGAACTTTTTTATTATTCATCTCAGACCCCATAAAGTATATATATTCTGGCTGCTTGAGTAATTCTAAGTCGATTTAGCCATGTCCGTCTGTCTGTCCGTCTGTCCGTCTGTTGAAAATTGGGATTGAATTTCAGCAAAATCGGTTCAGTAGGACCAGAGCTATGAATCAAAATGTGGAACCACCACCTTCAATAACTTGATAATTTTGTTACAAAAACTAACATAAATGATGCAAAAATGCACGGAATGACATAAGATTTTGCACAAGTCCGTTTTATTTGACTAGAAATTACACTGTAAAATTTCGCGAATTTACCCTAGCCCCATATAAACACTACTCCCGAAAAACAGTTTAGTACGCCTAAAACCGTAAAAAATAATGCAATCATAACAAATTTTGGCTCGTCACAATTTTATAGGACTCTAAATGATACTGTGAAATTTCGTGAAGATCGGTACATAATTTACCCTAGGCCCCATATATGCCCTACTCCCGGAAAACAGTTTAGTCTCCTAAAACCATAATTAATAACAAATCGTCACAGTTTAAGATAATAATAATAAAAAGACATCATACAGATATTACTCCTTAAACATTCGAACTGTCGGTGGAGGGTATCAAAGATTCGGCACAGCCGAATATAGCACTCTAACTTGTTTTTATTACAAAATTTCTTGTTTCTGTTTCATCAAGATATAATTTTTCGAACGGGTAAAAAAGTTTTTACGGGTGTAGGATTATATGGGACTTTAAAGTTTTATAGCTCCAAAAATAAAGTTAGAAGAGTAATGTAACGTCGTATCTAGAAAACTAAGGTTTTTTGGTATCGTGTTATTATACAATAATGGAGTTAGAAGCAGTGGTTCCATAACTTTAATCTTACAATGATAACAAACACGCAAACACGTAACTGGGTTACCCTATAGTTTTTATATGAAACAATTTTCGAACAGGGCCTTTTTTAATTAAATATTATAAACTTAAAATTTTAGTTTACGAATTTGAAATAACATAATAATATTTTTTTGTGAAGCTGATAATATTTAAAAATTTTAAATGGGGTACCCGGGTACCTTGGGTATGTGTATATTTTTTTTGTTATACCTGTTTTAAACTATGCGATATGTCGGACAGAAAAAATTCATGTAACAGCAGATTTGGTTGAAGGGGTGTAGATACGCAACAAAAGACGTTACGGCTTAACGTGTACGAGTGTTCGAAAGGACCCCATAAAAAACATTTTAGTAGAGTGAACCACGTTATGTAAAGAATTTTGCTAACCAAATCAAAAAACTACATTTTTCAGAGATTTTAGGTACGTTCGGACCTAACAAATATTTTACAAGAAAAAATTTACAATGACCGGTAAATTGTTCCGACATAAGCTTTTTTTCAAACAATTTCTTTTGATTTACTAAACTTTTTTTTAAGAAGACAATTGTATTTATAATGTATTTTAAAAACTGGTAAATGATCTTTTATCTCGCCAAAGGTTATGAAAAAGCAAATAATTTTTTAATAGAACTAGTGTTTTTTTGTGTCAAACATTTGATAGCTGTGAACATGCATAGCTTTACAGCCTGGCCCGTGATGTCGACCGTTATCGTTTGCTTGCATTTTCAACGACAATAGCTGATTTTCAGCTGGAAAAGACATGATCTATTTAACATTACGATGTCCTAGGGCAGGACCATATAAACCAGCTTTGCATTATAATGGAGAAGTCTTAAAACTACTCCATGGTATACTTCGTTTAAAAACGAAGACATGTCGTTTCGCTACAAACTCTTTTTAACAATGATATGGTCCATGCTTGCATTACTTTGGATAGTCCAGGGAGTAATCCATTTGATCAAAATGGATCAGGTAGTCCAATATTGTTTGCAGGGTAGTGAAAAATCAGTTTTAAATTCAAAACATTAAGAAATCACTATTTGAACACATAAATAAATCATATATGAATCCAGTTTCAATCGCTCAAGTGAGAAATCAGTTTTAAATCATTAAAAGTGATCCGAAAAGGTTCATTAAGGTGATCTTTACAAAAACCTATCACCAAAATGCTAGCTGGGAAAGAGTTTTTATTTTTATGTATGTATTACCCAGCTTGTCTTTTGTATAATCAAATATTTTAGTAATCAGCTTCTCTCTCTCTCCTTTCTCACTCTCGTTGTGAGCAAATGGTAACTTACAGATGAAAGAATAATTTGTGATACAATTTTCTGATCTCTTTTTGAGCAACGTAATGGTAGTTTTGCCAACTATTGGTAATTATTTTTGGTCTAATTTTTTAAATCGTGAATTGTATAGTTTTTGATAATAATTTAAAAGATTTCGTTATTCGTGCTTAATTCCCATCCAATAAATAAACAATAAATTTCAGTGTATTTATCAAATATGAAAAATTGGGAATCTAGCACGTCATACAGAAATCGTATTTATAATAATAAAGTTAAGTTTAGTGAAATATTTGTTTAAACATTTTTTTTTAAATAAACTCTCTCTTAAAAATACATTGAAGTCAGTTAAACAGTAAATTTTTTTCTGTATGATAATTTTACTGATCTATTTGTTATAAAAAAATATTAATTTTTATTGAAGAAAACTCTCGTCAGTTGCCCTTGTTTCATTTATTTTCAATTTAATAATAAAAAATTAAATTGCCTGTTCTCAGTTCATACGTTAACGTGTTAATATATCTGTGTTTATAGTTCCGATGTGAGAGAGTATTTATGCACATTATGGTTTTTTAATTATAAACATTTTACGTTTGGTCATCTAGTTTTTGTAACCTCCACTACATGCTGGAAAAAGGGCTTATAAGTTCATCATTTTATGAGTAACTCTTAAAAAATTGTCTTATATCTATTTTCGCATCTTCTTAGCAGTTAGTAATGAAAAAGAAGAAAAAAAGTTTAAAAGTAAAACAAGTTAAGTATCGAAAAGTTTATTGAAGTCTTAATAATGCTAAAACTTATTTGAAATAAAAAGTGCGATTTATATAAAATTCATTTAAATAAGGCCTTCCCTGACAACAATCTTACATCCAATACAAGGTAAAAATTTGGAAAACACTTTAGTCCATGTTAAATCAAAACCAAAAGATTACAGAAATAAATTTCATGTTAGAATAACGAGGATATCAAACTCGAACTTTAAAAATCTTTTCAATGGTTTTTGGTGTAAGGTATCAATGAATCGGCATTGCAAATCATAGCGTTCTTATGGTGTTTTGTTTTTGTTATATCCTACATACTGCAACATAGTAAATAAATCATTTTTGAGGCTTTAAAATTTCACTGTTTTGTTCATAACAGATTTATATAACGACGTATCTAGGAAGAAATTGTCCATTTACTTTTGAAATACAAGTTGGACGCTATGGTTTTCGATAATAGATATTAAAAAAAGTTCATGTATTGATCAACATTTTTTTTTATTTAAGATATAAGAAAATATGTTCTTTTTATATATAATACGTATCCATAGGTACTATCAGCTCTAAAATTTTACTTTAAATAACAAAAAGAGTAAAAAATCGAAACAAACGTTTTTTTTTTTGACAAAAATTCGTCTACAAACCCATAAAACATTTTTTTCGATAAAATGATAACGCCATCCTTTTAAGCGTACAATTTTGTAGGATATATTTAAAAAATTTGAAATCGGCGAAAAAAAATTAACGCATTTAAAAATTAAATTTTTCGACAAAACCCCGTCAAAAACCTCCAGAAAAACACTTTTTTGGGACAACAGCTATCGCCATCGGATTAAGCGTACAATTTCACCTTGGAAAGGTAATATGTATTTAAAAAAATAATTAAATCAGCCGATTTTTTTTATCACCTACTACAAAAAAACTCATGCCAAAAGCTATCGATGGCACAATAAAAACAAATTTTTGTCCTTACAAATCGGCCCGCTCTACTGTAGACACATACATCAACACTTATTCTGCCGTGTGCCTTTAGATGTGTAAGAGTATGTGTATGTTTTTGCACAGAATAAACAATAAACTTCTGGTTGATTTGTTTAACTCTAGGATGTGTTCTTATTCTTTAATTTTTTGTTGGCAATGTATGATGGTTAACCCTCAGGAACAACAAAATGTGGTATTAGCTGGCGGCATTTCCTTTTACTTTTTTGGTTTGTTTCTTATTTTGTTATTGTCGTTTAAATGTCTGTATTATACCCACACTTCAATTGTGGACAGCATATTATGCATTTGTGCTGATATGTGTAGAAAGTTAAAATATTTGTTCTAGATTGAAATTTTGGTACACCAATCGACTTAGAATAACATTCCATTCGGATGACTGGCTTTAGATGTAAACATTGTGCGCAAAGAACCGGTCGCAATTTTAGAGATAATTTTATGAAATTTGGTTCTATTGAAAATAATGATATCACTGTGCTAGTTGAAAATAACAGACAAGTTGGGCATCTGGTGTTTTAACCTTATTCGAATTTCGGTTTTTTTTTGTTTTTTCAATAAATTAAACCGCTTTTGAGTTAAGCAATATATCGAGACCTTAGGACAACAAGGTTCTATCTTACATGTAGTTTAGGTGCAAATAGAACCTTGTTGTGATATGTTACATATATATTACGCTATATCTCGAAAACAAGAGCTAGCCTAAAAAACGGTTAGCACCACTGGATAAGCGTACCCGAATAAGGTTAAAACGCCAGGTTCCCTGCTTGTCTTAAAAAGTGTCAAAATCTAGCAAAGTGTAATCGGTCCATAGTTTCACATAGTCCCCGTACAAGCTTTCTTCATAAGAATCTTCATATAAGAATGTTAATAATTAGATAAGGGTTGGCACAAAGAATTTTATATGAAGTTTAAGATCATAAAATAATTTTGTTTTAACGGGTCTATGAATGCCCATGCGTCCTAATAGGGCTCAATCCCGAAAATTTGTCTATAAATACTGTGGCGTAGGGTATCATATGTTCGGGCTTGACCGACTGTACTTTATTTTTTAATTTTGTAACAAAAAAAGCATTCACAAGAAGCTGAAATAATAATAAAAATAAACTGCTACAATGCATTTGGTTGAGATCGAGTCGTTTCCATGCTTAGGGGCATAATAAAACAAAAATTAAAAACTATACACATACAAAAATTGTAGGTAAAAAGTGCAAAATGAGGTTTTAAATGAAAGATAAGTTTTCAAAAAATGAACTTACTAAATTTTTATTTAACTTTATAATGATGTTTAATTTAGCACGTCCTACAGCATAAAAAATTTATAAATTTGAATTTTATGAAATTTATAATAATTATTTGCTTGTACTAAGAGTTTTTATAAACCTGTTTAAAAGTCTCGCAATCTGTGCAAACTGTGCATTTTTACTCCCTCACAAATAGACTGGCAAACATTTTTTATTTACACCAACTTGGTAGATTTTCCTAATAATTTGAACTCGTAAACTTGTGCTCACCTCAGTTCTTCAAAAAAAAAAAAAAAAAAAAAAAAATCAAGTGCTCGAAACTTTTGTTTTTTAAAAATTTTTTGCAGACATATAAAAAACGAAGCTGCAAACAAGCCATAAATGATTAAAATCTGTTGCCAACTTTTATTCACAAAAGTTGAAAAATTTTAATTAATTTAAGAATTTTGGAATTTTTTTTAGTAATTTCAATAAACTAAACCGTTTTTGAGTTACGCGAATATATGTTGTGCAACCTCCTCTATTTTCGAAATAACGTCATATCTCGAAAACAAGAGCTAACCTAAAGAAACAGTGGGCATCATTGGATTCAGCGTACCCGAATTATGCTAACACGCCATGTGCCCGGGGTGTCTAAAAAAAGTGTCAATTTCGAGCACAGTGTAATTAATACATCTCATAAGATTTGTTTCAGTGTAACTTTGTATAAATTTTTTATTTTTTTTTTGCGCTTTTACATTCGTTTTTTTTTTTTTTTTTTTGTTTTCGTTTTATTATTCAAAATATTCGTTAATGCGAGGGTGAAAAAAATTTATTGTATTTTCCGTTGTTGCAACTGGTAATGCGGTTTTTAACACACCTCCCTTGTGTGTCCTTTATTGTCGTTACTAAAACTTGAACCATTTGGTTGTCTTATTGCTGTCATTGTGTCTATTTACTCATATTTACTAGCATTTGCGTGTTGTTAGTTTTTAATTGTATTATGTTTTACTTTTTCATTTATTTGATATTAACACTTTACAAATTGTTTACACAATCGTTTTGTATCAAAAATAATTGTCGGTATTCGTTTTGAGTTTTTAGCCCCAAACAGCAAATACAGTCGAACTTCCCTATAATGGATCTGAATGGGACGATAACAACAATTCATCATAAAGAAACTTCTTTATGCAGAATTTATTTTTTTTTACTTTTGTTAAACAAAATTCGTTAGTTAAGTTTGGATTACACTCCCGCATGCAGCAATTATTCATCTGAGCATTTCTTTATTAATATCCTTAAAAAGACAGGCTCGAAGCGTTTTTCGTTTAGTACATACCCAATAAAAAATGGAGCTTCCAACGAAGCAGGTTTGTAAGGGAGAAACATTAAAGTTTTGCTTACCATTGCGCTAATGGAAGACATGAATTTTATATGGCGAGTTCTCACTTTGAAGCAATACATTTTTGACACAAAAAGCACTTTATTCAACGCATATAAAAACTGGTGAACGTAGCGTTCAGCTTTGCACACGGAATGTGTTGTTACAGCTATTTTTTAGTATTCTCCCTTACAAACCTGCTTCGTAGTCAGGGACTGCCGTAGCACTTGAAATGTTTTTTTTTTTTTTTATATAAAATTTGTTAAGAGTTCCTTCACTTACTTTACCGCATCTCTGTATGTCTTAATGCGTAGCGCATAATTGTGCGCTTATTTTTTTAAATGTGCCATTGGTGCTTCGCAAAATGATAAAATTTTTTATTGGGTTATTGCTTGTCTTCTACATTTTAAGAATTACTTGTTCGATAAAGGGATGCTTAGATACAAAAGTTTTGTTTCTTTCTATAATTTCTTTGACTTAAGCTAAACACATTTTCTTTCAAAAGAACTGCTAATTGAATAAGTACGACTGCTAGCAGTATTATTATAATGCGACTACTTTTTCTTATTTTCTTCTTATGGGGATCCTCGCAGTGTTGTTCGTATACGTAAAAGAAAATTATTTCAAATAATTCATCATATAGGACAAAAATGAGTTAAGAGTCAAAATTGTATTTGCTAAATTTTTTTCATTGCAAAGAAAAATTCACTGCATGGTAATTTATTATTTGGAGAGCCAAATACAATTTTGAAATCCACTGATAATAGGAAGAGATTCATTGTAAGTTTACCCTAGATGAGTTCGACTGTACTTTCATTGCAAGCGCATGGCAACATTTATGTGGCAAATAAAAATTAAATGAAACGACAGTCGTTATTCTAATTAAAAACTTATTATTAAACTCAATAACTCTAGAACATTTGATTTATTTCATTTTTTGCAAAATGATACTATTCAATAAAATTCAAGAGAGGAATGTAAGTGGAAGTTGTGAAAGAATAGTGATCGGTTCTCGCAAGACACAAAAGAAAGGGCCCAATTTAGATTTTTTTTATTTTTGTTTTTATACTTTGAAAATTCACTTTCTTTTTCAAACTTACTTGCTAACTAACTTACTTACTTTGATGACACTATAAGCTGTTTTTGGCCTTGGTATAATGAAAAATGTTCTCCATGCGTTTCCATCTTCTGAACGTTGTCTTCAGTGCATCGAGCTGAGCACAGATATTCAGGTTTTCTTGCAATTTTTTGTTCGGGAATATTTCGGGAATGATCGATCGTAAACACATTTTAAAATCCTTGCAATACAACCTGAATCCATGTAAGGGAATAACAGAAGCATTTAAAACATTGCTCGTGATTTTTTTTTCTTTTAAATAATGATTTTAATTATTCACTTACAACCTGCTTACTTATAAGAGATAATGTGTAGTTATTTAATTATTTTTATTTACTTAACTTAAAAATTCACTTAACCCTGCTGTTGGGTTGGAATAACTTACAAATCTTAGGTTATTTTCTTGCTTTATTTTGTTCTTTTTCGGAGATTTACCATTCTTATACAGACATGTGTACAACCAGTATGAGTCTTCCTCCAGTTTTGATTAGCCTTTGAAAAGCGAACAGATACACTTTCTCAAGGAGAAAAAATGGAAGAAATTTGCACAGCAGCTCTATTGTTAAAATTCTAAATGAAAGTGACTCAAATATTTCTATTTCTTCCATATTAGGTGAAAATATTGAAAGTAAAGGTGCACAGAAAAATTTATCCAAAATTTTTCACCAATTAAAGCATTAATCAAAAATATAATCAGTTTTAATTAAAAATTTAATCGAGTGAATTAAACGTTTAATTAATACTATTATAAACTGGTTTAGTTGATACTATTAATTTGTTTACTGGTGCAAATTTAATTAGTTTTTTAATTAATTTCACAAATTTTTTAATTGAAATCAATTTTTATTTTTTTCTGTGTGGTACTGAGGACGACACATGTGAATATAATATTGAAAATGGCGCAGAAGCTTGTGGTGTCGATGCATTATACATTGCGAAAGTAAAATGCAATGAAGTGGAATTCCTTTACCACGTCATATTGGAGCTTTAGCAGAAAATATTATATCAGTACCACCAGGTACACGCGAGGTTGTCAGATTGATTTTGACCTATTTCGCCAAATTCAATGTTAAAAATCACCAAAATCGCCAAAGCCTTTCTTTTCAAGTTTTTGGCAGTAAAATAATTTTATAAGTTTACCCATAAATTTGTTCACTTAGATGAACAATCAGACTGCAAAGTTGTGCAAACGTAATTTCTTATTTGTGAGTATGTTTTATTGTATATTTTCTTTAATATTATCTTCCTTAAAAGAGGTGATATTTGATGAAAATTATTCCAAAAAAAATTTCTTACATGGTCTGTAATCTAAGGAAGAGTTCGAAGAGAAATAGTTATTCGAATTAACGGTAAATTTTTATTTTGTATTAATCATTATTCAGTTAAATTATTGTGGAAAAAATTTCACGTTCGAATTGTCACGTATCGAACCAGATTTTGGCTTAAACAAAAAATAGTACAGACGATTTTGGAACCAAACCAAAGACATTTTAATGTTACATTGCTATGTAAAATTCTGAAAGTAGTTTGACTAAAAAATTGTGCCAGGTTACGCTGAATTACAACTTTTTATACATGGCCACAAAAACTACTTCTATTTTTTTCACGTTCGAACCGCTACTTCTTTTGCCATTATCTTTGACCTAGAATCGCGCCCCCCATAAACTTTAGCATAGATAATAGTGCTTTCTTAGTGCTATAATTTAAGGGTTAAAAGAACGTAAAAATATTTGTTGTTTAAAATGTTGTTGCATTTTTGATGCGTACGACGGTCACGTTCAACACTTTGGAATTACCCATATCTAAACGCTTCACCGGCAAAGCTCCCTATTTGTCTTCTTTTTTGGAATACATTGTAAGGGTATTTCATTTATTTAACGATGGTACAAAAAAGTGCAAATTATAACTCTTATTAACGCGTCTAGATGTTCGTATTGCATTCTACTTCGAAGGCGAAGTGGAGTTCATAGCTTAAACACAGGCATTACTAGTAATAATTACCAGCATATAAAGAACAGCCAGAGCTAGTTCCTTAAAATTGTACGTACCTGTCATATCGTTGCAGATTTAAAGTTTTGGCATAAACTTATTTATCTTTCCAATTAACCAACGCTAATTTTTCCATTGTGTTTCAAAAATGTTCAAAGGTATTTAATAAAAATCTTTAAAATATCACTAACAACAACTGTATGTGTGATAATAAATTGCCACATACATATAATAAAAAAATGTTCATTGACTTTAAATATATTTATTTTTAATTCTTTTTATTGATTCTTTTAAGAGCACTTTTTAATATGAAAACTATTTTCTCGAAGATATTCATTATCTTCATCAGCCATTTGAACATACTTTCAAATACTGACGATACATATGAATGCTTTAAATTTCATACAAAAAAAAATTTATTTTTCAGTATTGAGTTTAACGAATCGCCAACTTTTTTGTTAAATCGCCAACAAATCGCCATGTCGCTAAATCAAAAATTAGGTCGCCAAACAGGGTTGAAAATCGCCACGTTTGGCGAGGAATCGCCATATCTGACAACCCTGACTGCAGCAGTATAAGAAAATATTGTCGATTAAGCTCTTCTTGCCTTTTTATAGGCAACACCACAGTATAAATATACAAATTTTCGAGAGTGTGCTAAATTTTGGACTCATGGCCAGAAATTGATCCGAAAAAACAAAATTTTGTTTTTAAGATTAATATAAGAGTTCTTTATAAGATTTGTTTTTCTGAAACCGATTTTAGAAAGGTGGTTTATACTGGACCTTTAGTCAAGTTCGGACGTACTTGTACTGAATTTTGCCATGTCATAGTAGCTATTATTAAAGTTGTCGTTTCTAAATTTTATGTTAGTAGCAACATTTATAAGGAAGCTATAACATGTAAAGCTATTTTCGTGAGAGGGATTTGTATGGGTGCTATAGTTAAATATGGACAGACTTAAAAAAAATTAGTATTTTTTGTTGTTACACACAGCACAAACTTATAAAAACCCTATCCACAGTTTTACGTGGGTGCAAAAACCAGCATTTCATTAATTTAAACTTCCATCAGCACTTTGGTTGGATTTTTATTGAAATTTTAAAGGCATACAAACATTTTTAATGGCAAAATCATATTTGACATTGCATTTCCGTTAACAAATTTTTAGTATTTTATTTCGATTTATTTTTATGGTTTTCTTTAATTTTTTTTTCTGATTTTTTCACATACAAACATACTTCTACAAACCAAGAAATCTTCTGAAATCAAACTCTAAAAAATATGAAGTAAAAAAGTTTCTGTTGCTTTTATTATAAAATATTATTTTATTACTATTATGGTTCTTTTATACAAAGTACACATTACAGCACAAACAACAAGTACCAGTTATTATTTTAGATTATACTTTGTATATAAAATTTATTGTTATTTAAAAAGACACACATGCATGAATAATTTTGTAATTGAAATTTCATTTTTAAATTGTAACGGAAATCGTAAATTGTTAACAAAAAAAAAAGGGAATAAGTTGTATGTTGCAAGAAAATTAGTTCTATAGCTAAAATCAAGATAAATATCAAAGAAAATTGATAAATAGAAAAAATTTAATTAAAAATTTAATACTGCAGTAATTGTATTGTCAAGTTCAAAGTGTCGATGACATACATTCTATAATAAGCCTTTTTATACATAAATACAATTAAAGACGTTCGTGTATAAGCTAAGTGCTTGTTTAAAAATTTTATTTGATTTTCAAATAAATATTTGTACAAAATACTCATTCATTTAAGGGATCCATACATAAATGTTGTTATAAAATTACCTTTAATCCTTAGATAAGGTCACTTTCCGAAAACAATTTAATTTAATTTAATAAAAAAATATTAATATTGACATAAAATTTTGCATAAAAAGTCTTATGTGCCAAGAATTAATACCAACGAATTAAAAAAAAATGTGTTGGTTTTTAACTGAAGATCCTTGAGATCAAGTCCTATTTCCAAAAATTCTTTGATCGACGAAATTGCGATTTTTCGGAGTAGTTTTAATAACTTTCTGGCTTTTCAGGACTTATATTATCCCAAAACTGTTTAACCTTTTTTGATCGATAAAGAGTAAAAACGAAAAAATTCTAGTATAAGGTTCTTTAAGTAAGCCTACAAGTATTTGTTTTTAAGCTATCTAATTAGTTTTGCATTAAAAAAAAGAAAATAACTAAAAATTTCAGATAGCTAAAACATTTAAAAAAAAGCATATCATAATATTCTTGAATATCTAGCGAATGTTGGTTTATTGAAAGTTAATACTTGAAGTTTTAAGTAATTTCTTAGTAGAAAGATATTCAACTGCTATTGAAACCAACATATCGACAGCTAAAATGTAAAACCACGTAACTTAATTTTTTTCTATTTTACAGTAGAAATAAAATGTGTTCTATATTGAAAGGGAAAAACATAAATATAGAACGATTTATAATTTTTGAGAATAAAAATTATGACTAAATGATTTTCAAACAGTTGAATTACTAACTGAGCTACCTAAATAAGAGCGGCAAGAGTCTTTCTAATGTCAAAACTTTTCATTTTCACACAGTTTATAAGAAACAATCCTTTAGAATGCGAAATAAACATCACCCGGCTAGAAAATCTTATTTGATAGATCGCTTGGTCGTTTTATTTTATTGAAGATGTATTCACAGAAAAAAATAAAAATTGATTTCAATTAAAAAATTTGTGATATTAATTAAAAAATTAATTAAATTTGCACCAGTAAACAAATTAATAGTATCAATTAAACCAGTTAATAGTATTAATTAAACGTTTGATTCACTTGATTAAACGCTTAATTCACTTGATAAAATTTTTAATTACAACTGATTTTATTTTTGATTAATGCTTTAATTGGTGAAAAATATTGGAGAATTTTTTCTGTGTTGGCAATAGAATTTTTATGTTAAAAAAAAAACACTATCAAATTTTTAAGTTAAAAGAGAAACTGTTTGTATTAGAGTTTCTACGCGGGAAAGAATTCTCGGGAATCCCGGGACATTTTTTTTAGTAATTCCCGGGACATTTTTTCCGGGAATTTTCGAGAATTTAAAATTACATTTTTTGAAATTTTTATTTGTTAGCATCGTTAAAATAAAAAACTTAAAATATATTCTTTACTTAAACTACCTACAAATCGAACTATATTTCCAACGCCAATAAATCAACGTAGAAGTAAATAGTAAAAAATTAAAATGTACACGATACACCATCACCAACACACAGAAAAAAATAAAAATTGATTTCAATTAAAAAATTTTTTTATATTAATTAAAAAATTAATTAAATTTGCACCCGTACACAAATTAGTAGTATCAATTAAACCAGTTAATAGTATTAATTAAACGTTTAATTAACTTGATTAAACGTTTAATTCACTTGATTAAATTTTTAATTAAAACTGATTTTATTTTTGATTAATGCTTTAATTGGTGAACAATTTTGGAGAATTTTTTCTGTGCACCAGAACCATCAACAGATTTAAATAAATAAAAATCTTAAAAAAAGAATTTGACGTCTAAGAAGTCACGGGTAACAGGCCAACAAATTTAAAATCTTTGTATGATGCTCTTCTTACTATAAAACCAACATCTGTAGAAAACGAGAGCACGTTTTCAGTAGCCGGCAATATACATATCAACAAGGATTAGAAATAGAATCTTCGATGAGCTTTTAAATGCTTTAATAATACTAAAAAAATTTTCTAAAAAGAAAATTAATTTTACCAAGTTGCTATTAATAATAACTACTAAATAATTATAAGTTTTAATAATTCGTGATCTCCAAAAAAAAAAAAAAAAAAAAATATATACATACATATCGTTACTTTAATATATAAAAGCCCTAACTAACGTTTTCCTTACTTAACAGGAGAAGGAAAAAACTTAATAAAAATTATAGTCTTGTAGTCGCGATTTTCTTAAAATGCAGTTTTTTATTTAATTCTCTAAGCAATTTAATAAAAAAATTGCGTTTAACAAAAATCGCGACTACAAGACTATAATTTTTATTAAGTTTTTTCCTTCTCCTGTAAAGTAAGGAAAACGTTAGTTAGGGCTTTTATATATTAAAGTAACGATATATAATATACATAAACCTATGAATTAATTTGGTTTTGTTTTGCTTTTCTGTGGAATTAATAAAGCTAATTTTTTTAGACTGTTGTATATGTCTATGTATATTCTTTTAATAAAGTAAAAACTTTTGTCTTGAACTCATTTAATGAAATCATTGTTTTATTCAAAGATTCCCGGGAATAAGATATTTTTTTTTCGTTTCCCGGGAACAGGAAAGGCCCGGGAAATTGGAAACCCTAGTTTGTATACATAAAAAAAAGTGTGTTTGTTATTGAACTACTCCCAAACAGCTTGACCGATTTTTATGAAACTTTTTATGTGTATTTGTTAGGTATGAGAACAGGTTTTAATATCTTATTAACTAATCACCAGGTTTTCTTTAAATATTGCACGCAGACACAGTAACATCTGAGAGTAAATAGGGAATAGGGAGTGAAGTAGGCCGATAATAGTAGAAGCTCCCCCTCCCTATATATTCTTAACTAATCAATCTGTTTTTTTTTTTTTAATTTAGCATGCAGATACTGCAACGTCTGAAAGAAATAAGTTATACGACAAAACAATGTTTGCCAGGTCAGCTAGTAATATTATATTCTTCTTATGTATGGAATAAAAAGCCCCATAACAGCATAGAAGTCCTTCCTGGGGGGGTAAAATATATAACCGAACTCCATTAGTTTTTCGTCCAAAAAGTTTTCTTATAATCATACTTGCCCCCTATTTCCACATCTTAGGGGGCTCCCATACAAACATGGCGTTTAAATTAAATTCATCATAGCTCCTAGAATGCCCCTAGATGAGTCAAATATATGACCCTTTCCACTTTTTAGACATATGACACGAATTAATGCAAAATTTAATGAGAATCGTTCCATTCTACCACGAAATTGTGTTTATGTTTGCAGCATATCTATAATTTTTTTAAGGTGGTTGTTCTACCTTTGGGCTAATAACTATTTTCCTATTAAGTCAATTGTGCTGGATCTTAGTCCCAAACTGAAAGTTGATACAATTTAACACTAAAATTGTTATTTTCCTTTGAGTGGTTCGAAAGAGAGAGGTTAACAACAGACGTTCGGACGGACAAGACGACATGGCTTAATCGGCGAAGAATAACTTAAATACCCAGATTGTATATTCTTTATTGGGTCTTTGATGAATATTAAGAATAATTGATACGGAATGAAAAACTTAGGCACCCCTAGTGGTAAAGAATATATCAAAAATTTTATAGATTGAAATAATTTCTTTGCTTTTTACTTTATATATAGGGCAATCCAAGTGAAAGCGGACAGTTTGTAGAAAAATATTTTAAGATTTCCTTTCTTTTGTTTTTTTACTGTGTTGATAATCATTCTCAACAGCACATTTCAGCATTTCAGGTTTATAGAAAAAAATTTTTTTTCACAAATTTCAAAGAATCAGAAAAAATAGTAGTTATTTGAATCCCAGAACCAAAGGGGTTGTTGACGGCAACCTAGGCCGTGGTGTATTTAGAAAAAATGTTCACAATGTTATTTTCATTTATTGTAAACCGTTACGGATTTCTTAAAGTAAAACATACTTAATATATTGTAACTTTGCTTGCTCATGTATTTATCTTCCTACATACATACATATTAATTACCATACGTACATCATAACTATTATAGCTGTATTGCGCTCACTAATTATTATTCTCTTATACCAGATAATCACCCCTATTCTGCGTTTCGATTCGGATCGAAATTTTCTCCGTTTTTGGCAACTTTGAAACAAAAATACCATAAGTTGAAACAAACGTTTTTCTCACTTAACTGTTACTGAAACATTTTTGGCGAGTAATTTCCTTACGTTACAGCTATTACACACCAAAAATGATACAGTAACAGTTTAGTGAGAAAAACATGTTTGTTTCAATTTATGGTATTTTTGTTTCAGTTCTCACATTTCAATCGAAAAGTTTTTCAACGCGGGAGTTACAGAATATGGGCACAGAATACCAAAGTTGCCAAAAACGGAGAAAATTTCGATCCGAATCGAAACGCAGAATAGGGGTCAATGTGCTCACTAAGTTAGCTCTCAGCAAGTAGTATAACTTTAATCATTATGATATCGGAGACAATACAGCTATATATTTATGTATGCATGTGCATGCATACTCATCGTACTTGCTATATATATTTATGTACATATGCATGTAACATTTATACTTGTTATAAATATTTATGTACGTATTGTATTTTATTGTAAAATCTCATACTAAACTAAGATTTATCATTGATTTTAAGCACTTAAAAAAGGTTTTTTTTCATTCGTCGCTTGGCTGCTGTTAAATAAAGAAGTTGTTCGTATAAAAATTATTTATTGTTGGTTTTATTTCGCACCTTCTTGCAAAATTATTGCAAGATCAAACAGGGGTATTTAAATTTGTTTAAAAACTAATAGCTTATTACAAAAGAAATTCAAGAAAATCAAAGAAAAAATTTAGTGAAAAAAATTTATTTAAAATATTAAATCCCGAAAATCGCATCCAAGCCTACTGTGCAAAATTTTTTTATGTTTTATTGGATAGTAGACAAAAAAAGAAAAAAATAGAAAAAATAATTATTCTATTTGGACTAATATTGAAAAAGTTATGAGTATTTATTTGAACATAGTTTTCTTATAACCTCACAAAGAGTACCCCTTCACATAATACAAACTCTTATAACTGTTTATTTGCGTTTGTGTTCGAATTGTGGAATGAGTTTGTAAATGGTCTTTTTTTTTCATTCTTCCATTAACTACAGAAATGTTTCTGAGAGTTATTGTTTTAATGGCAAGTTTTCTGTTCTTTTATGTTAAACATAAAAAAAGTTGCCTGCTTTTTAAAGTGGTTCTCTTTGCAAACATAAATTGTTAGTGCATAAAACATAATTTGTGCTGCACTTAATTGTGCTTATAATTACACCACTATAGAAAATAGTCCTGTGTCATCACTGGTTATTATTGTTTTGTATTTTCTTTCCTTTTATTTCATTTAACATACTAATGCATGTTGTTCTGTACGCATACATATACAAAATAAAGCAGTCCTTCGTAAATTTGTTGGACATTATTCCTAAAAGAAATCTGTGATACAAAGACGAACCTGTTATTTATTTAATTATTAAGTAAGTCATTGTTGATATGAAAGACCTGCACGAGTGTATCTGTAAGTATTGTTGAAACAGATACACCAGATATTTATCTGTTACTACTGATATAAATGAGAGAATGAGTGTAACTGATATTGTAACAAAAACAGTTGCTTATGGTTTTGGATTGAGTATGTCATAACATTTTTTTTTTTTTTGCTTACAAATATCTGTTGTCACCATAAGTATTTGTACAATATCTGTGGTTATCTGTTGTATATTAAAATATTGTTGGCGAGTTGATTTTTTTTTTTTTTTTTTTTTTTATTTAATTTTCCTAAGCTAATCCCGCAAAGCTCTTCGCTTGTCTGCAGGAAAGAAACCAGTGTCTCTGGCGGGAATCGAACCCGCAACCCCGGCGCTGATAGACTAGCTCACTACCAGCTAGGCTACCGGGGCACACAAAATAAGAGAGTTTATACAAATTTGTATACGATCTGAACTAGGGGTGCCAGATGTTTTTGGTAAGAAATCGGCATATTTTCAAAAACAAATCGGAAATTTAATTTAAAAAAACGTTTTATAAATTAATTTTAGTTAATTAAAAAAAAATAAATGAATATTTTGTACTTAAGAGGACCGTAAATAAGAGTTATCCATACAATTTTAGCTTAAAAACTCTCCATATTATGGTGGACAGAGACCTATTTTTAACAATTGTTCACAGCTGTTTTTTTGTAACATCTCTGTCTACAAAATGTTAAAAAAAAAAAACGAAAAGCACAAAAGAGAATAAAATAAAAACAAATGAAATTGTTATTAAGCCACCGTGCTACACATGTTTTTTATTAAAAATGCATTGAAACAAGTCTGGCCATACTCATGAGTAAGACGAAGGGTTAATTTATGGTTTTTATATTTTTTTTTGTGAACTTCACATTTAGAATTTTGTTTTGTTCTTAATTTGCTTTTTTTTTGCAAATTTTAAATTTAGGATTTTGTTTTTGTACATACATTTACATATGAATATATCTTTGTATGTATGTAAGCTATGTATGTATTAAACATAAAATACATATGTATTAAACAACCTAATTATTGTCGCTAAAATAACGACAAAACAATTGCTTAAGTTAACAGCTGACTTTAAACGACAGCGAATATCGTTAAAAATGTTACTGAATAGCATATTCGATAGATGTTCGTTATATTTATTTAAACGATTCGATTATCGTTATAAAAGTTAGTGAATCGCACTACAGTTCTTTCAGAATTTTTTTTTCAATAATTTTTGTCTACATGGCACTTGAACGAAGAAAACCACCCTTTCAATACATCAAAGAATTTTTTACAAAAACAAAAATACATATCATTACCGAACATTTAAAAAATTTTTCTTCCAAAAAAAAAAAAAACCAACAAGCACGTTTTTACGACCAGCTTTGTTATTTTTTTTAGGATTTTTTTTACAATAATTTTTATCTGCATGGCACTTGAACGAAGAAAAAAAAACAAGAAGCACATTTTTTGTTCTTGTAAAGTTCTTTTTGTTTGCCTTTTTTGCGCTCGGAAGTAGCTACCTAGTTTTGACATTTTTTATCGCAAATTTGTACAGAGCTAAAAATCACAAAGTTTTACCTTTGAATTACACAATATTTTTTTTAATCCTTTACTTCAATTATTTTTTCATAAAGCTGCATATAATAGAAATAAAATAAATTTTGTTTCATGAAAATCAATGGATAAATTCGTTTTTTATTCCCGATTTAGTGAAAGTACCTAGTTTTGACATTTTTTTATCGCAAATTTGTGTCGAGAAACATGCTGCAAACATAAAATAAGCATGTTGCTAGGTACTTTCACTTAATCGGGAATAAAACAGGAATTTGTCCATGGATTTTCATGAAATAAAATTTATTTTACTTCTAATACATGCAGCTTTCAGCTTAAGTACTAAGACTGGTAAGTATTTGTTGATTTCAATTTTTTATGAATTTTTTGAATTCAAAAAATTTATAAACAAACAAAAAAAATTATTTTTTTGCCACTTCGGCCTCAATAACTCAAAAAATAATAACTAATTTAAATTTTTGCTTGTTGCATAGTGTTATTATTATAATTATTTTAAAGATATTTCAAATTGGATATTAAAAAAGTTTACTTGAATTGGACTGTGGCAAAATGGAAAACTATTTTATTTAGCGAAAAGACTAAATTTAACTTGTTAAATTAAGAAGGAGTATACCACTCAAAAAGCAAAGGGAACGGTAAACATGTAATGGTAACATTCACCTTATTGCAAAGGCACAAAAAACCATGGAAGTGGAAATGTAATGGCGTGAACACGTATTTTTAAGAGTGGAGTTGGCACTTTTGTTGAAATACATACAAAAATGGGCCGTTTCCTTTCTACGGACTTGTTAGCCAACTACGTTCTTCACAGGCCAAATGGGAAATGCCACATCTATGGATGTTTCAATATTACAAAGACCAAAAACACTCGCCAAAACTAATCAAATATTAATTGTCTGGTAATAGGATTCGAGACTTGGATTGGTCAGCACAATCACCAAACTAAAATCCCATAGATAACATTTTCGGCATTCTGAAGCGCCGGTGGGAGCTTGTCGTCTCAAAAATAAGCAGGAGCTGTTGGATTGCTTAAAATGAGTGTGCGAATCATTGTCATCAACAATTTTAACAAATCTTATTGATTCTATGTCAAAACGATGTGCGGAGGTCATAAGAAACAAAGGTTATTATACGAAGTACTGAAAGTTGCTTAAGTTTCGAACAGTTGTTCAAAGAGTTGACTTAATTTTTACTTGTTTATTTCTTGCAATGGAATAAAATTAAATTTTTGTGGTTACTGTTAGATACTAGTTGCATATTATAATAAAAATTAAGTGTGTTATTTTTATTAAATCTACTTAAAAATAAAATGTAAAACTTTTATTATAATGTCACGAAAAGTTGCTTAGTTTTTGCTTTGTCATTTGCAATACATAACTATCTCCTCATTCTATTCTTGTTCTTTTAATAAATATATGCAAGCAAAAAAAAAAACACTTTTTAATTCTTTAGTTAAAATAATAAAGGACATTTTAATACGCGCATTTTTGGTAGCTATTTTTGGAATTTTTAAACTTTTTTATAAGCTCACACTCTTTTTCCAAGAGTTGGCGACACTGTCTATAACCCAAGGGACAGATTTTGTCGGATTTCAATTCCAAACTGCTTAGGAAAATGATAAACAATTTGATAACAATATCTTTTGAGTTGTTCGAAAGTGTTCGTGTTTTCAAAAGATGGACAGACGAAAATTGCAAAATTGACTTAGAATTTCTCAATGACGCAGAATATATATGCCTAATGGAGTCTTAGATGAATATTAAAAAACTTTCACATGGACCGACAGATTTAGTTTATAATAAACAAAATTTTACAGTTATCTTATATTTCTGATAAAGTCTACATAACGAATTGTATGATTTAACATTTTTGAACAACACAAAACCATCAAAATCTATAAAACCGTTAAAAATTATTTAACTATTTTGTTAAAGATATTTCATTACATCAAGAAACTTACATGTTTTTCTGTTTTAACAGGAAGTTTTAATGTCGTTTTGGCGTCGAAAAAATTGACAAGATGTTTAACTATATATATTTTAATATATATATGTATATCGTTACCTAAAACGCAAAAGGCCCTAACTAACAAAAAATTAAAAATCGTCTTTTTCATTAAATCTGATGAATTGCATCAACACTTATGTCCACAATAAATTTTGGAAACTTTTATCCAAAATTTGCAATTTTATTAACAAAAAACAAACGGCCTTATCTACAAAAGATTATATGCTACGCGCTAAAAGACCTTACTAACAGTTTCCATAATATGCAACATTGTCAATTGTCAAAACAAATGGTAGGTTTTACAAGAAAAATAGAAGTAAAATAAATTATAAACGGTTTAAGGCAATTTATCGATTAACATTTTAATAGTAATTTGCTTCTCCTGTAAAATTTTCAAAATGTTAGATAGGGCGTTTTGCGTTTTAGGCAGCGATATGTATATTTTAATCACATTTTTTATCCTTTTGAACTTTATCGCTTTCATTCATATTACCAGGGCTGTGGAGTCGTTCAGAAAAAGTTATAACTCCGACTCCGACTCCTTTTGGTGAAATTTTTTAAGCACGACTCCGACTCCGACTCCGACTCCAACTCCGACTCCGACTCCGACTCCTACTCTAACCTAGCATTATTTAAGAGACTAGTTTTTTTTTTGACTTTAAACTCTTTTTTAATTTAGTACCTGTTAAATGGTTAAATATAGCAAGAAAATGATTCTCTAAAAATTTCAAATCGATATTTTAATTCTAACGTGCCGCGCATTGAGCTTTAACATACTAGTTACTAACATATGAGTAGGAAAGCTGCAAAATATTTTATTTGGATTTTGGAAAAAATGCAAAAAACATATAGTGCCCGATTAAATAGACCAAATGAGTTGAACCTTTTTTCAATTCTAAAGTGTTATGACATTCTTGACTTATAACTTAACAGTTGAGAAATTTAAACCAACTGAAATATAAAAAAATAATAGATTTAATTTTAGAACGAACGAGTTTTGTTACGAACTTTCGAAAGAAACGAGTTTTGCTTCAATCTGTATGGGATCATTGAATTTTAGTATATTTTAAAGGTTATATTAATTTATTAATATTATGCAAACAGTGCTAAAAAATGTAAAAATAGTTCTGTTGGGGAGAGATAAACTACACCAATTCACATCTTTTTCAAATAACGTTTTTTATACTGTTGGAATTTATAGATGTGTGAATTTCCATAAGTCCTATCTAATGTAGCTTTCGAGATAGAAAAGTTGAAAGCAACAGCAAGTCCAATTGGCTTAGACGTTAAAGGCATCAAGTGTACTTAGTGTTGTTTACCACAATATTAATAGAGGCAAAGGACAGTCCTTTTTTGCAAATTGTGAAGTGAGGTGTTTTGTTTTTAATATACATTTTATTTATTAAGTCAAATCATTCTCAGGAAAATTTTATAAAGTTTATTAAAACATGCAGATGTTCAGATGTTAGTTCTACAATTTATATAACACATTTTGAAGGGAAATGTAACGTAAAAAAATGTTGTTAGCCTTCTATTATTTTTGGGAAATAGTACCCCTTTTGTTGTTGGACTTGGTGCAGTTTGTCTCAAGGCATGGAACAGTACCATAGAAGGTAACGAACCTTTTAGGACGTAATTTTTTAAGTATATCATCGACATAAAAAAAATATGTTAGGATCATATAAAATATTCGTACAAATGCACATTTTTATAACATAAACATCATTTGCGATTATCAACATGTTTGCGCGGTCTGCTGTAAAGTTTTCAAAATGTGGCTTGATGTAGTTTATCTCCCACCTGCAGAGTTAAAAAAAATGTGAATTTTTAAACTGCTAAATTTAAATCTTTTTCTTCAGTGTATTCGCCATTGCATTTTTCCGTTCCTAATTCAATATTATTATTGTCCAAGACCGAAATTTGGAATTGCAAGTCTTTATTATCTCTCCAATTTTCCCTAAAGTGAGTAGATAAAAGTATTCTCAAATCATTTTTCCCACATTGATGGGAATTATATCTGGAACAATGTCATGTATTTTTCCGAGTTCCTTTTCCTTATTATAATTATAATAGAATAATATTATTCACCTTGAAGGTTGGAACTTAAAATGTAGTTCACTTAATGCTTTCACCACAGGAGCTACAGCTGATTTCAAGTCATATTCATGAACATGGCTACAAAAATATTTGTTAATATACGATAAATAAAAAACAACATCTTTACAAATTTAATTTTTAAATTCCTTAATTCGGCTCTATTTCATTAACGATATCTTGGCGAAATTCAAATAGTGAACCCGCTGGTTTTTGTTACAGAAATTTGAGGTCACATTAAAACATAGAAAAGGACATGCTTTGATACAATCTATATAACTATTCTTATAAATTGTCAAAATAAGATGTTATCTCAATTTTTTAATTTTTAAAACTCACCTACTCATATGAAAAGTATACTGGTCCTTATTTTCAGACTTCACAATTTCAAAAAGCAGACCCTCTTATTTATGTTTAAAATTTGTTTTTTTTTTATGTCAAATAAAAATAAAATTATTAGAAAAATTATATTTAAATATGAATTGATATTTAAAAAGAATTGGAGAAATTGGTCATTAAAATTTTTTATTTTAAAAAATATTAGAAAAATTGTAATGCAAAAAAGTCGGAGTCGGAGTCGCTAGTTTTTATGGGTACTTCGACTCCGACTCCGACTCCGGTACAAAAACCTCAACTCCGACTCCTCAACTCCGACTCCGACTCCGACTCCACAGCCCTGCATATTACTCCTGTAAAATTGCTCATTTTTTTTTAGACTTTTCGCAAATTTATGTATTAATATTTTTCTGGAGTCAAACGGGGGTCGCAAAACATATTATTTCTTGTCGCTAATTGTTCGTAAATATATCTTTGTTGTTCCCTGTTGTGTCAAACGCAAATGTATTTTCAGTTTTAAATGCTGATTGACTTCAAGCAACAGTGTTGCCAAATTAGGGGATTTGTTACAAAATTGTAGATTTGATCATTAATTTGAAGGAAGATCTTCATGAAAGAAGATTAAGGGATCTTTGCTTAATTTGGGGATACATAAAACACTTTTTTTGTTTTTTATTATTATTAAAAAAAAAAAATGTTTATGTGTTCGAGTTACGGGAAATAACAGAAATTTTTTATAAAAAAAATCTCTAGAATTTTTAAGCAATACAAGTTTTTCTAAACATGGACATAAATTTTGCGGAAATTCGTTTTATAAGACTAGAAATCACTAAATTTCGTAAAGATCGGCTCATATTTTCCATATGCCCCATATAAAGCCAATATGAAAAAATACTTTAATACGTCTGAAAACGGAGAAATAATGATATTGTGGTAAAATTTGAGTACATTTAGTTTTATTAGACGAAAATCACACTTAAGAATTTTATGATAATTGATTCAGAATTTTCTCTAGGCTTGATGGTACTGTGATGTTAATTAAACACATTTATTTATATACAAATATTTTAATAAAACTAATTCTTTTATTCACAAAAATAAAAATTAGAATAATCAAAAAAATTAAAAATTTAAATTATTAAATCAATGAAAGTTTGATTAAAAATGAAAAATACAAAAATTTAAAAATAATTTTAAACAAGTAAATTTAAAAGAAGTGTTTCTCCACAGCACCTAAAATGCCTAAAGCTATAATAAATTGTATTAAGTTAGGTTCCATTGGCTGCCGCAATCAAACTAAGATCCCGCTGTGTGACCATGTACCACAGTCTTCGGTACGTCATATTTTACGTGGCCTCTAACCTTATCCCTTAGCCAACCAGTCGATTAAATAAAGGACGGAATCCCAACCAAATCAGTATAGAAGAAAAACTAGTTATGCCTCTATGGGTTCTTTGACAAATCAGTTTTAATCTTAGGTCTCCGAAATTTTATTAAGATTTGATCCAATTTAGATCTTTTTAATAGCAGAAATCACTTTACCGCTTTTTGTGATGATCCGTGCATACAATTATTATAGATTCCATATAAAGCCTACTCCTAAGCTACTACTATACTACCAATTTTGGTGGTAGTATCAAAGATGTGGCGCAGTCCAATAAAAAATGTTACATGTTTATTTTTTTAAAGGAAAGAATATAAATTTTCAAGCTTGGGGTCTTTTTTTTATTTTATATAAACAACTTTAAACGTTTATTTTAAAATTTTAATAAGGTATATATACACCCAGAGAAAAAACATGTTTAAATATGGTCACCTCCAACAAAACTATTTTTAAAGAAAACTTTAAACATATTATGATTCATTTAACAATATTATTGTCCCCGACAACCATATTATGTTTGAATTAGTCCTCCATCAAGAAGCCTCAACCATATTATGCTTGCTTCCGAACATGTTATGGTCAAAAATAACTAAAACATGTTTAACACTTATAATAGCATGGTTGGTTTTCAACCATAGCATGTTGCTCTTGAAAAAGAGGAAAATTCTATTGTTAATTTTAAAACAAATTATTGTCATATTTAACCATAACATGTTTAGTGGCAACCATTATATGGTTGTGGCTACTTGATGGAGGACTAATTCAACCATAATATTGTTGTAGATAACAATAATATGGTTATATTAACCATAATAAATTTAAAATTTTCTTTAAAAATAGTTTTGTTGGAGGTGACCATATTTAAACATGTTTTTTCTCTGCGTGTAGGTACAACGAAAAATAAACTAAAAACTAGGATAGCAGGATAGCAGGACGAAAGTCAGATCAAAAATATAAACACATTTCATCACAAAAAAAAGCTTTATCATGCAATTGTGCTAATCTAAACCATTATCCAGATTTTGAAAATACAACAGTTTTAAACTCAGAAAATAATTATAAACGCAGATTTATGTTAGAAATGTTATAAATCATAAATGTACCAATAATGTCGAGAATTAATTTAAAGTCGGACACTGAGAATGTAGCACGAAATAATAGACACTAATTTTTATAAAAAAGGAAAGGAAGTTAAAAATTTATTTATATTGTAATAGATCAAGTTTAATTTAAAAATATTTTTGTATTCAATTGAAAAATTTTTTAATTTGTCATTTTAATATATTGTTTAATTTGTTAGTTAAATTTTGTTAAATAAGAAAAGAAAAAAAGCCTGAAGAAGGCACTCAAAGAAGTGCCGAAATATTGGTTAAAATAAACATTTAAAGTTTTGTATATAAAATTAAAAAAAGACCTCAAGCTTGAAAATTTAGTTATAGCATAATAATAAAGGTCGAATAAAATACATATAATATAAACAAATAATATGCAAAGTTTATAAATTTATTTAAACGTTCATAACTAATGTGTTATTAGATAATTTTAAATTTGGGGGCAAAATTGAGGATTTCGATTTTTAAAATGGGCATCTTTAGAGACATCAAACTTCAAATTGGGGACATGAGCCAAAACTTTTCTGGCAACATTGGCAAATTCCATAATAGCAGATGTGTGTTGATATTTTTCAGCATCGTTTATGTATTCATTATTAAAATCGATGATTGAAATGTTGATTTGAATGTTTAATTATTAAGTGGAATGTGATTAATTATATCTATGCCCAAACTATGGAAATTATGATAAATATTAATCCGATTGTGTAAGTAAAATCGCTAGGATGGAAATTATTATATTATGAATTAATTTAGAATAATAACACTGTGTGTTGAAAAACAGACAAGCCGGGCACCTGGCGATTTAGCCTAATTCAGGTACGCTAAGTCCAGTTTCGCTTACCGTTTTTTGGGTAAGCTCTTGCTTATCAGATATAGTTACCTATGTATATTATATAAAATAAAATAACCTTCAAGTAAAATATCGAATAAAATCAACACTTCTGTAAGTCCTCGTCATATTATGAAACATTTGCTGCAAGCATGTGTGTTTGCTGGTGAAAAGGGAAAGGGTAATGATAAGAAAAGTGTACTTTGTCACGCGCAAGAAGTTTGTGTGAGTTTATTAGCTAGAGGAAGAAGAAGAGCATTTAAAATACTTTAAATCATGCAAAATAAAAGTTTTATTTAATGGACACGAATCCAGTTTAAAAATATAATAAAAAAAGTTTCTGCAGCAAATGTTTTCATATTATGGACGAGAACTAAAATACCTAAAATTTCAATTAAGATTCCTATTTTTGAATGGACAACATATGACAATATGTGGACAGGATTTGCGATGTGGGCGTGGTACAAAATAGATTTCTTTATATCTAATGCATGAAATTTAAATAGCTCACTATTTGAATCGCACCATGGTAAAGGGTATTAAAGATTCGGATAAGCCGAACATAGCACTCTTACTTGTTTTTGTTTTAATTTAAAATTTCCCCAAGTGCTTAGTAAAATGTATTTGTTTGATGAATTAATTATTTAAAAATGCTTTGTGTCGCTTTTTTGTATGTCATCTTTAATTTAATAACATCAAATAAAAGTTTGTATCAAAAGAATTTGGAGCAAAACGTAGTCGTCAAAATTTTCTTTTTTAATATTTAGAGGAAGCCAAAGTAATTATTGTAAATTTTTCTTTAAAGGTAGGCAATTATTAACCTTAAAAATATCACTTTTAGAAATGGATGGGGCTTCTTTCTTTTAAAAAAATCGATAAGGCCTGACCATATGATACCCTGCAGCAAAATCTTCAAAAAAGGAATCCTATAAGGACGAAGCCTACTGAAAATGTTAAGAATCGGTTCATCATTTCATATCGCACTCGGAATGGATTCTGTGTTCCTATACATCATTAAAGGTTGATATTTAGATTAAATTTTATCCAAACTATATTATTAATACCTAAATCTTCCTAGCAAATTATATTCAAACCGATCCATATTTAACTAAAGCTCCCATACGATTGCCGTTCATGAAAATAATTTTAAATCAAAGTTATTCTTGGGAATACACAATATTTCATTAATAATATTTTGTTTGTTGTGCTTAATTTCCAATTTGTGTTTTTGCTGAATACACTGAAGTTTATTTTTGAGAATAAGCTTGTGTATATGCGCATTTCACTTACTGCTTAGGCCAGATCATCAGGAAATATTTTCACAAAAAAATGTTGAAAAGCCAAATTTAGTAAATAAAACTGCAGAGTGAATGAGAATAAGAAGCACTCAAAATTTTTGTTTGCGACAATATCATAGCTTAAACAAAATACCAACAATAAATAGTCAGTTCATCGTTTGTTACATTCCCTACTGCAATTGGTTGGAATTCCTACAACATTAATTGTATTTGTAGGTGGAATAAGAAAAAAACAAAATTAAAAACAAAAACAAGTTGCTTTATTTGATTCAATGAACACACTCGAAAAACAATGAAAACAAAACAATGAATTTAATAAAAATAACTTATAAAAAGAGATAATTTTCTCATTGAATATAATATTAATTTTTTTATATTAATTTTGTTAATTCTTTATTCTCATCGATTAATCGAATAATTTTTTAGATTTAAACGTTTGATCGAATGAACAAAAGCAATTATTTGAATTATTCGAACAAAGTTGAAAGGCGACTTTAGTCGTTGCCGAGCAGAAGGTGTAAGATCCGGTTATTTACATAACGGTTTATTCATATTACTTTGAATAATAACGAAACTGAATAGTATATGAAATTTAAAAAATTATCGATGAAGTGCAGAAAGGGGTTAACTGGCAGTAAATAGACTATTGCTGAAGATATTCCCTTTTTGCACTTAATCGAAATGTGTAAACTTTGTAAACTATTAATATTTAAACAAATAATTTCCGCATAATTTTCTTAGTGCACTCATTAAATAGAGCGTATTCTAATATCTTTGAATAAAATACACTATACTAGTTAAATAAACAGACAAGCTGGACACCTGGCGTTTTAACCTAATTCGGGTACGCTGAATCCAGTGGTGCTGGCCTTTTTTTTTAGGTTAGTTCTGGTTTTCGAGATATACCGTTGTTTCGAAAATGGAGAAGGTTGCACACATATGTTCGCGTAACTCAAAAATTGTTTAATTTATTAAAATTACTAAAAAACGAAATTTCGCACACGCAAAACACAAATAAAAGCAAAATAATTAAAACAAGCATGCCATGAATTCAAATGAAAAAAATTTATACAAACCTATTAAAATAACAAAAAATTAAAGCAATACAACTCTGTTTATGTACTAGCAATTATGAAGCGTATTTATTTCAGCACCCTTATACATCATCATTTAAAGCAATTTGATGCAAAATTTTCCTAAATGATTATTTCTATATAAAAATACATAAATATAAATATACATATGTCTGTATGTTCATACGTACATATATTTTTTTGACAAAAATTATTTAAAATTTTAAAAATTTATTATAAGCCGACTATACTATTAAATAACTACAAAGTGGTTGAAAAATAGGTAATTAGTAGTCAATTGAAAAGTCATGCAGAGACTAGATGTGGTTATAAGAAACCAGTTTGAAGTTACTTAAAAATGTGTTTGACTTCCTACAGGGTAGCGAAGCAATTACGCCCAGCTAGCATTTTGTATCATAATCTTATCATTTAGAAATCAGCTTCAAGAGCAAAATACCCGTATATGACCTCGAATCATAAATAATACTCTAGTTGTAAGAAAATGGAACCCTACCGATGAATCACCTGAAAGAATCATTTGTGATACAATTTTCTGATTCCTTTTTGAACATTTTAATGTTAGTTTATATAATCATTATTAAATCGTTTTCGTCTCATTTTTCAATCGTTAATTATATAGTTTTTGATAATATTTCATATCATTTTTTAATTGTCATGTTTTTTAATTTTTCTCCGATAAAATCAGCACCATTACGGCTTTTGAACCAAACAAAAATAATTAGCTTTTCGCAAAGAAGAGAAGAAACAATTTGCACTAACAGTAATTTTTATTAATTGTCAATAATTTTTGGGCTTCTTTTTTAGCCAAGCTTCTTATTTCTTTGGCTGACATGAAAGTTTATATTTTTATTTTTTTTTCATTTGGCAAAAACAAAAAATACAATTGTATATTAAACATACATACATATAAATGAATCATATACGAATCCTTTTTAATCACTTAAGTGATAAATCAGATTTTAATTATCAAAACTGATCTGAAATGAATCACTTGGGTGATTCTTACAAAAAATAATCAGCCAAATGCTAGCTGGGCGTATACGTATTGAAGCTGCACGAATTAAGTGTCACTCATACTCTCCCATTAGTTTAATTAGAATTATGAAAAATATTATTGCATACCTTAGAGTGTTTATTATAAATACAACCAGTGCGTATACTTTATATGTATTAAACACAAAAATTTTAATTTTGCGGTAAATTTTTTTTTATCCACAGAAAAAACTATTCGTAGTTTTTTATCAATTAAAAAAATTATTTAAAAAGTATTTAAACTTAATTAATGTGATAATTGAATCAATTGTTTTTTTTGTTGAACGAAAATTTAAAATATAATTTTGATATAATTAACATTTTAGTTGTTTTGAAACAAATTTTGAATTAAAATAATAATCAAATAAAAAAAAATTATTTCGTTTAAAATAAAATAATTTAAACTTGTGAAATTGTTGGAATTGTGGAATTTGTCAAAATCAATCAACGCATTGTTTGAAACGGCAAAGTTTTTTAATAATTTTTTTAATTTAAATATAAAATACCTTTTATTGAAAAAAAAATTCAAAATATTAAATTTTTACAATTTTTAGTAATCATATAATCATTTTGGTAATAGCTGCAAAATCAACAAATGGGTTGCTTGATTCTATGAATTTGGTATAAAATTGGTGATTAGAGAAAATTTTTAATTTTTTTTTCTGTGTCAATTTTAATTTGTTTTTAAATGTTTTCTTTTTTTAAAAAGCATCTGTCATATATGATCATATCATATCATATATGATCAGCGTTGCCGATTTAGCATTTTTCATGCTAGATTTAGCATTTTTTGAAGTCATTTGGAATGAAAAAAAATTATTTCATTATATCAAAATTTCTAGCTCATTAATGTGAATAATACCTATTTAAAATAGTTTCACAAAAATTGGCTAAAGGACTTTAAGTTAAAGGAATGTGCGAAAGAAACAGATGAAAAAGCTTTTGAAATTACTGCAAATGCTTTGTTGTTTCTAAATTTAGTGTCCTGGAGCAACATGCAGAAACAAGAAAACACATAAATGCTACGGTAATAACTGAAAACCATCCTTTTAAAAAAATTTGTGCACAGTTCACTTGTACCTTTCGACTATTTGACAAACCTTTGAAAAATGCAATTTGACACCTCGTCGCAAAAGCTGAAGGACAATATGCGGCATATTATAAAAAATGTGCTTGGCCCTTACGTCAATGAAGATTTTTCTATTTGTTTTATATACATTTTTTTTAGCATTTATTCCGGCATTTATTTAGCCTTTTTAAGCATATTTTTTCAAAAATCTAGCATTTTTTCCTTAATAAGTTTCGGCAACACTTTAAATGATAGAGGCTTATTAAAAAAATTAAAAATTATATTATCTTCTTATTTTATATATAAAAAAAACCGTTTGTGTGATTGGAAGTAAAGCAGGAACTATAAGAGCTGTGGAGCTAAGTAAAAAAGGAATTTTAGGCGCATTTTGAACAACCCCATTTAGACTGAAACATTTTTAAAGTTTATTTATATTTTGGCACAAGCTACCCTATTTATAAAATTTTTACTTAAAAGCAGAGAACTGGATAAAATGTCGTTAATTTTGTACATTTTTAAAAGCGCTTTTTAAAATAACTTTGGTTTGATTGAAATTATTTCTATTTGAGTCGGCAAAACTTTTTTAATTCATATTAAGTCTTCTATAAGTAACTAATGCTACACGTTTTTATGTTTTTATTTTTGCCTATTAAATCAATAGTTTAAGGATTATATTTGTATTTGAGACAGGCGCATTGTATGGTATTTACACTTTAATTAAATTTTCTAACCAGTGTTTAAATAACAAATGCTTAGTTATTGTTAAAACATTTACTCTTTAGACCATTACACTTAATCGGTTTAAAGTTTCACAATTGATTTGAAGTCTTCAATTAAAGAATTTATTAATCTCTTTGATTTTTGGCTTCAAAGGAAAATTTTCACTGAACACCAGAAGAGGTGGAAGTGTTATTGTGAGTATGTGCTGTGTTTATATGGTCAAGGAAAATTTTAAAACTAAGTCGATGAGAGCATATCCGTCCATCAGTGTGTTCATATGAAGCTTTTGATTAAGAATCTAAAACATAAATTCATGTAGCTTAACAATAAGATAATGGTCGCAGTTAAAAGACTAGTTGAAAGAACCTTGGAATATATGATTTACTTAAGTCAAGGAGTTTAGTAAAAACCCATGATTTTATTGAGGTCCCCGGATGTTTCTCCGGCAAAGGCATTAAGAAACTGTGATCAAGGTTTTAAGATTTTGTTTCTTTCTAAATGACGAATCTTAAAAAATGTGTGGTCTTATGTCCATGATATGGTATAGCCCGTTATACACAAGATCCCCCATTAATTGCTTCAGAATGTTCAAATCATTCCAAGACTTAGAACAATTATCATTTTTTAAACAAAAATTTCGTATCATTTCTTTTGGATAAGTTTTTAATTGCTCGCGGTGGCTTTCGAAATTGGTGGACTTAAGTCCAAGAAGTACCAAATGAACGAAGTTTTACCATGTCCTGTGCGTTTATGCTAAAATTTTATAAATGGGGTATTTTGTGCCATAACATAAATACACTTTCATATTTTGCAGTCAGTCTAAATGGGGTTGGTCAAAATGTGCATAAAATTCCTTTTTTACCCACTTTTACCGCCTGAAGGGATGATTTTCAAAATGTCAATTCTTGTAATATGTCGATATAGCTATAGAAAATCGTTAAAAAAAATCGAAATTGGTTGACTTAAGTCCATGATTTGGTATAGTCCCCATACACGAGATCTCACGAAATAAACTTCTTTGTTTTTTTTTTTAACCAAAAATACATACAATTTACTTTGAATAAGTTTTGAGTTGATCACGTTTCTTATAAAAGACCAACCTATTTCCATAAAAAGCTTTTACATGACTAAAACCTTTAAAATAATACGATTAAGTAGCATGGAGACTATATTTGTGAAAACACAGTTAATTTCACTTAAATTTTAATAGGTTTAAAATGGCGCTTGTTATCTTGATTATTTGTGGATAAGTCCCACGTAAAGTAAAATAAACTCAAACATTTGTTTTACTAAATACCAACTACTTCCTGCAACGCCTGTCAGGGGCTACCCTCGCATTTATGCATGTAGAAAAATTTGATGTACGTAGAGGATGAATTTGTGGATGAATTGGAGGGCTTGGTCAAAATATTTAGAGCCTATAAATTTTCATATAGTCTGGGTTTACACTATGAAAGTTTTCTTTCAGAAAGTCTGACTTTATAGGTGAGAGGGGAAGAGAACAGACTATTCTTCTCTCCCCTCTCACCCATAAACTCAAACTTTCTGAAAGAAAACTTTCATAGTATGAACCTGGACATACATAATTAAATTTTTATTTGGCATGAAAAACGAGTTTTAAACATAAATTGATATTTAAATATAATTTGTTAAATAGGCCCTTAATGATCGATAGCAGCCATTTCTGTTCTTATGTTTACATTTATATTTGAAACAATAAGGGGGTTCATGATATCGCTTAAGATTACCATTTGTGCAAATGTACAAACTTGCGAAACTCGTTTCATGAAACGCATTTTTAATTTTTATGTTATTTCAAATAATTAATGTCAGTTTGTAAGAAACGTCAATACAAAAAAAATTTAAAAAAAAAAAAACAAATATAAAAATAAAAGATGAAGTTATTTTTTGGGAATACAAAATTTATTATTATCAAGATTTCCATATGACTTGCTGAATTCCCAATTTTTCATATTTGATAAATACACTGAAATTTATTGTTGAGAGAAAGCTAGCTTCTATGCGCATTTTACTGGTTGCTTAATCCCAATCGTCAGGAAACCTTTTCCAAATATTTTAGAAAAGCTAAAAATATCATACAAATAAAACCTTAAAGCGAAAATATATCAAAGCTTAAACATAACACCAACAATAAACAGTGAGTTTATCTTTTCTTACATTCCCCTACAATTGGTTGGCTTTTTTCGACACGAATTGTAGTTGTTAGTAGGTAAAAAGAAAAAAACAAATTGCTCCATTTTATGGTTTTCGTAAGAAAACGACAAAAAAATAAAACAAATTTGACAGTTCAGTTTTTTTGCACGGGCACATGCAAGCATATTATCAGCTATTTTTTTAAAATACAAAATTTATTACTATCAAGATTTCCGTCTGACTGGCTAAATTCCCAATTTTTCATAAATTTAGGAAATTTATAATTAAAATGTGAAATTTGTTTTTAAAAAATGCATAGAGAAATAAATTGCTACAATTACTGCAAAAATTTAATATGTGTGATTCAGCAAAACTTGAATTTTTCATTAAAAAGGACGGTAAGCATTAAAAGAATCTGTTTTTATAAATGCACAATGTAACAGCGCAAGTCTACGAGTCAAAATTGTTGGGCAAATTTACGAAGTTTGTGTAAATAAACTCTCATACAATTTTTGACAGCTCATTTACGAGGTCGAAAAAATGCACAGTTTGCACATATTGAGAGACTTTGAAGCGATATGATGAAAACCCTTAATAATTAAAATTTTAAATTGCTATCTAGAGTAAAAACTCTTCTTAATAAAAATGGTTTTAAAAATAAAAATCTTATTAATATTGAATTGCTTCTTATTGTCTCTTAAAAAATTATGTATTGTAACAAAATATTTAAAATTGCATATATACACTAACAGCCATATTCATTTTGTCTTATAAACCTCTTATAAAAATTTGTATTCATAAACTTACATTAACAGCTATTTTTCTATTAATTGTTTGTAGCGATTTTGTGTATGGCAACTTTCTTTATATTTTGCTGCAATTTAATTGCTAGTGATGCATGAAAATTCTATTCGATTCACATGATATTCTATATATAATTTTTTTTTTAAATATTTTTTATTTAATTGTAGACCTGAAAAATTATTCTTATCAAATAAAACTATATTATTTTAGTTTCTGAACAAAATATTGCTGAAACGTATCATAAAAACTTTTATTTTAACCTTTTTAAATATACGATAATAAAGTATTAAAAAAAAAGTTTGTTTACTTTTTATTAACATCACTATTATTATGATTTGTTTATTTTATTTTTTTTTAGTATTTTTGAACAATAATTTGTTGTTTTAAACAAAAAAACAAATAGTTGCAATAATTTAATAAATAGTTTTAAATGCATATTATTACATGTTATTTGTTTTAATTTCCAAATTATAAACAAAATTTTTAAATACACAAAAAACCTTCCAAAAAATCAATATATAAATTATTTTCGAGCTTTGCTTTAAATATGAGATTTTCAAGATTTCGAAAAAATACCCTTCTATTTCAAATCGATGCAGCAGCTAACATGGTTAAGGCTTTCAATGGGCATAAAATATTTTATCCAAAACTTTTATTTGCTTGTCACATGGGTTAAACCGCGATGCAGAGGAAATGGAAAGCCAGTTCCGTAATATTGCAATTTTAAAGATTCCCCTTCCACCGCAGCCAGTAGTAGCAAAATGGGGGCCTGGCTAGATGCTTCAGAATTCTATTCAAAAAGCTTTGAGTAATTTAAGATGGTTAGAAGAGCTTGTTGATACCGATGTTTATTAAAAAAATAAAAGTAATATAAAATTTAAATAACATCAGAAGTCAATTAGAATTTGTGTTTTCCAATTACGTATATGCATATTGGTGAACTAATTAGGAGGGACTTAGTTCAAACTTTTTGATATTGCTGAAAGTAAAATTAATAATGTGGAAGGAAGAATAGCCCGACATATTAAAAAAAAATCCAAAACGTTTTGCAAAAAAAAAAAATAATAAATTTCAATTACTTTTGATCTGATCTGGAATCAAGGAGGGATATGAAAATAAATTTTTTCAAAATGCATTGGCATTCCTTTAGTACAAGAAAAAGTTTTACTTAAAATAAAATAGTACATATTTATTTAATTAAACAAAAATTTAAGTTAGTTATTAAAGATTTTTAAAGATATTTAAATAACAATAGACTATCAGCCATATTCATAAAAAGTTCTTATTTTAAGCTTATAGTATGTTATAACTATTAAACGCTTTTTGTCGTATAAACCTTTTATAAACATTTGTATTCATAAACGTACATTAACAGCTTTTTTACTATTAACTGTTTGTAGCGATTTCGTGTTGAAGTATGGCAACTTTCTTTATATTTTGCTGCAATTTAATTGATAGTGATGCATGAAACTTCTATTCAATTCACATGATATTCTATATATAATTTTTTTTTTAATTTTTTTATATAATTGTAGACCTGAAAAATTATTCTTATCAAATAAAAATATATTATTTTAGTTTCTGAACAAAATGTTGCTGAAAGGTATCATAAAAACTTTTATTTTAACCTTTTTAAATATTCGATAAGAAAGAATTCGAATAAAAAGTTTCTTTACTTTTTATCAACATCACTATTATTATGATTTGTTTATTTTATTTTTTTTAATATTTTTGAACAATAATTAGCAATAATTTAATAAATAAATAAAGAGAATATCTGCATTTGCCCCTGAAATTATTCATTTAAATCATATAAACATTTTTTTAAATAATTATCAATATAACTTTTAATTGGTTGTCTAAAATAAAAAAAAAGTTTAGTGAAATGTAATTAACATGTCCATATTAATAAATAAAACATTTTTTCATTATTTTTCAACATATTTTACAAAAGTAATACCATAAAATGCAAATGCTTATCAAAATGTCATTTTATTTTTGGTTTAAAGAAGGGCAAATCCAACAATAAATTTTCTTACTTTATGAATGGTTTATTAAAAGTTTGATAGACTATTTTTCGTTTATGAATACAACTTTAGCAATTTTTGCTTAAAAACGGTTAATTAATCATAAATACGTTTTTATGAATACAGCTGTTAGTATTTAATGTACATTTAAAGCCATGTTAGAGTCACTTCTTTTCATATTATTCTCACTTAGTTCTTAAAATTAACATTAATTTAGTTTTCTATGCAGCATACAGAACTCTTGACACAATCTACACTTGGATGGCAATCTATAGATCACAAAAAATATTTTTTAGCAAACTTTGCTGCCTAAATGTCAAACTTAACTGAATAGAAAGTAGAACAATGAACACTAAATTGCTTGAAAAAATTTAAACTATGGAACTCACTAAAATAAAACGCTTTTCACTAATTAGTTAAAGTGTTCATTATGGACAAACTTTTAGTTTGTTAAATATAGAAGCCATACTAAAATTAAAAAAAAAAAATCCACTCTCTTATTTTACGAATTTTTTTACGAAAACTTTGAAAAATTTTAATTGTATTTAAAACAAACTTTCAACTTTGAACCAATATTGTAAAAAACTAAACACTTTTTTCAAGAATTTTTCCAGTTATTTAATATTTTACATAAAATAAAGTTGCAAATAATATTAAAAGTATCCAACAAGGTGCTGTGCTAACGAGAAAAAAGAAAAAAATTGACAACAACACAAATTTAAAACCTCCTGAGAAAGAGAACAAGAAAGTGGAAAAAAAATTAAAACCATTATTTGTACACGACTACGATGATGAAGTTGCTGTATAAATTTAAAATAAAAATGGTCTTAAAGTATGCTACATTTTCTTGTGTATTTGTACAGCCTTAAATATATGCCTAAGTTATTGTTATGCTTCTTTGCCATCTTTAATTTCTTTTTTATTTTTTTTCTTCCATATTGTTTTAATGTTTTTGCATTTTTCTATATGTATGTACATTTTTTAATTTTGTATTTTCTACTTGTATAAAATGTAGGAACAACAATAAAACAGTTTTACACTATGGTACACAAATTATAATTTATATACCCTGTTGTAACGTGTAATTGAACTAGCATGATAGCCGTATTAAAAATGCGCGACTTTATTTTAATTTAGGCCTTAAATTTGTAAAACGCAACGCAATGCCAAAAATAACATTGAAAGCAAAAACGATGTCAAAAATGTATCAAAATTTTGTTGTTGCTTTCTACAGAAATACTTATTGCGTTTTAAAATTGTCAACGCCACAAGATATGCAGCGTTTAAAATTTAAAAATGCAATATACATTTCTATAGCAAACAACAACAAAATTATAAAATTTTTTCGATTTTGTTTTTCCTTTCAATATAATTTTTGGCGTTGCGTTTGCGTTTTACAAATTTAGGGCCTTAATATATTTATTACACTATTTAATAAAAGGAAAATGATTTAAGCAAAGGAATATGAAGTATTTCTAACAAGTTTAAAATCAAAAGTAATAAAGTCCGTTAAACGGACAATCAATATAGACAACGTAGGCGGTGTTACCAGAGTATTATCTACCTGAGATCACAACAATTCTCCCCCAATTAAGAAGAACACATATACGGAATCAATGTTTTATATAATCTTTATGACGTCGTGGCGGTCTTCGCTGTCGACTACTCGCCAATTTACGGAAAAAGTGTGTCTGTAACATTTTTGTGAGAAAAGTTCCCGCTTTGAACTGTTAAATAAACACACGAATAAAAATGGGGCGAGATAAAAGTTTAACACTAAAAAACAATTAAAAATGCAAAATACAAAGAATAATAATAATAATATTTTGTTCTTCGCACATTTTAATTAATTAATTATTTTGCTTTTAAAATTTTAATAAAATATACGAATGTTTTAAAAGCTCGTTTGCAAACAACAACCATTAAAGTCGCAGTTTACATTATTTTGTTGTATTTTCGCCGTCGTCGTTGCAAAATTTTAAATTTTAGTAAATTTTGGTCGCCGACAACGATATGTGTTACTGGCGTTCTCAACGTCTGCAATGTCACATCAGCTTCGAGGGCAATGTTATGACATTTATAAGGTAACGACGTAATATGTTTTGATAGTTTTCGACATGAGTTACAGTCACACATTTTTCTCACATTTCGAAAAACGATGGAATATGTTGCTTCACATCTTTTCGATGCGAAGTTACAGAACATGAGTACTGACTCTGAATCAGGCTGTAAATTTGGTGTTGAGTCAGACATTAGTATTTTTGTAAGACCAAGTGTGTCTATGTGGCGTTTAAAAGACGAACAATTTAATGAAGACGACCTATCTTCTTAACTATAGTGCCAAGCGTCTACGAACATTTGTTTAAAGTGTAATATCTGGCTTGTACTCGATCTCCTTCTTCTAGCTGTCGGACTGACACTTCCGGTTCAGGATCTTCAATGCCTCCAGACGAATTCTTAATTGTCGTCCTAAATACTGTTTAGATGGCGACTTCCCATTTTGTAGAGGTGTTGCCCTATACCGGATTATGTATAAGTAAGTGTGTCTCGCACTTTCTTTAAAATTGGTTACGGGTCATTCGATCCGATTGGCGCCCTAATAAGTGGCCTCGAATAATTTTAAAGCTGAGGTAAACAACAAAATGGCTATCGTTGAGAAGAAAGCCTATGAAAATAACACAGGATCATCAAAGACAAGTCAAAATAACAACAATACGGCTTTCGTAGAGAACGAAGCCGTAATAACTTTAACAAACAAAGACATCATGGCAACATTTTCAGCTGAACAATTCCAACAGATTTTAGCGGCAATGCGTAGCACAAACTGAGGTGGTTCGTTCACTCAATGCACATCACGCTACAAGGGGCAGAGAGATCCTGCTGCGGTGGAAGAATTTTTCGCTGCTGTCAGCGTCTACAAAGATATAGAAAAAATGACCGCTTGAGGACTATGCGGCCATGTGGTGGATTGGTGTAAAAGACACAGTGAATGGTTTTGAAGAGGCAAAAACTCTCATTCGAACAACATTTTCGCCGCCAATACCTGATTGGCGCATTTTTTTAAATATTTTCGATACAAAGCAACAAAAAAGAGAGCCAACAGACAGTTTTGTTTGTAAAAAGAGGCTCCTGTTGTCCCAACTAAACGTGCCTGTGACAGAAGAAGTACAACTCAATATGATATACGAACTCTTGAATATAGGCATTCGTGATCGAGTCGCCGTGATGGTATAAAAACATTTAGCGACCTCATTTCGGCAAGCAGGGCGGCAGAAATGTTTGTAACGGAAGTTCGATCAATGGATAGTTAAAAAAGAAGATTGCAATTAGGTCCCAGACCTTGAATGAATTTAAGAAACTAAAAGAAGAAGCCCTTAATTTATTAAAAATCTTTAATACAAAAATAAGGCGAGGTCATGGCATCCCTAGAATTAAATTAACTTTTAACCATTACAAAAATAGTAAAAATATTTTCAGGTAAAACTACGCATTACAAGGCTTTTTATCAAATCTGGAAATGGTCTTTGCATCTATTTTTTCAGATAATGTAACGAAGTTTACTTTCCCAGCTGAGGTATGACTCAGTCTGTCTAGGGTCAATTCGAAGGTCTGCTTCTTTTGAAATGAAACGCGGGATGTTTTCGTGTATGGTCGCTTACAATAATTTTAACAAAGCTTTATTTACGAAATCTTAATCTACGCTAAATACTTAGAACTACGACGGCCTTCGGCTGATTCGGCGTGGCTGTAGACGGGAACGGTCGCTGAAATAGCGCTGGAATAGTTTCCAAGAAAAACGCATTTAAAGTTTTTCAACAAAAATCCTTACAAAATAAATTTTTATATGGAAATACAAGTGATCGCAGATTTTCTGTATTTTTGCTCTAGCTCTTCTAGTTTCCAAGAAAAACGCCTTTAAAGTTGTTTATACAAAAGTCCTAAGAAAATCAATTTTTATATGGAAATACAAGTGATCACAGATTTTCATTATTTTTGCTCTAGCTCTTCTAGTTTTCAAGAAAAATGCAAATAAAGTTTTCCATACAAAAATCCTTAGAAAATCAATTTTTATATAGAAATACATGTGATCACAGATTTTTCGAATTTTTGCTCTAGCTCTTCTAGTTTTCAAGAAAAATGCAGTAATTTTAGACAGAAACAAGTTAGAGTGCAATATTATATTTGGTTGCGGTTTGAGCTATGATAAGTTTTTGACCGACTCACATAGGGGTTTTTTGGCAATCTAGCCGGACATTAGGCAAAAAATTTAAGTACGCAGCTCGACAGACAACAAAGTTCTGCTTCGTATAGTGAATTTTCAAGTCTTCTGCTTGAGATCTGTGGTTTTGGGACACTGTTAAAGTCTGAAAAGTTGATTAAATTGCATGCGTGTTCATTGATTTTTTACGGTTTTTGGAGGTTTAAAATATATTTTTTTTGTGGGTTAACGAATAAAGATTTTACAATGATTTTTTCTTTCTGTGAAAGACTATATAAACAGCTACTTTCAAAAATTTTCAGAAAAATTTTATTAGAAATTTTTATGATAAAAAAATTCGTTCGAAATTAAAAAAAATGATTTTTTTGTTCACTTTTTTGTAAAAAAAAAATTTTAAAAGTTTTTGAAGGTGAAGCCAGTTGAGTTCTTAAAAATGTTATACATCACGAAAAAAATTGAAATCTCTACTTTTAAATTAAAAATAAAAAACGTTGCGCGTTGTTGCGCCATTTTTTTTTATGATTTTTTGAAAATTTCACCTTTTTTCTGTTTTTGCTCATCTTGCATAGGTACATATGATAGAAACCCTTTCGTCAGTCATAAAATGTTTGGGTTGTACGTAGATTTTTTTTATTTAAATTATTACATCTAAGACTAATATTACCTGTGTAAAAAAAGGAATGTGCGAAACAGTAAGTAACGGTTTTTAACCATGATGTTATTTTATGGAGCACGCCAGACTTCGTCTATTTGAGAGCATATTACACCTGTCGTATAAAATCACAGTGAAAATGTGGCAATTAAGATCGGATGAGGACAAAACTATTGTTAAAGAGAGGAAAAAAACTATCCAAGAAAAATTTAGAAGTGATTTAGGGCTAAAAGTGGATGTACCGAAGACTGGATTTGGAAACAGCAACAATGGTAACACCAGATTTTTTTCCTATCCTGAATTAGCTGCAGAAATAACTGGAATTGCATTTGATTTAATCTACCGAATCAAAGTTATTATTGAAGTAATTACAAGTTGTCACAAAATCCATTTGCACGAGTTTGCCAATTATTGCTTAGACACTGCAAAACTTTACGTTGCTCTATATTCCTGGCATCCTACAACATTTGAATAGATGTTGCAACTGTAATGAGCGAGGGATTGTTGCCTATCGGGGTATTATCAGAAGAAGCGTCTGAGGCACGAAATAAACATTTTCGGCTTTACAGGCAGAATTTAGCTAGAAAGTTTTCGAGGGTTCAGTGTAACAAAGATATCCACTGATTACTAGCATAAGAGCAACTCAAAAAAAAAGTCATTACCCTTTACGAAAGAAGCAATTTCCTTTATGCTTCCACCTGTACTTGGCTCTGAAGAGAATTTAGATTCAGAAGAGGATTTTGAAGAAACAGACAAAGAAGAAGAACCATAGCACTCATCATCATCGTAGTGCAAATGAGAAGTTATTTTAAATAAATTAGTTGTTATTATTTTAAATAAAATTTGTTGTTACTATTATAGATAAGTTATAATTACGAACAATTTAATTATTTTCAGTTAAATTAAATACTATGAAATACATAAAAGTCTCATAAAATCTTAAAATTGAATATTTTTTGGAAATTAGCAAAAAAAAAAAAAAAAATTTTGACATGGTGGTTCCGGGGGGTGGGTTTGGAGGGAAACCTCCCCCTGCTCATAAAAGTTAAAAAATTTAATTTGTATAGTATTAAGGCGTTAGTAATCTATTTCTTTTAATATTTATATTTTTTAAATATTATTTTATGTAACCGCCCACAAAAGGGGGCTGGGGCGGAAAGTGTAATTTAACGATCTCCTGGGTCCAATTTTAGGTTTTTTAACTTTCGCCGGCATTTGCACAAACAAAAGTATGGGGAAATTTAAAAAAAATTGCATTTTTCAGAGGTTGCATTAGTTCTTTTAGGGGGAACTTTTTCTCCTTGGTCCGATTTTATTTATTTTTGAGGTTTACCTGCCTATGACAATAACACATATTTCATCGATCAAGTTTCATCGATCTAGGGGCACTCAATAACCTTTAACAAGAAATATAAGCTAAAACAAAAACTAATGTCCGGCAAGATTGGCAAAAAACCCCTATGTGCGACGATCAGAAAGTTTTATGCTTTTTTTTTAGAAATTTAAACTTGTAAGAGTAAAATATCATGATTCGTAACAGTTTAAGCTGAACTTCAAGGATTTTCTGGAGGGGAAATTATCGTAACCGTTTAATCCGAACTTAAATGATTTTCAGGAGGGTAAATTATATTGGAGCCATGGTAGCAGAGTGATTTTTGGTATTAAAAAGCATAAATTCCAATACAGCGGTAAAATTAGCGTTTACAGTGAGTTTTAGAAGACTGATAAATATGGGATTGAAGGTAAATTATGGACCGTGTATCACAAAATTGCATAAAATTTTTTCTGGCCATATGAAGCTAAGTTGAAAGAAACTTTACCGCAATATCTATATCTGCTACAGTTTTAGGCGTATTGAATTAATTTACTAGAGTGGGCTTTTTATGGGGCCTATCGTAAATTATGGACCGATCTTCACGGAATTTTACAGTGTATTTAATTTCCAGTCGAATAAAACGAGCTTTTCCAAGATCTTGTATCAATCAGTGCATTGTTTCACCATTTATGTTAGTTTTTGTAACAAAATTTCAATTTTTTAGGGTGGTGGTTCCACATTTTAATTTATAGCTCTGATCCTACTGCACCGATTTTGGTGGATTTCAATCCCAAACTGCTAAGGATAACTACAAGCAATTTTACACCAATTTTCTTCATTTCTTTTGAGTTTTTCGAAAGTCAGCGTGTTTTAACAGACGGACAGACAGACGGACATGGCTTAATTGACTTAGAACTACTCAAGGAGCCAGAATATATATACTTTATGGGGTCTGAGATGATTAATAAAAATGTTTCACACGGGATGATAAACTCAGTATACCTTCTTCACAGCTAATTGTGGTGGAGGGTATAAAAAAGAGAACAAGAGAGTATACGGTTGTTCAGAAACGAATAAACATTATTTTTGTTTATCCCATGTACGACCCTTGAGTTAAATCTTTCTTCGTTTTCCGTTAAAATTTATAAAAATAATCCTTTAGATTTCTCTATGACGTGCTAAATTTCCAATTTTGAATTAATGATTTTGAAGAAATGAATTGCGTTGCATTTGTTTGTTTGTTTCGCAAAGCTTCTTAAATTATTTAACAGGGTTTCTTAAAATGTTTAAAAACTTTCTTAAATTGCTTGCCGTTTATTTTAAGTAAAATTCAAAGTAGGCGTGACACTTTCCATACAAATTAAACACTTTTAAGAAACTGTAAAAGCTAGATCTGTCAAGTTTCCTGAATACCTATATGTTATAAATCTGCATAAAAGCCTTTAAAATTATTTGTTCTAAAATAACATGGAAAACTTTACGTATATAAGCAATAACTTTAAAGTGTAGCTTAAAAACGATTAAAATTTTCATCAACTAAATTAATTTTTAACAAAATTTGACGAATCTGTCTCAAGTTATAAAAGAAATCTGTAGAGCACTCTCTTCAAAACGCAATTTTTAATAGAATCAGGATATTTAACTTTATTGCTAATAAAATCCATTTATTATCGATTTTAATGTTGTGTTTGGAATATACAAAGTTTAAAGAAAATAGTAACTCAGCAAAAACTTAGTAATGACTTGCAATTACTGAACAACTTACTTTTCAATGCCTACTTCATACCACCTGCATGACATAGAAGTAGTTTAGTAATGGCTGGCATATAATCTGATACATAAGTACTTGTTTATGAGTTGATTAACGAAATTTATAATTAATCTATATCTATACTCTATACTAATATTATAAAGACGTAATGTTTGTTTTTTTGTTTGTTTGTTTGTAGAAAGTAATCTCCGGAACTACTCATCCGATTTCCAAAATGTTTTCAGCAATGTTTAAAGTGTTCCTCCAGGATGGACATAGGCTAGGTTTCATCGACCACGCCCACTTCTACGCCCACTTTTTTCAAAAAACGTAAAATTCAAAAATCTCCAAAACCACTAATCCGATTTTAAAAATGTTTTCACCAATTTATACTTGGAACGATCCTTCAGGGTGGAAATGTGTTGGGTTTTATTGAACACGCCCATTTCTCCGCCCACTTTTCGCAAAAAATGTAAAATTTAAAAAACCTATGAAACTACTCATTCGATTTTAAAAATGTTTTTACCAATTTTAAGAATGGTCCTTCAGGGTGGACTCGAGATAGGTTTTATCGGCCACGCCTACTTCTCGACCACGCCTACATAAAAAAATTTGTGTTAAAGTTATAAGCAAAATTTTTAAATTAACGTTTAGAAAAAGGAATAGGAAAAAACTATCATAATAAACTTGGCAGCACTTTTTATAATTTCTGTACAATCTGATAATGGCATTCACAACATTTTGATAACACCTAACAATTATCGGAGTTAGAAATGTCATTTGTCAATGTTAAATTTGTATGGGGTAATATGTACGCGAAAGCAAAAAAAAAACACAGATAATTTTAACACTTCATGCATTCTTTTAAATTTTTTACCGTTATTAAGTTTGGTATGTAGTTAGTTTTTTTCGTATAACATCCCTGTAGTTACAAAAGGGACGCGTGCAGACATTATCAAAGCATGCCTTAAATCATCTCCCTTATGGAGTTCCATTCAAAAATTGAACTTACGAACTAACATGAGAGCTCATCTTGGCGGAGCCACAAATAACGATTTTCCACAACAATTGCTTAAACTTGGGGAAGGAGTTTTTCCTTCTTCGAATTTGAGCACTAATTGTTCTGAAATTGTTCTCAATGAGACACTAGGTCGAATAGTCTACAGTCTGGAGGATCTGATAAATGCAGTATATCCTGGTCTTGAAAACTTACTTGAAAAAGACTTTCATTGGCTATGTTCAAGGGCAATAGTATCGCCTAGAAACGACACTGTCAATGAAATAAACAATTTTATTATGCAAAAAGTTCCCGGCCAAATCAAACACTATAAGTCAATTGATACAGTCACCAATATCGAGGATGCAGTCAACTATCCACAAGAATTTTTAAATTCTCTTAATCCTTCTGGCTTGCCATCTCACGAACTACCATTAAAAGTCGGTACACCTATCATGCTTTTAAGAAATTTAAGCCCACCTAACATGTGCAATGGCACAAGGCTGCTTATTAAAGACCTAAAAGACAACTTAATAGTGGCGACCATCATCACTGGCCCTGCTGCTGGCCAGTTAGCAAATATTCCGAGGATTCCAATGATTCCTACAGACTTACCGATATCTTTCAAACGACTGCAATTTCCCGTCAAAACTTCGTTTGCGATGACTATTAATAAGTCACAAGGACAAACCTTCTCTTTGGTTGGAATCGACTTACGAAAAGAATGTTTTTCCCATGGCCAACTATACGTTGGATTATCACGAGTTGGAACTCCAGAAAATCAGTTAATTTTGCTACCAAAAAGTAACTCTACGTCTAACATTGTATACAGAGAAGCTCTGAGTTACTTATAAATTTAAAAGTATAATAGAAAAAAACGTTATTTTATTTTAGAAATATACCTATGTAGGATTAAATACAGTATTATAGTATAGCATTAATGTAGCATTAAATATAGTACTATTATAATCGTTATTAATAAGAACATTGTAATAAACAATTAGTCATAAAATAAAAACTTTTTCCACTAAACTTTTGATTTTCTTTCTTTACTACGGGCGGGGTAGCGAAGCACACCGGGTCACAGCTAGTTCATAATAAAATGCATCTAAGGTTTTATTTATTCAAATCTAATACAAATTGATTTTATTTAAACTAAATAAAGAACAATTTGTTATTGATTTGAATATGAAAAATTTATATACTTATTTGATTTTGATATATATTTTAAAATTAAAAACTTGAATAAAAACTATATATTGTGGTCTCAATCAAACCAAAAAAATCTAGCTAACGGTATTATAACGATATCGTCAAGGTGATATATATAATAACAATTGATATCAAATAAGCAAATGTGGTAAGGACTTATTTAACTCCCTATTTGTAAGCGAGGGTGGTAAGTACTTGCCTCCAATGGCATCACCGTGTTAAAATAATGAGTTAAAATGCCAATCTAGAAGCAGTGAAGAGTAGTTATATTAGCTTTTTAACGCATTACTTTGCAATGTAAGTTTTTGCTGGGAAGGTTTTTGCATTTAAATTTTTTGTAAGTTTTTAAAAAATAAACATTTTCCAATTTTGCAAAAAAAAAAAAAAAAATTCTTCATTGCGGTCTGAATTATGCCGAAACCGTTGAGTAAATAAAAAAATAATATTATCACGCCCTTAAGACAATTTTGTTTGAAGCTATTTAACGTTTCTTGTAACAATATTGGATATCCCCTTCCTAAGTTATGATAAGATCGGTGGAACAGCCTCCTCAAAAAAGCAAATTTTAGAAAAAAATTTTTAAAAAATAATACATAGAATTTAAAATTTTTTTTGTTACTTTTGTCGGTGCCCATAACACATCAAAAAAATATAGTGGTCATCAAAGGTCACGACAAAAGTTCAAATTTTTTGCAAAGTGTAATATATTAAATTTTGTTTCTTTTTCTTTCAACTTTTAATTTTTTTCTTTTTTGAAGTCATGGAAGGCATTTATTATCTTTAATAAAATTTTCTCTTTCAGGCAACTTTTTGACAGGAAATAGTCAAGAAAAGAAAATAATGCGTAACTATCAAAATACTATACATAGTAATCGCAGGAAACATAGGAAACAGTTGAAATGAAATTAATTATTATGTATTAGATTTTGAAATCCAGAAAGGGAAAAAGAAAAATAAGAGCATGTTTCCTACAAGTTTGTTATAAAAACCAGGATTAATTGGTAGCATGCACAAACGTATGTTTTTGTGTAATCTGAAGTGATGATGAACTGTTTCGTTTGCTATACAATCAGACAGGACAAAATAAAGAAATGAGAACCCCTCCCTAAATAGCTTCTTTTTTTTATTGCCGTGTACACTGTTATTAATACACTAATTTCAAACGCTTAAACTACGGTCACACTTATTAAATATTTGACCAAATAAGCGTTACCACTTCTTTTGTTTATATTAAGTGAAATTTAACATGGTCTTAATATGACAAAATAAACTAATTTACTACTAGACATACCAAAAAACTGTTTTTTTTTTTGTGAGATCTGGTATTTTAATCAAAATAAATATTTGAGTTAAAGGAAATAATTATTTAGTTTGATTGTTGGTCCCGTTTTTTCGTCGAATATTTGTCAAATGTGACAGTAGCTTTCGTCTTATTAAAAATAGTTTCTTTTGCTGAAAGCTGAGCCCTTATTTCAATTCTGACTTTAACTAACTTCAGTTGTAACATTTTGTCAGTTTGTTTATACAGATTCCTATTTAGAATAAATATGTTACATTCTACATTTTTACAGTTAAAACTCTTTTATACCTAGAGGAAGTACACGTTAAGAAAAATATATTAGCAGAAGGTTCAAAACCATTAAGATAACTACAATCAAAATGTTTTATGTTGTGCACTGAAAGAAAAATGTTTCATATATTTAATGAATCGTTTTCATAAAAAACATTTCACCGGTTAAATGAAAATATTCATTGTCCAAATGGAATTTCGTAGTTATAATGAAGTATTTGCGTTAAAATCGATTCATTGGATTTCGTAATTACGTTACAAATTTTCATTGGATATATGAAAACTAAAGTTTGTCCAAGTGAAAACAAAAAAATGTAATTGGGAACATAAAAAACAATATACAAACATAACTATATTCATTAATTAATACAAAATTATAGTTTCCTTAAAATATGTTTAATTGTTAATTAAAAAATATAAGATTTATTTATTTTATACATCTAATGTAATATGCCATTAAATTTATGAAATCAAAAATTCAAACATTCAAATAACTCTATAGTCTCAATAATAAAAAGTATAAAAATATTTCGAAAAAGCATGCCTTCATAAATTTAAATTTTCATGATGACAATGAAAAATGTCATTATAGTAATGAAACAAAAACATTCAATCCATAAATACGTATGTTTTTAGTTTTTTTTAATATGTACATACCTAAATACATATAGTATGTACTAAGTAATGAACAAATAAATGTTCTCCTTTAAAAAAAACACACCCTTATTTTAAACTGTTGTCAACCAAATGATGTATACGAAACAGCTTGTTCTCTCTTTATGTGGTCTTTTTTTATTTATGCTCTTAATTGAGTAATGGCAAAAAACATAGTTTTTTTTATTCAAAAACTACACTGCCCTAGTAGGCTAGCTGGTAGTGAGCTAGTCTATCAGCGCCGAGGTTGCGGGATCGATTCCCGCCAGCGACTCAGGTTAAAAAAAAAGTTGAATAAGAACAACTTTGATTAAAAAAAAAAAAATCCAACAAATAATTAATTAAAATAAAAAAATTTTTTTTACTTTTTTGCAAGTATTTATCCAATAAATAACATTCATAGATCTAATGTAAAGTTTCATTAAATACATTTTAATGAAACAGTTTTCATTGATACAACGAAGTGCTGCATAGGTACCTTTTTAATGCAATTTTTCATGGGATTAATGTCAAAATTCATTGGTATTCTGAAGAAAATTCTTTCAGTGTGCAACTTTTAAAAGTTAAAAAAAAATTGTTTGTCTATTTCATGAGAGTTATGCATCGATCACATCAAATGGTAATCGGATGCATAATAAAGCGATAGTTAGCTAGTCTATTAGTGCGGGGGTTGCGGGTTCGATTCCCGCAGATACTCTGGTCTCCTGCAGACTAGCGTAGAGCTTTGCGGGATTAGCCTTGGGGAAAAACAAGTCTTTGGTTTCATGTATTTGTGTGACCAAGGTTAAGGTTTAGCTAGGCAGCTTTTAAAATATTCTGCAACAACGAATTGCACAACATTAAAGCTGTTTACACAAGCTTTATTTAAGACAACTTTGTCACAATGAATTCATATGCAAAGCCTATAATTCATATTCATTGCAAAGCCTACTTCTCTTCTTGTACACAGAAAAAATTATTAGTAGTTTTTTATCACTTAGAAAAATTGTTTAAAAAGTATTTAAATTAAATTAATGTGATAATTGAAACAATTATTTCTTTTGTTGAAAGAAAATTAAAATAATAATTTTAATTTAATTAACATTTAAGTTGTTTTAAAATAAATTTTGAATTAAAATAATATTTAAATAACAAAAAATTATTTCTTTTAAAATAAAATAATTTAAACTTGTGAAATTGTTGTTGGAAATTTTTAAAATCAATCAACACATTGTTTATAACGGCAAAGTTTTTTGATCATTTTTTTAATTAAAATTAAAAATATCATTTATTGAAAAAAAAATATTGAAAATATTAAATTTTTACAATTTTTAGTAATCAATATAATCATTGTGGTATTGGGTGCAAAATCAACAAATGATTCTATGAATTTAGTATAAATTTGGTGAGTAGAGAAAATTTTTAAGTTTTTCTGTGTATTTAAGCAGAATTTTAGACATTCAAACTAGTCTCCTAAAATTCTTCGGCTTACATATATGTGCTACTCAATTTTGTTATCATTTGGATAAATCCTGGTGCGTGTTGAACCTGCCGCTAGGGTTATTGTGGTCGGGACTGTAAGAAAAGATAATCTCAATTTTCATTGTTGTTGTTTTTGTTTAAGCTTTGATATGGTTACAAGTAAAACTGGGGCTTATAATTGTATAGTATCTTTAGTTTTTCTAAAATCTTTGGATGACGTTTCCTGACGATCTGGCCTAAGCAACCAGTGAAATGCGCATGGGAATAGCTTATCCCTTCGACAATAAATTTCAGTTTATCAATGGTATGAAATGGGAACTTAGCACATTTAAACGAAACGAGTTTTTTTTTATTTTATATTATTTATTTCTGTTTTTTAATTAAAATTTCTTCTTACACATCCCAGTAAATTTTTTTTTTTTAATTTTTAATTTGCAATTTTATTAATTAATTAATAATATTAATTAATATTAATTAATTAACCCTTTCGAGGGCACCATTTTTGCTGTGTCTCCATTATTCTGAAAACACCAAGCTGTTAGAAATTAAAAATAAAAACTATGAAAGAGTAAAAAAATAAGGTTTTGTTTTTGTCATGCATATACGTATGTCCTAAATGTAATGTAAAAAGTCATGCCTTTTTTCATAGATGTCAGACAGATATAACTTATGAAGAAGTTCCCATATAAATAAGTTCGACGGCTGTACACGTCATGCGTCTGTAGGAAAGCCCGAATTAATAAATATGTATCCTCTTCAGACCATGGGTACACATATGTACCTTAACTTATTACAAGTTTTAAAGACTAGCGACATCGTGTGACCAATAGAAACAGTTTTATAACTTGTTTTAAGCTACTGCGCTTCAAAAAATATCAAATAATGGCAGGGCTTAGAAGTTTTAGCCATTATTTTTACATTTGAATTTAACAGTTTGAAAAAACCACACTGCTTGGACATTTTTCCTCAATAACTAATCGTTAAGACCTGAAGTGTACATATATGCACCTCTTTTTCTACCACTTTAAATAAAAAAAATTAAAAAAAAAATAAAAACCGAAATTTAAATTACACCTCATAAGATAAAAAAAATTTTTAATAAGCCCTTTACTCAATCGGTTCAGTTGAAATTTTAAAAAATTAAGGATTTACGTTGAAATTAGTCATATATTAAAACCTGAGGTACACATATGTGCACCAGTAATTTCTAAAAATTCAAATAAAAAATTTAAAAAAAAATATATACAGTTGTCTAATTTGCTCCCCAAAAGGAATAAAAAATATATAAGAAATGTAAAAATTCAGTGGGTTAATGTTCGGGTCTTAAGAGGGTTTGGTTTTTAACGACTTTTATTAGTTGCACATTTTGGTAGAGTTTTTTGTTAAATACAATGTGATAGTATGGCCAATAGATTAAAACATGATATAAACCAGGTTATTGGAAATTCAAATTCATCATGTCCCACAAGAAAACTTAGTTTTATGGTTAATAACATTAATAGCATTGACTTAATGAAATTATATGCGAGTGTATATGTATTTTCCTTGTATTTGCGCTGTAAATTATAATCCTTTTTATAGCCTATCCACGTTTAAGTATACCAGGAGCCTTAGACTCATTTTCTTAATTAATCGAAACATATTCCTTTGTTCATCTGACTGGCTGGCTTGTTGTTTTCACTTTTTAACTTTGCGCGCCAAGTTGCAACTTAAGATTTGAAATGTGGAAAAAAAGATTTTGTCGGAAGGATCAAACCTTTTGAATGTGTTTATTATTTTATAAAACCCCTTTACTAATGTTCGCCCTTAAGACAGCCTTAGTGCATATATGACATTAAATATTAATACAAATTTTATTATAAAATCTGCCCCAAAACGCCGAATAAAAATCTAAATTTTTCTTTGTCTTCACTGGTTTTTATTTTACTTTATTAGTCGATCTATCGAAGTCCGTCCGTCCAGCTGACTGATGTCTGTCCATGTAACATTGTGCATACGGTGCAGCTGAGAGTCGGCTTGTAATTTCAAATGGGCCCTATACAATCTAGTTTCGGAAATAGTCTTTGTGCCCATAAGCAATCCTTCTATGTTAAAATTAAGATTAAATTTGGAACAAAAATTTTTTATATATAATGTATATAATTTCCTTATAAATGTTGGTATTAATAAAAAATTTGGTGACAATAGCGTTTACGATAGCTACTTTGTTATGGCAACATTTTGTATTGGAAGGTCTGGCACAAATTTCATATAGATGTTGATATTTATATTCAGCAGAAAGAACTCTCATAACATAATATTATAATGCGGGTTCATGAGTGGCCATGGGCAGTCTTTAAAATTTCTCTTTATGTACTGTGGTATAGGGTTTCAAATGGTCAGGCTTGACCGAATATACTTTTTTAGTTCTATAGCTGATTTTTTTCTTATTGTTGTGCTGTAAGACACATTGAAAAATCTTTCTTTTTATTTGTTTCAGTTAAAGAAAAAATAAAAGCGTAAAAACATGAAACTCTAGCTTTTTATTTAAAAAATTTTTTCATTAGGGTAAATTGAAAAATAAAACATTGAAAAAATTACTAAATGAATTTTTTTTGAATGTTGGCAAAAAAAAAAAAAAAAAAAAAAAAAAAAAACTGAAATAAAACGAAATTTCATTTCAATCTTACTTAAAAAATATACTTTTTTTTTTGGCGCTTAGCTTGGATTTATATACGGAACTGAATATGATTTAGTTATTTTCATTATTTTGCTGTTAGTCTGTTTGTCATTAATTCTCTCTCAGAAAAGTCAGAAAGTCAGAAAAGGCACTATATAAATATATCTTGATCTTCATAAAGGGCTACTAGGGATAAAATACTTTTAAATTTCAACTCTAGTTGAGATTTAGCTCAAATTCATTTCAAGTTCAACTCAAGATCAATTTAATTGATCCTTTTTTAATTTTTCTCACAAAGAATTTAGTGATTTAATTTAGCATATTGCTGCTGTTAATTAAATTAAAGCTAATAATTTATTTTGCGCATTATATTTTGTTGCTAAGTTTACATGACCTTTGATGTTTGGACACATAATTTAATTGAAGTGTTGACATTTCTGGTCATATGGATCTCTTTGTTGTATTCTTTTTACTGCTACGGTTTTCTTGATTTTAGTTTGTTTTTTATTTTTTTTTTTTTTTTGTCGTAGGCCTTTAATGTAATTTGACATCTTAATGATGTTATTACTGCTTCCCCTCAGTGCCAGTGCTTTTGTGTTAAATTACAAACTATTCTCTTGTGTCTGGTGTTCCACCCACTGTCTGTTTCTTATAAGATATTTAGTGAAAAAAGCAGTATAATTGTATGACTGTGTAATTGTTGTTCCTTGTACCATGCGAATTTATAAGAAAACTGCGCAAAATGAACTACATGGATACAAGAAAACAGCCTAATAAATCTTTAACAACTGCTTTGTTATAAATACTAACTGGCTTGTTTATTTTTATTTTGTTTTTAATTCAAAAGATAATTTTTGTTAAACTTAAGGGAGACTGTTATGTTTTTATTGAAATAATCAAAGATAGAAAGTTTTGTAGTAAAAGCTGGTTATAAGGGAATTTTTATTACATATTATGGCCCGCGGCAATACATACATATTTTTTATTTGGCTATTGAAAACAGGGAAAATTTGTCTATGATAATATAGTGATGAAACAGAGACAACAAAAGATTAACTATTTTCATATGAGGAACCTAAAATGGTCAATAATCGCTTACATCTCTTAAATATGCGTTTAAATGGGAAAATATGGTTTTAATGTGATCACTTATATATATAACGAAACCCCGTTTTTTCTATATGAAAAGCCTAGCAAATTTTTAATTGTTTAAACCTCCGTAAATATTGACCTAAATTGATATTTCATATAAGAACTCGAAACATTATTTAACCCTTCTGCATCCCTTGGATATGTGCCCTTCCTATGATCCTTTGGGTCAATATGACCCAACAATAATATGTAAACAACATTTCATAATTAAGTATAATAAAAAATAAAAGCGATTCTATTGACTATTTGACTGAAAAAAATTATTGATCGATGATTCTGAATGAAGATGAACTCAATTCAATTATATTCAATAGGAAAAAAATTTTAAGGTGGAATTAAACTTGCAATATCGCTTGTTGGGTCATATTGACCCAAAGGATATTAAATGTGTGTAAATCGTGTTTTTAAATGTGGAGGGGGGAGGAAAAATTTAAATTTTATTATTCTCATTTTCATTTAAATTTATAATTTTCGTCCCTGTAATGGATAAATTAAAGTTTCACGTCCATATCTTATATTTAAAGAGACAAATTTTGCGTTTGAAAACCAAAATTGGGTCAAATTGACCCAAGGAGTGCAGAAGGGTTAAAAGCTGTAATTTGCAATTATAAATTTTTTGATAAAGTTTGTAATATAAATTTTTTTTTCGTATTTTATAAGTACATATTGTGATTATAAAAGCTTTTCTTTATAATTTTATATCGTAAAAGATGCAGAAAAAATACTCTATTAAACTAAAATTGCGTCTATGTCAGCGTATGAGTATTAAAAACCAACAAACAGAAGAATAATATTAATCATACGTCATTCAGTTAAATTTTAAATACAAGTTAATGGTAATGTATTAAGTTTGTGGGAATTGCAAAAAACTCAAATGATGAAACAGTCATAAATTCAAAATCAATCTCCAATCGAACTGGTATCAAACGTATGCTTATAAAATGTGCAAATGATTTTTATACAAAACCCCATTATCGCCAAAGCAACAGAATTATTTATTTTCAAAAACGTATTCTTAGATGTTATTTCCTTTGTGGTTAATAAAAATAATTAAAAGTTCTTCTTAAAGTTTCTGCTAAAGAAAGTATTTTTTTTGAAAAAAACTTGACCATTTTACAAAACTTTGTGCTTTTATAGTTGAGTTTTTACAATAAATTTAGGTATTGCACTTCGACTTGATTGAAAAATCGTTTTTAATACAAATATTGGCATTAGGATGACATTCCGCAATATCAATTAAAAAAAAGGATTTTTTCGAGGCAGTCGGCCTATAGTTGACTAACCAAAATCATTTTAACTACAATAAATATTACACAATATTTTATTTTTAAACCTGATGTGAAAAAACAAGTTATCTTGTATGGCAAGGTACTCGGGTACATTAATAGAAAACGGTCATTTTCGCAAGCAAATATACAACATTTACAACAGTTGTATGTTCTCGGGAGATCTTTCTTGTAAAGGGTGATTTGTTATGAATTAAGTTTTTCGGGCTGGCAGCACTGGCTGGTAATTGTGTCCAAACTACATCTGTGAAAGTGAAAAGTGTTCAGTGTACTCTGCCATTTCATCATGGAGAAATTCACAAGGGAACAACGACTGCAAATCGTTGAAATTTATTATCAAAACTCAGCTCGATGGAAATCCACTGTTTTATCGAAAAATTGTGTTCAGCGTTGAGCCTCATTTCTGGCTAAACAAGCAAAACTGCCGCATTTGGGGTGAAGAACAGCCACATGCCGTACAAGAGTAACCGATACTTCCAGAAAAAACGATAGTTTGGTGTGGTTAATGGGCTGGTGACATCATCGGTCCATTTTTCTTCAAAGACGACCGTGGAAGAAACGTTACCGTCAACGGCGAACGATATCGAGCCAAGATACGCGACTTCTTTTGGCCCCAATTGGCTGAGTTGGACTTGATAGATATGTAGTTTCAACAAGACGGTGCCACATCTTACACAGCTCGTGAAACAATGGACATATTGCAGGATGAATTTGATGAGCAGTTTATCTCTCGAAATGGCCCTGTGAGTTGGCCGCCATGATCATGAGACTTGACTCCTCTTGACTATTTCTTGTGGGGTTTTGTGAAGTGGTTGATCTATGTGAAACAGCCAAAACACGATTGAAGCGTTAGAATATAACATAACACGTGTTATTTATGGAATACAGGCCAAAATTCTGGAAAAAGTGCAACATAATTGGACCTTAAGAATGTGCCATTTGAACCGGAGCCGCGGGCAACATTTACATGAAGTTATTTTTAAAAAGTAAATGGCAAAGACCAATTTATCGATTCCAATAAAAATTTTGAATATATGATGCAAATTTGTGTGTTTTATTAAATTTTTAAAAAAACTACGCTTAAAAATCACCCTTTATATTAAAATACACACACAGTGAAAAATCATAGGGTCACCTCCAACAAAACTATAAAAAAAAAAAAAATTGTTGTTATTTTTATTAATTTTTATTTTTTTTTTTTTTAATAATCTTTAACCATATTTTTTCACCGACAATCTTGATATGGCTAACTTAGTCCTCTATCAAGAAGCCACAACCATATTATGGTTGCCCCGAACATGTTATGGTTATTAATAACAAAAATATTTTAACAATTATAATATTAAAATTTTGAAAAAGAGGAAAATACTATTGGTAATTTAAAAACAAATTATGGTCATTTTTAACCATAACATTTTTTGAGGCAACCATATCACGGTTCTGGCTGCTCAATGGGGGACTAATCTAAGACATAATCCAAGACTTAAACTCGAATGCAAGTCCTAAATTGCCACCTGAAATTATTCCAATCGGAAAAACCGTTTACACAATATAGAATTATATCCAAAATCTCCCACTGCGCACCAATATTTGTTTATCTTTCTTTTGACTTTTAAAAGCTATTCTTGAAAAAAAAAAAATAAATTAATACCAAATGTATTTACATACTAAATCATTAAGATTTAATATATTTAAACCAAATAAAGATACTTCCACTACTATTCTTCTCCTTTGTAAAGGGTGTTTTTTTATAGAGTGACAAAAGTTTAAATCATAATAAAACAAGAATATATATTTTAATATCAATGAAACGGGCTTTATTGGAAAGAAAATTTTATGAAATTAATGTTTAAATATGATTTCTGCCATGTGGCCGCCACGGCTGGCGCATAGAAGGCGTAATCTGGAACACCAATTTTAAACAAATTTTCGCAGAATTTGCGACCGTATTTCGCCGATAACTCTTAGAATGTTGATTTTTAGGTGTTCAATTGTTTGTGGTTTACCGACATAGACAAGTGACTTGACATAACACCAAAGAAAATAATCCAATGGGACTAAATCACACGATCTTAGTAGCATATTAATAAGGCCATTACGTGAAATTATTTTTTCATCAAATGTATCTTTAAGTAAATCAACTCTAGCGCTCGCTGTGTGGCGTGTGGTTTCATCCAGTTGCAACCACATATAAGCAAAATTATTACCATGTATTTGAGGTACGGAAAAATTTCGCACCATTGACAGTCACATTCTGACCCTCGTCGTTTTTAGAGTCATATAAGCCAATGACAACGCCAGCCCATAAAGCGCACCAACCAGTAATTTTCTGTGGATGTAATGGTGTTTCGACAAAAGCTTGTGGATTCATCTCACTCCAAATGCGACAATTCTGCTTATTTACGTTCCCATTTAACCTGAAATTGGCTTCATCGGAAAATAAAATTTTGAATGGAAATTTAAAATCAATATTAATTTGTGCTTCAGCCCGTTCGCCGAATTGGTGGCGCAAACGATGGTCGCTTGGCTATTTCCTGCACAAGTTAAATCTTGAAAGCTTTTAAGCCTTTAAGCCTTTAAGACATTGCATCTTGAATTTTATGTTTCTAGGGTAATACTTACGGAAATTCATAAAGCATCAGTTAAAGAACAAAAAATTACCAAAAAGTTGCCTCATAAATTCGTATCCACTCAGGACATTGCATGTTGAATTTTATGTTTTAGGGTCCAATATTAACGATAATCAAAAAAATACCAGTTGTAGAACCAAATAGCTGAAGAAAGATTTTGAGTTTCCCGTGTTTCCCATTTTGGTACTATTTTTTCCCTCATCAAAGTATCAAAAATTGCAATATTGTAGTGAAGCCTATAATTAAGTACGAATATGTCACTGAATGGAGGAAAATGTTTTAAAAAAGTTCCAAAAATAGTTACGATTTTCACCCCTTAAACGTTCGAATTTCGAAAAAGTACCAAATTTATGTTTGTATTTTTTGATAAGTTTCGAATGTGGTATAAAATTTAATTCTAGGTTTATTGATTCAGAAGATAGATGGGGTGAAAAAATTACCAAAATTCAAGGTTTACCCGTTTTCTCCCTAAAAGAGCCGAATTTCAAAAAAGTACCATACATCTGTGCGCTAATTTTTCTAAAGAACAACGAAAAGTATTACATTTTTTTGTATCTCTCTTAGTTTTGGAGATATAAGGTTATCGAATTTACCGGTTTTTACCCTTTTTTACCCCCTTAACATTCGAATTTTCAAAAATCCTGTCTTAGTAAGCCGGTTTGGGAAGAGACCAACCTCCGGTCCCAATTTCAAGTTTTTAGCTTCAGGAGTTTAGGCTGTGCGATGATGAATCAGTCAGTAACGTTACAATTTTATATATATAGATACAATTATGTGCAACCTTTTTTACTTGGGTGAATATTTGTTTTAATGTAAAAAATTTTTAAGTGTAGAAAAAATATAAATTGCAAAAGAACTACCTTACTAAACAATTTTATTCAGAAAATTGGAAAAAGCTATTTTTTAAAAAATTTTTTTTGGCAATGGCGGGCATATAAATTTTCAAGTAGAGAGGCGCGGATAAGGATTTTATTTTAGATCCTTGGTTTCTTCGGAGAATTTTATGTAGATTACGTTTTTGCTATACGATTCTTCATCCATACAACTCGACCCGCCCTAAAACACATGCAGCACGTACCAAAAGATACTTTTTGAAAATAAATTTAGAAAATTTGCATATTAGGCACAAAACAATAATTTTTACTTTTAATAAAATATTATTAACTTCGAAATCCATTCATGAAAACTCACAAGAATTTACATATTTCTTTGAAAGTAATGAAAAAACAAAAAAAATTTCGGGTATATTTTCAAAAGACTTCATGCAAACCTTTGTTGTTGCTTTTCTCTACTAAGACTTTTTAGCATATGCACCAAGCCAATAATGAGCTGACGATTTATAGATTAACTTTACTTATAAGCTCAATCAGAATTTTCAATAAAACACTTTTTTTTAAATACATACCCTGTTTTATTTGTTGGAAGATTTCCTGAAACTTTTCAAAACCAAAAAATAATATAGTGAAGATTAGGAAACATTTACTCTATTAACCCATTACTGCTTGACCCACGAATTCGTTGTCTGATTTTGATAAAATTTCGCACAGACGGTATTTAGGCTATTTAGATTGATATAGAATTATAATATTTTTTTATCTGTGGTATCGGCACCTGTGGCGTCTGGGTATTTTTCTACCCACTTCGGCATAAATGTGTTCTAAATACACTTTTTTTAATAAAACAATCTGGCTACGATTTGGCTACAAATATTGGGTTTTAGCTTCAGCGACAGGATACTGTTACAATTTTATTTTTGCTCCTGCTAACAATGATGCTAATTGTGGTCTTGGAGAAAACGTTGTACTGCGATTATTAGAAAATATATCGGATCCATCCCAACACTGTTACATTTGATAACTTTTTTTAACAAGCCCCAAGCTGCTGTGCACATTATCTCAAAAAGGCTACTTTGCGACAGGTACTGTTCGCGACAATCGAACCAATTACGTATTGCTGGAAGATCACAAATTAATGAAAAAGAAACCTCGAGGTTCGTCTGTTTTTTGTTTGGATAAAAGCAATAATTTGATCGCAGTGCGTTGGAATGATAATTCGGTAAGTATATAAATATTTATATAATCCTATATAACATACTTCGATATGTATAACTTTTGTTGTAGGTGGTCACTGTAATGTCCAATTTTTTTGGCGTGGAGCCAATGTGCCGTGCGAAGAGATTTGACCGTAAAAACCGGAAGATGGCCAATATTGAGCAACTTTATCTAGTCCACGCATACAAGCAGCGAATGGGTTTAGTTGATTTGTTCGACAATGCCATGAAAAATTACCGTATACGAGTTCAAGGGAAAAAATGGTATTGGCCGCTGCTCATAAATGCAATGGATGCAGACATGGTGATTGCCTGGAAACTACACTGAATGTGTAGAAGATGTGAAGGTGCGACAATAATGAGCCAATTGGACTTTCGCTTGAGTGTTGCTGAGTCGTCATTGGTAACAATTCCAAAAAGCCGGTGGTGCTTCTGGAAAAAGTTTCACAAATGCACAACAAATTGCAATGCGCACGGATAAATTTAATCACACAATAAATAAGATTGGAAAACGTAGCCGTTGTGGACAATGTGGTGGCAAGACAGAGTTCGGCTGCTCAAAATGTAATGTAATTTTACATCCAAAGGACTGTTTTGTACAATTTCATGACGGTGTACCAAAAAATATTAAAAAAATAAAAAAATCTCAATAATAAAACAATTATTTTAAACGTAAACTGGCAGAAATACATAATAAAACAGTTTTTGATCTGTTACTTAAAACTTATTATTTGAGAACTCTTTAGTGTCGCAGTGGGTATTTAAATACCCATGCCGTTATTTTTTATATATATTCCAAACGAGTGGAGCAACTAAAGTAAATGTTTTTTTCATAACGGAGCATATATAGGGCTATGTAGGCCCAATAGGATTTATGGGATTTTCCTTTCCACCCTTTTACAAAGCCGTTCCTTTTAAAAAAATTTTGACATTACAAATTGGCCTACTTTTGATTTGTTAATTTTCCCCCCAAAATTTAATGCTAAAAAATTCCGTTAACCTGTTTTGCATGGTTCAATTCCTTGTCTATCAGTTTATCAAACCAGAATTTCGATATGTCTCACCTAACTTTAAATATAATTTTTCTAAAGTGGCTCTATTTTTTGGGTATTTTTCTACCCATCCGGCGTCAATGGGTTAAAGCTGAAAGAAACTGCTAACTTTGGCTATAAAGTCAACAAGAATAAAAATTTTGTGAATCCATTGTTGTTATTTTATTTGATTTATCTTCCTTCTAAGGTTGCTCCATCTTAGAATTGAGTTTATTTGGCTTGCTGGTGTTTTGTTGTAGTTCTGTGATATATAGGGTGTTTAATTAATCGGGGTTTATTTTTGTTCGATTAAACGATTATTCGATATTTGGCATTTTTAACTTATTCGATTAAACGAATAAAATTTTAAAATTAATCGATTAATCGAAAATTAACAAGATCTTTTTTTTCGATAATTTTAGAAAAATTAGTACTTGAGTAAATGAACATTATTTTTTTGTGATGTTGTTGACCAAATAAGCGTAACCCCTACTTTTGTTAATAGTAAGCACACAGAAAAAAATACCAATGTAAAATTAACATGGAAAAATGTTGATTGAGAATCATAGTAAATTTCTGCAAAAGTATGCCCTTTTTTTAAATTTATCATTATTTCATAATAATTTTAAATAAAATAACCTTAAATCATGTTAATTTAAAATTATTCACTGTTAAAGTAAAAAAAAAAAATATTAAAATATAAATAAATATGGATTCAATATTGAATCCATAAAAACCAGTTTTATATTAAAATCAAAAGTGTATCTTGTTAAATTAACAGGCATTTATACTTAAGTATGTACATTTTTTATTTTCATTCTTAAAATATGTTATAAAAAGAGGACAATTCCCGTATTCTTTTAATTAAAATTAGTTACTTAAATAGTCCATCAAGTTTTCAAAGTATATTGATGACGAAATCCATATCGGGCGATGCTGATGCTTCTGTTGACAGAGGAGAACTCAAAATAAGTGAAACATGTGTTACAGGGGTAAGTGTATTGAATTATTCTTAAATAAATGCATATGTTGTCTCTGAGGCTTCTTCACACTGTTATAACACACTCAAACCAATTTGATTCTACATGAAATTCACGTTGTTTCAACTTGAAATAACTTTCATTCAACGTGATTCGGATTGTTATTTCAATATAAATTACATTTTGCTCTAACTTTACTGCAATGTTGAATTAACATGAATTATAGTTATTTTAAAAGAAAAAAATGTTGTTCGCAGTTATTGTAAAACCAGGTTGAATTAACATGAAAAACGTATAAATCAAAATCACCACCGAAAAATTTTAAATCAACCTTGTTTTCTACGTTTTTAACTTGATTTTTTTCTGTGTGAGTGAGATTTAAGATGGTCTTAATATGACAAAATAAACTAATTTGCTACTAGAAATATCAAAAAACCAAATAAATATTGGAATTAAAGGAAATGATTATTTAGTTTGCTTGTTGGTTCCGTTTTTTTCGTCAAATATTTGACAAGTGTGACAGTAGCTTCAGGTTTATCCTTCGTAAAATATTTTTAAACCAAACTTATTCTTAAGAGAGAAACGCATGAAATATTTTGTTAAAAAACATACTGGCGTGTTCAAGCAATCGAAATGAAGTTGGTTTAAAATCAAGCAAATTTTAAAAATGACCCTTTAATGAAAGTTCATAAAAATATTCCATTTTATTAACTTAACTTTAAGTATCAATTATTTTTGCAAGAACAACACCTAAAACTACGGTCATTTTATAAATAGTAATAAAATTTAAATTATCGTTGGGTTTCAATATCACTTCATTTCGATTTCTCAAAAATATCCGATAAATTAATATAAAACTTTGAGTTAACATACCTTTGTCGTTTTTCCTTTTGTAAAATGAATTATTAAATTGTGTTAAAAAATTTAACAAAAATATAAGCTAAATTGCTCACTTAACAGGACTGTTTTTTTTTTTAATTCCAACGGACACATACATTTGGTGTGTTTATTCGATTTAAAACTTTTAAAAAAATTATACATATAACAGAAATATAATATTATGTAGTTATTCGATTAATCGGTATTAATTCTTCGATTAATCCTTTAATCGAAATTCACACTTTTAAATTATTCGAACAATTAATCATCAAAAATTGATTAAGCGAACAAAAACTTATCGACTGAACACCCTAGTGATATATCAAGTTTTTGTTTTAGTCTGCTTGTTAAGGGAAGAAGGGCCTGGTCAGCATGGCTATTTGTAGTTTTATTGTGTATGCTCATCTCTTAGTTTTTTTACTATTCATCATTCTTATTCGGATTTTGTTTGTTTACTTTTGGACTATCGTAAACAAAAATACACTGGGACGCTTCAAGTAACCATCCTTCTACTTCTGCTTTAAAGATTTCGTACTTTATATTGTTATCATTGGCACTGTTGCTTTTAAGTTTATCTTCTGTTTTGAAGTTTTATCATCTTGTAGGTGGGTTGTTAAATTGTTGTTAATTTGTTGGCAGGATAAAAAACGCATACATAAAAAAAATATTGAAAATTATATAAGCTTTTGGTTTGGTTTACTGCCTGTTCAACGATTTCGAACATAGACGTTCGCATACAACTTTATATGGAAAATATTCTTAAAACTGAGTGTTTTTCATATAAATTTTCTATGCGAACGATAACGTTCTAAATCGTTGAACTGACAGTTGGTGTTTTGTATGTGGGATTTGTTTTAATAAACGTAAATTTAGGCATTTTTTTAACTTTGATGCAAAAATTGGAATTGAAGTAAAGTAAAATAGTCAATCCTATCCTTAACCCTCAAACACCTGAAATTTAAATATGTAGTTTAAAATTTATTTGTCTTTTCGCATCAAAATTTAGACTAGAATGATTCCTTCATGATTCATATGGTACCGTTATACTGAGAATTGTATACTAATTTAAACTTTTTGCATCGTAACAGCGTGAAATAAATAGGTTTTCTTCAATACTTATTTATTCTTATGACCGTCTGTAGGCGGTCTTGGGTGTTTGAGGGTTAAAGCTTTTCAATAATTCATAGCAAAGTAATAAAAAAACCATCCTCTAAAAAAAACTTATTTTGTGTATCTGCCTCTTTAGCATACACACAAAACCAATACATTAATAACAAACACAAGAGAGTTAACAAGCACAATTCATTCATTCATTCAAACAATTCATTCATTCATTCAAATTAATAATGGAATAAATGCACATTTTTCTCTTTTAATGACATTCATGCAGGTCTGTACTACCGACCATACTTAAAAAAATAGTTAGGTATAAGGTTTACATATTTTAAATACACTCTTTCTTAATACAAAATCTATATTACGAAATTTTTTACGGTTTTTGAGGTTTTAAGCATTAGTTTAGCTCTATATCAACTATTTTACAGTTTATTTTAAACTCTAAACCTGCGATCGGCAAAATCAGGGCGCCACGTTTTCTCTTTTATTCTCTTTTATTACGTACGTGTGCACACACATTGAAGAGAATATTACAACATTGACAACAACATCCCAGCGGGAAAACTCAGAAGACCTTCTTACTGCAGGCATTTTTAAAGGCCTGCTTAAAAGATTTTTTGATTCAATTACTATTCTTATCTAACTGCTAAAGAAGGCCTCGACTCTTTCGTATAAAAGATAAGATACACCTTCCACACTCGCTTCTATGAAAAGGGAGTAGAGAAGGAGTTACATTTTTTGTATTGTTTTTTTTTGCACAAGCAAAAGAAAAATCAATTTTTTTGGTCCCCTTACCCTTCTTATGTACCTGCTGAAGAAGCGAGATCGGAAGGCCTTCTCCGCAATGACAACGTGTGTATAAAAAATATGAGTATGGAATGGAGCAAGAAGGCCTTGTACATCCAAAAGAAGGGGTACAGAGGCCTTTTAGAAGGCCTCCCTACTCCTTCTTTTTCCCGCTGGGATATGTAAAATTCATACAACGCACACAATCGCAATATGTGATAGTATAGGTTGCCACTGAGTGGCGAATACTGCAAATTTCTCATACAAAAGCGTCCAAAAACAATTTTACCCTTGCTTTGCTCCATTCCCTTAGGAAAAGAAGTAGTTCAAGCAAAATTAAATGTCAACAAAAAAATAAATTTCACTCTTGTTTGCTTTTTTGCCGTAAGATAAAGAGTATTAAAAGCAAAATCAAATGTCAACAACTCAATACACAACAGTAAGTATACGTATGCAGCACAAAATGCTACTTTTAAGAAATAAACCTAGAAAATTTGGCATATGAGGCACAAAACAATAGTTTTCTCTTTTAATCAAATACTATTAACTTCTTAGTTCATTCATGAACGTATACAAAAATTAGCACCTTCATTAAAAACATATGCCCGAAGCAGTTGTGAAGAAAAAAAAAATCTATTTGGTTTATTTTCCGAAAACTTCATGTAAACCTTCATTGTCATTTTTCTCCACTACGTCTTCTTGACATACATATGTATGCGCCAAACCAATAATGAGCTGAAGAACTAATACATATATTTGGATGTATTTATACATTGCTTTATCATGTAAATATGCTTAGATATTCAAAACGCGCTCCAATTTAATGTAAACAATATCACACATTTAGTTGATAGCAGCAGATCCCATTATGGCAAGTTAATTTCCCGCCAGAGCAGCACAGTTGCAAGAGGAATTTTTTTTTTTTTTTTGCTTTCCACCTCATTTTCCCCTTCACAGTTTCATTGGTCATATTTTTGCTTCGAGGTATAATCATAATTTTAAATATTGTTGGCAAATTGAGTACGTGCGTGTTAACATGCTTAATTTGCCTATTTCCCCAAACATGGATGTCATAATAAAATGCAGTCTAATTTCTGATTTGGAGACATAAAACGGCATTCGATCTCAATTGAAATTTTTATTTAAATTGTGTTGTAATAACGATTGATTTCGAATGCTGTTATTTGGGGTTTGTTTCGGATGTTCCAAGTAAAAGCTTAGCCTACAAAATGATGTGTTCGGTAATCAGAAAAAACTAAAAGCACTACTTACAATTCTACTGAAAGAACCGATAAATTTTACCAGGGATGTTCCAAAATGAACGCATTCAAATGTAAGTTATTATTTTTTTACCTACATACATCCAGAAAGAAGTATTTATAGAAGTTGCTATAGAAGTAGTTATAGAAGAGAGCTACTAAAGAATAAGTGAAGGAAGCTATTCGTTTTGAAAAAGTAAGCGAAGTTTTTACTGGGTAGTAACGATAGTGTGATTCTGTAATTTCTTTTCAACTATAGTATATAGCTGTATTTTTGTATTCATTGAATGTATGTCGTGTGCACCCTGTGGGTGTTTAAAATAAATAAAAATGAAAAAGAAGAAGAGAATGATAGTAGACAACGCGAAACCTTAGTAAATATATTATGACAGCTGGATGAGAAAAATAAAAACAATAAACAAAAAAATAGGCATGAAAAAAATTAGTACAGAAATTAAATTGCTTAAAAGGAAAGAGCCATATTGGCTTGGGCTAGGTTTCGTGGCCGATGAAAACTATAATGTCGGTCCTTTTTATCTTTTCTTTTGGCGGTGTCAAGATGTCGATGGAGCAAGTGGCCAACGTAGAAATTGAATTTTCCCAGCAATATAAGTGAAACCAAAGGTTTTCAAACAAAGTTTGTTTGATTTTTTCATTGAACAGAAGAAAAAAACATTTACAGCCAATCCCACGATGTCACATGTTAACGTTCGCATAGAAAGTAAAATTTAAAACAAAAACAAATTTTAGAAATTTCAAGGCGAATTCATCCCAGGTAATCTCGGTACTACAACAAGTACAACTCGTACAAAAACCACAAGCAATTTGTTTTTGTAAAATCATTGTACAATGTCAAAAACAGAAATAAAACAAAACAGAAACAAAGATAATAAAAGAGAATAAATAACATTTTGACATCCAACAGTGATCTTAGCTAATATCAGCAGGGCTTTTAAGACCACCTGTAATAAATTCGCCTTGAGAAATTGTTTTTATTTTAAATGTAATATTCTATGCGAACGTTAACGTGCGATATCGTGGGATTGGCTGTTAAATCCATTTATGTAAAAATCAAAAAAGTAAAACTAAAAGTACAAAATTTGTTTAAATTTTTATTGAACAAAAAAAAAAAAAAAAAAAAAACATTGAAGTAAATTTTTGGTGAAAATTAAAAGCTTAAAAAAATTAATTGCAAAGCTTAAAAGGCAAATACACAGTTAGTTAGTTTTAGATAAATTTCATTTAATAAGAACACTATATCTTGGAATAATGGCTGGAAATAAAGGTGCCTATTATGAACTACATTCGATTTTCGACAGCAGTCGAATTAGCTGATCGAACGAATTTTAATTTGGTATTAAGGCGCGCATTCGCTAAAAATTTACTTTTGTGATTTTGTTAATTCACAGTAGTACATTTTCGATCAGCTGTTACTTAAAATAAAAAAATTTTTGTTTACAAATTTAAAAAATAAAACTAACGTTAAACGTGACCACGGCGGAATTATGGTTGTTTTCAAATAATTTAGCTTCAGTGGGGTTTCATCCCACATTTTTACATGCTCAACTTTGCTGCAAATCATTTGGTCCAAAAAGAATTTTGTTCAATAAGGAATATGAGCGCTTCCAATTGATGTTTACGACGTTGGACTTACATAATATGAACAAAACTGATAAAGAATATGGTATTTGATATACGAACATAAAAAAATTACAAATAGTTGCATTTTCAACAAGTTTTTTTACATTTATTTGTACCGTCGAAAGCGAATTTTTTTTCGTTAAAAAATTCGTTGCACAACGAAATTTTCGACAGTGCTTCCAACTTATAATACCAAAATAACACTCGATAGTCGATGTTCGATAGTCAGCGAAAATCGTTTATCGAATGTAACTCATAATAGGGGCCAAAGGAAAATATTTGAAAGAATATAATTAGTGTAAAAGTTTAATTTAAAATGGTCAATATGATCAATTAATTGGTTATTTATATGTACTTTATGTACTATTTAAATTTATCACATAAATGCTGAGAAAAGCTTCTTCGGACTTCTCCCCACATTTTTAAATTAAACACAGCATTACAGTTTCAAAACTAGGTATGTTGTTGAATTTATATGCAGCTTCTTTTGCATATAAATGAACATGATGTTTTGCAACCTTGATATGTGTTTTAAATGTTCTTCGTATATGTTTTCATACTGATTCAATTTGGTTGGTATTTACACTATTTACTATTTTATGATTTGAAAAAATTGATTTAAAATCGTGATATCCTTTTCAATAATCAGTAGGTATAATAAATAATACAAAAGATAAAAATTACACAAATATATTATTAAAAATTTTTTTTTTTATTTTTAAAAGGTTATGTCAAATGTACGTTACATACCAACATGTGAACATGAAAATTATAAACCTTATGTAAAATACAAATTTTGACATACACATGAAATCACATGTTTGAATAAAATTGACATTCCACATGACAAATACACATAATGTGAACATAGCTTTACATGACACTTTGAAAAAACGTGGCTTTTTTGCAAAATTCAAAAGATTTTTACTGTTTGCATTTTTCAATACTTTCACAATTAAATTATTATTTTTTTTTTTTATAAATGCCAACAATCAAGGTTTTATTTATTAAAGATCTTCCTTGACGTTTTGAACCCATATGTGAAAGATACATTTCATCCATTTGCACTATGCCTTCAACAATGAATATACATAGGCTCTTGTTTTGCAATTCTATTTCTGATTTCATGACCTATTCTTCAAACAGTTTTCAAAGACACACCCAATTCTAATGCAACATCAGTGGATGGAATTCCAATGTTTGGTGTTTATTCATCTAAAAATTAGATAAAATTAAGATGTTAAAGATGTTTGTGACTTTGGAAATATGGTACCCGTGAGAATACTAAATGTTGGATTACATTTCAAACATTTCACCCTTTTTAAATCAGAAGTATTCAAGTTGAAACTAGAACACCTAATGCATTTGTTTTCTTTAAAACTTGCTACATATTTCAAACAATCTTGTTCTGTTTGAAAAATATTTTAGAATTCATTTATTTTCATTTGTTCCTCTACACGTACATGTGGGGAGAAGTTCGATTTATATAAAAAATTAGATAATCAAAAAAAATACTTTAAAAATAATAAACAAGGTAGTTAAAATCAAGGTAGAAATGAAATATTAAAAATAATTAAATTCTGCTTAAATGATAATAATTATTTTATGCATGATGGCAAATTATACCAACAGACATACGGGATGCCAATAGGCAACCCATTATCACCGCCTGTAGCCGACATTATATTGGACCACCTAATGGAACAATGCATCGAAGAACTACAAATGAACAATATACGAATAAGACTGATCACAAAGTATGTGGATGATTTGTTTGCCATAATAAAATATAAAGACGAAGACATAATATTGAAAACATTTAACTCATATCATAGCAAACTGAAATTTACTCTAGAGAGGGAGAAGGACAATGCAATACCATATCTGGATATGAAGATATTCCGACAAAATGGCAAAATAATAACAGATTGGTATATGAAACCAATTGCTTCTGGACGCTTGATGAATTTCCACTCAACACAACCCATGAAACAGAAGATAAATACAGCAATGAGTCTAATTGACAAAGTTATAAAAATAGGCAACGTAAAATTTCAATTTAAGAATATGACAAGAATAAAGGATATTTTAATGAAAAACAATTTTCCAAAGGGGTTGATGAATTCATTACTGACTAAAGTCAAAAATAATATTTCGTCAGGGGAAAAACAAAAATGACACATCTGGCAACGCCAAATACTATAGTCTACCGTTTATTCGAAGACTAACTGAGAACAACAAACTGAGAGAGATAATAAAGAACCAACAAATAATATTCCCGCATAAATCAAACAAGACAATACATAATTTATTTACACAAACAAAAACAAAAATTGAGTGTAGGGATCAAAGTGATTGAATGTGACGGCGGCGATAATGAGGAGTGTAGACAAATCTACATTGGTACAACAAAGAGAAATTTAGGCGTGAGAATAGACGAACATAAAGCTGATATAAAAAGAGGAAAACAATCAACTGCACTTGCACAACACTGCATTGAAAACGGACACAAGCCAAACTTTGAAAAAGTGAGAATCTTAGATAAAGGGAAAATAAAAGATACACGTTGGAGAGCTTAAGAATACAACAAAAATCGACAAATGCAATAAACACAAAAGAAGACAAAGACAATACAAATGCAAACTACACCATTGCAATACTTAAGTAATAATAACAACTGTGATCAAAAAGGGACAAATTTTCTGTGATAATTGTGTGTTTTTATTTTTTTCCTTAAATAATTCATACACTTTCACAATTTCACTATTAAAATGATTAAAATAATCTTCTGATAACTTTATAAAAGTGTTTTTATCCATGTTTAATACTTTAAAGAAATTTAAATTAGTTTGTTGTGTTGTTTTTTCTTAATCATCTGTAATCTTAATCATCTCAAATGTAATGTGAACGACTTTGCTTAGCTTAATCAACATTTTGCTTAAACGCGTTTAAAAATCTAAGTGTGAACTTAGCTTTACATACATTTATTTTAATATTTTAAGTTTTGTGTTGTGCTGTCCACCTTTACAAAATACTGTGATATAATTTATAAATGATGTAAACTGACGAAAAAGATTATTGTAAGTTAATTTGCCAAAAGTTAAGATTTAAGTTATTGTTATTATTGACTACTTTTTACGTTGTATTTTTACAATGTTGCCAGATTTTAATAAAAACTCAATCCCTGAAGAAGTTGGTAAGAATACCAACGAAACGTCGGATTTTATTGAGAATGAAATAAATAATCTTTTATTTACATTAAATTAATGACCTTGAAAGCCTGCATATAGGAAACTATATAAACTATTTAGAGTAATCAAAAAAGGTCGATCAACACTTATAATTGTGAAATATTTGTTGTTTTACAGAAACAAATATTTGACATGTTTTAAAAGAAATGCTTGGAACATATAATATTTTAATTTATATTAAAATGGTTATTTTTAAATATAATAAAATAAATACAGAGATACAATAATAATAAATTTAAAATTTAGTTTTTTTTAGAATCCGAAACACATTTTAAATTTTTAAATTAAAATAATTGAACAAAAGGAAACAATAAATAAGTACGTAATAAAACAAATAAAAATTAAAGCTAAAAAAAAACGCCAACGGTACGCCATCACGTACTTCATCAATCAAGGGATAAGCTATTTAGCACCATCACTCCTGAGGTGCTTCGACAGTCCTTTTATCTAATTTCCAGAGAAAAAAACAAAAGTCTTTTAAATTAAATATATTAAAAAATATATATAGGTATGTTGGCGTACCCGTCGTGTTGTAACGAAGGCATTCCGTTTGAGGACATTAAACCAAACGTGCGCGCAAGTAAGGGCTGAGCTCAGGCCTTATTTAGAATGATAAAATCGGTATTTTTTTGTATTGAAAATCCGGGGCATCCCAAAACTTATATACAAATATATATAAAAAAAAGAAAGAAAAACAAATAAAGGTATCAATTAATTAAAAGGCGTTAAAAAAAAAGGATATTGTAAATAATTTAACAAACATACCAGAGTCACGCGAACCAAAGGACAGAAAGACGGACGGACAGAAAACCAGCCAATACATGTTGCGTGTCTAGCTGCCGAGGCAAATAACTTAATCATCCCTAGAAAGGAAAAGTAAAATAAAATAAGAAAAATTAGAAATTAAATATCATTTTGAATTAAATTTTTGTATTTGCTGTGTTTAACGATAAAAACTTTACATTTCTTAATTTGTTCTTTTTCTAAATTAAATATGATATATGATATGAATTAAATAATGTAAAATAAATAAAAATAAATATGTAAATAAAGTTTTTTAATTTTGTCATTTAAATATATGTATACGTTATGTTAAATTTGTTTACAAAATTGTTAATTTTGTTAAAAAGAAAGAAAAAAACCCTGAAAAGGCACTCAAGAAGTGCCGAAATATTGGTTTAAATAAATTTATAAAAAAGTTTTTTATATAAAAAAATAAGACCTTTAGCTCGAATATTTAAAAAAAAAAACGTCGAATAAAATAAACATTATAAATGAAATTTATTTAAGAGTTATTTTAATAAATCAAATACTTCATTTTTATAATGTCTTTATGACATTTTAAAATTGTTAGGTAGGTAGGTAGGTAGAAAGGCCGGTGTGAAGTCTCCTTCACACCTTCACCATATGGTCCATTGTGATGCCTTATTCAGAGATAGCCCTAGGGAGATAGAAAGTTAGTGAAATAAACAGAGAAAGAGAAAGCATAAGATAAATAAGAAAGAAGGTTCCGGACCAAACCCGAGAGAAATCCTACTCAACCAAATGCGCCCTACGTGCGTCCAGCACCCAGCCTATTCTCGCGCAGCCAGGCCATCCCCATTACGAATCCTATCAGATTCTCGAGTCCGCGACCCGAGACATCCCCTAATTCGCCCAGGAATCTACTGCCCAGCCACTTCCGCCTGCTGCCCTGCAACCTGGGACAGTGGCACAGAATGTGCTCCACCGTCTAAAACTCCTCAGGGTCCTCACACAACCTGCACATATCCGACAATCCGGATCCCATCCTCACCGCCATCCTGCCTATCATACAGTGGCCCGTGATCATTCCTATCATGGTCCTAACGCAGACCCTACTCCTGCCCATCAGCAAAACCGAATCGGACCTACTAAGCACCGGCCACAGCGTCCGTGATACCCGACAGTCCGTTCGGTTCCCCCAGGCCCGATTGGTCGCGCCCACAATCCATTCCCTGATTCTTCCAAAATAGAATGCCATTGGAGGCCTAACCGCCTCCAAACAGTTAGGATCCTCCATCTCCGAGCCCTGTCTCGCCAACCCATCAGCAACCTCATTGCCGACTATGTCGCAGTGACCCGGCACCCAGCACAACCTTAGAAAATACTCCCCTAAGACTGCTCCAAGAGCCTTCCTACAATCATCAACCAGCTTGGAGTTCACATAACAGCCCCTTACGGCCATAAGAGCCGCCTGGCTGTCCACATATATAGTGACCTCCGAGCCCCTATCAATGTTGTCCCTTATCAGTTCCACGGCCCTCATGACCCCCAGAACCTCCGCCTGAAAAACACTGCAGTCGTCAGGAAGCCTATATGACCTTCTGATTTTCAGATCCTCAATGTAGACCCCCGCACCCGTGCTCCTCATCTTCGAGCCATCAGTGAAAATAGCAAATCCACTAAATAATCTGCCCCTACCTGACCAGCTCTCCCTAGAAGGAACTATTACCTCCGGCAGCCGCCCAAAATCCACCCTAGTGCCCACATAATCTGTGGATCCGGGAGGTCCCAGGCAATAGCCACACGCCTCAATCTCACTCAGGATCCGTGAGTGACCCTGAGTGACATTGCCCATCAGTCCTAATTCCCTCAGTCTAAGAATACTCCTGGCCGCCATTCCCATCACATACTGCTCAATAGGCAGAAGATGTAGAATGACGTCCAGGGCCGCCTGAGGAGTACTCCTCATGGCACCTGTCATGCCCATTGAAGCACACCTCTGAGCCTTAGAAAGAAGGTTCCTACGACTAGCCAATCTCAATGACTTCCACCAAACACAGCATCCATACGTAAGAATGGGTCTAACCACCGAAGTGTACAGCCATCCCACCACTGACGGCCGGAGTCCCCAACTCCTACCTATCGATGATCTGCAAGCATAGTAGGCATTGAGACCCCTCTTAAGTCTCTCCTGAGTATTCCTTCCCCATGACAGCTTGCTGTCCAGAAAAACTCCCAGATACTTAGCACTATCAGATAGTCTAAGCTCCACTCCTCCTAGTAGCGGTAGCCTAAAATCCTCCACCCTGTACCTCCTAGTGAAAAGAACCAACTCCGTCTTCCCCGGATTAACTCCCAGTCCCTTATCACTCGCCCATGCCGACAGTTCGCCCAGCGCCCCTTGCATGATGTCGCTAATTGTCGGCAGAAACTTGCCCGACACCAATATCACCACATCCCCCCTGTGGGGTCCCCCTAGTCACCGATCTCCTCAAACGTTCGTTTCCCCAGTCCGAGTGAATCACCCTGCTGCTTAGCATCCTAGTTATCCATTCGACCAAGAACAACGGAACCCTCTGATCAAACAGTGCCTGCCTAATAGCCTCTATCCTCAAATTGTTAAAGGCGCCCTCTATATCCAGGAATGCCGCCAAGGTGTATTCCTTGGTTCGCAAACCCCGCTCAACATAACCCACCACATCATGCAACGCACTCTCAACAGATCTACCCTTAAGATAGGCGTGTTGAGCGCCGCTGATGATGCCGGCGTCAATCTTCGTCCTCAGATGTAGATCAATCAGTCTTTCCAACGTCTTCAAAAGAAAAGACGATAAGCTGATTGGTCTAAAATCCTTGGGTTTAGAGTGACCGGTTCTACCCGCCTTGGGAATAAAAACTACCCTGACCTCCCTCCACCCTCTAGGAATGTACCCGTTCAGCACACATACCCTAAACAGTTCCACCAACACCAGGAGTGATGATCTCCCGATATTCTGTAACATCGCCGGAAAGATACCATCTGGTCCCGCCGATTTGTAGGACCCAAAGGTATTCACCGCCCACGTTACCTTATCCAAGGTGATCATATCTCCCACCGTCTCCCTTTCCCCACCGCCTGAGCCCGACCCAGAGAAGGGGTCACCACATACAGCCTGTTCCCCCGACCCAGGATCCACACACCCCGGAAAGTGAGTTTCCATAAGCAGACAGAGAGATTCAGAGCCAGATTCCGTCCATGAGTCGTCCGGTCTCTGAATAAATCCAGGGACCACCGGGTCCTTGGATAAAATTCTCCTGAACCTAGACATTTCATTCACGGATTCAACTGACTCGCTAAACTTAATCCACGAGTCCCTTTTCGCCCTTCTAATATCTCTCTTATACCTCCCGTAACTCAACCTGAAGTTACTCCAATCTTCCTCCTTACGCGTATACTTCGCCCTATTGAACAGCCCTCTGACGGTGGACCTTTGAGTCCTCAACTCGTCTGTCCACCATCTTGGCTGTGTACGCCTGCCCGGAAAGTTTAACGGACAGGATCGCTCATAGCTACTGGTCAATACCCCTGTAAAGGTGCTCACCAGCCGCTCCACACCGGTCTGAGTCAACCCCCAGTCCCTTGTAACTCTAAAGTTACTTTGAACCAATCCCGAAAAAGTGTCCCAATCCGTCCTTCTCGGATTCCTATACGGACACCTTTTCGACCCCTCAAATATCAGACCAAAGGACAAGCGACTATGGTCAGAAAAGGAAAAATCCAGCGCCACCTTCCAGTCCTCCACTAATTCCCTGCAGTTCGTCAGTGTTATATCTATCACTGCCTCCCTATCTCTAGTTCTGAACGTCGGTGTATTCCCCCTGTTGCAGATAAAAAGATTGCTGGCAATAATAAAATCAAACATAGACTCACCTCTCTTGTTGATGTCGGCACTACCCCATAGGGTGTGGTGTGCATTGGCGTCACATCCCAGTACCAGTCTCAAGCCACTTCTGCCTGAGTGCTCCACCAACTCTCGTACTTTTTCACCAGGTGGATCGACAGCTTCGTATGGCAAGTATGCCGATGCTAGTGCCAGGACTGATCTGTCCCTGGCCGTCCCTGTCACAACCGTGAGGTCTCCGTTACTGAAAGAATGAGAAAACATAAAACTGTGCTCAGTTCTTGCCAATATACAAGTTCGTACCTTCTCCTCCGAGCGGGATACGAACAAGGTATACGCCGTGATCTTTAATCCAACTACCCGGTTTTTGTTAATCCAGGGCTCTTGGATTAAGGCCACGTCCACGTTGTTGTCAATGAGGTGGGTTGCCAATTCGGTTGAGGCCGCTTCACAGTGGTGCAAGTTTATCTGCACCACTTTTAGCCTCTTAGGATCTATCATCTTTAGGAAACCTAAATCTGACAGACCCTAACCCGAATACAGCAACCCCTCCCATTGATTTCAGCTTCCTTAGAGACTCTCGGTCTACTGCGAACCGGAAGTCTCTACCTTGATTCTCCTTACAACCCAGTGAAGCTACCATCTTCCACTGTCCTGTAAAGAGCCCGTTGTTCTGGTTGGCCAGTAACCCCAGTATGACCTCCATCGGTTAAAAATTGTTAACTTTTAATATGATTGGTAATTTAAATAATAGGCGGCGGTAAGTAGGGGAAATAATGTTTGCAGCTTAGATTTGGGACGTCGAGGAAGATGACGTTATTGCGAGACGAAGTTTTCGAGTAGGAGGGCAATTAATTTGTGTATAGGTATGACCGGTAGGGAGATGCAGGCAGCGTTACCGTTGGTGTCACTAAAGTGGCAATTTGCCACTATTTCGACTGCTTGGATACTATTTGGCCACTTTTACAAAATGCACCCAAATGTGGTACTTTTTGCGATTCTTGCCACTTTTTTGATACTTTTTACGCTAGGAAAATATACTTTTTTTCTTTCTGTTTAATTATAACCCCCAGCTTAAATATATGAAAAATTGTTTTAATATATGTATATTAGACTGGCCCACGCTTGTATGGGAAAGTAAAAGTATAGTCCAATACTTTCTCCACAAGCTTGATTTTGTTTCTTTTTCTAAAATATATGTGTATACCAAAAATTGGCTCAATGGGACAATATTTAGAGGTCGCGATCAATGGCGACTTATTTATATGTTTCACATTTTATATTACATGCATTTACTACTGGCTTATCAGTATTGTACACAGAAAAAATTCTCCTAAATTTTTCACCAACTAAAGCATTACTCAAAAGCATAATCAGTTTTAATTAAAAATTTAATCAAGTGAATTAAACTTTTAATCAAGTGAATTAAACGTTTAATTAATACTATTAACTGGTTTAATTGATACTATTAATTTGTTTACTGGTGCAAATTTAATTAATTTTTTAATTAATATCACAAATTTTTTAATTGAAATCAATTTTTATTTTTTTCTGTGTACTTGTTTATGTATTGTGTATTACGACGGCGATCTATTGCATAAAAATATGTATGTCTCAAAATCAATTTGATCTTACAGACGAGGAAAAGAAAGCAGTTACCGAAATAAGTTTGTTTATAAGTCTTATATATGGCCGATACACAGAAAAAAATAAAAATTGATTTTAATTAAAAAATTTGTGATATTAATTAAAAAATTAATTAAATTTGCACCAGTAAACAAATTAATAGTATCAATTAAACCAGTCAATAGTATTAATTAAACGTTTAATTCACTTGATTAAAAGTTTAATTCACTTGATTAAATTTTTAATTAAAACTGATTATGTTTTTGATTAATGCTTTAATTGGTAAACAATTTTGGAGAATTTTTTCTGTGTGCTGGAATGAAGCTCCTTTAGCAATAAATGCTTCTCTTAATGATAAACAACTCGAAAACTATCCCAATGAAAAAATTGTTGAAGCTGCTGTTAAAGCATTTCGTCGACATCTATGGTATTTTTCTGAATATTTAATCGGGCTTACCTTTATCGATTCCAGAGTTAGATATAAAATTACCACCAAAAGTTAAGCCTTAAAAAGACTGGACGGAAAAGTATTTTTAACTTACTATGCGACGATGGACAAGAGAAGGCACAGTCATTTCTTTCAAAGGGTCCTACAGAGTTTTTATTTCGATGAAAAAAAGGCTAGCCCTTTAAAAGTTGTAAATGACTGTGCAGAATGAGGTGTTGCTTTGGTGACCCAATTTAACAGTTCAAATACGAAAAATGAAGAGCAAAAACAATATTTGCTTAGAATAGTTGATCACCATAGAAAAAAATTTCACGGGGTTTCTAAAGCCAATATTGCAAAAATGGCTATCGATAATTTAAAAAAATAATTAAATATATGTTAATTTGTACTTAATTTACAGTTTTATTAATTTGTTTTTTTGAATATTTTAATTTTTAAATAAACAATATCACCATAAAAAATCAGAGTATGTTATATTTCTATCTAATAGGATCAGCGTTGTGGAGCGCGAATATTCGATACTTTTGTATTTTGGGCCACCCTAATGTATATGTAAGCAAGTATATATGAAATTTGTTTCTTGTCATGCGTGGTTAGCTGAAAATCGGTTTAATAAACTTTCTATTAACCTGTTTTATTTATTATGAATAAGGGGATAAAGATATCTCACATATCGATGGTTTTCTTTCCCAACCTCGTAACTCAAATACAACTACTTTTCAGAAGAGACAAATTACTTTTTTTTACCAAATATTTGAAACTTTTAGCTATATATTATTTTATAAATCAAGAATTAGGAAAAATTCCTATAAATATTTAAAAGAATATATAGCAAAAAGTTTAAAAAATTTGGTAAAAAAAAGTAATTTGTCTCTCCTTAGAAGTCATGAAGCAGAAACCGAACTGTTGTGTACCGAAAACTTGTCTAAAATTTGTGTAATTGACATTAAAAGTAAAATCTAAGTTTTTACCAAAAATTGTGTAATGAATTGATAATAAGAATTGATATAAAAACAAAGAGCTCAATACATTGATGAAGTATTTAGACCCAATATTTATATTGTCTAATGAAGATATAAACCATTTCGAATTAGTTTCAGAGTTTAAAGATATTATAACTGACCCAGATGCATTCATACATGAATTTAAACTTCTAGAGAGTAAAGTAAATGACACGAATTATGAACACATATTTAAAATTTCGAATGCTGAAGATTTTTGGTGTGAAATAGGAACATTGAAAAATAGATTTGATGAATATACCTATATATATATTCAAACTTGTACAAATTGGTCTCTCCTATTTTTACATTGAAACATAGTAGTGCTTATGCTGAGCGTGTTTTTACTTAGTTTGATTTAATCAAAAATAAAGTAACAAATAGGCTAAAGACATTTTACGAAAGTATGGAAGTCGTTTTAAGAACAATTAATTGTAAAATTTGTATGAAACTGACGATTAATAAATATGTAGCACAGGACGACATTGAAAAATATTGTTTAACCATTCCAACTGATTCTTATGTTTTTGGAATGCTAAAGACGAATATGAACACAGTTTTCTCCCATTACGTCACATTTATCAGATACACCAATTATTGTAATTTCGGAAGATGTTTTGTACCACAATTAATAACAAAATCCAGGTTTATAGTTTTGTTCTATAAACCTGATTACAAACATTTTAAGCAATAATAGACGTAATTGGATAAAAACTAAATATGCTATAATAAAGAAATTAAAACACTAGCACTTACATTTAGTAGCATGTATGCATGCCGTGCATTTATTTGTATTGAAGTGAGGAACTGATTATATATAAAGTATTTGAAAAAGTGACATTTTCGTTTTTTGTTATAGGATTTCTTGTTTTCATCCGATTATAGCTTAGCTGCCTGGCCCACGGTGTCGAAAAGAACATTTCTTTCGCATATTTAAGTATATTGAAAACAATAACAAAAACAAAAATTTTTTTTTGTTTTCAAAACAAATATACGACAGAAATTTTATTGTCGAAATCGTGGGAGAAAACAAGTTTAACGTTTTTGAATTACTAAAACATTAAAGTAAATATTTTATAAAAATTACTTCTCGAGAGAAATATTTACAAAATATTTATTTTAATTTTTATATCATTTAAAACTATAATAAATAGAAAAAAAAAACGTAAAAAATACATAATGTGGTGTACTTATTATAATTTTAAAAGATGTGCCCCTTTTTTTTAAAAAAATCGACTTTTTGGTGCCACTTTTTTTGTAGATATCCCCTTTTTTTGGTACTTTTTGAAAATATCCGACGGTAACACTGGATGCAGGACTACTTTAAGCCCCTAAAATTTAGTAAAGTAAGCCATTAGCTGGTATGACTTTTGTGTTAGTGTGTGTGTTCTGTAGTTCATTGTTTTTTTAGTTTCTGTCTGTTTCACTAACATATGACCACCACACCACTACAACATGGCGCCCAACGTGGGGCCCGAAGTAGGTCCATAGCCTAAATATTAATTTTTTTGAGTTTTTTTTGCCAGTAGCGTAAGTCTAGTTAGGTTTACCAAATTTTATTATTTATTATTTTACACTACTCAATAGAAGTGAATCCTTAATTCTGCTTGACCAGTATTGTTCCCACTTATGTAAGTCCCGGTCACAGGACAACAAGTCCGGCTCGTGTAGAGACATATGGTGTGGGCAATGAGGTCATGCGGGATTATGGATTCACCAGGCTATCATTTCCTGACGACTTGAGGCTCTCAAAAATAGTTTTGAAGTGAGGAACGTTCAAGTTGTGAGGAAATAGTAGTTCCGCCAGCCATAGTTTTTACAATAATTGGAAAAGTATTTGTTTACCAACTTACGTTTTTATCCCACTGCAAGATATCCAGGGCAGTCCTAAAGTGCTAGGGTAACCAGATCCCGCCTGTTAGATGCACCTTAAAGTCGAGCGGTGTGAGGGCAAATACTTATGTTTCCCCCTTTTTTTCTCTTTTCTGCTTTTCTTAAAAGGAAAGTGAATTTTAGTTCTTTCATTTACTTTGCCATACAAGCGCTGCTAAAGATTATGGTTTTTTTATCTTTGATATATTTAACAATTTTTATTATTTTTTTTTTTTTTGTTTAATTTGAAAATTTTCTAAATAATTTGTTTTTTTGCTTTGCTTAGGAGGAAAGTCAATTTGTTCATTTATTTTAAAAAACAAGCATTTTGTAACTTTTTTTCTTCGTTAATATATTTAACAATTTTTATCATTATTTTTTTATTTTAAAAATTTTCTAACTTATTTCGTTTTTTGTTAATGGTTTTAACTCGTCGGGTGAGCCGTTTAATTCAACAAAATAACGCCATAACCGATACCCCTACCATCGTTTCGATCACTACCTTGAATAATCCCACAGCCAGTACCACCACCACGACAACAGCTGTCAGGACAGGTCATCCCGTCTTCAGCACCCAAGCCTCACATGATCTATCCCGATTTCTCAGCCCAGAACATACGTAGAGAGGTGCTGAAAGTGTTTTCGGCCTCCATAGGGGGAAGCGTCGGTTGGCTTGCACCACGTCTAGCTGATGAAAGAAGTCGATAAGAGGATTCAAAGAGGTCTAGACGAGATGAAACAGCTCATTCTGTCGCAGGGCGCACGTGGCCAACATCTATGCCAGCGAACATATCACCTGGCACTCATGAGTTACCGCCACTGAAGCCTCCCAGAGGCACAAGCCTCCAAAGAAGTGCGGCCGTAAGTAGGGGCCATATACACAACAAACTCTAGCTGTAACGCCTTATCAGCCACTACAATTGCTGCGACAGGAGCAAACTCATTTGCCATTTTCTCAACCGCTAGAGGACAGTATGTTCAGCCACAGCAAATATTACAGCCACAGAAAATATTTGCCATATCGTCGTTCGTAAATTATTGTGTTCTATATGGGTTTATTTTACATATATTATAAAACACAATAATTTACGAACGTCGATATGCCCAACCGTCAGCTCAACCATATGGTCAACAGCCGCAGATGTGGCCGCAATCTGTGCCAGGCCATCAGCCCAATTACCAACGGTATAGTGGTTCTCAGCCTGGGTATCCACAGGAAACTTGGTCAGTGCCCGTCACGCAGCCGCAACAACAGCAAGGGTACAACTTGGCCATGTCTATGCCAGGAAGGCACGAGTCGTTAGACAAATTTAAATTTGCCAAGTGGGGAGTCAAATTTGACGGCACGAATAAAACCATGAATGTGCAAGAGTTTATTTTTAGAGTGTAATCCCTGAGGAGGGACTACAATTGTGCTGATTACGAGATTTTGCGTAGTTTTTATCTCTAACTGGAGGGTCCAGCCCTTGACTGGTATTGGAACTATCGCAAGATCGTGCATATAAATACATCGGAGGAACTTGAAAAGGCTCTCTTGGCCCAGTATCGACTTTTCGAGTAAGAACATCATATATAAATGAAAATTCTAATTTGAAGGCAGTTTCCTAATGAGCTATTTGATTATTTTTACAATGCGGAGCAAATAGTAGAAATCATAAGGGCCAATTTGAAGCCATCGCTAGCTCAAATGATGTTCTCAGTGCGGCTGAAAACATTATCCGAATTTTGTCGTTAGGTGAGGAGGGCTGACGGCCTAATTGCTAACCAACGTCAAAAGCAATTTAAAATTGGTTATTTTCCACTTAATTCGTTTAATATGTTGTTATAGTAAATTATAAGTTGATGCAATAAATTTTCGAAAAGAAAACTATGTCTTTTTGGAGCCAGCAAGTTCTTGTACATAGAAAAAAAATCTTTCTACGTCTGCAGATGTTAAGGGAGCATATTTAAAATTGAGTATTTGCTCTGAAGTATACTTTATACGATTGGACTCATATATCCGCTTGCCTCCCAAAATATCCCCAATATCTTTTAATACCGAAAATCCTTCATTTTTTAATGAAACTGGTTTAAATTTTGTATTAAATTTGTCTCCTATATCCCCTGGAACACGGGATATTTTTCTTACGGTCCATTACTATGTTCACTTAGAAAACCAATGAAAGTTTTTTGTTTCCAATTTTGTTACAACTTCGTGTAAAACCCCAAAATTTGCAGAAATTAACAATATTTGATAACAGAGAAATTCTTAATGGCTAAAGCTATATTAAAAAAAGCAAAAAATAAGACGTTAATATACCTAAAATAGAGAGAAGGGGAACTAACAGACGTTACTTTATACAAAAACTATATTTAAAAAGAAATAAGACGTCACAAAGTATGATGGTAAAAGACGTTACAGACTGATGAATTTGATCGTGGAATTTTTGAGAGAAAAGATTTTAAGCAAGCAAATAATAAAATAAGTTGATAAAAAGGCTTAATACTAAAAACATAAATACATAAAAATTATACACAACACTATAAAAAAGTACGTTACAGTACCGCTAAGACAGAGTTGCATAAAAATCCAGTAAAAAAGTATAGTCGGTCAAGCCCGACCGTATGAGACCCAACACACACTGTATTTAAAAACAAGTTTCGAGAGTGTATGGCTATATGAATAGGGATCTATCTATGTTTTAAATTTCATTACAATCGGTTAAATAGTTACTGATGGGCAGAAATTTACCCTATCTCCCCTCGTGGTCCTATTTTTTTAAAAATGCATACCTTACGTGTCCATATAAGTATGGATTTATCTACATATGTCTTAAATTGCATTAAAATTGGTTTGGTAGTGGGCACAAAGACCCTCTTGCGGATAACAGCTTGTATGGGGGCTATATTAAATTATGGAACGATTCGCCCTTGTGCCAATTAGAACCCACGTACCAAATTTCATTAAATTATCTTTAAAATTGCTACCTGTACTTTGCACACGAGGTTACATGGACAGCCAGCCAGCCGAACGGACATCATTAGATCGACTCAGAAAGTGATTTGATTTGATTTGGTTTGAGTTGATCGGTATACTTTAGGACCAATATTTTAAGGTGTTTCTCACATCAGCACAAATGCATAATACCCTCTCCACTCTTTAGTGTAGCTATAATAACATACAGAGATAATATAGGTTTTTGGGATGATATTGTTCAAGGGAAGCACAAAATATTACCACAACGTTGAACGATTTTTTTAACCAAAGTTGTTACAGCACAGAAATGGTTGATTTTTTAGTATTTATAAAAAAATTTGCACGATCTAATCACGATTTTTGCAAAATATTATTGAATAAGTTTTTTTTCGTATGAAAAAAATGAAAAATTATCTTAAAATGACAAAATAAGTAAAAAAAAACTGATATCGCAAAAATAACTAAAAAAAGCCGATATTGCCAAAATAAGCAAAAAAAAAAAACTCCTAACAAATATGGCTCATTTTCTTTGTTTTTTTATGATCGGAATTTGTGTTCAATCAAAATCTTTCTATCTTGTAATGTTTCCCTAATGATTACACATTAAAATAAACATTTAAAGTCAACTAAATTATTATTACACGTACATTTCTTTAAAGAATAACTTTTATTTTTGCTCAAAAAAATAAAAATCAAAAATAACTCTTAATTTTGATCGAAAAAATAAAAATCAAAATTTTAACAAGTAAGAGTGCTATATTCGGCTGTGCCGAATCTTATATACCCTTGATGAAATATGGACCGTTTACTGTTTACAACTCAACACAGTTTTTTGTTTGTTTTCTTTTTGTAAAGGCACTGTTGTCATACCGTAGATTTATCTCTTTTGGCGAGTTTTTAAGTCGCAAAAAAACACAAAAGTTCCTAGTTTCTATTTGTAAAAATTATTTCATTAAATATATGAAATAATAAAGAAGGGTGATAACAAAATCATAATAAAAATACAAGAACCACATAATAAATAATAAAACACCTGATTATTTTAAATAACAGTAAAAAAAAAATAATTTCTGCATATGTAGTGAAGAGATTTTCAGTTCTTATGTAGATTCATTATAAGGAAGGTTGTGTGATTTTCAAGGAAAATATATTATAAATAAAAATACGGAAGAATATGTAAATCGATTTAAATAGATAATCAATCAAAGCAAATTTCGTTCTACCAAAATAAAATTACTTATTGGTTTTGAGATTGATTTTTGACTATTTACGACCGCTAGTTCAATGGCGGTTAGTGTTAAGCGGCAAAAATGTCTGAAGAGATAGTGTTGTTTCTATCGAAACATGTCGAATAAACCTGTCAGTAAACGTGGGTTCAATTCCCCGGCCAGTCAAGATTAAAAAATTATCAATAAATATGAATTTATTTCATGTTGTAAAATTCCTTTTTTTATATAAAATAATTTATTGAAAATTAAATTAAATGATCTTTAGCCTAATTAAAAATATGAAAATTGGATTTAAAAACCATAGACAAAATACTAAATTTAAATAAAAATATATAAAGAAATTACCACTGGATTTTATATTAACTTCCTTTTATAAGATTTTCTTATTTGATTTGTTTCACAGCGCCTGTTTTTAATTTTGCAGCAGTAGTCCGCTATTAGGTCGGTATTCCAATGATTCTAGTACTTCTTCTCAATAGTACTATGGTACCGTTCCCCTCGTTCTTCGCTTTGATCACTAGGGTTTTAAGGGACACTGTCCAAATGACTCACATTGACAGTAAGCTACTGGACGTCCGATCGCATCTCTTTTATATGAATCACATAGTTTTTGTTCTTCTGGTCTTCCGGAAAATTTTGTGCAATCAAAACGAATTAAACCCAGTAGAAACTCTGCTAACTTTTTCAAAATGAATAGTTTCTTTTACTCATTATTGAGAAGCTTTCTTCCATAACTTTCTCTTTAGCTACTTATTTTTATACCCTTCACCACAGGTCCGTCCGTCTTACGTTTGGTATGTGTTTTCCGGATACTCGAGACATGATAGCGGCTAGGTTGTTTTACATTTATGTCACATATAGTCCGCTATTTCTTGTTATTGAAATTCAGCCAGATCGGTGCAAAAATGGCTGAGATATGAGCAAAAAACCACGACTACCTCTAATTTTTTCCAAAAATCCCTTGTTGTTGTTGTATTTTTAATACTTTTTTCTGTATATCTGGAGAACAGCAAGAGCCAAAGTTTTCAAATTAGGTACACACATCAAGGTTATCAGTACACAGCATCCCATAAAATGTGGGCGAGATTGGAGAAGTGGGCGTAGTACCTCCCGTACAAAAAATTTAAAAAATTGTATAAAAACCTGATTTTTTCGACTGTCATATGCCCTATATATCAAAAGATCGGAAATCTTTAGCAAACAATTTTTTCTGAAAATTTCGGGAAAATCGGCTCAGATACAAAAAGTTATGACCAAAATTAATTTTTTTTTTAAATCCCCACTTTCGGAAACCATAGGTCTTCCCGAGTCCAAGCTTTATAAACCAACTAACTGGTAAATTTATTCTTAAACACGTCGGTATATAAACCTGTCAAATCGGTTAAAAAATGGCTGAGTTATAATCAAAATACTGAAATCCCAAAAATTACTCTTTTGTTTTTTAAGTTTGTTTTTATTTATTATTTTTATTATAATTAAGTTTGTTTAAATATATGTATGTACATATATGTACGTATATATACATATATACCTATAACCCCATTTAATGGTAATATTATTCTTAAGCACGTTGGTATTTAAATCTGTCAAATAGGTTAAAAATGGTTAAGTTATGAGCAAAATACTCAAAAAAAGGACAAAAAAACATTTTTATAAAAACTAAAATTTTTGAGCTGTAATATGACCTATTCAAACGTTTAAGATATCAAAATATCGGAAATCTTTAGAAGAACATATTTGCTGAAAAACTCGGAAAATCGGTAAAAAAAAGGAATGTCAAAAATATATTTTTTTTTTAAATACCTATTTTCGGGAACCATAGAACTTCTCGACTCCAAGTTTTATCACCAAAGTAAATGGTAATTTTATTTTTTAAGATGTCGGTGTTAAAATGTGTCACATCGGTTACAAAATGGCCGAGTTATGACCAAATACTGAAGTTCGATCAAAACTAAACTTGCTATATATTAATTAAGCTTTTAATATAAGTATTTAATACCACGCAAAAATGTGGAAATAATTAAATAAAACTAAACGATATATATAATATATATATACATATATTAAGATAAATTTATAAACTTCTGTTCTTTCCAAACCATGGTGAAGGGTATATAAGATTCGGCATAGCCGAATATAGTAGAGTTGTAAGTAGTTATTTAGTTTTTCAAATAAATACTTTAATAATATGCCTTCTAATTAACGTGTTTTAAACTCACAAATAAGCTAATTTAACATATTTTAGCTTCAAATTTTTTGAGTAGTTCTTACCATTATTCATCATATATACTCTTGCTGCAGGGGATGATTACTTTAAATGTGAATAATTATTCTAGTTAATAGGTAAATTTTTTTTAATCTACAGAATTTTTCTTAACGAATATTAAAAATTATGTTTTGTAGTTTTCGTCTTCTTGTTTTCTTAAAAAAACTTGTTTTTAGCAGCCATTATTAATATTAATTTGCAAAAGAATTAGGTTGGGGTAACCTTCTGCATCTTCGCAGAGTTGCACGAAGTAGTAATGTTTAATTTTTCTGACTTTGTCGCAAAAATCAGGCTGAATTTGACCGATGCCAGAAGTTATGTTGGATTTGCGGGCCGCTGTGGTTTGTGGCTTATTCGCATAGACCTGCGACTTATGAACACCCCAAAGTAAATCTTGTGATATGGGTAGCCGGTTCCGCGTGTTTTAATTTTCAATATAATTTATATAATAAGAGAACAACTTTATTTGATTTAATATAGGCCGCTTGTGCGATCGTTCAATTCAACGTCCTTTTGTCTTTTAAGTCAAAGACACTTGAGTTTGATGCTAATAGAGGTTGTTTTAATTGGTGTGGTTTATCTCATACAAACTAATGTTCTGTTGTCGTATCAGTCAAAAAGCTGTTTTGTCTTTTGTTAGTGTGTGTTCGGCCTTAAATTGAAAATGTGTTGGTACAATAGTATGATTATGCATACCAGCATAACTTTAATATGATAATTTATACACATCAGTGGGAATTTCCAACTAAGCATATTGTAACGATTCTAAACTTCTTTTGGAAACGGGCTACTTTAATAACCGGCTTTGCTCGTTGTTGGGGGGAGGTGGGACGGTTGTGTGTATTCTCTTTGGAAATAATTACAAGTTATATTTTTTAAGCATCTTAACATGCTTAAAACAAAAAAAGTGTTGATGATGAATGGAAGGTAGCTTGCGATGCAATTTGCCATACTACCCTATGCCCGACCAAAATGCTGACTAAATATAAATTTCGTTTTTAGAACATGTGCAAAAATTAAAATAAAATGTTAAATTATCCCGTAACCTACCATCAGCTTCACCTCAATTAAATTAAATAAAATTCGAATAGGGTGGTAGCTTATTAATGTTAACAAAATATTATTGACAGTGTAAAAGGTTCACCATATTTTTACAAATATTTAATATAGCAATGCAATTTTTATATGGCCACCTTTATTTCCAAATTACAAAATGTAAATAAAATTTAGCTGAATTCAAAATTATATTCAAATCTCGTTTAATAAAAACTTTTAAAATTTATTTTTTTTTTTTTTTTTGAGTGAAAGAGAATATTTTGTAAGTATGGGGTAGTATAAAATAAAAATTACAGATAACACAATTGTGTTATTCGGCTTTCAGTTGGTATATGAAATCAGGCTCACAATTGTGCTATGTGGTTTGTTTTTAGGAACAAATTTAAACTTTTTAAAGGAATCGGATCAGTGTTGCCAATCTAGCCATTTAGTGGCCAGATTTAGCCATTTTTCACCCTGTTTAGCCATTAAAAAATGAGTTAAGCCATTAACCTTTTTTTTTTAGCCATTTTTCAACTTGTTTAGCCATAAAATTTTTGCCGTTTTTCTTTTAAAAGAATAATTTTTATTTTAGTATAAAAATTTATTAAAGTAAAATAAAAATTTTTACCAATTAAAATTCCTTTAATTTAAATCAAAACTTTTACAAATGTTGAAAATCGCTATAAACGAGGATCTTTCAAAATATAGGAACGGTATTCCAATATTAAATTTATAAAATGGATCAACACAAACATCGGTGTATAGTTGTTATTTATATATTTATCGTTAACTTATTTAGTATTACCATGCCAATAACTAATGAACCAGCTGCAAAACGCAAGTCCGATGTGCTGTCACCAGACGGCGCTGGAGAAGTGGGCCAAATGGCAATCAAAGACCTTATGTTATTTATGTCAAACTTAATGGATGAAAAAATGTTAAATTTGCCAACGAAACAAGATATTGAAGATATAAAAACAAATGTTACCGGTCTTTCTAACAAAATTGAAGTACTTCAGAGCGAAAATAGTGCCTTAAAAGATGAAGTTGAGAAGTTAAAAGAGAAAATCGAAAAGGATCATCAACAAATTACTTATCTACAAGAATATACAAAAAGAAATAGTGTTATATTTAAAAACATTAGTATTGAAACAACGTTGGAAGCTGCAGTACAAAAATGCTGTAATGAAAATCTCAAGCTTACGAAACAAATAAGTATAGTATCTACTAGAAAAATTTATGAAAATGAGGGTAAAGCTGGTGTTATAGCGGAGTTGCACTCTAACGAAATGGTTCAAGAAGTTTTTAGACATGCAAAAAATTTATCTGGTTCAAATATTTTTCTGGAACGTGATCTCACTAATGAAAAACAACTCGATAAACGAATTATGCTACAGTTGAAGAAAAATATTAAAAAAGTAAGTTCAAAGCATAAGGTTGCGGTAGTAAATGAGAAATTAAGAATAAATAAGAAGTGGCTTTCATGGAACCGAGAAAAACATCTGGTATGCGGAAAACAGACAGGAAAAAATGCTCTACAAGATCTCTATGGTGACGCTGCAAGTTCTATTAATACTAATTATTCTGAATTGTTGGCAACAATAGACTCAAAAAACTAATAGAAAACTATAATAAAGTTAATAAAATTGTAAAATCTAAAAATACTTGTAATAAAACTAAATATAATGTATCTGATTTGTCTTTAAAAGTAATTTCTTATAATGTTCATGGGCTAGAAAATAAAATTTTAAAAACTGATTTTTTTAAATATATAAAATCTAGTGATATTTTTATATTACTGGAAACGCATATTTCAGAAGAAAAGGTTGAAAGATTCAAAAGATTTTTGTCGGGCTTTGATACCAGCTGGAAACCAGCAGTAAGAAACAGTAGATTTGGAAGGGCAAGTGGTGGATGTGTGTATGGTGTTCGAAGAGATCTCAAAACACAAAGCATAAATTGGCGATTCAGATCAGAAGGAGAAATAGATATAATTGAACTAAAAAGTCAAGGTACAGAGCTAAATATTATACCGTTATATTTAAGGGGAGTAACATGGCAAGATGACTTCAATGCAGTAAAGGTATTTTTTACAAATGAATCTCTAATAAATCCAATAATAATCGGAGACTTAAATATTAGAATTGGCAATGCGCAACAGTATCTAGATGATTTTATAAGATCATCTTGTAAGGCTTGTTTACCGGTTAGAAATTCAAAGGATTGTATTATCAATAGTAAAGGGAGACAATTTATTGAGCTGTGTAATGATTTTGGATTGCATATTGCTAACGGATGTACTTTTGGAGATGAATTAGGAAACTTTACTTTTATAAGTGGTGTGGGAGAAGCTGTTAATGATATATGTGCAGTATCGCATGAAATTATTAAAAATATTGAAAGTTTTAAAGTAGATGACAGAACGTGCTCTGACCATATGCCTATTGTATTAAAGCTTAGCGTAGAAACCCAAAGGAACCCGAATAATGCAATGAAATTACTACCGAAGCTCAAATGGGATGAAAATAAAGCTGAAATATATAAAGAAAAACTGAATCAGAAACTTGATATAAAAAAGCAGATTCAACAGGAACTAGAATTGAAAGATCTAATCGAAGTTATAGAGTTAGCAAACCCATCCACGCATAAATTTTCAAAAATATTAGAAGCGAAGAATAAGTGGTTTAATTACCAATGCCATAATGCGCGAGAAAAGTCCTTTAAGGCCCTTAAGAAATATAGACAGAATTCAACTTCTGAAAATAAACAAAATTATCTCGAAGCTAACAGCAAATTTAAACACATTTGTAAAACAAGTAAAACATCTTACCTTAAAATTTTAGAATCACGAATAAACTTGGTTAATAACAGTAAAGAATGGTGGAATATCTTTAAAGAAATAAAAGAAATAAATATACAAGAGAGCCCAAATATTCGAGCTAGTGATTTTAAATCATACTTTTGTGAGTTGTTAAATCCGCCTCAAAGTTCAAATGACATAATTTATGCTCCTATGTATTATTCAGATGATGATTTAGACTGCCTTATAACACCAATAGAAATCAAACATGCTCTCCAAAAAACTAAATATAACAAAGCTCCTGGTGAAGATAGGGTGCCATACGAGTTCTTTAAAAATGCCACAAACGAGTTTTTAGAAGAAATGGCGAAAACTTATAACATTATATTTGAAAACGCAAAGTTAGACGACAAGTTCATAACCAGTATTATATTTCCAATCTTTAAAAAGGGTGACAAGGAATTAACTTGTAACTATCGCGGAATTTCTTTTATGAATTCGATATCAAAGATAATGATGGGAGTCTTAAACAATCGAATAAACCAATGGCTTGAAAGGCATAACATTATAACTGAGTTTCAGGCTGGATTTCGTAGAGGATACTCAACCTCAGATAATATTTATAACCTAGCTTCAATTGCACATATAAAAAACAGTGAAAAACGCAAACTTTATGCATTCTTCGTAGATTTTAAGGCTGCATTCGATAAAGTTTCAAGAAAGTCTCTTATATATAAACTACATAATATTGGTATTTCTACAAAAATGGTTAACATGATAGACAGCATATACAGTAAAACAAATTTCTCAGTATGGACTGGGGTCGAGCTTTCTGAAAAGTTTGATACCGTATCGGGTGTAAAACAAGGATGCCTTTTATCACCTACACTTTTCTCAATCTATCTTAATGATTTACACGATTATCTAGGAGGAGGAGTAAACGTAGAAAACCTTAATATCAGACTATTATTGTATGCCGATGACATAGTTATTCTGGCGGATGATATTAAAACTATGGAGGAAATGATTGGTAATCTAGAGAAATATTGTAATTTATGGAACTTGGAGGTAAATATAAACAAATCTGAAATTGTTATATTTCGAAATGGTGGAAGATTGTCTCGGCTTGAAAATTTTGTATTCAATGGCTTACCAATAAAAATTACAGCCGATTACACATATTTGGGAGTAACACTAACACCAAAAATGTCTTTTAGCAAGCATTTAGAAAGAAGAAACGCATCTGCTAAGAACAATATAAATGCGATATGGAATAATTTTTTAGGAAAAAATGAAATATCGATTAAAGCCAAGTGGAACATTTACCTATCTGTGTGTAGAGCAATTCAAACATATGGTGCTCAGGTATGGGGATTCACACTTTTTGACGAAGTTGACAAGTTGCAAAGATTTTTCCTCAAAAAGGTTTTAAAACTACCTTCGTTTACGCCAACATACATCTTAATGCTAGAAACCGGCATAGAAAATAGTCATATTTATACTTTGGATCTACACCTAAATTACCTTATTAAAACGCTTTTTCACTACAACAATCAACGCCTTCCAAACTTTTTTACAAGAATACTAATAGAGAAACAACTTTTTTGGTTTAAAAGTATTAATAAGCTTTGCAGTGACTTGAATGTAACTCAAATTGCAGATTGTGTCACTAGAGAAGATTGGATGTATATGAGAGATGAAATTTTAACTAAATTGAAACTGAAAGAACATACTTTATTATTAAAGAAGGCATCTGAAACAAATCGGTTCTATAAACATCTAAATTATAACAGCAAACAACTTTACTTTGAATGCATCCCCAATGTTAACGTAATAAGCATGGTATTTAAAGCAAGGTGCGATCTAATTGAACTTAATGCCACCCGTTTTTGTCAAAATCTGCCCAAAACATGTTCGTTATGCAATCTTAATGAATCTGAAACTCTCTATCATTTCTTAGCCAAATGCCCAATTCTTAAAAATATTAGATTTCAATGTTTCAAAAAATTTGTTTTATCTGAAAATGAATTAATTAATTTATTAAACAATGTCAGTATAACTTTTAGAGAACTAAATCGTTACATTATAAATTCTTTAGATTATAGAAAGGAGCTTATAATGGAATTCAATTATTAATAAACAAAATCACTATATTATTGTATTAAACTGTAAATTTTTAGTAAAACTCTCGACTGACGACAATATGTCATAGTCGTAAGTTCTTTTTCATATTAATTACAAAATTATAGTACTTATTGTATTTTTTGTTTTTTTTGAAAAAAATAAAGAACAACTAACTAAACTAAACATCGGTGTTTCTTTCTGGTTGCAAGTATTTCAATAAAGAGATGTAGGCGGCAACAAAAATTCTTTTTAGAAATTTCAGACTTGGCTATAAAGTTGCTCTCACTTCCATGGTCTAATGCTGCAGTAGAGAGGGTATTTAGCCCAGTAAACATCATTTATAGTAATTTGAGAAATAGGTTATATTTAGCAACCGCTAATTCGATTTTATCAATTAGGTAAACATTTTAACCATAACAATACAATATTTATACCCACTATTGTGGTAGTGGAGAGGGTACCATGCGTTTGTGCTGATGTTTGTAACACCTTTAAATATTGGTCCTAAGCTCACCTTTACGTATACCGATTGACTCAGAATCACATTCTGAGTCGAATTACCGATGTTTGTCTGGTTGGCTGGCTGTCCATGTAAACCTTGTGCGCAAAGTACAGGTCGCAATTTTGGAGATTATTTTATAAAATTTGGTGCATAGGTTCTATTGTGATGTAGGGTATCATATAGCCGGGGTTGACTGACAATACTTTCTTACTTGTTTTTTATTGTAGATCTGGACTCAAAAGGTTGTGTAAATGTTGTCGTGGTTATGATTTACCTTCAAATTATTAAAAAATAATAGGCACGAGTGATTCCTATGAGATGAATATTAACGACATCGAAGTTATAGATGATAAAATTTTTATATCTATAAAAAAAAAAAAAAAAAAAAAAAATTGGATAATGGATAATCATTCAAAAAAGCAAACTTCGATCTACCAGAGGTTAAAATACAATTTGGTTTAAGGATTGATGTTTGACTATTGACGTCAGCAGTCGTCGATGGCTGAGAGTGTAAAACGGCAAATCCATTTGAGAAGATCAAGTGGTTGCGATCGAAACATGTCATGGTAACCTGCCGGTCGCGGTTCGAATCCCGGCCACGGTCAGGAATGAAAGATTATCAACAACAATTTTAATTAATTTTCATGTTGTAAAATTCCTTTCTTCATAAAAATAATTTGATGAACTTAAGCCTAATTAAAAATATTAAAAATTGGGATTAAAAACCATAAATAGTTCAACAGAATAACCACAATACTAATTACTACTTATATATATATGTGTTCCTCTAACTCCCATTGGAGCATAGGGCGCCAAAAACTATCTATAGAAATTTTAATTTACGTTTATTCTTATTAAACAAATTGATCTTAACTTACAATTTTATTGTAAACAACTTTAAATGAATTATTTCTGTTTTGTTACTAAATTTTACGGTGTTTTTATTTTAAAAAAACTTTTAGCCATTTTTTCCGTAAATCTAGCCATTTTTGGTCACCTAGTTTTGGCAACACTGAGTCGGACCTTCAACAAGCCTTAGATATCCTTGAAAACTCGGACATTGATTTCTCTTCTGATGATGACCTCGATGATAGTTGTTGGAAGCCAGGGGATTTCAACGAAGAGTCTTCCTCTGAAGAGAGTTGTGAAGAAGGTACCAATATTTTTTGTTTTATTTTATACTTTTTTCACCATTTAACTAGCTCTTTTTTCTGAAACAAAACCCACAGAAATTCTAAATAATAAAAGAGATGAATTGCGGCAACAAAATCAGCCTGAAAGTTATGGCGTTCCCATTATTCCATTTTCTGAAATCCAACCGCTGAAAATTCGAATAACAAAAGGGACGAACTGTGGCGACAAAAAGAGTTTAGATTATTTGAAATTCCAAAAATGCAAGGATTTAAGCTAATGAAGTTACTAGTTACTCTATTTATGAACAAATGGTACCTTTTACTGGGAGGTGCGTTTAATCCCGTTGGATTAAAAAATTCTATGTGTGCCACCTCTAAAGGGCTAATAGGCGATTTTGAGTTATTTCAAGGAGCTGGTACGTTTCCGGATTGTTGGCTGGGTCATGGGGCATCAGTTGTCTTAAGATTAACAAATTATTTGCCACAAGGTAGCCAACTATATTTTGACCGATTTTTTACTACAATACCGCTATTAGAAAAACTAGAACAGATGGGATATAAAGCCTTAGGCACTATTATGACAAATCGTTTAGGCAGGAGAGTTAACCTTCCAGCTGATAAGAAAATGTCCCGAGGCGAAATGGTTCAATTCGTCAAAAATTATAATATTGCTATAGTTAAATGGAGCGATACAAAATGTGATACAGTTGCATTAACTATATGCGGAAAACATCCAGTAGGTGAAAAAGAACGTTGGATAAAAAAAACAGCGATTGCCGGTTCCAATTCCAGCGGTTATTCAGCTATATAATTATAGAATGGGAGGAGTTGATATAGCCAACCAAATTATGGAGTATTACCGTATTAAAATGAAAACCAGAAAGTGGCCAGTAAAGGTATTTTTTTTATTTTCTGGACTTAGCTATTTACAACAGCTGGAAAGAATATAGGAAAGACTCAGAAATCCTACTAACTCCAAAAAATAAGATAAAGAAGTTTTAGAGTTTAAAATGGAAATTGGTGAAATTTTGGCGAAGTACCAAAACATCCCTCCAAATATAGTTTAACCCTATCAGCTGCCTGAAGGATATAATGGAAGTAAATATCGCCCTCATAACGCCCAAGATGATATAAGGTATGATCGATTTGACCACTGGCCTGAATTTGTAGACGGAACAGCTAAACGATGCCGCAATACCGGCTGTAATAGCCGATCGCGAGGAAGGTGCCTAAAATATCAAGTTCATTTGGGTTTGGCAAAGGACAAGTCCTATTTCAAGTAATATCACACAAAATAATGTTGCGTGTTTAAGTTTACGTTTTATATAAATTGATCTCAATTTTTGCTTAATTAATTGCTGTAAATTATTTATTTTAAATGTATATTAAAAAATTATTTTTTTGTTGCTTTTTTTAAATAATACTAAAATAAAATGAATTTTAAACTATTAATTGTTTCGTGTTTATTTTAAAAATTAACACCCAAACCACACGATTGTGTTAGGTCCTTTTTCATAAAAAAAAAAAAATTTTTAAAATTTTTAAAAAAGAAATGTAGGCTGGAATAAAAAGATTATTTTGCAAAAACAAAAAGGGTTATCCAACATAATCAGCAGGCGCCAGTTGATTGTTGCTTCAAAAAATATTATTTATTTATTTTGAAAAGAGAGTGTTTAAGTTAAAATAAAAAAATGCGTTTGTAAGTTGCGTGGATTCTGTGATTACACTCTAAAGTTCATTCTCGTGTTCATGTTCTTTAGATTAACATTTTTGTTAAGTTAAATAGTGTAGTGCGTTATTTTAAGAATATTTTTACAAATAAAAAAAAAATAAATCAGATATTTTAATTTATGTGACCATATATAAAAAAATTAATGAATATAGATTAATAAATAAAATCAAAGTTAAGAATGTAATGATGAAATATTAGTTATTTTAATTTTTTTTTAATGCATCTGGTCAGCACAGATGCAAAAAAGGTAAACAAACGAAAATGTTTGCTCAAAAGTCAAAAGTTGTTGTTTGCTTAAAATAATTAATTTAACTCCTGAAATTGATGTTGATAAAAGTTGATATTTCAGAGCAAATACTAAATTTTAAATATGCTCCCTTAACATCTGTAGACGTAGGACGAATTTTTTTCTATGTACAAGAACTTGCTGACTCCAAACAGAAATAGGTTTCTTTTCGAAAATTTATTGCATCAACTTATAATTTACAATAACAACGTATTAAGTGGAAAATAAGCAAGTTTAAATTGCTTTTTTTATTTTTAACAGCTTATTTTTATGTTTTTAAATGCTTTTTTAAGAGCTTAAAACTGTTTTTTTTGGTTGCCCTACTTAGTACATACTATATGTAGGTAGGTATGTACATAAAAACATACATATTTATGGATTGAAAGTTTTTGTTTCATTACTATAATGACATTTTTCATTGTCATAATGAAAATTTAAATTTATGAAAGCATACTTTTTCGAAATATTTTTATACTTTTAATTATTGACGCTAAAGAGTTATTTGAATGTTAAAAATAATTTTTTTTTTCAATTATTGAAACATGTTGCTTCTATAAAAAAATTTTTGATTTCATAACTTTAATGGCATATTACATAAGATGTAATTAAATCTTACATTTTTTAATTGACAGTTAAACATTTTTTTTAGGAAACTATAATTTTGTATTAATTTATGAATAAAGTTATGTTTGTATATTGGTTTTTATGTTCCCAATTAAAATTTTTTGTTTAACTTGGACAAACTTTAGTTTTCATATATCCAATGAAATTTTTTAACGTTATTACGAAATCCAATGAAGCGATTTTAACGTAAATATTTCATTATAACTATGAAATTCCATTTAGACAATGAAAATTTTTATTTATCCAATGAACATTTTTTTATGAAAACGATTCATTAAATAAATGAAGCATTTTTCTTTCAGTGCAGCTTTGGTATATTAGAAAGTAAGCTTACAGGCCTATATGACTCAACTTTTGTGTGATCCTTTTTTTGTCTAGGTACTTTTGAGGATAGTATTCAAGGCGTAAAATAGCATTAAAAATTAAAAGAATAATTCTCCTTGCTATGCTGGGTAGCTCCAAAAGCATTTTGTTTCTGATCTTATCAATAACAGGTTTTTTTCTCTTATCTTAAATCTTAGGAGGATAGCTGCTCTAACATTAACAGGCGGTAATTCGTCCGCAATTTCGCCAGATATATTTGGGGTAAATAGGTTTTTTAAATGATTAACAAATAGATTTCCTTTTTCAACATCATTTCTTGCCCAACTTCCATTTAAGTTTCTTAATGGTGGCCAAAAGACAACTGGCCTTTTGAAATTTCTAGCTGCACGCCATAAAAAGTAGTCTGATTGTGAAGTTGCATCAAGTTCAAGTTAAGATATATTTCCAGAGAAGCCGTTTTCTGAGTCTGCAAGTTACTGCACTAAGGTTTTTTGTACACTATTTTAGTAAATTCTTAAGTTGAGGGGATCTGTGCAATTACCACTCTCTCTCCTTTTTTCAGACAAGAGTCGCTCGACATCTGTGGAATATATTCTAATATTTTCTGTTTTTTTGTGGGCAATACGGGAATGTTGAACAGCTAGTTTCAGAAAACTGTAAAAATTTACAATAGAGCGATCTACATACTCCGGTGTACTAAGTGGAATATTTTCTGTGCAGTGGGTACTGAGATATTTTTTATATTTTAACCAATTAATTTATGTAGCTGACGGCGCTAAGTAACCAGCCGGAGTTACAATTCTATTAGGGTTCATTAGAGTAACAATTGTAGGTGTGTGGTCGGAAAATAATTATACGGAAGCTTCAACATGAATCGTTTCTATGGGGGTGTTTTTAACCACGCCGAAATCGATGACATCTGGAATTTTTTGCTGATCAGCAGGACAATATGTTGGTTGTCCACTCGCTACCACATTTAAATCCCTTTTAAAAATTGTGTTAAATAAAACACGACCCTTTGGTGTTATAAGTCGTGACCCCCAGAAGGTGTGTCTTGCATTAGAATCGCCAGCGGCCAGGAAACAAGGTCCTAAAGATTTAAAATATTTATAATATTGGCTTTCTGATATTGAAAATCTAGGCGGGGAGTATAACGATGAAATTACTAGGATTCTATTTAATTCCTCAACGCAAATGTTCGTTGCTTGGAGATAATCTTCACGATGAGCACACATTAGGTAGTGTTTGACTCGGGTTTTTATAAAAATGGCAGAACCTCCACAAGCTCTATCTCGAGGGTCCTTTGTATCATATAGTATATAACCATTGATTTTAAAAGTATTTCTTAAGGTCAAATGAGTTTCAGAAACCATGACATCAATTTGTTTATTCATTTTTACGTTGGCGGATGCCGTTTGCGTTCCAAAAACAAATTTTTAAACAGTTCATGGCTTGTTAAGTACAACTTGCAATAACATCGATTGCCCTCTAAGAATTTCCTGCATCATACTACCCATTGTGTTTGTAAAATTATTTACTGTTTGCACTAATGTTTCCATGCATTGGCACATGGTTTGATTTTAGGACGTTGGCATAAGAGGTTCTTTTATTACTAGGCTGCGAAGCCTGAATGTCATTAGTGTTTACCTGATTTGTTACCTTCATTTGAGGGAAATTAGTTTTCGGTCCAACCGACTGCTTGACGATAGTAACTACAGGGCATCCTCTATAATTTTCAGTGTGATTACACATATGATTTACATGTATTTGCTCATTTGATTTAGCCTGAAATTTAAGAGTGCCTGTTTCATCACTTTAAAATATATTTTATATTTTTCTATATTTTCTCAATTTCCATTTATCAAGTAAATATATGAAACAAATTATTTTTTAACATACAATCTAGTAAATTTTAAATCTACCTAAAAATTCTGTGGCACATAAAACTTTCTCTGCTTATAACAAGACACAATACGATAACATAAAAAAAAAATTAAAACATTACTTCAAAAGAGAAAAAAAAATTTCTTCAATTCAGTCTTTAAGAAAAATACTATTTAAAAAGATATTTATTTTTGTAATTTTTCATTGAGAATTTTATGGAATTCTTCAACTTAAAAAAAGAAAAACAGTCGTGACAATAGCATACTTATTTTACCCTCATTAAACAGTCAGGCAGGTGGAGCTTATACCAATAGAATTTAAAGTAACTTGAAAATAAGAACTGCTCAAAAGAGGAAATTGACTGGATACTTGAGAAGTTTGGCTTTTGAAAACGTTTAAGTGTGAACCTTGGTGTATTTGTGGAGCAACGATAGCTAGATAGCTGTTTTTTTTAAGAACTCTTAATGGGAGAGCACTCTATATTTTTAAATAGTCATAACTCTTCAGATATTTAGTTTATTAATGATAGTAGAGTAAATAATTGAACTTGGAAAGCAGTCAGATGATGGTACTTTACTTACAGGCTTACAATTAAGGCTTTAATACAGACTGATGACTGACTGATGTACTAGGCAGTTTAAAGTACGTCTTGTAAAGACCAATGAAGACAGTGCCATCGAGAAAATAAAAATAAAAAAATACGAGTAGTACTTTTTTAAACGTGACTTTCGATGGTAGTTTTTTTTTATCAGAAGTAACTATTTTACAAAGATGGGGGTAGTGCACTAATTTTGCAGGGGACTTGTCACTTAAACATGTTGATGTCCTAGCAGGAGATTAATTGGCGCTTTTTGACACTTTGTAACAGGTTACTGAAATACCCTAAATGAATACATTTAATTTTTTTCAAAATAATGCCTATCGCAGATATTGTCTCGAGTGAACCATGTTAAAATGATAGATTAACTTCATATAAATTAATAGAACCTCATAAAATCACCCGCACAAAATCTCATCACATGACTTGTTTTGTGTCAGGTACCTTTTCTCTGGAGTAACTACACTTTAAACGCATATTTTACCTATCACAATTCGTTCCTTTTTATTATAGTATTGTGTTCACTGGTCACGGGATAAGTTCTTTAAAAATAGCTGGCCCAAATTAATTGTAATCATTTTGTTAATGTTAAGTGATGAATTAAAAAGTAGGAGCCTCACTTTATAAGATAACAAAAAAACCACTTTATTGAAACTTTGTTGATCTTCACTTATTTTGGTGCACCTCAAAATTTTACTTATTATACATTCAATCTGCGTTAAGTGATAGTGAACAAATTTGCAATACCACAACATTTTTTTTAGTGCTAGTGAGAACAAATTTTTTTTTGCAGGGTTATTTAGTGATAGTGCAATCAATATTGTTTTTTTAAGAACCAGCACCCGGGGGATGACCCCTACTAGTGCATTGTGTTGGAACTGGGAAAAAATGTACCGGGAAGGAGGATGACGGGAGTAGTGATTGTGGGCATTCCACTTAAATCAATTCATGTTGAAAGTAAAAGAGAAGACTTCAGCAGGAAGGTTATTACACATACGAACATTCCGACCACAAATCGAATTTTCCCTGTAGTATTGGCTTTAGAGGAAAATCGTGAATTACAAGTAAATGTACGAGTTTCTGGAACCAGATCCCAAATTTCATTAGAAAACATCGCATTGTTGTTACGATAAAACAGGCAAATAAGCCCACTTTGCAACGGTGCTCAAGGGATTCAATAGAATTGAATAAACTTCTGTCACTAATGAGAACCTTTGTCGTCTGCAGCGCTCTGTCCAAGCGCCAAGATAGACATTAAAGCACCGTCCCACACATGAGAGATGTGTTACATTCGCAGTTGGATAAAGGTGGCACAACTAGTAAGGAGATAAGGTGGAGTTACACTCAAAGGAAAAATCAATCCATCCGTACTCAAATCGATTCGAAGCGGTATTTATAGTACGGTCAGTACGGATTTTCTTGAATCAAGTACAGAAAGATTGATTCAAGTACGGATATTCAATCCATACTCAATCCTGATTTCGAACTTGAAATAATCCGAAATTGAGATTGATTTAAGTAAAACTAAGATTGAATCAGTCTCAAAATGCGCTTGATTCAAGAATTATAAAACTTGTTTTAATTCGAATATAGAAAGAAAAAGTTATTTTACTTATTTACTTACTCGTCTTATACATTACAGAATGATAAAACAGCAACATCATGTCCGTTATGGTTTTTACTTAAGAAATCTAATGTACATATTTAACCAAAAATATAAACTAAATGAGAAGCTAGAATTTTTAACCCTTCGCGGTACACATGAATCTGGCCAGAGCTTTTTTCAATGTGTATAGAAAATCAAAACATGCGTTAGCCGGAGGGTTAAACACAAAGAAAAGTTTTATCTTTTTTTGACTTGATTTAAGAATTTTATACCTCTTTCAAGAAATTCCTGGATTGATTTTCGAAAGTAATCCCAATTAGGATTGTTTTGAGTACGTTTTAGTATTATTAGTACTTGAATTTTTGAGTACGACTCGTACTTAAAGTAATCACAAAATACTTGATTTATCCCGAGTGTTTTTCTTTCTGTGTAGTTATCTCTTACACCGTTTTATAAAACCGAGGCACTTTTCCCGGAAACACTAAAGTAAAGTAACAATATTCTGGAAAAATATGACTTTATCTCACATTTGCGAAAAAAAAAATATGGCTATATCTCTCATTTCGCAAAACTTTAAATATGACCTTATCTCTCAATGATTGGGCAATAAGGCCTTTATGGCTTTATCTCCCATTCAATTGAGCAATAAAGCCATCATGGCCTTATCTCCCATGGTTTTAAAGCACCCCCCCGAATATGAATAACCAAGGTTGCCTGTCATTTGCAAAAGAGTAGATAGGGTTGGAAGTTAGACATTGTAGAAAAAATTAAGAAAAATAAAAAATGGAGTGGGCAACCCTGATTAAATCTTGAACTCAATTGACAAAACCCCGTTTATAACAACTCGTATAGTACAACAAAAGTCATACTGGCGGTCACTTAGGAGATAGTCTGACTCTAAAAGTTTTGCAAGATGGAAGCTACACTAAAGAGTGGAAAGGGTATTATGCATTTGTGTTGATGTGCGAAACACCTTAAAATATTGGTCGTAAAGTATACCGATCAACTAAAATAAAATCAAATCACTTTCTGAGTCGATCTAACGGTGTGCGTCCGGCTGGCTGGCTGTCCATGTAACCTCGTGCGAAAAGAAAAGGTCGCAATTTTAAAGATAACTTAATGAAATTTGGTACGTAGGTTCTAATTCGTGCCCACTATCAAACCAATTTTAATGCAATTTAAGACATATGTAGATAGATCCATATTTGTATGGGCACGTAAAGTAAGCATTTTTTAAAAAATAGGACCACGAGAGGAGATAGGGTCAATTTCTGCCCATCAGTAACTTTAACAGATTTTAATGAAATTTAAAATATAGATAGATCCCTATTCATATAGCCATACACTCCCCAAACTTGTTAATGCAAAAAACTGGTAAATATTTTTTTAAAATCGTTTTTGAACATAAAAATTAAAAAAAAACTCAGCCATTTTTATACCGATGTGTTTAAGAAGAAATTTACCAGTTAGTTGGGGTATACATCTTGGACTCGGGAAGATCTATGGTTCCCGAAAGTGGGTATTTAAAAAAAAAATATTATTTTTGTCATAACTTTTTCGTATCTGAACCGATTTTTCCGAGTTTTTCAGAAAATATTCAGAAAATCAGGTTTTTATACAATTTTTGATATTTTTTGTATGGAAGATACCACGCCCACTTCTCCGATCCCGCCCCCATGTGGGATGCTGTGTATTGATCACCTAAATGTGTGTACCTAATTTGAAAACTTTGGCTCTTGCCGTTCTCAAGATATACAGAAAAAAAAGTAATAAAAAAACAACAAGGGATTTTTGGAAAAAATTAGAGGTAGTCGTTGTTTTTTGCTCATATCTCAGCCATTTTTGGCTCGATCTGGCTGAATTTCAATAGCAAGAAATGGTGGATTATAAGTGACATAAATAAAAACCTAGCCGCTATCATGTCTGGAGTCTCCGGAAAACACATATCAAACGTAAAACCGACAGACGGACAGACGGACATGGTTAAATCAAGTTATATGCTCATAAGGACCCAGAATATATATACTTTATAGGGTCTTAGATCAATATTGTAGAAATTACAAACGGAATGACAAACTTATATACACCCTTTTCCACCTGAGGTAAAGGGTATACAAATGGCAAAAGGGAAAAAACTCCCGCGAAATTTTTATTCATAATTGAGCTGTATATGTTGAAATATTGGAAACATTTCTTCCCCCAGGCTAGTTTTTAGTTTGAATAACTTTTTTCGATAGACCTCAGGTTCCTAATCACTATGATAGCCATCTTTATCTAAATCTAATAGTCCATCTTGCGACATTCATTATCGAACTTTTGAAAAAAAATATTAAATGATTGAAGACTTTTCTAAAAAGAAACTGAGACTTTGGTTCAGAAGACTGTGCATTTTTTATCAAAAATATTTAAAAAGAAATAAATGTCTTCACTGACATCGAACCTTGATTTTATTTGGATAATATATTGAGTCTATGAGTTTGTTTCTTTATTTGAGCGGCATATCATATACATGCATTAATGTATATGTGTATGCGTAAAATTAAACTTCATTACAAATAAAATTCACCACTTGTAGTGAAGGGTATAAAAAAACAACCAAAAAACCACATTACCAACACTGCATTGCCATAGCCACTGTATGACCGTAGAAACCAAAATTGAATTGGTTTGTATGGTATGTTTATGTCGTTTTGGTAATACAGTGCTGGTATGGTAATGTCACGTCTAATTGGACCTTTAAAGGAAAAAAATTAAGGCAGTCGTGGTTTTTTACTCATATCTCAGCCATTTGTGGACCGATCTTGCTGAATTTCAATAGCAAACAAATCCGGACCATGTCTTACATAAATGTATAATAACCTGGCCCTCATCATATATGGGGTCTTCGGAAAATCCATTTCAACGGAAATACGGACATCGTTAAATCAACTTCGCTCCTCATAAGGACCAGGAATATATGTATATATATATATACTTTATAGGGTCTAACATCAATATTATAGAAATTACAAACGGAATGACAAACTAATATATACCCTATTCACCACCTGTGGTGAATGGTATAATGAAGGATTTTCGGTATTAAAAGATACTGGGGATATTTTGGGAGGCAAGCGGAATTATGAGTCCAATCGTAAAAAAAATATACTTCAGAGCAAATACTCAATTTTAAATATGCTCTCTTAACATCTGTAGACGTAGGAAGAACTTTTTATATGTACAAGAGCTGGGTGACTCCAAACAGACATAGTTTTCTTTTCGAAAATTTATTGCATCAACTTATAATTTACTATAACAACGTATTAAACGAATTAAGTGGAAAATAAATATGTTCAAATTGCTTTTTTTAATTTTAACAGCTTATTTTCATGTTTTTAAATGCTTTTTTTAAGAGCTTAAAACTGTTTAACTGTAGTTAAATTATAGAAAATAATTGAAAATTTATTTGTTTTTACGGAATACGGGGTTGAATTTTTGACTGTAAAAATTAAATGAACTTTTGTTATTTTAAATTACATTTTCATTTAATTTTACATACAGAAGAATTTAACTTGATCAACGGACTGTATTAACTGCAACTGAAAATCAGTATTAATATGCACTTATGTTTTTGAATAAATGTTAGTTAAATGTCACTGTAATAATATTGCGAGTGTACGCTCTATGATGCTGAAACAAAATAAGAAAACAAAATTAAACCTACATATTTGTTTATAAAGTGTATTGTAACTACTTAAAAAGTCGTTTACAGCTTGTATTTTCCCTTTTTCTACAGAAATAAAAATTGATATCGCTTATATTGCCATCAATACCTTTGCACACAAATGGTAATAACAATGTTATCTAAGCCCACAACAACTGTTACAACAAGAACGATGCCTGACATCAATTATATTTGGCTAAAATCCAATGACATAAAAAAATCTTTTAGTATGTCTTTACTTTTCAATACAATAGCCTTGATTATTCTTCATCATCATTTATATAAAAAAAAAATGAAATAAGACCGAAAGAAAAAGAAACGTATCAAGTATGACAGTAGAGTCACTCAGAATGAGAACAATGGCTGGCAATAAATACAATTTAATTTTTGAAACAAACCATTTATTTAAAAGATACAAATCTATAAAAGCGAACAATAACTAAAAGGAAAAAAATAAAATAACTAAAAGAAAAATAATAATAATGAAGATGAAACTCTTAGTGACAGGCCAAAGATACTTTGGCATTAATAATAACAAAAACAACAAGTACATTAATAGCACTAATGGGTGATAATTAGAAAATTCTTTGTAAATATGTATCAGTAATAGCAGAAAAAAAAAAAAACAGAAATCTAGGAATCAACTCAAGGATGATTTTAATGAAAATGTAAATAGAAAATAAAGAATTAACAACATGTTGAAATCGTCCTACTGCCGCAGTGACTGTGGCAGTGACCGATAAAACCTTGATAATCAGCTATTTGGCGACAAGTTTTACATAAATAAAAAAAATTAAAGCAAAAATCAGAATAAAAACACTTAAAAGGATTATGATTGTGACTTTTGTTTTGTGCACCATTTATTAGGAAAATAAATGGTTTAAAACCTTTTAAGGAAAACTAGTACAAGTTAGATAAGCCCGACCATATGATACTCTACACATGACAGTGAAAGCAAGCTTGTTTTAAAGCTGCAGCCGAATACAAACCGATTCTGGTAAAATCTTATAATGTGATTATGGTTGCAATAAAAAAGTTTCTTCTTTATGAAAGCTCCTGTATATTTCTTGTGTAGCACAATATGAGTTGGAATCGAATTGAATAAAATGCTTACTAACGAAAACCATATTTAATTCGGTCTATATTAAAAAAAAGTATTATCAACTTGACCATATGACATCTACAGCATCCCACAGGGCCTTATAAAGTATATATATTATGGACCCTTATTTTCCATTTATTTTATTTATTTATTTATTTAGTTGTATCCTAGCAAAACAAGATAATTATCTTATAAATAAAAGTGCTAGGGAATAAGATCAAACTTATAATCAGAGTTTGTGTTAAGGAAATTAAAAACGTAATATTAAAATAATAACATAACATTAAATAAGCAGAGAAATAGAAAATTGCATCAGACTGGATAGTAAGTGATTAGAAATAGAAAAACTGATATATTACATAATGCTAAAAAAATTATATAACTCCTTTTTAAACGCATTTGCATTGCCTATGCTTTGTATATAATTTGGTAAAGAATTCCAAAGACTTGTGGTGTAAATGAAAAATTGTCGATGTGTAATCTTCCTTCCTCGGTTAGATCTAGCAAATTGAATCCTACTGAACAAATATATAGGCTGCTTAGTGGTAATAATCTTGTGTAAAAGAATAACACATTTAAGTTTCAATAGGTTTTCAAACTTAATTTGAAATAGCTGATACGAGTAGAGTGAAATGTGGTCACGACGTCCTTTAAGAAATACATATCTTGCAATATTGTTATAAGCTAAGTTGAGTTTACGTTGATCGTCACTGTCACAGTTCGCAAAAATTTCACAACCGTATAATAGGACAGGAATAAGATATGTTTTCGCAAGTTTCTTACGTATGGAAAATGGTGTTGAATCTATTACTGCCCACAAGTTGCGAAGCATACTATATACTCTACCCACAACGACATTAATATGGTTTGACCAGGTTAGCCGAACGTTAAAAACGACACCTAGGTTCTCAGCTGTTTCAACGTACTCGATTTTATTTCCCTTGATGTTTATTTCCGGTACTCCAAATGATATATTAGACTTCGAAAGCAAAATACATTAAGATTTGGATGGGTTGATGGATAGCCCATTGGCATTAGCCCAGCTGTCAATTTTGTTTAATTCACAATTAATATAGTTTACACAAGAACTAACATTTTCAATATGGGTACTCATGTAGAGCTGCACATCATCAGCGTACATATGGACTTTGCTGTCAGTCAAAACATCAGGTAGGTCATTAATGTACATACAGAATAAGAGTGGCCTCAGTACAGAACCCTGAGGAACTCCTCTTTTAACATTCAGAGAATTTGAAACGTTATTATTAAGATGGACACGTTGAGATCTTTCCATAAGAATATTAGGTTACAGGCTGTATTCGAAAAATAAAATTGTTTTTGAAGCTTTGTTAATAATATTGCATGATCTACCGTATCAAATGCTTTACTATGATCTAGCAGAACTAGAAAAGCAAACAAATTTTCATCCAACTTCGATCTGAGGTCTTCAACCACATCCAGAAGGGCAGTGGTACAGCTTCTAGCTTTCATGAAACCAGATTGCCTATCTGATAGAAAATTATTACTTTCCAAGTACTGATTGATTTGTTTTGCCATGAGGTTTTCCAAAACTTTCGATAAGAACGGAAGAATGGCAATCGGCCTGAATTCGCTGTTTGTTTTAGGAATAGGGATTATTTTAGATAGTTTCCATGCATCAGGAAAAGAAGACTTCGTGAGGACAGAATTGAATAAATATGTATAGTAGGGTAGTAGCCTAGGTGTTCGACATTTTAAAAACATGGGAATTTAATCATCTGAACCAACCGCATTAGATTTTACAGATGACAAACATTCTAAAACTTCAACCTGATTAACGCAACGAAAACTAAAGGGGTTTTGTATTAGGACAAAGCAAATATCATCATAAATGTTACAAGCAGGCGATTGGACGTTTACATCTATAAATTGGTCATTCAGAATGTCAACGTCAGCATCCATGTTACAGGTTTTATTGGATTTCTGGCCTATTCCAATTTTGCGAATTTCCCTTCATTTGGATTTGTTATCCATTGCTGAAGAAAACTTTCTGTGATAGTAAGTGGACTTCGCAAGTTTAATGCGCTTAGTTACCTCCCTACGAGCAGCTTTGTGAATATCTTTCAGATCATCAGTTTTGGATCTCTTCCATCGACTGTAAGCACCAAGGTTGCTGATTCGTTGTGATCCGCTTAGTTTTAATAGGGACACCCATGTCATTTAATAATTGAACATTCTCCTGGATTAGAGAAAGCTGATCATTTACACAATCAATTGTATATATCTCGTCCCAGAAAATGTTATCAATATTCTGATTTAACACGGTGTGATCGATATTATGCAAATCGCGATATGAAATATATTTATTCACAGCAGTCATAGACAGTTTATAAGTCAGAAAGAGAATATCATGATTAGAAAAGACTGAAGCTGAGATTTGATCATAAAGAAGTACCTTAGGTTTATTGTTAACGAATACTAGATCAATCAAACTATTAGAGGACACGTGAAAGTGAGTGGGAGTAGAGTCATTCACCGGAAAAAGATGAAGAAAATGCATAGGATCTTTTAAGGGATTATCAGCTAAAAGATTATTATTAAAGTCACCAATAATAACAATATCATCAAATTGAATAGTGATATCCTCAAGAATAGAAATGAGGGGACTTAGGGGATTATCAGTAATGAAGTTGATTAAACGATGTCCGTCTGTCCATGTGTTTGTTGTTATGGGGTTTCCGAAGACCCCAGAAAGGCTGGGGACTAGGTTTTTGTATATTTATGTCACATATACAACTCTAAAGTTTGGTATTGAAATTCAGCCAGATCAGTCTATAACTGGCTGAGAGATGACCAAAAAACCATGACCGCCTATAATTTTACCCATTACTTGCTTGTTGTTGTTGTTGTTTTGTATTTTATTTAATTTTCTGTGTATCTGGAAACCAGCAAGAACCAAAGCTTCAAAATTAGGTACACGCATCTTGGTTATCAACACAGTAAAAACTGCGCCTACAAAATAAAAGCACTACTTACAATTTAACTGAAAGAACCAATGAATTTTACAAGGGGTGTCCCAAAATAAACGCATTCAGAAGTAAGTTATTATTTTTTACCTTATACGTTTTCAAATAAGGACTTGACAACTTTTTTTTTTGTAATAAAACGCAAACCATTTGAGATATTGCCGAAACTTTATGATCAACTTGAAATACAATCAAAACATTTATGAATGGAACTCGACTTCGTTCTATGGCCACCGGGAGCACGTCGGCAGCGGTAGATTCGTTGGACCCAATTTTCGATGACTCGCTCACATATTTAGGCCGTAACGGCCGCTATTTCGCGTTCAATGTTGGCACTGAATATTTCCAACGTCGTCGGCTTTTTGGCATAGACCAATAATTTGACGTAGCCCCAAAGAAGAAAGTCTAATTGACTAGTCCATTTCTTGAGATAACACGCTCACCAAACTAACTCTTCAATAAATCGATTGTTACGTGTGCTGTGTGGCTTGCGGCACCGTCCTGTGGAAACCTCATGTCATCCAAGTCCATGTTTTCCAATTCGGGCCAAAAATAATCGGTAATCATGGCTCAATGACGCCGCCGGCATGCAAACCGTTTTTATGAAATAGTGATTCATGAAGCACATGTGGATCTTAACCAAACCAATAACGCATGTTTTGCTTATTGACGAACCCATTGAGCCAAAAATGAGCTTCGTCACTGAAGATGATTTTGCTATGAAATTCATCATCTTGGCGCATCTTCTCCAGAGACCAATCGGGGAATGTACGTCGCGTCAAATGGTCCATCGGCTTCAATTCTTGAGTTAGCTTGATCTTGCATGTGTGTTAACCAAAATTCGCAAAATTCGCCAGTTCTTGAGAACGCCGCTGAATCGACTGAGTTGGATCGTTTGTTATGGACGCCTGAATGGCAGCGATATTTGAGTCACTTCGATCTACCCGTTGTCTCACTGGCACGGCAGCATCACACGATGGATATGTAGACTCAAATTTTTGCATTTAACTTTTTATTGCTTGTCTACTTGGGCGAGAATAACGACTGAAAATTGGAGTTTACGCTCTTACAGTTGCGGTCACAGACTCCGAATTTTGGTAGTGCGTTGTTATAATTTGCATACGTTGTTCGTTCGTGTACTTTACCATAATGAAAATGTTGAGTTTACTGAAAAAAAGGAAAGTAACAGTTAGATTATCAGTAAAATAGTGCGTTCACAAAACTAAATTAAAAATTGTCAAGTACCCATTGGAAACCCCGTTACATACATCAAAAAGTAGTTATAGAAGAAAGCTACTAAATAATGATTGAAAGAAGCTATTCATTCTGAAAAATCTTGGTTATCAACACACAACATTTGAAAAAAGTTAAGACGGGATTGGGGAAGTGTGATTGGCACAAAATATATTTATTTATATCTAAAGAACGGTATTTATATAACTTTCTGTTATAATCGCACCATGGTGAAGGGTATATAAGATAAGGCATAGCAGAACAGAGCAGTCTTACTTGTTTTTTAATACTGTATATTATTGCGATTTTCTTTGATTGTCGTTTAAAAATGTTATTCTAAATGTCGTCGTGCCTTACACGTAAGCGCGTTTTCCAACTTTTTTTGGGTATAATGACCATGAATTTAAATAAACGTTCCGTAAAAGTTAGAAAATTTTGTTTGACTTGTTAACGTACACTCTTATTTAAATATCCTCAAAGAAAAGTGTAAGGTGTTAAATTGGGCGAAGGTGGAGGCCAGTTGAAATGGTTTGTGCGCGAAATTTGAATATTTCCCTTAACAAAGCCACTAAGTCTCCTGCAGTGTGCGCTGTTTAAACTACCAGGATGCTTTTCCATACAAGCCTTACAATATTTTCCAATATTTGTCTTTTAATAAATTGTGGATCTGCCACTTACTACACCCAGAAAAAACATGTTTAAATATGGTTATCTCCAACAAAACTATTTTTAAAGAAAATTTTAAAAATATTATGATTCATTTAACAATATTATTATTATTTTTTATTTTTTCATTTAATTTCCTAAGCTAATCCCGCGAAGCTCTTCATATTATGGCTGTCTCCGAACATATTATGGTCAAAAATAACTACACCATGCGTAACACTTATAATAGCATGGTTGGTTTTCAACCATAGCATGTTGCTCTTGGAAAAGAGGAAAATACTATTGTTAATTTTAAAACAAATTATTGTCATATTTAACCATAACATGTAAAGAAGCAACCATAATATGGTTGTGGCTTCTTGATGGAGGACTAATTCAACCATAATATGGTTGTAGGTGACAATAATATGGTTATATTAACCATAATATGCTTGAAATTTTCTTTAAAAATAGTTTTGTTGGGATGAACATATTTAAACATGTTTTTTCTCTGCGTGTACCAAAAATGTAAGCTGCCATAGGTGAAATTATAGACTAATTATCACCTACTTAAATAAGCTTCGTCCTTGAAGACACTAAAATCCAGCCGGCAAGGTGGACGCACTGACATGTGTCCTTCAATCGACTCAGAAATTAATTTTGGCTGATTGACCCAAAATTTGGTCAAAATGTGGTTATAGGGCTAACATTTTTTTGTTTCTAATTTTGTACACACAAATTAAAATTTTTTTAAAAAGGGCATATAATTTCACGTAATCCCATATATAGTCCCACCCCCCAGAAAATATTTAAACGCTTTTTAAATCATAATTATCATAATTATCATAAAAGTTAGTACAAACAAATGTTATGTGACTAGAGATTATGGCTTCAAATTTTGTAAGCTCTCACATAATACCAAAACCATTTTTAACTGGGAAAGGGTATCTAAAATTCGACGTGACCAAGATAGAAGCATATAAGCATTTTTTGGTAATTGAATAAATTGTTTCTTACATACATCTGTATATGCTCAGCATAATTCTCAAATTAATTACCAAATTCCAGCGATCGATGAATATGGTGTAATTACATGTACAACACAAGTACTGACGACTAAACGACTCTCAAACCAACACAATTTACTATAAAAACCCTTGGGGAAAATAAAAACTTTATGTTTATTATGTATTTAAGAACTTTATTCGAGGTCATCTTAATATTTAGCACATAATTACAAACTACATTGACAATTCAACGGACAAAACTTAATCTTTATTACAATTACAGACAACTACCACAGCCATAAAATTCTAGATACTAATTCTAGTCATAAAACTTGCCACAGTAGTAGCAAATAGTTCATTATAACAACAAAAAAAAATGTACATAGAAAGATAATAATAGTAGTAATGACAACAGTAATTTGTTATTCGTTTAAATAATCAAGAGGGGAAACTACTGACAATGAATAAATTAATGATTAAATGGAAGTGAATTAATGAAAATGAAACAAATTAAAAAAATTTAATTAATAACCCTGTAACTGAATTCTGTAAAATACACTAAGGCTTCGACGGACGTCTTATCAAATTTATTCATATAAAGGGTGGTCCATAATGCACGATGTAAGTTGTAAGTCACACCTTAACTTCAAGTTTTTTTTCCCAACTATTTCTTTGTTTCAGTGTTTGACAAATTCAACAATGGACAGGTAGACAATTGAGCAGGGCGTTAAGATTGTTGAAGCCTTTCACGAAAATGGGCGTTCAAATCAAAATGATTTTTTTTGGCCAGCATAATCGACCAAATATGTCCACAATCGGGAGAATTGTGCGTTCTAGGCTGACGGCGTAATGGGCCATACTTTTTTGAAAATGAGGTGGGCCAAGCAGTCACCGTGAATTATGTTCGCTATCGCAAGACGATAACGGACTTCTTGTGGCCAGAAATAGAAAATAACGTCGCATCTTCGTTAACTTCGGGATTTATTAAAAGTTTCAGTCTGTCTAACCAAACACTTCCGAACATGTCGACTGCCGATGATCTTTGATGTGTACAACTTTTTGTTTTTTGCTTTTGCCTGGACTATGACTGTTTTCATTTAATGCTCTGATTCATTAAGTGAAAAAGCAACAGTTTATTTTTGTCCATTGAAAAATCAAAAAGTGGAAGAAAAAGCAATTTTTTTATTTTGTCTGCAGTTTTTTAAACCCTGATTAGAGGAAGGCATTATAAAATTAATTTTTGTTATTAGTATTATTATTATTCAAATTTAAATTTTTGTTTGCATAGATTTTTAGCTATTAAATTCTAGAAGTAAAAAGTATTTTGAAAATAAAAAAACATTAAATTAAAGAATAAAATAAATAAAGAAAGTTATATTTGAAATTAGATATTAAGAGTTAGATTAATAAGGGCTAATAAATCAGTACAATATATACTCCCTTTTTGGGAGTAAACGCCTAAAATTTGGCGTTTTAACTACCAATACCCATACCATATGAATTTGACAAGAATTATCGTAGTACTGCCACATTATTTTTTTTAATCCACATACATAAACTTTTGAGTAAAAACTACATATAAATTTAATTTTAGTTCAACAAAAGCAGCGTGTAAATACCCTAGAGGGAAGCGAACTGACACCAAAGTAGTGCCGTGATAGGTCTTTAGTGGTAGAGACCGGTTCTAGTTTTAACACGTTCTATGGATAAGACCTATCACTTTTACATGGGGTTGTCATTGGATGACCCCCTCCAATGACAAACATATGACCAGTCACACATCTATTCTCAATGGACGTGCTTAGTGACAGTTACTACAATGTAGTATTATTTCAATACAATGTTGTATTATTTCAATAAAACAAGTCCTAGAGTTCAATTCAAGAACCAAATTTTAGAAAGTCCCAAAAAATGTGTCACACCATCGGTGAAGACTGTTCTGTAATTCATTACTTTTTCTACATTTTTGTTCTTCATAAACCAGTTCAATGATTGGTTCTCCTTTCACTGGTCATGAGTTCTTTCTTTTTGTACCTGTTATATTTTACCAACTCCCAGGACCAGTCCGTTGAATCAATTAACACAAATTTTCCGCAGGTTATAACTAATTTATTCGTCATTAATCTGGTTAAAAAAAATAAATCTACTTTTAGGTTTTTGAGTGAAAGATAAAGACCACCTTAAGATAAGGAAAGTGCTCATATAAATCTTTTTTTAATGTACGTGAAAATAAAACAGACCTTAAATTTGAAGTTTATGAAATTAGATATTAAAATGTTATGAAAAAAAAAGTTTTTAATTTCACATAATTTACTGGAAAAGTCACTAAATTCTGTTTAAAAATAAGGGAAAACTGTATATGGGCATTTCCCCAGAATGGTCTTTTATTGTTTATTATTATAAAAAAATCTATGTTGTTATAAAAGAATGGTTTCATAGTATATCTCAGCTGTTTTACTTGAGGAAATTGCGCTGGTTACTGGAAAACTTTATATTTTCTTATATTTTCTACCTCTAAAGACATTTTTATGTACTTATTTTACATGCAAAAATATGTTATGTTTACACTCTTTCTTCATAATCTCTCCATTACAATCAATTGTAAATTGAGTATTAAGTTGCTTGTTAAGGAAATTTGGAGATATTTATGGGAATCTGCATGGTGATAATAATAAAAAAACACATGGAAAAACCGTACGTTCGCGACCCGTACGTTCGCGACCGGTACATAAGCGAATTAAACAAAAACTAAAAAAAATATTTTATTTTGTAAATACTGTATGGAGACCTTCATTAATACACTTTTGAAATAAATTAATCACTTTTAAATATTCCGTTCCATTACGCAGATTTTTACATTTCACTACGTCAGCCAAAGTTGACTTCTATTTTGCGTACGTTCGTGACCACATGTTTATAACTATTATTATGAAAACTTAAACTCGATGAAATCCATATTTTGCACTAAACATACAACTACCCAAATGCTATCGAATCGCAAAAAAAAAATGCTAGGAAAAGTTTTGTTTTCTGTATTATTTGTACATCAAAAGCGTACGAACGTACGTTCGCGACCCCAGGAAATGCCCATATTCAAATTTTATTATCTAAATGTAAATAGTTGTATACAGATAATTATTATTATTGTTTATCTATATTTGCATATTTAAATATGCTTATTTATTCGTAAAGCAATTATCGGGAATTCTAAAAAGAAATATCATGTTAACCTTTATGTCTACAACTGCAATACGCGGGTAAGCACAGAAAAATTTTTAAATTCATAATGCAAAAATAGGTACATACATAGTTGTATGAGATACAGATGTTTATTTTCATTTAATTTTAATTTTATTTTTAGCTTGCGAATCGGTATTGATATCGGCCATGTTTATTTTGAGCATCGGTAATCATAGGTATCGTTCCGGCAAAACGGCGTATCGCTGCAATACGGAAGAAACTTTTCATTTAGGGGTATATACATCAATATTGTTTCCCGACCTCGCGTCGTCAAAAATATGTATGTATGTTTTTCGAAAAACCTTTAAAATTTTTTGATTAAATAAGAGGAAAGTATCGTAAAGTTTTTAAAAAAATTATTGCTTTTGAAAATTTTGGTAAAAATTTTGGCGGGCACCGCAGTGGTGCACTGTTTAGAACACAAAGATTTTCTGAAGAAAGAATGTGTTGATTCTTTAAAACATGTAAAAATCAACCCGGGCTTAAGTCCCAGCTCAGCCAAGGAAAAAATATCAATAAATTTTAATAAAAATTCCAAGTTGTAAAATTTCTTCCTCAGTGAAAATAATTTAATGAAAATTAAGTTTGATGAACTCGAGCCTAATTAAAGAATATCAAAAAATTCAAAATTAACAGTTCAACTTATAATCAAAATTGTTATTTAAAATATACATATTTGAATTAATTTTTTTTTTTTTTTTTTTTTTTGTAAATCGCCCACTAAGTTATTTACGTATGCGTGTTAGAGTAGCATAAATTAAATATTACTCATACTCTCCTGTAGACACCTTAGTTTGATTAATATTATGAAAAATACTATTGCATATCTTAGGGGGTTTGCATAGCAGACAACCAATGCGTATACTTTATATTTATTTGACATTATTACAATACATAGATTTTGAAGCAAAAAGCATGGGCTATTTTTTCACCAAAAAAAAAAATTTGTTCTTCAGGATTTTAGAAAGAATATTCCAGTGATTGGAGAACATGAATGAGGAATTGCTACGACCAATATTTTATTTTAGTATTGATATTATTTTGAAATTGTTATTTGGTTATATTTTCTGTTTTGTTATTTTTCTACAAATCTGGTCGAAATGTGCAATGAAATATTGTCCAATCATTCCAAAATTTGGGATATATAACTTAGATATTACCGATACTTGGTTCGTAAGCTAAGTTGTACGGCAATTGCATCTTTTTTTAAAAAAAAAGACCCTTCTGTATATTCTTTATAGGGCCTTTGTTGATTACAATATGTGACAGTTTATTGACCAAATGTATTTGACAACTATCCTTTAATTAAAACAGTTTTCGAGATATTCCAAAAAATATGATGTCACTTAAATGCAAATATCTTCAAAAAAATTAAGCGGATTATGTTTTTCTTTTTTTTTTAATGAAAGATAATAAAAACTTTCATATTATTCGAACGTGTATTCTAAGGAATAAGACTATTAAAGTATAAAAGCTTTTAAAAAATTGTAATTTGTATTAGAATACACACTCGAATAATATGAAAATTTATATAATTAATGTTACTCACCATGAGAAATAAAATCCCAGATTCTATTTGTTGACAGATAATAAAATTACTAAAATAACAATGGATTGCTAGTAAAGATTGGTCAAGAAATCAAAGAGTTACAGAAGATAAAAATTCAAACTTCAGTTATTATGATTTTTGCTCTTTTTAAGTTATTTTTTTTATACCAAACAATTCAAAATTGTAACGTTTTATTGCATTGGATATTAGTTTAATTCCATACGATCCGTGCAAAAATGATAAAGCTACAGAAGATTTAGTAAATTAACACACATAGTAATTTAACAGTTTTAAGCCTTTTTTAAATATTATTTGTTACTAAACATTTCGCTATGTGTATTTACTTGGTGTGTTTTTTGTGATTTGAAAAAATCGGAAGGTGGGATATTTCAAATAATCTTCTGTAACTTTGTCATTTTTTTTTACCGATTTAGATCCTATTGGGCACAAAATATGCTAATTGAAATAAGCTAACGTCGAACTGATAAACTTAAAAAAATTAATTGCTTGGTTAAAAAAAAAGTTGAAAAGGGCAAAATGGCAAAAAATCATTAAAATTTTTGTGAAATTTGAACTTTGGTCCAATGTAACTTAGTCATTTCTTGATCATTTTTTACGAACGACATGTCGTTGCATTAGTAATTTCAGTATCTTTGAATAAAATTAAAGGAATAAATAATCCGTCAAATATTTCTCAAGATACTTTTATTAAAGTGACATAACTGTTCTACTTTTGACCATTCTGAATTCACATTCGGATTCAGCGGACAACCCAGTAAAAACTTCGCTTACTTTTTCAAAATGAATAGCTTCTTAAACTCATTATTTAGTAGCTTTCTTCTTTAGCTACGTCTATAACAACTTCTAAAAACTACTTTTTTCTGGATGTATTAAGGTAAGAAAATAATGACTTGCTTTTGAATGCGTTCATTTTGGGACATCCCTTGTAAAATTCATTGGTTCTTTCAGTAGAATTGTAAGTAGTGCTCTTATGTTTTTCTGATTACTCAACACACTATTTTGTAGGCAAAGTTTTTACTGGGAATTTTACATAAAGATTTGGTATCAGATTCATTTGGTTACGACGTTGTTAAAAATTTGTGAGACAGTGTTATTTTCTTATGTAAGAAATGGAAAGACAACAATAAATAGAACATCCAAACACTCCCGTCCTAGAACACAATAAAAAATTTGTTTATTTTAATTTCTCAATATAGCGATAAAAAAAAATAATCCATTACGACAACCCGTAGTGCAGTAAATCGTATCAGTCGAACCAACACTAAAGCCTAATATCCATGGCGCCAAGGTAGTTATCTCTTTTTTATGGGACCAGAAGGATCCAATCTATTATGAACTACCGAATACAATTACTTCCTTTAAAGCAAACAATAGCCGAAAACTCCCGCAAATGAAAACGTAATATTCCATTATGATAACGCTTGACTACACTTTGCAGAAACATTTAAAAATTATTAAAAAAAAAAAAATGGCTGGGAAGTTTAAGGCGAGTTGGCTTAAAATCCCGCCCCACTAATAATTCGTTGCAGAACGATTTCTCTTTTAAACGCTTTACTTCAAAAAGGATATCAAAGATAGGATATATTCGTCGTTGACCTTATCAAATCAGCAGTTCTAAATTTATATAAAATTATTTATAGTTTTTGTCTTTTTTATATGTAAAGGTATGTTCCGATTTAAAAATGTTTGACGAAAAAATAAAAAACAGTGTGACCAGTAAATTGATCAAACATGAACTCTTTTTTAAAAATTTCAACCGCCTTACTTAACTTTATTTGTAAGCAGATAATTGTATAATGTAATTTAGAAATTGTTAAATGATGTCAGATCTAGTCAGACGTTTTGCAAAAGCAAATAATTTTTTAATAAAACTAGTGGTTACATTTAGGACGTCAAACATTTAGATCCTAGTTGTATAAAATGCAACGCAGAGCCAAAAATTAAATGCCATGCAAAAACAAAGTCAAAATTATTTTGAGATTTTGTTGTTGCTGTCTACAAAAACTTGTATTCAATTTTCAAATTTTAAACGCTGCATATCTTGTGGCGTTGAACATTTTAAAACGCATTATGAGTTTCTGTAGAAAGCTACAACAAAAAAATTAAGTACTTTTGACATTGTTTGTGCTTTCAATGCGATAGTAGTGTATATCACATAAAATGCCTTGTTCTGGGGAGCCATATGTATATGATATATTTTCCAGATCAGGCCAACTTAGTATTCGCTAAAAAGTTTTTTAAACTTGTTTTTTTAATTGACTTTTAATTTCTTATTTTTCTATGCAAATATCCTCCTCTCTCGTTTTATATGTGTTTTGGTATAATTTTGGCCACACAAGAGGCTCTAGCTACAGCCGTCCATTATTTTATATACAAAGTTAAACTATTTTAAATTGGATTTAATTTCACTTAGTTCTCAAACAAGAATTCCATGTATGTCCTTTCAACCAATATCTTACTATGACCCATTTTCATATTTATATGTAAACAATTTTGTTTTATTTGTTGGTCGGAAAATACTATTTTTTTTTTTTTTTAATTTCTAATTCTGAGTGCAGTTTTATTATTGTCCTGGTTTTTGTGGTTGCAACTATTGTTGCAGCAAAGTATTTAGTTAAAGTATTTACAGCTAAGTTAAAATTCCTATTAAATATTTAATTTGTGAACTTTGTCATTTATTTCAAATTGTTTTCGAGCCAAGAATCTAATTAAAATTTCATTTATTATCTATTTTATAGCGGATAATATTAAATATTAAAAAACCACAATGAATGTTTCTAATTCATCATAAAATCGTAATGGCAAAAAAAGTTTTTCGTTTTAAATTTTATATTTTTAATAATTTAATATTAATGATTATTTGGTTTTAATATTAAAGTAAAATAAAATTATGCGTAAATATTTAGTGGTCAATAATGATATCCTGAATTATATCCTATTTGCTAACAAATAAGCAAATATATGCAGACCATCTCGACCATATAATACGCTACAACACCAGGGTATCTCGAAGACATGGTTTGTGTCCCTAATAACTTGTATGGCATTTTGAAAAATAAACACTTGTCTGTTTTTCTTTCACGCAACGAAATAGTTAAAACTACAAAGGTTTTTTTGCTTCAACTATTTGTAGCAAACAAAAATATAAAATGTTGAAAATATTCGGAATTCTGTTTAAATCCCATAAAAAAGATAAAAAAAAGTCGATGCCAAATCTCTTTAGCTCTTTATTTGATGAGACCAGGAAGTCCCATCAATTATGTGCTAAAAACCGCTAAGCGATTACAAAGAAGATTCACTTAAAGAGCGCATTAACCAAAATACCCTCTGAATATGCAGCCAGATATGAATCCGCATCGCTCGGCTACACTTGTTAAGTCCCCACTAATAGAAAAATTCACCTTTGTTTTGATGATGCTCTGACACCAGAATTTTGACATCAATGTAATTAAAAATGGCAGTAATGAGCCAACAAGTGACATCAATCTAATGACGAATGTCATCATAAAATTTGTCTATGTCTACAGTTCTATTCTATGCAACATTTTGGCCAGTATTGACATAATCTCCAAGTTTTAAAGTAAAATAGGAAGCAAAAATTCTCATATTCTATTTGTTGAAATTATTAAGTTGAAATTATCAAAGATTCAAAGTTTAATGATTACGAAAACCATATCGGGCATGCAGCTGGTGTCCTTTAATTGAGAGTTCTTCGGTAAAAAGGCCGAAATTCAACAAAAGTTAAACATTGAAGTGTAACTGGCAAATAATTAATAATATTCTTTCACTTTGACTTAAGTCAATCCAAATAACTCAATTAAATGACAGTTTGTTATTAAGTCCTTTCTCGGTGTTAATAAGTCTTCGCGCTGATGAAATTTTTTATTAAACTGACTGCAATTCGTCATTTTTGTGATGTAAAAAGTACCATGAGGTCAAAAACGAAGACACTATAAGAAGCCGTTTTCTTACATTAAAATTAAACATATTTGTCAGGATATTTCCATGAATTCATTTCTTACATACTAAAACACAAAATATAATAAAATAGAAAAAAAGGGAGTATGTATAAAAATAATTCTTCCGCGCAAGTCTGATCACTTTGAGAGTTTCTCGTCAACTGTCTCAACAATTGGTTTTCAAGCAATCGTGCTCTTACACTTGTCATAGTTCTTATGTCAAAATACAACAGCGTTATCATGCCTTTTCTATCAGTGCAGTTAAATACTATTTATAGAATAGTTTTTGAGAAATTTTGTCGTGATACAAAACGATATTACTGGAATACGCTTCACAGTATACAGCATATTCGAAATTGGCTTTTATTTTGCTTGGCCTTTAAGAATAAGCAGTGCTTTTCTAGCCGAATCCGTATCTTGCCGGAATAATCTGGAAACTTAATAGAAAATTATTAAAAAATTTATGATATATGATTTTTTTTGTACGTACATTATAGTGTGTTCCAATCAAAAAAAATTTTTGGGTTTCAAACAGAATTTAAAGGTTTAAAGTGTTAAGTATTTTTGAGATTTTTTTCAGATTTTTCGGAAGAGGTTTATAGCTCGCTCAAGTCGAATTTTTGCCAAAAATCGGGTTTGCCGGACTTTTTTTGATTTTTTTTTATAATTTTGTCAAACACCACGATTTTCTTCACTTTTAAGGAAATAGTTTAAAAGAAACATGTCCAAGATTTATTTTTGTGTTGTGAGGCCGTGATTTTATTAGCTCAATACTGTGCACATGAATTTATACTTTAGGTTTAAAAAAAAAAAAAATTGAATTTTAGAATAGAAATATTTGAAACTTAAGTCCAAAAGAAATTTTTTTTTGGGGAGAAGGGAAAAATTATTGAAGAAAACAGTCGTTTCGGTTTGATGGTCGGATTTTTTTTTATTAGATACGAAATATATAATTATATTTCCGGAGGAAAAAACGGAATACATCCTTTCCTGACTGGAAAGTTTATCCATATACGAGTAATTTTATATCCGTTCGCCAAAGAGACATTATACAAAGGACTGGATTAATTTTAATAAGGGAATATATTGTAACACCGTTATCAATTTCTTTGGGTCATCTAATAGCAAACAATATTGCAATCCATGAAAACAACATAAAATTTTCGTTAAACATTGCTCCCAAACGCAGATTCTGAAGACTAATTTTTTCATATTTTAATTAAAACACTTGGAGTATGATAACTTAAAAAGTTGCATACAAATTAAATCTTCATCTCGAATTACTGAAAAAATATATAATAATAATAATTAATAATTTAAATAGCAATATGCCAAAAAAATGAACTTTTTCATTTTCAAGCTATTAATACCGAATGATTTTTAATACTTCGGGGGTAGAGTCAAGTATCCTACTTGCTTATTAGAGTGCCCCTCACTTGTCCTAAAACGGATATTTAGGGTGGCCCTTAAAACTTGGATTTTTTTTACTTTTTATGAATTTAACGCATTATTTATGTTTATAGCTACAAAATCAATGTTTTTATGTGTTGAATAGTTAGTTTGGGTAGAAATCTTCCATTTTTGGTTTTTGTTGGAATAATACACTAAAAAAAAACAAAGTGGCAACAACAAAACTTGGAAGTAAGAAAATACTACTTCTAACATTTAGCGCGGCACAAATTGGGCTGACTATTATGGCTTGCCATGCAACACAGTTGTTAATGATATCAAAATCTAAAATTCTGCGGTGGTGGGTGGCGATTGCATTTTTCGTTTACAAGAAAACTAGGAAAATGTAAAAAAAGGCGAAAAAAATGAAAGACCTTCATTTACTTATAACTTTTGAAGTAGAAGTGTTATCTTTAAGCACCACCGCAGAATTTTAGATATTTTAGTCATTAACAACTATGTTGTCTCCCAAGGCATAATATTCCGCCGAATTTGTGCCGTATTACAAGCAGTACAGCCTATTTTCGACAAATTTTATTAATTGATTAAAAAAACAGGGTGAATTTTAAAAAAAACGTAAATGTTTGTATTGCATAATAAAGAATTTATTATCCATTTCTCGCATTTAATTGCAAAGCTTGAAATCTATAATATAGCACTCTGACTTGTTTTTTTAAGTTCGTTAAACTTGTTTGTTTTAATGGGTATTTTTTAACTGTGGTCCAAAAACTCAGTTACAAATAATTCAACAGGCATATTTAAAACAAACAACACAACTGATTCAAAACTATTTTACAAATTTTACAAAAAAAGTAAACAACTTTTTTTCTGCTTCTTAAACATGTTATGAGAACACGTATAGAGAGTTATCATGTTATGGCTATTAAATATCATGAAATGGTTGTGAGAAATATAATATGTTTTCAAGTTATCATTATTTTTCAGTCAACAATACTCAAATTTATCATTAATGAAAACGTTTGCAATTTCGGATTTTGCTAAGGGTTACATTAACCCATTTTTTTAAATCCTGCGCTGTGCGGTGTTGCATTAATAAATAAATAACACATAAGCACGTTTAAAAAACAAATACAGGTTATTACAAATTTTACGATTAATTATTATGATTGTACCGATTTTGAGAAAAACATATTTAATAGTAAAAAAATATTTTAATAAAAGTTCGTAGTTTTAAAGTAAATCGATACAAATCGGGACTTTAAAAAGAAAACCTAGAATTTTTTTCATAAAACTTTAACTGAATTTTAGACCGTGCAACAATTCCAAAACTGATAATTATCTGTGTTTTTTCATAACTAATGTGATTTTTTTTATTAAACTAACTTCATCTTATATAGTAACGACTACGCTACCGCTTTTTAGTTAAACTAACTTATTTACAGTTGTTATTATTTTTCTTTTTTTTATGTCAAATAAAATTTTTTTTCAAATCGCTCATTTGTTGCACCTTCGTCATAACTCAAAAAATGAAGTTTTGGAATTAGTGATGCAGAATTGTTCGCTCTGTTTTTCTTTAAATTGTGTATAAAATTCATCTTTTATAGTTTCTCCTTTTGAAGAGAATGTTTCGTTATGTTTTGTCAGTGATGCAAGCAAATAAAAATTTTAAACACGCTTATTTCGAAATTGACTTTATAGAGTTATGACAATGTTGCAGCAAATAAGCAAAATGTGATTGTAACAAGACAGTTGTATGTTTGTGTATAAGAAAAAAATTGTGTTTTACATTTTTCAGTACATTGCAGTATGTCTGTCATCTTAAAACATCTCATAGAGAAACAAATCAAACTTTAAAGTAACGTGCAACAATGATAGTAATATGTCGTACAACAGCTTGTGAAAATATCGCTGCAACAAAGCAGTTGCAAAAAAAAAAAAAAAAAAATTTACATCAAAACAACAATTTTAAATTCAGAGATACACACACACACTCACACACAGGGAGAAAAAAAGTATTCTGTCAAACTAAAATGTTTTGAAAACAACCACTGAAATCCATAAAAATGTCTGATGGCTTAAATAGATAAGTTAACGATTTATACTAAAAAAATTGTTAGTTTAGTTTGATATAAACGGAAGTTGGGTTACTCAACCCAAACACGCACAAACCAAGTAAAACATGCTGGAACTTTTTATATATTTTTTTATTTTTATCATTCTTACCATTTTTATAGAATTTTTATAAAGCCATAATAATAAAGATGCGGTACAGTGGGTAGTTCTGACAGTTTTTTGTTTAATGGGCAAGAATATACCAGAAGGATGCATAAAAAAATGACTCCTATAGATTTAAGCTAAAAGTTAAAAAGAAAAGTTCTTAGATTTTATGAAGACTAAAAAAACTAATGTAAAAACTAGGGATGTAACTATGTATACGCCTTTTTGCCGAAGCGATACCGATACTCAAAAGTGATTTTATTCACACAAGTCGAAAAATTTAAATTAATTTAAGAATTTCATAAAACGCATTATTTGTATAGGAGCCTCCCTAAAAACTGGTGATAAAGGGCAAGTATGTCTCGAGAAAATGTTAAGGACAAAAAACTAATTGAGGGCGGTTATACATTTTATCCCACTAGGGGCGATTCCTGGGCATTTATGAGACTCTTTCTTCAATATATTTCAAGTCTGCATTGAACATTTTGTATGGGAGCCCCCTTAAAAAATGGTGATAGCGGGTAGGTATGTTAGAAATTAATGATTGAGATGAAAAATAAAGTGGGGATGGTCATACATTTGACCCATCTAGGAGCATCCTACGTGCTGCACCGGCTTAATTTAAGAATTTCAACCATACAAATATGGCGGTTTTATGAATGACCCTAGATGGGTCAAGTGGAACACCCTCTATACGGCTTGGCTTTTCAATTTTAACTGTTTTATTCGATTTTCTCAGAATTTTGTTTTAGAATTAGCCGTGTATGCAAGTTGATTTTAATGATACCCAGAAGGATGAATTTACTGTCAACCTTTCTCCATCTGAACTATTACCATTCAAACATGCGCAAGAAACATCTGATGTTGAAAGAGTGTTTTCCATTTATTGAACATACTAATGTACTAAACAATCAAAACTTATGACCTCATTGCGTAAAACACAACGCATCGCCTAAAATTTCATTGAAAACAAAAACAAATTCAAAAGTATTTTATAATTTTGTTGTTGATTTCTACAGAAGTTCATATTGAATTTTACAGCCAATCCCACGATGTCACACGTTAACGTTCGCATAGAAAATGATATTTAAAATAAAAACAATTTCTAAAACAAATTTGTCACGTTAACGTGTGACATCTTGGGATTCGCTGCTAAAATTTCAAACACTTCATACCCAGTAAAAACTTTCCCTACAAAATAATGTGTTGAGTAATCAGAAAAACATAAGAGCACTACTTACAATTCTACTGAAAGAACCAACTGAAAGAAAATGAACGCATTCAAAATGAAGTCCTTATTTTTTTACTTTTATAGAAGTTGTTATACATGTAGTTATAGAAGAAAGCTACTAAATAATGAGTTTCAGAAGCTATTCATTTTGAAAAAGTAAGCGAAGATTTTACTGGGTATATTGTGGCGTTGAAAATTTTAAAACTAAATAAGAATTTCTATAGAAAGCAACAACAAAATTATAAAATATTTTTGAATTTGTTTTTGCTTTCGATGAAATTTTTGTGCGTTTGTGCAATTATGTGCAACTTTTTTTTTGCCAATTTTCCTACCATTTGTTATACTTTTTCATACCATTTTCCCGGCCATTTATAACCATTTTCCGTGCGATTTTAAACTCGCCCTGATGATAATATTTACAAAAAATAAAAACTTTATTTTTACAAAATAACAGCACAATAAATAAATTACTAATATTTAAAATTGACATTAATAATTTTTTTTATTTAGAAAAATAAAGGATTCTCAACTTTGTATATTGTAAATTGTGGTATCATGTGCGTTCGTTTACTTTTCCAGTAAAATCCAGTAGGTGAGTAATATTAAAATTTTACAAATTTATGTGTACGCGAACGCATTTCAGTAAAATCCAGTGCAAAATTTGTACAAATTTTGGGGTAAACGAACGCAGCTATTAACAATTTCTTTCAGTAAAAAAATAAATACAAAAAATTATTTTATGTCAAAAAAAAAAAAAAATATTGTCAACAATACGAAAATTTTTTTAGTTTGAATCAGGCAGATTATTGAAAAACTGAAGCAATGTTTATGGTAGGTTATGTTGGTGTTAGAATAGTAAAGACAATTAAAAGGGGGTTTCTTAAATTTAAGTTTAAAAATTCTGGTCTATGGTATCAAGATTCCCCTTTTACGCAGATTTTAAAACATTATTGTGCATCCAGTCCTATGTTTGAATAAGTATGCTGAAATAAATATTGACTGCAAAAAAAGATAAACTCACTATTTATTGTTTTTGTTTAAGTTTTGATATTGTTCTAAGTAAAACTGGGACTTTTAATTCTTATTCGCTTAACAGTTTTATTTCTATAATATCATTAGCTTTTCTAAAATCTTTGGAGGAAGTTTCCTGATGATCTGGCCTAAGCAACCAGTGAAATGCGCATAGGAATACCTTATATACAGTTGTTTCTTGATAATTTGAAATTCAAGGGGCCAGAGAAAAAGTTCAAATAATCGAGATTTCATATTAACGAGAGTTCAAATTAACAAGAGGAGATAGAAAAGAATTCAAATTAACAAGAGTTTAATTAAAATTTAAGATTTTTAATTGTGAACTATCTTACAGTAACATATATGTATGTACATACATACGTATAAGAACATATGTAATGATAATGAAAAAAATTCCGTAATTTTCTTTTGAGTGAACGAATTCAATCTGTCTTTGTCCAATGAATTTTCAATTGTGATTAAAGCTGAAAAGAAATCGTCACTTGTATCCGTTCTGAGAGCGTAGGAGCGTAATGTAGTAAGACTTTTCATTGCTTCACTTAATGAAACTGGAATTGTTGGTTGCTCATCTTCGTCTGCTTCATCTTCCTCATCCAAAGAAATTCAACAGTTCAGTGTCGGATTTGAATTTTTGTTTTAAAAACATAAACAAAATCACATTGCGAATTCAAATTACAGAGTGTAAAAAAACTAAACTTCAAATTATAGAACGCTGTAGAGCAAGATGTCATTTCTATAAAGCAGCGCATATAAACTAAAATAAATCATTGTTTTATTTATTTAATATTTTGCATAAAACACAGCACATTAAAATAATTCAAATTATAGAGCATAGAGCCAGAAAATTCAAATTATAGCGTGTCGGCGATAAATATGCCATTCAAATAAATTCAAATTACCGAAGGGACCAAATTACATAGTTTTTTTTTTTCAATTTATTAAATGTTTTTCAAGGGACCTGGAAAACAGTTCAAATTATCGCGAGATTTCAAGATTCGACTGTATCAACAATAAATTTCAGTTTATCAATAGTATGAAATGGGAATTTAGCACATTTTAACGAAACCATGTAAATAAAATTTTTGAATCCCAAGAAAAACTTTGATAAATATTTATAGTTTTTGTGATGCAGTTTTTAATATATTTCAATAAAACAAAATTAAACAGAGATTCTAAATGCACTTTATTCTTGCAAAAGGCAAAAAACAATTATTTACAAAATATTTCGTTAACATGAGAAACTCGTAATTTAAATTTGTATATCATTTTTAAAAAAATATTTTCTTCAATATTACAACATCGTTGTTAAAAATATTTGTTGAATATCAACAATTTGAATTAACAAAAGTATTTTTTATACTTACAAATTCGGTTGTTGGTGCCTTTTCAATTAAAAAATTATTTGTATTGGCGAATATGTCGTAATTTTTTTTCTGTGTACCGATTACGAAATTTACTTACTCAGTCGATCTAAAGATATCCGTCAGGCTGGCAGACCATGTCAACATTGTGCGCAATTCTGGAAATAATTTGATGAAATTGGGTACAATGATTCTAAATGGCACAAGGACCAAGCCCATTGAAAAAAGGGTCCATAATTGCACATAGCCCCCATACAAGATGGTTTCTGGAATAAGATATTGTACCCCTTAACCATCTTATTATTTTGGCATTAAGAAGGGTTTTCATTTAATCGGGCTTTTGCTTTAACCGGTTAATTTCTTGATTAATTATTTATTATTTCAGATGTCTTTAGAAGAACTGTATGGCGATTATCTTCTTAGAATAAATTAACCAACCCTCTAACTCTCATGTTTTGTCATTTTTTCACTTTTTAAACAAAGTATGATAAAACGGCACTTTAAAGGGTTAAAATGTTTAACGAACTTCTATGACCAAAAGACTCTGCAATATATGTATATTAATAAAGGAAAATTTAAAAGTAGCATATATTTTTATTTTTCATAAAAGTAGTGGTTATTAAACCAAAAAAGTGTAAAGTATTTCTGAGCTAAATGAAATATTAGGCTTTATACAAAAAAATCTTATGGCATTTTTTTTAACTAACCCTATAACACTGTGCAACAAAAAAAAAAAAAAAACAGACTCAATACTTGCAACGCGAAAGACTATTGGTAAAGCAAATCTGCCTGAATCTTCCTGAAATATCGGCCCCTAAAGTTTTAGAATTTTTTGAAAAGGTGTTTGGTATAAGTCATAAAATTATACTAAATATACTTCTGAGCTAAAATATAATTTCAGATGCCTTCAGTAGAATTGTATGGCGATTCTTTGCTTAGAATATATTAACCCTCTAACACTAGTTTTAAGGGGTCATTTTGTCCTTATTTTAACTTTCACACAAAAGTACACTAAAACGGAACTTTAGAGGATTTAAATGTTCCAAGAATATTTTCTGCATCAAATTTCACTAAGACCAAAAAATCGTGCAATGTATGTAAAACGAATTTTCAAAAAATCAAAAACTTCAAGACAGGGTGGGAACCCGAGCTAACTTTTCAAAGCTTTTGGCAAATTTACTCAACCAGTAGTCTAGTTTCAATTCGCATTGCAACAAATGTCGAATTTGGTTTATAAGATTCATTGTGGTGGTAATGATAATGACCAATGTAGGAAAATATATTGAGGAACAACTGGGCCAAAACTGAAAATCAGATTAGCAGTACATAAACATGACCAAAAATATAGGAATTATAATTCAGCCCATGGAACGGCGTTATCTTCCCATTGTAGGGATTTTAATCATTATCCTGATTTTGAAAACTGATCAATTTTGAATACGGAAAGTTTTAAGAAGCGTAGATATATTTTAGAAATGTTGCAGATAAATAATGTTCCATTTGAGAAAAAATTTACTTTTAAAAAAGGTACTGAGGGCTTAGCTCAGATTTTTAGACATTTATTGAATAAAAATCAATAGGTTGATGGAAGGGATAAAATCAAATAGGTATTTGATTGTTTGTAAAATGAATTTCAGATAGCATAGCTCAGTTGGTGAAAATAGATATTAACGGAAAGGGACATTTAAATAGGTTTTGGGCTTTGAAAATATATAAAATTTTGTTTTTTCCTTTTTGTTTGTTTGTTTGTCTTTTTGTTAAAAGTATGTAGAATGGAATTTTAAGGGCTCTGGAGACTTTCAAATAAACCCGTCAATCAGTGAATATGTGTAAGTGTCGTTTATTTGAGGCTTTTTTGGAGACGTACAAATAAACCCGTCAATCAACATTTGTAATTTTGATTTTAAGGGTTCGTTTCAAATAATGTCGTCGTCGGATGATGATTTATTTATTTTATTTTTCCATTTTAACAAAGATATTTTTTTTATTTTTTTAAATCAAAAAAACGAAGGCGCTTCGTCAAGTAATGACGAAACTCCAGTTTCTAATCTAAGTCGTCTAGAAAAAACCATGGAAACATTAGTGCAAACAGTAAATAATTTTACAAACACAATGGGTAATATGATGCAGGAAATTCTTAGAATGCAATCGATGTTATTGCAAGCTATTCTTAACAAGCCATGAACTGTTTAAAAATGTGTTTTTGGAACGCAAACGGAATTCGCCAACATAAAAATGAATTAGAATACTTTCTTAAAAATAAACAAATTGATGTCATGATGGTTTCTGAAACTCATTTGACCTCAAGAAATACGTTTAAAATTAATGGATATACTCTATATGATACCAAGGACCCTCGAGATAGAGCTTGTGGAGGTTCTGCTATATTAATAAAAAACCGAATTAAACACTACCCAATGTATGATCATCGTGAAGATTATCTCCAAGCTACGAATATTTGTGTCGAAGAGCTAAATCGAAGCATAGTTATTTCATCTCTTTATTCACCACCTAGATTTGCTATATCAGAAAGCCAATATTACAAATATTATAAGTCACTGGGGCCCTGTTTCCTGGCTGCTGGCGATTACAACGCAAAACATACCTTCTGGGGGTCACGACTTATAACACCAAAGGGTCGTGTTTTGTTTAATACAATCTCTAAAATGAATTTAAATGTTGTCGCGAGCGGCCAACCAACATATTGGCCTGCTGATCCGCAAAAAATTCCAGATGTCATCGATTTTGGCGTGGTTAAAAACATCCCCACAGAAACGATTTACGTTGAAGCTTCCATAGAATTATCCTCTGATCACACACCTACAATTGTTACTATAAAAAACACCAATAGAATTGAATCTCCCTCTGGTCACATAGCGACGTCAGCTACACATATAAATTGGATAAAATATAAAAAATATCTCAGTACCCATTGCACAGAAAATATTCCGCTTAGCACACCGGAGTATATAGATCGCTCTATTGTCAATTTTGACAGTTTTCTAAAACTAGCTGTTCAACATTCCAGCATTGCCCCCAAAAAAACCAAAAATAATAAAATATATTCCTCAGATGTCGAGCGTCTCTTGTCTGAAAAAAGGAGAGCTCGTAGAGAGTGGCAATTGCACAGATCCCCTCAACTTAAGAACTTACTAAAAGACTGTACAAAAAGGCTGAGAAAGTTACTGCAGACTCAGAAAACGTCTTCTCTGGAAAAATATCTTAAGGAACTTGATGCAACTCCACAATCAGACTACTCATTATGGCGTGCAGCTAGAAACCTCAAAAGGCCAGTTGTCGCTAATCCGCCATTAAGAAACTTGAATGGAAGTTGGGCAAGAAATGATGTTGAAAAAGGAAATCTGTTTGTTAATCATTTAAAACACGTATTTACCCCTAACATATCTCACGATATGGAGGTCGAGTTACCACCTGTTGCAGCTAGAGCAGCTGTTCCCCTAAGATTTGAGATAAGAGAAATCGAAAAGGCTATTTGTGATTTAAACCCCAAGAAGGCTCCTGGTTTTGATAAGATCAGCAACAAAATGCTTTTGGAGCTACCCAGCATAGCAAGGAGAATTATTCTTTTAATTTTTAGTGCTATTTTACGCCTGAAATACTATCCTCAAAAGTGGAAGGTTTCCTTAGTCATCATGATACCTAAACCAGGAAAGGATCACACAAAAGTTGAGTCATATAGGCCTATAAGTTTACTTTCAAATATATCAAAGCTGTTTGAGAGGCTGTTAGCGTCAAAATTAACCCCAATTCTAAATGAAAACAGATGTATTCCTAACCACCAATTCGGCTTTAGAAGAGAACACAGCACAATTGAGCAAACCCATCGTATTGTAAACGCAATAAGAAAAGCCTTTGAAGAAAGAAAATATTGTTCCGCTCTCTTCATCGATGTTTCTCAAGCTTTTGACAAAGTCTGGCATGAAGGCTTATTACATAAATTGAAGCTAAACTTACCAGTAAACACACACAAGCTGTTAGAAAGCTACTTAGTCGGTCGAAAGTTTATTATTAAAGAAGGTGATTATTTAAGCTCTCCTCAACCAATTGAAGCTGGAGTCCCTCAGGGAAGCATCCTAGGCCCACTTTTATACTTAATATATACTTCGGATATGCCAATAAACAACTACACCCAAACTTCAACATTTGCTGATGACACAGCTTTTCTAAGCGTGCACGAAAACAGTCAAGAAGCATCTCGATACCTACAGGATCATATATTTCAACTCGAACTGTGGCTGAAGCAATGGAGGATAAAGGTCAATGAGCAAAAATGCGTACATGTAACATTTACCTTGCGTCGGGAAACATGCCCCCCTATTAAAATCAATAATCATTTAGTGCCTCAAAATTCGCATGTAAAATACCTCGGTATTCATCTAGATCGCCGTTTAACGTGGAAAAGCCATATAGAGGCAAAATTATCTCAAATGAAACTAAAAGCCATCCAAATTCATTGGCTTATTGGAAGAAACTCTGTCCTAAGTCTCGACTGCAAACTTTTACTTTACAACTCTATCTTAAAGCCAATCTGGTGCTACGGTATTCAACTATGGGGTACTGCCTCGGCCTCTAATATCGAAAAAATTCAAAGGCGACAAAATAAACTTCTTCGAATAATCACAGCTGCCCCTTGGTATGTTAAAAACTCAAATATTCACAAGGATCTCAATGTTCCTTTAGTAAAAACTATGATTACAAAATATGCAGTAAAATATTTAAAAAGGCTTGAACAACACCCAAATCCACTAGCTCGAAATATTTTAAACCATGGCGGCCACACTCGCTTAAGAAGAAGACACACTGCAGCACTTACCCAATTAGATGAGCGATAAACACCTATATAAGTGAACAGAACCCGTGATGAAGAAAATTTTTGTCTGGCACTGGCAGGACGTAAAATAACGTATTAGGTTAAGATTTGATTAACTATTGTTAGTTCATATTTAAAATATGAAGATTCAATAAAAAAATAATGAGAAAAAAAAAAAAAAAAAAAAAAACGACAAACCAAATAAGTATTTATATTTTTTTTTCTTCCGTACATGACAACATACACAAAGCAAAAAAAATTTTTTTGTTAATCACAACTGGAGACTATCAAACATACATGTTAAATTCCAATTAGAATTAGCAATTGATGCAATTAGTTTATATTTTCTAATTGATTAAACAATTAGAATAAGTTCAACTAATTCCCATTAGCTAATTAAAATTTTTATTCTAATGGTAAAACTAATTGCAATTAGTTGCCATTAGCTAAAAAAATTGGTTAACCTTTACAATTAGAAATCTAATTGACTTCTGATAATGCAATTAGATATTCAATTAGCTCGAATTAGAATCAATTATTTTGATATTTTCAAAAACAAAAAAAAACTACAATATTCATAATATGAATTTCACACATATATAACCGATTAAACAAAAACCTCGGTTAATTAATCAAGCGATTAACCGATTAAAGCAAAAGCCCGATTAATTGAATACCCTAGCATGTATGTAATATATGTACATAAGTAATATATATATGTGTGAAATTCATATTATGAATATTGTAGTTTTTTTTTGTTTTTGAAAATATCAAAATAATTGATTCTAATTCGAGCTAATTGAATATCTAATTGCATTATCAGAAGTCAATTAGATTTCTAATTGTAAAGGTTAATCAATTTTTTTTGCTAATGGCAACTAATTGCAATTAGTTTTACCATTAGAATAAAAATTTTAATTAGCTAATGGGAATTAGTTGAACTAATTCTAATTGTTTGATCAATTAGAGAATTTCACAAAAGAATGTTAATTAGCAATCATTAGCATTAGCTAATCATTACTTAACATGTATGCTATCAAATAATCAGCCATCAAATAAAAAAATCAAAACTTTTTGATTTTCATCAAGCATTGCCGACAACGCGTATGTGTACCCGAAAAAGAACGACTGCACGCACACAACTATGTGATTGATGTATTTATTTGATAGTCTCCCGGGCGTTTTAAATTTATTATGATAATTTTGTTAATTGAAAATCTTAAATTTATTTTTCCTTTTGTATTTTTCCATTTATTGTCAAACACAATTTTGAAGTTTTATTTTATTATAAAAAATTTCCTGAAGAAAATTTCCAACGGAAATCGAAATATCGAAAATAAAAATATTTTAATTAATTTTATAAAAAGTGACCTTAAGCTTGATTAATTTTTTAAAGTATAATAGTTAAATATATACAAACGATTTTTAAAGTTAAAACCATATCGGGCATGATGTTGGTGTTTTATCATTCTGTAAGGTGTAATACGGGTAAGTAGATCAATCATAATAACTTTTTGTTTCTAATTTCTTTTTTGGGTTTTTTCAAGCACGAGTTCAGGATGAAATCAACTTCATAATACTTGAATCAAGCGCATTTTGAGATTGATACAATCTTAGTTTTACTTAAATCAATCTCATTTTTGGACTATTTTAAGTACGAATTCGGATTAAATAAATTTTATAATTCTTGAATCAAGCGCGTTTTAAGATTAATTCAATCTTAGTTTTACTTAAATCAATCTCATTTTCGAAATTGAATATGGATAAGTTAAGTATATTGCGATTGAAAATCCGTACTTAAATCAATCTTTCTCTACTTGATTTAAGGAAATTCGTTCTCACCGTACTATTAATACCGCTTCGAATTGATTGGAGTACGGATGGATTTATTTTTGTTTTGAGTGTAGTTTTTTTCGATTATTTCTGTTAAAAGATTGTTTGTGTTACTATCGAGAGTTTCTTTTATTGTAAGGGCATCAATAGACTCATCCTGGCAAAGCTCAATACCGAACATTGTTTTTGTACTGTATTTTAAGAATGTATTGATAGAAGGCAATATTTTGTATGGAAAAAAAATTTCCAAACATACACCTTTTGTATATGAGACGAAACAAATTATGAAAAACGCAAAAATCAAGTTAAAGTACCACAAAACCTAAAAATTTTGTTACATCGGTAAATCGACTGAAATTAATCGGTTTAATTGTTAATCGAAAATAGTGAATTTTAGATTAACGGATTAGTAAATCGGGAACCGTTATCCGAATGAATTCCCTAGTATTTAGTATTAGTATTTATTCAATTGGGTCCATACTTGTTTTATTGCAATTAAAATCATCTTACCAAATTTTATTGCAATCGGTCCATATTTGGCCATAAATCCAATACAAATACAACTACCGAAAATAACTTTCATAAATGTAAGTATTTACAAAATAATTGCCGGAAAAGACTTTTATCTACTATGTCATGACAAAACGTTGTGCTTGTGGGTCCAAAATTAATTACTGGCTCCGTATAAACCACCTTCCTAAATCACTTAAAAGAAAACAAACTTCATATACATAGATGTAGATATCTAAATAATATTCGGCACACAGAACTTTTGTATGAAGTTTAACCTCAATTACATAATTTTTTTGTCGTGTGCCCAAGATTGCCCATGGGTCTTTAATAGGGTACACTTGAAAAAATTTGTTATACTATGGTGTAAGGTATCATATGGTTGGGCTTGGCCGACTATGCTTTCTTATTTGTTATTTTTTTTTTTATTTATTTAAGGGTATAATTTATTAATAATATAAAGTTTTGTGGCTGTATATACAATATACTAAATCAATATATTTGACTTTTAAGTAGGGCTTATAAAATGTCCGACACTACCGTTAAAACCAGTCTGACTTGTTTTGTTTTGCACAAAGGATGCACAAAAATAATAGACACTTTAAAAAAAGAATCCTTTTAATCGTTTGTTTTCTCTCATTTTATTTTACTCGCTTTATTAAAGTAAAATTTGATTAATATTAGTTTGCCTTCTCTTGTCTGGTTAGTACAGGGTGGCCCGAAAGAAACAAAGGGGCTTAAATAATCTATAACTTCATTATTTAAATATGATTCTCTCTTATTATATATAGGCTTTCTTTATTTTAATACGATTAAAAAAGAGTTTAGTTTTTTTTATTAGATACCCTCCCCGCCACATGAACAGGACAACCTAACACAATTTTTCCAAAAGGTTATAGCTTTTACAAAAAAAAAAAAAAAAAAAAAAAAAAATTACGAACTTAAGTTTTATTTTTATTTAAAAGTAATTTAGATGTTCTTGAATACTACGAAAATTGGTTTAATTAATATAAACACTGTTTTGTTTTAATAAAAAATTTTGTAAGCGAAGTAAAAAAAACTGGCTTTAAAATTTGTGTTACATGAAGAGGGAGGACCCGTCTATTATAAAAAAACAGTTTATGTATTGTTTGCATTAAATTTTTTTTATTGTATTTACATTTGATGAAAATTTGCGCATTTTAAGGCCTTTTCAATAATGCGTAGAGCCTCCAACTTTACAGATTGTTTCGTAAATTCGATTAAGAATAGAATTATACAATGATTTTATGAAATCAAGCGAAATGGTCGACCAGGCCACTTGTATGCCTTCAATAAGTTTTTATTTTTTGGTAGTATACTATTTTCCAGAACCATACATTTTACAAACTAGCCATTCTCAAACATTTTCAATGATGTTATATTCCAGCGAGTAAGAGTAAGTTACTCAACACATTGAAAAAAAAAAATTATTTCTTAATTAATTCTTTTTTTTTTTTTTATCATTTTTTTATTTTGTCTTTGATCTGACCTATTTCTTCACAAATTGTTCAAGGTTGGTTCCTTCCTCATAGGTTTTGTTCTTCGTGGTTTAGGTCCCGCGTTGAGGATTTCTGGCTTCTCCTCGGCACGTCCTTCTTCTAATAACCGAGCCCAGCGTGCTTCGGCTTCTTTTAAGTTCGTAAGGACTTCTTCCCAAGTCTCCTTCATTTATAAAAAATAAACAAAAAATGTCCTAATAGATTCCAGCTAAGCATAAGCTATGTATGCTGGGTCTATTTTCCTGGTGCTCTTATAATTAGATTGTAGCAAATTTCTTTGCTGTTTTATCTAATTTAGAGCAGGATCGCCATGTAATGAAAAACACTTTGAAGGTCTTGATCCGTTTCTTAATCAAAATTAATTGATTCCTCTTTATTGAAAATTAAAGTCTTATATACTAACATTGAATATTTCTAGACATACATACTTAAAATTAATTTGCATTGTATCAGGCAGAGCAGTTTGAGTCATTCCCCATTAATCATGTGTAATTGTTTTAGTAGTGTATTGTGGAGTTAGGAATTTGCTAATTCAGCATAACAGAAAAATGTTCATTGAACTATGGTTGTCAATATGGGCAAGCGAACGTTGACCGTTGTTTATTTAAAAAAAATATTGAATTACTTAAAAGAATTTATGATTGTGACAACGTTCAGCACTTTAGTTTTGTTACTGACCTGACTTAATATTTGTTTACTTTGAAAGAATGTACTCATAATAAGTTTTGTTTATCAAAAAAAAATGTATATTATAATTAAATGTATGGATACACTACATACACTACACAATTTTTTTTATTGCACTTGTTCACTTGCTTAAAAAACAAAAGTTATTGCGGGATGTCCCAATAAAGTGACGCAAAAATATGGACTATTTTGGTCAATCACAAAACAAAATATAAAAAAATTATAACCGGTCTTTTCCAGCACACAAATTTTATCTCAGAGCAAGTAAACAGACACCTTTAAAGACACAAAACAAATTACCGATAATTATTTGCACATATCGAAGATAATTGCAGTTGTACAAAGTACAAAAGGATGTTCTTTTCATGTGGCGGGGAGTGTATGATTAAAAAAGAGTTTAAATTTTCTCATTAAATGTGATTAAAAAATATTCAGTTTCTAGGGGTTAACAATGTTTAGTGCCCCGTTAGGCTAGCTGGTAGTGAGCTAGTATATCAGCGCCGGGGTTGCGGGTTCGATTCCCGCTAGAGACTCTGGTTTCTTTCCTGCAGGCAAGCATAGAGCTTTGCGGGATTAGCTTAGGGAATTAAAAAAAAATGCTCCGAGGTTGCAAGAACACTAGCCTCGTCGAGTTGTTTTGTTTCAATTCTCAAGGAAAAGAAAGTGTGTAAATTCTCATCCTACATATATTAAGTTGGTATAAAGAAGATTGATGAAGTTCTAAATAAAAACGTACACTATTGAGCAACAAACTTAAATAACACAATAACACCAAGAAATTTTGGAACATTTCTAAAGGCGACCCGTTCCCACAAATAAGGTTTACCAAGTTTTAACAAAAGGGAACACAATGAATAGAAATAACAGGCTGGCTTTTTGACATGCTTACAGATCCAGTTATATAAAAATAGCACCTAGTGGTTAAAAATCAGAAAACCCCAGAGGATGTAACACTAGAATACGAAATAAAACTTAAATGCTTCCCTAAATATCCCTAGAAAAGCAATAAAAACAGTCTAATTTTGATAGGAATTTTAATAAGCAAGGGGTGGTTGCCAGAATAAAATGTTTTTATCTTATGGGTTTATTTTAAAGAAGCTTATACTAACAAAAAAAAATTGTATTAAGGCAAATTCGAACAGTGCTTTTATGCAAAACTCAAAAAAGGAAGCATTATAAATTCCCCTTTTAGGAGTGAAGTATTTAGTTGACTTTAAAATTAATAGAATACAGATTAAATGCATTTGTTTCTTTCGAGCCACCCTATAGTTCTATATGGTAAGTTGGTTGCCTACTTCGTTTCTCTGTTTCTTGCCCAATCTGCCTGTCTGCATATTTATAAGAAGAAAAAAACTAAAAAATTGTTTTTAGCCTGACTTGTCACTAGGATGGTTTTTTAGACTTTAGGGTTCATTTAAAGTAATACTATACAGAGACATAAAACCACTTCATATCGTTACCTAAAAGGAAAAACAATGCACAAACAAAAAAATAGAAACTAAATATTTTATTGTTTACAATTGCATAAATCATAATACATAAATGTACAACATTTTTAACTTTCCAGATACAATTATCTTAAAATATGAAATTTGTTTGCTTTCATTGAAGCAACCAAAGTTTGTCGACAGGGTGGTGCGCTGTGGCCTCTTTTATGGAAGTTGGTAGTCTATTTGAGATCCTTAATAACCTGGGCTGCCGAACTTTTGGCTATGCTGACGATCTGCTGATATCTGTGACTGGATTTGATGGTGCCACCATTTCGGAAGGTATGCAGCAGGCCCTTACCTTGACACTTGGCTGGAGCAGAGAGAGGGGGATTAATATTATCCCCCCCAGCCCGAAAACTATTCCAGTACTATTTAAGAGACGTAGAGTTCTGAGACTTTAAGAGCTGGCTTTAAACGGTATGGTTGAAGGAATCTCTAACGAGGTGAAATACTTTGAGATCATTCTGGATAACACCCTTAGCTGGAAAGCTTAGTTATCCCATGTCACTAGAAGGAAAACAAGGGCAATATATGCCTAGAAAACCATGGGGCTGAAGCCTAGAATGATCTACTGGTCTTTTGTTACGATTATTAGACCAAGCTGCACCTATGCCGCCTTAGCTTAGTGGAGGAAGACAGACTAGGTCAAAGCTAGAGTGATACTCCTGTCCCACTTTGGCTTTAAAAGCTATCCTGCACATTCCTCTGTTACACATATCTGTAAAGAAGGAGGCCTGAAGATGTTCCAGAAGGATGCCGCGCATTGCTGAATACAAGACAGGTTACTTTAGGGTCACATGCGGATCCTTAAAATTTTCGGGAATGATCCATTTATTTTGGTTGGTAATCATATGCTGCCTAGTAAGGTGAAATGATTCTGCTCGCAAAGGCAAAGCTTAAGCTTCTTGTTGGCCTATTAACGGGCACTGTTGTTTTAGATTCCACCAGTCTATAATGGGCAATGTAAGAACCAAGATATGCAGATTTTGTTAGGTTGATGAAGAAACGTCAGAACATTTTCTCTGCTGCTGTCTCTCCTTGGGGACTTCCAGCCGGAAATTTTTCATTTGGCAACTTATGAGCCGAACTAAAAGACTTGATTTATTTATGATAGCCTGAAACTGGCTTGGTGAGATAGACAGGCTGCACAAAGATTCTCTGGGTCCTGGTGCTTATGGCTTACTACATATCTATCTAGCTAACATTTCTAAAGAAGTAATGTAATTAAAAGACTTTTATAAATGTACTATTCATATATTCACTATGGTCAAATATGGGCTGATTTTAGGTCAATTTGGCTAGCTAACTTTGGTAGCATAAAAATATTTTTAGACCGGATTCAATTTTAATGCCAACAAAATTATATGACTTATAGTACAAAGACTCCATTTCACAAAAAAACTTGCATAGGGACAATGTAAAATTTTCTACCAGTTACAAAAGGCTTCTTCTTTTTAAAGATTACAAATGTATGGACAAAATTCAGGATCTAAATTTATGTTACGTTATTTTGTTTAAGGAAATTATAATTCAACATAACGTAACCAAATAGCGTGTGTGCATTAAAAACAGACCTTTTTAAACGATATATATTTCTATTTTAGTATAAATTTGAAATTTTTGTTTCAATATTGCAAGTTGTTGATATTTTGACACGTTTTTAACCCATTAGTGCATGAAGTTCCCTGGCGCTATACTTACCTTTTTTTTAATCATTATGCATTGAAATAAGTCTAATAAAGTAGTTTTAATTTGATTTATTAAAAAAAATGTGTTTTGGGGGTTTTGGGGACCGTCCCTTTTAAGGGACACTATGCAGTATGGGCATTTGAAGTGTGATATTGCTTGAAGCATTCTTTCGGATGAAGCCCTTTCTCGCACTTAGTACATAAAAAGTTAGACTTCTTTCCGCAATAGGCACATCTCTTATCCGTATTCGAGTACTCAATCATATGGTTTTTTCCATCGTAGCGCGCATCAGGGTTGATGCTGGTTCTTTTCGATCCTCTTGAGGACGGCATTCCGTATCTCTCTAGATACGAAATGGCTATGTACCTGCGAAAAATTAGCAGAGTGACACAATTTGGGTCGTTCGGATGAACTTTCCGCATAATGATCCATGCGTTTACGATCGATGCGTCCAACAAATATGCAAATATGGGCCAGCACCACTTACGCTGTCTAATTCTAGACCGGTACACAGCCACCATCTGGTCCATTTTATCAACGCCTCCCATGCCTTGATTATAGTGATGAAGAAGTTTCGGCTGTGGTATCTGTATCGCACCTTGCCCTCTCGCGTAGCGCTTGCACGCGCGATATCGTTGGTATCAAAGTTGGAGCCAATGGTCACCACATTATTATCTTTCCATCTTACAACGAGAATCTTGCCTCGTCCATACTCATTCTCATTGTCTGCTCAACACAAAAATTTATAATGTCTTCAGAAAAAAATAGCTCAAAGAAATCAGTAGGCGAACTGGCGGCTTGAGCTTCGGCACTCGGCGGTATTGTTTCGCATTCCGTTTGAATGTCGTACACCGGGTCCACTTTTCGCCAACGCAAGGCATTTCCCGCACGCACACTCGAACTGACGGTTTTTCTGTGTTTAGCCAGTGGCTCATCGTCACTGTCACTCCAGTCATCGAATTCGTCTTGGATCTCGCCTTCCGCAGTCAATAATTTCGGGCCGAGATGATCCAAGTTCGCCTCGTGTTCGTCATCACTACCGTCCGAATCCTGGTCGGTCTCATTTTCCTCCAATGGTGGGATTGCAAAAATGTCAAGTTCTTGCAACTGAGCATCAAAAGCTTCGATCTCTTTCAGTATTTCAGCTACTGTTAGTCTGTAATAAGATATTATTGTTGTAATAAAATATTTTTGTTAACTGTCCTGTCTGCATAGCGTCCCTTATAAGGGACGTTGGATAAATAACGGTATTATTCACAAATTACAATATTTTTATCACTCACAACAACTTAAATTTGTTTATTACAATAAATTTAAGATAATTGCATTTAAAATTGTTAAATAATTTCACCTGTATTAATTTGTTATTCACATTTACTTACCTCCCACGTGTTCTGATATTTTTTTTTAGTTGTTGTTCCATATTTCGCAAAAAAAATCACACAATTTAAAGTTTACTGCACTGCAATTAATCACAAACTGATTTGGTGTAATGTTAACAACTATACCATCATCTTACATGAGATCTGTATTGCAAAATGGGAGAGTAAGAGAGCAAAAGCTGACCGTCCCTTTAAAGGGACCTTATGCACTAATGGGTTAACTTCTCCTATAAGCTTTGGAAAAGTAATGATACGTTGTTTCGTCTTTTAGGTAACGATATACTCTTTAAAGCCATATTTATATGGATATTATATTTTATAACAACGAGTAAACATATATGTATAGCCATATACCAAAAAATTTTTATACTCAAAACTTAATACAAAATGTCACCAATCTTGTTTTGTATGCAACGCTAGGACTAAAAGCAAATGTAAACACATGCATCAAGAAAAAAAATATTTGCATAATAAAAGAATAAAATATGAAAAGCATCAAAAAGAAAACAGAAAACCACATGCAAAGAGAATAAATCTACTAGACTGTTTGCTTTTATTTGGTTTAACTTTATTTAACAGATCTTCTTAAGCAACACAAAAAGTTAAATAAAATTGAATTGTTGAAAAAAACAATCATTTAATACTTTACAGAAAAAATATCTACATAGATAACACTACTTGACAGTTTTTTGACGAAATGAATCTGATACCTAATATTTATGTAAAATTGTCCGCTGAATCCGAATCTGAAGTCAGAATTATCAAAAGTAGTACAGTGTTTGAGATATAACCGTCACTTGTGTTTTAAAAAAATGTGATGTGACTATAATGCAAATATCTTCAAAAATTTTAAACGGACTATGTATTTCTTTCTTTTTAGTCAAAGGTTATAAAATTTCTAAAATAATTCTAAAATTTGAAACGGAAAGGAATACATAGTTCTTTTTTTTAGTGGAAGGTCGTTTGTGCAGATGAGTCAACAAATGGCAGAGTTATAGTGGACAAAATTTCAAACTTCATTCTAAATTTGATGATTTTTTGCAATTTTGCCCTTATGAAGTTATTTTTTTAAACCAAACAATAAATTTTTTTTTAATTTTATCACTTACAACATTAGCCTATTTCAATACGACCAATAATATCCAGATCGGTGCAAAAATGACAAATTGACATAAGATTAATTGAATTAATCCACATTTCGATTTGTATCAAATCAAAGAAAAACACAACCAATAAATCTGTGGCCGTATGGAAAAACTAGTTGACTCCACTTTTTGCGAAAAATGAGATAACACCAAATATAGCAAGGGTTCTTCATTTACTATCACTCTGTCAGATCGAAATTTTAATATAGTTTCTCATTAAAAAGTTATTTGAATAACAAAAATTTGAAAAATACAAATTTTTATGTAAAAACTAGATAACTCTATGTATTTTTGGAAGAAATAGGTTAACTCCATAGTGTCTTAAAAAACAGAGAAATTATACGTTTAAAACGACGATGTTTTTTTTTCTTATTTTCTTTATTTCGAATATTTATTTAGCTGCTAAAGGTTACTGAAATAAAGTTGTTTTTAAAAATTTCTTTCTAGTTTATATTTGGGTCCAAATGGGTTAAACAGGGCTGTGGAGTCGGAGTTGAAGAGTCGGAATAAAGTTTTTGTACCGGGTTCGGAGTCGAAGAACCAACAAAAACTCGCGACTCTGACCCCAAAATTTTTCGCCAAAAAAAATTTCTAATATTTTTAAAAATAAAAAAATTTTGAAGTTAGAAAACAAGCACCAGTTTACTTTACAATGGCGTAGGTGAATTGTTAAACTCGTTCTTTACAAAATTTAAAATACGAGTTCTTTTGGCGCTTTATGAGAAGAAATATACTTATTGTATCAATGTATTTCCTCTTCTATGTTTTTCGAAGGACATGCATTGATGCAATAATATGAAAAAGCTTAAAATAGGAGAAACGAGAAAAGTTTCCTTCCTAAAATGTAGAATATTTCCATTAACAAATAAGTTTTTTTTTAAGTTTTTGCAATCTCTCAATTTAACAGACGTAAGTTTTATTGAATTGATGCTTGAACTTAATTTTTTATCCATAAATTTGTTTGTTTTTTTTTTTTTTTTTTGTCAGGTTTTGCTTGTGAGTTTATTTTACCATTTTTTTTTTTGTTTGAATTGATATATAAATAAAACCAAAATTTAAACAATTTCACAAGCAAAACAAACAAATAAGACAAATGTTATTTGTTGGTTTTTTTTTTTTTTTTTTTGTGAAATGGTTTAATTGTGGTTTTATTTATTTTAGGCTTATTTATATTTTTTTTTTAAATGGTTTTTTCTTCTTTTTATAGCCTTAGTCCTGTTTTGTATCATTTTATAGAAAGTGTGAATTAATGCATACTATTTATCTGAATAAGGATTTGGTCATGTTTTAAAAGCAAAAAACTTTCTTATTTTTGGCCTTACAAGTCATCTTTAATGTTGAAAATTTAGTTTTCTAAGTTTTCTTGTAGTGGTAAGCAGTGTTTCGAGAAGTAGGGGAAAATCCCTACATGTAGGTATTTGATTTGATTTTGATTTGATTTGATACTAAAAAAGAAGCGTAGGGAAAATCGGACAGATTTTTTATAATCTTCAATATGTAGCAATTTTTCGTCATATCGCATTATTTATGAAATAAATGCAGAAAAAATGTATTTTAAGTAATATTTTCTTGTCAAATATTAAAATTTAAAAATTTTTATTTTCCCTTTAATCGCTTAAAAAGATATTTCCAGAGTTGCTTGTAATTTAAAAAGTTGGCGACACTACACATAGTAAATGTTTTTCTAAGATATCTTAAAAAAAGTTTTGGGGTTTCTAAACAATTGTTTACTAAAATGGACATCAATGCCTAGTGACAAATAAAGAATTTATTTTAGATAAAAATATGTTTCCTGCATAACTTAGGGTTAGCGAAAAAGCTAACGAATAGTGGGTACCAATTGTTACAGCTGCTGTAAGTGTCTGGAGAAATAAATATTTATGTACACTGTGGTATACAATATCTTTAGCGCCATTGGTGTATAGCGTGAATATGTCAACCATTTCGCTAGTTAATAATGACAATGGTTCTTTCTTATACCACTGGGATATTATTCAATGTCTAAAGATTTAATTGAATTTAATGAAAGTAATAAAGTTTATATTATTTTTTTTTTTTTTTTTTTTTTTGATTTTTATAACTAATCCTGTGGCATTTTGACAAAACATCTTAAGTCGAGATAAGATAGCAAAAAAGTTTTTGAAAAAAACTCGGTGAAAAAAAGCATTTTTGTTAAAAAATAATATAAACCAAAATTAAAGAAACAATTTTGTTTATAATACAAAATTCTAAAAACGTTAACAAAATTGTTTTTAAATACAAATTCGTATGATTAGCAAAATTCTTTAAAATTGACTTTTTTCTTCTTTTTTAATGACAACAATGCATGCGTAGGGATTTGTGTAGTGAAAATTTTTTCAACGTGTAGGGAAAAATTGGATTTTTTTTTAGCATGTGTAGGTATTTTTTCGAAAAATCCACTGGCAAAACTGGTGGTAAGTGTTCTTTTAATACTTTTCAAAACTACGATCGATTGAAATTATATTTTATAGGGCCTAGATAAATAAACTCAAAATTTTCTTATGGACCCAAAATTCCATTGATTCGTAAAAAAATTTAAAAGTTAAATACTTTCAGTAAATCGTGTCCATATATTGTTTGTCATAAAAAAAAGTTATAACATGATGAACTTTTTTGCCGATTATAACCAACATTTTTAATCACATCATCACTACTAGTAACAATCCCACAAGTTGGAAATGGGCAAAAGTCATCCCATTCCAAAATCATCTTCCGAATACCGTCCTTTTGCTATCAAAGGCTTTTGAAAAATTACTTCATACACAAATAACTAAATATCTCAATGATTTCAACCTACTTACATCAAAACAATCTGGATTTTGTGCCAAGCACAGTTGTACCACTGCTCTTATTGACGTAGCTGAAGATCTTATAAAAGAGCTAGATGGTGGTCATAGAGCATTGTTGGTGTTACTAGACCACTCAAGGGCCCTTGATAATGTTGACCATGTTGTTTTAATTCGAAAACTTGAAAAAATTATAAATTTTTCTCCTACGTCTTCGAAACTAATTCGATCATACCTTACTGGGCGACAACAGTGTGTATAAACCAATCCGTCGTAAACATGATCCTTTCTCCCAGTCACTAGAGGAGTACCGCAGGGCTCAATTCTTGGACCTTTACTTTTTTCAATTTATGCTAACGACTTGCCAGATCAGTTGCAACACTGCAATATCAGAATGTATGCGGATGATGTTAAACTGTATATTAGTAATAAAAAAAAGAAACTTTGTGGATAAGTTACACGAAGACTCAAAAAGTATTTCACTGTGAGCTTCAATCAATGGCTTCAGCCTTAACCCAAACAAATCAAAAGTGCATCCTATTACATAAAAGAACACAGCGCGCCATTGAAATACCACAAGTCTACGTTAATATCCATCGAATAGAAGCAGGGAGTAGAGCTACGAACATAGGAGTTATCTTCAATAGCACGATAACCTGGGCAGATCATGTCACAAATGCCTGTAAAAACGTGCTACGTACTCTATGGCCCACACAATACTGTACACCACTCAAAATCAGGCTGCTGCTTGCAAAAACTTATTTGATACCCACCTTAACATATGCCTGTGAAGTTTTTTCAAGTTGTGATGCAACAAGTAAAGCGAGACTTAACATCAACAACATAACTAGATACGTTTATGGACTTAAGCTTTACGGAAATAGTGAACATATCAACTTCTACGCAGGGATAATCCTCGGCGTACAGTTCCATGATCATATGAAAATACGAACATTGATATTTTTGCATAAAATCATATCAACTCACGTACCTGATTACCTTTATAGCCGGATTAGTTTTAGTCGATTTGGCAGAAACAGAACTTTAATACAACTGAGACATCATACGCTTATATCAAATTGGCAGTTCTTCATAAATGCAATACGTCTTTGGAATACTTTTCCTCCAATCATTAGGGAAACCAGCAACGCACCACTTTTTAAAAAAAGAATTCTCAATTTTTATTGTAACTAAAAATGATAATTTTAAACTTTTTATAACTTACTCTGTATGTCATTATTTAATCTCTTCCTTTTACCTGCTCAATAGTTATAACTTAATTAAAATAATTTTTGTTAAATCTTCTAGTTTAGAATGATTTAAGAAAAATCTGGAACAGACCTAACAAATTTTCATATTTTTAGTGATTTATTTTTGAAGAGAAGGAAATAAACTATAATATGTTGTATAAAAAATAAATTTTTTTAGTGTTTATCATACTAATCTTTTTAACCGTTTAGTGTTCCGTTTTATAAAACGAGCTTCTAAATTAAAAATTTGGTAATAAGCTATTTCACCCACAAATCCATACCTGGAGAAGGTATTTTCTGCTTTTGCTGATCTGTGTAACATATTGAAATATTGGTTTTAGACCCAAATTTTAGAATACCGATTGATTCAGAATCACTTACTGAATTTTGTTGAACTATTTTTTTAATATTTTTAATTAGGCTTAAGTTCATTAATATTTATTTTCATGAAATTATTTTTATGAAGAAAGTTACAACATCAAAATAATTAAAATTGTTAATGACAATTTTTCATTCTTGATACAGTCAAGCCGGGCTTGAACCCTGGCCGGTAGGCTACCCTGACATGTTTCGATCGCAACCACTCGATCTCCTCAGAGTGATTTGCCGTCTTACACTCGCAGCCATCGCCACCCAAATCATCTTATAATTTTTAAATTTTTTTAACGGTCCATATATGACCATTAAGCTCCCATAAAAATACCAACCTAGAAAAAAATGTAGGTAATAATACTTTATGTAAAAAATATATGCTGGCAGGTTCAAAAATGACAATAGGTCTAACATAAATCTCTGCTCTAGAATATCAAAAATTTTCAGCAACCAGTAAAATTTTAAAAATGTGGCTTTATCCCACCGATTACGCGTTGGATCTCGGACTTAAGCACAGGATTGTTTATGGTTTATTTGCATAAGCCCGAGATTTAACAAATTTCCAAGGAAATAACTCGCACGGCGTTCAATCGCATGATCTTGGTTGTCAGTTGACATCAGAATTTCTTGAGATAATTTGTTCTGGGAATCGTTACTGCAATAAATCGATTGTTTTATTGGCGGTGTGACAGGTGGCGCCGACTTTTTAAACCAACATGTAATTCAGATCCGTATTGTCCAGTTCAAGCCACAACAGCTCCGTTATCACGTTCCTGTAACGAATGATTTTTTCGGATTTTCGGCACAACTATCGTTTTCAGCATCAATGTTTTCAAAAGACCGACCGCTACTTTGACGCATAGCAGTCTTACTGTCCCTAACCGGCCCAGATTGTTCAAAGTTGTTGGCCACTTTTGTAATGGTTGACACATTAGGCGCACTTTCTCTACTGAAAATTCTTCAAAGTTTTCGAGCGTTCTTAGCATATCTTTCCAAATTCTTGCAATCAGTTTTCATAAAACGTTCTAATAATCGGCCTATGCAACAGCTGCCAAATTTCAGTGCCGCCACTTGCACGTAAAAATTATACTAAGCTTAAAAAGTGCACGCTTACTGAGAAACCCATTATATGTAAGTTTTCATCTCTCTAAATGAAATTTTCAAATCTAAAGGTCTGTAACTAAGTGAATTTTTATCCGATCAACGCATAAAGGCTGAAAGATAAAAAACCTATTTATACAACAGTTAAAATTTTTTACAATTCAGATGAAGAATTCTTAAGATTTTTCGAAATACTTAGCTAAAACAACTGCAGATAAACAGGATTTTCGCGAATATTTCGCAAACGATTTGTGAAAGAAATAATTTTTGAGGTTAAGGCAAAAAGCTTAAAATTTGTAAATCAGTGTTACTTAATCTATTATAAACGTAGACTTTTTTTTTTAATCAGGCCGTTAAAACCGAGACAATTATATAAAAACATTTACAATTTTTATGTAAGTCTTTAATAGTCTCTTAAGAAAGTGCGTGACAAATCGTGTTTGATTTAAAAATTGTTATCACGTACTATTACGCAGGCATATTTCATATTGCTTTTGCGGTCACTCTCCCATGCATCACTGATTTTAAAATATTCCGGGTGAGAATTCGATACTTTTTAAACAAAAAGAATGTCACTGTGACGTATACTTAGGCCATAAATTTGTAAAACGCAAACACAACGCCAAAAATTACATTGAAAGCAAAAACAAAATCGAAAATATTTCATAATTTTGTTGCTGTTTTCTATAGAAATGTATATTGAATTTTTAAATTTTAAACGCTGCATATCTTGTGGCGTTGATAATTTTAAAACGCAAAATGTATTTCTGTAGAAAGCAACAACAATATTTTGACATTGTTTTTGCTTTAAATGTTATTTTTGGCATTGCGTTTGCGTTTTACAAATTAAGGGCGTTAATATCTATTTCATAAATCCAAACTTGTGTTACTTAAGGACATAATAAACCACACAAATGGCTTGGAAAACATGTCAAAATTTTGTGTTTGAAACAATGTTTGTAGAAAAATTTAAGCTTTTTAATATTTGGCAGACATATTGGATATTTGTCAAACTTTTTGTGCCGTCTAATGCTAAATGTATTCATTTTATTCATTCATTCACTTTGCAGAGTGAAGACATTATAAAAAAAGCATTAAAATTATTTGAAATAGTAAATTAATTTTTTTTTGGTACAAATCAGCTTGTTGTTTAAATCACCTTTTACTTTAAATTCTCTGCCTTTATTTTATATTTCTCCTCCGTTTTAAGCAAAAAGTAACAAATTTGCCGCAGCACTATCAGCGTTTGCATTCATTGAAGACAAATCCAAAATGAAAAATTTATGTTTGTACGGAGAATACTTGTGTTGTTAATTGGAAAACACAAAACGGATACAATGTATGTTTGCCAAGCATTTTGTTTATTATATTTATTATGCCCTTAACTCAAACTCGATTTACCTTTACTTTTCGATCTTCGAAAAGTGTGCTACAGTTTTTTTCGGTTTTTGTTTAACTAGCATTCTACAATTGTGTTGTAAATTACTCATACGCAGTGTATGATCGAAATAGTTTTGCTTCTTTAATAAGCTTTTTAATAAGCTTTAAATTTTAATTTATAATAGGTATGGCAAAGATGAAGCAAAATTACCAGATTTAAATGAAATTACACCTGATATAAATTGAAGTTTTATTTAATATAAAGACATTTACAAAGAAGCAAAAACACAACAAACTCATTGGAAGAAAATCAATTAAATTAAATAAATTAACAAAAATAAGATTAAAGGCTTAAAAAAAATTAATAAAACAAAAAATAAAACTCCTTAAATAATGAGTTTAACGTCACATTTGGTTGCATATGTCTAGGGAAATGCTTATTGCCATTCCTTTACAATGGGTATTTTTTAGCCCCATAGAGCTTACGAGCTTACGAAACATGAACATGAATAAATTCATGATTAAACAACACCAGCAAACTTACTTTGAAAATTAGCCATAGATTTTCTCCACTTTTTTATAAATGAAGGCGATGTGTTGATTTAGAGAAAATAAACAGTCAATTAGACTTTAAGGCCGTGCGTTGTGACACCTCCTTATTATTTTCCGTAGGGCTGTGAAGTCACTGCTCATAAACCAGCTTTAATTGACGTCTTGAATCAACATTGTTCATTTTATTCGTGACATGCAGCCAGCAATGCTCGTAAAAGAGGAACAAAATTGGAAGTGCCTGTTTGTTTTAAATCAGTTTCAAACGGCAATGCCGTGTATTAATCTGCGATTACAATTTTTTTTTTTTTGTGTTGCCTGCCATTTTAGGTTTTATGGATTAAAAAAATACCCTTTATGCCTTATTTAGCAAACAAAATGCCTGCAAAGTTTTATACAACTGTCCCTTTCGTAATTCAGTTTTACAAACTAAAGCATTAAAAAGTTGAAAGATAATAATATTATTGATAATATGTTGGAATATTGGAAACATATCTTCCCCAGGCTAGTTTTTTGTTTGAACAACTTTTTTCAATAAACTTCTGGTTCCAAATCACTATGATAGGCATCTTCATCTAAATCTAAGTGTCCAGCGACATTCATTACCAAACTTTTGAAAATATATATTTAATGATTGAAGTCTTTTCTTAAAAATAAACCGGGACTTTGTTTCAGGAGACTGTGCATTTCTTAGCAACAATATTAAAAAATAAATAAATGTCATCACTGAAATCGAATCTTGATTTTATTTGGGTATCTGAAGTAAGAATTTCAAATAACAGCTGAATTACACCTAAGAGAAATTACCCACGCTCTGCCCAAGAGAGTAAAAATTTTACCAAATTCGGGGAATTACCCACCAAGTGGCAACACTGCAGAAACTTGCAACTAGAGAGTAAATTTAAAATTGACAACATTTTTCACCAAATTACTAAAAAAAATAAAACGCAAATTAACGCTTTAGCAACACAAACTAGCAAGTTAGACATATCGACACTATTCAGCTCTAAGGTACGAGATTTATGATAAAAAATTTAATTGGTTTGAATTATTTTCGCAAGAGTTTTGTTTCTTAATTTTAGAAAAAAAATAGTTTAAATAAAAAATTTTGATATTAAGGAAATAGTGTTTTGTTGTAAACAAATATTTGAAACTTTCTATAATGAATATACCTAATTTAATAAATATTTATGACTCAATAATTGCAACTTAAAAGAAACATCTTTTTCGTAAAACGAATGACATTAATTTAGTTTGTTGTGAAAAAAAATGTATAGTTCTATTAATAGGGAACTATGACGAAATTTTCTGTTTATTGGAAATTCTGGGAAAATTTGCTGTTTAGTGAAAATTGGTTGAAAATTAACCATTTTGTTGCTATTTGTAAGAAACAAAATTTGTAATGATAATCAAATGAGAGTGAAATGTTTTTTTAGAGTTGCATACACACGTGCACCATTACAAATTTCACAAAAAAAAAATTGAATTTCAATGTTTAAATTAAAGTCAAATATGTATTCCGCAAATGTTACCTCAACATTTAGTTACATCAACTTGACACATTGGCGGAGCTTTGTGTACTTTAACTAAATCAAATTTTGAATATCAGTGTCACATTTTTTTTTTGTTCTCGTTGTGATATTTTTGATTTATTGAATAAAACATTATATATAGATACATTTTCAAAGAATTGTAAATGACAAATGTCCTTTCGATTACGTGTCTAGCTGACATTTATTGTTATTAATGTCATAAAAAGCATAGACGTAAATTACAATCGATAAAAAAATTTTTTTTTTCATATGCAGCATGATATTGTTGTAACATAAAATTTAAAAAGTTAAGGAAAATATAATTTGAAATTGAAAAAAAGTTTAACTAAAACCTTTAATGCAAGCCATTTTATAGTAGCGTAAAGTTAACAATGGAAACAAATTGTTGGCTAAGCTAATCGGAATTTCATAAAATTAATTGTAGTAATTATGAGCACTTTTTAATGAAAATTTCTAGCTTTACAAGCTGGCAAAGACGACAACTTTTGCTGTCATAAATCTCTTGGTATCCTTTATGATCTAGCTGTGTCCACTAGTCCTTTTTTTTGTTAAAATATGCCTTCAAACAAATTCCACCAAAAAAATAAAGGTTTTGGCAAAATGAAGGTCACATCTAGGTTAGAAATAAAGCTAAGGATCGTGCTGTTAAATAGCGACTATTTCGGGCTTATATCTATCGACGAACTTAAACAACATTGTTTAAAGCGCTAATTCAGCCTGCCCTTTTTTATGGCACTGAAACAAGAGTACTTACTAGGGTGACCGTTATTTTTTTTTTTCGTATTTTCACTTGGGAAACCCCTTAGATTGATTCCAAATTAGAAAAAAACAATATATATAAAATTTTAGATCGTTTGCATAGTTATTAGGCGTGCCTTGAGCCCACAAAATTTGCTAAAAATGCTATTTTTCTCACTATGGGTGGCTTTAAGTGTTCATAACTTCAGTAATATTTATTTTAGAGAAAAACCTTATTCACAAATATTCTAGGGCTATATCTTATGAACAATGTTGCTCTATATAAGTTTTCTTTAACATTAATATATAATCCAGAAAAAACCAAATTAAAAAATAACACCGAAATTTTCACATATCTTTGCATTCTTTGCCTGGTGATTACACTACGTGACAAATTTTCAACAAAGTCGTGACCAAATGAATCTGGCAACTAATCTTTATGTAAAACTTTCCCCTGAATCCGAATATGAAGTAAGAATTGTCAAAAGTGGAACAGTTTTTGAGATATTCCAAATAACCGTTATTTGTGTTTTTAAAAAAGATGATGTGACTGAAATGCAATATCTTTAAAAATTTTAAACGGACTATGTATGCATTTCTTTCTTTTTATTGAGAGGTAATAAAATTTCTTAAATAACCATGAGTCGTTTGTGAAGACGAGTCATTAACTGACAGAGTTATGGTGGACAAAAGTACATAGAGCCGCAATCCTATTTGGAAATCACAAATATGACAGAATTAAGTTATATATTCAAAGCTAGATGTGATTAATTGAGTTGAATGGTACAAGGTTTCAGCAAAACAGACCCCGTATATGCTGCTTATGTAATCTAAACGAAACCGAAAACATTCTGCATTTTATAGCCAAATGCCCTATAGTAGGACAAATAAGATTCCAAGACTTTAAAAAAACTATCGTAACAGAAAATGAGTTGATTAATATTCTTAATGGTAAAGACAATTTTAAATATTTATCCCGCTATATTATAAATGCGATAGGCTACAGGAAAATATTAGTAACTGAATTTAATTATTAATTTTTATGTTACATAAAACAATATTTGTAATATATATAACAACGTTTTCCGACAGACGACGTCATGTCATAGTCGTATGTTCAATTTTGATTACTTAAAATGAATTCAAAATAGAGAACAATTAACTAACTAACTAACTAGTGGACAAAAATTCAAACTTCATTAAAATTTTATGATTTTGTTAAATTTTGCTCTTTTCAAGTTATTGTTTTTTAAACCAAAAAAATAAAATTTTTTTAAGTTTTATCACTTATGACATTAGCCTATTCAATTCGAAAATTTGTGTCCAATAGGATCCAGATCGGTGCAAAAATTACAAGGTTACAGAAGATTAATTGAATTAACCCACTTTACGATTTGTATCAAACCAAAGAAAAACACAACAAATACATATACAAAACTAAATTTTTAGTAAAATAAATACATATTAAAAATAGCTTAAAGCTATTGAATTTCTATGTGGGTAAATTTACTAAATCTTCTGTAGCTTTGTCATTTTTGTACCAATCTATGTCTTGTTGGGAGAAAAATGTTCATATTTAAATAATCTAATGTCGCATGCAATAAAACATTAAGATTTTTAAATCATTAGATTAAAAAGAAAAACTTGAAAAGAGCAAAATTGAACAGAATCATAAAATTTTCAATGAAGCTTGAACTTTTGTCCCCTGTAACTCTGTCATTTCTTGACCAAACTTCTCTAGCAACCCATTCTTATTTTAGTAATTTTATAAAAGAAATACATAGTCCGTTTAAAATTTTTAAAGATATTTACATTTCAGTCACATCATCTTTTTTAAAAACACAAATAACGGTTATTTTGGAATATCTCAAAAACTGTTCCACTTTTGACAATTCTGACTTCATATTCGGATTCAGGGGAAAGTTTTACATAAAGATTAGTTGCCAGATTCATTTGGTCACGACTTTGTTGAAAATTTGTCACGTAGTGTAATCACCAGGCAAAGAATGCGAAGATATGTGAAAATTTCGGTGTTATTTTTTAATTTGGTTTTTTTCTGGATTATATATTAATGTTAAAGAAAACTTATATAGAGCAACATTGTTCATAAGATATAGCCCTAGAATATTTGTGAATAAGGTTTTTCTCTAAAATAAATATTACTGAAGTTATGAACACTTAAAGCCACCCATAGTGAGAAAAATAGCATTTTTAGCAAACTTTGTGGGCTCAAGGCACGCCTAATAACTATGCAAACGATCTAAAATTTTATATATATTGTTTTTTTCTAATTTGGAATCAATCTAAGGGGTTTCCCAAGTGAAAAAACGAAAAAAAAAATTGTCCATATAACTTGCGGTCACACTAGTACTTACGAAAGCAAATGTAACAGTGTTGTATGTTTTTGAGAGACAAATGATTCGCAAAATCTATGGCCTGATCTTTGTTAACAAAGAGTACATGCGTTATACGCACGTATACTTCGACATAAACATAGTTAAGAATATTACAAAGCACCGATTTCACTAGGTGGGCCTTGATGGTGGAAAGACCAAGTGGAAGAATACTTGCTTGCATTTGCTAACACACACTACAGAGAGCATGCACAAGACCGAAATTCTAAGAAAGTATTAATTAGACAGACGAAGGCCAACAGCAGGCTGTTTTGTCAACTTAAGTAAGGATGTAAAAAATCACAGCATATGAGTTGAAATAAAAAAAAATTTTCGAAGATATTTCAATCGTTTCATAATTTTTTTTTAAAACATCTTCTTAAAAACTTTTTACTCATAAATCTGTTGTAACCAATTTTTAAATTTTTTGCCACTGTACCTTTATTAACGATACTGATGTCAATTGTTGCACGTCAAATAACCATCTCTAGCACTTACAGCTTTCTCTTTATATAAATCAATATTTGACACATTATAGCTAAAGCCACCGGATTTAATTAAAAACATACATAAATATTTTCAAACAAATATTAAAATGAAAAAAATTACTTTACAGCTTAATAATGTTCCAACTTTTTATACATAATGCAATACGAGTGAGATACTTGAGTCTAAGAGAAAATTGCATGTAAAATTCTTGCGATTTTTTTCGATAATTGTCTAACAAAAAAAAAAAAAAAATTGAATCTGGGAATTAATTTCTCAGGATGAGAAACATTTATTATATAAATTTTCATATTAATCAAATGCGTATTATAAGTCAAATAACAATTATAAAGCTTTCAAACTTTAATAGTCTGATTCCTTCAATATTTTCCAGGAATATTTTCTATTCGCTATTAGACTATTAAAGTATGAAAGCTTTATAAATTGTAAAAAAAAATATTATTATTTATTATATTTATGTCACAACTTTTTCCTTGAACTTTAATATGTACTATTATACTAAAAATATGCATTAAAAGTGCTTGCGATATCTTATCCATCGAATCTGCAAAAGCTTTCAAGCTGAACCACAAAGTGAACTCTTAAAAAACCTTTTTTTGTGGAAAAATGCATTCAGCGTCATTAAAAGAAATGCGTAAAGCAAAAAAGAAATAAGTTTTTTACATTTTCAGTCATCAAAAGGAAAACACAACTCAGATTTTTTTGTCTGCAGATACTAAAATGCACTTTCGATACAAATAAAATATTCAATATGTCGACAATTAAACTTTGCTTTGACAAAATTTTTTTCTAAATATTTGAAGTTTTAAAATAGAAAAACCAAACGAAATGCATTTAAAGTCATATATTGCTTTTATTTTTACTATTTTAATGATTTTTCAAAAACTGTCACATTTGGTAAAAAAAACAAGTTAAAGTTCAGCTTAACTAGCAAACCCCAAATAAGGTTTTGTTGATTACGTTAGGTACTTTGAGAAATTGCATACAAGAAAGAGTTTATACGCGACAACTTAAAAAATTTGATCTATCGTCCACAAATGGTGAAAAAGTATAAAATATTTTAAAACATGCATTTTTATCGGTTTAGTTTGTTTTACACTTTCCTTCTCTTAGTTTATAAATAAAATCCAACCGGCAGCTTAACAAGCAAAATCCAACTAGGATTTTTTGATAAGTACTTCAAAAAAATTCTACACGAGAGTTTGCAGTGGATGACTTTGTGAAGAAACACTTCTTTTAAATTTACTTGTTTAAAATTATCTTTAAATTTTTGTATTTTTCATTTTTAATCAAACTTTCATTGATTTAATAATTTAAATTTTTCATTTTTTGATTATTCTAATTTTTATTTTTGTAAATAAAAGAACTAATTTTATTAAAATATTTGTATATAAATAAATGTGTTTAATTAACATCACAACTTAAAAAATGTTGCATAGTGTAATACAGACACAATTAATACTAATTCAAGATATTGTGATAACAGAAACAACAGTAACTACAACAACGTTGCAACCAAGGTATATTTACACAAGGTAGACTCATTTGGGAGTGTAGACATGCTGCTCTATAAAAAGAACCGAGTTGTCAAAATTGTCTTCATATAAAACAAAATCAATTTAACTCACACATGTACAAGTTTTGGCTCCTATACACGAAATTTGACGTTTGGGTTCCAACTAGAGGTAAACAGCTGACAAACATATGGGCCAACGAGTTTACCTTGTGTAAATATACCTTGGTTGCAACCAGTCTAGTAATGTCAAAAGAATCTCCTACTAAACACTTGTCAACGAGTTTTTTAGCGAGCCTAGATGTTTAAAGCCAAAAAAAAACACGCCTACAACGCAAGGACACGAGTATGTGGAACATTATAAAAACAACTATTCATAAAAACCACGCTTTCAAATATCTTCAACAATATACTAAAACATATTAAATGCATATAAAAAAAAAATTTATTTAAAGGAATTTTTTTAAGGCATTCGATGAAAATCAAACTTGAATTGTATGTACATCAATTTAAATTTATTATTACATTTCGCGGATTTAAAATGTTAACAAATTTTAGAAATAAATGAATATAATAGAACTGAACCAGGACTAAATTGATCAATGGTTTAACTAAACAAGAAGTGAAAAAGAACGGAACTGATCAATAACTTAACTAATCTAGAATAAAGCGTATAAATCTTTAACGGACTTGGAACTGAATTTGCCTTAAAAATAAATTTGAACTTTACCATTCTCTAGTAGAAAATATCAAGTATTTCTTCAAGTTGTAATATTTCTTTAAAAATATTGGATATATAAGTTTTTTTTATGTATCGCACCTGTTCAACAATACTGTATTAACTCACGATTTTTATTTTTTTTTACACTTTTTGCAAAACAATCGAAAATCATATGCCTTCCATATTCAATTAAAAATTGTTTTGCTTCTACAGAAAATTTTGAAATTTTGAGTTAATACAGTATTGTTGAACAAGTGCGATATGTTTGTATCAAAAATTATAGACTGTTGTATTAATTAAAATATTTAAATATTTTACTTAATTTGTGTAATACTTATAAATTCTGTTTTTGCTATGCCGTAAGTAGAAGGCCATCCCATAAAATTATGCAAATTATAGAAGCATAAAAACTATTTATTAACACAATTAAAGCGTATTTGAATTTGTATACATGTTTTTCTCTTTATGGCAAAAATTTATGCAAAGCAAATGTTAACACTTCTAACAGAAAAAAATTTTAAAATTAGAGCAAACATAGACCCTTGTAAATAGAAAATAAAATGAAGAGATGACAACAACATTTTGAAAATACTTTGCATAATTTGACAGTAATTTACATAAAACTAGAAACACCATTCCACAGTGTTAATAACAACTGGAACATTAAGTCAAAGAATAACGAACCAAAGGGAATGAAGAATAGATAGGCAGACAAATAGACATATTCTGGATAAAGTTGTCTATAAATTAAATAAATAACAAACTTAATATTCTATAAACAAATAGTAGATTTTAGAAACATAATTTGGTTTTAAATAGATTTAAAGTTGTTTTGAAATTTGTCCGTTTAGAAAATTCGTGTCTAAGAATTCGTCGTTGCGTTTGGGATTAGAAAATTTTATTACGGTTAAGTCTGAACACACACAAAAAAAAAGACAGAACAGTTGTTTTGACTAATACGAGAACAGAATATTACTTCTTATGAGACAACCCACACTAAACAAAACAACCACAGTTAGCACCAAACACAAGTGTCTTTGACTTAAAAGACAAATACGTTTTCTCTTTTGTTAGTGTGGGTTCAGCCTACGAAAAATACTTATATAGTTCCGAAATCAAATGTAGAATTTATTACAATATAATTGAGTTGAAAAGTGGCACACAGGGTGTACATCGTACACTGAACAACACTCCCCTCTGTGAAAGTCGCGCCAGATAACATACTCAGGTGGCAGTGTTGCCAAAACTTGGTGACCAAAAATGGCTAAATTTACATAAAAAATTTAAAAAAAATGGCTAAAAACCTTTTTAAATAAAAACACATTAAAATTTAGTAACAAAACAAAAATAATTCATTAAACATTTTTTACAGTGAAATTGTAAGTTGAGATCAATTTGAAACCTAAGAATAAACGTAAATTAATATTTTAGCATTTAAAAATCATCGATAAGTTCGATGTCGTTATTGTTCAGGAATAACTCCTCACTATTAGTTTTGAATATTTTGGAGTTAAATCATAATCATCGATGTTTCTCAAGCTTTCGATAAAGTGTGGTATGAAGGCCTATTACATCAATTGAAGCTAAACTTACCAGTAAATACACATCAGCTGCTAGAAAGCTACTTAGTCGGTCGAAAGTTTATTATTATTTAAGAAGGTGATTATTTAAGCTCTCCTCAGCCAATTGACGATGGAGTCCATCAGGGAAGCATCCGGGGCCCACTTTTATACATAATATATACCTCGGATATGCAAACAACAAATAGGCTAGCTGCTAGTGAGCTAGTCTATCAGTGCCGGGGTTGCGGGTTCTATTCCAGCCAGAGAATCTGGTTTCCTTCCTTCAGACAAGCGTAGAGCTTCGCGGGATTAGCTAAGGAAATTAACAAAAAAAAAAAACTAAATGGCTAAATTGGCAACACTTTCAGGTGGCAATATCAAGTGTTTGTATACGGATTAAGCTCGTACATACACACCTTGGAGATATCTTAATTTCACTGCAGAAATAAAGCAGCAGGTCAAACTTTCCCTGAGGCCAGATCATCAGGAAACTTCATCCAAAGATCTTAAAAAAACTAAAGACAAATAAAACTGTTAAGCGAATAAGAATTATAAGCAACAGTTTTACTTGTAACAATATCAAAGCTTAAACAAAAACAACAACAATAAACAATGAGTTTATCTTTTCTTTGCACTAGTCACGCCCTAGAATGAAAAGTATATCAATGAAGTTTCTAGAACTATAAAACCATTTTTTTCACACCCCAAAATAATGCAGTTTTTGTTTTTTATATATAGAGCCTCCATTTAAAATCCGTTCTCAGCATATCGTATATATCATCGACCTGGTTTTCTTGTTGTAGAAACTTCATCAATATATATTTCATTGTATGTGGTGACTGGCACAACCTTTAGATACTGGCACAACCTTAATGTTACACTCTATTTTTTTTTTTGTTTTTTTTTTATAAAATATAAATGTAATAGACTTTGAACAAAAATATATATAACACAAAGCATGTAGAATAAAAAAGGACAAAAAAAAAATTTACTTTTATTCATTTTAAACAAGTGCGAAAAATAAAACAAAAATAAAAATCACAATACTAAAAATTAAATAAAACCCAAAATATAAACAAGAACAAAAAAAATTTATTGCTATAGACACAATGAGTAAGTTAAAAGTAGGCCAACCAAAAATAAAAAAAAAAACAGATGCTTATTTTATGGTTTACAAGGTAGAATTCCGATCATAAAAAAACCAAAAAAAAAAAAAATGAGCTTCATTTGTTAGGGCTTTTATTTGCTTATTTTAGCAATATCGGCTTTTTTTAGTTCTTTTTGCAATATCGGCGTATTTTTACTTATTTTGTCATTTTAAGATAATTTTTCATATTTTCATACGAAAAAAAAAATTTATTTAATAAATTTTTGCAAAAATCGTTATTATTTTTTTTAATGTGGCAACTTTTTTTTTATAAATACTAAAAAAAAATTTACCCTTCTTGTGCTGTTACAAATCGGGTTAAAACAAATCGTTCAACGTTATAATAATATTTTGTGTTTTCCTTGTACAATATCATCCCAACAACATATCGTCGTGCGGGAGTTTATGTGCTCTATCCGCCATTTCACACATTTCGAGTTAATTATGCCACTTTAGGTTTTCGACCCCAAATTTTTCAAATATGTAATCCGTGTTCGGCTTTCTCATCTAGTTTCTGAGATAAAATTTGTGAGAAAGCCGAAAACGGATTACATATTTGAAAAATTTGGGGTCGAAAACCTAAAGTTGCATAATTAACTCGAAATGTGTAAAATGGCGGATAGAGCACATAAACTCCCGCACGACGATATATTATCTCTGATAGTTACTATACCCACACCGCAAGAGTGGAGAGGGTATTTTGCATTTTTGCTGATGAGTGTAACACCTTAAAATATTGACGTAAATGAGCGTAATTTTTCGTGGTTTTAGGTGTTGTTTTTGCAAAAATATTAGATACTTAAGTAATTAAGTAGATAAAATGAAATATTTATATGAACTTTCATTACAGGGTCGTTTTTAAAATTTGCTCGATTCTAAATCCACTTTATTTTGATTTCTAGAACGCGCTTGTATATTTTAACAAAAAAGTTTATGCATTTCTCTCTTTGAAATGAGTTCGGTTTTCAAATAATGAATGAAGGATAAATCTAATAATGCTAAATGTTACAGGTGTTTCAACAACTTTACTTATTTTAAGTGGTAAAATACAGTGACTAAGAAATAAATATTTTAAACGAGAAACTTCGATCGATTCTCTTGGGGAAATAATTTGCAGAAGCGTATTAGAGGATGGAATGTCCGTGAAAAGTTTAAAAAAATTGAAAGTTATATTGGCTCTTTTAAAATCTAAGTGCCCGAAAGTGACCCACAATTTGGAGCTACATTGACAACTTTTATTTAAAAAAGAATGTTTATTTACTCAAGTACTGATTTTTTCTTAAATTATCGAAATATAGTTTCGTATTTTATAAAATTTCTGGATCTAGAATTATTCGATTAATCGATTAATTCAAAATTTTATTCGTTTAATCGAATAAGTTAAAAATGCCTTATACGGATGGTCAACGCTAGAACCAAAATATTTTGGGAATCACCATAAAACATATCAAGCTTTTTTCTCAGAGGGGTAACAAAAACACTCTTTTCAGCTCCATACAAGGTGAGTCAACACGAGAACATAAAATTTATAAATTTTCAGTAGAATATCTTTCATTTTGCTGTATATTTTTTAACAGATTATTGTCCATTTTGTGTGCTATTCTACAGTTTTCACCATTAAAAAATTTTTGATTTTCAAATCTATCTGATATTTCGGGTACATAAGAAATGGATTTGTACGTTTTGGGTATGCTAGTAACTTTCGAACTATTTACATGTTTATTTACATAGTAACGAATAAGTTTATTTGTGAGTTTTTCAGGAAAATTTTTGTCAAGAAAAATGCCTTTATTTTTTCTTATATTATTTTTATGGAATTCCAAGTCACTAAAACACTATTATTATTAAGTTTTTTGCCGTATTAATGATTACTCTTTATGATATTTTGAAAAGTAGTTAATAATTATACCGGAAGCGGTTGGTTTTTGGTACCAATACATTGGACTCTTCCTCAGCTGCAAACTTAATATTATGGTGAACACTATTTAAGTTTGTCATTATCTCTTCAATTGCACTTTACCTTACTATACTAATGATCTCATCCACATATTTCGTCCAATTCTTTGGTTTTTCTTTTCAAATACAGTCTCCAATAATTTCTCCATTACAATATCTGGAACTATCGGCGATTCTGGTGTTTCTATCGGTAGACCCTTTCTTTGAGTAAATATTTTACCATCGTATTTAAAATACCTATTCTTTATGCAGAGTTTCACAATGCGAAGAAATAATTATTTTGTGATATTTGTAAACTTTATAATTTCCTCCCATTTTTCTTAAATAATTATTAAAACTGACAAAAGTACGAAAAAACAGAAGTTAGGAAGAACATGTAAAATCAATTAAAATGGATAATCATTCAAAAAAGCAAACTTCGATCTACCAAAGGTTAAAATACAATTTGGTTTAATGATTGATGTTTGACTATTGACGTCAGCAGTCGTTGATGGCTGCGAGTGTAAAACGGCAAATCCATTTGAGAAGATCGAGTGGTTGCGATCGAAACATGTCATGGTAACCTGCCGGCCGCGGTTCGAATCACGGCCACGGTCGAGAATGAAAGATTATCAATAACAATTTTAATTAATTTTCATGTTGTAAAATTCCTCTCTTCATAGAAATAATTTAATGAAAATTTAATTTAATGAACTTAAGCCTAATTAAAAATATTAAAAATGTGGATTAGAAACCATAAATATTTCAACAAAATAACCACAATACTAATTATTTATAATTACTAAATCTTAATCAGCAGGGATACTGGGGAACAGAGAAAAAACATGAAACGATTTTTATCTTTCATGTACAGTCAAATCTTTTTTTTATTCCTAAATTGCACCGCGTAATATTTTGCATTTTCCGTAATTCTTTTAAATATCGCAGTGATATATCTTGTTTTAATCTCTGAAACGTCATCATGTCCCCTCTCATCATATTATTCTTTCTCTAGAGCTACTATAACATTGCCCTTATCGGCGTTTAAAACTAAAATATGTTTATTCGCATTTAGAAACATTCTTGCCTTTTCCATTATATTAAGTGTGTATTTGTACCTGTTTCAATTTTAGATGTAAGTTGCTTCCTAGCTGTTTCCTAGCACAGAAAAAAATTACGACAAATCAATTGTCATATTGAATACCAAATTCGTCAATACAATTAAATTTTTAATTGAAAAGGCACCAACAACCGAATTTGTAAATATAAAAAAATACTTTTGTTAATTCAAATTGTTGATATTCAACAAATATTTTTAACAACGAAATTGTAATATTGAATAAAATAATTGTTAACAATTATATACAAATTTTAATTACGAGTTTGTCATATTAATAAAATATTTTGTTAAGAACTAGGTTATTGCCTTTTGAAAGAATGAAATGCATTTAATAAATAATTTAATTAATTTTTATTGAAAAATATATTAAAAACTACATCATAAACAATTATTTTAGCATACTTATTCACACTTAAAACTGGAGGCACAATAATGTTTTAACATCTGCATAAAAGGGAATCTTGACACAATAATCGACTTGTATTTGAAAACTAAAACAAACGAAAGATCCGTTAAAATCTCTTAATTATTCAAACCACAACTTTACTTACCCCAAAGATTGATTTAAGTTTTCAATAATCTGCCTACCTTTTGCCCTTTTAGTCATTTAAGCCCAAAATATTTAAACATTTTTGATTTTATTTTTTTTTTTTTTTTTTTTTGACAGAAAATAAATTTTAATGTATGTATGTATTTTTATACTGAAACAAATTCTTAATATGACAATTTACAAACATGTTAATTAAGAAAATTGTTGAATATATTTGAAAAACTTTAACAATTTTCAATTATTACTTAATAACTGTTGTTATTTTTTTCTGTGTAGTCTTCTTTTACTTGTATCGTTTGTATAAATTTTATCTCAATTTCCTTTTGTACTTCTTTAAATCTATTAAATTTCTGCTTATGTCTATTTTTAATTTTTTCATTCAATGATTTTGGAATAATGTTCTCGCTGTCCCACAGTTTGAGTGATTCTTCTTCCGTTAGTTGTCTGTTGAAAAATATTTTAATGTTCTCCTTGGGAATTAAATTAAAATTTTGTAATACCAAAAATTATTTTGATAATCTCCTGATCAAACTTCAATAATAATTTTAAGTTAAGTGCAATTTTAGATCTCGTGTGTGTTTAAAGTTTTTGTGTTTTTAAAAATTCACTGTGAGTGTGTGTATTAGGGTGGGTCGAATTAGCAATCGATTTGTGCCAACAATTTGAAGGAAAAAACTCCACTATGATACATCAAAAAATCATTTTCGAGGCAGCCAAATGTAAATTTTTTACTTTTTCGCATCGTTTTTAGCGTATCTAGTAGTTATGAGTTATAGCAAGATTTGGTAAAATTTTGGTGGTCTTAAAGTAGACTTGCCATTCGAGAATAAAATCCCGGAAAACCTATTGTTAGAATATTATTAAAATCCCTCCCGCTGCAATAAAAATTTGGACAATAAAATAAATAATATTAGATTGATTTTTGTTTATTCGATCCCAAGAACTTTAAACGACTTAAATTTTTCTGATTTAGCACATCTTATTATTTGTAATAAAATATTCAAAGAGGCAGAGAATTTTCTCAAAAATAACTACGGTGATTGATGTACATAAGTATTTAAAGTATATTTTGTAATTGTGCAACACATGTTGCAACTTGTCTGCACGCAGAGAAAAAACATGGTTGAAGTATGGTTAAAAAAACATATTATGGTTCCTGCAATGGCAAAAACAAATTTTTGTTGTTTTTAACAAAACTTTTTTCATAATTGATAATATTTTGTTTCTATTTAACAATAAAGTGTGTACCTCCCTTGAAACTTTAAATATGGTTGAATTTAACAATATATTGTTTTAAAAAAATAAAGCTACAACCATACACTTAAACATATTTTTGTTACCTTAACCATATTATTATCACGGCAACCATATTATGATTAAATGTATCCATCCAAAAGCTATAGCCATATTATGGTTGCCTCCAAACATGTTATTATGGTTAATATTTAATAACAATAATATATTCGAAATTATAATATATTAAAACATTGTATGTTTAATTTAAAATTTAAATTAATATGATTAGAAAGCAACAACATTCTGGTCGTTTGAGTTTAACTTGGTTTGCTTAAAATTCTCATTCATTTTATTTTAATTATTGATTAAAATACATTAATTTTCGTAGAATAAAATAGTAGGACAGAAAAAATGGCAATGAAGGTCGTCACAGACTGAAATATGAGTCAAAGGGGGTATTTTATAAAAGTGGAACATAACACCTTTAGGAATAAAAAAATTAAATAAAATTATAATTTGACACTTAACAAACAAATTGAAAAAATTTATGAAATACATAACCATAATATGATCAACATTCACCACATTGTTGTTAATTTTAACCATAATATGGTTACTTTTGTCGAGATTCTGAGAAATTTTGAACATAATATGGTTAGTTTTGACCATTATTATGGTTATTATTGACCAAAATATGGTTAATTTTGACCTTATTATGGTTGATTTCGGGAAAATTTTTGTTGATTTTAACCATACTATGGTCATATATAATCCTAATATGGTAACCTGCAAACATAAACATTTGTTGCTCTTAGAATATGGTTACCTCCAACCATATTTTTTTTCTACGTGTGTTGTTCACATTTATGTACATATATAATAAAAAAAGAAACAAATCTATCACACACAAACAAATTGTCATCATCATCATCACCAACAGCAGGAACAAGATATGCTGAAGTAATAAATGCGTGTATGTGTGTGTGTTTTGTTCTAAACACGCAAGCATGGTACTAAATATTTATGTATGTATATGTATAGTTTGTAGTAAACTTAAAATTTTCTGTTACCATATCCCGAACAACAACATCAATAGCAATACAAAATTGTTAAATAAATTTCTATAAATATCAAATAAGTCGAATACAAATTGTACATATCATTTATACATTTAAACCAGGGTTGACAAAATTTGTACAGTTGTACTTTTTTGGTACATTCTTATTGATAAATTTAGTTTAATTTGGCGAAAATTTCGAAAACAAAAAGTTGAAGACTTACCCCCATATTCATACCTTTAATAAAATTAAAACTTATCCCAATAAAAAATTGAGCTTCAAACGAAGACACTTGGAAGGGAGAAATATAAGAGTTTCGCTTACCATCTCGCTTACGGAAGGCATGAATTTTATACGGTGAGTTCCCACTTTGAAGCAATACATTATTGACACAAAAAGCTTTTTATTCAACGTATATAAAACCTGGTGAACGTAGCGTTCAGCTTTACACACTGAATGATTTTTTACAGTTCTTTTTTAGTTTTCTCCCGTACAAACCTACTTCGTAGTAAGGGAAGGCCGTAGCACTTGAAAAGTTATTTTTTTTTTATAAAACTTGCTTAGAGTTCGTTCACTTTACTGCATTTTTTTTATTTATTATATATATTAACGATATGGAAAAAGTTTTGGAAAAATGCGAAATTGTGTTATATGCAGACGATACGCTGATTTTTACAGAAGCGGCCACGGAGGAAATATGTTATACTAAATTAACGAATGATATGAACAATATAAATAAATGATTAAAAATGAACAAATTAAAATTTAACGAAAATAAGACTAAAATAATGGAAATAAATATGAACACTAACTTAACGTTTAAAATAAATGATGTAACAATAGAAAAAGTAAATAATATAAAATATCTGGGTTTTCTAATAGACAAAGACTTAAAATTAAAAGAACATATTGAATATATATGTAAAAAAATTGGAAAAAAATCGGGTTCTTCAAACGTATAAGAAACAAAATATCAGTTATAACGGCAATAATCGTTTATAATGTAATGATTAAACCACATTTTGACAGCAAATAACAGGACTGCAAAAGATGCAAAATAAAGCTATGCGCTCAATACTTAAATAAAATCGATTTACCTCAATAAAACGTATGTTAGATACACTTAAATGGCTTAACATACAACAAAGACTAGAGCAAAACACAATAAATTTTATTCAAAAAATGAAAATGGGAGATGCGCCTGATTATTTAATTGAACAAATAAGGTACGTAGCAGAGGTTCAACCATATAGCCTAAGGAACGCTCAAGATTTCCGATTACAACGAGCAGATAACAATACAATGAAAAGATCTATCTTTAATAAGGGATTAAATCTCTACAACACGATGCCGAATAATATTAAAAATTAAATAAATCCAAATGTATTTAGAGGAAAAACTGTAAATTTTATAAGAAATATTTAATTTAAACCAGAGTTTATAGATTTACAGCCATATTCACAAAAAGTTCTTATTTTAAGCTTATAGTATGTAATAACTATTAAACGCTTTTTGTCTTATAAACCTCTTATAAAAATTTGTATTCATAAACGTACAATAACAGCTTATTTACTATTAACTGTTTGCAGCGATTTTCTGTTTAAGTATGGCAACTTTCTTCTATTCGGTTTACATGATATTCACCTTCAAAATTATTCTTATCAAATAAAACTACATATTATTTTAGTTTCTGAACAAAATGGCCCATAATCATAGTCAAACGCTAAAGTCGGTTCTTTTTAGAAACAACTTTAAAATAAAAACATTCTTTTAATTATTTTGCTACTATAGTCAAAATTAAAGTATGTTTTATATTGAACCGACTTTAACTGGGTGCCACCTCAAATGTAGAAAATTGTTTCATACAACTTACAACAAAATATAAGCAAGGGGCAACCCTAAGCAGCCGACATTGAAAATTAAAATATAAAAAAAACACTGCATATCTTGCGGAGTTGAAAATTTTTAACACGCAATATGAATTTATGTAAAAAGCAACAACAAAATTACAAAATATTTTGGCTTCGTTTTTGCTTTCAATGTAATTTTTGGCGTTGAGTTTTACACAATTAAGGCCTATACAATGTATTTTGAGTTTCTTTCCATAAAATTTTTCCTCCAAATCATTAATAATTGCAAAATATCGGCCAATATCTTGTAACATAATCATTTTTAACTTTTTGCAAGTACTTTTTTGTTTGGCGAAAAACAGCTGATGCTGTTGTTAAATGAGTTAAAAACAACTTCAGCTGGTTTTAAAATTAACATCGGTTTTAACGTGTAAAGTATGCTTTTACTTGTCTATAGTAGATCAAAAGCATATTTTAAATAAAAGTTTACTTTAGAACTCTTAAAGTATGCTTTGTTAATGACTATAGTTAAGGGCCAATGTTTCCGAAAGGTATCATAAAATCTTTTGTTTGAACCTTTTTTTAAATATACGATAAGAAAGTAATCGAATAAAAAGTTTGTTTACTTTTTATTAACATCACTATTATTATGATTTGTTAATTTTATTTTTTTTTTAAATTTTTAACAATAATTTGTTGTTTTAAACAAAAAAACAACTAGTTTCAATAATTTAATAAATAATTAAAGAGAATATCTGCATTTGCCCTTGAACATATTCATTTAAATCATAAACATTTTTTTAAATAATTGTCAATATAACTTTAAATTGGCTGTCTTAAATAAAAGAAAAAATTAGTAAAATGTATTTAATATGTCCGTTGTAATAAATAAAACATTTTTGTCATTTTTTTTCAATATATTTCACAAAAATAATATCATAAAATGCAAACAGTTTTTAAAGTGTCATTTTATTTTTGGTTTAAAGAAGGGCAAATCCAACAATAAATTTTCTTACTTTTTGAATGGTTTATTATAGGTTCAATAGACTATTTTTCGTTTATGAATACAACTTTAGCAATTTTTGCTTAAAAACAGTCAATTAATCATCAATAAGTTTTTATGAATACGGCTGTTAAATTGTAAACCGAACATGAAATGTTATATAAAGTATTTAAAATACCAATAATAAATAAATAAATAAAAAAAAAAAAAAATTTCTGTATTGTCTTATTGCGTAGCGCATAATTGTGCGCTTATTTTTATAAATGCACCATTAGTGCTTCGCAAAATGATAACATTTTTTACTGCAAGCAAGTGCTTTTTATTTAACCGTTTTAATCGTGCATATGAGAACAAAACAAATGCCGAAACGTATTTTGTGAATAATTCATTAAGTTTATTTTAACTAAAATTTTTGAATTATTATTTTCTTTGCGAAACCTTTTGTAAAAAAGTTGCGATTTGACTGCCTTGGTTTTCTTTTTTAGCTTCTTACATTTAAATTAATGTAGATGGTATTATGCTCAAAAATACAAAAGTATGTATGTATATGGCAAAGTATTTTTTATTGTTTTTGATTTTATTTTATTTTATTTACTGCAAAATTAAAACGCAAACGTTTCGTTTGGCTATTTTTTGTACTCTGATTAAAATTGAGTGCCCCGTTAGGCTAGCTGGTAGTGAGCTAGTCTATCAGCGCCGGGGTTGTGGGTTCGATTCCCGCCAGAGTCTCTGGTTCCTGCAGACAAGCGTAGAGCTTCGCGGTATAAGCTTAAGGAATGAAAAAAAAAATTACATAATTTGCCGACTTGCATTTAACTTTAACATAAGTTTCCATTGTATACATCTTAGCAAGGTGATCTTAATATCACAACAGTGCAACAACAGATAGAGCAATAACAGTCAGATGTTTTTTAGACCACCTTGTAAATAATTCATTTTTTATGATATTTTGTTGTATTTAGCAGTGCTACCATACTTTTGTCTTAATTAGTAAGACTTATCAAATAAAATAAAAAACAACTCAAAAAATCAATCTGTATTTAAATATGATTTAAGTTTATATGAAAATTTACATAATATAAAAAAACATGGTTGTGCTAAGCATATTCTAAGATTATGATTGGATTCATGTTTGTAGTCACCATATTACGATAATTATTGAATCTTATTATGACCAAATATATTCGTAATATAACATTTTAACATTTTTCCCTTGATCATATTCTTATCCTGTTAATCATAATAAGTAAAGAACTAATCATATTATTATCATGTTAATCATAATAAGTTTAGAATAAATCATATTATGATACAGCACTACTTTCACAAAAATAAAAAATAAATTATAATTTTTTTTCGCATCGATTTTTTTATTTTGTAGCACTTTACAATTTTTTTTTTAATGTAAATACAATTTTTTTATTTTTTTAATTTCTTAAAGCTTGTTTTTTTAATTTGTATTTTTTTTTTTATTGTTGAAAAACTCACTTACAAATAATTCGATAGGCATATTTAGAACAAACGACAACTGATGCAAAATTATTTAACAATTGGCGATAACAAAATATTATAAGAGTAAAGATATTTTGTTTGCATCTTAAATATATTATGATAACGTATAGAAAGTTATCATGTTATGACAATTAAATATCATGATATGGTTGTGATCTATTTAATATGTTTTCAAAGTTACCATTATAAAAATCATAATTTTTTGATCAACAATACTCAAAATTATAATTGCGATAAACATTAAAATGTTAACAGTAACTACAATATTGCTGATATTTAATGAAAATAACAATTTTTTGTGTACATGCCCAACCATATTTTTGTCTTCGTGTAGCCTGAAAATTGGTCATTAGACTCTAAATTATGAAATTACTTTGGCATTATTTATTGAGTGATAAAAAGCTCTGCAGAAATTTTATATCACAAAAATGATTATTTGTAAAAAAATGTATTTTGGTACTTTATGTGAACAGTACACATTATATAAAAGTAATATAACTTTTGCTGCTTAATTTTTTTTTCAATTTCCTTTTAAAGTTTCCTTAATGATCACAAGCAGCAAATAAAAACACAAAACGTGCTGACGAGCACAAGTATCTTCAGCACACTTTAAAAGTTGAAATATGTAAACACTGACAGAGTATGTCACAGTTACACTTAGAGTTGTAAAAACACGCGCTTATTTTACAATGCGTAATACGAGCATTTACATACGTAAATAATGCTTTTTATGCACGTATATATTTTATTCTATTGAATAGAGTGTGTGAAAATTTTATATCCAAAACGATTTTGTGTCGTTGTTGTATTTGATTTGTGGAATTGAGAGTAAACCAGGAAAAACTTTTTGATTTTTAGTAATAGGTGGTAGTTATTTCATACGTTACTTGGTAAGTAGTTGTTGTTATATTAAAAACTTCACTAAGTACTTACTAGTAATGACCTCAGCAACTACTTATTACTTCTTTTATTTTCACTACTGAACATTTGCTTACTAATAATCAGCTCAATAACGACTTATTAGTTGTGTTGTTTTCAGTACTGAATATTTACTTACTGGTAATGTATTCAATAACTACTTATTGGGTCTATTAACTAGTGAATTCTTGGCTTCTAGTAAGTACTTACAATTCAAATTCCTCGTAGTTAAATAATTACTAACTAAGTGTATTGTAACTACTAAATTCTGTGGCCACCTCGAACAAAAATAAGTAGTTATTCAGCCAAAAAAAAGTAGTGTTTATTTTCTCCAACATTACTTGCTAATTTACCAGGTAAGTAAAGTTTTTGCTGGGAAGTTTTGAGTGCAGTTATAAGGATGATATTGATAACTCTGGACCTATTGTAACAACATATTGCAGAGTTATATAAATAACAGTTTTTGATACCCACAATTACCTCGACACTAACGTTTTAAGAGATTTATTCGGTACCCAATAAAAACTTCCCTTACTTTTTCAAAATGAATAGTTTCTCTCGCTTCTCTCACTCATTATTTAGTTGCTTTCTTCTATAACTTCTCACTCATTATTTAGTTGCTTTCTTCTATAACTGTATCTATAACTACTTATTTCAAAATGTATGTAGGTGAAAAAAAGGACTTCATTTTGAATGCGCTAATTTTGCGACATGTCTTGTAAAATTTATTGGTTCTATCAGTCGAATTGTAAGAAGTGTTTTTAAGTCTTCCGATTACTTAACACATTATTTTGTAGGCGAAGTTTTTACTGGGTATAATATGTTTCCGTTATTAGCCATATATTTACGTAACTACATTTTTAAATTAGATTATTTATTTCATATTCAGTATATAATACATAATTAAAGAGTTTAGATTTTCTTATTAAAATGCTGTAAAATAAGAACTGGTTTTTTCTGGCATCAAATTTTACAATCTCAGTTTAAATAAAATATAAAAGAAACATCTCATACTCCTATTTGATTGTCCTAGCAGCTCCGAATTTTAAGTAAATAATATTATTATTCTTAAATTCTTTTCATCATCATATCAAAAAAATTCTCATTTTCAAACGTTATTATTTCCAAAACAAGATAAGAACAAAACCGTTTTTAACGATATTTATTTAAATAAGATAATTCTTAATTTTACTTCTTATCTTTAAAATAGAAAATCTTATTATATTTAAATTCTATTTCTAAATTAATCTTATTATTCTGAGATTCTGTGAAAACTATAGACTAAAAATCTTCCAAGTCCTTTAAGAACTCTATATTACTGTTTCTCTTTATCTTCATCGCTAGACCATATTTATGACACAAAAGTAGAACACCATGAAAATATAAAAAAAATTACAAAAACAACAAATAAAAGTACTTCGCCATGACAACCATGTAGCAATTTTGCACACATTGACTGACAATCAAATTTTTTTACTACATTTTTTTTATTTCCTTCTATAAATGAAATTTTGCAAACATTTTTAAATAATAGCAAAAAAAAAAAATAAATAAAAATGCGACTAAAATATAGAACAAAAACAAAGGAAAGATATCAAAAATGAAACCAAGCCAAAGAGCACATAAATTTAATGAAATGAGGTAAATTGCAAATTTTAAAGAGTTTTGGAATTCTACGTGCCCACTAAGTAGTTGTAGATTAGTAAACGATTTCATAAACAAATGATTGAAAATAATGTGCTTTTGGGGTCTGAAATATATAAATGGCAAACAACATGTAGTGTAAAAAGCTAAGGACGAGAAAATAGATGTAATTTGAACTTATAAAACCTAAATATCACGCAAACGCAGAAAATTGTTGGAATTCCATTATGTAACCTATAGAAACCTCCAATTCCTTTTAACCGATTTGACTTATTTCTTATACCAAACCAACGTTGTATAAACCAAAATTGCTGGGCAAATTTTCGTAGACAATTATCATCAATAACTGCATTTACTGTAAGAATTTCAATACCAAGCAGACGGGTTTGCGGACTTAATTTAAAAGCATAAAAGCTTTTGTTTGCAAAAGGTACAGGTAACATAAGATCTTGTATTTTAACTAAAGACTCGTTGAATATCTTTATTCTCTCTGATTATAGAGATGAAGACTCTAAAAATATTGCCTTGATACATGCGATTGAGTAGTTTAGATGGGCGTACAAGGCGCCCGACCGTGGAGATCGGCTTATCCGTAATGTAGTAGTTAAGGCTACGGACACTAGAACCCTAACTGTCATCTGTGCTGATTCTAATGCACATCGCACTATCTGGGGTAGTACGGGCAAAAATAAAGGGTGCTTTTTATAGAGTGACTGACGTGAAAAACGTTTTGGTTTATTTCCTTTATAATAAACCGTTTCGAGTTCTTTATTGCAACTTTAATAAAATAAATAAAACACAATCACTTTAAACACTGTTTACAATTAACACAACTCTATTTAATACTAAGTCACTTTAACAACCGTAATTTATAGCTTTTATTCACAAGCAACAATAATTTTCTGCGCGTGATACGTTATTGACAAAGTCTGATCTTACTATGCTAGCCGCCGCAAGTATTTATACTGCCATTCGGCCATCTAGAACATTCGAAATGTTTTTCGTAGGTTCGAGGCTTTACTATTCACCACTCTACTTGATTTATGGCGGCACTTATGTGTACACAATTTCACGACTTATACTGAAGCTTTTTTAACGGTCATTTCGAGGGCTTTCTGCACATTGGGATTGAAGTGTACTAAATTATAACAATTTTTAATAACAATGTAAACTAATACAATTACTTATGAATACAAGATAACTAATAAATACAAGATAACTAAAAATTATAACTAATTCTTAACCAATAAATACAACTAATTCTTAACTAAAGTTAGGTTAGGTTAGGTTCCATTGGCAGCCGTGATCAAGCACAGCTCACGTGGGTCCATTAATTAGTTCCCGTTGTGTTATCATGTCACACCGTCTCCCATGGGTCCTAAGTTATCTGGCTGCTAGTATTACCACGCAGCCATCCGGTCGATTCAGTAAAGGAGTGGATCCTGTTTACATCGACATCAGAGAGACAAGTTTTGTCCCCAAGGGCTCTTCGACCAAACATTTCGAGTCTTAGATCTCCGAATGCCGGGCAATTACAGAGAAGATGTTCCGTTGACTCTTCCTCCTGCTCCTCGCCGCAACTTCTACATAAGTCATTGTAAGGGAGCCCCAGCCTCTGGGCGTGCCATCACATCACACTATCTGGGGTAGTACGGGCAAAAATAAAGGGTGCTTTTTATAGAGTGACACAAGTTTAAATCATAATAAAACATTGAAATATATTGTTACGTTACTGCCTTTCAATAACGTTTTGGTTTATTTCCTTTATAATAAACCGTTTCGAGTTCTTTATTGCAACTTTAATAAAATAAATAAAACACAAACACTTTAAACACTGTTTACAATTTACACAACTCTATTTAGTAGTACGTCACTTTAACAACCGTAATTTATAGCTTTTATTCACAAGCAACAATAATTTTCTGCGCGTGATACGTTATTGACAAAGTCTGAACTTAGAATGATCTTGCTATGCTAGCCGCCGCAAGTATTTATACTGCCATTCGGCCATCTAGAACATTCGAAATGTTTTTCGAAGGTTCGAGTCTTTACTATTCACCACTCTACTTGATTTATGACGGCACTTATGTTTACACAATTTCACGACTTATACTGAAGCTTTTTTAACGGTCATTTCGAAGGCTTTCTGCACATTGGGATTGAAGTGTACTAAATTATAACAATTTTTAATAACAATGTAAACTAATACAATTACTTATGAATACAAGATAACTAATAAATACAAGATAACCAAAAATTATAACTAATTCTTAACCAATAAATACAACTAATTCTTAACTAAAGTTAGGTTAGGTTAGGTTCCATTGGCAGCCGTGATCAAGCACAGCTCACGTGCGTCCATTAATTAGTTCCCGTTGTGTTATCATGTCACACCGTCTCCCATGGGTCCTAAGTTATCTGGCTGCTAGTATTACCACGCAGCCATCCGGTCGATTCAGTAAAGGAGTGGATCCTGTTTACATCAACATCAGAGAGACAAGTTTTGTCCCCAAGGGCTCTTCGACCAAACATTTCGAGTCCTAGATCTCCGAATGCCGGGCAATTACAGAGAAGATGTTCCGTTGACTCTTCCTCCTGCTCCTCGCCGCAACTTCTACATAAGTCATTGTAAGGGAGCCCCAGCCTCTGGGCGTGCCTCCCAATGGGCCAGTGGCCAGTTATAACCGCAATCAGGTTTCTAAGATGATGTCTGGACAGCTAAAGTTACTTTCGTAACAATATTTTAAATATCAATGAAATGGTCTTTATTAGGAAGATAATTTTATGAAATTAATGGTTAAATATGATTTCTGCCTGGAACACCAATTTTCAACAACTTTTCGCGTTCTCACCATCTTCGCTTTTGAAGACATATAGGCCAATGACTGCGCCAGGTCATAAAGCGCACTAAACAGTTATTTTCTGTGAATGTAATGGTGTTTTGATAAAAGCTTGTGTATTCTCCTCACTCCAAATGCGGCAATTCTGCTTATTTACGTACATATTCAACCAGAAATGGACTTCATCGGAAAATAAAATTTTGAATGGAAATTCAAAATCAATATCAATCTGTGTTTCAGACCATTCGCCGCATTATTTTGATTTAAAATTTCAACAATTTGCAAGCGTTACTCTGGTGTAAGTCGATTCATAATGAAATTTCATAACAAACTAAACAAAAAGCAACTATCAGCTGTTAAATGGGTGCTCAAATAAAGCAGCGATGCCAACTAAAAAAAAGCAGTAGCGATCCTGGAATTCGGGACATTAGGGAGAGCTAAGTGAAGAAACCAGTGTTTGTTTGTTTGTTTGGATGATCTTTCTAAGATAGAACTGAGGTTGCTTCTTCTTTCAATTAGGAACACCAATTGATTGAATTTTGCAATGGCGGCTATTGCGCAACTGCCCTGTAGGGTGAACATTGGCGCTGACCATGACAAATGGACCACTAAAGAGCCCGAGCGAGCTGTCTTCTTGATGGCTGCCCAAGGAAACTTATCTTGCATAATTTGAATTATGAGGTGACCACATTGAAAAATGCTTTGAACATTACTGGCAAAAAAAATTTAATTAACTACAACAACCTAAAGCTTTAAGCTAGGCAGTTGCACGAATCAACGCCAAAGCCAGTCATTCAAGTCGTTAATGGTCCCATACACACATACTGCTCATGCTCATGCAATCAGCATGTGTTTGTAAATTTGAAATTTTAATTAATGTATGCGTCACACAGACAATGCAGTATGAAAAATCAAAATAGGTTTGATTTTGAAATGAACTCATACTGCTGACAGTTGTTCAAATGAACAATAAAATTAATAAATACAGTTTTTGATAAATTTCTCTTTTCGATTTAAATTAAAACAAATTCAACCCAGGTTCGAGCTTCCCAGCTCAGCCAAGAAAATTATCAATAAATTTCAGTAAAAACTTTCATGTTGTAAAATTCCTTCCTTCGGTAGAGATAATTAAATGAAAATTAAATTTGATGAATTCAAGCCTGACTAAAAATATTGAAATTAATAAATTTAAAATAGTTTTTGAGAAAAAAACGAGTGAAGAAAATAGGGTTTTTCTTGAATTTCACGAAATGAAATTTATTTAAAAATTATGATTGATAGGTGTGTAGTAAAATATCAATCACACACGTATATGAAGGGTTCATCGGCAGTAGCTGTCAGCAGTATGTGTCTATGGGCCCCTTTAAGGTATGTATTTGTTATGACCTGCTGCAGTCGAGCCTGGCGAACACAACTGATTTGTTTAAGTGAACATTGACCGAAAAACGTCTGGAATATGCAGTAGCAGACTGAATCAATAATATTTGATCATACCAATACTCAGACACATGTTGTTAGACAATTCTAACACTATTTAGAAAAAGTGCTTGAAAATGTTTACGTCACCTGCCTTTAACCCGGCGCCGGGGGGGTAGATTTTAGCTACAAGGACATGGGGGTTGGGTCATAATGACCCACTTATTAAACTCGAGGTTTTTTGCTATATTTACGAAAAAATATATACAATTTAGATTGAATCTAACCTTATTAAGGAAATAAAACATGACTTTGTTAAAAAATAACATATTTACTTTTATTTTTAAACAAAAAACATTTCATATTAAAAAAGTTAACAAAGGAGGCTTCTTCTAGCTTAAATATAATAAACACTTATTATATATACGCGGGGATGGGTCATATTTACCTTTTTTAACTTTGAGCACGTGTTACTCGAAGTACATCGTCATGCAACTGATTTGAAATTTATAATTTTCAGAGAGATTCAATATCACCAGCTACTGAGAAGAGCGTAGAGAAGAGAAGTACATTTTTAAAACCACAATCCATTCGAAAAGTGACGGGTAATTTTGACCCATCCCCCCCGGCGCCGGGTTAAGTTTAGACCTGTTTCAAAATAAATTTTTTAATATTTTTTTTTTTTTTTTAACTTTGATGTTACCGGTGTTTCGCTAAATAAATAAATAAAACAAAGTGTTCGAAAAAAATTTGGGAATTACTGGACTCCAATAGAATTGCTGTAAAAGAATATTCCTTGTATATGCATCAAACGAACACCTGTAAAAAGTGTTCGTTTGCAAAATATCCATGATCGAAAATTTGTGCCCCGAAGGAAGTTTAAATGTTAAACAGGAATATTTTTAAATAACTAGTACTAACATTTTTAAACATTTCTTTTTGCCGAAATTGTAAAAATGAGAGTAATTGCATTTACATTTTAAAAATTAAAAAAAAAACAGAAGTAAGGAAAAACATGTAAAATCAATTGAAATAGATAATCATTCAAAAAAAGCAAATATCGATCTGCCAAAGGTTAAAATACAATTTGGTTTAAGGATTGATGTTTGACTAATGACGTCAGCAGTCGTCGATGGCTGCGAGTGTATGACGGCAAATCCATCTGAGGAGATCGAGTGGTTGCGATCGAAACATGTCATGGTAACCTGACGGCCCGGGTTCGAGCCCCCGTCACGGTCAAGAATGAAAGATTATCAATAACAATTTTAATGAATTTTCATGTTGTAAAATTCCTTTCTTCATAAATATAATTAAATGAAAATTAAATTTGATGAACTTAAGCCTAATTAAAATATTAAAAATTTGGATTCAAAACCATAAATAGTTCAACAAAATAACCACAATACTTATTTTAAAAATTGTATTACCATAAACACAGAACTTCTGTATCATAATTAAAATGTTTTTTTGCATAGCAGCTTTAATACAAAATTTAATTTTTAACTTTGTGCTGATTCACCTTATCAATTTATTTAGATCTCATTTATTATTTTTATTTTCCAGTTTTTTATTGTTCATTTACCTTAAAACAATTCTACTTGTGTAAACATTAATATTAAAATTGATTCCATCTTAAAAAAACCTTAAAAGAAATTTTTTTACTGACTTCTTGTTTACATTTCACAAATTTTATGTTTCATAGTTTTGCATTTTTCGCACTCGCAGACATCTCTCTTTTATCCTTTTTACATTCTAACAACGCCATCCATCAAGGTAAACAGAAAAACTGTTCAATGTAGACAAAGTCTTATTTTTTGTGTATAACTAATAATTCCTTTAGTTTCGCAAAACAAAAAAAAAAAAAACGGAAATATTTGCACTTCATCTTTAAGGTAAAACTTCTTGTTCCTGTATGGAAAATTATTTCCATAAAATTTAACTTATTTTTTTTTAATTTTACTAATGTTTTAAAGGGTTTGAAGGGTTGCTACGACATTGTTTTTTAGCGCCAAACACTAAGTTTTACTATGAAAACAAAAGCTACTAAAAGTCAGTGTTTCTTCTTTTCGTTTTTTACTTTCGTAGCAAAAAAAGTATTAAGATTTCACCAATTCCTACAATATTCATTGTTTATTCAAATGAAAACTTTAACGAAATTTATGAAATGATCTAAAAAAAAACGATAATTTTACAAAAGAACGAAAATAGAAAAAAATTTCTTTGGTATGTCAAACCTTAAGACGAAGGAATGTTGATAGAAAATCTTGAAAGACCTTGAAACTTGTTTTATACCATAAACTGAGTCATCATTTAGAGAAACAAAATGCTTTAAAGAGAATATCATTACCCTGACGTTATAGGTACTCCAGTTTTGGATCCGTGCTTTAAATTTGCGTAAATGAGAACGGGCTTGTATTAAAAAACATCTCAAATCACAAAGACGTTCTACTTCGTGCTAAAAATTTTGTTTTTTGTGTTCGCGTAATTTTGTGTTTTACGAGAGAAATTCATATTTTCTTAATCTAATTTTCACGAATTTTTCCTAAAAAGTAATGAAACAGAGCTAAAGAAAAACTATGCATGCCAAGATCTTGACACAGAATGTCGTAACTGCAAGTGACCTTGCTATAAAAACTGTTCGCGATAGTATGGCTGAAGAGCCGTCCACCTCAACTCGTTGTAGTGCCCAACAATTGCACCTCTCACGCTCGTCGTTGATGATCATTGTGCATAAAGACTTGCATTTACACGCTTACAAGGTGCAATTGACTCAAGAACTAAAGCCTCTTGACCGTTCCAAACGTCGTCAATAATCAGAATGGTGGCAAGAAATGCAACATTGGATGATCAATTTTGAAATAATTGCCGCATTTGGGCGAATGATAATCTAAGAGTGATTATCGAAAAACCAATGCACCCACAGAGAGTGACTGTTTGGTGCGGCTTATAGGCTGGCGGCATCATCGGGCCGTATTTTTTCAAAAATGACGCCGGACAGGCAGTTACTGTGAATGGTGTTCGCTGTCGGGGACTTTTTATGGCCCAAATTGGAACATATGGATGTGGACGATATGTGGTTTCAACAGGAAGGTGCCACTTGCCACATAGATTACGAAACAATGCCTCTTTTGCGCGACAAAAGCAATTGCCGTATTATCTCACATGGTGGGGATGGGGATGTCAATTGCCCGCCAAGATCATGTGATTTGACACCGTTGGACTTCTTTCTTTAAAGTTATTTGAAAGAAAAGGTGAACGTCGATAATCCAGCAACAATTCAAGAGCTAAAGGATGAGATAATTCGGCACATTAACGGCATAGAACCTCAATTATGCCTCAGGGTCATCGAAAATTTGGACCATCGGATGGAGGTGTGCCGCCGACCATTTGGCCGATATTTTATTCCATACATAATTAAACCATTCCAATATTATCATAATAAAAAGAAATGACAATAATTTCCTAAAAAATTTGTGTTTTATTCAATATCTACATCGGCCATTAAAAATTGAGCCACCCTTCATTTAACTTGAGTGTCGTAAGTAGCGTAAATCAAGAAAATGTTTGTTCGACTTCACAGCAAGATCAAGTTCATAATAATTTATTATTTTTGGGTAATTCTGATGAAATCGATGGAAAGTAAGAAGTTTTATTGGAAAAGTTTGAGCGCATTAGAGGTAAGCTAAGTAGTTGGTCCATTAAACATTCCATAAGCAATAATGCTATGAATAAATTGTTGGATATGCTAAAAAGTATAGACGTTGCAGTACTAAAAGACATGAGAGCACTCAAACGGACACCAAGAGATGTCTGTGCAACTGAAATGGGATCTGTGGTACATATATACATTACGGCTTAAAGGATGCTCTCACAGATTTTATCGTAAATAGTGGCTATGATGCTGACTTATTGCAACTAGATTTTAATGCAGATGGCCTTCCTCTATCAAAAAGCTCTAATAGACAAGTGTGGCCTATATTGTGTAATGTTGTTACTCAAGAGGATGTTTTACTGGTTGGTGTTTTTAAAGGCTACTCGAAGCAAGAATGTGCAAACGAGTTTTTACTTCCCTTAATATCTTCTTCTTTAGTTTAATTATCGAGTATACAATATTCAAACGAGGTGTTTCATAATGGACGCCCCTGCAGGGTCATTAATTCTCAGATTAAAAGGACACACTGGCTATTATTCATGCTTAAGGTGTGAACAAAAAGGTGAGCATAAAAACCATAGACTTGTTTTTCCTCCAGGTGAAAATTCACGACTGAGAACAAATGAGACATGCAGATCACAGCCATCACTTCACAATGTTTTAATTCCTACAACAATAGAGCGGCTTAACATTGACATTGTAAATCAATTTGCATAAGATTACATGCACGTCATATGCCTTGGGGTTCCGAGAACTCTACTTAAAAGTTGGATAAAAGTACGAGGTCAGGCGTATTCTTTATCAACGCCAAAGATAAAGATCCTATCAGAAAAATTATACTCCCTAAAAAAGTATATAACAAGAGAATTTGGCAGAAAACCTAGACAATTTAATGAGTTAGATAGATGGAAGACCACCGATACATTCATTTTTTAAAACTGCCATAAGCCACAAGAATATTGCTTAACAATGAAGGTTGCAAAACTAAAAATGAGTGTGCTTAAAGTAATTGCATAGTTTTGTTGAAGAAACACAGCACTTATACAGCATTTCCTTACCCAATAAAAAATTTTATCATTTTGCGAAGCACTAAAGGTACATTAAAAAAAAAATAAGCGCACAATTATGCGCTACGCAATAAAACATACAAAATTGCAGTAAAGTAAGTGAAAGAACTCTCAACAACTTTTATAAAAAAAAAATTACTTTTCAAGTGCTACGGATTTCCCTTACTACGAAGCAGGTTTGTAAGGGAGAATACTAAAAAATAACTGTATCAAAACCTTCAGTGCGTAAAGCTGATCGTTACATCCAACAATTTTTTTATGTGTCAAAAATGTATTGCTTCACAGTGGGAACTCGCCATATAAAATTCATGTCTTCCGTAAGCGCAATGGTAAGCGAAACTTTTGTGTTTCTCCCTTACAAACCTGCTTTGTTGGAAGCTCAATTTTTTATTGGGTACTAACATGTAATTTTCACCACCTTCTACATATTAATAAAGATGCTAAATTGTATGGATCGTTGGAAAAAATAAGTGCTTTCAAATTTGAAAATCACTAACAAAAAAACTAAAAAAATCTGTGATAAAGTGCAATCATGCTGCTGTTCAGTTGTATAATCGCAAAGTTGAAAAAAGTTTAAATTTATTAACTAAGTAAAATAGATGTAAAATGTTGTTCGGCAAAACCGTGAATGGTTTCATAACTAGTGTGAAGTTTCGAGATGTTTATGTTTCCATTTATGAACCAGAGAACATTTGTATGGTAAGCAACAATAAAATAAATATTATAAAGATATGGAATAGAAATGGATACGCGTATTTCGATGGAGTAAAAATAAAAAATGTATGATCATATATTAATATACCAGCAGACTCTTCAATATTTTCAATACTTTGTAGTGATTCATTTGAAAATAACGTTTAACTACTTAGATATCAAAACTAAAATGCTATGCTTAAATGCATCTTCTGAAAGATTGTTTTATACCGTATGTACACTAAAATTGCTTAAGACTTCCATACGAATCTTATAACTTAAAGATGCATAATACATTTTTTCATTTATTACTATCTTTTTCTAATACGTCAAAAAATAAAAATGAAATTAATGAAATTATTAAAACTTAAAAATTAATCCTCAAAATATTCCACAAAAGGTAAATACTTTAATTAAATACATACATATCGTTAACTAAAATGCAAAAAGGCGTAACTAACAAAAAATTCAAAATCGTGTTTTTGATTAGTTATTATGAAAATTACGCTTTTATTCACAAAAAACAAAGGAACGTAACTACAAGAGTGTATATTTTATAAATGCAAAGCTACGTAATAACCCATTTTTATTTTTAACAAAATATAATGAAATGGTTTCCTTTTAAAATTTTTTGAAGAACTTCATGGACGACTTATCAATGCATGTTTTCTGACATGTTCATAGTTTTCATTTTATAAAGTTTTTTGCTTCCCCTGTAAAATTATATTTTTGTTAGTTTCGTCTTTTTGCATTTTAGCTAACGATAAGTAAATGTATAAAAAAATGTATCTGTTTTCTATTTTTTTATTCTAGATAATTCTCAACCCTCATAATGGAAGCAATTTTAAAGGAGTTGGACGTTTTTAAAAATATGGTGGAAAACCATAAAAACGCCTAAAATACAAAAAAAAAAAATCAATTTAAGTGAACTATTACAACCAATTACTTTCTTATTGACTCTTATTTACTATTGTTTCTGAATTTTTGTTATTTATATAACTTTACTTTCAAAACTACTAATTTAATTAAATATATAATATGCATATTAGTTAGTGTTTTGTTGTTTCTGTAACAATGACCCCTATTCTGCGTTTCGATTCGGATCGAAATTTTCTCCGTTTTTGGCAACTTTGGTGTTTTGTGCCAATGTTCTGTAACTCCCGCGTTGAAAAACTTTTCGATTGAAATGTGAGAACTGAAACAAAAATACCATAAGTTGAAACAAACATGTTTTTCTCACTAAACTGTTACTGAAACATTTTTGGCGAGTAATTTCCTAACGTTACAGCTATTACACACCAAAAATGATACAGTAACAGTTTAGTGAGAAAAACATGTTTGTTTCAACTTATGGTATTTTTGTTTCAGTTCTCACATTTCAATCGAAAAGTTTTTCAACGCGGGAGTTACAAAACATTGGCAGAAAACACCAAAGTTGCCAAAAACGGAGAAAATTTCGATCCGAATCGAAACGCAGAATAGGGGTCAATATAAATTGTTTCTTGTTTCTGAATTTTTGCTAGTTATATTATTTTACTTTATTTTAATAATAAATTGTATTATTCGTAACAGTAATTTATATGTTTACAATAAACAACTTAATTGAAAATAAAAATTTGTGCCGTTATGTAAATAAAAATGGTAAATCTTCTTTTTATCATCCTTATGATATTTTAGCGATATCTTCCTTTTTTCTTATAAGAGGTTATCTGGCAATACTGCTTGTTTATCATCTATAAGAATCGCTTTCGTATTGCTTAGGAGTATTGCTATCGAGACACGTTTCTTCCCAAAGGAAGTATCTTCCGAAATACAAAATCAATTATTGCCGCAATGATTTTTTTCTTCGAAACAATACGTTTATTTCTGTGATTGCTGGAATTATTTTGCTAGATCTTGCTTTGGAAAATATACTAAGAATGACAAGCTGCTCCGTAGACAAACTCGTAAAAAAATTGTTTAGCTTGTCCAAAGATAGAATTGGCAAAGCTAAAAAACGCAAAATAAAAGTTTGAAGAAACTAAAAAATTTTGATATTACTAAAAATATATTTTATTAACTTATGTATGTGTGTATGTCTGTGGTATGTATTTTTAGATAAAATAAAAGAACAGTTTTCATATAAAAGTCTCAATTATCTTTATTTCAAATATTTGTAAGACTATAAATTCCTTTATATTTCTGTGAGAAATCTGTGCGATTAGTCGGTTAGAATTGCTTTCGACAATCTTTCAGATATCTGTCAGAAAAAATTGAGAATGTCGTCAAACATATCGGAATTTCCCACGACATGTTTGTCGGAATTCGTGTCAACCACATTATAAATTTTTGAGTCAGAAATCTGACAGAATTCGTAAAGGATTCCGACTTTTTTGCCGACATTTCTCTCAGATATCTGAACGACGTCGATTTTTTTGCTGGCTGTGTATTAATTGATCTTGGGCATTATTTATTACTGGGATTGGGTTCTTAGCCGATTTTGAGTTTTTATACCTCTTTGTAAAAATCGTTGTATCTGTACTTCGAAAACAATAAAATGAAGCAATTTGTTTTTTTTTTTTTACCCACTTACAATTACAATTCGAGTCGGAAAAAAGCCAAACAATTGTAGGGGGATGTAAGAAAAGATAAACTCACTGTTTTTTGTTGGTGTTTTGTTTAAGCTTTGATATTGCTACAAGTTAGACTTTGAGTGTTTAAAATTCTTATTCGCTTTAGGGTTTTATTCGTATAATATTTTTAGCTTTTCTAAAATCTTAGGAAAAGGTTTCCTGATGAGCTGGCCTAAGCAACGAGTGAAATGCGCATAGAAGCTTGCTTTCCCTCAACAATAAATTTCAGTGTATTTATTAGGGTATTCATTCGGTTAACCGTTATTCGGTTAACCGATTAATTACTACCCGATTAACTGATCGGTTAATTTGAAATTGTCTATTTTCGATTAACGATTAAACCGGTTAATTTCAGTCGATTAACCGATGTTACAAAATTTTTAATTTTTTGTAATATTATAACAAATTTTTTGTGTTTTAATTAATTGTTTCGTCTCATATACATGTTTAGAAAATATTTTTTTGTACAATATCAGCACAATTATGAATTAAACTTCCCCGAAGTTTTCTCCCTTCTCCCATTTTTCCTTTGTAAATTCAATTGTAAAAATGGGAAATAGGTAAAAAACTCCCGGGGAATTTTTAATCATAATTGGGCTGAATATTTCCTTCTAGCAAAACATTCTAAACAGAATTACCCGAAACAATTAGAAGTGCTAAAAATTTTTAAAAATTAAATCGGAACTCTAATGGCATAATGGAAGATTTTATATGTTAAAAGAAACCCAGAAAAAAGGACTGAGAAATTAGATATTCTTTATTATGGCTGCTTCTGATTCCACCAGTACCCACGATAAGAGAAAAAAAATTTTCCATGTCAAGTGTGGTCAAAACTAAAGAAAATTATCGCTTTAATCCTTAACATTTAAACAAAATTTTTTTTCAAAATTTATTTAATCAGATCTCTTTAAACTATTGAAATAACTAGTATGTAATTTAATTTTTTAATTTAGTGATAAAATTCTGTTTAATAGGGAAATATTTGTCAATGAAATTATTAAACTACAGAAATCTTATTAAAAAAAGACCTTTAAAATGCTTGCGTTTTGCGTTTTCGATTTCCAGAACACCCCTGATGATGTATTACTTTAAAATTACATATCACATATTTATGAATTATTTTTTTTGTTTGCTCGTTTTAGATCAAGAATGGTTATTTTTGTTTTTTTAATAATAAACTCCAAAAAATAAATAATTTATGCATTTTTAATTGTTGAAATTACCTTATTTATTAAAAAAAACTTTATTAATCGGTTAACCGATCAAAAACCAAATTAACCGATTAAACCAAAACCTCGGTTAATTAATCGAGCGATTAACCGATTAAAGCAAAAGCCCGGTTAAATTAATACCCTAGTATTTATCAAATACGAAAAATTGGGAATTTAGCACGTCATACGGAAATCTTATTAATAAAAAAATTATATTTTGCCTTGTATACCTTATTCAGGGTTTCCGTCGCTTTGAGACACCACTTATTAACATACCTCAACAAAAGCTAGCAGGCTAGCTAGCATTTGTCTTTTAATACTCGACTAAAATTTTGTATTTCTTAGGTTTTTTGTATATTCTTATATTTCTTGGAGGTTAGATCGAGAGTTTAAAAAGCTTATTTAAAGACCACCCTAATTTACATATCGCTAATTTGCTGCAACAACGTCATAAGTTTTTTGTTTCCTTTTAAGTTCGATGGCATCGTTTAAATAAATATTAGTGCCACTAGACAATACTATTAATAAAAACACCCACTTAACCAAGAATCAAAGTAACGCCAAAAATATCAGCAACAAAAGTTTACACAAGTAATCATCGTCAGACACGGTCTTATTTATATCAAGAACCAATGCAGCAGCATCATCCACTAGATAATGAAATGAAGGAGAATAAGAGCTGTTTAATATTTCAAACTTAAATTTAATTTAAAGAATTGCCAAGAACATCATTATCAACATCACTTAACAATTTAAGCAACAGTGTTAAAAAAGGCGTAGTTTTCACACCTCTTAATGTCTTTCAATCATCGATGGCGATAAAAGGCAACCTTAAATTCAAGTCAGTATCTTTTAAACGTTGAAGAAAATATTGCAGTAGCCTGTTGCTAGCAAAGTAGTTACTGTGGTTTAGGCATTCAATATCCTGTCTTAAACATTTACGTTCAATGGTGTGAAGAAACGGAACGTTAATACAAATTCAATGCCAATTTTTACATTGCTGAGCAACAACGACAAGCATTACTCATGCGAAAGTGGTTTAAAACGACCAGTCTATAGCCTGGATAATAAATCGGTAAGTTAAACCACAAACAAAAAACAAATTCATCCTGTTCATATTTTAACATTGTATTCAACTTCTTGTACTAAGCCGAAAAGATTTTCTTGTTCAACTTTTATGTTTACACTTTTAACACTCCCATCCTGCATCGACATGCATTTTTGAATACGTCTTTGCCAAATCAAAGTTGGCTTATGCTTCGCACCTTTTTGTCTTTATCCTTGTACTCATCAATTTTTATGGTATGTTGCTTTTGCAACACTTTCTTTGCTTGAGCTTTTAAATTTATATTGAAAACAAAAATAATTAAGGATTTCTTTGGCAACTTAGATTTTGTTTGTCAAATCTTAGAAGTTATTAAAGCAAAAAAATCAGCTAACAGTTTGACATTAACATAATTAACATCAATGTTAAAAAAACTAAACTTAGCAGTAATAAAGATTGATTAAATAGTTCAGCTAAAAAATCAAAAAGAATTTGGAGGCACATTTATGCTACGACTGCTGCTATATTTGCTGTTTCTTAGTAACAGTTTTAAACGTAGCATTAAAATAAGATTTAAAGAGTAGTTCAGTTTTTAAATTCATTTGCGTCTGTTAAATATAAAATTTATAAGCAGAAGTTTATATTTAGCAAAAGTTGAAATATTAAAATAACTATAAAATATTAAAATGTTATTGCTATTGCTACATAATGAAAGCAGTAGTTTCAGGAATAGAAACTAAAAAGCATCTAAAGCATTGGTAAACATAATTGCCACAATCGAAGTCCTAATATAGTTTCCTTCTCGAGCTGCTCTGTAAGAGGGAAAATTTCTCTTGAAAAAGTTGCTCTGTTACAGATAATTTTTCCCTTAAATAAATTGTTTCGTGGTAGAGAACTTTACCAGTAGTTGGTAAATATTTGATAAGTGTATAAATTTTTTTATTAGATATCTTTCTTTCCGTGGTTTTATAAATTAAAATTTACCACACTTGTCAAATGTATGGCTAAAAAACTCAGCAGAACATCCAAGGTTACTTATTCTCTTTTTAGGAGTTATATTTTGAAAACAATCAGTTCATTGAAAAACTCATAATTAGCGATAAGGGCCATTTCTGCCTCAAGGATCGCGTAAATATGGTGTAAACAAATCCAGGAATAATCGCTTAACAGCACACTTACATAATTCTAGAAAAGACGACAAGAACATATGTTTTCATAAATGATGAACATTTCCTATAATGCAATAAGAATTAGTTATAATTGCGTTTTAGTGATTGTGACTGGCCGCTGCATTTGGCCGAATTACACATTTTTTTTCTTAACGGCTACCTTGAGGGTAAAGCTTATGACAATAAACCAAGGACCATAAAATAGCTTAAGGTTGATATACGAGAAGAAAGGGAGAGTCTTGGACCCAACATTCTTAGAATAAGCACGTCAGATTAAAGCATTTAAAATGTACATTCGGCCTAATAATATGTATGTGTCATGGTCGTAGTCGAAAACCTATCGTATATGGACAAAAATTTTAAACGGCGACGAATTCGATAACGACCCTTGTAATAGGACTGATTATAAAAAATATTTTAAGATTTTTCCTTTAATAACCGCGTTTCGGTGTATTCCCGTTAGAAATTAATAAACACACTTATTCAAGTTAACAAACTTTATTGAAATTATTATTATAATGTTCACAAAATTTATCCAATATTGTTAGTAACGAATTGAACCGTTTAACTTCTTAAAATAACTCAACTTTACGAGTTAGCCTGTATTTATAGTTCACAACCAGTAGTTTTTGTAGCGTAGTAGATTCAAGAACCTTCTAGTCGATTTCAGTACATTCTGCTCGAATTAGAAATTCTAAAAATAAATCTTAAGGAGAACATTTGTTTAAAAATTAAAAATTAATTTGACAATTCTTTTTATTATTTAATTTAAATTTGTTTTATCAGTTGTCGCTTTAGTGCAAAAATGAATAGTTTTAGTGCATATTAATACTTAATAAGTAAGAGTGCTTTATTGGGCTGGGTCAAGTCCGCAAAAAATTAAAATATTTAAGGACTGGATTGATCTAAAAATTATTAATAAAACCTCACAGTTAATTAATTTATTGCAGTTGTACCTCTATGGTATATTATGTGCCTACCAGCAGAATGTTTTATGGATTCGTTTGATACTCACACCACCATAGTGTCTGTAACACCTTAAAATATTGGTCCTATAATCATCGTTAAGTATACCGATCGACTCAATCACTATCTGAGTATATGTAAGGATGTACGTCCGGGCGGCTGGCTGGCTGTCCAGCTTGTAGTGTGCAAAGTACAGGTCGCAATTATTTGATGAAATTTGGTACATTGGTTCTAATTATTTATTGTAATTAAAAATTGTGAGGAACGGTCCATAATTTCTCAAAGCTTGCTTGTATATTCTGTGGTATAGGGTATTAAATGACCGGACTAAACCGACTTGTTTATCATATAGGTATAACTTAATTTGACCAAATTTGAATAAACTATCATGATTTGTATCATTTTAGCCGTATTAAAGAGATATTTGGGATTTTTGGTCGGTTGATTAATTTTTAGTATTAAAAACATAAATTAGATCAAATTTCAATACAATTATACAAGTTTTTTTAACCGTTTTAAAGTCCCGCTATCTACGGGACCTTTAGTGAGTTGTATTCCGATTATCACAAAATTGCATCGTGTTATTTTAAGCTATTTAAAGCTAAATTGGACTATATTTTATCACAATATCGATATTTTTACGGTTTTAGGCCTTTTTAAATGATTTCCAGATTAGGCTTTATATGGAGCATATGGTAAATTGTGGGCGGATCTTCTCCAAATTTAGTTGTGTGATTTCTAGTTTTATGAAACTATGACAGACCAAATTTTACTATAATAACGTTATTCGGTACGTCTTAGGCATATTTAAGTATTTCCGAGAATGGGTTTTACATGGGGCCTATTGTAAATTATGGAGCGATCATCTTAATGTAATATCTAGTCGTAGAAAACGAGTTTAGAAATATCAATTTGTAAGTGTGTTGGGGTTCTGGTTTAAAAGAAAATTAACTCAGCTAAGCGAAGTCGGTGCTTGATAGACTATTAAATTAAGAACCCTTATTAAGCGAAGCTGGTGTTTGTCATACCACATAGTTAAATAACACTCATATAGCAAAAATTGCATAAAGTATATAAATTATTACCACATGTAAACTCAAACCTACATATTAAACAATAACATTTTTTAGAATTTACATTTTTAACTTTAATAACTTCAGAATTCTATACGCTACCGTACCATGCATTCTATTATATGAAAGCTTGAAGCGTTCTCTAAAAAATATGTGTAAAACAATACCATAATATCGACAAAATTATGAGATTGGAGTCATTTTGGTTAACTACATTAGTTACTAAAAATATTTTTTGAAATTGGTTATTAATGGGTTAATATTTTGGCATGTTTTATATACCACGTGAAAGGTATTTGGAAACACCGTTCAGCGATACCCATATTGCTGAGATCAAATTTATACTTCAAGAGATATTGGTTAAGAATTTATCAACTTTTATGGTCTATAACTCAAAAACAAAGTTCGTTGGCCAACATTTTTATTTTCAAAGCACTTCTAAATGCATTTTTTGTTTCTTGCTTGCCGATGAGCTAGAAATCTTGATAAGTTCCGGGGTTATATACAAAATTAAACAAGTAATTAAAAGAATACAAATTTTTATATATTTTATATGCTTCCCAATTTGCCGTATGCTGAAAAGCTTGCATACGACTTTCAACAAATAACATATTTGTCAACATACGTAGAAAATTTGTTGAAAAGCAAAAAATATTGTGTCTAGACTATATGCTATGATTGTGAACAAACGTTTGCTGACTTCGTTAACAAATGCCTGTCATATGTTGGTAAGCTTACGTTTGTTGAAAAACTTTGGTGTCTACACGATATGTTGGTGCTGAAAGCAGATTTTTCAACATAAATTTGCTGACTCAATATATCGTCTAGACTAAGCTTTAAGTATACAATACAGAGTGAAGCAAAAAACAACTTAAACTAATACGTCATAAATTATAATCTTAGATAACTTATAACTTAAGCTATAAATAATTCTTAAATAAAACTAATTTCGTAACAATATGATGAATAAATTAACAAACTTGAATATAAATATAATAAATGCTAACAAAAAAAGTTATTCTTTAAAATAGTAATTCCTTCCACTTGGATCTATCCGAAGTAAGTTCATTACGTTCATTCCATCTCTTGCTGTACATACTAGCCTCTTTCTCCACTTGAAGGCCTTCCCTACAACTTCCTTGCGGGTTCCAATCAATAACTGTTATAGTGATATCAATAATGGTTGCCGCCGAATATATTATGGTTAATAATAACTAAAATATTTTTAACACTTTTTCAACCACAACATGTTGCTTTTAGAAAAGAGGAAAAACATGCTTGTAGGCAACCATAATATGGTTGTGGCTTCCTAATGGAGGATACATTTATCAATAATATGGCTGTTGGTGACAATAATATGGTTACAAAGAGTTTGGTGGATCATATTTAAGCATATTTTTTCTCTGCGTGTATGGAGGAGTCGATTTGACATTGTTAATATTTATTTATTTGTCAATTGAATTTAATCCTAACAGAATTACCCAGCAAAAACTTTGCTTACAAAATAAGCAGATGAGAACTTGACGAGAAGACTACTTACTTTTCTACTTGAAAAAGTACTTATTTTTGTTCGCGATGTCCCAAAAGTAATTCTTTATAATTTGGCCAATTACAACCAAAAAATAATATGTATGAGGCCAAAAATAAATTATTGCTTAAAAAAACTAAACTCTGGCAGCATGCTTTATTTTTGCGATTGCAATTGTACTGGGGAATGTTAAAAAAGATAAACTCACTGTTTATTGTTGTTGTTTTTGTTAAAGTTTTGATATGTTTACAAGTAAGACTTTTGCTTATAATTCTTATTCGCTTACCAGTTGTACTAGTCTAATATCTTTAGTTTTCTAAAATCTTTGGATGAAGTTTCTTGACGATCTAGCCTAAGCAACCAGTGAAATGCGCATAGGAATAGCTTATCCCTTCAACAATAAATTTCAGTGTTTTTATCCAGAATAAAAATTGGGAATTAAGCACGACTAAAAGAATCTTGGTTATTATTTAATATATAACTTATAATCAAAAAAGTGGCGAATAGAGCTACAAAGTAATGAATTCAGGAAGTCATTAAAAGTAGGACTGTCTTTTCTGGGTATTAATTAAATACAATTAAATTTTACAAAATATATACAAATCGTTCTTGATCATTAAAAGGATATTAACTTAAAATTTAAAAATGTTCAGTAGAAGCAAAACAATTATTAATTTAATATTAAATGTATATGACAGACCGTTTCATGACCAAAAGAAGGCAAAACAGCACGATTAGTTTATAGCGGATAAATATGAATATTACGTGTCGATTGTTTCCAAAAGTGAACAAATAAGAATTTCGAGTTAATATTCTCTTTACGATAAAGTGCGAAATGTGAAACAACAAATTAAAAATATCATGGTCTTAAAAAGATTAATAAATTAGTTTTAATATCACTGGGACCAGAATTATAGTTAATAAATTTGAACTCATTACACATCCTTTTTAACGGGCAGCTCTAAATAATGTAACTGATAAGAGAACCAAATGACTAAAATTAAATGGCATACGTTGCCAATAAATATGTTGAAAATAAAGGAAAAGTTCAGCACAGTTCTATGGGTCTTTAGTAAGGTGTTCGTTCGATTAATTCTTGTTCGATTAATCGAAGAATTTTAGACCGTTAATTATTCGAATAATTTAAAATTGCTAATTTCGAGTAAAGGATAAATCGAAGAATTTATACCGATTAATCGAATAATAATAATATATAGTATTTCTGTTAAATGTATAACTTTTATGGAATTAAAAAAAACAGTCATGTTTAGTGAGTAGTTTAGCCTTTATTTTTGTTACAATTTTTCAACAAAATTTAATAATTTATTTTACAAAAGAAATCACGACAAAGGTCGGTATGTTAACTCAAAGATTTATATTAGTTTATCAGGTATTTTATGGAAATCAAAATCAAGTGGGATTAAAATCGAACGATAATTACAATTTTATTACTATTTACAAAATGATCTTAGTTTTTCGTGGTTTTAAGTGTTGTTCTTGCAAAGATAATTGATACTTAAAGAATGAAGTAGATAAAATGGAATATTATTATGAACTTTCATTACAGGATCGTTTTTAAAATTTACTTGATTTTAAATCCACTTCATTTCGATTTCTAAATTACGCCCGTATTTTTTGACAAAATGGTTCATGCGTTTTTCTCTTTAGAATGAGTTTGGTTTAAAAATATGATAATGCTCAATGAAACAGGTGTCTAAAAATGTATTAACGTAAATGTTCTTCAACAACTTCACTAATTTACCACTTACTTAGTGACTATAACAAAGAACTTGAAGAAGATGCTCCACCAACAAAGTCAAAGGGGGGATACAAGTTGTCCAACGAATAAATATTTTAAACCAAATACTTCGATCGGTTTTCCAGATGAAATTATTTGCAGAAGCAAAGCAGAGGATAAAATGTCCGTGAAAAGTTTCAAAAAATCCAAAGTTATATTGGCTATTTTAAAATCTAAGTGCGCCACTATTTGGACCTACATTGATAACTTTTATTTAAAAAAGAATGTTTACTCAAGTACTGATTTTTTCTAAAATTATCGAAAAATAATTTCGTTATTTATAAAATTTATGGATCTAAAATTATTCGATTAATCGATTAATTTAAAAATTTTGTTCGTTCAATCAAAAAAGTTAAAAATGCCTAATATCGATTAATCGTTTTATAGAACAAAAATAAGACCCGATTAAAGGAACACCCTAGTCTTTAGAGTTGGGTTACTTGATGAAAGCTAGTCCAGCAGAATTAGGCGGCAGATTCCATTGGTTAAAGTTCTACACACGCAGACAAAAAGTGAAAAACTGTTTTTGGACAGATTCGATTTGGTCGGAATATTTTTTATACATAGGTTCCCATATTACGGATCCATTGTCCAACACAGGACTTTTCAGGGATGTATATAGAATTTTCGTAACATATAGATCCTTGAACTCTTTTGCCCATCGTTTTAGAAAAGCGATTATACCTCTGCCTTTATTAGCTGTCATTGGTATATGTGCATTTAAATTTAAATTCGAGTCATGCTAAATTTCATGATCGAATAACTTATCCAACGACTCCAACTGATAAGCACTCAGTTATTTGAGTGTTTTTCATTTACACTTTACTACACATTTAATCCCTTGTGTTCTGAAAACAGCACATTTATATTCATTTTTATATTTATGTATTAATTTTTATTATTTATGTATATGTTTCATTTTATTTAATTGTGCCACAAAGGTATAAAATAAATTCTGCAGTACTGTAATATAAGACACCGTTCTTGTTGTACTGTCTTATCTAATGAAGAATCAATCAATAAATATAAAAAGTCAGTGTGAAGCAACATCATATCCCAATGTTGAGGAATATAGCACTAGTGAGCGAAACATTTTCAAGTTTGTGCATGTAAAATAAGCACTTCATGTCGTATATTGATATGTATTTGTCTGTTGTCTATAATAAAATTAATTTTATATGGCCTTCCACTGTATTACACATAATTAAGTAATCTGTCAATTTAGTATCTCCTTTTGTGTTTGCTGTGCAATCATTTATTTTGAAACACAATACATGACCAAAACCTGAACAAATAAATGTTTTAAACAACTCTTTCTATTGAGCCGAAAATTGCAGCTTCGGATAGCTGCTTTTTTTAAAGAAAAAACTTTGTCCTTTAATTTTACTTAAGCTTTTTAAACAACTAATTTTTCTCATATTATAAGACTGATAAAAAGTTTTCCGCTCTTGTCTCGTTCTTCTTATTCGCCCTCTGTTTATAAATAAGATTTTTACCTTTTGATGCATTCCTTTGATAATTCTTTAGAAATATTTGCAAAAGATTTATTTGCTAAAAATATTTTTTTCTCTTGAGTTATTTCTGGACAAGTAACTGGATGAGAATCGCATTGAAATTCCTTTTTTTAAATGAAATAACTCACTTTTTGTATGCGCATATATTTTATGAAAATATTTATAGTCCTCGTCAATAAAAGGCACATACAAAACATCTACAAGGACGACTGCTAAGTACACTTATGAATGTCAAATAAAACGGTAGCTAAATGGAATTTGACATTTTAGCTTAATTGTTGTAAGTTATTCGATTTCGTTTTCCTTTGGCTTAACCCATTGCCGTCCACTATTCCCATACAAGGACACGAAGACGTATACACCACTACCGTGAATAAAAACGGAACGGTTTTTCTCTAAAAATTTTGCTTTTTTGCTACTTATGTATGTACATTTTAGTCCGAAAGATGTGCCGGAAAAATAATCTTGTTTCTTGTAACGTCATTGATTTTCAACAACAAAACTTTTGGGTTCAGATCAATGTGTTATTATTTTTCTTCTTAGTTTAAATACTTGTTTGGGTCTAGATGGTCAACCCATTTTATCCCACCCCTTTGGTATTCAAATACCACCGTGATTATATTTAAACAAAATTTGGAAATATAATCCCAAAAATGTCCCAATTTTACTGCAATTTTATTCCATCTATACCCTTCCACTTCACAACACAATTTTAATAATTTAATGTGCCATAATACTTATGATCATTTTTTAAACAATAGTTATTTTATTTATTAACATTTTAATAACAAAAAAAAATATTAAGATCTACAAACAATGGTTCAGACTTGTGTCTATGCAATATTATTAACAAGTATAACATTATTTTGAATTATCTAAAAGTTATTTAATGTTTAAGTGTTTTTTTTAAACCAGGATAAATACAATTACTCAATTAAACACAAAGTACAAGTTAAATAAAAAGAACTTACAAACTGGGATCCCACGATGATATGTACATATCAGCGTTTCACACATATTTTTTAACAATTTAAAAATACTATTATATGGATAGATAAGGCAAGGGGAAAAAATAAAAAAAAAACACAAAATAATTCGTTTTAAAATATTAAGGACACAAAAAAACCATGAATAAATAATTTAAGTACTTCACAACACACAAGATATTGAAGAAACACAGTTAATTATTAAAAGGAAAACAAAATTTAATCAACAATTTAGGACAAAGTTATGATAAGCTACGTTAATCCACAAATAATCACAAGAACACAACAATTAATCCGTAGGTTACAAACACAAAAGCACTAGCATATATTGACTGTTTATGTTGTAAAACTGTTATTCTCTTCATCCTTTAATATATTCTGCACTATTCATTTGTCACTGTTTTATTAGATATTTGCCTTCAATTTGCTTTGCTATTCAATATATTCTCTTATTTTATATAAACCTTCTTAGCTTAAGGAATTCAACATTGATACTTTTTATTCATATTTTATTATTTCATATGTTTCACAATTTTGTTTTTTTCCCCCTGTATCCCTTTTAATTTATTTTCAATTTCGTTCTTTTTAATTTCAATATTCTTTTAATTTTGTATCCTCTTGTACCACTCCAATTTAATATTTTTTCTATTTTTGTATCCTTTTAATATTTTATTATTTTAAGGATATCTTTTATTAGTATTCCATTCGGGTATTAATTTTTATTCTCTAGAATTTTTTCTCTTTTTATTTTCTTTCCACAAAACTGTTCACAACAATCATCCAAATTATCAAACTCCTCTTTTTTCAACTCTTTTCTTATTCAACAAACTCTTCTCTTCAAAACCAAAATCTCCACTCCTTTTTATTTTTCCCCAATCACACATTAATACACCAAATTTTCTTCGCCTACCCGATAAAATTTTTGTTTCCTAAACTAGTAAAACCTAAAATTTTTCCTAAAAAAAAATATTAAAACAATATATCCATGTCAAATAGTTTCAAAATAAATTTCCAAAACCAAAGGCAACTAAATTAAAATAAATTTTACGAATTCATATTTAAATCAAGTACAAAAGTGCACAGGTAGAAAGTACCGAACCAGCAGGAACATTCTAGAACGAAAAATCATAATTCTAGTTTCGATTTAAAAGATAGTGACGATTAACCTTTTTCTAGCTTTTATGAAAAGTTACAAGGCAGTTTGCCTTGTTTTGTTATATGTTTCGTTAAATAGAGCTGATACTTCAAATTCTATGGACAAAATGTCGTTTTAAAAAATATAACTACGGCCTATTTGGAGCCTTTAACTCCTAAAAAACGTGCAACTTGTGCTGCAGTAGCTGATGATAATCGTAAAAGCAATGTTCGTAATCATGATAGGATAGAAAGTCAAATGCGTTATGTCTTTTAACATTGTATGTACCGATGGAGAGGCGAAAAACGCACAAAAAGACTTTGTGTAGAACGAAATTTGTTTGGTAAATTTTTAGCTTAAACGCACATTGTCCCCATGTGGGGACAACCGTTTTTCTAAAGAATCAGCAAAAAAATTAAACTTTTTGCAATGAGTTCCTTTTATTTTATTTGTACTTATGAAATAAATAACAACAAAATAGGTTTTTAATAGCAGTTTCCTCTTGGGCGTTAATGTTGAAATTTTAATATGGAAAATTCTATCCATGCGATCAAATTGCTATTGATGAATTTCAATAGAAATTATGACAGAATGCCTTTCAGAAAGAAACTATTTCTTCAGAAAGGCTTTGCGACTGAAAGCAACCTTTTATTTTTGCAAAAGTTAACCGAATGGAAAGAACTTTTCTTACAGAAATTCTGTCGCAATTGAATCAACTTTTCTTTTGAAACTACTCAAAAGAAGAAAAATCAATCCATCCTTACTCAAATCAATCCGAAGCGGTATTAATAGTACGGTGAGTACGGATATTCTTGAATCAAGTACAGAAAGATTGATTCAAGTACGGATTTTCAATCACAAAATACTTAAATTATCCATATTCAATCCCGTTTCATACTTGAAATAATTCGAAAATGAGATTGAGTTAAGTAAAACTAAGATTAAATAAATTTAGATTGAAATACGCTTGATTTAGAATTATAAAATTGTTTTAATTAGATTGATTTATGTAAAACTAAGATTGAATCAATCTCAAAATGCGATTGGTTCAAGTATTATAAAGTTGATTTTATCAAGAAATTAGAAAGAAAAGTTATAATGATTGATTTACTTACCCGTTTTACACCTTACAGAATGATAAGACACCAATATCATTCCCGATATGGTTTTTATTTTAGAAAAAATCTTATATACATATTTAACTAAAAATATAAACTTAATGAGAATCAAGAGTTCAAATTGACTTTTTAACCCTTATGCCTAATAAATCACTGATGGTTTAAACGCTGGTTTAGTTGAACTAAACTTGAATTTATATGTAGTTTAAACTCAACAGCCATAAATCAGTGTCCCATGTATTACATGTTGTTAAAAAAATAACACGTGGCAGCACTACGACAAATGTTGGCAAATTTATATGATTTGTACTGGTAGTTTAAACGCCCAATTTCATGCGTTTAAAGATGGTTTATATGTTTAATGATTTATAGATTTGTTGGTTTAAACACATTTTAAACCAGAAAGAGAGTTTAACTTGCTCTGATTTTTTAGCCCTTAGTGGTGCACATGAGTCTCGTCAGACCTTTTTTCAATGTGTATAGAAAATTAAACATGCGTTGGCCGGAGGGTTAAACACAACAAAAAGTTTAATCTTTTTTTTACTTGATTTAAGAATTTCATACTTATTTCAAGAAATTCCGGTATTGATTTTCGAAACTAATCCCATTTGGGATTGATTTGAGTACGTTTAAGTGCCATCGGTACTTGATTTTTTTAATAATGGCTCGTACTTAAAGTAATCATAAAAAAATTGATTTATCCCGAATGTTTTTCTTTCTGTGTATGTATCTAATTTAATCCGCTTTTCCTATAAAATAGTAAACCCCATCTAGGCAACATTTTCTATTAAAAAAGATGTCTAAATAGAAGAAAATTTTTCTATAGAAAAGTTATCTACAAGAAATAATTTTTCAAAGAAAAGAAAAGTTGTCCAAATTCTAGCAACTTTTCCTTTAAATACATTGTTAAATTCAAAAAAACTTTCCCTACAAAAATTTGATTAAATTAAAGCCACTTATGCTATAAAAAAATTTGCGAGTCCGCATTTTCTTCAGGACAATTTACGTAATCGAAGCAAATAAAAAAAAATCGTATAAGTTATCGGAATTAAAAAAAATTTTCCTGTGATAAAATTGTCCGAATCGAAGCAACAGTTTCTAGAGAAAAGTTGTCCAAACCAAAGCAACGATTTCTATAGAAAAGTTGTCTAAACCAAAGCAAAGATTTCTATAAAAAAGTTGTCCAAGTCAAAGCAACTTTCAAGCAAGATGTTCAAATCAAAGCAACGATTTCTTTGGAAAAGTTATTTAAATCAAAACAACGATTTCTATAAAAAGTTGTCCAAGTCAAAGCAAGTTTTCTACAAAAAACTTTTCCAAAAGGAGGCAGTTCATTATAAAGCAAAGTTGACTGGAGCAGCTTTTTCTACAAAGACTTTGGCTGATATAGAGAAACTTTTCCTATTAAAACAAATTAATTTTACTATAAAAAAGTTTGTCTTATTCATTTTATATCCCAACTTTTAAATTTAATTTCTAATTAGTGAGCAAAAGGTTTAAACTTTTATATTTTTTACATGAATCTTTAAGAATTAGATACAATTTTTTGATTGTTCTTTGCTAGGGGGTGTTTTCCAAACTCATCTCTTTTTTCATAACTGCAATTAACATCAATTACATAAATTAAGCTGTAGCAAAAATTAGCTGTCTGAATAAGTTGCAAATAAAAAACTTCTGTATATGATGAAAAACTTTGCTTCTACTTAAAATAAATATAGAATATTAAATAGCTTGTGAAAAGTATTAGACAAGGGTAAAAAAACTTTGCGAAATAATTAAATCTAGTTTGCTTCATAATGATAATTTTACCTTTTTTGAAATCACTATCAAACCCATGTTATCACCTACCCAATACTGATAACTTGTTATTCCTAATTAATTAATTTATTATTACTTTTACAAGTAATACACAAACACACTTATTATTTTCTTTTTACACAAACATCTTTTTGCTCTTCAGCATACAGACATCATCTTGAAATTACAAGAGAAGAGAAAACATAAATTTTAACTCTTAGATTGTTCTAGTGCTTTTCAATAGTGAATTTGCATGTTCATTTCTTTATTGAAATTTGCAGTGACGTATGGAAAATACGTTTATTTCCTTTCCACTTTAGTTGAGATTGGTTGTATTTACGATAGTTTTTTACACCCTCTACCTCGAAATGAAGGTATACTAAGCTTGTCATTCCGTCCGATATATTCATCTAGGATCCCATAAATACTCCACAATTTAAGTGTCATATAGTTTTAGTTATCTTTAGCAAAACAGACAGTGGAATGGCAAGCAAATATGTACTTAATATTTATAGATTTTCAGCGAGCATTTATTACCCTTATTATTCAACATTGTATTTAATGTTATTATGAATGAATCAATGGAACTATCGCTTGGAATCACTGTGGGCTTGCCTGGACCACTAACCAACTTAGACTATGCAGATGATATCTGCTTTACTACAAGCATCGTGATATGCAGAAAGTTGTAAACATCGTAACCAAAAGCTAGCTCTGCAGTATTGATAATAAACGGCAATAAAACCAAATCAATGCGCTTTAATAACGCGAGCGAGTACCGCTTTTCTCTGCTTGATACCTGGGCAGTATTAAGGCCAAACAAGCATTTGCAATTTTAACTAAGCCCTGGAGATCATCAACCATTGCAATTCCTACCAAAATTAAAGAATTTAATAGCAATATAAAGTCAGGGCTCCTTTACTGCTTGGAATCTTGAAATTTGCCAAATCTTAATGAGCAAAACCTGCAAGTATTTGTCAACAAATGTCTTCGCCGAATCCTAAAAAAACTCGTATGTGGTTTTTCAGACATATGCAATGTCTGTCTACTTAACTGAGGCGCCATCGCACGTTTGCAATCAAAGTCATGATTTACGTAACATTTATGATGTATTTATTAGGGTATTCATTCGGTTAACCGTTGATCGGTTAACCGATTAATTACTACCCGATTAACTGATCGGTTAATTTTATATTGGCTATTTTCGATTAACGATTAAACCGGTTAATTTCAGTCGATTAACCGATTAACCGATATAACAAAATTTCTAATTTTTTGTGGTATTAAACCATATATTTTGTGTTTTTAATTATGGTTGAGTTCCAAAACGTCAATTGCAAAGCTATTCGCTTTTTTAAATGCATTCTTCAATACAACCATGTAGAATTTTAAAATGTTATCTTCACCAAAGTTCTCCAAAAAAGTAACCAAAGTACACGAAAAAAGTTGTGTTAAGAAATATTTTTTCATACAATATATTTTCTTTTAGAAATACATTCCTAAAATACAGTACAAAAACAAAAATTAAGGAATCCGGAAATAAACTTTTTTGCAGAATGTTCGGTGCTGAGCTTTCTCAGGATGAGTAAGATGATCCTGTCAACAGAAGAAACTACCGGATGTAACAAAAAAAGAGAATTAACCGAAACAATTAGAAGTGTTAAGCACTTAAAAAAATTATAACAGGACTCTAATAGCATAATGGAAGATTAAAATGATTAAAAGAAAACGATTGAGAAATTGGATAATCTGTATTATGGGTTGCTTTCGATTTCTCCACCATCTTCGATAAGTGAAAGAATTTTTTCCAAGTAAAGTTTATCAAAACTAAAGAAAAAAATCAAATACTTAACATTTAAACCAATTTATTTTTTTAACATATTATTTTATAAGTTCTCCTTAAACTATTGAAATTATTAATAAAACGATCTCACGGTTTATTTTTTAAGTAATACATTAAATTAAAAAATATGTATTACATAATTATTAATTATTTTTTTGTTTGCTTGTTTTAGTTCAAGAATTGTTATGTTAATTTTTTTTTTACTAATAAACTCAAAATAATAAAAAAAAATTTATTTTTATTTATTGAAATTACTTAATTTAGAAAAAAACCTTATTAACCGGTTAACCGATTAATAACAAATATAAGCGATTATTAACCGATCAAACCAAAACCTCGATTAATTAATCGAGCGATTAACCGATTAAAGCAAAAGCCCGATTAAATGAATACCCTAGTATTTATACCGTTGGTGATCAACAACAAACCATACACAGCTTTGTGTATTTCATATAAGCACTCACTTGACAAAACATACATTGCATAAAGTTCGCAACAATATAAAAAATATTCATACTTGCCGACCGAAAATGTTGTCGCTAGCGCAAATTACATAGAAACGACATATGTGTGGAAAACCACACACGAGGGTAACTTACGCAAGTTTTTGAAATATTGCTTTACTAAAAAATATTTTTTAATAAAAAATGTGTATTCATTACCTTATTTATATTGCTAACAAAGTCAAGAAGTTTCCTTAGTGTACCTCAACAATATTTTTTTGTTTATCGTGTTAAAATGATTCAATTTGTGTGGGTTTTTACACAAGGGTGATTTAAAGGTTACAATACGAAAGTATAGATGTTTAGGACATACTTTGCGGAAATCACCAGATGAAATCCACAGAAAAAGACTTGTCTTTAATGCTCAGGGAGTTATTAGAGTGGGTCGTCCTAAGAATACGTAAAGAAGACAAGTACAGCCCGAATTGCACACCGTTAACTGGACCTGGAATGAAACCAAGGTAGCAGCATTAGGCAGAACTAGATAGAGTTTTCTTATTGAGGCCCTGTATTCCTTATAAGAATTTCATGGATTATTAATATTATTATAATAATAATATGTAATACAGCACAATTGGCTATAGACCCAAATATGGAACGACTACCCTAAAAAATTTATATTTTTCTTAATCAAACATGGGTGAGGGAATTACCTAATTTCGTACAAACCCGTCTGTTAAAAATATTACTACTTAAATTCATGGAGATTGGTTCAGAATTCACCACAGGCCCCATATACTCTCGCAAAACACTTAGGTACGCCTAAAGCTATAACAAATAATGCTATAAGAGAAACATATTGTCCGACATTAGTTTCATAAGACTGGCAATTGTAACGGACGAAAACTGAGACCCTATCTATCAAAAGAGAGATCTACCTATAACACCAGCTTTGCTCGTCGGAAAATGGGGTGGTTCGTTATCTTTTACAAGATAGAGTATAAATCCACTACTATAAAATTTAAAATTAGGTAGATTTGAAATTCATGAATCAACTTATAACCGTAGACTTAAAGAACGACATTTAAATAATAAAAGAAACGAAAATCTATAGATGCAAACACTTTAATATATGTATGAAAAGGTCTAAGATGTTGTTCACCTCTCCATTTCTATACCCACCCAAAACCAACGTTATTCTTTGAAATTTCCGAATAACCCATTATGCCCCTTCTCTATTGTATTTTAAATGTTTCGTGAAATATACAAAATTTGTTTAAAGGTCCATTCTACTAACAAATTATTTATTTAAACATAAAAATTACGATTTAAATTATTAATTAAAATAATAATTAACATTCTTAATATATGTAGGTTTAAATCACCAAATTATATTCAATAATTAAAATAAAAGTATTTAATTATAATTTAAATTAAAGGGTTGTTTATGATAAAATGTTATGAAATATGTTATTATAAATTGTTTTAAAAGAAATGATAGAATGTTAAAACTATAAATAAATTGGAATTTATGTCAATTGTTTTTATTTAAAAATGAAAATTAAGTTTTAACATTTTTCTATTCTGTTATTGCATTTTAACAGAAATTTTACAATAAAAAAAAATAAGTTATTTTTGTTTGTTCATGTTTTATTGGTTTTGTAAAATTTGAAATAATAAAGTAAAAACTCACCACATTTTATTTCCCTCGAAGACTGCAGGCCTGAAGTTCAGAGGTTTATTGATGGTTCTGTTTTAATATTAATTATTTATACGAAAGTATTAAATAGTGTTTATCTGGAATGTGTACCTATTTCATCTGTAATGTGTATTGTACTATGTATGTATGTATAGTGTATGTATGTGTGAATGTGTGTGTATGTTAGTATTTAAATTTATAATTTAAAACATTTCAAACAAATTTGGTGACTACAAAAAAAAAAACAATTACATTGAATACATTATGATTAAGTAAAAATTAAGTTTTTTTGATAAGTTTAATTATGTTAAAAGAATTAAAGTAAAATAAATTTATGTTAAGTTAAATATGTTAAGTTAAATTAAGTTAAGTAAAATTAACTAAGTTATGTTAAATTAAATAATGTTATGATAAGTAAAATTATGGTATGGTAAGTAATATTTATGATAGTTATTTTAAAGTTAAATTTGTAACGCGTTATTCAATTATATTCGGGAAAAATCGCACTTCTTTTGTAGATAATTAATTGAATTGTCAGGAAATTTAAAAGTATAGTTTCCGTATAATAAAAAGCTTGAACACCTAAGTTTGAAAATTTTTACGGCTTAATTTCCGGCTTAAAAGCTGGTTTATAAACGCTTAAGTGATCACGGTATCCAATATTGTATTAATGCTGAGAAACTGCCCATATACAAATAAACTGTCTAAACTCACAAAAAACACATTTTTACTCCAATTTACACAAAAAACTCATTATAAATACCTTTTATATTCAAAATCTCCCTTAGATCCTTAATTGAAACCACTATCTTATCTTCTCTTGGCCTTTTCCCTTTGTTTTATAATTCCTCACAATGACTAAATATTTTAATTTATTGTAATTTTTCAAACCTTTTCTCAATGAAAAATTTTCAATTAATGAAATTTTCTGAAAATTTCTAAACTAAATTTCAAAGCTATATATGTATAAAAATTTTCTTTTCTTTTTTTTTTTTTTTAAATACAGTTCAACAGAATAATATAGAACCATGTCCTCACACAATTAAACCACGAAATTTTTTGAAAATCGGTTCATAACTTACTAAAGGTCCCATATAAAATGAGTCCTTCAAAAAAACTCACTTCAACCTTTATGTAATCGGGATTGAAAACTTACGTTGGCGTTTGTAGCAAATACGTATTTGTATGGAAAGCACATATGAAAAAAAAAAAACACTAGTACACAGATAGTTATACTTTAATGCATGTTTATAAAATATAATTAAGTCAAATATGCAAGCACACGCATGCGCAAACAAAAGTGTAAAAGAAAGCAAAGAGTAAAAAAATATTTAGTGTAATGTGAATTTCCATGCATTTTATATGGCCTCTACATTTGAGACTATTGGCCAGGAGATGATCAATTTGAAAAGTAGGAACTGGGGGTGCTGAACATTATTTTCTTAACGTGCTAGTGACCAAAACTGCTTAGAATTGATTTTTGGGAAGCTAACGGAATTTCGGAACCTTTTTTTGTAGACATTTTTTAATTCAACTTTTTTTTTGCAAAAGTGCTACAAATGTAGACTACCCGACACATAAAGGTTAAAACTCAAAAAGAGTTTAGGTTTTTAGCTTTTATAAATCACTCTAGCGAATGACCTGATTGTGGATACATAATTTACCAAAGGTCCAATATAAACTTCAGTCCTGAAAATCACTTTAATACGCTTTAAGTTTAGTTTTATATGCCTTTATACCTGTATGACTTTTTGAAATAGAATTTAATACTCCTAAATCCGCAATGAGTTATAATACTGTGATGTTCGTTATTTAAAGATTGGTTTATAATTTATAGATACTATAAAAAGTAGACTCCAGAAATATTCCAACTCTTGGTGGAGGGTATCAAAGATTCAGCACAGCCTAATATAGCACTTGCTTTTATTTCAAAGTATTATTTTTAAGCAACAATGCTTACACTATATAAAATAATGCCAGTACATAAACTACTACATCCAAGTGCAGCGACTGATGTTTGTTCAATGAATTGATGCAATGTATGTTCAAAGAATATAAGTCAAGTGGAATCTTGTAAAAGTTTGCTGCCATATGTATGAAAGAATGTAGTAGTAAACGCTGAAGTAACAGTTACAATTTTGTTTTTGTTTGTCTATTTTTGGTTGTCTATTATAAATCAAAAGTTTGTTTACAAAAGCAAAATGCAAATTCTTAGCTACTTATAATGATATTGCCATTTAAATTATAAATTTGTTTTCAAACCGTATGTTTACTTAGAGTGATGAAAAACATGTTTGGTACCACAAAGGCAGCGTCAATTTTTATGTTAGAGTTGTCTTATTAAAATTGCGAAAGGGATAACTGTGAAAATCAGAGTTTAAAAAACTGCAGTCAAAACCAAAAACTGTCAAACAAAAACTGAAAATTTGTGTACAACTTTTCGTTGTTTGAGTAGGTTTGAAATCTACTGCTTACATTTAATGAATTTGAAGTAAAAGCAACAGTTTTTTTTTTGGCCAATGACAAATAAAAAAGTGAAAGAAATAGCAGTCTACTTTGACTGCAGTTTTTTAAGCGCTGGTAAAAATAGCTGTTATACTAACGAAGTGTGTTTGACTTTTTTTCGGTAGACTTCGGCAAATTACCATGCAAAAACTTAAAACAGAACAACATTTTAAAATCATTTAATTCCAAAATTCTCGCTCTGTTTGTCAAACTTATAAAACGTTCGCAAAGTTTATGGTGCGCATATGCATCCATCTGAGCAGCTTATACGCAATACTATTAATCGATACTCGGCCACCTTTAGCCTTTGTGTAATATTCATTCAAATTGAGACCTGGAGACGTGGGTGGGATAGGGGACTCGATTTAATCGATCCGACACCGTTCTCAGAAACTCGGTCTCTGCCCGTTCACTACTTGGAAAATTATGAGGAACCATCTTGGCTTTCAACCATGTAAGATTCAACTGGTGCAAGAATTAAAGCCAGCGGACCATTAGTTTCGTAATGATGATAATAATAATGGTGATTATACTGCAAATCAACCGGTAACAAAAGCAGATTGTTTTTCGTAAAATCATCTGCAGCGATGAGGCTGAAGGCTTAACGGGTATGTGAACCAGCAGAATTGTCAGTTTTAGAGGAGCATAATCCTTACAGGACTCCATTCAATCCCGAAGAAATACCTGTTTGGTTCGGTTAACATGCTGAATGCGTAATCGGCCCATTTATGGATAGCGAGCAAGTAATTCGTGATTTTTTTGCAGAGCATAAAACCATCACTTTGATGAGCCGAACGTTTGGTTACCGATCGGTATACTAAAAACTTGGTCCATTACCAATATTTTCAGGTGTAACACACATCATTACAAATGCATTATATTCACTTTAGCAGTGTGTCTATAAGAAAACAGTTAAAATGACTATAAAATTTATAGCTGAATATGGCTTAAATTGTCTTTATAAAATCAACATCAATTAAAAACATTTAATGCGCTGTTTAAAACACTTGAACCAGACAAAAGCCAATTTGTGAATTTAATATTGAATATGTATTCAATTTTGTCAAACAGAGTTAAATTAATCGTATTCCATTAAGGAGCAGACAGAAGATTAACTCTTTTATACAAGAGCTCTTATAAATTTTGTAATATAAGGCCACGGAAACTATTACACGTAATTGCAAATGTGTGCGTGAGTGTCACATATTTTTTTTTTTTTTTTTGCTTGAGTTTCATACATAAACTTATGTGGAAGTATGCGAATACTACGCAGCCTTTTTAAAATTAACCATTATTTAATAATTTTTCAATAATTAAAGAGATTACAATTTAGTTTATTCATACTCAATGCATAATTATACATTCAGAAGTACTACATTTAAAAGGATGCAATATTGGCAAAAGGATTTTAAAGGGATATCCAAAGAATATATTTCTTTTAAGAAATTCCAATAATGCTAATTTTAATAGTTTTGACGAAATTGTAAGTTTGTTGAATTAAAAATATATATTTTTTTAATTAAGGACCGATATGCATGAGCAAGTATTTCAAAATAATTGAATTATGAAATACAGAATTCCTTCGCTATGCCTAACTACTTTGTTTTTGCTGGTAAAGTGTTCATATGTGATAAAACAAGACAGACATATTTGTTGGAATCTATATTTTTTTAGTTAAAATCTGGTAGATAATTTCATGTCATTTATTTTTGAAATACGAAGTCCGCCACGGCTACGAGTTATATGATCCATTAGATACGTCCAATTTTTGACTACCTTTTTCAATAAATCTGGCCGTATGGCGTCAGTGGTGCCTTGAGTATTGTCTTCTAATGCTTAAAGAGTTTTTGGTTTGTCGGCATAAGCCAATGGCGTTAAGTCGCATAGGCGAGGGGGCCATTGAACAGGACCACTTCTGGAAATAAAGTCTTAAGCAAATTAATTTTCGGTTGTTAAGCGCACTGTATGGCAGGTTGTGCCGTCTTTTTGGAACGAAATTAATTTCTGGAAATAGGACTGCACCAAGCAAATACATAAAATTATAAGAAATGCAACCAATAGAACAGAATAAAAATTTATATTAGGAATGCTCAATTTTTTCAGTTCTTTTCATATAAATAAGAATATTATTTTTACCCACACCACAATAGTGGAGAGGGTATTATGCATTTGTTCTGATGTGTGTAACAACTTAAAATATGGGTTCTGGACCCACCTTAAAGTATACCGAACGACTCATAATCAGAGTCGATCTAACGATGTCCGTCTGGCTGGCTGGGTGGCTGGGTGGCTGTCCATGTAACCTTGTGCGCAAAGTACAGGTCGCAATTTTTGAGATAAATTGATGAAAATTTAGAGTTATAGGTTCTTATTGGCACAAGGACCAAGCCTATTGGAAAATTTCCGAATCGTAGGACCTCGAGGAGAGATAGTGACAATTTCTGCCTCTCAGAAACTATCAAACCGATTTTAAGGAAATTTAAAACATAGATAGATCCATATTACTATGAACACAAGCATTATTCTCCATGGGTCTCGAAAAGGGTGCACTCTCGTAAATGTGTTTTAAAATACTGTGGTGTAGGGTATCATACAGTCGGGCTTGACCGACTTTACTTTCTTACTTGTTTTAGTATACCAAAGTCATCCCTCGTTAGTTTGACTACGAACTATTTTAAAAGTCTATAAAATACGTCGTGAGCAAAACGGGACATTGATTTATTATTTATGTTCAGTTACTTTTTAATTAATATTTGAATAAATTCTGAACGAAACCAACACACAGGTAGCAATTTTGTGTGTATAATCTGACAAAAATTATACACTAGCCCCTTGTTTAGGTGCCGAAACTATCTAAACATCGCTGCTTTAAGAAAGGACAGCAACATCTTTTTAACAGCAACATCATCTAGCTTGAACCGCCACAGGCCGAACTTTCCCTTAGAAAAATATCCCATAAGAGTATTCAAAAACCAACGCATAGCAAACCAAGCAAAGGATCCTTCGGCTGCTTTCTACTTGATGTATTTACTGGTCTATAACCAGTCCCTCAAGCTTACTCTCTTCTAACAAACTACTATATCTTCTTCCACAGAACTTATTTCAAGTACTAAGACACCCATCTTAAGGAGAGTTTGACACTGGAAGTCTAATCCAACAGTCAGTGCAGTGGCATGTCACGTTGGCTACTGACTCCCTTGTAACCAGAAAGATTAAAAAAGAAATAAAAAAAAACTCGTACTATTTACATTTAGGTTTTTATTTTTACTTTAGTACGAGTCGTTCTCAAAATTTTAAGTACTGATAACACTTTAAAGTACTTTAAACCATATAAAATGGGATAACTTTCGAAAGCCAAAATGCTTGCATACGCGTGTCTTTATAAAAGCTTGTTGTAGGCACAACAACAACACTACAAGAAGAAAAATATATATTATTTTAATCTTTAAAAAGTAACATAAGAAGCACGAATTAGTTTGAGGGGTATGTGCAAAATCCCACATTTAAAAATTGCTAATTTGTCAAAACAAATTACTTAAAATGATGCTAAATTTACCCTGGCATTTTTCCACTAACGATCTTCATAACGAAAACAACATAAAATTGATTCGCGATAGAATACGCATCATGACGGAACGTTTTAGACTAATATGTGAGCAATCTAATAACCCACTAATTTCGAGTCTATATAATTAAGTTTCTGCTTTACTCTAGTAAGCGCTATATTATATATCCCTACTTTATAAAGTATACTCACGTATGTAAAGAATAATTTATATTAGAGTCATACTAATAATTAAATATATCAGAGGTTTTTGTTATTAATTTTCCTTTGAAAAATTATTTTTGAAATTAAAATCTAAACTTTAAATTAAATATATATTAATTTTTTAGATGAAATGTTATTAAATAACTAAAACTCTGTAAATTGTGTGATAACTATAGCTTAAGGAAATTAAATTTTAAATAAACAAATTAAATTTTAAAAATTTAAAAAAGGTAAAAAAAAGAAGCACTAATTACCATGTTCTATTTTTTAAAATTATTTAGTTAAATCCATAAAATTTTCAAAGTAGAATGATTGGGAAAACCATATTGGGCATGCTGCTGGTGACTTCTTATTGAAAACTCTACTGTAAACAAAGGCCGGAATACAACAAAAGTGAAATAAACATGTGTTACTGGTAAAGGCTACTAACACTATCTTACAAGTCTTAAGTATTTCATAATACATTGTGAAATAGAAATCGAATGAGTTTTGTTGCGACTATCAAAAAATCTAGTTTACCATGACAGTTTGTTTCTACACCATCACACAAAGTATAAACACTCACACATGAAATTAAATGCATCTATGATTCAATGAAAAGTATTTTTGTTTAGAAATTTTTCAAAAAACGATAAAGTCGTATGGGATGTCAAACTTTTTTCATAATACTTGTCATTTTCGTGACACATTGCATTTACACTATCACACTTTGTCATATTACCTGAGCTTTTGATATGTATTAATACAAAGTACAAAAGTGTAAACTAGCCTCAACTAAAACAATAATATTCTCTCTGGTTCTGTGGGTGCTTGTGTTTAGGTTAGAATTAATCTAATCTCAATATTGTGTTATTTCAAGTACAAATCGATATTAAGCCATCTTAGAAAAATCTTAGAAATTAAATCAGATTTAAGATGAAATCAACTTTATAATACTTGAATGAAGCGAATTTTAAGATAGATTTAATCATAGTTTTACTTAAATCAATATAATTTTCGGATTATTTTAAGTACGAATTCGCGATTAAATATGGATAAATTAAGTATTTCGCACTCAAATATCCGTACTTGAAATAAGCGTTCTGTACTTGATTTAAGGAAGTCCGTACTTACCGTACTATTGACACCGGTTCGGCTTGATTTAAGTACCGATGGATTTATTTGTTTCTCAGTGTAGTATCTCTGGTGAGCCTTTTGTCTCAAGAAATCACGAATCAAGAATCGAATTCCAGGTACGTCTACACCTGATTATGTCACAGAAGATGCAACAACTTAAAGTAAAACATCACTTAGATGATCCCTTCACCGCCGCGCGGAACCACACACTACAATCGGCTATTTACCGAATGGTTACAATTTTCCAAATTTAGAACAATTAGTTTATCAATACAAAATATCTGTCACAAAGCCAGATGAACTGGAATAATGAGCATGGAAGAACAATACTAATGTCTAAATATCTGTAAAATGCTTATAGTATAAGTTGGAAATTTGGTACAAAATGCTTCGCTATGAGGGCACGAGATCTGTTTGAAAAAAATTTTACTAATTTTATTTTAATGGAGTTGGTGCGTCGGGCAATCTCTTTGTAAAGTATATATTTTAAAGCTTGCTAGTTTTTCTTATTTTATGGTTTTTCGTGTCGTTTAGAATTTTATGTAGTTTACTATTTTTAACAGCATAAGCAGCCAGTGCCACGTTGTTTCTTACACATTAAAAGTACCAACGTATAAAAATATTTGTATATTTTTATTTTATTTAAGACTGTTTGCACAAGCTTTTCGTCAAAAATTCTTTTGTTTGCTTAAACTTTTATCGCGCCCAAACAAACCTCGTACACGTGGAAAATAAACATTTCTAGCTTTTTGGTTTTGTTGCTTGTTGATTCTTTTTTGGGCTTTTGGTGTATTGATGAGAAAATAAAATTCAATTAAACAATGCCATAAATTTTAGTAATACTTCGGACATGATAATAGTATCTAAATAAATATTCCTTAAAGAGAAATTATGTACTTTAACAATCGCTGTGACATAAATTTGGGCGGTGCGCAAAATGACCCCAGGAAATATGGCCCCAAAAAAGAAATGAAGAATGGCCCCAAAATTTTACATTAGAAGCAACAACACGCAATTTTGGGGCGATTTTTATGGTTTTTTGGGGTTTTTTTTCATTTGTTCGTTGGGGTGATTTTGCATTTTAAGTGAAATGAAAAATTACCCCAATATCAAGTTATGAAAAATGGCCCCAAATAAAATTAAAATTTTTAATTTGGGGCTATTTTTCATTTACTAATATAAAATGCAAATTTAAGGAAATGAAAAATGACCCCAAAAATTCAGTGTAAAACTTTGGGGTGGTTTTTCATTTTAACAATATTTAGCATTTCACCAAAATTTACGATCAAAATAGCTGTAAATGTTGCGGTTCTTTTAAAGAAGTAGTAAGATCAATTAAAAAAAATTAAAATGCAATAATGAAGGCTGTAGGAAATATCGCCCAAAGAAAAATGGCCCAAAAAAAAAATGAAAAATCGCCCAAACGAAGAATCGCCCAACCAAACATGAAAAATGACCCAAAAAGGTAAATACGAAATTTTGCCCAAAAAAAAACGAAAAAGAGCCCAAAAAGAAAATGAAAAATGACCCAAAAAGCAGAAACGAATTTTTTACCAAAAAAAAAAAAAAAAATTGAAAATTACTCAATTTGCAAAAAAGTGTTTATTATTCATATATATTTAGTTATATGGGGGATTTCATGTCAAGTGACCCAATTTTGAAATCGATGTCTTCCGATTTGGATGAAATTTGCACCAAGGTTAGTCCTATTGGATAGTAGTTTAGACACAAATTTTCAACAAGATCGGTCTAAAAGTTTCTGAGTTAGTGGGGGTCAAATTTTGACATTTTGGCCATACAGGTGTTCTTTCTTATCCATGTAACTTATTACCTATTGGTTTTAGCAAAATTTGTCCCAAGTAGCTTCGATAGCTATTTGATCCATCTTTTGAAAAAAATTTTTTTTGTTTTTTTTAAAAATTTTTTTTTTTTAAATTTAAAACTTTTTTTTATTTTTTTTTTTAGCGGGTATGTTTTTTTTTTTTTTTTTTTGTTCAAAAGAAAGCTTATGTCTTTTCCTTTAAGGTAGTTTTGGTCCCTTTTTGGGATGCGAGTGGCTTATGTATAAAAAAAATTATTTCTAACTCTAGACGAGGTTTTTAAATTTTTAGCATATGCACTATTTTAAATTTTTTCCTATTTGTGTTTAAGTGTTTCTAAAGCCTTAAAAATAAAACGTTTGCAAAGAAACTAGACAAATTAACCTTTCCGACGGTATGTTACAAACCCAATTACTATTTTAAACCTTCGATACTATAATGCCCACAATATGTTAATCCCAGGAATAAAATCACTTTTTTCTGTAGAAATGTTGACAAATAATTCTTTTTTTAATTTTTCCTACATAAATTTTATTAAATTATTTATCTTTATCTTTTTATTATTATTATTAGAAATTATTATTATTATAATTATATATTAATTTAATTATTATTACAAATTAATAAAAAGAATTTAATTTGTCAACATTTCTACAGAAAAAAAGTGATTTTATTCATGGGATTAACATATTGTGGGCATTATAGTATCGAAGGTATAAAATATTAATTGGGTTTGTAACATACCGTCGGAAAGGTTAATTTGTCTAGTTTCTTTGCAAACGTTTTATTTTTAAGGCTTTAGAAACACTTAAACACAAATAGGAAAAAATTTAAAATAGTGCATATGCTAAAAATTTAAAAACCTCGTCTAGAGTTAGAAATAATTTTTTTTATACATAAGCCACTCGCATCCCAAAAAGCGACCAAAGCTACCTTAAAGGGTAAGACATAAGCTTTCTTTTGAACAAAAAAAAAAAAAAAAAAAAACATTCCGGATAAAAAAAAATAAAAAAAAAAAAATTTACATTTAAAAAAAAAATTTAAAATTTAAAAAAAAAAGTTTTAAAAAAACAAAAAAAAAATTTTTCAGAATATTGATCAAATAGCTATCGAAGCTACTTGGGACAAATTCTGCTAACACTAATAGGTAATAAGTTAAAAGGATGAGAAAGAACACTGCATATGCTAAAAATTGAAAAACCCTTGTCTAGAGTTAGAAATTATTTTTTTTTATACATAAGCCGCTCGCATCCCAAAAAGGGACCAAAACTACCTTAAAGGAAAAGACATAAGCTTTCTTTTGAACAAAAAAAAAAAAAAAAAAAACATACCCGCTAAAAAAAAAATAAAAAAAAGTTTTAAATTTAAAAAAAAAAAATAAAAAAAATTTTTAAAAAAAACAAAAAAAATTTTTTTCAAAAGATGGATCAAATAGCTATCGAAGCTACTTGGGACAAATTTTGCTAAAACCAATAGGTAATAAGTTACATGGATAAGAAAGAACACCTGTATGGCCAAAATGTCAAAATTTGACCCCCACTAACTCAGAAACTTTTAGACCGATCTTGTTGAAAATTTGTGTCTAAACTACTATCCAATAGGACTAACCTTGGTGCAAATTTCATCCAAATCGGAAGACATCGATTTCAAAATTGGGTCACTTGACATGAAATCCCCCATATACAAATATAAGTTTTATGTAAAACTTTCCATTGTGCCTTCAACAGCTGTTCGGCAGTATGGACAGTAATACTCATTTAAGCCCTCCGCCAAACTTTGTGCCTGCAGTTTAATCACACATTCATTGCAGCATTTCAAATGTCTGCATGGCAATAATGCTGTGTTGGGGGAATTGATAAAGCATACAATGCTTTGAAAGTATTGTTTTCGTGGTTGATTTTTCCAATTGTGCACTCTTCGAAAGTTAAATATTAATTAATCACTGCAAAGTTATAATCAATTACTCAAAACAGAATATAACTTTTTTACAATATGTCCCGTTATTTTTATAATGATAATGAATGATTTGGACAAATAGTATGTAACATTTTGGAAGAATTTTAAAAATGAAAAATGGTCCAAAAAAAATGGGCTATTTTTCATATAACAATTTTTGGGCGATTTTTCATAATGAAAAATCACCCAATTTCAAAAACGAAAAATCACCCAACAATAACGAAAAATAGCCCAAAAATTTTGGGCCTTTTTTCATATGAAATCAGGCCCAATTTTACATGCAATTTTTTTGGGCGATTTTTCATTTTTGTTTTTGGGCCATTTTTCTTTGGGCGATATTTCCTTCAGCCAATAATGAAAGATTATCAATAACAATTTTAATTGATTTTCATGTTGTGGAATTCCTTTCTTCATAAAAATAATTTAATGAAAATTAAATTTAATGAACTTAATTAAGCCTAATTAAAATTATTAAAAATTTGGATTAAAAACCATAAATAGTTCAACAAAATAACCACAATACTAATTAAAATGCATTATTATTAAAAGTGTTTTCGGAGCGAAAGGTTGTGCCAATATTTTTTATAATGGAGTGGAGTGTATAGATGTATTTATTTAATTACTATGAAAAAGTTTAAGAATAAAAAAAATTTAGAAGCTGAACAATGGCTTTTTTTAGAAAGCTTAAAATATCATATGTATGGAACTTTAACGTTTAAAATATTATTTCTGTTGTAAAACTTTTTTCTTATTTTCTAATTGAAATGTTAATTATTTTTGGTAAAAGACTTTGTTATTTATTTTTAATTTTGCAAAAAATATTATTCTTGAAGTTAAACCATTTTAATTTGCTAAATAAAATGTTAACCACTTTTTCATAAAAGACCTACCCTGTATTCATTAAACATAAAACAGGTTTATAAAAGGGCTATTAATCAAATTTTTAAAGGAAATTTGTTTCATATACCTTTTAAACCTGTTTTATTTTTTATGAATGTTATTATTTTGTAAAACACTTCACGCCACCTTAAAAATATTTTAATTAGATATGTATAATTATTTACGATATTAAAGTTCAGAATATTAAAATTCGTTATTTTGAATCCCGGAGTTTAAGTTTCATATAGCATATAACGCCAATCCGTATTTTTAATATAATTTTATTTGTGTTTTTTTTTATTTTAACTATTTTTGGGGCAAAAATTTTTGAGGTGATTTTTCATAATGAAGAATTACCCCAAATTTAGGGTCATATTTCATTTTATCATTAGGGCTATTTTTAATTTTTTTGGGGTAATTTTTCATTAAAAAAATGGGGTCATATTGCATTATAAATAGGCCCAAATTTGGGGCCATTTTTCATTTTCCTTTTGGGGCCATATTTCCTGGGGCCATTTTGCGCACCGCCGAATGCTTCTTAGCACCGTTTAGGTAGCCGCAAAAGTGAAAAATTGCCCGAAAATTCGACTTTTGTACCTAAAAGGTGTAAGGAATCATTCCTAGGAAGTTTATATGTTTTAAAAGAATCATAAAATTTAAGTCTTTTATAAAAACCTAACAGAAAAAAATACAGAAAAAATTAAAAGTTGTCTCTAACCACCAAAGTCATACCAAATTCATAGAATCAAGCAACCTATTGTTGATTTTGCACCTATTACCAAAATTAATTTATTGATTACTAAAAATTTTTAAAATTTTGTGAATATTTTTTTCAATAAATGATATTTTTAATTTTAATCAAGAAAATTATCAAAAAACTTTGCGGTTTCATACAATGTGTTGATTGATTTTGACAATTTCCAACAACAATTCCACGAGTTTAAATTATTTTATTTTAAACGAAAAAATTTTTGTTATTTAACAAATATTTTAATTAAAAATTTATTTCAAAACAGGTAAAATGTTAATTAAATCAAAATTATATTTTTTATTTTTTTTTTTTTTCAACAAAAAAAAATAATTGATTCAATTATCACATTAATTAAATTATAATACTTTTTAAGCAATTTTTTTAATTGATGAAAAACTACTAAATATATATATATATATATATAAACAAAACTTTTTATTATTTTTTATATTTTTTTTATTATTTTTTTTAATGCCCCACACGGCTATGCGGTGGTAGTTTTGATATTTGCAAAAATTCCAAAAAGTAACAACCCTACTGCCCATACAGTGTTATCCCGCTCGTACGATGTTAACTGAATTTGTAAGAATGCACCTGGGTTCTTTGCTAATGTTATCACCAAACAATGCTGATTCTGATGGATGATGCGACATATGAAAATCATCCACAGTTCACCGCTGTCAGCAGTGCGGAAACAGTACGGAATACGGTTGCTGGATGTACCACAAGAATTTGGCATCCAAGACAACCAGATAATTCTAAAAAGGCTGTAAGCGAATTTTTAATTTACAACATGTGTCCGCCAGGTGCGTTGACAAAACGATATTTTTTATTGATTGAGGGGACGGCTAAAATTGTCTTATAAGAGTGGCCATTTTCTGACATAGAAAAAGCCTTCATTTTACCTACAACCTAAATGGAAAAAACTGTTTAAATTTTTCCAGGTTAATTAATGTTAACTTTTAGATAAAAATTAAATGTGTGGCATTTGTATCTTTTTTTTTGCCTTCGCTAGAATTTGTTTACTGTCAAAATTTTTTTTAGTTATTAAAATTTTCATTAGAGAGGAATGGGTTAAAAATTATCACAATATTTATGTTAGAATTTTGTTTCAGCATTATATACATATTTATTATCATTATTTTCTTAGATTTTATCTAAACAGGCTTTCAAGGTCATTTGTATTTAAATAAAAGATTATTTATATATATTTTTATCCTACGTTTCGTTGGTATCTTCCAACTTCATCTGGGATTTTCAGTTTATTAAATATTTAATCTTTGTTAAATTTACATTTTATAATAAAAAAACACACAAGTTTTACAACATAAAACACGAAGTTGTTTAAAATTAATTAAAAAATAAAAATAGAAAAGATATTTAATATCACAGGTTATTGTTAATGTATCACAGTTGAACTAAAACTTTATTATCGTTTTTAAATACAAATATGAAATCCGAATTAATTAACAGTCTAAAGCCTTAAGTTTTTGAATAAAACCTTATTTACAATAAATAATTAAAACAAATAATTTTGCAGTTTTAAGTTTTTTCACACAAACCTTAATAAGTTAATTCATTTAAGTTAAAGATTTTATTTTGCCAAACAAGAATTAATTATACATCGCACTGGATCATAAAGAAGGTGCTAGCTCAAAATTTTCATTTTTTGAAAAAAACGAAACGTAATTTTCATATTTTTTTCGCTTTGAAAAACAACCATAGTATTGAAATAGTGTTAAACATTTTTTAGTTATTACTTAACATAACATGTTTAGAGGCAACCATAATATGCTTGTAGCTTCTTGATAGAGGACTCATTTAACCATAATATGGTGGTCGGTGACAATAATATGGTTAAATTAAACATAATATGTTTAAAATGGAGGTGATTATGTTTGTATATGTTTTTTCTCTGGGTGTTAATATATGTTTGTTAAGGTACCAATTAGGATTTCTAATTTCCCGGACTTTTTCTATTCCCGGGAAACGAAACAAAAAAAATTTTATTCCCGGGAGTCCCGGGATTCTTTGAATAAAACAATGATTTCTTTAAATGAGTTTAAAACAAAAGTTTTTACTGTTTTAAAAGAATATACACATATACAACATTATACAAAATTAACTTTATTAATTCCACGGAAAATGAAAACAAAACCAAATAAATTGTTACATTCATATGTATATGCATATTATATATGTATGTATTTATTTTTTTTTTTTTTTTTTTTTTGGCAGATCACGAATTATTAAAACTTATTAATATTTCGTAGTTATTATTAATAGCAACTTGGTAAAATTAATTTTCTTTTTAGAACACTTTTCTTAGTATTATTAAAGAATTTAAAAGCTTTATATATATAGTCTGCTACCGAAAAAGTGCTCTCGCTCTCTACAGACGTTAGATTTATCTATATTATATAGATTTATACAAAGATTATAAATTTGTTGGAATGTTACTCGTGACTTTACATTTATTTTTTAGAATTGATATAGCGTTTTCAAGGTGTTCTTTAAATATAGTAGATGGTTCATCATCTGGTGTTGGTGATGGTGCATCGTGTACATTTTCATTTTGGTGCATCGTGTACATTTTCATTTTCTACTTCAAGAAGCTTTTTAGACATTTCATCAGCAATTAAAAATACCCTTAATTTATTGGCGAAGAAAAAATAGTTCGATTTGTAGGTAGTTTTTAGTAATTTTAGTAAAGAATATATTGTTATTGCTTGTTTTTGATTTTAATGATGCTAACAAATTAAATTTTCAAAAAATTTAATTTGAAATTCCCGAAAATTCACGCGATTAATTTAAAAAAAATGTCCCGGAATGTCCTGCGTAGAAACTCAAGTACGAATATATTTGCAGTATTATTGAGTACTTTATTTTTGTTTTCTATTGTTGAGTTGCGCCACATTATTTAATAACTCTTCAAAAAATACGACTAGTCCATACACGCATGTAAAATATAGCCCGTAAGGGACTAAGACTAGTCTAAGGGTAACCAAAATGTATTGAAGAAACATGGTATATTTTACATTACAATGTCTCAGGGCTGTACCATATAACCCAGTTTTGCATTACAACGAAGTAGTCCTTAAACTACTTCATGTTTATAGTTTTGTAACTACTCCATGTTACACTCCAGAGAATGAGTTTTGAAATCATTTAAAAACGAAAACATGTCGTTTAACTACAATTTTTGTTTTAATAATTAATAATGACATGATTGCATTACATTGCACCATGTTGTTTAAAGTCGTGTATAATGTTGTCAATAATGTGGTCATTTTCAGGACTGATATTAAAACACATTTATGTTTAAAATCGTTTTAAATGCAAAATTCTCTTCTTCACTAAATACTTAAATCAAACTTAATTCACCGATGTGGTACACTTAATTCCAACTAAGGTTTCTATTGTAATATTTTAGCAAGGTGGCCTCAATATCACGACAATACAACAACAAGAGGCAAAGCAATTACAATCAGCTGTTTTTTGAGACCACCTTGTAAATAATTATACTTTTTTATGATTTTTTTTTGTGTTTAGTAGTGCTACCATACTTTTATCGTATTTAAATAAGACTTTTTTAATAAAACTCAAAAAATCAATCTGTATTTAAATACGATTTAAATTTTTATGAAAATTAACTTAATTTAGATTTAATTACTATCCTGAAAATTGGGCATAAGACTAGTCCAAGGGTAACCAAAATGTATTAAAGAAACATGGTATATTTAACATTACAATGTCCCAGGGCTGTACCATATAACCCAGTTTTGCATTACAACGAAGTAGTCCTTAAACTACTTCATGTTTATAGTTTTGTAACTACTCCATGTTACACTCCTGAGAATAAGATTTGAAATCATTTAAAAACGAAAACATCTCGTTTAACTACAATTTTTGTTTTAACAATGACATGATTGCATTACATTACACCATGTTGTTTAAAGTCGTGTTTAATGTTGTCAACTCATTAAAAAATAATTGTTTTTGCGCAATAAAAATCAAGAGATTTTTGATTTTATTCAAAATATTGTGCTAGCTACTAATATGATATGCACACAACAAATTTAATTGTACAGTATTCATTATTGAACAATAATATTGAAAATGTATGGGTGGGAACCTTTAAACTAATAAATATTCTTAATATTTTTTATTTGAATGCTTTTTTTTGTTGGCAGTGTGTGTTAGTAGCTGCATGGTCTAAGCTGCAGCATTAGTCACGCTTTCAATTGGTTCTAAGTTCAAATATTGGTGTGTTTTGTTGTTGAATTTATAATGTAACTGACTGGAGCTAAGCCTTCTCAAGCTAGGCTAAAAAACTCATGTCCTGCAAGTGTCCTTATTTTTGAAATAACGTTTTATCGGGAAAACCAGAGCTGATAAAACATTTTAATTATACATTAACTTATTTTGCCATTTTAAAATAATTTTTCAGTTTTTCATACGAAAAAAAAAAATATTTAATAATTTTTTGCAAAAATCATTATTATAATTTTTTTTCTTTCTTTTATTGCAACTTTTTTTTATAAATAAATGCCGAATCCAAATTTTTAATATTTTTAAATTTAATTTTCATTAAATTATTTTTATGAAGAAAGGAATTTCACAACATGAAAATTAATTAAAATTGTTATTGATAATTTTTCATTCTTGACCGTGCCCGGCAGGTTACCATCACATGTTTCGATCGCATAATTTAATGAAAATTAAATTTAATGAATTTAAGCCTTATTAAAAATATTAAAAATTTGGATTAAAAACCATAAATAGTTCAACAAAATCACCACAATACTAATTATTGTTAAAGCTAAGGCACGAGCTCTATGTGTTCATTTGTCCTTCAAGTTGTGTTTTTCAGGTCAACAAGAAAAAGAAAGACAAAAATGAAAAAACAAAAAATGTACTTTGGACTTCAAGAAAAATTCTTGACAAAAGTACGAAAAAACTGGAGTAAGGAAAAACATGTAAAATCAATTAAAATAGGTAATCATTCAAGGGAGCAAACTTCGATCTACCAAAGGTTAAAATACAATTTGGTTTAAGGATTGATGTTTGACTATTGACATCAGTAGTCGTCGAGGGCTGCGTGTTTAAAACGGCAAATCCATCTGAGGAGATCGAGTGGTTGCGATCGAAACATGTCATGGTAACATGCCGGCCGCGGTTCGAATCCCGGCGACGGTCAAGGATGAAAGATTATCAATAACAATTTTAATTAATTTTCATGTTGTGAAATTCCTTTCTTTATAAAAATAATTTAATGAAAATTAAAGTTGATGAACTTCAACCTAATTAAAAATATTAAAAATTTGGATTAAAAACCATAAATAGTTCAACAAAATCACCACAATACTAATTAAATGCCGAATCTTTGATATCCTCCACCGACAGTTCGAATGTGTAAGGAGTTATATCTATATGATGTCTATTTTTTATTAATTAATCTTTATAAAAACAGACATCAGCATTAAAATTGCGGTTTAGACATCTTTTAAATTATTGACCGACAATCAGAAAGTTTTGTGCTTTTTTTTTTTTGCAATTTTAAATAGCTTGAGTAAAATATCATGATTCGTAACAGTTAAGGCCGAACTTAAATGATTTTCAGGAGGCGAATTTATATTGGAGCCATGGTAACTTATGAACCAATCATCCCAAAATTCTGCAGAGTGATTTCTGGTATTAAAATGCATACATTTCAATACAGTGGTGAAATTAATTTAAGCGTTTACAATGAATTTCAGAAGGATGCTAATATGGGATCTAAGGTTTAATATGGCCCGTATATAACAAAATTGCATAAAAATTTTTCTGGCCATATGAAGCTAAGTTGGAAGAAATTTTACCGCAAACATCTATATCTGCTACGGTTTAAGGCGTATTTGATTATTTTACCACAGTGGGCTTAATATTGGGCCTATAGTTAATTACGGACGGATCATCACGAAATTTTACAGTGTCATTTCTAGTCCTATAAAACTTTGACGTACTAATTTATATTATGATAGCACAGTTAATTACGGTTTTAGGCGTACTAAACTGATTTCCGGTAGAAGGGTTTATATGGAGCCTATAGTAAATTATGGACTGAACTTCACAAAATTGTACAGTGTCATTTCTTGTCCTTTTAAACTGTGACGTGCCAAAATTGGTTATGATAGCATTGTTTATTACGGTTTAAGGCGTACTAAACTGTTTTCAGGGACTAGGGTTTATATGGGGCCTAGGGTAAATTATGGACCGATCTTCACGAATTTTAACAGTCTTATGTCTAGTCAAATAAACTGTGATGTACCAAATTTTGTTATGATAGCATTATTTTTTACGGTTTTAGGCGTACTAAACTGTTTTCCGGGAGTAGGGCTTATATGGGACCTAGGGTAAATTATGGACTGATCTTCACAAAATGTTACAGCGTAATTTTAATTAAAAGCATTTTTGCAAAATCTTATATCATTCCGTGCATTTTTTCACCGTTTCTGTAAGTTTTTGTAACAAAATTATCAATTGTTGTTGTTTTTGTTTGGCTTAAGGTCATATACAAATTAAAATAAAAAATTTTTCCACAAATTTTTGTATTTTTAATTTTGTTTTTTATTTTTCATCCATTTTTATTTTTAATAATGTGAGCATCTTACAAGAAGAGAGTAACTATGCTAAGAGATACACACTGGAAATGTTACATATAGTAAATACACCAACAAACTTACGTCTCAATTACAAGACAGACACCGATAATATTTCGCATATATACAAATACACAATAAACAAACACCGACATAGAAAACAAAAATAAGACAAAGTCGATGGAACGAAATCAATGGGACAATATCAGTTGATGAAAATATGACAAACAGTGAGGACGTATCAACTTTTTTGTAATTTTTAATTTGAAAGTGTTTTAAATGTATGTATTGATAAGTATTATGATATAAAATGTATATGTTAAATATATGTGTATTTTGTAGCCCCTGAAGATGACCATCGATGTATGGTCGAAATATCGGATGAAAAATAAAAAACAAAATTAAAAATACAAAAATTTGTGGAAAAATTTTTTAATTTTTATTTTAATTTGTATATGACCTTAAGCCAAACAAAAACAACAACATAGAATATCGACAGGTCAACAATAAATATTGAACAAAATTATCAATTTTTTTTAGGTGGTGGTTCCATATTTTGATTCATGGCTCTAATCCTACTGAACCGTTTTTGCTGAATTTTAATCCTGCTTAGGATAACTACAAGCATTTTGGCATCAAGTTTGTTTATTTCTTTTGAGTTTTTCGAAAGTAAGCGTGTTTTCAACTGACGGACAGATGGACAGACATATGGACATGGCTAAATCGACTTAGAATTACTCAAGGACCCAGAATAGATATACTTTATAGAATCTGAGATGAATAATAAAAAAGTTTCACAGTTACTCTGTCTTAGCGGTTCTGTAACGTACTTTTTATATTGTTGTATGTATTTTTAATGGCCCATAACTCTAGTCATAAATAAAGCATACTTTAAGGCCCGTTTTCACGACTTACCTATTAAGGTCGAAATAGTTAATGGTACCTTTAGCTCTAGTGAGGAATAAAGTTACCTTCAACTATTTTTCGTTTTCACAACTTCTGTATAAAAAAAACTTAACATTTTTAAAAATGTGGCAATACTAAAGTAAATACCGACTGATTTTGCCAAAATAAAAATACGAACTGGCAACTACGTACTTTCTTTTACTTTTCTCATTTTAAATTTTTGTGTGCACAAATATTTTTTAACAATGGCAAATATTAATGAAATACCGCTTACACGCGAATTTAACATTTTTTAAATTTTATTTGTCAAAATACGAGTTTGTTATTAATTTACAAAACATACGTATACTTGGAGTTGGCGAATATAAAAAATATGTAAATATATAATGGCAATCTCAAATCGAAACCTTACGACAAAAGTTAAAGGTAGGACGTTCCTCTCTTTACCTTTTCCTTCACTTTTAGATTTAAGGAAACTTGTGAAAAGTAAAAATTCATTATCTGTTCGATAACTTCCTACATTTAGCTGTCGTTAAGTCGTGAAAACGGGCCTAAGAGTTCTAAAGAAGACTTTTACTAAAAATATGCTTTTGATCTACTATAGACAAGCAAAAGCATACTTAACGTTAAAAGCGGTGTTAATTTTGAAACTAGCTAAAGTTATTTTTAACTCATTTAACAACAACATCAGCTGTTTTTCGCCAAATAAAAAAGTTATGTTACAAGATATTGGTCGATATTTTGCAATTATTAATGATTTGGAGGAAAACATTAATGGAAAGAAACACAAAATACAAACACCAAACGCCAAAAATTACATTGCAAGCATAAACAAAGTCAAAAATATTTTATAATTTTGTTGTTGCTTTCTACATAAATTCTCATTGCGTTTTTAAAATTGTCAACGCCACAAGATATGCAGTGTTTTATTTATATTTTAATTTTCAATGTCAGCTGCTTAAAGTTGCCCCTTGCTTATATTTTGTTCTATGTTGTATGACACAATTTTCCACATTTGAGGTGACAGCCAGTAAAAGTCGGCTCAATTTAAAACATACTTTAATTTCGACTATAGTAGCAAAATAATTAAAAGAATGTTCTTATTATAAATTTATTTTTAAAAAGAACCGACTTTAGCGTTTGACTATGGTTATGGGCCAATGTGTTTAAGCTTTTAGTATTGTAACGCAGTTTACTTTCCCAGCTGAGGTATGACTCAGTCTGCCAGGGTCAATTCGAAGGTCTGCTTCCTTTGAAATGAAACACGGGATGTTTTCGTGTATGTTCGCTTACAATTATTTAACAAAGCTTTATTTACGAAATCTTAATCTACGCTAAATACTTAGAACTATGACGGCTTTTGGCAGATTCGGAGTAGATGTAGGCGGGAACGGGTGCTGAGGCAGCGTAATTCCATGCACGTACGGCTGATGATGTAAGGAAACTGCTAGATATTTTCGGCACGCTGTAAGGCTCGTTCTGTGGCGATCCGTGGGGCAGTGTTAAGTTGCTGATGGTTCGATCTGGCAGAGAAGATGATAATAAACGGGTTTCGGTTATGGTTTGTTAGTATCTAATTCTACGATCGAACCTATGCCGAGTACGGAGCATTTGGTTCGCCCCCCCCAGTTAGCTTTACACACGACTAACTACTGCGACTAGTTGGGCCGAGCGCTTCGAACACGAGAGGATTTCGCAACCTCGGGTGTTCGGCTAACTATGGCCCCTGATAAGTCGACGGCTGACGGTTGTCCGGCCATGGTGTGACTAACTACGGTGGTAAATACTTCGAACCCCACGGGAATGCGGAGGCCGTGGTGTTCTGCTAACTACGGTCTTAAATACTAGACATGACTTAAAAATACTTCGGACACCAAGAGATTTCGGGAGCCTTGGCGTTCGGCTAACTACCTTCTTAGATACTAGAAATGACTTAAAACTACTTCGGACACCAAAGGATTTCGGCGGCCTTGGCGTTCGGCTAAATACGGTTCTGGCTAAGCCGGTTCGGTTTAATACGGTTTTGGTTAATCAGGTTCGGTTAAATACGGGTTCGTTTAATCAGGTTTAATACGGTTTGGTTAAATACTACGGTATGAATGCTGGTTCGTATTCACTACTGGTAAGAATACGTTGACTACTGGTTTGCATTCAGTCGGCTACCGAATGGAATTCGGAGACACCGGCAGTCGGCTGAATACGACTAACTACGGGTTGAATGCTGGTTCGTATTCACTACTGGTAAGAATACGTTGACAACTGGTTTGCATTTGTACGACTAACTACGGGTTGAATACCAACGAAATTCGGGAGCGCTGGTGTTCGGGCAAAATATAATAAATACGGGTTTGGATCAAGTCGGCTACCAACGAAATTCGGAGGCGCTGGCGGTCGGCTCAATACGACTAACTACGGTTACGATTACCAACGAAATTCGGGAGCGCTGGTGTTCGGGCAAAACGACAAATACGGGTTCGGATCAAGTCGGCTGCCAACGAAATTCGGAGGTGCTGGTGGTCGGCTCAATACGACTAACTACGGTTACGAATACCAACGAAATGCGGGAGCGCTGGTGTTCGGGCAAAACGATAAATACGGGTTCGGATCAAGTCGGCTACCAACGAAATTCGGAGGCGCTGGCGGTCGGCTCAATACGACTAACTACGGTTACGAATACCAACGAAATGCGGGAGCGCTGGTGTTCGGGCAAAACGATAACTACGGGTTCGGATCAAGTCGGCTACCAACGAAATTCGGGGGCGCTGGCGGTCGGCTCAATACGACTAACTACGGTTACGAATACCAACGAAATGCGGGAGCGCTGGTGTTCGGGCAAAACGATAAATACGGGTTCGGATCAAGTCGGCTACCAACGAAATTCGGGGGCGCTGGCGGTCGGCTCAATACGACTAATCTACGGCTACTACTAACTACGGAGAGTAAATACTGGGGTTAAGGGCAATATCTACTCTGTTTGTTCTGAGGCAAACCTTGTCTATTTATTCAAAAATAAAATAAACTAAATGAGAATTATACGGTAAAAAGGTTATGTAGGTAAATAGTAAGGGTATTCATAGTAGTAAGTAAAATAATAAGGGTATTCAAGGTGTTGGGTTTCTTATACTTTATGATGTTAGTATTAAAATGGTAACATTAAATGTTAGTGTAGGGTAAGTTTGTAACGTCACGTTACAGTATTAAGCATTTTTATCTCGAAAAATCGATAGCTGTATTCTAACGATTAAATTCCGCATTCACACTGTCACTTCATACAATAATACTATTTCTGTAACATTTTTTTATCATCATAGTTTGTAACTTTTTATTTATTTTTAAGTTATAAATTTTTTTGCTTTTCGATACGGTTTTAGCTATAAAGAAAATGAAAGTAATTTGAGGAACCAAATATTATTCATTTCTGGAAATTTTGGGTTTTTACACGAAGTTGTAACAAAATTGGAAACAAAAAAACTTTCACTAGTTTCCCAAGTGAATATAGTTATGGACACTGTAAGATAAATGTCTGGTGTTCCAGGGGATATAGAGACAAACAATTTAAATCAGTTTTATTAAAAAATTAAGGTTTTTTTTTGGTACTTAAAGATATTGGGAATATTTTGGGAGGCAACCGGAATTGTGAGTCCAGAGTTTTCTTTTCGAAAATTAATCGCATCAATTTATTATTTATATTTACTGTAACAACGTATTAAACGAATAAAATGGAAAATAAACAAAAAATGTAAATTGCTTATTTTCATGTTTTAAAAACGCTTTTTGTAAGAGCTTAAAATGGGTTTTTAGTGCTTTTTTTGCCAACATTAGATTTGACGAAATTGTCTATTATAGCATTATTCGCTAAACTAGTAGATTTAAAATGCCAATGCGAGTGGGTCTGTTTTATATAAAATGTATATTGGAGTAAATTTTTCATTAAAATTTTTATATTTGTTTTATATCCTTTTGTTTGTGTTATTTTTGGTTTTAATTACTGCAATTATGAAAATAAAATTATAAATGAGACAATTTTATATGTTCACATAGACACAAACATCAACTAATAATTTACTCATACACTCATATACACCTGTCACAACAACTGATATTTACCCACTAAGTATTTGGTACAATGTTTGTCGGTTGTCTACCAAATAGTCACTACTAGATTACATTTGGTAAATATATAAAAGACTCTACAAGATTTTACAAATTCACAACTGTTAACGTGGCGACAGAAAAAAATGTTAGTTTTTCAAACAAAGGCAACACAAGAAATATGACCGAATTTTTTTAAAAATAAAATTATAAGAAATTTTAAGTTTAAGGGGTTAATTTGAAGTGTTAAAAGCGATACTGCGATAACTTTTCAAGATTATATTCTATTTTCCCAAACAATTTTTCTACATCGATAAAAATTGTGCAGTTTTCAGATTATTATCGAATAGAAAATGTTCGCTTGGAATATTCTTCTCACGTGCGCCAAAATATTAACTGTGATATATAAAAAAAAAAAAAAAACAACCATGACAGTTGTGGCAGGCTGTGACAATACAACAACAAATAAAAGATTATGACAATTACTCACATCAACGCTCTCACATAATTACACACAAACCTTAAATACACATTTCCGACAAATTAAAAACATTTAAACAATATAACAATTAAAAAAAGTATTATTCCTTTTATGTCATTAAAATACATTTGTAAAGGCTTTTGCTACTTGAAGTGAAATTTGAAAGAAATTGTCATAATCAAGCCTGCCCTCACAGACAGCAAATAAAAAAGAAACTGAAAACGAGAAACTCAATTATTTTGGAAATATTTATACCAGATGAGGGTATTTGCGCGCCGAACAGGGATTCTAATATTAATCTGTTGGCAGTTTTAGACGAAGAACTTAACCCTTTCAGGGTCAAAAATATTTTGTGGCGAGATAAAAATCTGAAAATTTGTATTTAAGGTAATGTCATGGCGCTGAAGGCGGGAAAAATAGTAGTTTTCGTCTCAAGTAGCTTCCCTGGATTATAGTGATTGTCGAATATTTTCGATATTGACCTTCAAGGATACCTATTGTAAAGTATATATGCTTCTCTTTTGTACGGAAATAAAAGAAAAAAATTGATTTTTTACCATTTATCCGTTAAATATTTATTGAAATATGAAAACGGTGAAGCAATTTCACACATGCTGTTGTTTTCTAATAGTGGCACAAAATGAATACCTCCATGGTTTTCCGGTAATTGAACTGTTCACCAACTTATATTGCTGTTAGGAGTCAATACAAGTGAAAACTTCGGAGCGCAGTAGACGTTTTGACTTGGCCTATATATATAACGGGTCCGCCATCTAACGTTTTTTTTTTCAACTAGTGCTTATTTCGTGAATGGTAACACTAAGCTCATGTCTGATTTGACAGATAATTAGTTTTATCCTTCCACTGAATGAATATGGTTGTGTATACGCTTGAACAACGCTGGGAAATATTGCGACATTACTTTGAAAAGAATAGTAATGTTGTAGAATGCAGAATGTAAAAAAATCATCTTTTCAGATGAAGCTCATTTTGATCTTGGCGGGTATGTAAACAAGCAAAATTGTCGCATTTGGGGCACAGAATACCCGCACGCATACATTGAAAAGCCGATGCACCCAAAACGAGTCACTGTTTGGTGCGGAATTTGGTCCAGAAGCATAATTGGGCCATTTTTCTTCGAAAATGAGCAAGGAGTGGGCGTTACAGTCAATGTCGATCGTTATCGGGCCATGTTGAACGAATTTTTGTTCACAAAAATTGAAGAGGAGGATATTGGCAACATTTGGTTTCAACAGGACGGCGCTACGTGCCACTCAGCCGAAGCTACACTCGATGTTTTGCGCCCTGTTTTTGAAGATCGCATTATCAGCCGCAGAGCTGATGCCGTTTGGCCAACTCGGAGCTGCGATTTGACACTGTTGGACTATTATATGTGGGGTGTCGTCAAAGATAAGTGTAACGCCAACAAGCCAGAGACAATTGACGCTTTAAAGGACAATATTCGTGAAGCCATTGGTGAAATACAGCTGCACACAATCGATAATGTGCTTAAAAATTGGACCGATCGTGTAGGCTACTGCATGGCCAGCCGAGGCAGCCATTTGAATGAAATTATTTTCCATAACTTACGGTTCACGTTGTTGTCTCGCAACCCCCTTTGAATAGTTTCATCACTTGCGGTCACACTTAGCTCCTTTTTTAGCTCTGTAGCTAGCATAAACGGGATCTTCTTGCATTGACTGACCATACGCTTAACCATTTATGGTGGCAAAACTTTCTTGCGACCACGTGTTTCCGACTTTTGAGTAAATTTTATTGCATTCACAATCATTTAATTGGAGCACCCAATCAAGTTTCTTATTTCAGAATATGATTCATGCTCAGAAACCATTTTTTTTTATAAAAGCACGTTTTGCAGGTGTACAATGCTTTCCACGTCCCATTTCTATGAAAAGCAATAATGTAATATGCGAGGAATTATTCTATTTTTTTTTACCTTTAGTATTTGATCCTTTTATTTCAACTATTAAATCACTATTAATATTTTTTAAAGAATTTTTGTTATTCGGTGCTATTTTAATGACTGCACTGATATGGAGTTTTTTTATAATTCCGATCATTGGAAAAGAACCGGTAACATTTTTTGGAAAAAATAAAGACGCTCAGAGAGAATATACATATTACAACAGCATTGCATACTTAATTTAAAATAATTAGCACAATTTATATGTTTTAACTAGAATGAACATAGAATAGGTTATTGGTGCTACTTTTTTTGACCGGCACTGTATAGAGGGAGAAGCTGTATGTCTTTCAAATCGATTATCTAGATACCGCAATTTACAATTATTAATAGAGATTGTAGAGTAGAGGTTAATATTGGATTTCGTTTAAAAGTTAATTTGGGGGATTCACAAGGTAGTCATAAAGTTGTAAAATCATATGTCTTAACCCATTAGTTGACTCGGGCTCTCCGTGAACCAATATTCACCAAACTTGGAACATATAGTACTACCTGTGCCCTCAATTCAAATTATGCATCACCTAACCTGTAGGACCTACCTGGTCCGCCCCAGGAGCAAGTGCAAGTGTTACATTTATTCCACATAATTATACTTTAGTTATAAACAAAAAATAATAATGTATGAATATTCATCTGAGGTTCTATAAAAAAGAAGAGATAAAGCATTTGATGCATTGGCCAAGGTTGCATTTTTTACATTCTTCTCTACTTTGACTTTATAGCCCTCAAATGCACAATGTCTTCGATTACAAGGCTGAACATAATGAGCAACACCATCATACCGAATATCTGCATTAGCAATATGAACATATCGACGAACTGTAAATTTAGAGCGAGACTTATCACCCTACAAGTTTTTAAAGAATGTTGAATCAAATTTCGTCGAAAATCTAATTGTGACATATTGTTTATGGATTTTCGATGCAATAGCCACGCATTTTGAATAGCTACATCATTAGTCCATGTGAAAATTGACCACCCCCACTTTTTCTTGCGAAAGGATATGCGGTTGTTCGATAGTTTTGCTCCATGTGATCAACTCCACCCATATTTCTTTTACAGGCTGACACAACAGCAGGCCGTGATATATTTACTCTTTGTTGTGTCTTCCGTGAATATCGTTGAGCAAGATCTTTCGATACGACACTGATAAGACACTGTTGTCTATCCATTTTGTAAAAAAATATTACGGCTCTTTCAATTTTTCGAGACACAGAATAGCCGCGCTCTTTTTTGTGCATATCTTTTTTGTTTTGTAAAGAACAAGCGTATATTTGTACCGGAATTTCATTGGCGTCATCTTCTCCCGATGCGTAGTCCGGGGATGGTGGCAGAATAATAATTTTGCCAACATTATTGTCTTCACTTTCTATTTCTCTCAAATAGTCTAAAATTTGTTGTGGATTTAGTCTAAAAATACGAACATCATTTTGATCAGGGTACTGGCCAAGAGTGTCATACGCAGGGCTGTGGAGTCGTTAAGAAATAGTTATAACTCCGACTCCGACTCCTTTTGCTGAAATTTTTTAAGTACGACTCCGACTCCGACTCCAACTCCAACTCCGACTCCGACTCCTACTCTAACTTAGCATTATTTAAGAGACTCGTTTTTATTTGACTTTAAACTCTTTTTTAATTTAGTACCTGTTAAATGGTTAAGTATAGCAAGAAAATGATTCTGTAAAAATTTCAAATCGATATTTTAATTCTAACGTGCCGCGCATTGAGCTTTAACCTACTAGTTACTAACATATGAGTAGGAAAGTTGCAAAATATTTTATTTGGATTTTGGAAAAAATGTAAAAAACATATACCGCCCGATTCAATAGACCAAATGAGTTGAACTTTTTTAATTCTAAAGTGTTATGACATTCTTGACTTATAACTCAACAGTTAAGAAATTTAAACCAACTGAAATATAGAAAAATAATGGATTTAATTTTGGAACGAACGAGTTTTGTTACGAACTTTCGAATGAAACGAGTTTTGCTTCAATCCGTATGGGATCATTGAACCTTAGTATATTTTAAAGGTTATATTAATTTATTAAAATTATGCAAACAGTGCTAAAAAATGTAAAAATAGTTCTGTAGGGGAGAGATAAACTACACCAATTCACATCTTTTTCAAAAAACTTTTTTATACTGTTGGAATTTATAGATGTGTGAATTTCCATAAGTCCTATCTTATGTAGCTTTCGAGATAGAAAAGTTTGAAACAACACCAAGTCCAATTGGCTTAGACGTTAAAGGCATCAAGATTACCTAGTGTTGTTTACCACAATATTAATAGAGGCAACGGACAGTCCTTTTGTGTAAATTGTGAAGTGAGGTCTTTTGTTTTTAATATACATACATAAATTCAGACACTGCCATTTTGGTCTTGTTTTATTTTAGACGTTAAAGACATCAAGAACTCGCCATTGCATTTTTCCGTTCCTAATTCAATATTATTATTGTCCAAGACCCAAATTTGAAATTGTAAGTCTTTATTATCTCTCCAATTTTCCCTAAAGTGAGTAGATAAAAGTATTCTCAAATCATTTTTCGGGTTAACCCCCACATTGATGGGAATTATATCTGGAACAATGTCATGTATTTTTCCGAGTTCCTTTTCCTTTTATTCTATTATAATTCACCTTGAAGGTTGGAACTTAAAATGTAGTTCACTAAATGCTTTCACCACAGGAGCTACAGCTGATTTCAAGTCATATTCATGAACATGGCTGCAAAAATATTTGTTAATATACGATAAATAAAAAACAACATCTTTACAAATTTAATTTTTAAATTCCTTAATTCGGCTCTATTTCATTAACGATATCTTGGCGAAATTCAAATAGTGAACCCGCTGGTTTTTGTTACAGAAATTTTAGGTTACATTAAAACATAGAAAAGGACATGCTTCGATACAATCTATATAACTATTCTTATAAATTGTCAAAATAAGATGTTATCTCAATTTTTTAATTTTTGATATGAAAAGTATACTGGTCCTTATTTTCTGACTTCACAATTTCAAAAAGCAGACCCTCTTATGGCCAATTCCACTAATTTATTTAAATATCAATTTATGTTTAAAATTTGTTTTTTTATGTCAAATTAAAATAAAATTATAAGAAAAATTATATTTAAATATGAATTGATATTTAAAAAGAATTCGAGAAATTGGTCATTAAAATTTTTTTATTTTGAAAAATATTGGAAAAATTTTAATGCAAAAAAGTCGGAGTCGGAGTCGCTAGTTTTTGTGGGTACTTCGTATCCGACTCCGACTCCGGTAAAAAACCTCAACTCCGACTCTTTAACTCCGACTCCGACTCCACAGCCCTGGTCATATGGCACTTTGCATTTTTACAACTAAAATTTTAAGGGATACGTAAAAAATGATGCACAAAATTTAATTTTTTAAATTATCTTGTGTGTAAACTTATCAGAAATATATAAACTTTGATGCATTTCTTACGTATGATATAAATACTTACAGCCTTATTTATAAAAAATAAAACATGTTAATAAAGGGTTTATTAAACGGATTTTGTATGAAAATCCATTTTATTAACCCTTTATTAACCGGTTTTATTTTTTATAAATTAGGCCGTTAGCTATTACCTCCGACTGACCATGACGTTGCAATATTTTGGGCAAAAAAACAGACAGCCTTCAATAAAGTGTGCTTTTACAACAACAGCTTCTAAGCGACTAAGATGCTATGCATATGATTTGATTGTCAATAAAAAAACTTATAACGGTACACAAAAAACAATAACAGAGCAATTCTCAAAATTTCATAAAAGTGTATTAAATACACTATTGCGATAATTTGAGTGCCATATTGCACTCTTGTCCTGTAATTACAATAATTGCAAGAAATATATTATGGCCGCTGTGGGCAACCGCTTATAATTATAATTTTTTTTTTGGCTCTTTATTTTTGTTCCAGTTGTCTTTAATATCAAAAACCTCCATCATTAAAATTTTCTTTTATATTTCTCTACCCTTAAATTCTACTTTCAAATGAAAATCTTGTTGCTACGAAAAATGTTTTTGTTGGAATGGTACTTTAATGCCTTTAATTTCTCAACTATTGTTATTATTGTAGAAACAAGAGCTTCCATATTTGTAATACAGATGCAGAAGAACATGTTGGTTACTGCTAGTGGTTGTCATCAGCAACAATATCATCGGCAAGAACAACAGCAACAAAAGCAATATTAAGAAGACATTCTTGTGTGATGTTAATTTGCCTGCGCTGTCATCTAAGTTCTATAAATATGCTGGCAGTCATAACACAACTACAAAATAATCTGCAACCTCGAAACATTCGCATGTAACGTAATGATTATGTTGTTGTCCTTAGGGCTAATATTGTTTATATTTTGCCTTAAATGCTTGTAGCACGACAAGTGCAAGAAGTGTACTGGACATCATCACTTCTTGGATAGTTATATCTGTTACCATGTTTTTTTCTGCTGCTTATAGTATTTATGACTTTTGTGTTGCTAGTTGTTGTTAGAGGCATTCGATTATGGTTTATTTGGTGGTTTAGTTGTTAACAATTTAAAGTAAGTTAACAAGCCTAAATATTAATATAAGTTAACAAGCCTAAATATTAACATAACATGTTTATAAAAGAAAAGCGAATCATAGAACTTAAAACATACATATTAGGGGTATAACTTATTACCATTTTTTGCAAATATCCAAATGGCCAATATAGTCAATTAGTCCATTGAAAACTATTAAAAAAAATTGTTTTCGTAAATAACACAATATTCGCTATCGCGTAGTGCTAGGGAAAAAATTTGGTTATACCACTAATACCTACATGTACTTTAGGGTGGATAATCGGTGAATGAAGGAAAAAAAGTTGTCCAATAAAATTCAAATACCTCAAGTCTTTAAGTCATCTACCAGGGCTGGAAGTTAGAGAAAGTTAATGAATTTTATTACCTTAATTAAATGGAACATTTTAGTATTTATTTCTTTTAATCCTACACGTAAAAACAATTTTGTGCTGAATTAAAGAATATAAATCGAGGAGAATGGACAAAAACAAAGAATATTATACTTAATTAAGTTTAAAAAAAACCGAATTTATTTCCCATACAAAATTTCTTTTAATAAAAAACTTCAAACGGAATTTAAGAAATTTCGTGTGAAAAATCGTCTTTTTGCACTAAATGGGTTGTAACCTTCTTAATTTCATACTAAGGTTATACATTTTATAGATCACTAGCTTTACCCGGTGCGCTTTGCTGCACTGCGCCTACCCGCTTTATATTTATTTTCAAAAGTGTAGTATACTATAAGAGTGACTTCTAGAAAGTTTGAACATTCTCACTATAACAGTTCTTAAGATACGCGATATTAAAAATTGGCGTCCTATGGGGGTACCACTTCCCCCGCTACTATTTTATTTAAATTTTGGGGCTCAGAAGATCCTACTTCCAAAAGTTCAACAAAATGCGTGCAGCGGCTCTTATTAATATTTCTATCTATAAGGGGTTCTGCTCCTCCTCTGTCTATCCCGCCCATTTTTGTATTGAAATTTATAGTTTACCATAATATAAGCTTTAACTACGTTTGAAGACTCTCCCTTTAATAGTTCTTCTGTTGAGCGATATTTAATATATGCATTTTATGGGAGGTTTTTCCCCCCCATGCGCCTACCCGCTTTATTTTTATTTTCAAAAGTGAAGTATACCATAAGAGTGACTTTTACAAAGTTTGAACATTCTCACTATAACAGTTCTTAAGATATGCAGGATTAAACATTGGCGTCCTATGAGGGATACTACTTCCCCCGCTGCTACTTTATTTCAATTTTGGGGCTCAGAATATCCTACTACCAAAAGTTCAACAAAATGCGTGCAGAAGCTATTAAGATATGCGATATTTAATATTGGCATCCTATGGGGGTACCAATTCCCCTGCCCCTATCGAAAACATAAGTAGCCTATTTTATTTTTAAGGCTCACCTGATGTTACTGTAAAAATTTCAGGAAACTCGGTTTAGTAGTTTAGGAGTCTATAAGCCAACAAACACACAAACAAACAAACAAACAAACAAACAAACATTTTTAATTTTTATATATATACTAGCTTAACCCGGTGCGCTTCGCTACACTGCTTAAACCACTTCTTCAGTTGAGAGATATTTAATATATGCATCCTATGGAAGGTTTTCCCCCCTGCGCCTTCCCGCTTTATTTTTATTTTCAAAAGTGTAGTATACCATAGGAGTGACTTCTACTAAGTTTGAACATTCTTAATATAACAGTTCTTAAGATATGTGATATTAAACATTGGCGTCCTATGGGGGGTAACATTTCCCCGCTGCTATTTTATTTCAATTTGGGGTTCAGAAGATCATACTACAAAAAGTTTAATAAAAAGAGTGCAGCGGCTCTAAATTATATTTCTATATATGAGGGGTACTGCTCCTCCTCTGACCATTTCTATATTGAAATTTAAAGTTTGCCATAATAGTAGCTTTAACCACGTTTGAAGACTCTCCCTTTAATAGTTCTTGAGTTGAGAGATATTTAATATATGCATCCTATGGAAGGTATTTCCCCCCTGCGCCTTCCCGCTTTATTTTTATTTTCAAAAGTGTAGTATACCATAAGTGTGACTTCTACAAAGTTTGAACATTCTAACTTTAATAGTTTTTAAGATATCCGATATTAAACATTGGCGTCCTATGGGGGGTAACACTTCCCCCGCTGCTATTGTGTTTAAATTTTGGGGCTCAGAACATCCTACTACCAAAAGTTCAACAAATTGCTTGCAGCGGCTCTTATTAATATTGCTATCTATGAGGGGTACTGCTCCTCCTCTGTCTACCCCGCCGATTTTTATATTGAAATTTATAGTTTACCATAGTAGTAGCTTTAACCATGTTTGAAGACTCTCCCTTTAATAGTTCTTCTGTTGAGCGATATTTAATTTATGCATCCTATGGAAGGTATTTCCCCCCTGCGCCTTCCCGCTTTATTTTTATTTTCAAAAGTGTTGTATACCATAAGAGAGACTTCTGCAAAGTTTGAACATTCTCACTATAAAAGTTCTTAAGATATGCGATATTAACCATTGCCGTCCTATGGTGGGTACCACTTCCCCCGCTGCTATTTTATTTCAATTTTGGGGCTCAGAAGATCCTACTACCAAAAGTTCAACAAAATGCGTGCAGTGGCTCTTATTAATATTTCTATATATGAGGGGTACCGCTCCTCCCCCGTCTACCCCGCCCATTTGTATATTGAAATTTAAAGTTTACTATAATAATAGCTTTAACCACTTTTGAAGACTCTCCCTTTAATAATTCTTCAGTTGAGCGATATTTAATATATGCATCCTATGGGAGGTATTTCCCCCCCTGCGCCTACCCGCTTTATTGTTATTTTCAAAAGTGTTGTATACCATAAGAGTGACTTCTAGAAAGTTTGAACATTCTCACTATTACAGTTCTTTAGATATGCGATGTTAAACATTGGCGTCCTATGGGGGATTCCACTTCCCCCGCTGCTATTTTATTTTAATTTTGGGGCTCAGAAGATCTTACTACCAAAAGTTCTGCATAATGCGTGCAGCGGATCTTAATATATGCGATAATTAATATTGGCATCCTATGGGGGATACCAATTCCCCTGCCCCTATCGAAAAAATAAGTAGCCTATTTTATTTTTAGGGCTCACGTGATGTATCTGTAAAAATTTCAGGAAAATCGGTTCAGTAGTTTAGGAGTCTATAAGCCAACAAACAAACAAACAAACAAACAAACAAACACACATACAAACATTTTTCATTTTTATATATATAGATTTGTATATACAGGCCGAACAAAATATTCTCAGTGATTTTACAAACAAACAAACAACAAACAAACAAACAAACAAACAAACAAACAAACAAACAAACAAACAAACAAACAAACAAACAAACAAACAAACAAACAAACAAACAAACAAACAAACAAACAAACAAACAAACAAACAAACAAACAAACAAACAAACAAACAAACAAACAAACAAACAAACAAACAAACAAACAAACAAACAAACAAACAAACAAACAAACAAACAAACAAACAAACAAACAAACAAACAAACAAACAAACAAACAAACAAACAAACAAACAAACAAACAAACAAACAAACAAACAAACAAACAAACAAACAAACAAACAAACAAACAAACAAACAAACAAACAAACAAACAAACAAACAAACAAACAAACAAACAAACAAACAAACAAACAAACAAACAAACAAACAAACAAACAAACAAACAAACAAACAAACAAACAAACAAACAAACAAACAAACAAACAAACAAACAAACAAACAAACAAACAAACAAACAAACAAACAAACAAACAAACAAACAAACAAACAAACAAACAAACAAACAAACAAACAAACAAACAAACAAACAAACAAACAAACAAACAAACAAACAAACAAACAAACAAACAAACAAACAAACAAACAAACAAACAAACAAACAAACAAACAAACAAACAAACAAACAAACAAACAAACAAACAAACAAACAAACAAACAAACAAACAAACAAACAAACAAACAAACAAACAAACAAACAAACAAACAAACAAACAAACAAACAAACAAACAAACAAACAAACAAACAAACAAACAAACAAACAAACAAACAAACAAACAAACAAACAAACAAACAAACAAACAAACAAACAAACAAACAAACAAACAAACAAACAAACAAACAAACAAACAAACAAACAAACAAACAAACAAACAAACAAACAAACAAACAAACAAACAAACAAACAAACAAACAAACAAACAAACAAACAAACAAACAAACAAACAAACAAACAAACAAACAAACAAACAAACAAACAAACAAACAAACAAACAAACAAACAAACAAACAAACAACAAACAAACAAACAAACAAACAAACAAACAAACAAACAAACAAACAAACAAACAAACAAACAAACAAACAAACAAACAAACAAACAAACAAACAAACAAACAAACAAACAAACAAACAAACAAACAAACAAACAAACAAACAAACAAACAAACAAACAAACAAACAAACAAACAAACAAACAAACAAACAAACAAACAAACAAACAAACAAACAAACAAACAAACAAACAAACAAACAAACAAACAAACAAACAAACAAACAAACAAACAAACAAACAAACAAACAAACAAACAAACAAACAAACAAACAAACAAACAAACAAACAAACAAACAAACAAACAAACAAACAAACAAACAAACAAACAAACAAACAAACAAACAAACAAACAAATAAACAAACAAACAAACAAACAAACAAATTATTTTTTTAATTTAATTATTTTCCAAGAAGTTATTTTTACTTGGCCACACGTTTACAAACATGCAGTTTCCAAAGATATCGAGAACTCTTCATCTGAATTGTACAAATTTTAATTGTTGAATAAATGTGTCTTTCCTTTTTCAGCACATATTTATAATGTGCTGATCGGAAAAAAATAGCTGAATTTCAGGCCTTAAGATTTAAAAAAAAAAATTTTTTACGTTTTTTCAATATCGAAAGGCCGGAAAAAAAAATATTTCTATTAAAAAGTTTGTGTTATTAATTAAAAAAATAATGAAATTTGTACAAGTAATCAAATTAATAGTATCAATTAAATGTTTAATTCACCCCATATAATGTTTAATTTACTTGATTACACGTTTAATTCACTGAATTGCAATTTTAATTAAAACTTATTTTCTTTTTGATTAATGTTTAAACTGGTGAGCAATTTTGGATATTTTTTTTGTGTTCGACAGCAAATACATACATATATGCAGAAATATTTACACGGACAATAAGAAGCTGAATAAGTTAGTGGGGACTTGGTGGAGTAAATCGTGCAAACAAACCGCACGTCTCTGAAAAAAAAAAAATATTACGAAGCGGCTGCGGTTTGCAAGGAAAATTTTTACATAGGATCGACGATACTGGAATAAGAATATCTGGAGCGACGAATCCAAGTTTAAGTTATTTCAAGTTATTGTTACTAGTTTCAATATGCTGTAATTAGTTTCTAAAATACAATAACACTTGTATATGCATATGCTGCAAAGTAGCTTATGTGGCCACCGCTGTATGCCGCACTTGATCGACAACAGCGTATTAAATAAAAATGTTTATTTATGTACTTTTTGGAAAAAAGATACACCCGCTGTTAAAAATGCTATTTTTTCTATTTTTTTGTAATGTTTCGGTTGGCTTAAAAATTCTTTTTTATATGCCTTTCATATTTATTTAAAAATAGTTTTGCTTCCACTGCAAGTTTTAAATTTTGAGTAAATACCTTATTTTTGATCATGTGCCCTATACTATATTCAATTAAAAAATAATTGTTTATAAAGTTCAAAAAATTCCTTGACCAGTTTTGAAAATAATGCGTAATAAAAACTGCTTGGACAATTTTGACTTATGAATACAGGATAAGGATTAATAGTGCTGCATTTTTAAAACTTTAATAAAATTTAAGATACAATTTGTAATATATTTTTAATTTCTTTGGGCAACATTATAAGACAAGAACACGATATGGGCCTAGAATATTAATGTTTATTTTAGAAAAGAACTCAAAGAATAGTAAAAGCCAGAATAAAGGGAACCAAAAGATAAAACGCCAAGAAATTGGTAACGTGATTTTTATTTAAATAAAATAAATTTATACAAAAGTGAATATGCATGTCAATATATTCAGAAATATTTTGAGTGTTCAATTGTAACTTCGGGAAGACATTTGCACGGGGACTAATTGAAATAATAGGTCGACTTACGGATCCTTTTTTAGGAATAATCTATTACTTTAACTATGACAACAAAAATGTAATTTTTTCAATTATCTTTAAAATCTCGAGAGGTATTCAGGAAAGAGGATCTTAGACCAGTATTTTTAGAGATTACACTCTATAGAAACGGTGGGTATAAAAATATCAATTGCTGATTATAGACATCAGAAATTTTGCTTCTTTTACAAAATTATGGAACTATAACTTCGTAAGAAAAATTGATATATTACGGCAAAGTCTAATGCAAATTGGAATACTTTAACATGCAAAGTCAATGGTAGAGAAAAAAATTGGCGGTAGGCGCAGGGGGAGCAATACCCACCATAGGATACAAATATTAAATATATTAAACTGGGTAAGGCCACTATTATGGTACACTATAAAATCCAAAATATAATTGAGCGCGGTAGACGGAGGAGGAGCTGAACCGCCGACAGAACAAACATTTTTAATTCCGCATATCTGAAGACAAAAGCCTTACCGCCGACAGAACAAACATTTTTAATTCCGCATATCTGAAGACAAAAGCCTTCAAGCTTTGTAGGAACCACTCTTATGGCAAACTGCACCTTTCAAAATAAAAATAAAGGAATTAGGTGCAGGGGGAACAACAAATTTTTACGGAAGTATCCTGTGCGTCAAAAAAAAAATAGACTACTTTTTTGTCGATAGGGGTAGGGGAGCAGTACCCCCATAGGACGCAAATGTTGAATAAAATTCATCATTGCGCAGCCCAAACGGTTGAAGTAAGAGACATGAAATTTGGACAGTGAATAAGTCCTCCAGCGCATAGATCCACGGAAAAGAGATTTTTAAAAATTTTGATATTTATAGGATAAAATGGGTTAAATTAATAAACATAAGCTATAAATATTTGTAAAATTCCAAGTGGGCGTGGCACCTTCCAAACAAAGACAATATGAATAACTCCATATCAGGGAAACGGTTACAGAAAAGTCTTCAAATTTTAAACAAATAACCTTGTTATCAATGCACAATATCGGCCAAAAAGTGGACTAAATTGAAGAAGTGGGAGTGGCTCCTCCATTACAAAGATTGTGTAAATAACAGTGATCCGGAAAACGCTAACGGAACAAAAATTAAGATTTTGTACAAATATGTTGCTTGGTTATCAATACACAACATTTATCAAAAAGTGAGCTAGATTGGTGAAGTGAGCGTGGTACCTCCCCCACAAAGACAATTTAGATTTTCTTTTAACTGGGGATTGGTCACAGTATGTAAATGTTTTGAAATAGCTTGGTATTCTTTACAAAATACCTGTCAAAAAGTGCGCTGGATTAGAGAAATGGTCATGACACCTTCAGTATAAGCACAATATAGGTTTCTGTATATCGGTTGAACCGTAGCAGTACAAGTATCTAAATTTGATACTATTTGACTAATTTTATTTCAATGGGAGAAGTGAAGGGCTCCGGGTAAAGGCAGTGCTTGATAAAAAACAATACCGTCCATTCAAAGCAATTAGTACGAAAATCGTAATACACCGTTCCAACTAGTAAAATATTCTAACGAATCAAAATACGAGTTTACCTTCCCCTCTGATCTACTTACAGCGCATAAGATAAGCCAATTAATTCACTTCTAAATAAATAGTAAATAGTCAAGAATTGGCCATGAGTACCATTTACGTTCCTTCCCGAAAATTGCTTTTAAAAGAGTCAATCTCCTATTGACATTTAGATAAATTTCGGCACAAAAACTCGTTAATCTTCTAAAAGTCTTTTATTCACAGCAACATTTTGTTCTTGTAGGTTGAATGTACCGCATAGCTCCCAAACAAAATCCATTATCCGAACTAGTTTTGTTGGAAAATCAAATGGTTGTCGGTTTTGTCTCACTGTAGTTTCTTACATGTTTAAATCTAAAACTATTTTATTTGAAAGTTGAAACTGTAAATTAATTTCCATTTTAACCGAAAAACTCCCACTGTGCACTGCTTAAACACGAAAATATATTATTTTTCCTTTTCTCAGCTCAATAATTTTACATTTTTTGATTTATTTTAAATTCGAAAGTTTTTTTTTTTAATTGACTGGTTTATGTGTGATAAAAATAAAAGCAATTTCCTTTTCTGCTTTTGAAATTTTGCCACTTCCTTTGAGGTTAAAAAAAGGCTACATACATTTATAATTTGTTACAATAAGCCCCATAATATTTGAGCCTTAAATAATTTAAAAAATAATAAATAAAATTTGATAAATATGCAGAAATAATTAACCCTTGAAGTGTTTTCTACGCCCTTTAACAGGTAAAAATGTACAGTTAATTATATTTTTTTTGTTTTATCTGAAAGAGAGACATTTTTCCTATTTCAAATTGTTATTATAGTAGGAATTGACTTTATTTTCCAATTATTGAGCGCATTATCGCACACTAGTCAAGAAATTTGTAAAAATTTTATATTTAGGGAGAAAAAAAAAAAAAAAATAATTTCAGTGATCGAGCGATATTAACCCTCTGCGACTGACGTGATATAGTTCTCACAATTCTTATGACGTGGTAGACTACCAGACACAATTTCCGTGGCTTATATTTTCCAGGTTCCGTTTTGTAAAACTAATAAAGCCATTTTTGTATCTTGTTTATAAGTTATTATTTATAAAGTTATTTTTCTAATTCAAAGCGAAAATTCGTGTTGTATGTTATTTATCGGCATGGCATGAATTTTCAGTAAAAAACTAAGACCTAAACCAGAACAGAAAAAAAAATTCAAAAAAAATTTTTTTGAACAAATGTTTTTTATTTTTTATTATATAGATTTAAATTAATCACAAAAATAACAGTTATTTTAAGATTTTTATATTTTCGTTCAAAAATAAAAGTTATTCTTTGAAGAAATGTACGTGTAAAAATAATTTAGTTGACTTTAAATATTTATTTTAATGTGTAGTCATCATGGGGATTTCTTATGTACATTCAAATAAATATTTTAAGTCAACTAAATTATTATTACACGTACATTTCTTTAAAGAATAATTTTTATTTTTGCTCAAAAAATCAAAAAATAACTGTTATTTTTGTTAAAAAAATTAAAAATCAAAAAATAACCGTTATTTTTGTTCAAAAAAATAAAAATCAAAAAATAAATGTTTTTATCTGACTTTTATGAAAAAAGGAATAACTGTTACGGTCCCTGACAAAAACTATTATTTTTCCTGGCTTCAGCGCCATTACATTACCTTAAATACAAATCTTTAGATTTTTATCTCGCCATAAATTGTTTTTGACCCTGAAAGGGTTAAAGCAAATTTTGTTATTTTCGCATACTAAATTTTAAATTTTAAAAAGTTTAATTTTCTTTAACATGGCGTTTACATTTGCCAGTACTGGCAAGACAGTAGCAATTCATTCAAACTTTTTCACTAATACATAAACACTTTTACAGATATTTTGTTTTTGCATTGTTTTGCCAACAAATATGTATATGCTTACTGTCTTGCCAGTTCTGACAAATGTAAACGCTGTGTAAGATACTGAAAGATTTTGGTAATTATATTATTGCAAGAAATGCAATATTAAATTAAAAATAAAAATTGGACATCACAAAGAAATTTTTCTTTACTGTGCAAAACTAAAATCAATTTTATTAAAGAAGCAAAGGGTGTCTCAGTATGAATGTACTTAATTTTTCACAATTATAACGCGTTGTTCATTCGTAATGCGCTTTATATCTAATAATCAAAATAATATTATGTGACAGGTGCCAAATTTCAGAGTTGCCACTTGCACAAGAAAGCAATACTAAATATAAAAAGTGCACTCTTACTGAGACACCCTATAATCATAAAATTTATAAGAATGTAAACAATTTAACACATCTCTTATAATATAAAAATTTTGTTTAAATGCAATTAATTTGACTTGTATAAATCAAATTATTGCAAATGCTATTATAATAACGATAATGCGATATTTTTACATCCTCCACCACTAGAATTGCAAAAGGATTTCCTTTATTTATAACTCCGTTTGGAAAGCATGTATTAATTCTGGATCGAGTGACCCGTTTCTGCCTGTTGAAATCATGACTAGAAATCATGCTACTATATAAGGCCCATTCCCGGAAACCACCTAAGTACGCTTCAACCCGTAACGAATAATATCATAGTAGTAAAACAAACACCAGAGAACGGCTTTGTGTGATTGGAAAAAAGTTCGCACTTATGCACAAAAAGAAAAATACCCGGGATAAATTAAGTTTTTTAATACTTACTTTACGTACGAGTAGTACTTAAAAGTTTAAGTACGAATAACACTAAAACGTACTTTAAACAATCTTAAATGATTGGTGTTCTTTTTATTTGCATTTTTTTTTCCTATTTTTAATTGTTTTTATGCATGAATAAATACTTCAAATAACGGGTGTTTTAGCAAAGACTTGTGCATTTTTCCTTTGCTTTCATGTATGTATGATTATTTACAATAAGCGAGTTTTTAGCAAAACCTTGTTGGTAGCTCGTCGTTACTTGAACTGCGGTTGACGTCAGGGGTAGGAATGAAAAAATTACCACATCCATGGTCTTATTTGTCCAATTTTATTCAAACATCAGAATATGTTAGAAAACACTTTTAGTAAGGATATCATGAAGTTTGAGAGCGATATGATAGCCACTTTTAAAGATGCAGAGTTTTTAAAATTCAAAACATACCCGGGTTTGAAGCTGTTGACAAAAAGGTTAAACCAAGTAAACAAAGGATTAAACTTTTCGTTTGTAGTGCCACTTTGACAGTAAAATTACAAAGTAAGCCTTTAAATCTCATATAACTTATTAGTCTCATCTCTCAGTATTGCGATATTTATGCGTGCATAAGCTTGTGTTTATCAAAGTTTGTTGTATACCCTACAATAACACTTGTGTGTAGAAACAACAAAAATAAAAAGCAAGTTCCCATTTAGTTTATATTTACTAAAATATGGACACACAATTTTTGAAAAAGGAACCATACCGGGCATGATGATGGCGTTTTATTATTGAAATTTGTATGGTGCAAAACGAGTAAGTAAATCACACATACATAGTTATATTCTTCTTCTGTCTCTGGTTCTCTGGGATAAGTGTTTTTAAAAAGAATACATTTAATTTCACTATTTGAATATTTCAAGTACGAAATCCGGATTAAATCAACTTGATAATACTTGAATCAAGCGCATTTTTAAATTGATTCAATCATAGTTTTAGTTAAGTATTTCGCACTTGAATAATCCGTACTTGAATCAATCTTTCTGAACTTGTTGCATGAAAATCTGTTCTTCTCGTTTATTTATTTTATAGATGGATGGATATTCTTTTGGGGTTTTTGCTTACCAATATTGTAAGATCTGACCATCGTCTGTACGAAGCTTTACGCCCAGTGTCCGGTAACTATTGAAATCAACGTTCTAATGTATTTTCTATTAGGTATATTGGCCGTTTACTAAATCTATCGAAAAACTGCCTGTTCCTTAATCTCTACATAAAATTACTAGACCGTTAACGATTTTGGTTGTCTCAATATAACGACAAACACATTATTTTCAGTTGGCAATACCTCTCACAATAAATGTACGAGTTTGGAGTCAGCTGACTAAATTTATCTGTACGCCAAATAAATAATTTGCAGATGCGGGTGGGTTAGCTTTGTGACAGAATAGAAGCAAATAAGACATTGTGAAAGCCAACATTTTTTATATGCAGTTTTTCGTTGGGGGAAAAAATAATCACCCTTACCGTGGTTGTCGAATTTAAGATACGCCTGCGACTGTTTGATAACAAATAATAGGAAATAATTTCACGTTCTGCTTAATGTATTACCAAACAGTCGCAGTCGAATGAATCTCCAAATCAGAAAACGGTCATAGGTAAAGAATTTGTCATCCATTGATTGGCAACCTCAACCTTCTTTTTTGTAGTACCACAAAAGCGAGATACAAAATTTACTTTTTCTGAACCATAAATCGTCGACAAAAGATGCACAATGCCACCATAAATTCACCTGACGACTATAAGATTTGCATTTCGTTCAAGTCGGAAGTCAAAACTTCCAAGCCCGAGTTCTTTGAGATATTTTTCGGATTAAAGTGGGACTTAATAAATTTTAACAATTCGCAAACGTTGCTTTGACGTAATTTTATTCATGATAAATAATCAAACCAAAACAAACCTCAAAACAGATTCATAGAAGAGTATAGTCTAGGCAATTTTAAGTTCTCGGCTCTAAAAAAAGGCTGATGATGGTCGTACCGGATCAGAAAATGCATTACATGCTGTTTGTGTAAAATAGATGTAAATATTATTAATTGCTGATCACAGAAAAGTTAAAGTGCCATATGTAACAGAAGGATACAAAAACTTTTGGTAGTGTCTAAATTTTTTTTTTAAATGTAAGAATCTGGAGCTTCATTATTAACCAAAATTTAACTTAAGCGAAAGTATGTTCAATACTGATTGAATAAGAGTATTAGCAAAAGCTTTCTCCAAAATTTTAATTAAACTTAAAAAGCACATTTAGCAAAAGGCTTTAACTAATTAAATTACACAAACGTTTTAATCAAATTAAAACTACTTTTGAAGTTTTAGATATTTATGTTCTTAGTAAACTATTGGGCTTTTTTCAGTGTAAATTAAAAACACATTTTATTCTACTTGACTTTACTTTTAATTAAACATGTCTTTAATTGACAACACCATTTCCACAATAAAACTATTGCCATTTCTGTGTAAGTTTTTTTTTAATCAAATCTTTTGAATTAAATTAACGTTAAACTTTAAATTTAATTATTTTAAATAAACAAGTTTATTAATTAGTTTGCTAACAACTTTTCGTTTATAAATGACAAACTATTATAACTTTTCCTTTTGAAGTCCTATGCTCCTTGTAGGAACCACGGGAACAAAAAGCAAAGCGAACACAAGTTTTAAAAGGTAAATGCGAGTTGGTTGGTTGGTACGACTACTAGTATTGCGGTTGAAATTAATATAAAAAAAGTTTATCGCAACAAACAATTTGACACTTAGAAAATATTTTGCTTCAAGGTTTGGTTGCTAAAGCAGAAAAATAATAATAACAAGCGGTTTTTTTCTCTAAAGCTGATTGTTTTAAGAAATTTATACTTCCTTTGCAATTTAATAAAAATATCAAAAAGGATAAAATTAAAACAGAATAGAAAAAAACATGGCGACACAAAAGAAAAAGAATCAAATACGCAGGGGATCTCTGAATCCCATTTATTACAAAAGAACAGTTTGCCTCGATTACCTTGATTCTATATGATTAAATACGTTCGAGAGAAGAAACAGAAACAATTTAAAAAATTCATTTAAAGTTAAAAAAAATGCTTTTAAATATGGCTCATTTGAAAATGAAACATTCATCAATTTATTAATATAATAATAAATTTCCATAAAATAAGCAGTCAATACGGAGCGATAAATATCGATAGAATCCCAGCACTAGAACATACATTAATGTGTATGGGTTTGAATGCGTAAAACTAAACCCATTAAGATAAAACAACAAAAACTACAACGGTTTTTTTTGGAAAAATTACAGACATTCGTGGTTTTTGTTCATATCTCTGGCATTTGTCGATCGATCTTGCTGAATTTTTATAGCAAGAAATTGTGGACTATATGTGACATAAATGTAAAACAACCTAGCTGCTTTCATGTCTAGAGTCTCCGGAAAACACATATCAAACGTAAGACGGACAGACGGATATCGTTAAATCAACTTCTCACCTCATAAGATCAATATTGAAGAAATTACAAACGGAATGACAAACTTTTATACACACTTTTTCACCTTTGGTGAAGGGTATAAAAATTATGTTTTGAGGTTAAGATTTCTACAAAGTTGTTTGTTCCGAATATTACCTAGATATAAACATATATTTTAGATTTTTTTGTTTTCCTTAACATTTTTATCACCATTGTTTAAAAAACCCCACAAAAGGAATCATTATTACACGATAAACCAAAAATTGTTCAGGTACACTAAAGAAACTTTTTGACTTTGTTAGCAATATAAATTAAGTACTGAAAACACATTTTTTTAATAAAAAATATTTTTTAGTAACGAAATATTTCCGAACTTACGTAAGTTACTCTCATGTGCGGTTTTCCACATATATGAAGTTTCTATGTTATTTGCACTAGAGGCTAAATTTTCTGTTGGCAAGTGTGAATATGTTTGTTATTGTTGCGAACTGTATGTAATGTATGTTTTATAAAGTGAGTGCTTATATAAAATACACACATGCTTTGTATGGTTTGTTGTTGATCACAAATTAGAGTAATACAGCATTAATTTTACATAAATCATGACTTTGATAGCAAACGAACTATTACCCCACAGCAAAGTGGACAGACATTGCATATGTGTGAAAAACCACACACGAGGATAACTAACGTAAGTTTATTTGAGGGTGATTTGATTAAGTAATTTTAGGTAGACGTAGATCATATGTATCAGTTCTGGACTTACACTGAAAAGAAAAATCAATCGTTCAAGCCTTAGCAGTGTCAATTGTACCGATTCCCATAAATCAAGTACAGAATTCTGGATTCAAGTGTCCGAAAACGGGTTGGACTTAACTAAAAGTGAGATGAAAATCAGAATTAAACTGTGGTTTATTCAAGAATTTTCAAGTTACTTTTAATCGCAAATTCGTACTTGAAATAACCTCAAATCCAAAGTCTTAGCTTAAACACAAATTCGTAATTGCCATTTTAAATTTTATTACCAACCGTTTCCAAAGTTTGGAATTATTTCTATTTTTCCAAAATCACACACTCTGTGATTGTAATAAATGTAATTTTACAATATTGTGAATAACATTGAAATTTTTTTATCATTGGTACCTTGGCAGGCTAATTGGAAGTGACCTAGCCTATAAAAGCGGGGATTGTGGATTCAGTTCTCGCTAAAAGCTCTGGTATTTTTCACTACAACGGGCTGAAGGTCTACGTTACAATTGCTTGGATAGTTAAGTGTGAATATAATTTGTAACATTTAACCTTTATATACCTATTCTAAGACCTACGAAAAACTTTTTTATACACAGTTATTTTTCCAGAAACGCTAGACAGATGAGTTTTCTGTTAGCTGCCGGATCTATTTAAAGCTTTATTTTAGTGCATTCTACGTGTTTGTATGTTGTGTTTTCAGTAACATTCGGTCTGGGATACCAATGCGAGGAAAAAACTTTTAGTTTTGTTTTTAAAGTATCTGCAAAAAAGCCATAGATTTTTATGGCTGTTTTGTAACAGATCAAAATCAATAAACTTAATGAAAATAAAATTAATACGTAGTTAGTCTTAAAGTGTTTAAACATGGATCTGTTCAAGTAACAGAGCGGTTCAAACTTTCGGTCTTCCAGACAGCGCGTGGCTATAATTATGTGCTACAAAATTGACATGAATTTTATATGGTGAGTTCCCACTTTGAAGCAATACATTTTTGACACATATAACAATTGTTGGATGTTACGATCAGGTTTACACACTGAACGTTTTGATACAGTTATTTTTTAGTATTCTCCCTTTCAAACCTGCTTCATAGTTAGGGAATGCCGTGGCACTTGAATTGTTATTTTTATACCCTCCACAACAATAAGTTGTGAAGAGGGTATACTTAGTTTGTCATTCCGTGTGAAATTTTTTTATTATTCACCTCAGACCCCATAAAGTATATATATTCTGACTCCTTGAGTAATTCTATCGATTTAGTCATGTCCGTCCGTCTGTCCGTCTGTCCGTCTGTCCGTCTGTTGAAAACACTCTCACTTTTGAAAAACTCAAAAGAAATAAAAAAACTGTTTGTCAAATTGCTTGTAGTTAACCTAAGCAGTTTGGGATTAAAATCCAGCAAAATCGGTTCAGTAGGATCAGAGCTATGAATCAAAATGTGGAACCACCACTTTAAAAAATTTATAATTTTGTTACAAAAAGTAACATAAATGATTGAACAATGCACAAAATAATATGAAATTTTGCAAATGTTCGTTTTAGTCGACTGGAAATCACACTGTGTAAATTCATGAAGATCGGTTCATAATTTACCCTGGGCCCCATATAAGCCCTGCTCCCGGAAAACAGTTAAGTACGCCTAAAACCGAAATTATTAATGCTATCGTAATAAAATTTGGCACGTCATAGTTTTTTAGGACTAGAAATGACACTGTATAATTTCATGAAGATCGGTTTATAATTTACCCTAGGCTCCATATAAACCCTGCTCCCGGAAAACAGTTTAGTACGCCTAAAACCGTAACAAATAATGCTATCAAAATAGCATTTGTCCGTCAATAATTTAATATAAGGTAAGCCGCAACCAGTTTTAATGCTGGTGTCTGTTTTTATATAGATAAATTAATAATAAATAGACATCATATAGATATCACTCCTGAAATATTAAAATTGTCGGTGGAGGGTATCAAAGATTCGGTACAGCCGAATATAGCACTCTAACTTGTTTTTTTAAAGTTGTTGAGAGTTCTTTCACTTACTTTACTGCATTTCTGTATGTCTTATTGCGTAGCGCATAATTTTGCGCTTATTATTTTAAATGTACCATTAGTGCTTCGCAAAATGATAACATTTTTTTATTGTAAAGTACAAACTAATTATCCATCGATGTTGATGGGAAAAGGCTAATTTTATTCGAAATATAGGTACACAGAGAAAACAGATTCGTGATCGCAACCGAATTCGGCGCCAATCGAATTTCGTCTGTTGCATGTACTATCACACAATTCGGTTCTAATTACTGAAAATTTCGTTGCTTAGTATAATAGTTTTGATAGCAACATTGGAATTTTAGTACACTATCAGTCATAACAACAGATATTGTTAGTTGTTAGTATGATTATTAGAAACAAAATTGTGCTTATACCCGAATATATGATAGCTGCAACTGAATTAACACATAATTGGTGTTCATAGCAAGAGATTTAATTGTCGTTATCAATATATTTTTTTAACCGTTCAAATGTAGCCCATAAGGGGCAAGGACTTGTCCAAAGGTAATGACAGTGAATAGAAAAAATGGCTTATTTAACAGTACGACGTCCTAGAGCACGACCATATAACCCAGCTCGCATTACAAAGGAGAAGTCTTAAAACTCCTTAATGGTATACTCCAGAGGATTAGCTTTGAAATCGTTTCAAAACGAAAACATGTCGTTAAAAAACGAAGACATGTCGTTTCACTGCAAACTCTTTTTAATAATGACATGATCCATACTTGCATACTTGCACTACATTGGACCAGCCCAGGATCAAAATGGATTAAGTAGTCCAATATAATTTGCAGGGTATAAAAAAAATAATACATACATACATACATATGTACGTGTATATGTTCATGTTCTTATGGTTGCCCCATTTGGTGTAACGTTTCACCTTCTAACATGGAAAAAATTAGAATTTTAGAGAGAAAATGTCTAAGAGCATGTACCTCATTATATAGATCTGCACAAAGCAATTATATTAAATATATTACCAATAAGAAATTATATAGCACTGCGAATATAATAAGAATAGACAACTTTATAATAAATTTAATACGGAATAATATTTTAAGATGCACACAATGCTTAGAAAATAACCTGATAATGGCTCCATATTTCACAAATGAAGCGTATATAATTGAAATTCTACCAAAAGGTTTTATACCACCCGAAGCATTTCTATATTTAGATAAAAATAGATTTATACAAAATGAAAACAGTTCACCAATTTTTTATCATAAATATAGAAGAGCGACTACAAAGGCAATCGACTCAAACTTTAATAATTTAAACATGAAATATGATACAACCATATCTTCTAAAGATTTATGGTTGTATAGAAAAAGTATCCAAAGTAAAAAATTTTGGTGGTTAACGAATGATTAATATAATCTTCCTTTTTTTTAACCCTTGACAAAACACCCTTATAAATAAATAAGCACTGTTTTTTACCATTTTTTCATTGCAAAAAGTAAATTATATACGTTTAATTTGTTAATCTTAAACATATAACAAAATAATTCTTAAAAAAAAAAACAAATATTATTTTGGTAACAATACTAGAGAGCCCTTATAAGAGCCAATGTATATTTCTAATCCTTATATTATTAACTATTGTTTATTGTAGTTATAACTTATATCTTTGCCTTCAATAAACGGAAAAAAAAAAAATTCAGTATTGCCCTGTATTAAATTCGGTTGTGATTCTAACCATTTGTTCTAATTTTTAGAACTAAATTAAATTAGTTATCACAACTAATAAAAGAATTAAAGGACTATTTCAGTTGGAACATCGTTTTAATAATCAAGAGAATTAAAAATTAGTTAGAACTATACATTTTTAATAGTTGCAATAATAAATCATGTTATTTGATCAATATCTTATTACTGCAACCGTTTCCCAACCAATTTGTTTTCTGTGTGTAGTAATGTTTTGCCAGTAATTTTTTTTATGAATTTAAGGAAGAAATTTTTCTTTTTTTAGTTCGTTGTAAATTATTGAAAAGTCATAGGAATAGCTTATCCCATCAACAATAAATTTCAAGTGTTTTTATCAAGAATAAAAACTGGGAATTAAGCACGAATAACAAAATCTTTTAAATTATTGAAAAATCTTTAAGAGTTGATAAAATAATTCTAAGGTATCTTGATCCTAGGTCTCCACTAACCATTAAATGATTTTTAGAAATAATATTGTTTTTCAAAAGAGATTGCTTAGAAACGCAGGTCTAATATGGGATAAAACTCTAACATGATCATTTTATACTTAACACTTGGATTACATTCGTATTTGCAATAATTTTCGAATATTACAAAATCAATGAAATTTGGTGCACATAGCTGGGTTATCGATAGGCAACATCGGTCAAAAATAAGGTGGGAGTTGATAAATAGGCGTGGTACCTCACAAACAAAGGCAAAATGTATTTCTGTATAAAAAACTCGTTTTTTCGAATGGTGCAAGAGTAAAAAATGTTGTTGATTTTTTAATGACAAGACCCCACCTTACACAACGGTATATATTTTTTTTTGGAAAATTTGCAATATTATCACAGCTGCATACATTTAACGATCAGTAATTGCTAAAGGCTAGTTTTCACTATCTCACAAGTCTTACGTATTCCATAATATATTTTGAGATAGAAATCGTATGAGTTTTGTTGCGACTGTCAAAAAATCTAATTTAATACGACAGTTTATGTTCACACCATCACACAAAGTATAAACACTCACATATAAAATAAAAATTTTCAAAAAACGATGAAGTCGTTTGGGATGTCAAACTTTTTTCATAATACTTGTCATTTTCGTGACACATTGCATGCACACTATCACACTGTCATATTACTTGAGTTTTTGACATGTATTAATACAAAATATAATAGTGTAATGTAGCCTTAAGTTTAATTTTTAAAAACAGATTAGTTAATGCATGTATGTGGTTTCGAGAGCTAATAAAATAAAGTGAAAACGTTTTCTGTAATATTTGTTGGTTTTATTTACACAATTTTAAAATGTTCCGCTGATTTAGCATTCCGTTTAGAAAAATTTTTATGCAAATTAAAATGTATTCATTAATTGTGGAACTTAATATGTATTGGAAACTGTGATAGAGTTTTAAATGTGACCTTCACTAGCTAACGCCACTATTTTTGTGTCTTTTTTTATCTTTAACGTGTGCATTGTTGAATGTTTAAGAAATTAGCTGCCAATTTTTGCCTAAACACTTTCTATCGTATCTTAATGCTGCAATGTCTATCACTAAAATCGATTACTTCAATATTTGGTATTTTGAAAAAGACCAGAAGAAAAAAAATAACGCTGTCATACATATTTTTTTTTTTTTTTTTTTTTTTTTTTTTTTAACGTTTATTTTATGAATATGAATATATAATTACAAACTTCAAATAAACAAAAAGTATAAATATAGCTTATTTCCAAATACAAAGTCCCATTTTAACGAGCTCTCAAGTATAATATTTATTAAATAAAGTTATTTTTCTATTAGATAACTATATACATAATACATGAAAAAATACTAATATCATAGAAAATGTAAGCAAAAAGGTTAGCAAAAAAACTTACTTTTATATTGGTAAGGATAAAAAGTACGCTGTCATACATATATTACATTTTCATGAAAAGTGGTATAGAAAAAGATGAAGATGATGACCATAAGCATGAAGTAAAGCGACCCAGCTTAGCAAACTATCGAAGAAGTGGATGCATGTACACTAGGGTGGCCGTTATTTTTTTTATTTTGATTTCTTATATTCTCCCCCCCTAAATCGGTTCAGTTTTATGTAAAAAAAATACCAAAAAAATTTCGTAGCGATAAGTTGTGTTTTAGGGGGGGCGTACGTCCCACAAAGTTTGCCATCAAGCCATTTATTCAAATGTAATTTGTTTGCATATGACTATCTTCTAAAAACAACATTTTACAAGAATATGATATATGGCAATATTTTAGCTCTTCTAGTCAACAACATAAGCCTTTAAGAAAGTTTTTTGCTAAAATCAATATTTTAGAAAATAATTAAGAAAATAAAAACAAAAAAACCAAACATTTTATATACGTTTTATATATATAAAATGGGGATTTAATGTCGTGACCCAATTTTGAAATAGATGTCTTTCGATTTAAATGAAATTTACACCAATTTTAGTACTGTTAGATAGTAGCTTAGACACAAATTGTCAACAAGATCGGTCAAAAAGTTTCTGAGTTAGAGGGGGTCATATTTTGACATTTTGGCCATACAGGTGTTCTTTCTCATCCATGTAACTTATTACCTATTGGTGTAAGCAAAATTTGTCCCAAGTAGCTTAGATCGCTTTTTGTTCAAACTTTTTAAAAAAATTGTTTTTGTTTTTTTTAAAAATGTTTAAAATTTTTTTTTTTTGGCTAAAATAAAAAAAAAAGTTTTAAATTTAAAAAAAAAAATTAAAAAATTTTTTAAAAAAAGCAAAAAAAAATTTTTAAAAAAGATTGATTAAATAGCTATCTAAGCTACTTGGGACAAATTTTGCTAACACCAATAGGTAATAAATTACATGGATGAGAAAGAACACCTGTATGGCAAACTTTGACCCCCTCTACCTCTGAAACATTTTGACCGATCTTGTTGAAAATTTGTGTGTAAACTACTATCTAATAGGACTAACCTTGGTGTAAATTTGATCCAAATCGGAAGACATCGATTTCAAAATTGTGTCACTTGACATTAAATCGGCTTTTTATATATATAAAACGTATATAAAATGTTTGGTATTTTGTTGTTATTTTCTTAATTATTTTCTAAGATATTAGTCTTAGCAAAAAACTTTCTTGGAGCTTATGTTGTTGACTAGAAGAGCTAAAATATTGTCATATATCATATTCTTGTAAAATGTTGTTTTTAGAAGATAGTCATACGCAAACCAATTACATTTGAATAAATGGCTTGATGGCAAACTTTGAGGGGCGGACGCCCTCCCTAAAACACAACTTATCGCTACGAAATTTTTTTGTATTTTTTTTTACATAAAACTGAACCGATTTGGAGGGGGAGAGTATAAGAAATCAAAAAAAAAAGTTCTCCATACAACTAACAGCCACGCTAATGTACACATAACAAAGAATGTTTTCCCTTTCCCAGAAAAACTTTGTCAAGTTTTTTGGAAGAAAACTCGGAGGAAGGACGACCTTATAAATCGTTTTTAGAATATTTAAAACGTTTTAAACATTTTAACTATACAACAAACACAAATCACAGCGGAACAAAATTGAATTTTTTTTGTGTTGATTAAGAATTGAATGCTGTTTTTAAGGTAATTTGGGATGCTGAATTTTTTTTTTTTATGAATTTTGTAACTTCAATGATATCTCTGAAACTACTGGTCAAATTTAAAACCAATGTAAGCACTGCCTTAAGATATTATTGCTGACGAATTTAGATTTTTTTTTTAACTAAATATGGTGACCCATTTTCAAGTTATTCCAATATATGTAGTGTCTTAATTTTGCCCATAACGGTATATCTCGAAAAGTCGAGCTGATAGAAAAACTTAGTGCAGATTTGGATTCAGCGTCCCAAAGAACCTTAACAACAACATTCAGTTCTTTATCAACAAAAACCTTGTTCCCTTGTTTTATGAAATGATTTTGTATATTTTATGTCAGTTAATTTTATATGAAAAGCGCCACACCAACGCAATCGAATCCATCAAATTTTGGCGTAAGATCGCGACATACCAAGTCATTTATTCGTACAAATTTGAATCCTTATATGAACTTATAAAAAAGAGTTATGAGTTTTTTCGCTCTAAATTTGTCATTGGGACCACTGTGGAAAGGTAATAGCTAAAGTTTCCAAAGTTGGTACAAACAGCTTGGTGATCACTACTGGGGTGTTCAATTAATCGGGTTTTATTTTTGTCCGATGAAATTATTAATCCAAATTTGGCATTTTCAACTTTTTCGATTAAACGAATAAAATTTTAAAATAAATCGAATAATTCTAAATCCTGAAATTTTATGTATTACGAGATTTTTTTTTTTTTTTTTTGATAATTTTAGAAAATATTAGTACTTCAGTAAATAAACATACTTTTTTAAATAAAACTTGTCAATGTAGCTCCAAATTGTCAATATAACAACTTTGGATTTTAAACTTTTTAAGGACATTCTATCCTCTGCTATGCTTCTGCAAATAATTTTCTCTAGAGAATCTATCCAGTATCTTGTTTAAAATATTTATTCATTGAACCGCTTGTAGTCCCCTTTGATTTTGTTGGTAGAGCAGCTTCTTCAAGTACTACACACAGAAAACAAATTGGTTGGGAAACGGTTGCAGTAATAAAATATTGATCAAGTAACATCATTTATTATTGCAACTATTAAAAATGTATAGTTCTAACTGATTTTTAATTCTCTTGATAATTAAAAAGATGTTCCAACTGAAATATAATTCCTTCAATTCTTTTATTAGTTAAGATAACTGATTTTATTTAGTTATAAAAATTAGTACAAATAGTTAGAATTACAACCGAATTTACTACAGGGCAATACTGAATATTGGTCATTGCAATCAATAATTTGCTTTCGTCAATAAATTTTATAATATAAATGTCAATTTATTTATGGCAGCTAATTATTGATTGTTGGAATAGTTTCAATTCGAGTACAACAAATGAAAATATAATTATTCGGAATTCACAACCAAAAAATAGTTAAAAGGTCCAATTGCTTACTAAATTTTCTGTCAAAATATTTGATAGATTAAAATAATTTTTAATTTTATATTTGAAAAATATCTTTGCGGTCAAAAATGGAAAATGTGCAAAAACTTAATAAATAGGGGTAAGTAATTTACGTATTCTTATAGGTATGAACATACACACGTACATATGTATGTACTATTTTTTATACCCTGCAAATTATATTGGACTACTTGATCCATTTTGATCCTGGGCTGGTCCAATGTAGTGAAAGTATAGACCATGTCATTATTAAAAAGAATTTGCAGTGAAACGACATGTCTTCGTTTTCTAACGACATGTTTTCGTTTTTAAACGATTGCAAAGCTAATCCTCTGGAGTATACCATGGAGTAGTTTTAAGACTTCTCCTTTGTAATGCAAGCTGTAAAATAATAAAATAAGCTATTTTTTCAATTCCTTGGGATAAGCTTTGGACAAGTCCTTGCCCCTTATGGGCTACATTTGACCCGTTAAAAAAAATATATTGATAACGACAATCAAATCTCTTGTTATGAACACCAATTATGTGTTAATTCAGTTACAGCTATCATAAATTCGGGTATAAGCACAATTTTGTTTCTAATTATCATTCTAACAACTAACAATATCTGTTGTTATAAGCTTAGGACCTATGTAGTCATAGCTTTTCTAGTTATCTTGAATTATTGTATTAACTTAGGATAATAAATAAATAAATAATCTGTTGTTATGACTGATAGTGTACTAAAATTCCAATGTTGCTATCAAAACTATTATGCAAAGCAACAAAATTTTCGGTAATTGGAACCGAATTGTGTGATAGTACATGCAACCGACGAAATTCGATTGGCGCCAAATTCGGTTGTGATCACGAATCTGTTTTCTCTGTGTATGTTATAGCCACTGTGTAGGTGGTAAATAAGTGAAGTTGTTGAAGAACATTTAAGCTTATACATTTTTGGACACCTTTTACATTTAGCGTTATTAGATTTATCCTTCGTACAATATTTATGCCCTTCACCACAGGTGGAAAAGGGTATATATAAGTTTGTCATTCCGTTTGTAATTTCTACAATATTGATCTTAGACCCTATAAAGTATCTAGCGATGTGATGTCGCATATTTCTTTTTAATGATATTCAAGTAACGTTCCTTCATGATTCAGATGTCGAGGAGGTTTTTAGCTTAGGAAATTAAAAAAAAAAAAAAAAAAAAAGGTAAGAAACTGTGGGTCCCCTCGTTCTTGGTTTTTCAAAAAGAAAACAATTTTTTTTTTATATTTATGTTCTAAAAACGATTTAAAAAAAAATTACCAGTTTTCGCTTTTAAAAATAATTTAATAATGAAGTTTTTAGTATTGTAAATATGTATGTACATGTAAAAAGTATTTAGTTTTTGTCTACTTGCTTTGTAGTCTTCTCGCATAATGGTGAAGGGTATATAAGACTCGGCACAGCACTCTTATTTGTTTTTTATAATAGTAATTTGTTTTTGCTCTGCGATTTTTAGATTAAGTAAACATTTTTCTCCCTAATGAAATAAAAAGTTAAAAAATAATTGATGAAAACTTTATAAAATTTGTTTATTCACGTGTATAAATGAAGATGTTTATGAGGTGAGAATATTAAACATATTTACTTTTCTTAAGTTAATAATATCTTAAAATTTGTTTATTCACGTGTATAAATGACGATGTTTCAGAGGTGAGAATATTAAACATATTTACTTTTCTTAAGTTAATGAAATCTTTTTCCCTCTATGTATTCATTTTAGTGGCGACACAATATGTAATATGCTACGGCATCTCACTGGTAGCCATACTATTGGCCGTGGGTATATTGGGTTACTTTAAGTGAGAATAAAACAGAGACACAAAATTATTTTATTTTTTTAAGTAACTCGTGGTGGAGGGTATCAAAAAAATAACGGTTTATAAAAGGCACGGGTTTTTATACAAATGCATATTTGTTGTCGTCAGTATGAAATTATCATATTCTAAATATCTTTGCGAAACAAGAAATTCCCAGTAACATGGCATCGATTTGTTAGGGCATAGCCTTGCATATGGGTAATTCCAAAGTGTTGAAAGTGACAGCCGTACGCATCAAAAATGCAATAACATTTTAAGCAACAAATATTTTTACGTTCTTTTAACCCTTAAATTTAAGCACTAAGAAAGCACTATTATCTATGCTAAAGTTTATGGGAGGCGCGATTCTAGGTCAAAGATAATGGCAAAAGAAGTAGCGGTTCGAACGTGAAAAAAATAGAAGTAGTTTTTGTGGCCATGTATAAAAAGGAGTAATCCAGCGATACCTGGCACAATTTTTTAGTCAAACTACTTTCAGAATTTTACGTAGCAATGTAACATTAAAATTTTTTTGGTTTGGTTCCAAAATCTTCTGTATTTTTTTTGTTTAAGCCAAAATCCGGTTCGATACGTGACATTTCGAACGTGAAATTTTTTCCATAATAATTTAACTGAATAATGATTGATACAAAATACAAATTTACCGTTAATCCGAATAACATATTTCTCTCCGAACACTTCCTTCGATTACAGGCCATGTAAGAAAATTTGTTTGGAATAATTTTCATCAAATATCACCTCTTTTAAGAAAGGTAATATTAAAGAAAACATACAATAAAACATTATCACAAATAAGAAATTACGTTTGCACAACTTTGCAGTCTGATTGTTTATCTAAGAGAACACATTTATGGGTAAATTTATAAAATTAGTTAAATCTAAATATTTCTCTATAACAATATCGTAAAATAATCAGCTTTTAATAACTTTTAAATTTTCGGTCACGGTGGACCTTTTGACGGAAATGCCCATATAATAATGAAAAGTTTTTTATATAGCTTTAAACACAATTTTTATTAAATTGTGAAATAATATCGGTATAGTAAAATATTAATTCTGACAACATATTTTTTTTCATAATGAACAGCTCATGTCAGATGGTTGGTCAGAAGAAAAGAGAGCTCGCTCTAATTGAAAATTTGTCCGATGACTTAGCGTCTGAATTTAACAGAAGCAATGTTATAAATGCTACACGACATGTATGTATTTTGCAGAGGCAAATTTGATAAGTCAGATGTTAAAAACATGTCATGTACGGCTACCTTTAATACTTTCATAAATTTCGTAAACAAAGAAAAATAAGCACAAAAGAGAGATGCAAAAAAATTTTAAGTTAATGCCGATTGAAAGATTTTTGCCTGAAGTTAAGACTCAATTCTGTTTAAGCACTTACGGTTGGGTCCTTCAGAAATAAACCTGATTTAAAAAGGTACTCAGCCAGAGGGGTAAGGCTACTTCGACTTAGAATTCTCAAGGACTCCGAATTAACGGATATGTACTTTAAAGAGTCTAACGGAATGACAAACTAAGTATACCATCATATTCACCACTTAAGGTTGGGGGTATAACAACAAACATTCTATTTAAATTACGTTATTTTAACAAGTGTTATTTTTAAGTTATAGAATAACTATAACAACATTTTTCAATAAATACTTAGCCGAATTTCAAATATTTATAGTCTTATTAAAAAGTTCATCGAGTGCCAAAATACTGACTGATTTAGGAAAATATAAGAGAAAATGCAAATTTTTACACATGTTGGACTTTTCCTTTTATTGGCTTGGATCAAAAATAACAGCATCCAACAACAATGGAGACCAACAGATTATAGGGGCATTAGCTGGAATTAGCTTAAAATCATACATATCAATAGCGAAGTGGTTAAATTACTAATTAAAATTATTTTATTGTGTTAAAATATCCCATGCAATAAAAAAGAGATAATAAAATAAATATATATATACATACTCGAGATTTGTTTTTATTTTTTAAATTCTTTTTTTTTCAATATTTCGAAATCCTTTGGATGTCAACTTCAGGACTCTTCAAATAACTATAAGTAAACTTAAATCATATTTCTATGTCAGGATACTATTAAACAATATATAAAGAAAAAAATTATATGGTAACATCAAAAACTTAATTTATTAAGAAACTAAAACATAAAATAAATAAAAGTACGACCAGAAAAGGTGAAGTCTTGTTTTTTCTTCTAAGCTCTAAGGGATATGCCTAATGTGAAGAAAGTATTCGTATTGGAAAACAATCCTAGACTCGAGCATATAATACATACAATGACATTGAAGTTGTAACAACAGCTTTTAAAAATTATAAATTTTTTATATTAATTGTACTAAAAGACTTTTTTAAGTCTAATTTATTACACTGTGCTAGTTCCAAATTAGACAAGCCGGGCACATGGCATTTTAGCATAATTCTGGTACACTAAATCCAGTGGTTAGCTCTTGTTTTCGAGATATACCGTTATTTCGAAAATGGAGGAGGTTGCACAACATATATTCGCGTAACTCAAAAACGGTTCAGTTTATTGAAATTACTAAAAAAACTTCTTTTAAGTAACAGTCGTTTTAGAATCATAATTTTTTTTTTTTCGAAAAAAATCGATGGTTAGTTCTATTGGATAGTATTTAGTTTAGACACAAATTTTCAACAAGATCGGTCAAAAAGGTTCTGAGTTAGAGGGAGTCAAAGTTTGACATTTTGGCCATACAGGTGTTCTTTCTCATCCCTGTTACTTATTACCTAATGGTGTAAGCAAAATTTTTCCAAGTAGCTTCGATAGCTATTTGATCAATAATTTGATTTTTTTTTTTTAAATTTAAAACTTTTTTTTTCCGAAATGTTTTTTTTTTGCTGCTCAAAAGAAAGCTTATGTCTTTTCCTTTAAGGTAGTTTTGGTCGCTTTTTTGGATGCGAGTGGCTTATGTATGAAAAAAATAATTTCTAACTCTAGACGAGGGTTTTTCAATTTTTAGCAATTACTTTTTCAAAAGATTGATAGCTATCGAAGCTACTTTACATTCATAGACACACATACATTTTTTGTATATAAATAATTTAGATTTTTGCAAGTTAGATGCATTTTACACGGTGCTCTGGAATATATATAAATATATATTATAATAAAATATTCTCACAAATAAGAAATTTCGTTTGCACAACTTTGCAGTCTGATTGTTCATCTAAGTGAACAAATTTATGGGTTAATTTATAAAATTAGTAAAATCTAAATATTTCTCTATAATAATATCGTAAAACAATCCGATTTAATACCTTTTAAATTTTCGGTCACGGTGGACCTTTTGACGGAAATGCCCATATTTTGTTTTGAATGCATATTTTTTGCATATATTGCTGATATTGCATATTTTTTTGCATATGGGCATTTCAATGAGAATGTCAACCACGACTCAAAAAATTAAAACGCTTGATATATTTTTTCAAATATGGTAGGAAAAAAACACCCAAACCTAACTTATGCCGAGGTATTTACAACTAAAAAAAAATAATAAAAGTTTTAACTAACTTTCTGATTGATTCATTTTTAGTAACGGCAATTAACAATTTTCAGTTAATACAGAACCTGGCACCCCTGGAATTATGCTTTAAAATAAATGTTACAACAACAATGAATAAGATCCATGGGGAAAGACCAAATATATAGTTCGATTAGCGGTGTATTTTTGTGTTTGTTTTGGATGATATTTTAATGTCACGTAAAGTTCAAAGTAAGTCAAAATAAAAGTTCAAAGCAAAATTGTTTTTAAATTGGTATTAATAAACATTTTATAAGCTTTTAAAGTTATTATGCTGGTATTTTGTTACAATTTGGTCATACCTTATTATATTACAATCAAAATCATCTTACCAAATTTTATTTAAATCGGTCCATATTTAACCATAGCTCCCATACAAGTACTACTCCCGAAAATAACTTTTAGTGCGATAACTTTCTTATAAATGTTGGTATTTACATATTTTTTACGATACGATTACGTGCTGTAGTGAAAGTGCCTTAATTTTGGACATAACGGTTCTAGAAAACTAGAGCTGATAGAGAAAAATGAAGATTAAATTGGAAATCAGCGACTTCAAATTAGTAACAATTTGCAATCAAATTCCAGACCGAAAATTACTGTTCCGCAGTGTTATAGTAATTCTTAAAAATAAAAATTTATGGAAATTCAAATTCTGATGCTTTCACTAAATATGCCGTTATTTCTTAATTCTTTGTCCGACGATAACAATTTTACGCTTTCTACGTTTGAAACAAAATATTATTTCAGATACATGTTAATAAAAAATAAAATGGTGAATTTGGAAAACACATAAAAAATTTTAAGTTCAAAGTCCTGTAACTCAGTAAATCTTTAAACGATGGATACAGTTTGGGCATGTTCTGAAAGAGAAAAGAGACATCTATGCAAAAGTTCTCCAGATTTTTCGAAATACCTAAAACAACTGCCGAAAAACACGATTTTCGCGTATATCTCGAAAACGCTTGTTGAGAAAAATAAATAAATGCTATATTCGTGATCAGCAGCCCCGATTTATCAAATTTACCAACTCAAAGATGTGGTGGAAGGATTCAACAATGGTGATGCAATATCAATAAGAAATTTTAAATTTGTGTCTTCAAATTATGAGTACTATTGTGAAATTTGGGAAATCTACTCCACTAGGAGCGCAAATTAAGTTAATCGATATTGTCATAAAGAAGACACAAGTACTTCTTAATAATTCTAAAGAATCGTGCAACAATGAGTTAAATGAATTACCTTATATTTTATTTCTGTTATTTGTTTTTGTTCTGACATTTCTAGATTAAATAAACATTTTTCTCCCTAATGAAATAAAAAGTTAAACAATAATTGATGAAAACTTTATAAAATTTGTTTATTCACTTGTATAAATTAAAATATTTTAGATGCTAGAATATTGAACATATTTACTTTTCTTAAGTTACTAATATTTTTTTCTCTCTATTAATTTAAGTGGCGACACAATATGAAATATGCTACGGCATCTCACTGGTAGCCATACTATTGGCCTTGGATATATTGGTTTATTTCAAGTGAGAATAAAACATAGACAATAAATTATTTAATTTCTTTGAGTTAAGCACTCGTGATGGAGGGTATCAAAGAAATAAAGTTATATAATATATATGGGGGATTTCATGTCAAGTGACCCAATTTTGAAATCGATGTCTCCCGATTTGTTGAATTTTGACCCCATCTAACTCATAAACTTTTTGACCGATCTTGTTGAAAATTTGTGTCTACCTGTGCTACAATCCAATAGGACTTACCTTGGTGCAAATTTCATCCAAATCGGAAGACATCGATTAAAAAATTGGGTCACTTGACATGAAATCCCCCATATATATTAGCGTGGCCGTTTTTTTTTTTTTTTTATTTCTTATATTCCCCCCCCCCCTCCAAGCCGATTCAGTTTTATTTTAAAAAAAATACAAACAAATTTCATAGCGATAAGTTTTGTTTTAAGGGGGGCGTTCGCCCCTCAAATTTTGCCATCAAGCCCATTTATTCAAATGTAATTTGTTTGCATATGACTATCTCTTTAATAGGGTATTCATTCGGTTAACCGTTAATCGGTTAACCGATTAATTACTACCCGATTAACTGATCGGTTAATTTAAAATTGGATTTTTTCGATTAACGATTAAACCGGTTAATTTCAGTCGATTAACCGAAGTAACAAAATTTTAAATTTTTTGTAGTATTATCACATATTTTTTGTGTTTTTAATTATTTGTTTTGTCTTATATACAAAAGGTATGTGTTTAGAAAAATATTTTTTCCTTCTAGCAATACATTCTTTCAGAAAAAGAACTTAGAAATTAAATAATCTGTATTATGGATTGCTTTCGAGATTTCCAACATCTGCGATAAGTGAAAGAATTTTTTCGAAGTCGAGTTTTATCGAAACTAAAGAAAAGAATCTCTTAAATCCTAAACATTTAAGTCAAACTATTTTTATAAAAGATTATTTTATAAGATCTCCTTAAACTTTTGAAAAATTTATTAATAAAATGATGTCACAGTTTATTTCTTATTAAATACATAACATATACATATATATTATAAAATATGAGGAGGTCCATAACAAAACGCAATAATTACACCATAACATTTTTTTGGATAAACGACAAAATGTAATTTAAGTAAGTAGCACATAATTTTTTTAAAAAACAATTATTGAGGTATTATTGTCTACAAAAAATAATATTAATCACAAATTTATTATTTTATCTGACAGTTTGTTTTAAAGTTATTTAGATAGCAAATTTGGAATTATTGCGCTTTGGTCCGAATAATAATATTTATTCATGTAATTATTGCGTTTTGTTATGGACCTCCTCCATTAACTTAACAAAAGCGAAAAGTATTAACTAAACAAAAATTCCTTACGTTTAGCGATTATCTAAGAGTTGCCACCAGAGCATAATTTATTTATAAAGTTGACTTTTTTTAAATTTCTTGTAGCGATTTATTGCAAAGATGTGTAATTATTGCATTTTGCTCTGAACCATTATATTTTATATTGAATTGCAGTGTAAATATTGAGTTTTGGAATACCTTATAATAAAGGTAATATAGATTTTAATGTGTAGAATAGGATTCAATCAAAAAATCAAAAAACTTAAAAAATGTAATTATTGCGTTTTGTTATGGACCTCCTCATATGTATTACATATTTATAAATTACATTTTTGCTCATTTAAGTTCAAGAATTGCTTTGTTTGTTTTGTTATAGTTTTTTTTACTAATCAATTCCAAATAATAAATTATTTTTGCATTTTTATTAATTGAAATTACTTAATTTATAACAAAACTTTATTAATCGGTTAACCGATCAATAACAAAATTAACCGATTATAAACCAATTAAACCAAAACCTCGGTTAATTAATCGAGCGATTAACCGATTAAAGCAAAACCCCGATTAAATGAATACCCTACTCTTTAAACAAACATTTTACAAGCAAATGATGTATGGCAATATTTTAGCGCTTCTAGTCAACAACATTAGCCTCAAAAAAAGTTTTTGCTAAAATTTGTATTTAAGAAAATAATGAAGAAATAACAATCAGAATAAAATGTTATAAGCAAGTGGTTGGAAGAACGTGTTTGTAATGCCCATGGGCAACCCGCTATCCCCGACAAGAGCAGATATACTTCTTGACAGCTTACTTGACGATGCACTGGCAAATCTTAAGCCCTTATGACACTACATTTTTTATTCATTAATTGATATAGAATTGATAGAAAGAAACAGTAAATGTTAGAAAGAGCAAACTGGAGCAAACTTTAAAAAATGTAAACAAAGTTTTTTAGTTTTTTTTTCTCTTGTTATGGTTTTGTTTCAGGGATGGCGTTGAGAATTTTTAAAATTGTTCCAACAACCTTTAAAAATTTTACTTTTTTACCCTAATTGTACTAAAAGATTTTTTTAGTTGAAATTAATTTTATTTATGTTCATAAAAAACACCACAAAAAGGTATCATTAATCTTAGTTTAAAAAGTATCAACGAAAAAGTACAATTGAAACAACTTAGCCATCCCTGTTTTGTTTATTTTTTTAAATGTTGTCAACTTTTTGTTTATGAGAAACCTTAAAACAAAAAGCGGTAAATCGCTGAATTTGCCCATAAACCGCTGATTCAGCAACACTTTTAATATTTCAAGCTTGAAATGTCAATTTTAAGTTAAACAATTTTACATTTTTTTTGACATAACTTCATTTTTTATCGATAACTTTAGTAAAATTTTTGACAGTTTGCCATTAATCTTAATACAGCTTAACTCTTTGCACTTGGTAAATTTTTGTATTACATTATGTTTGTACTGTTCACCAAAACTTGAACAATGCATTAAAAATGTAGTGTCATAAGGGCTTTAACGAGACTAACATTAATATCAAATACATCACAAAATATGTAGACGATTTCTTGGCAATAATTTCATCTAAAGACAAGGATATAATTCTAAAAACATTAATGCCTGTATTTATAAAAAATTTTTTAAATTTAATAAAGGTTTACTAAACAAATTTTGTATGAAAATTTGCCTTAATAAACGTTTGTTAAATTTAATAATCATTTATAAATACGGGGGTAAATGTTTACAATGTTTACAAATTTACAATGGAAATGGAAAATGAAGGGAGAATAGCGTTTCTGGACACAAAATTATATATTTAGAACAGAAAATGCAATAAGTTTTGACTGGTTTACGAAAGAGAAATCATCAGGCAGGATAACAAATTATTACACTACTCAACCAAAGAATCAATTAATTAATACAGCAAAAAGTTTTATTAGGAGAGTTCTAAATATAAGAATGAAGAATTGATGAAGAATTTCACGACAAAAATATTCAAGTTATCTATAAAATAACTGTTTTCCAAACAACAAAACAAAATGTCTGATTAAAAGTGTAATAAGACAATAACACAACAACAAAAAAAAAAAAAAAATAAAAACGGAACTAATTTAATTACGGAAAAATCACCAAAACTTTTTTAAATGTACCATATGTTCCACATCTAATTGATAATGCGAACATAAGAAACACAATAAAGACAAAAAAACACTTGCTTTGCTTACAAACCAAATAGAACGATCAACAGAATTTTATCAAGAACAAAAACACCAATCGACAAACAACAAATAAGCAACGTTGTATACGAAATACAATGTATATACATTGGTACAACAAAACGAAGTTTACAGACCAGAATGGGGGAACACAACAGATATAACAAAAATAAAGAAACAACAGCACTAGCAAAACATATTTTACACCATGGTCATACTGCTGATTTTGAAAACCTCAAAATTTTATATAGAGAGAATGTTGAAAAAACAGATATACGATTGAAAGTCTACGAATCCAACAAAAAATAAATAAGATGATGAATCTGAAAGAAGACACAGACAACATCAATTACAGGGGTGTTTTGAATTAATAAACAAATTTAAAAAAAAATTTTTCATTGTGATATTAGAATAGGATGTGGTTGGAAAGTATTTTTGTTAATTATTTTTCGTTTTTCAAAAAAATTTTCGGGAAAAAATCAAATATTTTAAACATGTAATATAATCAAAACATTTTGTAAGTTATATTTATGAATTAAAAAAAAATATTGTATGATTATGTAAGTTTTTACACATATTTAAATAGACGCCCCCTGAAAAAGGAGAAAAATACTCTACTAAACGTTGGGAAAAACTGTAATAAAATTGATGTTTTATTTACATATCAAGCTTAACAATAAGAAAAAGATTTAAAATACCAAACATTTTATAAACGTGTTATAAAGGGTGTCCCAACTAGAACGCAATTTTTAAATTTGGCGCCATTCGAAGTGTCATTGTTTGACATTTGAACAATTGTTATTGTTTGCTAGTAGAAGGTACGAGGTTAGTAAAAATGAGCGCTACACGAATGAACAACGCATTCTCATTGTGAAATTGTTTTACCAAAATGGTCAAAGTTTTGCGGCTGCAGTTCGCAAATTGCGATCAATTTGGGGTTACAATAATGTTCCAAAAGAGTCAACTGTAAAGAGATTAATGGATAAATTTGCCGAAACTGGGTCTGTTAGTAATGTAAAGACAACAACGCGCCTTCGACCGGGTCGATCGACCGAAAATGTCGCAGCTGTACGTGATGATGTCGCTCAAACTCCATCCACCTCAATTCGACACCGAGCTCAGCAAATTGGTGTCTCGAAATCCACTATGCAGCGAATTTTGACGAAAGATTTGCATCTTCGTGCTCACAAAGTTCAATTGACTCAGGAACAACATGAAAATGCTGATTTTGCCGATAAAATCATTCAATTGCTATTTGTTATTTCGCGTTTTGGAGACCAGAATTGGCCGCCTAGATCGTGCGATTTAACACCTTTAGATTTTTTTCTTTGGGGTTTTTTGAAAACGATGGTTTACGCGAATGGGGACCATATGAAGGGTTGGAGATAAAGTATAAGTTTGTTCAAGAGAAATGTTGGGGATGCAAAAATAACAAGGGGTTGCTCATACATTCAATACATTTAATTTGTTTAACTTCATTGAATGAAGAATTTATTTAAACAACTACTTAAAGAAAAAGCAAAAGTGCTTTATTCGGCTCTGCTGATTCTTTGTCACCCTCCACCGATGATTGTTCAAAAATTTCATGCAGCTTTATATGGGTTCCTGGGACCTGCTAAAATTTAGATCGATAGTAATAAAGTTTAATGATTTAAATTTAGTTATATTAAGCTTAATTGGAAGCAATTCCTATAGAATCTCACGATTCGTTTAAGTTTCAGGCGCATAAAAGTGATTAACAGCAGCAGATTTTATATTGGTCCTATTGTAAATTATAAATCGATCATCTCAAAATTCGGTACAGGGGTTTTTGTATTAACAAACTAAATTTGACCAAATTTCAATACGGTAATGATTTTTTTTTTAATTTGTATGGGTTTAGAGTGCTTTGCGGAAGATCGCTTTAGATGTAACCTTTGTTAAATTACCCTGCGCCACAAAATAAACAAGCCTTAACAATTAAATATTTTTTAAGCTAAACATAAAGTATATTTGAATGACACATGTATTTCATTATTCTGTTAACTTTTATATTAAGGGGGGTTGTTTGCAACATTTGTTAAATATGGAGGTTTTTTAAAATTTTTTGGTCAATTAAAGTTTCCTGGCCACACTAGTCGAGACCACAGTTTTCATACAATTTGACATAAAAATTTGCGCTAGGTAAATTAAATAAAATCTTTTTTATTGTAAAATTTTCAAGTCACATGGAATTGTGCATGTCTGTCAAAATTTTGGTTTATAATATTCGGTCACAAACGTACATGTAATTTGCTTCTGACATAGTCTCTGTTTTTTTCGCACCAAAGTAGCTCTCAGTTTCAAAATAGGGTTCTGCTGCCACATAAATATCTACACCTCAGAAGAGTTCAGCCATCTTGAAATTTTGTTCTTTTAATTCGAAGTTACCAATTAAGGATATGGGTAATTCCAAAGTGTTGAACGTGACAGTCGTACGCATCAAAAATGCAATAACATTTTAAGCAACAAATATTTTTACGTTCTTTTAACCCTTAAATTTAAGCACTAAGAAAGCACTATTATCTATGCTAAAGTTTATGGGGGGCGCGATTCTAGGTCAAAGATAATGGCAAAAGAAGTAGCGGTTCGAACGTGAAAAAAATAGAAGTAGTTTTTGTGGCCATGTATAAAAAGGAGTAATCCAGCGATACCTGGCACAATTTTTTAGTCAAACTACTTTCAGAATTTTACGTAGCAATGTAACATTAAAATTTTTTTGGTTTGGTTCCAAAATCTTCTGTATTTTTTTTGTTTAAGCCAAAATCCGGTTCGATACGTGACATTGCGAACGTGAAATTTTTTCCATAATAATTTAACTGAATAATGATTGATACAAAATACAAATTTACCGTTAATCCGAATAACATATTTCTCTCCGAACACTTCCTTCGATTACAGGCCATGTAAGAAAATTTGTTTGGAATAATTTTCATCAAATATCACCTCTTTTAAGAAAGGTAATATTAAAGAAAACATACAATAAAACATCATAAATAAGAAATTACGTTTGCACAACTTTGCAGTCTGAGTGTTTATCTAAGAGAACACATTTATGGGTAAATTTATAAAATTAGTTAAATCTAAATATTTCTCTATAACAATATCGTAAAATAATCAGCTTTTAATAACTTTTAAATTTTCGGTCACGGTGGACCTTTTGACGGAAATGCCCATATAATAATGAAAAGTTTTTTATATAGCTTTAAACACAATTTTTATTAAATTGTGAAATAATATCGGTATAGTAAAATATTAATTCTGACAACATATTTTTTTTCATAATGAACAGCTCATGTCAGATGGTTGGTCAGAAGAAAAGAGAGCTCGCTCTAATTGAAAATTTGTCCGATGACTTAGCGTCTGAATTTAACAGAAGCAATGTTATAAATGCTACACGACATGTATGTATTTTGCAGAGGCAAATTTGATAAGTCAGATGTTAAAAACATGTCATGTACGGCTACCTTTAATACTTTCATAAATTTCGTAAACAAAGAAAAATAAGCACAAAAGAGAGATGCAAAAAAATTTTAAGTTAATGCCGATTGAAAGATTTTTGCCTGAAGTTAAGACTCAATTCTGTTTAAGCACTTACGGTTGGGTCCTTCAGAAATAAACCTGATTTAAAAAGGTACTCAGCCAGAGGGGTAAGGCTACTTCGACTTAGAATTCTCAAGGACTCCGAATTAACGGATATGTACTTTAAAGAGTCTAACGGAATGACAAACTAAGTATACCATCATATTCACCACTTAAGGTTGGGGGTATAACAACAAACATTCTATTTAAATTACGTTATTTTAACAAGTGTTATTTTTAAGTTATAGAATAACTATAACAACATTTTTCAATAAATACTTAGCCGAATTTCAAATATTTATAGTCTTATTAAAAAGTTCATCGAGTGCCAAAATACTGACTGATTTAGGAAAATATAAGAGAAAATGCAAATTTTTACACATGTTGGACTTTTCCTTTTATTGGCTTGGATCAAAAATAACAGCATCCAACAACAATGGAGACCAACAGATTATAGGGGCATTAGCTGGAATTAGCTTAAAATCATACATATCAATAGCGAAGTGGTTAAATTACTAATTAAAATTATTTTATTGTGTTAAAATATCCCATGCAATAAAAAAGAGATAATAAAATAAATATATATATACATACTCGAGATTTGTTTTTATTTTTTAAATTCTTTTTTTTTCAATATTTCGAAATCCTTTGGATGTCAACTTCAGGACTCTTCAAATAACTATAAGTAAACTTAAATCATATTTCTATGTCAGGATACTATTAAACAATATATAAAGAAAAAAATTATATGGTAACATCAAAAACTTAATTTATTAAGAAACTAAAACATAAAATAAATAAAAGTACGACCAGAAAAGGTGAAGTCTTGTTTTTTCTTCTAAGCTCTAAGGGATATGCCTAATGTGAAGAAAGTATTCGTATTGGAAAACAATCCTAGACTCGAGCATATAATACATACAATGACATTGAAGTTGTAACAACAGCTTTTAAAAATTATAAATTTTTTATATTAATTGTACTAAAAGACTTTTTTAAGTCTAATTTATTACACTGTGCTAGTTCCAAATTAGACAAGCCGGGCACATGGCATTTTAGCATAATTCTGGTACACTAAATCCAGTGGTTAGCTCTTGTTTTCGAGATATACCGTTATTTCGAAAATGGAGGAGGTTGCACAACATATATTCGCGTAACTCAAAAACGGTTCAGTTTATTGAAATTACTAAAAAAACTTCTTTTAAGTAACAGTCGTTTTAGAATCATAATTTTTTTTTTTTCGAAAAAAATCGATGGTTAGTTCTATTGGATAGTATTTAGTTTAGACACAAATTTTCAACAAGATCGGTCAAAAAGGTTCTGAGTTAGAGGGAGTCAAAGTTTGACATTTTGGCCATACAGGTGTTCTTTCTCATCCCTGTTACTTATTACCTAATGGTGTAAGCAAAATTTTTCCAAGTAGCTTCGATAGCTATTTGATCAATAATTTGATTTTTTTTTTTTTAAATTTAAAACTTTTTTTTTCCGAAATGTTTTTTTTTTGCTGCTCAAAAGAAAGCTTATGTCTTTTCCTTTAAGGTAGTTTTGGTCGCTTTTTTGGATGCGAGTGGCTTATGTATGAAAAAAATAATTTCTAACTCTAGACGAGGGTTTTTCAATTTTTAGCAATTACTTTTTCAAAAGATTGATAGCTATCGAAGCTACTTTACATTCATAGACACACATACATTTTTTGTATATAAATAATTTAGATTTTTGCAAGTTAGATGCATTTTACACGGTGCTCTGGAATATATATAAATATATATTATAATAAAATATTCTCACAAATAAGAAATTTCGTTTGCACAACTTTGCAGTCTGATTGTTCATCTAAGTGAACAAATTTATGGGTTAATTTATAAAATTAGTAAAATCTAAATATTTCTCTATAATAATATCGTAAAACAATCCGATTTAATACCTTTTAAATTTTCGGTCACGGTGGACCTTTTGACGGAAATGCCCATATTTTGTTTTGAATGCATATTTTTTGCATATATTGCTGATATTGCATATTTTTTTGCATATGGGCATTTCAATGAGAATGTCAACCACGACTCAAAAAATTAAAACGCTTGATATATTTTTTCAAATATGGTAGGACAAAAACACCCAAACTTAACTATGCCGAGGTACTTACAATTAAAAAAAAATAATAAAAGTTTTAACTAACTTTATCATTGATTCATTTTAAGTAACTGCAATTAACAATTTTCAGTTAAATACAGAACCTGGCACCCCTGGAATTATGCTTTAAAATAAATGTTACAACAACAATGAATAAGATCCATGGGGAAAGACCAAATATATAGTTCGATTAGCGGTATATTTTTGTGTTTGTTTTGGATGATATTTTAATGTCACGTAAAGTTCAAAGTAAGTCAAAATAAAAGTTCAAAGCAAAATTGTTTTTAAATTGGTATTAATAAACATTTTATAAGCTTTTAAAGTTATTATGCTGGTATTTTGTTACAATTTGGTCATACCTTATTATATTACAATCAAAATCATCTTACCAAATTTTATTTAAATCGGTCCAAATTTAACCATAGCTCCCATACAATTACTACTCCCGAAAATAACTTTTAGTGCGATAACTTCCTTATAAATGTTGGTATTTACATATTTTTTACGATACGATTACGTGCTGTAGTGAAAGTGCCTTAATTTTGGACATAACGGTATATCTAGAAAACTAGAGCTGATAGAGAAAAATGAAGATTAGATTTGATATCAGCGACCTCATATTAGTAAAAATTTGCAATCAAATTCCAGACCGAATATTACTGTTCCGCAGTGTAATAGTAATTCTTAAAAAAAAAAATTTATGCAAATTCTACGTTTGAAACAAAATATTATTTCAGATACATGTTAATAAAAAATAAAATGGTGAATTTGTAAAACACATAAAAAATCACTTTTTTTTAAGTTCAAAGTCCTGTAACTCAGTAAATCTTTACACGATTGATACAGTTTGGACATGTTCTGAGAGAGAAAAGAAACATCTATGCAAAAGTTCTCGAGATTTTTCGAAATACCTAAAACAACTGCCGAAAAACACGATTTTCGCGTATATCTCGAAAACGCTTCTTGAGAAAAATAAATAAATGCTATATTCGTGATCAGCAGCCCCGATTTATCAAATTCACATCAAAGATGTGGTGGAAGGATTCAACAATGGTGATGCAATATCAATAAGAAATTTTAAATTTGTGTCTTCAAATTATGAGTACTATTGTGAAATTTGGGAAATCTAATTCATTGAGAGCGCAAATTAAGTTAATTGATATTGTCATAAAGAAGACATAAGTACTTCTTAATAATTATAAAGAATCGTGCAACAATGAGTCAAATGAATTACCTTATTTTTTATTTCTGTTATTTGTTTTTGTTCTGAAATTTCTAGATTAAATAAACATTTTTCTCCCTAATTTTTTATTTCTGTTATTTGTTTTTGTTCTGAAATTTCTAGATTAAATAAACATTTTTCTCCCTAATGAAATAAAAAGTTAAATAATTGATGAAAACTTTATAAAATTTGTTTATTCACTTGTGTAAATTAAAATATTTTAGATGCTAGAATATTGAACATATTTACTTTTCTTAAGTTACTAATACTTTTTTCTCTCTATTAATTTTAGTGGCGACACAATATGAAATATGCTACGGCATCTCACTTGTAGCCATACTATTGGCCTTGGATATATTGGGTTATTTCAAGTGAGAATATAACATAGACAAGAAATTATTTAATTTCTTTGAGTTAAGCACTCGCGATGAAGGGTATCAAAGAAATAAAGTTATATAATATATATGGGGGATTTCATGTCATGTGACCCAATTTTGAAATCGATGTCTTCCGATTTGTTGAATTTTGACCCCATCTAACTCATAAACTTTTTGACCGATCTTGTTGAAAATTTGTGTCTACGTGTGCTACAATCCAATAGGACTAACCTTGGTGCAAATTTCATCCAAATCGGAAGACATCGATTAAAAAATTGGGTCACTTGACATGAAATCCCCCATATATATTAGCGTGGCCGTTTTTTTTTTTTTTTTTTTTTTGATTTCGTATATTCTCAACCCCCCCCCCCCCCTCCAAGCCGATTCAGTTTTATTTAAAAAAAAATACAAACAAATTTCATAGCGATAAGTTTTGTTTTAAGGGGAGCGTTCGCCCCTCAAATTTGGCCATCAAGCCCATTTATTCAAATGTAATTTGTTTGCATATGACTATCTAACTTTCAAATGAATCATTATGAATCGCTTATAAATCTTGTAACAAAGATAGTCTTAAAATGTGTAACCAAAAAAATAAAAATATGACTATCTCTTTAAAAAAAAACATTTTACAAGAATATGATATATTGCAATATTTTAGCTCTTCTAGTCAACAACATAAGCCTCCAAGAAAGTTTTTTGCTAATATCTTAGAAAATAATTAAGAAAATAACAACAAAATACCAAACATTTTATATACGTTTTATATATATAAAAAGGCGATTTAATGTCAAGTGACACAATTTTGATATCGATGTCTTCCGATTTGGATGAAATTTGCACCAAGGTTAGTCCTATTGGATTGTAGCACACGTAGACACAAATTATCAACAAGATCGGTCAAAAAGTTTATGAGTTAGATGGCGTCAAAATTCAACAAATCGGAAGACATCGATTTCAAAATTGGGTCACTTGACATGAAATCCCCCATATATATTATATAACTTTATTTCTTTGATACCCTTCATCGCGAGTGCTTAACTCAAAGAAATTAAATAATTTCTTGTCTATGTTTTATTCTCACTTGAAATAACCCAATATATCCAAGGCCAATAGTATGGCTACAAGTGAGATGCCGTAGCATATTTCATATTGTGTCGCCACTAAAATTAATAGAGAGAAAAAAGTATTAGTAACTTAAGAAAAGTAAATATGTTCAATATTCTAGCATCTAAAATATTTTAATTTACACAAGTGAATAAACAAATTTTATAAAGTTTTCATCAATTATTTAACTTTTTATTTCATTAGGGAGAAATATGTTTATTTAATCTAGAAATTTCAGAACAAAAACAAATAACAGAAATAAAAAATTAGGGAGAAAAATGTTTATTTAATCTAGAAATTTCAGAACAAAAACAAATAACAGAAATAAAAAATAAGGTAATTCATTTGACTCATTGTTGCACGATTCTTTATAATTATTAAGAAGTACTTATGTCTTCTTTATGACAATATCAATTAACTTAATTTGCGCTCTCAATGAATTAGATTTCCCAAATTTCACAATAGTACTCATAATTTGAAGACACAAATTTAAAATTTCTTATTGATATTGCATCACCATTGTTGAATCCTTCCACCACATCTTTGAGTTGGTAAATTTGATAAATCGGGGCTGCTGATCACGAATATAGCATTTATTTATTTTTCTCAACAAGCGTTTTCGAGATATACGCGAAAATCGTGTTTTTCGGCAGTTGTTTTAGGTATTTCGAAAAATCTCGAGAACTTTTGCATAGATGTCTCTTTTCTCTTTCAGAACATGTCCAAACTGAATCAATCGTGTAAAGATTTACTGAGTTACAGGACTTTGAACTTAAAAAAGTGATTTTTTATGTGTTTTCCAAATTCACCATTTTATTTTTTTTTTAACATGTATCTGAAATAATATTTTGTTTCAAACGTAGAAAGCGTAAAATTGTTATCGTCGGACAAAGAATTAAGAAAAAACGGCATATTTAGTGAAAACATCAGAATTTGAATTTCCATAAATTTTTATTTTTAAGAATTACTATAACACTGCGGAACAGTAATTTTCGGTCTGGAATTTGATTGCAAATTTTTACTAATATGAGGTCGCTGATATCAAATCTAATCTTCATTTTTCTCTATCAGCTCTAGTTTTCTAGATATACCGTTATGTCCAAAATTAAGGCACTTTCACTACAGCACGTAATCGTATCGTAAAAAATATGTAAATACCAACATTTATAAGGAAGTTATCGCACTAAAAGTTATTTTCGGGAGTAGTAATTGTATGGGAGCTATGGTTAAATTTGGACCGATTTAAATAAAATTTGGTAAGATGATTTTGATTGTAATATAATAAGGTATGACCAAATTGTAACAAAATACCAGCATTAAAAGCTTATAAAATTTTTATTAATACCAATTAAAAAAAAATCTTGCTTTGAACTTTTATTTTGAAACAAATTAGACTGATCAATTTCACACGTACGTGACATTAGAATATCATCCAAAACAAACACAAAAATATACCGCTAATCGAACTATATATTTGGTCTTTCCCCATGGATCTTATTCATTGTTGTTGTAACATTTATTTTAAAGCATAATTCCAGGGGTGCCAGGTTCTGTATTTAACTGAAAATTGTTAATTGCCGTTACTAAAAATGAATCAATCAGAAAGTTAGTTAAAACTTTTATTATTTTTTTTTAGTTGTAAATACCTCGGCATAAGTTAGGTTTGGGTGTTTTTTTCCTACCATATTTGAAAAAATATATCAAGCGTTTTAATTTTTTGAGTCGTGGTTGACATTCTCATGGAAATGCCCATATGCAAAAAAATATGCAATATCAGCAATATATGCAAAAAATATGCATTCAAAACAAAATATGGGCATTTCCGTCAAAAGGTCCACCGTGACCGAAAATTTAAAAGGTATTAAATCGGATTGTTTTACGATATTATTATAGAGAAATATTTAGATTTTACTAATTTTATAAATTAACCCATAAATTTGTTCACTTAGATGAACAATCAGACTGCAAAGTTGTGCAAACGAAATTTCTTATTTGTGAGAATATTTTATTATAATATATATTTATATATATTCCAGAGCACCGTGTAAAATGCATCTAATTTGCAAAAATCTAAATTATTTATATACAAAAAATGTATGTATGTCTATGAATGTAAAGTAGCTTCGATAGCTATCAATCTTTTGAAAAATTAATTGCTAAAAATTGAAAAACCCTCGTCTAGAGTTAGAAATTATTTTTTTCATACATAAGCCACTCGCATCCCAAAAAGCGACAAAAACTACCTTAAAGGAAAAAGACATAAGCTTTCCTTTGAGTAAAAAAAAAATAAATAAAAAAACATTCCGGATAAAAAAAACATTTAAATTTAAAAAGAAATTTAACAAAATTTAAAAAAAAAACAAAATTTTTTTTTTTTTTCAAAAGATTGATCAAATAGCTATCGAAGTTACTTGGGAAAAATTTTGCTTACACCATTAGGTAATAAGTTACACGGATGAGAAAGAACACCTGTATGGCCAAAATGTCAAACTTTGACTCCCTCTAACTCAGAACCTTTTTGACCGATCTTGTTGAAAATTTGTTTCTAAACTACTATCTAATAGGACTAACCTTGAAGAACTGTCAAAACCGATTAGGAAAATGCCGTGCAAACATGGTAATTCAAATAAGCAATAAAAACAGAGAGTGAAGTAATCCGAAGCACCGTGCGAACATGGCATTATAAGTAATCAGGTGGTAAATAAATAATGTAAATGATTATATCAGAGATAAAATTTACGAACACAGTTCAAGATGATTCCGTTAATCCCTTAAAACTTACAACTACAATTCGAATCGGAAAGAACCCAACCAATTGTAGGGGGATGTAAGAAAAGATAAACTCACTGTTTATTGTTGGTGTTTTGTTTAAGCTTTGATATTGTTACTTACGAGTAAGACTTTGAGTGTTTAAAGTTCTTATTCGCTTTGGGGTTTTATTCGTATAATATTTTTAGCCTTTCTAAAATCTTAGGAAAAGGTTTCCTGATGAGCTGGCCTAAGCAACCAGTGAAATGCGCATAGAAGCTAGCTTTCCCTCAGCAATAAATTTCAGTGTATTTATCAAATATGAAAAATTGGGAATTTAGCACGTCATACAGAAATCGTATTAATGATAAATTTTGTATTCCCGTAAATAACTTTGATAAGAAAGCAGTTTGTACTGAGATGATTTTAAAATGTGTTTACTATTACTACGGAAACACGAAACGCAAGAGTTGATTAAAATTACAAATTTTTTTTACGCATTCATTCATCAAATTGGTTTTGAACAAAGAGGAAAACAAAAGTTCTTCCAAGTGGAAATTCGCCACATAAAAATCATGCCTCTTGTAAGCAGGCTGTTAAGGAGGATTTAGCTTATCTATTTTTTGTCTAAATATTGTTGCAATTAATTTTGCAAATAGTCTGGGACCTTCAAACGCTTATGCCTTAAAGTTTTTAAAAATGGTTGGTTGACGTAGTTCACTACGCGCAAACAGTTAAGTAGACCACACCAATCGTCTATTGTATTGTTTTTTACATCTTTTTGTAAGCTAATAAAATATGAAATCCAACCTAATAAGCATACGTTTATGAATCGATCAAACGATGTCCGGCCGTCTGGCTAGCAGACTGGCTACCCATGTATACCTTGTGCGCAAAGAACGGTAGCTCGTTTCTGTATTTCTCGCATCGTAAAATTTCTTACATGAAGTGTGAAACAAAAAATTCCATCGTTTCTCGATTTATGAGATAAAAGTGTTTCTGTATTTGAATGCGAAAACAGACACAACAAATTCTGTTTATACTGGAATATTTCCAGTAATTAAGTGTCAAATAAAAGCGAAACGTCAACAAAAGAAATAAATATAATAAAAACAGGGCTGCCAGATTTGACGAGTTATCGTCATCTTGACGATTTTTTGTTCCGATATTAACAAAGTGACGTTTTGATGATTTTTTCTAAAAAAGTGACGAAAGCAAAAACAAAATCAAAAATATTTTATAATTTTGTTGTTACTTTCTATAGAAATTCATCTTGAATTTTTAAATTTCAAACACTTCTATTTTGTGGCGTTGAAAATTGCAAAAAAAAATAATATGAATGTCTGTAGAAAGCAACAACAAATTTATAAAATATTTTTGATTTTATTTTTGCTTTTAATGAAATTGTTGGCGTTGCGTTTTACACTATAAGCCCCTTATGCCCGTAATTTCTACAAATAGGTATCTAGCTGTGTATAGGTATCTATGGTTTTCATAATTTTAAAACGTATTTCTAACCTACGGGTTAAAGTGTAATGTATTTTACCCCATCGATTTTCGGTAGCTAATTCACGTAGGCAAAATTAACGTTGAAGTTACCACAATAGTGATACCGGATAGGTAAAGATAACTGTTAGGTATGAACACCACTATATATATATTTGTAGAAATATATATTTGTAGAAATTACGGGCATTAGTCTTCGAAATAAGATAATTGTAAATATTTTTATATGTTTGTTTATTAGAAAAAAAGATATCTTTAGAAACAAGGCTGCTTAAATTTTTATATTTATCCCTATTGTGAAAATTGTCCTCGAAATTGTTTGTTTCTTCCCTAAAAAATGTATCGGCAAAAGCAAAATTTCGAGGGAAAGTAATGGACCGAATTGGCTTATTTTGAACATTTAATACTTCTTATATACATATACAAAATATGATTGATATTTGATATTCTTATCTTATATGTACACTTTTGTGCCAAAACCATTATTCCGGCAAGAAAGAAATTTGTTTGTCTCCCAGTAAAAACTTTTTCAAAATGGATAGTTTCTTTCACTCGTTATTAAGTAGCTTTCTTCTATAAGAACTTCGATAACTACTTTTTTCTGGATGTATTAAGATAAAAAAAAATTACTTACTTTTGAATTTGTTCTTTTTGGCACAACCCTTGTAAAATTCATTAGTTTTTCAGTAGAATTGTATGTAGTGCTTTTATGTGTTTCTGATTACTTAACATATTATTTTGTAAGCGAAGATTTTACTGGGTCTTTAACCCGTTTATTTATGAACCGATTTTTTTAATTTTAACTACAAGGTATTCTACTAAGTCTATTTCAGGTAAAAAAGAAAAAGATTGTAGGAAAAGTAAATTAAAGATTTATATCTCAATTATTAAATAATAATTATTAAATACCCATGAACTTTAACTATGTTTTTGTTTGATTATTTTTTAATAAAAGTCGAAACAAATTTGTTTAAAACTGATTTTAAATTGCACGATTTTTAAAACAAAAAAGACGATCTTTTTTATTTTTTTTTAGGAAATTGACGATTTTGACATAAATTTATCTGGCAGCACTGATTAAAACCAAAACAAGAAAAGGCTAACAAAAATTTAAACTAACAAAATATAACAATTGTTTTTTGTTTATTTTCATCATATTAATTATGCATTTATCATTTATATTCCTTCTATTTTTTATTTATTTAAAAAAAATAGTATATAAACATATTTTCAGTTCAAAATATCTACATTTTGTTTTTCTCGCCACCAATTTCAAATGTGACTTATTTTGACAGTTCTTGAAAGAAACTTTTCGCAAAATATTGTTATAGAAACACTTTTTCTCGCATCCTTCCAATAATTGCTGGAAAATTATTTAAATGACAGATAATTCTCGCAAAAAAAGATACAGAAACACTTGTGTGAGAAAAACCATTTTTTGTTTCATTTCACACTATTTTTGTTGCAATTCACACGTTTCATGCGAAGAGTTTTACGATGTGAGATATACAGAAACGGGCTACAGGTTACAATTTTACAAAAATTTGAGATTTTATATATAGGTTTTTACAACGACTATGCCTAAAGTAAATCGTAATAATCGGTCTTTAATTTCACATTAATCCCATACAAACCTCTTCCGGAATAGGGCCATTATTTCTTTACAATCGGTTGATATTAAGTGATAGCTCCCATACAAATACCACTCCTGACAATAGCTTTTATCCACACTCAAAATATTATGTAGTTAAATTCAAACGAAAATTCATTTTGAATAACTTAAAATTCATTTAAAAAGCGGATCATTTACATATTATTTAAAACAAATGATTTTTACATTCATTTTTAAATTTTTTATTTATTAAACAGCATATTCCGTAAAGTTGAATATTTTTAACTATTAAAAAATATATTTTAACTGACAAAAATCAAACTACATAACAAAATAAATACGAAAAAACGTTATATTTTGGTAGTTTGTTTTTTGAATAACAAACATAATTGTTAAAAAAAAAATTATTCGTAAAATAACTATATTTTTATTCAATTTTAACAGTACGGAAAACGAATTTAATAACCCACAATCAGTTACTGTAATAATTCTATGAGTGTATAATTTTCCTATAAATGTTGTAATCGAACTAAAATTTGGCGACAATAACTTTTTATAATTACTTTAGATATAATGGAAAAATGTCATGCTGGTGGGTCTAGAATTAACCAGAGGTCCTTTATTAAACACCTCCATCCAATCAATTAAAGTCGAGAAAAATCATATATATATGTAGATGTCTAGATAATAATGGGAACAAAGAACTCTTATATGAATTTTCACCTCATAAAATATTTCTGTTTTGCCCGGTCAATGATTGCCAGTGGGACCCAAATAGGGTTTTCATAAAGATTGAGGTATAGGGAATGAAATGGACGGGCATGACAAACTATACTTTCTTACTTGTTTTTCTTTTTTTTTATTTTTTTATTATTTCATGTGGCAAGGTATCGATAACTTTTCGAGATCAGTTACATGTTCTTAATAAATGAAAAAATATAACAATGTTGCAGGTAAAAAATTATGCGAAGAATACGAAAAATACGAAAAAGCTTTCAAAAGCTATAATATCGGCAACATGTTGTGCTTGCTACGGTCAAATCTGGACGTACCCATATAAACCCACACCGTAAAATCACTTTAAGGCGAACTCTTATATAAATCTTTACCTATTTACATACTTTTGATATGCCGAGTAAATGATTTCTCATGGGTCCCAATAAGATATACTCTGGAAAATTGTTCTGTTTAGATAGTAGTGTAGAGTAGCACCTTATATGCAGTCGGGAGTTTTAAAAATTTCAAGGATTTTTTTATATCCTAATCGATTTTTAATATAAAACAACGTTATAGACAGGCTTTAATTCGTCCTGTAGGAGTTGGAGAAGTACAAATCACTATCGTGATGGTCAGCCCCTAGTTTATCATTAGTCCCATCTCAAGTTTCAAAAATTGCTAAAATTCACAATCTTGTGCAAATGGTCTTGCATCGTAGAATGGTATAGTAAATACTGTAGTATACTTTTGATTGGCTTGGTTCACAGAGTGTTAGCTGTCGATTAACAATCAAGTGTTGCAAAAGTCGAGTAAATATAAACTATTGGTTTTAGGCGTTGCATATTTGCAAAAGAGTATCAAGTGCATTGGTGTATATTTTGTTGGTGTAGAGTAAAAATATACTATACCATTTTGCAAATGCTCCCAAAAGTATGCTACAGTATTTACTATACCATTTTGCAAATGCTACGATGCAAGACCATTTGTACAAGATTGTGAATTGGGCTAGTGTTTAAAATGCTAATATTACTACCAATCTATTTGCTATTTCTATAAATACTGCTTTCTGAAATATTCTGTATATTCCGTAGCAATAGCATTTTAGTGTTTTGTGGTTATTTAAATATTATTACTATTGCTGATTAAAAGAGATGTGATTTTCATGCACTAATAAATCGAAAACAAGCGCTTAAAATATGCACTGAAAAATCCAAAATATGCATTAAAAAAATTCAAAAATATGCTCTATAAGCTAAAAAAATTTCCATAACAAAACATTTTTTAATTTTACTAAAAACAAAAATATAAAAAATATACAGCCGTATTCATGAAAACTTATTGATGATTAATTGACCGTTTTTAAGCAAAAATTGCTAAAGTTGTATTCATAAACGAAAAATAGTCTATTGAACCTTTAATAAACCATTTATAAAGTAAGAAAATTTATTGTTGGATTTGCCCTTCTTTAAACCAAAAATAAAATGGCATTTTGATAACACTGTGCATGAAATTGACACTTTTTTTTCGTGACAAGCCGGAAACATGGCGTTTTAACATAATTCGGGGACGCTGAATCCAGTGGTGCCCGTGGTTTTTTCAGATTGGCTCTGGTTTTCGAGATATACCGTTATTTCGAAAATGGAGGAGGTTGCTCAACATATATTCGCGTAACTCAAAAACGGTTTAGTTTATTGAAATTACTAAAAAAACCGAAATTCCGCAATAAAATTTCATTTCAGAAAAGTAAAACTCTTTTTCTAATTTGAGTAGTCGTTATTGAAACATAATTTTTTTTTGAAAAAAAAATTAATTTTCTTATCAAAATTTCGAAATTTTTGTTTTTTAAAAATTCATACAAAATTAAAAAATGCTGCTAGGCTTCTAATTTTTTGCAGACTTATAAAAAACGAAGCCACAAACAAAACAAGCCATAAATGATTAAAATCTGTTTGCAACTTATTCACAAAAGTCGACAAATTTTTCATTAATTTAAGAATTTCCCTTAGGGGGCTCCCATACAAATATTGCGTTTTATGAAATTCTTAAATTAATTAAAATTGGTCGACTTTTGTGAATAAAATCAAAAGTTGCAAACAGATTTTAATCATTTATGGCTTGTTTTGTTTGTGGCTTCGTTTTTTATAAGTCTGCAAAAAAATTAGAAGCCTAGCTGCATTTTTTAATTTTGTATGAATTTTTAAAAAACAAAAATTTCGAAATTTTGATAAAAAAATTAATTTTTTTTTCAAAAAAAAATTATGTTTCAATAACGACTACTCATATTAGAAAAAGAGTTTTACTTTTCTGAAATGAAATTTTATTGCGGAATTTCGGTTTTTTTAGTAATTTCAATAAACTAAACCGTTTTTGAGTTACGCGAATATATGTTGTGCAACCTCCTCCATTTTCGAAATAACGGTATATCTCGAAAACCAGAGCCAATCTGAAAAAACCGCGGGCACCACTGGATTCAGCGTCCCCGAATTATGTTAAAACGCCATGTGCCCGGCTTGTCAGTTTTTTCAACTAGCATAGTGTAAGTGTTTGCATTTTATGATATTATTTTTGTGAAATATGTTGAAAAATAATGACAAAAATGTTTTATTTATTTATATGGACATGTTAAATATATTTTTCTAATTTTTTCTTTCTGTTTTATACAACCAATTTAAAGTTATATTGATAATTATTTAAAAAAAATGTTATATGATTTAAATGAATATGTTCAGGGGCAAATGCAGATATTCTCTTAACCCTTTCGACCCGGACGGTACATATGTGTACCACTGTAAGCTTAAATATCCCTAACAGCTTCAAATTTAATGTTGCTGGGTTGCGAAATGAAACTTATAGTCTTTAAAGTCTCCTGACCGTTTTTTGTAAGTTCCAAAGCTACCAAAGTGAAGTGCATAGCATGGTTTTTGCATGATATTATGGGCGAAAGTTAATTTTACCAGACGGTTGGTACTTATTTGTACAACATAACATCCCGAATGGTACACCGATGTACCACAACCCCGATAGACCCAAATTATTGTTTTTCCGATTTTCTTTCACCGATAAGTTATATATTGCTTAAATAATCGGTTCCAATCAAAAATTTGGTTTTACTATTGCTATTCGAAAGCCGGGTCGAAAGGGTTAAATTATTGCAACTAGTTGTTTTTTTGTTTAAGAACACAAATTATTGTTCAAAAATATTAAAGAAAAAATAAAATAAGCAAATCATAATAATAGTGATGTTAATAAAAAGTAAACAAACTTTTTATTCGAATTCTTTCTTATAGAACACAAACAAAAGATTTTATGATAGTTTTCGGCAACATTTTGTTCAGAAAATAAAATAACATGTAGTTTTATTTGATAAGAATAATTTTGAAGGTCTACAATTAAAAAAAAAACTTATAAAAAAAATTTAAATATAGAATATCATGTGAACCAAATAGAAGTTTCATGCATCACTAACAATAAAATGGCAGCAAAATATAAAGAAAGTTGCCATACTTAAATACAAAATCGCTACAAACAGTTAATAGTAAAAAAGCTGTTTATGTACGTTTATGAATACAAATGTTTATAAGAGGTTTATAAGACAAAAAGCGTTTAATAGTTATTACATACTATAAGCTAAAAATAATAACTTTTTATGAATATGGCTGATATTTGGATTTTTTTTTTTAATATGTCGGGCTATTCTTCCTTCCACATTATTAATTTTACTTTCTGCAATATCAATTAATTTGAACTAAGTCCCTCCTAATTAGTTTACCAATATATACGTAATTGGAAAATACAAATGCTAATTGACTTCTGATGTTATTTAAATTTTATATCACTTTTATTTTTTTAATAATCATCGGTATCAACAAGCTTTTCTAACCATCTTAAATTACTTAAAGCTTTTTGCTACTACTGGCTGCGGTGGAAGGGGAATCTTTAATATTGCAATATTATGGAACTGGCTTCCCATTTCCTCTGCATCGCGGTGTAACCCATGCGACAAGCAAATAAAAGTTTTGGATAAAATATTTTATGCCCATTGGAAGCCTTAAACATGTTAGGTGCTGCATCGATTTAAAATAGAAGGGTATTTTGTCGAAATCTTGAAAATCTCATATTTAAAGCAAAGCTCGAAAATAATTTATATATTGATTTTTTGGAAGGTTTTTTGTGTATTTAAAAATTTTGTTTATAATATGGAAATTAAAACAAATAACACTCAAAAATTTCAAAATATGCAATAATATGCATTTAAAACCTAAATATGCAACAATATGCAAAAACAAATTGATTTTAACACAAACTAAAGGATTCGGAAAGATAATTGGCAATAGTAATATCGAATCATTTACTACTTTTTCATTTGTAGTTTGTTTAATTACAGGTATATCTACTTCAGTAATTCTATGTTTTACTAGTAAAAAAGAAGCAATAAAAGTAGATTTCGATGTAGCACCAAAGTAGTAGAAACACAAAATCGTCATCGGTGCTGCTTCAGCATAATAAACAAATAGTTATTGGGTTCGGCATTTAGATGTTAAAAAGTTTTTCCATATCAAACGTTAAAAAAATAATCTTGTTTTCTAATACGATTGCGATGAAAATGATTATGTAATTTTTTGTCTTGTTCATATGCTACAATTATGCCACAGAAAATGCTACTTCTATTGCTAATCACTTGCTACTTTATTTTTAAATCTTTTCAATGCTTTTATTTTCTGACTATTATTCTGTACCTGTTTAACTACAACTAAGCAAACGAAATTTAAAAAAACACTTCTACAATGACTTCTGTGCTACCACAACTTTTTCTAATATTGCTGCTGTTCGCGATAGTGTGTAGTGTGGCTGAAGAGCCGTCCGTCCACCTTAATTCGTCATCCTGCCCAACAATTGCACCTTTCACGCTCGTCGTTGATGAGCATTATGCATAAAGACCTGCATTTACACGCTTACAAGGTGCAATTGACTCAAGAGTTAAAGCCTCACGACCATTCAAAACCTCGTTAATGGTCAGAATTGTGGCAAGAAATGGCAACAGTGGATGATAAATTTTCGAAAAATATCATCTTCAGTGATGAGGCTTATTTTCAACTCGGTGGATTCGTCAATAAGCAGAATTACCGCATTTGGGCGAATGATAATCATAGAGTGATTGTCGATAAACCAATGCACCCACAAAGAGTGACTGTTTGGTGCTGTTTACGGGCAGGCAGTTACTGTGAATGGCGTTCGCTATCGTGAGATGATAACGAACTTTTTATAGATGTGGACGATATGTGGTTTCAACAGGACGGTGCCACTTGCCACACAGCTTACGAAACAATGGCTCTTTTGCGCGACAATTTCAATGACCGTGTTATCTCACGTGGCCGCCAAGATCATGTGATTTGAAACCGTTGGACTTCTTTCTTTAGGCCAGCAATAATTCAAGAGCTATAGGATGAGATAATTCGGCAAATTAACGGAACCTCAATTATGCCTCAGCGTCATCGAAAATTTGGACCATCGGATGGAGGTTTGCCGCGGCGGCCATTTAGCCGATATTTTGTTCCATACATGATTGAACCATACCAATATTATCATAAAAAAAAGAAATGATAAATAATTTGAGTTTTATTCAAAATCAACATCGGCCATTAAAATTTAACCACACTTTAAAAAATAAAAAATACACAAATTTATTATTGAAAATGAAGGGAAAAATTTACATTTAATACCAACATATGAACATGTAAATTATAAACCTTATGTAAAATTAAAATTTTGAAATACACATGAAATCTCATGAAATGTGTGTAGAAAAGTGACATTCCACATGACAAATACACATAATGTGAACATAACTTGAGTGCTTTATTAATGCTGTCAATGGTTTAATTCTCCTTAATAATGATTCAATTTGCCTCCAAAGTATACGTTTTTTTAATACTGTTCGAAATTGCAGAGGGTTGTGTTGATTTTTCGAAAATTTGTGAAGCGACATATTTATACTTTTTTGGTTGAGCACCCATCGAGGTTTTTCTTTCAAATTACTTTTAAATGGTCTTATACTTTTTGAAACATATCAGAGATAGTTTTTATTCAAGCAATTGCAGATGGTCAGGTCAGTACAATTCTCAGTTTATTTTTTAAGGGTGGTATGTTTGAATCATGGAGCATATTATTACGAGGAGTTGTTCTCAATGATCCAAGGGAATATCTGACCTGCGTTTCAAATCTTGATTTTTTGATTCAATCTTAACTTTGCATAGAATCCAATAATATCTGTCTAATACATTAGAAAATACTTAACACTATTAAATAGCATTTTGAAGTAAAGATTTATTATATTTTTCTTGAATCTACAGCCGTTCACATTAAAAATTACTCACTAACAGTCCCAATTTATGCATTTTGCTTTTGGACTATTTCTATTCAACAGCTTAACATTTTGAAAAAGTCACGCTTATGCAAAAAAAAATATTTTATTATGAGATTATTGCTTATGTTAAACTGCAACGATTTATCTGAAAACTTTTAAAGTGACGAAAAAGTATAATTTATTGGACCGTGATTTAAAGTAAAATTTTCTTTATAACTAGCATATTGATGAAGGTAGTGAAAGTTTGGTAGATAATCGTTAATTTTCCCTAAATAATTGTTTGGAATTAGTATGTAAAGATTTTACCCCAATGTGCGACAAAAAAAATTTTCTTAAACTTTCTTCGAATCTAGTTTAAAAAAAGGTAGTTTCTATTGTCATTTATATTAAGCGTCAAAGAGGATTTATTTTTATTGTTGTAGTCATTACTGTGTAATCAAAAATGAAGATAATCATGTTTGCGGAATTATATAACCGCAGGATTAAGTGATGATATAAAATACGTTAGCTCTACTCTATTAAATATGTCAAGTGATTGGTTTGTTACAACTAAAAATGAAAAAAGGTTACTTGATATATTACGACCATTTTGTTTATAAAAGCCTTGACAATACCTTTATTGTGCCGGCAGGACTTACTTCATAACTGATCTGTCCAGGAAATACTTTAGCACAAACTGCCTAAAAAAAAGTTAATTATATTAACTGCTTGTTTTTAGAAAACGTAAACAAGTGAGTGAGTGAGAAATTATATTGAAAACAAAAACAAATTTTCGTTTTTTATTGTTGTTTTCAATATAATTTCTCACTCACTCACTTGTTTACGTTTTCTAAAAACAGTCAGTAAAGCTTCTATGGTCTTGTTAATTGACTTTTGAGTCGTTGTAAATTTACTTTTAGTCATTTATCTATTTTTTAAACACTGAATATTTTTTGTGCGTACGCAAGCAATAATATAGAAAAAATTATATAAACTTTTATTGTTATTGCTTATTTCTTTTGTTTTAATGCGGAAGTCAGTTGTCAATAAGTTACAACATGTTTATATTTGTAAATATAACCCTTTCATCCCCGAATTTTTTTGAGTAGTTCAAAAAAATTTTTTTTAAGATATTTAAGTTCGTATATGCCTAGATATGAAATAATACAAAATTTAAAGTTCTAACTATCCTGGTTAAGGATATATAAGATGTTGCCTATAGGCAACATTGGGCAGTTGTGGGTAAACTTTAAACACATGTTAAAGATATTTGATAATTTATTTATTGCAATTTTTTTATATTTTATGTATGATATAATAGAAAACAATTTTTTGTGGATAACAGCATAAATATACTCTGCATTTGCTGCACTTCGGACGTGGAAAGCCTATGTGACATATCTTGCATCGTCCTTTCGATCCCTATTCAACCCAGTGGCTAGTTTATATTTTATTTTTTACGGGTTCTGCTACATAAGTTCTTGTTCAAGAACTTGCGCTATCGGGTGGTAATGAAATTGGTGATGATAGAGCTGGTGAATATGGAACGGTGGTTAATTTTATATAGCTCCATCAACATAGAAGCAATATCAACTCCGACCATATTTTTTGTTATAGCAATCAACTATTTGCCATTCTACTATTATTTTCATGTTCATCGACAACAATCCCTCAATCAAATCAGCCACCAATTCGTTTTCCTTCATGTTTTGTTTCCTCTATTAAATTCCCAAATATGTGAACTCCAGGCTAGTGGATGATTGCAGGAGGGCTTTAGGAGAAATCTTAGGGAATTATGTGGTGAGACTGTGCTAGGTACCGGGTCACTGCAACATCACCGGCAACGAGATAGCTGATTAGTTGGCGAGACTGGGCTCGGAAATCGGGGATCCTGACAGTTTGTAGGCGGTCAGTCCTCCAATGCAGTTCTACTTTGGAAGAATTAGGGAATGGGCTCTGAGCGGAACTATCGGGTGTGGCGGAGCCGAACATACTGCCGGGTATCGCGCACGCTGTGACCGGTGCTTAGTAGGTCAAATTCAGATGCGCTGCTGGGCAAGAATAGGGCCTGGTATTATCGCAGGCCACTATATGATAGGCAGGATGGCGGTAGGAATGGGAACTGACATGTCGGATACATGTAGTTTGTGTGAGGACCCAGAGGAGTTGAAGACAGTTGAGCACTTGCTGTGCCACTGTCTCAGGCTACAGATCAGTAGGCTGAGGTGACTGGGTAGCAGATTCCTACGCGAATTAGGAGATGTCTCGGGGAGCTCGAGAATCGGATTTGTAATGGGAATGACCTGGTTGCGCGGCAGAAGACTGGAACTAGGCACATGTAAGGCAGTTTTCTGTTTAGTAGGGTTGTATTTGGATTGTGCAGTCCAATTTCTTATCTTCCACTACTTCCTCTTTTCCTGTGCTTTCACTCTTTACTTCTCCTATTCTTTCATACTAGAATTCTTTCACTTACTAAGGCGTCACAATGGACTATATTGGTGTCTGGGTGAGGGTGTGAAGTTTACTTTATAACCTTACTAACCTAACCTTAATTGCCAAATATGCACACTTTTCGACGGCTTCATCTTCGCATTCTTCAGCAGAATCATCCTAATCAAAATTAATAATTTTTTTAAATTTTTAACTTTGTCAAACCCCTTGCACTAATTTTTAGTGAACAAGATATTCTTATGTAAATTATGAACATAATGGACCAATGTTGCCTATAGGCAACATTGTTTTTAAAAAAAATACTGAGGACAAAGCTACAACTTTTTTCTTGTGTTTGTTGTTTGATATCATTAACTAACCTGTTTTAAATAGCAGATTGCACTTTTTACACAAATATTTTTTTTTAATATTAATTTCTTAAGTTTTTTTAAAAACACAATTTTTCCAAAAAATTTGTAATACGCATGGTCGCTTAAACAAACAGTTCGCAAATTAACACCATCAAAGCTTATTGTATTAAATTCTGCACACACATTGCTAAGATGCATATTTACTAAGAACAGAAACCGTTAAAAGAAAAAATGAAATTTTCGGGAGTTATAAGTGTTTGATTGCAATGTTGCCTATAGGCAACAACGGGGCTGAAAGGGATAATTGAGTTTGAAAGATTACAGAAAATAAATCAAGAATGGAACGTAAAATTTCGTATTTTCGTATTTGAATGTATTAAAATATTATCAAGTTTCAAATAATGTTAGAAACTAAGCAAAAATAAATATTTATTTTGTGTTTTTTTATTGTCAACATGTGCAAACTACATTTTATCAGCTTAACAAGCTTTCTTTTTTTTTTTCTTTTTTTTTGTTAACATTCAATAAATCGAATACGTAGTTTTATTGGATTTTGCTTAATACTTAATGTTAAAGCTATTATATTACTTTCTAATTTAAGAAAGCTTGTGTTACCGGATATTGTGGATGAATCACAAACATTTCCGGTAATTATTTTACAAAAGTTCTAGTTAATATTTAAATGATTCTCAAAAATAGCACCTGCATATCGCACTGCTTCCTCTAAAGAGAGGCAACTCAAAATTTTTATATATTCACATTTTGCAAGAAATCGATGTACAGTCGTCATATCTTTGCACCATAAATCTTAAGCTACGGTCACACTTATAAAATATTTGATCAAACAAGCGTAACCCCTACTTTTGTTAATAGTTAGTGAGATTTCAAATGGTCTTAATATTACAAAATAAATTAATTATACTACTTGACATAGCAAAAAACAGTTTTTTGTAAGATGTGGTATTTTAATCAAAATGAATATTGATATTAAGCGAAATGATTTTTTAGTTTGGTTGTTGATCCCGTTTTTTTCGTCAAATATTTGATAAGTCTGACCGTAGCTTTAGATCAATTTCTCTAGTTTATGCGAACAAAAAAATACAATTGTATACTTCTTTGTAGTATAAAAATAAAACAGTTTTTTGCCTCTACTAAAAATTTATAAATATTTTGTTAAGCCCCTTTAGAGGAACTTGTGCGATATATTGAGGAATATGCAGTATTGCCAAAACTTGGTGCCCAAAAATGGCTAAATTTACGGAAAAATTGCCTAAAAAATGGCTAACAATTTTTTTAAGTAAAAACACATTAAAATTCAACAACAGAACAGAAATAATTCATTAAAAGTTTTTTACAATAATTGTAGGTTGATTAAACTAATTTTTTTAGCATTTAAAATCAATAAATTCAATGCGATTATTGATCATCTCATAAGCATCACTCGTGCCTATTAGTTTTAAATATTTTGAAGGTAAATCATAATCATGACGATATTTATCCAATCTTTTGAGTCAAAATAAAAAACAAATAAAAAAGTATAGTCGGTCAAACCCGATTATATTATACCCTACACCACATTAGAAATTTTATCAAATTATCTCCAAAATTGCGACCTGCACTTTGCGCACAAGGTTTAGATGGACGGCCAGCCGGACGGACATTGTTAATTGGACTTAGAAAGTGATTCTGAGTCAATCGGTATACTTTATTTTAAGGTATTACAAACATCAGCACATATGCACGTTACGCTCTCCACTATTGTGGTAATGGCAGCGTTTAAAAAACTGCAGTCAAAGTAGAAAAACTGTAATTTCTTCCAATTCTTCATTTGTCATTGGCCATAAAAAACAACTGTTGTTTTTACTTCTAATTCATAAAATGTGAAAAGTCGCTGTCAAACCAACTCAAAAAGCGAAATGTTGTACATAAATTTTCGTTTTTTGTTCGACAGTTTTTGGTTTCGACTGCAGTTTTTTAAACCCTGCCCACAAATATTTTATTGTTATGGTAAAAAAATTTTCTTATCGATCAAATCGAAAAAACGGTTGCTAAATGTAATCTTTTTCTTAAATTATTTAAAACGATGTTTACAGGGCTAAACACCCTCCCTACTTTAGCATTTTACCATGGAAGTGAGAGCAACTTTATAGTAAATTCTGTGTTGATCCATTTAATAAATTTAATATTGGCATACTGTTTCTTTATTTTAAACGATGTTTCATCGTCATCCTTTATAGCGATTTTCAACATTTGTAAAAGTAGTGATTTAAATTAAATGCGTTTTAATTGTTGAAAAGGTTTATTTAACTTTAAAAAATTTCTATAAGAAAATAAATGTTATTACTTTAAAAGTAAAAAACTGCAAAAAAAAATGGCTAAATTCATTTGTTAATGGCTAAAAATTGTGGAAAATGGCTAATTCTAGCCACTAAATGGCTAAATTGGTAACACTGGCAATATGTAGAAAAAGTGGTTTTTTCAACATATAAATCCTCATTTATGTTTATTGTTTTGGGGACATATTGGCCCTAATTTTTCCGGTATGTCTTAGCCCTTAAACACCTAAGACCGTCTACAGACGGTCATCAGAAAAAAAAGTATTGAACAAAACCTATTTACTTCACGCTGTTACGATGCAAAAATTTTAAATGAGTATAAAATTCTCAGTATAACGGTACCAATTAAATTGAATGATTATGCTAGTGTGGAAGAAAAAAATCATTTTATTAAGAAATTTGATGCGAAAAGACAAATTAATTGCAAATTACACATTTAAATGTCAGGTATTTAAGGGTTAGGCAGGGTGTTTTTTTCATTTAACCGCTTTCAACCGAAACGATGAAAGGTGTTTTAAATTGCATACAACTTTAACTTGATGGTACTGTCTTCTGTGACAGCTTATTTGGCAGTTGTTAGTTCTTATGAGATTTCTTCGGCTTGGCCTCTTGTGGAAATTATTTTGAAAATCATTTCATGAACATGAAATCATGATGTCAATTCAATTTTATTAGAAAATTTTGTTGAGTGATAAAGCACACTTTGGCTATAACAAACAGGATTGCCACATTTGGTACTAAAGATAATCCTCAAGCCATTGTCGAGACACCATTTTATCTTGAAAAACTCATTGTTTTTTGCCCATAAAGGCCGGCAAAGTAATTACCATGTTTATCTTCAAAAATGTTAATAAACAGAGTATGAGTGCCAACGAAGAAAGGTATAAAAAATTACAAGTTTTTTTCGTACCTCAACTAGATGAAATTAATCTTGCTGACATGTCCGTTAAACGCTACAATTAGTTGAATAGTATTTTAGGGCCAAATTTCCTGGAGTAACATTTCGCAGCGCCTATAAGACTTCTTAGCTTTGGGGTTAAGCAAGGTCATTCGTCTACGCCGATAACCCAGAGACAATGCATCCTTAAAATCTGCGGCTTGTAATGCTTATATTTCATTGGCATTCATTTATTCATACCTTTTTACCCCTGAATATAATTTAAAAAAAAACCGCTAATCTCAACATGATTTACGCTAGTCAGCTTTCTTCAATTTAAGTACACCTGATTTTTGTACATTGCCAACTGATTTTTATCCATCTTTGCTTTATTCAACATTTTCGATCAGGTTTGTATATCTTCTTACGAAATTATACATGATGAAAGAGAAAGGAAATATTCAGGCACTTTTGTTGCTACTTTCTAACCTTTTTGATTTACATTAACAAGAACAAAAGCTTTTTGCAATATATTTGTATATATGACTGTATACAGTAAGCATATCGGATCATGCATAAAGAGGTTTGTCCGCATAATGTAATACCACAATTAGATCTTTTTTAATTCTCCCAACAAAAGATTAAGACCACGCAACACATTCGCTGCAATATAAACAAATTTGAATATTAAACTAAAACGTGGCAAATTTATACCTAATTTCTTTGTGATAAAACAATCATTCAAATATGTTTTATTAAAAAAAAACTTTTACCAATTAGAACGGAAAAACTGTGAAAAATCTTTTTTTCTTTGTTTATAACATGAGGAAAAAGACTCATTTGAAAACACCAGTGCATGCTCGTACACCTCATACTGCAGGAAATATTGCTGCTGTTTGCGACAGTGTGGCTGAAGAGCCGTCCACCACAACTCATCGTCGTGCCCAACAATTGCCACTCTCACTCGTCGTTGATGAACATTATGCATAAAGACCTGCATTTACACGCTTGCAAGGTGCAATTGACTCAAGAACTAAAGCCTCTCGACCATTCCAAACGTCGTTAATGGTCAGAATGGTGGCTAGATGAGGTGATGAAGCACATTTTTATCTCAGTGGATTCATCATTAAACAGAATTGCCGCATTTGGGCGAATGATAATTCAAGAGTGATTGTCAAAAAACCAAAAAGATTGACTATTTGGTGCGGTTTGTGGGCTGGTGGCATCATCGGGACGTATTTTTCCAAAATGAGGCAGTTACTGTGTTCTGGTGTTCGCTATCGTGAGGTGATAACGAACTTTTTATGGCCCGAATTGGAAGATATAGATGTGGACGATATGTGGTTTCAACAGGACGGTGTGGTGCCACTTGCCACACAGCTAATGAAACAATCGCTATTTTGCGCGACAAATTCAAAGACCGTGTTATCTCGCGTGTGGCGATATCAATTGGCCGCCAAGATCATATGATTTGACACCGTTTGACTGTTTTCTTTGGGGTTGTTTGAAAGAAAAAGTGTAAGTCGATAAGCCAGCAACAATTCAAGAGCTAAAGGATGAGATAATTCGGGACATTAACGCAATAGAACCTCAATTATGCCCCAGCGTCATCGAAAATTTTGACCATCGAATGGAGGTGTGCCGCCGAGTTCGCGGCGGCTATTTGGCAGATTTTTTGTTTCATACATAATTGAACCATACCAATATTATCATAACAAAAAGAGATGACAATAATTTTCGAAATAATACGTGAAATTTGCATATTAATTATCATTTTTAAGGGCCATTTTTGTTGTTATAGACTATCAGTCATGTCGCAGAGTACAATTCCGTTTGGAAACGGAATTCATTCCGTATTTTGCTACTAGAGAAAATGACGAAACAATTGTTCGGAATGATAAACCTTTTTTGTTTTCATGAACGGAGTGGGGGTTTTCAAAAGAATAATCGGAAGGAAGAGTAATTGCTTACTAGAGTTTATTGTCCGTATGGAAATCAAACTATCTCCTCAGAATTAAAACCAGCATTCCAGCAACCAAACCAATCCAATCACAACACCACCATTTAGTACACCATCGAATTAATTCCATTTAATATCCGACATCTTTCAAAAGGCGAATAATAGAAAAACTCAGAAAACTTTTTTTTAGTGCCATAAAACCACAAGGAGAAAAATCTTACTTCAAAAATAATCTAATGAAATCTCGCTAATCCCTTCCTTTTTAATAACAACCGCAATAGTCCGATTTCATATAAAAAAAATATCCCTTTACATATCCGAAAAAAAATTTTTAATTAACAGCCTGTTTTTGTAAAACATAAGTCTTCTCACTTGAAGTTTTCGTATTAATACGTTTATGTTCAAAATTTGGTTTTTATAAAACATTTAAAAGCTTTCGTCTATTTATAGTTGACAAAAATAAAGCTTTTTTCTTTCGTGAATCAACATTATTGCCAATGCATTAATATTCGTACATTTATATTATTTTTTCATATTAAGGTTTTGTGTTTGTGGATAACCCTGGCTTTTGTTTACAAAAATTAAAATTAAATTTCAAAAACCAAATATTTTATAAAAAGTGTTACTAAATTAGTTAAAATAAAATTGTTGAATGAAAATGTTAACAATAATGGCAATAAATAAAAGAAATACATAAAGAAGATCTCTTGCTGCACATCAACATATAGATATGTAGAAGATATTTGCGAAGATATAATTTTTTGGAACATTCGGAAGAACCGTGGTATTTTACACTACACTGTATGAACAGTCACACAGATAATAGAACGCACGCCTTAACAATTCCTTTACTTCCCAACAATTAGAGATATTTAAAATAATAAATAAATCAAAAATGTTTAAATGAAAGCAAATATTTATTTAATTACTTAAATTTAAGACTATTGTTTTGGCCGCATATGCGAAGTCGAGTCGCTTTTATCTGTTTATTTCCCCAATTAAAGTTTGTTTTTTCTTGGTACGCGGCTATGTAATCCGCTTTTTCGCAGAACACTTCGCACTGCTTCTGTATGAACATTAATATTGTGGTAATTTTCCAAAGTGTTTCGAATTTCACGGCTGTTATTTTGGGATTTTCACTAACACTTTGGGTGGACTTCCAGTTTTTGGCTTGCTTAATATAAATTGAGACTCAGACAAGTGCTTTATTACAGTCTGCACAATTTTAAAATTTGAACTAAAGGAATTCCCATCGTTCCTTTTTTTTTTAAAATATATGCACGCATTTCATTACAAATGTCCTTTGTTTTCTTGTCTATTTTAACAAAACAGTAATATTTTTTTTCTAAAATTACTACAGTCCTTAAGAATTTGCTTGCAAGTTTAGCTTGGGCCACTTTCCGTATATTATTTCTCCTTTAAATCTTCTTAATTTAAAAAGGTCAGTTTTCTATTTGGCATCGTACGTATAATTATCTGTGCTGTCAGATTAACTTAAAAGTGTAAAAGTATAATTAGCGGAAATTGACCCAAACTTTTTGGAGATTGATTTTGACAGTGTGTCGATGCCTTGCAAATGCCAAAAAATATCGATCAGAAATCCAGAGTTATTCATAAGCTCCAATTTTAGAGGGAGTACGTACTATGCCATAAACAACGGTACGGAACATGATGTGATCGGACTTTAAATGGCAGCGCTATATTTAAAAAACTTAGTGGGCTGCATATGGAGGCGTGGCTATAAAATTTAACCGTTTTAGAAACATCATTGACATAACTTTCATTCAAGGGGGTGACTGGCACAAACCTTTTTTTGTAAGGATGTCGACCCGCTCTAATGTACATACATATGTTCATATTTTTGAGCGTATGTAGTTCCATTGTTTCTAGAATTTTTTGAACCTGTAAATACATATTTATGCAATTATTAGTGAACCTTTAAAGAATATTTTACAATAGTAAATTGTAAAATATCGTAGTTATTTTCCATTTTGCGGTGATTTGTTTTTTAAACGAATGCCTTTTACTTATCGTCTACTTTTCACTTTTGTTTTCATTTATTACGAAGATGTTCATTTTATAAGAACCAAAAATATGTAGAAAAAAATTAAAGCTTTTTTTGTCACTCACATGAAATGTTTTTTAATTTTATGAAAACCTAAATTTGATTTCGTTCGTTTTTTTTACGAACGAACAAATATTTTCATTTTCTAAAAACAGGCTGTAAGTTCCTAATTTACTAATATTAAATCTAGAAAACCATAACATAATTTTTCAACTCATAATTACTTAAATAATTTTATAGCCTTACATTGTTTTGTTTCTATGCACTTTCCCTAAATATTAAAAAATTAAATATTAGACATTGAAGTCATTTATACCATATAAAAAATAGCATTAACCCCTTAAGTGCAAAACCTATAATTGTACATATATATCGTACTGAAAATTTACCACTATTAAAAAGGAAATCATAGTAAATATTTCGACTGTAAATCGAATCTCAACAAGCAGAAGGCCTTCAGCATCGTTGGAATCGACACCCAACTGTAAGTCAATACAAAATATTTAAAATCTTGTTTTTTTTTACTCTATTTCTCTAAATGTCTAGATGAGAATAAATGACTTATGTTTGCCTGTCAAAATGCCATACAAGTTATTAATGTAACAACCTTTTTGTAAAAAAAAAAAACTCTATACATATGTTATGAGTTTCACATTTAATATATTCAATAAATTTCAATTGCAATCGATTAAAGACATTTATAAAATAATACAGAAAATAAAGTTGATTTGGCCAGCATGACGTATGAATGATGGTGATTTATGTTGAACCTAATAAATATCTATGATACTTCATTCAGGTGGTACACTAAAAAAGGATTTAGCACTTAACAATTCATACACTATTTTTCTTGATTTAATATCAATCTGTTATAATTAGAGTTTTTTTTCCCGGACTTTTTCGATTCCCGGGAAAGCGGGAAATTTTTTAAAATTTCCCGGGATCCCGGGATCCCGCTACATATAAATAATACAAAGTAAATTTTGGTATTATTTAATGAAAAAAAAACTTTTATCAAAAAAACGTAAGGGAACTTGTTTACAAAGAAAGTAAATGAAATGGTTCAATACTAAAAAATGAATTGAAGATTGCAATAGATACTTGAATTATTATTACCTCACGCCTTTATTCCCTATTATTATGCTTTTATTCAGTATTATTATGCTCTGGATAATTCATAAAACAATAATAAAAACAAAATAAAAATTGAGGTACTCAAGATATGAAATCAAAAAGTTAATTAATAAAATAGATAAAATACTTTAAAGAAATATATAACATTTTTTAATGGCTTAGGAAATAACTTTCTGACACACTCAAAGCGCTTAGTAAGTCGTCAAAAAGTATATTCCTGATTTTATTTACTAATTATCATGTTTCCGAAAAAATTTCGTTCATTTTTTACCGAGGTTGGACAAATAGTTAAAAGTGCACCGTTGTAGCATGCTTCGGATTCACAATCAGAAGCAATTTTTTCTTTTTTATATACAACGTCTATATCAGTCAAATGTATGTCAAGGTTGATGCAAAAATAGCATCAACCGGACTGCTTCTTCCAAACCTTTTCATTTCAATAGGTCCATTTGTAATCTTTAGGACAATGTGTTTTACAAGTTGTGTGTTGTAGTATCTTACACGAGTTTCTAAAATGTTATTTTATTTCGGTTTCCCCGCACTTTACGGGTATATAAACCAACACAAATTGAAATTGAAAATTTGTGTTTATCACCTAATAAACATATCGCTCCTTCATTGCATATTAGTCATATCTCAAAATTGTAAGTAACTTTAGCAAAGTTTTCCTTCATACCTTCTCGTATTATATCTTAAACTGAGCCGAAGTTATAGCGAAATATATCTTTAAATCGGTACATTTTTAAAACTTTAATCGCATTTTGCCAATATCGTTTGTTTTTGTAGATATGACTATGTTGCAATAAAGGAGCGATATGTTTAGGTATCTCCTGTTTTTAAGACTTGTTCATGGACAATGAAACTTTTCTGCCTGCATCTTATTTTGAATTAATGTACTTTATTAACTCTTCACTTCACTAAATGTAATAATTATCAACTGTTGCACTGCCCATTCTGCTTTTAGTAGATTTATTGCATCAGGAGACATTGATTTAAATACATGTACTCACTTCTTGTAATTGATCTAATCCACAACCCATCCACAGATGCTAATTTTTAGAGAATAGAAAACTAAATTTCAAAGTATAAATAGCTATTTTCTGAAATTATGAGGAATTTTTTATTTCCCGGGATCCGGGAAGAAAAATCCCGGGAAAACGGGAATTAAAATAAGGGAAAAAACCCTAATTATAATAAAAGGTAAAGCGTTTTCACTTAATCACGTAAACTTACACACTAAACGTTGGATAAAAATATTTTTCAAAAGTGCATGTACGTATGTGTTACATTTATTTTGTCATAAAAATCGGTTTTATATATTAAGACTTATAGGCGTGAGAATTTGTGAAATTGTGAATGGAATACTTATGAGCTCAAGCTAGCTAAATAAATGCATAAAGGAAGTATTTAGTTAGAAACTAAATCACTTCTTGTAAGCCGTAATCGAAATTTAGTTTTGTAAAATGTTAATCCCAAGTGCGTTTTCCTACGTGCAGGTCAAAACTAAAAATACTGAAAAATTTTACTGATTCCATAATTTTTTTGATAACTTTTTTTTTATTGTTTATTTATTGAATCTTCATATACTACATATATAACAATAATTAATCAAATCTTATCTTAATACTTTATTTTATGTCCTGCCAGTGCCAAACAAAAATTTTCTTCATCACGGTGTTTATCGGTCATCTAAATGGGTAAGTGGTGCAGTGTCTCTTCTCCTTAAGCGAGTGTGGACGCTATCATTTAAAATATTTCAAGCTAATGGGTTTGGATGTATTTTGTACATGAAAAAAAAAACAAATTTTAAAATACATGAAACGTTTTTTTATTTTTGAAAAATATTTATCATATGTGTTCAAAAAATTTTTTAAACTGTACAAGAAACAAAAAAAAAAAAAATATAAATAAAAATTATTTTGTTTGATTTTCTTTTCAAAGTTCAAAGTTTTTGAGAAAAATATTTTTTTTTGTTTTGGTTTTCGAAATTTACATTAAAACTCAATTTTAAAGTTTAAATTGTGAATTTTAATTAAATTTATAATATAATTACTATTGTGGTTATTTTGTTGAACTATTTATGGTTTTTAATCCAAATTTTTAATATTTTTAATTAGGCTTAAGTTTATCAAATTTAATTTTCATTAAATTATTTTTATGAAGAAAGGAATTTTACAACATGAAAATAATTAAAATTGTTATTGATAATTTTTCATTCTTGACTGTAGCCGGGCTCGAACCCTGGCCGGCAGGCTACCTTGACATGTTTCGATCGCAACCACTCGATCTCCTCAGAGGGATTTGCCGTCTTACTTCGGCTACAGTCAAGAACGAAAAATTATCAATAACAATTTTAATTATTTTCATGTTGTAAAATTCCTTTCTTCATAAAAATAATTTAATGAAAATTAAATTTGATGAACTTAAAATAATAAAAATTTGGATTAAAAAAATAAAATAAAATTGTGTTTAAAACTGTAATCGCAAAAAAGTTTTTTTTTTTTTAACGTTATACTAAAATGTTCGCATACATGACATAAACATCTTGCTGACTTGAGGCTGTGTCTAAATTATTAAGATGTTTAAATGAAGCATCGACGAAATCCTAAATAGCTATTATATTTGGCCACTCATTGGAAAAAAAAATTTGCCAAACTTTTTATTCAAGAAAAATACCATTTTTTGACGTGGTTTAGCTCACGGTAGATTATCGCTTGAGCCAAAATATTTTGGGAATCTTCATTAAACATGTCAAAGTTAGTTTACAAGTTACAACTTTAATTTTTTTGCCCGTGTAATTTCAGCCGGTCTAATGTACATATAAATAATAACAAGTAAGAGTGCTATATTCGGCTGTGCCGAATCTTTATACCCTTCACCATTGTGCGAGCAGAATACAGAGCAACTAGACAAAAACTAAATAATTTGTACATTTACATACATATTTACAATACTAAAAACTTTATTATTAATTAAATTTTAAAAGCGTAAGTAAGTAAATATTTTATAAAATCGTTTTTAGAACATAAAATAAAAAACAAATTTCTTATTGAAAAACCAAGATTCGAACCAGGGGACTCACAGTTTCTAATCTTAACAAACCCCCTAGACAACTGAACCATGAAGGACCGTCGTTTGAATATTATTAAAATGAAATATGGCCGTTTTACGGTTCACAACTCAACTCAGGTGAGTTGTAATTATTTTGGATGTTTTTGTTCACCGCAATATAGCAAAGTTGTAAACCATCATAAAAAAGTTACAAATCAGCGAATTTTTGATGTTTTCTGTTCGTGACGTACCATGTCCACTTTTCCAATCCCGCCCATTCGCTTTTCATAAGGACCCAGAATAAGTATCAAGAATGAAAGGAAGAAAGATAACGACATCAGGCAGATATAAACATTTTTTACTGCGCATGTAGGAACTGTGACGTCACACAACCTACGTTCTCATTGGCTAATAATTTTTAGCTTTCAAACTGTAATGTTTATGTGTAAACATGACAGTGGGATACTTTATTATTTAACAACTGAAATTTTTTTTTTAGAAGTTACTTTTTGAACTTACATAACTATATATTATCTCTATGTTAGCTATAGTTAAAAATATAGACATGTAATTAAAAGCGCAACACGTTAGTTCTTCCCACAATTTCCCCCTTTGTGTTTTTGCGGACAATTTGTTAGCTTTTGCCCACTGCACACCTTGTGTTTGTTCTCTTTTCTGCTCTCTTCTATTTTTATTTTTCTTTATTTCACTACTTTTAACACACGTTTGAACACTTTTAAAAATTTTATTAATTGTAATGATATTTTTAAGATAAAATATTAAACAAAATTCTTAATTTTTTGACAATAGATTAGAGTTTTTCTTTTCCCGGACTTTTGAATTTCCCGGGAAAGCGGGATTTATTTTTTAATTGCCCGGGATCCCGGAAATTCCCGCTCAATACAAATCGATGCAAAATATTTTTTAATTTTATTTATTTGAACAAATAACATTTCCTGAGTTCAATTAAATAAGTATATGAATGCATTCAACTTTTTTATTTCTGTGGCAAAAAGGAAAACGTGTTTAATGGTACCTTAAGATCTTCAAGTACAAAAGTACACATGGGCAAAATTTAATCATTTTATAGAATTTTTGTGGAAGTTATAGCAAAATTACTGTTTGGTTTTGGTGACAATAAAACTTAAAAAACCATAACCGCAGAGAACTGAAGATTATATTAAATTCGGAGTAAATTTCCAAAAGTAAACTTTAAAGTTTTAAATTATTCTCTTATAAAACTAAACAAATAGACTTAAGCACTAAATGCCACAGAATTTATTCAAAGCCAACAGCTTTTATATAAAACCAAAGAAGTTAAATTATTAAAAAATATTTCTTTTAAAATAAGATTTTAGTTCAGAAAAAGCATTTACAGAATCGCTTGAAAGCCTATTGCTAATTTTTGTCAAGAAGATAACAAGTTTTCTTTATCATCATCTCTTACAGATCATCATCTCTTACAGAATCTAATCCGAAAAATCTTTTATGCAGCTGATCTGCACATAAAACCATTAAATTTTTTGAAGCAAGTGAGAACAACTTTTTTCGTTTTTATAAAATGAATCTGGGTCTTTAAACAAATTAAATATTTGTACATTTTATCTCTTCTTACGAAATTTCAGAGCATTAAGCATTAAACATTGCTTTACTTATCGGATAAGAATTGACATCTCTTTGGTCATTGTCTTAAGTCAAAAACTTAAGTTTTTCGTTATGTTATATTGAAAAATATTTATTTGCTGTATTTCATAGACTTTTCAACTAAGAGCAGATGATAACGATTAGAAGCAGTTGTGCTAGATTTAAACCAAAAAAAAGAGAAAAATGTAATTCAAGATCAAAAACTCAAAATGCGTTTTTCTGAGTTCAGACCTTTTTGCCTAACGCATCAGCAGTAAGGTTGCCATAATTAAATAAAACAAACCCGGGAATTCCCGCACAAATTTCCCGGGATTTTTCTCCCAAAAAATAACTATATATTATCTGTGGGATTTTTGTCCCGGGAAATCCCGTATGAAAAACACTACAATAGATATAATCTATATATAAAACGGCTAAGGCAAAACAATTAAGAACACTTTCCTCCTCTGTTTGCCCAGCGACTGGAATAAAAAATACACCATTTAAAAGGTATTTACTGGCAGAAGTGCACAATACATGGGTCATTCTACGTTAAGAGATTATCTGATATTAGGAATGGCGGCGTGATAAATATATTTAAAATAATAACTTTTTTCAATATAATCGTATTTAATCAGGTTGTTTGAATGCATGTTTAATAATGGGCAGTCAAGCAATATACTTTTACCGGTATTTTAAGTGACCAGGGGAGATACTCTACACAGGGTAAAGACATGAAGGCCAGGACAGGATACCTTACTTTACAGGGAAAATATAAATTGAAAACAAACCTTATTTTCGTAAGAAACAACTTTATTTATTCAAAATTAGACTAAAGTTTCCATACAGTCTTCTTTTATGTAACATAGAAAACCAAAATACTTAGTATCTGCTTACATAAACGTAGTCGAAAAAAAGTAAATTATTTAATTGCATTTATTTTGAAATATATGGTAACAAAAACATATAGAGCATCTATGCTCCAATAAAAACTTTAAACTTAAATAAGAACTTTTACTTATAAAAACAAACATTAAAATGTATAACGATTGATGATAGTAAAAAGTTGATTAGCACGATTTTTTATAATTTTTTATATTAAATAAGGCATACATACATTTTAAAAGCGTTAAAACACTTATAACGTATATAGTGGATATGTGTTGGTTTAACGTAAAATAATAAACATGAAATACTAAAAAAGAAGTAATATCTCACTTCCTTATCTACCCTGGACGCAAAATCTCTACCCTGGCATCAGATGAAGCAGGGGAAATACGGCAAGGGAGAGATTTTTTCATAAAAAAACTAGCACAATCAGAAAAATATGTATCGTAACGAAAAAACAAACTAGCACAGTAAATTATACTGAAATTAAAATAAATAAATATTACAAACAAACTTAAGCCACAAATAACAAGCGAATAAAACTCACTAGGGGAGATACATCAATCACTGACACGTGCGAGCGATCCGAGTGGTGTGGTCGAATTATCGGCCCAATAAGAGTACGCTAATGGCTCGCTCGATTTTTATTGTTAAATTCACTTCGAAACAAATGTTCTGCAATTTAAATTTGCAGCGTCAACGCATTTTAGCGGCATTTTTAAAGGGTCGAAAAATGTGCAGGGGAGGAGACTTAAAATACGAGGGACAAAAACTATGTAATTTTTTTTAATAGAATATGAAAGTAATTTGAAAGTTTATTTAAACGACTTTTATTGTTATTTATACTACTTTATGCAATAAATAACGATTAGTTGTTTAATGAATTAGTAATGTGTTAAATTTTAAAGATTTTGTTACAGAATAGTAAAGGGACAGGCCAGGGTAGATACTTTTTTCTAGGTAAACACGAAGTTATGACTAAACTAAGATAATTAAGGTATTGCAATTTATTGTCAAAAAAGTTTACTTTATTTGTTATTAAACACGTTTGATATTTCCACAAATTTTTTAATTAAATATGACTTTTTAATGTAGCCGTAAATAGTACCTCTTAACGTAGAAACACCCACATACATATTTTATTAAAATCTGTTGAATATTTTCAGAGTTATAAGCGTTTAAATTTGAAACTAACACATATGCAAAACACATAAATAAATATTTTGTTTTTTTTTCAATTATCAAATAATAAAACATAGGGTTGTCGATCATCCAACACTTTCAAGAGACCGGTTTTCGAGTATTTCGACTATATAAATCTTATATATAAATCGCCACAGGCAAACCAGCTAAGAACGATATCTTTCTTTGTGTGCCAACCAATCACGTGAAACATAACATATGAACCGGATCGTTGGTCCGTCGCCAAATCGATCCACTTAGAGGGAAAAAATTAATGTTCAAAACATGTAAATTCATATATACTTAGATATACTATATTTTCTTCATATTAAAAAAATGTATAGCCGAATTTCGACCATTAGGTAAACACTTGAATTTTTTATTTGAACTCTCTGAGTAAATTAGATGCAGGGTTGCCAACTTACACTTAATACATACGTTTTTTGTAAGAAATTACCATTTTCACATATAAAAGAGACTTGGAAATCTTCACAAGGGAACTACTACGTCATCAAACGGTAAAACTTGCGCAAGGCGTAATCTTTATTTCTATCATTCTTGATATATATACTTTATAGGGTGTAGGATCAATTTTTTGAAACTTACAAACGGAATGACAAAGTTATATATACCCTCTAACCTTTGGTGAAGGGTATAAAAATATTATCTTAAATAAAAAAGTGTTTGATATATCAAGAAATATATCACACCAAAGCCTTTTGGGTATTTTAATACCCATGTGCCATCGCAAGTGAGGGAAGAGGTAAAAATTTGTTTTCACTCCGAGCAGCTTCTATAGGCCTCCAGGTTCATATTTAAAAATTTAATTATATCCGTACGAGCGAATCTATGATCAGGCATGAATGGGTTAAAAACACAAATCTTTTCTTTTGCCCGCTCTTACTTATCTACACCGTTTGCCAACAAACAAAAAAAAAATTAGTCGTCTTAAAAACCATAATCTAAATGCTGTTTTAGTTGAAAAGAACAGAATTGCTGCAGCTTAGTAGATGTTTTTCTCAACATTAGCTCTATATTTTTCCATAAAATTGCATTGACTCATAACGTTGCATGTTTGGACTTTATGATGCTGTTCAAAATTACTGATTAGTATTTTCCTTTGAACTTTTTTCGCATCAATAAATAACAATAATTTCATTAAGGAGTATTTTTTTAAAAGTTAAAAATTTGAGTTAAGTTGCAAGAAAATAACATAAAAAAGGCTGTTAAATGGAAATCCTAATCTAAGAAACCTTGGTGTATTACATAGCAAGAAAAACGCTATTGCCTTACCCGTGGTAATAGAAGCTATAATTCTTATTATATTCAAGAAATATTTTTCAACTTTGTATAACATCTAAGACAAAGTTTTTTATTCAATTTAAAGATTTTTAAGGAAAAACATGAAAAGAGACACAACAATAATTGCAGGAACGTTGAGATAATCTCCGTTTTGTATTTCAATACACAACAAAACAGAAATGCTATAAAAAAATTAAATAACAAGTAACGAACCATCATTCTCACAGGCTGTGGAACTTAATAAAACACTTGTTGTGGCCTTGATTGAAATAAAGGTGATACTTTGCTCTTTTCATTTTCCGGTTACTTTATAAGTGCCTCGTGTTAAGAAATAGAAACGGAGAATTATTTCAGTTTAAATGTTCATTTGCCATAGCAAGAAGTGTCATTTACAATCAGTATCTTATTATAAAAACTGACATTGTTAAAAGTAGACAAATGTAAAAAATACCAATAAAATTTAATTTCTTTTATGTTGTTCAATTCAATTAAATGTTTTAAAAGTTTATTGTGAAATATTGCAAAATTAAGAGAAAAATAAATAACAAGAAAAAAAAATACTTACTGGGAGTTAAAAACGAAAGTAAAAAAGTTTTGAGAATAAATAAAATAAAGCGACACTTTAAAGTCGTCGTAAAGTTTTCGGCTAATCAATATTCACCCTTATCGTAGTTGGCAAATTTAAAATACGCCTGCGACTATTTGGTAATAGATTAAAGAGAACGTAAAGTAAATTTCTTTAATCTATTACCAACGAATCGCAAGTGTCTTTTTAGTTCATCAACCACGATAAGGGTGATTAACTAAATTATGCTGTTTATATAGTAATAACTTTAAAATGTCCTTAATTCAAGTACCAAAAGAGCCGGATGAATGGATAGACATCGTTAAATTGATTAAAACATTGTTCTGTATCGATTGGTAAACTAAATGGTAGATCTGTGGAGCAATTTTTTCAATTTATTACATACATCAGCAGAAAAGCTTAATACCTTCCGCGCCAATGGTAGTGCACGGTATAAAACCCAGCTGCAACATTTTATCCTTAACAAAATTTTAGAAGTTTTAAGAAAATCTAGCACGTTTATTAACAAACAACAAATATTTAATCAAATCTACTTCAATTTTTCAGTTTAAAAGAATTCGTCAAAAGGATAACAACAACTCTAGATTTTCTTTGAATATTCTCTTTTTCCTTTTTGTTTATTTATCTTGGTTTTCTCAGTTAAAATTAAAAGTAAACAAGAAAAAAAAATTAAAAGACCTTAATGAAAAAAGGACGAAATCACAGTCTTTTTTACAAGCCTTTGATTTTTTTTCGTTTTAATTTCCATTAAATTTGTTCACACAGCATTAAAAGTATGGGTGTTTATTCATTTTGTTACTCCGTTTGTAACACATTTAAATACAGCCCAAGTCCTTGAAAAACACTGAGTCGATTTATGTCCGCGTATCTGTCCGCTGTACGCAGTCTTGCGGACGCAATTTTTCGATTAGGAAAAAGCGACAAATCGCTCATTTGCTGCAACATCTTAACATCTTAACTCAAAAAAATAATTTTGAAGTTAGTGATGCAGAATTGTTCGCTATGCTTTCTTTATATTGTGTAAAAAATTCATGCTTATATCTATTATATTTCCACCGTTTGAAGAGAATGTGTAGTTGTTTATTCTACACAGAAAGAAAAACACTGGGAAAAAATTAAGTTTTTTATAATATACTTTACTTTAAGTACAAGTCTATAAGTACGAATAACAATAAAAAGTACTTCAAACAATCCTTAATAGGATTACTTTTGAAATCAATCCCGGAAGATCTTATAATGAGTACAAAATTCTTAAACCAAGTAAAAAAAGATTAAACTTTTCGTTGGTAGTGCCATTATGAGAGTAAAATTACAAAGTGAGAGTTTTTATCTCATTTAACTTATACAATTTTGATGCAAACACTTTAACAACATCACACAAGTAGTTAAAAAACTATTTGCCTGTTATGTGTAAAAACAACAGAACAAGGCGAAAACACATTATTTTCATGTTTAAAAAGTAAAATTAAGAGCTTTTGCTTCTCATTTAGTTTATATTTTCAGTTATATATCGTCATCTTAAAGACCTAATAACCTATCTGCAAAAATTAAAAAATTTAGTTTTGTATGAATGTGTATCCCCAATATCATAACGCACATGTGTGCAAAATTTTGAACAGGTAATATTTAAAATGACAAAGTTTTTGTACCTAGAGCACCGTTACGCACTAAAAAGAGAGAAACATAATTCATCAGAAATCACGATAAAAGTTTATTTCTGTTGCAGTGTAATTTAAACAAACATTAAGTACTTTTTTTGCTTAAACCAGTAAAAGAAACTATATATATATATATATGTTCCTTTTACTCCTCTGGGGAGCATAGGGCCGCCGAAAAAAAAAAAAAAAAAAAAAAAAAAGAAACTATAACTGTTTTTATTTAATGTATATAATATTCATATGTATAATAAAGGGCTGCATGAACAACTTCATTCATGAACATACTGAAATGCTTATTCACTGAAAGTCGTGTTCGAATAAAATTGTGATTACCGAACAAACTGTTGTTTTATTCATGCTGCTATGAACACATTTCGTTTCATATCGTAAACACACAGAGGTTGTTCAATGAAACGGGCTTTGTTTCATAATTTTCATTCTCTCTCATTTATTTTTATTAATATTCAATAGCAATGTTGCCACTTAAGTAAATTCATATAATTATTTGCATGCGTTGCCCATGTGTAATTTAAATTTTAACACATATGTAGATATACCTATGCACATACATATATGTATAGTATACATATTTGGAATATAAACAATAAATAAAATGCAAAATATGTTTGTTTTTTTTTTTGCTTGTCATTTGCATTTTTGAATAATACAAATCTTTGAAACATGGCAAGATTTATTTGTCTTGTAATGTACTGTACACGGCCCTGAAATGAAACGAACTCATAAAAAACACACACATTTTTAGGTGAAAGATGAAAAACAAAAGGAGGAATGAGTTTATGAGAAATTTAATTGTTAGTTTTGTAAGTGTCTTAGGAGTCTGACCACGTAGTTGCTTTCCATGAAGTATTTCATGATAGCTTTGATGTGTTACTATGGTGGGAAATAAATAAATCAAAATTTCCTCTTTTATACCAGGTAAGCTGCAAAATTTTCGCTACACCGGCTAGCAGTGCCTCTTCAGAACGGGTGTTTTCGTCAGCAAGAAATTTACTTTGCGAAAAATGTTGCGTCATTGGGTGGAATACAGCGTCAGTCGAACAAATTATGTTTTTACATCATAATGTTTTACATCATGATGTATATGACACTTTTTTGCCTAGAATTTATCACTTTTATTTTAACCATGAATTATCTAATTTTTTAGTTCTCATTGTAATAATATCTGTAGATTGTTAAGCATTTTGAATTTATTAGCTATCTACTTTTTTATGTTTAAGACAAAAATATTGCCGAACATTTTTTAATGTTAGTGAATGTTTTTGAAAATAAAATTAAATATCTTTAATTTTATTGAAAATTTACATTGAAAACAAAAATAAATTTGAATTTTTATTTCAATATTAATGTATCTCTTAAACTTGTTGCATTTACCCCTCATGGTTAATTCTATTTTTTTTTTCAACTTTCTTATGTTTTTATTTTTCTACAACTGGCAACACTGACATTTAAATCATACTGTTTTTTCATGAACTTATTCGAGATCTGTTCAATGGTTGTTCTGTTTCATGGTTGTTAATGGCCATATTCTCTTGTACAGGGTGGCCCAAAAAAGACTGAAAGATTAAAAATAGTTATATCTTTTTTGTTTTTAATAATTTTTTTTTTTTATCTTTTGCAGGTTATTTACTGGTTTTTGGAGATAAATCATGGCTACATATGATGTGCAGAAACGCGTCAAAATCATTGAATTTTTTTATTCTTCTGGAAGGTCAATTATTACAACTCAACGAAATTATCGTCGTCATTTTAATATCCGAACAGTACCCAGTCACAACATGATAAGGAACATAGTCTCCCGTTTTGAGGAACATGGAAGAGTGTCAGATCTTCCAGGAAGAGGAAGAGGTCGATCTGTGCGCAATGAAGCAGTTGTGGAGGCTGTACGGCAAAGTGTAAACGAAGATCCATCTGTCTCTACTCGTCGTCGTTGTACTCAATTGGGAATCTCCAGAACATCCCTTTTTTTTGCGTCCACATGTTGAGAATAATCAAAACATATGGTTCCAGCAAGAGGGAGCAACTGCGCATACAGCAAGAACGACAATGGAACTTCTTCATAACATTTTTGGTGAACGAATAATTTTCAGAAATTCTGATTTTGCTTGGCCTCCATGTTCACCAGATTTGACTGCTCCAGACTTTTTTTTGTGGGGCTATTTGAAAGGAGTTGTGTATATCAATAAACCCCAAACAATTCAAGAGCTTAAGCACAACATTCAAGCAGAAATAAGCAACTTGGAACCAGAAACTCTACGGGCAGTAATGGAAAATGCGGTTAAAAGAGCCAATTTTTGTTTGCAAGAAAATGGACACCATTTGAGAGATGTTATATTTCACACTTAGATTTAAAAAATTTCCATGAATTAAATATTTAAAAACATAAAAAAAAAATTAATAAAAAATAAAAACAAAAAAGATATAACTATTTTTAATCTTTCAGTCTTTTTTGGGCCACCCTGTATAAGCAAATAAACTAATTTCATCTTATTCGTCTCTTAAATATCGAGTGTTCATTGCTTTCATTTCATTGTATTTCATCTTACTGAATACGAATGAAGCGAACACAAAATTATAATGAAGGTTTCATGAACATCATTATTAAGTTTCATGCAGATGTTTAATGTATAAAGAAATTGTTATTTATTCTTACTTATTAGTACTGCAGATAGGTTATTTGGTTTCAGATTTTTACAATTCCAAATAAGTGGCATAACATAAGCTGTGTTTAGAAAAACAAAATTTTCTCAACCGATATACATTTCTGGTTTCATTTTAATCAAAATATGTAATTTTCGTTTCAATTTTGTAAATAGTTCCAATTTTAAAACCTTTTTCCCCTCTCCTGTAAACTTTTGAAAACTGCAGATAGGCTATTTCGTCTTTAATGTGGCGATATGTACATACATTAAGTTTTTACAGTAAAAACCATACGGGGAATGATGCTGGTGATGTAAATATAATTGAAATTCATAATAAAATTCTTCTTCTGACTTTACTTTTGGGTTATTTCGAGAACGAATTCAGGATTAAATTAACTTTATAATTCTTAGTCAAGCGCGTTTTGAGATTGACTCAATCTTAGTTTTACTTAAATCAATCTCATTTTCGAATAACTTCATTATTTCATTACGAATTCGAGATTGAATATGGATAAGTTAAGTATTTTGCGATTAAAAATCCATACTTGAATCAATCTTTCTGTACTTTATTCAAGAAAATCCCTACTCACCATACAATTAACACCGCTTCGGATTGATTCGTCTTACAAACGAACAACGCTTGCAAATTATTGAATTTTATTATCAAAATGCGATCCACTTTTTTATCGAAAAATTGTGTTCAGCGACGAAGCTCATTTTTGGCTCATTGGGTACGTTAATAAGCAGTATTGTCGATTTTGGAGTGAAGATTGCAAGAGCTAACAATGCATCCAGAAAAAGTCACAGTTTGGTGCGGTTTATGGGCTGGTGGCATCATTGGACCGTACTTCTTCAAAGATGATGCGAATCGTAACGTAACTGTGAATGGTAAGCGCTACCGTGAGATGATATCCAACTTTTTTTTGACAAAATGTAATGAGATAATGTAATGCATGAGATACCGGCAGAAATGTTGGAAAGAGTATGCCAAAATTGGACTAAGCGGATGGACCATTTGAGGCGCAGTCACGGTCAAAATTTGCATTAAATAATCTTCAAACATTAAATTATATGGACCGTACTATCGATTCAAATAAAGATTTCATGCATTTTTCTGAATTTTATGTGTTATTTTTTAACTTTCCTATAGCTCTTAAAAAATCACCCAACAATAGCGCAAGCAAATCAAAAACTTTAAACGCAAAAGCGAAAAATTCTTTATATTACTAAGCAGTTTTTCTTTCAACTAAAAATGAAATCTGCTTTTTTTCTTTTCTGAAGCCCTTTTGACACTAAATTTTATTAATTTAATTGGTATAGAATTGATAGAAAGAAACAGTAGATGTAGGAAAGAACAAACCAAGGCGAATTCATAAAGGTGGCATTTTCGAGTCATCTGTTTATTGTTTATTTTTTTGTGTGTATACTGAATGTCAAGCTTTGTTTACATTTTGTGAAAAAATTTTTTAATAAAAATATAAAAACTTGAAAAAAACTTATTTAAAACAAAAAAGTGAACATAAAATATAAACACAAGGAATTAAAAATGCGTAAGAAATAAATGGAGCCACAATTAATTTTCAATAGAGTAAAAAGATTTACTTTCTAAAGAAATTGGCCCATAACTATAGTCATAAACAAAGCATACTTTAAGTGTTCTAAAGTAAACTTTTATTAAAAATATGCTTTTGATCTACCATAGACAAGTAAAAGCATATTTTACACGTTAAAACCGATGTTAATTTTAAAACCAGCTGAAGTTGTTTTTAACTCATTTAACAACAGCATCAGCTGTTTTTCGCCAAACAAAAAAGTACTTGCAAATTGTGTATATTTTATAAACAAAAAAAAAAATTCCTTTTTTATATTTTCAACAAATAATTTTGACATTTACTCTAACTTTTTACAAGAACAAAATACATAGTATTATTAAAAAAAAAGATAGCTAGCATAACTCTATCTCATGATGCGGTCACCTTTATGAATTCGCCTTGGAACAAAATATAAAAAATGTAAACAAAATTTTTTTTTTTAGTTTTTCTTTTGTTATGATTTTGTTTATTTTATTAAATGTTGTCAACTTTTTGTTTATGGGAAACATAAAAACAAAACAAGCAAAAAGCGATTAATCAAGCTTCAAATGCTCATTTGAAGTTGAACAATTTTACATTTTTTAACTTAATTTTGTATCTTTTTTTTTTGTTCTTTTTTTTTGATATTTTTTAGTTAATTTTAAATTAAATTTTCATTAAATTATTTTGAACTGAAGGAAGGAATTTTACAACTTGGAATTTTATTAAAATGAATTGATAATTTTGATATTCTTTGATTGATAATCTTTGCACTTGGTAAATTTTTCTATTACATTACATTTGCAATGTTCACCAAAACTTAAACAATGCACTAAAAATGCAGTTTCATAAGGCCTTAAGCCTCATTCCATTTCCCTTTTGAAATATGGGTTTTTGACAAAATTAACTGCCTATTTGTAGAACGCGAGCACAAAAGTGACTCGTTTAAATTACATTTAAAACAAAAACAAATTTAACAAGTAAGAATGTATAGTCGGTCAAGCCCGACCATATGATACCCTACACCACAGTATTTAAAAACACATCATGCTTATGCGTCTATATAAATATGGATTTATCTATGTTTTTAAACTTCATTAAAATCGGTTTGAGAGGCATAAATTGCCCATATTTCCCCTTGTGGTCCTATTTTTTAAAAGATGCATACCTTGTGTGTCCATATGGATATGGGTCTTTCTAAGTTTTAAATTTCATTAAAATCGGTTTGATAGTTTCTGAGAGGAAGAAATTTCCCCCTATCTTCTATCGTTGTCCTACGATTAGGCCCATTTTCCATAGGCTTGGTTCTTGTACCAATAAGAACCTATGTCCCAAATTTTATCAAATTATCTCCAAAATTGCGAAATGTACTTTGCGCACAAGGTTACATGGACAGCCAGCCAGCCTGCCAGCCAGCCGGACGGACATCGTTAGTTCGACTCAGAAAGTGATTCTGAGTCGATCGGTATACTTTAAGGTGGGTCTAGGACCAATATTTTAAGGCGTTGCACACATCAGCACAAATGCATAATACCCTCTCCACTATTGTGGTGTGGGTATAAAAATTACAAATAATTCAAAATAAGTGCTTAAAAACTATTTTTAACCTACGCTGGAAGTTCCCACAGATTTTCTTCATAGTAGAACTGGATTTGAAAAAATATATGAGTTTATTTACAAACTATGTCAAAAATATTTTAACTTTAACGCGCATTCCTCTTATCCATTAATAAGGGCATGCCAAGTAATTAGATCAGAGAAAGTTTTTTCCTATTTTTTCCTTTAAAATTATTAAAAATTATTTAAAGAAGTCATAAATAAGTTACTGTTCTCATTTGTTGTAATATTAAAAATAATATCTCAATCCTTGTAAATATGTATATACTAAAACTAAATGAAATAAAGATGATATTATAAATTGAAAAATTGAAAAATAAACTGTAATAAAATTGATATTTTATTTACATTGAAGCTCCGGGCCTAACAAGCTTAACAACAAGAAAAATATTAAAATTTTGAAATTGGCCAACTAAAGTAATAACATATTATTTTATTTACAATATATTGTGTAAATGTACGTAAATATTCGTATTATTTTCATTTAAAAATTAAAATATTTCATTTTCAATAGCAGCAACAAATGTAGTATTTTTTAACAGAAAACCATGTACCCAAAAATTCGTTGCCCCCCTAATATGTAAGTAGGGGCGACGAATATTTGCGTTCGCATTTGCGAACTATTCTCTTATTTTTGCTATTTGCATTTGCACTTACATTCGCTAAAATGTATGCGAATATGAAAAGCGAATACCTTATGAATGAAATTTCTACATTGAAATAAATTAAAAAAAACACACACCTTCTAAACTACGAGGAATAAAACAATACAATTTCGGGTTTTTAAAAAATTTAAAGTATAAGGAAGGATATACATATGGATTATTACAAAGAAATTTTTTTTTATATTTTAGTTCAGGGGAACTAGAGAAAATATTTTTTTAAAATTTAATAGAGCCTTCCTTTTTTTTAAGTACCGAGTTATTAAAAATAAGTATTTCTAAAAAATTTTAAGTCCTTTTAAAAGGACAGCAGATGAGGACATGAATTATCAAACACAAATTTTGACTATGTCTTGTCTCTAGATTAAAGGTTATATATTCCTTTCTCATACAGTGTTATTTTTGAAATTGAATTTTTATGCGTGTGTGTATAGCATGTACATATTTATTTTTTTTTTGTTTTCTTGTTGTAAATTAATTCTTAAATTATAAATATTAATTAATGCTTTTATTATATAATTGAGGGGCTCCGTAACAAAACGGAACAATTCCACTTTTACAAGTTTTTAATAAATGAACAAAAAGAAAAATGAATTTTAGCCAGAACGATGTATGTATGTATGGTAAATTGTTGCGTTTGGATCCGATTCAAAGTAAATAAATTCGTTAAAACAATGACTATAAAGATTTTAGTTAGTAAAATATTATTTTGAAAAAAAAAAACATTTAATTTAAAAAGTAGAATGGTTGCGTTTTGTTATGGACCTCCTTAATTATAAGTGTTGATTGACCTTTTTTTCGATTACTTTATATAGTTTATATAGTTTCCTATATGCAGGCTTTCAAGGTCATTAATAAAATGTTAATAAATATAATATGTATTTTGTTTGACCTTTAATATTTTAAATATTACTAAATTTTCGAGCTTAAGGTCTTTTGGTTATAAAAAACTTTTAACGTTTATTTAAAAACCAATATTTCGGCACTTCCTTGAGTGCCTTCTTCAGGGTTTTTTTTCTTAATTTATAAATTAAAAGTTTTTTATAACAAAAAGACCTTAAGCTCGAAAAATTAGTAATATTTTAAATGTAAATAAAATATTATTTATTTCATTCTATATAAAATCCGACGTTTCGTTGGGATTCTTTCCAACTTCCTCAGGGATTGATTTTTGGTAACATTGTAAAAATACATATTAGAATAGTAGTCAATGATAACAATAATAATTTTATTATAATATTTACGCAATGTCAACAAAATATGTATTGTTTGCCTGTTGCTAAAAACTTAAAAATTTTAACGTATGAAAAAGGGTAGGGAACATTTTTTTGGCTTTAGCGAAAGAAGGGATTTATTTTTAGATACGTAGGGATTTTTTGAAATTTCTCCTGGCATCACTGGTTTAAACCACAGGGTGACAAACAATGCGTTTACTTACCGTACCTGTGTTTGAGCTTAACCAATACAAGCAAGTAGCAATTTGACTGTATAACTCGGAAAATCAATGCGCTCGTCCCTTGTATGGGTGCTTTAGCTATCTAACCTTCGCTCCTATTCGGAATGCCAGCAGCACTTGTGGAATAGCAACAAAACCTAAAGATATTCGCCAATAGGCCGAAAACCATAAGTGGTGGAAAATTCGCGCCCTTGAAGCTGACTCTTTAAGATCTCCTTTCCCCAACTTTGCATTTGAATCCCAGCCACTACGTGATCCCCGAGGCGGCCTTAAGCAGTCAGTATGAAGCCGTGCCTTGGGGACTACTGACCGACTACTAACCCGACTAATATTATTAAAATTACTTATCTAGGGTGTGTAAAATACAGGGTGGAGCAAAATTAGCTATATGGCTTCAATTCCTTATAATTTTTTTTATATAAGTATTTTTTCTTTGTTTTTTACAGCATATTCCAAAGAAGACTTGGGAAACTTCTTATGAATAACTGTAAAATCAAACAAAAATAACTAGATTTGAAATCGTGGTCCATTTATTATTAAAAATTTATGAGGAAGACAGATTATGATAATGTCATAAATTGGGAACAAAGCTGAGAACGGGTATAACTCAGGAACGGTAGGAGCAAAAATACTAATATGTTTAAAAATTTCAAACTGCATTGTTAGTTTTTTCATTTGCATACAAAATTTAAAAGTTATAAAGCGTTACTTACAAAATTTATAGAAAAGTTACGAAAAATTGCAATTGAAGGTAACCAAATGAGCAAATTCGCACACAAAAATAAAGCCTGGACATTTTTCTTTTAATTTGTTTCCTAAAAAGTAAAGAAAGTCGTGGTTTTTGACAAAGTTATGAAGAAAACTCAAAAAAAAACCGGCAAACCCGATCTTTGTGCGACCTCTCAACATCTTCCGAAAAATCTCAAAAATAATTTGCCCTTTAAGCTTTCACATTATGCTTGAGGCCCAAAAATATTTTTTTTTAATGTATATTTGAAATTAAACTAACATTTAAAATTATACATTTGATTTAAAAAATTTGAATCAAATTAAGCACTCTATTGTTAAACTAAAATACCTTAATAGTGTTCGTGTTTTTAACAGAGTTTTTGTGTTTATTATATTATCAATTAAGCTAAAATTCACTGAATTTAGTTTTTCTATGTGCCCAACAGCATTCTGACTGTTGAACGACCAACTATAAAAGGCAACAACACTAAATAAATTTGAGATACGTAAAAAACTTTTTACGTTTTTATCTAGAAACATTTCCAATGAAAGTTTAGTGAATTAGTGCGGAAGCAACAGCAAAAACTACCACAATACAGAGAACATCGTTTTTGTTTCTTTTTTGTTGAGTTAAAATTCGGCAGTGAATAATTCTTAATACCCTGCATTGAGAATCAGAATAACTATATGGATTTTGAATAACTAAAAAAATATTTTTCAGTTTCACAAAGTTTTATATGATATAAAGTACTGTTCGGAAACTAAATATTTCTAACTACAACCAATAGGTATAAAACTTGATATCGTAAGTAAAAAAAATAGAATGTTGGAATTATGCATTTTTTTATATATTATTTTTATTATAATTTTTTTCGATTGTGCTGGTAATGTATTTAATAACTCCTAAGTAAATGTGCCCCGGTAGGGTAGCTGGTAGTAAGCTAGGCTATCAGTGCGGGACTCTGGTCTCCTGCAGACAAGCGTAGAGCTTCGCGGAAAAAGTTTATGGAAAAACAAACAAAACAACAACAAAACTATTTTTAAAGAACATTTTAACCATACTACGTTTAATTTAACCATATTATTATTACCGACAGCCATATTATGATTAAATTAGTCCTCCATCTAAAAGCCACAATCATATTGTTGCCTTCAAACATGTTATGGTTAAATATGACAATAATTTGTTGTTATATTAACAATGATATTTTCCTCTTTTCCAAGAGCAACATGCTATGGTTGCAAAACAACCATGCTATTATAATTGTTAAACATATATTAGTTATAATTAAGGAAACCAGAAATATGCTCTAAAAAACACGTGAAAATTGTTAAAAATATGCCTGAATAAATTTAAAAATTGCTTACTTGAAAACAAAATGTTCAACAATTTAAAAAGAGTTCCACTTAATAAACACAATCCTAAAATTATAATCCGTAAAATCTCTAAGTGGATAAGCAGCCAACCCCAGATAGCGCCAAGACGAGGAAGGAGTGCTAAAACAAGCAAAACAGGAAAAAACAGCACAAAAAAGCATGCATATTTTTACTTTTGAGTTGTAAATTAATGGTGTTTCCTTTTCTACAAAAAAAGAACCACATTTTAAAAGGCGCATGTATAAAATGTCTTGGCTAACATGTGATAATGCAATTTATTATTTGACGAGAAAAAAACACAAAATTGGATCACCCTGTTTTTAACAGCTGACAAAAAGCTTGTTCTTTAATATATAAAACAAAATATACATAATCCCAAATTTGTTAATAGATTTATATTAAATAAATAAATAAATGAACAAAATGAATGACCAAATTCCAATTTCTTGAGTTTGTTTTTCATAAAATATGTAAACAAGAAAATACCTTTGCCAGATTGCCAATTTATTAACAAGTTTTTACGATTTCTTGATATGACGGTTTTTTCAAAAACAATTTTATAACACCGAATCCATTTAAATTTTATATCACTGACAACCTACCATTAACAATGTAATGCTTTCTTTTGTCTTTACTATAAAATAATAGAAAAAATTACTATTTAAACTTAAAATTTTTACTGTCCTGATTAGAGGCGATTTTTTCCCAGCTTCGTTTGGTAACTCTATATATAAACAGAAGCCATCTTTTTACAGGGTATTATCAACACTCTCGATTTATACGGGGCGTAAAGTGGAATGCCTTATGACATTTAAGGATGATTTTTTTTAGAATAAAACACACTGCTCTTTTAGAGAGCAAAGCATTTTTAAGAAACGAATACCAAATTGCGTTTTTTTAAATAAAATGTGACATTTTTTGTAGAAAAAAGAACACCATAAGATTTTTAAATAAAACTTACTGACTTTATTGTTAAAACGAAAAATTCACAAGTGTCATATTTTTTTTTGCAACGAACCTGGACAAAGTCGTTACAATAGATAGAAACTTTGGGGAAATGTGAACTGATTCGAAGAGAATTTAATTTTCAGTAATATATTTTAGGGGCGAATTTAATCTAAATGCGAACATAGTAAGATGGTTTACGGACATAAAATTTGGAAAAAAGTTTTTATGGGGAATATGTAAAAGTATAGATCGATTTTCACCCTTTACATATAATTCGTCTTTAGTACAATTAAAATTTATTTACATAATTTGATTAAACTATCAATCTACAAGATTACAACTTGTACTTTACGCACAAAATTTACATGGACAGGCAATCGTCCAGATTTTTTTATATTACACACATCGCCAAAAACGTATATAATTGATTTTTCGTTAACTTTTGCTAATACATATAAAATTTTAAAGCTTAAACTACCATTTGCCTTTAATGACAACCTGCTTTGTCTTACAATTTTCGAACAAAAATTAAATCTTGATGGCGAAATTGAAGCAACACGTTTGGTATACGGATAGATATTTTAAAAAGAAAAACCAAAATTTGGCAAAAAATATTTTTGCTTTATTTGCTGCGAAAGCTCTTGTAGGAATCTAAAAAATTTAACATGTAGCAAAATATGCGGCCAAATATGCACTAAAAACCTAAAAAAAATGCTGAAAAAGGGTTCTTTAACTAAATTATGCAAAAAGATGCTGCAAGCGGTAAAATATGCAAAAATATGCAGTAACAAATCGATGCCAAAAATCATAGAAAGCTCTAAAATGGATAAATATATGTTTCTGCCTGCATTGGTCGCACAAGGAAAAACATGCAATTGAATATTTATGGTGTCCCTGGTTATTATTACCCGAAATATGTGCGGAGGCAACCATAATATGGTTGTGGCTTCTTCATGAAGGACTAAAATTTCTATTCTATGGTTGCCGTTTACAATAGTATGGTTACATTAAACGTTATATGGTTAAAATTTTCATTAAAAATAGTTTTGTTGAAGGTAACCATTGAGGTGAACTTGTGGGACATACTTAATGAAGTGGTGGTAAATTTTACCCCTCTAAATTTTACTTAAAAAAAATTAGTAAAAAACATTTTTTTATAATATTTGTTTTTGAAAAATAACGTACCACAATTTTAATCACAAAAAATTAAGAAAACTATTTTTTTTTATTTGTTTAAACCAAACAGGTACTTTACTTCAGAAACCTTTTTTTAATATAAAAATATATAATAAAAAATTTGAATTAAAAAAAAAAAACAAAAACTTAAAGGGTATTTTTTCACAGCCAAATGTATACACTTTAAGATATAAAAGAGATCATGGAAAAAAAACAATTAGGTGTAGAAACTACAGGTCAACCTTTTGGAGGTTTTTTCCTAACAAAAATCTGGCTTATTACATTGCAGACAAATCGGCGAGAGCTAAAGCTTTCAACTTTGGTCAAAATATCTTGGTTATCAATACACAACATCTGATAAAATCTGGGTAGGAGAAGTGGGCGAGGCACCTCTCATACAAAGACCTTATAGATTTCTAAATATCTGAAGAAGAGTCAAAGTTTCGCAATTAGGTACAAGCATCTTGGTTAGCAATACACAGCATTCGACAAAATGTGGGTGGGATTAGAGAATTGGGCGTGTCACAAAATAATTTTTTTTGTATCTAATGAAGCGCGTGTCTTTTTAAAATATCGTCAGCTCAAAATTGGTTTGACCTACCGACCATTTTAAAAAAAAATTTAGTTAGGTATAGGGTATACATATATATTTTGAATACCCCTTTTTTAATCCATAATCTGTTTCGCGAAATTTGTTGTTTCTATGATATAAATCATTCATTTCGATGCATATCAACTGTTTCAAAATTTTTTAACTTTTGTTTTGCACTACAAGCCACTGTTTGGCGATTGCAGCAAATTCTTCATACAAAAACGTACAAAATAAATTTTACTGTTGCTTTGCTGCATTGCCGTAAGAAAAAAAAGTAGTTAAAGCAAAATAAAATGACAACAAGAAAATAAATTTGTGAAAAATAGTTTTATAAAATAATGGACCCAACCAAGTGTACGGTTTGCTATGATTTGCAAAGTGTTTTAAGCCTAACTAAGGGAAATGCGTCAGCATTTTACTGCAAACGAAAATAAGGCAAAAGTGCAGTTTACGAAAAAAAAAAATAAAAAATTGGAACCCCATCTAGAAATAAAAACAAAAAAAACCAAACTTAAAATTTAGGGTGCTGAGTCCCGTGGGCCCCCCTAGATCCAAAAAACCGCCCGCCCACTTGGTGGAATATGTGGGAACTCAAATTAAAGGTAATTGTACAAGAAAAACGAAAATAATAAAATTTACGGCGGGCGGGCCTTTTGGGACCCCCTTGGTTAAAACAAAAATGCCCCCATCCCACTCATATCTATGTGTAGGTACTCAAATTAAAAGTAATTTGCTCATGATTTTAAATATTTTGTTTTATTTTGTATTTTTTAATGTTTTATTTTCGATTTTCTTATTGTGCCTTGTGGAGGGAAGCTCATATTGGTCTGAGTGGTACCAATATTGCTAGCGCTTTCATTAAAATTTGAAATGAATAAATAAAAGATTATCCACTGATTAAAACTTTAACATTATGGAGCGATTCTTGCGTACCTCAAAATAAAAATCGTAAATTTATGCCGTTATACAAAAGTCTTCAGGACCAGGACATTATTTAATTAAAGAAGTGGACTGTGTCCATGGTGTTATGGACCGGTACTTAAAGAATATTGAAATTTATAGTCCTCTTCATTTACTAAATTTGCTTAAAACAATGCCAAATAATAAAAAAAAATTAAAAGTTATGAAAATGCTTCCGGAAAATTTTCGCACATACTTGTTGGAAGCAAATAAAATGAACTTTCGAAAAGTCCCTTTTGCTAAAATTAAAGTACTTTTATATATACAGTATATATTGTATATATACAGTAAGAATAATGATTTATGTATATCGTTACTTTAATATAGAAAAGCCCTAACTAATATGTTCCTTACTTTACAGGAGAAGGAAAAAACTTAATAAAAATTATAGTCTTCTAGTCGCGATTTTTTTTAAAGGCAGTTTTTTATTAAACTCTCTAATCAATTTAATAACAAACTGCGTTTAAAAAAAATCGCAACTACGATACTACAATTTTTATTAAGTCTTTTCCTTCTCCTGTAAAGTAAAGAAAATGTTAGTTAGGGCTTTTCTATATTAAAGTAACGATATATTATAAGACTTCTACGAGAGAGGAAAAATATAAAAATGCAACTTTGGTTAAGTCTGCATCAAAAAATTGTTTGAAAACTCCTGAGAATTTGTTGACTTATGTTTTGAAAATGTCGAAACCATCATTTATTTCCAGCGATAAAAATAGAGACAAAAAAGACTTGCTTATATTTCTTCCACATGTTGATAAAACTTATTATAAAAATGAACTCAATATTTAGTTTTAAATTTTAAGTGTTTTTTCTTGATTCTATTTTACTTTTGCATTATTTAAGTTGTTTACTTTGTGGCTTTTTATGTACATTTCATAACAGTAGAACTGTTTTTGTAAAATAAAACCAAATAAAAAAAAATCATTAATGTTGACTTTTTATTAGACTGTATATGTATATAGAAACATTCATCTCAACAACAAGTTACTTAATACACAGCAATAAGTTTGCGTATTCAACACAAAAAGCCACTTTTTTAATTGTTTTTTAGAAAAGTGGCGTATGCGGCACATAACAATATTTTTCATTTTCAAAAATATACTATTAAGTTCTGGTACACACAGCTGGGTTATCAATAAACAATGCCTCTACAAAAATGGGCGGGATTGGAGAAGTGGGTGTGGCACCTCCTATATAAAGAGATTATAGATTTCTGTACAACTGAAGAATGGAACAGCAAGAGAATTCAAACTTGGAACAAACAGCTTCCTAAACAATGCTCGAGTCCTGTATTTAATAAAATCTACTTATACATATTATTTTAATAAGGGTACATTTTTTTCTACTAATTATTACACTAACGCTGACGTGGTGGTAAATTATTTTCTAAGAAAAAATTACGTTAATGATGACGAGTGGTAACTTTTACACCAGCATGTCCGTAGCTCCGCTCGTGCTAAGTCAAGCTCAGCCAAAACACAAGTGAATAACAACGATCACAATATGAAAAGATACTAAGAAAATTAAATTTATAGAGCGAAATGGAAGAGAGTATTTTAAAAAAAATTTAAGGAGAGGGTCAAATTTGCCACCACCTCAACAGTTAAAGGTTAAAACATCTTTTTTCTTGAAGATTACCATATTAAAACTTATTTTTTCTTGAAGGTAACCATACTAAAACATATGTTTTCTCTGGATGATGTTAGTATACAAATTAAATTTGTGACAAATTTCATGAAAATATTATTATTTGCTAGGACTTTGTAAATGTTAATGGCTAAAACCTTATAAAGTAGTTTTAGCAAAATACGGATCGATTGCAAGTGAGATCGATTATTTGACTTTTTTCAAAAACTGGGTTTCGAATATTCCAAATAGCTGCTTTTTTAAAAAACCGGTTTTCAGTTAAACATTTAAAAACATTTTAAAAATAACCGGTTAACCTGTTTCAATTCGAATACATACAAATACAAAACTCAAATTATTTATAATAATAAAAAGCTAATTTGAATAAAGACAAAAGAGTTCAAATATTTGTCGATAAAATCCAAAAAAAAACCTGACCAGTAAATTGCTCAATCTTTAGCATTTTTTAATAATTTCTATTTATTTACGAAACTTTATTTCTAAGATGATGATTGTATAATGTAACTTAGAAACTGTAAAATAATGTTTGCTCTAGCCAAACGTTTTGCAAAAGCAAACTATTCTTTAAGAAAACTAGTGATAGTCATTGTTGGCAGCATATTTTAGTGAAGTATTATTTGCATATCTTAAGAACTAATTGTAACAAAGACAAGTTTTACTTGGCGTATATTTATGTCAAGCTTGTAGACCAATTTAAGGTGGATAGTAAGTCGTGACGTTAAAGAACGTTTGCAATTTATCATTTCAGGGCCATTTAAACGCCATTGTCTTTTTAATAAGTTCGATATATCACCAGAGATGACATCTTTAAAAAATATATATATAATATTTAGAATACTGTCAAATTGCTAATTACTATTTATATTGAATTGAAACAAGAGCACACGCTTATATAAACGATTTGTATTTACATAGCTCATTATGTTTTTTGGCTTTTGTTACATTTTGTATTGACATTCTTCATAAAAAGTTTAAGTGTGCCAAATTTCCAATTAGAAAAATACTTAAATTACGGCTACATTTATAAAAAAAGTAAGAAAAACGTATATAAATTACACATTACAAAAATAACCGGTTTATTTTACCAAAATAACCGGCTTATTCGATATTCGAAAAATGGACATTTTAAAATATTCGACTTGGGCAAAACTAAAATAACCGGGTAAAACCGGTCCAATGCCATCCGTTCGATCTCCCTAATTGTAATCAAATTTTATATCGCAACTTCTAGTCATATCAAATATTTTTGGTCAGATACTCATAACCATGCATGAATGCAATAAGAATAAAATAGTTTCCACATTAAAGCTGTGGATCCATTGCGACAACCTAAAGCGTAAAAATTTGTATGTAAAGCCCGGACAGCCTTATCAAAACCAAATATCTGTATTTTATCATACCAGAAGGCTCCTATCTTATTCTTCCCCCAGAAAGCCGTAATATTCCTTCATGACAACACTAAGCCACGTATTGCTAGACAAGTTTAAAACAATGTCGAGAAATATTTTTTGGAAGGTTTATCTTACCCGTTTAACCGTACGATGAATACCCAACTTTTTCTACGAGAACACACACCCGGGATACGTTTGTACCTACTAGCTTAACTTGGCTTTTTCTTATGTTTAAATGGTCCAATTTCATTATTATTTTTTTTAAAGCGTAAATAAATATTTTAAAAATGTTTTAGTTTTGTTTCATGCAAATATTCTACATGGTTCAAAAGATATAAGCAGAAGAGTGCTTGTAGTATTTGGATATTCTAACGGTTGTTTTTTGTTGTTGTTTTTGCATTCGCAGTTGTTTTATTCATGTTGGACATAACGGCTCTTGGAGCGTATTTAGTTTATCGTCGGTCTCATGTAGAAAGGCCCTAACTCGATATTTTTTCGAAATTGAGTTTTTTAGTGATTCCAATACATTTCCCACAAATACACCTCGTCACAAGAATTTAATGCAATAGCATCAATTACAAGCAATTGAAGAAGCCATTTTACTTTATAATACATACAGTTTCTCTTATGTTTTTGCCTTCTCCTGCAAAGTTGCAATTATGTGAGTTAGGGCCTTTCTACATGAAACCAACGATATGGAATGAACAACCCCATACTGCCTGCTAAATCAAACAAGCGTAAGCAGTTCCTTCGCAGCTTGGCGATAGCGTTGTGTATAGGTTCCTGCTTCTTATGTTATGCTCAAAAAACAAAACGACGTAGAAAAACCAGAAAGGTGTGTGGCAAATTTAAGAAGCCAATGTGTCTTGAACATTCGATCACCAATACCGAGTGCACAATATGTAACAATAATTCATAATTTTAATTTTTGAATTTAAATAATATAATTTAAACACACTATAAATGGTTTGTTGCCTTTTTTTTTTGATATAAACTGGTGTGGTACAAACGTATCCCGGGTGTGTGTTTACGTAGGTGTCGACTTCGGAAGCTCGTAGCTCCTGAGCCACTGCTCCGAATTGCATCAAATAACTTTTAAACTATTAGAAATTACTTATGTTTCCTAGATCCGAAATCTCTAAGTTAAACCGTTCCTGAGTTACAGCACTGCAAAGTTGCAAGTGGATACATTTGTACCCGGGTGTGTATTCTAGGGTTAATGTGCTTCGTACCTTCGACAACCATTTGTTTCGATCGATGCAAAACGCCCTTACTTAAAAAGCTCGACTCCAAAACAGGGTATCCTCAATTAATTCTTGAAATCGAAAAAAAGAAACAATGTCCAATACCTTGTTTACATTTTAGATGTACATATTAATTTGTCACAGTAAACACTCAAAATTTGCCAAAAATGTCGCATTTAAAAGTTTTTGACCCAATTAAAATAATGGTTTTCCAACTTTTGGATCTTAATTGTTGTGTTTATCTAACTTGTAGTACAAATTTGACCATTTTTCTTAACGAAGGGTTGGTGACACTGCTAATATTCCGAACTGAAGTTTGAATCATTTAAATGCGTCTATAATCCTCAGGTTAGTCCGTTAAATTTTCAAAAAATTTTAAAAGTTTATATAGAGATTTTTATAATACCACGCCTACCTATTAGGGGCGTGTCAAAATATAACGACAATAATTTATAACTAGAACATATCTATTAAAAACTTTAATTTTTTTGTTCTAGATATCTGTTCTTTTATCTAGTCATTCGTTATGCCTTTCAGCCAGCAACATGTTCGCGGCAATCAGATAGAAAGACAATCCGGAGGTAAATGATGACATTCGATATAGAGCGAAATTACAATACAATTTAAATGGAAATTTTGATCTCGAATGCCGTAATTTGCATTCAAAATTTTATATTGACTCGTTTAAAAATGTTAGAGTGTCTTAAACTAAAATTCCTTGTTGTTATACGCCAAGTGAAACACAACTTGCAGTGGTATAGGGTATGGCAGCAAAATATTTGTTGTTCATTGAAAATATAGGTCGCCACTTATTTGTTTAAATAAATACGGTTAGAAGAATAAAATAATGCAAACAGTTTTTTGTTCATAGTAATCTCTACTAAACAAATAGAACCTCTGGCGCTTGTTATTTTTTAAATTTTTATGGTTTGTCGGTATACAGGGTGACGCATAATTGACGTTATGAATTAATTAGGAAATACATGCTTTGTTCAGGTATTTAAACTTTAAAAAACTGCAAACATTTTTGGTTTAATGACTATTTCAAAAACAGTCAATGGAATTTCTATCATGTTCAAAATGCACCAAGTACTACAACAATTTACCAATTAGTTCAACGTTTTGTGCAACACTTGCTAAAGGGAATCGAGCTGTTCGAAATAATGGGACATTTTATATATACGCTTTAACTTATTTAAGAGTTAAAATAAACTGAAGCCTGTTTTTACTTTAACGATCTTTTGAAAAAACATAGCTGCAAACTTTTTCAAAAAACAATTGCACCAACAAAGATGCACATTCTGGTGTGAAAAGTTCAAAAAGAATCATTGGTACGTATGTATGTTTTTAAAAACGACGAACAAGTTGCTGCATAAGCAAGAAACCGGTATTTAATGATATTCAATACTGCGCTATGATCGAACATGTCTTAAGAGCAGAGGCAGAAAACAATCCAGAATTGTGGTTGCAACAGGTTGGAGCTAGAGTTTACTCGGCTTGCATACACGAAATTTTAGACGATCGAACTATATAATGCATATCTAATTTTCAATTAGATACCGCGTTCGCCCGATTCAACAGCATTTAATTTTTTTTCGTTGCATATCAAAAAAGGCAGGAATCATCTAACAGCTAAAAGCCAGCATTCTGGAAAAATGAGGAAGGTAGGACCTGCGGTTTAAAAATATTTTTGGAAAATTCTTCGAAAAAGCACGTCAGGCCAAAGCAAATAGTGGGCATCATTTGAAAGATATTTGCCTACATTCATAAAAAAGACCTTAATTTAATAAAGGTTTACAAAACTAACTTTCTAAGAAAAATTTCCTTAATAAACCTTTATTAAATTTAATAATCGTTCATAAATATGTAACCATTATTGCAAACTATTAGTTTAACCTCTTCAGACCATGGGTACACATATGTGTACCTTAACTTATTACAAGTTTAAAAGACTAGCGACATCGTGTGACCAAAAGAAACAGTTTTATTACTTGCTTTAAGCTATTGCGCTGCAAAAAAATATCAAAAAATGGCAGGGCTTAGAAGTTTTATCCATTATTTTAACATTTGAATTTAACAGTTTGAAAAAACCATACTGTTTAGACATTTTTCCTCAATAACTAATCGTTAAGACCTGAAGTACACATATGTGCACCTCTTTTTCTACTTCTTTAAAAAAATTAAAAAAATAATAAAAACCGAAATTTAAATTACACCTCATAAGATAAAAAAATAGTTAATAAACCCTTTACTCAATCGGTTCAGTTCAGATTTTAAGAAATTAAGGATTTACGTTGAAATTATTCATATTTTAAGACCTGAGGTACACATATGTGCACCAGTAATTTCTAAGAATTCAAATAAAAATGTTTAAAACGATATACAGTTGTCTTATTTGCTCCCCAAATGGTATTAAAAATATGTAAGAAATGTAAAAATTCAATGGGTTAATGTTCGGGTCTTAAGAGGTTAAGTTTATTAAATGCCAACTTTGAATAAAATCAGAAAAACAATGAAACTAATTTTCATAAATATAATGACACTTTTGTGCCACCCTGTACATGTGTATACAAGTTAAATATGCACAAAAATTTAATCATTTTAAATACGTTATTATAAATTAAACGCAAAAGCGCCACCTCTAAAACACTACTTGCATACAAACATCGTCAGAAAAGAACATTCTATAGCTAAACACAATGCGGTCGTTTAGTGGATTAACACATGAAATAAAAAACATTAGAAAAACAAATCCTGAAAATAAAATTAAAATATATAAGTAAAGGAGGTATTAACTTATGTTTTAATTATGGAAACAGTGGGAGAAATAACTATAAAGTCATACCACAAAAATATTTTGCCAATTCTTAGTTTTTTGAAGAGAATCGTTGTTATTGCCAAATCTTATGGCAATACCTGCATTCCGCAACCCATTTAATGCTTATTTTTGATATTTTGTCCAATTTTTACCGGAAATTAATGTTTTTGTAATCAACCGTTGCCCACTTAACAATTAAGGCGGGTTAAAAATTTTTTTAGTAAAAAAAGTTCCGTATTTAAAAACAACTGAATGTAGGTTCAGTAGGGAAAACTTTATTGGGTGTGTAATTTAAAAATGCTAGATTCATAACAGATTTTTTATACATGGTTTGTGTGTTTGACAACATACATACACATATGGTATTTGTTGGGGGAAGATCTATCATTTGTTTTTACTAATGGCGTTTTCTTTTCTGAGTAAAAAAGTAAAAACAAATCATGTGTTATTTTAAAAGTGTAAAGCGTTCTTTTCTGATGATGTTCCCTTTAAAATTAAAAAAATGCTACATTTTCAACACTCATTTTAATTAAAGGGGCATGAGTGCAGCACTAGATCAAGGCGACTTCAGTTCAAGGTGGTGGCAAGTTTCGAGCCGTAAACACTAACAATGCAATACAAAAAACATCTGTTGTTTCTGTTGGCTTTGGATTGTTTTAGTCTTGCCACCCAACCTGTAATTGAATTAACCTTGCGCTAATTGTACTTTATTCTATAATCAAATTTATTTGATTTTATAATCGAATTAAAAATTAAAACAAGTAAAATTACTAACACATACCAAATAACTAATCAATACGAAATAACTAATAAATTAATCTAAATCGATACTAAAGTTACTTTCGTAACAATATATTACGTTCAAGAAAGGCAAGTTTATCCTCTGTTGAAATCATATGATGATTGCATTCCAATCAATTCTAAGTAGTTCTTATTCCAATGTGGCGTATTTAATATTTTCGAAGTCACGAAAAGTTATTGAATAGAGCGGGATTTGCAATTGAAAATTGTAGGTCATAAATAATAAATCGTGTTTAGAAAAACACGGGGCAGACAGTTGATCGTATAATATAACATTACGTACATTACCAACAGATTTTGCTATAATTAAAATAAAACGTCTGTCTGGAATAGTAAGAACTTTGGAGGAGCTCAGAAGATCCAGTTGGGAATAAGAAAATATTAATGTCATTAATTTTTTTTGACACTTAAATTGCAAAGATAGAATTCAAAGAAAATGGTATCCCATAGATGCTTTGTATAGCGCAAAGGTATACAAAGTCTGCAAATGTCACATGCCTTTATGAATGTATGTACTAGAATCTAGTATTTATGGCTTTTGTAGATAAAATTTAGTTATTTAATATATACAAGTAAAGAAAAAACATGGTAGTTGTAAACATATTCTAACAGCAACATGTTATAATAAGATTCGTGATTGTAGTCACCATATTACGATTATTATTGAATCATATTACGACCAAATATATTCGTAATATGTATTATATCATAATATTTTCCCCTTAATTATATTCTTATCATGTTAATCATAATAAGATGAGAAGTAATCATATTATTGTCACGTTAATTAAAAAGGTTAAGAAGTAATCATATTATTATGTTAATCATTATCAGTGTATAAAACATCTGTTTAATTCCTTACGAAAAAACCATTGATTGCAATTGTGAGTTGAAGAAGGTTTGTTGTGGTAGGGCAGACTTTTTTAAATCTATGTTGATATGGAGATAATATGTTTGGTTATAGTACTAAGTTTTGTAATACCACGGTAATTTTCGATATCAGGTCTAGCGCCAGAATTAAACAATGCAACAATAAAGGATTCTTTCCAAGATGTCGGAAAATACCCAAATTTAATTGATGCAGTAAACAATATTGTTAAAGGGATAGGTAAGGCACATGTTATCAAAATTCTACTGAAAATTTTATCAGAACCATATTTGTAAGAGAATTTTAGATTTTTTAGAGATCTTTCAATCAGTTTTATTATAGGCAGCATTCGAATAAGTGGGAGGAAAAAAATCAGCGAACATATTACTTACACAGGTTACATCACATGATTCATTTTGATAAAATTTCATCACTGCAGGATTACCAGTTGTTCTTTTTTTTGAATTAATAAGATTGTAGAATAATTTCGGATCACATTATATATTATTTTAATTTTATGCAAGTAAAGTACATAGCACATATTATTTACTCTCCTATATTCAGCTCCAAGGTGGGCCGGATTCAGATTTCATTCTATGTTTTGAAATACATAAATACATATACGCAAAAAGTTAATTGTATAGCACTTTAAATATGTGATCCATGTCTGTATTTGTTTCAGAAGGATATGATGAAATACTTTTCCAGTCTACATTTATGATAAATTAATTTCGTGCATGGTAGTTTTTTTTTTGTTTAAATGCAAAAACTTTTTCGCGAATGGCAGATGGCGTCAAACTGTTTTTCCATGGGAGGTTTATACTTAGCTCAATAGCAGGATGAAATCGATCTTCAGAAATACTTACAGGGATTGTGCGTGTAACAAAATAGTCATCTATATCTACTAAGCTAAAGTTATTGACAATTTTGGTCAATCACACATTAATATACATATAAACAAAATTATAACGGGACGTTTCCAAAACACAAGTTTGATGTCAGAGCAAGGTGACATAGACACCTTTAAGACCCAAAACACACCACCGATAAGTGTTTGCTAATATCAGAAAAAATTACAGTTGTACAAAAGAGTGTCATATATATGTGGCTGGTAGTGTTTATACTGATGGGAAGAGTAACATGAAATACCCGGAACTGAAGCGAAATTAAAACATAATACAAGTTTTCTTGAAATCTCTTAAAAATACCATTTGTACAAATAGGCTAACTTGCGATATTCATTATATGAATAAGAAACGTCAAAACAAAAATATATTAATAAAAAAATTAAATAAGATTTTGTTTGTTGTTTTCATTCTTGATAAAAAAAAAACGAAAATTTATTGTTGAATGATAAGCTAGTCCATATGCGCTTTTCACTGGTTGCTTAGGCCAGATCATCAGGAAACCTTTTCCCAAAGACTTAACCCTGGTGTTAGGTTTGGACCATTTTGGTCATTTTTTGTTTTATTTTCGCTTTACCTACGGAACGGTTAAATATGTCAATCTAAAACGTTAGCTATTGTGGTGTTTTTATATTTTATTACTTCTGCAAAATTTTTAATTATGAATGATGGAGAGGAAATTAGAAGAATGAAAATTTACGAATTTCTAATAGACTGTACAATGGAGACGAATTTTATAGCATTTGTGATGTCTCATATGAAATAATTTAGCTACTTTGCTTTTACATACCTGATTGAATACTATATTACTTCGATAGAAAATTTTCAATAAGTTAGTTTTTTTTCCCCTTAGAATTTTATGTTAGAAAATTTTTATTTATATTTGTAATTTTTGGTGAATGTAAGGAAAAGAAAAATAAACTTGGTACCTAAAATTTGTTTTTTTTTTGTTATAATTTAAACTTTGAAGAGCATTAATAGAGTTTTAGTGTAAGGAAATCAAATTGTTCATTTTTATCTAAAAATAATCCTTTGGAAGATAATTATTTGAGTTTTGCGTTTGTAATTTGGGTCGTAAATTTTTTTTTTTTTTTGTTTATTTATCTTTGTTTTGGCTGACTAGAGTGGAAGCGACGCGGGGAAAGAGAAAATAAGGGGAAAAAAAAGAAAAACAGAAAATAAAGGTGGTGAAGAACACAGAACACCTATCTGAATGATTCTTGTTATTTTTGAAAAGAAGAATCATTGTACATATTGGAGTTTGGCTTGAAAGTGACGTTTTGGGTGTTTGTACCCCGCATGGGTCATAAAGTCAATTTGGTTAATTCAGAGACTTAAGCGACAATAACAGAGTTGACATACCCTACAACACGCATATTGCGTGGTAATTTTATCAATTTATAAAACTTATTCGTTACATACATAAAAACTTACTAGGAAACTGCAGCTTATATCTTAAAATCTGGAAAAAACTGATTTGATTTTTTTTTATTTTTAATCAATTTGCTTAAAAATAACTTTAATATATCAAATTTGATAGTTAATTGTTTTGGATATCTAGTTTTTTTTTGTTTAAACTAAACTGTTAAATATATAACGTAAATTTAATTATAAACAATTAACGTAATCCTAATAATTTAACGTAAACTTAATTTGAACTAATTAACGTCAAGATGTTTTAACTAATTAATGAGAAAACAATGTAAAACTTAACTTTAAATTGAAATTTTAAGACACACCAACCCTATATCACACAGACACTCATACAATATAACACTGAACCTCTTATATACTGTTACGAAAGTAACTTTAGTTAAGAATTAGTTGTAATTATTGGTTAAGAATTAGTTATAATTGTTGGTTATCTTGTATTTATTAGTTATCTTGTATTTATTAGTTATCTTGTATTCATAAGTGATTTTATTAGTTTACATCGTTCTTGTTATAATTTAGTACACTTCAATCCCAATGTGCAGAAAGCCCTAGAAATGACCGTTAAAAAAGCTTCAGTATAAGAGGTAAAATTATGTAAAGTGGTGCCATAAATCAAATTAAAGTGTGGTGAAATAGTAAAGCCTCGAACCTTCGAAAAACATTTCGAATGTTCTAGACAACCAAATTGCGGTATAAATACTAGCGGCCACTAGCGTAATTAGATCATTCTAAGTTCAGACTTTGTCAATAACGTATAACGCTGAGAAACTTATAGTTGGTTGTGAATAAAAGCTATAAATTACGGTTGTTAAAAAGACTTAGTACTAAATAGAGTTGAGTAAATTGTAAACAGTGTTAAAAGTGTTTGTGTTTTATTTATTTTATTAAAGTTGCAATAAAGAACTCGAAACGGTTTATTATAAAAGAAATAAACCAAAACGTTATTGAAAGGCAGTAACGTAACAATACATAAACATACACATTATTGACACGTTACTTACAAATGATATGCAAATATTTTCTTTTATTAATATAAACTTTAAATATCCTACTTAAACTACTAAACTTCATCAAAAGCTTCGAGATCAGCGCTGTCGTCTGTCATCGACAGTCATCGATGGATTTGTATTGGTGAGTCAATGAAAATTATTTTTTTTTTTATAAAAGAAAAAAAAAAACAAACAAAATAATAATTTTGCATAAAAAAAAAAATTAACACTAAACTTATAACAACATTCATATAAACCTAAAATTAATAATTTAAAGACAATGAAATTTTAAAAATTAGAGTTAATATAAAAATATAATTTATTTTTTATTTTGTGTTATTAAAACTAATTCATTTTTCAAGTTGTTGGCTTAAGAATTTTACATTTTTGATGTTTTCATTTTTTTTATTTTTTTTTTAATTATGAATACTTGTTTTGTTTAATAAATATATTTGTTTTTATGGCTGATATAAACCTTTAATAATGAGTGCTTAATTCTTTTAAAAGTCCACGAAAAGTTTAGGTTACATGTATTTGGGCTATCCATAAAAATATAAAGAGATAGCATGGTGAGGGTGGGTAAAGATAGGGTGGACTCATAACATCATTCTACTCTAGGTAATCTTTTTCACAAGTTGATTACTTTTTTTTCCCCCTTTCTTTTGGTTAAATCCGACGCCAATCTAAATAGTTATATACTACCTTAATAGAATTTATTTTGTAACTGGTTTGGTCTGCCTATAAAGAGAAAAGAACACCCCCCATTTTCCCTGAGCACGGCTGGTATTAGAAGGTAGTAGAACTCTGAAGTGGTAAGACTCCGGCGGCCGTTACACATTACAAATTTTGCGACATTAAGTTCTTCTTTATCACCGATAGCTGCAGCATTCTCTTCATTTTCTGAATAAGAAGCATTTCTTCCGGTGATTTCATATTCAATATCCTCGCCCAAGCTATTACAAGTTGAAATATCAGAGAAGTTTTTATTTAGAATGTCGACAATATCATTAGCAGTTTAATTATCGAAACACTGAATATAAACTAAAGTAAGACTAGAAAATATGAAAATTAACTCGATTTGTTTGCAGCCTATTAACCCTGCTGTTAGGTTAGAAAAAACTAACGAATGTTAGGTAAGTGGACCATTTGGTCCATATAAACAGCTAATGTAAAAAAAAGTATGGCATCCCCTTTTTTGTTTTTTTTTTAATCAACATAGATTAAGTATGTAAAAGACAATTGTGGGATCCCCCTTTTTGATTTTTTTTTTTTTGTAAAGAAGCATATATATTTGCACTGCTTGATTCAGTTGGTGTGTTGTTGGTCAATAGTTCAGACGTGTTTTACTTACGACATGGCAAACTTGAGCGAAGATGAGATACGAGAACTGTTCAATGCAGAAAGTGACTCCGATATTTCAGATTTGGAAATGTGTTATACTTTAGAAAATGGCAAATCAAGTTCTCCTGAATCAGATACTGAATAGAAACCCGTTCTAGCTGCAGCCAGCGTTGTTGATCCGTTTTTATTGCTAAAAACAAAATGATTTGAAGTACCACTCCATTACATCAGTCTATTGGAGCTACGGCTGAGAATATTATCACAGCACAACCAGGACCAACTCGATATGCAGTGCCCAGTAGCACTGACATGCTGTCAGCTTTTTTGTTGTTTTTTCCGCCTCCAATAGAAAGAATTATCATCGAAAATACTAATAAGTACGGCAGGGTCAAGTTTGGTGGCAAATGAAAAGATATTGATGAAGACGCATTGCGCGCAAATATAGCAGTACTCATTCTTGCAGGCGTATGTCGCGTATAGTTGACTTATATAAAATCTATTATTGACATGAAGATGTTCATGGTTTATTTGATGGAAAATTTGGTCGCCCCATTTTCCGATCAATTATGTCTGAGGATACATTTTATATGATGAATAGTGCCATCCGTTTCGATGATGTTTTGAGTCGACGACAAATGCGTAGTTGCGATAAATTTGCTCCTATTCATGAACTTTGGGACCGTTGGCAACAACTTCTTCCAATGTTTTACAATTGCCACGAAAATGTGACCATTGATGAGCAATTGGTTGCATTCAGGGGGCGATGTTCTTATCGACAGTTTATGCCATCAAAACCAGCAAAATATGGTTTGAAATTTTGGTTATCACTGGAATCTAAGTCAGTCTATGTATGGAAAATACAACCATATCTTGGTAAGCCTGGAAATGCACAGCCTGAAAAGAACCAAGGGCAACGCGTTGTATTGGACTTGACAGAAGGCTTGAAAGGGCAAAATTTAACAGGCGACCATTTTTTTCACTTCTGAGTTGGTAAAAAACTTCAGGAAAGAAAATGTACATATGTGAGAACAGTACGCAAAAAAAAACATTCATTCCTCCGAAATTGCTGACGGTCAAAAAACTTCCTTTGTACTATTCCACATTTTCATTCGATGGCATTGCGACATTAGTATCATACATCAGCCACAAGAACAAAGAAAAAATATTGATTAATTCAATGCATAAGACAGCTGCTGTTGATGAGAATGGATTGAAGAAAAAACCAGAGATTGTTTCGTATTACAATTCAGCAAAAGGTATGTTAGTGTTATGTTCTCCTATAATTTCTAATGCTTCATCTCTTTTAGGTGGTGGAGATACTGCTGATCAAATGGTTGGTTCCTTTGAATGCGTACATACTATTTTCTGAAATCGACGTGTCATGGGTTCTAGCTGATCAAAACCGCAGGAGAACAGAGTTTTTGCGGCAACTAGCACTCTCTCTCTGGCTAAGGCGTAAATGATGAAACGGACTAGATTACCTCCACAAAAGTTCTCAGCACAGTTATTGACTGAAATACGATGCATAGTCCCAGAGGCCTCTTCAAATTATGATGCTTCTAATTCAGGGGCTCGAAAGCGTGGAATTTGTAGTTGTTGCAAGTCTAAGTCTGACATAAAATACTCGATTTTCAGCAAGTTTATTTGCAAAACTAATCGAAAAACATTTTGCGCATCGCGCAATGACAATTATTATAAAAAAAAAAAACTAATAAATACTTATTTATTTGAAATAAATGTAAAAAAACAATAAAAACCAAAGAAAATATACTATGGACCAAATGGTCCCTTAACCTAAGATTCGTAATTTTTTATTTTTCTCAGTCCTGTTTTAATTCAGATCCTTGAATTTTTGTTTATAACATTGTTTTATAAAAAGACCACGTGAGCTAAAAATCTAGGTCAGTATTTTTTACCGTTCAAAAGTTACAAAGGAAACAGTTAAAAAATTGGACCAAATGGGCTTAACCTAACAGCAGGGTTAAAAAAAGTAAAAAAAATTTGTGCACTTATTAAAAAAACCAATATGGACCAAATGGTCATACTGTAGAGTGATAATTTGGGAATGCAGCACAACCAACAAAATCATATTATTGAAAAATTATGTATTCTTAAAAAGAGTTTCAAATTTAAATTTGTGTCTAAAAGTGTTTTTCTTTTTTAAACCTGACTAAAAAAAGGCAAAACACTTACTTTTTAAGATTTGTCAAAGAATGTGTTTTTGCTTACACTTGAATTTTTTATGGGAAACAACGTTAAGGATCAAAAAATATTTTTGCACGATTGAACAGCGCAAGTTTACGAGTCAAAATTGTTAGGTAAATTTATAAAGTTTCTGTAAATGAATCCTTAAGGTACATGCACACGACATGTTTTTAACATCTGACTTGTCAACGTTAAAATCTATGTTAACATTTTATGTATTTGTCATGTGGATTGTCAATTTTTCACATGTTAAATTTGTACATATCGCCTCAGCCTTTTTAAACAATATAACATTTTAGATTTACAACGAGTTCTACTTTCAAGCAGCATTGTTTGTGGCGACAAAAATTTACTGAAATTATAATAAATAAAAATTATAATATTAAATAAATAATACAGAAAATAAAAAATAAACTCAAACTTAATATTGAAATGGAGGGAAAAATTTACATTATATACGAAGATGTGAACATGTAAATTATAAGCCTTATGTGAAATTAAAATTTTGACATACACATGAAATCACATGTGTGTAGAAAAGTGACTTCCACAGGACAAATGCACATAATGTGACCACTAATCTTGCTCCATACAAATCCAAATTAGTTTCATTTGATTCAGCACACATCATTTATAGACGCCCCTGTTTTTTTGTTATATTCGAAAAATTGCAATAATTGCAAAACACAAATTTAGTCTGCCCACACCAAGACGGTAATCCTAGGGTTAAGTTCCATTAGTTTTACCTTTTGGTATTAAATACATGAACTTTTTTGTTCTTTAATATATTAAACTTTATAAAAATACGGGTTTTCTTTTTTCAAATAATTTTTTTTCATCAATATTCCCAAAATGAACAACCGCTAATTTTTGTGTATGCTAGACAATGGCTACAAAAGTATGCATATCCAATAGACAACAAGCTGATACAAAACCTCATTGTTTTAAAAACTGACTGTTTAAAAAACTGCAAAAAATTATGTAAGTTGTACAAACTTAAAGTTAAGAATTTTTATTCCTAAAAACAAAAAATCTTAATTTGGGAAAAAAGATCTTCAAATCCTATTTTAGTCAAAAAATCTGCAAAAATAAGGTAAAATCTTCATTCTGGCAACGCTGGTTGTTTGTCAAAAGTTTAAAAAAACCTGGGAAATATTTAAAGGAATGCAGTTAAAACATGCATCTCTGTGTTTTTCTTTATATTTAAATTTGCTATTTGTTTTTTATTTGACAATTTTGAAATTTTTAATACATAAAGTTTTCGAAGTATTTTTTTTTTTTAGGAAATTGTTACTCAGTGAAAATATATCAAGAATTATTAATAATTAGTATTGTGGTTATTTTGTTGAACTATTTATGGTTTTTAATCCAAATTTTTAATAATTTTTATTAGGCTTAAGTTTCATGTTGTAAAATTCCTTTCTTCATAAAAATAATTTAATGAAAATTAAATTTAATGAACTTAAGCCTAATTAAAATTATTAAAAAATTAGGATTAAAAACCATAAATAGTTCAACAAAATAACCACAATACTAATTATTGTTAAAGCTAAGGCACGAGCTCAATGTATTCATTTGTCCTTCAAGTTGTGCTGAAAAAGGTCAACAAGAAAAAGAAAGACAAAAAATGAAAAAAAAACAAAAAATGTACTTTGGACTTCAAGAAAAATTCTTGACAAAAGTAAGAAAAAACAGAAGTAAGGAAGAACATGTAAAATCAATTAAAATGGATAATCATTCAAAAAAGCAAACTTCGATCTACCAAAGGTTAAAATAAAATTTGGTTTAAGGATTGATGTTTGACTATTGACGTCAGCAGTCGTCGGTGGCTGCGAGTGTAAAACGGCAAATCCATCTGAGGAGATCGAGTGGTTGTGATCGAAACATGTCATGGTAACCTGCCGGCCCGGGTTCGAGCCCCGGCCACGGTCAAGAATAAAAGATTATCAATAACAATTTTAATTAATTTTCATGTTGTAAAATTCCTTTCTTCATAAAAATAATTTAATGAAAATTAAATTTAATGAACTTAAGCCTAATTAAACTTATTATATCAAGAATTTTAAAAATTTTTGGAATTTTTTAATTAACAAGATTTTGTTTGCCGTGCTTAATTTCCAATTTTTATTCTTGATAAAAACACTTATCTTTTTTTTGATGGGATAAGCTATAAGAATTGAATAAAAATTGGGAACTTAACGCGACAAACAAAATCTTGTTAATTAAAAAATTTTGTACTCCCAAAAGTTCCTTTGATAATTTTTGCAATTTTTTAATGTTATTTCTAAAATCGAATACTCTCTTTATTCATTTGATTCATGAATTTTTGGCTACCTTCTTTTATTTTTTCAAAGTTTTTGCAAACATAATAAAGTTTATATGCAATTACTTTTAAGTGTTTGTGTTAACAAATAAAATTACATTAAAAAATAAGAAGAAAAACAAATCATCAATGAAACTAAAATAAACATGTGTTTCATTTTGTTGATACAAAGTTTCTACTAACTATTCGTCCTTTTTAGTTGTTTTTCTATTAAAAGCCCTTTTCCTTGCCGTTCGTCATCATTTCAAAAATGTTCACATTAAATGCTTTTAAGAGAAAACTTTCAGAAATAATTTGAAATATTAAATAATTATTTATTTAAAATAAACACACATATTTACACAGAAAACAAATGCATTGGACAGATACACAAACACATAAAAGAAAAATATGTTTTTGCATGTATGCAAGGATTTACGTAAATCAAAAGAGATAAATGTATTGTGTAAAATGTATTGTTCTATCACCTCATAAAACATTTTCGACATGTTGTAAAATTAAATGTTGAGACTTCCCACAGAGTAGTTGAAATTTTTGAAATTAATTAAATTAAAATACTGTTTTGAAGATATTTATAAATTTTAGGATAACAAAAGTGTAGAATAAATCAAATAATTAAAATGACCCTTAGTTTCATAAAGGCCCCATTTTTTTAAATCTTTTTAAAACGAGTAAATTTTTTACCAATGAAATTCCTCACAAGCTAATATCGGGGAAATTCTTAAGTTACCAGAAGCTTCTAAAATATAGTTAGAAAATCACGAGAAACATATTCTAAAGACAATTGATTCTAAAGCGAGTTTTGTTCTTTAATATTCTACTATTAAAACGTTTAGGCACATGTTTCAAGACCAATAAAAAAACTAGTAAATTTATATTTTTTTGGGATGTTTTGCCTTACGCCGCTTACAGGATAAACTGCAGTTTGTTTTGATCGATGCAGAACTATCACTCTCTTTCGCTGAAATGTGCTTCACTTCAAAACAGGGTATCCGTCATTTGCTTGATTTCGCTTTAACTTCAGAAATGAGTTGTTCTTTTGGCCTAGAAATTCTTTGTCATCTGAAAGATGGGAAAAAGTCATAGCTATATTTTGATCGGATATTTTAATATCCGATGACTTGTGTGTTAATTCATGCAAATCAACCGAACGGGTCACAGGTTGCGGATAGTGAACGCCTTTAGATATAAAGGTCAGCTGCGAATAAGTGCTTTTTACAAATAAGCAGTCCCGGACAGCCAGCGGATGTGTGCCATGTTGGCAACATCGACAAGGTGAGTGAGTACCACCTTTAAATTTGTACTCCCGAAACATCGCAGCGTCTTGGGAAAATATATATATATACACAGAGAAAACAGATTCGTGATCACAACCGAATTTGGCGCCAATCGAATTTCTTCGGTTGCATGTACTATCACACAATTCGGTTCCAATTACTGAAAAATTCGTTGCTTAGTATAATAGTTTTGATAGCAACATTTGAATTTTAGTACACTATCAGTCATAACAACAGATATTGTTAGTTGTTAGTATGATTATTAGAAACAAAATTGTGCTTATACCCGAATATATGATAGCTGCAATTAAATTAACACATAATTCGTTTTCATAATAAGAGATTTGATTGTCGTTATCAATATATTTTTTTTAACCGGTCAAATGTAGCCCATAAGGGGCAAGGACTTGTCCAAAGGTAACCCCAATGCATGGAAAAAATGGCTTATTTTACAGTACGATATCCTAGGGCAGGACCATATAACCCAGCTTGCATTACAAAGGAGAAGTCTTTAAAGAGGATTAGCTTTGAAATCGTTTCAAAACGAAAACATGTCGTAAAAAAAACGAAGACATGTCGTTTCACTGCAAACTCTTTTTAATAATGACATGGTCCATACTTGCATTACATTGGACCAGCCGAGGATCAAAATGGATCAAGTAGTCCAATATAATTTGCAGGGTATAAAAAAAATAATACATACATACATACCTATAAGAATACGTCAATTACTTACCCCTATTTATTAAGTTTTTGCACATTTTCCATTTTTTACCGCAAAGATAATTTTAAAATATAAAATAAAAATTATTTTTATCTATCAAATGTTTTGACAGAAAATTTAGTAAGCAATTGGGGCTTTCAACTATTTTTTGGTTGTGAATTCCGAATAATTATATTTTCATTTGTTGTACTCGAATTGAAGCTATTCCAACAATCAATAATTAGCTGCAATAAATGAATTAACATTTATATTACAAAATTTATTCACGAAAGCAAATTATTGATTGCAATAACCAATATTCAGTATTGCCCTGTATTAAATTCGGTTGTGATTCTAACCATTTGTACTAATTTTTAGAACTAAATTAAATTAGTTATCACAACTATTAAAAGAATTGAATCAAGAGAATAATCAAGAGAATTAAAAATCAGTTAGAACTATACATTTTTAATAGTTACAATAATAAATCATGTTACTTGATCAATATTATATTACTGCAACCGTTTCCCAACCAATTTGTTTTCTGTGTGTATATATATATATATATATTTTTTTTTTAAATGTTTTATAATCCGGAAAACCAGAATATGCTCTAAAAATGCGTATTATGCGCATTCAATATGTAGTAAGAACTTGAAAATATGCCCTGAAAATTTTCAAAAGTAAGCCCCACAAAATTTCAAAATTATAATTGGGAAATCCCAAACTCTATATAGTTACAGACGCATTTTAGAGGTTTTACTAGGCGGTTCAGTCGATAAATTTTTGTTCGATGAATCGAACAATTTTAGACGATTAAATGTTTGAATAATTTGAAATTGCTAATTTCGATTAAAGGATTAATCGAAGAATTTATACCGATTAGTCGAATAACTATATATTAAATTATTTCTGTTAAATGCATAATTTTTTTTTACCTTTTAAGTCGAATAAACAAACCAAATGTAGATGTCCGTTGGAATTAACAGTTCTGTTAAGTGAGTAATTTAGCTTATATTTTTGTTTAATTTTTTCAACACAAGTTAATAATTCATTTCACAAAAGAAACAAGTTAGAAAGAATAGTCGGTCAAGCCAGACCATATGATACCCTACACCACAGTATTTAAAAACACATCATGCTTATGTGTCCATATTAATATGGATTTATCTATGTTTAGAAACTGCATTAAAATCAATTTGAAAGTTTGTGAAAGTCAGAAATTGCCCCCTAACTCCCCTTGTGATCCTATTTTTGAAAAACTACATAGCTTATGTGTCCATATAAATAAATTTGATCTATATATGATTTAAATTTCATTAAAATTGGTTTGATAGTTTCTGAGAGGCATAAATTTCCCCCTATCTTCCCTCGTGGTCCTACGATTCTTATGCGTATGAATGATTTTTTTAAATTAATTATTACGTATACGTTCATATGTCTCGCTTCTTTATGAAACAAGAACAATATATAACATTAAGAAATTTTATTATTTCAATTAATTAAAATGCTTATTTAGAAATAGCATATGATTGGTTTAAATAAACAAAAAAAAGTTATTAAGAAGCAAGTTATGTAAAAATAAGCCATAGAAATTCTTATGTATTTCTTTAACAAAAGTTACATATGAACTTCTTTAGATTTGGCTGTTTTATATTAAGCCCTTATCGTGAAATTGTATCTCAGTTGTTTAAATTTCCACACAGTTAAATAAGAAAATCTATAAAAAAGAACATTTAATTTAAAAATCTTAAAAGTCATTAATTTTCTTATCTAACCCATGTTAAAGTGGATTTTAAAAATTAATTTTTTGTTGAAATTTGTGTTTCAGTTGGATTCTTAAGTAGAAAAAAGCAAAACGATTCAAAAAATAGAATTTATCATAACAAATTCTTAAAGGAAAAAAAGGAAAGTCAACATAATGTCTATTTGAATTTACCAAAGTGCTGAAACTGGATTCATTAATCATGTAATCATCTGCACAAAAGTACTATTGTGCAGATTATTTCAAGATTTCAGCAGATATTTATACCCCACAGCTTTACGAAGGTTAGCGCATATTAATCATTTTTAAAGTTAATGATGCGCTCAATATGCGTGTTTCCATGAAAACGTTGCATACAAATTACAGATCTCAATTTTAAAGTTAATTTGGCTTAATTTTGCACTTTAATTTCTAAGTTGGTTTATAATAAGAACAAAGAAATTAGCAAAATATTTTTAATATATCAACAACTAGTTTCCAATTCAAATCTGAACACGGACAAGGTTTAAAAAAATACTGTGCTATACAAGTTTTATACAAAAGTTCTTTTATGGCAATCCTGTTTTGCTCTAAGTCCATAAATTACACTAGCCAACAAGGTTTTGGACTGGAGCAACCAAATATCTTTCCTAGGGTAATTTGGTGGGCTGAATTTCAATCCATAATTGGTTTTTCTCTACCACGTCAGGTTTTCGAGATACAAAAAATGTTTTTATTCGTTTCTTACATAAACAAGTAAGAGTGCTATATTCGGCTGTGCCGAATCTTATATACCCTTCACCATTGTGCGAGCAGAATACAGAGCAACTAGACAAAACCTAAATAATTTCTACATAAACATACATATCGTTACCTTAATATAAAAAGGCCCCAACTCATCAAAAACACTTTTTACAGGAGAAGGAAAAAACTTAATAAAAGCTGAAATAATATAGCTACACAAACATTGTCAAAAAACATCTTTATTAAAATTAAACGAGGAATTCAGATTAAAATACAGATTCGAAAAATTGTGTGTATGAGTTAGGGCTTTTTTTCTTTAGAAAAATTGTGTGTATGAGTTAGGGCTTTTTGTGTTCTGCTTATAACTTCTTTATTTTTAATCTAATTTGCTTGAAATTTTAATAGAATGTGTATTAGCAACCATTCTACAAGAATCAATAAAAAACGGATTTCCAAAAATAATGAGTTGGGGCCTTTTTATATTAAGGTAACGATATATACAATACATAAAACTTCATTATAAATTAAATTTAAAAAGTTAAAACTGGTAAATATTCTTTTAAATCGTTTCAGAACATAAAAAATTAAAAAAAAATTTTTCTTTTTGAAAAAACACGATTCGAACCAGGGACTCACAGTTTCTAACCGAAACAAACCCCCTAGACAACTGGACCATGAAGGAACGTTTTATGAATATCATTAAAAGTTAATATGATCAGTTTACAGTTCACAACTCAACACAGTTGAGTTGTAATTATTTTTGATGTTTTAGTTCACCACAATAACGCAAAGGTGGCCTATAATCACCAAAATAGTTTGTACCATGTATGTGTGTTTGTTTGGTTTCTTTTTGTATAGGCACTGTTGTCATACCGTAGATTTTTCTTTTTTGGCGAGTTTTTAAGAAGCAAACCGAAACAAAAATTCCTAGTTTCTATTTGTTAAAATTATTTCGTTAAATAGATGAAATAATAAAGAAGGCTGATAACGAAAATTATATTGAGCATTATGCTAATATATATAAACAAATACCAAAGGGGTGGGGGGGGAGCAAACGGACATCGTTAAATCAACTTCTACATCGTTAAATAAACTTCGCTTTTCATAAGGACCCAGAATATATATACTTTATAGGGTGTAGGATCAATATTTTTGAACATACAAACGGAATGACAAAGTTATTTATACCCTCTTACCTTCGGTGAAGGGTATAAAAATACAAATTTTTTGGATTTCAGTACTTTGGACATAACTCAGCCATTTATTAACCGATTTGACAGATTTATATACCGATGTCTTAAGGAATAAATTTACCATTTACTTTGGTGATAAAACTTGGACTCAGAAAGACCTATGGGTTCCGAAAATGTGTATTTAAAAAAAAAAAATTTAATTTTGGTCATAACTTTTTCGTGTCTGAACCGATTTTCCCGAGTTTCTCAGAAAATATTTTCTATTAAAAATTTCCGATCTTTTGATATATAAGGCGTAACCATAGGTCATACGACAGTCCAAAAAATCCGGTTTTTATAAAATTTTTCATATTTTTTGTACGGGAGGTACCACGCCCACTTGTTCAATACCGCCCACATTTTGTAGGATGCTGTGTATTGATAACGTTAATGTGTGTACCTAATTTGGAAACTTTGGCTCTTGCCGTTCTCAAGATATACAGAAATAAAAAACTACAACAACAACAAGGGATTTTTGTGCAAAATCAGAGGCTGTTGTGGTTTTTTGCTCATATCTCCGTCATTTTTGGACCGCTCTGGCTGGATTTCAATAGCAAACTTAAACGGAGTATATGTGACATAAATATACATCAACCTAGTCCACATCATTTCTGGGGTTTTCGGAAAACCCATTTCAACATACACACGGACAGACGGACAGACGGACAGACGGACATCGTTAAATCAACTTCGCTTTTCATAAGGACCCAGAATATATCTGTGGTTTTCACGAATAATCGCGTAAGTCGGTTTTTACCGAAATTGAGATAATGATGTTAAAGTGCTACATTTTGCATTAGGTTTTTATAAGTATTAAGCTTTTTAGAATATAATGTAGTATTATTAATTTTTTTCTGCTAAAAACAACTTAAGTTAACTGTTTAATAAAATATTTTGCTATTATAACGATTTATGTCGACATACATCGCCAAAAATTGTAAAATTGCTGAATATGTTTCCAAATAAAAAGCATATGTGATGTTATGTTGTTATTCGTGCAAAAAATATGAAAGCATTTTTTGAAAATTTTTCTATTAATAACAACTTATATGTACATGTGCGATTATTGTTGACTTCTTTAGTTGCAACAACAGCAGATGAGCGGTTGTTTGTAATTTTAAGTCCATACGTTGTGCTATAAGTATCAAAAACTCTGAATATGTCGCCAACTTGTGTGCTAAAAATAACAACGTAAGTCGTCATGTGTGATTAAAATGATAACATTTATTTTCACAAAAAAGAACTTATGTGGAGATATGATGTTATATTGCACACACTTAATGAGTCAATCAAACATATGCATTTTTAATCCTTTTACAGATTGTGATCCTGTGAGGATTTTTTCATGAAAACTATGTATAATACGTAGAAAGTCACTGTTAAGAGGATAGTAAAGAAAAAAGTTTAAAAAAGCATCTACAGAAGCCGCAATTGAAAAAAATAATTGTTTTTGCTCTCCTGAAAAGTTTGGTTTTATAACTTACGCGATTATTCGTGAAAACCACAGATATATACTTTATAGGGTGTAGGATCCATATTTTGGAACATACAAACGGAATGACAAAGTTATATATACCCTCTTACCTTCGGTGAAGGGTATAAAAATCACTAGTTTATTTAAAAATCAATGAATTTTTCAAAAGTTAATGGCGTTATTTGAACATCGTTTGCATTTTGTTGGTTCGGTTTCACGTATTAGAGTCCAGCAATAGTCTCCCAGCATGCTTTTGTCCCAAAATCCCTTATAATTTCTCTCAATTTTCATTAAATATTGTCAAGCACGTTCCTCTTGTCCGCGCTCACTGCACCTAGTTTTCTTTTTGGAAAAAATCGAAATACGAAGGAAGAATATGCAAAACATTGTCGGTGTACACGGTTGTTCCAAATTTTTGACTTCAAAACCAAAATAATGTAAACATGCATATTTTAATGATTCTGATATTGCATATCATTTTTTTCAACCAAATATTCACCAAATACAAAGCAAAAATAGCTTGAATCAGTTAAACACGATCTCCCTGACATTCTTAAATCGTAGTATCAGTATTGACTGTTTTACAGTTTTGCCAGCATGCGATTAAAAATGAAGAAGGCGTGATAGCCCAATTTTGATGCCAAATTTGAATTCAGCGCACCCAGATTAGTTGAAAAACATGCTTCGTTTTTGCAGTAAATTTTTGTTACCAAATACCAATAATTCGATGACTTTGTTTAATCATTAACAAACGGAATTGCCGAATTTGGGCAAAAGAGAATCCACGAGGGATGTTGAAAAGCCGATTTAACCACAAAAAGAGACTTTTTTGTACGGCTTATAGCCTGGCAGTTACCGTTAATGGTGTTAGCTATCGCAAGATGATAACGGACTTCTTGTGGCCAAAAATTAAATATATGAACCTGGACGATATCTGCTTCTAACAGGATGGTGCCACCTGCTACAAAGCCAATGAAGCAATGGCTCTTTTACGCATGAAATTCAATGGCCTTGTAATCTTACGTCGTGGCGATGTTAACTGGCCACCACGACATTGTGATTTGACACCATTGGACTTCTTTCCTTGGGGATATTTAAAAAAAAGTACACGTCAATAAGCCAAGAATAATTCAAAAGCTAAAGGATGAGATAATTCGGCACATTAACTACATTGAACCACAATTATGTCTCAAAATCATTAAAAGTACTAAGTATTAAAAGTATTAAATATTAAAATATTTCTCTAAAAACTTTTTGTTTTATTTATAATTGACATCGTGCGCCACCCATTTCAAAATGGCGTGACCAAATTTTTTTCAAAATAGTGTTTTTTTTTGTGTTTATTCAGGCATAAAATTGCTGATGTATTAAAATTGGTGCATCTTTTGATTATAAATAACATTTAAACCATTTTTATATAAAAAAAAACAAGTAAGAAAGTACAGTCGGTCAAGCCCGACTATATGATACCCTACACAACAGTATTTTAGAACACATTAACGAGAGTGCACCCTATTCAAAACCCATGGAGAATCGTGCTCATGTGTTCATATAAATATGGATCTATCAATATTTTAAATTTAATTAAAATCGGTTTGAAAGTTTGTGAATGGCAGAAATTGCCCCCATCTTCTCTCGTGGTCTTACGATTTGCCCCATTTTAAATAAGCTTGGTCCCTGTACCTATAGGAACCTTTAAGCCAAATTTTATCAAATTAGCTCAAAAATTACGACCTGTACTTTGCGCACAAGGTAACACGACAGCCAGCCAGCCGGACGGACATCGTTAGATCGACTCAGAAAGTGATTCTCAGTCGATCGGTATACTTTAATGTGGGTCCAGGACCCATATTTTAAGGTGTTACACACATCAGCACAAATGCATAATACCCTCTCCACTATTGCGGTGTGGGAATTATACGTATTTTTCCTTCCCCTGTAAGCTAACAAGAAATCCCGTTTTTATATTAAGCCACACTTATATTTCGACAGCTTAATGGCAGTTTGTAATTTTTACAATAATAATCTCAAATCTTATAAAGTGTATAAAAATTTATATCCTTAGAAGTTCCTTGTTGGCAGTAGCATTTAATCAACGATGTCCGTCTGTCTGTCTGATTGTTGTCCGTACGTATATTGAAATTAAATTTTGGAAGATCACAGATGTGATGGAAACTTGATTGTTTTTATATAACAAATAGTGCGAAACGGTTTTCTATAAAATAAAGCCCGAATGACTTTTACCTATGAGCCTTTACATTCTTTAACCATCTCACCTTCATAAACGTAACACCAAAAGTTAAAATATCCTTAAGATGATGCTTTAGACGATATCTCTGGTACAATAAATTACAAACGAAATAAGTTGCATGGAAAAAATTGAGCTTAAATATTCTCTATTAACAACATTTGTTTGGTTTAAAAAATTTGACAATTTGATTTATTATTTCTCTTAGCGCCCGTTAAAATATACTCATAGCATAAGGAATTTGGCAAAATGACGTATAGAAGAGTAAAATTAGCTCGTTCAAATTTGACTTTGAATAGTTTCATTATACTAGTTCTTTTAAGTATTTAAAAAACGGTTAGTGGGTCGATTAATTCAACTTGTCCTCGCTGAAATATCCTTTCGGAATATGGATTTTAAGGTGATTTTTATTTTGTCACACACTTTGAGCTATCTTTTAATTTTTGATACAATACGATAACAGAGAGTAAAACTTTTTTATGTCCGATGATGCCCCTAGCATGTTAACCGCACTAATTTTCTGTAAGGTCTTTATCTTGGTCTCACTCAATATGCGGCAATTTTGTTTAGGAAATATAATCGTTAAGTTAAATATGTGCCTCGCCGATAATCGCATTTTTTTGTCCATAAGTGCGTGAATCGATAACTGATTTTTTAAGAAAATGAAGGCCTGCAAGAATATACTGCTAATAAATGTCAACAATTGAGCCACGTACGTTTAACGGGGTGCAAAAACATCCTTACAATGGCGAATTCGTGCAAAAATAACAGAGTTTATAACGCCTGAGCAAAAAAAAAAAAAAATAATAGCACGATATCTTCACAGCAGTTGGATGTCAATATTTCAAAAAGTTAAAACTAAAAATTTTGAGTTGATACACTATTGTGCGATATGTTAGGAAATTTATTTGTTACAAGTTTAAATGGAAAAATGTTACTAACTTTCTTATTGACTTACTGAACATTTTGTTTATAAAAGCCTTCAAGGCATAATTGCGATACCAACAGGAATAATACTTGACGACTGATTTTTCCAGGATAAACTTTAGTACAAACTTCATTAGAATCTTAACCCATTTGGACCCAAATATAAACTACAAGGAAATTTATTAAAAACGCTTTGTTTCTGTAACTATTAGAAGCTAATTAAACATTTTTAAGAAAAAAAAATTAAAAAAAAATTCTTTGGTTCGGAAAAAATCGCCGTCCTTAAATGGGGCCAATGGGCACATACATACGAGAAGTTTTTCAAAACATCCTTTTTCGATGCAGAGTGATTTGAGGAATTTCTTACATTGCAAACGGCCTTTATTGCATCAAACGACACATCGTAGTTGGCAGGCAAGTTTTTGGGGGATGTCGCCAATATTATCTAAGTTTTACCTGATACCAATGATGAAGGCTTGCACCTCCTTCATCATCCTTTTCACCCTCCGAAAATCTTAAGTGAGTTTTGCATATACTTCGGCGAAACTGGAGCTGGCTAATGCATATTGTGCTTAAAATTTAATCAAACTGCGCAACAAACAAGCATTGGCATCAGTTAATTTCCATAAACATCGCAAGCTTATCACATAAGCGCATCAGATGCAGTACAGTATGGCCCTTAGCCGCAGACAAATTCAGCATATATATTGGCCAATAGATTGGTTAGCTTGATTGACGCATCCCATGCCTTCGTTGTAGTTCTGGAAGGCAAGAGGAATGTTCAGATCTACTTTTCTTTTTTTAATGCAGCTCCATCTTTTCACCTTACCAAGTGAATAAGCAAAATCGCAGTTTGTGCACATGGTACATACTATTGTCAAGCCACCGCACGAAAAAATTTGATTGACTGTATCAAATTAGTAGTCAAATTCAGCACAGGCTTTCTTTATCATATTTTTGACATAGTCCAGTGGGCATTTCTATAGCACTATAACTGACTTCGCTTAAATCTCGCAGCAATGTTTGACTAGTTAAAGAGTTGTGAAATTATGGGGTATGCTCATGTGGCCCAACATTTGCTTTTTTCAACAAGTTCTTGACGACTTTCAATCCTAATTTCTCATTTCTCGACTCTCCTGCCAACTTCCCTCAGTATACTTCGAAAGCATAAAAATACCCATCGTCACTTGCAATCATTGCTTGGTTGGATGACGTCCCAAAAATGTTATCATTGATTCGTCTATTGAAAAATCTTCGTGGAATGCGCTTCACTGGTGGAACTTCGTGATTATAAAACAGCAAGAGATTTTAATTTAAGCACCTTATTGAGGAAACCGGAAGCAAACTGATTGTTATAGAAATGTAAAAAAAATAATTTCCATAAACCTGTTTCTAGATATTGCTTTTAAAATCGAAAACACATGACTGACGCTAGCAAAAAGTAAAAAAAAATATATAAGCTTTCTGCCCATTGGACCCATTTGGGGACACCATACTACAATTTGCCCCCTTTCGTTCAAATATTATTATATATGTCCAATTTCATTACAATTTGCTAAAACGACTGTATTCAAAAAATCTAGGCTAAAAACGCATAAAAACATCCACGCATATAAAAAAAATAATAGCGTAGCTTTGGCTTATAACCTAGTTCTTTTAAGATATGAATTAAACCTCAAATTTTAACCAATTTAAGCATATATTTATAAAAGTACCTATTTTATTTAAAAGTCACGCTATTTTTTAATACAAATTTGTTTATAAACGAAATATAAAGTATCGAAACAAAATATTGTGGTCATATGAACAACCGTCCTCATATGAGTACACCGGGCGTAAATAGGCTAAGAAATGATTAATAGTTTAATTACAAGTCATTGTAAATTGGCGTTTTATATCTTATCTACTTTGATGGTAATGAATATATGCTGTGCGTACGCGGAACAAACAGTTATACAAACTTTTATTATTAACTCTTCATCGTTTGGTTTTTATTTCGCAGCATGTATGTGTTTGTTAAACATTATTGATTTTTAAAGAACATAAAAAGTAACTCAGAATGAAAAGTAAAATTTCGCCTTTAAATGTATAAGAATATTATCATACTCCGAGTAAAATTTTAAACTAAGACAAAATATAAATATCGGGTGGTTTTTTAAGAGCTATAGGAAAGTTAAAAAAAAAAACACATAGAAAAATGCATGAAATCTTTATTTGAATCGATAGTACGGTCCATATAATTTAATGTTTGAAGATTATTTCATGCAAATGTTGACCGGGACTGCGCCTCAAATGGTCCATCGGCTTAGTCCAATTTTGGCATACTCTTTCCAACATTTCGGCCGGTATCTCATGAATAAATGCTTCAAAGTTGTCTTCCAATGCGTCAATTGAAGCGGGCATGTGTGTATAGACATGAGCTTTAACATAGCCCCACAAAAAATTGTCTAAAGGCATTAAATCGCACGATCTAGGCGGCCAATTGACCGGTCCCGAACGTGAAATAAAATGTTCACCGAACTCGCCTCTCAATAAGTCCATTGTTAAGCGTGCTGTGTGGCATGTGGCATCGTCTTGTTGAAACCACATGTCATGCAAGTCAAGCTCTTGCATTTTGGGCAAAAAAAAAGTTGGATATCATCTCACGGTAGCGCTCACCATTCACAGTTACGTTACGATTCGCATCATCTTTGAAGAAGTACGGTCCAATGATGCCACCAGCCCATAAACCGCACCAAACTGTGACTTTTTCTGGATGCATTGGTAGCTCTTGCAATGCTTCTGGCTGATCTTCACTCCAAAATCGACAATTCTGCTTATTAACGTACCCATTGAGCCAAAAATTAGCTTCGTCGCTGAACACAATTTTTGGATAAAAAAGTGGATCGCATTTTAATAATAATATTCAATACTTTGCAAGCGTTGTTCGTTTGTAAGACGATTCATGGTTAAATAATAGACCAAACTGAAGATGTTTGACAGTGAAACAAAACACGAAAAGTGCGTCAGCTGTTTAAACCAGTGTTGCCAAAAAGATAATAGCTAAAAAATCACCCAATATATTATTTCTATTTTTTATCAGCTAAATAATTATTATTTTTTTTTTCTCTTTTGTTTTTCAAATTTATCAAATATAATGCGCAGTTTTTATTGAACTATACTTAAAGTAGAATCTATCATCTCAATTGATAATTTAATTTTCTTGCCGGGCTTTTTCATTTCCCGGAAAACCGGGATTAATTTAAAAAATTTTCCGGGAATTCCCGCTTAATATTAAATGGCGCAAAGTATAATCTAATTTATTTTATGTAAACAAAGCCAACAGCGTTAACATAAAACCAAAATAGTTAAATTATTTAAACAAAATATTTCTTTAAAAATAGGGTTTTAGTACAGAATAGACATTTACAGACACTTTTGGAAGCAAACATCAAATAGCATAGTCAACATGTTGACTCAACTTGTAGGTAAGAATAATTTCTACGTCGTTTCTATACGACGCGGGCAAATTCAAGAGAACAAAATTAAAGCTAGTACTGAAACGAACTTCCGTATTATATCAAGGCACCTGGACGCAGAAAATAAAAGTTACTATACATATCAATTAAAAAGTGCTAAGGATTTGATTATTGTCATAAAAGGCATAGATAGCTCTGTCCTACAGAGGAAACAAAATCTGCCGTAGAGCTAGAGAGGTATGAGGTAAAATCTGTGCATAACATTTTGAACAGGAATTAAGTTCCTCAACCAATGCACCGCATTGAGATATCATTTGATTCATCGGTTCCAAAAATTCAGTTCATCCCATATACAACTTGCGTTACCTACTCAACAAAAGAATAACTGTTGAGGAGCCATTAAAACGAAACTGTCAGGAATATGGGCATTCAAAATCATACTGTAAATTGCCTCACGTATGTGTGGTTTGTGGCGACGCTCATAAAACCGCCGAATGTAATCGTTCTAAAGCTGACCCGAAGGTAAAGAAATGCAGCAACTCCGACGAAAATCACACGGCAAACTATAGGGGTTGTAAAGTCTTCTTGCATTTAAAAAAAACCTGCTTTAGTTCAAAAATATGCTCACTCCCAATATGTTCCGTCATATGCGCCCAGCCAAGCCGCTGGCTTTATTGCTAGTACTACACAAACAAACAAACAAAACCACTCATATGCCCAAGTCTTAAAAGCAAACCCTAATGCGAAAAATCCCCCGAGTACTTCCAACGCAAAGCAACCTCCATACGCTAATATTCCTAGGGAAGGTCTACAATGCCTTCTGCAAATATACCTAGCTCAATCGAAAATCTAATTCAAACTATGAATAACTTCATGGCCACTGTGCAGAACATGTTTCATGAAATGATGCGAAACCAGAACATGCTCCTGCAAGTTATACTCAACAACAAATGAACCAGTTAAAAATATGTTTCTGGAATGCAAACGGGTTATCCCAACATAAACACGAAGTTGCAAACTTTCTTCAAAGGCATGAAATCGACGTACTTCTTGTCTCTGAAACACACTTTACTCATAAAAACTGCTTTAGGGTAAATGGATACCTTATGTATGACACAAAACATGCCAGCGGACGGGCTTGTGGTGGCACAGCCATAATTGTGCACAAACAGATCAGACACTAACCATTGTCAGAGTTCGAAGAAAATTGTAACCAGGCTACATCTATAAATCTTACTGATTTCAAAATTAGGTTGTCATCCGTTTATTGACCCCCGAGGCACAAAATTGTACACGATAAATTTCTCAACTTCTTTTCCACATTGGGCCAGAAATTCATTGCTGCTGGCGATTATAACGCTAAACATACATATTGGCGCTCCAGACTTATTATTCCTAGAGGTAATCAGCTATACAATACCGTAACTGCAAATAATTTTGATGTCGTATCGAGTGGTGAGCCTACCAATTGGCCAACCGACTTCAACAAGCTACCAGACCTTATTGACTTTGCTGTAATTAAAAACATCAAGCGCAATCGGGGACTAGTTAGTTCCTCCTATGATCTATCGTCTGATCATTCACCTTCAATCCTCATTTTAAAAGGCAACTCTGACGCCGCAGCTGCAAACTTTATTTCCTATCCAAACAGAAACACAAATTGGTTAAAGTATAAAATGTATGTGAGCTCTTACCTATCACAGTGCATTCCCCTAAAAAATTCATCTGACATCCAAATAGCTGTCGACCAATTTACAGAAGTCTTGGATTCTGCAGCAAGAAATGCAACCTCAATTAAGCGGACAATTAAACGTGGTCCTTACAATACATCGACGGATATAGAGACCCTTATCAGAGAAAAAAGGAAGTTAAGAAGACAATGGCAAGACAGTGGTTCCCCAACCATTAAGGCCCAAACTCGAATTATAGCTTATGGAAGGCTGTACGGCATATGAAATGCCCAATAACCCAAGAATCTCCATTAAGACTGGAAACCCGCACTTGGGCCAAAAACACAAATGAAAAATTAAATGCCTTCGCGGGCCACCTTGAGAAAGTTTTCACGCCACATGATGCACATACTTGTTCCTTTAACATAACTCAAGTAAAATCTGCAATAAAAAAGTGAACATTAGAAAATCTCCCGGTCCTGACCGCATCACAGGGTCAGGGATAAGAAACTTACCATCGTCTGCTTCAAGAATCTTGCTGCTCATTTTTAACGCGATATTATGAGTCGAATACTTCCCACCCAAATGGAAGAGGTCTATAATTGTTATGATTCCCAAGCCAGGAAAAGATGCTAGCCAGGTTGCGTTGTACAGTCCGATTAGCTTATTATCAATCCTATCGAAGCTTTTCTAAAAAATATTTTATAACTCCTCATCTAAATGAACACGACATCATCCCGGATCACCAGTTCGGATTCAGAGCTAAACATGGTACAATAGAACAAGTACATAGAACTGTCACCCTAATTAGATCGGCGTTTGAGAAAAAGCAATACTGCTCAGCCCTGTTTATAGACATTTCCCAAGCATTTGACAAAGTTTGGCATGATGGGCTACTCATCAAAATAACACGAATGCTTCCTGAAAACACTCACAAGCTTCTGGAGAGCTATCTAACAGGCAGAACATTCATAGCTAGGTCGCAAGATAAATACTCCCCCCTCAAGAAAATTACTGCCGGTGTCCCCCAAGGAAGCATATTAGGACCGCTACTAGATATAATATACACACACACACAGCGGATATGCCAACAAACCTGAGCACGCATACCTCTACGCATACCTCTACCTCTACTAACCATGACCCAAAAGTCGCATCGCAAAATCTACAGTCTCACATCAACGAACTAGTGGCCTGGTTGGACAAATGGAAAGTAAACGTTAATCCGGCTAAATGTGCTCACTTAACTTTCGCTCTCAGAAGACAAACGTGCCCAGCAGTCAAAATAAATAACGTCAGGGTTCCGGTAGAAAATTGTGTTAAATACTTGGGAATTTATATAGATAGACGATTGACGTGGTCACGTCATACTGAAGCGAAAATAACGGCTATGAAACTTAAAGCTGCTCAACTACATTGGCTCCTAGGTCGAAACTCAAACTTGTCTTTAGACAACAAAATTCTCTTATAAAAGTTTATCATAAAACCAATATGGACTTATGGCATCTAATTATGGGCTACGGCATGTGCATCAAACATCCAAAAGCTGCAAAGAAGACATTCTAGAATATCACGACAAATTGTCCGCGCCCCATGGTATACACGTAACGATGTTATCCACAGAGATCCAGGAGGAAATTAAAAAATATTCAATTAGCTACATAGATAAACTAATGGCCCACTCTAACAACCTCGCTCGGGGTCTGCTTCAGTTCGAATGTCACCAGAGACTTAAAAGAACCGATTCTAGAAGACATTTTTAAAATTTCAATACAGCAGTTAGTGTTTTAACAACTAATAAACAATAAGTAGAATGAAGATTTGAATACATATTGAAAAATTCGATTAGAAAGATTTAATAATAAGAATAAATTAAAAAAAAAAAAAAAAAAAATATAAAAAAAAACTTTTGGAAGCATATTTCTCATTTTAATCAAGAATAGTCCTGTGAATATGGCTTTGATGTTATTAGTTAATAAAGTAAAGTTAACTTTTTCTGAAAGCAAAAATTTATTTGCTGAAGATATTTGGATGCACAAGATTGTCAAATTTTACAAACTGTTAATCGCGTGGTAAAAAGGTTGACTTAAATAAGTATTTTTAAAACTTAAATTAATTCATATTCCTTTTGACTCAACCGAAAAGCATATGCAGAATTAATTTTTGAATAAAATAGAATTAAACTACAAGTAAATTATAACATTTTATAATAAATGTAGGCCAGAGTACGAAATCTAAACATACAAAATAGAAATAAATAATAATTATTGTTTAATTAACACACTATTAAAAAAGTAATTTTCATTTACAATGCTCTCACAGTTCAACATAAATTAAATGTTTTTAAAATTTAATTAAGTCAAATGTATACATGTGTTTTTAGGTTCATGCTTGGTTAATTAAGATTTAAAGGATATTCACAGTTATTTTCTTTAATAGAAACCATAAAGTATGCTAAGAATATTAAGTTAATCATGTTATAACACAAAATCAATGTCATTCAAAAACAAATCCACACAAAAGCTTTTAAAGATAATTAGCTTTGAGATAACTTTTATACAACCATGTATGCAGGAGATACTTGTCTCTGATTTCAATACTTTTAAGCCAGACACATACTACTACACTAGCACTTGTGTGTGTTGGTTGGAAATAAACAGAACAGGACAAAGTTTTATAGAGTACGTGTGGTCAAGCTCTAGAGATAGTGGTTAAAACTGTTGCTGTCAGGATTTGGATTTCATGTTAATATTATTCAATACAGAAACTAATACCTAAAGAAGTCTAATATTATTTGTATATAAATAAATTTTAAGACATGTGGCTACTATTGTTTTAAACATCAAATAACTAGATATGTAAATGCATGCAAAAAAAGTTTAAAAAAATGTAAGAACTTATATTTTAGAGACCTTATAGAACGAAATGTACTTGGAAATGTTAGCATTAGCTTGTCGCTACGAGCTCTAGTTTTAAAGATATAGTTACATTCCTTATTTGCATAATGTAGATCATTTTTCTATTATTCGCTTTGTATTTTGCGAACGGCCCTCCAACCCTTAAACTACTTTCTGGATTGTTTATCTGCACAATAGTCTCTTTCAGTTGCGTAAGGTCAAATTACAGTGGTTTACAAATTTTTAAATTTTTGCCATAACCTCAAAAATGAGATTTTTTCTAAGATAAATCGGGGCTGCTGAACACGAATAGTGCATTCACTTATTTTTCTCACGAAGAGTTTTCGAGATATACGCGAAAATCGTGTTTTTCTGCAGAACTGTTTAACTGAATTGTACAAGATTTAAACTTTTGCATAGATATGTCTTTTCTCTTTCAGCCCATATCTATACTATGTTTATCGGACAAAAATTCACTGAGTTACATGCCTTAAGATTGGCAAAAAATTGATTTTTTCTACGTTTTTTCAAAATTCAATATTTTCAGTCCTTCCGTTAAGGCAAAACAAATTTTTTTTATTTTTAAACCCATATCTTAAAGACAATTTTATTCCAAGGATATTTGTAACAATATGATTATCATCGCAATATAATTAGCAAAAACATCCAAATTTGATTTTTTTATGTTGCAATAACGTATTACGAATATGCATCCAGCAGTATTTACCCATCATGGTCTGATCCCAATGGCGCTGATAATGCTTTTCCATTACTGCAAGACCTCGGTAAAATCTTTCACCTTGTTCGTCACAATAAAAAGTGTTAAAGAAAACGCAGTTTCAATGACATGTGTGCTCCTGTAATGACAGGACACCCATTTAACTAGACTTCAAATAATACTGACACTTATGGCATCAGGCGCGGATCCAGCTTGAGCCTTAGGGGGGGGGGGAACTTTTTATGATACAAAAAAGTAAAAAATCTGTTTTTAAAAATTTAATAAAAACAATATGTGTATTAGGGTGGCCGTTATTTTTTTTATTTTGATTTCTTATATTCTCCCCCCCTAAATCGGTCCAGTTGTACGTAAAAAAAAATACAAAAAAATTTCGTAGCGATAAGTTGTGTTTTAGGGAGGGCGTCCGCCCCTCAAAGTTTGCCATTAAGCCATTTATTCAAATGTAATTTGTTTGCGTATGACTATCTTCTAAAAACAACATTTTACAAGAATATGATATATGGCAATATTTTAGCACTAGTTAACAACATAAGCCTCTAAGAAAGTTTTTTGCTAAAATCAATATTTTAGAAAATAATTAAGAAAATAAAAACAAAATACCAAACATTTTATATACGTTTTATATATATAAAAGCGGGATTTAATGTCAAGTGACCCAATTTTGAAATAGATGTCTTTCGATTTAAATAAAATTTACACCAGTTTTAGTACTGTTAGATAGTAGCTCAGACACAAATTTTCAACAAGATGGGTCAAAAAGTTTCTGAGTTAAAAGGGTTCAAAGTTTGACATTTTGGCCATACAGGTGTTCTTTCTCATCCATGTAACTTATTACCTATTGGTGTAAACAAAATTTGTCCCAAGTAGCTTAGATAGCTTTTTGATCAAACTTTTTAAAACAATTTTTTTTGTTTTTTTAAAAAATTTTTTTAATTTTTTTTAAATTTAACACTTGACTAAAAAAAATAAAAATAAAGTTTTTAATTTAAAAAAAAAAATTTAAAAAATTTAAAAAAAAAACAAAAAAATATTTTTAAAAAAGATTGATTAAATAGCTATCTAAGCTACTTGGGACAAATTTTGCTAACACCAATAGGTAATAAATTACTTGGATAAAAAAAAACACCTGTATGGCAAACTTTGACCCCCTCTACCTCTGAAACATTTTGACCGATCTTGTTGAAAATTTGTGTGTAAACTAGTATCTAATAGGACTAAACTTGGTGTAAATTTCATCCAAATCGGAAGACATCGATTTCAAAATTGTGTCACTTGACTTTAAATCGCCTTTTTATATATATATAACGTATATAAAATGTTTGGTATTTTGTTGTTATTTTCTTAATTATTTTCTAAGATATTAGTCTTAGCAAAAAACTTTCTTGGAGCTTATGTTGTTGACTAGAAGAGCTAAAATATTGCCACATATCATATTCTTGTAAAATGTTGTTTTTAGAAGATAGTCATACGCAAACAAATTACATTTGAATAAATGGCTTGATGGCAAACTTTGAGGGGCGGACGCCCTCCCTAAAACACAACTTATCGCAACGAAATTTTTTTGTATTTTTTTTATATAAAACTGAACCGATTTGGAGGGGGAGAGTATAAGAAATCAAAAAAAAAAGTTCTCCATACAACTAACGGCCACGCTAATGTGTATATTATATTTAAAAAAAAAAAAACTCAACAATAAGGTTAAATAAAATATAAGATCAGTTCAATATAAATTAAAATAAATTTATCTTTTTAAATAAGCCATTTATGATTTCCTTGTAAGGCAAATTTAGATAGTTCAGTAGTCTATCTTCTGTCATTGTTGATCTGAGCCATGTCTTATTCGACGAAGGGTAGGAAATGACCTCTCGCCCGTAGCATAACTGACGAGCATTGAAACGAAAATTTGAAATATTTTTCTTAAATTTGGGTAGATATCGTCATCACAGTTTATTAAAGCATCTACAACGTTATCTGAGAGATTTTCAGATATTTTCCATGTTTCTTGCCAATGCAACAGTTCAGGCTCAAGTTTAGATGTTAGAAGGTGTTTATCTTTTTTATCAAACATAATCTGCTCATCAGCTAGTTGTGGTTTTAAACGTTTTGTATTTGTATTTGACTTGATAACACTTTGAGATAGAAGTTAAGGTATTTTTAATACATTTAAGATATCTATTCGGAGAGGTGAACGCAAATTACTTTAACTTTTTCAAAATCGCTTTAAATTGTTCTTCGGCTTTATTTATTTTCTCTTCCAGGCACATGATTAAAGTTTTGATGGGCTTGATGCTTTTTAAAGATCTGCAAAATGACAGTAAGCGGCTGTTTTACAATAAGTATCACACTTAATATGTATATTCCGCAAATAAATTCAAAAGTACTAAGTGAGTTCCTTAATATAAGGCTTTTAATGAAGTATCTCTACCTTTCCACTCAGATATTTTTTCCAAAGCTATATAATGTAAACTTGTTGCAAGGTGTATAATTGAGTCGAGACGGGCCACCCGTCTTGTCTCGCCTAATGTTGAGAGTATGGCTCCCAAATATTTTGCTAAAACTGCGTTTCGCTTGGGATGATTATACATAAAAAAATTTGTCGTTTCTTTACTAATGATACAACTTTTTGAATTAAAGGCACTTTATTGCTTTCGCGGTTTCCAGAATTTTTAGCAGGTCCATTTTCTGCTGACATCAGAGGACACCAATTTTTTAGGTCAAGACCAAAATTTGTCAAATCATCAATTGACACATCAATGTCATCAATATCCTTTGAAGCCTCTTCAAATGCGTTTTCAACAAAGCCAAAAAATTCTTCCCTAACAACTTTTTGTTGTATGTTGAAATATCTTAAAAATAAGGAAATGATGAAAATGTGAAACGAAAAACGGTTGTCTTCAAATATATATAATAATAATTATCATAACACATATATACAAAAATATTGCATATACTAAGGCTTATTAATAATTCAACCGCACGCATTTTCAAGTTTACTCTTTGGATGTAGATGGCAACTGCTGGGATTAAATGTAGAATAATAAGTATTTGAATATAGTAAACTAGATGTTTCATTGGAAATATCTAATAAACAACTATTAGGATTAAGATTTGGATACTTATTGAAAATTTCGTTAGAGATTCAATTAAACAACAAAACAAAAAACTTGCTAAGATTTCCAAAAATTTTTTGCATATAAAAAAAATATCAAAAAGTAATTTAAATTTTTGGGAATACAAAATTTTAATTTCAAAAGATTTTGTTATTCGTGCTTAATTCCCAGTTTTTATTACTGATAAAAACACTTGAAATTTATCAACAATAAATTTCAAGTGTTTTTATCAGTAATAAAAACTGGGAATTAAGCACGAAAAACACTTGAAATTTATCAACAATAAATTTCAAGTGTTTTTATCAGTAATAAAAACTGGGAATTAAGCACGAATAACAAAATCTTTTGAAATTAAAATTTTGTATTCCCAAAAATTGAAATTACTTTTTGATAATAAACAGGCAGTGCACGGCCTAAAAAAACACTTAATTGTCAACATCTTTTGTAAAGTTGTTGTTGTTGTTTTTATTTTGTTTTTCTTAACCTACTTACAACTACAGTTAATGTTGAGAGAATTTCAACTAATTGTAGTGGGGAATGTAAGATGAGATAAACCCACTGTTTATTGTTGATGTGTTTTGTTTAAGCTTTGATATTATTACAAGTAGAACTGTTGCTATAAGTCTTATACGCTTAACAGTTTTATTTGGTTTAATATCTTTAGTTTTTCTAAAACGTTATGGATGAAGTTTCCTGATGATCTGGCCTAAGCAACCAGTGAAATGCGCATAGGAATAGCTTATCCCATCAACAAAAAATATTATTATTGAGAAAAATTGTATTATCAAAATAAACAAAACATATTTTAATAATTTAAGGGGAGTGAAATTTCCTTACCCCCCCCCCCCATGAATCCCCGCCTGTATGCCATAAAAGTCTTCCATCTTATTTGGAATTAGATGACTATCGTTATGGCTTCTGTTGTTTCCTTGATACCAACTTATTACTTTCTGAAAAGAGTTCCATATATCTTGGTGCGATTTCGATAGTAAAATATCGCGTATCTCTGTGTCTAAAAATCCTCTCTCTTTCAAACATGAAGCGAATAATATCGAGCTTTCAATCATAGTTTAATATGCGTATCACCTATAAAATTAAAACTCAGATTTTAATATTCTTCTTCGTTATCTGATGTTACTCTTAATGCTGGAGGTTTTCGCTTTAGGAAACGAGATAAATTGATTTATATCCGGATAAAGAACATAGCTGTGCACTTTGGTCATGCAGATATAGCAATCAGTCATACGACTAATTGGATCCCTCCATTCAATTGGCTCACCAACTGAAAAAAAAATCCTCCATGCCCTTACCAGATGAAGTTTATTTAACAAAACAAGAATAAAATACGTTTCGAGTCCATGGCTTATTGAGAAATCTGGCTAAGTAACGAAAATAAAATTTATAGGATTCCAAAAAGATTTTGGTCAACTTTCTTCGGACACTTTTTTATGTAGACAGACGACAAACAAACTAAGAGTTATCAATCGAATATTTGCATATTTTAATACACAGTATAATTTATAAATTCTATAAAGTTATTAAAACAACAAAAGCGGGACAGTAGTTGACTTCATAAAAAGACAAATTTTCTAAAAGCAGTGGCTTGAGTTCATTATGGACTGGTAACCGTCTTCACTACACAACAGTTGCAAAATTTGTGCAATGTTTTTTTTTTTTTGGGATGCTTTGGTAACACATTCGTTTAAGTCCAAACCCGTTTTTGACACACTAGGTCCATTTTCTCGGAGAAGGTCACATATATGTCGTTATTTCTTAATTTTTGGTCCGACGATAACAATTTTACGCTTACTACGTTTGGAACAAAATATTATTTAAGATAAATACATTTAACAATTTTTTTTTTTAATTTGAGCGAATTAAAATGGTGAATTTGAAAAAACATACAAAATCACATTTTTTTTAAGGTTAAAGTCCTGTAGCTCAAGAAATCTTTATCCGATCGAAATAGTATATATATATATATATATATATATATAGAAAAGTGTTATCTATACAAAATTTGCAATCTTGTACAATTCAGTTGAATCGTTCTCGAGATTTATCGAAATACCTAAAACAACTGCAGAAAAACACGATTTTCGCGTATATCTCGAAATCGCTTCTTGAGAAAATAAAATAATGCCATATTCGTGTTCAGCAGCCCCAATTTAACTTAAAAAAATATCTAATTTTTGAGGATCATTTTTTTGTGTCATAGTGTTATTGAATATATTAGAATTTCTGTCTGTTACTGCAAGAATATTTAATTTTTTGTCTTTTTGGTTAGTGCTTTAATTTTTTTTATATGTTAATTTTCTACAGTCAAAATAACTGATACTTATCTATTACAGAGACTTATCTTTATGATTACGATAATATTAGATTTTTTCTACTACTTCTTGTTTAAGAGATATTGTGCATTACTTAAAAAAATACTTTAAACTTTACCTGCCGTATTCATAAAAAAATAAAATGGATTTGAAATACATTTTAAGAAAAATTTTTATGAAAATGTTACCTTAAAACACATTTCAAACTTGTTTTATTTTTTATGAATAAGGCAGTACATTTTTAAATCCATCCGAAATAATTTGGTTTTAATGTAAATCTTCTTATAAATAACATAATAGCTATGAAAATAAGATGTTGCACAACCAATCCAGACAGTTTTTATGTTGTTTGAGGTGATATATCCTTCCACAGCATCGTGAACATTTAGTGTTCGTGAAAGCTGTATATTTTAGATATTTTAAAATGAACATTTCTAATTAATGCATGCAATGGGTGCTAAATACAGTTTTTCAAAATTGCACTTTACCTTAACCTTAACGTCAAGTTTGTTGCGCAACTTAATTTGACAATTCTTTGTTTCAGTGTTTGACAAATTCAACCATGGAGGGGTACACAATTGATTAGCGTGTTAGGATTGTTGAAGCCTTTTGCGAAAATGGGCGTACAAATCAAAATGCATTTCTTGTACTTGGTTAAATTTTGGTCAGCATAATCGACCACATGTGTCCACAATAGGGAGAATTGTGCGCAAATTTCAGCAAACCGGGTCTGTAGGAAAAAGAATCCACAAAGACTGACAGTTTGGTGCGGTAAATGGGCTGCTGGTAATATCGGGCCGTTCTTCTTCGAAAATAAGGTCGGCCAAACAGTTACCATGAATGGTGTTCGCTATCGCAAGATGATAACGAACTTCTTGTAGCTAGAAATTGAGGATATGGACCTGGAATATATAGGGTTCCAATTGGATGATAGCACTTGCTATACAGCCAACGAAACAATGGCTCGTTTGCGCGGGAAATTCAAGGACCGTGTTACATCACGTCGTGGCGATGTTAATTGGCTGCCACAATCATGTGATTTTATACCGTTGGACTTCTTTTTTTTTTTTGAGTATATTCCAAAGAAAGCGGGTACGTCAATAAGCTAAGAATAATTCAAGAGCTTAAGGATGAGAGACAGTGATCCTCAATTATTTTTCAGAGTCATTGAAACTATGGACCATCGGATAGAGGTATGCCACCAAAGCCTTGGGGAGCACTTGGCTGATATTTTGTTTTACTCATAATTGTCATAGATATTAAGACAATTCTCTAAAAACTGTTTGTTTTATTACACCCTATACCGACGGTAAGAGGGAACATAAAAGTTTGTCATTCCGTTTGTAATTTCTATAAAATTGATGTTAGAAACTTTAAAGTGTATATATTCTGGGTCCTTGTAAGTAGCAAAGTTGATTTAACAATGTCCGTCTGTCTGTCCGTCTGTCTGTCCGTCTATCTGTCCGTTTAAAAGGGTTTTACGAAGACCCTAGATACGATGAGGACTTGGCAGTTATATATGAATGTCACACATGGTCCGTTGTCTGTTGAAATTCTGCCGGATCGCTCCACAAACTGCTGAGATATGGGTTAAAAAACCACAGCTGCCTCTAATTTTACCCAGAAATCCCCTATTGTTTTTTTATTTTATTTTGATGTATATGTGGAGAAGGGCAGGAGCCAATATTTCCAAATTAGGTACAAGCATCTTGGTTATTTATTCACAATATTCGACAAATTGTGGGCGGTATTGGACAAGTCCGCGTGGCACAAATTTTAGTTATTTATATATAAAGAACGGTTTTATAGAACTTTATGTTATTTTCTCAGCATAGTGAGGGCATAGCTGTATATAGCACTATTGCTTGTCTACAATTTACATCGTGCGTTTAGATAGTCTAGTTCATATTCCAGTGTAGTATGAGAGAGGAACTTAAAAAAACAATTCTATTCCAAATAAAATTGTATTCATAAAAATCTTTTAAATTTAATAAAGGTTTACAAAACAAATTTTCTATGAAAATTACCCCAAATAATTGTTTGTTAAATTTAAAAATCATTTATGAATACGGGGGTTGTTGTATCCTTTTTTACTTTTATTATTGATTATATCACTCAAAAACAAACAAATTCTATTTAAAATAAACCGCATCTGAAAATCACTAAAGTTGCAAATTTAAAAATCATGGTTTTTAGTAGGAATGGGCAAAAAATATGGATGTATCAAAATATCGATATTTAAAAAAAAATTATCGATATATATCGCCGATATTTAAAATACCGATATTTTGGTATAAAAATACGACGTATCGAATTCGAAGCGGTACGGTGGTAGTTTATGGTATTACGAAGGCAATACCAAAACATAACAAAACGAGTGTTGCCAGAGGGGAAGCGGCGCTGATATGCTCGCGTTTGCCGGGCTTGGAGCTCGCCGGATGGGGGTGGTTCTTGCTACCACTCTGTAACTACATACCCACACACACACAAAAACATCATATCAGCAATTCTACGAAAATTAAGAAAAGAATGGGGCACCGAGTAGGTTAATTCCAATCTCCCTGCTAAATCACCTAGCGAACAATTTGGCTGGCTGGAGTTGCGCCAGCGGTTACCCTCCCACTCGGGATGACTGATCCCGCCATGACATCCAGATTTAAGGATGTCCCAAACGTTCCCTGCAAATTCTTACCTTCCCTACTTACTGCCGATATTCAAATTATTCGTCCATATTTTTAATTATAACACGCTATAAAATTCATTTTAAATTTATATAATTCATGTTTTATTGCTTAATTTAGCCTCTATATAAAAAAAATTATTTAATTTAAATACAAATGGTATAAAAAAACCCAAGTACAATGTTTCAGTTAACACAACAAGCTTTAAACTTTAATTATTAGTTTTAAGAAATTTACTTTAATTTCAAATTGTTAAATTTCTAAATCTCGATTTAATTTAACTTTACACTATTAAGGGATATTATTTTATTTCAATGTAAGTTCAGATTATTAAACTTTTAATTTCCATACAATTTCAATTTAAATTCTTATTTAAATTCGCATTATTAAATTTCAACTTAATTTTATATTGTTCAAATTTCAAAGTATTAAAATTTTACTTCAACTTTAAAATCAAATTATTTAACTCTAGCTTTATTTTATAATTTTTATTTTTAATTTTCTTTTCCGATCAATAAATTTTCTTTTTTTTTACTTTAAAACAGAAATGGTTGAGTTTTTATTTCCCAGTCAGGACAGATCTTGTTCACTGATTGACTCTCACTCCTAAGCCATTAATTTAAGCGGGACACTTTCCGGCTATTCCTGCACAAAGCGGAGATGGAAGGGGGTTTTCCTGTCCGTCCGTATTGTGTCCAGGAGTCCGCGTAATTCCAAGTATTAAATCAAATTTCACTCAACGATTCCTTTTTCTTTCACTTAAATATAAATTCCTTCACTTTCTTTTTTTTCTAGCTTTAAGGGAAACTACAGACAATAACCGGGAACTTAACTAAATCGATATTTTTTTAAGTCATCTTCATTAAAAACTCAAAATTTTAGCCGTTTTTCAAACAATATGTTTTTTTTTTAATAATTGGCATCACTACATGCATGTACATGTGTTTTTTAAACTAATTTGAAGATCTTAAATATTGGCATTAATAAGAAGCAGTGCCAGATACAAGAAGCAGATTGACAGGGGAGCACATATGTAAAACAGAGAGTGCTCCTGATATCCATATCGGACGATTACTGGTTTGACTTAAACAATCAAAAACATTTATAGTTGAAGTTGGTACTTTTGGGATGCAATTCAAATTTTAAGGTAAGTTGGTACTTCCATGACTTATTAACTCACATTTAAATTTTTCGTAACTTCCTTTTTTTTAGATTTCATATGGTTTTTTTGTATTCTTCCCTTTTGTTTTTGTTATAATTGAATATTTTGTTTTTATTGAATATTTTGTTTTGATCGCATTTTTTGTTCTTAGTAATTTTTCAAATTAAAATGAAACAATAAAAAGTAACAATCTAATTACATATAATATGTTTGTTCATAAATATGTATGTACAAAGGTATTAAATTTTTTAATTTGGTAATAGTTTCAGCAAAATACGTTCTATATATATTGATATTTTTGAAATTATTAATATCGATACTCTTAAAAAATATCGATTCGATATATATCGATATATTTATTCAATTTGCCCATCCCTAGTTTTTAGCTCCTAGTGATATTGAATATTTAAAATCGGTATATTCAATGTCATTCCTATTTTTCTTCTTATAAGCATATTTTTGTAGCACCTGTACTCCTGTCTATCACATTAATTTTCAAAAATATTATTTCATTCTGTGCCATATGCAGAAAGTTAAGAAATTTTGGACAAATTTGTGAAAATTATTCATGTTAATGGGCCTTCAAAAGTTACAAAAAATGTGACAAATGTAACCAAACGGCATCACTGATATACATAAAACATGACTGTTCACCAATTTTTTTACAGAAAACTATATTTTTTTTTTTTTTTTTTTTGACATTTTCTAATTTTTTGGTTACATTTTTTTCTTCTTTTTGTTGTGTCACAAATTTTAATTTGAATATGATTGAACTTTTTTAATAATACTTTAAGCTGCTTCATGAAAAATAAATTGTTTTTTTATAACTACTATTTCTATATTGGAATTATGCCTTCGTATAGCAGATACAAAATAGATACATATTTAAAAAAATGCTAGAAGAAGAAATGCCCTTATATCAATTTTTTATTTATTTTTTATTAAAAAACAATTATACGCCTCAGTTACAAAAAAGAGCAAGAGAGTTTGTAAATACATAGTTTTATAAAAACAAATACTTGTACTTCATGCGACTATCTGCATATTAATGCATAATTCAAATATAAATATGAAAGCCCAGCTAGCATTTGGGTGATAATTTTTTTTAAAAATCTAAAAACTGTTTAATCATTTGAGCGTATAAAAAAGGATTCACATATGATTGAATTAAGGAATCAGAAAATTGTATCTTAAAAAAATTTTTGAGGCAATACAACGGTAGTGTACCATTTTCTCACAACAAGAGTATAATTTATGGTTGAAAAATAAGCTCAGATGCGGCTATTTTTCTCTTGTAGCTGATTCCTTAAAGCTTCGATATGATACAAAATGTTAGCTGGGAAAAATGTAAAATGCAGTTTTGTGCTTCTACCCAGCTTCCATTTGGGTGATTATTTTTTCTCAAGATCACCTAAATGAGTCTGCTCGGATCATTTTATCTATCACTGGAGTGACTGCAAAAGGATTCACATATGATTCATTCATATACTCAAAAGGGAATCAGAAAATTTTATCACAAATGGATATATAGGTAGGGTACCATTTTTTCATAACGAGAGTATCATCTATGATCGAAAAATTCGTGAAGCTGATTCCTAAACAATTCGATTATGCTACAAAATGTTAGCTGGGTAAAAATCGAGTTTATTCAGAGAGATACAGAGAAATAATAAAAAAAAATAAAGATTTATAAAATAAAAAGATTATTTTTTTATTAAAAAATATTTTAAGATTTACATTGACAAAAAACTTACAGTTACGAATAAAAGCTCATTCCAGAAGTCACAAAAAAGTTTAATGTACTGCAGCTTTGCTAAGAACCTTATTTCCCACATAATCTCCAAATGGTTTAAGCAAAAAAAAAAAAAAAAATTTTTTTGATTAATTTCGTGTGCACACATGGGTAAAAAGAACTTAATACAAGTTTAAAGATTGTAGATCCATAATGCATCAATATTATAACCTGAAAATTAAAACAGAACTTTAATTTAGCTCTTCTCTTAACCAAAAGACTGACTCGTTTCATATTAGGATCATTTGTTTTCCATGTCTCATGGATATACAAAAACAATAACGCCCATTAGATTGCCAGAACTGCATCAACTTTATAATTTTAATTGGACTTGAAAAGACTAACTGGGCAAATCTTCTCCGAATACGTTCAGTTTCAAAACTACTTCCGTTAAAAATTTGGCTCAATTTTTTTTAGAATGGTTTCGCTATTGCGAACTTCGATAGCATTAGTTTTTCATATAATAATAAGATATTATAAATTCGTATTAAAAATTATTAAAAAATGTCTATTGGCCTTTTCAACGCTTTCGAACGAACACTTCGTTCGCTTAACTTACATGTAAAACAAAAACAATATTTTATTTTTTGTTTTTGAATATAAGTTAAGCGTTTATAGTCTTCGTTCGCCAATAGATGAACAGCCGGTATATCATTTAAAAAACAGTAAAGTGCCGATATTGCGAACTGTACAGTAGAGTTTTTTTTCATTGTTATCTAAGTAGCAGAAATGATTTAATGTATAAGAATTTTATGATTTATAGTACAGTTAAGCACTAGCGAATTTCAATAAACTGCTTAAAATAACTAGACACAATTTGGCTGTAATATTGTTCTCTTCATATGAGTTGTTCCAAGCTAATGGTGTTTTGAACAGACTGACTTAGCCATGTCGACTTAGAATTATTTTAAATATATAAAAAAATTAGTATTGTGGTTATTTTGTTAAACTGTTTATGGTTTTTAATCCACATTTTAATATTTTAATTAGGTTAAAGTTTATCAAATTTAATTTTCATTTCATTATTTTTACGAAGAAAGGAATTTAAGAACATGATATTAAATAAAATTTATTGATACTTTTTTATTCTTGACTGTCGCGGGAATCGAACCCAGGCCTTCACGGGCAGGTTACCCTTACATGTTTCAATTGCAACCACTCAATCTCTTCAGAGTATTGTGCCGTTTAACACTCATTTAATTTCATGTTGTAAAATTCCTTTCACCATAAAAATAATTTAATGAAAATTAAATTTAATGAATTTTAGCCTAGCTATAATATCAAAATTTGGATTAAAAAGTAAATATTTAAAAGTTTTACACGGAATGACAAACTAAGTACATCCTTATTTACCACTAAAGCTGGAGGGTTTAAAATAACTCCATTCAATTAAGCTTAAAAAAAGATTTATTTAACTTTCAAATCAACCTAAAAAAAAAACTTACGTTAGTAACACTTGTGTGTGATTTTTCACACATATGCACTGTATGTCTACTTTGCTGTTGCGCCATAGTTCGTTTTTAATCAAAGCCATGATTTACGTAACATTAATGATGTATATATCCCGTTGGTGATCAACAACAAACCATACAGAGCTTATATAAGCACTCACTTCATTGAATGCAATTCACAACAATATAAAAATATTCATCATTGCCGACAGAAAATTTTGGCTCTTGAGCAAGTAACATAGAAACTACTTATGTGTGGAAAAGCACACACGATGGTAACTTACGTAATTTCTGAAATATTTCATTAATAAAAAATATTTTTTTATCAAAAAATGTGTTTTTAGTACTTCATTGATATTGCTAACAAAGTCAAAAATTTCTTTAGTGTACCTCAACAATTTTTTTGTTTATCATGTAAAAATGATTAATTTTATGTGATTTTTCACACAAGGGTGATTTACACTTTGTGTTAATACCAAACTTTATTCACATTGCTTAGCACCCAGGGTACCCGGGTACCCATATACTATAATGTATTAATAGTCCATATTTTTATGAAATAAAATTAAATTTTTAAACTTTTTTAAAGCGTATTAAATTATATTTATGTTTAAATGGGATTTTTTAACTTTGTTTGCATAACGGCTAAAATTTCAAATTTTTTATACAGGACAGTGTTTTTAAGTATAACAGTTGAACATTTTTGGTCATACATGATATATAAATGAGTCTTTCCCGTATTATAATACTAACGCTTTGGAAACTAAACTTATGTAATTGTATGATACAGAATTTTTTTTATTGAATTTTTTGAGCAGGTTAAACGTGTTTGTGTAATCCCATAAAGTGTATTGTTTTGTATTGGGTATCGGGATAACCGGGTGCACATGTTGCGATGGTTAAAGTTTAAGCAAATTTTTTTGAGTACTAAATCTAGAATCTCAATTCGCTTTCTTTTAAGTTCAATAACGACGATCCAGAATCTTGTTTAAAAATTTTTTAATTCTTAATACATTTTTTTCATGTTAATATACCTAGGTGGGTACCAGGGTTAAATTTAATTTTGCTAAAATCTTGAACAAATTGTAAACAAAACTAATTTTAAGTTTTAAGACCTTTAGTTCAATGCATTTTTATGAATTCACTATTTAATATCCGATTTTAACGCAAATTTAAATTACAGTACAAAAATGATTTTGCGGTTAAGCGCTGTTTGCCATGTTTTCCATTAAACTATTAAAAACCCACATAACCGCAAACATGTATAAACGTAAATTAAGAAAAAAAAAATTTAAATGTAAAAAATATTTAAAAATTTTAATCGAAATCATTTCCGTGTCATAAATATAAACCATGAATTGGCAGATTTGATTTGTGTACTTTCGTTGAGTCTATGCTGTTAAGTTTGATTTTATTGCAAAAAAAATGGGGTTTTGTTGCTCATTGACAACTTAATTTAAAACAAAAACAAGTCAGTAACATTTTTAATATTTTCAATGAATCTTTAAGCTCCATATACATTTTACTTGGAAATAAAATAAACTTCAATACTGTTCCGGCTGCATTTGGAAATAAAGCAAACTGTGTCAGCAAGCAACAGTACAATAGTGAGAAAACTTATACAGATTCATAAATTTAAATAAACTTTTGCAATAATAATTACCAAAAAAAAAAGCCTAAAGGCAGACAGGCACTCCAAAAGTTTCAAAAAACAAGCGAAAATGAATTAACGCCAATCAGGCAAAAATTATGTGGTTAAGAAAACACTTTAACCTCTCTTTTGACTTTATACTCGATGTAATATTAATTTAAAAAATTACCGTAATTAATAAAATCTGACAAAAAAAAATATTTAATTTAAAATATCAGTTCTTATGTTTATACCCACAACTGATGTGTGAACCGCATAGAAAGTATACATTTTTGTACACAAAAAAAATTATTGCTGAATTATTTTCAAACAAACGATTGTTTAAAAATTCTTTTAATTCATACAAATTTTTTTACTGCTTCATTTAATATTTTTGTTTGATTTTTATTTAACCAACAAAAATGTTGACAACTACACAGCAAAAAATTTTTGTGCCAGTAAAAGAATTAATCAAAAATAAAATCAGTTTTAATTAAATATTTAATCAGGTGAATTAAACTTTTAATCAAGTGAATTAAACGTTTAATTGAAATATTGTGAATTAAACATTTAATACACTTGATTAAAAGTTTAATTCACCTGATTAAATATTTAATTAAAACTGATATTATTTTTGATTAATTCTTTTACTGGCGCAAAAATTTTTTTCTGTGTATTCAAAAATATAATATATGCGTTATTGGCTTCAAGTTTTCATAATTTTGTATAAAATATTTAACGCTCTTTAATGTTGTCGTTTTTTTTTTTTTGATATTTTTATTTAATCGTAAGCAACTCTTCTTTATGTGAAATATAAGAACAACAACAAAAACACATACAGTCTATTTTTGGACGCTTTAAAAAAGTACAACAGTAGAAAGAAGTAAAAAAATCAAAATCGTAAAAAACGTTCCACTCATTTTAAACAACAGAAACAACAACAACATTGAAAGAAACCAAATAAATTTTTGATTGGTTTCAAAGTAGGTAAAAATAATGAAAAAACCCCGTATTCAATTTTTTAAAAATGTTTAGGTCAATAGGTTCATCAAATACAAAAGTAGAACGAAGACGAGTCGGTCTGCTGCCGTTTTTGGTTACATTTCTTCTTCTTTAGCCGAGGAATGGATACAGCAACAGTGAGTAAAGAAGAAAAACATTGTGTGTATAAACAAGACTTGGTTCAAAAATTATTACAACAAAAAAATGTGTCTCAAAGCCAGCCGCCGCTCTGCTCTGCCTTCATCTTCTCCTACAGTGCATGCTTGTGTGCGCGTATGAATTTCAGTAAACTTTTTGTTTGCTTCAGTTAAATTATTTGTTTGAAAAAATAAGTGATTTTTTTCAATTAACGAAATGCAAATAAATTGTTTGAATATGCAAATTTGTTTATAGGTCCGATTTCAGACAAAAAATGTTTTGATTCTACAAATTTTTTGTTTGAATTGGAAAAATAATTTATTTTGTGTAGGGTATTCATTCGGTTAACTGGTAATCGGTCAACCGATTAATTTCTACCGGATTAACTGATCAGTTAATTTAAAATTAGCTATATTTGATTAACGATTAAACCGTTTAATTTCGGTCGGTTAATCGAAGTAACAAAATTTTTTATTTGTTGCAGTGTTGTTACATATATTTTGTGTGTTTTAATTATTGAGACGAAACACTTATATACAAAAGGTATGTGCTTAGAAAATATTTTATCATACAAACAAAGAAGGTGTTCACTTTGCTTGCAAAATCTTTTTATTTCCCGTACTTTATTTATGTATGTGTTTAGTAATTTGTTTCTTCCCAGGTTTCTAATGGCGTAGTGGAAGGTCTTATATGTTTAGAGAAATCCAAGAATAGGTCTGAGAAATAAGATAATCTGTATTATGTGTTGCATTTGATTTTTCCAAAATCTACGATAAGTGAACGAATTTTTTCCAAGTCAAGTTTTATCAAAACTAAAGAAAAAAATCAATTAAGCCCTAAACATTTAAGACAAATTGTTTTTCTACAAGATTATTTTATAAAATAACTTATTGAGTGATCTCACAGTTTATTTTTTAATTAAAGTATAATATGTAATAAAAAAAATGTATGTATAACATATTTATGAATTTTTTTTTTGTTTTCGAATTTTAGTTCAAGAATGGTTGTGTTTTTTATGTGTTTTTTTTAATAATAAACTCCAAATGGTAAACAATTTATGCCATTTTAAAGCTTGATATTACTTAATTTTTAAAAAAAAACTTTATTATTCGGTTAATCGATCAATAACAAAATTAACCGACTATAGCAGAAGCCCGATTAAATGAATACACAAGGTTTTGGACTTAGTTTTTAATTTTTTCGATCAATCCGTTACGTTATTCAAATTTATTCTTCGAAGGTAAAGCTAAGGATAATGTAAAAAGTTGTTTTATCGTAAGCCGTTAACCAATTTTACTTTTAAAGTTTAGCAATGTCCGTTGACACAGAAAGAATTTTTTTCACAGATGCAATGCATTTTGACATTAATCCAATAAAAAGTTACATTAAAATTCAACCTATGTAAGCCTTCATTGGATTAATGAAGAATGTTACATAAGCCCCCCGTTAATGAAATGTTTCATAAGATCGATAAAAATTTTAACTTGTCAATGATAAAAATTCATTAAATTACTGATTAAATTTGGTAATTTTTATGACAGTCTTTAATAGTTTAATGATTGTTATGTTTATTTATTTCAGCCATTTTTTTTAATGTGCGTTTTAAGTTGTTGTGAATTTTATTTTTTTTATTCCTGTTTCCAATCATGTTCTACGTGTATAAGCCTACCTTTTAGTAAATTGTATTTAATTCATTTTCCAGCCCTGGACGACCTCCATCTTGCTTCTTTCCATTTTGCTGGCTTGTAATACGTCAATTTTGTGTATTTAAATTAACAATAAAAAAAAAGAATGTGAGAATTGTATGTTCGTTGTTTGTTTTTGAACTTATTACTAACATTTAGCTAAATTCAGTGTTTCGTTATAGTTATGAATTTTTTCATTGATGTTATGAAACGTTTTTACAGCAGTTATAGTGTAATGAATTATGAAATACTCTGTGGTTTAATAATTTAGGACTGTAGCGTTATTCTTATCCCTATAGTCCAATGTATCTTTATCCAGCTGTAGGGTATCAGCTTGTGTGTAGGCGTTCAAAGGAACTGCCAGAAAAGTTTTGAGTCTTTGAAATAAACGCATGGCTGTTATAGGCGTTTGACGTTCTAAATCAAAGTCTGTCTTTATTGACAAATTATACTAGCTTATATACAAAAATTTGGTACGTAAGTATACGTACACTACAGTAGTTATAAGAATTTTGAACTTTATCTTGTTCTCATTTATTTAGTGACGTTTTTCATGAAAAATATGAAGTTACACTTTTTTCATTAACTGAAAAATATTTGAATACATTAATTAATATTTCACTTTTTAATCTTAAAAAACCTACTGAAGTAATGTATAATAATTAGTTGAATTTTTCTTTTGAAAGAGATATTAAGTTGTCATTAATTTAATGAAAAATTTTAACGAAGTTACGAAACTCAATTTCGTAGTGGTAATAAAATTGCTTCTTTATGTTTGTAAAATTTCATTGCCGTAATAAAATTTTTCATTGGATTAAAGAAAAAAATTTAACGCAATTGATTCATTAGATTTATGAAGCATAATTTTTTCAGTGTACGATTTCCTTAAACTTAATTTTATTTATGTTCCTACATAGTTTGTGGACTTAATTATTGCACCTTAAAATTTATTTATCTTAAATAATAATGATAGTAAAAATTGCCGATAACAGTTTACAAATATTCTAAAATAAAGGATTTGTTGAAAGAGCGGTCAATAATTTACCTTAGATCCCATATTAAGCAGCCTTTTAAGATTCACTGTAAACGCTAAAACTAATTTATTTAAATTTATGTATTTTAATACAAGAAATCATTCTGCAGAATTTTGGGATGATTGGTTCATAACTTACCATGGCTCCAATAAAAATTCCCTTCCTGAAAATAGTTTTAGTTCGGTTAAAACTGTCGGTGGAGGGTATCAAAGCACTCTTACTTGTTTTTTTATATTTTCAAACAAATTAATTGCAAATACGTTTTGCTGCTTTTCCTTGGCACTTTTGCAGAAAAAGAGTTGAAAAAAGAGGGGTTTCAGAAATGGGGATTGATAGTACTCTGAAAGAAAAATGCTTCATATATTTAATGAATCGTTCTCATAAAAAAAATTTCACTGGTTAAATAAAAATTTTCATTGTCAAAATGGAATTTCGTAGTTATAATGAAGAATTTTCGTAAAAATCGATCCATTGGATTTCGTAATTACGTTAAAAATTTTCATTGGATATATGAAAACTAAAGTTTGTCCAAGTTAAACAAAAAAATTTTGATGAAACGTTGTTTGCTTGTTTTGCTTTTAATTTTTCGCTTTAAACTTTATAAGCTTGAAAACATTAACCCTGCTGGGTTTCTAAATTTTCACTGCAGGCTTGTTAAAAATAAACTTAACAAATATTCACACATAAACACTTCAGCAACAAAACAGCCCTCCCTTTAGTCTTAATACAACAATAAACTGTGATAAATGGCTGTTTGGATGGCTGGTTGCCTTTTCTGGTTGCATGGTGAGTTAAAACAATGCACATGAACTGTATTGGTATGTACCTACAAACATTTAAATGCTTGGATGTGTGCAAGTGCTACCACTTTTTGCTAATAGCAAGAGTACTGAGAACTGGGAAAAAGACTGCAATTAAGGGCTGAGCTAAGTTTCACCAATTGTTTTAAAAGTTTTAATTGCAACTTTTTTTCTTGTTGTTCCTGAAATTACAAGGATACCTGATTTAAAAAAATTTACCTCACTTGTATAAAGATATTTTGCTTGTAAATTACTGAGTAGTGTGCGACTTAGAGGAAAATATTTGTTGTAATAAAATTATTTAAATACGACTTGTTTAGCTTGACTTAGCACCTAGACCTAGGTCGATTTTTTTGTCCTACACTTCTGGTGGCAGTTTCGGAAAATTTTCCAAGAACACTAGCCTTACGGTCTAGTGGTCGAGCAGAAAACAACGCAATTACCAAATATGTACCATATAAAGATCAAACTCACATACAAAACACCGTCACACTCCCAGAAATGGTGGCACATTTAGGCGTAATCTTTGAGCAACCCATGCATAAGAGCATAACAGCTATCGAATCTCCGCAGCATCTGTTGAATAGCAACAGCATCTAGGGTGATTAGCGAGAATGTAGAGGGTGGAAAATCAGCCTATACGGCGATTTCTTGTTTAAGCCAAAGCCACCACGTGATTCCCGATGAAACCTCAGCCAAAAGCACTCCAGGACCGAGCTTTCAGAAGTTTTCTGGTTCCGCTGATGCTATTAAAGAATCTCTAGTCATCCACAAGACTGCAGTCGAAACAAAAAAGTATTTTTCGTTACTTTGCTTTTGACTTAAGCCTAGTACTCTGTTTAAATTTGTGAAAAATGTTGAGCAACATTGATTATTCCACACGAAAATTTTGGCATTTATCAATGTTACCAATCTTGCGAGTTTGTACAATTTGACGTTTTTATTCCTTCAAAGTATGCTACATTGTTTCGTGTATGTAAACAAACGCCACATGTATTTTACTAAAATAATTTTTTTTTTTTAAAAAAATTTAATAAAAAAAAAGTAAATATGGATAAAAAACTGTTAGCGATTGTGTTATTTTAATTTTTTATTTTTTTTTTAATATTAAAATCATATTTTTTGCTTAAAATTCCACGTGAAATAAAGGCAGCTTACATTATTTCGCAGTTGTAAAAAAATGTTTCCAGAAACATTTCGGAACTTTTTCACAAAATAAACAGAGTACAACTCCATCAACATTATTTCGTAGATATTCCGCACAAGTTTTTTTCATATGCATTTTGACAGCATTTCACGTGAAATGTTGAACAGAGTACCAGGCTTTAACTGCGACTGCTTAAATCATGACACAGACCTGGGGCTGAACGATGTTTTCCATACAATTTGACATAAAATTTTGCCAGAGAATGCGGTCGTGAAATAAAATTAATTTTATTTTCAGGACGTTTTTTCGAATGCTCTCACATATAGACTCTTATTCCCTTAACAATGCTACCATACTTTCATTCAATTTCAGTCATTTTGTAAACAAAGAAAAACAAAAGAAAAAGAAAGAAATGAGAGATAATTTTAAGTTATTGCCGACGTTTTAATTATGGGCTTTAGAATTTTTACACGAAGTTGAAGACTCAATTCTGTTTCATCGTTAAGTTTTAAAAAATCCGAAGTAAAAGCAACAGTTTGTGTTTGGCCAAAAGCACTATTGTATGACTTTAACTACTTTGACCGCAGGAAGTAACCTTACAATGCGTCCCTATTGCTTCCACGGGTGGTAATTTTATGCAATATAATGTGCTCAAACTAAAAACAAAATTTTCGAGATTATTATTTGGAATGTTTCCGTTATCAGAGTCCAACAACGCTGAGCTTAGTATCTTCGTCAAATATTCTCTTAGAATAAAAAAAATCAGAAAACAAATCGTCATAAATATAATTAGAACTTATTTTAAAAAACCTTCGGTTTGATCTCAACTAGCATTGAATTAAAAGCATAAACAGGTTATAAGTTGTTTATGATGATAAACTAGTTTGAGAAACTTGTTTATCCATACAAATTAAAAACACGTTTGTAACTAGCTTTTGAGATTAACTAGTTACAAACAACCAGTTTTTGTTAGTGCATCTCTTTTTTTTTCAATTTTGTTCTGGCAATGCTACATATATTTGACATTTCCTCAAAAATAAAAAATCAAGTGTAAACAAATTTACTTTTATCTGTAAAAAAGCCAAAACAATAGAAAGAAAAATAAAATAAACAAAGAAAATGTTTAAAAAAATTAAAAATTAATAGGAAATGTTAGTTTTTTTTACATATTTTCTTTTAGATGGACAACGGAAATAAAAGGTATGTATGTATGTAGGTGCATAAACTTTTTTTTTTATTATTGGGGCTAAGAACTTGTCGAAGATAAACAACATAACTGTGAAAAATGCTGATGTAAACGCTATAGTTTATGAAAGTAATTTACGATCATAAACTAGTTTGAAAATTACAAGTGTAAATGCACTATTAAATTATAATCCAACTCACCGTCAAAAATTAACGTATATTTTGGAGCCAGAAAACAAATTCGTAAAGCCACCAGAACCTGTAATACGTGGTTTTGCATAGAGTAACTACACTGAGAAAATTAAAAGCCTTAAAATCAAAGAAAAAACGTCTTTGTAAAATTGTAACGAAAATATCTTTGTTGGAAGGAAAAAATCCTTGCATCAATGATTTATTCTTTAAACAAGCAAATGGTGCGTCTTCAACACAAACGACTAAAATACTTTGAAGCTTAATCAAAGAAATTATCTTTTTCGTAAAGATAAAATATTTGCTACAACGATTAATTTCTTTGCTAATAAGGGATTGAAAAACGTATTTAAAATTAAAGACTTTTCTTTGTTTTTTTAAAGCTAAGAATCCTTGCTACAAAGACAAAGTCTGTAACTTTAAAGAATTTTGTCTTCAATGCATAAGAGAACATGTTTGCTTGTTCACACATGTTTGCTTGCAACGGTAAACAAGAGCGGTTAAACAAATAAAGATAAAGGTGTATCTTTAAAGAATTTAGTCTTCAAAGTTAAATTTGTATACGAATGCATAACGAAACAAGTGTAGCCGATTGATTACAATATATGTATGTAAAAAATAAAAAGAATTGTTTTCGTGGTTGTCATTAATTGTAAGTGAGTCGATAGGAACGCTCAATTGTGCATGTGCGCCTTGTTTTTATTTTTATAACATTAAACTGAAATAAAAAAATTGTATAAAAATGCTGTGTTTAGTTTCATTATATATTTTAATTTTTTAAAACATTTCTATAGCAGATTTCAAAGAAAATTGCCTTTGTTTCTACATATCAGTCTTTAGTATTTCAAAGAATTATTTCGTTGAATTTAATTTTTATTTTATTTAATTGCGTTTCTTTGTAATAATGTTAAAATTACGTCTTTGTTACAATGAAATTGTACTTAAAATCAAAAATTCAAGTCTTAAGACTAACGAATGAAAGTCTTTGTGCCAAAATACTTTTTCCTTAGTTTAAGGACTTTTTTCATGTGTTTCCAAAGACGTACATCCTTGCCACAAGATTTTAGGTCTTTGATTTTGAGTATATATTTCATGGGAATTTAAAGATCTTTGCGCCTTTCCGGTAAAGATGTTTTGTCTTTGGGCACAATCTGACCAATAAAAGTCTTTGCAACAAAGTGTATTTTCTTTGATTTTACGATTTAATTTTCTCAGTGTATCGTCTGAGCTACATCGCGGACCCTCTTCCTAAAGCTATTGATTGGGTTTGCTACTGCTGTGGAAACACCCAGAGAAAAAACATGTTTAAATATGGCCACCACCAACCAAACTATTTTTAAAGAAAATTTTAAACATATTATGTTTAATATAACCATATTATTCTCAGCGGTAACCATATTATGGTTAAATTAGGCCTCCATCAAAAAGTTATGATCCATAATAGCTAAAATTTGTTAAGCACTTGCAATAGCATGGTTGGTTTTCAACCATGACATGTTGCTCTTGCAAAAGAGGCAAATACTATTGTAAATTTAAAAACTAATAATTATCATATTTAACCCTCGGTCTTACACATGTTTTTATTTTCACATTCGTAACGCATGAGTCTAGCCAGACCCAACCAACTTTTAAATAAATTAAACCAAATTTTTTCAACGAAATGTTATATTATTAACATTTATAATTTAAATATGATATGAGATTCATTATATGAAATAATATGCGTACATATACATATTATTTTTATTTATAATATCAAAATATTTCTAAAAACTGAAGATCGTTTTATTTCATAAAATGTTTATAAAACTATGGTGACCGTTAAAATCAAAAGTTGGATTTCTTTAGCTCTCAATTTGGTGGGCATTGATAAATTTGGTGGGCATTGATTTAAGGACGATCGGCGAAGGCTAAGCCATCCCTCAAGCCCACCAAATTTGAGAGAAATTAAATTTTACATGAAATCTGACTTTTATGTTTCATAACTTATAAAATATAAATTTTGTAGAATAGTTCTTAACAAGTTTTTTCTTAATCTCTTATTAAACAAATTAAACTGAAAAATATCATATAAGCCACTAAAAAAAGAAATAAAATTTTTAATTTATTAAAGAAACGCATTTTCTATGAATCACGTATCTTTCATTTTGTTGAAGAACAATTTTATTATTTATTTGAAAAAAGAAAAAACAGATCAGCCGGGCACCTGGTATTTTAAACTAACACGGGTGCGCTGAATTGAGTGGTTGTAGCCGTTTTTTAAGGTTACCTTTTGCTTTGGAGATAGGCCGTTATTTCTCGTTACTCAAAACCAGTTTAGTTTATTGTATAAAAAAACTGAAATTCCGCAATAAAATTACCTTTAAAAAAAGCCAAAAGGTTTTTCATATGCGCAGTCATTTTGGAAACCTATTTTTTTTAGCAACAAATAAGTAATTTTTTAGCAAAATTTCAAAACTATTGTTCTTTAAAAAATCATAAAAAATTGGAAGATGCAGTTGTGCTTAGAATTTTTTTAGACATATAAAAAACAAAATTTGCAAACAAAAAAAGCCATAAGTGATTTAAATCTGTTCACAACTTTTGATTTTATTAGACGAAAAATGTCCATTAAATTTAAGAATTTCATAAAATGCAATATTTGTATGGAGCCTCCCTAAACAAACAAGTTTGTGTTTGGAAAATGTTAAAAAAAACTAATGGAGGTCGGTCATATATTTCATCCTTCTTGGCAGTTATGGGACTTTTTCTTCAATATATTCCTAGTCTGTATTGAAAATTTTGTATGGGATATGAAGTTGAACTGACGTGTGTAAGAAAAAATTGTTCTAAAAAAAAAATCGCATCAATGCTGCTGTTTGCTCTTTTTCGGTTACTTTTAGTTAAATATGAGATTTAGAGAAAACTTGTTCAGACAAAAGTTGTTGGAAACTTCACTAATAACATCTTCTTTGTAAACGATGTTTATGTAAAATTAATATTTTCCAAGTTGTGAACGGTTGAATTTCATAACTTTCCCTAGCAGCTTAATTATGTTCTAAGATATAAGCCTCCACTCTTCCCATGTAAAAATCAGCTTCTAAACGTGACTTACTAGATTTAACAATTTTGTATGATTTTTATTCTGCTGTTTTAAACTGCAAAATTAACTATTACTTAAATGATCAAATTCAGCACTTGGCAGCGAAAACCGTTAAGCAAATATTAAATATGTTCGTACAAGAATCACAAATGTTGCATATTTATACAATCATTATTTATATTAATAAGGCAAAAGGTTTATGAGTCATTCTACGTAAAGAGGTTATCTGATATTAGGAATGGCGGCGTGATAAAAATATTTAAAATAATAACTTTTTTCAATATAATCGTATTTAATCAGGTTGTTTGAATGCATGTTTAATAATGGCCAGTCAAGTAATCTACTTTTACCGGTATTTTAAGTGACCAGATGAGATACTCTACACAGGGTAAAGACATGAAGGCCAGGACAGGATACCTTACTTTACAGGGAAAATATTAATTGAAAACAAACCTTATTTTCGTAAGAAACAACTTTATTTATTCAAAATTAGACTAAAGTTTCCATACAGTCTTCTTTAATGTAACATAGAAAACCAAAATACTTAGAATCTGCTTACATAAGCGTAGTCGAAAAACAGTAAATTATTTAATTGCATATATTTTGAAATATAAGGTAACAAAAACATATAGAGCATCTATGCTCCAATAAAAACTTTAAACTTAAATAAGAACTTCTACTTATAAAAACAAACATTAAAAAATATAACGATTGATGATAGTAAAAAGTTGGTTAGCACGATTTTTTATAATTTTTTATATTAAATAAGGCATACATACATTTTAAAAGCGTTAAAACACTTATAACGTACATAGTGGATATGTGTTGGCTTAACGTAAAATAATATACATGAAATACTAAGAAAGAAGTAATATCTCACTTCCCTATCTACCCTGGACGCAAAATCTCTACCCTGGCATCAGATGAAGCAGGGGAAATACGGCAGGGGAGAGATTTTTTCATTAAAAACCTAGCACAATCAGAAAAATATGTATCGTAACGAAAAAACAAACAAGCACACTAAATTATACTGAAATTAAAATAAATAAATATTACAAACAAACTTAAGCCACAAATAACAAGCGAATAAAACTCTCCAGGGGAGATACATCAATCAATGACACGTGCGAGCGATCCGAGTGGTGTGGTCGAATTATCGGCCCAATAAGAGTACGCTAATGGCTCGCTCGATTTTTATTGTTAAATTCACTTCGAAACAAATGTTCTGCAATTTAAATTTGCAGCGTCGACGCATTTTAGCGGCATTTTTAAACGGTCGAAAAATGTGCAGGGGAGGAGTCTTAAAATACGAGGGTCAAAAACAATGTAATTTTTTTTAATAGAATATGAAAGTAATTTGAAAGTTTATTTAAACGACTTCTATTGTTATTTATACTACTTTATGTAATAAATAACGATTAGTTGTTTAATGAATTAGTAATTTTTCTAGGTAAACACGAAGTTATGACTAAACTAAGGTAATTTAGGTATTGCAATTTATTGTCAAAAAAGTTTACTTTATTTGTTATTAAACACGTTTGATATTTCCACAAATTTTTTAATTATATATGATTTTTTAATGTAGCCGTAGATAGTACCTCTAAACGTAGAAACACCCTTATACAAACGTAAAGTTTTGACATGGATATTATTCTCAAAAAATTTAAATGTGTGATATTTTTTAAAACATGTGCATGGAAAAGAATATCGATTAAGATTCAATATATTTGAGTGGTCTTGAAAGAATATTGCAAACTTAAAGTTTTATTCGACATGCTAACAAGTTTAAAACACACTCAAAAATAGACCATTAGAACATGAGTTTTAGCATGACTTTATTGGTAACTGTCTTCTGCAATACTTAATTAATTGCCAATACAATACATTTGTATAGTGTATTTGGCGGTTTGTGTACTTTATTTGGCCCTTAAAAGTTTTTACTTCTTTAGTGAAGGTAAAATAGATTCGTTTTATTAAAAAATAATTTTTTCGCATGTTTTTTTATTCACATTTAGTTTTAGTGATCTCATTCCTTTTTTTCTAAGGGCATTTCAATTTTGACGTGTCGTGATATTTGTACCACAAAATGTAAAAAAATTAAATGAAGAAGCCAAATTTGTAAAACGGGTTTCTATATATACAAAGTATGAAGTAGCACAATATTCAGAAAAAAAATTACAGCAATCGACGCTAAGGATTTGTAGATATAAGCAAAAATATGCGCTGGCGTGACGTTAAAAAAACGGAAGAGGATTTTGACTTGCATTTAGGGTTTCTAATTTCCCGGACTTTTTCTATTCCCGGGAAACGAAAAAAAAACTTATTCCCGGGACTGCCCGGATTCTTTGAATAAAACAATGATTTCATTAAATGAGTTTAAGACAAAAGTTTTAACTGTTTTAAAAGAATATACACATATAAAACAGTCTAAAAAATAAACTTTATTAATTCCACATAAAATTAAAACAAAACCAAATAAATTGTTACATTCATATGTATATCCATATTATATATGCATGTATTTATTTATTTTTTGGGAGATCACGAATTATTAAAACTTATTAATATTTCGTAGTTATTAATAGCAATTTGGTAAAATTAATTATGTTTTGAGAAATTTTTTTTTAGTATTTTTTTTAGCTTTTAAATGCTTTAAAGTTCATCATAGATTCTATTTCTAATCCTTGTTGAAATGTATATTTCCTTATACCGAAAAAGTGCTCTCGCTCTCTACTAGTACGTAGCACATCATACAAAGATTATAAATTTGTTGGCCTGTTTACCCTGACTTCATAGACGTCAAATTCTTTTTTTTTAGATATTTTCAGGCTTTTGTATTTTCTAAACATTTATTTTTTTGAATTGATATATCGTTTTCAAAGTGTTCTTTATCTATAGTAGATGGTTCATCATCTGGTGTTGGTGATTGTGTATCGTGTATCGTGTACATTTTCATTTTCTATCGTTGATTTATTGGCGTAGAAAAAATAGTTCGCTTTGTAGGTAGTTTTTATTAATTTAAAAGATTTTGTTATTCGTGCTTAATTCCCAGTTTTTATTCCTGATAAAAACACTAGAAATTTATTGTTGATGGGATAAGCTATTCCTATGCGCATTTCACTGGTTGCTTAGGCCAGATCATCAGGAAACTTCATCCATAAAGATTTTAGAAAAACTAAAGATATTAAACCAAATAAAACTCTTAACCGTATAAGAATCATAAACAGTTCTACTTGTAACAATATCAAAGTTTAAACAAAAACATCAACAATAAACAGTGAGTTTATCTCTCCTTACATTCCCCACTACAATTGATTGGCATTCTTCCAACATTAATTGTAGTTGTAAGCACGAATAACAAAATCTTTTAAATTAAAATTTTGTATTCCCAAAAATTACTTTTGATAATAAACTGGCAAGTGCACGGCCTAAAAAAACTTACCTGGCAACATGTTTTTGCAAGTTGTTTTTTTTGCATTTAGTTTTTTCTTAACCTATTTACAACTACAATTAATGTTGGAAGAATTCCAAGCAATTGCAGTGGGGAATGTAGGGAGAGATACATTAAAAACGGAATAAGACTGTGAATTGAGCAAGACGTTTTGTATAAAACATTTTTTTAGGAAACTTTGGACTTACATAGATTTATTTTTCAAGATATCAAATTACAAAATCTTTGCTCGTTTTAAGGTACATATGGGCATTTTCAGCGAAAAGTCTACTTTTTTTAATGTAACGGCAGAATGAAAATAAGGTTGTATTTTAGGACCATGTTGCTCAACCGTTATCCCTTTTGTTACTTAAGAGAGCTAGTTGCCCTTTACACCAAAATATAAAAAAACTATACATATAAAATTTTTTGAGAAACAATTTAAATTACTTCTCGCGTTACGTTACGAAAAGTAGGCTTTTCGCTGGAACTGCCCATATATATGTTTTTTTAATATCCTCGTCAGCATAAATATGCTTGTTTATGAGTGTTCATATACAGAATTTTTGTTTGTTCATTTTAAATATGTATGTATGTATCTTACTTTTTTGTTATGTTAGCGTTATTATTTTGGTTTCAACCAGCCAACACAAATATCAACACATACAACCAAATTCGTTTATGAGTGCATTTGTTTGTGTGTGAACGGAAAAAATAACATTTAAGTTCTGGGGCCTGATTCTGGCAGTCGTGATCTAGTACTTTCTCGATTCGAAAGCAATTTAATATCTAATTATTTCAGTCAAAACTGAACGAACCGTTTTTTTTTTAGTGTTGTAAAGCATTAATTTGAGTTTCACAATACTGAAAAAATAATTTCGATTCGTTCAGTATCGACTAAAAGAATTAGAAATAAAATTGCTTTCGAATCGAGAAAGTACTCTATCACGACTGCCAGAATTAGGCCCCTGCTGGTATATTTGTTAACTCTACTTTTTTGGTTATTCTAAGGTTCACCTTGTATGTAACAACATGTTGCAGTTGGTCGCATTTTATTACATGTTCGGTTTTGTTTTCATTGTCGTTTAAAAATATGCATTTTACACAGCAAAACAACTGGGAAAATTAGCCTTTTTAATGCATTTTTTTTATCTCTTACCTAATAAAGCTTGTCGGATCTGGTCGCGACGTGACGTTGCAAATTTTTAAAACTTCCTGTTAACATACACAAAAACACAAACCCACTCGTACTTCTTCAATACTTTTATTTTTATGTATATAATATAAAAGAGTTGGCTTACATTGTCCTTTATATTATATTTGTTTGTGCATATGTTTGTATTTGTGTACATAACATTTCCATATTTTTGGTTTTGTGGCCATTTGAAATACTTATTTAAAATGCCTTTATGTGTTTCATTATGTCATTTGTGGTTGCCACTATTAACACGGTTTTTAACACGCTTTCCTTGTGGACCTAGCGTTCCAATTGTGAAAGTTTATCATTTTAGTGGCAGTTTTTTGTTATTGTCTCTATTTAGTCATGTTAATGTTGCACAATTGTTATGACTGTTATAATGATTTTTTTTATTTTTATTATTTGAACTCACTTATTCATTTCAATTGATATTAATACTTTACAAATTGTCCAAATATTATTTGGTATGCTCAGCCGGAATTAAGGCTTGATTGCCAGAGTGTCAATTCATACACACAAAAAATGATGTTTTGTATTATATCGTCAGCAAGAATGGAAATTGTAAAGAGATACATTCATTATCTTTTTACTAAATCTTAATAAATTAAATATGAGCTAACAATACTTAATCAAATCTTATTCTTATCCTTTAGTTTATATCCTGCCAGTGACGGACAAAAATTTCCCCCACGCGGTTTCTGTTCACATTATGTAGGTGTTAATCGTGTGTTACTTTTTAAGAATGTATTTGTCGCTGACGAAACACTCGCAGCCACAAGTAAAAGTTTTATATTTTTAAGTATGTTGTAATCAACCGTATTTGATACGCTATAATCAATTCTTGTATACATTTCTTACATTCTGGCTTTTTTCCTTATTTTTAACAAGAAAGTAGAATTTTTTTCTGTTCTGTTTTATTCCTGTGTACGAATATTATTAAATTCTTGTAAAAAACGCATTCAATGAAACTCACTTAAAAAAGACAAGAGAAATTTTCTATTATGGCAGCACCACGTTCCTGCAACTGTCAACACTTTATTGAATAGTAATGTGAAAACGGTTTATGATCTTGAGATAAAACAAAAATTCAGGTCCACATAAGCCGAAACGTGGGCGATTTTACATAAAAAAATGCTGTTTCAACCAGTGTTCGAAAATAAAAATTGAATATCGTTCCTTAGTGTTCGGTTCGGTAGATTTGTGGAAACTACAAAAGCTAAAAACATTTACCTGTAAGTGATCTTTCGAACACAAAAATAATACTGTTTTTATCAAACTCAACCAAAGATTAAAACATTTGATTCCGTTCCGTTCCGTTCGTGTTTTTTTATTTAATCTACAAACTTCATTTTTTTCGGTTCGGCTCATTAATGTTCGTCCCTTTTTGGCTGGTAAAAAAAAACAAACATTTTTTACAAAAAAAAAATACACATAAGAAAAAAAAAACAAAAACAAAAAGCCAGCCAAAAAAAATAATTTTACACAAACCAAACATATACACAATTCACATACAAGCTTGTCGTGCTGCGCTCGTTGCTAAAATTTTTTGTTTGTTAATTTCTTTATCAATGTAAAAAAAAGACATTATAGAAAAAAAAAAATGTTTGTCTACAGTATCACTACAATTGTTCTGTTTTTTAACGAAGAACAGATCACTACATGTTCGGCTCTTTCTTGAAAATAGTTACGAACGGTATTAAGGGTTGTGTTCGTCTACACAAACACAAAAATAATTGGATATCGTTCCTGAGTGTGTGAGCCGAATGCTAAATAATGTTCTGTTTATTTTCGAACACTTTTCCTAAATTTAAGTACATAAATATAGCTTCAATGTAATATGTAATATGCGCTGGCTATTACATATTACTAAGAAGCAGCCGAGAAGTGAGTACCATTGAAATCATTTTTTAACTTAAGTAAATAAAAATGATTCAATAATTTCGCATTATCCCTTATAAGTAAATAGGTTGTAAGTGAAGAATTAAAATCATTATTTTTAAGAAAAAATTCACGAACAAAGTTCGAAGTGCTTCTGCTAATCCCTTACATGGAAGCAGGTTTTATTGCAATGATTTTAAAATGTGCGTGGGAAATTAAATTTTATTTATTACGCAATCAGTAATCAAAATTTTTTTTAGCAGAGAGGAAAAACGAAGTGCTTCCATGTGGGAATTTGACATATAAAAAGCATGCCTCTTGTATGCTGGCTTGTGCTTCTCTCCCTTACAAAACTGCTTACCAGTAAGATTCATTTTTTTTACTGATATTTGATATGGTGTCTGGCTAAAATACGCGTAAGCTTTGCCGTGGACACCGTTTTATAAATACTTGGAGAGCATTTATTTCCCATGTTTCGCACCCGTACAAAATAACGGGTTATACACAAGCGTCAAAGATTTTGAGTTTGTACGCTTAGAGATGAATGCGGATCGCCACACTTTATTCATCATTCCAAGCGATGTTCTACCCTTTGTGATGCGGGATCTTGTAACGTCATTTGCTACACCTGGGTTTTCGCAATATAAATCGCCTGATTAAGCTGCACACTCGCTCAGGTGCTGAAGTTTTACCGGGACACGGAAGTGTTTGTATGCCAGAATACATATATCATCTGCATAATCTAGGTCTCTCAGTGTACCTTGGAAGTCCCATGTAATACCGGTGTTGTTGTTGGAAATCTGGTTAATTATTGTGACAATTGTTAGGTTGAACAGTAGAGGCGAGACAACACAGCCCTGACGAACACCAGTCCGTATATTTATCTTGTGAGTGATCCGAAAACTAGCTCCATTGTACAGCTCTTTGACCAGATTGATCACTTTTGTCGGCACCTCAGATCGCTTTAAAATTAATATATCCCTAGATGGTTACTGTTCGCCGAATCGACGAAGCTCATTTACTTTTTATTATATAACTTTTGAATGAGTGTTCAAATAACGCCCCTTTTCTCAACAACATTAGCTGATGCCGTGCTGGTATTAAGTGGACGAACGCTAGATCCTCATTTTTTTTAGTTAAAACTCAGAGGTGTGTACTCGTCGCAACGACGAAGAGTTACCTTAGTGTAAGTTTTTCTCTCTATTTTTGTAAAAAAAATTATGTATTACTTTTGTCAACAGCTACGTCATATATACTTACATTATGTTCCATAATGATCGACAACCCAAAAACCGACGACAGTATTGTAATGTAATATACGAACGTATATTTACTGATGAAAATAATCATCAATGTTATAACAATCAACTCCACAAATGTCAAGAATTATTGGTAGCTAAGTTAAAAAGAAAGGTCTGAGGGAGCATAGTATCGCTATCTATCAGTCGGAGGGAGGTCCGTGATCCTCTTCACTTAACACAATTTTACTACATACAATTTTATAAAGACTCCCTATTTTATATACTATTAAATTTAAATGGACCGAAATAGCATCGTTAAGAAAAAAACTAAGCCCCAAGGATGGGTGGGTTGAGAGCGCCATTCCCGGCAACACCATGGAAATGTTTAGGACAATGTATTATTATAATAATGCTATTATAATAAAAACACACAAAACTGGGTAATGACTACATTGTCCTAAACATTTCCTTGGTGTTGCCGGGAATGGCGCTCTTAACCCACCCATCCTTGATCTTAGTGGCGCTAGGTTATCATTATTTTAAGATCCCACAATTAAATGCAGTAAGTTCTAACTAATCAGACCACAACCAAAACATAAATGGTATTCTCAGCAATTCATATTGAATACTATTTTATTATAATTCATTTCAACGTTTCAAATACAAGTTTAATAATATGCATACTTTAACATTTTCCATACGAATACGTCAACGTTACGCTCTACTACTTTTGGCACTTAAGACAATAAAATATATATACTACCTATATTTGCTACTATTCAGATAATTCATAAAATAAGTATAAGCACAAAAAAGAATAAAGAAGAAGAAAAAAATAAACTAAGCAAAAAAAAAATGCAATTATTTTGTGACCAATTATTTCATCATTTAGCTTAAGTAAAATAATACAAAGTGGATAGCGACAAACTTTATCAAAAGTACAACAAAAATGTATAATTTAAGTCGGTTGTAAACTAAATGCTGAAATACTTGGAAATCGGGAAGTAATACAAAAATTATTAATCAATGAACACCATGTACAAATTATCAACAACAAAAACTTGGCAAAACAAATAATGATAAACAAAGGAAAAGTGAATCAAGAGAAAATAAATAAAAAAAATTACTATTAATTTAGATCATTGTTCATTGATTTTTTTGTGGATGCTATTCATTGACGGTTTTTTTTGTGTATTATTTTTTTTTCTTTCAAAAGATTTTGTTATTCGTGCTTAATTCCCAGTTTTTATTATTGATAAAAACACTTGAAATTTATTGTTGATGGGATAAGCTATTCCTATGCGCATTTCAGTGGTTGCTTAGGCCAGATCATCAGGAAACTTCATCCATAAAGATTTTGGAAAAACTAAAGATATTAAACCAAATAAAACTGTTAAGCGTATAAGACTTATAGCAACAGTTCTACTTGTAATAATATCAAAGTTTAAACAAAACACATCAACAATAAACAGTGGGTTTATCTCATCTTACATTCCCCACTACAATTAGTTGAAATTCTCTCAACATTAATTGTAGTTGTAAGTAGGTTAAGAAAAACAAAATAAAAACAACAACAACTTACAAAAGATGTTGTCAATTAAGTGTTTTTTTAAGGCCGTGCACTTTCCTGTTTATTATCAAAAAGTCATTTCAATTTTTGGGAATACAAAATTTTAATTTCAAAAGATTTTGTTATTCGTGCTTAATTCCCAGTTTTTATTATTGATAAAAACACTTGAAATTTATTGTTGATGGGATAAGCTATTCCTATGCGCATTTCACTGGTTGCTTAGGCCAGATCATCAGAAAACTTCATCCATAAAGATTTTAGAAAAACTAAAGATATTAAACCAAATAAAACTGTTAAGCGTATAAGACTTATAGCAACAGTTCTATTTGTAATAATATCAAAGTTTAAACAAAACACATCAACAATAAACAGTGGGTTTATCTCATCTTACATTTTTTTTCTTTTATATTGAATAAATATAAGAAAACTTATGGGTGAATAGTATATATGCAAGAATAATTTTTAAAACATTTTAATTTTCACTCACCACATTTCAGCTGAACGATGCGGCCTCCTCGATCAGGTTTTCGGTGTTATATTTTGCTGGTTCTTTTGGTTTTAAAAAAATAATTAATTAAAAGAAAAAATCTTGCATATATATTTACAGGCACATTCCGATAGCTCTCATAACTTAAAAGACTTAGGTCCTATAGTATGTTGGTAGTCTACGTTGATATTTCGGTTTCCCCTAGAAGGTGTACGTATTTGATAGTTTAAACAAAATTTTTGCTCAAAGTTGGTGACGTGTGAAATCTTGGTTGAATTTTTGATGGAAGCTAAAATGGTTACTTTCTGTTTTGATCGCTATAAAGTTCATTTTGGAGCTCGTACAAAACTTTCAATTCCTTTTTCCACCGTTATAAAATCTGTCTTTGGAGTTATTACACAGCTTGGATACCCTTGACCAGATAATTTTTAATTGAATTCGGCTACGGAAAGACTTCCGTTGAAGAGTTTTTCTGAAGTTTTGGAAGGTTAAATATCCAATTTACGTTGAGAATCAGATGGATTCTGGTTTCGTGTTTGTGAAACTCGTCTACACTGATCCACCAAATAGTCGCCAGATCCAAAATAAAGGTTTAAAAGTTTTTATATGGTTACCTAAGGTCACGTGTATTTTAACTGTGCAATCAATGGTCTAGTAATTTGTTATTTAAAACAAGCAGATTTTAAGTTTCTACGCTTTAGGAGATATATTTCTTTAATTCTGAATTAAAAATTAATTTACTGCTAGACCTCAAAGGCCTGATTTTGGAATTAATTTCCCCAAAAGTTTTGTGTGTCTCTTTGATTTTATTGGTATTCGATTAATACAGGTACTTATAATTTTTTTAGGTCGCACCGAATTGTATTTTTATCTCTTCCATCCCTTTTTTCTGTTTTTACCAATATATTTTATTACTAACAAAAAAATTCAATCTTATTTTTATTAATGAACATTTTTAGTACTAATGATATTTCATCAACATTTACCTATTACCTCTTGTCTGATTCAATAGCAACATGTTTATATGCATTGTTTTCATTTATCAAACGAATGAATGTTTATGAGTAGGGCAACCAAAAAAAAAAGCACTAAAAAAACAGTTTTAAGCTCTTAAAAAAAGCGTTTAAAAACATGAAAATAAGGTGTTAAAATTAAAAAAAGCTTTATTCGCTTAATACGTTGTTAAAGTAAATTATAAATTGATGCGATAAATTTACGAAAATAAAACTGTCTATTTTGAGTCAGCTCGTTCTAGCTGGATGTTAAGGGAGCATATTTTAAATTGAGTATTTGCTCTGAAGTATATTTTATACGATTGGACTCCCAATTCCGCTTGCCTCCCAAAATATCTTTTAGTACCGCAAATCCTTCATTTTTGAATAAAACTGGTTTAAACTTTTTATTAACTTTGTCTCCTATATCCCCTGGAATACCGGACATTTTTCTTACGGTGTCCAAACTATATATTTACTTGGGAAACCAATGATAGATTTTTGTTTCCAATTTTGTTAAAACTTCGTGTAAAAAGCCAAAATTTGCAGAAATAAACAATATTTCCAATATATACAGAAAAATTCTTAAAAGCCAAAACTATTTTAAAAAAGCAAAAAAAAGTTACTATACCAAAAACAGAGAGAAGGGAACTAACAGACGTTACTCAATACAAAAACTATATTTAAAAAGAAATAAGACGTTACAAACTATGATGGTAAAAAGACGTTACAGAAAGACTATTATTGTATAAGTGGCTGTGTTGACTGAGGAATTTGATCGTTAGAATACAGCTATGGAATTTTCGAGAGAAAAGAACTTAAACAAGCAAATAATAAAACACGTTGATAAAAAGGCTTAATACTTAAAACTTAAAAACATAACAATTATACAAAACAATATAAAAAGTACGTTACAGTACAATGTAACATACAAATCATGTAAGAAAGTAAAGTCGGTCAAGCCCGCCATATGATACCCAACACCACAGAGAGTGTATGCCTATATGGAAAGGGATCATCGATGTTTTAAATTTTATTAAAATCGGTTTGATAGTTTCTGAGAGGCAGAAATTGCCCCTTATCTCCCCTCGTGGTCCTACTTTTTTAAAAATGCATACCTTATGTGTCCATATAAATAAGGATCTATCAATTTTTAAAATTTCATTTAAATTGGTTTGAAAGTGGGCACAAAGACCCTATTCCGGAAAGCAGCTTGTATGGGGGCTATATGAAATTATGGACCGATTCGCTCTTCTGCCAATTAGAACCTATGAACCAAATTTGATTGAATTTTCTTCAAAATTGCGACTTGGGGCCTGATTCTGGCAGTCGTGATCGAGTACCTTCTCGATTCGAAATCAATTTAATGTCTTATTATTTCAGTCAATACTGAACGGATCGGAATTATTTTTTTCAGTGTTGTACAGCATTAATTTGAGTTTCACAATACTGAAAAAATAATTTTAATTTGTTCAGTATTGACTGAAATAATAAGAAATAAAATTGCTTTCGAATCGAGAAAGTACTCGATTACGACTACCAGAATTAGACCCCTGCACTTTGCGCACAAGGTTACAAGAACAGCCAGCTCAGAAAGTGATTCTGAGTCGATCGGTATACTTAAGGACCAATATTTTAAGGTGTTACACACATCAGCACAAATGCATAATACCCTCTTTACTCTTATGGTGTGGGTATAATAACATAAGGAGATAATATAGGTTGTTGGAATGATATTGTACAAGGGAAACACAAAATATTACCATAACGTTGAACGATATTTTTTAACCAGAGTTGATATTTTTAGTATTAATAAAAATAAGTTGCACATCAAAAAAAAAAATAATAACGATTTTTGTAAATATTTATTAAAAAAGTTTTTTTTTCGTATGAAAAAATGAAAAATTATCTTAAAATGGCAAAATAAGTAAAAATAAGCCGATATTGCAAAAATAACTAAAAATAAGCCGATATTGCCAAAATAAGCAAAAAAAAAAAGCCCTAACAAATATAGCTCATTTTTCTTGTTTTTTCATGATCGGGATTTGTTTTCAATCAAAAACATTCTATCTTGTAAACCAAAAAATAAGCATTTGCTTTTTTTTTGGTTGGCCTATTTATGAGTAATTGGGTATATGAAATGAAACTTTCGTTTACTTATTAGTTATGTCTTTTTTTTCCTTAGAAAATTGAAAATTTATTGAAATAAAAAAAACAAAATTTAGCTGTTAATCAATAAAATCGTTCACTACAGTATCTAAAAAATCTTCATTAATCTCTCGTAGCTCCCTGTTTAAGAGCCAGATTCGAGACACCTCGCTTGCAGCCATTAATTAAGGAAAAAATTCAAAATAATATCCCTAATCGAAAAGAATCCGTCGAAAATATTGTCAAGGACCAAAAGAGCGTATAACTTGTCACCTCTGTCCCTATAGCAAACTCAAAGTGACGAGAAGTACATGTAATATATTCTGGCATCTGTTGTTGAACTTTGTGTCTCATGCGTAAAAAAATGCTAAAAACTAAATATTTTTTTTCTTTTGTATTATTTGACTGATTATTTTTATAGGCTGAGAAAGAAAAATGTAATATATTTTTTACCTTTTAAGTTTTTGTTGTTTTAAAAAGTTAATTAATTTGAAAAGCAAAAAAAAAACAAATTCTATTTCGTATCGTGTTTTAGAGAGAAAAAGAATTTTTAGTTTTTATGTTTTATTTTTTTTTTATTTTTATTTTTTAATAAAACGCTTAAATAAAACCGATTTTTTTAAATTTTTTACTTTAAAAATCGTTCCGCTAGAATTTTGTTTTTAATGTTTGTCGATTCGACGAAGAGTAACCTTAATGTACTAAAATGAAGCGTAACCTTTCAGGGATATCGAAGGCCTCTCCACAATCAATGAATTGATTATATTTAATACTATTAGCTTGTTAACTGGTGCAAATTTAATTCATTTTTTAATTAACGTAACAACTCTTTTAACTGAAATCAATTTTTGTTTTTATTTTAGCGTAACCTTTCAGAGAAATTGAAGGCCTCTACAAAATCAATGAATTGATTATATTTAATACTATTAGCTTGTTAACTGGTGCAAATTTAATTCATTTTTAAATTAATGTAACAACTCTTTTAACTGAAATCAATTTTTGTTTTTATTCGGTGTAAGCAAAACATTTACATTTCTCCCTTGCGAACCTGCTGCGTATGAAGCCTAAGTTTATATCGGTATATAACTCTTAACATAAAACCCATTCAAAATTGCCTTTAATTACCAAATTCATAGAATCAAGCAAACAATTTGTTGATTTTGCACCTATTACCGAAATGATTATATAGATTACTTAAAATTGGAAATATTTAAAATTGTGAATATTTTTTTTTTTTTTTAATAAATGATATTTTTATTTTTAATTAAAACAACGATCAAAAAACTTTGCCATTTCAAACAATGATTTAATTTAATATAGCTCAGGTTTTGACAATTCCCAACAACAATTCAATAAGTTTAAATTATTTTTTTTTAAACAAAAAAAAAATCAATTAAGATTTTTTGTTATTTAATTAACATTTTAATTTAAAATTTATTTCAAAACAACTAAAATTTTAATAAAATCAAAATTATATTTTTGATTTTCTTTCAGCAAAAAACAAAAATAGTTGATTCAATTATCACATTAATTAAATTGAAATACATTCTAAACAATTTTTTAAATGATTACTGATAATTTTTTCTGTGAATAAATAAATAAAATAAGCTTTCAATTTAAATTACTATAAAACTAACATGTTTTTTGTAAGTGTATTTCGTATGTGTTCATTTCCTGTAAATTTGCAATATACAAATCAGTTTATGGCCATTTAGATTTATGTGTGGGTGTTCTCGTACTTTTGTGGTTGAATTATTACCGTGGGTGGAACATAAAACCATTTAAGTCTTTTAATTGAGGCTCTTTATATGTATAGGTTTTTCCAAAACTAATTATGTTTTAATTGTCTATAAAATATTTACGTTTAAAAGCGGTACATTTTTGGGTTCATTTATAAATCCATGGGATTTTACAAGATAAAATTTATTAAATACACAAGTAATACGGGTTCATTTAAATACAAAATCCTTAACATACACATACACATGTTAAAGTCTAAGGGATGTTAAATATTCATTAAATTGTAAGGGCAAGTGGAGGTAGAATGAATGAAATTTAAGTCCATTAAGGGTTACAGTAATTTAAATTGCAATAAAGATTATTAAGGAGAAATTCTTTATTACTTAAAAAAATTTTAATATTTTAAGCGTAACCAGCAGGTTTTAGGTGAATTGAAATATATTTTACAATAATAAGTAGATATAAATATGTTTGAAGTCAATTTTGTATCCACACTTGTATTTTGTTGTATTCTGCATTATGGCCATTGTTGAAATTGTCTACAAATAATTTTGTATTTTGTATTTGGAATATTTTTTACAATATGCTATGAAAAAATATACCCACTTAAGCTTATACATATTGTAAATCCGTTCGCGTGTCTTTAATAGTCCGTTTCACTTCCTTTATTGCTGTATTTAGTTAAAAATTTTTTCCTTAGTATTAATTTATTAAATCTTCATATATTTAATATGAGCTAACAATAATTAATCAAATCTTATCCTACTTTATTTTATGTTCTGCCAGTGCCAGAAAAAATTTTTGTCATCACAGTCTCTGTTCGCATATGTAAATGCTTATCGCTTCTGATTGCGTGAGTGCTGCAGTGTCTTTTCTCATTTTTTATAAAACATATTTTCAAAAAAAAAACATCTTAGACTGGGAATATAAAATGCCTAATGTTAAAGAAGAGTTTGTAGTTTAATATAAAATAATTAATTTTTTGAATTTATCCCATCAAGATAGATAAAGTTTTTCCGAAAAAAAACTAAAATTGTAGAATTTTTTACCGACATAATTTTCAATTTTCGTTTTTTTAATAAATGACTTTATTGGCAACACTTGCATCATCTCCTTAAATGTCGTGGTCACATAAGGTACCGTTACGATTTTATAGCAAGAACAATTTTATCGCAAGCGACAGATTTCATACAAAATTTATATGAAATAAAATAAAAAACTCTCCTGTAAAATTTGATTTTTGGCGCTTACGTTATTTTCGCGGTTAGGGGTCGATTTGGTCGCCTCCAACAAAACTACATTTAACAAGCAATTTTTTAACATTTTAACTATATTATTTTCACCGTCAATCATTGCTTTGAATCGTACACGTAAGGAAAATCACTTTTTGACAAAACTTTTTTAAAAATATAATTTTGATTTGATTAATATTTTAGTTGTTTTGAAATAAATTTGTAATTAAAATAATAACTTAATTACAAAAAATATTAATTAATTTTTTGTTTAAAATAAAATAATTGAAACTTGAAGAATTTTTGTTGGGAATTGTCAAAACCTGAGCTATATATAAATAAATTAATTAACACATTTTTTGAAATGGCAAAGTTTTTTGAAAATTTTTTTAATTAAAATTAAAAGTATCATGTATTGAAGAAAATATATTCAGAATGTATGCAAACAAATGTAAACAATAACATTTGACATATTAAGCGCCATATTGGTTTTAAGAAAACATTAAAATTTTTTTTTTTTTTTTGTAAATTGGTGAGTAATTCACTTACGTGGCAGCTATTACTTTCCAAAAACGTTACAGACGCAGTAGAGTGAGAAAAATAAATGTTTGTTTCAATTTATGGTATTTTTGTAGTATTTCTCAAATTTCAATCGAAAAGTTTATCGCTGCGGGAGTTGCAGAGCATGGGCACTTGATGCGAATTCGCCTGGCAGATCCAGCGTTTGCTTAAACTATGAACACTACACTATGAACGCCGATGACGTGTGGGAAGCTTTTCGATTAAATACATATATACTCTGCGACCATTTGTGCAACCACGGTATCCACCATGGCAGATCTAGGATACATACGAAGTCAATTATTCTGCTAGATAAGAAAGTATAAATTTTTAATATTTTTAATTAGGCTTAAGTTCATTAAATTTAATTTTCATTAAATTATTTTTATGAAGGAAGGAATTTTACAACATCAAAATTAATTAAAAATGTTATTGATAATCCTTCATTCTTGACCGTGGCCGGGATTCGAACCGCGGCCGCCAGGTTACCATGACTATTTCGATCGCAACCACTCGATCTTCTCGTCGATGGCTGCGAGTGTAAAACGGCAAATCCATTTGAGAAGATCGAACGTTCAAAAGATGAACAAATATTTGTTGCGCCTAATAATGAAAACTGTTTGCCACAAATTGGTGACACATTTGATGAAGATTCAGACATTATTTTTTGTCAAAGAGTGCGAAAAATAATACGAAAAAATTTCAGCCATTTACAAAAATATTGCAACTGGTGTACAGAAAGACAATAGAACTAATCTGAGGAATTTGTGAAATCCCGATTCATTGCCTTTTATACGTGTGGCAATGACTCGCAACCACTATTATGAGAACACACATTCAAAGCGTATAAAAACACACAAAAATGCATAACCATCGACGAGCAACTGTTTCTATTTAGAGATCATACCAGCATTTGAAGAACTTAGGTGCTATAGAAATGTTACTGGGCCAGTCAACTGCTGCAACGCCAAATCTGGTAGCTGGTTCCAAAGTACCTTATGGTAGACGTGGGAGTTGCTATGTTTGCCAATGTGAGAAACGTAAACTAGACTAGAAATTCATGTGTGATCTGCGTGAAACTTGCTTGCGTGTTCATTACTCAATTCAAAATACAACATGCATATCATACACACAAATTCAATAAAAATATTTCCAATTTCTCATATAAATTCAAGTACTAAAGCGTATTTTTAAAATAAATATAATAAATTAATTTAAATTCGTTTTCTTTACTTATTTTCATTTAAGATATGTAAAGGTACAATTGTACCTTGTCAGCCTGTTAAGGGTACCAAATCAACTTGGCTTTATAAAACAGGTAAGACATGTACATATTTTCTTGAACTTTTGAAAATATAAATCGTTATCAAAAGTTTGAAAATGTCACAGAACTTCAGATATCTTTTATTTGTAGAAAAAAAGTTGTTGCAATTTAAAAACGGAAAAGGTACAATTGTACCTGCACAATTACATGTTGACAAGTTAGATGTAAAAAACATGTCGTCTACATGCATAAAAAGTTTATTATTTTTAGATTAAGTTTTCTCAAAATTTCTAATTCTACACGTTTTATGTAAAAAATTCCGCAATTTCTTTGTATGGCCGATTTCATCAATTTATTTAAATATCAATTAGTGTTTAAAATTCGTTTTCCATGTCAAATAAAAATAAAATTATATGAAAAACTCTAAATAAATATAAATTGATATTTTAATGGAATTGGTGAAATTGGCCACAGGAAACGAAAACTTAAATAAAGTAACTATAAAATTTAACACGTTACCAGTCCAGAGCAGAGACTGAGGAATGCCTCGCAAGTCCGTTTTTTTTTTAATAATCGGTGTATTTTGTGTAAGCCCCGATTTCCTCCATGTCCCAACACATATTTTCATTTTTATGGTCTGTCCTGTGAAGTCCAAGTCAAATAAACCATATTCTCTCAACGTTCACAATTCTAGAGCTCTTGAAAATCCTATGGATGAACAGCCCACATATGTGCTGTGGACTGCAGGCACTTACCGTTCACAGACCACATGTGGGCTGTGGACTGTTAAAGTTTAAAAAAATTTTTTAGCGGTATTTAAGTAAATTTTAGTTCACTTTAAGTCATAACTTAAACAAATAAGAAAGTTTTGGCTTGAACGAGAATTGTGCAAAATTTTCTTGGTTCAAGCCAGTTTTTCTGGTGATTTAGTAAATAATTCTTTCCGGGTACTTTTAAAATAGCCTACGTTGCTTATTTAAAGTCTATTTAAGTTTGCATTGTGTATTTACTTGGTGAGGTAGCCTCAATATCATTATAATATCACAAACAAAATCAGCTGTTTTATGATATTTTTTTTATATTTAGTAAATAACACTGAAAACTAAACTTGTTAAAAATCAAACTTTGCGTTAGATACAAATTCTAAATCAAAATTAACTAAATACGTATTTTATCATGAAGTCAAAAATTGCCAAAAACACAAAATCTGCTAATGGAAAAAACTGTTTATTTATAATCAAATTTAATTGGTGCCAAAATTGTATACATTCAAAACATAAATAACACCACATTTAAATATCTGATGCGATTTTTATTTTCTTCTTATATTGAGTTATACCATTTATCGATCACTCAAGAAATTTTTAAATGTTAGTAGACTGAAAAACATATTGGTAATTAAAGACTCAAATCAAATCGAACTATTTATTTAGAACTCTTAAATTTTACTTAAAATTATTTAAATTCTATCCCACAGTTCAACAAGAAATGTTGCCCAATAGTTAATAAATTTTAACTTTCAGCAACATTTCCATATGTCTTAAAATCAAATGTTAAATACATGCAAAAACTTGAAATGGCAAAATCATGCATGACATTGCATTTCCGTTAACAACTTTTAGAAGTTTTTAATTTTTTTGTTTCTTTATTCGCTTTTTGATGAAATTCTTTTTGTAAGTACAAACCAATAAAACTTTCTCCATTAAATTTCAAACAATATAAATTAAAACGAAGAAGAGCCATGTAAAAGAACTTTTTTTTTTTCATTGTGTAGGTAAAAACTTTGTTTATTTTGATATGCTCACAAATTCATACACATACATATTTAAATAGATCTGCATTTTTTCGCTAGCGTGTGATTGAAATTTTCGAAAGTTGCTTAAAAACTTTACAAAAATTAATTTTAGTTTTGATATTTTTAGTTAGGCTTGAACTCAAGTTATTATTAATAGTTCAACTAAAAATCACAATTGTTCTTAAAAATAAATTTGGTTAAAGAGAAAATCTTGAGCTTGCGTAAAAAAAACAAATTAATAAATACACAATAGAAGTTTAAATAAAGCATTTACTTAAAATGAATTTTCTTGAAAAACACAACTTTACAAAATATAAAAACGATATAAATACATATATGCAAACATTTTTTGACACAAATTTTTTCAATTTAATTTTCTGGTAACAAATTTGAGTCAATAAAAGATATTTAACTGTGGTTTATAGTTAAGTTTCCTTTAAAAAAGTTTTAATTATCAGCTTTCTATTAATAGCTAAGTTTGGGAATTTCCAATAAACAGCATTAAAAAAGCTGCAGCTGACATAGTAAAAGTCATAAGATTGTGCTGTAACTTCGACATCTTAATTTATCATTTGACAAAAATAAACTGTTGCCTTTACTTCTGATTTAATAATTGAAACCCGTCGCAGTGAAAGCAAAAGCGAAGTTGTGCTTTTTTTTCTTATTTTTTTTTTTAATAAAACATGTGTACATACATAAATACATACATACTTAACAATCTTTTTAATTTTTTGAAATTAAGTCCCAGCTAGCATTCTGTATCATAATTTAATCATTTAGGAATCAGCTTCAATAGCAAAATATCCGTATACTATATAGCTTGTGATTATATTTCATATCATTTCTTAATTGTCATGTTTTTTTCTCCGATAATTATGACTTTTGATTATTCGATCCAGCTTTATTTTAAACCAAACAAAAGCTATTAGTTTTTCACATAGAAGAGAAAAAACAATTTGCACTAACATTTATGTTCATAAATTGTCAAAAATTTGCTTTTTTAGTCAAGCTTCTTATTTATTTGGCTAACATGAAAGTTTCAGTTTTTATTGTTTTCATTGGTACACGCTGAGTAAAAAACATGGTTGATGCAATCACAATCGCAAACTATCATTAATGTTTGTAGTTATGATTGTGTCAAACACGTCTTAAGTAACAATATATGTTCAGACATAATGTTTTTAACTTATTATTTTCTCAAGCATATTATTATGTTCAGAAGAAAAACGCAAACGACCTTTCCAACCATGTTTCTATGTTACCCAAAACCATGTAAAATGTCTATTTCAACATGTTATATGGTTCTCACAAGAAAAACAATAACAAATTTATTCTCAAAAAAATATTTTTTATTAAAGATACAAATGTATGTACATATACCTTTCTTTATATAAACAGCAAAGCATATTTAAAAAATTAAATTAAATACATACATTTAATGAGCGTTTATATTTTTTCCCAACGAAAAACTGCACACTAAAAAATTTTTCAATGTCTCATTTGCTTCTGTTCTGTCACAAAGCTAACCAGCACTCATCTGCCAATTATTTATTTTCCTTTTATTTGCCGTTCAGATAAATTCAATCAGCTGATTTCCAACTTTTTTCAATGTTGTAGGGGTTTTTGGCTGCAAGAAAGAGAACGTTTGTGTGTATGTATTTTTATAATTATACTAGCTTAACCCGGTGCGCTTCGCTACACTGCTTAAACCACTTCTTCAGTTGAGAGATATTTAATATATGCATCCTATGGAAGGTTTTCCCCCCTGCGCCTTCCCGCTTTATTTTTATTTTCAAAAGTGTAGTATACCATAGGAGTGACTTCTACTAAGTTTGAACATTCTTACTATAACAGTTCTTAAGATATGTGATATTAAACATTGGCGTCCTATGGGGGGCAACATTTCCCCGCTGCTATTTTATTTCAATTTTGGGGTTCAGAAGATCATACTACAAAAAGTTTAATAAAAAGAGGGCAGCGGCTCTAAATTATATTTCTATCTATGAGGGGTACTGCTCCTCCTCTGTCCATTTCTATATTGAAATTTAAAGTTTGCCATAATAGTAGCTTTAACCGAGTTTGAAGACTCTCCCTTTAATAGTTCTTAAGTTAAGAGATATTTAATATATGCATCCTATGGAAGGTATTTCCCCCTGCGCCTTCCCGCTTTATTTTTATTTTCAAAAGTGTAGTATACCATAAGTGTGACTTCTACAAAGTTTGAACATTCTAACTTTAATAGTTTTTAAGATATCCGATATTAAACATTGGCGTCCTATGGGGGGTAACACTTCCCCCGCTGCTATTGTGTTTAAATTTTGGGGCTCAGAACATCCTACTACCAAAAGTTCAACAAAATGCGTGCAGTGGCTCTTATTAATATTTCTATATATGAGGGGTACTGCTCCTCCCATTTGTATATTGAAATTTATAGTTTACTATAATAATAGCTTTAACCACTTTTGAAGACTCTCCGTTTAATAATTCTTTAGTTGAGCGATATTTAATATATGCATCCTATGGGAGGTGTTGTATACCATAAGAGTGACTTCTAGAAAGTTTGAACATTCTCACTATTACAGTTCTTTAGATATGCATGTTAAACATTGGCGTCCTATGGGGGATTCCACTTCCCCCGCTGCTATTTTATTTTAATTTTGGGGCTCAGAAGATCTTACTACCAAAAGTTCTGCATAATGCGTGCAGCGGATCTTAATATATGCGATAATTAATATTGGCATCCTATGGGGGATACCAATTCCCCTGCCCCTATCGAAAAAATAAGTAGCCTATTTTATTTTTAGGGCTCTCGTGATGTATCTGTAAAAATTTCAGGAAAATCGGTTCAGTAGTTTAGGAGTCTATAAGCCAACAAACAAACAAACAAACAAACAAACAAACAAACAAACAAACAAACAAACAAACAAACAAACAAACAAACAAACAAACAAACAAACAAACAAACAAACAAACAAACAAACAAACAAACAAACAAACAAACAAACAAACAAACAAACAAACAAACAAACAAACAAACAAACAAACAAACAAACAAACAAACAAACAAACAAACAAACAAACAAACAAACAAACAAACAAACAAACAAACAAACAAACAAACAAACAAACAAACAAACAAACAAACAAACAAACAAACAAACAAACAAACAAACAAACAAACAAACAAACAAACAAACAAACAAACAAACAAACAAACAAACAAACAAACAAACAAACAAACAAACAAACAAACAAACAAACACACATACAAACATTTTTCATTTTTATATATATAGATTTAAATTACTTACCTGTTTTGATAAACTTATAAGTTTTGCAGGACAGCTTGGCCTTTTTCTCCCTGAAAAAAAGTTTAATTATTTTGTAATAATCCAAGTTGTCCGATTAACTGATGCTCGCAGAAGTAAATGACGTGAAGACAATTTTATTTTTTTTTTATAAATAAACATTATTTGTTTGACAATAAATGTTTGCTCAATTAGAGAATGTGTTTTAAAGCAAACAAAAATTATGGTGCTAAACATACCTTTTGTGTGCAACTTCTATTATGATTTTAATTGTATAGTTGAAAATATACATATTATAGCAGCAAACATTTCACATAATTTAATATGTTTAGCTAGATCAGAGTAACTTTTTAGGCGTAAAATAACATATAATATTATTATAGTGAATTTAAAAATGTTAAGGACAAAAAATACTTTTTCAAGTTATATTAGGTCTATAATAAATTTATTGGGGTAACCCATACATAGTAAACTTTCACAAAATTTTAAAAATAGGGAATTTCCTGTAAATAGTTAAATATTCCAAAATTTCGTATGAATAGTGAAATTTTAAAAAAATTTCCTATAAATAGCGAAATTTTACAAGTTTCAGTTTAATGAGTGAAATATCCCAAATTTTCCATAAAAAGTGAAATATCCCAAAACTTCATTGAAATAATTATATTTCGAAAAATTTCGTATAAATAGGGAATTTTCGCAAAATAATCTCTAAATTGGAAAATTTGCTAAAAAAAAGGGGAAATATCGTAAAACTTGTTTTAATTTTTTTTTTAAAAACCTGAAAACTTTCAAGATTTCCTTTAAATATTGAAATTTCCTATAAATAGTGAAATATACCAAATTTCCTCAAAAATATTGAAATTTTCCCAAAACTTCCTAGAAATAATGAATATTCTCAAAATTATCAATAATCTGGAAAATTTCAAAAAATTGGATAAAAATAGGGAAATATCGCCCAACTTCTTTTAATTTTCGCAAAATGTTTAAATATTGAAATTTCCTATAAATAGTGAAATTTTGCTAGAGAAATATCTCAAAAATTCCTATATATATAAAATTACTAAGATTTCCCAAAACTTCCTAGAAATAATGAAATTTCGCTAAATATCCTATAAATAGGGTATTTTGCAATATTATCTATAAATTGGAAAATTTCGCAAATATTGCTAACATAGGTTAAAAAGCTAAACTTCTCTTAATTTCCTATTCGTAGTATAATAGTGACATTTGCTATAATAAGTAAAATTTTCCAAATTTCCTATAAATGGTGATATTTTCGAAAAGTTCCTATAAATAGTAAAATTTCTATTCATAGCATAATTTCATTCATAAAAAACGAAATTTTTTCTTATTAGAGAATTTTCCTATAATAAGTTAAATTTCCCAAATTTCCTATTAAAAGATAAATAAAATTTCCTTTAAAAAGGGAATTTTAGTAGAATAGTGCTATTTGCTTAATTAGTGAAAATTCCCAAATTTCCTATAAATTGTGATGTATCGAAAATTTCCTACAAATAGTAAAATTTCTCTTCATAGTAGAATTTCAGTGATAACAAATGAAATTTCCTTTACTTAGCGAGTTTTCTATAATTACTGATATCTCCCAAATTTCCTATAAATAGATAAATAAAATTTCATTAAAATAGGGAATTTTTGCAAAATTATCTATAGATTGGAAAATATTGCAAAGAATAGGGAAATATCGCCAAACTTCTTTAAAATTTTCTATGGACAGTAAAATTTCCAATTCGTAGTAGAATTTCCTATAAATAGTGCAATATGCTATAATTAGTGAAATTTCCCAAATTCCCTAAAAAAGTGATATTTCTGAAAATTTTGTTATAAATAGTTAAATTTCTATTCATAGTTGAATTTCCTATAACTTGTGAAATTTTCTATAATAAGCGAAATTTACTATTTTTAGTGAAATTTCCTATAAATAGTGAAATTTTCAATATTTCCTATAAAAAGTAAAATAACCTATAGTGAAATTTTTAATATATTGTGATATTATTCAAAAATTTTTACAAGTAGTGAAATTTCTTTTAAATTTTTTGCATCTTCATTTAGCTGTCAGAAAATTCTTAAAGGGTAAATAAATTAAAAGGTGATTTCGTTGTTGATTATCAAGTGGGAACCACTTACAAATAAAATCAAACATATAGAAAAGTTAATTGACCTAAAGTTAATTTTTTGCGAGCATGGCACAAGTACGTGTGGACATTTCAAAAGTAGAGATTCATCTTTCGTATTGCTCATATCTACTCATGTCCTACTTAAAACAATCATATGACGTTGCATTTAAACAAACAGAAAACCATTTCTAAAGGCTGTCTTTTAAAGATGTTTGAGTGTAATTTTGTGTGTGGCTGTGTGTTTGTGCTCATACCCTGAAGATAATACGACTAGTCAATACACGCATGTAAAATGTTGCCCATATGGGACTAGCACTAGTCCAAAGGTAACCCAAATGTATTGAAAAAACATGGTCTATTTAACATTACGATGTACTAGGGCTGGACCATATAGCCCAGCTGGCTCCACGAAAAGCCCCCCAATGAAATAACGCTCAGGAAATAACACCCAATGAAATAAACCCCAAAAAATAGGAAATAACACCCAAAAAAAGTGAATGAAATAACATCGAAAAATAAATGAAATAAACCCCAAAGCGAAAACGAAACAACCCCCAATATTTGGGCGTTATTTCATATGAAATAACACCCAATGATGAAAATGAAATAAACCCCAATGAAATAAGCCCCATCAGCAACAAAAATGAAATTATGCCCAAAATTCATAAAAGAGTCAGTTTCACCAAGGATTTCATGAAGTCAATATGGACCAACAGCAAAGTCGCAAAAAATGAAATAACCCCCGAATAACAAATGAAATAACACCCAAATTATGCACGCTATGAAACAAGCCCCGAATTTTAAAAATTTGTTGGTTGTTATTTCATTGGAGATTATTTCATAATTTGAAAACCCCAAATGAGGAATAAAATAATTCCCAAAAAAAATGAAAAACGGCCCAAAAAAATTGGGAGTTATTTCATATGAAATAACACCTAAAAATGTATGAAAAAAATTTGGGGAATAATTCATTTCTCGTTCGGGCGTTATTTCATTGGGGGGCTTTTCGTGGAGCCGCCCAGCTTTGCATTACAACAGAGTAGTCTTAAAACTAGTTTTAACTTCGTTTAAAAACGAAAACATGTCGTATAAAAACGAAAACTTGTCGTTTAATTCCAAACCCTTTTTTAACAATGACATGGTCCATGCTTGCATTACATTGGACCAGTACTGGGAGCAGTCCACTTGTATAAAATGGATCACGTAGTCCAATATTATCTGCAGGGTATTTGAAGCACATTTGATTCTGTTTAAACACCATGTTCGGTGGCAACAGCAATATAGTTGTGTATTCTTGATGGAGGACTAGATAAACCATTATATGGTTTTCAGTTAATATAACCATAAAATGTTTAAAAATTCAACGTTGGAAATGGTTTTGTTGTAGTATTTTCCAAAAAAAAAAAAATTGGGGCTCAATAATAATTTTAAGTTTTATAGGAGAGTCGTCAACCGATTAAGAATAATTCGATTAATCGATCAAACAAAAAAACTCTTGTTCGAACAATTTCAAAATGGCAATTTTCGAATAACAAATAAATCGATTAAATTATGTCGATTAATCGAACAATTTTTTTTATTAAAAATTAATTAATAATAAAAGATTAATAAGAAATAAAAGCTTAGAATTTGATTTATTCTCATACGTTTTAAGCGATTTTATACAAAATGTAGGAAAGGTAAGAAATATTGTAGCTATAGCCCTGATTGTTATTAATCTCAATGTTAAGTAAGCAAAAACCGAGTTGAGTATTTATAATATTTCAAAAATGTATTTTATGTTCTTATTAAACAAATCTCTGACAAACAATTGTAGCAGTTGTTTTCTTTTTAAATCAAACGTTAAACAATTTTCAAGAAATGGGATCTTTCACTCTCGGGTGAAAAACTTAGAAATAAACAAAAAGCTCAAAAATAAAGAATTGATTTATACGAATCATATCATGAAAGTTGAAAATATTGGTTTTATATTATGTATATATATTACGTTTATATATCTTTGTCATTTGCATAATGCTATGTCCACACTTGGGCTTTTAAACGCGTTTAAGCAAAATGTTGATTAACTTAATCAGAGCCGTTCACGTTTGGCTGAAGATGGAAGGTCTGCAAACGCCCTTCGAAAATCCAAAGTTGTATCGGATTATTAAAAAATTAAGGATTTTACGATTTCTTTAAGTAATACAACGATATGGAGTTAAGATGAAAAGTTGTATGCATCAAAAAAAGAAGAAGTCATCGTAGATTTGAAAAAAAAAAATTAAGAAGAAAATGGAAGATTTTCCATAATTGTAAATTAATGGACGGATGTATCTTATTTAAAATATGTAATTTTTTTTTGTTATTCTCATCGATTAATCGAATAATTTTTCAGATTTAATCGTTTGATCGAACGAACAAGAATAATTATTTAAATTTTTCGAACAATGCTGAAAGGCGAATTATTGACAACTCTAGTTTATAGGGTAAAGTATTTTTGAGATTTTTCGGAAGAGGTTTAGAGGACGCTCAAGGCGAACTTTTTCAAAAAACGGGTTTGCCTGTTTAAGTTTTCTTTATCAAAATCCACGATTTTCTTTACTTTTAAAGAAATAAATTAAAAGAAAATGGTACATGGCTTGCACATTTTTCTTTTACATGGTTTCCTCAAAAGTGAAGAAAATCATGTTTTTTGACAAAGTTATGCATAAAACTCAAAAAAGGCCGGCAAAGCAGATTTTTGGCAAAAATTAGACTTAAACGGTTTGCTGGTTTAAGTTTTGTTTATAACTTTGTCAAAGTCCACGATTTTCTTCACTTTTAAAGAAATAAATTAAAAGAAAATGGTACATGGCTTGCACATTTTTCTTTTACATGGTTTCCTCAAAAGTGAAGAAAATCATGTTTTTTGACAAAGTTATGCATAAAACTCAAAAAAGGCCGGCAAAGCAGATTTTTGGCAAAAATTAGACTTAAACGGTTTGCTGGTTTAAGTTTTGTTTATAACTTTGTCAAAGTCCACGATTTTCTTCACTTTTAAAGAAATAAATTAAAAGAAAATGGTACATGGCTTGCACATTTTTCTTTTAAATGGTTTCCTCAAAAGTGATGAAAATCATGTTTTTTGACAAAATTATGCAAAAAATAGGCCGGCAAAGCAGATTTTTGGCAAAAATTAGACTTAAACGACTTCTAAGCCTCTCCAAAACCTCTGAAAAAAAATCTAAAAACTTTACCCTATAAGCTTTTAAATTGTGCTTGAGTATCCATGAAAATAAAGGATTTTTTTTTTTTACCATATGGAAAAAGGTTTTTTCGAGCAAAAAACCTGGGAAAAAATATCCACTTTCGATTATTTTAGTGACACTGTCAACAAAGCTTCTACACTTTTGTCTGCCTTTGAGAAAAAAACCACAACAGATATATTTTTGACAAATCTTCTATGAAAATTTCTTTCTAGAGTGAAAGTTTTTGTATGACGATGAACTAAAATTAAATTTAAAGCGCATCTTGTCAAACTGGTCTCGGTGTATTTATTTGAATGTTGGCAGGAATAAAGGGTTTGCTTGTTCTTGATAGCGGACGTCAAGAGTAAGCTGCGAAATTATTCTTAGCTAAAACCTTAAGGTGTGCATCCGTCCGGAATTTTTGCTGGCCTGCGTTTATGTCTCTATGGAGCGGCAGTGCTGTAAACTGGCATGGTATAATTATATCCGAGGATTACCAATAGCAAATAATGCTCGGCGTATATGATCAGACTAACGGAGACCTTATTCTTTTAGTATTGGTGACAAATCAACTAATTTCAACAAAATCACAAATAATTTTTTTGTCTTTGCTTTATTTGACTCTCTTTTATGCAAGGTTATACATACGTCACGGCAAATACACTAGGGTGGATCGATTTAGCAATCAATATTGTTCCATCGATTTTTCAGTAGCTTTTGGCACGACTATAAAGTTGAGAAAAAGTTAAAGAATCGAAATTTTGGCGCCTTTATTTTTAAGGTTTTTTTTAATAGGAAAAACAAATCGGCAAATTAAATTTTTTTTAAATAACAATAGGTATTATTAAAAAAAAAAAATTAAATCAGCCGATTTTTTTATTACCTACTAGTGATAATTGAATCAATTATTTTTTTGTTAAAAAAAAATTAAAAATATGATTTTGATTAAGTTAACATTTAAGTTGTTTTAAAATAAAATTTTAATTAAAATATTTATTAAATAACAACAAAATGTTAACCCTCAACATTCGCTGTATGTGGCACTGTTTTGTTGAAACCACATCGATATCATTTGATTTCGAACAAAATAACTGAATTTTGTCTCGATATCAAGTACCAGTCACAGCTTGACCAGCATCATTTTCAAAAAAAAATCCTTTAACTTCAAATCACATGTGTGGCAATGTGACATTTGCTGTGATAAACGATTAACAACAAGACAAAAAGGTGTTTTGTCGCTTGGAAAGTTTTCCGGTGTAATATCAACATTTTAAATAACTTTATATCGATGAAATTTTACGAAAAAATTATTTATTCTCAATACTGAAATAGAGTAAGATTATTCTCACTAAGTGCTTAAGCTTAAAATATTTTCCTCTATATTCTATTTTAAGATTTTTTTTAGTTTTGTTTTTCTACATTTGAAGCTTTTTTGTTGCTGGTGTTTAAGAAATTTTTTCTTTGTGTTGTAAATGAAAACCAGATTATTCAAAGTGTTGTCTTAAAAGCCAATAGAAATGCAGTTCATTTGAAATGTATTCGTTTTATGTATTTTGTTTAAATGAAAAACTTTTGACTCGTAGTTTAGTGTCGATTGTCGATTACTTTATTGTTGCTATAAAAAAATTCCAAAGAATTTTTGGTAAAATTTAAAATTTGCGCTTGATTCTTAGCAACATTTTATAAAATCTTTTTTTAACTTTTTTATGTTTCTCTTTTTATAGTTTTTTTCCTCTATACATTTGTTTTCTGTTTTTAAAGGAAATGTAAAAAAAAATATATTAAAGGTTTTCGCGATGGTCATTGTGCAAATTTGGAATTTGAAAATTTGCAGAGCGTGTTATGATTGATCGTGAGCATACTGATTTTGTTTTTGTGCAAACATGCTATTTTTCTCAAATTTATTCTGGCAACACAGAACATTTCTGGCAGCACTGTCAAAAATCTGCATTTGTTTGCAATTATAAACAAGCAGATTAACATAATTTTTTTATTTTTAAATAATTTAAATTTAATTTTCCAAAATTTTTGTTAATAAGTTTCATGTGTCAAATGTTATTGTTAACATTTATTTGCAAGTTCTCTTAAATTTTTTTTTAGAGCAAACGAAGTAAAATGAACCAAATTCATTTTTTTGCACCCATTTGCATTGAGTGCACACTTGTACTAGCCATCGTGGAACCCCTTATTGCGTTTTTTTTTTGCATTTTATGTGGTAAATCATTAACACGAATTCAAGGATTCTTAGAATTATTAAGTTCAATTAAGTGGTTGGTTGTGGCTTATTTGTATAAATTTAAGTGTTAAGAAATGTTGAATGGAAAATTTACATTTAATTATTGCTAAGTGTTCAAATTTAGTAAATATATGTACAGTAATATTTACACTGCACCAAAAGTAAGTTGGTTTCATCTTTAAATTTTATTTTTTAGACTTTTGTTTGCAAAGAAATACACACATGTACAGCGAAATTAAGTTAACGATGGTCATCTGTCCGTCTGTTTTTCTGTATATCTGGAGAACGAAAAGAGCAAAAGTTTCCAAAGTTCAAGCATCTTGGTTATCAATACGCATCATCCGACAAAATGTGGGTGACTGTGGATAAGTGGGCATGGCACATAATATATTCACTTATTTCTAAAGACCGGTAAGAAAAAAAATTGTTTAAATTCGGTACACATAGCTCGGTTCTCTAAAAATATGGTCGGCATTGGGGAAGTGAGCGTTCCACCTCCCGTACAGAGACATTAACACATTGACTGCCAAGGCACTTTCAGCAAATAAGATGCTGGGGGCTATAGCATTTTTATTGCGTTTTATCTTCGAAAACGTAAATATTGGAATTTGGGATACTACCAGTATTATTTACTGCTTAAAAACAGAGAATATTTTACAAATAAGATTGTCGCACGCATGTGTCCGACGTGGCTCCTCCCGATTTTTTTTTTTTTTTAATGCAAGGCCATGTCGGACATATATGCACGAAAAAAAACACTCTATATCGCTCTATATTTTTCCTTATTACGTGTTAATTTGTGTTTTTGCATTATAAGAAAAATATGTAAAATAATTTTTCTTTTACTTTTTTTCTATTTGTGTATAATAAAATGAATTAAATTTTTTCTTTTTTTTCAAAAAAAATCTTTAATTTATTTTTGAGCTGCGCGGAAACCATTTTTACAGATGGCTGGAAAGAATGAAAATCGCGACATATGTGTCCGACGTGGCGTTAACCACAAAGTGCATTCTCACACATATGTGTCCGACGTGTTAGTCAATGTGTTAAAGATTTCTGTATATCTGGAGATCAGAAAGAGCCAAAGACTCCGAACCTCGAGCCAGCTTCTTTGTCATCCATATACACCATCCCATAATATGTAGGCGGGATTGGAAAAGTGGGCGTCGCACGAAATAGATTTATTAATAACTAATGAACAGTATTAATATAACTTTCTGTTCTTATCTTACAATGGTGAAGAGTATATATGATTCGGCAAAGCCGAATATATCAATCTAACTTGTTTTCACGTAAGGTAGTAAGTGCATGTTACCATCATTCAAGAAGAGAGCTTTCTTCGAAAAATTTATTGTGTGTGCAGCTGCAACGTTGTAAAAAAAATTAAAACAAATATTAAAGGTTCTTGAAGCGCATATGGGTATTTCCACAGATATGCTCTCTTTTTCACGTTACGCCACTAGGCATTTAAGTTTGTATTTTACACCCATGTTGTTCAAATTTTACCTCTCTTTCACTAAAAATTTTACAATAATTTGAGCTCTACACCAATGTACAAAAAAGTAAAAGATGAATAAATTATTCCTTGATAAACAATTTTAAAAGCTTGGTAGCGTTACGTGACAAAAAGTATATATTTTTTTGGAAATGCCAATATTCCTTTACAATAAATGACTAGACTGACGTTTCAAAGTGTAAAGCCAACTTTACTGCTTTTCTCACAATATTATTACAGTAAAGGACTGTAGTTTATTTTAAAATTATTTCGTTCAGTCATTTTTAAATAAATAAACATCTTAAATTCCAATCAAATTTATTTTTAACTGATTCTAACATTTATTTTAAAAACTAAGTGCATATTAATACGGATTTTCAGTTGCTGTTAATATTGTCCGTTGATAAAGTTAAATTATTCTTAATGTAAAATACATTAGCTAAATACATCAAATTTACAAAGTAAAATAATTGCGAAACCATATCGGTCATGCTGCTGGTGTCTTATAACACAGTGCAACAAAATTCGGTTTTTTGGAAAAGGCGTTTGGAATAAGTCAAAAAAAAAAAAAAAAATATACTAAATGTATTGTCTTCAGTAGAATTGTATGGCGATTCTTTTCTTAGAATATATTAACCATCTAGCACTAATTTTAAAGGGGTCGCTTTTTAACTTCCACACAAAAGTAAACTTAAACGGCACTTTAGAAGGTTAAAATGTTCAACGAATATTTTCTGCATCAAATTTCACTATGGGTCTTCTATCCTAAAAAAAATCGTGCAATGTGTGTATAATGGGTTTTGGAAAAATTAAAATAATTCAAGGCCCGGAATTGAGAAAATCCATTTTACATACATTTTTGGTCCTAGAAGACCCCTAGTGAAATTTTATGCATACAATATTCGTCGAACATGTTAACCCTCTACAGTGCAGTTTTAGTATATTTTTGTGTAAAAGTTAAAAAAAGGACAAAAATAACCCCTGAAAATAAGTATAAAAGGTTTAATATATTCTAAAAAAAGAATCACCATACAAATCTACTGAGGACGTCTGAAAAAGTCATTTAGCTCAGAAGTACATTTAGTATATTTTTTCACTTGTACCAAACGCCTTTTCAAGAAATTCAAAAATTTCAATGCCCGAAAATTCAACAATCTGTTTTACATACATTGCACGTTTCTTGGTCTTAGAAGACCCCTAGTAAAATGTGATGCAGAAAATATTCGTAGAACATTTTAACCCACTAAAGTGCCGTTTTAAATGAGTGTAAGAGGGTTAATATATTCTAAGAAAAGAATCGCCATACAATTCTACTGAAGACATCTGATATAGTCTTTTAGCTCAGAAGTACATTTAGTATATTTTTTTACTTATACCAAACGCGTTTTCAAAAAATTCAAAACCTTTAGGGGCCGAAATTTCGTGAACCCGAGCTAAATTTTTAAACCCCTTTGGCAGATTTGCTCTACCAATAGTCTAGTTTCATTTCGCGTTGCTAGTATTTAGGATGTTTTTTTTTTTTGTCGCACAGTTTAATTGAGAGTTCTTCTGTAAACAACAAAGTCAGTACAACAAAATTAAAACAAAATTGTGTAACGGTAGACAGCCGTGGCAGTCTAAAAGCCGGAATTTTCGTCCTTCTGATGAACAGTACCAGTTCCGTTTTGTTCGGGTTCACTCCCAGTCCGCACTCAGCGGCCCAGTTGCCGAGCGCCCCCAACGCACTGGACATAATGTCACTACCACTTATTGCCACGAATGCCGATAGAGTAATTGGCAACCCCGTTGTAATTTTTGATGGCGAGGGGCTGTACAACATGAACTTTTTTCTTCTTCTTGATGTATCGTTGCACTGTTACCATTGGATCGATTGCGTCGTAATAATTTTCGAGAGTCATTTTAGAATTGTCCGTCCAACGAATAACCATAACGTTATTTCTTACATACATTTATCAAATGCATAGTCAGTATTGTGCTTTTTCAAGGTTTTTTGTAACCTGTTTTTGAAGGGGAGCGGGTACCCTGATTGGGTCGAACAGTGCCGCTTGCGTGGAATCCGCTCCCTTTTAACATTTGATGCTCACAATCTGATAATAGTTCTATTAAGGCGGATGCATCGAGTCCAAAACTCTTATTGAAAATACCGAATGCGCGGGACAAACTGAAACATGTAGCCATTGTTCAAGCAAAGCGCCCGAAACGGTTTGTTTTCCACGTATCCGAATCACCGACAGTATTATCGGGGGGCAAATAAATCGCAGCTTCAATCGCGGACGCTCTTTCACCTTGATGTTCATATTCATCGCTCCAGTAAGTTACTCTTGGCGTGACATTTTAGCCAATCTGACTCTTAGTTTTAATACAAATTAAATAAGTTTAAATTAGGAGAATAAGTTTTATGGACAATTGAAAAAAACAACATAAAATGCTGTCACACAAAGAAAATATCTGTCAAATCAATATCACTATCAGTACCAACGTGTGATGAAACACACGCTGGTATTAAGTGTGATGTGCAAATGGTCTTAGGTTGCTTTTTGGAGATTTGGTAACACACGGCAATACATATATAATAATTCAGATTTTTTTTTATATATATAACATAAATGATTTAAAATGAGTCTATTTTTGGACACTTTTTAAACCCCCTCTTGTGAAATATTTTTTTTGTTGGTAAGAGACCAAACTTTAATATAAACGCCACATATATTAAGTTTTATTTATTTATCTGTTATTTTTATTAAATCAAATTTAAGAAATGTTAAACGTGTGTTCAAACATACGGCGCTAACACGATTTTAAACTTTTTATCATTTAAATAAAATGGATGATATAAAAAATAAGCACAAAGGGGATTTAAGAGCCTATGCAATATATATAAAAGGCAGCATTGTGTATTATAAGATATGAGTCGTTAATTTCAAAAAACTCTATCAGTCAAGCTTGCAAAGTTTTTCAAGAGAGATAAAAAACTATTTGTATATCCTCCAACAAAGGTATATCTTAGTCATTCCGCTTGTAATGTCTACGATATCGTTGTTAGACCCTATAAAGTGTATATATTTCGTGTCATTATAAGCAGCGAAGTTGATTTACCAATGTCCGTCTGATCGTGAAATGGTTTTCTCTTAGAATAGGGGCGAATTAGAGTTGTGGGCGTGCCAACTCCCGTTCAAAGATACTATAGGTTTCTGTATATCTAAAGAACGGCATGATTCAGTTTTTCCAATTAAGGTAAAAGCATAGCATCGATGTTATTAATACAACACATTCGAAGAAAAGAGGGCGATTTTTTTTTTATATAAAAAACTGTATTTGTATAACTTTCTAATCGCACCATGGTGAGAGTTTATAAAATTAAAAGTTTTATTACTTTTTATGTGTCAATACATATTTTATTCCGCATGGTTTAAGTTTTATTTCAATAAAAGTCAATATTTCTAAGATGTAAGCCATTAAAGATAAATTTCGTAAAAAAGGATATGGTAGTTCTTTATACCAAATTTTTTTAAATATCAACGACATTTAGTTCCAACAAAACGGCGCAACTTGCCTTACAGCGCGTTTTACAATCGATTCATTGTAAAATCCATTTGGTGAGAACTTTATTTCCAGAAATGGTCCTGTTCACTGTCCCTTGTTCGTGCTATTGAACGCCTCTGGATTATTTTTTTGGTGCTTTGTTAAGTCGTAGGCTTATGCGATAAACAATCAACTCTTGAAACATTGGAAAAAGTTATCAATCATTGGACTGATCAAATGGACCATGTAACTCGTAGCCGCGGCAGCCATATGCCGGACATCATTTTTAAAAAATATGCAAATAATTTATCTACCAGATTATAATTAAAAAATTTCATTAAAAAATTCTTGTGTTATCATTTGAAGTCTTTTACAGACTATATTTCACATTAAGTTACGCAGGCGGGCGTAAATGTAGACAAATTTGCGCTGACGTGTTTTTGGCGTAAACGGCAAGTTAAACTTGGTTATTAATCTATTTTTAATTTTATTACTTTTGTTAAAAAATTAAATTAGGTACCCCAATTACTCCATCTCCAAGATTATGGCTGTTAACTTAAATAAATTTTGTCCATACATTTAACGGTTTGTATCAAAGCTAGTACTACCAGAAGAGATAGAGCTTTAAGTTATTCACAAAAAATGCTGACTATATAAAAATAGTTAGAGTCGGTCTTAGAAAGTAAACCCCTATGGACACGCGTTAACCCCTAAGGGTCCGAAAACCAATTGGGGGCTAGAATGGTTTTTTAAGGGAGAACCATGTTTTGATAAAAAGTAGCATTTTATTATGATTATGAACTATTTGTGCTGTACTGGATATAAAGTTTTTGAGCTACTCAACGAAAAGTGTAACGGATTTTGAGAGCCTGGTAACGCACCAAAAAATGTTCGGTTTGACCTGAAACTTTCCTCATTGTTTTTATCTCAAAAACAAATAAATTGGTGAGCGAGACTTAACCATTTCCAACCTTAAATTTAAAATCCATTCTATTTTGCATGCAAATGTCGTTTTGTAAGGCGCTTACGAGGTTTTCGAGATGGCTTTAATTTTTTTTTTTTCATATAATGTTTTCAAGATAAGGATGCAATCCTCAAATGTTATTTTCTACCATAAAAACCACAAAAGTAAATTTTGAAAAAATTACGCTTACGTGGTTAAGCAAGAAACGCGACGAGTTTTTCTGCAATATTCTACCTTACAAACCTCCTACGTAGTAAGAGAAGGTCTTAGTGCTTCAAATGATATTACTACTTACACCACAATAGCGGATAGGGTATTATACGTTTGTATTGATGCTTTTAACTATTAACTTATTGAATCTAGACTCAACTTTTAGAAAATCGATCATTTTGGAATCACTTTTTGAGTAGATTTAACAATGGCCATCCATCCGGCATGCTGGCTGTTCATTTTTACTTTACGGAACGCAATTTCCGAGATAACTAAACGTAATTTGGTATGTAGGTAAAATTTTTCACAAGAACAATCGGTCCATAATTTCACATAGCCCCCATACAATCTTCTTTTCAAAATATAGTCTTTATTCACCATTTTATAATGTTGGTATTTAGATTATATTCATTTCAAACTTATTATATTGCAATCAAAATCATCTTGCAAAATTTATTGAAATCGATCCATAGTCGACCGTAGCTCTCATACAACTACTACTCCCGAAAATAGCCTTAAGTGCGACAACCTCCTTATAAATGATGATATTGCCATAAAATTGGCCAACATCAACTTTGACTACTGTCAAGATATTGTGTTGGTTGGTCCAGAATTGATCATAGGTCCTATATGAACGCCCTTCCTAAAATCACTTAATGACAAACAAATCTCATATACATGACGATACCCAAATAATATTCGGAACAAAGAACTTTCACGTGGCTTTTAAATAGGGTTCACTCTTAAAAATCTAGCTCTTAATTCTATGGTGTAAGAAATCATATGTTCGGGCTTGACCGACTATACTTTCCCACTTTTTTTTATAAAAAAAATATGTTTGTGTTAGGAGTTCGGTCATTTGCGTTACTGTATCTGTAAATATCCAAATTAAAACATATGAAACCAACAGCATAATGTAAAATGACCTGAGGTCTATTCAAGCGTTAAAACTCTGATATAAAATTATAATCCAAAAAATTTAATTTTATTACATTTTGTGCAACTTTTTTTCCCCTTCTCCAATCTAAAAATAAATAGAACTTATCTTATTATACTGCCTTGGGTTTTCTTTTAAAATTTTAGAAGGAGAAAGAAAAAGGGATAAAACTTATTTGTAAAAGAAAAGTGCAATTTCTTAATTTTTTTTCAGGAAATTTCTTCTTCAGTAAAGTATCTCTTAATCTTCCGAAAAGTTTAAACGGAAATGGCAAAAACTGCCAAATAGTCACTACAATATATTCGTTAAATAAATTATGGTAATGCTATTGAAAAGGAAAAGTAATTTCTTCCAGTATAATATTTTGCACTTTCTTTTCAGGAAAAAGGAGGGTATAAATTTTGTATTTTAAGTGGGTCTTTCAACTGACATTAAGACCGAGCTGAATACGATTTTTTTTTTTGAGTTTTTGGTTGAAAGAACAAGGGATACTTTCACTTCAATGATTAAAGGATAAATAAAGGAGTTCTAGTTTTTTATTTTAATTTAATTCTACAATTAAATGTATATATGTATGTTACCTTTAAAAAAAAATACTTACAAAAGCTTAATAATTTTTCAATAATCTATAAAAAAATATAATGACGTAGCTACAATATCTTTGAAATAAACAGGACAAAAAACATATCTTATATTTTATTAGATATTTTAAATAGTTTAAATTTAATTAGTGCCTGAATTTATTTTAATATTACCGTGATTTACTAATTTAGGAATTATGTTGGAACCATGGTCTATTATGGACTTCCCATGACAAACTATTGCCGTATGCTGTAAGGGTGGTACATAAGTAATGGTATGATCGCCAAAAAGAGGCATAGTTTTACGAGTTGTGTGAACAGTGGCTCCATCTTGTCGAAACAACAATTCTAGATTGCTCTCCACCACGGATCATTGCCCGGTATGGAATGCTATTCACATTAACCGAAACTTGTTCATCGTCTTCGAAAAAGTATTGTTCAATGATCTTTTCTAAACTCATTCCACACCATACTGTGCATCTTTTGATGATTAACAATTATTCTCGGATTCTGGTCATATTCACTCATTATTCGATGTGATCTTTGTGTCTAAATAAGCGAATGTTGACTTTCAAAATAAAATTGTACAACTTTGGTCCATTGTTCTATGCTGACTCTTTCCATGATAAATCTCCCAAGTTTTCCAAAGTTTATTCTAAAAAATAAAACTGCAAAAAACGTAACAAATTCAATAAAATGTATTCACTTATCAAATCATAACTTTAATTTTGAATCACCCTTTACAAAACTAAGCTACCGGTACCAATATTTTAAAAGAAGTAAATTGCGCTTGGTACCGGTCCCTCTTACTAGTCCCACCAAATACAGGTCACCTTAACGCCAAAACATTCAACTTTGGCATTGATTCGGCCGGGCTACAAACACGATTTCGATTCCTTCATGTTGTCTCTTCTCTATTTCAGTGGTCAAAAGAAAAAATTATTTAAAATAAGATTATCCCATTGCCGTTCTGGCAAAAGAAGGATTAGAAAGTAACTTTTTATATTCTTTTATTGAACTTTAGCAATGCATATTTTTTCAACTAAGCTGAATTTATGGAAACATTTGTAAATGGTTTAAGCAGAGGTAGATATATATGAAAAAACAAAAAAAAAATTAAAGACAATGTATTCATTAAAAAAAAATTTAACTACAAAGTAATATAAAACTATATTAGAAACAAAAGGTGATGTAACAAGTTAAATGATAAATTTATGACCGAAATAAATCATAAATAAATAAAATGAAAAATAGACAAATACACAACAAGAACTAGAAATACAAATTTCATCCAATTCACAAACACTTACTCGTAGATAAATGAAACAAAATCAAATAAATCCCTTATTAAGAACATCCTAAGACTTATAAAACACGATTATTTCAACTTAACCGAAAATTATAAAAAGATAACACTGTACGGTTGCAATAAGATATATTTGGAACAAATGTAATCTAAATATCAATATAAATAAGGGTGGCACGTCCAAAAGTGTCCATGGACACTGTGACATTTTTATACTTTTTTTATAAATGTCATAATATCCGTCGGCACTAATATACTTTGCAAATGGACATTATGTCATTTTTAAACATGTCATAAGGTCCATAAATACTAAAGAAGTTAAATACAAAAAAGATCTACATACACGCAGAGAAAAACATGTTTTATTATGGTCACATGGTACAAAACTATTTTTAAAGAAACTAATTTAACCATAATATGGTTGTCGGTGACAATGATTTGATTAAATTAAACATAATATGGTTAAACATTTTTTTAAAAAGTGTTTTGTTGTTTTTACTCGAAGCGAAGCCGGTATTATTTATACCATAGAAGAGAAAATCCTTGCGCCCGGCCGAAGGCCGTCTGTAAAGAGCAGCTTTAGTTAGCGAAGCTGGTATTTATTATACCATAGAGGAGAAAATCCTTTCGCCCGGCCAGAGGCCGGCCATACTTTCGAGTTGGTAAACATGTTGTAGACATTATGACACTCTACAAATGATGGACATTATGACACTTATAAAAGTGTCATAAAGTCCATTGACACTGTGACACTGGGCGTTATGATATGGCACCATAATAATATAGTCAATGGTCACAAAAACTCTATTCCAGAAAGATGTGAAATTATGAACCGATTCGCACCATTTCCAATAGGGCTCCTCCTTATGACAATTGAAACGGATGAACCAAATTTATCAAATAATCTTCAAAATTCCTACCTGTAATTTACACACGGTGTTACAAGGACAGACAACCAGCCAAAGAGCCAGCCGGACGGCCGCCGTTGGATCTACTAAGAAAGTGATTTTGAGAATTTGAGGTTATGTTCTTAAAAGTATGTCAATAACCAATATTTTTTAGCTTTGCACGCACCATCACAAACGGAAAAAACCTCCCCACTATGGTTGTTTGGGTATAATAATTTTTTTTTTTTTGGGAAATTAGTGTAATTAAACTTCCTTTGTTCAAGGGTGGCTTAAAAATAATGCCTTTTGACTTTTATTTTTCGAAAAATTTAAAATATACTGAGAGGCCTTGGTTCATTTCATCCTATCCTATCCTATCCTATTCTTTTTTTTTTTTTTTTTTTTGTTAAACCTATGTCATATTCAAAATGTCATAATTTTGCCGAATTAGCCAAATGTGTTGAGCTTATTTCTTCAATATCTCGATACAATACAATATTAATCGCTTATACGCATTTTCCGATTTTATTCATCCAAACTTGTGCACTTACAGTTTACTATTTAAAATTGTTTCGTGTATATTATACACTGTATAAGCATATGCTTATATGCATTTATGCATCACAATATACTTGATATTGTTAAATTTTTTTTTTAATAAACGCGTTTTAATTTCAAATCCAAACAAATACACGCACTTATTCAACTTAACAAACTTTATTAGAATGATTTATTTTGTTAACAATTGTTAGTTACGAACAGAACCGTTTAATGTCTCCAAATAAACTAAACTAATTATTCATAAGTCGCCCCTTTTTTATGTCATAACTATTTCTTGATTTTTTCAGAACCTCTCTGTAATAACAATTTATTATGTTCTAAAACCATTTCAAGAAATGACTGGGAAATTCATGTAGTAACTGTTATACATAATTTAAATACACTTTTAGACTGTAATACAGTTGTGTCGAAAATTATAGAAGACAATTTTAGATTACTAATATGACATAAAACTATAAAACAAGATAACTTATAACTATAGCTATAAAGAATTCTTAGATAATTTGACTTTCGTAACAATATGTACAATTTTAATAAGTTGAATTTTAAAAATTAGCATCGCTTTAAGCTCGAGTCAAATACAATAAAAAACGCACAAAAAATAAGTTTGCTAAATTTTGATAAAACTTGGGATTTATTCATGCACTTTCGATGCAAGTAAAATAACTATTTTCATGATACTATGAGCGAGTTTTAATAAATTTATTTCTCGTATAAGAGCACCAAAAAACGGTCAAATAACATAATGCTTGAAAGCGACAAATACTGTAGTACAATAAGTGTTCAGCAACAGAGAGGTGCGTATCGTTGAAAATTTTTTAATCAGAAATCTAAAAATATTTTTGAAGTTTGTTTTTGCAAAACGTGGCATAATTAAGATAGCATTTTTTATCACGTCAAAAAATATTAATAAAAACTTTTTTTTTTTTTTTTTTTTTTTTTTCATTAATTTCTTTATTTACAATCTGTTTATACAACAATTAGCAAATTTCATAATACTTTAAAAAAAAAATTACAGCAGTTATTGAACTATAATTCAATAACTCTCTTACTTACTTATATTTATAATGTCTTTTAAATATATGTTATATGTTAGTATACTATATTGTAAATTATGTAAAAGGCAAATCTAAAATATGCAATCTTTTAAGTCTACGTACTTCTTCTGTTTCATCGAGTAGGGTAATGGCTAATATGTTAGTATGATTGCTCAGTCTAGAAAGGTATCTAGAGCTAAACTTTTGTATGGTTTCATTAACTGTAGGTATATTGAGATCATTATGTATGGCCGTATTTGTTATAAACCAAGGCGCTTGAGTAATAAATCGCAGGGTTTTAGACTGGTATCGTTGTAATATTTCAACATTAGAGTTTTTAGCTGTTCCCCATAGTTGTATACCATAAGTCCACACGGGTTTTAGTATTGCTTTGTATAAAAGTAACTTGTTGTTTAAACTTAATTCGGATCTTGGACCTAAAAGCCAATACATCTTTTTCGTTTTAATATTAAGATATTTGCGCTTTGTTTGTATGTGTTCTTTCCAAGTAAGACGCCTATCTAAATATAATCCCAAATATTTAACACAATTAACAATAGGTATTTGCATTCCATTAAGTGCAACAGGTGGACAATTTTCTCTTCTAAGGGCAAATGTTATGTGGGAAGACTTTGAAGTGTTTATTTTAATTTTCCACTGTTGTAACCACTGTTGTAGTTTATTTAATGCTCTTTGTAACAATGTAGAAGCGTCAATAGGACATATCGCTGATGCTATAAGCGCTGTATCATCTGCATAAGTCGCAACTGTAATATTTGGTGAGTATGGCATGTCACACGTATAGATTGTATAGAGTGTTGGTCCTAGTACACTGCCCTGAGGAACTCCTGCTTTAATTGGTTTAATTATTGAAAATTCCTCATTATTATTAACATAAAAAAATCTATCTCTTAAATACGATTTAAGAACAAGATAAAATGGTGTTGGTAATAACGATTTTAGCTTGAACAATAGTCCCGGGTGCCAAACTTTATCAAAAGCTTGTTGGACATCTAAAAATACGGCAGAACAATATTTTTTATTTTCAAAGGCATCAGTTACTACATTAATAATGCGATGACACTGCTCTGGTGTACCGTGTTTACTGCGAAAACCAAATTGATAGTCGGGAATAATATTTTTTTGCTCTAGAATTGGTTTTAATCTATTTAAAAACAATCTTTCAAATATTTTTGAAAGGGTAGATAGTAAACTTATTGGTCTGTAGGATAAGAGTTCATTTTCATTTTTGTTAGGCTTCAGAATCATAATAATTTCAGCACATTTCCACTGAGTCGGGAAATGGTGTAATCGTAATATACTATTGTATAATAGAGTTATAAATATGATGCTCTTTTTAGATAATAATTTGATTAATTTGGAATCTATTTTATCATATCCTGGGGTTTTATTGTTTCCAAGCTTGATAATTTCATTTTTAACTTCACTTGGAGTAAAATGTTTAATTGGAAGGTACATTTGGCATGGAACATCCAGAAATTCATGTATTTTATCATCAGTTGGCAAGTCAGTTTCAGGATGAGGTTGAAAAATATTTTCCAAGTGCTGAGAAAAAGCTTCGGCTTTGCTTTGGTTTGATCTGCACCATCTGTTATTTAGGTCTCTGATTGGAATGTTTCGTTTCGTAGGTCTTTTAAGATATTTTGTAGCATTCCAAAGACAGTTTTCTTGCTTGTTCGCATCTAGGGATTTCAAATATTGTCCCGTTTTTTCATTTTTAAATTCTTTAAGCTTCTGTTTAAGTAGTGCGCATAAATGGTTAAAATGTTGTTTGTCAATTGGATTTCTACTTAATTGCCAAACTTTTCTGATTCTCCTTTTGTTGCGAATAAGGTTTCTTATTTCAGCAGATATATAATTACTTCTTGTTTCCAGATTTTGACCTTCTAAAATATTTGGTGTTGATAAAATAGCAGCTTCGTGGATTAGGTTCGTAAAGTTTTCAATAGACTTATCTAATTCTTGACCATTATCTATTAAAAGATTTAAGTTTATATTTTTGTCTATCCAGTAGGTAAACGAATCAATGTCAGTTCTTTTTGTTAAAAGTTTTACTTTTTTCAAAACTGAGTGAAAGTTGGAGTTGTAGGTGGCAATGATAGGAGTATGATCAGAGCTAAGGTCATCACTGTCTACAATGTTTAGGCAGTTACTTGGTATACCAGAATAAACAAAAAAGTCTAATAAGTCTGGAATTTTGGACGGATCAGAAGGCCAGTATGTTGGCCTTCCAGAAGAAAGAATGTTATAATGTTTTTTTAAGACACACTTATAAAGCTCTCGACCTTTAGGGTTTACCAATCTAGATCCCCACCACGGATGCTTAGCATTAAAATCACCTCCAACCAAAAAGCGGTTTCCTAAGTTATTGAAGAAATCTTCATAGTCCTGACATAAGACAGAATGCCTGGGTGGAAAATATATAGCAAATATTGAAACATCACCACAGTTTGTATGTATTTTTACTCCAGCAGCTTGAAGGTAGTTTTGACATGTTGTAGGAAGTACTTCGTACTTAATTGTTGATTTTATTAAAATTGCAGAACCAGCATGAGCTCTGTTGTCCGGGTGATTTGCCGATATTATGTCGTAACCTCTTATATTAAAATATGTTCTGGACGTAAAGTGAGTTTCAGAGATCAAGAGAATATCAACAAAATTGGTGTTTAAAAATATTTCAGTTTCATGTGTATGATTGGAAAGCCCATTTGCGTTCCATACTGCTATTCTAATATCTAATTGCATAGTTTGGTAACTAAAACTGACATCATATTAAGTAACGTGTTCGTTAACTCAATTTGTTTTGTCATAAGCTTTTCAAGACGTTCATATACACTTTCATTAGTATTAATACCTTTTAAAACGTTTGCATAAGTTGTGCTAGAATTTTGATTTTCATTTGTATAATTTTGTGGACGGGAAAAAGAAGAAAAGTTATTGGGTTGATCAGTTATCCTATTGTTGAACGCTGGTTTTTTCTGAATAAGTTTTTGGTAAACTTGACAGCCTCTATAGTTTGCAGTATGGTTTTGCAAACAGTGAATGCATCGAGGAGAAATCGTTTTGTTCATTGTGCATTCAGCTGTGGGATGGTCTAGTGCGCACTTAACACAACGGAAAGGTTTTCTGCAATAAGTCCGAGTATGTCCAAATTGTTGACAACGATGATATTGAACAATATCATAATAAAAACTTGGCGAAATGAAAAGTAATATTTTTAGAAACAAAAATTTAGATTTAAGATAGACTGGTTGAAGGAGACAGAGTTACAACAGTTTCAGATCTATAAAAAAAAGGAAAATAGAATAAGGAATAGTGCAGAACCTGGAACTTAAACTAACCTGGGTACAATTTTATACATCCGGGACATTATAATTGAAAATATGGAAAAGTCAATAATGATCTGGTTAGAAGATCGAACTCAAGAGCGAATCCCAATTTATACCAATTATATTATAAATAAACTTTGATCAGTTACCATCTACAACAGAACATCGTTTTGGCAAGTCACGGTTTGTTTAAAAAATAAAGCAAGGGCATTCCTTACATAATCTAAAAACAAAATTTACAAGCTTATTTAAGGCGCGGCTAAAGACAATCCGGAAAATTTTGGTTAAATTATTGCTGCCAATTCATACAACCCCGATCAAGTCTTTACAGCTGACCAATCGAATTTAATTTACATTTAAATAAAAGAATTTTCTGAACAAAATTTAAAATTATTCGTTTTTGGGTTTTTTTTAGATTTACACGATTTTCCATACAAAAAATTTTTAATTTCGATTTACACGGTGTTTTCCGAAATGCGTATGTCATGAAAATCGAAGGATAGGTGTACTAGGCTTAAAGGCAAACGTGTTAAATTCATAAGAATATAAGCTGCAACATATAGTCAATTTAGGGCTAAAAAATCTGAGCAAGTTAAACTACCTGTTTGGTTTAAAATGTGTTTAAACCAACAAATCTATAAACCAACAAACATATAAACCACCTTTAAAACCATACAATTTGCGTTTAAACTTCCAATACAGACCATATGAATTTGATAGGATTTAACGTAGTGCTGCCACATGTTATTTTTTAACAAAATATAATACATTGGACCTTGATTTATAGTTGTTGAGTTTAAACTACATATAAATTTTAGTTCAACTAAACCAGAGTTTAAACTATAAGTGATTTATTAGCCATTAGTGGCATTTTAAATGGTTGTGATTTTGTTTTATGTGTTTTCAAAATAAAAAAAAAAATTTTCTTGGCATTCGATTGCCATCAAAATTATCTTAAATAGCCTTAAATTCTAACTTATTTTTAAAGAAAAATGATTTTTATAAATGTGCAACTTATACCAAATTTAATTTCCTAAATAGTTAATGCCTACCTTTAAATCTAGATCACTTATAGAAACTAGTACAGAATTCCTTAAATTATATTAATCTAAAAAGTTTTAAAAATGTTAAAAAAAATCAATCTGCTAAAAGAATAAGCTATCGTTTAGAATATGTGTGTAAAACACACTTCCATTTCATTGAAACAACTTTTAGGCAGCTTTCTTTTTGTGTTGTTCTTTTTAGTTTTATTTATTTTATGTTCTACAAATATTTGTTTGTTTATTTGTTTATTCTTGGAAAAATCTATACTAACAAAAACAAAAGGTTTTTTGTAAATGTATAGTAGATATTGAATATATGAATAAAACAATCCCAACAAACCAAAACAGAGAGAAATGTAAATGAGTTGTAGAACAAGCTTATCATAAGAGATTTCCTACAATATGACAACAAATATGATTGCAAATGACTTATTCTCGCTATAGTTTTTTAAGTGTTTTTGAGAATGTTGTCCCGTTATTTGACGCGAGCCTTAATTTTGTAATATTAGTTAAAGTTTTCAGTCTTTGTGTTTGGTTCGAAGAGTGAAGTGTTTTAAATTGTTTTAAACAGTGCACAATTGTAAAAAAAGTAATTAAATATTATATAATTAAAAAACTTTTTCTAAATATGCCATATAAATTTAAACAGAATATTCGTAAAGAATGTACCCTTATTAAAGATTAGAAAAGTATTTTTCTGTTAGCTTATTCTAATATTAGACTTATTAGCTTACATTATATTATATACAAGTAATATTATCGCAATGGATCAGTTTTCTTTATTAAATAGTTGTTTACAAGCCTTTTATAATAGTAATCACAACACTTTTCTTAGCTTAAGGCTTATGCTAGTAAGCTTACTACAAGTTCTTTCTAAATCGTTTTGGTTTGTTGGGATAAATGCATATGTGTATGTGTGTTATTTATTTTATTGAAAGATATAAATAGCAAAAATATATAGAAGGATTATTAAGATACATAAATAGCGAGACATTTATTTTGAGGTACCTTTTTATAAAAATAGCATACAACCGGTTAAGTTTAGTTTCCAAAAAAAATGATAGTGGCACCACTAAAATATATTAATACATATTTAACAAAAACAGCTGTTAATATTTTTTCAATTGTAGCTGTCGTCTTCAAAATAATTCAGTAGCTGACTACAGGACTATAATTGCACCCAGCAACATTTGTAGTCGTGTGTTCGTGTAGCCTGCTGTGGTGAATGTGTTTAATACATCTTACATTAAACTAGTCAATATATTATAATATACAAGGTTTTTTATATTTTCGATGTCCCTTTTCGATAAATAGGAAAATTGAATCTGGTGAAAATTTTCCTTATTTTGTAAATTTCCTCTTTTTTCTGAAAGTACTTCCATACTGATAACCTCTATGTGGCCTAAACATGAATTTATTTTATATTAAAATAGATTTTTAAGTCAACAACAAAAGTACAAAAAAACATTTGAATCTCATTCTAAGAAATTTAGGAAAATTTTAAACTTTCCTTATGTGGCTTAAGCACTTACTCAAATTGAAAAAATTTGCAACTGCAATGAAAATCTTTTTTTATTGCATACTATAAATATGTGACTCAATTTTAGAAACATTAAATATAAAAATAATTATAATTGTAACCTGAAAAAAAAAACAATCAGAGGTGTCATAAAATCCAAGTCGGGTTTGCTTTTTGTCGGTTTTGTAAATCAATATTGGTTTCATTTGGTGTCATGTTATTTTCGAATACAAAAAAAAAACCGATATTCGAAGAATCTTTTTTATGTTTTGGAGCTTGTGTTTACAGTTTCAAATGCAATTTTTGTTTGTTTTTAATAAAAAAGAAATTATAGAAAAGCAAATAAGAATGGTAATACAGTAAACATATAAAAAAAAGTTATTTTATTTGCATTTGTTGTTTTTGCGACGATAGAGCAGCAAAGCTGCGCAAAAATTCGGAGACGTTTGCAAAAATCGCGAAAATTCGCAAAAAATTTTAATATTTAACACAAGCCATAAAATTGATTAAAAGCCCCTAAAGGAATGACAAAAATTCAGCAAAAACTGTTAAATTAGCGGAAATTTGCAAAAAATTGCTAACATCCTCAAGATAGCAACGTTTAATCTATATATATTGGGGTATTCATTTAATCGACCTTTTGCTTTAATCGGTTAATCGCTCGATTAATTAGCCGAGGTTTTGGTTTAATCGGTCAATAATCGGTTAATTTTGTTTTTGATCGGTTAACCGATTAATAAAGTTTTTTCATAAATTAAGTAATTTCAATATATAGAAATGCATTAATTACACTGCTCTGCAAAAAATAATTTTTTGTCTTTCCGTTAATTAAAACTATGTGAACTATATGGATTTTGATGCGCTGAACCCAAATCCGTTCTCGGTTTTTTCCATCAGATCGAGATTTTGTTTAATGGGCGTGGCAAACTTTTTGCCCTTAATTAGTCAGGTACGGAGACATATTTCATCCTAACTCGAGAACCAGTCATTCGATTTTCAAAAGTAAAACACCAGAAGATGTGTAACAAAATTGTATTTATTTTAGTCGAACAGAATTTTTCTGTATCTCTTATCGTTTTGGAATTATTCAGAAATTTTTTGTGCAAAATTCGTAATATTTTTCAATTTAAAAATGGAATTAAAAAAAATATAAAGCAAGTATTACACATTTTGCACTTTTTTCTGAGAGCTACTTATCTTAAAAATAAAAAAACCATAAAAATCGGTTAAAAAATTTAGATTTTATTGTCAATTTACCGCAGGTACCCAATATTGTAATGCAACCAGCCTCACATATGATGATAGCATTTCGCTAGGTCAGCAGCCATAAACCATAAAAATCGGTTAAAAAAATTTCATTTATTGTCAATTTACCGCAGGAAACCAAAATTGTAATGCAACCAGTGTAGCGGATGGTAGTCGCGAAATTAAAAAAGACATGTTTGTTTTCCAACTTTATGCAGACTGACCGTTCTGCCCTTTAATTTCTTCATTTATATTAATCTTAATATGTAGACTTAATGTTATACTACAGAACTACTTTCTAACGGTACAAGTTATAAGTACAAGTTAAAGCAAAAAGTAATAACTAAATGAAATATTTATTAAATACAGTGGGTGACGTAAGTATCCTTACACCAGTCTTACATATGATATTCAATTACCTGTGATTTCAAATTAAGAACATTAGGGTTGATTCTAGTATTTATTGTATATATAGAAGCTGATGGACAATAAGTGTGTCACTTTAGATTTGAATATCGTGCCGTTAAAATCGGCAACATTAAATAGATCTCATAGTATACTTTGTTATTGTGTAAAGAAATAAAGCAATTAAAGAATCCACAAACGCTTTAATATTATAAAATGTCAAGGATTTGTAACAAATCTCCAAATTTATTTTGTTACGTATGTGGCAATCTAACTTTAAGTTCTCAACGGGAGACAATATCTTTCCAGATTAAAGATGCTTATCGCCGTTATTTTGGGTTTCCTATCGATGTAGAGATAAAAATTGGCTGCCGAAAATATGTTGTAGTAGCTGTGCAAGGTCTTTAAGAGGTTGGTTAAAAGGAAGTCATAACAGTTTGCCGTTTATGTAAATTTTTACCTCCATTGCTTCCTACAGACGATGAAGAAGATAGGCTTTCTGCAACAACTGAATCCACTTACGCCACCATGGGTGTTTCTTCGCATTCATTTGGAAGCCCAACGAGTTAACCTTATTTTCCGAATCAAATTGATATGAATAACTTAGTTCGTAAATTAGGGCTCTCAAAAAACAAGTCTGAGCTTCTTACATCCCAATTAAAAGAATGGAATTTGGTGCAAAAGGACGTTAAAGTCTCGTACTTTCGAAATAGAGAACAACCTTTTTTGAGTTGTTTTAGCAGAGAGGAAGGTTTGGTATTTTGTGATAATGCTGATGGACTTTTGCGACAACTGTGTTTCAGTCATAAGTCTAAAGGTTTGGCGGCTTTTTATTGATTCATCCAAGACAAGTTTGAAAGCCGTTTTACTTCACAATGGCAACAAATTTCCATCGGTCCCACACGCGTATGCAAGAAATATGAAAGAAAGCTATTATAGCATGAAGATGATACTACAAAAAATTAAATATTCACATTACTCATGGAACGTATGTGCAGATTTGTAAGTCGTAGCAATTTTAAATGGATTGCAAAGTGAATGTACTAAGTTTTGTTGCTTCTTATGTGAATGGGATAGCCGCGCGAAAGAAAAACACTACAATGTTAAAATTTGGCCGAAAAAGTAAATTTTATTTCAGGACAAAAAAATGTAGCAGAAGAGCCTTTAGTTCAAAAAGAAAAAATTCTTCTGCCTCCTCTTCATATAAAGCTAGGCCTAATGAAAAATTTTGTCAAAGCAATGAACAAGGACGGTGAAGGCTTTCTATACATTAAGAGCAAATTTCCTAGAATCAGCGATGCAAAAGTAAAAGAAGGCATATTTGTAGGTCCACAAATACGACAGCTTATGAAGGACGAGGTCTTTAGAACGAAATTGAATGATGTGGAAGAAAGAGCATGGACAGCTTTTGTGAATGTGTGCCACAATTTTTTGGGAAACAGAAAAGCTGAAAACTACCATGAAATCATCGAAGAACTACTTTCTGCCTACAAAGCCCTTAAAATTAATTTTTTGGACTCGCATCTAGATTTTTTTCCGGCTAGTCTTGGTGCAGTATCAGACGAACATGGTGAAAGGTTCCATCAAGATATGTTACATATAGAGAAGCGTTCTAATGGAAACCCATCGGAAGGAATGCTTGCAGATTTTGGTTGGTCGATTTGGCAAGAATCTCAAACTGATAATATTAATAAAAAAAAAAGAAATATTAATTAAAGATAACTAAAGTTGAATCTCCGCATACACCGGAACAGCTTGAGCTACTTTTTTATTTTAACAATGTTTCCTAAATAAAAATTAATAATAAGTAACAAAAATTTTGTGTTATTTTAAATAAAAAATATATAGGCTAATATATATATATATATATATATATATATATATATATATAGGTAAATATTTTAATTTTTTATTTTAATTTGAAGTCATCTACGGGTGACGACAGGGTGTGTGCTTTTAGCGAGGCGTTGCTACAAAATTACAAATCTGGCAACCTTTTTTGCTTGTATTTGATTTTGTTGTACGAAAATAGATAGAAGTAAAGAGTTGCCATTCATTGCTGCTACAAGGCGCTTTAGTGCGCCTACTCTGACGTTGTTTGCTGCATTACACATATTTGGTCAATATTGGGTACCTGCGGTAAATTGACAATAAAATCTAAATTTTTCAACCGATTTTTATGGTTTATGGCTTTTTTTATTTTTAAGTAGCTCTCAGAAAAAAGTGCAAAATGTGTAATACTTGCTTTATATTTTTTTTAATTCCATTTTTAAATTGAAAAATATTACGAATTTTGCACAATCTTTACACATCTTCTGGTGTTTTACTTTTGAAAATCGAATGACTGATTCTCGAGTTAGGATGAAATATGTCTCCGTACCTGACTAATTAAGGGCAAAAACTTTGCCACGCCCATAAAAAAAATGCCGATCTGGTGGAAAAAAACCGAGAACGGATTTGAGTTCAGCGCATCAAAATCCATATAGTCCATATAGTTTTATTTAACGGAGGATTTTGCTGCTGAGCAGTGTTATTTATTATTCGGAGTTTATTAGTAAAAAAAAAATAACATACCAAACATTAAAATTCTTGAACTAAAACGAGCAAACAAAAAACAATTCATAAATAAATTCATGTAATATGCATTTTTCAATTAATACATAATTGGGAGATTCACAAGGTGTGCTTTAAAGGCATATCGTCATAATGTCCTAAATAATATTTTACAATTGCTTAAAATAAATATTGTTGTGTTTCAAACAAAATAAGAATTTTAATGCTGTGCTTATTGATTCGTCATAACTGCACAGTAGAAATATAAATTATTACCGGTAGCCCACAACAGTCTTATCGTCGACTTAATATGCAAACCTCCTAACTTTCTTTCAGCACATTTTACAGGAGACACAAAAAACTTTTAATTTTTTCTATTTTCAGCTTGATAAAAAATTAAAAATCTAATTAGTTTTACACACTTCAAGACTTAAATAGAAAAAAAACTACATGCTGTAGCTCGTTTCTGTATTTCTCGCATCGTAAAATTTCTTACATGAAGTGTGAAACAAAAAATTCCATCGTTTCTCGATTTATGAGATAAAAGTGTTTCTGTATTTGAATGCGAAAACAGACACAACAAATTCTGTTTATACTGGAATATTTCCAGTACTTAAGTGTCAAATAAAAGCGAAACGTCAACAAAAGAAATAAATATAATAAAAACAGGGCAGCCAGATTTGACGAGTTATCGTCATCTTGACGATTTTTTGTTCCGATATTAACAAAGTGACGTTTTGATGATTTTTTCTAAAAAAGTGACGAAAGCAAAAACAAAATCAAAAATATTTTTTAATTTTGTTGTTACTTTCTATAGAAATTCATCTTGAATTTTTAAATTTCAAGCACTTCTATTTTGTGGCGTTGAAAATTGAAAAAAAAAAAATAATATGAATGTCTGTAGAAAGCAACAACAAATTTATAAAATATTTTTGATTTTATTTTTGCTTTTAATGAAATTGTTGGCGTTGCGTTTTACACTATAAGCCCGTTAGTCTTCGAAATAAGATAATTGTAAATATTTTTATATGTTTGTTTATTAGAAAAAAAGATATCTTTAGAAACAAGGCTGCTTAAATTTTTATATTTATCCCTATTGTGAAAATTGTCCTCGAAATTGTTTGTTTCTTCCCTAAAAAATGTATCGGCAAAAGCAAAATTTCGAAGGAAAGTAATGGACCGACTTGGCTTATTTTGAACATTTAATACTTCTTATATACATATACAAAATATGATTACTATTTGATATTCTTATCTTATATGTACACTTTTGCGCCAAAACCATTATTCCGGCAAGAAAGAAATTTGTTTGTCTCCCAGTAAAAACTTTTTGAAAATGGCTAGCTTCTTTCACTCGTTATAAAGTAGCTTTCTTCCATAAGAACTTCGATAACTACTTTTTTCTGGATGTATTAAGATTAAAAAATGACTTACTTTTGAATTTGTTCTTTTTGGCACAACCCTTGTAAAATTCATTAGTTTTTCAGTAGAATTGTATGTAGTGCTTTTATGTGTTTCTGATTACTTAACATATTATTTTGTAGGCGAAGATTTTACTGGGTCTTTAACCCGTTTATTTATGAACCGATTTTTTTAATTTTAACTACAAGGTATTCTACTAAGTCTGTTTCAGGTAAAAAAGAACAAGATTATAGGAATAGGTAAATTAAAGATTTATATCTCAATTATTAAATAATAATTATTAAATACCCATGAACTTTAACTATGTTTTTGTTTGATTATTTTTTAATAAAAGTCGAAACAAATTTGTTTAAAATTGATTTTAAATTGCACGATTTTTAAAACAAAAAAGACGATATTTTTTATTTTTTTCTCAGGAAATTGACGATTTTGACACAAATTTATATGGCAGCACTGCTTAAAACCAAAACAAGAAAAGGCTAACAAAAATTTAAACTAACAAAATATAACAATTGTTTTTTGTTTATTTTCATCATATAAATTATGCATTTATCATTTATATTCCTTCTATTTTTTTATTTATTTAAAAAAAATAGTATATAAACATATTTTAAATTCAAAATATCTACATGTTGTTTTTCTCGCCACCAATTTCAAATGTGACTTATTTTGACAGTTCTTGAAAGAAACTTTTCGCAAAATATTGTTATAGAAACACTTTTTCTCGCATCCTTCCAATAATTGCTGGAAAATTATTTAAATGACAGATAATTCTCGCAAAAAAAAGATACAGAAACACTTGGGTGAGAAAAACCATTTTTTGTTTCATTTCACACTATTTTTGTTGCAATTCACACGTTTCATGCGAAGAGTTTTACGATGTGAGATATACAGAAACGGGCTACTGGTCGACGAGGCGCATCTTTCTCTACCACACGGCATCAAAATCTCAATTTATATAAAAAGTGGATTTAGCCGGCTTGCATATTAATCCTACGATATATATTTCTAGTAATTATTTAAAGACATAAGACTTTACAACTTTATGACTACCTTGTGAACCCCCAAATATTTATTTATAAAAACATAGACTAAGATAATTTTATTAGTTATTTCAATAGTTAAAGGAGATCTCATAAAAAAATCTTTTAAACAAGTAATTAGGTTTAAATGTTAACGAGTAAAGCGATTCTTTTCTTTTATTATTACAAAACTTGACTTCGAAAAAATTCTTTCACTTATCGTAGATGAATATCTTTTTTCTCAGTCCTTTTAAAGGATTTCTCTAAACATATATAATATTCCATTATGCTCTTAGATTCCTGTTTCAGTTTTTAAAAATGTTTAACACTTTCTAATTGTTTCGGTTAATTTGGTTAAAAGACTGATATGAGAAGGTATGAGAAGAAACCAATAACTAAACACATACAAATAAAAAGTACGTGAAACAAGAAAAAGGTTTTGGAAATCAAACATTTAACCCAGTTTTCGCCACGTTCCTGTTGATTGAACATTAAAATCGGTCTGCGGAAAATGGGTTGAAATTAGGATCACAGAACACCTTTGTCTGTAAGAAAAAATATTTTCAAAACACATACCTTTTGTATATTGAGACGAAACAAATAATAAAAAACACAAAAAATATGTTATGATACTACAAAAAATTAAAAATTTTTTTACATCGGTTATTCGGTTAATCGACTGATATTAACCGGTTTAATAGTTAATCAAAAAAAGCCAATTTGAAATTAACCGACAAGTAATCGGGTAGTAATTAATCGGTTAACCGATTGACGGTTAACCGAATGAATACCCTAATATATATAAAAATGAAAAATGTTTGTGTGTTTGTTTGTTTGTTTGTTTGTTTGTTTGTTTGTTTGTTTGTTTGTTTGTTTGTTTGTTTGTTTGTTTGTTTGTTTGTTTGTTTGTTTGTTTGTTTGTTTGTTTGTTTGTTTGTTTGTTTGTTTGTTTGTTTGTTTGTTTGTTTGTTTGTTTGTTTGTTTGTTTGTTTGTTTGTTTGTTTGTTTGTTTGTTTGTTTGTTTGTTTGTTTGTTTGTTTGTTTGTTTGTTTGTTTGTTTGTTTGTTTGTTTGTTTGTTTGTTTGTTTGTTTGTTTGTTTGTTTGTTTGTTTGTTTGTTTGTTTGTTTGTTTGTTTGTTTGTTTGTTTGTTTGTTTGTTTGTTTGTTTGTTTGTTTGTTTGTTTGTTTGTTTGTTTTCCTGAAAATTTTACAGTAACATCAAAATAAAAAACTACTTTTTTTTCGATAGGGGTAGGGCAATTGGTACCCCGCCAAGGATTCCAATATTATATATCGCATATCTTAAGAGCCGATGCACGCATTTTTGTTGAACTTTTGGTAGTAGGATCTTCTGAGCGCCAAAATTCAAATAAAATAGCAGCGGGGGAAGTAGTGCCCCCATAGGACGCCAATGTTTAATATCGCATATCTTAAGAACTGTAATAGTGGGAATGTTCAAACTTTGTAGAAGTCACTCTTATGGTATACTACACTTTTGAAAATAAAAATAAAGCAGGTAGGCTCATGGGGGGGAAATACCTCCCATAGGATGCATATATGGGCATTTCCGCCAAATGGTCCACCGTCCCCGAAAATTTAAAAGTTATTAAAATCTGATTATTTTACGAAATTGTTATGAAGAAATATTTAGATTTTACTAATTTTATAAATTTACCCATAAATTTGTTCACTTAGATGAACAATCAGACTGCAAAGTTGTGCAAACGTACTTTCTTATTTGTGAGTATGTTTTATTGTATATTTTCTTTAATATTATCTTCCTTAAAAGAGGTGATATTTGATGAAAATTATTCCAAAAAAAATTCTTACATGGTCTGTAATCTAAGGAAGAGTTCGAAGAGAAATATGTTATTCGAATTAACGGTAAATTTTTTTGTATTAATCATTATTCAGTTAAATTATTGTGGAAAAAATTTCACGTTCGAATTGTCACGTATCGAACCAGATTTTAGCTTAAACAAAAAATAGTACAGACGATTTTGGAACCAAACCAAAGACATTTTAATGTTACATTGCTATGTAAAATTCTGAAAGTAGTTTGACTAAAAAATTGTGCCAGGTTTCGCTGAACTACAACTTTTTATACATGGCCACAAAAACTACTTCTATTTTTTTCACGTTCGAACCGCTACTTCTTTTGCCATTATCTTTGACCTAGAATCGCGCCCCCATAAACTTTAGCATAGATAATAGTGCTTTCTTAGTGCTATAATTTAAGGGTTAAAAGAACGTAAAAATATTTGTTGTTTAAAATGTTGTTGCATTTTTGATGCGTACGACTGACACGTTCAACACTTTGGAATTACCCATATTTAGTATCGCTTAACTGAAGAACTATTTAAGAGAGAGTCTTCAAACGTGGTTAAAGTTACATTTATGGTAAACTTTAAATTTCAATATAAAAATAGGTAGGGTAGACAGGGGAGGAGAAGTACCCCTCATAGATAGAAATATAAATAAGAGCCGCTGCACGCATTTTGTTGAACTTTTGGTAGAGGAGCTCCAGAATTGAAATAAAATAGCAGCGGGGAAAGTGGTACCCCCGTAGCCACGCCACAGTTTAATATCGCATATCTTAAGAACTGTTAAAGTGAAAATATTCAAACTTTGTAGAAGCCACTGTTATGGTATACTGCACTTTTGAAAATAAATATAAAGCGGGTAGGCACAGTGTAGCGAAAAATCATTAAAGCTGTAAAGAACCAGATATAAAGAGGTTTTAAATCCAATTCCAATAAAATTGGTTTCTATGACACCCCTGAATAAAAATTTAAGCAAATTAAATTTTTGATTTTTTTTTTTTTTTTAAATATTGATACAATTTATGTATTCAATATTTTAAAAACAATATTGTACAACTAAGAAATAAATAAATTACATTCATATGTGAATATTCTGTGTGTATTAATTTTATTCAATAACAACTAGAGTGTTTAAGTTTGAGATCTATTTCATAACATATATATCGTCGTATGATTACCATAAAGCCCTTAGATACAAAAAATTCAAAATGGACGTTTTGATTGATTATAAAAATAAAAATAATGTCTTATCAACAAGATTATAAAAGGCCTTTGTGCAAGAACCTTTAACAAGAAAGTTTTGCATTTTTATTTTTGTTTATCAACAGTATGTTTCCAAATGTTGTGTTTTAATAAGAGATCGATCAGCTGTAATGTTTTTTTTTTTTTTTTTTAATGTGTTTAGTTTAGTTAGTTTAGTTTAGTTTATTTTTCCATGAGGAGAGTTTTTTGCTTCTTCTGTAAGTTTTTTGCAATGTAACTTAGGGCTTTTTTGAAATTATACGACGATATGATGTTCACATAAAATGTATTATTTATTGAATTAAAGTAGGGCATGTAAAAAAAACTAAGCCTTAAATATTCAACTTTCATTTTCTTATCTCTCCATACTGCAATAAGAGTAATAGAAATATTCAATTTAAATAAATATTTATGTATTTGGTTGAACATAAATATGAAGGATTAAGAATAATCGAACTAAAACTGCTAAATATTAAATATCTGTAAAACGATGATAAAAAAATGGCATGGCAAACACTATGATTAGGCCATAGATTAGGATATAAATTATAAAATAAGTTATGTCATAAATTATGTCGTAGACTATGACATAAATTATGTCATAAGCTAAAGCATAGATTCTTTCAGAAGCCATAACAGACATAATTATTGAAGACCATGACATTAATTATATCAAAAGCTATGGCATAGATTATGTCACAAACTAATGCACAGATTATGTTTTGATTATGCCATTGACTATGAATAGCCATAATTATGTTGTTTTGGTACCAAGCTTATTTACCTAGTGCGGGCTGGTTCGTTGTATACGTCTTCGGGTTCACGTTTCAGACACAGAATAGAGAACGTCACTTACTTGGCAGCCTCAGTCTTGCCGCGGAACTCAATAATATTTTGGTTAAGGCTGGTCGCTTTCACTTTCGGCTCGATAAGAAACCCTTATTTGTGGCTGTTGAACGTTTGGTGGCCCTTTCCTTCCTCAATGAAACCACTATCCTTTTTTTATATTATGTTTTTTTTTTTAATTTCAATTTATTTTTAACTTTCTTTTTATAAAGTTTCACAATTTTCATTTAGTTTTTGTTTCTATTTTATTTGCCGGTGTCTGGACTTATTGAAGATTTTCAAACTATGAAGAAAAAATATAATAAAACGTACCATGTGTCACCATACCATAAAGCGTGGTTCGAACTGAGTAACATGTTTACGGTGTTTATACGAGCCAGACGCCGATAATGAAAGATTATGTTTTGGACTATGTCATAATTTCTGACAAAGATTATGTCATCGTTTGCCATAATTTAAAAACAGATTATGTCATAGATTATTTTATATTTATGGTTAAAGACTATGACATAACAAATTAGAGACAAAGATAAAGATTATGCTACAAACTAAGAAAACATTTTTTATAGGCTATGACAATCAGTGTGCTTTTTATTATGCCAAAGACTATACTTATAATTAAATAGAATATGCAAAAAAGATTTATAACACTCTGCATTAAAAAAAAATGATTATTAATATTCCCGACTATTTTGGTTTTTGTGGGATACATTTCTGCAACAATAATAATATATTGTTTACCAACGTATATATGATGGGTATAGAAACAAATGTGGCAATGTCCATTTTTTTCATAAACTAACCTAATATTCTGTGGTTTTCACGAATAATCGCGTAAGTTATAAAACCAAACTTTTCAGGAGAGCAAAAACAATTATTTTTTTCAATTGCGGCTTCTCTAGATGCTTTTTTAAACTTTTTTCTTTACTATCCTCTTAACAGTGACTTTCTACGTATTATACATAGTTTTCATGAAAAAATCCTCACAGGATCACAATCTGTAAAAGGATTAAAAATGCATATGTTTGATTGACTCATTAAGTGTGTGCAATATAACATCATATCTCCACATAAGTTCTTTTATGTGAAAATAAATGTTATCATTTTAATCACACATGACGACTTACGTTGTTATTTTTAGCACACAAGTTGGCGACATATTCAGAGTTTTATATACTTATAGCACAACATATGGACTTAAAATTACAAACAACCGCTCATCGGCTGTTGTTGCAACTAAAGAAGTCAACAATAAACGCACATGTACATATAAGTTGTTATTAATAGAAAAATTTTCAAAAAATACTTTCATATTTTTTGCACGAATAACAACATAACATCACATATGCTTTTCATTTGGAAACATATTCAGCAATTTTACAATTTTTGGCGATGTATTTCGACATAAATCGTTATAATAGCAAAATATTTTATTAAACAGTAAACTTAAGTTGTTTTTAGCAGAAAAAAATTAATAATACTACATTATATTCTAAAAAGCTTAATACTTATAAAAACCTAATGCAATATGTAGCACTTTGACATTATTATCTCAATTTCGGTAAAAACCGACTTACGCGATTATTCGTAAAAACCACAGATATGCCATATTGTTGAATGTGGTAAATTCTTATGATGTATTAATTTCGCAATACCAAAAAGCAAATTTTGGAGCTTTAATCAATGTAAAAAGGTACCAATTGTGTAGCATACAACCTAGAAGGTTGTAAAAAAAAAATATGGTATAGGTTCAGCTTTCGTTAGGCCATGCACGTATAACTTCCGGCTGTGTCTCGTCGGCCAAGGGGATGGGTCTTGCAGACTGTTTGAAATGAACAATTAACGTAATTGTGCACAGATTCTTATTTTATTTGTACGTGCTACTTGAAAGGGGGTTTTTTCGAGAAGCAATAATAAAGCGAAAGAAACAATTGCATAATTGTGAATGGATTTTACATATTAGGTAGGTGCTGATGGTAGACCTATTTCCCCTCCCAATCGTGATCATGTATTTAAAAGCGATATTCTAGTAGATGATCCCAATAAGAATCACCTTACCCTAGCCTTCGCCCGAAATCAAAACAATGCGGTCAACCAATTCATTTTACTTTTATTACATAAAAAATATCAAAAATGTTCTGATAACATAACATAAATCTAACTTATTCTCAAAACAATGTGTTGAAAATATTTTTACATATTTACTAGTTCAACGTTTTGGTTGGTTTACGTGGTAGCACGCGTGCAACTAGGCGTGCTACAAGTAGAGTCGACAGTGACTCCGTTTTGACATTAGTTCAACGTTACTTATTAAGATTCTACTAAAACCCACCTTATGAAACAAAAGAGTATATATTTGGTTTTCCCTCTTTTCTTCCAAAATCGCTTCCGAAATGTGTGCACATAAGAAAAAAAAAAATTAAGCCAGACAAATGGTTAAGGGTGCATCCCGTTCAGTTACCAAGGACAAATTTATGTATACACAGAAAAAAATTAACTTGATTATTAATTACATAAATGCATATTCAATCCGTTTTGGCAAGACGAAAAGTGTATCTACTTTTAAGCGGTTAATAACTTATTCCAAATTAGCACACTGATTTTAAAATTTACTCTCTGGCCACATAAGCTTTCACTTAAAGATACTTGAATTTACAAAAAAAAAAAAAAAAATTGGTTAAATTCATTGATATACATAAGTGTGTGTAATTTGTTTCTGTGTACCAATACGTAAATGATAAGAATATATATTATTTTATGGCACTACATTTAACGTTACTTATTGTTAAGTCTATTTAAGCTTATAGTTGCGTTCTCGAATTATCTTCTCTCTAGTGTACAGTACTGCTCCAAAAAATTTATTTGCAAAAAGAAACAAATGGCTAGGCCTTGTTTAAAATTCTGTGTCAAAAACCCAATTTTAAGAGATAATTTTTCACAAACCAAATACATAATAATTACAGCATATTTCGCCAAAATTTAAATAATTATTCAAGTTCCGTTAAAATTTGCTCTTATCTTAAATGTGGTTTCCGCTTTTTAATAACTACGGCCGAAAGTCAAATTTTTCAATATGAACAACTATTTTTTTTTCCATACTTCCTTATAGTACATTTAAGCAGTCTATCTGTTATAGTGCAAAGTTTCCAAAAAAAATATATTCTTTTTCTCCATTTTTATACTTCATTACTTTTGTATATTTTACTGGCACCTTGTCAGTCTAATATGTAGTAGGCACATATGATTTAAAATTTAAACCACACAAAATGTAAAGTGAATTTCAAATCAACAAACAAATTGCAACCACAAAAAAATTCATTTTGAAAATTTCATTTGAAATTATTTTATTCTTGACTTTTGTGTGCAACTTCAGGTTGTACATTTTAACTCTCCATTTTACTGTAAGGGATTGAAAGATTGGTTCGTTATTTTAATAACTAAAGGATGCAAAATGTTCCTTAAAACCACCAGAAGAAGACTTGTTTGCAATTACTGGGTAAATATTTTGCTAAAACTACCTGTAGATATGTTTGCTAAAGCTGTAGGAAGCTAAATAAATATAAATTTTTTAACTATTTTGTTTATTTTGATTTAAAATTATTATTTTTAATAACACTTTTATTAATTTAAATTAAATTGTTTAAAATACTTTTATAAATCTTAAATATTTTTGATAAATAAGGGGTTAATGTTTCAAAATATTGATAGTCATAACAATTTTTAAAATGATTTAAATTAAGTATATTTGAATTATAGAATTTATAAAAAAGTTTTGCTTTTTTAAACAGAAACTTATGTAATTTTTTTTTAGTAAATCTATATATATAAAAATGAAAAATGTTTGTATGTGTGTTTGTTTGTTTGTTTGTTTGTTTGTTGGCTTATAGACTCCTAAACTACTGAACCGATTTTCCTGAAATTTTTACAGATACATCACGTGAGCCCTAAAAATAAAATAGGCTACTTATTTTTTCGATAGGGGCAGGGGAATTGGTATCCCCCTGTTTTGTATGAGGTTTATGAACAAATAAATTGCTTCCTTTTAATTTGATTTTCAAAATTTATTTAAATATTGTTCAATGTTTAAAGTTTACATATGTAGTTAAATAAAACAAACGGTTCTTTTTTTTGTACAAATAAATTTGCCTAAATAAAAGATGCAGCACGGCAGTAACAAATACTTATTCTCCTTTCAAAGATCACCAAACAATTGAAATGTCTTTAAATATTCAACAAGAACTTACAAAAAAAATACACACATTCATATAAATATATAATTAATTTTCTCATTTGATAAAAACCAGTTTTGGGTCAAAATCATTACATATTAACATCAGATAAATTCAATAATGAGACAAACGTAAATGCAAAATAACAAACTAAAGTGTGTACACGGAAAACAAATTAACTTATAAAACTTAGATCATAAAAGTATAAAATGAAAATAAATATGTATTTAATAAATACGATGAAAGTATAGTTGTTCGCCAACATTCTCCCCCACTAAGAACTACAGTACTTAACTCAGTGAAAATTCATTAGTTTTAGATGTTGATTCAGGATTTACTTCCTTGAAATTATCATTTGTTGGTAGAAATGCGATTTTAGATATTGGACGTTTAAGTGTCCTACCATTTGAAAACAGGGTTACCACCCTTACACAACCGTCTTTGCCGGGATGAACATCATGCACACGAGCGAGAGGCCATTCACCAGGAGGACACCGTTCATCAATTAAAAGGACTAAGTCTCCGATTTCAGCATTTTTTGTGATTTTTAACCATTTAGGTCTAGCCTGAACTCGACACAACCATTCACCTGACCACCGACGCCAGAAATGTTGTTTTAGTTTCTCCACCACTTTCCATCTGTTGAGACGATCGATATTAACATCAAGCAAATCATCCTCGGGAACGCATAAGGTAGGCTCGCCAATCAAAAAATGCGCTGGGGTAAGGGCATAACAATCAGATGGTTCTGAGCTTAGCGGACAAAGTGGTCTGGAATTAAGGCAACTCTCAATTTGTGACAAGAGCGTAGATAATTCTTCGTAAGTAAGTATACGATTCCTCATTATCCTTTTTAAATGATGTTTGGTAGATTTTACGCCGGCCTCCCAAAGACCACCGAAATGTGGTGAGGCTGGCGGGATAAAATGCCATGTCGTACCATTGGAAGCAAGTCGTTCTAGTATATCATTAGGAATTGAGGATTTATTTCGATTGTAAAGAATTTGAAGTTCTTTGTTTGCTCCAATAAAGTTTGTGCCACAGTCAGAATATAGATCGGTGCAAATACCTCGACGAGCTACAAAACGTCGGAATGCGGCCATAAAATGTTCGGTTGATAAACTAGTAACCACCTCTAAATGTAATGCTTTGGTAACCATGCAAATAAATAAACATATATAACCCTTGGTTGTTACTGCGTTGCGTGCTGTAGACTGCTTTATGGTTATTGGACCGGCATAATCTACACCACTATGCCTAAAAGGACGAGAGGGAGTTACGCGAACACTTGGAAGAACACCCATCATTTGTTGTGCAGCTCTAGCATTATACTTAAAACAGGTAATACATTTTCGTAGAACCAACTTTGCAATGCTTCTTCCAGAAATAATCCAGTATTCTCTTGCCACATACGATTGCATTTGAATTAGGCCGCCATGTAAAGTTTTAACATGGGCATCTAGAAAAATGAGATATGATAATGGATTTTGTCTTTTAAGTAAAATTGGATGTTTGGAACAGTAATTCAAATCAGAGTTTTGTATTCTACCCCCTACTCGTAAGATTTTGAAAGAGTCAATAAATGGACACAACTTAGAAACTGTAATATTCGTGTAAATTTGACCTTTTAATTTAAGTTCTTTAATTTCATCGCTGAAATCAATTTCTTGTGAAATTCTTATAAGTTCAAATCGTGCGTATTTAAGCTCATTGGTAGTGAGAAATCCTGTCATCTTACTGTAACCTTTTTCGAGAGATTTTTTCTTATAAAATTCAAAAATAAAATTATTCTTATAACGAAGTATGTAGGCATTTACACGTATAAGCTTGCTCAGGGAGGAAAATTTAAACAACAGTTCGGGATAGTCTTTAACTTCTACATCAGTATGGTGTACATTTAAAATAGGATTGGATTGCACTTCATCAGTTACATCATAATTAAGTTTAGGCTGCTTTGGCCAATTTATTTGCAACTCCTTAAGCCACTTCGGACCACTCCACCATAGGCTATGTTCAACAAGTTCCTTAGCTGAAATTCCTCTTGAAGCACAGTCCGCAGGATTATCTCTTGTTGAAATATATCGCCATTGTGATGTGGTGGATTTACGTTGAATTTCTGCCACCCTATTTCCCACAAAAACCGGCCACCTCGATGATTGTCCTCTAATCCAGGACAGTACTGTAGTACTATCAGTCCAAAAAAATACTTCAGAAATTTCTTGATCAATTGAAGATGATATTCTTTCCACCAGTTTGACCAATAAACTAGCTCCACATAACTCCATTCGAGGTATAGTTAAACGCTTTAAAGGACCAACTTTAGTTTTTGATTGAAGAAGATTTATTGCTACGTAGCCCTCCTCAGAAATAGTCTTTGCATAGACCACAGCAGCATAAGCAAGTTTAGAAGAATCACAAAATCCGTGTATTTCAGTTTTGACATTTTTATTCAATCCAATCCACCGTGGTATTTTTATTTCTTCAAGAATCCTTAAGTTTTGTCTATATTCTAACCATTTTGCTCTCAGATTTTCAGGCACCTCATCATTCCAGTCAATACCTAATAGCCATAAATTTTGGAATTCTATTTTTGCTAGTATTGTCGTAGGGGCTAGCCAGCCAAGCGGATCATAAAGTTTCGCGGCATCCGACAACAAACTCCTTTTCGTAACAGTGTTACTAGTATTGGTAAAATTGGTTTTAAAGGAAAAGTAATCATAAATGGTATTCCATTCGAGGCCTAAAGCTTTGACTGTATTTGATTCATTGAGTTCAAAAATATTTGCATTTTCTCTAAATTTCATAGGAATAAGATTGAGAAGTTCTTTTGAGTTGGTAGTCCATTTTCTTAAGTTAAAACACCCCTTTTTCAACATTTTATATAATTGTTGGTGTAATTCAAAGGCTTCTTGTATGTCATCTGCACCGGAAATGACATCATCGACATAAGTATCAGTATCGAGAACTTTACTTGCTAAAGGAAAATTATGCTTCTCATCAATTGATAATTGTTTTAAAACTCTTATTGACAAAAAGGGGGCTGGAGTTGTACCATATGTTACCGTGGAAAGTTTGTAAATAGAAATATCATTTGAATTTGCATTCCTCCATAATATTTGTTGATATTTCTGTTGCTCTTCTACTACTCGAATTTGGCGAAACATTTTCTCAAGATCTGCCCGAAATCCAATTTTAAAACGTCTCCACCGAGTTATAATTGTCGGAAGATCGTTTTGTAATGCAGGGCCAGCAGCTAATTCTTCGTTTAAGCAGGATTGAAAGGATCGCTTACAGCTACCATCAAAAACAACTCTAAGCTTAGTTGTAGAACTATTTTCTTTTAAAACACCGTGGTGGGGTAAAAAGAAACCATTTTTTTCCAAATCCCGCGGATAAGACCCGACCTTCTTCATATGCCCAAGTCTCTCATATTCCTCCATAAATTCCTTATAAAGTTTACCATAGGAAGTATTTAAATTACACTTTGCCTCAACATTTTTTAAGCGAGAAAGTGCACTGTAGTCTGTGTGATTAAATATTGGTAGAGAGCGACCTCTTAATAACGTTTTAAACGGTAATGAAACTGTATAACGACCACTAGAGTCACGAGTTGTGGTTTTCCTAAAATGCTGTTCACATAATTCTTCCTCTTCCGTAAAAACGCGTTTCTTCAAAAATTCCTCTTGTTCCCAAAATGCACGTAGCTGCTGATCCAATGAGCAAATATTGACATTTATATTACTAGCATATGATATAGTTGCGGTCGGACCGGAAACTATCCAACCAAAATGTGTAAGTTGCAAAAAAACACTATTACTAAACTTTTTTTGCTTTGGTAGAACAATGTTTCCATAGACATCACCTCCAAGTAGCAAATCTATTTCACCGGCTTGAGCAAAGTGAGGATCAGCCAACGTAAAACCTTGTAGTTGAGGTAAAATACCATCATCAAGAGTTAAAGGTTGATACGAAGTTATTTTTGGCAAAACAAAAGCCCTGCAATTCATTTGGAAGTCAGATTTAGTATTTGAAAAAAGAGTAAACTGAACATATTTTCTTGAAACATGAGAGCCATTTCCACCGACACCACTGATTTGAGCATACGTTTTATTCATTGAAAGATTTAAAGACTCAGCGGCATGTTGGGTTATAAAAGAAGCTTGAGCACATTGATCCAGAATGGCGCGAAGGTAATAGGTACCATTCGTGGTTTTAAGTACTACCCGTATTGTTGCTAATAAAACCTGCGGTCTATTATGTATACCGCAATTATATACAATATTCGCAGAAAATTGTTCAGTGGACTGTGCAGAGGTTGAGGGGTTTAAATCAAGTGGTGGTTGAGTATTAATATCATTAGGACTAGGACTATTTGTCGAATACGCAGTATGCAATGTAGTGTGATGGTCTTTGTTACATAACTGACAACGTGCCTGTATGCGACAACTGTAACTAAAGTGGCCTACGTTTAAACAATTACGACAAATCCTTTTTGAATTCATGAATTCACGTTTTTCTTCAGAAGTCAAAGCAGCAAATCTAAAACACTTCACCAGTAGGTGACGTTTGTTACAGTAAAGGCAATTGACATCGTTACTGTATGTCGTAATGTGAGCATTATGGCGTGAATTATTTTTTGTTCGATTTTGGTAAGCAGTGGAATTTAACATACGAGAAGAAGTGGGTGCAAAAGTGATATAATTGAGTTCAATTTGATCAGTTAAAGCTTCCAGTGTACGAAAGGTAGTTTCAAGAAATGATAAAAAACTTGTAAAAGATGCAACTGTAGTGGTACCCTTAAGCGACTGTTCCCATTCCTTACGACTTTGAGTATCAAGTTTGTTAACCGTAATAAAAATCAATATTGAGTCCCATCCTTCAGTAGAAATACCCTGACCAAGTAATAAAGCAATAGTATTTCGCGTGGTATCCAAAATAGTTTGTATACTTTCAGCAGAACCGTCAGCTTTAGGTATGGAAAAGAATTTGTGGTAAATCGAATCAACAATTTTCCTCTGATTATGATACCTATCAGTAAGGGCTTTCCATGCCTGTACATAGCTTGCGTCTGATGCCGGGTATTCATTAATTATATCTAATGGAGTACCTGAACATGACCCTTTTAAAAAGTAATACTTCTGAACACCACTTAAAGATTGATTGTTATGAACTAATGAGCAAAACATGTCATGATACGACATCCAAGAAAGATAATCGCCAGAAAAGTTTGGGATTTCAATTTTGGGTAAACGCGCTTGGGTAGTAAAACTATCAATTCTACTGTGGGAGGGTGCAGCAAAAGTTGAATGAAATCCAGGCAAATGTAAATTAGAACTTTCGTTAATAAAATCAAGAAGTTGCGATTTAAATGAGTAAAACAAGTCTTCAAATTTAAGTTCTACTTCATTTGTAAAGTACGGTATATCCCTGGTATTAATGGAATTATCACGAACCAGGCCTGACAATTCATTGTGAAATTCGTTAAATTTTTTTGAACACGATTCCAAATCTTCTAACAAAGTCTGAGCAAACCCGCGGGTCTTTCCACTTTTTTTCTCGTATATATCAATAATTCTTTTTAGTTTATTAAATAAAGTTTTTTGCTCCTCAATAATAGAATATATATCCGACATTTTGTATCATATAAATTAAAAATATCATTTAATACATACAGTTTCGATTTTGTCAAAATCACAAACGGTTACAGTAACGCAAGATAACCACAAACCAAATAATACACACGAACGCCAGCAGTTAATATTAGTGCCCAAGTACATAGAATTAAACTCCAAATAAACACAGCAATAGTCCAAGGCAGCAACAATATTCTTTAGCATACAGTCTTAATCCTTTTCCAAATCGCTATCCAATAATATCAATTCCCGGGTTTCGGCACCAATGTTTTGTATGAGGTTTATGAACAAATAAATTGCTTCCTTTTAATTTGATTTTCAAAATTTATTTAAATATTGTTCAATGTTTAAAGTTTACATATGTAGTTAAATAAAACAAACGGTTCTTTTTTTTGTACAAATAAATTTGCCTAAATAAAAGATGCAGCACGGCAGTAACAAATACTTATTCTCCTTTCAAAGATCACCAAACAATTGAAATGTCTTTAAATATTCAACAAGAACTTACAAAAAAAATACACACATTCATATAAATATATAATTAATTTTCTCATTTGATAAAAACCAGTTTTGAGTCAAAATCATTACATATTAACATCAGATAAATTCAATAATGAGACAAACGTAAATGCAAAATAACAAACTAAAGTGTGTACACGGAAAACAAATTAACTTATAAAACTTAGATCATAAAAGTATAAAATGAAAATAAATATGTATTTAATAAATACGATGAAAGTATAGTTGTTCGCCAACACCCCCATAGGATGCCAATATTAATTATCGCATATATTAAGATCCGCTGCACGCATTATGCAGAACTTTAGGTAGTAAGATCTTCTCAGCCCCAAAATTAAAATAAAATAGCAGCGGGGGAAGTGGAATCCCCCATAGGACGCCAATGTTTAACATCGCATATCTAAAGAACTGTAATAGTGAGAATGTTCAAACTTTCTAGAAGTCACTCTTATGGTATACAACACTTTTGAAAATAACAATAAAGCGGGTAGGCGCAGGGGGGGAAATACCTCCCATAGGATGCATATATTAAATATCGCTCAACTGAAGAATTATTAAAGGGAGAGTCTTCAAAAGTGGTTAAAGCTATTATTATAGTAAACTATAAATTTCAATATACAAATGGGCGGGGTAGACGGGGGAGGAGCAGTACCCCACATATATAGAAATATTAATAAGAGCCACTGCACGCATTTTGTTGAACTATTGGCAGTAGGATCTTCTGAGCCCTAAAATTAAAACAAAATAGCGGCGAGGGTAGTGGTACCCACCATAGGACGCCAATGTTTAATATCGCATATCTTAAGAACTGTTATTGTGAGAATGTTCAAACTTTGTGGAAGTCACTCTTATGGTATACAACACTTTTGAAAATAAAAATAAAGCGGGAAGGCGCAGGGGGGAAATACCTTCCATAGGATGCATAAATTAAATATCGCTCAACTGAAGAACTATTAAAGGGAGAGTCTTCAAACATGGTTACAGCTACTACTATGGTAAACTATAAATTTCAATATAAAAATGGGCGGGGTAGACAGAGGAGGAGCAGTACCCCTCATAGATAGCAATATTAATAAGAGCCGCTGCAAGCAATTTGTTGAACTTTTGGTAGTAGGATGTTCTGAGCCCCAAAATTTAAACACAATAACAGCGGGGGAAGTGTTACCCCCCATAGGACGCCAATGTTTAATATCGGATATCTTAAAAACTATTAAAGTTAGAATGTTCAAACTTTGTAGGAGTCACACTTATGGTATACTACACTTTTGAAAATAAAAATAAAGCGGGAAGGCGCAGGGGGGAAATACCTTCCATAGGATGTATATATTAAATATCTCTCAACTCAAGAACTATTAAAGGGAGAGTCTTCAAACGTGGTTAAAGCTACTATTATGGCAAACTTTAAATTTTAATATAGAAATGGACAGAGGAGGAGCAGTACCCCTCATAGATAGAAATATAATTTAGAGCCGCTGCACTCTTTTTATTAAACTTTTTGTAGTATGATCTTCTGAACCCCAAAATTGAAATAAAATAGCAGCGGGGAAATGTTACCCCCCATGGCACGCCAATGTTTAATATCACATATCTTAAGAACTGTTATAGTAAGAATGTTCAAACTTAGTAGAAGTTACTCCTATGGTATACTACACTTTTGAAAATAAAAATAAAGCGGGAAGGCGCAGGGTGGAAAACCTTCCATAGGATGCATATATTAAATATCTCTCAACTGAAGAAGTGGTTTAAGCATTGTAGCGAAGCGCACCGGGTTAAGCTAGTTTTCATATAAAATACAAACGGTTCCAGCCAGGCCCAGGTGGCAATTTGTGCCACATCAATGTAGTATCCAATTAAGAGTTAAAGGAACTCTTTAAAAACGATATTTTTGTACGCCTCACCGCCTCTAAAATATTTTTCTAAAACCTTTTAAAGTGTTTATATTCAGGATCGTTATGAGTTCAAATTCGGTAGCCTGTCTGTCCATCCGTCTGTTTAAATGCGTTTTCCGAAGACCTTATTTATGATGGGGTTTTGTTTTATAATTAAGTTTATTAAAATACATGTATGTAAGAGTATGTATACATATATACATATGTTGTTGTAATTTTTTATTTATTTTTTCTGTATGTCTGGAAAACGGCAAGAGCCAAGGTTTCTTAATTACCAACAAACATCTTGTTTATCAATACACAGTATCCTTCAAAATGTGGGTGGGAATGGTACCTCCCGTACAGAAAACATCGAAAATTTTAGGTATCAAAAGATTGGAAATTTTTATTAAAATCTCAAAAAAAAAATCAATTCAGATAAAAGAAAGTTATGACGAAAATATTAATTTAGTTCTAAAATACCCATTTTCGGGGAACATAGGTCTTCCCGAGTTCAAGTTTTGTAACCCAAAAAAATTGTAAATTTCTTTTTAAACACGTCGGTATATAAATCTATAAAATGGGTCAGTTATGAGCAAAACACTCCAAAAATGGGCTAAAGACAATTTAAGGGCTCTCATATGACCTATGGATACATCTTATATGTCAGAAGTTCGGAAGTCTTTAGTGGAACATATTTTCTTCAAAAAATCGAAAAAATCGGCTTAGATACAAAAAAGTTATAACCGAGACAATTTGTTTCTTAAAAAATATCCATTTTCGAAAATCATAAATCTTCTTGAGTCTAAATTTTATAACCCAAATATATTGTTACGTAATTAGATTTGTCTAAGAACTATTTGTAGTCTTAGTTAAAGTTACATATTTTGTACTTAATAATTTAAGTCGTATTAGCTTAAATGGTTATTTGCTTCATGGTATTGAAGACCTTAGATTAAATTTTAGAATTTCGAATTCGAACAGAATGGTCTGGCATTGACTAGAAGGTTCTTGAATCTACTAATCTACAACTACTTCCGGTGGTGAATTATAAATACAAGCTGACTCGTATGGTTAAGTTTAGTTTGTTTTGAGACATTTAAGCTTCGTTCACAATCAGAGAAACAATTTCGTTTTTTCTTATATATTTTTTCTTCCCAAGGTATTTCATATATTTTCCTTTAATTTTTTGAATTTTTTTTTTAAAAATGTAACTAAAGTTGAGTCAACTAGAACTTCAGCAACAATTTGTATGAAATTGTTTCTGACGTTTAAAATAATTTTATTTAGTTTTGAATGAAAATTTCAACAAAATGTTGTTAAAAATAATAATAAATGCATAATATTGTTGTGGCTAAAATTTGCAAACGGTTTCTTAATGCAAAATGTGTTTCAGTTTTTAAATAACAGTATTGGATAAATTTTGTGAACATAATAATTAATTTTAATAAAGTTTGTTAAGTTGAATTAGTGTGTTAATATATTTTGATTTGCAATTAAAAGAACTCAACTGTTTATTATAAAGGGAGTAAACTGAAACTCGTTAATTAAAAGAAACACTTAACAATATGGTTAATTGTTTCTTAAACATGACAGTTTATAAATCAACTTCTTCCTGTTGCTAAAAACAGACCGGGTCACTTTCTATCGTTTGTTTAATATTTCAATAGCAAACAATGGTTACTTTTAGTTATATTTTAACCCATTTTTCACCGTACCAAGTAAACTAATAATATAATACCGAAATAAGATTCTAAGAAGCTGACAGAAAAAAAGACATTGCAACAAGAAAAGAAACTAAGAGTGCTGGTGATTATAATCACCAGTCGGCGAAGAATGGGTCAAATTAAAGTTTTAACGGGTTTAAATCATTATTGAGGGAGGCAAGAATACCACACCATTGCCTTGACCACGGTCGGGATAATAGGTAGTAATGGTAGATAGATGCAACTCTAGGGTGACCGTTAAAATCAAAAGTTTGATTTCTTTAGGTCTCACCAGCCAAAATGGTGGGAATTGATAAAAAAACAACACATAAAAAATTTTAGGACGATCGGCAAAGGCTAAGCCGTCCCTCACGCCCACCAAAGTTTGAGAAAAATTATATTTTTACATCAAATCTGACTTTAATGTTTCATAACTTAGAAAATAATAATTTTTAAACAAAATAAACTAAAAAATATCAAATGAATCACAAAAAAAAATCAAATTTTTAATTTATTAAAGAAACGCTTTTTCTATGAATCACGTATCTTAAATTTTGTTGAATTTTGTTATTAATTAATCTAATTCGGGTACGCTGAATCTTTTTCGGTTAGCTCTTGTTTTCGAGATATATATTGTTATTTCGAAAATAGAGGAGGTTGCACAACATAAATTCGCGTTACTCAAAAACGGTTTAGTTTATTGAAATCACCTTTAAGTGAAGTTTAACTTTTTTCTAGTCGCTTTAGAAACATAATTTTTTTGGCAAAAAAAAAATTATTTTTTCTCAAAGTTTCAAAATTTTTTTCTTTAAAAAAATCATTTAAAATTGGAAAGTGCAGCTATGCTTATAATTTTTTCTAGACATATAAAAAACGAAGTTGCAAACAAAAAAAAAAAAAAAACCATAAGTCATTTACATCTGTTTACAACTATTGATGTTATTCAGAAAAGTCGAAAAATTTCCATTAAATTTAAGAATTTTATAAAATGCTATTTTTGTATGGGCGCCTCCCTCAAAAGTGGTGGTAAAGGGCAAGTATGTTTTAAGAAAATGTTTAAAAAAAAGAAACTAATGGAGGTCGTCTATACATTTTATCCCCCTGGGGGAGACTCCTTGGCCGTCATGGGGCTTTTTCTTCAATATATTTCTAGTCTGTTTGTATGGGTGCCCCCTTAACTATGGATGGTTACTGTTCGTCGAATTGACGAAGCTCATTTACTTTGTCATATAACTTTTTTATGTGTTTTTAAATAAAGCTACTTTTTTCAACAACGTTATCTGATGATGAAAGCTTTAATAAAATAATTAATTTTAAAACACAAAAAAGTGTTAAAATTCGTATCAAATTTTGAGAGAGAAGAAGAACTTTTATTTTGTACGTTTTATTTTATTCAATTTTTTAATAAAAGAATAAATAAAAAAATATTTGTTGATTTTACACTTTAAAAATCGTTCCCAATTTTTTTTTAAAAGTTTGACGATTTGACGAAGAGTTACCTTAATGTACGAAAATGAAGATATAACTTTCAGGGTTAAAGAAGAGAGATAGCGGGAAGGTATGTTAAAAACAAATGATGGGGATACAAAATAAAGTGGGACCGGTCATACATTTGACCCATCTAGAGGCATCCAAAGCGCTGCAGAGGCCAAATTTAAGAATTTTATTTAATCGCCATATTTGTATGGGAGCTCCCCTAAAGTGTGGAGATGTATGGCAAGTATGTTTTAAGAAAAAGTTAAGCACAAAAAAATAATGAAGGTCCGTCATAGCTTTTTTTAACCCTAGGAACGATTCCTTGGCAGTTATGAGGTTTTTTCTTCAATATATTTCTAGTCTGTATTGGCGATTTTGTATGGGAGCTAGAAACAAATGATATGCGTTGGACTATGTTTTTTTGTAAGCTAACGCACACAAACACAAATTTTTAAGCTGAATTGACGTATGTAAGAAAAATAGTTCTTAAGAAAAAATTCGCATTAATGCTGCTGTTTGCTTTCCATTTTAGTAAGGTTTTGCTAAATATGAGATTTAGAGAACACTTGTTCAGATAAAAGTTGTTAGAAACATCACTAATACCAACTTCATAGTAAAAGATTTTTCTGACAAATTAATATTTTCCAAGTTATGAGGCATAAAAGTTGGACTTTACGATTATTCTCAAACTTTGGCAGGCGTGAGGGACGGCTAAGCCTTCGCCGATTGTCCTAAAATTTTTTTTTTTGGCGTCGTTTTTTATTAATACCCACCGAATTGGTGAGAGCATGGAAAAATAGAAAACAAATATGCTCCATACAGTTAACGACCACCCTAATGCCACTCCTATAGAAGAGGAGAGTGAACAATTCTACCGAGTTATACACTCAGATTGCTAGCTGCGTGTGGTTGGTAAATGCATGGCTTTTCACCCAGTGTTTAAGATCACCATGAGATTAGGTCACCACGCCATGAATTTATATCAACCTGTTTTACTTATTTCCAATTTTGGTGAAGGTCAAAAAATTTCAACTTCTTGTCAAAAAGACGGGGTTTTTTGTGAAATTGAAAACAACTTTTTGCGAAAAAGTATCTTTTCGTAAAAAAGGAACAATTTATTAATAAAAGGATATTTTTTTTTCAAAACGGAAACTATGTGTTTAACCCTGCTGTTACGTTTGGACCATTTTGGTCAGTTTTTGTTTTCTTTTTGCTTTATCTACGGAACGTTTAAATATGTCAACCTTAAACGTAAGCTTATGTGGTATTTTTATATTTTATTACTTCTGAAACATTTTTAATTATGAGTGATGAAAAGGAAATTATAAAAATAAAAAATTACGAATCTTAGGCTTAAGATCATTTTGGTCCGTTCTTGTTTATAGATTTATTGATATGAAAAAAAGAAATTTTCTCAGTATATGATGAGCAAATTATCTTCCGTTACAACTTGAATATACATTTGTTGCTATATGATAATAAATCACGCAGATCTTAATTTTTTTCTGCAAGTATTATTACAGAAATGTATGCATTTGAAGTATAAGTTCCTAGAACTTTCCATTTCTTGTCGAATTTTACCTTGCAATATTGGTTTTTATTCCCCCAAGATCAGAAAAAATAATAAAGAAAAGAATAAAAACGAACGCAAAATGGAAACGCTAAATCGTGTTGGCCCCGACTGTGTGGATATGATATTTTCAGCTGAAGTTCTTATACCACTGTGCAATGGAGACGAATTTTGTAGCATTCCATTTTTGCGACATTTAATTCTTCTACGTCACCGATAGCTGCAGCATTCTCTTCAATTTCTAAATAAGAAGCATTTATTCCGGTGATTTCGTATTCAATATCCTTGTCCACGCTGTTGCAAGTTGAAATATCAGAGAAGCTTTTATTTAGAATAAAAACAATATCACTGCAGTTTAATCGTCGATTTTTCATTATTTCAGCAAAGAAATCAGTCAAACACTGAATATAAACTAAAGTAAGACAAGCAGATATAAAAATTAACTTTATTTGTTTGCAGACTATTAAAAAAAGTAAAAAAAATTGTGCACTTATTGAAAAAAACCAATATGGACCAAAATGGTTTTATACCTAAGATTCGTAAGTTCTTCTTAACCTTAAAGCAGGGTTAAAAGGACCTTATAAAGCAAGGCAATTTTATTATTAAGTAACGTCTCTTTGTCCGGCTGCCTAGCCGCCAATATCTTTGCGAACCTTTACGACTTTTTTCTTTATATTGCCTGATTTGTTCAATTAATAAAATTGGTTTAATGATATGAGTGTGAAAGAGAATACATTATCCTTGTTTCTTCTTTTACATTCCCTAGTCTCATTTTTATCTGTATTCAAATATTCAAGCTGTTTTTAATATTGTAGTCGTCCGAGACGAAATAATGATAAACAAAAAGAAAAAAAAAATTAAGCTTTTCATTCTCACAACCTTACATCCGCAAGGCTTAATTGCCAAAACAAAATACAAGAAAATTGACTGCAATGTTTTACTGATGTTGACGAAAGCCCGGATATGAATTAAAATTGCATTTTAATGCAAATTATAAAACTGTTATTAAGTTTCAATTTTACACAGTAAAATATGTTCAGTATATTGGCAAAGTCTTACAGTTGTGAACTGTTCAACAGCCACTGAAATCATTTATCGGGCACATCACATGTGATAAATTTATAAAAAACTTACAAGTATGTACTTACTGTAAAACCTTTTATTTTTTTTCGTTCTTTCTTAATGTAGAATAAATTAAATGACAATAACGATAATTGAAATTGAAATAAAGTGTTGGAGTTTTATGGAGTTTACTTCAATTAGAGTATTTAAAATTAAAAATTGGCGGTAAAATAAAAAAAGACTTTTGGTCGCTATTTCAAAAATAGCAACACTGTGCATCGGTTGCAGGAACTACGCCTCTGTCCGTCATCTACGTGTAATATTTTGCGCAGCTGGCACAAAAATTCAAGCAACGAGAGCATCATATGCGTCGCTTTTTCGCCGATTGGGCCATACAGCAGTTGAAGCTCATTTTGGGCTTAACGGATTTTTCTGACTCCATTTTATACACAAAAATTCACGGTTTACACACTGGTGGCATTATCGGCCGTTATTTTTCTTCAAATGAAGAAGAAACTGATCAATGATTTTTTGTTTTAAAATATGGATGACATTATTCCGGCCAAGATGTTTTAACATCGAGATGGCGCTACGTGCTATACAGCAACCGCTACCATAGACTTATTAAAATCGAATTTTAGCAAAACGCTGATTTCAAAAAATGGAACTGTCAATTAAGCTGGGATCACACGATTGCCGCAAATGCACCAATATGACACAATTTTTATTGTGCTTCATTGACGCACAATAATGAAATTGGACCAATAAAATATTCTGAAATCACATGATTGCCCTGTTTTAAACAAATTTAATTGCCGCTAGTTGGTACAAAGCGAAATGGTTACAACAATTGCCGCAGCACAGTCACACGATTGTTCTTACTTGACAACTGCGAAACAGCTGTTGTAGTAACTTTTTTATTTGTTTGAAAGATCTTGTTGGTTTGTTAATTAAATAAAATTAAATATGTACATATAATATATATATGTATGTACTTAAACAAATTTTTGTGGAATAGTTTTATTTAAATTTTTTAAGAAATTCCAAAAATTAAGTCTGTTCAACAATTTCGTATGTTAAGGTTCGCTTAGAAACTTAAATAAAAATATACGCACTGAACAGCTAAATATGCTTGTGAATATACTTACATATTTTGGTTATAGCAATAATTAAAAAAAAAATTAAAATTCATAATAAATAAATAAATATTTATCTTCATTACCTACTAAAAGAAACACAAAAAAGTAAATTTAAAGGGTGTTTTTTTAAGCTATATAGAACTTTAAATTGTAAAAAATTGTAGAAAGAACCAATGAATTTTACAAGGGATGTCCCAAAATGAACGCATACAAAAGCAAGTCATTATTTTTTTACTTTAATACATCCAGAAAAAAGTAGTTATAGAAGTTGTTATATATGTAGTTATAGAAGAAAGCTACTAAATAATGAGTTAAAGAAGCTATTCATTTTGAAAAAGTAAGCGAAGTTTTTACTGGGTATACTCTGACAAATCATCATGAATAGACTCACGCTTGAACAACGCTACGAAATTATCCAAATTTACTTCGAAAATCAGTCGTCGATTCGCGCAACTTTTATCGCAAAATTGTGTTCAGCGATGAGGCGCATTTTTGGCTTAACGGGTTTGTTAATAAGCAAAATTGCCGCATATGGAGCGAGACCAATCCACAAGAGACCCTACAGACTCCATTACATCCAGAAAAATGCACCGTTTGGTGCGGTTTTACGCTGGTGGCATCATCGGACCTTATTTCGTAAAAAATGAGGCCGGATCTCGCGTTACGGTCAATGGAGATCGTTACCGCACCATGATCAATGATTTTTTGTTTGAAAATATGGATGACATTGATCCGGAGGAGATGTGGTTTCAACAGGATGGCGCTACGTGCCATACGGCGAACGCAACCATCGACTTATTGAAATCAAAATTTGGCGATAAGTTGATTTCGAGAAATGGACCTGTCAATTGGCCTCCAAGGTCGTGCGATTTGACACCTCTCGATTATTTCCTGTGGGGATACGTGAAGTCACTGGTTTATGCTGATAAACCAGCAACAATTGACGCCTTGGAGGCCAGCATTGTTCGTGTTATTCGTGACATACGGCCAACAGTGCTCGAAAAAGTGGCCCAAAATTGGACGTCCAGAATCCGCTTCGTCAAGAACAGCCGCGGTGCCCATATGCCCGAAATCATTTTCAAATGTTAATGTCACGTATTGATCTTTCGAATAAAAAAAAAATTTTGATTACAATTTAATTTTTTGTGTTATTTTTTACAATTTCAAGTTCTATCAGGCTTAAAAAAACACCCTTTATTAAAAAAAGGCAAATATTGGTGCGTATTGTGTTGTTTGATTGCCGCACAAGAACACAATAAATATTGGTGCATTTTTGTAATTTTTGTTGACGCGCGGTTGGATAGAAAACAGTCACACGATTGCCGCACCAGGGTTGCGTTTGATTGGTAAAAGTAAGCACAATATTGTCCTTGATTGGTACATGAGCCAATTGGTTATGCAGTCACACGATTGGGGTATTAAAAAGTATGAAAATTGGTGCATTGCGGCAATCGTGTGATCCCAGCTTTAGACTCCAAGGTCATGCGATACGACACCTTTGCATTTAAAAAAGCTAATTAAATTTGAATAAAGTTTTTTGTTTAATTTTTTACAATTTTAAATTCTATCGGGCTTAGAAAACACCCTTTAATACTGATTTGTTTTAGAGCATCTAGAAAAACACGTTTCTTAAGCAACACACATTTAAAATCAGACAATTGCTTGCCTCCACTTGCTTTTGCACATCTTAAGTTTTGTCTCCAATAGTCGCCAAATTTAGACCGACAGGATGTTTTTTTGTTTGTTTTTTAATAAAATGCAAAATGAAGTCAAGCTCTATGACAAAAAGTACAAGTTGAAGAATTTAACTAGAAGCTAAATGTGGGTGGTTATACTTTAATGCAATTACATCACTGCAAGTGGGGTCATTTTACTCTTTTTTATTTTTTTCGTAGTTCATTGTTCTTTTGTTTCATCTCTTTCGTGCCAGAAATACCAATGGCGAGAAAAAATTTTAGCTTGCAAACATTAAAAGTGAACAAGAAATACCGAAACTGAAACTTTAAACGTTATTGTTGCAAACTAAATGTCCAAAAGTACACCTATCCCTCTATTTACACGATACTTTTTTTGCACGATTTCACTTTTACACGATTTTTTTGGTTTTCGTTTACATTGAGGGATGTGGAAATTACCTCAATTTACACGATTTATTATTTCGAATATTTTTAGCAAAAATTACTTTTCTTTTTTTCATAAAATATATCCTGCAAAATTATAAAAAATTGTTATTTTATAACGATAATATATACGTTTTAGGGTTGATTTTAAATAATATTTATATTTTAAATCGTTTTAAATAAATAATTCTAATTTCACTAAATATAAAAATGAAAAAAAATGTAATCAATCTGGTACACTTAAAATAAATTCAAATTTCTATTGTGTATAATTTAGCATGGTGGCTTCAATATCACAGCAATACACCAACAACAGGCAAAGCAAAACAACCAGCTGTTTTTTGAGACCACCTTGTATACAAATGCACATTTTTATGATATTTTGTATATATGTATTTAGTATACATATAGTGCTACCATAGTTTTATCTTAAATAAGTAAGACTATTATAATAACACTGAAAAAATCAAACTACATACAGTGGGGAGCAGAGGTGAGTACATGTTTGTATATCTTGCACTTCTAAAGGAATAAGAAAAACAATAATAAAGCTATTTAAACATTTTTTTTTGTATTTTATTTCTTTTTTAATTCTTAGCAAAATTCAATTTAAAACGAAATAAAAAAACAACAAGTTCATAGGTAAACATAAACAAAAGTTAAATAACTCTCATGTACTCAATTTTGCACCCGCGTGTTTTCAACCATATTCTGAGAAACATTCAAAATTTACCGTTAATTTTGATTTGGTTTATGATTTGATTGGTGTTATTAATGTTTCTGTTAATATAAATTTTAGTTTAACGTCGTGTTTGATAAACTGCGTAATGTAAATAAAAGGTGCATTTCAAATATAAAATACAAATTCCAAAATATTTAAAATTATGAGAAAGCTATCGCGAACCGTGGAAAATAGTATTTTAACCATGACAGAAAATGGCTTCTCATCGAGAGTAATAGCCAAAAAAATTCAAGTGAGTCAGTCAGTGGTGATAAGAGTCCGGAAAAGGCGAAATATTACTTCCCAAGCGCAAGTTCTGGGTCGCCGAAGACTTTTAACGTATGGCGACGCACGTTTAATGATGAGAAAGATGAAGGCAAATCAATCTTAAACGCCAAAGGAAGCTTCCCTAGCAATAAATAAAATTGTAAGCCGATGGACAGCAAGAAGAGCGCTGCACAACATTGGCTACATATCAGCTTTTAAGAAACCTAAACCTGCATTATGAAAGAAAAATGTTGCAGCACGATTAAAGTTCGCATTGGAACACAAGAATTGGACTGCCGATGATTGGAAACGAGTATTCTGGTCAGATGAATCCAAATTCAACCGATTTCAGTCAGATGGTAAGCAGTATTGCTGGCGCCGCCCTGGGAAGACCATACAAAGACACCATGTTAAACAAGCTGTTAAACATGGTGGAGGAAGCGTTATGGTATGGGACTGCTTTACTTGGTGGCATATTGGACAACTGCAAAAAATTGATGGTATCATGTGAAAAGAGGATTATTTGAACATTTTAGAGACCCATCTTCCCGGTTTTGTGGATATGAGCGCATATCCTGAGGAAGAAGTCATATTTCAACAGGATGGCGACCCAAAGCACACCTCCAAAATCGTTAAGGAATGGTTGACTGGGCAAAATTTTCAGTTAATGCAGTGGCCACCGCAAAGTCCCGACTTCAATCCAATTGAAAATTTGTGGTCAATCGTGAAAAGACGGTTGGGACAGTATCAATCAGCTTCATCGAACTTAAACGAGCTATGGCCCCATGTGCAGCTGGAGTGGCAGCGCATTCCTGATGAAATTATTCAGAACTTGGTATAAAGTATGCCTAAACTCATAATAAGTGTTTTAAATAATAAAGGACTATGTACTAAATATTAAAAATGTAATCAATATTAATTGTAGTAGGAAGGTGCAAAATTGAGTACATGAGAGTTATTTAAGTTTTTTTTATGTTTACCTATGAACTTGTTGTTTTTTTATTTCGTTTTAAATTGAATTTTGCTAAGAATTAAAAAAGAAATAAAATAGAAAAAAAAATTTTAAATAGCTTTATTATTGTTTTTCTTATTCCCTTAGAAGTGCAAGATATACAAACATGTTCCCCATTGCTCCCCACTGTATATTTAAATACAATTAAATTTTATATTAAAATTAACAAAGTACATTTTTAATTACGAAGTCAAGAATTAAATATATAAATTATGAAGCTTAACCTTAGCATTATATATAAAAAGGGGGTTTGCCGTTTTTGTATTCACATACACAAGAAGCCTAAAAATGTATTAAAAAATCAGTTAGTGTTTAGAAACAGAGAGACGTGTATCGTGGTACATTTTTTAACCAGAAATATAAAAATATTTGTTACGTCGGTTTTTGCAAAATTTGTACGGTATAATTTATTAAAAACTCTTCACCATGCCAACAAATATTAATAAAACCCAGTCGAAAAGAAAAGTAATATCTTTAGAAACAAAAATTCAGATTTTAGATAGACTACGTAATGGAGATAGAGTAACAACAGTTTCTAAATTTTTTACCATTCACGAAGCTACAATAAGATCTATAAAAAAAAAATGAAAATCTAATCAGGAAAAGTGTAGCAGCTGGGACTAAAACGAGCTTGAGTACAACTTCATACGTTCGGGACATTACAATTGAAAATATGGAAAAAGCACTAATGATCTGGATAGAAGATCAAACTCAAAAGCGAACTCCAATTGATACTAATGCTATAGCAAATAAAGCTTTGAAGATTTATGAAAAACTTAATGATCAACTACCATCTACATCATCAACTGCAAAAAAAACTCAACGCTCAAAGGCTGTTGGAAACATTTGTGGCCAGATGCAGGAGAAAATGTTATCCTATCTTGTCAATCCTTGGAGCATGAATATTCTGAGATAGTTCAGTTGGCACATACAGTGGGAGGAGAAGATTTTGATGACTTTTGTGCAGGTGATATTGAAGAATTGATGATAATTAAGGAATTAGATGTTGAAGATTTAGGAAATATGGTGATCGAAACAAACGACAGCGATTCCGATGAAGAATTTACGGTAGCACTGACAACAAAAAATGTAAGTGAAGGGCTTAAATTAGGCCGAAAATTGGGAAATCATTTTTTAAAAAATGACCCAAACATTGAAAGAGCCCTCGCATTCCAGCGATATATTTCACAGGGCTTAGCCCAATATCGGGAGGTTTATAAGGACTTAAACAATAACTCCACACAAGTTTTAATAACAAATTATATTTAAAAATCTCCACGAACTGATGTTAACTCCAATTTATCAACTATTGAACCAGAAACACATGAAATATTATCGAGTGACGAAAGTGATACGTCGCCTACCAAAAAGATTCGATTAGTGGTGGAAGACAGTGATGAAGAATTAGTTGGAAGTGATTACTGATACATATAGTATAAATAAAAAAAATATATTTCTAATTGCCTCTTTTAATGAACTGACATATGTGTTCCATTTATTCTGTTTTATTTAATGCTTTAAATACAATGTATTGATTTTTATTATTTTTTATATGCATACATAATTTAATTTACTTTTAAATAAATGAATTTTCTTAACAAAATTTTTAATTAAATCGTATATGGGTCTTTTTTTCGATTTACACGATTTCTCATACAAATATTTTCCTTTTCGATTTACACGATTTTTTCAGGAACGCATCTATCGTGTAAATCGAGGGATAGGTGTAATTCTTTTTTTTGTAATTTTTAATGAATTTTTTTTTTTTTTGTTGAGGTTTATGTAAAAGTAACAAAATATTTAAGTTTAACTTTTCAAACGATAGGTGTGTAAAAAATTAACACTAAGTGGAATAAAGATTTCATGATTAATTAAGTTTGAAAATATATAAAGTTTTGGAAAATAACTGTTAAAAAATTAAATCAAGAAAGAAAAATTTAATACGATTTTGATAATTTCCGAATTTGTAAAGTCAAACAAAAAAACATCTTACATTATGATAAGTGAAGTTATAAATACACTGTGCTAGAATTTGACACATTTTTTGAGACAAGCGGGGCACCTGGCGTTTTAACCTAATTCGGTAAGATGAATGCAGTTGTTCTAATTTTTTTTTTTTTTTTTTGGTTAGCTCTTGTTTTGAAATATACCGCTATTTCGAAAACACAACATATATTCGCGTAACTCAAAAATGGTTTAAGAAAAGTTTAGCTTTTTTCTAATATGTTTTTAGTTATTTTTTGACAAAAAAAAAAAATAATATTAGGTCTGTCTGCGTACTTTTCCAGTAGCAAATACTCAGTAAATTTTTTTGGGAGAGTAAGACCAATTTTACTCTGTCGGCTGAAAATATCTCAAAAAGTACGCAGACAGAATCCAGTGAAATCTTGCAAGAAAACAGCTGATCGGTGTGTAGGCAATTGAAATGACAAAGCAAAATTTAGCAAAATAGCGACTTTTGGGAATTTAAAAACCGGGAAACAAAAATACTCAAATAATGGGATTTACCGAATGAAATCAAAAAGTTAGCGTCGAATTTAGGAATTTAAAAGGGGAAGTATAAATATTTAATATTTTTAACAAAAATACAAAAAATAGTTTAAAAAAAATTAACTTTTTGGAACAAAATGAGCGATGCGTGCAAAAAATCGTTCGTTCCGTTCCCGAGATTTCTGGATTCGATTTTTTGCAGAATATATACAGTTTGGCTGAGTTCCAAAACATCAATATACTTTGCAGCACAAGTCAAAAATGTATATTCAAGTTTAATAATGCACAGCTTTTGTATTATGTTCTCATTAAATACTTTTTGGTGCACATTGGGACAAATAGAATTGTAATAACCTACACGGTTGCATTGTAGCATGCATTTAAAAAAGATAGTTGCTTTGCAACCGACGTTTTGGAACTCAGCCTTTATACCGTGCAAAAGCTTGTGTTCCAAGGGATAAATCAGTAAAGCTTTGTACTGACCATTTTGGATGCACCCAAATATCTCGGGAACTAACCAAACGATTTTTTGCACGCATTGCTTATTTTGTTCCTAAATGTGTATTTTTTTTTATTTGTGCTAACTATTTTTTGTATTTTTATTAAAAATATTAGTTATTTTTACTTCCCCATTTTAAATTCCCAAATTCGACGCTAACTTTTTTTACTTTTGGAAATCCCCCTAAATTCCTAAATTCGACGCTAACTTTTTGTTGTTATTCTGCAAAAGACCATAATTTGGGTATTTTGTTGTCCCGGTTTTTATATTCCCAAATTCGATGCTATTTTGTCGACGCTATCTTGGCACACGTAGTAAAAACAGCTGTTCAAACTAGTTGCAAAATCTTGCAAGAGGAAATTTCTCCAGTAACATTTTGTAAGTTCTCGAACTTCCAACTGTCAAAAAATTCTCTTTTTGGCTCTCTCGCTGCAAGAGATTTGGAGTACACAGACAACATTTTCTAATATTTTGCAACATTTTTCACAAAATGATGCAAAATATGTGTACGCCGACAGACCTATTTTAAGCAAAATTTCAAATTTTCGATTGTTAAAAATTCATAAATAATTGGATAATGCAGCTATGCCTCTAGACATACATATAGCACCCCTAAAGGGTGAAGATAATGTGTAAGTTTGTTTTAAGAAAATGTTTAGAACGAAAAACTAACTGAGGTCGTTCATACATGATACCTTACTAGGGGCGACTCCTGGGCAGTTATGGGACTTATCTTAAATATATTTATAGTCTGTGTTGAAAATTTTGTATTGGAGCCCCCTTAAGAAATATGGATTTTAGGTAGGTATGTTAGAAACTAATGATGGAGATGAAAAATAAAGTGTGGTTGGTCATATATTTGCCACATCTAGCACCCTACGCGATTCAGGGGCCAAATTTGAGAATTTTAAGCATACAAATAAGACGGTTTAATGCAGTTTTCATGCTCTGGCTAAATTTCGACAGCAGTATTAAAGGAAGTATATTTGACATTAATATATAATAATCTAGCCCCATAAATTCTATGATTTTCAGAAAATCCATTTCAACAGACACGCAGAAATGACGAATGGACGTAAGGACGGAAAATATATACCTTATAGGGTCTAAAATCAATATAATAGAAATCAAACGTTACTACCCGTCTCCACCATCCATCAACTGTTGTAGACTGTTCATGTTCATGTTTCGTCCATGTGCTGCCATCGTTGCCTAAACATTCGTCTTAGCATCTATGTGCGCCATGATGTTGGCCATACAATGTATTTTCTGAATACAACCAAACGCCACAACAACAAAAATTGTGGTCAATCAGAACATGAACATCAACACGTGTTCGCCACATACAAGAACGTGAACAAATAAATACCGTTGGTCTGCCGGCGTTATGGTCATGTCATGTTCAAATCGAAAGCGCATGGAGACGTGGGGTTAAGACAAGCTTTTATAAAAAACGATCTTATGTATTCCTGTGGTGAAGGGTATAAAGTGTGGTCGAGCGAAGGACTTTTTCTTTTACTGCTATGACAAAATGCAATTTCGCTTACAAAAATTTTTTTCTTGCATATCATTCCTCCGGTCGGGCGGAAGCATTTTTTCTTTCGCTTACAGATGTTTTAACTCTTGCAATGATGAAAGCAACTTTGTGTACACTAGTTTTTAAAAAAAAAAAAAAAAAAAAAAAAAAAAAAAAAAACTATTACAAGGAAAAACCACAGTAATGGTCATGAATAAAAGTACCGTAGTACCCGACTATTTTAGTAGAAATTAAAGTAAAAGTTTTCAACCCAATTGGAACCTGATTTTTTCTTAACTCTGTGCGGACATCAATTTTGCATTTTTTCTTAACTAAAATCAGTCCGCTCTATTTTTTGGTATATTTGTCCTTTAAAATAACAGACTAAATATTCATAAAAATGTATCCAAATAGATTTTGCTTTATAAGATCTTTTTTACGTAAATGCTATGACAACTCGAACAAGTGTGAACAGTTAAATCTTCCTTAAGGAATACCTTTCTAAAGCAAAAACCCCCTTTTGACGGACACTGTAACCTGAAGCCAGCAGCGAGCGAACAAAAAAAAAAAAAAGAAAAAATAGAGTCATTTAGAGAGAACATTGCCCTTGTGCGAATACATTCCAATGGTCCCGTCGGTGTCCGTTAATGAGAGATTCTTTGTATTTTTTTATCGAACTGTCAAGGTAGGGTTATGTTCATGAAATTGTATCTTCCAAACGGCTTGACGGATTTCGAAATTTTAAGTATTTCTAAATTTATATTAAAAACGCAAAAGTTCTTAGATAGAAAATTCAGCTTTGGCTTTCACCTCATAATAAGTCTGTTGAAGTCGAAGTCGACTTTACTTTGTTTAAAGAGAATATTAACTTTTTTTCTTAATCTGGCATTGGTCTCTTTAGTACATAAATAGTTGTCCTTTTACAGCCGGGTTTTTTTATTTTTTTTTTATGTAGTTATTTTTTGTGTAGTCAGTCTTTCTTACCATGCTTAAATATAGAATGATGCCTAGAAATTTTAGGTAATTTGATTCTGTTCAAATAAAACTAAGCTGATGACAAGAAATACTTAACTTAACTAAAATACAAGCTATGTTAGGAGTTAATCTTCTTAATTTTAAAGTTAAAAACTTCGGCAGAAAGTTACTGAATTCTCATGAAAGTTTTTGCTTCTTTGAAACCCACATGTAGATATTTTTATATGAAAGGCGATTAACATTCGTAAAAATCACAAGAGCTTATGTATGAATGTAATTTAAGGAATTCCTCATTAAAACCCATGTCAAAAGCAAGATAAACTTAAGGAATTTAAATTTTTCACCTTAGTTATAAGCCGTATGTAGCAAAATTAATTGTACTTCTGTTACTTGCTGTCACAAATATACGGAAACAATTTTAATACATTTGTACACTTCAAGGTTTCTTCGACAATTAGAGTCTTTTATTTCACTCGTACATCCATAATCAACAATACGCACGTGCTCTCTTTAATCCCATCTATTCTAATTAAACTCAAATGCAACTTGAACTACGAAATGTGAACAATGTGGTAGTGACAATGGTTTCTAAAATTGAAGATAACATCTTAAGACTTTTGTTAGCATAACACAATGACAGTCATACACTACAAAAAATTTACTTACTAGTAATATCTTGAGGATTAACAGTCAAGGCAAAAATCATTAGGCTGTTTTTAAGCAAATAACTATAATACGCACGTTTGGGACAAAAAGTTCTCAAACACGTATTGTATTGCTATAAAAGTAAGACATCAGCAACTGTAAAGACAATTAAATAGCTGAGAGTGTTTTAACTTATTATTATTTCTCGCAATCTGATTTCTTTAGTATTAAATATCCTTTAGGCTGAACTCACACCAACAGAAGAAAAAACAGGTTTTTTTGACTAATACGACAACAGAACATTAGTCCTTATAAGACAACCCACACCAAACAAAACAACCGCACAACTGTATTCTTTACTTACTGCGACTTAAAATTGGTTGCAGAAAACCACATACCCATACAGAGTAGGACAAAACAGACCGAGACGAACCTCGTTGCATATAACTGCAATCATTCTTATGATGTAGCCAACACCAATTAAGACAAGTAAAAAAAAACGAAAAAAAAATACAAAAAACATTGTCGCATTGTCGGTTGTCCTTAAGATAAAAAATATTTTTAGTAGCGAAATATTTCAGAACTTACGTAAGTTACCCTCGTGTGTGGTTTTCCACACATATGTAGTTTCTATGTTATTTGCACTAGAGACAAAACTTTCTGTCGCCAAGTGTGAATATATCTGAAATTGTTGCGAACTGCATGCAATGTATGTTTTATAAAGTGAGTGGTTATATAAAATACACACGAGTGGTTTGTTGTTGATCACCAACAGGATATAAAGTCATGTAAATTATGACTATGATTACAAACAGCATACATTGCATATATGTGAAATACCACACACAAGGGTAACTAACGTAAGTTTTTTTGAGGGTTAAGAGATAACCGGTAATGCGACAACAATGCGACAATATCTTTTATCAAAAATATTTTATTATTTTTGATAAACGCCAATAAAGAATTGCTTTAATCGACTGATAGGATTTCTACGGAAATTATTTAGGAAGGAACATCTAAAATTTTACTCAGACCTTTTTATAGGCAATAGAAATATAAAAATTATATATAGAACTATTTAAAACAAAATTTCGTTTTCTAGATTGTTAAAAAAAAAGATTGGCCTGACAAAAAGGCAAATTCTTTTTGGTAATTTTCTTAAAAAATCTTTCAGGAAGAACCAAATTTCTTAATCAATATTTCCTTAAGTAAAAAAGATATTTTATTTGGTTTCTTGTGAGCCAAATTCTGTATAAAATATTTCTCTCAATTAGGTTTTCTATAAGTATAACTGTTTTTTTAACGAAATCCTTAATGCAGTCAATTTCATATCAATTTTAACCATTGTTATTGACACTCTGTCAGTCTTAAGTTCCATAGGGAAGATTAAATCATTCGAAATACCTCTTGAAATTCAATATAATAAATTGTCGTATTTAACTTATGTGTGCTGCATGTTTAAAGGTAATATAAACATATCAAATTGAGTCATTTGAATTTTAAATCAACATTTAAATAAAATGCCTATGTAAAATTTTACTGATTTATCTTAAAACAAGTAAAAAAGTTTGGTAGGTCAAGGCCGACAATAAAATAGGCTGCATGACCCATGGTCAATCATGCACACGCCACAACAAAATTATGCTTGAGAAACATACAAGAGTTCCTTGCTTTGAGTACTATGGACAAATACATTAGCATGAATGAGTCTTTTCGTCTTTAATTAATTTTAGGAAGAGGGTTTACATGGGCCCTATGGTCAATTCTGGACCTTGCAACATACGATATAGTACACAGAAAAAAACTCGTACTAAATTTAAGTTTTTTCTTCTTACTTTTAGTACGAATTGTATTTAAGAATTTAAGTACGAATAACACTGAAAAGTACTTTAAACAATCCAAAATGGGATGACTTTCGAAAACCAATATGAGTGCATTATGTTTGTAAAAGTTTGTTGTAGAAACAACAACAACACTACAAAAGAAGTTAAAAAATGATTCGCTTGTTTTGTGTAGAAACAACAACAATACTATAAGAAGAAAATTATATATAGATTTTTTTCATGATTAAAAGTTAATTAAGAAGCAATAACTCCCATATTCTTTTTGTTAAAACTATTTAATTAAATACATAACATTTTTAAAGTAAAATGATTACAAAAACCATAGCGGGCATGGTAAGACTTCTTCTGTAAACAAAGGGCGGAAAACAATAAAAGTTACAACGTAACAACGGGTAGGTAAATAATAATATTCTCTGCATCTCTGGTTCTCTGGGGTAAGTGTTTAGGTATCACTTTCGGATAATATCAAGTACAAATCCGGATTAAGCCAATTTAAGGGAACCTTACACTTTCCCTCAAGTTTTACGCATTTGTGGAAAATACAACCCTGTTATGATAAGTTGTTATTGTTGCAAACAAAAATTACAACAGGGAATCATGTTCGTCAAAATACTTTAGACTTGTGTGATAGTGTAAAACGGAATTTAGAAATACCTCATTCAAGCACACTTTGAGATTAATTTTATCTCACTTTTTTTACATTAAAGTACGGGGCACTTGATTAATCCGTACTTGAATCAATTATTCTGTACTTGATTTAAGGAATTCCGTACTGACCGTACTGTTGCTGCTTAATTTAAGTACGAATGTATCGATTAGTCTTTTCAGTGTAGCGATACTGTCGTCAAATTTTTTTTGTCATTTAAAGCTTTTTTCGGTAGTGGTATTTTTATCGAATCTATTGTTAGACTTGGACCGATTCCAATAAAATTTAGTACATAAGATTATTAAGATTGCAACAAAATAAGTGTGGACAAAATTTTATCTAATTACCCACATAATAAGATGGCTTATGGGTACAAATTCCCCATTTGGGAAATTATGGACCGATTTTCACCATTTTCAATATGCTTGTTCGTTATAGCATTTTAAAAAACACATACCAAATTTTATTTAAAGTTTACATGGGCAGCCAGTCAGTCGGAAAACCACCGATCAGCCTGCCAGCTGAACGGACGGACGGACAGCCATCGTTAGCACTATTCAAAAAGTGATTCTTAGTCGGTACGTATACTAAAAGTAGCCAAAAGTTGGCCAGGCGCAAGAATTTCTTCTTCTATGGTATGGTAACTAAAGCCCTTCTGCGTTCTTAAACAAAATATATTACATCAAATCAAAATTTTGCATCACCACTAGAGTTTTTTTTTCCCCGGACTTTTTCGATTCCCGGGAAAGCGGGAAATTTTTTTAAATTTCCCGGGATCCCGGATCCCGCTCCATATAAATAATACAAAGTAAATTTTGTTATTAATTAATGAAAAAACTTTTATAAAAAAACGTAAGGGAATTTGTTTACAACGAAAGTATAAGAAATGGTTCAATACTAAAAAAATAATTCAAGATTGCAATAGGAACTTGAATTATTATCACCTCACGCCTTTATTCCCTATTATTATGCTTTTATTCAGTATTATTATGCTCTAGATACCAGATAAAAAGATAACATAAACATAACAATTTAATTCATAAAACAATAATAAAAACAAAATAAAAATTAAAGTACTCAAGATATGAGATCAAAAAGTTAATTAATAAAATAGATAAAATATTTTAAAGAAATATAAAACATTTTTAACGGCAAAGGAAATAACTTTCTGACACACTCAAAGCGCTAGCAAGTCGGCAAAAAGTATATTCCTGATTTTATTTACTAATTATCATGTGTAAAACGGCAAATCCATCTGAGGAGATCGAGTGGCTGCGATCGAAACATGTCATGGTAACCTGCCGGCCTGGGTTCGAGCCCCGGCCACGGTCAAGAATGAAAGATTATCAAGAACAATTTTAATTAATTTTCATGTTGTAAAATTCCTTTCTTCATGAAAATAATTTAATGAAAATTAAATTTAATGAACTTAAGCCTAATTAAATATTGAGGAAAATTTGGATTAAAAACCATAAATAGTTCAACAAAATAACCACAATACTAATTATTGTTAAAGCTAAGGCACGAGCTCTATGTGTTCATTTGTCCTTCAAGTTGTGCTGAAAAAGGTCAACAAGAAAAAGAAAGACAAAAGGACAAAACAAAAAATGTACTTTGGACTTTAAGAAGAATTCTTGACAAAAGTACGAAAAAACAGAAGTAAAGAAAAAACATGTAAAATCAATTAAAATAGATAATCATTCAAAAAAGCAAACTTCGATCTACCAAAGGTTAAAATACAGTTTGGTTTAAGGATTGATGTTTGACTATTGACGTCAGCAGCCGTCGATGGCTGCGAGTGTAAAACGGCAAATCCATCTGAGGAGATCGAGTGGTTGCGATCGAAACATGTCATGGTAACCTGCCGGCCTGGGTTCGAGCCCCGGCCAAGGTCAAGAATGAAAGATTATCAAGAACAATTTTAATTAATTTTCATGTTGTAAAATTCCTTTCTTCATAAAAATAATTTAATGAAAATTAAATTTAATGAACTTAAGCCTAATTAAATATTGAGGAAAATTTGGATTAAAAACCGTAAATAGTTCAACAAAATAACCACAATACTAATTATTGTTAAAGCTAAGGCACGAGCTCTATGTGTTCATTTGTCCTTCAAGTTGTGCTGAAAAAGGTCAACAAGAAAAAGAAAGACAAAAGGACAAAACAAAAAATGTACTTTGGACTTCAAGAAGAATTCTTGACAAAAGTACGAAAAAACAGAAGTAAAGAAAAAACATGTAAAATCAATTAAAATAGATAATCATTCAAAAAAGCAAACTTCGATCTACCAAAGGTTAAAATACAGTTTGGTTTAAGGATTGATGTTTGACTATTGACGTCAGCAGCCGTCGATGGCTGCGAGTGTAAAACGGCAAATCCATCTGAGGAGATCGAGTGGTTGCGATCGAAACATGTCATGGTAACCTGCCGGCCTGGGTTCGAGCCCCGGCCACGGTCAAGAATGAAAGATTATCAAGAACAATTTTAATTAATTTTCATGTTGTAAAATTCCTTTCTTCATAAAAATAATTTAATGAAAATTAAATTTAATGAACTTAAGCCTAATTAAATATTGAGGAAAATTTGGATTAAAAACCATAAATAGTTCAACAAAATAACCACAATACTAATTATTATCATGTTTCCGAAAAATTTCGTTCATTTTTTACCGAGGTTGGACAAGTAGTTAAAAGTGCACCGTTGTAGCATGCTTTGGATTCACAATCAGAAGCAATTTTTTCTTTTTTATAAACAACGTCTATATGAGTCAAATGTATGTCAAGGTTGATGCAAAAATACCATCAACCGGACTATTTCTTACAAACCTTTTCATTTCAATAGGTCCATTTGTAATCTTTAGGACAATGTGTTTTTCAAGTTGTATGTTGTAGTATCTTACACGAGTTTCCAAAATGTTATTTTATTTAAGTTTCCCCGCACTTCACGGGTATATAAAACAACACAAATTGAAATTGAAAATTTGTGTTTATCACCTAATAAACATATCGCTCCTTCATTGCATCATAGTCATATCTCAAAATTTTAAGTAACTTTAGCAAAGTTTTCCTACATACCTTCTCGAATTATATCTCAAACTGAACCGAAATTATAGCAAAATATATCTTTAAATCGGTACATTTTGAAAACTTTAATCGCATTTTGCAAAGATCGTTTGTTTTTGTAGATATGACTATGTTGCAATAAAGGAGCGATATGTTTAGGTATCTCCTATTTTTAAGACTTGTTCATGAACAATGAAACTTTACTGCCTGCATCTTATTTTGAATTAATGTACTTTATTAACTCTTCACTTCACTAAATGTAATAATTATCAACTGTTGCACTACCCATTTTGCTTTTAGTAGATTTATTGCATCAGGAGACATTGATTTAAATACATGTACTCACTTTTTGTAATTGATCTAATCCACAACCCATCCACAGATGCTAATTTTTAGAGAATAGAAAACTAAATTTCAAAGTATAAATAGCTATTTTCTGAAATTATGAGGAATTTTTTATTTCCCGGGATCCCGCAGGAAAAATCCCGGGAAAACGGGAAATAAAATAATTGAAATTCCCGGGAATTCCCGGGACGGGAAATCCCGGGAAAAAACTCTAATCACCACAATAACGCTCTGTTTCTGGCTACTACCAAACTGTTAATTTTTTGTTTTATTTGAATTAATTTTATTTCCTACCCTCGCACATGATTTTCACCATTAATGAACCATAAAATATATTTATTTAAATAAATTCAATCCGATGAGCCGTTAAACTTTTTAATTAATATTTTTTTTTTTTTTAAACTTGTATTTCGTTTTTTTTTTAACTTTATTTTTCGCTGTTACGCGTTTTATTTAACTAAAATCAATCACATATAAATTGAAAAATGTATTATTGTTTTATTATTTAAAATGATTTCGTAAAAAAAATGTTAAATAAAAAACATCTTTTATATACATATATGGGTCAGTTTCAAATAAAACGTACACAAAGACTTTTTTTCTGTCTTGAACGTCACAATGCAAAAATACATGAAAAACTACTTATACTGGAAGGATGGTTGAAATAAAACCTCCTTTGATTTTCAAGAACTTTTTATTTAATTATTTAGATAATTTTGTTCAAAAAACGTCATTTGAATAGCAAAAATTAAATTAAAGTTTAAAAGTGGCGTTCAAGACATTTACAACTTTTTATTGTTTTTAAAGAAGTTTATTTTGCAAATATAATAAAACCGAAAAGAAATTAATTAAAACTAATTAAGCAATAATTTTAAACTTAAATTTTATTAATTTACGTGTTTGCTTCTCCAAAAATTAGCAAGACGTTCAAGACATTTTTACACGTACTTAAAAACCCTTCACTTAATTGTCTTTCTTTTAATTCTTTAAATTTCGTATTTTTGTAAGAAAACACTTTCTTAGCCTGATGCACTTTAGTTGAATGCGACGAGCTTGGCGTTTTTCGACAATGTGCGGGGACAAAATTCTTTCAAAAATCCACATCCACGTTGACAAAGTTTCACGAATAAAAACAGGACAAAATTTGAAAAATAATTACAATATTTTAAAAACAGTTAATATATGTTTCCAGTTTACTTTGACTTAAAATTTTTTAATTTGCTTACCAAAAAATGTAGCTGGAGACAAGTCGCCAGTTCAGTGTTGGTTTGAGCTGACGAAATGTTTTTATATGGCACGAATATGAAAGAGCAATACAATACTGTTATTAATCAATATTGAAAAAATATTAAAAATCCGAGCAATGTTTTTCTTCTGACATATTCTGCAATGCCTACTCTCCATTTTTGTTTTTTTTCTTAATTCATGATTAACATCAGAACAGAGTTAAAACAGCGGAGACAGAAAAATAACATTTAGTTTGCAATTGACCCATATATTGAAAAAAATTTAACAAACTCTGTTGTGTGCGCACAAAAGCGTAAAATTATATTGAATCAATAATGAAAAATATTTATTTTTCGTGTTTGTTATTTTTTTAATATTAATGTAAATTTTGTATTAAACTTATTTGCTTATTTGCAATTTAAATAAAATTAATTAATTGTCTACTGTCAATATGATGTAAAAAAATTATCACATTGATAACTCAAAATGTAGTCAGACTTCGGTAAACTAAGTACTACTCGATCTCTAAAAGTATAATTTTATATCTAAGTGTATTTATTTATTTATTTGATACGAGTAACAAATACAATTACAAATTATATTCTTACTTAATTAACCGAGCAATAGTAACGTAGAGCTTTAGCCAGTTGAAGGGAAACAATTTACAGTCTCTGGCGGGTATCGAACCCGCAACCCCCACACTGATAGACTAGCTCACTACCAATTAGCCTACCGGGCACCCCTAAGTGTATTTAAATGGAAAAGTGTGCATTAAATTTCAAATAAGATATCAATCGAAACACACTCAAACAAATTTACTTACCAATCACATTGCAATATTGTGCGTTAAGAGTCAAGTTAAAAACCATTGGGCTTCTTGAGACCAATCAATTGTCTTACGCACGTATCAAAATAACATTTTTTTTTATTGTAATATTAGTAAGACGTTAACAAATATAAAGACAATTACATAGCTGACAGTGTTTTATTTTATAATTTTACGCACTCTTATACATGTTATATTTCAGGCTTTTAAAATTGTTTCTTTAAATATTTCAATAGTTTTAATACAACAAGGTAACAGCCTATAAAGAATTTGCATGAATCGACTTATTTAGAAAATATATTGGTAGACATATTTTTTATATAACCAAGTTCTTTTGCACGATTTCGCTAAAGCGCCTTTAACACTATGCTACAAGTCTTAAGATTTTTGCTTTCACAAAATCAAATGATTTCTAATTTGATTGTCAAAAAATCAAATAAAAAGTTTTATTCGTTTCATTTTGCAACTACACTATCACACTTTAAATAAAAAGAAAAATCTTGGTAGAATACAAACAACTGTTCAGCATAAAGAAAATTTATATTCATATTTTAAACTTTCAACACTTTTAAAAAACTCAATAAAAGTGAAAAGCTAACAACATAAAACGTAGCATATCTTAAATATTTAATAACACTATGCTAGTTGAAAAAACAGTCAAGCCGAGCCCATGTCTTTTTAACATAATTTACATTGGCTCTAGTTTTCGAAATGTACCGTTATTTTAGTTAGTTTAGTGAAATTACTAAGAAAAACCGAAATTCCGCAATAAAATTTCCTTTAGGAAAAGTAAAGGTCATATATTTGACCCATCTAGTAGCAAACTAGGCACTGCAGGGGCCAAATTTAAGAATTTTATTAAACCGCCATATATGTATGGTTGAAATTCTTAAATTTTGCTGCTGCAGTGCCTAGGATGCTCCTAGATGGGTCAAATGTATGACCAACCCCACTATATTTTTCATCTAAATCATTTATTTCTAACATACCTACCCGCTATCTCCATTCTTTAAGGGGGCTCCTGTACAAAATAGTCAATACAGATAAGAAATATATTGAAGAAAAAGCCTCATAACTTGTCCCCTAGGGGGATAAAATGTATCACCGACCTCCATTAGTTTTTTGTTCTTATAATTTTCTTAAAACATACTTGCCATATATCTCCACCGCTTAGGGGGGCTCCCATACAAATATGGCCGTAAGATAAAATGTATGACCGACTGCAATTAGTTTTTTGTCCTTAAAATTTTCTCGAGAAATACTTGCCCCTTATCACTACTTTTTAAGGGGGGTTCCCATACAAATATTGAGTTTTATGAAATTCTTTAATTAATTAAAATTTTTCGACTTTTGTGAATAAAATTAAAAGTTGGTAACAGATTTAAATCATTTATGGCTTGTTTTGTTTGCAGCTTTTTGATATGTCTGCAAAAAATTAGAAACCTAGCAGCATTTTTGAATTTTTTAAAAATTTTTAAAAAACAAAAATTTCGAAATTTTGATAAAAAAAATATTTTTTTTTTTCAAAAAAAAAAAAAAAAAATTATGTTTCAAAAACGACTGCTCATATTACTTACTTTTACTTTTCTTAAAGGAAATTTGATTGCGGAATTTCGTTTTTTTAATAATTTAAATCAATTAAACCGTTTTTGAGTTACGCGAATATATGTTGTGCAACCTCCTCCATTTTCGAAATAACGGTATATCTCAAAAACCAGAGCCAATCTAAGAAAACGGCGAGCACCAATGGATTCAGCGTACCCGAATTAGGTTTAACGCCAGGTGCCCAGCTTGTCTCAAAAAAATGTGTCAATTTCTTGCACAGTGTAATTATTATGTTGATGCTGGTGGCAAATTATTCAACAACTGTTTTTTTATTTTTATCAAGGGTGGAAACTTTTATACGATTGTATTTTTTTTCGTATGTGTACTATTATAGTATATAGAACGCGTGTGTAAAAGTGACTTGTTTAACTTACATATAAAACAAAACCAAATTTTTAAATTTTAAATATAGAATTACTATATTTAAAACTGATGATGTAGTACTATATTTAAAATTTCAAAATTTGGTTATGTTTTAAATTTAAGTTAAACAAGTCACTTTTGCACTCGCGTTCTAAAAACAGGCAATTAGTCGCATATTCTATTTGAAACTTAGCACAAAAATGTATATTTGAAAGGACCTTCAGATCAAAACACTTGCTGATATTTTTGAAATTTTCTTATAAATATTATGTAGAAAATATATTTTGGTGCAATTTATTTTAATTTATTCCCGCTTTTCCCGCTATTCTATATCGGCCTTGGAAAATCACTGCTTCCGTTTATTTTCTTTCAATTCTTCCAAAATACTCAAATAGAGCGAAATTTACTTATTTCATAATGCTTTTACTAGATTAACTTGTGTAATTCTTTATCCTCTCTATTCCGAACATTGTTGGTGTTCAACATGAAAATTACTTTAAATGTACAAAAAAAATCTTTAAACTTTTCTCTGCCGAAAAATGCAGATGTTGTCGATTAAAAAGATGTCTTTCTTTTTTGTAAAATTGGCCAAAATATTTATGTTGCTGTTGAATGTTTCTGTCACGGATTAAAAGAATTTAGCTCTGGTTGTCAAAGTTTTGTCCGCATAGCAACACAATAATGGAAAAATATAAAGTGTCACTGTCATGGTATAAACTACAAAAAAAAAAAAAAAACAACAAAAAAAAAAAAAAAATATTAAATGGAATAAACTACGTACGAAAAGCAACATTTAAATTCTGGCAGTTTAAGTACAATTATTAAAGATACAAGGAAAATATCAAAAATTTTAAGTATTTAATCTAAATAAAAATAGAAAAGCTTAGAGATTTTTTTTAATCATAACAAAATTATATAAAGAAATGGAATTTGCAAGGAAATTGGATGCCACGTGCGTTAATCCGATAAGAACTAGACATAGAAGATATAAGACATGGTTTCCTAGTTTCGAAAATTAACGAAACTTTGTAGCTGTGTTTATTCAAGCAAAATGTTTTTGCATTGAAATTTTTATATATTGCGTATAAGATTTTTGCAGATATAATTGTGGGATTCACAAGGTGGTCATAAAGTTGTAAAGTCATATGTCTTAAAATAATTACAAGAAATATAAATGACTGATGTGGGCTACCGCTTTGAATTTAGATTTCTACTGGACAGTTATGAAAAATCAATAAACACAGTTTTAACATTTTCATTTTGTTTGAAAAACAACAATAGCACACCTTGTGAATCCCCCAAATGTGATTTTATCTCATAAAACAATGCACTCTGCGTGGTGTTTCTGAAAACAAGTTTATCGGCGATTTTTCTTATCAAAATTAAATAACATTAAACTGCCATATTTGAACAATTTTGTGACTAATAAATAGTATTGTAATGTTAAATTATTGTAATGTTAAATTATGTATGCATGTAATATTTATGATTATTATTTATATTGTATTCTTCCTTATGCCAATTTTTCTACCCAATACTTTAATATAAGATTTTTTCTGGTTGTATTGTATTAACTGATAAGTAAATAAATAAATAAAATAAATAAAATAAAGCAAATTTGAATTTTTTCGTCACTTTTCTGAAATCCAAATTGAAAAATTTTTTAGGTAGAAGACAGTAAAAGCTTTCGAAAGTAAAAACCGTTTAATAGAAAACGACGTTCCGGTAAAAATTCTTAAAACAATGCAACTAAGCTCGAGCTATGTTGAAGACAAAATTTATCGAATATACTTCAAAATCTTACCATGCGTTGGCAAATAAAGGAAGATTTAAAAATGCAAAGAAACCCGTTCCAGCAGTCTCAGAAAAGAGTCAGTTATCATCAAACATCTAAGACGGGCTTTGTTACAAAATTTTTTTGCTGCAGGCTGGCCATGAATCGTATCATGGATGATGGGAGCTTCTTTACAATGGAAGCTCATGAATCGACACCAATTCAAACTTTTAAGGCGAATTTGAAAGGCAATTTCTATAATAGGGAAAGGAACCAAGAAACCTAGACTATTTTATCAGTCAAATTAAATGGATGTTATAGAAAATGCACATAAAGGTGATTCAAGTGACTATCCGTAGGGTGCCTCAAAATATGAAAAAAGCCCATCGATGTGGCTAGATATTTTTTTGTTAAATAAGTTTAAGTTGTGTATTTTAACAATTGCATAGTAACTTTGATTTTTTTAATACCTGATATAAATTTTTTATTACTGCTAATGTTTCGGTCCATATTTTATTCCGCATACGTTGATATAATTGTTTTTTTTTCTCTGCAGGTTCCCACAATACAAGTGATTGAACATGTAGTAAAATTTATATAAAAAACTCAGATTTTTTTGAGTGGAAACTGCACATTTTAGTGAATGCATACAGTACAAATGCGTTAAAATGTTCGAAATATTATATTCTTTTCATCGATTAATTGTTATGACGCAGCGAAGATAAAGTCGACATTTTAATTAAAGACCTGCCCTCACAGCCATCATCGGCTGTTTTGAGTAACGGAGTTTAGGGATCGACCGTCATGGAAGAGAAGTTCATCAAGATATTCCCACTTAAGGCAACGTGAAAGCTGTGCAGAGGAGTAATGGAAATTATACATTTGACTCAACTCGTCGTCGTTCCGGCAAATTAGGCATTTCCAGAATACCATTACAGAGAATTCTAAAGTTGTAGTTTTAACAGTTTTAAATCTTCATTTATTTAGTGTTGCCAGAAGTGGAGAGCAATTCCTTTTTGTAGGTTTATTCTACATGTTGTTACTAAACACTATGTTAAAATAGTTTTGCTTCAAATAATTACGCCGAAGCATTGTGTGGTTTTAGCAAGATGGTGTATCTGATCATATAGCCAGGTCTGTTGTGATTGAACGGCAGAGAAAAGTCACTTATAAGCTTTAATCTTGAAATTCCTTCTAACGTCCTGATCTCTCTTCACCCGATTTTTGTATATCCCTCCCCCCACCAACGTAGAGTGGGTATTATGTGTTTGCCCTGATGTGTAACACATAAAAATATTGATCCAAAACCCACCAATAAAAGTAACGACCGACTCAAAATCGGCTGGCTGGCTGCCTATGTAAAACAAATGTTTTTAAAAATTTAATTCTTTCTTTTTTAATTTGCAAGGTAAAACTTTTTTACTTTCAAAAAAAAAAAAAAAACTTTTAAATCCTGTCTAATGACTTTTAATTATTTACTTGATTTTCATAAAATACTCTTAAACGTTTTTAGTTAAATTCTAATTAAAATCTTACGCATACAAAGACACAGATACTCCCACACAAAACCAAATACTATAATAAGATACAAAATAATACACTCGTTTATGTACTACATGAGGTTGTAATGAAAAAGGAATATAAAAAGGGAAATGCGCCTTAAGTCTCAACATGTTTTTCTGCTGCTCAGCCTTAAGGAAGACCCGTTAGGAATGTCACACGTTTGCATACAAACATGACTGCATTAAAACTTGACAAAACTTGAACCCATTTGTTGAATATTTTCTTCTTCACTTTTTCATTAATGCTGTTGCTCCGTTGGATTTCTAGTTAAAATAAGATACGAGAAATAACTAAATTCAACAAAATAAAAAGCATTGAAAATTAGTTTTGTACACAGAGAGAAATTGCAATGCACGGGACCAAAGCTACCAATCAGTATTTGTGGTACAAAATTGAGTGTACGATTTAAGAAAACTTTGGTTGCAAATTTATATGAATTTTACATGCCAATTACTCATGGTTTAAATGGATGTAAAAAAAATAATTTTGGTTACACGTTTAGACAATTTAACTTTAAAAGCCAAGTCTTAAGTTGTAATGTAAATTAAATTTGCAGACTGTTAATCAATTTCGGTCGTCAACATTCGCATAGAAAATTATATTTAAAACAAGAAGAATATTCGAAAATTTGTTTTTGTTTTAAATGTAATTTTTTTATGCGAACGTTCACGTTCGAAATCGATGAACGAGCTGTTGATGAACTTTATTCTATTAACAAGGTTTTGTTTAAATGTGCTAAATTCCCATTTTATACTTTTGATAAACTAAAATTTATTGTTGAAGGGATAAGCTTTTCCTATGCGCATTTCACTGGTTGCTTAGGCCGTAAGGAAACTTCATCCAAAGATTTAAGAAAAACTAAAGATGTTATATAAATAAAACCGTTAAGCGAATAAGAATTATAAACCCCAGTTTTACTTGTAACAATATCAAAGCTTTAACAAAAACAACAACAATTAACAGTCCCGACTACAATTCTAATTTAAAAATATCAAAAATTTCGCTTAAAAAACCAACTGTTTAAAAAAATCAGAATTTTTGTTTTCAATTATTTTTTTTTTTTTTGCCGAAACCTTTAGCACCATCTTTCACTATTCACAAGCTTTCTTGCTTCTTGGTTAATTGCTTAAGACTTACAGGAAACTTGAAAAACACATTTTGGAATGATTCTCAAAAACAAGTACTATATTCGAAAAAAATCAATGTTTCAATTTGCCCCTTAACAAAAAGCTTCTTTATAAAAAAACATTTTTTTAAGAATCAGCTTTCAAATTGAACTACGTCGGGACCACCCCAGCGGTAAAACTCAGAAGACCTTCTTACTACAGGCCTTTTTAAAGGCCTGCTTAGAAGATTTTTTGATTCAATTACTATTCTTATCTAGCTGCTAAAGAAGGCCTCGTCTCTTTCATATAAAATATAAGATACACCTTCCACACTCGCTTCTATGAGAAGGGAGTAGAGAAGGAGTAAAATTTTTTGTATTGTTTTTTTGCACAAGCAAAAGCAAAATCAATTTTTTTTGGTCCCGTTACCTTTCTTATGTACCTGCTGAAGAAGCGAGAGCGGAAGGCCTTTTCCGCAATGACAACGTGTGTAAAAAAGATATGAGTATGGAATGGAGCAAGAAGGCCTTGTACATCCAAAAGAAGGGGTACAGAGGCCTTCTAGAAGGCCTTCCTACTCCTACTTTTTCCCGCTGGGACATTTTCCATACAATTTGACAAACATGCTACTTTCATTAAATTTCATACATTTTGTAAACAGAAATGAAAATCAAAAGAAAATAAAGACAATAAAATAACAGAGAATTGGAACTTTCTGCCGGCGATTTAATAATGGTCTTAAGGATTTCTGCTTAAGTTGAAGACTCAACTCTGATTGAGCACTTATTTTAAGAACGTTTTTTCTTATGCTCTCACATATAGACACTCATTCCCCCTAAATTGCTACCATTCTTTCATTAAATTTAGTTTTTTTAAACAGAACGTTAAAAACTAAAGAAAAAGTATGAAATGATTTCTCTATAAAAATAATAATGTAAAATATTTTATCAAATTTGTTTCTTCAAGTGTACTTAATAAAATGAGCAAGCCTAACCCATAACGCAAAACTCTAAAGCTTTAATTTAAAGTCTAATGCGGTGTAATAAGTTTTATTTCATGGTAGCTTTTTTGTTTTATTTTTTATTGTAATTGTTGACACAAAAGAAAAGTGTTGCAACTAAAAGTTGCATGAACTGAAATGCAAGAATGTTGATAGAAACAATTAAAAAAATATATAACACAATTCCCTAAGTTAACTTTCCGTTTGAATTTTTTCCTCTATTTGTTATACTTTTAGTCTTTTTCTATGCAATTAAAACAACGATAATGAGTGACTTTTAAATTAATACATGAGTGGCAAGAAAACACACACCGGGTGTTATGTTTGCATTATCATGTATGTGTTTTCTTTAGTTTAAATTCAAAAGGAAACAAATTAGGGATTTTTTCTTTATTTTTGTAATTAACCCAGCCAGCAAAATTGTTAGATGTTGTCTGAATTAGATATTTATCTGCCAGATTTCTTGGCAAACACTTTATATATATTTTTTGGTCAGAAATCAGCCAGAACTTGTATACGATTCTCACTTTTAGCGTATTTTTTCTCAGACATCTTACAGATGTCGTACTATTTCGCTGGCTGGCTAAATAATTGCTACTTTTATTATATTTTTTCGATAATTAGTATTTCCTTTATTCGAGTAAGTTAAATACTTCTTATAATTGAAATTGCACAAATATATGATGTTTTGGATATTGGAAAATAAGGCAGTTGTGTTCCTAAGACTTAAACTTTTCATTGATTTACAGTTTTCAGTTCAAAAGTTAACAAAAGTCTAGTTGAATATCGGAAGAAAAAATCAAAAAAAAAAAAAAAATGTGCCCAAAATTGTTTGAATTTAAGCTTTATTATGAATTATTTCTATTGATTTACTTAACTTAACTTGTGAAAAGATAATCGTATAATGTAATTTGGAAACTGTTAACCCTTTCACTACCATGGGGATCATGCATCCCAGGCGATATTTAAAAAATCGTCAAAAATACAATTTACGCTGTATTTAAATAAAATAATGTCCCATTGGAAGTTTTAAGTGTTTTCTGCACTTAATTAGCTATTTTGAGTGTGTTAAGTAAGTACATTGTTTTTTATTACAATTATTTGGCGGCAACCTATATTGGATGCGCACGTGGTTTCCAATTTTCAGTGTGAATAAGGACTAAAAATCAGAGCATGTTAAACTATCTTTTTTGTTTAAAATGTGTTTAACCCACTATTGGCCGCTATTATAACAAGCAGGAATTTTTTAAATCCCTTGCAGGGAGGTGCTTTTGAGACTTCAATTAAGAATATTTTTCACAAAATTTTATCTCCCGATGTATAGTTGTCTTTTTATGGACCGGTCGAAAAATCGACCAATGGCCGAAAACAGTAAAAAAAATTATTTTATTTTTTTGTAAAAAAATATTGTTTTAGGCTTAATTTATGGAAATTTATTAAAAAATGTCTTTATTATAAATCTTAATGGAAGTCTATGTAAATATATGTATTTTTGCATGTGAATATACATAGTATTGTATGTGTCTTATAATTGAATTGATTATGGCGGATAAGAGATTTTGAGTAAAAAAAATTTACATAAGCACCTACCGCGTTCGACCAATTTCATGGCGTTCCTAACCACTGGGTGACAAATAGTGCGTTTACCAGCCTATGAAGCAGACTTTTTAAAATCTCCTTTCCCGTGACTTTTGGTATGGACCAATAGCCAGACCGGAGTCGTGACTCCGGGGGCTACTGACTACCGTGACACCAGAAAGGTCTCTGGTCAGCCGCAGCCTGATGAGATATGTCAATTTAGAACTATGCCGACTACCCGATTTGACCAGAGAGAGTTACACAACAAAGTGGCATATCCTTTAAATTCACATACCCTTTGGGATTTAGGAGCATGTAAAAATCCTTAACGTAAGCCCACTGTATTGTGACTTCAGGTCGAAAATCAATTGGTGAAAGAGAGCCATTGTCGTGAAAGTTGAAACCATCCATATCGTGATTATACTCTTGAATTGCTTTCGGCTGGGCAATACAGTTTAACATTAGCCATTGGTTCGACTGAGTAGTTATTGATAATAACATATTATTTTTTTTTCTCTTTATGGTTACAATACACATAAAAATGTTTAACTTTCGTATCTTTGTAATAGCGGAAATCATTTGGAATAATATTTAAAAGTTTTTTGTTTCACATACTTATATATTAACTTTGATATGCAAAGAATAATATTAACGTTAAATTTCAAACTTGCATATCTTCACATATTTTCGGCAAAAAATTTTAGTTTCCAATGCTATTTTCATATAGGTTTTCGGGTATGCTGTTAAAGGTGTTTTTTTTTTGTTTGCCATTCACATAAGGGTTAAAGTAATAGTAAGTTTTCACTGAACTTGATGAAATTGGGGGTTGATATATTTTTTAATTACTTAATTTTGTTTTATTACCCCTTAAAATATATGGACAAAAAAAAATGTGATCCTCTTTTTGTTTTAAATCTTTTTTTTTTTATTAAGTTTTAAATAATACATTCTTATTTTAAGCAATACATTTGTTCAATTATAAAGCCTGACTATCAAAATTGATTATTGTGTAATTTGTTTAAAACATCTGGTAAAAATTTGATTTCGTGGATGTGGTTTATGTAGCAACAATAAAGCGAGCTGGTATAAACGACCCCACACCTTTCGATTTTGACGAAATTTGGTGAGAAGGTTTCTTTTATCCTATAAGGAACATAAATAAACGACAAAAAATATATACATTTTTTTTTCAAGTTCAATATCTCGAAATCTACTTTACATACGAAAATGATTTGTATGTCATTTTAAAGAGAAAACTTGGGCCTACAAACCATATATAGAATTTTATTTTTGAAATATTTAATATTTGCAAGATATTAAATTTGAAAAACGGACTAAGTCAAAAACCTATTTTTTTATTTGGCTGATTTTTTTAATATAACACCTCAAACTGTTCTTTAAAAATCCTTTAAATCCTTTAAAGGAGGTGTGGATTTATATGGCTAAAACAAAAAATTTTATAATTTGTAACATTATTTTAAGTTAGTGTTTTTCACCAAAATTATTTAATTCATATTATCGCAACCGTTTACATAAATCAGTTCCTATAGCATCATGTTTCTATAGAAAATGGTTCAATATTTATTTGCTTATTAAAATTTTAATTAAATTCTCTTTAATTCAAAATACTAAAATGAGTTTTAATAAATACATTTTTTTAATATAAAACAATTTTCTATAACAGCATTTTATGAAGTGTAATATTCCTATATTCAACTCAAGATTTTTTTATTTAATACAAAATTATTGGAGAAAAATAGAAAATGAAATTTTTTGGGGGAAATTTAAATTCTATTACATGTTTTTAATATGCAAACCCGTTTATCAGCAGATACCAATAAAGTTCTAAACATCCCCTTCATTGCTAACATGAATTTTAAAATTGGATATTTGAACTTGTAAAAAATGAAAAATAAATCCAACTTAAAAATATATCAGTAAAATAAATACACACAGTGATACTTAAGTCCTAAAGAGTTTCTTAGGCGCAAACTTTAAGAGGCATAGAAAAAAGAGGAATAACTAAAATTGTATCAAACATGTGGAATAAACAAAAATTCGTATTCGTATAACTCACCTTAATTATTTTTGTAAAGTACAAGTACTTTTAGTGTTAGTAGAGAGTTTTTTGTGTACCAAAATAGCAAATTCTATTTACACACTTATTACTCATCAAAGTGCTGCATTAAACCTTCTGCTAACTATGCTTCTTTGCATATTAACTGACTGTTTCAGAAGTTCGAACGTTCAAATAATAATTTATATGAAAACAAGTAAGAGAGTATAGTCGGTAAAGCCCGACCATATGATACCCTACACCATATTTTTTAAAAACAAATTTTCAAGAGTGTTTGGCTATATGGATATGGAGCTATCTTTATTAAAAATTTCATTAAAATCAAAGTTTTTCTTGGGATCCAAAAATTTATTTAACAAGGTTTCGTTTAAATGTGCTAAATTCCCATTTCATACTATTGACAAACTGAAATTTATTGTTGAAGGGACAAGCTATTCCAATGCGCATTTCACTGGTTGCTTACGCCAGATCGTCAGGAAACTTCATCCAAAGATTTTAGAAAAACTAAAGATATTATACAAATAAAACTGTTAAGCGAATAAGAATTTTAAGCCCCAGTTTTTCTTGTAACAATATGAAAGCTTAAACAAAAACAACAACAATAAAAAGTGAGTTTATCTTTTCTTACAGTCCTAACTACAATTGGTTGATTTTTTGTCAACTCTAAATGTAGTTGTAAGTGGGAAAAGAAAAAACAATAATAAAACCAAATTACTTTATTTTATTTTGCCAGTTCAGTTTTATTTACACTGCCACATGCATATTAGTTATCAAAGATTTTCTTGGGATTCAAAAAATTAATTAACAAGGTTTCGTTTAAATGTGCTAAATTTAATATTTAAATTTGTTAGATAGTTTTGGTAAGCAGAAATTGCCGCCTATCTGGTCCTGGTCCTAGTTTTTAAAAAATGCATACAATATGAGTCCATATAAATATAGATCAATATATGTTTTAGATTTCATTAAAGTTGGTTTGATAGTGGGAAAATGAACCAATTCCGGAAAGCAGCTTGTATAGAGGCTATATGAAATTATGCATCCATCCGCCCCATTTTCGATCCTTGTGCCAATTATCAGAAAAAAGCATCGTAATTACCTGCTTCCTGCATTGAAAGTAGAAAGACATACACAACTTTTAGAATGAAAATCAGACCCTGTAAATTTGAACTGAACTGTCGACATTTTCGCCTGTTCTTTTGAAAATTGCATTTTAATATTTGATCTACCAGGCATCCTCACTATCTTAGAATGCTCCTGATTTCCATATCGGTTGAGTGCAGGTTTGACTAAAACAATCAAAACATTGTGTGTTAAAGCCGATACTATTTGTGGTGCAATTCAAATTTTAAGGCAAGTTGGTATTTCCTTGCCTTATGCCTTCCATACACATGTAAGTATCGAATAAGTGTACACTATGATTCTCCTTTGTTGTTTTCTTTTAAAGAAAAAAGCAAGTTTTGCGACTCAGATTTTTTTTGCTTATTTATTGTTTTGAACAAAATATTCTCTCGGACTATAATAACGTATTGCTAGACAATTTTTTTACCTGAAATTTCCAAAGGCAGTTAAGTTTGTGAAAGATTTTCCACTTTTAAATTTAGAATTATCCATTATCAATTAATCATTTATTCACAACTATTAAAAACTTAATGTTATTTTAAGATTAAATTTTTTAAGTAACCCCCGTGCAATCTTTGATTTTTCAATAGCAATTTATTTAAATACCATCTGTTACGCATATAATATTACATGATATTGTGAAGCTAAATTCAGTAGGCATGCTAGTTTTGTCTTCCGTCTATATTCAGTCTGGCGGGGTTTTACGAATTTAGAGTCATTATTATGCGTAATATATAGACAGTTTTCATCATGCCTATATAAAGAAATGCCAGTATTTATTATAAAAACAATTACTTGTTGAACCTATTAAGTCCGATGTTTCGACTCGAAGCACATTTTTCCCTCCTATTGTCTTTAGAAAAAGACTACGCCTACGACAATTTCGTGCTCGACAGTTAAATAAATTGTCCCTACAAAAAAAATCTTCAATTGATCAACTGCATAGTATTTTGTATAACATTTCGCTATATATTTTATTTATTTAAGAAATTCATGATTTTAAAATATTTTATTAAATTAATTACTAAATATATGCTTATAATGATATAAAACAAATTACTAACGATAACTCGATCGTTTTTTTTTAATTTTTAAAATGTAGTCGAGGATTAGATGTTATTAATGAAACTAAGTATATAACAATTTTAAAATCATTATGTACTCATTGAACTTTAATTAAATAAGAAGAACAAGTAGTCAAAACAAAAAAGTTAAAATTCAAAAGGTTTTGATCTGGGCTGAATTCGCCGGAGGAAAAGAATCGAAAAGGGAACTAAAAATTATAATGAGATGTGTAATAAAAAAATATAAAGGAAAAAGAAAAAGGCAAGCTTATAAATACAATTTTTTTGGTTTTTTTTTTTAAACTTACAATTTTAGTTTTTCTTGGCTGCAGTTCCAAACGATGTTGATCATGAAAGGCCTCTGATGATGGCTCGTTGGTTAAAGCTGTGGGCTGTTAATTATAATTTTCTTTTTAGTATTTTTGCATTAGCATTAGCTAGTTTGTTTTTTTCTTTTACTTTTTTTTTGCACTTTGCCTTTCACTAGTTACTATTTATATTTCAACCTGTCTTCTTATCATCACTGTAAATCCAGATATACACTTATGTTTGTACATTTATTATATTTAAAAACAATTTGAATTTAACCAAAATTTCCCAATAAAATAAATTTTTACAACTGTAATTTTTACGTGTATGGGTATAATCCCGGACAGACGATTACTAACAATGATCAATTTTTTGTTATTTTTTTTGCTTATTTAAAAAAATTTGGTGACTAATTGATTAACACAGGAAAAAGAGAGACCAATGTAATGTGCCAATATTAAGAATCGTAAAGAAATATAGTCATAAAGTAAGTGATAAATTAAAAATGTACCAATTAATATTATTGTGAATTTTAAAGAATGAATGAATATGTTTTTATGAATGAAAATAAGAAATATGAGTAATTTGATAGTGATACACAACTAGTGGTTATAAGAAATTAGTTATTTTGTAAATATACGTATTAAGATCTATATACGTAATAATTAGGGTTTTTTCCCGGGATTTCCCGTCCCATTATTTTATTTCCCGTTTTCCCGGGATTTTTCTTGCGGGATCCCGGGAAATAAAAAATTCCTCATTATTTTAGAAAATAGCTATTTATACTTTGAAATTTAGTTTTCTATTCTCTAAAAATTAGCATCTGTGAATGGGTTGTTGATTAGATCAATTACAAGAAGTAAGTACATGTATTTTAATCAATGTCTCCTGATCCAATAAATCTACTAAAAGCAGAATGGGCAGTGCAACAGTTGATAATTATTACATTTAGTGAAGTGAAGAGTTAATAAAGTACATTAATTCAAAATAAGATGCAGGCAGTAAAGTTTCATTGTCCATGAACAAGTCTTAAAAATAGGAGATACCTAAACATATCGCTCCTTTATTGCAACATAGTCATATCTACAAAAACAAACGATCTTGGCAAAATGCGATTAAAGTTTTCAAAATGTACCGATTTAAAGATATATTTTGCTAAAACTTCGGTTCAGTTTGAGATATAGTACGAGAAGGTATGAAGGAAAACCTTGCTAAAGTTACTTAAAATTTTGAGATATGATTATGATGCAATGAAGAAGCGATATGTTTATTAGGTGATACACACAAATTTTCAATTTGTGTTGGTTTATATACCCGTGAAGTGCGGGGAAACCGAAATAAAATAACATTTTGGAAACTCGTGTAAGATACTACAACATACAACTTGAAAAATACATTGTCCTAAAGATTACAAATGGATCTATTGAAATGAAAAGGTTTGTAAGAAGCAGTCCGGTTGATGCTATTTTTGCATCAACCTTGACATACATTTGACTGATATAGACGTTGTTTATAAAAAATAAAAAAATTGCTTCTGATTGTGAATCCGAAGCATGCTACAACGGTGCACTTTTAACTATTTGTCCAACCTCGGTAAAAAATGAACGAAATTTTTTGGAAACATGATAATAAGTAAATAAAATCAGGAATATACTTTTTGACGACATACTAAGCGCTTTGAGTGTGTCAGAAAGTTATTTCCTAAGCCATTAAAAAATATTATATATTTCTTTAAAGTATTTTATCTATTTTATTAATTAACTTTTTGGTTTCATATCTTGAGTACCTCAATTTTTATTTTGTTTTTATTATTGTTTTATGAATTATCCAGAGCATAATAATACTGAATAAAAGCATAATAATAGGGAATAAAGGCGTGAGGTAATAATAATTCAAGTTCCTATTTCAATCTTCAATTAATTTTTTAGTATTGAACCATTTCATTTAGGTTCTTTGTAAACAAGTTCCCTTACGTTTTTTTTATAAAAGTTTTTTTTTCATTAATTAATACCAAAATTAACTTTTTATTATTTATATGGAGCGGGATCCCGTGATCCCGGGAAATTTAAAAAAATTTCCCGCTTTCCCGGGAATCGAAAAAGTCCGGGAAAAAAAACTCTAGTAATAATGTACGTATAATATTAGGTTGGGGGAATGAATAAATTTTAAGTAAATTATAATTTGTTCCTTTTTTTTTAATTAAGTGAGGTAGATAATGTTAATTTATATGTACTTGAGTTGAAAGTATATCCAAAGCAAAATGGTTAATGAGATTGAAATATTCTTAAACTTGTGCACATAAGACTTCACCTCGTTAGAATACAGAAGTCACTTCTCGGGTGATATGGGATTACCGTAAATATATTCCTAGCCCAGGTTGTGAGGTATAAATGGCAAAACCTCACAAGGATATGTGATCCAATGAAGATCCAATTTAAACCCGAATATAATAAATATAATGGTGTTGGGCTAACTTTTATTGTGAACTCTGGTCTTTGGTAGAAACTAAGTATAGATTTCCTTATTATTTCATATTAAATAAAATTTTGACTTCTTACCTGAATTATTTTACTAACAATCGTACTTAAGTATTCCAAAATCCAATTATTTACAATAATTGTAGTATTTATAACTATAACTATGGGACTAGTCGAAATTTCACAAAATAGCCAGATAATTTATTGGAGCAAAGAAAAATGAGCTACTCAGAACAGGAAGTTTTTTGAAATAGAAAGGAAGTAAAATCGATTTATTAAAAGGTGGTATTTGTATATATAAAATAATCGACTATTCAAGTAGCTGGTTCATAATAGTCATAATTGTAATAGAATTACTATTGACACACAGTGCTGGCCAAACCGGGAAAGGGAACCAAATCTGCCTACAATATAATTCCTAAAGTCGTTACACATCTTCTGCCACAACACAACGTTTTATGTTTTAAAATGCATTTTGCATAGGCATTTAAGTTACTTACGTTTTTTTATTTTTTGTACATATAGTTCTAAGATGACTCAAAACTGCCGTTGCTGAAAATCCTTTGCAAGGCAAGACTAATGGCCAATTTTTCCAATTTATTGAATATCAATTTATGTTTCAAATTAATTTTTATTTCAAATAAAAATAAAATTGTATGAAAACCAATAATAAAAAAGAATATTAATATATTATTGGTAAAATTGGCCATTTATATTATTGAAGATGAAGAATAACTTAAATTAGTTAATAATTTTCAATAAAGTTACCAATTGTATGATATGTAATGTACACTTTTTCAAGTATGTATTAGTTTTTATATTTTTTATTGACATACAAACATTTTACCACACAAGCTTCTTATTTATTTGAAACAAAAATATTCTGAGATTTCCGTATGACGTGCTAAATTCCCAATTTTTATATTTGATAAATACACTTAAATTTATTATAAAATTAGGAATTAAGCAGTCATAAAGAAATCTTATTAATAATAAATTTTGTATTTCCAAAAATAACTTTGATAAAATATTCTATTTTGTAGAATATTTCGAGACAAAAAACCAGTTTGTCGAATAACTCAAAAACTGTGCTTCGAAAACTAGTTTGGGAACTCTAGCCATAATTCCTCGTAGATACTTCCATATCTTGATAAAAGTACACCTTGACGTATGAGTGCCATAAAAGTTTCAAGTAGCAATTACAAATTGCTCATACGTCTGCGGTACACATTTAATTCATACATACTAGGGATGCCAATTCCGAAATCCCGATCCCGAAATTTTCTGGATTCAACCTTTCCCGAATCCTGTTAACACTGCCATTGAAAACAAAAGAAATAAGTTAAACTTTGATATTCTTTTAAAGCGTGGACAAAAATTATAAATAAATTTTAACGTAAGAAGTGCTGAAAATAATATAATAAAAGAAGAACATTAATTATAGAAAAAAATGTCTTTTGAAAGGTGGCATGTCATAACATCCAGTGACTTAGTGTCCATGGACGTTATGACCCTCAAAAAAGTGTCATAGTGTCCATGGAAAATATGACGCTTTTAAAAGTGTCATAATGTCCATCAGAGCAGCCGGCCTATGGTAAAACAAGTACCGTCTTCGCTAAATAAAGCTTCTCTTCACAGCCGGCCTTCGGCAGGGTGCAGTGATTTTCTTCTCTAGGTTATAACAAATACCGGCTTAGCTAACTAGAGCGTCTCTGCGTAGTCGGGCTTCGTTCGGTAACAAGAAGCCAAGGCGAATTGACTAGAAGGTGGGGTCAAGTCAACATATGGTGTTTTTTTTCGGTGGTCGAGTTGTCAAAGTTTGTATACAAACTAGTTTTTTATGTAAACAGACCTATTTTTTTTACTAGCAATATTTTTGACAACCCGACCACAGAAGCATTGCAGTTGTAGAGTTGACCTCACCTTCTAGTCAATTCGCCTTGCAAGAAGCTTTAATTAGCGAACACGGTACTTGCCCATAGAGGAGAAAATCCTTGCGCCCAAAAGTGTTTTAGTTATATATTTAATATATACACCCAGAGAAAAACAACAAAACAATTGTTAAAGAAAATGTTAACCATATTATGTTTTCAAAGTTATTTTTTGGGAATACAAAATTAACTATTAATAAGATTTCTCTATGTCGTGCTAAATTCCCAATTTTTCATATTTGATAAATACACTGAAATTTATTGTTGAGGGAAAGCTAGCTTCTGTGCGCATTTCACTGGTTTTAATGTTTAATTTAACCAATTTGTTGTCACCGACAATCATATTATGGTTAAATTAGTTTCTTTAAAAATAGTTTTGTTGGCTGTGACCACAATTAAACATGTTTTTTCTCTGCGGGTATGTAGATCTATTTTTGTATTAAATTTCTTTAGTAATTACGGAACTTATGACATTATTAAAAATTACATAATGCCCATTTGCAAAGTGTCTTAATGCCTACGGATATTGTGACACTTTTAAAAGTGTCATAGTGTCCATGTGGTGCGATTTCGAGAAACTAATTATTGTATTTTATACACTAATGGCCATTTTCTCAATGTACCGATAAACTGTCTGTTAATAATTTTGGGTTTCTCAATATACCGACAAAAAACATTGATTTCAGTTGGCAACACCTCTCAAAATACATGTAAAAGTTGGGAGTCAGCTGATTGAATTTATCTGTACGGCAAATAAAAGGAAAATAAATAATTGGTAGATGAGTGCTGGTTAGTTTTGCGACAGAGTAGAAGCAAATAAGATATTGAGAAAACCAAATTTCTTTAATGTGCAGTTTTTCGTTGGGAAAAAAGATAATCATGTAATGAGAAAACGGCCATAAGATTACTATGGTGAACTAAATAAATTTATTTTGTTAATTAATTTCGAATTCGAATTAAATTAATTAATTTTATAAAAATTTTAATAGAATCTTACAAATAAATCAATCACTAGTTTGCTCTATTGAATTAAAATATTTATTATTAATTAGTTTTTTGTTTAGTTATTTTATGGTTATTATTCGTTAATTAAATCAATTAACACATATTTTGAAAACGTACATGGTTTTTTCTTAATATTTTTTTTTAAATTAATCATTAATTAAGAAAACATCAGAATTCTTAATTTTTACTTTACTTACTTAAATTTTACTTACTGAGATTTTGATGCCGTGTGGTAGAAAAATATATGCTTCGTCGACCAGCATGTAGTTTATCTTTAATTTGAGTCCTGAAGTGTGTAAAACCAACTATATTTTTGGTTTTCCTTTCAACCTGTTAATATGAAAAATAAAAATTTTTTGTCTTTCGTGTAAAATGTGTTGAAAGGGAGTTAGCAGGTTTGCATATTAAGCTGACGATATGTAGCATTATATTTAACTTTAACATAATATCTAAATTATAAAACTTTTGTTTGTAATCCTCTTTTAAAGACGTTTTTTTAAATATCTATAAAAAGCAGTTATCTTTTAATAGCTTTCCAGTATCCCGAAAAATTCCTGGATTTGATTTTTTGAAATTCTGAATCGCGGGATTTGCGAAAACAAGTCCCGATTGGCATCCCTAATATATAACATTTCTTTTTTACTTCTTCCTTATTTACTTTTTTGTGAAAAGAAGTAATTAAGAAGCAATAAACTTCAAATTTAGAAAATAATGAAAGAAAATTAAATTAAATTACAAAAACATGTGTAAGTACTTCGACTGATTGTTGGTGTAGTATTTTTTTTCAAGAACAAAATCAAGTATATTAAAATAAAAGAAAATATATATGTAGTATACATATGTAAGTCAAGTGGAATCATGAATACTTTTGAAAAGTATTTGTTGAATATACACGTACGAACAGGAATCTAACTAAAAAAGTAAACGTAGCTTTTTTTGATTTAGTTTTCTTAGCTTTTCGCATCTTAAGTTCAAGTATAATTAACATAAATTAAAAACTGGATTTCTTTTGAAAACTAAAACACAAACTCATTTAAAACAATTTATTTTTTAAAACATATGTTGATATTTCCTTTTAGATTAGAGCACATTCAACACACATCGTTAAGGGTCGATACACTTTACACTTGTGATTGTCTATTAAAAAAGTAAGTTATCTATACAAAGAATTGAATAAATTTACAACTCATTGTCAAGAACAGAAGTGAAAATGTAAAAAAATGGATGTTGTGTCATCATGTTTTTCTCTTACAATAGCAGGTGGAGTATCTATCATATTAAATTGATACTAAAACTTATACAGTGGTACATATTAAATAACAACTCGAACTAGATAAATAATTTTCCATTTTGTAATTTATTTTACTTAAGAAAAGTTATGTTCGAGCAACGTTATTAACTACAGTCTAAAATAAACTACACAAATGGCTTGACAAATACACACTTTGTTTCCTATTTCGGTTTGCAAATAAACAACACAAACCTATTTCGTACAAACATTAATGTTTCATGTTTGTTTTGCTGTCAGTAAGTGCAAACGATGATAGTTCTGCGGAAAGTTTGCTCGGTATTCGTTTGAATCAGAGCAAAATATAAAATAAGGGAAAAGAGTTCGGAGTAAAGAGTATCTGAATCAACAAGGTGTTTTCAGGCAAAAATGCTGCCTTAAAAATTGGAATTTATGGCTGAATATGTTGGAAAGTTTTTACTGAAATGGTTTCATTTAGCACCAGACACCACAAAAAGTATGAAAATAATCCAACATGTCTACCAAATATTAAAAGTTTTTAATATTTCTACAAACATGCTACAATGTTTGTTCAAACAACAAACATCCAACTTAAATACACAAAAAATTTGCACAACCGTTATATTTTGACAATATGGCCAAACCATTTGTGTGCTTTACTTTGTTCAGTTATGCTCAGACATAACTTTTTAATATAAAAAAGCGGTTTTACTTTAGAAGAATGTCTAGTTTGTACAAACAATTTGTTATGCCTTTATTGAAAAATCCTAATAAATGTTAAGGAAATTGTTAAAAACAAAAATTGTGGACAAAATAACTCGAATACTGGAAATTTCATCTTAAAACATAAGTGACATAATTTTATATTTTCTGAACATATAATCAATAAAAAGTTTGGTATTTTTATTCTCCAAAAAAGTACTCTTTTGTTAGGATTATGGTACCATTTTAAATATCTAAATATTTTAACATTTATTAGACTTCAAAGTTACATTCAAGCATAATTTTTTCCTACAGAAATGTTGTGCTAGAGCATGTTTTTTTCTTTTCTTACAAGAAATTGTTTTCGCAGCTTAACTGAACAAACAAATAACCAATTTCTATACTGTAAAAATTTTGAGTAAACTGAATTTGTCTATGCATTTCAGTTTATAGACTACTCAACAGCCCACATTTTTAGAAATTTGGACTCTTTTGCTGGTTTAAAAGACGCGAGTCATTTTTATGTATTTTTTAAAGACATTAACAGTCATTTTCGAATAGTTTTTAATTCATTTATTAGTCCAATTTCATTTTAATTGTGAGCCTTTCTAGAGTCATTAATTAGTGATATTTCTAGTTGCTTACTTGTAATTTTGACGACATTTATAAATCGTTTTCTTATTATTTGAATACAAAAAATAATTTCTACAGATTAACTGTAAAAACATGTAAGCAATTTTATATAAAAAAAAATTCAAATGCATTGTAATTTTCTATTTATACACAATTATAAACTATTCTTTAATGTCGAAAGGAATTAGTTAATCCTTCTGCATTCATTGGTTCAATATGACCCAATTTTACTTTTCAACCCACTATTTTTCATGCGGATGTTTAGGGATGAGATTCTTATGCACTAAAAAATCGAAAATATGCTCATTAAATATGCACTAAAAACTCGAAAATATGCATTAAAAATAAAAAATATGCACTAAAATCTTGAACATTTTCAATAAAAAAGCGTTCCCCTTTATAATTTTATAAAAAAAAAATTTTTATTGTTGTTATTATTCTATTGTTATTTATAGGTACATATATTATTTTGAATGTACATATACTATTTTTAAAACTAAATTTAATTAACTCTCTACAATATTTAAATTTTTATTTGCATAGTTAATCAAATATATACTTTTTTACTTATATCATCGAAAGTAAGCCTTTGTCTGTTGAAAAGCTTTTGTACATGGACAATGATCTCTCAACATCAACCGTAGTTGAAGCATACTTGAAGGATGCCAATTCATTTGGAAAATATTAATTTTCTAATTCAAATCCCACATTGGATTCCAGATACAAAAAAGTTGAAATTTGTTTGATTTTTTGAAATCCCATATTTTTTGCAAAACATTTTAGATTTCTTTTTAATTTGTCGGGCTATTTTTCCTTCCACATTGTTAATTATACTTTCTGCCATATCAGTTAATTTGAGTTGACTATTAAGTGAAATAAATCCTTCTTATTAAGTTATTGTTTCACAAATATATTCTAAAGTATCTAGCCTTCTTGCCAAGGGATACATTTTATTACAAATTTGCACTCGTGAAGGAGCCTTCAAAAATATTTTTTTCCCGTATGAAATCAATATTATCGAATTTTCTTCCAATTTCCTCTGCAATTCGGTATAACTAGGGTTTTTTCCCGGGAATTCCCGTTTTCCCGAGATTTTTCTTGCGGGATCCCGGGAAATAAAAAATGCCTCATAATTTCAGAAAATAGATATTTATATTTTGAAATTTAGTTTTCTATTCTCTAAAAATTAACATCTGTGGATATGTTGCGGATAAGATCAATAACAAGAAGTGAGTACATGTATTTAAATCAATGTCTCCTGATGCAATAAATCTACTAAAAGCAGAATGGGCAGTGCAACAGTTGATAATTATTACATTTAGTGAAGTGAAGAGTTAATAAAGTACATTAATTCAAAATAAGATGCAGGCAGTAAAGTTTCATTGTCCATTAACAAGTCTTAAAAATAGGAGATACCTTAACATAGCGTTTCTTTATTGCAACATAGTAATATCTACAAAAACAAACGATCTTGGCAAAATGCGATTAAAGTTTTAAAAATGTACCGATTTAAAGATATATTTTGCTATAACTATAACGGTTCAGTTCGAGTTAAATAAAAGTAAAAAAATATACATTTAGCCAAAAACTCACAGTTTTTTTTATGAAACTATTAGTAAATCACCCTATTAATTTTTTTGAAATTCATGTCCTTTAATAATTAAGAAACTTTTTAACTTTTTTTTCATTTATTATTAAAATATTTAAATTTTTTTATTAAATTTTTTCTTTAGGGATTTTAAAAAATCGCAAAGTGTTTTTGTAAATAACACAATATTCGCTATCGCGTAGTGCTAGTACCAAACTTGGGTTATACCCCTAATGTACATACTTCCATGTTCAGATGTAGTATAAAGTTGAATAATACTATGTACATAATACTATACACACTAGCGTGGCCGTTAGTTGTATGGAGAACTTTTTTTTTTTGATTTCTTTTACTCTCCCCCTTTAAATCGGTTCAGTTTTATGTAAAAAAAAATACAAAAAAATTTCGTAGCGATAAGTTGTGTTTTAGGGGGGGCGTCCGTCCCTCAAAGTTTGCCATCAAGCCATTTATTCAAATGTAATTTGTTGCGTATGACTATTTTCTAAAAACAACATTTTACAAGAATATGATATATGGCAATATTTTAGCTCTTCTAGTCAACAACATAAGCCTCTAAAATCAATATTTTAGAAAATAATTAAGAAAATAACAACAAAATACCAAACATTTTATATACGTTATATATATATAAAAAGGCGATTTAATTTCAAGTGACACAATTTTGAAATCGATGTCTTCCGATTTGGATGAAATTTACACCAAGGTTAGTCCTATTAGATAGTAGTTTACACACAAATTTTCAACAAGATCGGTCAAAATGTTTCAGAGGTAGAGGGGGTCAAAGTTTGCCATACAGGTGTTCTTTCTCATCCATGTAATTTATTACCTATTGGTGTTAGCAAAATTTGTCCCAAGTAGCTTAGATAGCTATTTAATCAATCTTTTTTAAAAATATTTTTTTGTTTTTTTTTTTAAATTTTTTAATATTTTTTTTTTAAATTTAAAACTTTTTTTTTATTTTTTTTAGCCAAGTGTTAAATTTAAAAAAAAAAATTTAAAAAATTTTTTAAAAAAACAAAAACAATTTTTTTTAAAAGTTTGATCAAAAAGCTATCTAAGCTACTTGGGACAAATTTTGCTTACACCAATAGGTAATAAGTTACATGGATGAGAAAGAACACCTGTATGGCCAAAATTTCAAACTTTGACCCCCTCTAACTCAGAAACTTTTTGACCGATCTTGTTGAAAATTTGTGTCTAAGCTACTATCTAACAGAACTAAAATTGGTGTAAATTTTATTTAAATCGAAAGACATCTATTTCAAAATTGGGTCACTTGACATTAAATCCACCTTTTATATATATAAAACGTATATAAAATGTTTGGTATTTTGTTTTTATTTTCTTAATTATTTTCTAAAATATAAATTTTAGCAAAAAACTTTCTTAGAGGCTCATGTTGTTGACTAGAAGAGCTAAAATATTGCCATATATCATATTCTTGTAAAATGTTGTTTTTAGAAAATAGTCATACGCAACAAATTACATTTGAATAAATGGCTTGATGGCAAACTTTGAGGGACGGACGCCCCCCCTAAAACACAACTTATCGCTACGAAATTTTTTTGTATTTTTTTTTACATAAAACTGAACCGATTTAGGGGGGGAGAATATAAGAAATCAAAATAAAAAAAATAACGGCCACCCTAATACACACATATCAGTATTATTTTATGGTTAAACAAATACAAACAAGTGTCATTTTATGTCATAATGTAAGGGAAACAAAAGTAAATAGTAGAACATCATGAGAGTGAGTTGTGTGTAAGCAGTTTCTACTTCAAAAATAATTAATAAAAAAAATGTTTTTTAAGAAGTGTTTTAAGAAAACAAATGAATAAACAAAATTACATACAAGCAATCAGGAAAACTACCTTCTAGTAAGCTGAATCGAAAATACTCTCCAAAATCTTTTTATTACAATTGGAAAAAGCTGGTTTTACTAAAAAAGATATTTTTCTCAAGCGAAATCCAGTTTTACGTAAAAAAAAAAACATATTGCCAAATATATGCATCGGAAAAGGCATCCCAATATATTGAATAACCTTTATTTATCGTTTAAATTGTCGTGTTATGTATGAACTACTAAAACATATAAATTCAGGGTTTAAAAAACTGCAGTCGGAACCAAAACCTGTCGAACAAAAACCAACTTTTTTTTAATAATCTAACAATTTTTTTTTTTAAATCTGTACAATATAAAATAGATTTTAATACCATAATAGATTTAAATGCCATAACTTCTATTTAAATCTTATAATCTGAAAACCGTTAGTAGATACAATCTACTAACGTATTTGTTTCTATAGAAAATTTAAATGTGGATTTTACAACACAAGTGATTCAACGTGTAGTAAAATTAATATTGAAGCACTTAAAAAACTAAGTGCTTTTTACATAAATTTCTTTACACGTTCAATCATTTGAGTTTTGAAAACAGAAAATTAAATGTTGAAACAAAAATCGTTATCATACACAAGAAATATTTATCAAATTCCTCTACAAATATCTCAGTGAATGAACATAAATACCAGCAGTGCAAATTTTTATTTCATGTGCATCTGTAATGCCATTTAAATATGTGCAATAATAACAAATGTTCAATCACAGATGTGCCATCTTTTTAATGCATTCCATATTCGTTCAATAGAAGAAACTAAAGCAAAACAAAATCACTTTTCAATGAAAACAAAATGCATTTAGTTGGAAAGAAAAATGAAATAGCAAGACAAACAAGTTTGAGTGAATATTTCACAGAATATTATGTACATTCAAATATTATTATGTTATTTCATGTTAAACTCAAGTTTTATGTATTATTTTCGAATGCTGAATTATATATAAAAAATAAATTTGATATGCACTGAAAGAATTTTTTTTATCCAATGGATTTTGACATTAATCGAATGAAAAATTACATTAAAATTCGACCTATGTTACCCTTGATTGTATTAATAAAGAATATTTCATTAGGCTTAAAATGTTTCATAAAATCGATTTCAATTTTGAGTTAACTAACTGCAAATGGTCTTATTAAGACTGTGATTGTTTGTCTTCACATTAATAAAACATGTCATTAACAAGATTCTGTTTGTTTAGCTCATTTTAATTTTTAAAAATAGATTGAAATAGTGTATAGCAATTATATGGATTTTTATTTAAAAAGAGATATTGAGTTGTTATTAATCCAATGAAAACCTAATACGAAATTAAGAAACTCAGTTTCGTAGTGTTAATGAAACTACTTCGTTAGATTTGTAAAATTTCATTCCCGTTATAAAATTTTTCATTGAAATAAAGGAATCATATTTAATGAAATATATTCATTGGACTTCTGAAAATAATTCTTTCAATGTGGTGCAAAAAGAAGCAGTCAGTTCTATTTAAATACATTATTTTCTAATCAACTTAATATTTAAAACACATTTTCACAAATTCACTTTATTTAATAGTAAATATATGCAATAATATAAAACAGACAGTTTTATATACACTTTTGCAATTTTACTGCTGGCAAAATGCAATTTTCAACTTATTTTCCATAATAAATTATAGTATTTTTAAACGCATATAGAGACTAAAAATTTGGTTAAAAAAAATTACAGTCAGCAATGGATTAAAAGTATGGGTCATGCAGCGTGGCATGACATGTTAAAGTCAGAAGACAGACCTTCTCACATACAAGAGCTCTTAGGAATTTCAGAAATTTCCCACGGCGTAAATACTGTGTCATCTGAACTATTTTTTTTGCATACCACCCAGCAAGCAATTTATAGTACCAAAGTTAAGATGAGTCGTTATTCCATTATAAGTATTGCTTATCATACCGTCACATTACAAAACTTATTTTCTGGCGGGAATGCTTGTTTATCCTGAAAGAATCAACTGTCAATCGCGATATTTGTCTCGACGAACATTGCGTCCAATAATTCGACTGGCCAAGACGCGGTTTTTCATCTTGAGTTGTACTGTTGGAACCACATATTTCCCACGTTCTTAGTTTATGTAAGTATGTATGTCATTCTTTTTGTAATTCTAAAATATTGGTGTTAGACCCTATGAATTATATATATTCTACATTCGTTACACATGTGGCCTGGACCCATACATATTTTGTATAAATATGCAGTATTTTTAACTTTCTTTCTTGCTGTTTTTAACTATTTTTTGTTAAATGAACTATTATTTATTTAACTTTATTAAACACACAAAGTAGTAGCTCCATCTTGTTCTCAATTTGAAAAAAAAACCAATAAGGAAATCCATAATGCTAATACGTTTATTTTATTTCTCTTTTTTATTACAAATAAAATAGTATTGCATACTATAAACATGTTATATACATTTTAAGAAATACAACGATCTTATTTTTCAGTTTTTAGAAATATTTTGATAGGTCAAAATGTGTTAATTTTTCTATTAAAACTAAAAAAAATAATATGAATATGACGGATATTATTTCATAAAGATGAATTTCATATTTTATTTAAACTATAAATGTGTATTTTTTATTTTTTTTTTTTTATTTATTTAATAGATTCATTTACTAATATAATAACAAAATTTGTTTAAATTTAAATAATGATCTATAACTGGCATAACATATAGTTGTGAGCCAGATTGGCAAAAATTAAAGCTGTTAAAAAATGAAAATTCAAGAAAGATAAATTTGTAAACATATTTACAGCATAAAATTGTTTAACAAAAGAACTAAGTAAAAATATTTATATAAATTTTAAAAATATAAAATGTAAAAAGGAACTAAGCAAATTCATTTAATAACAATTTTCTGTATTTGAGGCAAGATTCCAGGTAATTGACAAGGGAGCCAAAATTAAAGGCATCACCATTCAGAATATTTAGAACGTCGAGTAGGTTTAGTTGATGTTTGTTAAAAAATTTACTTCTAAATCCACTATAAATGGGGCATTTACCCATAAAGTGTAGAGTATTTTCCGTTGCGTCTAGATTACAGAGAGTGCAGATTCCGTCTGATGTACTTCTAAACGATCTAGCATTTATATCCAAAAGTCCTCCTCTTGCTCTTATCAATAGACTTATCGCACGAGACGAGAGTTCCGTAGTAGTGATTTGTAGTAAAGAGTAATTTAGTTGTGAGTATAAGTCATGAAACTGAGAGTTTCTAGCGTCGGCAATAAAGGTTTGAATTTCATAAATTTTAACAAGTGGTAAAATTGATTTGCAATGTTTGCTTAGTGGTACAGAATTATTATCTGGTACAAAATTAATTTTAGCACACAAATTCGTCCAATCCTCAGCCCAAGAAGTTTGTTTAGCAATTATTATTTCTGCAAGCTTTCGAGGTAATCTGTTGCAAGGCATGTTAAGAACTTTGTTGATGTAGTCAAAATGCAATTTTAACGTATCTAGGTACAAAGAGTTTAACCCGTTTCTAAAAATAGCATATAGTTTGGAGTGTTGTTAGGTAAAAGTAACATCTTTTTATAAAACTATAAATGTGTATAATATAACATTTAGTTAAAAAATTTTGATTTTATTTATTCAAAAGTTGGCTGGGTCTGGGTAGACTCATGCGTTACGAATGTGAAAATAGAAACATGTGTAAGACCAAGGGTTAATACCATTCGCAACTATTTTTATGAAAGAGCCGAACATTATATAGTATTCTATTCTTCGTTAAAAAACAGAACAATTGTAGTGATACTTTAGGCAAATATTATATTTTAATATTCTATAGTGTTTCTTTTTTTTACGTTGATAAAAAAATAAACAAACAAAAAATTTTAGCAACGCCCTTTGCACGAAAAGCTTGTGTGTGTATTGTGTATATGTTTTGTTTGTGTAAAATTATTTTGCTGACTTTTTGTTTTTTTTTCGTATGTGTATTTTGTTTTTGTAAAAAATATTTTGTTTTTTTAACAGCCAAAAAGGCGCTACGCACAACAAAAACGAGCGAACATTAATGAACTGAACCGAACACAATACAGTTTGTTCAAAAAAAAAAAAAAAAAAAAAACGGAACGGAATTAAATATTATTTTTGTGTTCGAAGGATGACAAACAGGGAAACGTAATTTTTTTAATGAGTTTCTACACAAACATTATAAGCGTTTGTGTTTTATTAAAATCTACCGAACCCAACACTAAGCAGCGATATTAAGTGTTTATTTTGGCGCTGCGAAATATGGCCCCAAAAAATAAATGAAAATTGACCCTATTTTTTTAAGGAAAAATTACCTCCAAAAAATTAAAAATAGCTTTAAAAATGAAATGAAATATGATCCTAGATTTGGGGTAATTTTTCATTATGAAAAATCACCTCAAAATTTATAATGAATTTTAACCCAAAAAAAGAACACAAAGAAAGTTATAATTAAAATTTTCTTATGCCCGAAACTAAAAATCCAAAATTTAGAATCCCGATTTCAAAATCCGAATAGTTATATAGTTTTGGTTTTAAAAATCGTACGATTGATAGCATGGTTGGGTTTTCGGCCATGCGCAAGGATTTTTTCCTCTATGGTATAACGAACACTGGCTTTGCTTACTAAAGCTTCATATTATAGCCGTTCTTCGGCCGGGCGCAAGGATGTTTTCCTCTATGGTATAACAAACACCGTCTTCGCTAGCTAAAGCATCTCTGCATAACCGGCAAGGATTTTTTGCACTTGGGTATAAGAAATCGGGTTTTTATACTATCCCTAGAAACTTTTACATACAATTTTATAAAATTTGTGTAAAAATGTTTGGGGTATTTTTTATTTCTTAAAATTTGCATTTATTATTAGTTAACGAAAAATAGCCCCAAAGTAAAAATTGTGCTTTTATTTGGGGCAAATTTTCATTCCTTGATATTGGGGTCATTTTTCATTCCAATTAAAATGCAAAAACACCCTAACGAAAAAATGAAAAATAACCCAAAAAAAAAACAAAAAAAATTGCGTGTTGTTGTGTCTCATGTAAAATTTTGGGGCCGTTCTTCGCTTTCCTTTTGGGGTTATTTTGCGCACCGCCGTTTATTTCGAACACTGCTTCATATGTCATACAAATTTTTTAGTGGTCAGTCTTGAAAGTCTTTTAGTGTATACCCTAAAAAAATTCGTGCTACCTTTTACGAACCAAACCTTTGTATCAACTTTTTTCGTACTATTTACAAAAATTTCTTAAATAATACGAAAAACGTTTACTCTAACCTTTTGAAATTGTGTGAAACAAACGAGTGCGTGGGCTGTCTAGTTTTTCGTTAATAATGTTAAACTTTTCATGTTTTACGAAAACAAGAGGGTGGGCAAAAAAATATTTTGAAAAATAGATGAACTATTAATGTGTTTACCACAAAAAAATTGTGTGGTTGTTTAGTAACAATGGCATTTTAAAATTATGGCATGGATTTTTTTGCAATTTACTTGTATTAGGGATTTTTATATTTTTCTTGGATTTTTTTTTACAAATAATTGCAAAAAGGTGTAGATATTATACCTCCCCTATGGAGGGCGTTTTATAAATATTCCATTTTTGATTCTACTTATTATTTTTTCTATGTTGAAAAACCAAACAATTTATTTAATAAAAATAATCATTTCATCACCAGGACAAGTTATTCATGCAATTTGCTTGAAAAGCAGATATTTGCATATTTTGTAAAATTTCAAAACAAACAATAAATTCAGTTGAATGTTTTTTAACAATAATATGTAGTTCTTGCATATTTTTGAGTATATTTCTTGGTTTTTTTATGCTTCTTGTTTGCACTTTTTTAAATTTTAAGTGCATTTAAAAACTTACCCTGCTCATTATATGTAGCTTTTGTCAACCTTCTCTATTATGTTAAATGATTTCGTGTGTTTTGAAAATATTTTGTTATTAAATGTTTTTATTTTTTTTAACAATGCCTCAAAGATATTGTCACCAAAGTAACCGTTGTATCTACATATTTAATAACAATTGAGTTTACTCCAAACCCAGCTACAGGCAAGTTTATATATAAAACGGTATTCAAATGTATATTTTTTATAATTAATTAAATTTCTCTATGAATACCAGTAAAAATTTAAACTCTGCCTAGCTAAATGCTAAATGTATAATATACAAAGATCAAAGTTAAATATAAAACAGAGTATGAGAAATAATGGATTAAATTAGACTACCTTTATGCTACGTATGCCAAATTTTATTACTACGTGCCACCACTATTGGGCTAGAAACTTTTTTCTGGAACATATTTAGAGGAAGTCTTGATGAAATTATAAGCTGACGAAAGGCATACACTGTTGAGGTTAGACAAAAAGGTCTATAGAGCAGCAGCATATATCGAAATCATTACTGGCCAGGAAAAATTGATCCATGGTGATAATCCGAACCCAGCAAACCAGCCGAAATAATGTTCTGTATTTGGTGGGATCAAAAGGATTAATAAAAAAATGAGCTGCTTAAATCGAGTATGATGATTTTAGGAGACAAACACGGAGTAAAAAAAATGGATACGAGACAGGCAATAAAAAGTGGCATATAATATTTATAATTAACAATTAAAATTAGCATTTTAAGAAATTGTAAAAGTTCCCTTTTAAAACGCAAAGTGCTGCTTTCAAGTTGGATACTTGAAGGTAATTGGTTCCAAAGACGCAACGAATATATAAAAAATTGTCTTTCAAACATAAGACTTTTATTGTTTTGTAAAATTAGTTTTTTCTCACGTTTGGATTTGGCAAACACTATTTTCAATAAAAGATATTCAGGTTATTTTCAATATATTATGTTCTGGATCATTACAACGCTTTTGTATTTTAGTAGATCTTCAAAATGCATGTTGTATAGTTGATATGAGTATGTTGATATGCTGTATCTTCTTCTTTTTTCTTCGAAATCATCACTGCCGAAATTCCCAAATATCTCATATCTATACAATAGAATAGCCATGATGTATGTTTTGGCTAAACGCATTCGTATATCAAGTGAATTTGACGATTAGACGGCACACAAATTTCTCAACATCCCGTGTACTTTAACAGCTTAAATATTTATATGATTTGGTTAAAAATTCCCAAATGCAGATAAAGGGCATTTTTGCCTAACCTTTTTGCTCTGAAATAAAAACATAACAGTTATTTTCGGTCCCTGGTGTTAATGGTTATCCCCGAATTTGTTTTTTGGATGTTTGAATAAAATCGACTTTACTATTATTTATTTGTGAGTAAGCACAGCTGACTAAGCTATTTTTATTATTTTTCGGTATAAAAAGGCATTAGGATTTCGCAGGATTTAGACAGAGGTCATTTAGCTCGCCCAATTATTTATTTGAATCGTCATTTATTTTATTTATACAATTTCTAACATTTCACAAATGCATACTTATATATAACTGTACATCATCGGCATACGCTCAAACACTACAGTGCACTGGAACCTCTGGAATATCATTTATGTATAAACATAAAAGCAATGGCTTACGAATGGAAGCTTGCGGCACTCCCCTATCAACGTTAAGGGCACTAGAAGTAGCATCTCCCAACGTTACTACTTGCTTTCTATTTTCAAGGTAGGATGCGATTAGTTTGATTGCAGAGTTAAAAAAAAATGTAAAGCTTTTCAAGCTTTGTGAGTAGTATCGTGTGATACGAAGTATCAAATGCTTTACTGTTGTAGTGACGTAGTTTATTTATAAGACTTGTTTATTTATTATTTATAAAAATTTATAATATTATCAAGTGGCCCCGGGCACGGTCAAGAATGAAAGATTATCAATAACAATTTTAATTAATTTTCATGTTGTAAAATTCCTTTCTTCATAAAAATAATTAAATGAAAATTAAATTTAATGAACATTAGCCTAATTAAAATTATTAAAAATTTGGATTAAAAACCATAAATAGTTCAACAAATTAACCACAATACTAATTATTATCAAGTAATCTTTGTTTTAGTTTTTAAAAATAAAATATATATATATATATATATATATATATATGGTTTTTAATTTTGATTTTTGTTCTTGGATAATTTAAAATTATTAAAAATATTTGATAAGATTTATTTGATTGAATAGGAATTTGATAAGATTTATTTCCTGGCAATCGAAACTACACTGTGATCTAACAACACAAAAAACGACACTACAAAGAAGAAAATTTTGCACCAGTAAAAGTATAAATCAAAAATAAAATCTGCTTTTAATTAAAATTTAATCAATTTAATTAAACTTTCAATTAAGTGAACTAAACTTTTAAGTTTTCACTGGGTACTATATGCATATTTTCGTATTCATTTTTAGATCGTATATTCACAGAAATCTCAAAAAATTGTGTGCTTAGTTTGTTCACATCTTTATCAACGCACGCCAAGAAAAAACATGGTTGTGGTAAACATATTAAAAAAGCAATATTTTATGATAATATATGATTGTAGTCACCATATTACAATTATTATTGAATCATATTATGACAAACTATATTCGTAATATTACATCATACTATTTTTCCCTTAACAATATTCTTATCATGTTAATCAAAATAAGTTAAAAAGTAATTTTAATATTGTTATGGTAATCATAATAAGTTAAGAAATAATCATATTATGATACAGCACCACTTTCACAACAATAAAAAAACAAAATTTTAATTTGTTTGCATCGATGTTTTACTTTGTTGCACTTCACAAATTATATTTAATGTAAATACAACTCCTTTAGTTTTTTAATTTTTTTAAAATATTTTTATACCCTCCACCACAATTAGTTGTGAAGAGGGTATACTAAGTTTGTCATTTCGTGTGAAACTTTTTTAATATTCATCTCAGACCTAATAAAGTAAATATATTCTGGGTCCTTAAGTAATTCTAAGTCGATTTAGCCATGTCCGTCTGTCTGTCCGTCTGTCGCCTGTTGAAAACACGCTCACTTTCGAAAAACTTAAAAGAAATGAACAAACTTGGTGGCAAATTGCTTGTAGTTATTCTAAGCAGTTTGGGATTGAAATCCAGCAAAATCAAAAATATAGGACCACCACCTTAAAAAATTGATAATTTTATTACAAAAACTAACATAAATGGTGCAACAATGCACGGAATGCTATACGATTTTGCAAAAGTACGTTTTGCTCGACTGTAAAATTTCTTGCAGATCGGTCCATAATTTACCCTAGGCCCCATATAAACCCTACTCCCGGAAAACAGTTTAGTACGCCTATACCGTAATTTCTAATGCTATTATAACAAAATTGAATATTTGACAGTTTTATAGGACTAGAAATAGCATAATTTCTTCCAACTTAGTTTCATATGGCCAGAAAAAATTTTATGAATTCTGTGATATACGGTCCATAATTTACATTAGATCCCATATTTAGCAGCCTTCTGAAATTCACTGTAAACCCTAAAACTAATTTCACCGCTGTTTTGAAATATATTGAAATTTATTGTTTTAATACCAGAAATCACTCTGCAGAATTTTGCGATGATTGATTCATAACTTACCATGGCTCGAATATAAACTTCCCTCCTGAAAATCATTTCAGTTCGGCTTAAACTGTTACGAATCATGATATTTTGCTCAAGCTAGTTAAAATTGCTAAAAAAAAAGCATAAAACTTTCCGATTTTATAAAGATAAATTAATAATAAATAGATATCATGCAGATATCACTTCTGATTTAATTGAACTGCCGGTGGAGGATATCAAAAATTCGGCACAGCCGAATAATGCACTCTTACTTGTTTTTTAATAGGTATTTTTTTAATTGTTTAACCACTCACTTACAAATAATACGATCGGCATATTTAAAACAAACAACACAACTGATACAAATTATTTTACAAATGGCGATAAAAAAGCATTTTTTTTTTTTTTTTTTTTTTTTTTTTTTTCAATATTTATTTATTGAATCTTCATATATTTAATATGAACTAACAATAATTAATCAAATCTTATCCTAATACTTTATTTATGTCCTGCCATTGCCAGACAAAAATGTTCTTCATCACGGGTTCTGTTCACATATATAAGTGTTTATCGCTCATCTAATTGGATAAGTGCTGCAGTGTCTCTTCTTCTTAAGCGAGTGTGGCCGCCATGATTTAAGATATTTCGAGCTAGTGGATTTGGGTGTTGTTCAAGCCTTTTTAAATATTTTACCGCATATTTTGTAATCATAATTTTTACTAATGGCACATTGAGATCCTTATGAATGTTTGAGTTTTTAACATACCAGGGAGCGGCTGTGATTATTCGAAGAAGTTTATTTTGGCGCCTTTGAATTTTTTCGAGGCAGTGCCGCATAGTTGAATACCGTAGCACCATATTGGCTTTAAGATAGAGTTGTAAAGTAGAAGCTTGCAATCGAGACTAAGGACAGAATTTCTTCCAATAAGCCAATGAATCTGAATGGCTTTCAGTTTCATTTGAGTTAATTTTGCCTCTATATGGCATTTCCACGTTAATCGCCGATCCAGATGCATACCGAGATATTTTACGTGCGAATGTTGAGGAATTATTTGTTTATTGATTGTAATAGTGGGGCAAGATTCCCGGCGCAAGGTGAATGTTATATGTACGCATTTTTGCTCATTGACCATTATCCTCCATTGTCTTAACCATATTTCTAGTTGAAATATGTGATCCTGTAAGTAACGAGATGCTTCATAACGGTTTTCGTGGACGCTTAGAAAAGCTGTATCGTCTGCAAATGTTGAAGTTTGTGTATAGTTGCTTGTTGGCTTGTCCGAAGTATAAGTTAAGTATAATAGGGGGCCCAGGATGCTGCCTTGTGGGACTCCAGCGTCAATGGGCTGAGGTGAACTTAAGAAATTTCCTTCTTTAATAATAAATTGACGACCGACTAAGTAGCTTTCTAGCAGCTTGTGTGTGTTTGCTGGTAAATTTTGCTTCAATTTATGTAATAAGCCTTCATGCCAGACTTTATCAAAAGCTTGCGAAACATCGATGAAGAGTGCTGAGCAATATTTCTTTTCTTCAAATGCTTTTCTTATGACATTTACTATTCGATGAGTCTGTTCGATTGTGCTGTGTTTTCTTCTAAATCCGAACTGATGGCTTGGAATACATCTATTTTCACTTAAAATCGGTGTTAATTTTGAAACTAATAATTTCTCAAACAGCTTTGACATATTTGATAATAAGCTAATAGGCCTACATGATTCAACTTTTGTATGATCTTTACCTGGCTTTGGTATCATGGTAACTAAGGAAACCTTCCATTTTTGAGGATAGTATTCGAGGCGTAAAATAGCATTAAAAATAAAAAGAATAATTTTTTTTGCTATGCGAGGTAGCTCTAAAAGCATTTTATTACTGATCTTATCAATACCAGGTGCCTTCTTAGTGTTTAAGTCACAAATAGCCTTTTCGATTTCTCTTATCTCAAATCTGAAGGGTATAGCTGCTCTAGCAGCAACAGGTGGTAACTCGACCGCAATATTGTGAGATATATTTGGTGTAAATACGTTTTTTAAATGATCGACAAACAGGTTTCCTTTTTCAACATCATTTCTTGCCCAACTTCCATTTAAGTTTCTTAATGGTGGCTTAGAGACAACTAGCCTTTTGAGATTTCTAGCTGCACGCCACAATGAGTTGTCTGATTGTGGAGTTGCATCAAGTTCCTTGAGATATTTTTCCAGTGAAGCCGTTTTCTGAGTCTGCAGTAACATTCTCAGCCTTTTTGTACAGTCTTTTAGTAATTTCTTAAGTTGAGGGGATCTGTGCAATTGCCACTCTCTACGAGCTCTCCTTTTTTCAGACAAAAGACGCTCGACATCTGAGGAATATATTTTATTATTTTTGGTTTTTTTGGGGGCAATACTGGAATGTTGTACAGCTAGTTTTAGAAAACTGTCAAAATTGACAATAGAGCGATCTATATACTCCGGTGTGTTAAGCGGAATATTTTCTGTGCAATGGGTACTAAGATATTTTTTATATTTCAACCAATTTATATGTGTAGCTGACGTCGCTATGTATCCAGAGGGAGATTCAATTACATTGGTGTTTATTATAGTAACTATTGTAGGTGTGTGATCAGAGGATAATTCTAAGGAAGCTTCAACGTGAATCGTTTTTGTGGGGATGTTTTTAACAACGCCAAAATCGATGACATCTGGAATTTTTTGCGCATCAGCAGGCCAATATGTTGGTTGGCCACTCGCGACAACATTTAAATTCATTTTAGAGATTGTATTAAACAAAACACGACCCTTTGGTGTTATTAGTCGTGACCCCCAGAAGGTATGTTTAGCGTTATAATCGCCAGCAGCCAGGAAACAGGGCCCCAATGACTGATAATATTTATAATATTGGCTTTCTGATATTGAAAACCTAGGTGGTGAATATAAAGATGAAATTACTATGTTTCGATTTATCTCTTCAACACAAATGTTCGTTGCTTGGAGATAATCTTCACGATGATCACACATTGGGTAGTGTTTAATTCGGTTTTTTATTAAAATGGCAGAACCTCCACAAGCTCTATCTCGTGGGTCCTTGGTATCATATAGAGTATAACCATTGATTTTGAACGTATTTCTTGAGGTCAAATGAGTTTCAGAAACCATCTTGACATCAATTTGTTTATTTTTAAGAAAGTATTCTAATTCATTTTTATATTGGCGGATGCCGTTTGCGTTCCAAAAACAAATTTTTAAACAGTTCATGGCTTGTTAAGTACAGCTTGCAATAACATCGATTGCATTCTAAGAATTTCCTGCATCATATTATCCATTGTGTTTGTAAAATTATTTACTGTTTGCACTAATGTATCCATTGTTTTTTCTAGCCGACTTAGATTAGAAACTGGAGTTTCGGCATTACTTGTCGAAGCGCCTTGCATTGGTACATTGTTTGATTTTAAAACGTTAGCATAAGAGGTTCTGTTACTACTAGGCTGCGGAGCCTGAAGGTCATTACTATTTACTTGATTTGTTACCTGAGGGGGATTAGTTTTCGGTACAACCGACTGCTTGACGATAGTATATACAGGGCATCCTCTATAATTGGCAGTGTGATTGCCACCACAGTTGCTGCATTTTTTTACGTTGGGGTCGGTTTTAGACTTGTCGCAAAGAACTGTACCATGTAATTCGCCACATACTACGCAAACAGGGGGTAAGTAGCAGTATGCCTTAGTATGGCCAAATTCTTGGCAGTTCAGACATTGAACGGGACCACCTCTTTTGTGCGGCTCCTCTATAGTTACTTTTCTGTACAGAATATATTTTAAGTTATAGATGGGATGCGTTTCATTTTTTTTAAGTTTAACGTCGCCGGGTTCAAACTCCACTCGAAAAAGTGGTTGGGGAATTTTTTCTCTATTTTTAATGTTTAATACATGTTTTACCTTGAAGCCTTTTTCTTCAAGGAATGTTTTTACCTCTTCTGGGTCCACACATGAGTCAATACCCTTAATCACTACCTGAAGACCTTTACTGCTTTTCAGTTGGTATGTATAAAAATTTTTTTTGAGTGCCTCAAAGTTGCTTACAATTTTTCGAAAATCATTCTCATGATTGATTTGTATTTTTGTTTCGTTTATACTACACGCTTGATAGCAGCTACGTAAAACGAATTTTCACCTATAACCGATATTAAACTCTTTATGAGCTCATTAGAATTTTGCTCCCTCAGATATATCGGGGGAGGCTTGGACGATTTTATGACGTTTTGTGCTTCAGAGGATTCATCCTCCAGAATTGCAAAACGATTTTGAGAATTTATTTTATCAAAAGATGGTACTTTTGAGGCCGAAGCAACTGCTGCAGAGGTAGGGCTGCGTCCCCGTTTAAGCACTGTTATGTACCTGTCCATACCAACTTGTACTGTAGGCTTTTGAGAAATTTTTCCTTGAGTTATTGAGTTGTCCATAGCGGCTGTTTTGGGGTTAACCGTTTCATCACTTATTAAAATTTTTTTTTGCTCTGTGGCAATGCTTGCAGTTAATAAATTTGTTATTGTATTACGATCGACCGTATTTTTAAACAAAGAGGGTGAGAGGGAACGCGTTCGAGTAATAGGTTTAGCCGTTAAATAATTGCTATCATCGATTCTTTTTTCTACGTTTGTTTCGTCAACACTCAATGTAACATACGCATTTCTTTCGTTATGTTTTATTGTTTTTGCATTATATGCATTCATAAGAGTTTTTTTCATATATTACTGTTTGTTTAATTGTGCTCTTCTTTTTATTTGTTGTTTAAAAAACCCCGAGAATAAAAAAAAAGAATAAAGAAAACAAGAAATGTTTTTGCTTAAAATGTATGTATGTATATTAGACCTGGCGTTAAAAAATTTTTTTTGAATCTTGAATGTGGGTAGCGAAGAAAATATGCGATTTGATACCAAAATTGATGTAGCAAATTTTCAGGCTGATCGGATGGTGCCAACCCGTGCCATGGTGAGGTCAAAGGTCAAAACTTTGAAAAACCACCAAAATACTATTTTTTTAACTTTATAAATTTTTTTAATAATAAATACTAATTAAATAAAGTATTTTTCTTTAATTTTTGTTTATTATTTTTATGTTAAATCAATGAAGATTTTGTATAGGCTGGGAAGTCCTTACGGTAGCCGTCTACAATGTGTAGCAAGTACTGTTTATCATCTTCGTTGTGTGTTAAGCATCTGTTAAAGTCAGTTATTAGTTTGACTTTTCTTTCGGCGGGATCATTCACAACAGTAATGCTTTTCACGATCTGCTCCCCTTTACAAAATGATTCGCTCTTAGGCCAATTTGCTGGATTAATGCGTAAGAAATCCAAAGAAATTTCCAAACGAGAAAACAAATTTTTTGTTTTGGTAGTCACAAAAGAGCTTAAATCCTTGGATGTGAATAATTGTAATTCATCGACGCTTGCACACAATTTTTTTGAAGGAAAAATATCAACATCGTCACCGATGTGATTGTCTTTATCTAAATGCATGGCGAAAACCATCTTTTCCTTTATTTCTGATTCTACATGTGGATCAAAAAAGGCAAGTGCAACTGCTTCCTCTGATAAATACCACAGATGGTTTCGAATTTTTTCCAATAGCAGTTTAGATATTTTTTTATCAAAGTAGCCAATAATCCCCTTTATTAGTTGCATATCTCTATTTGGCGCTTCAACTGCATTTGCGGTGCTGAACCAGTATGGAATATAGAGAATTACTAAGAAAATGCACATATTACGAATTCCATCCAACTGACTTGCAGAAATTTTAAAGTGAGCGTGAAAAATATACATTTTTAAACAATAGATGGCCTTGGACATGAATCTTGCATGAGACGTCGCTCCTGGTGCACGAAATGTAAAATTGGGAATGCTTCCACCAAGAAAAATTAATGCAAATTGTAGTAGTTCTCTATAATCATGCCGAATGTGGACTTAAAGCAAAAGTGCTTGTTTTTTCGCGTTCCTCGACAGATATGACACGCAAAACTTGTTCATCCTGCATACAATTGATGTATGCCTTTGAGTTAAGGGCGCTCCATTCCCGTGCAAATCGTTCAAATATTGCTACCTCTGGGTCACTTGATTTTCCGAAATTTATCTCAAAAGTAGCTCTTAAGAGAATTTCTGCAATATGGTGGCGACATGGTAACCACAATAAGCAGCGTCCCAGCTTGCGTTCCAATAAAGTTCCAGCACCACTAAAAGGGCCAGTATTTGCAGCAGTTGTATCAAAATATATCATTTCTAATGAATGCAGCATATTCATTTGTACCAAATAGTCGTATACTGATTGCGCGACTGCAGCACCAGTTCCTAATTTAATGATGGGGATAGCTATCAACTTTTCAACGTTCTCCGACGTGAGCACAATAGCCAAGCGATCCACTTTATCTTTCCCAGGAATAGCGGGAAGTAGCTTTCCGTCCCAATGCAAAACAAATGTTTCAGGGATCTAAAAAAACTTAAGCTCAAAGAAAAACTCATAACTTGGCAAAAATAAAAAAAATTACCTTAAAATTTTCAATAATTTCTTTGCCATGACGCCGACGATATTTTCTACGTTGTTCACGCAAACTTGTGCAATTTAGAACAAGATCCTCAATATAGTGTCCCAAAGCTTTGGCAGTTGCACTGATGAAATGTATAGCTAGTGGAGTTGACATATTGCCAGCATACTACATACTACAGCGATAATACAACTTATAAATAATGATGTTCTAATTTATAGTAGTTTTATTAATAGTATTTTTTATTAAAAAATTTATAAAATACAAAATAAGAGCATTTTGGTGGTTTTTCAAAGTTTTGACCTTTGACCTCACCATGGCACGGTTTGGCACCATCCGATCAGCCTGAAAATTTGCTACATCAATTTTGGTATCAAATCGCATATTTTCATCGCTACCCACATTCAAGATTCAAAAAAATAAAAAACCCCATATAAGCTACGCCAGGTCTAATGTATATGTATGTGTGTACATACATATATTTTTGTTAATTGTAATTTTTAATATTTGTATTAAAAATTTTATGTTCACTTATTAAAAATTATTTTAAAGCGTCTATTCATTCGCTGATTTTATATTATTTAAAAAAAAAATAATAATATTATTATATCATAAATATACACTTATTTATGTTAAAAAAAACCGTAAGCCGAGTTAAAAAAAAACACGTCTGCATTCAACGAGCACGCAAGCAATTTTTAGAAGTAAAGATATTTTGATTGCATTTAAAACATATTATGAGTGCACTTAAGAAAGTTATCATGTTATGGCTATTAAGTATCATGAAATGCTTGTGAGTTATATAATATGTTTTCAAAGTTATCAGTATTAAGTTGTTAGAAAAATGAATATTTTTCGGTCAACAATACTTAAATTTATAATTGCGATAAACATTGAAATGTTCACAGTAACTTCAATATTGCTTATATGTAATTAAAAAAACAATTTCTTGTGTACATTGACACTAATATATTGTTACAATAAATACAGTGTAGTTGCCGTAACTATGCCCAACCATATTTTTTCTCTAATGGTAATATACAGATTTAGCTGAATTTATATCGTTCACAACTTTTTTGCTTGCAGACTTGAATAATTAGTGTGATTCTGCAGTTTTCAATTTTTTCCATCTCTTATATACTGCTTTAGGATGATTTATAAAGTGTTTTATTGAAGAATCCAACCACGGTGGCTTCGTAACTTTTGGGCATTTTAACCTTTTCGATTTCTTTTAACTCAAATCTTAGAGGAGTAGCAGCACTAGCATTAACAGATTAGATATATTTTATGTAAATACAATATATTTTCGGGGTAAACAGGTTTTTCAAATGATAAACAAACAGTTTTCCCTTTTCAGTATCATTTCTTACCTAACTTCCATTCAAGTTTTTTAATAGTGGTTTAGAGATAACTGGCTTTTTGAGATTTCTAGCAGCACGCCATAATAAGTAGTCTGATTGTGGAGTTGCATCCAGTCCCTAAAGATATTTTTCTTATCATTTTTGTGCACTCTTTTAATAAATTATTAAGTTGAGGGGATCTGTACAATTGCCACTCTCTTCGAACTCGACATCTATAGAATATGTTTCTTTGATTTTTTTTGACGGTTATGCTGGCATATTTAACACCTAGTTAAAGGTAACTGTTAAAATGTATAATAGAGAGATCCACATTACTCGATGTACTAAGCGGAATATTTTCTGTGCAACGGGTACTGAGATATTTTTTATATTTTAACCAATTTGTGTGGCTGACGTCGCTAAGTAAGACGGAGAAACAATTCTATTTGGGTTCATTATAGTAACAATTGTAGGAGTGTGATCAGAAGATAATTCTAAGGAAGCTTCAACATGATTCGATTCTGTGGGGATGTTTTTAGCCACGCCAAAACCGATGATATTTGGAATTTTTATATAAAGCTTATTCAAAAAAAAAGGCTTTTGGAGTACGCCTTAATTCGCAAAGAATTTAAATGCTCATAACATATAGATATAAATATAAATTGCATTTCTCATATATGCGTACTATAGATGGAGGGTACCAAAGTTTCGGCACAGCCCACTAAAGCACTTTTACTTGATTTAGTATATGTGGCGAGCAGCATTAAAATAGTGTAACCAGCTGAAATGCAAAAATGCAAAATAGTTCTAAAAAGGTGACATAATCCAGTTTTTTATTAAAAATATTCAACACAAACTACGCATATTGCAATCAAATTACATCTATATCAAACTCATAAATACACATGCACAAATACACATTAAGTTACACACATACCAACATATGTACGATTTAAACAGGAGTACTTGAATGAATCAATGTATGGATGAACCACAGCTTACGTTTTGCCACTCTGGAATAAACATTCAATTTGCATATTACATAATTGTGCAAGCCAATGGCAAGCGCACTTTTCCACATAAGCAACAACACGACCTACAACAACTGAATACATTTTAGAAACAATCAGCCTCACTCGATGCCAAACACCCGCACACTTACGCTCAAAGAGAAAAACACTTTACACAGAACACACGCTTTTAACCAGACATGAGCAACAAAATATAAACGAAAAATGAATATTGATGATGGTAAAATGGTGTTTTAGGTTGAAACGCATATCTTTCGAGAATATTTGTACACAAATATATTGGCCGTATGAAAAAGTTTTAGCTGTTTCAAAGAGAATGGCTTTTCCGCTTTATTTTTTTAAATATTAAAACAAATTATTTTTTATCTGAAAGTGTGAACATTTTTCTCAAATATCAAGCAAATTGTCTATTTTGCAACAGCAGAGCTTTGAGCTTGATAAAAATAGAAGTTTTTGTATCCTTTACCACTACTAGGGGTCTGCTAGGCTAGTCATCTGGTCTGTAACACTTCTCTCTTAATTCGGAGGACATTTTAATTTGGGTTCAATTTTGGATCTGTTTAAGAATCTTGTTCTACCTTATGTGGACCCTAAATAAATTTTGGACATAATTTGATCAGATATATAAACAGAACATAACATGAATATTTTTTTACAGCCCTGATAAAAGAAAATTAATTTAACTTTAATAAATGAAGTATCCACACATGTACTAATACCTACGCATATATACCGTACCTACTTAAAATAAAATATTCTACGTTAATTTTACATACAACTACATTGTAAATGTATCTTAGCTAACCAAATAAAAGCGACAAGCGTTTTTTTTTCAATTCTCAGTTTCATACAGTGTATACGAAACGAACCTTTAGTAAGTGAATTCAACAACAACTGGCTGGAAAATCTTATTCGACAGATCTCTACGATAGTTTGTTTTATTGAAAATATATTGGAAATAAAATTTTTATGTTAAAAAAAACGCTTGCCGTTCTTGTTAAAGTAGCTCAGTATTACAGGGTTCCCCTTAACCATTTCGTAGACTGTTTTTCGATCAACTGCCGAAATTTCAATACTTCGTCAAATTTGAACGCTATACAGATGATTTTGCGGAACTTAACAACAACAAAATTCATAAAGGTCAAAATAAACCACACAAATGTCTTGGCAAGCACACACTTTGTATTCGTGTTGCGTTCGCCAATAAACAACACAAGCATTTCCGTACAAACATTACATTTTCCTTTGTTTTCAATTAATGCAGACGACTAAAGTGCTGCAGCAATATTGTTGCTAAAGGCTGAATTAGGCTTACAGCATTTATTAAACATTTAAAAACGTTTCATATGTTTTCCCATACATAAACAAAAAACAATAGTATACATAAAACAATACACACAGTGATGGGAATCAAAAATGTTTAAATGGTGACCGCTGTGCAGAAAAAGTACCAAGTGATTAAATTGTTTCTCATATAACTTTGAGGAAACATTGGTCTTCTTTACTTTATCAATAACAAAAAGAAAAGCGATACAACTAAAGTAAGTTGATAATACATTATCAAAAACTTCTTAATTTGTCTGAAAATGTAGACAGTTAACAGTTAACAGTGTAACAGTTACTGCATCAATGAGAATTTGTTAGAATAAGCGATTAATTTTCGTTAAATGGGCTTAGATTGTTTTTCGACAGAAAATGCTTGCAGGGTTATTTGTTGTTTAAGTTTTTGCAACAGTATGAGTATGCATTTGTTAAAATTTAATTGCTGCTTTCCAGCAAACAATTCTAAAACAAGTAACAAGTTACAAAGCTATATTTGGCTGTAACGAATTTTTGATATCTTTTACAGAGGAATATCGATTCCATAAAGTAAACTTTTTATAATTTTTTTTTAATCCAAATTTGGATTTTTTTAATTAGGCTAAAGTTCATCAAATTTAATTTTCATTGAATTATTTTTATGAAGAAATGAATTTTCCAGCATGAAATTAATTAAAATTTTTTGGTCATTTTTCATTTTTGACTGCCACGGGGCTCGAACTCAGGCTTACACGGACAGGTTGCCCTTACATGTTTCGATTGTTACACAGAAAGAAAAACACTCGGGATAGATCAAGTTTTTTATGATTACTTTAAGTACGAGTCGTACTCAAAAATTCAAGTACAAATAACACTTAAACGTACTCAAAACAATGCTAAATGGGATTACTTTCGAAAATCAATCCCGGAATTTCTTGAAATAAGTATGAAATTCTTAAATCAAGTAAAAAAAAGATTAAACTTTTTGTTGTGTTTAACCTCCCGGCCTACGCATGTTTTAATTTTCTATACACATTGAAAAAAGGCCTGACGAGACTCCTGTGCACCACTAAGGGTTAAAAATTAAATTCGAACTTTTGATTCTCATTTAGTTTATATTTTTGGTTAAATATGTACATAAGATTTCTAAAATAAAAACCATATCGGGCATGATATTGGTGTTTTATCATTCTGTAAGGAGTAATACGGGTAAGTAAATGAATCATTATAACTCTTTCTTTCTAATTTCTTGATAAAATCAACTTTATAATACTTGAATCAATCGCATTTTAAGATTGATTCAATCTTAGTTTTACAAAAATCCATCTTATTTTCGGATTATTTTAAGTACGAATGCGAATTAAAACAATTTTGTAATTCTTAATCAAGCGTATTTTGAGATTGATTCAATCTTGGTTTTTCTTTACTCAATCTCATTTTCGGATTATTTCAAGTACGAAACGGAATTGAACATGGATAATTTAAGTATTTTGCGATTGAAAATCCGTATTTGAATTAATCTTTCTGTACTTGATTCAAGAAAATCCGTACTCACCGTACTATTAATACCGCTTCGGATTGATTTGAGTACGGATGGATTGATTTTTCTTTTGAGTGTACCATTCAATCTCTTCAGAAGGTTTTGCCGCTTAACACTCACAGCCATCGACGACTGCTGGCAGTCAATAGTCAAACATCAATCTTTAAACCAAATTGCATTTAATCTTTGGTAGATCAAAATTTGCTTTAAATGATTATCTATTTTAATTGATATACATGTTCTCCTTACTCCTGTTTTTTAATACTTTTTGTTACAAATTCTTCTCGAAGTCCAGAGTACATTTTTTTTTTTTTTTTTTTTTTTGACCTTTTTCAGCACAACTTGAAGGACAAATGCAAACATATAGCTCGTGCCTTAGGTTTTAACAATAATTAGTATTGTGGTTATTTTTGTTGAAATTCTGTGGGCTTTCAGGTACAGAAAACTTCCATTCCGTTCATGAAAACAAAAATGATTTCATTCCAAACATTTCCAAAAAGCACCAAAATACGGAATGAATTCCGTTTCTGAACGGAATTGTACTCTGTGACATGGCTGATTGTTTAAAAAGTATTTAAATTTGATTAATGTGATAATTGAATCAATTATTTTGTTGTTGAAAGAAAATTAAAAATAAAATTTTGATTTAATAAACATTTTAGTTGTTTTGAAATAAATTTTAATTAAAATATTAATAAAATAGCAAAAAATCTCAATTAATTTTTTCGGTTAAAAAAAAAATAATTGAAACTTGTGGAATTGTTGTTGGGAATTGTCAAAGTGTCTTTATCATTTTTTTAATTAAAATTAAAAATATCATTTAATGAAAAAAAATATTCAAAATTTTAAATTTTTACAGTATTTAGTGATCTATATTATCATTTTGGTAATATGAATGAATTTTGTGGATAAGTATTTAGTGATTAGAGACAATTTTTAATTTTTTTTGTGCACTGCTTCTTTATTTAAGTACGGTTGTATTGATTTGTCTTTTCAGTGCATGACTTTAGTCATAATAAACTAAAATCTTCTGATTATCTTTTGTATTGATTTAAGTTTAAGATGTGTTCGGGAGTACCTTCTTGGATAATTAATTACTGATCTGGATAAATATTTACTTACAAATTTTGCGTCACATAAAACTAATTTTAAATATTTTTAAAACAGTACAAAAATGTCTTAAACTCAACATTTTCTTAGAACTTGGTCCAGATTTTTATTAAAATCTTAATTTTGCTGGTTTTTGTTTCCAAACTGCTTTAAGCATATTTTTTTTAGTGTTACGCACGGTATAACAAACTTAATATACCATTTGTGTTGGTAGTAGATAAAAAAGGGATGGATAAACAAAAATTTCAAGCAAACCCAACAGTGGAAAAAACCTCTGCTTTTTGGTGGCCTTTGCAAAAAAAAATTCATAAATTGAAGCGATTTTCTCAGTATTATTTCAGCTGTGCTTGTATGAAGGTGAGGTAAAACTGGCTGGTAGTTGGCATATGTATTCAAAAGGAGTGGAAATGCAATTACTATTTCGCAATTAGATTTTACGAATAAAAGACAAAATGTAAATGCTGATAATGCTAGCATCTGTTTGAGCACTTTCATTTGTATTAGTTTTGAGTATTTGGATGTCCTTTTGTCAAATGGTTTATGCCCACTTTATACAAATTTTAATATCGGATTAAACTAGACTTTGTTGTTTTTAAATTTTGTCTGGCTTTATTTGATGTTTCTATTTCCAACCAAACTGAGTGCTGAAATTGTGCATGAGATTTACGATTTTTCACAACAGCATTTTTTTATTTTATTATCGCTCTATTGATATCACAAGTTTGATGCGATTTAAAAATTTTAAAGAACTTACTTGTACTTTTAATTCATACTGGCTTATTTATCTGCAATAATAAAATAACAATTTCTTTAGTTGACAAACATCGTTTTATAGATTTGTGTTAGTTTTTAGAATCCAGAGCGCAAAACTCGTTCGTTTAACTTACATTTTAAGCAAAAACTAATTTTGAAATTTACTGCCTGCTTAACGCTTTCGAACGTCAACGTTCGCATAGAAATTTATATTAAAAAGAAAAACAAAATTCTAAAATTTGAAAACCTTAAATTAAAACCTGTTTAAATGTTTCATTGAAAATATTAAAAACTATTTGTGCTTACCGTAGATTTTACATGCGAAATATTTCTAGCAAAATATTATGAATACTCTGCAGTTTGAAATTTAAATAACATAAAAAATCACATATGCAACGCCCAGTAAAAAATGTGTTCCAAAAGGAGCAGGTTTTATGTATGAATTCATACCTCAAATCGCTTCAAACCGGCTGATGGGATGCCTGATTTTTGTATGGGGTGTTCCCGGTTTGGAGGACTATTTTCTGCTGACAATAAGCGCTTTTTAAAGTGCTGTTTTAGGGGCTAACTATATTAACATATTCATTAATGTTTTGCTTTTACTTGTTTAAATGCCTTTTTTAATTATTTTCGTGAACCATAATAGCTATATTTTTATTTTTTTCGGTTTAAAATCTTCTTCGTTGTCAGCACTTAAATAGCAGCGTTTTTGTATATTTTATTCTATATCATTTACTGCTGTTTAAAAGCTCTCTTATTGAAGCGGTCGATTATGCGCTTTTCCTCTTAAGTGCTTCAAAACACCCATATTTTTTTTTACTGGGCGGGTTTTCCAATAAGGACTTGAACCACTTTTTTTTAAATAAAACGCAAACCATTTGAGATATTTCCAAAACTTTATGATCGACTTGAAATACAATTAAAACCTTTATTAATGGAACTCGACTTCGATCACATATTTAGGCCGAAACGGCCAATATTTCACGTTCAATGTTGGCTCTATATTCTTCTAATATTGTCGGCTTGTTGGCATAGACCAATAATTTGGCAAAGCCCCAAAGAAACTAGTCTAGAGGCGTTGAATCGCACGAAAGAGGCAGCCAATTGACTGGTCCATTTTTTTTAAAATAACACCCTCACCAAACTAACTCTTTAATAAATCGATTGTAACGTTTACAGTGTGGCTTGTGGCACCGTACTGTTGAAACCATATGTCGTCTAAGTCCATGTTTTCTAATTCGTGCCAAAAATAGTCGGTAATCATGGCGCGATAACGATCGCCGTTCACAGAAACGTGACGATCACTCGACCAACCCGTTGTCTCACTGGCACGGCAGCATCACACAACGAATATGTAGACTCAAATTTTTGCACTAAACTTGTTGTTGCTTGTCTACCAGGGCGAGAATAATGACCGAAATTTGGATCGACCACGAATTTCCGTAGAACATCTGTATAATTTTATATTTTTAATTGAGAAAAATATTTATATATAATTCATCTAAAATTATAGCCGGGTATTGTTCGAGTTGCCATCAGTAGTTTCCGCAGCAGATTTGAGATAAGGGAACCTGAAACTGAAAACCCTTCGATGTTCTATAACCTTGATTCAACTTAGTGCATCGCATGATCTGGCCACATAAGTAAACTAAACCAAATGTTGTACTTGTTTTGTTGTATTATGCTCAATCCAACTGTTGATAACATGTATGACACCTTAAAGGCACGGCTCTTGGGACAATATGTAGTCTATGAGCAAAAACGCACAGGTTGTGGAACTTGGCGACATGCGTCTAACGTAATTGCTGCGCGAGATGCAAGATTTAGCCGGCAACAAAATGAAAGACAACATGCTCAAATCTGTTTGGATGAGCCAACAGCGTATCTATACTCGCTGACAAAATATTTGAGCTAAGCGATACACCACACGTCAATGCAGTTTCTGTGCCCCGAAACGTATCTTTGGCAAAATCAGCGTTCCTTTAAAAGAGGTGGCTATATTTAAAACAAAGTTTTCCCAACGTCCACCTATCTCGAGCAAAACACATTTAAACAGAATTAGCAAAGTAAACTGTGTCAGTGCAAAAGAAAGCAAAGATTCAAAGAAGTAACCTGTGGTCCAGCCAGGACATGCATGAGGTACACTTAGCCGACTTTCCCATGATTCCCATTTTATTAAAATCAAGGCCACATACTTGTAGAATTCGTTTCTTAAAACTTTTTCTACAGGAAAAAAGATTGGATATGAAAGTCAAATATGAACAGGCCAGACCACGTAAGACATCTGGATTTAATGCCAAAATGTTCATGGAGCTGCCCCGCATAGCAAAAAAATAACTATTTTAATTAGAATGCTATCCTACAAATTGAACACTGCCCTGTAGGATGGAAGGTCTCTCTAGTTACCACGATATCTAATCAATGTAAAGATGACACAAAATTTGAGCCATAAAGCCCTTTTGCTTGTCATCTAGTATGTCAAAGCTTTGTGTCATTCATTTAAATCTAGAAGAAAACATAGAATGGATTCAGGCCTGTTCACTTTCTAGGTAAGCTTTGATATGTCATTAGTAAAAAAAAAATAAAAAAATTTAAGTTACTTAAACAAAAGTGTTCCTTCATACCAAGGTATATTTACACAAGGTAGACTCGTTGGCCCATATGTTTGTCAGCTGTTTACCCCAGTTGGTACCCAAACGTCAAATTTCGTGTATATGAGCCAAAATTTGTACATGTGTGCGTTAAATTGCTTTTGTTTTATATGAAGGCAATTTTGACAACTCGGTTCTTGTTATAGAGCAGCATGTCTACACTTCATACCTTTTCTATATCTGATGAAAAATTAGTATTATACATCAAACTAAACCGAAGTTAAAGATAGCAAAATATATTTTATAAAATCTGTATAAAAAGGTACATTTTGAAAATTTAATCGCATTTTGCCAAGTTCTATTTTTTTTTTTTTTTTTTTTTTTTTTTTGAGATATGAGTATGTTGCAATAAAGGAGCAATATATATATATATATCTTTGCCGAATAGATGGAATATAATAAAAACATGGTGGAGTGGATTTTTGCAACTAAATGATGGAGTGCTACAAAACCTGGCTGCAGTCTAAAAAATGGACCTTAATAGCTGCACATAATTTTCCAGATTTATCGGTAATGGAGTACCGGCTCCATCCGATTTCAATGTTTAGCTTGTTCTCCAATGGACAGATTATAAACCTTTTGGGAATTTTTAAAAGGTGTTAATAAGTTTTTGCAGACTTTTTCGTAATATAATAAATGTCATATGTGTTTTATTCTCTCGCTACTACAAACATTTAAAAAGATACGTTAGCATCGAATTGATAGATCGAATGAGGCTTATGTCCCAAATTTAAACATTTTATCCCTATATGTAGTGATGCTCAAGATTCAAGATTCATTAAGGATCTCTAAGAATTAACGAAGGATTTGCATTTGCCGCCCCTTGTGCATTGTTAAAATCCAACAGCTGACAGTTCTAGTTAAGCTTTCAAAGACCAAGCATTACAAAGAGAGTTCCTTAAATCGATTATGCAAAATCAATAAACAAATGTTGATATTTTAAGAAAATTAATCCAATGCGAGAAAATTATAGTTGATCGACAAAAATTGCCGCATTTGGTGATGTTCAATGCAAAAAATTCATCCTTATCTTGGGCCGGACCAAACTTTTCTAAAAATAAGAGTGGTCAACTGGTGATTATTAATGGTGCTTACTCGTGCATTAAACATTAAATTCAGCCACATTTGTGGAAAATTAAGCATTGGCATCAGAAAACAAACTTTTCAGCCTCAATCTTTCACAAGTTTTCATAAAATTTACAGAAAGCTTTCCAAATCTATTCTAATGCCGTTACTTATTGTTGTTATTTAAATGCACTTGTTTCTGTTGGAATTCCTATTGCTGTTGTTGTAGTTTTTGCCACTGTTTCTGTTGTTTCTTTTTTTTATTCTTAAGCACATATTGTACTTCTTGACTACTTGAGTTTTGTGTGTTTTGTTTTATTTTCATGTTGTCTGTATTAGTTTTGTATTGTTTCTGTAACTAGCCGACCATGTTTTATCTATAATGGTTTTTATTTTCAACTTAACACTTCCGTTTCCTTTCCACTATAATTTGTTTGATAGTTTTTATTTTCTGTCATTGTTATTGCTGAATCAAAAAAACTTGCACAGAGAACTATTAGAAAGCAGACTTCACAAAATCCATCCAGGTGATAGCAAAAACACGTTTCTTGCTACTTATGAAATTTTGATATTCCCACTTATGCAAGTTTGATAAAAATAAGATTCAGTGTAATTATCTATAAGGTTTTCTGCTAGAAGTTTTCTAAAATTATCATTTTCCATGAGTCGTTATTAATAGGCATCAACACGAACATGTATTTTTTGTGTTACTTGTTTTGCCATTTCCATGTATTTAACAAAAAAAGTTAACAGTTCATCATCATTTCTAATAGTCACTTTTTTCAAATTATGTTAATTTTCTTTTTTCCATTGGTAGTACAAAGTAGTTCACAGCATTTTTTTCAAATGTATTAACACATATTTTAATTATTATGCCATTCAAAGTTTTTTTTTTTAATTGTGATGAGTTTCGCTTCTAAGCACTGTTTTTTCTTAAGAGGGGAAACAGCGAACTCGTTTTGCTTGCAGTTTAAATTAAAATTGAGGTGAGGTGAGGGAGTTTCCAAAATGCCGAGATACGTTGTTGATCTTTGCCATTTATCTAGAGTAAAGTTCAGTCTGCTGGCAGATGTGTTGTTGCTATTTACCAGGAGCTCCTCTGCAGATGAGGCTTGATAGATCTGAAGCAAAAGGTTGAAAAGCATTGTTAAGTAAGGCTGCAGGTTCAGAAATTCATTTCAAGCCGTAACACATTGTGCGTGTGTCATGAACGTTTTTGCTTTTTGTATGAAAATAAATATCCAGTTTTCTCAGTAAAAAATAAAAATTATTTTTGTAAAAAAAAAAATATTCATAAATCTTAACCAATTTTCTATTTACGGTAAATAAGGCAATATTGGCAGATTTTAAGCATTTCACAATATTTAACAAAACCGCTTAATTAAATTGTATTTATAAAAGAAAAAAAAATATTTTTCAGCAATACCGTAAACAACGGTCTAAAATCATGTCAGTGTTGCCAATTTATCTGTTAAGGAGTGCCTCGGTAGGCTAGCTGGTAGCGAGCTAGTCTATCAGCGCCGAGGTTGAGGGTTCGATTCCCGCCAGAGACTCTGGTTTCTTTCCTGCAGACAAGCATAGAGCTTCGCGGGATTAGCTTAGGAAATTAAAAAAAAAAAGAAAAAAAAAAAAAAAATTTACGTTGCCTTCTCTCTTTGTCAAACTTCATGTAAAAATACAAATACATTTAGCAACTAATATTATGCTTAACCCTACAGTTAAGTTTGCATAGGATATTTTTATAATTTCTAACTTCTGCAAAATTTTTAATTTCCACTACACAGAAAAACTTAGCAGTAGTTTTATATCAATTAAAAAAATTGTTTAAAAAGTCTTTCAATTAATTTAATGTGATAATTGAATCAATTATTTTTTTAATAAAAAAAATTAACGTTTTAGTTGTTTTTAAATTAATTTTCAATTAAAATATTAATTAAATAACAAATAATCTTAATGATTTTTTCGTTTAAAATAAAATAATTTAAACTGTAGAATTGTGGTTGGGAATTAGGACAGATGTCCGTCTGTCCGTTTGTCCGTTGAAATGGATTTTCCGAAGACCCCATATATGATGGGGGCCAGGTTATTATACATTTATGTCACATATAGTCCAGAATTGTTTGCTATTGAAATTCAGCAAGATCGGTCCACAAACGGCTGATAAATGAGTAAAAAACCACGACTGCCTCAAATTTTTCCTTTAAAGGTCCAATTAGACGTGACATTACCATACCAACACTGTGTTACCAAAACGGAATAAACATACCATACAAACCAATTCAATTTTGGTTTCTACATCCATACAGTGGCTATGGTAATACAGTGTTGGTAATGTGGTTTTTTTTTGTTGTTTTTTTTTATACCCTTCACTACAAGTGGGGGATTTCATTTGTAATGTGTTTAATTTTACGTATACATACACATTAATGCATGTATATGATATGCCGCTCAAATAAAAAAACAAATTCATAAACTCAATATATTTTAATTTAACGCTTCTTCAGTAAAAGCATTCGTAGCCGAGTTGTTAAGTTCTCTCCCGAGACTGATGATATTGCTAGATCGAATGCCCAAAAGAATTTTTTTTTATTTAATTTTTTATGTTCTAAAAAACGATTTTAAAATTATAAAACGAATTTCAAACATCAACTTTGGCAAAAGAGGAAACGGGCTTAGGTACATATATACATTTTTTGTTTTTTTTTTTATATTCTTCGGAATGGCGAAATGAAAAGTTGGCGTGGCTCAATTAATATTTATTTATACAGGGTGGCCCAGAAAGACCGAAGTGGTGTCGCGTAAAAGAGCCATTAAGGCCCTCGCAGTGTGCGCTGTGGCTCCATCCTGTTGGAACCATATTTGCGGATGGTTTTCCACGGCTGGCCTTACAAAATTTTCCAACATGGCCCAATATCGATCACCATTGATGGAAATGGCGACACCGCACCAAACAGTACACTTAACTGGGTGTAATTATCGTTGATGAAGTACTCTCGGGTTTTCCGTAGCCAATATCCTACAGTTTTGCTTGTTAACGAACCCATTTACTTGGAAATGGGCTTCGTCACTCATAACTAAGTTATGAACACAATGGACCGTTCATTTGAAAAGTAAATTTCAACGATTTAGGCACGTTAATCAGTTGTGTGTTGCTCCATTATAAATTGTCCAAGTCTTCTTTACAAAATACTGAAAAGAAAAGAAAAAAAAAATTATAATAAAAAAGTTATAAGGAATTCACACCACTTCGGTCTTTCTGAGCCACCCTGTACCTATCTAAAGAACTTTATTTATGTATAAAACTTTTTGTTCTTATCTCATCATGGTGTAGGGTATATAAGATTCGGCATAGCCGAATATAGCACTCTTACTTGTTTTTTTTAAATTTTTAAAACTTTTAGTTATCTATATGTGACCTTCTTCGAGAAAAGGGACCTAGTGTGTAAAAATGAAGTTTTGAGAAAAACGCATTTAAAGTTTCATAATTTTAATGTTTTTCTTATATTAATCGATTTTCCCAAGATTGTTTTGTTCGTTTTTATGGGGTAAATAAATTTTAATCAGAAATCTAACTCATTTCATCTTATTCTACACCCTTTTAGGTACCACAATCCACTCTTAAGTCCAAACCGGTTTTTTGACACACTAGGTCCCTTTTCTCGGAGAAGGTCACATATAATCATTTTGGTAAAAGCTGCAAACTCAACAAATTGATTGCTTGATTCTATGAATTTGGTAATTAGAGACAATTTTTAAAAAATTAAAAGTTACAAATCTTAAGTTTTTGTCCGTTTTATCCTAACCCTTTCAGACCTTGGTGCATCGATTGTGCAGGTGGGTTTCGGTTTAAATATTTTCGCTTCTATTTGACAATTGCCAAATGCACCGGCATGCACCGATTGCGCTTATTTTTTATGTTCGTTTCTCACATTAACCGCTGTTCGCTCAACTGTTACTTGAATTATTGCAAAATTCTTGCGTAACATTTCATTTTCAATTACAAAAGTGCAAATCGTTTAAAAATATGGTTGTGGGCTTGTATTAACGAAAAAAAAGTGATAATTTTAATGCTTCAAACCAATTGAAGTCATTTTATGCAATAAAAATGTATTCTAGTATAAAAATTTTAACAAGATGCATAAATTGTGCGAGTCCTGCAAATCCTTAAGGGACATAAAAATGGTAAAGCCTTAACACTTATTTTATTTCTATAATAATGAACAAATTCCCAGTAGTTTAGTAGCAGGTCTGAAAGGGCTAATTCAATAGACAAAAAAATTATCAGCTCTGATTTTTTGACCTTTCAAGCCTTCAGTGAGATCTAAGAGAACCCGCTCCGCTTAATTTTTTCAGAACACTTTGCATTCACACTTGTACGTATTACTTGAGTTTTTGACAAGTCTCAATACAAAGTATTCTAGTCTGAAACGCCCTTTAGTAAACAAAAAAACCCAAAAAAAAAAAATATAAAGCGAAACTCTTTTTGTTTGCCGTTTATTATAGATCATTTATAGTTTTCAAATCCAAAATGGGGTTTTACTTAAGATTCATAATTTTGTTTTTTTGAACTCAAGGTCAATTTCCTTAGTTGTCTTAAAGTTTTTACCTTGTTTGACACAGATCATCTATATGTGCAGCTTTGAAAAAGATGTAAAGCTAATTTCAAATCAAATACGCAAATAAATTGTTTCATTAAAAAAAAAAAAAAATCATTTGAACACTTTTTTGCATTTAAAAAAATCTTCAGTAATTTTTGCTAAAGCTGATACACTTTCTGCTCACAAAGTTTTGACAACATTGAACCATGTACACTTTTTTGTCGATTGAAATTAACTTCAATGCACCCATAACCCATAAATTTTAATAATTTCGTTACAAAAACTATAAATATAATTTAATTGTTAAAAAAATATACAGAGAGAAGCCGGGGTCAAAGACACAACTGCGGTATGTACAAAAATAATAGCAATGGGAAAACGCCAGTCAGCGATGTGACTCATAAGCAGGATGTTGCCAAAAAGGATGTGGTAAAAAACACTTTCACCTCTACTCTGACCCAAAAATAAATATTATAAAAGAAATATTACAACAAGTAAGTAAGTATGATTGCTCAAACCTAACGACTTCAGCAAGATCCCCTACACCACAATACGAAAATGTACCCATTGGCAAGAAAAAGCCAGGCAAATAAAATTTATATTATTAGCAGGGAAACCATAAATATGCAATTTCAAGTTTTTCCTTATGCGAACAATGAAGGCAGAAACAATTAGTTTATCCGTTTTAGAGTTTTTTATTTATTTTGGCATCGATTTGTTGGTGCATATTTTTGCACATTGTACGTTTGCAGCATTTTTTGTTTAATTTTGTTGAAAAAGCCTTTTTACAGCAGTTTTTGAGTTCATATTGTGCCTTTTTTTTGTGCGCATATTTTGCCTTTTTGAAGCATATTTTGATACATTTTAAAGCCTACAAAAGCTTTTGCAGCAAATACATTTCTTTTTTTTTGCAAAATGTTGGCTTTTCTGTTTTAAAAACTATCTGTATACCCAATGTGTTGCTTCAATTTTGCCATCTACATTCAATTTTTACTCGAAAATTGTAAGACAAAGCTGGTTCTCATTTAAGATAAATGTTATTTTAAACTTTAAAATTGAATATAGCTACATCTATATAAGCAAAAATTGAGGAAAAATCAATTATATATGTCTTTGGTGATATTTGTAATACAAATCACTTTTTGAAGTGATCTAACGATAACCATCCGTCTGTCTGGCTAGTTGCCTGACCATGTTAATTTTGTGCGCAAAGTGCAAGCTGCAGCCAAGTAGATAATTTGGTAAATATATTTTAATTGTACTAAAGACGAAATTTACAAATTCCCCATAAAAACTTTTTTCCAAATTAGACTCTTTGTGCCCGTTAACCATTTAATTATGTTGGAATTAAGATTAAATAAGCCCCAAAAATATAAAAAAATTTAAAATGTTAACATTAACGAACAATTTAGCGGGCGTACCTAAAATTTCTTTAACCCTTGTGTTAATACCCAACTTTATTCACATTGTTTAGCACCCGGGGTAACCGGGTACCCATATTCTATTTTGAGCATTAAAGGAGCAAAAAATAAATCTGTAATCTGAATTCGCTTTCTTTTATGTTTAATAACGACGATCCAGAAGCTGGTTTAAAAATTTTAATTCTTAATACATTTTATTCATGTAAATATACCTAGGTGGGTACCATGGTACCCGGGTATTAACAAAAGGGTTAAGACAAAAAATCTCATGTGAATGTTACTCTTATATAAATGTTTACCTCTTAACATAACTTTGTTTTTGTGAGTCGATGACTGCCCATAGTGTCCAGATGGGGTAAAATCTCGAAAATTCGTCTGTACGTACTATTGTTTATGGGCTTTACTGGTTATAATTTTAGAATTGTTTAAATTAATGGAACTGGTATTGAATGGTTGAATATTTGGTTTTCAAATTAGAATATTTTCAACAATTTTCAGGGCATATTTTCAAGTTTTTAATGCATAATTAAAGGCACTAAAATGTGTTTCTAAGAGCATATTTCTGGTTTCCCTGGTTATGAGATTTCGATTAATTTACATATGTAAGAATTCTTCGGCCTAGGTTGTTATACGATATTTGTGGACCAAATTTAATCTCAATACCAACATAAAACGATTTCCTTTCGGACAATGGTTCGCAATAAACTTTACCGTTAAGTGGCTGTAATTATCGCTAATAGATTTCTCTGGATTCTTCCGTAGCCTAAATCCTGCAGTTTAACTTATTGACGTTGCCACTAAAAGGAACTGGACTACATTTAATCTTTATAAAATTATAAAAACAATATTGGTTCAAAAATAAAATTCAATTAAGTTGGTACGTTGTTCGACTGTGTAAATATTCATGTAAAGTTCCTGAAGTTTTCTTCACAAATTTTATTATCTAACAAATCCAGTATAAGCGCAATGCTGTTAAAAAAATTCCTAGTCTTAGTTTTTAATAGGGGCCGGGTAAAATAATGGACCAATTTTAAACTTTTGTTTAATGGGGGACTCACAACGTTATAAATGGCTTGTGTCTTTAATAACTTAGATAGCATCTTAGATGGTAAAGATCTGTCATATATTTCTAAAGGGTGGTTAAATTTCAAGGGCCGATGTTGATTTTGAATAAAACACAAACTATTTAGGAAATTATTGTAATTTTATTTTATTATGATATATTGGTATTACTCAATTATGTATGGAACAAAATATCGGCCAAATGAGCGCCGCGACCACGGCGGCACACCTCCGTCCGATGGTCCAAATTTTCGATGACCCTGAGGCATAATGGAGGTTCTATGCCGTTAATGTGCCGAATTATCTCATCCTTTAGCTCTTGAATTGTTGCTGGCTTGTCGACGTACACCTTTTCTTTCAAATAACCCCAAAGAAAAAAGTCCAACGGTGTCAAATCACATGATCTTGGCGGCCAATTGACATCGCCATTACGTGAGATAACACGGCCATTGAATTTGTTGCGCAAAAGAGCCATTGTTTCGTTAGCTGTGTGGCAAGTGGCACCGTCCTGCTGAAACCACATATCGTCCACATCCATATCTTCCAATTCGGGCCATGAAAAGTTCGTTATCATCTCACGATAGCGAACACCATTCACAGTAACTGCCTGACCGGCCTCATTTTGGAAAAAATACGGCCCGATGATGCCGCCAGCCCATAAACCGCACCAAACAGTCACTCTTTGTGGGTGCATTGGTTTTCCGACAATCACTCTTGGATTATTATTCGCCCAAATGCGGAAATTCTGCTTATCGACAAATCCACTGAGGTGAAAATGTGCCTCATCACTGAAGATGATTTTCTTCGAAATTTATCATCCATTTTCATAATAAGTCTGGATAACTTTAACACGTTGCTGGATTGTGTATCTCTCCATGGTTCAAATTGAGTAAGTCTGAAATAGAGAAATGTCAAATAAAATTCGGAAAAAAATTTGGCGTTTAGGTGTGGTTCACATTCAACATCGGCCCTTACAATTTAACCACCCTTTACTTAGTCATTGAACGAAATAATGTTTTTTTGTTCACTCAAAAAAATTCAATCCATTCGTACTTGAATCAAGCGAAAGCGGTATCAATGGTACAGAAAGATCGATTTAAGTACGGATTGTTCAAGTACGAAAAACTTAACATATCCATATTTAAAAGGGGATTCAATTAATCGATGATTTTTATTAATAGAGATTAATCGCGCGAATGATTATTTGAGATAAAAACTTAATCGAATCATAATCGAAAAATTTAATATGATTTGGATAATCAAATAATTTTAATTTAGTTTAGAAGTTTAAAATTAAGACCAAAAATTATATTTTTTAACATAAAAATTTTATTAAAAAAGTATATGTACGACTCGTACCTTAAGTTAGTATAAGAAAATTAATTTATACCCAAGGTTTTGCTTTCTGTGTTCCTGCTTCGAAAATATCGAATTTTATTCCAACAAAACTTTTTTACTTGAAATTTTGCTTTATTTTCTTAGTTTTGATAATTTAACTTATTTTCAATACCATCGATTTCAGCAATCTGTTAAATCCGAACAAAAGTTAGCAAGTAAGATAGTCTTAAGTTTTATTTATACCTTAAGTAAAAACGCGTCTTTAGAGCGTGCAAAATGCCGAATAGTGTTTAAACTATAACGAATTTTGTATATCTGTATTAAAGTAAAATTTTTCGTTAATATGTAAAACGATATTTTAAATTAAATGAAAAGAAAGTAAGTGGGATTATTTTGAATTTTAATTATACCTAATATATTTTAGAAAAGAGCCTGCTTCGTCCAATCCGCTATAAACAGATATTGTTTCCATTTTCAAAACCTTAACTTTAATTGCAACAACCTTTAATAAATTCCAGATTTATTTCTCCTCTCTGTTGCATAGTATTCCCCCATTGCGCACTATAGGGATTTTTATAACAACATGATAATGACAATTATAATGATCATTATGTTTCAACAGAAGTAGCAAACCACAACACCCATAATATTATCATTATCGTTGTAGCAAACGCTTTTTATTGCAATCATAATGATAATAATATTATTGTTGTTACTTTTTGTAACTGAGAATGTTAATAAAGATGATGATGTTGGTTTGTTTGTTTAAAACAAGCAATGCAGAGTTTTTATTCGAGCGAATTCTGGTCACAATTATAAAAAATTTTACAAAAAATAATGTGAATAAATTTTTCGTACGTTTTCAATATATTTTCACCGGACCCAGAAGCAATATGTTTAACACTTTTTGCCTTTTATTATTTTCTTTTTTAATAAAATATTAACACTTTTCATTGTAACCGAAAAAATAATTGAGTTGTGATAAAACATTAATATTTATCACTTTGTAAAACAGTAACATAAAAAAGTGTGAGATATAATAAAAAACAGAATATGGTTTTTGTAAAACAGTTGATAATGATTATGTAAAATATGAAATCGTCGTTTAAAAACTTTTTTCAGAAATTTTTTTATATGTATGCATATTTACCATAGTGACCATATTTTAAAAACAAAAATACAAAACAAGAGTTTTAATTGTTGTTAAAAATACACAAAAATATTATGTTGTGTACAAATTGATGGCTCATAAAAAAACAGGTTCCAAACATTTCTATTATACTATTATTTATTATATGTACGTTACAAGTACCGTTTCAAAATATATTTTAACTATATTTTACGATTAAAAGTAATATAGATTATCCGCCCGTTGCAGTTAAACTGACCAGAATCATTGGCGGGATTGGAAAACCCAACACTCTTACATCATATAAAAAAGGATAATTCGATAAAGAATAGAGGTCTAGTTATGGAAATGTTTATGGTTTTAAAAGAAATAACAATTGATGCCATTTTTTATGGAACACGACATCGTTCAACTTTACATGACGGAAGCACTGTTACTACTAATCACGAAATACTTCGAGTTTTGCATTCAAAATTGCCCTGCAGATCTACAAAGGTTGCACAGAGAGCGATTGTAGGAAAAAATAAAAATAATATACATATGTACATTAGAGCGACTCAAAATGTATGGAAGCAAAATTCGTGCTCAATGTACCCTTCAAAAAATGAACCTTGGACTTTTTAAGATACCATTTTAAATATTTCGGCTCCAGCTTTGACCTCTCGTGAGCTGGACCATTTTGAAAAAAGAGTCTATTTTTGCATGTTTTGTTAATTTGAGAATCTGTTTCCTTACCAACATATACAAATTGGTTATCATAAGAAAGGTTTTTTTAAGGCGTGTCCAACTGTATATACAATTTGTCCAAGGACGATCATCCATATCCTTTTTTTAAGGATTTTCTGTAAAAAAACGGGTTTTGAATTCTTTGTTCGGCGTTGCTTGTAATAAAAATGCCAAATTAACATATTTTAATCTTTGGTCGATTTAATTAAATACGTGTTTCAGCTTTTTTGGAAATTCGCGCTAGTTCGCGTTTTGACAAAAATGCAATGGGGTGGTAATAGAGCTGGCAAACAATCGATAGTACTATCGATAGTATCGATAGTTCTCTTTCCATTATACTATCGATAGTTTATTTTCGATAGCGATACTATCGTTGAATTTTTTTTAAGAAAATTATCTATAACTTTTTGTTTCTATCTGGCAAAGAAATTTATATTGAAAGCAAAAACAAAGTTGAGTTGTGTTGTTGTTGTTTCAATATATTTTCCCAAACGAAAATTTTTATTTTATTTTAAAAAATTTTAAAAAAGTGATTTACTTTCAATATAAATTCAATATTTTTGCATACTACCCAGTGCCCATTATTATTCTTCAAATTTTGAAAATTCAACTTCATATGCAATCGAAAATAAATTGAAAATGAAACAACTTTTTTAGCGAAGATCCGAATATTGTTATAAAAATGATATTAACCCGAATTATTGCATACTGTGTGTATTCTTTTATACATATTTGAAAAAATATTGCTTGTGATAAGGAAAGTGGCTGAAAATCCAATAGAGATTAAATTTTAAATTTATTAAACAATTTTGGAAAACTGTATTTCTTTACATGGAAAGGTACGGTAGTTACTTAAAAATTAAATTAAGGGAGTTTACAAAGAATTCGATACTATCGATAGTATCGATAGTTTGTGAACAAACTATCGAAAATATCGAATGTTACGACTATCGATAGTTTGCCAGCTCTAGGTGGTAACCCTTCGTTTTAAATAGGGCAATATGGGTATCAAATTTTTTCTTTTGCCAAGTACATCATCTTTGTATGCAAATAATTTAGAAATTTCCAAAAATATAAAATCAAAGTATGCTGTATGAAAAATTTCATGTATAAAAACAAAATTGAAAATTTAAGTTTATCAGTTCCCAATATCGTTAAATTTAAATAATTGTTCATTGTGTCGTGATTAAAATGCCTTTCGCGTTAGTTGAATTAAACCGAAATAGATTACCGACAAACCGCGATGTGATACAACATTTATTATTTTTGCGCGCTCGAAACAACAATCGCAGATTCGGGTTTTCCAAATTGTTCAGCTGTGCAATTAATGACATTGCAAAAGTATGGCAAAGTGCACATATTCCTATAATAAACAGACCGTCAGTTCGTTAAAAAGTCGTATGTTTGAATAAACGATATCGCGATAACGTAAAAAATCGATTGCATTTTAAGGAAGATGAGTGGAACGGTATTTTTTTAATCTCTTCGTGCAAATGCTCTCGAAAAGTAAAAGTACCGTGTGAATGTCCTGTCGAAAAAAGAATGTCATTGAGTGTTTGGAAATTTTATGTGGATCAGTCAGGAGAAAGATTGTTATCGTTAGATAATGAACCGTATGCAGACTCTAGTTCAGGTGGTACTCGTCCGGCTTATATTGCGAGCCAGATCGTGTCGCGTAAGCAATATACTCAAATAGAATCACGAAAGGATTTGCTGTAACGCTTTTTAAAATCGCTATAAATGAGTCTTAAATGATCTGTATAAAAGTTTTGTAAATATAAACAATAAAATTTAAAATTTTTTTTAATTTGCGAAAAAAAATATGCCGCTAAAAAGTCGTGGATCATTTCTTTTTTTTTTTCTTTAGTTCTATTTTTATCCATACATGATCTAGAAACTAAGTCCGCTAACATATTACAGTTACTACAAAATTGCATTTATATATATTCCAGAGCACCGTGTAAAATGCATCTAATTTGCAAAAAATAATATTATTTACATACAAAGATGATGTACTTGGTAAAAGAAGAAATTTGATACCCATATTGCTATATTTAAATCGAAGGGTTGCCACCCCTTTGCATTTTTGTCAAAACGCGAACTAGCGCGAATTTACAAAAAAGCTGAAACACGTATTTAATTAAATCGACTAAAGATTAAAATATGTTAATTTGGCATTTTTATTACAAGCAACGCCGAACAAAAAATTCAAAAACCGTTTTTTTTTTACAGAAAATCCTTAAAAAAAAGGATATGGATGATCCTTGGACAAGTTGTATATACAGTTGGACGCGCCTTAAAAAAACCTTTCTTATGATACCCAATTTGTATATGTTGGTAAGGAAACAGATTCTCAAATTAACAAAACATGCAAAAATATACTCTTTTTCAAAATGGTCCAGCTCACGAGAGGTCAAAGCTGGAGCCGAAATATTTAAAATGGTATCTTAAAAAAGTCCAAGGTTCATTTTTAGGAGGGTACATCGAGCACTTTTTTTGGTGAGTCGCTCTAATGTACATACGTGGCAATTAACCCTTTCATACCCAATGTTGGCTGTAGGCTATAGGTAGTTGTAGTTGTAGTTAACGACTTCTCATTGCCGCGAATATGAGTTTTTAAATTTTACAGAAAAAATTATTGCTGAAATATTTTCAAAGATATGCTTGTTAAAAAATTTTTTAAATTCCTACCAATTTTTTTTTTCTGTCTCGAATAATATTTCGGTTTGATTTTTATTTCATCAACAAAAATGTTGACAACTATTCAAAAATTTATTATTCGCTTCAAGTTTTAATAATTTTGTATGAAATATTTTAGACTCTGAAAAAAAACGTTTTTTTTTTGCAATTTTTTTTTATCGTAAGCAACACTCCTTTATGGGAAAATTATGAACAACAACAAAAAAAGTTACAAAAGTACAACAATAAGAAACATAATAACAGTGTGTTGTAAAAAGAACAAAAAAAGTAGGCCATAAACTATTCACTGTTTGTTTGGAAACAACAACAACACTATAAGAAAAAAAACATACACTTTTGGTTTTTTTCAAAGTTGCTAAAACGAATTTAAAAATTATTATTTTGGAAGTTAAATGATGACGAAAATCATATTGGGCCGTTCTGCTGCTGTGTTTCACTCAGGTTTCTTCCCTTTAACAAGGAAGCAACAATGAGTGAGAAATAAACATTTTGTGTATAGCAACGCGATAGTTCAGAAATTATTCCAAAATCAAAATGTGTCTACAAAGCCAACCGCCCCACACTGGATCATATTTTGAGAAGGCGGCCAAAATAATTTTTTTTATGTTCTCCAATTTTAGTAATTACTAGTAAACCTCGGGGGCCAAAAAATGTTAACCCTATTTTAACTATTTCATTGAGAACAGGGTGGTCCAAAATGGAATTTTTCATTATTTGGTTATAGCTTTAAATTTCTTAGTCAATTTTTAAATTAAAAAGCTCATAACTTTTTTTAATTTTGGTTTAATAACTCACACAAATAATAATTCAAAATTATTTTACAAATGGTGCTAACATAATATATTTACCTTAAACATATTTTGTTTGCTTCTTAAGCATACTATGACTACACGTATAGAAAAATATCATGTTATGTATGGCTACTAAATATCATGAAATGGTTGTGAGTAACATAAATGTTTTCAAAGTTATCATTATTTAGTTGTTTGAAAAATGATTATTTTTTGGTCAACAATACTCAAATTTATAATTGCGATAAACATTGAAATGTTTACAGTAACTATAATATTGCTTATTAATAAAAATAACAATACTTTGTGTACGACAACAACATATTGTTACAATAAGCAAAGTGTAGTTGCCGTTACAATGCCAAACCATATTTTTTCTTTGCGTGTAACAGAAGGATAAATGCAAAACAATTTGGCCAGTATGCAAGTGAAACAGCAATTCTTTATAACAAAAAATACTCTTGGAGACATATGCCAACCACAGTTCATAAAATTTTATAGCATGGGAAACAAAAAGTTCAACACAAAATGCTACCAATTGGAGATCTATCTGAAGAAGCGCAAGAAAAATGGAACTAAGACTACAGATTTTTCCGCGAGCATAATACAAGAACAATGTCCAGATCTTGTTCTACTGAAGATATTATTAGTATTTTGTTGTGCACATCAGACCCATATCGTCGTCCGAAAGTTAAAGTGCTCTATACGCCATTTAGACGATTTTGAGTTAATGATGGCACCTTAGGTTTTTGACCCCAAATTTTTCAAATCTGCAATCCGTTTTCGGCTATCTCGTCTGGTGGCTGAGATAAATCGTGTCCATTTTGCTCTATATCCTTCAAAACAAAAATGTTTTCTGAAATTTTGCACTATATGCCATTTAGTGGCGTATAGAGCAAAATTTCAATACAAAACATGGAAATTGATTGCTGATGGACATTTTGCTCTACATGGAGTTAGTATTGTTTAATGCAAATATTTTTCAGTATATTTTCTCTAAAAAAAATTATTAAGAATATATTTTCTCTTACTATTAAAAAAAAAAACAAGTTAGAGTGCTAAATTCGGATGTGCCGAATCTTTGATACCCTCCACCGACAGTTCGAATATTTCAGCAGTGATATTTATATGATATCTTTTTTTATTATTAATTTATCTTTATAGAAACAGACGGCAGCATTAAAATTGCTGGCGGCTTAGACCCTTGTTAAATTATTGTTCGACAATAAGAAGGTTTAAGGTTTTTTTTTTAACTATGGGATCTAAGGTAAATTATGGACCGTATATCACAAAATTAATAACATTTTTTCAGGCCATATGAAATGTAGTGTACCTAATAAGCGTCCACTACTTACCCAATAACCAATCTAAAATGCATACATGCCACCCCAATTACTGTAGGGTAAATGCCATACATAAAAGATCAAATAACGGCATTTACCCAAATGACTCAATGTGTTCGAACATGAGTCAATATAATGGTAAAGCAGATCAATCAGAATGTGAGTGACATGAATTTGGATTGTCTAACGAAAATGAGTACATTCCTTACTCATGCATTCTGATTGGTCATAGCATTGTGCATAAGAAAAAACCATATTAATTCCATGGTACTGAAAGAGAAGTATAGATTGTAAGAATTAATATTAAAAGTTAGAATAAGTAAGCAATATTGTAAAATTAGTATAAAAAGGGCAGTAGCCCACAAATAAAGCAGACTTTAATATTGAAAACTAAAAGTGGCACTTGTTGCCTGGTTTAATTTATTTTGGTCTCTAATTCGGCTGTCGCGAGACGCCTAACCATTAAGCTGAAACCCTACAGCTGTATAGGGTAAAACAAATAAATTATAAAAAAACAAAACACACCACATCCAACATCATACACTACATGGCGATCCTGCCATCATACACTACAGAAAGTTGGAAAAAATTTTACCACAATAAATATATCTGCTTAGGTTTTAGGCGAATTTAATTAATTTAGCAGAGTGGGCTTTTACATATAAATCCAACTATCAAAAACCAATTTTACCTTTAGAAATCTCGAAAAAAAAAATGTTGGTATTAAGTTTGCTTCTTCATAAATACAGTCAAATCCCGATAATACGTACCCCGATAAATCGTAATTCCCGCTAATTCATAATAAACTGTCGGTCCTTGAAAAATTCTCGTTAATTCGTAAAATTTCCATACATTTTGGTCCACTCAGAAATATGGAGAGAATATTTTTTTGTTTACTGCTATTTTTTTAGTTGCGTGGGGTTTTCCTTGTTGCTACACGTTTTTTACGCTAAGTAAATGAATTTGCTATTTTATTTCATGTATTTATTTTGTATTTTATTTTTAACAATTGTTTTTTATATATTTTTTATCGTTTTAGTAAATAAATTGATAGCCCCTGTTAATTCGTATTTATTTTATTTTAACCCCATTAAATCGAAAACCCCTAAAATTCGTAAGAAGTTGCCAGTTTCTTAAGATTACGAACTATCGGGAGTCCACTGTATTTATTTTTTTTGCTGTGTTTTGTCGCTTGTATAATTCTACCAACGAAAATCAACTTTTCTCTCTAAAATTAAAATTACAATACTGCTAAAGAGATTATATATTGTGCTTAGTAAGTAAACCAAAAGTGTATGCAACAAAATCCTAATTTACGTTACAAAATGTAAAGCCAATATTGTTCAATATGTTGTGTTAATATTGGTATTATCCGGTCTTTGGGATTATAAGCATTAAATTGCATTATTAAAACTGTCTACAAAATCTGTTCGTGTTTCCATCCTTAGTTTTTTTTTTGCGATCTTAAATAGACCCATTTATGTGTGTTTCACAGACAAACTTTGTAACCACAACACGTTTCTGACATATAACCAGCTTCATTACTTTCGTTTTACTTTTTTTTTGCTTGTTTATTCAACAAACAATTTTCCAAAAAAAAAAAAAATTTAAAAACGAAATCCCTAAAGAAAATATAAAGGATAAAAGTGGTAATAAGGCGAAAAAAAAAGTTTATTTACCAACCCTTTAGGAAAGTGAAAAAGCGTATGAATCTGGATTGCTTTAAACATCGTTGGAATTTTTTATTTGAGAAAACCAATAATCTATATACAAACTACATATTAAAATAAAAATACGTTTTTTTATATATTTCAGTACTGTTTATCATGACTAAAATAAAAAAAAAAGTTGTTTTATTATTTTGGCTTGAGGTCTTATATAAATAATAAATTTTATACTTTATTAAATTATTTAAGCTTAAGGTCACTTTTTTAAAAAATTAATTAAAATGTTTTTATTCGATATTTCGATTTCCGTTGGAAATCTTCTTCAGGAAATTTTTTAAATTAAAATAAAATTTGACAATAAATGGAAAAATAAAATATGGAAAAATAAATTTTAAAATTTCAAAAAACAAAATTATCATAATAAATTTAAAAATCCATTCTACAAACTTTAAACAAAAAGACAAACAAACAAAAAAGGAAAACAAAATTTTAAATTTATTAAAAGCCTAAAACCTATTTTAATGTCCCTTTCCGTCAATAATAAGCTATGCCATCTGAAATTTATTTCATAAACAATCAAGGACAAATACCTATTTATAATTATCCCTTACATCAACCTATTTATTTTTATTCAATAAATGTCTATAAATTTGAGCTAAGCCCTCAGTATCTTTTTTAAAATTAATCCTTTTCTCAAATGGAACATTATTTATCTGCAACATTTCTAACATATATCTACGTTTCTTAAAACTTTCCGTATTCAAAATTGATGTGTTTTCAAAATCAGGATACTGATTAAAATCCCTACAATGAGTTGATAACGCCGTTCCATGGGCTGAATTATAATTCCTATATTTTTGGTCATGTTTATGTCCAGCTAATCTAATTTTCAGTTTTGTCCCAGTTGTTCCTACATATATTTTCCTACATTGTTCATTATCATTGCCACCACAATGAATCTTATAAACTAAATTCGACCTATCTGACTTTAGTAATCTATCCTTAGTTTTTGTGAATAATCTCCCTACATTATTAATCACCTTATGTGCCATTCTGTATTTCCCTTTATCATATATATTCGAGTTTTCTAATCTTTCTGAAAACCCAGGTACATAAGTTAATGACTTATAAATACGTGGTGCCGAAATCTCATCAATATTAGGAGATCTATCTATATTCTATTGTCTTATTAATTTGCAAATCAATTTGTTTGGAAAACTATTATTCTTCAAAATATTCCTAATAATTTCCTTATTTTTCCTATGAAATCTATTGTCACTAATTGTTAATATCCTGTCTATTAGATTCCTAGCTGTGTTAATGATAATTCTCTTCGGGTGTTTAGAATAATAATTTAAAATTCTTCCTGATGAGGCTGGTTTTTGATACCAATCTACCAATAATCTACTTTCTTTCCTAATCACCAATGTGTCCAAATATGGAATTGAAAAATTCAATTCCCTTTCAATAGTGAACTTAATATTCTGATCAAAAGAATTAAACGTTGATAAAAGATTATCTATCTTATACTTTATTAAATCGAAATATCGAATTAAAACATTTTAATTAATTTTTTAAAAAAGAGACCTTAAGCTTAAATAATTTAATAAAGTATAAAATTTAATAAAAAAGGTAGAAGAAAAAGGATTATAATTTACTAAAGATTATCTATCTCATTATCATTAACTATAACAAACAAGTCATCTACATATTTCGTTATTATCTTTGGTTTAATTGTCAATTTTCCTAAGCATGTATCTAATAATTTCTCCATAACAATATCAGCAACTATTGGAGATGCTGGAGAACCAGCATTCTGATCAAAAGAATTAAACGTTGATAAAAGATTATCTATCTCATTATCATTAACTATAACAAACAAGTCATCTACATATTTCGTTATTATCTTTGGTTTAATTGGCAATTTTCCTAAACATGTATCTAATAATTTGTCCATAACAATATCAGCAACTATTGGAGATGCTGGAGAACCCATAGGTAGCCCCTTTTTCTGTGCAAATATTTTCTTATCAAATTGAAAATATCTATTATCTACTATACAGAACTTAATAATTCTTAAAAATAAATCCTTATTAATATTTGTTAACCCTGAAATTTTATCCCAATTTTCCTCAATAATTCTAATTGCCAAGTCCACTGGAATACTAGGAAATAATGAAACAACATCAAGTGATATTAATTTTTCATTATCCTGAATTGTTAAATTTTCCAACTTTTGTTTAAATTGTATAGAATTACTAACATTATACTTAGAATTCTCTGTTATCTTCTTAAGTAAATTCGTAATATATTTACAAAGATTATGTGAGGGTGAATTTATGGACGAACAAATAGGTCTTAAAGGAAAATTGTCCTATGGGTTCTCCAGCATCTCCAATAGTTGCTGATATTGTTATGGAGAAATTATTAGATACATGTTTAGGAAAATTGCCAATTAAACCAAAGATAATAACGAAATATGTAGATGACTTGTTTGTTATAGTTAATGATAATGAGATAGATAATCTTTTATCAACGTTTAATTCTTTTGATCAGAATATTAAGTTCACTATTGAAGGGGAATGGAATTTTTCAATTCCATATTTGGACACATTGGTGATTAGGAAAGAAAGTAGAATATTGGTAGATTGGTATCAAAAACCAGCCTCATCAGGAAGAATTTTTAATTATTATTCTAAACACCCGAAGAGAATTATCATTAACACAGCTAGGAATCTAATAGACAGGATAATAACAATTAGTGACAATAGATTTCATAGGAAAAATAAGGAAATCATTAGGAATATTTTGAAGAATAATAGTTTTCCAAACAAATTGATTTGCAAATTAATAAGACAATACAATATAGATAGATCTCCTAATATTGATGAGATTTCGGCACCACGTATTTATAAGTCATTAACTTATGTACTTGGGTTTTCAGAAAGATTAGAAAACTCGAATATATATGATAAAGGGAAATACAGAATGGCACATAAGGTGATTAATAATGTAGGGAGATTATTCACAAAAACTAAGGATAGATTACTAAAGTCAGATAGGTCGAATTTAGTTTATAAGATTCATTGTGGTGGCAATGATAATGAACAATGTAGGAAAATATATGTAGGAACAACTGGGACAAAACTGAAAATTAGATTAGCTGGACATAAACATGACCGAAAATATAGGAATTATAATTCAGCCCATGGAACGGCGTTATCAACTCATTGTAGGGATTTTAATCAGTATCCTGATTTTGAAAACACATCAATTTTGAATACGGAAAGTTTTAAGAAACGTAGATATATGTTAGAAATGTTGCAGATAAATAATGTTCCATTTGAGAAAAGGATTAATTTTAAAAAAGATACTGAGGGCTTAGCTCAAATTTATAGACATTTATTGAATAAAAATAAATAGGTTGATGTAAGGGATAATTATAAATAGGTATTCGTCCTTGATTGTTTATGAAATAAATTTCAGATGGCATAGCATATTATTGACGGAAAGGGACATTAAAATAGGTTTTAGGCTTTTAATAAATTTAAAATGTTGTTTTCCTTTTTTGTTTGTTTGTCTTTTTGTTTAAAGTTTGTAGAATGGATTTTTAAATTTATTATGATAATTTTGTTTTTTGAAATTTTAAAATTTATTTTTCCATATTTTATTTTTCCATTTATTGTCAAATTTTATTTTAATTTAAAAAATTTCCTGAAGAAGATTTCCAACGGAAATCGAAATATCGAATAAAAACATTTTAATTAATTTTTTAAAAAAGTGACCTTAAGCTTAAATAATTTAATAAAGTATAAAATTTAACAAAAAAGGTCGAAGAAAAAGGATTATAATTTAGTAAATAATAAATAAAATTAAAAAACTTTTGATTTTATTTTTATTTTTTTATTTTTATATTTTTCCAATATTTCGGTCAAAATCTTTGACCATCATCAGGGGGATATTTAAATAAATAAACAATAAGAGTTTTAAAAAACTCGGACAAATTTAACACTTCACTAATAAAGCTTTATTTTTTATTTCTTTGAAAGAAAGCTTAAATTTTTGTGTTATTTTAAACAATTAATGTCAGTTTTTTAGAAACGCCAATACAAAAAAAAACAAAAAAATTAAAAATATAAGTTTAAATTTGTGAAGTTGGTTTTTAAAACTGCATAAAGAAAGCAAAGAGATAAATTTGCTTAAATTATTGCACGAGTTTATTGTTTGTGGTTTTTTAAGACTTGAATTTTTCATTGAAAACATACACTCAAAATATTATTACAGTAAAGGACTGTATTTTATTTAACCCTCCGATGAGTGACAGTTCTGAACTTCACGGCCGTGTGAAAAGGTCCCTACGGACCTTTTTTGTAAATCATGTTTTTTTCATATAAAAAATTTTTTTTTGATTTTTTTTTGTTTTTATTGTTTATTACTAAATACAAAAATAATTTTTTCAATTTTTTCAATTTTTTTAATTTTTAATTTTATACTACTAGCAATAAACCAGTTCTTAGAATTTTTTGTTCTTAGTATTTTGTTTTTAGTATTTTTTGTTCTTAGTATTTTTGACCTTAGAATTTTTTCTTAGAATTTTTTGTTTTTATCATCATCCCTAATGTCTTTGAGTTTAGGTCTTTGTGTTCAGAACAAGTAAATTATGTGTTGAAACAATAAAAAAATTATAATGATGCCCAAAAACATGCATTTATTAGTGAAATTCAGTACAAGGTCCATACGGACCTATTCACACGTCCGCGTACTATTCTCGCTAAAACCTTAATAAGTAATGATCCGATCGGCTTGATTTTTTTTCCAAAAGATGCGCAACAAAATACTCTTGGAATACAGAGTAACTCTGGGGGGGGGGGGGTTGTAGTGGCCGAAGTAGGAGTAATTTCAGTTTGAAAAGGGACCTTCTCACTCATCGGAGGGTTAAGAAGTATTCCGTTCAGTCATTTTTAAGTAAATACATATATAAGCATTTAAAATTTCAAGCAAATTTATTTTAAACTGGTTCTAACATTTATTCAAAAAACTAAGTGCATATTAATACGGATTTTCAGTTGCAGTTAATATTTTCCGTTGATTAAGTTAAATTCTTCTTTATATAAAATTAAACGAAAATGTAATTTTAAGTAACGAAAAGTTCATTAAATTTTTACTCAAAAATTCAAACGCAAATTCCGTAAAAACAAATGAATATTCAGTTATTTCCCTGAAGGAAACCTGGGGACAAGTGTCTCCAAGTCACCAGTTTTGTCGACTATTTTAGTGACTTCTTGGCGACATGTCAACACAGTGTCTACAGTTTTTTTATTTGCTTTGATGAGAATGAAGTTCTTATTTGCCGCCAAAGCACTATTATTCGTCAACGGCATAATTGTTTTTATTAATATAGCATTTATTCATTTGTGCTACAATAAATATGCAGTACATTAATCGTTATAAATTTAAATAGTAGATAAGAAACTCCATTTGTTATATTTTGTGTTTCATTAACGACGTCTTTTTTAGAAAAGTATCAAAAGTGTAGACTAGAATTACTAAAATGCACTAGTGAGTCTCTGGTGACAATGTCTACATATGGTCCCAAAAGAACCACCTACTCAGTAGTGACAACGTCAGTAGTAGATTTCCAATGACACGCACATGGTAAATGTCTATAGTAAAAAAGCTTTGTCAGGGGTATAATAAGTCACTAGTACTGGTGACAGTGTCAGTAGTGAATCAATACTGATTCACTAGTGACATTTCCTGCAGGGTTTATATAAATTTACTACCACAAAAATTAAGTACATATTCCTTAAAAAACAAATTACGTTTGTGCACCGACTTGAACAAAAAGTGCACAAAATATATTTAATTAAAATCTGTTAAATATTTTCGGAGAAATAATATCTGATCGTGTTCGTACCTTACAGTTATCTCCACCTATCCGGTAAAACATTTTTGGTAATTTCAACGTTAATTTTGCCAACGTGTTTTTTCCTTTAAGTTTTCTTTTAAAATTTAAAAATTCTTTTACGCTTAACAGTTTTATTTGGTTTAATATCTTTAGTTTTTCTACAATCTTTTTAGATGAAGTTTGCTGACGATCTCGCGTAAGCAACCAGTGAAATGCGCATAGGAACAGCTTATCTTATCAACAATAAATTTCAGTGTTTTTATCAAGAATAAAAATTGGGAATTAAGCACGAATCTTTTAAATTTAAATTTTGTATTCCCAAAAATTACTTTGATAATATGGCAACATTTCGACCCCTTTGCGCGAAACTATCGTATGTTACAAAAACCAAATTTTACAGGACAGCAATTTGTCCACTTTTCTCTGCTTTCGCTTGCAATATCAAAATGAAACTATACAATCAATTTTTGGAGCAACGAAGTGGAATTCGCCTACAATATTTTGTCAGGTGACGTCTCTTTGAATGTAGAACAAGATTGAATCAAAAACTCAGTTTCAAAAAAATTGGCATATACGAAAATTTCGCGCAAAGGCGTCGTTATTTATTTTTATTAATTTTTTTAATTAATTGTCAAATATCGATAGTGCAAAATACACTGTGTTAAAATTATAAAAAGTTCGTTACACTATAGCTATCGATACCCAGCTGGATATCTTTTTGTAGAAATTTTGGGCTTAACACATAAAAAATAAAAATAAAAAATTTGTTTGTTTTTAAGTGTTTTCATGAAGTTTTTTCTACTAAATAATATTAAATATTAAAAAAATAAAAATATTTGACCTTTTTGTAAACAGGACGTTATTTGTTCTGATATATAGTGCCATATTGAGTGATTGGCAGATCCGAATTTGGATCGTAATGTACATGAACAAAATGTTCCAACTTTGGATCACAAAAGATTAATAATTACTGGCAGCCTAAACTTGAGCCTTCCCTTTGTTGAGGGTGAGTCTCACATAATGGCAATTAATCTATGTATGTATTTGTTAAACGAAAATTACACCATTTAAAAATACCTTTTAAGAAGTGCACTGTTTACAGATGGGGTAAAAAATGGTAAAAACAAGTAAACTCGCTGACTCTCTGTGGTCAAAAAAATGTAATAGTTATCTTTGTTTATGGAAAAAATGGACAGGTGTCTGGTACTTTTTGAAATAAGACCCTTTTGGGTAAACAGGTATAACCTGTATTTTGTCCTCCCCCTATCTTTTAACCCTAGTTCATATACCCAACTTATACTATGAGAACGTATACCCAAGTGCAGGTGTGGCCAGTCAATTTTTCACGAACATTTAAGGGGTCATAAGAATACAATGTAATCGGAATAATGTCAACACACATTTTGTCAACATCAAAAAAAGTCAACCATTTTGAATTGACATTGTGTTCTCTAAAATGTCAACCAGATCACAATATGGAAAACCGCAAGGAACCGTTGCAAGAGTTCGTTTCGGTCAACAAATAATGTCTGTTAGATCTAACGACATATTCAAAGCAAAAGTAAAGTTTCCTGGTCGTCAAAAAATTTACATATGTCTCAAAGAAATGGGGATTTACTAAAAACGATTGTGAACGTTACGAAGAATTGCCTAATGAAAATCACTTAGAGCCTGACGGTTGCAATGTCAATTATAGCCCAGAGCATGGACCTATGGCAGTATGGGAACAAGTATAACGTGATTTACATGCCTAAACTTAAGGTTATTTCTTGAGTTGTGTGTGTGTCGTTTGTTTTAAATCGAATTATCTGTTAGTTAGTGATTCAATAATTAAAAAAAAAAATATACATTAAAAAACAACTTTTAAGTTTAAAAATTGTAAAGTGCAACAACAAAATAAAAAATCGATGCAAAAAAAATTTAAATTTGTTTAAACTGTTGCGACAGCACCACTGTATCATAATGTGATTACTTCTTAATTTTTTATGATTGACATGATAATAATATGATTACTTCTTAACTTATTAGCTTATTAGCATTATAATAATATGAAAACTTCTTAACCTACTATAATTAACATGATAATAATATGATTACTTTTTAACTTACTTTGATTAACACAATAAGAATATGATTAAGGGGAAAATATCATGATGTAATATATATTACGAATATATTTGATCATAATATGATTCAATAATAGTCGTAATATGTTGACTATAATCATGAATCTAATCATAATATGATGCTCTTAGAATATGTTTACAACAACCATGGTTTTCCTTTGCGTGTAAATACTAGTAAAGCCACAAAGCGGAAGTAAACTTATAGCCTATTTCCGATGTGCGAAAGAATTCTTTCTTTTGAACAATTGCACTTAAAACTAAAACAAAGTTTTTAAAGTTTTGTTTTGTTTTAAATGTAGTTGTTCGAAAAAAGAACTCTTTCGCACATCGAAAGAAAGCAGTTTAACCTTTATTCTAAATTTTGTTGCACGTTGAAAAAATAAGCAAAATGCAATTTAGCTATAATTAAGAAAAAAAAAATAGTACGAAATAATAAAACTTTGTCCATGAGTACTTTTAAACATGTAAGTTGCAAAGGAGCCACAGACTCAAAGCTTGCTTAAGTCGACTAAAGAACTTTTTCCTTTTTGCAACAGACTAATTCAGAATATGTTAAAAAGTATTAAAATTAAATAGGGTGAGTTTTACCTTTCATTTGGTATCCATATTCGTTTAAAAAAATTTTTATTTAAACACCTTTTTCATGGACACTAGGGAGATCGATTAATCGACTTTTTTCAAAAACCGGGTTTCGAATTTTCCGAATAGCTGCTATTTGAAAAAAAACCCGGTTTTTGGTTAGGCATTTTAAAAATAACCGGTTTTAGTTCGAATACATAAAAATACAAAAATCAAATTAGTTTTTATAATCAAAAGTTAATTTTAATAAAAACAAAGCAATTCACGAAGATAAGGAACTAAAAAAATACATAAATATGATTTAAGGTATGTTCAGACCTAACAAATATTTGACGATAGAATCCAAAAAAAGCGTGACCAGTAAATTAATCAAACTTAATTAATATTTGCTCTAGCCAAACGTTTTGCAAAAGCAAACAATTCTTAAAGAAAACAAGTAAGAGTACTATATTCGGCTATGCCGAATCTTATATACCCTTGACCATGGTGAGGTAAGAACAAATATTTATATAAATAATGTTCTTTAGATATAAATAAATATTGATGGAGCCGCGCCATTTTTTCATTTCGTCATACCGAAGAATATGACAAAATCAAAAAAGGTATATATGTACCTTAGTCTATTTTCTCTTTTGCCAAAGTTGATGTTTGAAATTCGTTTTATAATTTTAAATTCTTAAAATCGTTTTTTTTGAACATAAAAAAAATAAATAAAAATAAAAAAAAATAATTTTTTATTATTTATTATCGGCTAAATTAAAATATACTGAGTCTGCGAGTTTGTTGCTTTATTTGAGCGGCATATCATGTACATACGTAAATGTGCATGAGTAAAATAAAACGCATTAAAATAAAATCCACCACTTGTGGTGAATGGTATAAAAAACAACAACCAAGAAAAATGCAAGAAGAGATCAACGTAGCAACAGCTTCTAAAACACAACAACAACAATTACGAAAGCAATGCCTACATACATCAATTACATAAATAACTTTTGCCCATACATGTACATACATATGTGTTTGCAATATGTACGGATTTAATTAAATTACATACAACTTTTATGTATGTACCAAAATAAAATTAAACATTGCCAATAAAATGAAAGTATCGAAAAGCTTTATAGGCTATTTTAATATCGTTTTTTAGGACATAAACAAATTTAATAAAAATCACCTGTGGTGAAGGGTATAATAAAAAAATTTTTTTTAAACTGGTGCAACCAAGACTCGAACTTGAAACCTCAAGAGTCTTGGGCGGCAAGTAACACAACTCGGCTACGAACGCTTTTACTGCACAAGCGTCAAATTTTAATATTTTGTATTAATGTTGTCCTTTTATTATTTTTATTTAAATAGACGAACCTTGAAAATGTCACCAAAAAGTGACGAAACGTCGGGTGGAAGGTTATAAATTTATTTTATTTACATCATCATCATTAGGTCTTATTAGCTTATAATGAAAAATAAACTGAAAATTAATAATCAATTGGCCAAAGAAATAAATACGAATTAAATATATTGAGTCTACGAGCTTGTTTCTTTATTTGAGCGGCATACCATGTGCATACATAACTGTTTATGGGTTTGTGTGCATAAAATTAAACGCATTAAAATAAAACAACAACAACCACAAAGGATTTTTTTTGGAAAAATTAGAGGCAGTCGGGGTTTTTTGGTCATATCTCAGCCATTTGTGGAGCGATCTTGCTGAATTTCAAGAAATGGTGGACTATATGTGATATAAATGTAAAATAACCTAGCCGTTATCACGTCTGGAGTCTTCGGAAAACACATTTCAAACGCAAGACGAACAGATGGACAGACGGACATCGTTAAATCAACTTCTCTTCTCATAAGGACCCACAATATATACTCTTTATAGGGTCTAAGACCAATATTGTAGAAATTACAAATGGAATGGCAAACTTATAGTTATATACCCTTTTCCACCTGTGGTGAAATGTATAACTAGTGGTTGTGTAGGACGTCAATATATAATAGGTGTGAACATAGCTTTAACATTTTTAAAAATTTTTGGTTTTAAAAAATTATAGGAATGTAAAAAATTTATTATTTTGAAATTCTCAAAAACTTATTTTAAATGAATCAGTATACTTCAACCATATTTTTTAAAAGTTGCAAGCAAAACCTCTTAGCCAGGATTATTTATTCAAAATTATTTTGCTAAATACAGGTAGAAACGAATAGTAATATGAACATGCATTTTGTATGAAATATCTGTCAAGTCGTTGTTTACAATTTAAAACCTTCCATGACTTTGTTTGATTCCTTCAATTTTGTTTTTAGTTCTTGGTGTTTTAATAAATAAAACTGATGAGTTTTTCTATATCGTTGATGACGCCGGATTATTTTCAGTCTCTTAATAACTAATTGGAACAGAGTCAAGTTTTTTTTCGGCGTATATTTATGTCAAGCTTGTGGACTAATTAAAGGTGACTACTAAGTCGTGACGTTGAAGAACCGTTGCAAATTATTAATTTAGCGCCCTTTCATCACCATTGTCTTTTAAATCAGAAATGACATCTTTATAAAAATAAATATAATGGGTGGTATTATTGATTCCGCACGGAAAGGAAAATTCGACGGAAATAAATATCGATCGATATGCAAATTGCAATTATTCATTCCTGCAGTATAAACTTTTCGCAATAAATTTTTAACATCCCTGTTTTAATAATTTCTAAGTTGATATTAGCTCTGTTTCTTTACTTTTTGGGTAAAGTTCGTGCAAATGAGAGCTAGCATAAATTTCTCTCATAAAGAGACAAAATTACACAAAAGTACGGGAACAGAAAAAACACAATTTAAAGCACAAAATAAAAATTCAGTGTTTTGACAGTCTTTAAAACACAAAAAAAATTTGCGCCACTTTTGAAAAATTTTATGTTGGCTGTAGAAATAAACTACTTTTAACAAAAATAAAACAAAACAAACACTTTTGCAAGACCTATCATTTTGTATCCTAATATTTTAGTACAAAACTATCTATTTAAGTACATTATTTGAATCATTAACTTTTAATCTTTGTTTTTTTTTTTGTTTTGTTTATGTTTTAAAGCTGTTTGACAATTTACACAATTTGCACGAAGAAAAAGTCTGGGCTGTTTCGTGCAAGAAGAAGAAGAATTTTATTCTCTCAAACCCGCTCTCATTTGCACAAATTTAAAGTACGGGAACGCGTTTCGTGCAAATTTATGATCCCGAGGGATCCCAAAGTAGAGTAAAGAAACAGAGCTATTATGTCAGCTGTTGGTAAAAACATTTTAAGCCAGTTGAAATTTTTGTGAGCAATAATTTTTTTATTAAATTAATTTCTGTAAAATATACAAATAAAATAAAAATAATAAATAAAAATAAATTTTTTAAATAACAAAACTAAATGTTTTTTTTTTAATATTTCTTACATTTTTATTCCTTCCGTTAGCTTCTTGTTGTAAAATCTTAACGTAAGCAAAATGGCGAAAAAAATCTATATTGCGGTTTCAATAATATGGCAATACCGCAATGATAGAGATGATACCGCAACAACGGAAGGATACCGCACAAACTGAATGAATAATTACAAATTTGGCTTCCGCACAAAAATTGCTTTCCGCACTTGCGAAACGGAATCAATAATACCACCCAATATTTAGAACTGTCCAATTGCTATCTACGTTTTAAGCTGAACATTTTTTTTGTAGTAGTTTGAATTTTTTTTGGTTTTGTTTCAAGAACACACGTTTATATAATCGATTTGTATTTACATTGCTCATTATGTTTTTTGACTCTTGTTACATTTTGTTTTGACGTCCTTCATAAAAAGTTTAAGTTTGCCCAATATTCAATTAAAACAAATACTTTAATTACGGGTACATTTATGACAAAAGTAAGGAAAACGTATATAAATTACACATTACAAAAAAAACCGGTTTATTTTACCAAAATAGCCGGTTTTTTCGATATTCGAAAAAAGGACATTTTAAGATATTCGACTTGGGCAAAACTAAAATAACCTGTTTAAACCGGTCGAATACTATTCGATCGATCTCCCTAATTTATACTCGATGTGTATTCATAAAAACCTAAGAAATTTTAGCACGGTTAATCCCTACAGATAATATTGGACTACGTGGTCCATTGTGGCTTAAATGGACTACTTACAACATGGTCCAATGTACTGTAGTATGGACCATGTTATAAGAAATTAACATGCAGTACTGCCAACAACTGCATGATGTATACTTTTGTATAGTTTACAGTATTACATATTGGTAGCCCTGATGGTGTCTATTATTAATTGTTTATTTAAAGGTAAAAGGCATGACATATAATACTATATTTTAGTTGTTAGGTTTTTTTTTCTAAAACGACAAATTAATTAATTTAGTTTAGGTTTCTTTATAAGGATAATTTAAAAAAAATGGAACACTTATTTTTTTATTAAATAAACATTTTCTTCAAAATAACACTACATGCAAACTTAAGTCCTTCACCGTATACATATATAAATATACTAAAGGATTGTTTTTATTATTATTATTTTTTTTTAATAAACAAAAATAAAAAAGCTTAATCGTAAAGTTATTTTAAGTCTTTCATTCAGTAGTGGCATGAAGTAGTTTTCAAACTACCCCTTTTGTCCACTCCATTTCGTAGTGGCATGGAGCAATTTTAAGACTAACCCTATTAGTTAATCCATGGAGTAGTTACATGGATTAGGTCTAAAACTACCCCTTTAGTGCACTCCTTTCGGTAGTGACATGGAGTACTTTTGAAACTACCCCTTTAGTGTACTCCATACTGTAGTAACATGGGGTACTTTTAAAACTAACCCACTTTAGTACTCCATGGAGTAGTTTAGGGACTACTTCGGTGAGTTATATGGTCCCCTCCTAGGACATCGTAATGTTGGAGTACTCCTACTTCTTTTTGGACTACTCTTTACATGCATGTATGGACTAGTCTCGTTATCTGCAGGGATAAAACTGTGAACACTTGCGACAATTTTCATAAAAGACAAGGCATTTAGCTTGCTGACCTTGCAAAGGCCTCGTTGCCCTTAATTTTGGTTTAGCTTTAAGACAGAGTTCCCACAGTACTCACCACATTCTCAACTGCTCAGCCCGACCGACTGCACTTAGCCAATTGGATTAATGGACAATTTCATTGCAAATAGCACCTTTTTTAAGATTTTAAGTTTTAAATTTCTACCCACTGTAAAGTTAAAACTGATCAACGAATGTGGAAGCGATATCCGAGAAGTGGTTGTTTGAGTTACTTAATCTTTTGTGCGCACCTTTGTACTCTTTAATCGCTTATATCTTCGTACATATAGTTTTAAATGGAAAAATAAACTTTTTTGGTATTATATATATTTTTTTTAGAAAATTTCATAAGACCAAAGAAAAAATTGTAGTTAAATGACAAATATCACTGTTAAAAAGGCCATAGTAGGCTCTATATTGTGATTGAAATTTGTAATTACATGTTAGGAATTGTTAGCAGTAATATTGCATTAATAGTCTATTAATTATTTAAAAATATTCATCTGTGGTTTTCGCCGAAATATATCGCTGTGTAGTGTATTAAGAACGAAAATTGTGTATATGTAAATTTTTAATGTCTCCTGGTTGTTATGGCGATAAAATTTTTTGATTATATTGCTTGCAATGGCTTTTTTTTGTACAATACTGCGTCGACATTTCCATTAACGACAGAAAAGTTGGCTGTTTTGTTATGCACAATAGTTTCTGAAATATCTTTTGTGTTAGTAGCCAGTCAGGCTTAAAAGGCCTTATAAGTAATTTATTACAAATAAGTTTAGTAGGATCCAGGGCTGTGAAGCTTTGAAAAATAGTTCTAGCTCCGACTGCAACCGCTGAAATTTTTAAGGTCCGACGCCAACTCCTACTCCGACTCCTACTTTTACATTAACGCTAATTGTACAGTAGGTTTTCGGTAAAACGAATAGGCCAGTTTGCGCCATTGAGTACCATATATAACCAACAAAATAGATGTTTATATTCATAATGATAATTTAAAAAGAATACACTCAAAATATTATGTAGTTAAATTCAAACGAAAATTCATTTTAAACAACTTAAAATTCATTCAAAAAACGGATCATTTACATTTCATTTAAAACAAATGATTTTTACATTCATTTTTAAATTTTTTATTTATTAAACTGCATATTCCTTAAAATTGAATAGTTTTTACTTTTAAAAAATATATTTTAACCGACAAAAATCAAACTACATAACAAAATAAATACGGAAAAACATTATTTTTTGGTAGTTTGTTTTTTGAATAACAAACATAAATGTTAAAAAATAAAATTATTCGTAAAACAACTATATTTTTATTAAATTTTAACAGTACGGAAAACGAATTTAATAACCCACAATCAGTTACTGTAATAATTTTATAAGTGTAGTCGTAAAGGTGATGAGTATGGCGATGAGTATGGTGCGTTTAAAAACTTAAGCGCATGAAAAATGGCAAGTTTAACAACAACGCACCTTATAAAAGCTTTTTTTTTTAGCCGTTTTTTGAATGTTTCACAATTTGCTTATAGAACTCTAAGCCTACGCTCCTTTTTTGTTTGTTGTTGTAGTCCTTCTTTAAAAAAAAAAAAATTTGTTTTTTTATCTCTTCAATAAGGTTTTTCTCCATGATTCACAAATTTGTTAAAATTACTTGTCGAAAATACACAACGCGTTAAAAAGTTTATAGTTAACTTATTTATGTATTTTTTGCTCTTGCCAGATGTTCTACATGGCGCTCGCGAACTAAACTTTTATATACAATGCCTGGTATGTACTTCCACCTTAAGAAATTTCTTATACAAAGCACTAAAGCCAAAGCGTATAAGAAAAAGTACCGCTAGTTTTAACTTTGGATCAAAAAATATGAAAGCTATGAAACAAGGACAATAGCCAAGAATGGAGAAAACACTTTTTTCATGGTGTCTACGTCAGCCAAATTCAGACATGACTGTTTCTGGAGCAGTCCTATAGTTCAAATCCAAGCAAATTCAAAGAAAGCTTTATGACGGAAATTTCAATGCAGGTCACAGGCGGTTGACTAAATCCAAAATAAGTTTTAGCATACGACTTTTAAAACAAAGTGGAAATAAACGTTCATCCTAAATTCCAGCTTATAACAAAACTAACCATTGGATGCAGATTTGAATGCCGATGAAATTGGTTTTTTATAAGGCATGAATACAATGCATTTTGTGTTCTTTATTAGTGAAATGAATTGTACCTCTTTTATTTAATAATTTAAAAAAATCTCCATAAGTACTGGTATAACAAACTTTACAATGTAACGAACAGGCCTGCCAAAGTACTACGTATATGACTTAAAACTCTTTTTTTTGCAGTACCTTTGAAATGGTTAAATATACCAAGAAATTTATTTTGTTATTGCAAATCGATATTTTTAATATTGCATCGCCAATTTCGAAGAAATTTTATTTTGGAAAATATTAGAATTTTTATTAATTTTTATGCAAAAAATAATGTAGTCGTAGTCGCGGGTTTTTGAGGCTACTTCGAGTCCGCCTTCCGACTTTTGAACTCCGACTACAACTATACAGCCCTGGTACGATCAATATTAAGTACAATTAGGGAGACAAGCTAATTTTTTAAAATATTAAATTACTTTAAAGATTGCTTTAGTATTTGCTAATATGCTTAAATGTTTATCTGACATAGATAAGAAAACATGATATATTCTTCGCTAAATTGTGATAGCATTTGGCCTATAATAGACAACTGCGTATTGTCATTACCTGTACAATTTTTTTTTTGCCTGTTCTTTGAAAACATTTTACACAGAAAAGCCTTTCAACATGCAATATGTATGTAGAGCCTTATAGGCAAGTGTAAGGTAGAGTCTAGAATTGCATTCCTGTCCTTTAAGGACATTATGTAAGGGGTAAAATAATATAATTGTTGTGGAAGCGTTTAAATTAAAGGAAGTTGTAGCATGCTTGGCGTATACTTGTTAAAGGAAATACATAAATATTGCTCATACGGCACCTCATACATAAACGGTTTTAACCCAATAAGCAATTTTGCTTAAAATCAAGTGCAAACCAATTCGTGGGCTTAATATGCAAACCTGCTAAATCCACTTTTTAAGTAAATTGAGATGTTGATGCCGTGTGGTAGAGAAATTTACGCCTAATCGAACAAGGGTTTAAGTGGGACCATACACCGAAAAACACAAAAGTACCTTTATCTAAAAAAACGGTACTTAGAAAAAAAAAATTACAGCATTTTTCGTATTCAGGAGGTCCCAATTAACTTATCTAGGTATGTGGCGTTCTTGGTATTTTTCCAAATTAAACATTTTATATGAATCTTATATGAATCTAAATCTCATAAGCCATGGCCATGATTATCCATTGGTCTCGAAAATATTTCTCTAAATACTGTAGTAGGGCATCATTTGGTCAGACTTGACTGACTAAAGTTGGTCAAATGTTTCATATATTATTTTTGTTTGAACCCACTGTGCATAGATGTACAGCTTTTAATTATATAGATTCGATATCAATGTAATCAAAGGTAAATCCCTGCAGTTGTATATTTATACCGGTATATTTACACAAGGTAAGCTCCTTGGCCCATATGTTTGTCAGCTGTTTACCCCTAGTTGGAACCCAAACGTCTAATTTCGTGTATATGAGCCAAAATTTGTACATGTTTGCGTTAAATTGTTTTTGTTTTATATCAAGACAATTTTGACAACTCGGTTTTTTTATAGAGCAGCATGTCTACACTCCCAAATGAGTATACCTTGTGTAAATATACCTTGTTTATAAAAAATATGTTTTTGTGTTTCAGTAATTTCTTCTGTAGAAATAAGTTCATTCTCAATTTTATTAATTTGATATATTTTGAAACGAGTTCAATAGAGCAGCATAAGAATTTTAACTCAAAATAGTAAAAGTCAAGGAATAAGAAAAACAAAATATAAATAGAAATAATGCTAAAAAAAATAAACTAAACCGTTTTTAAGTTTCGCGAATATATGTTGTGCAACCTCTTCCATTTTTGAAATAACGGTATATCTCGAAAACCAGAGCCAATCTAAAAAAAACGGCGAGCACCACTGGATTCAGCGTACCCGAATTAGGTTAAAACGCCAGGTGCCCAGCTTGTCTCAAAAAAAGTGTCAATTTCTTGCACAGTGATATTAAAATATGTAAACCAAAATTAAAGAAAAATTTCGCTTTTAATACAAAATTTTAAAAACGTAAACAAAAATGTTTTTTAATGAAAATTCGTATGATTAACAATATTTTTTTCAACTTTTTAAATTTGACTTAAGATGTTTTGCCAAAATGCCACAGAATTGTTTCTATTTGTTAAAAAAATTTCTTAGAATGGACTTATACAATGGATTTTGCAAACTGTAGGTAACTTTTTGGCGGAAAAAAAGAGTTAAATAATTTTTTTTAAATATTAAAAACATGTGAAAACGCTATTTTCTGTTTTTTTCTGATAACCTCCACATAGATTAAGAAAATTTCATGGTAGATTTATAAATTATGAGCCAATGTTTAAAAACTTGAAGCTACAGTATTACAATTCGTTATGGTTTTATTTTATTATTCCAATCAGTCGCGTCAAAACAAGATTATTCCATTTAAAATTTTGGATTTATTTAAAATACTGTACAAAGCAATGACCAATCTTTTCGTCTATTATAATGCTTTAGTGGCATTCCTCAAACATTATTTCCTCAAATTGTGCAAAAACACAAGAAAAGAACCTCCTCAAATATTCTAAGTATTTATAAGTAGAGGGTATTAAAGATTCGGCGGTACAGTCGAACAAATTATTCTTGCTTGTTTTTTTTAGAAATACGACAGAAATTGTATTACATTAATAAATGCTTAGAAAGTTACATATGTAAATAAAAACAAATTTGGACATGTTCTTGAGTTTCCTATCAGTTACAAAAGTCGACTCCAGTTCAAGTTGCCAATTCGATTTTTTTTTTTTTATAAATTTTGCTTGTATCTGAACTACATTTTGTGGTTCACAAAAAAAAAAGCTTTTTTTTTAAAATAAAAATCGGTGATAACTCCTGCTTTTTATGTTTCCTTTGTAAATGACAATCAAAGATGGAGAATTTGACTGTAAATGATTATTAGACGAAGATATTTGCATGGGGTTTGGCATTCGCTTTTGAAAGTTTTCTCGTTTGACATTAACAATCCAATATCATAAATTTTATGCTTACAGTAATTATGAAATGGAAATTTAAACATATTAATTCGTATACAGTGGATTAGTAAAATTTAAAATAATACAAACATAATGGAACTCTTATTCTTGGTTTAACGTACATGTCATTACGGTTAGCAAGAAAATGAAACTCCTAAAGCAAAACTCGAGAACTACGACCTACTTACGATGCTCAAAATCTGATAGAATATCTAATTAATCCTTAAACCAAAAGGATATATAGTCAAACAAAATATGTCACTTCTAAGAGCATGCAATTCGAGAAGTAGATAAAATGTATTGTATAGATATGCGTGCACAATCTAAGAGTTATTAGACATACAGTTCGAAAAACAAGCATTCAATAATGTTCTTTAGTGTTCGGTCCGGTAGAAGTATGGAAAACACCGGTAGGGTAATTCTGCAACTTTTTAACGACAAAAATTAGTCGTTAAGTAGTAAATTTTTAAAATTTTTACTTAAAAATTTCTACTTAACGACAAATTTTTGTCGTTAAAAAGTTACAGAATTAATTACCCTACAGGGTTTAAAAAACTGCAGTCGAGACCAAAAAAACGAAAATTGGTGTAAAACTTTTCGCTTCTGAAGTTGGTTTGACAGCGACTGTTTACAGTTAATGAATCGGAAGAAAAATCAAAAGTTTTTTTTTGGCTAATGACAAATTAAGAAGGAAAAGAAATTTCAGTTTTTCAAATTTGACTGCAGTTTTTTAAACGCTGGAAAACAAGAACGCTGATAGTGTTTTTTTAGTTATAACCTGAAACAATAAACATTTATCCAACTGTGATCTTCCAATAAAAATACTTTACTAATCAAACTCAACATAAAGACGAGAACAGGTCATTGCATTCGGTTTTTCGTAAAAAACCACGAACTTCTTAGTGTTCGGTTCGTCACATTAATGTGTGTTCGTTCGCTTCAGCCGAGTTCAGCACCCTTTTGGCTGGTAAATACAACAAAAATTTTTTTACAAAAACGAAACACATGGTTTTTTCACCAAAAAAAAAAAAAAAAGCAAACAAACAGCCAACAGCCAAAAAATGTAAAGGGTGTCCAAAATAAAAGTATCATTTTAATTTTAATAAAAAAAGGGATTTTTTGGAATATTAAGGCCTTAATTTTGTAAATAACAACGCAACGACAAAGAATTACATTGAAAGAAAAAACAAATTCATAAATATTTTGTAATTTTGTTGTTTCCTTTAACAGAAATTCACATTGGTTTTTAAGATTTCATGCACAAAAAAAAAATATCTCAAGAAAATTTTTAACAACACAGTTTGTTAAAAATAAAATTTTAGGTCAACAAAATTTTTGTTTGATTCAAAGAAAAAATTTATCAAATTTACACTTTGCAAAATAGCACTCAATATTTAATAATGAAATAATTAAATATTTCTTCATATTCAATAAAAAAAATATTTTAATCAAAGTAAGGACAGTATTTTAACAACTCTTGTCCATTTTTAAATAGCTCATAATTCTCATTAGTTTTACAGTTTTATTTGAATAATATATTAAGTTTTGCCAAAGTCTTTGGAATAGGTTTCCTGATGATCTGGCCTAAGCAACCAGAGAAATGCGCATAGGAACTTACTTATCGCCGCATAATAAATTTTAGTGTTTTTATAAAAATATAAAAATTGAAAATTTATGACATCATCATTAATAAATAAAAAAATAAAGATTCGATTGACATTTTGTTTGATTTATTCAACATTTTCAACTATTTATTTTAACAAATCAACAATTATTTTAGGCAACAACTTTTTTTATTGACTCAATAAATGGTTGTTGACTAAAAATTTAACAATTATACATACAAACTTTTTTATCAATACCGCAACAATCGTCATCGCAGAAAAATCAAAAATTTTTGTAATCAAATATGCGATTTTCGTATTCAAATATGAAAATTATTTTTTTCTGTGTGCGCCTCATTGCTTGTTGCATTGAAAATTTTAAAACGGTACATAAATTTCTGTACAAAGCAACAACAAAATTACAAAATATTTATGAATTTTTTTTTTGCTTTTAATATAATACTTTGGCGTGCATTGTGTTTTACAGAATTAGGGCCTAAAAATATTTTTATTTAAAATTTGTGTTAATACCCGGGTACCATTATACCCAACTAAAACTTTTAAACAAGCTTCTGGATCGTCGTTATTTAACATAAAAGGAAGCGAATTCAACTTCTAGATTTATTTTTTTTCTCCTTTAATACTCAAACAAATTTGCTTAAACTTTAAGCATCGCAACATGCGCACCCGGCACCCCGGTACCCAATACAATACAATACAATACACTTTATAGAATAACACAAACACGGTTAAACTGCTCAAAAAATTCAATAAACTAAATTTTGTATCCTGCAATTACTTAAATTTAGTTTCCAAAGCGTTGTTATTATAATACAGGGAAGACTCATTTACATGTCATGTATGTCCAAAAATGTTCAACTGTTATACTAAAAAATACTGTCCTGTATCAAAAATTTAAAATTATATCTGTTGTGCAATACAAAGTTAAAAAATCATATTTTTACATAAATATAATTTAATACGCCTTTAAAAAGATTACAAATTTAATTTTATTTCATAAAAATATTGATTATTAATAAATTATAGTATATGGGTTCCCCGGGTGCTAAAAAATGTGGATAAAATTGGGTATTAACACAAGGATTTAGTTTATTACAAATAGGTTCCGGTTAAAAATTAACAATTTTGTCGGTCAAGTGACCCTCCCTACTAACCCGGCAGTCTTCCAATCTTTCACCAATATTCTCAATCACATTTTTCAATTAACTGTTTTCAATGTTTGATAGTGTTGTTTTTAAGCTCTTGAACCCCCACAACGGTGGGGGTACACTTTCGATTTCAAATACCCGCACAAAAAATAATGTAATTGTTTCAAATCATCAATCGATCGATTGATGGCCAATTCACTCCTCCTCTACGAGAAATAATGCGATTTTCAAACTTTTCTTTCAAAAGTTCCATTGTTTCTCTTGCTGTGCTGCAAAGGGGCACACTCTTTAAAAACAAAACATGCATACAATACACGCACAAGCTATTTATGCAAATTGAGAAGCGTTTTTAAAATTTTTGGTTTGCTCATTCCATGTAGAAAAAACACTAAAGAAATTTGAAATATAATGTTAATATGTCCACAGAATCACAACAACTGTTCTGTTTTTATTGGAACAACAGAACTATAATTAATGTTTGTTACTTTCGTGAAAATAGTAATTAACCGTATTAAAGGCTGTGTACCAATACACAAACACTACAAAAAGAAATATCGTTTTTGAGTGTTTGTTTTGTACGTTAAATAATGTTCGGTTTATTTTAAAACACGATTAAATTCCGCGTCCGTTATTTCTAATGCATGGTCATTACTGTTTTGTACTAAATGCCTGTTCAACAATTTCGAACGTTAATATTCGTATAGAAATAAATATGGAAGATATTTGTAAAACTGAGTCTTTTTCATAAAAAATTGCTATGCGACCGTTAACGTATGAAAAAGTTTAACAAGCAGATTCAATAACTTACGAACGTGGAAGTTATTAACAGAATCTAAGAACATCATAATGCTTCTCTGGGCATTTAACATTGAAACTTTCTTCCAAAATCATTTTTATAGTATGTTTTTCGATAATGAACAGCCCTCTGCTCTCATGCTCATTGTTATTAAATTTTTCTAAAAATCTGGAAATATTTAAATGAGGCAAATAAAACTAGAAGTAATTTGAAAAAGTGCATAGATATTAGATTGCTTAGTCATCTATCATTTTAACATTAATTCCCTTTCGCGAGATTCTGACATGGCAACTTGATTTTATCATATCGAGCCCTAACCACAAAAATAACTTAAGCGATTTTACTCACTCCTGTAAAATTTGTTTTTTGGCGCTAATGTTATTTTCGCGCAGCATTTTAAGGATATTTTTAGGTTTCTAATTCAATGCTATGTGGAACCTTTTCTAAATTTCTTTCCAACATTTTACTACTTCTCTAATAAAAACAAGTGAAATTTTATTAAAATCTATTTTTCTTTTCGTAAAGAAACCCACTGTACAGTTTTTATAATTATTTAACTCATTTCAATTGTTCTTAACCATGCATGAACATGCAGTGTAATTGATATCGTTTAATTGAACAACAACAAAAACCAAATGGTCCCTAATTATAACAAAAATTAGAACGATAACTATTATTGCACAATGTTCAATCATTTGTTTGCACTCACATTTATATGAACATTTAATGGTTTTAATAATTATACCCAGCAAGCATTTGTTATAGCAGACGTTTAGAAAAAGAGAAGCTGTTTAAAAATCGCAAATCATATCAGCAAACTAACAAATCTTCGTCAGGAAGGTTTGTTGGTGGTCGAATAATGGGCCTCGAATAATACACAGAACACTAAATATAGAGCTTTGGCACAAACGAACTATTCCGCTTTGTTTAACGTTTGCTATCACATGAACGGACTGCTTTTTTTTAGCCAAGAATGAATGACGCCGATTTTGGACACTCTATTCTTAAGTTAAGTGTATTCTAGTAAGAGCGTTCTGCATCTATCGAAACAAGAAGACGGGGCAAGTTCTGGACTATTATATATATATATATATAAAGCAAAACATCCCAGCCATTGATTTCTTAATATTTTAGACTGATCTTGATGTAGCTGAAAAAATATTATTGTCACTGACTGTTCCAATGATCGCTTCTTAGAAAGCAGTTGTAAGGTGCAGGTCCCCTGTGATCTTCTGGCCTAATAACAGAAGCCTGTAATAGATCTGGTCCAACCAAATACAGAACACTACCTTATCACCATAAATAAAGCTGTAATAACCCTAGAGGGAAGCGAACTGACACACAAGTAGTCCCGTGATAGGTCTTTGGTGGTAGAGACCGGTCTTAGTTCCAACACTTTATTGGAATAAGACCTATCACTTTTACAGATCTATTCTCAATGAACGTGCTTAGTGTCCGTTACTAAAATGTAGTATACATTGTATTGAAATAATACTACATTTTAGTAACGGACATCTTTCATAAAGTTATCAGAAAGTATGTTTAACATATTCCTGATGAAATTTTTAAAATTTATAAAATATTTAAGGACCAAAGAAAAACAAGAAGAAGAAATCGTGGTCGGTTGTACACGTGAGGGGTACGTTCATGGTGGCCGATTCTACATTATACTCAGTATTCTATATGATTAATGAAGTGATTTAGTGATCATGTAAGTTTGAAGTCATCATCTGATTTTGATGTGATTAGAGTTAAATCACGCTTGAGTTGCTTAAATGCGTTTAAGAACCCAAGAACCATCACGTTGGTACCTTACAGCTGCATAAAATTATAATATCCTCACACTACAGTACAGCTATCCCTTGATTTATAAGATACTTTTTTTGCACGTTTTCACTTTAACACGATTTTTTTGGTTTTCGTGTACATCGAGGGATGTGAAAATAACATCAATTTTTACGATTTTTCATTTTAATATGCTAAGCAAAAATTGCAAAAATAGTTTTTTCTTAATCATAATCAATGCGTTTAAAAATTATGAAGCTTTTACACAGTGTTTCAAATAAATGTATGTTTTCAAACGTGTATTATCGTATGGTACCACTAGCATTATATATAAAAAAGCATTTCCCGTTTTTTATTCACATGCACAAGAAGCATAAAAATATATTAAAAAATCAATACAATATTTATAGCTTATTCGTACACTTGTTATAACTAATAATCCAAACTTTTGAAATTGCAGTTTACTACCTAAAATTGTTTCGTGTATGAGCATTTGCTTATATGCATATTCCGCATTAATGCATTACAATATAGATGATATGTACAATCTTTATGAATTGTATTAAAAAATTTTCATATAAGCATCGCTTCAAGCTTGAGTCAAATACAATAAAAAATGCACAAAAACGAAATTTTTTAAATTTTCGATGTAAGTAAAATAACTTTTTTCCTGTGAGCGAGATTATATAAACGTATTTCTCGTATAAAAGCACCAAGAACACGGGAAAATTATATAATGCTTGAAAGCGATAAAAACTGTTGTGCAAAAAGAATGGTGTGCATCGTGCAACACCTTTTAATCAGAAATTTAAAAATATTTGTGATGTTGGTTTTTGAAAAATGTGTAGGGTATAATTAAGTTTACATTTTTTATCACGCCAAAAAATATAATTAAACAGACATATTCATAAAAAGTTCTTATTTTAAGCTTCAAGTATGTAATAACTATCAAACGTTTTTTGTCTCAAAAACCTTCTATAAAAATTTGTATTCATTAACAGCTTTTTTACTATTAACTTTTTGTAGCGATTTTGTGTTCAAGTATGGTAAATCTCTTTACCTTTTGTTGCCATTTTAGTGTTCACGTCTAACCCAAAGGCAGTGGATTTCCCATCAATGGTTTCTGTTTGGAATGATGATATGCCCTAAGACGAATTGACAATGTGAGGCGCCACTATCATCAAGTGTTATATATAAAATTTTACTTTGATTTTAACTTGTAAATGTTCTAAGTCGAATTAATAAATATATAATGTCCTGTGGTTCCTATTCGGAACAAAGGGCCCTGGTAATGCCGTTTGGTCGCTCGTCTGACGGCAGCTAAAGTGAGAAGGCGTACTGCTGAGTAACCTGAATGGCATGTCATGATTATTGCGTCTCAGGTAAGTAGGTGTAATCCACTGAAACTCAACTGTTTCCCACCTGCCTAGAGGTTGTTGGCAGCCCCAACGCTAGGATCGGGTAAGGTGGCCCAATCAGTCGCTTTGCCTTAAACTCAATTTATTAACAAAACCACAATTAATAAATAAATGAAATTAATTAATTAAATTGTTTTGGAATTTAATATCGTACAGTAAATTTTGTATTTTATATTGAAAAAATAGAAATTTATAATGTTTTTGGAAAAAAACAGGAAAGTATTTTTAAATGGTTGGAAGTGCTTTTTTTCGTTTAAATATTTGTGCTTTTTTCTTGTTCTCTTGCCAGCCTTTATAATATCACCAAGTTGTTTGGATACTTGGTTGATATTTTAGCGCTGAATCCCGAAGCCACCCTATACACTCCATAAGCCCAGAAACGCAATCGGCATTCTCTCGGGGAATATCAACAAGGTGTTAGGATCCTTTTCAGGTATTCTGGAGCTGTAGCCCAAATCCACCCTTAAATACAGTTCACACTACACTAAACGTATCGGTGTTTTTCGACGTTTTTACATAGTGATGCATGATGCATGCGGTTCACATGATATTCTATATAGACATTCAGTGAATCAAATATTATAACAATTGGATGATTATTTCATAAACGAGGAGAATTCGGTTTAACTTAAATTTTATAATTTTTTTTTATTTTTAGACCTTAAAAAATATTCTTTTTAAATAAAAATACATACTGCCTGTTATACGATTTCGAACGTCAACGTTCGCATAGAAAATTATATTTAAAACAAAAACAAAATTCTAAAATTTGTTTTTGTTTTAAATGTAATTTTCTATGCGAAATTAAACGGTCGAAATCGCTGAACAGGCTGATATTATTTTAGTTTCTGAACAAAATGTTGCCAATAGGTATCATAACAAATTTTGTTTGAACCTTTTTTTAAATATACGATAAGAAAGTATTAGAGAAAAAAGTTTGTTTACTTTTTATTAACATCACTATTATTATGATTTGTTTTTTTTTTTATTCTTTTTTTTAATATTTTTAAGCAACAATTCGTTGTTTTAAGCATAAAAACAACTAATTGCAATAGTTTAATAAATAATTAAAGAGAATACTGCATTTGCTCCTGAACATATTCATTTACAACATATAACATTTTTTTAAACTAATTAACAATATAATTTTAAATTGGTTGTCCACATTTTTGTAAAATGCATTTAACATGTCCATTAGCGTGGCCGTTAGTTGTATGGAGAACCCCTCAAAGTTTGCCATCAAGCCATTTATTCAAATGTAATTTGTTAGCGTATGACTATCTTCTAAAAACAACATTCTACAAGAATATGATATATGGTAATATTTTAGCTCTTCTAGTCAACAACATAAGCCTCCAAGAAAGTTTTTTGCTAAGACTAATGTTGAGAGAATTTCAACTAATTGTAGTGGGGAATGTAAGATGAGATAAACCCACTGTTTATTGTTGATGTGTTTTGTTTAAACTTTGATATTAATTCAAGTAGAACTGTTGCTATAAGTCTTATATTATGTTCCTGATGATCTGGCCTAAGCAACCAGTGAAATGCGCATAGGAATAGCTTATCCCATCAACAATAAATTTCAGTGTTTTTATCAAGAATAAAAACTGGGAATTAAGCACGAATAACAAATCTTTTAAATTAAAATTTTGTATTCCCAAGAAATTACTTTTGATAATAAACTGGCAAGTGCACGGCCTAAAAAAACTACCTGGCAACATGCTTTTGCAAGTTGTTTTTTGCATTTTGTTTTTTCTTAACCTACTTACAACTACAATTAATGTTGGAAGAATTCCAATCAATTGTGGTGGGGAATGTAAGAAGAGATAAACTCACTGTTTATTGTTGATGTTTTTGTTTAAACTTTGATATTGTTACAAGTAGAGCTGTTGCTTATGATTCTTATACACTTAACAGTTTTATTTGGTTAATATCTTTAGTTTTTCCAAAATGTTTATGGATGAAGTTTCCTGATGATCTGCCCTAAGCAACCAGTGAAATGCGCGTAGGAATAGCTTATCCCATCAACAATAAATTTCAAGTGTTTTTATCAATAATAAAAACTGGGAATTAAGCACGAATAACAAAATCTTTTGAAATTTAAATTTTGTATTCCCAAAAATTGAAATTACTTTTTTGATAATGTTGATTTTAGTAAAAAACTTTCTTAGAGGCTTATGTTGTTGACTAGAAGAGCTAAAATATTGCCATATATCATATTCTTGTAAAATGTTGATTTTAGAAGATAGTCATAAGCAAACAAATTACATTTGAATAAATGGCTTGATGGCAAACTTTGAGGGACGGACGCCCCCCCTAAAACACAACTTATAGCTACGAAATTTTTTTGTATTTTTTTTTTTACATAAAACTGAACCGATTTAGGGGGGGAGAATATAAGAAATCAAAATAAAAAAAATAACGGCCACCCTAATGTCCATATTAATAAATAAATGATTTTTCCATTATTTTAAACATATTTCACAAAAATAATATCGTAAAATGCAAACATTATAAAAATGTTATTTTATTTTTGGTTTAAAGAAGGGTAAATCCAACAATAAATTTTTTAACTTTATGAAAGAGTTATTAAAGGTTCAATAGACTATTTTTCGTTTATGAATATAACTTTAGAAATGTTTGCGTAAAAACGGTTAATTATTCATGAATAAGTTTTTATGAATACGGCTGTCAAACTAAGCGAAATGAAAAATAGTATTTTTAGAAACCAAAATTCAGATTTTAGATAGACTATGTAAAGGAGACAGAGTAACAACAGTTTCTAAATTTATTTCCATTCACGAAGCGAAAGTGAGATCTATAAAAAAAAAGACGAGAAGAATTAGGACAAGGGTAGTAGCTGGAACTAAAACGAGTCTGGGTATTTCTTTATACCTTCGGGACATAACATTGAAAAATATGGGAAAGTCAATAATGATACAGAAAGAAACTCAAAAACGCTTTAAGGGTATATGAAAAACTTTAACCCTCCGATGAGTGACAGTTCTGAACTTCACGGCAGTGTGAAAAGGTCCCTACGGACCTTTTTTGTAAATCATGTTTTTTTCATATAAAAAATTTTTTTTTGATTTTTTTTTTTTGTTTTTATTGTTTATAACTAAATTCTACATACAAAAATGATTTTTTCAATTTTTTTAAAGGCAAGGAAAGGCACAATATTCTAATTTTATACTACTAGCAATAAACCAGTTCTTAGAATTTTTTGTTCTTAGTATTTTGTTTTTAGTATTTTTTGTTCTTAGTATTTTTGTTCTTAGAATTTTTTCTTAGAATTTTTTGTTTTTATCATCATCCCTAATGTCTTTGAGTTTAGGTCTTTGTGTTCAGAACAAGTTAATTATGTGTTGAAACAATAAAAAAATTATAATGATGCCCAAAAACATGCATTTATTAGTGAAATTCAGTACAAGGTCCATACGGACCTATTCACACGTCCGCGTACTATTCTCACTAAAACCTCAATAGCTCCTAAAGTAATGATCCGATCGGCCTGAATACAGAGTAACTTTGGTGGGGGGGGGGGGGGGTTGTAGTGGCCGAAGTAGGAGTAATTTCAGTTTGAAAAGGCAAAAAGGTTTCTAGGGTCCTTCTCACTCATCGGAGGGTTAATCAGCTAATATCTACAAGAAACACAGTTGCGACAAGTCATGGTTTGTTTGAAAAATTTAAGCTAGGACATTCCTTACATAATCTTAAATAAAAAGGTTGTTAATGATGAGGCTAAAGATTATAAATAAAAAATGTGTCAAAATTTCTACACTACTGATCAAGTTATTAACCAATTATTGGCCGCTATCATGACAAGCAGGAATTTTTTAAGTCCCTTGCAGGGAGGTGCTTTTGAGACTTAAATTAAGAGTATTTTTGACAAAACTTTGTCTCCCGATTTGTAGATGTCTTTATATGGACTGGTCGAAAAATCGACCAATGGCCGAAAACAGTAAAAAAAAATTATTTTATTTTTTTTTTTTAAATTATTGCTTTTGGCTTAATTTTATTAAAAAATTATTGCTTTTGGCTTAATTTTATTAAAAAATTTCTTTATTATAAATCTTAATGTTAGTCTTTGTAAATATATGTATATTTCCATGTAAATATACATAGCTTGTGTCATATAATTGAATTGATTATGGCGGATAAGGGATTATGAGAAAAAAAATTTACATAAGCACCTGCCGTGTTCGACCAATCTCATGGCAATACAGTTTAACATTAGCCATTGGTTCGACTGAGGAGTTATTGATAATTACATTTGCTACAGCTGTCACTCCCGCGCTCATTCAGTATACAGATGAGATGATAAGAAAAACTATGTATATGACAATCGGGATCGGGCACGTTAATTATCCAGTAAATCCAAAAAAGTTTGAACACCATTTAAAATACTGTAGAATAAATCTCCACTTCCAGAGCATATGTAAAATGTTTTAAGTCCAAAACGTATTGGTTTTTTCTTAACGAACATTTTGCACATGTGTCACTCAACATAGGCACTATTTGCATAAACTGCATATAATTTTTATTGAGAACATCAACAACACAATACGTTGTATCTTAGCGACTATTATCTAATAGATGTAAATACCTTTTAGATGTTCTGAACCGATTGCCAATATGTTCTAATAATATTGTAGTGCTTCCGGCCATCGATTCCGGGTCGATGATGATGATGGGCATTTATAATTCAGAAAACTGGTGAACTACAAATTGATTTATGCTTAAAAAATAATGAAAAACAAAAAATTGTATTTTCTTTTTTTTAATATATTTTTCAATTGGTAAAAAGTGTTAAAAATTTGCTTTTATCAATCCGCTTCCCAAAATATTTTTTTTTAGTCTTTAGAAAATCAATTTATTACTAATATATTCAGAATCATTCCAGATTTTATTTTTGTGAAAACAGATCAAAAAAATTATAGTAAACTTTAAATATATACGTTAAAAAAGGTACTGGTCAAAAAATCGACCGGTGGCAGAAAATGAGTTATTGCAGACGAATCTAATTTAATTTACTTTAAAGTAAATACATTTTCTAAACAAAATTTCAAATGTAATCGTAGTTCGGTCTTTTCTGATTTACACGATTTCTTATACAAAAATTTTTAATTTCGAATTACACCATTTTTTCTGGAACGCATTTATCGTGTAAATCGAGTTCTAGGTGTACACTATTGACGGCGAGTATATTTATTATCTGCTTTCCCATAAATTTATAAATAAATAAAATTCATTAAGTCATGCCACCAATTTGAACGTCACATCATCTTGTTGTTATTCCTCATGTGGCAAACACAAGAGTATTATGACTGTTTATGTTGTTGATTGACCCCAGGGAGTTTTATTGATTCTATAATTGCGAGTGTTCGTTGAAGCTTATTTAATTTTCTTGATTTGTTATGTGTTTAATATTAAAATTGATAATTTAAATGTTGATGCGAAAATGCATTTAACATACTTAAATATTAATTTGAAGGCAAATTTGTAAAAAAAAAATCACATCGATACATGGATATTTTAAAATTAAGGTAACGATTAATATTCTAATGGCGTAAGTTAAAACTTGATGACCTAATTGAGAAGGAGATGTTAAAAGTTTTAGGGCATGTCAAAAACTTACTATAAACAAGGCAATTTTTTATGAAACTTGCTTGTTTATGATTGTTGTTTGAAAGATACTTTATTGCATATTATAAAAGATTTTTTTTAAAAATACTCTCCTTGCATGTTAATGCATACTTTGGAATTAAGCTATAGGTTTTCAGTTCAAGCGCTTTATCAACAAAATTTGGTTAAGAAGAAGAAATCTCTAATCCTCGAAAAATTTTAGAAGATTTTTTAAAAACTTTCGAATAAAGAAGGCATTATGTCCGACAGAATCTTAATAAAATGTTTAGCCCAAATTTTTAATATTTTTTAATTAAGTTCATCAATTTTAATTTTCATTAAATTATTTTTATGAAGAAAGGAATTTTTTTTTTACAACATGAAAATTAATTAAAATTGTTATTGATAATCTTTCATTCTTGGGCGTGGCTGGTGCTCGAACCCTGGCCGGCAGGTTACCATGACATGTGTCGATCGCAACCACTCGATCTGCTCAGATGGATTTGCCGTCTTACACTCGCAGCCATCGACGACTGCTGACGTCAATAGTCAAACATCAATCCTTAAACGAAATTGTATTTTAACCTTTGGTAGATCGAAATTTGCTTTTTTGAATGATTATCTATTTTAATTGATTCTACATGTTTTTCCTTACTTTTGTTTTTCCGCACTTTTGTCAAGAATGAAAAATATATTGTATTAAAGCAAACTCTAAAGGATAGAGGCTCTAATGTATCTCAAAAAAAAATATCAAAAAAAAAAAAAAAAATCTTAATTCGACTCCGACTCGAATCGCTGAAATTTTTTAAGTCCGAGTCAGAGTCCAACTTCTCACGTTAAAATTTCTTTATAATTGTTGGACACGCTTAAAAGGAATAATAAATCTTTTCCTTTTTTTTATCAATGACAGTATTAACAGAGTAAATCAAATAGATATAAATGATCAATATTGTGTTCCCTATCCTCTCAAGGGGGAATGCCATGATAATTTTTTTTTTTAAATAGTTAAACAAACAAATTAAGTTAAAAATTTCGGGATTCACTAAATCCCGAAAATCCCGGGATAACAAAATTAAAAATTGCTGGTTGGCCGTGCTTCACATATAACTTCTTGAATTTGAAGTTGTTTCAATGCATTAATTTTCTTTATCCGCTGTTATAATTTTTCAGCGAAAATTACTCTTTATGATGTTTAGCACGCACATTGTACTGATGACTTTTATTTCTGTTTTTCTAAACATTTTTAACATACATATTGTTACGTTACTGCCTTTCAATAACGTTTTGGTTTATTTCCTTTATAATAATCCGTTTCGAGTTCTTTATTGCAACTTTAATAAAATAAATAAAACACAAACACTTTAAACACTATTTACAATTTACTCAACTCTATTTAGTACTAAGTCTTTTTAACAACCGTAGTTTATAGCTTTCATTCACAACCAACTATAATTTTCTCCACGTTATACGTTATTGACAAAGTCTGAACTTAGAATATTCTTACTATGCTAGTCGCCGCTAGTATTTATACTGCGGTTGTCTAGAACATTCGAAATGTTTTTCGAAGGTTCGAGGCTTTACTATTCACAACACTTTAACTTGATTTATGGCAGCACTTATGTTTACATAATTTTACCTCTTATACTGAAGCTTTTTTAACGGTCATTTCTAGGACTTTCTGCACATTGTGATTGAAGCGTACTAAATTATAAATATTTTTAATAACAATGTAAACTAATAAAATTACTAATAAATACAAGTTAACTAATAAATACAAGTTAACTATTAAATACAAGATAACTAATAAATTCAACTAATTCTTAACTAATAATTACAACTAACTCTAAACTAAAGTTACTTTCGTACCAATATATATGTATGTACATTTGAATGTAGTAAAAGCTTTTTAGCCCAAATACTCAACCAATGAACATAAATATTTATAAACAAATAAAATGGATAATGAAAATTAATACTTGAGGCGTCAAAAATTCACGAACCATATTAAATTCATTTATTCGTTGATTATTTAAATTTTAAAAACAATTATAGTTAAAATATTGTTGCTGCTGGTACTTTTTGTTAAATGCCATCAATAAATTCATCAGAGAAGGTAGATCAATTTATTTATTTATCCGTTTATGTGAATTTTTATCAGAATTTTTTCCAATACTAATCAAATTAAACAAATATGGTTTACAACTTTTTTTTCTTTCTTTTTTTGGCATATTTTTGAATACCTTGCATAAATTTCTGTTCATTAAATGTATATTAACCCATTTCGTCCCAGTTATTTTTCGAGTTGATAGATAATTTTGGACTAGAAAACACGAATCTGAAGTCCAATTTTTTTAGATTTTTTGTTTTTGAGAAAAATGGTGTTCGATTAATCGAACATTGGGCACTATTAAGCATTTTTGTTTTATTGCTCCTATAGATTGTAAATATAGAAAACCTTAGTTTTTTATAAACTGAAACTAATTAATTTTATTTGGTATGTAGGATATTTTGGGCTATCTAGGTAAAGGTAGCCTGGTTGGGCGGGTGAAGACAATAAAAGAGGATATTTCCACCTTATTCCTCTTATACTAAGCTCCTCCTCTCATTTTTTTATTTTTTATTGTTTATCTACTATATTTTAATTTCATGTTTATTCAATAATTTGTCGATTCTGTAGCTACCTAATTTTTGGTTTGTGTGGCGAACAACAAGTATTTTTGATAGGGGTAAGAACCCAACCAATTTTCCACTAGCACGGCCGGTAATATAGGTAGCGCAACCCCTTAAGAGATACGCCAATGCGGTTTGGTTCGTTACATAAAATTAAAAATATACACTTGAACCTCGATTATGTGACTCGCACAGGACCGGGTTAATAGATATATCGGGTGATTCATAGTGAGGTTTAAACTAAAATGTAAAATAAAACACATAAATTTGAAAGTGAACTTGAAATTTTTTTTTATCGGTTAAAAGAATAATTTATGGCATTAACTGTATGTAAATGATATCATGGTAATGTTGGCCATGACTTTGTCTGAGGTTGTCCATTCGGAAGGTCCAATTTTGGGCGACTCATGCGAGCAAAGCGACTGGTATCTCGCGAATAACACGAGTAATGTTAGCTTCCAAAGCGTCAATCGTAGCTGACTTATTCCTGAAGATCCCACATATCCACAGAGAAAATAGTCTACGGTGTGATGTCACACGATCTAGGTAGGCAATTTACCATGGAAAATCATGAAATTATGTGCTCACCAAAATGTATGGCTCGTAGCACAGTCTTGTTGAAACCAGATCTCACCGAGACCATGCGCTTGATTTTCAGGTTGCTCTACTGGAGACCTACTGTCCCTGTTATCGGAAATATGGGGCGAAAGTAAGGGAATTGCTTAAGATATTTCCAAGGCTTTTGACAGAGTCTGACATGGTGCACTCTTGTCAAAACTTGTTTCATTTGGTGTCGGTGATAATTTCTCTCGATTTATATCGAGTTTTCTCAGAGATCGCACTATACGAGTTGTTATAGATGGAGTTTCGTCAAACGAGTTCCAAACTCATTCAGGGGTGCCGCAGGGCTCCGTTCTTTCTTCTACTATTTATATTTCCTATTTTTCTAAATGACCTCCTGTATCAAAATTTCAACCCTATCTACTCTTTGGCAAATGACAGCAACCTTTGCCATTCGTAATCATTTGATTATGGACCAAGCGTGTCCGATGTTGGTACTATGAGTCAGAACATGATTGATACGCCGAGACCGAAACCCGTACGTTTGTTCGTTATACACGTCTTTCCTCAAGAGCCCATACTTTTGTGGCCGATAAGCCGGTAAATCGTACAATGCATTACAGGGAAAATTCGGTTTTTGGTCGGACTGTTCGTATGTGGAATTACCTTCCTGCTGGAATCTTCGCTCTCACTGTCAACATAAATAAATTTTAGTCGAATGTTCACAGGCACTCCTACCTCTTCTCTCCTTCCTATAACCTTCTTTCCTAGTTCCAACCCATTGAAATGCATTAGTAGGGGTCATCCCCTGAGTGCTATGATTTTTCTCAATTTTGGAAAAATTTGGACCAATGAATACTCTCTCAGCTACAGCTGCTATATTTACTTCACTACGGGCTGGATGTGGTCTAGCCGGTCGAGTATCATACACCAATGTAAACTGGGACTCAATATTGCGAATGATGTTTGCAATAGTGGTTTCATTATGCCCACCGTAAGTTCCTCGAATCGCACGAAAAACATTTCTCACAGAACGGTGATTGTGCATAAACTTTTTATTGATCAGCAAAAACAAAATAAATATGTTTCCGTTTATTCAAATGAGTGAAAAATTTATATTATGGTAATATGCGATGATTCAGTTAGCATTTCACAGAAAAAACAAAAGTGCTAAATAGTGCCCAGTGTTCGAAAAATTGAACACTGCTTTTTAAAGTCAAATAACAAAAACACAATTGAAAAACACGGAAATGTTTTTGCTGTTGTTAAAAGTTTAATCGTTTTTCAATGGAACTACATTTCTACTTTTTTCATTTTTTTATATTTTATACGATTAAGGCCATGTACGTCTGTCTGTCTGTCCATCTGCTCGTTTGTTGAAATCACATTCACTTTTGAACGACTCAATAGAAAAGAACAATATTGGTATCAAACTGTTGCTAGTTCTCCTAAGCAGTTTCAGATTGAAATCCAGCAATTTCGGTTTAGTAGGATAAGAGTTAAGAAAAGAAAATGTGTAGCAACCACCCCTAAAAATTGATAATTTTGTTGCAAAACTTAGCATAAATTGTGAAGGAATGCATATATTGATATAAGATTTCACACAAATTTGTTCTGTATGACAAGAAATTATACTACAAAATATATAAAGCATATAAAAAAATTTGTGCGGAATATCTATGAAAAAATGTTGACAGAGTTGTTCTCTGTTCATTTTGTGAAAAAGTTCCGAAATGTTTCCAGCAAAATTTTTTTACAACTGCGAAATAATGTAAGCTGCACTTATTTCACGTGGAATGTTAAGCAAAAGCAAAAAGTACGAACTGATTATTAAATAAGAAATACAAAATTAAAATAACACAACCGGTAACAGCTTTTTTTATCCATATTTACTTTCTTTTTTATTAAAAAAAATATTTTTAGTTAAACACATGTGTAGTTTGTTTACATACGCCGAACAATGTTACATACTCTACAAGAATAAAAAGTCAAATTGTACAAGCTCGCATGATAAGTAACATTGATACCTGTCAAAATTTTGGTATGAAATAATTAATGCTGCTCAATAAAATTGAACAGAGTACTAGGCTTAAGTTGTGCTCAATACAGTTGGCGGAATGTAATTCTGTTGAACACTATGTTTCGGAAGTTGTTTCAACCGCTCAAAAACTTAATGGTATTGGTTTCAACATATCTAATGAATGGCTAGCTTCAATTTTATCAAAAGGTTTGCCTACAAAATATCGAGCCCTAATAGCGAAAATGATGTAACCAACAACATTTTAGATTTTTGTTTTTTGATGAAAATCGATAATTTTTGATCATTTGCATCATTTCTAAAAATCTCATATCTCTGGGAAGTACCGTTACGAAATAAGAGCTAGAGCAATTTCAAAAGACGTTAAAAAATTGTCAACCGATGGTAATAACTTGATAACAAAGTGTTGTCAATATTTTGACAACATTTGTTGTCAAATTTTCAACAAAAAGTTGTCAAATTGGGCCGAAAGGTAAAAAACGTACCATTGTTGTCAAATTGACAACACTCTGTTGTCAAATAGGTATCGCACAGTCATTACTAATAGCGTATATACTAACAACTTTTGTTTTCGCAGAAAGTATAAAGTGCAAATTTTTTTAAGTAAAATAAAATGAGTGAGAAATAAAGTTATAAAACTAAAAAGAGAAAAAACCCTATTAAACAGTGACGAAAGCATTATGTTCCTTGTATATGAAGGAGATTTTCTTCTTGAAAAAATATAAATGATGTATAAACAATGCAAGTGCAAAAGATTTATGACGATGAAGAGGCCAAACAATTGAAAAAATTTATATTTAGTCTACTAAATAACCATGAAGTTCCTGTATTTTTAAAATTTTTGCTGTACATTTTATTTAAATTAAACAGTTGAATTTTTTAATTTTTATTTTTAAAAATTTGATATAAATTAATAAAAATGCATCATATAGTTTTATTGATTGGGTTCAGAATGGGTTATTAGTTACTACACTCAGAACAATGTGTTATCGAAATGACAACCGAGTGTGGTCAATATACGAACGGTGTGTTGTCAAAAATGATAACAACATGTTGTCGGAATGACACCATTATGGTGATAATATATTTACATTTTGTTGACAGAATGAGACCAAAAGGTGACAAAATCACAACGAGGTGGTTAAAAAGTATTGACACCATCTGTTATCAAATTGAACAAAAACGTAGTTGGCTCACTTTTGACAACGAATGGTGTCAATTTTGGTATTTTTATACCGGATTTTTCCCTCTGTGTAGACTTAAAGCAAAAATATTTTAAAAAAACCTTCTCCTGTAAAATTTTGTTTTTGTTGGTTACATCATTTTTGCTATTAGGGCTCGATATAATCCCACGATTATGAGTACGGAGAGTTTCAATAAAGTTTTATTTGCGGATGCAATCAAGAAAAATGGCTGCAAGATATAAAGTATGATTCAAAACTAAATTGTGTACTCCTACTAACCAACGTATTTACTTGGCTAGTAACGTCAAATTTTGAAAAAAGTCATTTGAATCAACAATCAACGGAGAAGATGAAATCTGATGGTTTTATAAACTTGCGCACAAGGAAAACACGCAAAGTTCAAGATTCCAAAAGAAGATTCAAGAACCACTGATATTTTGTAAAAAGTTCACACCGATTTATGCGGTTGTATGGAAATAAAATCAGATGCTACATGTGCGTATGTTCTTACGTTCACGGGTGATTATATCAGAAAAGTTTTTACTTAATTTTTAAAAAATAAGAACTTAGTGCTTGCAACACTTGTCAATTTTAAATAATTAGTGAAAAAATCAAACTGGAAAAAGCTAATAATTCTACGATCAGATAATGGAGGAGAATTCGTGAACAAAAAGATGTTCGATTTTTAAACCAATTTTGGAATTAAGTAACATAAAAGCGTGGCTTATAATCCGCAGCAAAATGGTCTCGCAGAGTGAATGAATAGGGCGTTAATTGAGAAAGCTCGCTGTAAATTGTACAATGCAAAGCTACCTAAATGTTTTTCATTAGAGGTGGTCTACACTTCGTGTTAACTAATCAATCGAAGTCCACATCGAGTCCTAGAAAAATGTCTAAATTAAATACACACAGCCGAATATAGCACTCTAACTTGTTATTATTGACTTTGACATTACAAAAATTATTACAAACTCTTACTTTGATTCCAGTGTAGTGTTTGGAGAAAAAAATAAATGGAGTTGTTTTTGTACGTATTCCAATTTCAGGGTGTGTTCTTCATACAGGGGATTCTAGACAATGTTGGCATATTCCAAAATTATTCTCTCTTTATTATTTATTAGGATCGAAGCATTTTGTTCTTTCAACAAAGATACCTTTAGGTTGGTAATATTTAGAAATGATTTTTATTTTAAATGACAGTAGAAGGGGTGGTCCTTTTTGATAATACTAAATGTTGGTCTGAAAAGCACTGAGACTAATAAATACGCTTGACCTAGTTTTTTATGACTCGAGCTGGAATACTAGAAAGTTTGCGTTGGCCTGGTGCTCTTCTAATGTGGTAGGAATTAAATCACGCAAATTGGTTGGTTATTATTAAGCTCCGTCGCGGAGAACTTGGCGGAGTTGAGATTTTGTACCGGAGTCGGCACCGGAGTCCACGTACTTACAAAAACCTGCGTCTGCGACTTCAAATTTTTTCGGCATATAAAATTAAAAAAAAAAAAAAAATATTTGCCAATATAAACATATTACATATTTACATATTTCAAAATAAAAATCGATTTGAAATTTTTAAAAAATTATTTTCTTGCTATGTTTAACCATTTAAATAGTACAACATTAAAAGAGAGTTTAGAGTAAAAAAATGACCAGTCTTATATATACGGTAATTTCCCGGTTTAACGAACCAGTACTTTACCATGATTGTTCGTTAAATCTAAAAGTTCTCTATAAGCAGTACTTACGTAGAATAGCCGTTTAATGAATAAATAAATAACTGGAATTCTGTTTTTGCCGGTTTTTTGTTAAAAATAGTTATTGAGATCTAAATAAAAACACAAAAAATAATATAAAAGAGGTACAACTCATTTCACTGAAAAAACTATAATACGCCAAAAGGACATAAAACGCAAAAATGCGGTTTCATCGGCATTAAAAACTTCATCTAGTGGTTATTTTGAATTTTATCAACCAGCCGTGAACTGCATTTAAATTTCCACCATAAAGCTTTTTTTGAATTTGTTTGGCTTAAAACTGTAGGACTGCGTCTGAAACAGTCATGTCTAAATTACTTTGTCGTAGACACCATGAGAAAAATTGTTCTAACCATTCTTGGATATTGTCTTAGCTTCAAAGCTTTAATATTTTTGGATCTTAAGTTAAAAGTAGCTGTTCTTTTTCTTATTCGCTTTGATTTAAGTGCCTTGTGTAAGGGAATTCTTAAGGTAGAATAACATAACAGGCATTTAAGTTTTTTTTAACTAACATTATGAATCCTATTTGTTCGTTAAACTGAGCACAAAAAAATTGTTTTTTCTCGCTGCATAAGGTACTCAATGGAGCAAACTGACCTTTTCATTAAAAGGGATGTTTGCAAAATTGAATGTTCGTTGAATCGGAAAACTATTGTACATTTAGCATTCATGTAAGAGTAGAAGTCGGAGTCGGAATTGGAGTCGGACTAAAAGAATTTCAGCGGTTGAAGTCGGAGTTAGAAAATTTGTCACTGTCAAGACAAGATTTTCCATAGAAAATTTGTCAATGTCAAGAAAAAATTTTCCATAGAAAATTTGTCAATGTCAAGACAAGATTTTCCATAGAAAATTTGTCAATGTCAAGACAAGATTTTCCATAGAAAATTTGTCAATGTCAAGACAAGATTTTCCATAGAAAATTTGTCGCCGTCAAGACAAGATTTTATATAGAAAATTTGTCACTGTCAAGACAAGATTTTCTTAAAAAAAATTTCTCACTTTCAAGATAAATTTTTAGCGGCAGGGCAACTATTTAAATAGACATATTTGCACATCATTAAGAAATATTTCGTAAAATTCATTAAATTGTATTTCTCTTTGGCAGGTTAATGTTTTTTATTTTTCCTGAAATAATATTCATTATGTATAAATTGGTACATATTTTTCTCATTATTCTTCTTTTTAATGGGCATACTTCTGCTTTATTGACTCTATACGTAAAAAGAAGATTTCCAACTCTGCTCAAACACGTGGCACTGGCATTAAAAAATCAAACGATTGTAAAACCAAAATTGCCAATGACATTAAAGCACGGCTATCAATAATCTTATGTCATTGTCATTATTCCGACATGTCCTTTCATTCCACATTATGTTAAAAAATAAGGCTCACAACGAAACACATAAAAAAAAACTATAAATACTTCTGAAAGACAGTTTTTAATTTATCTTAATTTTATGGAAAAGACGTGTAACAGTGTAATTAAAAATCAACATGTGCTTAAACAGTTGCTCAATGCAGAGCTATAGTAGTAAATTATTGTCATTTTAAATGTTTATATCTGTGCAATATTTTATGACAATTGAGTGTAAACGGCTTAACCTTTTTTTCTATAAAAGAATACAAAATTAAATTTTAAAAATAAAATAGAAAAGCTTAAATTTTTTTTGTGACTTTTTCGATAGCAAATCCTGTAAATTTCATAGCACATTTTCTATAGAAAATGTCGCGAAATTTTACGCCAATGTTTTATAAACAATTTTTTCAAATAGAAATTGCAATTTTTCTATAGATAATGTTGTAAGTTCCTCAACATCCTTTTCATAGAAAAATTCAGAGTTTTTCTGCAACTTTTTAATAGAAAATATTTTGTGTTTTTTAATAACTTTTCAAAAGAAAATATTTTGTGTTTTTTTAAAAAATTTTCTGTAGAAAATGTTGCGAACAGCGTTGCCACTTAAACATTTTTTTATCCGTCCAAACTTCTCTGTAAAGCCTCCTAAATCCTTTTAAACTGATAAATTGTTTTCAATATTAAAAAACAAATTTATCTATGGCCGTATGGAAAAACTAGGTAACTCCATTTTTTGAAAACACGAGAAAAGCGCATTTAAAAATTTTATACATATTTCACTAATTAGTTTTACAAAAATTTTAAATTATATCTGTTGTGCAATACAGAGTTAAAAAAATTATATTTTTACATAACTATAATTTAATACTTTTTTAAAAAGATTAACTGCCGTATTCATAAAAAATAAAATAAGCTTAAAATGTGTCTTAAGGCAAAATTTAAAAAAATAATTTTCTTAAAATACATTTAAAATCCATTTTATTTTTTTATGAATACGGCAGTAAAAATCTAATTTAATTTCATAAAAATATTGATTATTAATAAATTATAGTATATGGGTATACGGGTACCGCGGGTGCTAAGAAATGGGCATAAAGTTGGGTATTAACACTAGGGTAAAACAGAACATAATTTAATATAATTTAGAGGATTTCTGGTTCCATTGAGCTCATTTTTGGACATTAAGAGTTACATATGTATGTACATATAAACATACATATGTATGCATAAATATATTAACTTATGCAGTATACTACATAAATACATTCACAATATTTCTAGTACGTAAGTCTATATGTATGTATGTATACTATACATACATACATATAAGATAAGTACTCATGATTCTGCATGCCCAATTTTGTTTTGTTTTATTTTGTCACTAGCTGATGCAAATAGATCAAACATGCACAATCTTGTCTACTTACTTATATACGCATAATGCATATATAAAATAAGTAATCATGATTGTGCATGCTCAATTTCGTTTTCTCTTTTTTTTGTCGCTAAATGATGTAATGATATATCAGGCATGCGCAATATTGTTACTTACTTACATACGTACAGTGTATATAAAATTGAGTAAGCATGATTGTGCATGTTCATTATTGCTTTGTCTATTTATGACAGTTTTTCGTTGCTATGCGCTTGTTTATCATTATCGTAATAACTGAGCATGCATGATCATGATCGGTATTTATTACCGTTCCTATTTTCTAAAGGGATATAAAAAGTTTGAATTTAATATTTAGCAGTCAGTTGTAAAATAAAATTTGGTCGTGTAGGCATCTAGTTAAGACTCTGAAATAATTAATTGTGTTAAATATTATATGAAAATATTAAAATAAACTTATAATTAATAAAATTTAAATTGCTTCGTGTTTTATTATTAAAAACCCTACGACAAAACTGGCGCAGTCGGTAGGATTGCCCAAATATTCCTTTTATAAGAGCAAATTATATGCAAAGGATATTCGACATTTTAATGTCCTTGTGGGCAGTCACAAAAAAGTGGTTTAATTAAAAACTAGAATAAAGAAAAAAAAAACCCCAAAAATTAAACATACATAAGAGCAGATTATGTTGCTGTTACAAAACATTTAAAAAAACAATAAACCCAAAAATACTTTTTTTAGTGAATTTTTTTTTTTCCAAGTAATGCTGCGAAATAAAAAAACTTAAACTTAACAACAGAAATAATATTCAACGTTTTTGTAATATAAAAAAAAACAATTTGTTTTAATCTTAAAATTTTTTTTTTTTGTTATAAGTCTAAATTAAAACCCGAAGGATATTTGAAATTTTAATGTCCTTGTGGGCAATCATGAAAAAAGGTGTTTAATTAAAAACTAGTATAAAAAAAAACAAAAATTAAACATATATATGTACCTAAGTGCAGATTATATTGGTAATACACATTAAAACAATAAGCAATAAAAGGAAATTGTCAGTGAATGAAAAGTAAATAAACTTAACTATTAGATGAACTTAAAAATAATATATTTTATAACTTAAAAGGAAAACTTTACTCAACAAAAGTAAAAATATTCGAGTTAATGTATGAACAAAAAAATATCGTGAAGGAGCGCGAATCAGGATCGTTTTCTAAAAACTGAACAAAAAAAAAAAACAAAAAAGCAACAACATAATTTATACAACAGAAGTTGCATACTAATACAGCAAAATAAAGGAGATCGCTGAAGGAAACAATATCATCACTTAAAGGGAATATAGCAGGAAAATTTATTAAGTATTTTATATTTTGTATAGATACATAAACATTGTTGAAGTCTTTTTATTAAAAAAAAAATTAATAATAAATTTTTAACTAAATTTGTAACTAATTCGTAAAACTTCTTAAATATAATTAAATTCTATAGTTTTTTCCCGAAAAACATTTTTTATATACAGCATGGCCCAAGAAAATGTTGCCTTTGTTCCAATTTCCCTTGACCCTCTTACGTTAATTGAGCGGTTACCGGAATTTTCAGGCGAAAAACAAGATTTATACACATTTATTTCACTCGTTGATAGAATCAACCCTCTTTTCCTTCAATATGATAATCCTTCTCAATTATTATTCATAGATTTAATTAAAAGCAAATTTAAGGGTAAGGCCAAAGAGGCTCTCGAGATAAATTTGCATGCTCAATCGTGGTCCGAAATCAAAACAGTATTAATTAATTACTTCGGTGAACATCAGAGTGTAGAGCTATTGTATGATAAACTTCGATCCACAATATTAAGAACAAATACTTTGGATTTTTATAATGAAATCAAAGACAGGCTTCGAAGCCTTAATAATAAAACTGCATCGGATTTAGGAATCAATTTAAATAGCGAGCAAATTGCCTGTAATAATATGAGAACTGCTCTCAATATTTTCAGACAAAAAATTCCAGAACCAATGAGAACGATATTGGCGTGTAGAAATCCCCAGACTCTAGAGGAGGCCATGAATATTATTTTTGCGTCAGGATATGGTAATTATAGGATTGGTAATGAACCTTCTAATTTAGAAAATTAAAATAGATATCGCTCTAATACAGATAATAAGGGCAAACGTGCTAATCAAAGCTCTAGTTTCTATAGAAATGAAATCCATTATGATAATGGTTCACATAACAGAAATAATTATATTAGACCTAATGGTAATAACGGTTTCAAGCCCAGGAATACTTATTTTGATTATAATGGCCGAAATGGCGTAGGTAATAATAATAATTATAATGGTCAGACCTATAGCAATAATTTTTCTACTCCTGGTTACAACGGCCAACTTTTTAGACAGAACTTTTCAAAACCTTTTCAAGACAGGAATTCATACTTTCGGCAACAGATCCCTGAACCAATGGATATTAATATTGTTCATAATTCTAACCCTTTCGTTAATACACCACAGTTATGTGCCAATTTTTCAAACTCAATTCATAAAGATCCTTATTGCGAACGTCCTCTAGTGGATTTAAGAGATTCTGTTGGAATTCAAAGTCCTTGGAACAATGCTTCTCTAATGCCACGGGAAAATGTGAATTGTTCAGGTCAATTTCAAAGTACAGAGCGAATAAATACGAACGCTACTCCTGATAGGAGCCATGAGGCACAAAATTTTCATTTTCCGGCCTCTCCGGAGAGCTACCTTATATAGTACTAAAGAATAAACTTAAATTTATAGTAGACACAGGAGCAACTCACTCAATTGTGAACCCTGGGCTATGCGATCCTAAGTGGAAAATTATGTCCAAAATCTTAACACTAAAGACGTTGCAGAATACGATATTGTCGGACACTGTATATCGAGTGCCGTTGTTCTCGGAATTGGGAAATAGTACTGAGAGAATGTGTTTGATAGAATGTAAATTTCATGATGAGTATGACGGAATTATAGGCAATGACATTTTACGGACTTACAACGCAGTTATAGATTATGATATAAATCGATTGTTAATAAACAATAGAATAGTACCTTTGTTATTTCCAAATTTTCACCACGTAAAACTAGTAACTCAAGTTGAATGTGGATTAATACACATTAAGAAACATTGCAACAGTATTGGCGAAGTTATTGCAAACGAGGGTGTTTATAATGCCCAAAATTTCAAGGTCGATGTAAGAACACTTGCTAGATGTCCAGATATAATCTACCTAACCGAAAAAAGTTCTTGGTCAGTTACTTCCGACAATTATTATTTAGTTAGCGACAATTTAATGCAGGAGGATAATCCGGAAACTCCATTATTTGACAAAATTAAAATGGACCATTTAAATTGCGAGGAAAAGCATAATTTGGGAATTGTTTTGAACAACTTTAGCGAACTTTTTTATGAAACTAATTCAAATCTATCATTCACGAATGCTATTAAACACCGTATTGTTACTAAGGACGAACTGCCAGAGTTTTCAAGAACTTATAGATACCCTTATGTACACAGGGATGAGGTAAAAAGACAAATTCAGGAAATGCTAGAAACTGGAATAATAAGACCTTCGAAATCCCCGTATTCCGCTCCTATATGGATTGTGCCGAAAAAGGATGACGCCAGTGGGTTGAAAAAATTGCGATTAGTAGTGGATTATAGGAAACTCAATGAGAACACTGTAGATGATCGTTTTCCTATTCCCAACATAGAAGAAATTCTAGATAAGCTTGGTAGATGCATGTATTTTACCACTTTAGATCTAGCTAAGGGTTTTCACCAAGTAGAAATCGACGAAAGGGATGTCCACAAGACCGCGTTCTCAGTTGAAGGAGGTCACTATGAATTTCTCAGAATGCCTTTCGGACTCAAAACTGCACCGGCTACATTCCAGAGGCTTATGAATAGCATTTTAGGTGATCTTGTAAATAAGGTTTGTCTGGTTTACTTGGATGACATAATCGTCTATTCCACCTCCCTTCAGGAACATATAAATGCATTACGACAAGTACTTGGAAGACTTAAGGAAGCGAATTTGAAAATTCAAATGGATAAGTGCGAATTTTTAAAGCGAGAGACTGAATTTCTAGGTCATGTTGTCACACGAGACGGCATAAAACCGAACCCTAAGAAGGTCGATTATGTAGTTAATTATCCATTGCCTAAAACACAGAAACAGATAAAGCAATTTTTAGGGCTTAGTGGGTATTACCGAAAATTCATAAGGGATTATTCTAAGATAGCAAGGCCCATGACAAAATATTTAAAAAAGGATGCTAAAATTAATTTAGATGACTCGGAGTACGTAGAATGCTTTAGAACTTTAAAAACGCTTTTGGTTAATGACCCAATATTAGCATATCCCGATTTTAAAAAACAATTTGTTTTAAACACGGATGCAAGCAATTTCGCACTGGGAGCCGTACTCTCACAAGACAACCACCCCATATGTTATGCAAGCAGAACGCTTAATCAACATGAAATAAATTATAGTACGGTTGAAAAGGAACTGCTAGCAGTTGTTTGGGCCGTAACGTATTTTCGACCTTATCTTTTTGGCAGGAAATTTGTTATCAAAACAGACCATCAACCTTTGCAATGGCTGGTTTCAATTAAAGAACCTAATTCCAAATTAATAAGATGCCGGCTTAAATTAGAAGAATACGACTACGAGATTGTATACAAACGTGGCATAAATAATGGAAACGCGGACGCATTGTCACGAATAGAACATCAAATAAATTTAATTCAACAATCGAAACGAAACGAAATATCTAAAAGCAATTCCCCATTAAATGCATATAAAAACCAAATTGTTATTGAAAGGTCAAAGGACGGTTCTTTAAAACTAGTAAGCAAATCAATATTTAAGAACTCGAGGAAAATTATTACTGCAAGTAGTTTCAACGAGAGCGATATGATAACTATAATAAAGAATCATTTTCACCCTACAAGAGTCAATGCTATTTTTATCAATGATAGTGCTTTGTATGAAATTTTTAGTCAAACCTTTTTAAAATACTTTTCGGGAAACCCCCATCTTAAAATTGTAAAATGCGACAATTTTCTTGACGATGTTGTAGATGAAAATAATCTTTATGAGTATATTAAAAGCGAGCATGAAAGAAATAATCATAGAGGTATAAGTGAGAACTTTGAGCAACTACGGCGAAATATATATCATCCAAATTTAAAGGTCCGAATTCAGCAGTTTATAAACAGTTGTCAAATCTGTAATATGGAAAAATATGACCGCAAACCGGTTAAACAACATTTCAATATAACAGAAACGCCTGACGGGCCTGGCCAAATAGTACATATAGATGTATTTTATAGTCTAGAGAAAACACTTTTTTTGACGATTATAGATAAATTCTCTAAATTCGCTCAGGCGATAAGAATTCAAAATAGGACGTGGGTTGAGTTTAAAAGAGCCCTTATTCAATATCTTAGTATTGTGGGCAATATTGGGAAAATAATAACTGATAATGAGTTGGGATTTAAGGCATTGCCACTTTTAGAATTTTTAAGACAAAGAAATATTGAAATACATTTTATATCTAACAATAATCACACTTCTAATGCAGACGTAGAACGTCTTCATAATACGATGAACGAACATATTCGCTTACTAAGGCACGATCCTGAAAAGGACAGTGACACTGTTGAGGAGAAAATAAATAAGGTAATTATGTTTTACAATAGCTCAATACACTCTACAATAGGATGTAAACCTATTGATTTCCAGAACGGTCTGATAAAGGCTGAGGATTTTCCAATAATTAAGGAGAAGATTAAAAAATTGAAAGAAAAGTCAATGCTAATTTAAATTATAATCGGGAAAACTGCGAGGTTCAAACTGGTGAAGTTTATCTAAAATGTGAAAGGGGAGGCAAAAACCATGCAAAATTTCGAAAAATTAAAGTAGATCAATTAGACAGGGACCACGTTATAACTCAAACAGGTCACAAGTATTACAAATCACACATTAAAAGAAAGAAGAAACGATAGAATTGAAATTTATTTAATACACTTATACAAGCTTTGTAACTATGTATTTATTAAATTATCTTTAAACAGAATACATATAAATCTATTAATGTTAATTACTTTTCTAAAGATTGGTTAATACTGAATACATACTTCGTAATTATCCTTGTTGCTAATTGTAAGTTTTTTCACTTTAAACAAAAACCCTTTACAAAAAACCACAACAAAAAATATATATGTATGTAATATGTATAAAAACAAAAATAATAATTCTAAATGTAAAAACAATATGGTTAAACGTAATGTATGTACGTATGCATGTATTTTGTAATATCGTTATTTCTAAATTGCTTTCTTCGGAGCATCAATCAAACATTGGGGGAGTTACATATGTATGTACATATAAACATACATATGTATGCATAAATATATTAACTTATGCAGTAAACTACATAAATACATTCACAATATTTCTAGTACGTAAGTCTATATGTATGTATGTATACTATACATATGTACATACATATATAAGATAAGTACTCATGATTCTGCATGCCCAATTTTTTTTTGTTTTATTTTGTCACTAGCTGATGCAAATAGATCAAACATGCACAATCTTGTCTACTTACTTATATACGCATAATGCATATATAAAATAAGTAATCATGATTGTGCATGCTCAATTTCGTTTTCTCTTTTTTTTGTCGCTAAATGATGTAATGATATATCAGGCATGCGCAATATTGTTACTTACTTACATACGTACAGTGTATATAAAATTGAGTAAGCATGATTGTGCATGTTCATTATTGCTTTGTCTATTTATGACAGTTTTTCGTTGCTATGCGCTTGTTTATCATTATCGTAATAACTGAGCATGCATGATCATGATCGGTATTTATTACCGTTCCTATTTTCTAAAGGGATATAAAAAGTTTGAATTTAATATTTAGCAGTCAGTTGTAAAATAAAATTTGGTCGTGTAGGCATCTAGTTAAGACTCTGAAATAATTAATTGTGTTAAATATTATATGAAAATATTAAAATAAAGTTATAATTAATAAAATTTAAATTGCTTCGTGTTTTATTATTAAAAACCCTACGACAAAACTATTAAGACCGAAAATCAATGTCAGTTACCTCGTTTTTTTTCGAAAATGGAGCGACCTAGTTTTTCCAAAAAAAAAAAAAAACAATTTGTTTAAATTTATTTTTATATTTTACGGAATTAATGCAACTTTATTAATCATTTGTGGAAAAACATTAACATTTTGACTCAGAACGTTAATTTACCTGTTTTTTTTTAGGAAAAATGGAGTTACTTAGTTTTTCCAAAAAACTATTTTTTTGGTTCTTTTATTCTTAATAATATCAAAAATAAGCCGAGTTTGTTTGGCAGTCGTATTCGATGAATCAAAAACTTCAGAATAGTTATAATATGCATATAAAAAATGCATATATTATATGCAACTATGGAGTTATCTTGTTTTTTAAAAAAACGCATGGATTTACCTAGTTTTTACATAAAAATTGGTATTGACAAAGGGATAGTAAATAAAACACACTTTCTATTTTTGGTGTTATCTCAATTTTTACAAAAAGTGGAGTATATATTTATGAATTTTTTTATATAAATTATCATTTGGATATAAAATTAGGCAATAAATCACAAAATAAAAAACGCATCAGAAAAAAACAACACTCTGCAAGGATTAATCATTTGTAATACTTCAAGTGTCTTCAAGCTTAGAGTAAACTCTTTAAGTAAAATTGTTCTAGTAATAGAAAGAAGCCTAATAATTTTAGTTTACCTTCTGAAATGTCGCACATAGAGATTTTTTGCCAATCTAGCCGAAGATTACTTTTTGTTTAAGCTTATATTGCTTCTTAAAAGTTATTGAGTGCCCCTTGATCGATGAAACTTGGCAGAAATATGTGTGGTTGTCATAGACCTAAAAAATAAATAAAATCGGACCATGGAGGAAAAAGTTCACCCTAGAAAAACTAGTCCAACCTCTGAAAAATGCAATTTTTTTTAAAGTTTTCCGATACTTTTATTTAGCAAATGAAACTTTTAAAATTGGACCCAGGAGATCGTAAAATTACTATTTTCGACCAGCCCTCTTTTGCGGGCAAATACATAAAATAATTTTCTTAAAAAAAATTTCAATATTAAAAGAAATAGTCTACTAACGCCTTAATACTACAAAAATTACATTTTTGTACTTTTATGGGCAGGGGGAGGTGTCCCTCCAAACCCACTCCCGGATCGGCCCTGTCAAAAAATTTTTTTTGCTAATTTTCACAAACTATTAATTTTTAAGCTTTTGTTTGACTTTTATGTGTTTCATAGTATTTAATTTATCTGAAAATAATTAATTTATGCACAATTTTAACTTTTTTATAATAGTTACTATAAATTTTGTTTTAAATAATAACAACTAATTTATTTAAAGCAACTTCTCTTTTGCACTAAGATTTTGCAATGTCTAAGCAATAATTGACCAACTCATGCAAATGGATTTTGTAACCACTTGTATGTACTTCAACAATAACTTTGATTCGACAGATAAATCAAATGCAATTATTTCTGCAGATAATTCAGGATTAAACAAATCTTTTGCTGGTGTTAACATCGTTGCTAATTCCAAATCCAGTTTTCGGTACATCCACTATTAGCCCCAATTCACTTCTTAATTTTTCACGAATAGTTTTGTACTCATCCGATCTTAATTGCCACTCTCAAATATTCTGGCTGCACAGGTGGTAAAAACCCTTACTTACTGTTTCACACATTCCTTTTTTTACACAAGTATTATTAGTCTTAGATTTAATAATTTAAATAAAAGACAACCAAAACATTTTATGACGGACGAAAGGGTTTCTATCATATGTACCTATACAAGATGAGAAAAAAAAGAAAAAGGTGAAATTTTTAAAAAATCACCAAATAAAAGGCACAAAAACGCGCAACATTTTTTCCTTGAATTTAAAAGTAGAGATTTTAAATTTTATCGTTATGTATAACACTTTTAAAAATGTAACTAAATTCACTTTCAAAAACCTTTTAAAATTTTTTTTAAAAAAAACGTGAAAAAAAACCTTTTTTTAATTTCGAACGAATTTTTTTATCATTAAAACTTAAAATAAAAATTTTCTAAAAACTATTATAAGTAGCTGTTAATATAGTCTTTCACAGAAAAAATCAATGTAAAATCTTTATTTGTTTACCCATTCAAAAATATATTTTAAACCTCACAAGACCGTAAAAAGTCAATGAACAACACGCATGCAATTTATTCAACTTTCCTGACTTTAGCAGTGTCCCAAAAACCTTAAATCTCAATGTCTGTCGAGCTGCGTACTTAAATTTTTACATTTATTAAATTAAATTTGTTGCCTTATGTCCGGCTAAATTGGCAAAAACCCCTTTGTGCGACGTTCGATTTTTTTCAATGTACAATAAAAAAATTTGAAATATCAACTTGATTATTTAAATCGACTTCATTATCGCTGTGGATGAAATCTATTAAAATAAAATTACTCAAAATTAGACTTTAAACTTGCATACAAATATGGCAAACGAAAGCATTCTGACTGGAATTCTTTATTAAAATTACTTATACACCCCTATCGTGAATAATTTTTCCCTCGTAATTTTTCCCCTTTTCACATATTTGCGATCATGAACAGCTCCCATGAAAAAATGGTATTCAAAGTAGAATAATAACGTGAAAAAATGTTCACGGGAATAAATTCCCCTTATCGTGAAAAGTGTTTTCCCTCGTAATTTGTTCACATTTCCCTTAGATTTTCTCACTTTATTTTTGCTAGGGAATAGAAAGTGTATGTTAGTAGTTCCTACTATAAATCGAATATTAAGGGCTAGATCCGTTAATAAGGCACAAACCAATATATTGGTCAACAAAATGCAAAACAACAGGTTGATTGCCGCCGGATTTGTGAAAGACGTGGTGGCAGAATTTTGGAAAATATTTTACTACATAAAACTTAAAAAGTGCAAAAAACTTACGTTGTAATCAACCTATCCCTCCAATACAAATTATTTAGATTTATTATTTTAACTTTCCTTTAAAATATATACGTGTATATTTTTAAACAAAAATTTCAATTCTTTTAAATTTTTTTCTTTTTTACATTCACTGGAACTGATAGCATGAACAAATTTTCACATGAGATTCGCGATTGCTTTTTTCCCTTCGAGGGGAATGAAAATTTCATGGGAACAAAAATTCCACTTGTTATTCACGATAGGGGTGATAGTGTTTTTCATAGCGGATTTCCCGGCACAAAAATCCCGGGATCCCGCACATTTTTCGGGAAAAAATCCCGGGAAATTTGTGCGGGAATTCCCGGAATTTTTTTATTTTTTTTTTATGGTAACATAACTGCTGATATAATATAAATCTGTTGTGTCATGAAATAGATTTTAGCCGTTAGGCAAACAGGTCTTATATCAAAAAAACCCATTTTGAGTTTTTGATTGGCTTTAATTAAATTTGTTTCTCTTTTGTTTGCTTTAAATCACTTTAGTCTGGCACAACTGCTTATAATCTTAAGCATCTACTCTTAGGAAAAAAGTCTTTGAAATATCCTAAATAAATATTTTTCAATTTAACATAACAAAAAACTACAGTTTCTGACAGTTTTTTCAAACGCCGAAGAGATGTCAATATATCATCGACCCCTTTGGGCGGAATTATCGTATATGCCAATTTTTTTGAAATTGAGTTTTTCATGCAATGTTGTTCTACATTCAAAGTGACGTCAACTGACAAAATATTGTAGGCGAATTCCACTTCGTTGCTCCAAAAATTGATTGTATATTTTCATTTTGATATTGCGAGCGAATGCAGAGAAAAGTAGAAAAATGGATGTCCTGTAAAATTTGGTTTTTGTAACATACGATAATTTCGCGCAAAGGGGTCAATATATCTGATAAGTAAGGTAATGTTAAATGCTCTAAGATATCGAAAGAAGAAGAGTAAAAATGTACAGAATTTTTAATTTGTTTAAAGCGTCAGATTTATTTTATAAAAACGAAAAAAGTTTCTCCCACTTGCATCAAAAAATTTTATGATTTTATATGCAGAGCAGCTGTATGATTAGATTCTGTAAGAGACGACGACAAAAGTTATTATTTAAGAAATCGCTTATTCGATTTGAAGAAAATATTTTTTTTTTTTAATAAAAGGAATTACAAGTTTTGAAGAAAGTGCACAGAAAACTGAAAGTGTGTAGAGATTATATAATATTCCTTTGACTATAAAGGCAAACATTTGCAGAAAGAATACTTGTTTTTCATTGAAAAATTCTTGATAAAAATTAGAAATAGGATTTCAAAGGATTCTGTAAATCCTTATTCTGAACTAAAATCCTATTTTTAAAGAAATATTTTGTAATAATTGGCTTAAATAATTTAACTGTTTTGGTTTTATATAAATGCTGTTTGTTCGCTTTGAATTAATTCTGTGGCAATAAGTGTTTAAATCTATTTGTTTAGTCTTATAAGAGAACATTTTAAAACTTTAAAGGTGGCTTTTGGAAATTTAATCCGATTTTAATATAATCATCAGTTTTCTGCGGTTATAGTTTTTTAAGTTTTTATTCCTTAACACTCCTAGTGTCACAGATCGGAAGTTTTTATTATTCCAAATGTTATTGCAATTGAGAAAAGATAACCAAAAAGTAATTTTGCCATAACTTTCTCAAAAATCGTACAAAATAATTGAAATTTTGCCCCTGTGTACTTTTGGACATAAAGTTTAGAACTTTTTCCATTTAGAACTTTTTTCTTTTTGCCACAGAAATAAAAAAATGCATTTATAAACTTTTTTAATTGATCTCAGAAAATGTTTTTTGTTCAAATAAATTAAATTTGATAATATTTTTCATCAATTTGTATTGAGCGGGATTTCCCGGAATCCCGGGAAATTGAAAAATAAATCCCGCTTTCCCGGGAAATGAAAAAGTCCGGGAAAAGAAAAACTCTAATTACTCATTATGGGTATAATGGCAAAAATTAAAAATCGCATATGACCAGTCAAAAGTTATGCTTCTCTTATACAATCGACTGCGTTAAAACATGATACGAAGTACAGTATCAAAGCTCTCATGTTCAATTATTCTTACAATAACGTCCTCAAAACAAAGTCATTTGTATTAGAAATACCTAATATCTTATAGAATGGGTACAAAATAATATTCTTAATGCCTTTAGTTCACTTGTAATGGGAAATGTAAGAAACTATAAACTCACTGTTTATTGTTAGTATTTTGTTTACGCTTTGATATCGTTGCAAATAAGACTTTTTAAGTGTGTTTGCAATACTCATTCACTCTGCAGTTTTGTTTGCAAGTATCTTTGGCTTTTCTAAAATTTTTTGGGAGAATGTTTCCTAATGTTCCTAATGCGCATAGAATTTGGCCAACAATAAATTTCAGTGTATAAGTATTTTGTATTCCCAAAAATTACTTTGATATTATAACAATTAAAGTATGTATTGACATTAATTACACTGTGCTAGTTTAAAAAATTTACAAGCCGGGCACATGGCTTTTTAACATAATTCGGGTACGCTAAATCCAATGGTGCTAACCGTTTTTTTAGGTTAGCTCTTGTTTTCGAGATATACCGTTATTTCGAAAATGAAAGAGGTTTCACAACATATATTCGCGTAACTCATAAACGGTTTAGTTTATTTAATTTACTAAATAAACCGAAATTCCGCAATAAAATTTCTTTTAAGAAAGGTTAAACTTTATTCTAATATGTGCAGTCGTTTTAGAAACATAATTTTTTTTAGTATTTACAATAAGCTAAGGCGTTTTTGAGTTACGCGAACATATGTTGTGAAACCTCCTCAATTTTCGAAATAACGGTATATCTCGAAAACCAGAGCTATCCTAAAAAAAAACGGTTAGCACCATTGGATTCAGCGTACCCAAATAAGGTTAAAACGACAAGTGCCCAGCTTGTCTAAAAAAAGTGTAAGTTTCTAGTGCAGTGTTATTTCTGTGGCTTGAAGCTAAAAGGGCCAAAGTCAAAATGTTCACTTTTGAGAAAATTGGAATTGAAGGCTATTATAGATGCTTTCATAGTGACATTGGCCAGCATTTTACTTATGAACCTGTTCTGGGTTTAGTATGACTTAAGCTGTTTTACCATAATAGAAGAGAGCAAGAAAACAAATCAAATACAATGATTAACTCAAAAGTGCAAAAAAGTGTCATTGGCCCTTTTAGCTCCAAGCCACAGATTTAATCATTTATTATAAAAACACAAATACAAATTTAATTTCAAAAATAGCATTTTGTGACATATTTAATTTTCTTCTTTTTGGCAGAAACGTCACTATATATCCCTTAATAAAGAGACAAAACTAAGTCAAGCTACGTGCTTGGTTTTTAATGTGCTTGTGGTTTTTTTAAAGACTTAACATTTTTTGAGAATACTTACTAAAATATTTTTTTTAGTATAACTATATGATATTTCTTAGCAAACTCGGTACTAAATAAAGGGGAAGGCCCTACAGAATTTTAAAAAAATATTAACTTCAGTTCGCGTGTACAAAAATATAAAAAAAATTCTTTTAAAAATATATCCTTTCTATGTGCGTTTTTATTAATATTTCGAAATTGTATATTTTTATTTTCTTGCTATTGGCATCATTATAAGAGCAGTATAAGCTTCCAACAAGTAAAACCAAAAATGGTACAACTCACTTCATACACCACATATTATGCAAACAGTTTGCGACTCGCCGGTAAAGTGGGGAAACTTGCACTTGGGTTGAAACTTTTTAGCGGCACATTTTCCACTTTAAGCGTTTGTCAATCTTTTTAACTTTAGGTATAAATTGTAGCGCCGTATCTAGAGCTTCTTGAGTACCAACATCTTAATAAGTGTGTTGCTATGGTTTAACAACGATTTTAATCGCTACAATATTGATAGTATATAATATTATATAATTTAGAGTGCTATTTTTGGTTTGTTACAGATATTAAGGGTTAATTCTAGTACTGATTTTAATAAAAATACAGAATAATAATGTAATTGCAAGCGAAAATTAAGTAGAAATACTCATGATTTTTTTTCCTTAACCCTTAAATGCATGTTGTTGTAATTCTGCAACATATCATTAAACTCACCTCAAAATGGCATTGATTCGCTCACTACACATTGTTGTGTAGTAAAAGAGTTGTACTTGGTGTAGTTTATGCTTTGGCAGCACCTTTTTATGCTTTGCAATCTTTTTGATTGTGAATTTTACGTGGACAAAGTAACGGTTATAAAATTCTTTCAGCAAGTGCAATTTGTGTTTTAGTAAGAAGTATAACTTTGTGATTTTCGAAAGTAAGTGCTAACAAAAATTAATTTTATATAGAATAACATTTATTTTCAAAGAAACTTACTTGTTCGTAAGCGAAAATAATGTTTTTTTCATTTAGTTTGACCTATTTTAGAATGTTGTAAAACTGCAACACTATGCAGTTAATTGTAAGTGCAGAATGTTGTAAAACTGCAACAATATGCATTAAGTATGAAATTTCTTCACATTTTATAATTTTTTTTGGATCCGGTTTTTAAATTCCAAAGATATTGAATATTTAAATAAAATATGTGATGGAGAAATATCTGAAGATGAGTCAGAGCTATAAGATGAGGTTTTTTCTGTTAACCCAGAGACACTAGACACTAATGTTCAAGATGTAGAGGCCAATATTGAGGCTGATATAAACGATTTTGATGATGGTCCACTGGCTTTTGACGAACCTCAGGCGGTTAACCCACCAGCCGCAACAAATCAAGATTATAAAATATTAGAAAAAAAATTTTTTTTTAATTTTTTTATGCATTAGGAAGCAAAATTTTATACTATATATTTTTTTCAGTACATTTGGAAAATTCATGCATTTAAGGGTTAAGTTTTATATTTTCTGTAAGAATACTAAAAAATTAAAACAAAAAGTGTGCAATTTTTCGAAAAAGTTGCGAAAATTTAGCATTTTAGTGGGTATTGCTATCTTTGTTTCAATCAATACATTTTAATACATATTTCGATAAACGCTTTTTTGGTTTTGCCAAATTCACAAATTAGGTAAGTTTGAAAAATAAAAAAATGTGTTTCTGTACGTACCAGAGATCAGCAATGAATCGTTTTTTCGCTACTCATCTTTACTCATGAGATTGTAAGTATAAGTGCTTAGACATCATTTAAATTAAACTACTCTGCTTCACTCATACCCACAAGAGAAATTAATATGAGTGTGACGTCGACATTATACGCATACTCATAAATGAACTCAGTTTGATTTATAATTTCAGGAAAATACTTACAATAGTCACAATGATTCAACTCATTCAGATCATCCATTTTCAGTTTTAACACAACAGATCAAACACACAACTTCATAATCAGCGCTGCCAGATAAATTTGCCGAAAAATCGTCCACTTCATACATGTAACTTTAGTAAAATATAATTGCCAAATCGTCACTTTGCTATTTCGGGGACAAATCTTGCAGCCTCGCATTTTGCTTCGCCTATACACAAGTTAAGTTGAATCTAAATCAACCACTACAAATATTGCTAAGTATGAGTACGATGAATAAAATCAAACTTCTGAGTGAATATGAGCTTAAATAATATTGCAACAAGTAGGAATGCGTATAACTACAAGAATTTAAGAGACATGATTCAGCTCTACTCACTTTTTCAATTCTCATTGCTGATTCTTGATAACGTACCCCTCATTTATGATATTTTTTATAGACTTATGTATGAGTAATATTTAACTCCAATATAAATTTACATGAATATTACTCATTCGTCATGTTGAACTTCAATAAATCAGCAAACAATAAAATTTACCATCAAATACACAAAAAATCATCAGACACTAAAAACATTTTTTTTACTAGTTCGAAACAATAATTTAACCCAACTTTATCCACATTGTTTAGCACCCGGGGTACCCGGATACCCATATGCTATAATGTATTAATAATCAATATTTTAATGAAATAAAATTAAATTTTCTTATTATTTTTTTATTTTTATTATATATTTATGTTAAAAAATGATTTTTTAACTTTGTATTGCATAACGGCTAAAATTTAAAATTTTTTATACAGGACAGTATTTTTAAGTATAACAGGTGAAAATTTTTTGTCATACATGATATGAGAAGCCGCAGAACAAAAGGTCCTTTTTCGCATTTTTTGACAAATTATATATATATTTATTCCTTTTATTCCTAGGAGGAACATAGGGCCATAACAAAGTTATTCCATACTATTCTATCTAAAGCTATATATTTAATTGCATTCCAACTTCGACCAGCACTAGCCGCTTCTGTTTCAACAAGTCTTCTCCACGTATTTGATGGTCTTCCTCTTCTGCGGCTTCCTTGTGGATTCCAATCCAGTGCCTGTCTGGCTATGTCATCATGTGGATTCCTTAAGGTGTGTCCTATCCACCTCCATTTACGCAAGCATATCTCCTTCTGAATTGGCTGCTGCCTTGTCAAATGCCATAATGTGTTATTAGAAATTACCGCTGGCCAGAAAACTCGTAAGATTTTTCGAAGGCATCGATTAATGAATACTTGTAGAGCCTTTAATTCAACTGAGGCAGCGTTCCACGTCTCGCAACCAGAAAGAAGGACAGATTTCACATTGGACTTAAAAATTTTAACTTTTGTCTTCCTAGAAATAAGCGGAGAACTCCATACCTTTTGCAGTGCTCCATATGCTGCGCTTCCTTTCTTTATACGAGAATTAATATCTTCTCTTGTACCTCCGTTGTTATAAATAATGCTGCCTAAATAACAAAATGAGCTTACTATTTCAATTTCAGCACCAGAAATAGTAAAGTTCTGGGGTGGTTTAACGTTAATACATAAAATCTTAGTTTTTGCTATATTGATCTTTAGACCTGATTTTGCAGCATGATCATTAACAGCTTGCAACATCAAAGATAGATCAGTATGCTTATGAGCTAAAAGACAAATGTCGTCAGCGTAGTCTAAATCACCCAGACAAATTGGTTTTTTGATGTTTTTATAATATTTGGGTTAAAATCTTCATGAAAAAATCTAGTTAGCATATTTTTTTCTTTTTTTTTACTATGAAAATGGGTTCTAAAAAAATTGGTGCTTAACAAAACGTACTTTTTTTATTTTTTTTTTTTTTCAAAACGTCCTTTTTTGATTGTTTTCGCCATTTCTTCGCCATATTCTTAATTTGTTTGACGTTTATTTATGTCATTTCATTTTCGTTAAAATTAACTGTTAAATAATGGTGACTATTCTTGAAAACGCGTCGAAAAAGTGAAAGTTGTCATTAAAACAAAAACAAAGTTTAAGAAATTGTTTTTGTGTTTATCATACAATTTTCCGTTTTTTAAAGAGAGGTAAACGCGTCAAAATTCTCACGTTTATTTAATTTTAGAAATGTACGATAAACAAAAAGTATTTTTTTAACTTTTCTTTTGTTTTAATGTAAATTTGTTCGAAGAGTTTTCAAGAATAGCCACCAATAATTGCAATAATTTAACTATTGTTTGATGGATGAGTGTTATGAGAAAAATAATTAATACAATAGTATAATTAAAACATCGAAGAATTACAAGAATCTGTAGAAAATAAAAATATTTTTTTTAGCCAAACGTACTTTTTTTGATATAAAATTGGTTTGATATTAAACATCCTTGACATTTAATGTGTTGACTTACGGCAGTTTGATTCATCTTTTGGTAAGCAAAAAACTTGTTTCCATTTCCAGGTTCATACAGTTTTTTAAAGGGTCGATATAAATAAACCTCAATTTCCCAAAAATTTTAAACATGTAAAAATGTACGTTTTGTTCTGCGGCTCCTCATATGTAAATGCGACTTCCTCGTATTATTATACTAACGCTTTGGAAATTAAACTTAAGTAATTTTATGATACAGAATTAAGTTTATTGATTTTTTTGAGCAGTTAAAACGTGTTGTGAAATCCCGTAAAGTGTATTTTATTGTATTGGGTACAGGGGTACCCGGGTGCGCATTGTTAAAGTTTAAGCAAATATTTTTTAGCAAAAAAAGGAGAAAAAAAATATATCTAGAGTTTGAATTCGCTTTCTTTTAAGTTAAATAACGACGATCCAGAAGCTTGTTTAAAAAATTTAATTCTTAATACATTGCACCAAAACCAATGCACCCGCAAAGAGTGAATCGGGTCGTATTTCTAAAATTAGGCCGGTCAGGCAGATACTGCGAATGGTGTTCGCTATTGTAAGATGATAACGAGCTTTTTGTGGCCCGAACTGGAAGATATGGATGTGGACGATATGTGGTTTCAACAGGCCGGTGCCACTTGCCACACAGCTAACGAAACAATGGCTCTTTTGCGCGACAAATATAATGGCCGTGTGATCTCACGTGAAGGCGATGTGAATTGGCTGCCAAGATCATGTGATTTGACACCGTTGGACTTCTTTCTTTGGGGTTATTCGAAAGAAAAGGTGCATGTCGATAAGCCAGCAACAAGTCAGCAGCTAAAGAATAACATAATTCGGCACATTAACGGAATAGAACCTCAATTATGCCTCAGCGTCATCGAAAATTTGAACCTTCGGCTGGAGGTGTTTTGCCGAGGTTGCGGCGGCCACTATAATATAAAAATATAAAAAGAAATGACAATCATTTCCTAAATAGTTTGTGTTTTATTCAAAATCAACATTGGCCCTTAAAATTTAACCACCCTTGTTTTTTAACAATGTTAAATTCTTCAACAATTTTTTTAAATTTTTCCCTGAGCCAAAATTCCTTTTAAAATCAATTTCCTTTTTAATGTGATATTTTTAATTTTAGACTCTTACAACTAGGGTTTTTTCCCGGGATTTCCCGTCCCGGGAATTCCCGGGAATTTCAATTATTTTATTTCCCGTTTTCCCGGGATTTTTCTTGCGGGATCCCGGGAAATAAAAAATGCATCATAATTTCAGAAAATAGCTATTTATACTTTGAAATTTAGTTTTCTATTGTCTAAAAATTAGCATCTGTGGATGGGTTGTGGATTAGATCAATTACAAGAAGTGAGTACATGTATTTAAATCAATGTCTCCTGATGCAATAAATCTACTCAAAGCAGAATGGGCAGTGCAACAGTTAATAATTACTACATTTAGTGAAATGAAGAGTTAATGAAGTACATTAATTCAAAATAAGATGCAGGCAGTAAAGTTTCATTGTCCATGAACATGTCTAAAAAATAGGAGATACCTAAACATATCGCTCCTTTATTGCAACAAAGTCATATCTACAAAAACAAACGATATTGGCAAAATGCGATTAAAGTCTTCAAAATGTACCGATTTAAAGATATATTTTGCTATAACTTCGGTTCAGTTTGAGATATAATACGAGAAGGTATGAAGGAAAACTTTGCTAAAGTTACTTCAAATTTTGAGATATGACTATGATGCAATGAAGGAGCGATATGTTTATTAGGTGATAAACACAAATTCCCAATTTCAATTTCAATTTGTGAAATGCGGGGAAACCGAAATAAAATAACATTTTGGAAACTCGTGTAAGATACTACAACATACAACTTGAAAAACACATTGTCCTAAAGATTACAAATGGACCTATTGAAATGAAAAGGTTTGTAAGAAGCAGTCCGGTTTATGCTATTTTTACATCAACCTTGACATACATTTGACCAAGGTATATTTATAGCAGGTAGCCGCGAGATTACAAAAATTGTACAATAAAACAAACAACAGGGCTTTTTATTGTTGTTATGTGGTAGGAACTGTCAAACAGCAAAGGGGTTGATAAGAGACAAAAAAGACAAAAGATAAAGACAAAAAACTTGTTTACTTGTTTTGTATATAACATTTGACAGTTCGTACCACAAAACAAGCAAATAAAAAATAAACAGCTGGCTTTCCGATACTACCTGCTATAAATATACTTTGCATTTGACTGATATAGACGTTGTTTATAAAAAAGAAAAAATTTCTTCTGATTGTGAATCCGAAGCATGCTACAACGGTGCACTTTTAACTATTTGTCCAACCTCGGTAAAAAATGAACGAAATTTTTCGGAAACATGATAATTAGTAAATAAAGTCAAGAATATACTTTTTGACGACTTACAAAGCGCTTTGAGTGTCTCAGGAAGTTATTTCTTAAGTCTTTAAAAAATGTTATATATTTCTTTAAAGAATTTTATCTATTTTATTAATTAACTCTTTGATCTTATATCTTGAGTACCTGAATTTTTATTTTGTTTTTATTATTGTTTTATGAATTAAATTGTTATGTTTATGTTATCTTTTTATCTTGTATCCAGAGCATAATAATACTGAATAAAAGCATAATAATAGGGAATAAAGGCGTGAGTTCCCTTACGTTTTTTATAAAAGTTTTTTTCATTAATTAATAACAAAATTTACTTTGTATTATTTATATGGAGCGGGATCCCGGGATCCCGGGAAATTTGAAAAATTTTCCCGCTTTCCCGGGAATCGAAAAAGTCCGGGAAAAAAAAACTCTACTTACAACATAGTACAACCCCTTTTTTAATTGTATAAATGAAATTACGTTTATACAATAAAAAATGGCTAGCCATTACGAACAATTTCAGACCATTGAAAAATTTTATAAAATGAGGCAACTTAAGTGGTTTAAAATAATAGCACTTGTTGGTGAGGGTGCAAGTTGAATGCTTACATTTTTTTGTCGGCATATTAAATTGTACAGGGTCTTTCACTAAGCGTTTCCTATCATAAAATTTTAATAAGAATAAGTTTGTACGTGTGAGATATCCCCGAATTTTTTATTTGTTTGAAATGCCTATCGATGGCATTATGTATGGAATTATAATGGAATTAAAATGTCTGCCGCTTCTACGCTGGATATCGCTTATTTGAAATGACAAATTTTCCATGACCTGTATCCATGTTCTGTAACTTAAGTGAGAACTTCTGGCATCACAAATATGTGAAACAAAATATACCCGCGATCTATCAATTTAAAATCACAGGTAAGCTAAAATATCGATTGTTCCTACATTAGCCTTATAGCCTTTTCACATTAGTCAACATCTACCATCAATTTGCGAAGATGTTAAAATTTTCCTATAAGAAATACACAGAGCTAAAAATCAACATTATACAACTGATTGCAGTGTTTAAAGAGTTACAGTTGAGATAGTAAACGTCATAAGATTGTGCTGTAAGTCAAGGCAAAGAAAACGCTCTTCAAACAGCAAAATCAAAACAAAACAAAAACACAACGGCCCATCTTCGTTAACTTCGGGATTTATTAAAAGTTTCAATCTGTCAAACCAAACACTGCCGAACATGTCGACTGTCGATGTTCTTTGTTGTATACAACTTTTCGTTTTTTGCTTTTGCCTGGACAACAACTGTTTTCATTAAATGAATCAGAAGTAGAAGCAACAGTTTATTTTTGTCCAATGAAAAATCAAAAAGTGGAAGAAAAAGCAATTTTTTTATTTTGACTGCAGTGTTTTAAACCCTGCCTGATTGTATTTCTTTCTACATCTTCCGACTATTTTACAGCCTGTTCATCGATTTCAAACGTTAACGTTCGCATAGAAAATTACATTTAAAACAAAAACAAATATTTGAATTTTGTTTTTGTTTTAAATATAATTTTCTACGCGAACGTTGACGTTCGAAATCGTTAAACTGGCAGTTAGTGCCATCACTAGACTGATAGTAGATGTTTTATGTTTTTAGTGTTGAATGCATGTTTCATATTTTCAACATCTTCCGTGCGTTCCTCCGAAATGTATGCCAGTGTACAAAGGGTATTAAGCATAACGACAAAAAGCATATTTATTTCCAAATGGGACTTAAAAGGATTTTGTATTGATAGAATAATATTTAATGGTGTTAAAGACATACATTGGTTAAATAAATATATAAAAGTATGATCCCTTTTCCAGTTAACAAAGTCCGCCTTTTTAACCTGTTTATGCCCTTCCATGACTTGAAATCCCTACCCAATTTGTATTTCGAATGTTAAAAAATTTAAATGATCAGGAACAAAAAGAGAAAGACTTTTCAATTAAGAAAAACAAAAAATAATAAAAAAAAAAATTAATGAATGAAAATATAAATAAAATTACCACCGAATAAAGTTAATGAAACAAAATAATAAAAGAAGTTACACATACTCCACCAATGTTACTTAATTATACAATTTAACTGTGAGTTTTTTTTATCAAGGATAAGGATTTTATAGGAAAAATTTTACAAATTTCTTTTTTTACATTTTAACACGAAAACGTTTATTTTACCGGAGGATGGTAAGTTAAAATATAAGTGAAAAAAAAAAATTAATTAAAATTGAAAAAAGGAAAGTTGTACATATTTTTAAGAAACGTAAATTCTTAACCAGAATATTAAAGTTATTTTTTGGCTATCTATGAAAATCTTGCGTTTATTTCAGTTATTATCAAATTTAATTCATTTCTTTATGTATTTAATTAAGCTTTTATTATTCACCAGTAAAATATTTTTCTTATATTAAATAATTGCAAAAAATTTAATTAATGTTTTAAAATCCAAGAATTTTTCATCTTCCCAACATTCATAAAGAATATTTTTTTTTCATATTTATTAATTGAATCTTTATATTTTATTTGAACTACCAAAAATACTGTGGGACAAATAAAAACTTATGGAAAAACACACGGAACGGATAGTATAGATTTGATTGGAGACTAAGTTTGTGGATTTTGGTGATACATTATTTTGGGCCTCCAAAGATTCTGAAAATGGTGGGCCCTTAAAAAAAGGTGGCTAGGCACTCTGTTATTCTCATAAGGACCACTTTGTACTTACAATTTGTCATTCTGTACTCTTTTGTAACTATGCATATATGTAAGTTCTCGTATTTTTTTAAAGCAAAGGAAATATGTACATTTAACATACAATATCCATCATCTTTGGCTGTCCAATAGACAACAGAAACATACGGCCAATAGAATTTAAGCCATGTGCATGAATTTATAAGCATATGCATGTTATGAGTATGAGTTAACTTATACTACACGCAGAGAAAAAATTATGTTGGGCATGGTTATGACAACTACACTATGTTTATTGTAACAATATCTTGCTGTCGTACACAAAAAAATGTTAATTTCATTAAATATCAGGAATATTATAGTTACTGTAAACATTTCATTGTTTATCGCACTTAATTTGAGTATTGTTGACAGAAAAATAATTATTTTTCTAACAACTTTTTCAATATTTTTAGTTAGGCTTGAGTTTATCAAATTAAATTTCCATTAAATTATTTTTTACTGAAAGAAGGAATTTTACAAAATGAAATTTTTATTAAAGTTTACTGATAATTTTCTTGGCTGAGCTGGGGCTCGAACCTAGGTTGAATTTACATGTTTCAAGAATCACCACATTGTTTCATCCGAATTCTTTGAGTTTTAAACTCTGCACCACTGCGGTTCCTGCCAGCCAACAGTCAAACATCATAGACAATTGAAAATTATAATTACAGCAAATTTCTAACCACCAGTACCACTGGCTAAAGATTGATGTTTGACTGTTCTTTGTGATTCTATAAAGAAAAGGTCAAATAAAAAAACAAACTTTTATTATTAAAAATAAATAGTCATTAAAAAAAACAAGTGTAAAGAAATAAAAAAAAGTAGAAATTATATTTACATTAAAAAAAAAGCGATGCAAAAAAATTTCAATTTATTTTTTATAGTTCTGACAGGACCACTGTATCATAATATAATTAAATGTATTATGATTACCATGAAAATAATATGATTACTTCTTATCTTTTTATGATTAACTTTATAAGAATATAGTTAAGGGAAAAATATTATGATGTAATATTACGAATATATTTGGTCATAATATGATTCAATAATAATCGTAACATGGTGACCACAATCATATTTCTTATCATTATATGTATAATTATAATTCTTATCATAATATGTTGCTCTTAGAATATGTTTGCCACAGCCATGTGTTTTCTTTGCGTGTAAGGAGAAACTAATTAAAATTTATGCAACAGCTTCGACGTAAGTAAATTATTCATTCATGGGTGCATCATTGTCCTTAGAGCTTATGTTATTCGATGAGTATATTTGTGTACAGGATTTAACTTCTTTAGGAAAAACAAACTCTGTTCTAGTATGACATTCACATTCTAAAACTCAAGCTGTGGTAAACAGGTCATTTCATTTCTAAATAAATCTGTTGGTATCTTTAATCTCACAGTAATTTTCGTTTCATTTTGAAAGAGTAGTAAAATACCAACAGATTTTGCTATAAATTAAATAAAACTACTGTTTGGAATAGTATGAACTTTGGAGGAGCTCAGAAGATCCAGTTGGGAATAAGAAAAGATTAATGTCATTAATTTTTTTTTTTTTTTGACGCTTAAATTTCAAAGATGGAATTCAAAGAAAATAGTATCCCATATATTCTTTGTATAGCGCAAATGTATACAAAGTCTGCAAATTTCACATGCCTTTATGAATGTATGTACTAGAATTTAGTATTTATGGCTTTTGTAGATAGGTAGGTAGGTAGAAAGGCCGGTGTGAAGTCTCCTTCACACCCTCACCCAGAGACCAATATGGTCCATTGTGATGCCTTATTCAGAGATAGCCCTAGAGAGATAGAAAGTTAGTGAAATAAACAGAGAAAGCATAGGATAGATAAGAAAGAAAGAAAGAAGGTTCCGGACCAAACCCGAGAGAAATCCTACTCAACCAAATACGCCCTACGTGCGTCCAGCACCCAGCCTACTCTCGCGCAGCCAGGCCATCCCCATTACGAATCCTATCAGATTCTCGAGTCCGCAACCCGAGACATCCCCTAATTCGCCCAGGAATCTACTGCCCAGCCACCTCCGCCTGCTGCCCTGCAACCTGGGACAGTGGCACAGAATGTGCTCCACCGTCTCCAACTCCTCAGGGTCCTCACACAACCTGCACATATCCGACAATCCGGATCCCATCCTCACCGCCATCCTGCCTATCATACAGCGGCCCGTGATCATTCCTATCATGGTCCTAACGCAGACCCTACTCCTGCCCATCAGCAAAACCGAATCGGACCTACTAAGCACCGGCCACAGCGTCCGTGATACCCGACAGTCCGTTCGGTTCCCCCAGGCCCGATTGGTCGCGCCCACAATCCATTCCCTGATTCTTCCAAAATAGAATGCCATTGGAGGCCTAACCGCCTCCAAACAGTTAGGATCCTCCATCTCCGAGCCCTGTCTCGCCAACCCATCAGCAACCTCATTGCCGACTATGTCGCATTGACCCGGCACCCAGCACAACCTTAGCAAATACTCCCCTAAGACTGCTCCAAGAGCCTTCCTACAATCATTAACCAGCTTGGAGTTCACATAACAGCCCCTTACGGCCATAAGAGCCGCCTGGCTGTCCACATATATAGTGACCTCCGAGCCTCCATCAATGTTGTCCCTTATCAGTTCCACGGCCCTCATGACCCCCAGAACCTCCGCCTGAAAAACACTGCAGTCGTCAGGAAGCCTATATGACCTTCTGATGTTCAGATCCTCAATGTAGACCCCCGCACCCGTGCCCCTCATCTTCGAGCCATCAGTGAAAATAGCAAATCCACTAAATAATCTGCCCCTACCTGACCAGCTCTCCCTAGAAGGAACTATTATTTATTTTAGTTATATTAGTTATTTAATATACACACGCAAAAAAAAAACATGGTAGTGGTAAACATATTCTAACAGCAACATATTATGATAAGATTCGTGATTGTAGTCACCATATTACGATTATTATTGAATCATTTTACGAATAAATTTATTCGTGATATTCTTATCACGTTAATCATAATAAATTAAGAAGTGATCATATTATGATACTGCACCTTTCATAACAATACAACATTTACATCGATTTTTTTATTTTGTGGATTTTTCAACTTTTCTTAATGTAAATACAATAGCGGAGGTATTAGGTGTTCAAAAGAGCAAATACAAAATATCGTTACACTTTTATAAAATATATTTGTTGTTGGATTTTACAAAAGAGCTTTGATATTTTGCATCTGCACTATTGCTTTTCTTCACAGAAAAAAATATCAAAAGGTTTTTAGTAATTAAGCAAAATTTGTTAAAAAATATTTTTAACAATTTTCTTAATTAAATTTGTAAATTGTCATATTAACAATTTGTTTCATTTGTAGAAAATTAATAAGTATGTATATCATAGAAGAAATTATTATATGTCAAAAAATTCAAAATATATAATAAAAAAATTCGATCTTAAATCTTTAAAAGAACAAACGATATGATGATAACTGCGAAATTGTATCAATCTATACGGTAAGTTAAGTTGTTATTTAATGATTTATTAAGAGATTTTAACGAGTCTTTTATAAATTATACAGTTTAAAAAATAACTGATAGTGGTGCCAAGATTCCGTTTTGTGCTGATAAATGAACCTTCCAGTGCATCCAGCTGTTAATAAATAAATTTCAATGTTACTAGTGATGTTATTTTTAATATACATAAGTATTTTGCTAAAAAAAAAAATAATAAAAACACATTTTAAATGCATCTTCTTTTTTAAATTAGTTAGCAACAAAATATTTTGTTAATATGATAAACTCACAATAAAAAATTAGATTTAATTGTTAACAATTATCGTATTCAATACTACAAACTCATTGTTAATAATATTTGTTGAGTTTTAACAATTTTAATTAACAAAATAATTTTTTGTATTTACAATTTTTATTGTTGGTGCCTTTTCAATTAAAAAGTTAATTGTATTGACGAATATGGTATTCAGTATGACAATTGAATTGTCGTAATTTTTTCTGTGTTCTATTCCGCTAATATTCTAATGTTTTTAATTTCTTTAAATTTATTTTTTTATGGGAATTTATCTTTAAATTCTTTAACCGCTCACTAACAAATAATTCGATAGACATATTTAAAACAAGCGACACAATCGATTCAAAATTATTATACAAATGGCGCTAACATAATATTATTATAGTAAACATATTTTGTTTGCTTCTTAAGCATACTATGACTACACATATAGAAAGTTATCATGTAATGGCTATTAAATACCATGGAATGGTTGTGAGTTATATAATATGTTTTCAAAGTTGTTATTATTTAGTTGTTAGAAAAATTATTATTTTTCGGTCAACAATACTCAAATTTATAATTGCGATAAACATTGATATGTTCACAGTCACTATAATATTGCTAAAATGCAATAAAAATAACACAGAAAGAAATTAAGACAAATCAATTGTCATATTGAATAACAAATTCTTCAATACAATTAATTTTTTAATTGAAAAGGCACCAACAACCGAATTTGTAAATATAAAAAATACTTTTGTTTATTCAAATTGTTGATATTCAACAAATATTTTAAAAAACGAAATTGTAATATTGAAAAAAAAATAATTGTTAACAATTATATACAAATTTTAATTATAAGTTTGTCATATTAATAAAATATTTTGTTAAGAACTACCTAATTGCCTCTTGAAAGAATTAAATGCATTTAAATTATTTATTTGATTCATTTTTATTGAAATATATATATTAACCTTCATAAGGTCTTCGGGTCAAATCTGACCCATTTTGAAATAAAAGTTAAATTTTTTCTAAGAGTAAGTGACTTATCTTTTTTATATATTTTATAACTTTTATTTAATTTCAAATGCAAACAACTACGTTAGGTTTTTAGAAAAAAATATTGGCAAAAAAAATATTTAAAAAATTTTTTGCACTTAAGGTCTTTGGGTCATATTTGACCTCTAGCAAAATTCTTGAATTTTCGTTAGAAATTTAGATTTGTTATTTAATTTTTTCACCTCCTGAGACATGCGTTATTTTGAAGTTCACTAATAATTCAGGCAATTGTGTATTTAGTATTGATTAGACTGAAGTTGGCAACACCAAAATTTCGCATTTATTGGTTAATTGAGTTGTATAGATCAAATAATAAAAGTATAGACAGTTTGTGGGATGCTGTGGAAGGAAAACCTATTTTTAGATTCAAAAATCTATCGAAAGTACTAAGATTTGACAACAAGGATACTCGCAGTGAACGCCGAGTTTTAGAGAAATTTGCGCCAATTCGTGAGCTATGAAATCTATGGGTTGATTAGCTATGCCTGGAATTTACAACCGTATATAGGCCAATTAATAGCAGCTTTGCCTGAAATAAACAAATGTATGCATTTAGTTCTTGATTTGACAGTTGGTTTGAAATGTCACAGTATGACTGCAGGCAATTGTTTTACATCGTACTAATTAGCACACAAATTGCTAGAGAATCAAATTACTTTAGTAGGAACTATATGTAAAAACAAAATTGTATTGCCACCAGAGCTTTTGGCAACTAAAGGCTATCATTAACGTCAGCTTAACATGGTTCAAATTTAGGTTTTCAACTTGCCGCGACCTATATCAAGTAGCCAAAAACATTTCCCAAAGACAAATTTTTAAAAGTTGCAAAAAAGTGCATGTAGTAGCTGAGCAGAACAGCAACCGTCATCTTTAACCAAAACCTAGGACAAAAAAATGTTTACCAATCAAAAATACGTCAAAAATAAGTCGTTGCCAATTATATCACAAAACAGATACAACCACTTTATGCCAAATGTACTTTTGTATTCGAATAAATGTTAACAATAAACACAGCTTCACTATACTGAATAAATCTAAAAATGAAATATCAACTTTTAAAACATACTTAATTGAAAATAAGTGAGTTTTTATATAAAATTTTCTATTTGGGTCAAATTTGACCCAAAGACCGTTTACCTCAGCAAATTTGAAGACCTTTTAAGGTTAAAAACTACATCACAAACATCATAAACAATAATTTTAGAACTGGATGCACAATAATGTTTTAACATCTGCATAAACGAAAGAGCCGTTAAAATCTCTTAATTATTCAAACCACAACTTTACTTACTCCAATGATTGATTCAGTTTTTCAATAACCTGCCTACCTTTTGCCCTTTTATCCCAGCAAAAACTTCACTTAAAATCCGACTTTTAATGACTTACAGAATTCATTACTTTGTAGCTTTATTCGCCACTTTTTGGATTATTAGTTATATATTAAAAAATAACTTTATTATTATATCTTAAATATACAACACAAAAAAAATTAATATTCGGGTATGTTCTGACAATCGCAAAACGCTAAACATTTGCGACTTGACTTGAAATTGCATAATACGTTTACTGTAAATCGCAATAGCAAGCAATTTGATGACTTAAAACCTCAAAAGAATGCTTAAGGGAACTTGAAAAAACTATGGCAGATCGCAAGCAAAACGCACTAGTTTCAGAACACCATAAAATAAATCTGGCGTTTTGAGATTTTAAATCGTGCGATTGTCAGAACATGACTGATTATTATGCGATTTTAAAAAATATTTACGTCAATTTTCAGTATATTCCGTTAATATTTGTTAGATATTCGGTAATACTATATAATTTTAACAATAATTTTGATGTTAAGTCCATGGAAAATCCAAAAATCAATCAAATGTATCGTCATATTAAATGCAAACGGACGTAACTACACAAAATTTCGAAATTGAGTTTTTTATCGATTATGCTTCGTTTTATCAAAATACATGTTCGTGCAAAATTTTAGATTCCTACGATCAAAAATGGTGATTTTATTGACGAAATTCAAACGCCAATTACACCTTGTAGTTATTGATTTTGTAAAGTTTTTTGCTTCTCCTGTAAAAAAATAAAAATAGTAGTTACGTCCGTTTGCATTTAATATGACGGTATGTATGTAACTGGTGGGGTGTCAAAAAGCCCAAGGGCATAAAGCCATAATGGCATTATGTCTCAATCCAAACGGACATTAAGCCATAATTTTGATATGGCCTTAAGTCTCATATCAATTTAGTGAAATGGGACATAAAGCCATTATAGTTTTATGTCCCATTTGATGTTTTGCGTTACAAATGTTTTATTTCCCTAGATATGCCTATTTATCTATGAAATAAATGATTTAAAAAAATCCAAAATTTCTAGGCTTCAAAAATTACAGCTGCAAACATTTTGTGAAAGGAAAAATCCTTAGTTATCATTGGCAAACATTTTTTTATTCTTGTAACGCACGCAGGAAAAATTTATTCAGCGAAGCCACCTGCCGCGTCCTACTGGAGGAAAAACCCCCTAAGCGCGGCCGCAGGCCGGCACGCAGAAAAACTTTAGTATGCGAAGCCAGATTTCAATACTTAACCCTCAAATACCTGAAATTTAAATATGTAGTTAGAAATTTTTTGTCTTTTCGCATCAAAGTTCTGACAAGAATGATTCCTTCTTCCACACTATCTGAATCATTCAATTCAATTGGTACCCATATACTGAGAATTGTATACTCATTTAAATTTTTTGCATCGTAACAGCGTGAAATAAATAGGTTTTCTTCAATACTTATTTATTCTGATGACCGTCTGTAGGCGGTCTTGGGTGTTTGAGGGTTAACTTTTGTGTCTCCGGAACTGAAATGAGAGATAAAGCCGTTTTCTAATATTGCTAATGCGAGCTAAGGCCATGATGGCTTTATCTCCCATTCAAATGAAAAAAAAAAAAACAAAAAGGCTTTATCTCCCTATTGAATGAGAGATAAAGCCATCATGGCCTTATCTACCATGGTATTAAAGCACCCCCCCCCCCCCCTAATCATTATTAAAAATATGGCTTTATGTCTCATTTTCGGAAAAAATTTTTTGGCGTTAAGTCCCATTATAATGAGACTTAATGGCATATGCCCTTATGTCTCAATGGAATGTGACTTAACGCCATATGGCTTTATGTCCTATGGCTTTGTGACACCCCACCGTATGTAACTATATACACAAATGTGTTCCAAAATTACCCACACAGTATATTTTTGTTATTATAACACTAGTAACTAGTTATTTCGATCTATTATAAACGATGTTTTTTTGAACAACATAACATTTACATTACACACATTTGTATTACAGTGTGAGAGTTATAAATGATTTTATGCAGCAAAACCCTCTTTATTAAATGTTTTCTTAGATTTCGAAAAATTTATTACTGTGTACACTTTCATGCATATAAGAGCAATTTTAATAAGTGTGTTTAACCTTTTTGAATTAATTTGCACTAACTTATTTTTGGCCTCTTTTTGTAACTATATATTTTTATAAAATTTTTAAGTATAAAAAAACATATTATTTTTTAGGTTATAATTGGCCAAATTATAAAGGATTACTTTTGGGACATCTCGTCGTCTCGTAGTCTCGTAGTCGTCTCGTCAAATTCTCATTATTTTTTTGCTTATTTTGTAAGCAAAGTTTTTGCTGAGTTTTTCAATAATCTGCCTACCTTTTGGCCTTTTAGTTATTTAAGCCCACAATATTTAAACATTTTAGATTTTATTTTATTTTTTTTGACAGAAAATAAATTTTAATGTATTTTTAAACTGGAACAAATTGTTAATATGACCATTAACAAACATGTTTATTAGGAAAATTGTTGAATATATTAGAAAAACTTTAAAAATTTTCAGTTATTACTTACTAACTATTTTTATTTTTTTCTGTGAACAATCTTTTGTGTACAACAACAATATATTGTTACAATAAAAATAGTGTAGTTGCAGTAACTATCCCCAACCATATTTTTTCTCTGCGTGCATATTTGGATCGGCGTAAGATAAGTTTCTGCTAACACCGTGATCGTTGCCGAAAACCAAAGTTTATACATTTGTGCCACAAAAATTTCGCTTATTAAACCAGTGAATAAAACTAGAAATTTAGCGGCGCGGATTAGCAAAGAAAAACTAGTCATTTCCTAACGGTGGCGAGAAAAACTGATTATGGTTGAAGGTATTCCTTCAAAATCAGATTTATATATTTCCAGCAAAGATTTAAAAAGGATATAAAGCTACCTTCCTAAAGGCATGTTGCTTTGCAATATGACATTCCTTAAATCATCTGTTTCGCAGCTAATAAGCAACGAAACACAATTAAATAATTATTAAGAACTCCTTCCGGAGGATCTTTTGTGCAGCTCATGTATCTCACCATGTCAGGTTCAGGCTACGTATAAAGAATTTTACCCTGCCTGGTAAAATATCATAATTTTAAGTTGGGCTTATCATTTGCCCACTGAAAAATTTCCGCATGGAAGTCCCCAAGGCGTGACTGCAGCAGAGCAGATGTTTTGACGTTTTATCATTTACCTTATAGAATCTTAAACCACTGTGCTTCGTAAATAGGCCAACAAGCAGTGTAAATTCCGGACGTCCTAGTGTGAAGGAATTCATGTTCGGACCATTTTTGTTACGTTCCCCTAAGATGGCCGACAGTGACGCCGCAGAAAGGTTCAGGACCTTTGAATTATCGGCGAGCTCCCATGTTTACCAAGCAGTCATCCCTTTCGTTGCCCGTATGGCGCTCATGGCCAGGCACCCAACACAAATTCAAGTCATTGTGTTTTCCTTACCCCAGGCCACTTCCTGATAGGGACATCGATGCTAACCCCTGCTGAGCCCGAGGAGCTATCTTCACCCCTTATTATTGTAAATCGGTGGCGTAAAGTAAAGGGCCTACAACAAAAATTCTGTCGTCGGTGGAAGCAAGAGTATTTAAAAGAGTTGAGTAAGCGCAACAAATGGCAACGCCCCCAGACAGACTTAAAAGAAGGCGATCTGGTGGTTCTGAAAAGTGAGCCAGCCTGGCTGCCCGAATGAGTGGCGCTTAGGGCGCATAGTAAAGGTTTACCGTGGTCGTGATGGCAAGGTGCGAGTGACCGATTTAAAAACGCAAAATAACGTAATCACTCGACCGATACACAAACTGGTGGCGCTCCTTTATATGCGACACTCTAAATTCTAATAATTAATGTTTCTCTTAAGAGCAGATATTTTTTTTTATTAGAAATTTCTAATAAAAAAAAAATATCTGCTCCATGGCCGCCTTCAACACCAATTATCGTTGCCCTGTCTGCGAACGTTTCCATGCCATCCGGCAGTGTTCGCGTTTCATCACCCTTCCAGAAACTGCGCATCGTGGCCCATAGAGCCCTGTGCTACAACTGCTTGGCGCAGTCTCACACCAGAGCCTCCTGCAGAAGTATCGACAGATGCCGGCACAATAGTTGGCTCCACCCGATGCCCGAGGAAAGGGTGTGGGTCCGAATGACCGCTAATGCACGCGTGCAGTCCCGCCCGGGCTCGAAACCACTTTGGACGCGAGCGCTGATCAACCCGACTGCCGCAAGATCGTCTGTTACGTTGGAAGACACCCGAACCTTGGGATGCTTCGTTGCCCGAGGCCGCACTAAACTTTCCTTTTTCTATCGCACCGAGGAGGATCGAAGGCTCGAGGTGGAGCTCGTGGTCGAAGACAAGGTGTATGGCAAGAGCCCGGAGGTTGACGTGGAAAGCGAGTTTCTGGCAGTGGGCGACACCGGCATTGGCATTGCAGTCGGAAGTACCATGAAATATTGGGAGCGGATGTAACCAGCAGGGTTCTAGTCGGACCGGCGAAGGGAAAGCCAGGGACTATTTACGTCCAGGATACAATTTTTGGCTTTGCCTAATTTGGAGAGGGAGTTATGCTAAAAGCATAGACGGCAGCTATCGTATTTTGCCCTTTTTTTCTCTACTTGAATTTTTTGTTTTGATTTTGTATTACTGCTAACTGCTTTAACTTCTTTTGTGATTTCATGCTGAATTTGAAAGCTTAATTTACTTTTTTTTGTGAATTTTAATATATTCCTTCTCTTATTAATACTTGTTTTTATTTAATTTTAGTTTGTTGTCTGCACCACCGTTGCAAGGCGGGCGGTATGTTGGCGTCTACCTCGTGGGAGTCCAGCCTCATGGAAACACGGAAACATGGGGAACATTCATTGGTGTGAGCCACGCTGCATGTGGTGGTGGTATCTGGCAACCTCACATGTAGCGTGGTGAGTATGTCAACCTTTTGACTCTCTGCGCTACTGTTTCGTGAACTTTTGCACCAGCCAGACGCCGGCAATTGTTAATAAAACTAAAGTGAAATTAAAATAAGATTCAATTGAAATTGAATGAAAATAGTGACCTTAGCAAAAATTGTAAAGTGAACTAAAAATTTAAAGAAAAAAAGCCTTGAATAAAAGCAAAAAACAAAGAAAGGTGTTTGTTATTGAAAATACAGTGCAAGCGAGCCACCGGAATAAGGGTCGATTGCATTTCTAAGTGAGTGGGACACGACCTGCCCCAACGAGCAAATATAACGCCATTCGAACCAATTCGCTGAGGTCATCAAGACGTGCCTACCTTCACCAAGAACCAGCCGATAACCGAATCCCAGGTAACCCATTTCTACCCCGACAAGGACCATCAGACAGACATTAATAAACAAACAAACCTTTTATTGTTAGTTTTCAAAATCTTTTTTTAGAATAATCAAATAAAATAAGAGAATATTAATTAAAACTCTTTCTTCTATCTCAAAGAAACTGTAGAGTTCTCCACTTAACCACAAATAATTTTTAAGGTATTTGCTTGTTATTCTCTTATTAACGTTATTTTTGGCCCTTCGCCTACAGTTTTATACCACTTCCAATATTCTGCATACTCTTACAACAGCTTTATATGGCATAAAACATTGTTAAATCGTTACATTGCCCATTACATTTGTTTGTCCGACTACAGATACTTGCAAACATAAATGCATGTATTTATACAGCAGTGTAGTTGTTGTATTAAAGCCCTAGGATAGATGATGGGAAGTAGTGCTAGTAGTATGTTCCATGTAAGGTTTACATCATTCTTTTATTTTATATGCGATGAAGGAAATCATGTGTTACATAATGCAAACATATTTGTAAAACACTTATTCATAATATGTACATATGAATTTGTGTGTTAGTACATTTATGTGTCTGCAGGTTATCTTTCATTGATGTTGCTACATGCAAAGTGATTTAAGAAATATTGTTGCACTAAAAACTTAAATTAATATATATGTATGTGTTTGTATTAATTTTTACAGTGGAATCTTTAATTACCGGACACTGAAGGGACATTAGAACGGCGTTCTAGAGGAAAACATTGATTCATTAGAATGCCGCCAGGACCAGGGAATAGTGTCCGTCGAATTAGAGTGTCCGTAAAAGGAGATTACACTGTATTTGGGCCAAAAATGTATATACAGAAGAATTTTTTAATTTGCAAACAAGTCTTAAATAATGAACGGTGAGAAAAATATTTAAGACAACAATCTCTACACATAGTTTTTGGGAGAAACACAATTTTAAGACGTTGAGGAAGGCACAAAAATGATCTTACATACGTTTATTTAAGGCTATACAATTATTAAAAATAAAGGTATGTGTACCAAACTTTTTTTATTTTAAGAGAATTATTGTTGTGGCAAACCATGTTCTCTTAGCGTTGTTGTAGTCTTATGAGCAGCCTTTGCGCCTGCTGAAAATTCCAAAGCTTATTTAAGTTAAAATCAAGAAATTATTTGTGGATTTTCTTGTTTTAAGAATGGAAATTTATTATTTTAGGGCCTAAACTTCTTTCCGTGTGTAATCATTGTAAGCTTAGCCAATTTTGCCAATTTCAGGACTTAGACAAGCTTCAGGTATTGATCTTTATCTTTAAAGACTGCAACACTAAGAGGACGGTATAAGCTAAAAATTAACACCCACATACCAGAACCCTTAAGTCCTGGGAACTGCTGGGATCGGATATAATTGACAACAGATTTAATTTTAATTGGTACACTGATTAACTATTATATTTTAGCGCATCGCTAATTTTAAGCCCTAGATAGCTGCTAGCTGAATACGCAATCACACACTTCCTGAAAATATATGGTTTGATCTTCTTCCGTCACATTTATCGTTATGATAAGTCTACTTCTTCGTTCAGCAATTCTGCGACTTTTAAATTTTAAGTGGATTTTAAGATAAAAATGAGTTTTATTTTTACCTTGAAAGCCATTTTTACAACCCACATAAATTAACTTCAATTTATTCTATTTCCGAAATTTATTTACTATGTCTTTCCAACTTTCTTTGATGTTCGTTTCGTTTGTCTGTAAGATGATAATCGTTTGTTCGCAAGGTTATAAATCAACTGATTTTTTGAACTCTTGTGTTCTAAATAAAAAAAGAAACCTTTTTCCGTATTATTTTTTTTGTATTTCATTTTAACTTTACTTTTTCTAACAATTCGAATACGGTTTTCTTTCACTTCAAGTCCCCTGGCAATTTTCCTTTTTAAACTATTTCGTTTTCTTAATGTTCTTAGAATCAAGTCTATTTGCTATATATGTACATATATTTTTTAAGGGCTTGTTGCAATTTGTGTTTGTTATGTTCAGGCATGGAAAATTCAGTACTATTCTACTTTTTTCAATATATAAAGTACTTTTTTCTTACTACACACTTTTAAACATGTAAAGGCCAGCATAAAGAGAAATTAAATTTAATATTTTAAAACTTACTTAAGATTTCTTTATTTTTGTTTTTTTAATTTAACTGATACTCAAAAGAGATGACGTAAGAGAGCGAGGGATTCGAAAGGCAGGACTTTAACGCGTAAAAATTAGGAAGTAACGGGCAATATATTGATTGGGATTTGCTAGTTAAACACAGGGATTTAATGTTACAGAATAGACAATACTAATTCAATAAACCGAAATGGGCAATCGAATAAGCTTTTCAAGGGACACGTTTATTAGATCGTGTCTTGAGTCTGGTAAACTGCATTACAACTCACGCTTTTCATAAGGGAAAAAATTCCCTGGATACAACACATTTTTAAAAAAAAAATCCTAAAAAATTTATACAGGAGTTTCAGTGATTTTTATATTTAGTTATGGCAACATTGCTGCTGATAACTATAATTGTTAATAAGTTATGTCAAGAAATCAAAGTCAATTCAAATCCGAATAGTATGGCAATGTTTGATGTACTGAAATTTCTAACCAGTGAAAGAAAAGGAGTACAGATGTATACAATTAAAAATTTTTTCAAAGACCCAGATTTATTACAAAAAAGAAAAACAGTTGTTATACCCTTCACCACAGGTGGAAAAGGGTTTATATAAGTTTGTCATTCCGTTTGTAATTTCTATAATATTGATCTTAGACCCTATAAAGTATATATATTCTGGGTCCTTATGAGGAGAGAAGTTGATTTAACGATGTCCGTCTGTCCATCTTACGTTTGATATGTGTTTTCCGGATACTCCAGACATGATAGCGGCTAGGTTGTTTTACATTTATATCACATATAGTCCACTATTTCTTGCTATTGAATTCAGCCAGATCGGTCCAAAAATGGCTGAGATATTAGCAAAAAACCACGACTACCTCTAATTTTTTCCAAAAATCCCTTGTTGTTGTAATTTTAATACTTTTTTCTGTATGTGTAGCATATAACGTGAAAGAAAGTCTCTTCATTGAAATGCCTTTAAGTTCTTGCATGCTTTTTTTTTTCGGCTCCGGCTCGTCGGCTAATAGGCGGGGTATAAGAACTTATCGCAAGATGTAATGAGACCACATAGTATTATATATTTTAATTGCATGCATTAAGAAAAACTGAAGCTAGCAGGAAAAAAAATCAATTAAATGGTCGGAAAACAAAAAAAAATGCTTGAAATTACTGAGGTACTGCATCCATAGTTAATGTTGCCAGTAGGTGTCAAATCTGCAACATAAGCCCTCCCAACCTTGATCATCTACTCGCTTTCCTACAACCTATTCTGTCTGTAGATGATCCCTAACAAATCCAATCACAACATAACTCTACTTTGCCTTTAGAATCAAAAAGATACGATTTTACAAATTCATTATATTATTTTTATTTCAAAACAGTAAATATAAACCACAAAAAATAATTCATTAAAAATATTTTATTCTTAAATTCAAAATATAAAGTTCTTAAAAAAAATGGAAAATATAACTTTCACTAATTTTAGTAATTCGGGCTAAAATATTTCTAAACGTAAACATAATATCTCAAAATTTTGCATAAAGTAATTTCACTTACAAAAGAAATAAATAGGAAAAAACTTTAATTCATTGAATTTTACTTTAAAGTAAAATTACCTTCACACCCTGTACAAGATAAATATATTGAAAAGAGATTTTAAAACGAAATCAAAATTAGGTCAGATTGATAAAGGTCAGCTAGAACGAATATTAAGATATAATAGAATAAGAAAACTTACGGACGGACAGAACAGGGCTTAGTTCGATAAAGAATAATATATTATGAAAATGACAAAAATATACTTAAAATTGTGACATTTAATAAGTAGGTTACCTAATTTTCTTAATTGATTAAATTTTTTTTTTTTATTATCTCACTATTTTCTTTTAGTAATGTTGCTTTTTTCCATGTTATTTTTTCCTCTTTCTTATTCTTTTTTTTTTACTTTTTTTTTCTCAATTTTCTCACTTTTTAACTATATTTATATTTTTCACATCAAAAACAAATTTTATAATTTTATATATTTTGGCATTCTAAAAATTTTCACTACTTTTTATTTTTTTTGTAATTAAAACAAAGCAAAATTTTATTTTACACTTTATCATTTACATGGGTATATTTAAACTGATTATTGTTTTTTTCTCTAGTAGTGAAAGAAATTAAAAGCCAATGTAAAATAAAGAAGTTGTAACTTACAGTTGTCTAGTTCGATCCATCGATGAATGGCCATTCAGCAATGCTTCCTCTATGGGCTGGAGAGAGACAATTATAAATTTTATGTTTGATGTGATCGATTATCTAAAAATATGTTCCTTTCTTTTCCAAATAACATAAAAAAATTAGCAACATGTATCAAAAGATGTTATCAACATTTTCTGCTAAAAAAAATTTTAGATAATAGTTTCTTTTTATGTTTTTTTTTTTTGTTCCTAATTTTATATATTCCTTAAAGATAGTCCATATAAGGGTGTCCAAGTAGGTTTTTTTTTCCTGATAGTGGTTGAATCAAATGGGTACTCCTCTATTTATTCGGTAGGAACTAATAATTTTAAGTCGTACAAGTATGGGATGTATATTACACTAGACTTGCAAATCACAAAGGCCACAGGAACAAATTTTATTAAAATTCTTGAAAATCCTCCTTGCAATAACAATTTATGCACTCTTCATACAGGATAAACGGCAGCACTTTCAAAACTTTAGTTGTTGGAGTATGTACAAATTTCTTTGAAGAATCAACAATTAGAATTTTTATAGCTGGCACCAATTAAAAAGATAACGCCAGATAGACTGGTGCAGGCACACTGTTGTAAGGAATTATAATCCTGATTTATTTTTGTTTGTTTTTGATTTTTAAGGATTCACAAAAAAAAATCAATAAATTTAATCCTTTTATAAAAAGGATTTTAACAATTTTAAGGCGATACTTTTCCGCTTGAATATACTTTGTAAGTTGTTAGGTTAAGCAAAATTAAAAAAAGAAGAACGTGTTTTTGGCAAGATTCGCTTTTATACCAAAGCTCTAACATTGCGTAGATTGCTTAATAAAAATAGGCGCGACATTAATTTTGCTAAAAAGTAACTAGTAAATATCATATGGTAAGATTTAGTTACTTGTCGCGAGTGGAGAGATTTATTTTGATAAACAGTGAAACTACGATAAAAATAACGTTTGAAATATAAACGTAATTTATTGCTTTTAAGATATATTTGGATGAGATTTAATATAATCTTTAATTTGTCTAGAATTTGTTGAAATTTTACGCCGTATTCAAAATTTGCCTTATATTTTTAGATTAACTAGAGATTATATTTGTTTTTTTTTTTTTTTTATTTTTAAGTAATATTCAATGAAAATTCAAGTTATATACATATATACATATGCAAATTCATTTATGATATAAAACCATTTTTGTTTCCTGCCAGCACTTTACACAGCCCCCCAAACAAGATCAAATTTTACTCCGCGAAAATTTGATCCAGCTGGCAACGATTAATATTATCCAGCTTTTATATCCTTGGCGTGATATTTTCCAATGTAATTTCCCTTAAGATCCTCTAAATCATAGTTACAATTTCCAATTTTCTTTCTTATCCTGGCCTTTACAAAAATGTTATCGAGCTTGGCATTATAACCCTTTTCAAAGCTAGATTGCTTAAAATTCCTCCTATAAACTTCCTGACCTTCTTTAAAATTTGCTATTCTTGCCCGTAAATTATATTTCCTTTCATTTCTTATGAATTGTTTTTCCATCAGCTCTTTTGCCCTCTTCCTTACAATTTCCATTGAATCTTCCCTAGAAAATTGAACAGTCCTATCTTCTAAAATATCCAGTTTCCTTAACAAGGAATACGTGTGTCCATTAGTGATCATGTTTTGACCAAAAGTCAAGTAGTATGGCTCAACACCTATAGACGAATGTATGCTAGAGCGTAAAGCACAAGCAATGTTGCTCAGTACTTCGTCCCAATTTCGTTGGTCAGGATTAATATAGGCCCTTATTGCAGCAATTACTGAGCGGTTTATACGCTCTGAGGCGTTTGCCTGTGGAGAATGAACTGCTGTTAGTGTGTGGAAAATATTGTACTTATTTAATAATTGTTTAAAAATTTTGGATTTAAATTGAACCCCGTTGTCCGACACTATAGTCTCTGGCACACCAAACGTGTGAAATACATCTTCCTCAAGATATTTACAAATAACATCAGCAGTTAGTTTTTTTACAGGTTTTAAAAATGGATATTTTGAGAAATGGTCCAAGACCACAAAAATACCTATATTTCCACTTCTCGATCTCGGATAAGGGCCAAGAAAGTCTACGTATAGTTTTTGAAATAAACGTTGTGTCGCAGCTGGTCGCCCCATAGGAGGACGAAGTACAAAATTTGGATGTTTTGTAGATTTGCATATTTCACACGCATTAATATAGTCCCTCACACTATTTACCAACCCTGGCCAAAAATAATATTTTCTAATACGCTCAAGTGTCTTGTTAATACCAAAATGTGCCGCTAATGGGTTGTCATGTGCTGTAGATAATAGGTCATTTACCAGCTCCCTAGGGACCCATAATTTCCAACATAAATCATCATGCAATTGTTCACCCGTAGCATGTTCTGTTCTTTTATAAACATAATCATCTAAAACTTTCATATCCGGAAATTTATGTTGATTTTGGCGTACACTTTTGACCAATTCTTTGTACTCATCGGTTTGAAAATATTCGGAGTTTACATCAATGAAAACGCTGTTACCTTCAGACAAACCGCTAACCATAATAGCGGGCCTATCTTCCAAGGGACTTTCAACTGGGTTCTCCTGATTTGTACGGGATAAGGCATCCGGTACGACATTAAGGGCGCCTTTTCTATGCAGAATTTTGAATGAAAACCCTTGAAGCTTAAGTGCCCACCTTGCCAGTCTTGAACTCAAATCCGTCTGCGACATGAGCCACTTTAGTGACGCGTGATCTGTCACTATCGTGAACTCATGTCCTTCAATATAGGGTCGAAACTTTTTAACGCTTAGCACTGCTGCTAAGCATTCCTGTTCGGTCACTGAGTAATTGCGTTGGGCTTTGTTTAGTTTCTTTGACATAAATGCCACAGGAACTTCGTCACCCTCCGCATTTACTTGAACCAATACACTTCCTATGCCTGTCTTGCTTGCGTCACAATGAATATAAAATGGTTTTTCAAAATCCGGACTGTGCAAGACAGGGGCTGAGCTCAGCAGGCACTTTAACTTCTCGAACGACTGGTTGGCCTCATCATTCCAAACATATTTTCTCTTATTTTTAAGTAAATCCGTTAGAGGTGTTGTCAGTGAAGCATAATTTTGGATAAATTTACGATACCACCCAGTCATTCCAAGAAAACGTCTTATTTCCCTGACCGATTTTGGTATCGGGTAATCTATTATAGCGGAAATTTTATCAGGATCTGTACGAATAACGCCTTTCCCTATAATGTGCCCTAAATATCTAACTTCCTCTAGGCAAAATTTACTTTTCTCGACATTAATTGTCAGACCTGATTCTCGAAAACGAATAGCAACTGCCCTAAGAACTTCCATATGTCTGCCAAAACTATGGGAAATTACGAGCAAATCATCGAGGTATATAAAAACTTCATTTCTTAGGTGCGCAGGTATTACTTTATCCATCAATCGGGACATAGTTTGGGGTGCATTGCAGAGACCGAACGGCATTACTTTATACTGGTATAAAGGCCGTCCGGGCACTGTAAATGCTGTTTTGTCCCTTGATTTTGGATCCAAAGGGATTTGCCAAAAGGCATCTTTAAGATCCAAGCTTGTAATGAACCTAGCCTTAGGAAGTCTGCTTAATATACCCTCTATATTCGGCAACGGATACGCATCCTTTACCGTTACATTGTTCACTTTCCTGCTGTCTAAACAAAGACGATTCTTCCCTGGCTTTCTAACTAGTACGCATGGCGAACTCCAAGAGCTATTAGACTCCTCAATTACTCCTAGTTTTATCATACGGTCTACCTCCTCATACATGAGCTTCTCTATGGCAGGTGATACTGGGTAATGACGCTGCTTTATAGGCGTTGCCGTACCTACATCTATTATATGGCTAGTTAATGTAGTTTTACCAAGCCCTTCAATTTCAAATGAGGGAAACAATTTTACAACTTGTTTTAGCTGCTGTTTTTCCTCTTCATTTATATTACATTTATCTAGAAATAAATCCCCACTATCAATAGTCGAGACAGGCAAAGGTTGGACAAAACTTGGCGGTAGAAGATCAAATTTGCGCCAAAAGTCAATTCCCAAATAAAGGGATTGAGCCAAAGTTGGGATAATATATAACATGATTGAATGTTTAATAGACCTAAAAATAATGGTTGTATTTACAAAGCCAACAACGTTTTGGGGACTACCATCGGCTGTACAAACTTTTGATACAATATGCTTGTAAGGTTTACCAGATTCCAAAAATTCCTTTGCTAAATTTCCCCCAATGCATGAAATAGCCGCACCCGTATCCAACAAACCACTAATTTTCTTATCAAAAAGGCACACTTCGGCATAAGGTCGTAAATCATTCTCCTTTTCAAATATACTATCAACCATATCCTTTTGTTTCCGTTTAATATTTGACCAATAATTTTTTATTCGATTAGCTGATCTATTAGGCTTTTTATCTGTTGCCGAATTGAATATTCTTGAACGAATTTTTTTATAGTTTGACAAACGTATATGAAATGGTATTATAGGTTTAAGTTTCTGTGTGTTATTTATCTGGGGTATATTAGTGTAAGTTCTATTAGGGGTAAGACTTAGTCTGTGCTTGTAGCACGATCCGTTTTCTTCGTCATGTTCGGTTTGCGTGCACTTAGTTGTGCACTCGATGAGAAGTTTTTTGAAGGATTACATCTTGAACAGGTAGGTTTGTAAACATTGGCTGCACCACAGCCATAACAAAAAACATTTCTTTCGGACATACATTCCTGATATCTATGACCTGTCTTCTTGCAGTTCCAACAAATCAATCCCAATTCGGATATATCAACTTGTTCCCCAGTTTCAAGTTCCTCACTATCGCCGTCAAATATCTCTGATACTTTCCTTGGAAAATTTAGGGACCTATTAATGATATTCCTTTTTCTAACGTCTTGCAAAAAAAATTCCCTCTTCCTGCAAACGTCCCTCAAATGTGCAACAGAAAATATTTGTAAATTTAAAATTTCGTGCTGTATTTCGGGCAAAAGGTTTCGCCGTAAAATTTCAATCATAGACCTTTCCGCGATGGGCTGCTCGAGGTGATCCACTAGTTCTAAAATAGAATCATAGAAAGCGTCGAAATTTTCCCCAGCCTTTTGTTTCCTATCCCTTATCAGTTCCCTATAATCCATGTCGGTTCTACTATCTTTGAACTGCCTCCGAAGGGACATACACAAATCTGGCCAATTTATTTCCCTCACCGATTTGTGATAACGCCAAAACCAATCACTGGCCTTGCCGTCAAAAAGTACTGAGGCATTAGAGCACAATAATTCAAAATTCCCTCCTAACGCTTGGTTTGTCAAAGCTTCTATTCTATATAAAAATGAGTCTACAGAAAGGCTTGCAGAATTTCCTGAAAACTTTAATTTCCAGTTACTTATTATTTGACTTATTTTGTCCGGACGTATAGCAAGGTCTGTGGAAAACGCAGAATTTAAACGTGGTAAATTCAGCGTTGGGTTAGTCTGAAAACGAACTTCTCCCTCATTGTTATTATTAACAGGTGAAGGTATTCCTAATAATTGATCCAAGGTCTGCGCCTGACCCTGGGGGTGTGTCGCATAATTTTCCTGTATATTACCCGCCTCAGTGTGTGGAATATTATTATTAATACCCAAGCTGAGTCTGCGAAATCCTGCTTCTATATTATTTTGTATTAATTGAGTCAATTGCTCATTCAAGGATACTAACATTTCGGCCTGCTGAGCTCCCACTGCAGCAGTTACTAAGTTTCCGATCATATGCCTTTGACCATCAGGTGATGATTCAGAAGACTGAGTTGTGTTTGGTGTTGTGTGTATGTTCCTAGAAATTGATTCATTCGCTGACCTATTACCATCAATGTTTTGTTGGCGGGATTGATTTCTAGTCATCATAGTGATGGTCGATAAAGTATTATTTTTAGAAAATTTAGGCAATGTAATTTCCGTGTTACAGGTGGGACAAGTGGATCTATTTTGCGAAGATTTAGCTAAGCAGGTTTTGTGAAAAATATGATTGCAAATAGTTTTGGTTGAACTTCCCTTATTGGATATTCTATTTTTGCAAATCCCACAAACCTCCACTGTATTTGGTTGGGGTGCTTGTGACTGAACACTATCCGTTGTTGGTGTTACTGCCAAATTTTCAGTACTTCGTCTCACGGACATTTTCAAAAAAAAACTTTATGCTTTCCACAATGGAAAAATAATCCAACCCAAAAATAAGATAGTGATCATACAAAACAAAACTCTTAATTAATATAATTTTATGATGTGGAAATTGAACAAATTTTTAAGACACAGTGTTTAAGTCAAAAAAAAACCTTAATTAATTATTTGGATTGTATTAGTTTCAATATTTTTCAAATTGGTCTCTTCAGAACGGGTAATGTTTTTTTTTTTTTTGAAAAGTTAAAATTTATAATAAAGGTATTTGATTCTTTATGGCAAAGTTTTTACGAGTTATGCAGTGACAAATCAAAATTAGATGCAATATATGTATGTGGTTTGAATTTATTAAGAAATCTCTCAAAAAAAAGAATAAATTTTAAACACAAATTTTGCTATTTGTTGGCATAAAACCAGGTTATCCCAGTCATAAGGTTCCAACAAAAACAATTAAGTGGAAAAGAAACAATATAAAAGATTGTAGCAAAGTATGTATAAATGACATGTTACTGGCATAATTCTAAATACTTTCAAACTTAAGATTCCAAAAGTAACATTATATAGAATAAAACAAAAGATCACAGAAGTAGATTTATTATATATATTTTGGTAATTTTTCCCATCGTATAAAAAAAATTATTTCCAAAAAAATAAAGAAAAAATAACACACAAAATTTCAAGAGATTTTTGAAATACCGGAAAACAAATAAGACCCACAGTTGGCATGATAAGGATGTTAGTCATCAAAAATTTAAGTTAACGTGGGCCCCACGTTGGGCGCCAAAAATAATAATAACTATGTAGCATATAACGTGAAAGAAAGTCTCTTCATTGAAATGCCTTTAAGTTCTTGCATGCTTTTTTTTTTCGGCTCCGGCTCGTCGGCTAATAGGCGGGGTATAAGAACTTATCGCAAGATGTAATGAGACCACATAGTATTATATATTTTAATTGCATGCATTAAGAAAAACTGAAGCTAGCAGGAAAAAAAATCAATTAAATGGTCGGAAAACAAAAAAAAATGCTTGAAATTACTGAGGTACTGCATCCATAGTTAATGTTGCCAGTAGGTGTCAAATCTGCAACATAAGCCCTCCCAACCTTGATCATCTACTCGCTTTCCTACAACCTATTCTGTCTGTAGATGATCCCTAACAAATCCAATCACAACATAACTCTACTTTGCCTTTAGAATCAAAAAGATACGATTTTACAAATTCATTATATTATTTTTATTTCAAAACAGTAAATATAAACCACAAAAAATAATTCATTAAAAATATTTTATTCTTAAATTCAAAATATAAAGTTCTTAAAAAAAATGGAAAATATAACTTTCACTAATTTTAGTAATTCGGGCTAAAATATTTCTAAACGTAAACATAATATCTCAAAATTTTGCATAAAGTAATTTCACTTACAAAAGAAATAAATAGGAAAAAACTTTAATTCATTGAATTTTACTTTAAAGTAAAATTACCTTCACACCCTGTACAAGATAAATATATTGAAAAGAGATTTTAAAACGAAATCAAAATTAGGTCAGATTGATAAAGGTCAGCTAGAACGAATATTAAGATATAATAGAATAAGAAAACTTACGGACGGACAGAACAGGGCTTAGTTCGATAAAGAATAATATATTATGAAAATGACAAAAATATACTTAAAATTGTGACATTTAATAAGTAGGTTACCTAATTTTCTTAATTGATTAAATTTTTTTTTTTTATTATCTCACTATTTTCTTTTAGTAATGTTGCTTTTTTCCATGTTATTTTTTCCTCTTTCTTATTCTTTTTTTTTTACTTTTTTTTTCTCAATTTTCTCACTTTTTAACTATATTTATATTTTTCACATCAAAAACAAATTTTATAATTTTATATATTTTGGCATTCTAAAAATTTTCACTACTTTTTATTTTTTTTGTAATTAAAACAAAGCAAAATTTTATTTTACACTTTATCATTTACATGGGTATATTTAAACTGATTATTGTTTTTTTCTCTAGTAGTGAAAGAAATTAAAAGCCAATGTAAAATAAAGAAGTTGTAACTTACAGTTGTCTAGTTCGATCCATCGATGAATGGCCATTCAGCAATGCTTCCTCTATGGGCTGGAGAGAGACAATTATAAATTTTATGTTTGATGTGATCGATTATCTAAAAATATGTTCCTTTCTTTTCCAAATAACATAAAAAAATTAGCAACATGTATCAAAAGATGTTATCAACATTTTCTGCTAAAAAAAATTTTAGATAATAGTTTCTTTTTATGTTTTTTTTTTTTGTTCCTAATTTTATATATTCCTTAAAGATAGTCCATATAAGGGTGTCCAAGTAGGTTTTTTTTTCCTGATAGTGGTTGAATCAAATGGGTACTCCTCTATTTATTCGGTAGGAACTAATAATTTTAAGTCGTACAAGTATGGGATGTATATTACACTAGACTTGCAAATCACAAAGGCCACAGGAACAAATTTTATTAAAATTCTTGAAAATCCTCCTTGCAATAACAATTTATGCACTCTTCATACAGGATAAACGGCAGCACTTTCAAAACTTTAGTTGTTGGAGTATGTACAAATTTCTTTGAAGAATCAACAATTAGAATTTTTATAGCTGGCACCAATTAAAAAGATAACGCCAGATAGACTGGTGCAGGCACACTGTTGTAAGGAATTATAATCCTGATTTATTTTTGTTTGTTTTTGATTTTTAAGGATTCACAAAAAAAAATCAATAAATTTAATCCTTTTATAAAAAGGATTTTAACAATTTTAAGGCGATACTTTTCCGCTTGAATATACTTTGTAAGTTGTTAGGTTAAGCAAAATTAAAAAAAGAAGAACGTGTTTTTGGCAAGATTCGCTTTTATACCAAAGCTCTAACATTGCGTAGATTGCTTAATAAAAATAGGCGCGACATTAATTTTGCTAAAAAGTAACTAGTAAATATCATATGGTAAGATTTAGTTACTTGTCGCGAGTGGAGAGATTTATTTTGATAAACAGTGAAACTACGATAAAAATAACGTTTGAAATATAAACGTAATTTATTGCTTTTAAGATATATTTGGATGAGATTTAATATAATCTTTAATTTGTCTAGAATTTGTTGAAATTTTACGCCGTATTCAAAATTTGCCTTATATTTTTAGATTAACTAGAGATTATATTTGTTTTTTTTTTTTTTTTATTTTTAAGTAATATTCAATGAAAATTCAAGTTATATACATATATACATATGCAAATTCATTTATGATATAAAACCATTTTTGTTTCCTGCCAGCACTTTACATATGTCTGGAGAACGGCAAGAGCCAAAGTTTCCAAATTAGGTACACACATTAAGGTTATCAGTACACAGCATCCCACAAAATGTGGGCGGGATTGGAGAAGTGGGCGTAGTACCTCCCGTACAAAAAATATCAAAAATCGTATAAAAACCTGATTTTTTCTACTGTCATATGACCTATGGTTATCCCCTATAGGTCTTCCCGAGTCCAAGTTTTATAACCCAACTAACTGGTAAATTTATTTTAAAGCACGTCGGTATATAAATCTGTCAAATCGGTTAAGCTTAAGGTTGGCTGAGTTGTAATCAAAATACTGAAATCCCAAAAATTACTGTTTTTTATTTATAATTAAGTTTGTTTTTATTTATTATTTTTTAAGTTTGTTTAAATTTATGTTTGTACATATATGTACGTATATATACATATATACCTATAACCCAATTTAATGGTAATATTATTCTTATGCACGTTGGTATATAAATCTGTCAAATAGGTTAAAAATTGTTAAGTTATGAGCAAAATACTCAAAAAAAGGACTAAAAAACATTAAATTTTTATAAAAACTAAAATTTTAGAGCTGTAATATGACCTATTCATATGTTTAAGATATCAAAATATCGGAAATCTTTAGAAGAACATATTTGCTGAAAAACTCGGAAAATCGGTAAAAAAAAAGTAATGTCAAAAATATAGTTTTTTTTTAAATACCTATTTTCGGGCACCATAGAACTTCTCGACTCCAAGTTTTATCACCAAAGGAAATGGTAATTTTATTTTTTAAGATATCGGTGTAAAAATGTGCCAAATCGGGTACAAAATGGCCGAGTTATGACCAAATACTGAAATTCGATCAAAACTAAACTTGCTTTATATCAATTAAACTTTTAATATAAGTATTTAATACCACGCAAACATATGCAAATAATTAAATAAAACTAAACGATATATATAATATAAATATACATGTACATATATATATTTACATATATTTAGATAAATATATAAACTTTTGTTCTTTCCAAACCATGGTGAAGGGTATATAAGATTCGGCATAGCCTAATATATCACTCTTACTTGTTTTTACTTATTTTAAAAATTTTATGATCTTATCTTCATATAGATGCAGCTGCATAAAAGAGTTCTAGTATAAGATTTTAATGCAGCAATTAATTAATAAAACGCTGACTCGATTCAAAGAAGATAATTTTCATTAAAAAAGGAATTGCAAATTTTTAAAGGAAGTGGTGAGAAAACTTAGTGTCCAAAAAATATATAATGTTCTTTTGACTATAAAGGCTCACATCTGTAGAAAGGAACCTGTTTTCTCATAGACAGCACACAGAAAAAAACACCATTGTAAAATTAACATGGCGAAATATTGATTGAAAATCATAGTAAATTTCTGCAAAAGCATGCCTTTTTTAAATTTATCATTATTTCATATTAATTTGAAATGAAAAATATAAGAATAACCTTAAATTACGTTTATTTAATATTATTTACTGTTAAAATAACATTGTTCAATATTGAATCCATAAAAACCTGTTTTATATTAAAATCAAAAGTGTATCTTGTTAAATTAACATGAATACATACTTAAGTATGTACTTTTTTTTATTTTCAAAAATCCATATATATAAAAGAAAGTGGCGTTAGTTACTACGTTTATAACTAGAGATCGGCTGGATCGATTTCGATGATTCGTACCAATGGTCTCTGACCAAGTAAGAAGAATAGCAAAAAAAAATCTAAAATAGGTGGCGCCATTGAAAATTACTCAGTATGAATTATATCGTAAACTCTGCATTTGACGATGCTATGATCTTTAGCAAAGTTGTTGAGCATGAGCCGGCGAAGGTTTATAAGTTGATATGACCAATTTCAGACTTAATTTCAGTATTTAATTTTTTATTATAATTTGGAAAATCCCGATCAACCCCGGGACCAAACAACTAGTATGTTATAAAAAGAAGACAATTCCCGTATTCTTTTAATTAAAATTATTTAGTTAAATATTATATCGAGTTTTCAAAGTAGAATGATGACGAAAGCCATATCGGGCCATTCTGCTGATGCTTCTGTTAACAAAGGAGAATACAAAATAAGTGAAACATGTGTTACAGGAGTAAGTGTTTTGAATTATTCTTAAATAAATGCATATGTTGTCTCTGAAGCTTCTTCACACTGTTACATCACACTCAAACCAATTTGATTCTACATGAAATTCACGTTGTTTCAACTTGAAATAACATTCATTCAGCGTAATTCGGATTGTTATTTCAATGTTGCTCTTACTTTACTGCAATGTTAAATTACCATGAATTATAGTTATTTTTAAAGAAAAAATTGTTGTTCGCAAGGTGTCGTAAAATCAAACTGAATTAACATGAAAAACGTATGAAGCAAAATCAACACCGAAAAATTTTAAATCAACCTTCTTTTCTACGTTTTTAACTTGATTTTTTTCTGTGTGTGAACTCTTTTTTATCAAAATTAGAAAAAAGCCATCAAACGACTCTGTGACGGCCTTTTCTGAGCTTAAATCCTTCTTGTTATATTAGGCTCGGTTAGGTTGCATGGGCAGTCCTCGAAAGACAACTCCCTTGGGTCCTTGAGTGACACCCAGCGCCAATGCCCATACTTCAGAGGAGTTACTCAGATGGCGTCACTGCAAAGTTTAACCAATTCGTTTTCCTAATGAAGAGAAGAAGCGACTTTAGTTTTATCCTAGATAGATCCTCCAAGCAGGCAAACACCGGTTCTCCCAGGTATTTTTTCAAAATGCCCGGATTTTAGGAGTCCTCGTCATGACAACTTCTACAGTAGTCATTGAATTCTAGACCCATTCTCTTAGCAGAAGTCCCCACAGGCTAGTGCCCAGTTACAACTGAGACCAATATCCTAATTTGGTTCATATTGAACCCAATTAGAGAGCTAGTTCTCCGTTTATTATTGTCAGGCCATGGATATGAAGCAGGTGGATTAGCAAATACATACCATCTGCGCAATTCCACAAGACTCGCGCCTAATAAGTGACTTACAGTGAGCAATTGGGAGGCCAACGAATAGATCAATGAATGTCTCATCCATCTCATTTCCCGGGCCGGTATTTTGCTTAAATAATTCAATTTTTTTGGTTGAATGGCAATGCTGTCGGCAACGCGTATAAAGAAATTAATTTTTTTTACTCGCGTTTAATGCATTCTTGTTCAAATAAATAAAATTATATGTAGCACAGATTTATATTAAACGGGAATTTCTAGGAATCCGGCTTTCCCGAGAAATGAAAAAGTTCGGGATAAGAAAAACACTTATTACGTGACTTCTGCTCACAATTAGAATCTAGACCCCATATTATAAAAACAAAGAAACCTTTAATACTTCAATGCTTAAAAAAAATACTCATTTTAATAGGGAATCAAAACTGTCCATCCCTGGTTATGCTATAAAATAATTTTCTAAAGAGTGAAAAGATTTCATTTTTAAATAAGTTGCATTTTTCCCCATATCAGTTTATCGTATTTTCTGTTTCTATAAGATTAAAATAAAAGTGTAAACGTAAAGTTTTTTGGTTGTTTAAAAGAAAAAATTTTTATTGAAAATTATTGGTTTTTATGTACTTCGTCCTTCTAATATATCTGTGGCAAAAAGGAAAAAGTGCTTAAATTGACTTAAGCCAAATTTTAGTTAATGACACCTTTGAGATCTTCTCGTTCAAAATTTCACATGGTCAATAATAGAGCAAAACTACTTTTTGCTTATATTTTTTTAATATGCAATAACTTTTGGAATAACAACTTAAGTTTACTTCCGAACTGTGGCATAAGAAATACAAAAACTATATCTACCAAAAAGTGATGTTTATTTTGATTTTCAAAATTCACTTTTAATGTTTAAAATTTCTCTGCAACAAAACAACAAAAAAAAAAAAAAACACCTAAGCACTTTTACCTTAATGCCACAAATATTGACAATCGTAAGAAATAAATATTTTACAGAAAGCATATATTGAGTAAATAATGACTTGTTATGTTATTTGAAGGCCATCTATTGGTCGTGTGCTTTTTTTTTTTTTTTATTTTTTTAAAAGAATAATTCTTATGATTTTATTACCTTTATTGAAAGTAAATATGCTTTTAGTTAAGAAAACTAATTTCGTTTTCTTTTGGCAATTTTAACAGTGTCTTTTTTAAGTTTTAAGTATACTTTTTAGGAACTCTTACAAAAAAAAAAAAAAAAAAATTAAGTTCTCTTGAAAATAATCGATTAACATAACAAACCCCCAAAAATCTTTGAACGCATGTTACTTCGTAAACAAATTTTTAAACCTAAGCCCTCACACGGTACCCCGACTCTAGAACGTTTCTTGAGGTTCCACAAGTTCCTTCAGCTAAACATTTTCTAAAGATTTGTAGAATTCAAATTTTTATATTAATTCAAATGTGTATTCAAAGTCAAATTACAATTTATAAAATTTTAACTTTAATAGTCTTATTCCTTCAATATTTTCTATGCACTATCAGAATTTTTGTTTGCATATTTCTGTTACTATTTTTACAATTTTAAGGTTTCCTGATTTGTTTTATCAGATTAGAATTATAAGATATTTAAAAATACTGAAATAAACTAAAAATACAAAAAAGTGTGAATAGATTTTTAAAATTTTTTTCTTCTTTTTTAATATCAGAATCATTCAAATGGCTCCATATAATTTATCCGGCAAACTGCTTACTAAATTGAAAAAAAAATGTTCGAAGCAACAAGTAAAAAAATTAAATAACGCCCAAAATTTAAAGGATATAAAATGACGAAATAATTCATATTTTTCCCACTCAAAGCAGTTAAAGGACACCTAAGTAATACACAGAAACAATGATTGGCAGTTTTTTTTGTCAATTAATGGTGATTTTTGAATTTTACAATATATTTAATAATGTTCTTAATTAATTGCATTAAAAAAGAATAGTTTTTTTAATTAACATATTACTTGATTTTAACCTGAATTTAAAGTAAATGTTTAATTTAATTAATTGGTATCAACAAAACTGCATTTGTCAAACAAATTGTGGTTTTAATTTGATTACCCTGAAATAAGAACATATTCATATATGATATTTTCATGGAAAGGTACAATTTAAATAGCATCGTTAATGATACAAGATCGATATCAACTATTATAATTTATATAACCTAGGCGATATCGTTACAATGTCGTTTGGTTCAATTTTTTTATTTTAATGTGCTGCTTTTATAACACAAGTGATTGAACACTCAAAAAACTGAGGGCTCTTAATAAAAATTTTACTTTGGAGTAAAGCGATTCTTTTCTTTTATTTTGACAAAACTTGACTTCGAAAAAATTTTTTCACTTATCGTAGATCAATATCTTATTTCTCAGTCCTTTTTCAGGATTTCTTTAAACATATAAAATATTCCATTATGCCCGTAGAGTCCTGTTTTGATTTTCAAAAATGTTTAACACTTCTAGTTGTTTCGGTTAATTTAGTTAAAATACTGATATGAGAAGAAACAAATAACTAAACAAAAATGGCGTTGGCAATCCAACATTTAACCTATTTTTCGCCACATTCCTGTTGATTGAACATTGAAATCGGTCGGCGGAAAATGGGTTGAAATGAAGATCACAGAACACCTTTGTTTTTATGAAAAAATATTTTCTAAACACATACCTATTGTATATGAGACGAAACAAATAATTAAAAACACAAAAAAATATGTTATAATACTACAAAAAATTAAAACTTTTATTACATCGGTTAATCGACTGATATTAACCGGCTTAATCGTTAATCAAAAAAAGCCAATTTGAAATTAACGGATCAGTTAATCGGGTAGTAATTAATCGGGGAACTGATTGACGGTTAACCGAATTAATACCCTAGTATTTAAACTTTTCTGCCTGTATTTATAAAAAAATTTTAAATTTAAAAAAGGTTTACAAAACAAATTTTGTATTAAAATTCTCCTTAATAAACGTTTGTTAAATTTAATAATCGTTTATAAATACGGGGGTTCATATTCAAATTTATTACAAATTGTTTTTCATTTATAACAAATTAAAAAAAACAATTTGTAAGAAAAAATATAAATTTGTATTAGATTTGACTAAATAAAACCTAAGATGCATTTTCTTATGAATTAATTATAAATTTCGTTAATCAACTAATAAATAAGTACTTATGTAACAGATTATATGTCAGCCATTACTAAACTACTTCTATGTAATGCAAATGATATTAAGTAGTCATTGCAAAGTAAGTTGTTCAGTAATTGCAAGTCATTACCAAGTTTTTCGTGGGTATACAATTTTGGATTCGAAGACGCGAAAAGAATTGAATTTAAATTTTTAATAAAAACAATAAAAGACTCAAAGTTCTACTTCATAAACCCTTCGCGTTATTGGCCGTTAACTTAAAGAGCTTCTCCTGCAAAGCATACTTTTTCGAAGAGGCATGTTTTGAAATAGAGTCGTCGATTTGTTGGTATTCTTCTTCACTGTTTTTAGCTAAAATTTTTTACAGTCGCACAAAAACTTTTCCTTTGAATGTAAAAGGAGGTTCGGCAATTCTTTGTTTGTCATACATTCCTTATATGTTTTTTAGCAACTTAAAAACATAAAATTTTTATTGTAATTTGGTTTTCTTGCATTGGCTTATTTTTTCTTGAGCTTAAAAGAAAAAAAATCTTTAAGTAGGATAAAGAATTTAAAATAATGCAACGACTTCCTTTGTTTTATTATTTCTTTTAAATTTTCTTCAATTTTTTTTTTCTTTAAAGATTTTTTCTGCATCAATTTTTTCATACCCTCCACCAGAATTAGTTGTGAAGAGGGTATACTAAGTTTGTCATTCCATGTGAAACTTTTTTAAAGCTTGATCTCAGAACCCATGAAGTATAGATATTCTGGCTCCTTGAGTAATGATAAGTCGATTTAACTATGTCCGTCTGTCTGCCCGCTTGTCCGTCTTTTGAAAACACGCTCACATTGGAAAAACTCAAAATAATTTAAATGTGGTGTCAAATTTCTTGTAGTTAACCTAAGCAGTTTGGAATTGAAATACAGCAAAATCGGTTCAGTAGGATCAGAGCTATGAATCGAAATGTGTGTCTAATCAGATCTAGTTCTTATTCAGTTCTGGTTCAGTTCAGATTTAGTTCAGTTCTATTTCAGTTCTAGATCAGCTCTAGTTCAGTTCTAGTTCAGCTCTAGTTCATTTTCAGTTTATTTTTATATCAGTTCAAGTTCAAGTTCATTTTCTTATTCTTATTTTCTTATTTTGCTTTTTTTACCCTACAACAAATCGATTTTAACTTTCATTTTAATTTCAGTTTTTATTGCTGGAATATTTTGAATTTTTATTTCTAAATGTTCAGACCTAACAAATATTTGACAAAGAAATCCATAAAAGCGTGACCGTTAAATTGATCAAACTTTAGCTTTATTTTTTAGAAATTTTCATTGATTCACTAAACTTTATTTGTAAGAAGATAATTGTATAATGTAATTTAGAAACTATTATATGATGTCTAATCTAGCAAACGTTTTGCCTAAGCAAACAATTTATTAATAAAAATTGTGGTTACGTGTAGAACGTCAAATATTTAATAGGTGTGAGTGAACATAGCTTTACTCGTACGCAGTCATTCAATTTTTCTTTTTCTTTAAAAACGAAAGTTAAAGGCAATAACTTGCACAATATAAAATTGTCTGCATGCACATACTTATGTATATAATACAGTTTGCTCTTTATTTGCTTGAATTCCATTTTTGGATTACATTCAAAGAACGTTATTGAGGGAAACATATTTCAGGTTTGCATAAAAAACTCTGCTGACTGAGTTTTTTTGTTTGGCGTTGGTAGAACTTAAAATTTCATAGAAAGCATTTGCGAAACCTTGAAACTTCTTTGATGGTTTGTTGGAGAGGTTGATATTGGAATCTGATAATGCGATTTATTGTGTTCAGAAATATTATGAACATTTTTTTTTCTTCACAGAAAACGAACAATAGAATAACTCCTTTTTTAAATGATTGACAACTAAAAAACGCAAAAAATGTTTTCGGACTCTAGAAAGAACGAAATATTTTTGCTTGACAGAGAAAGTTATAAGTTTTGTATTGTTTGTGTTTTAATGGTAAAAGTTAAACAAGAAGTAAGTCACATTTTGCGGTTTATTTTAAAATTGCTTAAATACGGCAATAATAATTTGTTAAGTTTTAACAATTTTATTTAACAAAATTTTTTGTATTTACAAATTTAGTTGTTGGTGTCTTTTCAATTAAAAAGTTAATTGTATTGACGAATATGGTACTCAATATGACAATTGATTTGTCGTAATTTTTTTCTCTGCACAGTAAAAAATAACTACAGTAATTAAAAACTTACTGAAAATTGCTTAAAGATTTTCTAATATTTTTAACAATTTTCTTAATTAACATGTTTGTAAATTATAATATTAAAAATTTGTTTCAGTTAAGAAATAAATACATACATATAATAAAATTTATTTTGTGTCAAATATTATTTAAATAAAATATGAAAAAAATTTTAAATATTTTGGGTTTGAATCACTAAAAGGCCAAAACATAGGCAGATTCTTGAAAAACTGAATCAATCTTTAGGGTAAATGAAGTTATGGTTTGAATACTTAAAAGATTTTAACGGGTCTTTTGTTAATTTCAGTTTTTAAATAGTAGTCAATAATGGTGTCAAGATTCCCCTTTATGCAGATGTTAAAACATTATTGTGCATCCAGTTCTAAGTTTGAATAAGTATGCTGAAATAAATATTTATGGTGTTTGTGATGTAGTTTTTAATATATACATTTTTCAATAAAAATGAATTTAAAAAATAATTTGCATGAATTTCATTTTTTCAAAAGGCAATAAGCTAGTTCTTAACAAAATATTTTATTTATATGAAAAACTAGTAATTAAAATTTGTATATATTTGTTAACAAATATTTAATTCAATATAACAACTTCGTTGTTAAAAATATTTGTTGAATATCAACAATTTGAATTAACAAAAGTATTTTTTATATTTACAAATTCGGTTGTTGGTGCGTTTTTAATTAAAAAATTAATTGTATTGACGAATTTGGTATTCAGTATGACAATTGATTTGTCGTTCTAGTTCTTAACAAAATATTTTATAAGTATGAAAAACTCGTTATTAAAATTTGTATATAGTTGTTAACAAATATTTAATTCAATATTACAACTTCGTTGTTAAAAATATTTGTTGAATATCAACAATTTGAATTAACAAAAGTATTTTTTATATTTACAAATTCGGTTGTTGGGGCCTTTTCAATAAAAAAATTAATTGTATTGACGAATTTGGTATTCAGTATGACAATTGATTTGTCGTAATTTTTTTTCTGTGTAGGTTTAACTAATTTTTTCTCTTTTTGATTTTTATTTCATTGAGAAGGTTACCATTTCCACATTTATGAGCATTAACATTGTTGTATTATTGTTAATCTAATTCAATGTTAGAATCTTTCGTTTTTTTATTTTTTTATATTTGTATTAAACATTATAAAAATGGAAAATACCATGCTAGAAATTTGCCAAATGTCCCTAAAAAATGCTAGATCTAGTGTGAAAAATGCTAAAATGGCAACACTGTTAATCATTAAAACAGATTTAATTATTTATCATTGTTAAAAGCTAAAAAATTTTTAAGTTTAAGTAAAGTTGTATTGAGCTTAGGGTAAAAGTATACGTTTTGGGGAATTTGAGACGCAGAATTCAGGGGGTCGATTCTGGTTCTGTGAAACTGTGAAATGAAGACTTTTTTCACATTTTCATAGAGTTTCTGATTCTCGTTTAGTGAAAAAATAATAAATAAATTCGAATGTTTTCATATGAGAAGAACAAATGGAATGAAACAAATTGTGTTCACATTTTCACAGTAATGTGATTCTTGTTCTGTGTAACAGTGCAAAGAAGTGTCACAAACTTTTCATTTATGTCATATTTTTACACGTTCATTTTAACGGTGAAAAATAATTTTAAATAAATTATTTAGAGGAAAATATGGACATTGCCAACGATAAATAATAATTTAAAGAAATAAAAATAATACTTTTCTAAAAAGATGCATATTTGCAGATTTTTAACTTAATATATTCATATAAAATGCAAATTTTTGATAAAATACAAAACATTACTGACGAAAAACTTTAATAAAGTTTTCTTACTTTGGCTCATTCCGAATTTCTTGCGATAATTTAGTTAAAACCAATAATCCTAACACTTTTTAAATTAATTATATTTTGTGTGTATTTGTATACTTTTACACTTGATTAAATGACAAAGTAGATATGTCGGTTACGAATTTAGGTTTAGCGACGGCTTAAAGTAAATTTAGAGCCGCCTATAATATTTTTATGTTTTATAATAACATAATAACAAATTACAGCCGTATTCATAAAATCTTATTGATGATTTATTGACCGTTTTTAAGCAAAAATTGCTAAAGTTGTATTCATAAACGAAAAATAGTCTATTGAACCTTTAATAAACCATTCATAAAGTAAGAAAATTTATTGTTGGATTTGCCCTTCTTTAAACCAAAAATAAAATGACATTTTAAAAGGTCTTTGCATTTAATGATATTATTTTTGTGAAAAATGTTGAAAAATAATGACAAAAATGTTTTATTTATTACAACGGACATGTTAAATACATTTTACTATTTTTTTTTTATTTTAGACAGCCAATTTAAAGTTTCATATATTAATAATTACTAAAAAAAATTAATTTAAATGAATATGTTCAGGAGCAAATGCAGATATTCTCTTTAATTATTTATTAAATTATTGCAACTAGTTGGTTTTTTTTTTGTTTTAAACAACAAATTATTGTTCAAAAATATAAAAAAAAAATAAAATAAGCAAATCATAATAATAGTGATGTTAATAAAAAGTAAATAAACTTTTTATTCGATTACTTTCTTATCGTATATTTAAAAAAGGTTCAAACAAAAGTTTTTATGATACCTTTCGGAAACATTTTGTTCAGAAACTAAAATAATCAGCCTTATTTCGGTTCTCGATGTCGAAAACGACTCAGTAGTAGATTAAAGTAAATTAAATTAAAGTTCTTTAATCTACTACAAAATTCGACTTACTGTGTTACCGACAACGAGAACCGTAATAAGGTTGAATATGTAGTTTTATTTGATAAGAATAATTTTGAAGGTCTACAATTAAAAAAAATTATTAAAAAAAAATTTAAATATAGAATACCATGTAAACCGAATAGAAGTTTCGTGCATCACTAACAATAAAATGGCAGCCAAATATAAAGAAAGTTGCCATACTTAAACAGAAAATCGCTGCAAACAGTTAATAGTAAAAAATCTGTTATTGTACGTTTATGAATACAAATTTTTATAAGAGGTTTATAAGACAAAAAGCGTTTAATAGTTATTACATACTATAAGCTTAAAATAAGAACTTTTTATGAATATGGCTGTTAATCTTTATTTGCCTTTTATTTGTTAATGATTTCACCATTTTTTAACTTATGGTAGTTTTTTAACGCTTTAATTTAACTTGCAATGTATGTATGTTTGGGTGAAACCTTGCAACTCGATTTGAAGCAGATATTTCAATTGATTAAGCTGAAATTTTGTACACAGTTAATGCTAAGAATAACTCGAAAAATAAAATTCCGTCACACCAAATCCAATATGTTGGACTTCTGAAGCTGGAAACTAATTGTTTTTAATGCATTCCAACAATATGGGTATCAAATGAAAGGACATACTGAGAATACAAATGCGAGTTTAAAATCAATTACAAGAAAAAAGGTTTTATTTCAATGCGCTAAAAAGAAGAAATAAATTAAGAGTAAAAAATCTTTTTAAAAACAAGTTTTTATTTAAATGCGCTAAAACGAAAGAAATTTACTTTTACTTTACACTTTTACTAGCAACTTATAGATAGAGTCTACCTAATTTATAAGCCATTGTCCACATTTGCAATTTTTGTTGCAGAAATTCTTGATTTTATTGCTGAGAAGAGTAACCCTCCCAAATTTTCTCACCCCTCTCAACAATAAACTCAAGAATTGCTGCAACAAAAATTGCAAGTCTGGACCGGCACTATAATATAAAAGCTTTTCAATTGTCATTACACAATTAACACGATATAAAAACTTGTCTCGAAATTTACTAGTGTAGAAAAACAAGTAAATTAAATATTTTGATGTGATTGATTTTAACTATTAAGAAATAAATTAAAAGTAAAAATCCTTTTTAAAAAACAAGCTTTTATATAAATATTTACTCTTAAAGGAAACCTTTAGTCAATAACAACATTATTTTCGTTGATGTCATTTTTATGCCAAAATTATTATGTTACTCAAAGTTTACTGCAATAAATATTTTGTGGAAATCGCGCGGGCAAGATGTTTGCCCAAAAAATTCATTTGTCAACTCATTGATTGATCGATTTTACATTTTTATGACCGCTCTTGTTTTTAGAATTATAATTTTTTAGTTACAGTATTGCATTTTATGTAAATTTTTTTCCTTTACAATTTTTTGTGCGCACTTGGACAGGGCATTGGCGCCAACCTCTTTCAGATGCAATATCGTTCATGAAAAAAATGCAACAAATTCGCAGAAAATTAAGGAATTTTCGGTCACTCATTATTTATTTTAAGTTAAAAATATTAACCATGTATGTATGAATATAAAAAAAAAACAATAACAATTCTTTTACAGAAAAAATTTATATTGTATAAAACAAGAGGAGTCATAAAAATTTGTTCTTTTCTTTCTTCAAATAAATAACAATTTTAATTTACAATTTTAATTTACCACCTACAAATGTGAACAAACAATTATACATACATATGTACATATAAAGTTAAAAATCTTTTAGCAACAATAAATATATGCGGCGCAGGCAGTTAAAAACTCTTTTGCGGCTTAGCGCCGGTTCAAAAATCCTAAGCTTAGATATCAGCATTTGACTTTTACATTTTATTAATATAGTTACAAAAGTTTCACGGCTACAACGGAATGAAACACTTTTTCATTAAAAGAACGAGAATCGACCCCCAGGGCTTTATAAAAATAATCATAATATTGTCATACATATAAAAACTTAATAAATGTTGAACTTTTGCAATATTTATAAAATTCTTGACACCAAACTTTTTTGTACACTTCACTACAACGATTGGTGAACGAGGATATCATATCCTAAGTTTGTCATTCCATTAGTGAGACTCCAAGGGCAATTATTTTGGGTCAGGCAGTTGGCATTTGACTTAAGTACAATCGGTTCAGTAGAAAGGAATCATGGACCCAAATGTCAGTTAAGTTCACATAGTATTTACTATTAAGATTCAACTTTTTTATTGTTTCAGAAAAAAAAAAAATATTGTTTGAGCCGCCCACTCAAACAGTAATTTCACGCAACAAAATACTAAATATGATACTAGCAACTTTGATGATAATGGGTCTATATTTACAAACCCTTCCCTAGAATCACTTTAATACACATGGTTGGGGTAAACATATTCTAAGAGCAACACATTAAGTTTCATGACAATAATTGAATCATACTTTGACCAAAAAATATTCGTAATATAACATCCTAATATTTTTCCCTTAATCATATTCTTGTCATGTTTATCTTAGTAAGTTAAGAAGTAATTATATTACAAAAATAAAAAATAAATTGAAATTTTTATTTAGTTGTTAAAAAAATAACTCAATATTCAAATCTATAATTGTGATAAAGATTGATATGTTTACAGTATCTATAATATTTCTTATGTTTAATAAAAATATTATTCTTTTGTTTACTTCAACAATATATTGTTAGCCATGCCCAACCATAATTTTTCTCTGCGTGCACCTAAACCATTAACAAATAGTAATATGTATCATATTAATATCGAATTTTACTAAGAAAAGACACTACCAAATTTTCCAATGATCGCTCCATAAATAGGTCCTATATGAAGCTCATAATTGGAAACCAGCTAAGTGCGCACAAAACCATAATGCGTTATAATATTGTTATAAAATTGTTTTTCCAATTAAGGTTTATGTGCATAAAAATTACACAGTCAAAAATGTTGTAGCTATCAGTCAACAATTTACCATAGATCCAAAAAAACAACCTCATGATAAAATTTTTTACATTTTATTTTTATTTAGAAAACCAATCGTTGCTCTGCAAAATTTTGCGATAATCGTGTTTCGTATCAAAGATTCGGCTGTGTAGCTCATTCTTACTTGTTTCAATGCAAATTCTAAAAAATACGATTATAGGTAAAAATAAAAAGATTATCTTCCACCAAAACTTCAAATGTCCATACTTCTTGTTCTATTTATTAACTATACAATTTCTATCTACAACAGGCTAGAAATTGACACTTTTTTGAGACAAGCCGAGCACCTGGCATTTTTGCATAATTCGGATATGCTGAATTCAATGGTGCAAACCGTTATTGCGAAAATGGAGAAGGTTGCACAGTTTATTGGAATTTTCCAATTTTTTATGAATTTTAACTAACGAAAATTTCAAAAAGTTGTCAAAAAATTGTTTCTAAAACGACTGATTTTAGAAAAAAGTTAAACTTTACTTAAAGGTAATTTTATTGCTGAATTTCGATAATTTCAATAAACGAACCCGTTTTTTAATTACGCGAATATATGTATGTTGTGCAACCTTCTCCATATTCGAAAAACTGGATATATCGAAAACAAGAGCTACCCTAAAAAACGGTTAACACCATTGCATTCAGCGTACCCGATTATTTTACCGCCAGGTGCCCGGCTTGTCTGTTTTTTCAACTAGCACAGTTTAATTAATACTGCGGGAAAACAGTTAAGACCTAAAAATACCTGGTGAATCTAACTGAAGACAACGTACAAAAGATCGAAGCGCACGGAGAACATTTTTTAAGCAGGCCAAGACAAATAATAGGCTGTAGTACCTGTTTTTAAACCAGCTGGGTACACTATCGGTAATGCTAATTTAATAGTGCTGTCACTGTTCGAAGTTAGTGCTCGTATTTGCGCTTGAAAATTTCAATACCAATGTTCCATAAAACGATATTTTTGAATACTTTTGGTAACATTGTTCTATTTAAATCAATCTAGCTGTATTATATAAAATTTTTCGTTATGTTTTAAAGAAAAGAGTTTTTCTTTACTCTACACAGAAAAAATTATTGTCGAATTATTTTCAAACAACCGCTTGTTTGAAAATTTTTTTAATTTCTATAAATATTTTTACTGATTCAATCAATATTTTTGTTTGATTTTTATTTAACCAACAAAAATGTGGACAACTCTTCAAAAATAAAATAAACGCGTTATTGGTGTCAAGTTTTCATAATTTTGTATGAAATATTTAACGCTCTTTAATGTTGTCGTCTTTTTGCATTTTTTTATTTGATCGTAAGCAACACTTCTTTATGTGAAATATAAGAACAACAACAAAAAACACACACAGTCTATTTTTGGACGCTTTAAAAAAGTGCAACTATAAGATAAACAATAGCAGACACGACATTATAAGAAACAAAATCCCGTATTCAATTTTTTAAAACTGTTTGGTTAAATACATCAAATACAAAAATAGAATGATGACGAAAAACATATCGAGTCGGTCTGCTGCCGTTTTTGGTTACATTTCTTCTTTAGCAAAGGAAAGGATACAGCAACAGAGAGTGATAGAGAAAAACATTGTGTTGTGTGTATAAATAAGACTTCGTTCAAAAATTATTCCAACAAAAAAATGTGTTTCAAAGCCAGTAGGCGGCTCTGCTTTGCCGTCACCTTCTCATACAGTGCTTACTTGTGTGCGCGTCATTGCTTGTGCAAAAAGTTTTTTTTTTTTTTTGATTTTGAATTTCAGTAAACTTTTTGTTTGATTCAGTTAAATTATTTGTTTGAAAAAATTAGTGTTTTTTTTCAGTAAACAAAATGCAAATAAATTATTTGAATATGCAAATTTGTTTGTAGGACCGATTTCAGACAAAAAATTGTTTGATTCTACAAATTTTTTGTTTGAATTGGAAAAATAATTTTTTCTGTGTATGTTATGTTTATTATTATACTCAATAAGGTTTTGAAAAACTTTCAATAGGCTTAACATTTTTTTTTTAACATTATGAAACATTTTACTTGAAAGAGTTGAATTGATTTAAGAGGTATAAAAATGTCGATTTTGGTACTTCAGTATTGAAGTTTGAAAATTACTAGCACCATTGAAATCGTAGTACTCAAGTTAGCTTTATCAGTTGGGTGCCCAGCCTGTGAAAATTTGCGACTAGCATAGTGCTTTCAATTTGCCTCTATTTAATTAATTGTTTAAAGTGCATTTTAGTTAGAGGAAATTGTTTTTTGACATTTTTTTATTGCAGCAAAAAATGGAAAAAATTTAAAAATAAAATGTCATATTGAGCTTGTTTTCTAACGAACAAATTGCAACTTAATTGGAACTTTAGTTGACAACTGTAAAGGTGTATGTGATTGTGTTGAAGGGTATTTATTTGTGTGAATGAAACAATTCTACATGAATGGATGGCTGTACACACAAGTACACGTGTCTGTCAAATGTAACTTCTGTTCACAGCAGCCTAAACAAAAACAACAATAAGCAAAATTTCAAGTAGGCACAAACAAATTTTTCGGTTGACTTAATTTGAGAGTTACCAGCATTCAAATTAATGGTGTGAGCCGATGACGCTATTTACCCATACCACACATTTAATTTTTACGGATGAAGTTATGCATCGTGTCCCGGGAGTATGTCGCGAAACCAAAATGAACAGAGATCACAGCTAACCAGAGATTTTATATAGTACATGGTAGTCAGTAGCCTCGCTTGATGCCTTGCACTTGGTCAATATCTGCTTCCAAGAGGACAATTCAACTTACTATATAGCGAACGATGTAACCGAATTATTTAAGAGACCAGCTCTTCGCACAAGCTATCTCTTCTTAAGGTAATGGCTAACCGCCGTCCCGCTTGTAGACGTCTTTCTTAAGGGTTACATTAAGACTCTGGTCTTTGCTACAATCCAACAACATTAAAAAAGCTTTAGTTCAATATTGAAAGCGAAATTCTTGGTATTTCGGCAGATTTTTGCGCTCGAGGCATGGAAAATAAAGATTAGCGTGTTAACCCGCACCAGCTCTTTCGTTGCGGACATTTGAGCGATGTCATATTTCACAACATATGTCATTCATTGTAATTTTATTTGAAATAAAAATCATTTTGACAATATATAAAAATCATTTTCATAACTTACTGCCAGTTAAACGATTTCGAACGTTGTCGTTCGCAAAGAAAATTTATATGAAAAACACTCAGTTTTAGAAATATTTTCAATATAAAATTCTAGCGAACGTCTATGTTCGAAATCGCTGAAATGGCAGATAATTTCAAAAAAAACTGTAGTTTTCTTTTAAAGGATCCATTAAAAGTACTATATTTTCTTGAAAGCTTATCTTATTTAATCTTGGCAGAATGTCGTTAAAATTTTATTGTATTCCTTAACTTACCGTTCGCAAATGGAGGTCTGTGATAAATTTCCAGAGGAGCCGCATAAGACACTGAAACTGTGTTTTTGCATTTTTGTATAACTTTTTTATTTAAGTTTATAAAATATTAAAATCATAAACCTTCTATATTTTTAACACGAAATTTTCATTAACTGCCTGTTTGTAAAACGCGAGCGCAAAAGTGACTCGTTCAACTTACATTTAAAACAAAAACAAAATTTCAAAATTTGTTTTTGTTTTAAATGTAAGTTAAACGAGTCACTTTTGAGCTCGCGTTCTACAAACAGGCAGTAACATATTTTTTAAGGGAAAACATGTTCGCCAACCACAATTCTATGTCTAACCCCCATATTCATAAAAAATATTATTGATTTATAAGAGGTTTATTAAACAGATTTCCATAGGAAATTCGTTTAATAAACCGGTTATAAACTGAAATATTTTTTATGAATAAGGACTTAAATCTTTAAATCAAATTTTTTGGGAATGGACCGGAACTGTAACAAATTATGAATCAATCTTTAAAATATCTGACATCAACATTTTTTGTTGTATAAAACTAATGTGGGTCAATAAATATTTCGATTTTCACTTAATTTATGTAGATCGTTTTGTTTTATCCCCAGACACATTTATGGCCGACTTCCCCAATTTATTTCAATATCAAATAAAATTTAATTATATGAAAAACTATATTTAAATATAAATTGATATTTAATTCGAATTGGTGAAATTGGCCATTCAAATTAAACAATTCCTTTTTTAACTTCAAGACAGTACTTGCAATATTTAAAATTGGCATTCGACATCCTCTGGCTTAAAGCGAATTCATATAAGGTGGCCTTGTCGGTGAATTCATAGAAAAACACCCATTTCGCCAGGTATAACTTTATTTGTCAAAAACATTTGAAAAGAATTTGAAATTGTTTGCAAAATTTTGTTGATTATTTTCACTTTTCGCTTCCACAATCTTTAAATTTTAAGAATTTTATTGAAAGCCAACATGAAAATAAAACATTAATGGCAATTTTCTCAACTTATCGCCAAACAGCCTGTTACTTAAGGTCGACATAAATTTATTAGGCCGATGAACTGTCCGGTAACGATTTTGGTTTTCTTAATTTACCGACAAAAAGCTTTGTTTTTAGTTGGCAACACCTCTCAAAATGCATGTAAAAGTAGGGTGTCGGCTGATTAAATTTATCTGTATGACAAATAAACGGCAAATAAATAATTGGAAGATGAGGGCCGGTTAGCTTTGCGACAGAATAGAAGCAAATGAGACATTGAGAAAACCTAATTTCTTTAATGTGCAGTTTTTCGTTGGGAAAAAAGTTAATCGGCTAATGGGAAAATGGCCATAACAGTTTTTGACACTTGGGATTTGAATAACCAATTCGTCTAGTATTAAATTCGCCTTGCCCAGGCTTGTGTTTATGTTGCAGCTAAGTTTTTTGTTGTTGAATGTAACTTTAAAAATAAAAGAAAATTTCTTTGTGTTCGACACATATTCTGTCGAAAGTTCTTTATTTTCGACGTCAAAATCACATTTTTTTTAAACATACCGAATTTTTATCCACCCCTATGTCAACAATCTGGTAACTCTTATTGCAAAAAGTTAACAATTAGTATGAGTTTGTGTACGTTTTACTGCATTTGCTGACATTAAACCTTTCACAAGTAAAACTAAAAAAGAATGCAGTTTATGGCAGTGCCGCATCTTTAATACCCTTCAGTAAGAATCAGAACGTTACAGTCAACGGCGAGCAGCATAGCTGTATGCTCCTACTAACGTTTTTACTATCTTTAGTGCACACGTGTGGCTTCAGAAGAATGCCGATATATATCACACAGACCGAAATACATACCACTTATTGAAAGAAACATTTGGTGAACAAATAAAAAGAAAGAATTATACGAAATAACTTAATTTACTTACCATCTCGTTTATGTGATAAGTCATCATTATATTTTTGTCTGTGAAGAGATATGTAAAGAAACTGGTCTATGCAGATAAGCTATACATGATCGGGCATTTGGAAGCGTTTGTTCGAAACATTGTTGACAAAATATAACCTTATTTACTGCCAACGGTGTGTGAAAATTTTTGCAGTGTCTCACAACAAATCGCCAGTAAAATCTTTTCGTATTTTATATTATTATTATTATTAGTTTTGTTTTGGTGGATCGTCAAACAAGAACCAAATTCTAAAATATTTAAAAAAAAATCGGTAAGTTTACAAAACAGAACTTAGAAAATATAAGCCGTCGAAATAGTGTCTAGTATTCTACCTCGTCATTGGAATTGTTATAACAAAGTCACGTCAGTCACAGAGAATTACGTTCCGCCATTTGTGTTCAAGACGCGACGGCGTTTGAACGTTCTTTTGCATTCACTGAAAAAGATTCTCCAATTTCAGTTTTTTCCTTTGTCTTAGATGTGTAGTGGTGGATCTATGACTCATCCATGGTCTCGTATCGATGCTAAAATTTCACTTAATTGCGGTGAAACATCGCCAAACACTCGTTTTTCTATTGTGAGCAAACACGGCATCCATCTCCTTACCCGCTGTCACATAGACACCCCTATATGTCGACTACTACTGTGTTCATCGTGGCACCCCTACGGCCTTGTTTAAACTCTGTTACCCAATATTGCAAAGTTTATAGTAGAAATAAGCATGGCCTTAGAATTGAGGTATTTCAAAATTGAGGTATGCTAAAACAAGTGCCGCCATAAAACTAAGAGCGCATGTTTTATTAAGTTGAGACTTTTCCTCAAAGTAATTTTTTTTCAAACTACTGATGCCAAAACAAGCCGACGTTATTTAGGTTCACGCTCGTACAAATATACAGTCAGGCAGACGGACACTAGTAAATGGACTTAGAATTTCTTGGTGTTACACACATGAAGAAAAACTTAAATGCCGCCATGGATTACTCATGCAAGGTATAATAAAAAGTGTCAAAGTTAAAAAAAAAAATTGCGTTAGCAACTACACAAACTGTTATTTTTTTTTTTGTTTTTTTTTTTTTTTTGTTTCTACCATTTTAAACACACAAGTGCAGTTGAACCCATAAGCAATCTCTCTACCCTGTAATCGACACGATAACTGTATCATCATTAGTTTTATGTGAGAAATGTCTATATTTCTAGTAGCTGGATTGGGAGCTCGATTGGGAGCAGTCGTTGATAAAGAGTGTGCAACAAAATCAAAACTGTCATCACAATGATTTCAATGTACAATGTAGTTTGTTGTAAATGTATGTATTCTTTATTTTTGGAAAAGTTTATTTTTTTGCATCATATATATAAAAAAAAAAACACATTTATGCCCAATTTTCAGGATAGTAATTAAATCTTAATTAAGTTAATTTTCATAAAAACTTAAAGCGTATTTAAATACAGATTGATTTTTTGAGTTTTATTTTAAAAATCTTATTTAAATAAGATAAAAGTATGGTAGCACTACTAAATACAAAAAAATATCATAAAAAGTATAATTATTTACAAGGTGGTCTCAAAAAACAGCTGATTGCTTTTGCTTTGCCTCTTGTTGTTGTATTCTCGTTATATTGAGGCCACCTTGCTAAAGTATTACAATAGAAACTTAAGTTGAAATTAAGTGTACCACATCGGCGAATTAAGTTTGATTTAAGTATTTAGTGAAGAAAAGAATTTTGTATTTAAAACGATTTTAAACATAAATATGTTTTAATATCAATCCTGAAAATTGGCCATTAGTGTTTGTTTTATTTTAGTGTTTTCACTTTTTGTACTTGTGTTTCAGAGCAAAAGTTCTTGTTTCCTTTCGACGAATTCTGAAACGCAGAACAAAAAAAAATCAGCTAATTGACTTATATATTAAAAATTGTTAAGAAAAACTTATTTAAAACATTATATTTTGCAGCGTGGATTCTCTGTTACCCCGCTGTTGAAACTAGATTGTTAGATTGCCTTTAATTTTTATTCATAAAACTTTACATTTTGAAGTCTTCTTTAAATTAATAAACTTTCTTAAATAAAAATAAATAAAAAAGGTTTATTAATGACCTAGTTATCGAAAAATAACTACATTTTTCTTCCTGAAATAAGCTAGAAGAATCAAATTTGGCTCATATATATCTTTAATATAAAGACTAGCTGTCCTGCTAGGTAGCCCCAACGTCAGTATGATGTGCTTGGCAATTATTTTCCTGTCAGTTCTCCGCCCACAGGCCAAAAAACCGGCTACGTTAGGATATGGCCTAGTTGTTTAACTATATACATATATTTTATACATATAAATTTTTAGCTTTCTAGTCCATCAGTGGGCTTCAACAAGCTTTGGATAGGCCAAAAAGAGGAACACGGGATTAACCGTAAAACGCATAACAGGGTAAAAGGGTATGCGTATTTTTTTGTTTGTTTGCTTACTGTATGTATATTGATTTATAGTTATGGCGCAATTTTAAAAAAATTTATTTATTTAATTTGTTTCTATTATTATTTAACGGGTTTTAAATCAAATAGTTTTTGCTGTATAGCTGAAAATAATTTAAATTTATAAAGGGGTACAAATGTACCCCGGTTATGTGCTTGCGTGGTATTTTTTGGGTATGTGTTCTACGGTTAAGGAAATTATATATATCTATCAAAAACTTGGTAATGACTTGCAATGACTTACTAAATTCACTTGCTTTTCAATGATTACATCATACACAGAAAAAATTCTCGAAAATTTTTCACCAATCAAAGCATTAATCAAAAATATAATCGGTTTTTATTAAAAATGTAATCAAGTGAATTAAACTTTTAATCAAGTGAATTAAACGTTTAATTAATACTATTGACTGGTTTAATTGATACAATTAATTTGTTTACTGGTGCAAATTTAATTAATTTTTTAATTAATATCACAAATTTTTTAATTTAAATTATTTTTTTTTCTGTGTACGATCTGCATAACATTGAAGTAGTTAAGTAGTGGCTGACATAAAATCTGATACATAAGTACTTCTTTATGAGTTGATTAACGAAATTTATAACTGATATAAAATGCATCTAAGGTTTTATTTATTCAAATCTAATACAAATTGATTTTAAATATTTTTTTTTTATTTTTTATAAATTTTGATATGTATTTTAAAATTACCAACTTGAATTTGAATCAACCAAACGATATTATGTATAACGATATCGTCTAGGTGGTATAAATATTAATATATGATATCGACCTTGTGTCATAAACGATAGTATTTAAATTGTACCATTCCAATAATTAGTATTGTGGTTATTTTTGTTGAACTGTTTGTGGTTTTTAATTTAAATTTGGATATTTTTAATTAGGCTAAAGTTCATCAAATTTAATTTTCATTAGATTATTTTAATGAAGAAAGAAATTTTACAACATGAAATTGATTAAAATTTATTGATAATTTTTCTTTTTTAACTGGCGCGGGGCTCGAACCTAGTCTTTCACGGGCAGGCTACCCTTTAATGTTTTAATTGTAACAACTCAATATCTTCAGGGGGTTTTTGTAGTTTAACAATCACAGCCGTTGACCACTGCTGGCAGTCAATAGTCAAACATCAATCTTTAAACCAAATTGTATTTAACCTTTGGTAGATCGAAATTTGCTTTGAATTAATTGATTTACATGATCTTCCTAACTTCTGTTTTTTCGTGCCTTTTGTCAAGAATTCTTCTTGAATTAAAATGCCAATGTATAAGTAGTGAAGAGTAGTTATATAAGCTTTTTAAATCATTACTTTGCAATGTTAGTTTTTGCTGGGTATATGTTAGGGATGCCAAACGGGATCGATTTTAACAAATCCCGGGATTCGGGATTTTGGAAATCGCGGGATTTTCGGGATTTTGGAAATCCCGGGATTTTCGGGATCCCGGGATTTTTCGGGATCAATTTGTTTCAACACTTTATTTATTTATGTTTAAATTTTTAAAAAAGAAAACTTAACAAGACAATTCATAAGCAACTTTGTTTTAATTAACAAAATTTTATTAATTTTTGAATTTTTAAAAAAGAAAAATTAGCAGAACAATTCTTTTACAACCTTTTCTTATAAACAAAAGTAAATATATATACACTTTTTTTATTTTTAAAAAAGAAAACTTAAAAAACAATTCATTAAAAAAAAATTATTGCATTACTGGAGCGAATTAAAAATGTGAATTTTGAAAAAACATAAAAAATCCGTGGTTCCGAAATCTCATCAATATTACGAGAACTCTTTATATTGTATTGTCTTACCAATTTGCAAATCAATTTGTTAGGAAAACTATTATTCTTTAAAATATTTCCAATAATTTCCTTATTTTTCTTATGAAATCTATTCTCACTAATTGTTAATATCCTATCTATTAGATTCCTAACTGTGTTAATAATAATTCTCCTAGGGTGTTTAGAATAAAAATTTACAATTCTGCCTGATGAGGTTGGTTTTTGATACCAATCTATCAATAATTTATTATCTTTCCAAATCACCAAGTGTCTAAATATGGAATTGAAAAATTCAATTCCCTTTCAATAGTGAACTTAATATTCTGATCAAATGAATTAAATGTTGATAACAAAGTATCTATCTCATTCTCATTAACTATAACAAACAAGTCATCTGCGTATTTCGTTAATATCTTCGGTTTAATTGGCAATTTTCCTAAACATGTATCTAATAATTTTTCCATAACAATATCAGCAACTATTGGAGATGCTGGAGAACCCATAGGTAGCCCCTTTTTCTGTGCAAATATTTTCTTATCAAATTGAAAATATCTATTATCTACTATACAGAACTTTATAATTCTCAAAAATAAATCCTTATTAATATTCGTTAACCCTGAAATTTTGTCCCAATTTTCCTCAATTGTCAAATTTAATTTTATTATAAAAATTTCCTGAAGAAGATTTCCAACGGCAATCGAAATATTGAAAATAAAAATTAAAATATTTTAATTAATTTTAATGTAAATAATTAGTGGAGCTCAAGGTCAGTTTTTTTTATTTTTTTTTTATTTATTTAAAAAAATGTTTCCAATATTTTGAGATCCACTGGATCTCATCTTCAGGGTACTACAATTATAGTTAACAAAAAATATAAAAAAATAAAAACATAATTTTAACATTAAATAAATACATATTGTCCATTGTGTCATAACAACATATAAACAGAAATAAGCACACAAAAATGAAAAACTTACAAAAGGAACAATACTAAAAACCACGTCTCACACGGTTTTACATTTAAAACTGCACTAATTCTTTATTCTATTTTTGTTTATTATATCGCACCTGTTCATCAAAAGTAACACAACTCAAAATTTACTAGTTTTCAGTAGAAGCAAAAAACTAATTCCGCCAATATAAGGGAATTATTGTTATAAACAAATATACCGTTGTAAAGGAAACTCAATAATATTTCAATAAAATCACAAAATATATTTCTCTTCTTCCTTTTTCCATATGGTAATCATAGACTGTTTCCGTCAAAAAAGTGGAAAATAGAGTTTTTTGAGTTGTGTTACTTTTGATGAACAGGTGCGATATGTCTATATTGTTTTGCTGAGCTCGTCTCTAAATCGCTCTTAAAGTTCATTCGGTACTCTTTGCTTGTGTTTATTATATTTAACATTTCTACTGTATAGCGTCTATGGTATTTTTCCTCTCTTTGTAATATCTCCACATTATCAAAGTTTGATGTGTGCCCTTTTTCTGCACAATGGGCTAGATGTGCGGTTTTTTGTGTAAAAGTTTTATTTATATTTTTCAGGGCAGATTTATGTCCTGCTAATCTTGTCTTAAGTTTGTTTTTTGTTGTACCAACATATATCTTTTTACATACATTGGTTTCGTCACCATTTCAATTTATTTTGTAAATCAAATTAGATTTTTCCATTTTATCCAGCTTACTTTTGGTGTTTGAAAAAAGTTTTCGTAAAGTGTTTTCCGATCTAGGTGCTATTTTATAGTTTTCCTTATCATAAATGTCAGATTTTTTAATCATAATTTTCAATTTGTTACCCGATCTAATTACCAGGGTATCAAGGTATGGTAATTGTCCATTAATTTCTTGTTCCAAAGTGAATTTTATTTGTGTACGGAAGCGGTTCAATTCCTCTAGCATCTCATTTATGGCGTTGGTTTTTACATGTAAAAACATGTTTCCATACACAAATAAAATTCACTTTGGAACAAGAAATAAATGGACAATTACCATACCTTGATACCCTGGTAATTAGATCGGGTAACAAACTGAAAATAGACTGGTATCAAAAACCTACATCGTCAGGTAGAATAATAAACTTTTATTCGTGCCAGCCAAAAAACATTATTATGAACACCGCTAACAACTTAATAAAAAGAGTTTTAACTATAAGTGATGAACTTTTTCACCAGAATAATATAAAGAAAATAAAAGACATATTGAAGAAAAATGCATTCCCAGACAATATTATTAAAAGACTCTTACAAGTAGAAAACAAACAAACCAAAGAAATAGATGGAAACCAAAAATGGTATAAATCAATGACATATGTGCCAAGAATATCCGAGAGGATTAAAAAATCTGACATTTATGATAAGGAAAACTATAAAATAGCACCTAGATCGGAAAACACTTTACGACAACTTTTTTCAAACACCAAAAGTAAGCTGGATAAAATGGAAAAATCTAATTTGATTTACAAAATAAATTGTAATGGTGACGAAACCAATGTATGTAAAAAGATATATGTTGGTACAACAAAAAACAAACTTAAGACAAGATTAGCAGGACATAAATCTGACCTGAAAAATATAAATAAAACTTCTACACAAAAAACCGCACATCTAGCCCATTGTGCAGAAAAAGGGCACACACCAAACTTTGATAATGTGGAGATATTACAAAGAGAGGAAAAATACCATAGACGCTATACACTAGAAATGTTAAATATAATAAACACAAGCTAAGAGTACAGAATGAACTTTAAGAGCGATTTAGAGACGAGCTCAGCAAAACAATATAGACATATAATAAACAAAAATAGAATAAAGAATTAGTGCAGTTTTAAATGTAAAACCGTGTGAGACGTGGTTTTTATTATTGTTCCTTTTGTAAGTTTTTAATTTTAGTGTGCTTATTTCTGTTTATATGTTGTTATGACACAGTGGGACAATATGTATTCATTTAATGTTAAAATTACGTTTTTATTTTTTTATATTTTTTGTTAACTATAATTGTAGTACCCTGAAGATGAGATCCAGTGGATCTCGAAATATTGGAAACATTTTTTTAAATATATAAAAAAAAAATAAAAAACAAACTGACCTTGAGCTCCACTAATTATTTACATTAAAATTACAACAAAAGGTCGAACAACACACATATTGAATATTTTAATTAATTTTTAAAAAAGTGACCTAAAGCTTGAGTAATTTATAAATAATTATATTTAATAAAAAAGGTTGAAGAAATAAAATTATAATTCATGAAGTTTAATTAAAACAACATCGAAAACTCAACTTCGATTGTAGTTAAGACTTTTTGCATTTATGGTGACGATGTAAACAAACGAAACATGTCAAAAACATTGAAAAATATAATACACAAGACCAAGGTATATTTATAGCAGGTAGTCTCGGAAAGCCAGCTGTTTATTTTTTATTTGCTTGTTTTGTGGTACGAACTGTCAAATGTTGTATAGTAAACATGTAAACAAGTTTTTTGTCTCTATCTTTTGTCTTTTTTGTCTCTTATTAACCCCTTTGCCTTTTGACAGTTCGTACCACATAACAACAATAAAAAGCCCTGTAGTTTGTTTTATTATACAATTGTTGTAATCTCGCGGCTACCTGCTATAAATATACCTTGCACAAGACCTTAACAAATATTTATTTTCTTCTGCTATAAATAAGGAAAATAACATGAGCCTTGAAATAAAACGATCCAAAGTATATTTATAAAAGTACATGCAAGTGAACGGCTAATAGTTTTTTAAAAATCGTGAGATTTTTTATTTCTAAATATCGTCACCTTAAATGCAAAAACGGACGTAAATACACAAGAATTTAAAATTGAGTTTTTGATTGATCATGGTTGTTTTTATCAACCTTCGTCTTACCAATACCCACCCGAGTGGCCATTTCTGTTTTATTTGTAAAATACCTTCTTTAAATTTGTTTCGGTTAAAAATAAATTTTTATTCACTCAATAAATTGTTAAGTTCTTTAAAAAAAAACATGAAAAAAACTCGTTTGACTTACAGTTGTTCATCATATGTGGAGTACCACCCGGGTGGTTATTGGTAAACGATGTAAAAATATATAAAAGTCTTCGGTAAACTACAAGTGGATCTATTTTTTAATGCAAACAACGTAACTCTTTTATGAAAAATATACTGTTGGAAACACTTTGACAAATCTACTTCAGCTTTTTAAGCCTAAGCCACAAACATGGAGAGGGTATAATGCGTTATTACTTAATTGTGTAACACTAATAATATTTGTATATACCGATCATAAAACAATAACTTTTTGACTCAATCTAAAGATGTCTGCCCAGCTCATGCAAACTTAAATTTTTTATTTATGGAATTTATAAATTTTGTTTTTCATTTAAAATTCCGTCTGCATTGGTTTTTAAGTAACAAATTAATATCATAAGCTCTTTATCTTTTTTTTTATTAAAATACTAGCTTAACACGGTGCGCTTTGCTACACTGCTTTAACCACGTTTGAAGACTCTTCCTTTAATAGTTCTTCAGTTGAGCGATTTTTAATATATGCATCCTATGGAAGGTATTTCCCCCCTGCGCCTACCCGCTTTATTTTTATTTTCAAAAGTGTAGTATACCATAAGAGTGACTTCTACAAAGTTTGAACATTCTCACTATAACAGTTCTTAAGATATGCGATATTAAACATTGGTGTCCTATGGTGGGTACCACTTCGCCCGCTGCTATTTTATTTCAATTTTGGGGCTCAGAAGATCCTACTACCAAAAGTTCAAAATAATGCGTGCAGCGGCTCTTAAGATATGCGATATTTAATATTGGCATCCTATGGGGGTACCAATTCCCCTGCCCCTATCGAAAAAATAAGTAGCCTAATTTATTTTTAGGGCTCACGTGATGTTGCTGTAAATCAGGAAAAAACAAACTAACGAACAAACACACAAACATTTTTCATTTTTATATATATAGATAGATAAATAACAAAAAAATTATAATTTGTGGCATTATTGGTTGCACATTTAAAAATGACTTGTGTAAGTGTTGTTACGTCCTCTTGTTTCAGAAGAAATGAAGCCAAAAGTACGAAACTAACATAAAAACTAAATGTAAAGAAAGTGAAAAAACCTGTTAAAAAAAAAAATAAGTCTTGAAATTATAAGTAAATTTTGAAAAAGAATATATTTTTTTTTTTTTTGATTTTGTAATGTTTTTTGCTTTTCCTGTAAAAAAATTAAGTGTACATACGGCCGTTTGCATTGAAGGTGACGATATGTTTTTTTTACATTTTTAAGCACATACATACATATTTATGTGTATCAGGAATGATATATTACTTTTTTAAAATTGTACTTAATTCAGTAAAAAATTGTACCTTTTCGACCCTAAATTGTACTTAAATCCAAAAAATATTTTTTTTGTTATATTTTTTATTTGAATAAAAAAAAAATAGGCGTACATATTTTAATAATTAGTTGTACTATACTTTTTTAAATAACTAAAATATACTTTTGGCAATTAACATATGTAAAAAGGAATTTCGACGAACACTTTTTAACCTGTTATTTTAGATAGTGGAATAGGGAAAATACATTCAACCGAGTAGCAAGTCCAAAATATATTATCCTAGAAAAAAAATTTCTTTTGAATTTGGTATCCCGCTAAACGCCCTTTTACCATATTTTAAACAAACAACCTAAAAGGTATCTACATAAAGGCGATTTATTCGCTTTGTTTTTATCATATCATAGCATATATAAAATGTATAAAAACGTTTGTGCCTGGTAATTCTTACAGTCGATACTGAACGAATCGAAATTATTTTTTCAGTATTATGAAACTCAAATTAATGCTATACAACACTGAAAAAATAATTCCGATTCGTTCAGTATTGACTGAAATAATTAGATATTAAATTGCTTTCGAGTCGAAAAAGTACTCGATCACGACTGCCAGAATCAGGCCACTGACAAAATTTTGACCAGTAGATAGCGCTGGGGTCAAGTTATTAACAAAATTCTACAGTAGTTCATTTTTTATCTTTATTAAGAAAATCCCGAGCAGAGCCGGGACAAAACAGCTAGTATTGGTATGAAAATATCAGATCGTCGGCGAATGTGGTATAGACAATAAACCTTTGGCGACTCTCTGATATCTGGAAACATTAGCTCATTAATTACATTTTTTAAATTTCCAACCCTACCGTAAAATGTTTGAATTTTAAAATAGTACTAAACTTGTTGTTTTGAATTACTTTTGTAATGCTTATAGAACTGAAGAATGTACAATTGTACTGCCTTTAACAACCCTGATGTGTATGTATTAATTTATTTTTGACAAGGTCACGATTTTTAGTTTTATTGTAGTTTTGTTGTAGAGTTGCATGTTCTTTTATAAAAATACTTTGAAACGATCGATAGTGCCTGCAAACATGTTTTATTATGGACTAAGCAAGCATTTCAAAAGTTAAGAAATCTACAGGAAAACGAAAACCGTTGGTGATGCCAATGCCAAAACATGGGTATTTGCAAAAATTCATAAATATTGTCATGCATTTTTGAAGAAAAATTATTCATAAAACTTCTGGGCCATTATTCGTTGATGAAGAATGAATTATTAGCTGTATGAGATTTACATTACTGCGAACATAGTACCCATAAAGATACAACGATTGTGTTTGCAAGGACAAAAAGGAAGACAACGTGCAAAAAATCGAATCGTACAACTATATTATATTGTGACGGTGATACTCTTGTTTAGGTATGGCATATCAGCGAAAAAGCTAAGCGAAAGAAAACGTTCCGCCTTCCGCTCTTTTTTAGGTACGGCTGTAAGTTATTAAGCGTCTGTTGCCAAGCCCAAGGCTAAAACATCTTTCAATATTAAATTTTTAAAATTAATCCACACAAACAGCACGGTTTCTCTTTGGTCGCAAGTAATTCAATATAGAGAAGCAGACGGCAACAATTTTTTTCAAAAATGTCAGAATTTACTATAAAGTTGCTCTTACCAAGTAAACACCGTTAAAAAAATTTGAGAAATAGGTTACATTAAGCAATCGTTAATTAGGTGTGGAGAGTGGAGAGGGTATTATGCAATTGTGCTGATGTTTTTAACACCTTAAAATATTGTTCCTTTAGGTATAACGGTCGACTCAAAAAGCTATTTTTATTTTTAATTAACGATGTCCGTTCGGCTGGCTGGAAAGCTGTCCATGACACAGGGGACAAGCCTATTGAAAATGGGGCTAATCGGTCCACATTTTCACATCACCACCCCACAAGCTTCTTTCCGGAATAGGGTGCCCATAAACCATCACTTAAAAGGTGAAATAAGAACTTCCCATTCAAGGACAACCAGGTGTGCCACGAAAACCAATTTCGTATGAAAGTGAAAACCTAAAACGCGAAAAAGTTTTGTTTTTTATTCGAAAAAGCAAAACAAAAACGGTACGAAATAAAAATATGTGGAAATTTTCAGATTCGTACAAATTCTGTGACATACCTTAATATATATAAATGTCTAATTTTTTTATCCCTTTGGTTAACCCCTTAAGACACTACATTTTTAATGCATTGTTCAAGTTTTGGTGAACAGTACAAATTTTTGTATTACATTAAAAAATTTACCAAGTGCAAAGAGTTAAGATGTATTAAGATAAATGGAAAACTGTCAAAAATTTTACTAAAGTTATCGATAAAAAATTAAGTTATGTCAAAAAAATGTTAGATTGTTTAACTTAAAATTGACATTTCAAGCTTGAAATATTAAAAGTTTTGCTAAATCAGCGGCTTAGGGGCAAATTCAGCGATTTACCGCTTTTTGTTTTTAGGTTTCTCAAAAACAAAAAGTTGGCAACATTTAATAAAATAAACAAAACAGGGATGGCTAAGTTGTTTCAATTGTACTTTTTTGTTGATACTTTTTAAACTAAGATTTATAATACCTTTTTGTGCCGATTTTTATGAACATAAATAAAATTAATTTCAACTAAAAAAATCTTTTAGTACAATTAGGGTAAAAAAGTACAATTTTTAAAGCTTGTTGGTACAATTTAAAAATTTCTCATCGCCATCCCTGAAACAAAAACCATAACAAGAGAAAAAAAATAAAAAACTTTGTTTACATTTTTTACAGTTTGCTCTTTCTAACATTTACTGTTTCTTTCTATCATTCTATATAAATTAATGAATAAAAAATGTAGTGTCATAAGGGCTTTATTCCGCGAAGCTCTACGCTTGTCTGCAGGAAAGAAACCAGAGTCTCTGGCGGGAATCGAACCCGCAACCCCGGCGCTGATAGACTAGCTCACTACCAGCTAACCTACCGGGCACTCATATCTGTTTTAAAAGGCACAAAATTTCGAGTGCTTCTATTAATTTAAAAGTGAAAAGTCGGCAATATTTTGTTTTATTTAAAACTTTTTTAATTTAAATTTTTAATATGCATAAAATTTTTTTGCAAGTTGTTTGTTTATCTGTTTTTATTTGAGACATCGTTTACATTTACATCAGTTTTGTTAATCAAATGTTTTTTTGTTTTTTTTTTTTTTTGCCTCTCTATATTTCATGTTTGCTATACGTTTCATGAACTAACCTTAATTATAATTGCTTCAAAACGAAAACTGTAACACACATATCCACCTTGAATAGTTACATACAAATGTATGTATGTATGTTAACCCGTTTGATTACCGGTGGCCAACGTAACGGATTTTTTTTTTTTTTTCGGCCTTACAGGTGAGTGTGTGTAAACTACAATAAGCTCCATTATCTAATTAAAGTCCATTTGGCCTACAAAAAAAAAAAAAAAAAAAAAAAAATTTGAAAACCAAAAAAAAAATTGGCAAAAGAAAAAGAAACTGCTTGCAAAATAAAAAATTTTACACATGATTTTCACTTTAACCCAATTCCCAAGGTACATTTACACAGGGTAGACTCGTTTGCGGCAAGACCATTTTCTCAAAGAAATTCTTTTTTCATAACTTTATTGAATACACTGGGTAAAAACCATCTAACAAAATTTTATTGGAATGGGTCCATATTTGACCATAGCTCCCATACAAATACTATTTCTGAAAATAGCTTTTAATGCCATAACTTTCTTATACATAAATATTAGTATTTACATAAAAATTGGCGACAATGAATTTTACGATGGCTACTATGACATGACAAAATGTTGTGATGGTGGATGCCAAATTAACCATAGCACAATGGTTTAAATTTTTTCGGCATAAATGCTAGCGAGATATAAATATACCCCTAAAATAGGCACTTTGACGAACACTTCCACATTAAAACTTCGTGCCCAAACGCAACTTTTGGTACACGAAACTTAAAGGTTATGGTAAAACTACAAAACTACACTATCACACTATCACTTTGTAACTTGATTTTTTAAGGTTTTCTCGTTATACAATTGTAACACTGTCTTATGCTTATCTTAGAACACGTGCTTAAACGTTCAACATTGAAAGCCATGCAGACCGGCAGGGTTTCCAATTTTCTTCATTTAAAATATTTTCTTGATTGGTGTTGCCATTAAGAAAATAAATTCACTTGTAGCAAAATTTTATTTTTTTTTAATTTAACCAAAAAAAAAAATCGATTTGTAACGGTCCCATATAATCCCCTTCCCGAAATAACATAATGGCAAAGAAAATTTCATAAAGATGAAGAATCTAAATAATATTCGGCACAAAAACTTTCACATGAATCTTAACCTCTTAACATAATTTTGCTCTGACGGGTCCATGATTGTCCATGGGTTTATTTCGAAATTTTTTTTTTTTTTTTGAGTTGCAGCAAATACGCGATATGTAGAATTCATACAACGCATACAATCGCAAAATGTAATATTATAGATTGCCTATCGCTGCTCTAAGTATCTATTATTCGTTATTGCTTCTATAACAGGGAACTTATTTAAGAGTGGAAAGAATTTTAATAAAAACTTAGGAACCATTGGGCACAATTGTAAGCGCCTACCTTAACCGTTTTTTCGTACCGATTTTTTAGCAAATCTTAAACTGTTTTTGCCAGAATGTAATAGGAAAGCTGTTAAATAGTAACTAGACACCAAGGTGATTTTAGTGGTGATTATTCACTAATAGTGCTTGAAAAGAAAGTGGTGTTTATAGGCATTTTAACTTGAATTGACTGTTTTCTTTTGGTTCTTCTTATTTGTTTCCTACTTTTTCTTTTCATATTGCTAATACGTTCTCATGTCCCATTCAGAACAGTCATAAGTAGTTTCAAAAGCTCAGACAAAAACAAATAAGGGTAATTCCATGTCAAAGCGACCATGAGTGGGACACGACCAGTGTTGCCAAAAGTAGGGAAAAATCCCTACATGTAGGGCTTTTTGTTACTTAAATAGGAGCGTAGGGAAAATCGGACAGAGTTTTTATATTCGCCAAAATGTAGGTATTTTATCTCATATTGCATTGTATGCGTAATAAATGTTTAAAAATGTATTTTTAATAATGATTTTTTATTAAAAGAAATTGAAACTCTTAAGTCCAGAACATATTTTTGGACAAAAAAAGATGAATACAAATTTCAACTATTGTCTTAACAACTTAACTTAAGCCTAAATGATCTTTTGTATGAGTGTAGAACAATAGCATAAAATTAATTTTTTGAAATTGTGAAACTAGTTTGTTTTGAAACATGGATTTGGAACACTCTTTGATAAAAATGGTAAAAGAAAAACTATAATGACGAGGTTGTAATTCCAAATTTATCAATACTGGTTCGGATTTTGTTTGCTTTACCCAATGCAAATGGTGATGCAGAGAGACCACCAGAAAGCGAAACAAATTAAGCCACACAACTTTCAGTTTAATTTATATTATAAGATAATTTTTGAAAAACAATGGAAGAGGCTGTATTAATTTCCAATATACTAAAAGTCACTCTAGAAAATCCAGTTCAAAAGAAATACATATATCCGGTCATGTCATGGAAATCGAAATCACGTGAAATTGCAATCGATGAATGATGACGCAGCTTTTCCTGAATTCAAAAGTAATTCAGGAAATATTTTTTTTGAACATTGAATACGGGAGAGTTTGAAAAATTTGTTCGATTTCATTATCACGTGACTTTGATTTCCATGACATGATCAATTATCTATAAAATAACCTGTTGATTTTGTACCTGAATTTAATTAAAATTATTATATAAACATTGCCTGCCATATTCATAAAAATAATATTTTTTTATAAAGACTTACAAAACAAATTTTCTCTGAAAATTTTACTTAAAAAAGTTTGATAAAACTTAATAAATGTTTATGGACACAGGGGTACATTTTTTTTTTAAATTTCTTTCATTGAATTTAATTAAAAGAACATAAATTTGTTTAGTTTTATTACTTATTTTTGTTGTTACAATTTTTTTTTTTTCGAAAGTTATGTCATATTCAAAATGTCATAATTTCGCCGAATTAGCCGAATGTTTTGAGCTTATTTCTTCAATATCTCGAAAACTGCTTAACATACGAAGATGATTTTTATGTCATTTAAAGAGCATACTTGGGGGTACAAACAATATATTGAAAAAAAATTTCTTTTAAAAATTTTATATCTGCAAAATATAAAATTTTAAATACGGACTAAGTCAAAAACTTATTTTATTATTTGGCTAATTTTTTTTTTATATAATACCTCAAACCGTTCTTTAAAAATCCTAAAACTTTGAAGGAGGTGTTTTTTAAAGATATGATTTCTTTCGCAACCTTAAAAAAATAATCTTAAAAAAGAAGTTTAGTATTGTAATTTTGAGCAATAAGTACACTGTGCTACTTACAAAAAAACAGACAAGCCGGACACTAAGCGTTTTAACCTTATTCGAGTCCAGTGGTGCTAACCGTTTTTTTAGGTTAGCTCTTGTTTTCGAGTTATACCGTTATTTCTTTAGCTTTAGCTTATTGAAATTACTAAAAAAAACCGAAACGTAGGATGCTCCTAGATGGGTCAAATGTATGACCAACCCCACTTAATTATTTATCGCGAAATTTCGGTGTTTTAAGTAATTTCAATATCCTAAAGCGTTCTTGAGTTACACTAATATAGGCTGTGCAACCTCCTACATTTTCGAAATAACGGTATATCTTGAAAACAAGAACTAACCTAGAAAAACGGTTAGCACCACTGTATGCAGCGTGCCCCAATTAGGTTAAAATGTCAGGTGCCCGGCTTGTCTGTTTTTGCAACTAGCACAGTGTACTTATTGCTCAAAATTACAATATTAAAATTCTTTTTTAAGATTATTGTTTTTAAAGGTTGCGAAAGAAAAAAAATCATATCTTAAAAAAGAAAAAAAAACACCTCCTTCAAAGTTTCAGGATTTTTAAAGAACAGTTTCAGGTATTATATAAAAAAAAAATCAGCCAAATAAAAATAATTGGGTTTTGACTTAGACTTAGAATGTAATTTTGCATATATTACATTTTTTTTTCAATATATTGTTTATAGCCCCAAGTATTTTCTTTAAAATTACATTTAAATCATCTTCGTATGTAAAGTAGTTATCGAGATATTGAAGAAATAAGCTCAACATATTCGGCTAATTCGGCGACATTATGACATATTAAATATGACATAACTTTTAAAAGAAAAATTTTTAAATTTTTTTTCGTTCATATGTGTTCCTTATAAGATAAAAGGAACCTTCTCACCTAATTTCATTAAAATCGGAAGGGGTCGTGTCCCACTCTTGGTCGTTTTGACATGGAATTACCCATAAGAGCAATTTATTTCAAATGGCTGCTTTAAGGCTCAGTTAGTCTTTACTTTCTGCTTCAGTTCTGTTCCGTGCCGTTCTGTTACGAAATTGTAATAGTTACTTTTTCTGTAGCAACTTATCAGCCATCTATGACAAATTTATTAGTTTTGCACCGTCCATTGTTTTATATCAATAACTTTAATACACATAAATTTGAAGAAATTATATTTTATGAATTCTTAAAATCAAAAAATAGTTTATTTCAATATAAAAATGTATTTTTTATTATTTATTTTGCTGTCACTTACAATAACTTAACAAGTTTTTGATTTTAACAAACTGAACAGAACAACAGGCAACAGAACAGAACAGAAAAACTAATCAATTTCACAGGTTTTTTAATAACAAAAACAAATCAGCTGATTCGTAACAGAACAGAAAGTAAAGACTAACTGAGCCAGGTATTTTTACCATGCGATTTCAGATACATTTCCTACGAAATACACTTTTTAACATTTATTCTTAATTATTTTTTTTAAAGAAGTTAAAAAGGAAATGCTTAAAAAACATTTTGCTGTTTATTTTGTGAATGTCCTAAAGGAAAGCCAAGTTAAAGACAAAAAGTTTGAAGGTTTTCCTTATTTTCTATTGTGCTTATTTCTTTCAAACATGAAAAAAAGGGAAAACAAAAAAGTTTAAATAAAAAAGGTTGAACAAGCTAAATGTCTTAGTTTAGCTAACTTGTCAACTGTAATTGAAAATGGAAAATGGAAATTTTCCTAATAAATATTTAGTCACATGTATGTGTGTGTTTAGAATATCATTAGAGTTATAAAAGAAAGTTAAACAACTGTAATATAGTCGTAGAATAATTTGTTGAGGAAATTTAGAAAATTTACATACAATAAACAATTGTTTGTATTCAAATATGTAAATATTGACAGCAACAAGCAAAAAAAAAAAATTAGAAATTTCCAGGAAAAACTTTTTGATTTTTAGTAATAGGTGGTAGTTATTTCATACGTTACCTGGTAAGTAGTTGTCATTGCAATTGCCATTATTTTGAAAACTTTAATAAGTACTTACTAGTAATGACCACAGCAACTACTTATTACTTCTGTTATTTTCACTACTGAATATTTGCTTACTAATAATCAGCTCAATAACTACTTATTACTTGTGTTGTTTTCAGTACCGAATATTTAGTTACTGGTACCGTACTTAATAACTACTTATTAGGTCTTTTAACTAGTGATTTTTTGGCTTCTGGTAAGTATATTGTAAGTACTTACAATTCAACTTACTAGTTGTTTAATAATAACTAGATAATTTTTGACTTCTAGTAAGTGTTTTGTAAGTACTGAATTCTGTGGACACCTCGAACAAAAATAAGTAGTTTTTCAGCCGAAAAATAAGTAGTGTTTATTTTCTCCAACATTATTTGCTAACTTACCTGGTAAGTAAAGTTTTTGCTGGGTTAGAACAGGTAAAATTTATAAAATTTCGAGAATTATCCAATAGAGAACAATGGTTGTGTCAATTTTACAGTGATTCAAAATTGTTGGGCTATTAAGTTCTTTTTAGCAATTCTGCTTTATTTGATTTTAAAGATTACAAAAATATCAGAATTTTTCTACGTCGCTTCGCCTTTGTGAAATAAGAGCAGTCTTAAAACCGATTTTAATAACTTTTTCTGGAAAATTTATTTAACGGTCGCTTAAGTTAAAAAAGCCACTTTTTTAAAACATTTTAAGTTTCTCTATGCACTTTAATTTGATTGCTGAAGGTCACAATACACGACATGTTTTTTTTACATCTGACTTGTCAACTTTTAAAGTCACATGTAATTGTGCATATCTGTCAAAAGTTCTGTTTTACAGAAAGTTTGAAATATTCGGTCACAAACGTACATGTTATTTATTTTCGCATAGTTTTTGCGGAAACCTGCCATCAAAAATATGTTTATAAGCATGGTAAAAGGGTTCAGCCATCTATAAAATTTTTCTTTAAATTCAAGATACCAATTTAGGATACAATAATGAAACGGTTGTTATATATTTTGTACATAATTTCTATTAAATGATGAAATGATCATACATATGTATTAACTTCAGCCGCCTAATTATTCCTTCAGTAGTGTACCGCCTCTGACAATTTCCTCACATCAAAGATTTCTGACGCCATATTTTTTCATGAAAAAAACAGCTGATGTTAGAAGGCTTGTCAGAAGAAAAGAGAGAACGCCCTTATTGAACTTTTTTCAGACTTTTACAGAAGCAATGTTAAATAGACGGCATGTTTGTATTTTTCAGTACGAAATTTGACAAGTCAGATGTAAAAAACATGTCGTGTAAGGGAACCTTAAGCAGATAGTCCACTTCATTGTTAAATGTATTTATATAAGTAGGCTTTTTGAGCACCTTAGTATATGTGTAAAAATTTACCAAGAAGTTGTGCTTAATTTGCTAAAACAGAATTTAGACTCGCACATATAAATCGTGTGTTTTGAGCCCTAAAAGAACTAAAAACTTTAAAAAATAACACAAAACCAATTTTTAACAAAAAAACTGTTTTTCCTTGAAAGATCAATACAGAACATTAACATTAAAAAATAATTTAATGCATACAGGCACTCTAGTTGTTCTTGACAAAGCTTATTCTGGCCGTCCAATTTTGGTCCACTTTTTCGATTATTACTGGCCATATCAAGCCCTATTTGCGATTATATCGTAAGCGACAATTAATCGAAATTTTGTTTTTTCTTGCAAATAGTTTATAAGTACTCGTTACAATGACGAACAAATTCAAAGACTTTGAATTTGTACCGTTGCGGAGAAAAGACCCATCTAAATTCCAATAAAGCATTGCATTGCTTCAGAAAAAAATAATAAAAACCCTTCACCTGTTAAATTTGCCTTTTGTCGCTTACGATATAATCCCAAACAGGGCTCGATATGTTACAAACAACATGAGCACTGTGACCTCCGAGAACTAAAAAAAAATCGAGAGGTGTCAAATTGTGCTGCCAATCAACTGGTCCATTTCTTAAAATCACCAAATCTTCATTTGTTGTGGATTGTTGCAATCGTCGTATGTCAAATAGCTCGATTCTTATGACACCTCATTTGGCCTGATTCAACGTCATCCATATTTTGAACCAATAAATCATTGCTCATGGTGTGGTAACAATCTACATTGACCGTTACGGTTAATTTTTGAAGAAATTAGGTCCGATAAAGTCATTAGCGGGTAAGCCACACTAAGAGGGCAATTTCTTATAAACAACCCCGAAAAGCCAAAAAAGCCTTAAATCATTTTAGTCATTCACAATAAACGCTCAAAATTTAATAAAAAAAAAAAAAAATACTCTCATTTTTAAGTTATGCACCCAATATTTCCAACAAATATCTTATACCTTCTCTTAAAGCAATGTAGATTTTAGTTAATAAGGGTAATCACGATGATCATCGTACAAATTTGCAATTAGTAAACTTGCAGTGCATATTATGATTGATCGTGAGCATACCACTTTTTTTTTGTGCAAATGTGCTATTTTTCTAAAAATGCATTCTGGCAACACAAAAAACTTCTGGCAGCACTGTCAAAAATCTCCATTTGTATACAATTATACACAAGCATATTAAAATAAATGTTTTCTTTTTATATTATTTAAATTAAATTCTCCATTTTTTTTATTAAAACCAACGAAAATGTTAGATTTATAAGTTTCCTTAAAAACAATATATCAATTGTTATTGTTTACATTTGTTTGCAACTGAGCAAATATGCACTACATAATTTGCTCATGGTTTTTTTTAGTGCAAACGAAGCAAAATAGAGCAAATTGCAAATTCGTACATTTTGTTGTTTTGTTGTGCAAATGTGTGTATTTTTGCACGCATTTGCATCGTTTGCACACTTTGCACTACCCATTGTGATTTCCCTTAATATTTATTATTCCTTATGCTTGTTAACACAACTCAACTGAAATTTCTTGCATTTGTTAACAAATATAAGTTAAATATAAATAAAGTTATTTCTTCTTTTAAAAATAAAATTTATTTTGGTTACTTAATATGTATTAAAATAGTTTAGGTAAAAGCTTTAAAATATTTTTAATATGTACATATGTATTTAAATAACTTAAGTTACAGATTTTTCAAAACATTTCATTTCATTTAAATTACAGAATTCCTTACAATTTCATGAATGTTAAATATTTCATTTAATCATGGAGTATCAAATGAAAAAAAAATTTAATTCTATGAACTTACTTAGTCGTTATTAATTGTGGTTGAATTTCTAGAGATTTATTAATTAAAGGAAGCAATTTCAAGGAAAGCAGAAGATACAATAGTTACAGACATTTTTAATTTAATATATTCTATTTCTTATCTTCTATTTCTTAACACAAATATGGTTTTATAGAGGGTCTTACAATAGTGACTACCAAACTTTGACAGTTGATAGCGGCCACCATCTCTCAAATTGGCTGCCCTTTATCCAGCCTGTTTTGCCAGAACACCATAGACGGTTAGAGTGTTCAACAGTACGTGCAGATTACAACATTTTTAAAATTTTAAACGGATTTATATTTAAATCGAAAAACCAAATTAACGGATGAGGCCCATTTATTGACGAATGGGCCCGCCAACAAACAAGATTATTGAATTTGTGACGGTACCAATCCACATAAGAACCAAGACCTTTCAATCCATGCGAAAAATTCTCTGTTTGGTGCGGATTTTTGGCTGGCGGCATCACCGCTTCATATTTCTTTAAGAAAAACTTGGGCCAGGCTATCCCTGTAAACGGCGAGCCCTATAGGTCGATGATTACTAGCCTATTTGAAATGATAGAGACACCAACGATATGTGTTTTGAATAGCTATTTGTTCCACACAAGCAGTGTGGCCACATCCAAAAATATTTTACAGTTAAATCGGCTTTAAAATAATGCTAAAAAATGCTTCAAAAAAAATCCTAAACTGCCAAAAAATAATGCTTAAATTTAAATTGTATTATTTTTTTGTTATTTTAGTTAATATACCTTTATATATGATTTATTTTACATAATTCTTCCCCATAAACTCACATCATATCAATAGGACAAACTGATTAAAAATATCAATAAAATATTTATTAAACATAAAAAGTCTTAAAACTATAAAAGAAATATATTTCAGTCTTTATATACGTACATAAAAAGTTTTTAAGCAAAAGTTACCATACCATAACAAAAAAGCAAAGGAACTTGACCAATAAATGGCTATTATTTAGTATTTCAATAAAATGTATAACATGTTTAACAAAAAATTTCATTTTGTAAATTAAATACGTCATCAAATTAATATTTTTCTTCAATTTCTGAAGAATCGATCGAGATATCATTCTAATATATGTTCTTATCGCATTTTTAAATGAGATCGTATATTTTTTTAAAACTATCGCAACATTGTAAACCAGACCTAATATTAAGTAGCGAATTCATAGTCTTTAATGTCATTCTATTACGAATTTTCGTTTTTAAGAGATTTATACCACTTTAAACCTATTTTAACTTTATTAATTTTAAAAAAATTTGATATGAAAGATATATTAAAAGAGTAGATATTTGCATATGCATTCAACAAAAAAGTGTGGTAGATTTAAAAAAAAAAAAATTACTTGAATATTCTAACATTAAATAATGCTAAAAAATGCTTAATATGTAGTTGAAAAATGTTAAAAAAAATGCATACTGCTAAATGAAAAACTTGCAGCTAAATCAGAAAAAAATGCTAAATCTAGCTGCAAAAATTCCAAAATGGCTACGCTGCACACAAGGGATCATGCGATTAGAATCCGTTAAACTTTTTTTCTGGAATTTTCTTAAGTCACTAATCTACGTGAATAAGTCACTAGCCACAGCGGCTTTCAAAACTAACAAAACACATGGAATCTGTCAAATTCAACCCGATCCATGGGAAAGAGTCATGAAAAATTGGACATTTTGGACGCGAGCGGCCGACCCAGCGAACCCACGGCGAACATTTGCAAGATATTATCTGCCTTACATAATGGCATTGATAGTCCCTTCAAACGAATACAAATTATATTGCATCTTAGCTTATTGACAGACCTTTTACGACCAGATGGTGTTCTTGAAAAAAATCTGATTACTTTAAAGTATTTAATTGTGTGCAAAGTATTCAATTGTCTTTAATAAATTCAATAGATACCTGCGATCAATGCTTTCCACAAGAAATACAAAAATGTAATATTTAAAAAAAATTTTACGACTTTCTTTTCAGCTAGATTAGTCTGCCGTAACACTGTGCATCGCTTAAAAAAATATTCTGATTTGTTTTTTAAATTAACGTTTGTATAAGATTCTAAAATAAGTGGTAAAATTCAACGAAAAAAATAATCATTAATTTTTAGTTTCAGAAGAACCTTTTTTTAAAGGTCCTTATCAATTAAATATCCATACACAGAAAAATTTATTCGCAGCTTTTTATCAAATAAAAAAAATTATTTAAAAAGTATTTAAACTTAATTAATGTGATAGTTGAATCAATATTTTTTTGTTTTTTTTTTGAACGAAAATTAAAAATAAAGTTTTGATTTAATTAACATTTTAGTTGTTTTGAAACAAATTTTTAATTAAAATAATAATCAAATAACAAAAAAATATTTCGTTTAAAATAAAATAATTTAAACTTGTGAAATTGGTGGTGGAATTTGTCAAAATCTATCTACGCATTGTTTTAAACGGCAAAGTTTTTTTTATCATTTTTCTTAATTAAAATTTAAAATATCTTTTATTGAAAAAAAAAATTTTCAAAATATTAAATTTTTACAATTTTTAGTAATCAATATAATCATTTTGGTAATAGGTGCAAAATCAACAAATGGGTTGCTTGATTCTATGAATTTGGTATAAAATTGGTGATTAGAGAAAATTTTTTATTTCTGTGTATGCAAACACGAAAATATTTTATAAATTGTGTAATTCCCTTTACATACTTCAAAGTTCAATAAATAACTCACAAAGTACAAAAAAGGAATTAAGCATGATAAGCAAAATCTTGTTAATTAGGAATTTTGTATTCCCAAAAATTACTTTGATAAAAGTACAAATAGTTATTATATTGTCATTACGCTTAACAAGTCGATTTAAATAAAAATTCATTCACTTATAAACTTATTACAGTAACTGATTGTGGGTTATTAAATTCGTTTTCCGAATTGTTAAAATTTAATTAAAATATAGTTATTTTACGAAAAATTTTGTTTTTTAACATTTATGTTTGTTATTTAAAAAACAGACTACAAACAAATAATGTTTTTCCGTACTAATTTTGTAATGTAGTTTGATTTTTTTCGGTTAAAATATATTTTTTAAAAGTAAAAACTTTTCAATTTTAAGGAATATGCTGTTTAACCCATTACAAGTCACTGTACTCAAATGAGTACAGCTGGCATTTTACAAGTTTCCAAGCAAAAACAAAGAATTTTTAATCGTTGTACCCTTATTTATGTTTACAACAATAGTCCCAACAGCAGGTAAAAAAGAATTTGTGTCTCTTTTTTTTTTGGGTACAAAAGTATTAGTCTGATTTGCGTCACGAAAACAGTGCGAAGGTATGAACACTATTTTGATAATACTGAAAATAATATTGAATTTTTTATTGGTAATTTTAAATTATTATAATTAAAATCGTATCAGAATATCTCACAGACAAAAATTAATATATTACATAAAAAGATAAAAAACGTAGAGCAGTATAAAATTGACTGTACTCGTTTGAGTACACTGACAACATGCATAGGTAAAAAATAAGTTTTTTTTGTTAGATTACTATGAGTGGAGAACATTTTACGGCCCAAAAATGATTGAAAAGCCTTCAATAAGCATATCATGTGGAGAAGAGGTGTTTAGGAACATATAACGGTTTCAAGCCTATCAAAAGACAAACCTGGCACTATTAAAGTTTTTCGTAAATCTTGAAATCATTGACAACGACATCAGTGCCGATAGTGATAAAGAACCGTTGGCACCAAAGAAAACTCGGCAAGACTTCGCAAAGCAAATAAATCCTATTTGGCGCAAATATTTTCCATCGCAGAGCTCGACCCCTCAACAGATCTCTGAACTTTGTAAAAGATGAACTAGTGTATGTGAAGAAATATTTGAAAAATCATTGATCACAATGTCCATGACTATATATCCTCCAATTCTTGAAGTCGAATCGAACTGGCTTTCTTCGAATGAAATGCTTAGCGGAATGGTGAACAAAATATTCCTTAAGATGGGTCAATCGTAAAACATTTTGGCTACCATCCCGATAAGCAAGTTATTCGAGGAACGCCAGTTCGATTTGGCTTCAAAAACTGGGTTGCGGGTATTGCTGCCAGTTAGTTAGTTTTGTACTCCGGAAATCGCATGTGGAATCTACTGATACATTTGGTTCACGTCTTGTTAAAAAATTATTGGAGTCGTTGAATTGTACTGCACGAAATTATAGTGTTTTTTACAACTTTTTACTAGATATTTAAGTTCATCTTAGATGTTTAGAGTAACGTCTGGATCAATGTTTGCAGGATCATCCCAAGATGGGGCTGGACACTAGCCTACTAACCTACAAAACCATCTGAGGTGCATTTTTTGCCATATAAGAGCCCGTTGGTAGTATAAGAAGTGCTTAAAAACGCTTTGCATTAAAAAACAATGTTCTGAAAATTTTCATACATATGAGGTCAGTGTACTCAGTTGAGTACACCCCAAAATCTCAGTTAAAAAATTTTTTTTAAATTTTTTTTTACTTTATATTTTTTTAAAAACTTATTTTAATCAATAAATAAAGTTTAACTTAAAAAATTATGGCCAGTTTTTGTTTGACCTCTAATGTTAATAAATAAAAATTTTAAAAATGAATGTAAAAATCATTTGTTTTAAATGAAATGTAAATTATCCGTTTTTTAAATGTATTTAAAGTTTTTTAAAATTAATTTTCGTTTGAATTTAACTACATAATATTTTGAGTGTTGAATCCAACCCAGTTTTGTTGAGCATTTTCTGAAGAATTTAAAGAAATCCATAGCAAGAAATTCGATTCTTTTAAAAATTCATTGCAAAAAAATATTTTTGAGCCAAATTTATTTTTAATACCAAAAAATAAGATATTTTAAGTGCACAAAGACTTTTCCGGAAAGAGGTTTGTATGGGGGCCATGTAAAAATGTAAACCATTTGACGTTTTACAAATTTCATAAATTTATCTTAAAACTGGCGAGCTGTACTTTGCGAACAAGGTTACATGGACAGACATCCAGCGAGCCGGATGGACGGGCATTGTTAGATCGACTCAGAAAATGATTTAGCATAAACGCACAATACGCTCTCCACTATTATGTTGTGGGTTTTTTAAGAAAAAAAAATATTTTTACAATAAACAGTACTTTTAATTGAAGTAAAATTTGTTTAAATAAACCTTTTCTGCTGTATTTGTTTCCAACCTTGAAAATTGCTTAACAAATCGTTCGTTTCAGTTCAAAACGCACATAACAACATTCAAAAAAGTACCAAATTTGAGTAAAATTTACATGAATTGGGATAAGGGTCTCCAGTCGGGAAAAACTGTTATGAAAATGAGTATTTTTTTTTAAAACTTTGAAAAGTCTAAGAACGATTTTAAGACTTTCATTTTCAGGGACTATTTTTTTCTAGACTTCAAAAAAAAAAAAAAAAAAAAAAAAAAAAACTAAATAATTTCAATCGCTTATCATAGCATATCAGTTCCATTGAGAATAAAGACTAACGGTTTTCTCTAAAAGATTTTTGAATTAAGTTAATTGAATTTATGGAAGTTTAAAGCAATTTGATGGTAAAAGTCTCGTAGCTCACATAGCAGAATTCAAAAAGTACCAAAATTTAAAAGGAAAACATAGTTAGATTTCGATCAAAAATTTCATTATATCCTCAAATTGTAGCCACTTTTTTCCCTAAGCATTTCGTTCTTCTAACCTACATACACATAATTTCAGACAATTTTAACCGCTGTGGAGGTAAAAACAAATTGTAAAAAAAGAAAAATTGAGTGCCCTAAGAATCCATATTTCAAAGAAACCATTCTATAGAAACCAAAATCTTTTTTCCAGAAATCTTTTGCTAAACATGCCCAAGAATAAAATAATTTTTTTGTAATCAGAAACCCTTGCATCGATTTAGAGCCACTTCTATCACATACATCGACCCTTTGAAGTCAAGTTAATCATGAATATTGCCAATTAGAACATGTACTGCTTCAATAGGAACTAGTTTTGAAAGAAATTTCATTCATAGAAATGCCCAAAAAGTCAATGGAAAAAAATTGGAAAAGAAACAAAAATAATTTTTTAGAATTGAAGAAAGAATACTCCTGTAAATAAACTTACACTTGTAAAAAGATACACTAATAGAAATACATGGGAAACACCTATACACACAGACTTAATATAATGGAATTTAATTCACCTTTGTTAAAACTGTCACTCTACTGTCAGTACTACTGTTGCAATTACTGAAAGTAACAAAGGAGTAGTTAAATCATGTCATGACTGCTTTCTATTAAGTCTATTAATTTGGAACTGACTTTAAGATACTGGAGAAACGCTAATCTTGTCTTTTTACATTCTTAGTAGACAATTTAACGCTGACCTACTTATTTTCTAAAACACCTCAAGACACTTTAAAAATATACTTATAGAAATTTCTCAATGTTAAAAAAATGCACTGGTCCGCAAAATCAAAGAAATTCAGGAACAAGAACTTTGTTAAGCGCTTTTAAACCTTTTTAATCCATATTTTATTGTTTAAAACGGGTTTTGATGAAGACCGCTGTTATAAACGCATAGTGACAGAATATATTCAAACGCCTGTTGACAGAAGCAGTGTGTCTCTTTTAGTTCAGAGGTAAGTTATTTTAAAAGTCACGGACTTATTGACCCAACCTCGTAATATTAGAGTAAGGATAAACAGGCGCAATAAGATATTGGAGCCTAACTTGTTTTGTATTCAATACGCCTAGTTCTCCTTTTGTTTGTTTTACAGAGCCTCTATACAAATGTTGCAACTGAAATAGGCTTTTTCCATAGTAATCATCAACTTAGGCAGTTCTGATAATGGTAATCTCTATAAACACAACAGTTTTCTCACTGTGCTCACTACCATAGCTGACAGCAAAATTCGTAACCAAATAAATAAAGGAGGTGAAAAGTAGCCTTAATTTCGTAGTCGATGCACCCAGAGTAAAAACATGTTTAAATATGGTCACCTTCAAATAAACTATTTTTAAATAAAATATTTAACATATTATATAATTTAGCCATATTAGGATGATCATAGATGGGTCGAATGTATGACCAACCCCACTTTATTTTTCATCTCAATCAATTATTTTTAACAAATCTACCCGCTATCTCCATTCCTTAAGGGAGCTCCCATACAAAATGTTTAATGCCGACTAGATATATATTGAAGAAAAAGTCCCATAAATGCCCAGGAGTCGCCCCTAGTGGAATAAAATGTATGACCGAACTCAATTAATTTTTTGTCCTTAACATTTTCTCGAGACTTACCCTTATCATCACTTCTTAGGGGGGCTCCCATACAAATATTTCGTTTTATGAAATTCTTAAATTAATTAAAACTTTTGTGAAAAAAATCAACAGTTGCTTACAGATTTTTATCATGTATGGCTTGTTTTGTTTGCAGCATCGTTTTTTTTTTAATATTATGATTTATTTCATTTCATTATTCTATTGCATAGTGATTACAAACAAGTAAGACTTGTAGCATAGTAAAACTTGTATCACATTTCTATTTCAAAATTAGCTTCGGCACAAGCACTACTACATAAAACTAATCGAAATTTGCCACAAGAACCAATTGCACAGTCCTCATACGTCCCGAATGATGCTCTATAAATATACACAGGGACTTAATAATTTTTAGCCTTCCAGATATTTTTGAGCTATTGGCTGTACTTATATCTTTTAAGAGCACTCGGTACTAGGCCACTTCGTTAAAGAAGTGACATACACTCATCGCCGTTGAAATGTCTTGACACAAAATATCTCCAATTATCCCATTAAAAAATTGAGTTTCCAATGAAGCAGGTTTGTAAGGGAGTAATCTAAGAGTTTCGCCTACCATCTCGTTTACGGAAGAAATTAATTTTATATGGCGATTTTCAACTTTGAAGAAATACATTTTTGACACATAAAGCGCTGTATTCAGCGCAAATAAAAATTGTAGGATGTAACGATCAGCTTTACACACTGAATGTTTTGATACAGTTATTTTTTAGTATTCCAAACATACAAACCTTCGTAGAAAGGGAATGCTGTGGCACTTAATATGTTATTTTTTTTATATGTAAAAGTTGTTGAGAGTTCTTTCACTAAACATTCAGTTGCTTTTCAACCAACATTAGCTTAAACTTTTGGTGATAAAAACATTTAAACAACATTTAAAAGAGTTGACGCTTTTCTAGGGTGCAAACAAATTTTGTAGTGACTTCCTGTCTTTGTTATAAACTGCTTAGCATTTTTCCACTTATTGTCTTCATATTATATTTATGTACTTAAATCCATTCTGCAACTTCGAACATGCTCAGTATCAATTAAAATAGCTTGTTATTGTTTTGGAAATAAGTAAAAGTAGAGCAGATTAAAAATCCATGAAAACAGAGAATAAAAACTCAAGAAACAAATCATTTAGAAATCAATAAATAAAACAGAAATATTAGTAATGTAAAAGATGATTATGATACATATAACAGCGGACATTATGATGAAATTTCTATTTTAACTTCTAATTTCTAGAGCACTTGCTGATAACGACGATGCTCATATACGTTCTTATTTGCTTGAATTACATACCTAGAGAGAAAAATATTGTTTGGCATAATCACAGAATTTTTACCATGTTTCATTCCAAGTTGCAGAAAATTACAAAAAACTTATTGCTGATATAACTATCGAATTAAATCGAACCGTTATACGTCTACCACAGTTAAACTTTGGTTTTCCGCCACCATGTTTATCTTTGCTATTACCATATATGTGCTTAAAATCAAACAACAACATTTTGATTTTGTTTAGTATTGCGAGCAACACGATATCGTTGCTAAAGCAGCCATAAAATTATTTGTTATAAACACATATGGGCATTTCCTGGGGTCGCGAACGTACGTTCGTACGCTTTTGATGTACAAATAATATAGAAAACAAAGCTTTTCCTAGCATTTTTTTGCGATTCGATAGCATTTGGGTAGATGTATGTTTAGAGCAAAATATGGATTTCATCGAGTTTAAGTTTTCATAATAATAGTTATAAACATGTGGTCACGAACGTACACAGAAAAAATTAAAAACCAACTTCAATTAACGTATTTGTTAGAAATTTGTACTATTAATTAAATTCTTTACTGATTTTCCGCCTGCAAACAAATTGATCATATCAATTAACACATTTGTAAGTTTGAGCTTTTCTTGCTGTTGAGTTTCAATTAATAGGTTTAATTGAAATTAAACGCAAACTTTAAACAAGTTTTTAATTAAATAAATTAAAACGATAATTGTTTTTTTTATAAAGTTTTTAACAAATCTATTAATTGGCCCAATTAATCAAATAATTGAGTTTAAAAAATTTTTTTTACAAAATTGGTTAACCGACCTAATTAAAAAAATAATTGTTTTTCTTTTCATTTTCAGTTAAATGCGATAATTAACACAATCAAAAATTCAATTGTTTTTTGTGATTTTTATCTATTAAATCTTTAATTGAATCAATTAAAGTGTGCGATTCTTATCAATTAAATTTTTAATTGATTCGATTTAAGAAGTAATTGAAATTTATCCCCAGTAATTAAATAAAAAAAAACAACTTTATAGAAAATTATTTTAACATTTTTCATTTTTTCGAATTTATTCTATGAGCTTAATATCAGTTATGTATTTTATAAAGCTTTTTTGTAATAGTTCTATTCCTTCAATTTTTCAGAAATGACTTTATACACTACCAGACTATTATATTGTATTTTCTTGGTACATTAACTATTACAAAAAAGCTTTATAAAATACATAACTGAAATTTAGCTCATAGAATAAATTCGAAAAAATGAAAAATGCTGAATATAATGTAAAGTAACCTTCGGAAGGAAATAATTCCCAGTTTCTATTTGTGAAAATTATTTTATTTATATTAGATTTATTTTTATTTTTTTTTTTTTTTTGAATTCAGTACATATGTAATTTATTAAAAAAATTTTCTTATAAAATTCGTTTTAAAAACAACAGGCATATACGCAAATTTGGCGTATACGCAAAATAGAAGTCAACTTTGGCTGACGTAGTGAAATGTAAAAATCTGCGTAATGGAACGGAATATTCAAAAGTGATTAATTTATTTCAAAAGTGTATTAATGAAGGTCTCCATACAGTATTTACAAAATAAAATATCTCTTTTGGTTTTTGTTTAATTGGCTTATGAACCGGTCGTGGACGTACGGGTCGCGAACTTACGATTTTTCCATATGTTTTTTTATTATTATCACCATGCAGATTCCCATAAATATCTTAAAATTTCCTTAACAAGCAACTTAATACTCAATTTACAATTGAGTGTAATGGAGAGATTATGAAGAAAGAGTGTAAACATAACATATTTTTTGCATGTAAAATAAGTACATAAAAATGTCTTTAGAAGTAGAAAATATAAGAAAATATAAAATTTTCCACTTTCCAGCGCAATTTCTTCAAGTAAAACAGCTGAGATATGCTATGAAACCATTCTTTTATAACAACATAGATTTTTTTATAATAATAAACAATAAAAGACGATGATTATCAACATTTTATTTTTTCATCCTGGTAGACCATTCTGGGGAAATGCCCATATACAATTATGAATATAAAAAACTGGGTGCTGGAAAGCATAATATGATCGTGGCAGCCATTTGAAGACCTAGTTTAGACACAATTGCTTGTCATTAACAATATCTAATATGGTACCAGCACTCATAAAACGTATGAAAATTTTCCCATATAATGTCATCTCTGGTTGGTTATTTTTGGCATTGAAAAGCGCGAGCATTGACGGAATCTGACATTACTTGGCCAATGTTCGCTTCAAATGAATCAATTGTATTCTGAACAGCTATCATGTGTTTGTCTGGTCCTATTTCCTCGTCACCTTATATAAAGAAAAATAATTTTGCAATCAAATACAAAGCATTAATGTTCAAACAGAACTGCGTCGAGACCACATTTCCCATACAATTTGACATAAACGTTTGTCGTAGAAAGCAGTTGTGAAATAAATTCTCTTTTATTTTGAAAACGTTTTCTCTAATGCTCTCACATATAGACACTTAGGTCTAGACAAGAATAAAGTAGTTGTAGAAGTAACTGAGGCTGTCGAATGCCTTGTAGCGCAACAAAGTTCAAAACTTTGAACTTTTCACTTCAACTTCAACTGCAACGAATACTACAACTAGGTATTCTGATGACACTACTTAGAAAGTTCCGTTTTTAAATTGCAGCACTATATTTAACGTTGTACTACAGCAATTATTCACTTTATTCTTCCACTAATGCTACCATACAATTTCATTGAATTTCATACATTTTGTAAACCGAAAATGAAAAACCAAAGTAAACATAAAATTTAAATTATAAACTGAGCGAGAATTTAATTATAGGCTTAAGGAGTTTTGCCTAAATTTGAAGACTCTATTCTTTTTGAGCACTAAATAGGTGCCATGAATATTAAGCTCATTGGCGGTGCTTCCCATACGATTTCTTGCGTTTTGGATTATCGTAATGGGCACCATTTGCCATTGGCAGTAATGATCCGTTGCAAAATGATTCAAATGATTAATGACGTTCAAATATAATTTCGGACATGTTAAATATTTTTTAAGACTTCAACTCATTTGGTACCCAATTTCCTCGCTTTTTAAGAATTAATGCCTCCAGCGTATTATCTTTGAATTTTTTTGACAGGCTTAAACGGTTATTTTTCTTTCGTGTAAAAAGTACTAATTCTAAATCGCAAAACCACCTCTCGATGAAACATTTTCAGGGCAGGCCTTGGTAATGAATCAATTTGCTTCGGCTGCACTTTTTATACCCACATAGAATAGGGAAGTGACCAACCAGCCAGCAATTGGTTTCCAAATACCACTTTAGAAAATTGCGTTCAATTCCATAACTTCCTTAGAAATATTGGAATTGAAATTGTCATGGTGAGTCCAGAATTGACCATAATTTCCATATAAAGCCTCTCTCCAGAATACATTTAAAACGAACCAATCTCATTAATGTTGATATTCGGCACAAAGAAGTCTGATATGAATCTTAACCTCATAACATGATTTTGTTTTCCAGGGTCAATGATTTGCTATAGGTCCCAAAATAGGGTACACTCTTGATAATTTGGCTTTATAAACTATGGTGTGGATTATCAAATAGTCGGGATTGACAGAATATACTCTTTTACTTTTTTTTTAAATTCAAGAAGTAAAGGAAAGCTTTCTGCAAATGTCACATTGATAGTACAATATTAAATTTTATCAAAGCACAAAATTTTGCTCTAATGAAAGTAAATGCCTTTATGTCGCATAAATTATTAAAGACATAAACCATGTGTATTTGTTACGCAATCTTTTGTGAATCCCGCATTTTTAAGTTCTACATAAATATATTTTTCTCCTTGTAGACCAACTTCATTTAATCCTGCATGAAATGATAAAGACATGAATAAAGGGAAGAAATAATACTATACTGGGTGGGAACATTGCTAGTTAGTAGGAGTTAAGTTATATTTATTGTTAGTACCTTGTTTGGTTGTTCGGTCTCGTGGTGAACTGTCTTATCAGATGTATGGTTAGTCTATTTGTGCGTAGGATGAATGGAAGGATGGCTGGTGGGATGTGTTGTTATAGTTATTGTTCTATTGACTACGGATTAGTACTTATTGGAAGTAAGGATGTGGTTACTGAAATTTTAGTGTCTTATGTTTGGGTGGTCGTTTGAAATGCAATTGGCTTCGTAATATGTTTAAATGCCACTCTTATTTTTGTATTTGTTACAACTCGTTGATTTAATGCTTGAAATATGATTTCTCATTTATGATTCAATATATCACAGCAAAGTGTTAAGAATGGAGAAAAAGTTGTGGCATTGATTCCTTCTCTGCAATTTCAGTTAGCACTGTGGAAATTTTATTTGCTACAAGGGGGAAAAAAAAATAAAATAAATTTTATTTTTAAGAAGGTGCTGTTACTATTTTTTCGGCAATATACTAAGTGTTGCTCTGTGCATAAGGGAAATATACAGAAGGGCTAAATAATTTTCCTGAATTGCTGAGACCTGCGGGGTACCTAGATATGTGTGATGCTTTTGAAAACAGAACATCATTATAATCACTCATATAAGCGATTATAAATGCAGGGTTGGGGAAAAGAAATAAATGAGACAACTAGTTATTTCTTCTCAAATTAGGTATGGTTTTATTTGAGATTAAGTTGTTTATTCATCTTTAGTTTTGTGTCGAGTTTTAAGTTCCATGTTTACACTAGATTCTTCAGGATAATTATTCTTAGAGGTAAGTATTTTATTATTTTCTTTAGGTTAATTTAAAATAAATTTAAGGTAAGAAGCTTACTAATAGTTCTAGGTTAAGATAACTAGGTATAATTAAGGTAAATTAATGTAAAAAAAGTGGCTCAGCGAATAAAGGCCTAACGAACTAACGCCTAAAAAAAAAATGAAATAATGCCTAAAAATTGCAACAAAAAATTATATAGGAATTAGGCGGTTGTTCATTATGAAAGAATGTCTAATATTTTAGGCATTCCTTCATTAAAATTGTTAGGTGATTTTTCATAATTAGATATTTATTCATTTTTGATTGTTAGGCTTTCTTTCATTAATGTTAGGCGATTTTTCATTTTGCTAAAAGTGTGATTTTTATTACTATTATGCGTGAATTCATTGAAAACTAACAGTTGTATTTACGGTTAGACAAATGTTTTTGCAATTTGTTATCAGTTGTCGTCATTCGTTAAACTTCTATCACTACGAGCAAGTCATTCATAAGTGTTGGACATTAAAAATTATATTATAATTAAAAATGGATTACGAAATTATTTCTGGCAAGAGGATTAATTCAAAATTACTTTATGTAATATCAGAAAAACAGTTGTATAAATTTTAAACATTAATAAGAAATAAAAAGTATTATGTATGTTTAAATAAAAAATGCAAGGCAAAGGTTGAATTAGTGAATGACGTGTGTCAAAAACCAAAAAAAATCATTGAACATAATCATGGTGAATCGGAAAACCTGGCAAATGAATTAAAGTGTGTAAATAAAATTAAAAGTGAATGTTTGAATTCGTCCTCAGTTTTAAGTGATATGAATGCGCTAAGTACAATCAAAAAAAGTTTCTACGATGTTTGTGCAAGGTGAGACTATATTTATTTAGTTTGATAATATCTAAATTTAATTAAATGCGATATTATTGCAGCAACCCCGAGGAATCTAAACAATTAGATTTTCACAGGATGCAAAGAGGTTTACAATTATTAGTAGCAAAAACATTTGTGAAATCTCCGACATGTGCGCAAGAGGTAGTGGAGGCATTTCAGTTGGAATCCATTTATACGAACTTTGGTTTAACGAAGCATGGAGATCCGAAACATCAATTTTTTATTGCTTGCATCCAAGGGAATAACGGCTCATTTTGCATATTTGCTTCAAAGAAAATTATGCTACAAATTGAAGAAAATATTCTTCCTATGAATAGGACATATATAGTAGATGGAACATTTTCAGTTGTTCCAAATGGCTGTTTCAAGCAGCTTTTAATAATTCATATTGAATACTTCGGAAAGGTATAACATAAAATATAAATTATAGACATTTTACATTATAAATAAAATTCTATTGTTATTTGTATTCTTTTTTTTCAGATCTTTCCATTATTTTTTATACTTATGGATAAGAAATCGCAAAAAAACTATGAAGATATATTTTCATACATTAACGAAAATGTATTTAAATTAAGCGCCAAAAGTTTTTTAACTGATTTCGAAGTCGGTCTTCAAATGGCAATAAGAAAAAAACTCGCCTATGGTGAAATCTATGGTTGTTGGTTTCATTATTGCCAAGCAATAAGGAGAAATATTTCGTATAAGTGGAAACAATTGGCATCTTCAATAAGAAACAATCAAAATGCCTCTACGATATACCATAAAATCCTTGCTCTACCCCTGTTACCAGCTACACAAATAAATGCGGTTTTTGGGAACATAAAAGAAGAATTGATGAATACAAATATGCAAGAATTATTTACACCATTCATGATTTATTATGAAAAGCAATGGTTACGAAAGGTAAGTTCCCTTTTACAAAATGTTAAAATGATGGTATTAATTTTCCCTTTTACAAAATGCATACACTATCTTGTAAACATTCTGTAAAAGGGAAAATTATTAGTTTTTAAAATTATAAAAGCAATTGGTTTTCCCTTTTACAAAATGCATACACTATCTTGTAAACATTCTGTAAAAGGGAAAATTATTAGTTTTTAAAATTATAAAAACAATTGATTTTCCCTTTTACAAAATGCATACACTACCTTGTAAACATTCCGTTAAATAGAAAATTATTAGTTTTTAAAGTTATAAAAGTAATTGATTTTTAATTTGTTATTGTTTGTTTTTTTTTTTAAGGTGACACCCGAAGTATTTTCGGTTTTCTTAAAAAGAACACGGAATACATCAGTTGTCGAGGCTTATAACGGCGTTATTGGCCGCATCATTCAAAAAAATGGAAATTTTTTCAAATTTGTTAAAGCTCTTATTGATGAAGAGTTTAATAAGAGTAGAGATTTTGAGCTTCTTATATGCAGTGGTGGATCCCATGGCACTTCAAAAAAAAAGAAGACCGTCTATGAGCAAAAATCAAGTTACATTGAAGAAGCCAGTCATAAACTCTTGGAGGGAAAAATTACTCCCAAAGAATTTATGCAAAGAATGGTTTTCGGAAAAAGTAAAATTTGTGTTGACCTAGAACCAGATGAGGACAGATGGGGGCATAACAGTGATAACGAGGACGATAATGATAGCGAAGATGAAAATGATGATGACGACGATACTGTTGATCCAAACATACCAAGTCATTATTTTGGCGAAACTGATACTGCGATGTGCATAGTGTGTTTGGTTTCAAAGCCAAATATATTACTTTTGCCATGTCGGCATTTAAAAATTTGCTTGAACTGTTGTAATGAACTAAAAGCTAACGCAGGTGAAAATTTTTTCAAATGTCCGCTATGTAGAGCTATAGTTGTTGAAAATTTAACTGTATTTACATAACTTATAGTTAAATATAATTTAAAAATACATTTTTTGCTTTCAAAATATATTTTCAGCATTTTAATTCCAGTTGTTAGGTTTTCTTTCATTAGGTGTTAATTCATAATGAAAGAAACCCTAACAATTTAGACTTTCTTTCATTTTTATAATTAGACTTTCCTTCATTTTTAAAGTTAGACGTTCTTTCACTTTCTTCTTAGGCGTTCTTGTTTAGGCATTCTTTCATTTTGAAAAATTAGGCGTTAGTTCGTTAGGCCTTTATCCGCTGAGCCAAAAAAAGTATGTTTAAGCTCATCTTGTTCACGCTTTTGCTAAGGCCAAAGTGATCGATACAAAAATTACTTTAAGATATTAACATATCTTAGGTTCGCAGATAGCCAAAGAAGTTTGGAAAAATGCTGTAATTACTAAAAGATGCTTACAATTAAATCTTCATTTTAAAACTATAAATGATAATAATAATAAAGATTTACAATTGAATTACACAGTGCAATAATGTAGCAGCAAAAGTGAAAATTTTCGGGAAATATTTCACTTTTGCGGCTACATAAGCGCAACCTAAACGGTGTTAATTATCATTCTTAGGAAATTTATATGTTGTTCATTTTTGTAGTTGATTGTTTACATGAATTTTGAACGGTTTGCAACCTATGGACTTGAACAGGTGAAAAAGCAAAAGAATATCTAATTTTTTTAAGTTTTTTTGGGATTTTGATCTTGAAGATGAAGTTTCCTAAAGGTTTGCAAGATAGGAGCCTGAGAAAATGGCCACTTTTTTGCCAATCTTTGGTGGCCTATAAAAAAAGTGCATGACTTTGGGCAAAACTGTTAAACACGGGTCTTTTTTTATGGTCTTTTATCACGTAGTGGTGACCGTATATGGTAATAGATAGCATAGTACCTCAATGTTGAAGTAAAGAATAAACAAATGAAATTAAAAAACTTTCCAGAAATTTTTCACTTTTGCGGTTACCTTAGCGCTACCTAACCGGTGCTAAGAATTATTCATAGGAAGATAATACGCTCTAAAAAGTTGTTTATTTAGATCTTATGTACATTTTAGAAGTGAAATGTTTCCTTGACTTTTGGACGCTCGGAAAATTTTCACTTTTGCGGCTACCTAAACGGTGCTAAGAATCATTCCTAGGAAGTTTATATGTTGCAGAAAGCTGTTAACTGAGATCTAAGGTACATTTTTGTAGTTGATTGCTTCCTTGAATTTTGAACGAAAAAAAGGTAAAACAAAATCGATTTTTTTAAAGTTTTTTTGCGATTTTGATTTTGAAGATGAAGTTTTTTTAATTTTATATGTTCTCAATTTTTTTTTTGCTTTATGACAAAAGCTACAACTTTGTCTCAGACAGTAAATTAAACTCCGAACGGTTTCAAGATATGAGCCTTAGAAAATGATAACTTTTCTGCAAAAATTACACCGAGGCCCCAAATCTTTGGGGGCAATAAAAAAAAGTGCATTACTTTGGGCAAAACTGGGAGACACTGGTCTTTTTTTTTTGGTCTTTTATTACGTAAAAGTGTCCGTATATGGTTATATTTCCATGACTTTAAAAATTACACACAGTGTTATAATATATCAATATTACTTATTGATCGACCTTTTTCTTGAATTTATTATTATTTTCTTAGATTTTATCTAAACAGGCTTTCAAGGTCATTTATATTTAAATAAAAGATTATTTATCCTACGTTTCGTTGGTGTTTTCCAACTTCATCTGGGATTTTCAGTATATTTAATTTTTAATCATTGTTAAATTTACATTTTATAATAAAAGACACACAAGTTTTACAACATAAAACACGAAGTTGTTTAAAATTAATTGAAAAATAAAAATAAAAAAGTAATTTAATATCACAGGTTGTTATTGTTAATGTATCACAGTTGAACTAAAACTAATATAGTTTATAATATAGTTTAAATTAATTAGAATGGATAATTCATAAATTTCATAGCTAACAATTAAGTTAAATTCAAGTAACTACACTCACAATATTATTACAGTAACGGACTGTAGTTTATTTAAGAAATATTCCGTACAGTCATTTTTAAATAAATAAACATTTAAAATTCCAAGCAAATTTATTTTTAACTGATTCTAACAGTTATTCAAAAAACTAAGTGCATATTAATACGGATTTTCAGTTGCAGTTAATATTGTCCGTTGATTGAGTTAAATTCTTCTTTATGTTAAAGTAAATAAAAATGTAATTTAAAGCAACGAAAAGTTCATTTAATTTTTACTGTCAAAAATTCAACCGCGAACTCCGTAAAAACAAATCAATATTCAGTTATCTTATATAAATTAATTGTCAAAAAATTAACTACATATTCCGTAAAAACAAATAAATATGCAGTTATTTTATAAAATTTTACTGTCAAAAATTCAACACCATATTCAGTAAAAACAATTTAATATTCAGATATTTTATATAATTTTACTACCAAAAATTAATTTTTACTTATCCATAAAAAATGAATTGCTTGTTTTGTGTAAGCAATTCCCATTTTCTATTTGTTAAAATAATTTAGTTAAATACATCAAATCTTAAAAGTAAAATAATTGCGAAGCCATATCTGTCATGCAGCTGGTGTCTTATAATTGAGAGTTCTTCTGTAAACAACGTGGTCAGTACAACAAAAGTAAAACAAACGTGTGTAACTGGGTAAGTAAATAAAAATATTCTCCCTCTAACTGGGTAAGTAAATAAAAATATTCTCCCTCTCTCGCATATAAGAAAAACAAGCGGACAGGTGTCTGTCTGGTATTTTTTAGAAATTCGGCTCTTTTGTGGAGTAAAGGAAAATTTAATAAAATAACTGAATATTTAATTGTTTTTACTGAAAATGGAGTCAATTTTTTGACAGTAAAATTTTAATAAATAACTGAATATTTAATCGTTTTTACTGAATATGGTGTTGAATTTTTGACAGTGAAATTTTACAAAATAACTGAATATTTATTTGATTTTACGGAATATGGTGTTGAATTTTTGACAGTAAAAATTAAATGAACTTTTTGTTAAAAATAAATAAAAAATAGGTAGACCGGTTTTTAATTGAACTTTCATTTATTTTATATTACAACTTCAGTTAATTTTCCGTACAGAATATTGTGAGTGTATTAGTTCCGATTTTTATTTTATTATAATTTCTTTACTTTTTAATTTTAATAGATTTAATTTACATTAAATTTAGAGGTTTAAATTCAAATTTACCGATTTTAATTTTCACTTTACTACAAATTTATTGTTTTAAAATTTTCCTTTAATTCAAATTTATTGTTAAAATCTGAAATTGAGCACTGACTGATCCAAAAAAAACTAATCTAGTTTTAAATTAAATAGCTTCTGCGAAGCAAAATCGTCTGGTAATTTATAAGCAGCAATTACACCCTTTTAAGTTTACAGCTTAATGTCAAATCAAAATCGTATTCGATCTACAATTCGGCGTATGATTTGCTTTTAAGACGTAAGTGTTAAACTGCTTAGGATAACTACAAGCAATTTAACACAAAGTTTGTTCATTTCTTTTAAGTTTTTCGAAAGTGAACGTGTTTTCAACAGACGGACAGACGGGCAGACAGACAGACATGGCCAAATCGACTTATAATTACCCAAGGAGCCAGCATATATATACTTTATGGGGTCTGGGATGAATAATAAAAAAGTTTCACACGGAAAGAAAAACTAAGTATACCCTCTTCACTACTAATTATGGTGGTGGGTATAATAAACGAAAAAAATTGGGCGATAACTCTGGAAATCAGCAAAAAGACCATAGAAAGCAGCTTAGTAAAAACGCGACTTTGCGAAGCTAATAATAATCGTCACAAAGGCGACGTTATTTTTCACTTCAAAGTTATTAAATTTCCAATTCAATAATGAATTATATTTAAAAAAATGCATTGACTTTGAAGTTAAGAAATTTAGGTGCGTTAAAATACTCTTTATTTTAAAGTCGGAAAAGTGTAGGCTAGCTGGTAGCGAGCTAGGCTATCAGCGCCGAGGTTGTGAGTCCGATTCCCGCCAGAGACTCGGGTTTCTTTCCTGCAGACAAGCATAGAGCTTCGCGGGATTAGCTAAGGAAATTAAAAAAAAAAAAAAAATATTGTCCATAGTAAAATATTTTTCAGTTTTTCAGTAAAAAGTGGCTGAAGTGTATTTCCCAAAGCGTATTTTGTAAAGTGTATTACATAGGGTTTTTCCTATTGATTGCTCTCTGTAAACAATTCTTAAAACCTAAGGTTCACTTTACAGCAGATTGAGTCTACATCTGGAATCATACTTCGAACCACGAACTCTATTTTGTTGAGCTATAATAGCACTTTTTGACAAGCATAATCGGTGTTCGAAGTCCTTCGACCTTAGTTTTTTTTGGCATACAATTTTCTTTACCTTCTAACTAATCTTAATGTTTATGGCGAATGTAAATTGTTAATAGTCTTAAGCAACGGGGGTGGCGCGTACGCATTTAGAAAAGAAGAGCTCATTAATATCACGGTTCTTGGTCTATTCTGATAGGCTGGATATTGGTGTGGCTGTGATTATAACCCAACTTGCAAGGACATTTAAAAATACCCGGCTAGAGGTTGATTTCCGCCCGCAGCCTCGGTTTAAGTAAAGCCAACGAACGAAAGATTTTAATTAATTTTTGTTTAAAATTTTGTGTAATGCTTAAGTTCATTTACACTTTTTCATTAAAGCCTGATTCAGACTGCGACATGTGGTACAGAAATAATTCACTAAACAGAAGGTAAATGGCAAAGGGTGTAGAGACTTTTGCTGGGTAAACAATGTCGCAAGAAATGTAAAATTAATGAATTGGTGATGTTTGACAAAAAAAAAAATAACACGTAACGTGTGAACTAGAGTTTGCTAAAACCCGTAAAAATGTGAAACCGCAGTTTCGGTGTTAAAATGATTAAAACCGGTCGGTTTCGGTTTTGAAAAATCAAAGATAACTTTATCCATAAACATATATATTTTTTTTGTATGTAATACAATTTTATATTTGTTGCAATACAGGTACTTTAATTAACCCTTTAGTGTGTAACTGGGCCTGGCCAAGCAATTTTTACTTTTTTCCAGTTTTTTTTTATATAATTATTATATTATAACGTAACTTTATATATTCCTCAATCAAAGTGTTTAAAAAAAAAAATGAGAAACAAGTGTAAACACCGTGGGCGTCGCAATTGGCCAAATGAATATGTTGTGCATATTGTATCCACCTGTGCCTGGCCAGGCCCTGCACTATTATATATGTACTGCAGTAAATACAATCAAAATGAAACGTATCAAAAAGCATACGCAGCACATAAGAATTCCTTCTTTACTGTTTTTATCGAAGAATTATTCTATTTCCCAACAAAATGTTCCTGCTATAGCCATAAAACTCCTTACATATAAAACTAGTATAGCCACAAAAACTCCATACAAAATACTAGTGGTCCCAGCCAGGCCAGGTGTCTACCTAAGAGTTAAAAAGGTAACACATATATGTTCTTTTTAGTATGTACTTATTTTGAATTTTAGGAATTTTGAAATAACTTGCCATTGTTGCAGGCTGCTATGTATAAAATTTTTGCATGTGAAGTTTGAGTAGTATGTATAATTTGCAATTTCTTTAAGCATAAATATATTGTTAAAGGAAAAGCTAAAACCGGGGATTTTTTGTCGGTTTTCGGTTTCGGCTTTTAGGATATTAAAAACCCCGGCTTCGATTTCAGGTAAAACCGAACAGCAATCCCTAGTGTGAACGTGTACGAATTTTCAAAGGGACGCCAAATAAAATACGAATATTGTAGCAGGGACATGTCGCATAGTTTGAAAAATTTGAACGTGTGACTGCAGCGTCAGTGCTATTGCTTGCTTTACAGTAAATGTTGAATTAGCAGACATTATGTCAAATATAAAAATATTTACGCCAAAATAAATTTTTCAAACAAAAATTGCCATATATGGAACTCATTGTAGACTGTTGGGTATTGAAATATCCAGTTTCACGTGTCGGCCAGGTGTGTTAACAAATTCCTTTGAATTTTTTACCTCGCCAAGAGGATGCATAAAGCTATTTAGATCGGGTGGGACATTTTTTCGCATTATTCTTTATTTGAGAACACTTTTTTCAAACATTTTCTGACAGCAAAATTAATGTTTACTTTTAAAAGAAAATGTAGATTGCAGCAATTATCTCTTATTTAAATACCCTTAAAGCAGGAATGGGTTAAAACCTTTAAGCCAATCTCTATCAGGGGCTAATTACCCCTATCTTTCTTGAGAAGTTTTCAGCAATACTTTTCTTAAAAAGTTATATTTCCAACTTTCAACAATACTGTACTTTATATTGTTGCCATGTGTCTAAAATTTTCGACAAAAGATACTATTGGCATCCCTTAGAGTGTTTAAAAAGTGAAGACACCTTTTAACAAACAGCTAAAACTAGTCTATACATACTTTTAATATATACGAACTTCGAAAAACAAATGTATTCTGAAATATTTAAATCACTTTGTAAAACTTTCTCTAAATAAATCTTATAACAGAACTGAAAATGAACAGGAAGAAAAATACAAAACAACGACATTTAAATTAAAAGTGATTTGTTGTCGAGCAAAACAATTTTCATTCTGTTTCCGTTTCCCTTACTTTGTTCTTTTACTCTTATACTGTTTAACTCTCAGCTTCAACCTTCGTTACACACACACAAATTCAGTTTCACGTTAATCAAACGACTACCAAGGAATGGAAATCTTACTGTTGTCGATTATGGAAAATTGTTATTTGGAGGAGTTGGGGGTTTTGCCTAAAGATGTTTTCTTTATATTTCGTTTGGAATTAGCAAGCCAATACCATAAATTTGATGCTGACAGCAATCATGAATCTATAATATAAGCAGATTAATTCCTACATACACATATGCACATACTCACACATCTACTCAAACAAATGCAATTTAACTAATAAGAGTAGATAAGTAAAATTGCAGAGTATTGGCATTTAAATGAAAATTATTCGAATTATTTTATTCCCTGCGATGGCCGGCAATAAAGAAAACACCATAAGCATAACGAAAACACTATAATCGCTTTTAGTTTTATTGAGTACTTTGCTAGAGTTGGGGAGATGATAGAGCCACTACTTAATCCTTAAACTGAAAAGTACAGCACACACACATGCACACTTACAATCTTCTGTTTTTACAACACGCTGTTAAACAAATATGTTTTATCCTGCAGATATTCATGCCACATTAAATCACACCTTCCCCCACCCCCCTGAGTTATAAACAAACATTGGCATTTTTATTTTATAAGCGGCTTTATTTATGGGCATCTTGTTTTTGTTGTCTTATCGCATTGTCATCAATTTGCTTGATTTGATTTTATTCTGGAATCTTAGCAACATCGCAAAGAACGAAGTTTTTGGAGGAAAATTTTTGTAACTTGCTGTCAGCTGAAATTTATTATTTCTTTCTTAAAGTTTTCTGGGTAGAGGGTAGAAATATAAGGTTATGTTTGCTGAAAGCACATTAGAAAAAGATTTATATAGTATTGGCTTATTATTATAGTTCATTTGTTGGAAATCACAGTGGGGTGTTTTCTTTAAAGTGTTAAAATTAAAATTTACTGCTAGAAAAAAAACATTTTTAGCATGAAATCGGATAAGCTGGATGAGCAGAGAAAGATAGAGTAGCTTTTAATACTAAGCAATTATGCGGTAAACGTGCTTTATTTGGCTGTATTTAATCTTTGGTATCCACCATCAAGAAGTTAAGTTTTTGGACTGTGGTAAATGGCAAATTATAAACAAATCTTTGTCAAATCTGATATCAAAACTTCTAGATATAAATAAGTCAAAATTCAAAATGTTTTCCGACAGTGAAATCTATAATACATAATGGACCAACTATCACAAGATGAGGTTTCATAATTAAAATTCTCTAAAAAAAGAAGGTATACAATAAAAGTGATACAAATACATGTAAAACAGGTAAGAATATCAATCAAAGTAAAGCATGTTGCCAGTTTAGTTCGTTAGCCATGCACTTGCCAGTTTATTATCAAAGTCATTTTTGTGGGAATACAAAATTTTCAATGTACAAGATTTTGTTCGTCGTTTTTAATTCCCAATTTTTATTCTTGATTGTTACAAGTAAAACTGTTGCTTAAAATTCTTATTCGCTGAACAGTTTTATTTGGTTTAATATCTTTAGTTTTTCTAAAATATTTGGATGAATTTTGCTGACGATCTGGCCTAAGCAACAAGTGAAATGCGCATAGAAATAGCTTATCCCTTCGACAACAAATTTCAGTGTTTTTATCAAGAATAAAAATTGGGAATTAAGCACGACAAAAAAAAAATCTTGTATATTAACCCATTAGAAGTCTCTGCACTTAAATGAGTACAGCTGGCATTTTACAAGTTTCTAAGCAACAACAAAGAATTTTTAATCAATGTACCATTATTTCTGTTCACAACAATAATACCAACAGCAGCTAAAAAATAATTTGTGTTTCTTTTTAATTTTTCTCTACAAATGAGTAAGTCTGACTTGTATTACAAAAGCAATGTGAAGGTATGAACACTATTTTAATAATATTGAAAACAATATTGAATTTTTTTTTTGGTAATTTTGAATTATTATTATAATAAAAATCGTATCAAAATAACTCACAGACAAAAAAAAAAAATACTTACATAAAAAAACAATAAACTTAGAGCAGTATAAAATTGAATGTACTCGTTGGAGAACACTGACAACATGCATAGATAAAAAAATGTTTTTTTTGGTAGATTTTAACTATGAGTGGATAACATTTTACATCCCAAAGGTGATTCAAAAGCCTTCAAGAAGCTGTTGATAGCATATCATGTGGTGAAGAGGTGTTTAGGAAAATATAACGGTTTCAAGCCTATTAAAAGACAAACCTGGTACTATGAAAGTTTTCTTAAGTGTTGAAATTATTGACAACGACGTCAGTGACGATAGTGATAATGAACAGTTGGCACCAAAGAAAACTCGGCAAGACTTTGCAAAGATGAAAAAGTGTATGTGAAGAAATATTTAAAAAATCTTTGATCCCAATGTCTTTGATGTTATAGCCTTCAATTTTTGAAGTCATATCGAACTGGCTTTCTTCGAATGAAATGCTTAGCGGTGGCCAAAATATTCCTAAAGACGAGTCAATACTTAAATATTCTGGATACCATTCCGCTAAGCAATTCATTCGAGGAAAGCCCGTTCGATTCGGCTTCAAAAACTGGGTTGCGGCTATTGCTATAAGCTTTTGCTGCCAGTTAGATTTGTACTCCGGAAAATCGCATTTGGAATCTTCTTATCCGTTTGTTTCATGTGTTATTAAGCATTTGTTGGTGTTTTTTTTATAGCTTTTTACTAGATACAATCTTTATGTTGATCTTTGATATTTAGATTAACGTCAGGGTCAATGTTTGCAGATGAATCTCAAGTTGTGGCTGAACACTATCCTAATAAACTACAAAACCATTTGCGGTACATTTTTTGATATTTAACCCGGCGCCGGGGGGGATGGGTCAAAACTACCCGTCACTTTTCGAATGGATTGTGGTTTTAAAAATGTACTTCTCTTCTCTACGCTCTTCTCAGTAGCTGGTGATATTGAGTCTCTCTGAATGTTATAAATTTCAAATCAGTTGCATGACGATTGTACTTCGAGTAACACGTGCTCAAAGTTAAAAAAGGTAAATATGACCCATCCCCACAGTCAACGTAGCTATTTTGCGCCATTTGTATTTTATGTATCTTGCATATCAAATACTATTTTTAGTTAGAAAACTTTTCATTATTGTTCAATATAACGGTATATTATTTTTTTATAAGCATTAATTAGTCATAAAGGCATAAAAATGTCAATTTAATTTAAAGACTAATAAAAAAATAAGTGTTTATTATATTTAAGCTAGAAGAAGCCTCCTTTGTTAACTTTTTTAATATGAAATGTTTTTTGTTTAAAAAAAAAAGTAAATATGTTATTTTTTAACAAAGTCATGGTTTATTTCCTTAATAAGGTTAGATTGAATCTAAATTGTATATATTTTTTCGTAAATATACCAAAAAACCTCGAGTTTAATAAGTGGGTCATTATGATCCAACCCCCATGTCCTTGTAGCTAAAATCCACCCCCCGGCGCCGGGTTAAGAGTTTGTTGGCAGAATAAGAAGTGCTTAAAAACACTTTGCACTGAAAACAATTTTCTGAAAATTTTCATACGTAAGAGGTCAGTGTACTCAGTTGAGTACACCCCAAAAACTCAGTTAAAAAAAATTTTTTTTTTTCATTTTTTCCATTTTATGTTTTTTTTAATACTTATTTTAATCAATAAATAAAATTGAAATTTAAAAATTTTTAAAGTTTTAAAGTTTTGGTTTGACCTCTAATGGGTTAAAAATTTTTATATTTAAACTAGTATCTGCTCATAACAATAAGACAATAAAAGACAGAGGGAGACTATTATTATGATTGATATTCTTACCTGTTTCCCACAAAAATTACTTTGATAATAAAAAATTTCGAATATTATTTAATTTGGTACACAGAAAGAAAAACGAGTCGTACTCAAACATTTAAGTATGTATGGATAATACTTAAAAGTACTTTAAACAATCCAAAACTTTTGTCACTTTCGAAAACCAATATGCGTGCATACGCGTGCGTTTATCAAAGTTTGTTATCGACACAACAACAACAATACAAGAAGAAAAATATAGAATTTTTTAATGTTTGAAAAGCAAAATAAAAAGCAATAATTTCCATATTTTATTTTTAAAAATATCATTGTTAAACAAATCAAATTTTTAAAGTAGCACGATTACGGACACCATATTGGGCATGCTGCTAGTTTCTTATAATTGAGAATTATTCTCTAAACAAAGGACGGGATACAACAAAAGTAAAATAAACATGTAAGATAAGTAAGTAAAATAACAATATTCTATTTGTGGGGTAAGTGTTTAGGTTAAAATCAATATAATCTCACTTTCGGATTATTTCAAGTACGAATCGAGATTAAACCGTCTTAGAAATTCTTGAATTAAGCACAGTATGATATTAATTTTATCTCACACAGAAAAAATTAAAAATTTTCTCTAATCACCAATTTTATACCAAATTCATAGAATCAAGCAACCCATTTGTTGATTTTGCACCTATTACCAAAATAATTATATTGATTACTTAAAATTGTAAAAATTTAATATTTTGAATATTATTTTTTCAATAAATGATATTTTTAATTTTAATTAAAAAAATGATCAAAAAACATTGCCGTTTCAAACAATGTGTTGATTGATTGTGACAATTTCCAACAACAATTTCACAAGTTTAAATTATTTTATTTTTAACGAAATAATTTTTTGTTATTTGATTATTATTTTAATTCAAAATTTATTTCAAAACAAATAAAATGTTAATTTAATCAAAATTATATTTTTAATTTTCGTTCAATAAAAAAAATAATTGATTCAATTATCACATTAATTAAGTTTAAATAATTTTTAAATAATTTTTTTAATTGATAAAAAACTACTAATAATTTTTTCTGTGCACTTTTAATTAAGTCAATCCGGTTTAAATCCGGATAAGTTAGGTATTTCGCATTTGAATAATCCGTACTTGAATCGAGCGTTCTGTAACTTATTTAAGGAAATCCGTACTTACCGTACTATTGACACCACTGCTGCTTTATTTAAGTACGGATGGATTAATTTGTTTGTTCAGAGTAGTTACTTTGTTTTAAAGACCAAACGTGTTTTTAAATTGAGTAAGTATTTCTTACTTTTTTTAAGAAAATTTTAAATTTATTAACTTGAATTTAGTTATTGCTTAGTATTTCAAGAAACATTTTCATATTATAAGATAAAAAATATTACAATATTTGAATCGAGCATGTATTAAATATTTTTTGGAAAAATTTGTTTACTTTTTTTTTTTTTTTTTTTTAATTTCCTTAGCTATTCCCGCGAAGCTCTATGCTTGTCTGCAGGAAAGAAACCAGATTCTCTGACGGGAATCGAACCCGCAACCTCGGCGCTGATAGACTAGCTCGCTACCAGCTAGCCTACCGAGGCACTTGAATTAAGCTATAATTTCTTAAGTTTTTCAAGAAATATTTACTTAAAGCAATTTAATTAGGTGTTTTGATTTAAATATTTAAGGCATTTACATAAAAATTTTATTCAATTCAAGAAAAGATTCCTGCAAATAAAATGTGTTTTGATTTGAGAAACGAATGGTTTATTAATCAGACTTTGTTTTGCTCAGTTTATGTTCTCTTTTAGTAATAACCCATTAAAAAAATAATGTTTTATTTTTCAAAGAATAATAATGCATTCATTGGAATCGAGAAGGTAATTTTATCAGACAAAATAATTATGAATTGATTACCACGTATATTCCCACATTTGCAGAACATGGAATGAATTGTTTCCGTACGTGAGTATTAATCGTGTTTTTCTATTACATATTTCCTTAAAAGAAATGCGTTATTTTTGCTGTTTTTATCTCGTCTTTTAATTTTTATTATCAAGGATGAAATATTTAATTCATTCGTAGGATACATTAAAATAATTTATTACAATCCTAGGACATAGTCTATGTTAAGAATAATGAATTCTGGAATCAAATATTATACAAGATATGTATTACTTTCTCTATTCCTGTGGATTACCTATTCCCGCTGGGAAACTCTTGCATTAACCCAGCCACACATATACTCGGCGAAAAAATAAGAAATTGGTCACATAAATCACTTAACAAATTATGTACTATTTTCGAAAGAATAATAATGTATTCATTGGAATCGATAAGGTAATTTTATTGACACAATAGTTATGCTTTGCTTTCCACGTATATTCATACATTTGCAGAACAAGGAATGTACTGTTTCTGTTCGTAACAAATATTTGTGTATTTTCTTCTGGTTGTGACAATTATTCGAATTTTTTAGAAATATTTGATTCATTCGTCGTAAACATTAAAGTAACCCACTAAAAACTTCGGCTTCAAAATATGGTGTTAAGTAATCAGGAAAAAGAAAAAAAAAAACAACTTCCAATTCTTCTGAAAGAACCAATTAAATTTTACAAGGGATGTCCCAAAATGAACTCATTTAAATGTAAGTCATTATTTTTTACATACATACATCTGAAAAATAAGTAGTTATAGTATTTATATAGAAGAAAGCTACTAAATAATGAGTGAAAGAAGCTATTAATTTTAAAAAAGTAGGCGAAGTTTTAAATGGGAATTTATTACAATCCTACGAGATGTTCTGAATTACGAGTTATCAGTTCTGGAATCATATATTAATATGTATGACATTCTCTTTTGATTACATTTTCCTGCTGGGTATTTGGTATAAGAAATTATTGGCTTTGACAAGAATCATGCAAAATTTTCTTGGTTCGAGCCATATTTTCTGGCGATTCAAATTAGCAACAACTCCAATAAAGCACTGAAGATGAAAATATTGTCGTTCCACAAAATCTTTAATAAAAACTTTATTTTTCATCCGATTTTTTTCAAAATGTTGGTAATTAAATAAACTATTTGGTATTTGGTAGAATAAAACAATCCAGCTCTTTACTATAACGTAGAAAAAAAAAACGAAATAAAAATGAAAAATTTTGAAAAAAACGTAAAAAATAGGCAAATTTAGAATTTTGAGGTGCTATAACTCAGCCACTTCTTATCAGATAGAAATTTGCAGCATATCGACTGAAAAGGCATTCAATTACCTTAGATTCGACTTTTCGGTTGGGCTCCACAAGGGTTTGAGTGGGACCATACACCGAAAAACACAAAAGTACCGTATCTAAAAAAAAATTACAGCATTTTTCGTGTTAAGGAGGTCCCAATTAACTTATCTAGGCATGTGGCGTTCTTGGTATTTTTAGCTGTAAACCAGTGTAATTCTACCAATTTATCCAAATTCACTTTTGCACGATGTTTTATCACAAATTTGATTAAGCGAGGAGTCTTATTAGGTTAACTGGTTTGGCAAAATAATAAACAAAACCGCTTCATATAGAGTTAGATCGGTCCACATAAGACCTTTTATACTCCACTACATCCAGAGAAATGCACCGTTTTTGTGCGGTTCACACGGAGGTTGCATTATCGAACCTTATTTCTTCAAGTATTTTATGTATTTTATGTTACATCGCTGTATCTATATTGTATTTAAATAAATAAAGGACATATATATATATATATATTTCTTCAAAAATGTAGCGGCGCTAAGTGTCCAACGGAGACCGCGTCAATCGACTTTTTTAAATCGAAATTTGGCAATCAGCTTAGTTTCGGAAAATGGACATGTCAATTTGCCTTAAAGATCGTGCGATTTTAAACCTCTCGATTATTTTATGTAGGGCTACGTGAAGTCACTGATTTATGTTTTTAAGCCAGCCACAATTGATGCCTGTAAGGCCAATATTGTTCTTGTTATTCATGGCATAAGGCCAGTATTGGTTAAAAAAAGTGGACCAAAATTTAACCCTTATGTCTAAAACAATTTGCAAACGATAATGTTAATCTTGTTTAGCTTAAATTTAGCTTTTGTTTTGTTTTTTTTTAATTTCAAGTTCTATCGAGCTTAAAAAAAATCAACCTTTTATAACATATAACTTTACCCACTGTGCCTTTGCATAGAACCTGCCTTCTGTAGGCAAATAACTGGTTTGAGTATTAATGTTTATAGGCGATTTTTATGCCTCAAGTTATAAACGCGTTTTAATTTATTATTTTGAGTCAATTTGTGTATAACTATTTTGTCATTTGTATCAATTAATCGGCTTATTTTCTAAATTAAATGAACTTGTCAGAGTGCTTTTATAACCCATTTAATGCTTTGCAAAAGTTTTAGCCCAAAGTAAAATAATAGTAAAATGGTAAAATTTTAATTTCCTTAAGAAATAAATCAACGGCAACGTCTTTTATTGGATTAAAAATGCTTAGTTCAGTAAAAAAATTTCGAAAGTATCACGCAAAATTTATGTTGTTTTAAGGGTATGGGTCAATTAATGCAAAAATTCTATCAAGACAGAGAATAAATTATAAAATATTTTGCATAAATTTGTTCGCTTTTAATAACAAATAAATTTTTAGTTAAAAATGGCTAAATAGTGGCCATAAAATGGCTAAACAATATCTTACTACAAACCACACATCAGAATTAATAACAAGAAAGTTTAGTCGGTCCAGCCCGACTATATGAAACCCTACACCACAGTGTTTAAGAACAAATTTTCAAGAGTGTTACCTTTTTAGGACCCATGGGCAATCATGGACCCACCTAAATAAAAAAATGTTATGAGGTTAAGCTTCATGTAAGAGTTTTTTGTGCCGAATATAAATAAGATAACTTCATCTATGGAAGGATTTTGGATATGGCTTATATGAGAGATATGGCTCATTTTGGACCTGCCAGGACAGCATTTTGTCATGACTATCGTAAAAGTAATTTCGCCAATTTTTATGGTAATATCGACATTTAAAAGGAAGTTATGTCATATAAAGCTATTGTCGGTAGTAGTGCTTGTGTGGGAGCTACGGTCAAATATAGACCGATACCAATAAAATTTTGTTACATGATTTTGACCAAAAAAAATAATTCCTACAAAAATTTTAATTAAATGTCCACATAAAATGATGGTTAATGAGCACTTATACCCTATTCCGGAAAGCAAATTGCTTGGGACTATGTGAATAGGATTAGTCCTTGTGCCAATTTGATCATATGTACAAAATTTCATTAAATTATCTTCAAAACTGCGACCTGTAAAGGGTGTTTTTTTAAGCTAGATAGCACTTTAAATTGTAAAAAGTAACACAAAAAATTAAATTTTGATGAAATATTTTTTTTTATCGTTTCAGTATACTCTGACAAATCATCATGAATAGACTCACGCTTGAACAACGCTACGAAATTATCCAAATTTACTTTGAAAATCAGTCGTCGATTCGCGCAACTTATAGACGACTTCGTCATTTTTATGGCGTACATAATCGTCCATCTGAACAAGCCATTCGTCGAACTGTGGATAGATTTCGTACCACATACTCTCTAGAGGATGCAATAACACCAACACGTCGAAGGAATGTGCGTACTGAAGAGAATATCGCCGCTGTAAACGAAAGTGTGGAAGAAGATCCAAATTTATCGATTCGTTGTCGGTCGCAGGAATTGGGGCTCTGTCCGTCCACTACGTGGAAAATTTTGCGCAAAGATCTCGGCCTACACCCGTATAAGATCCAGCTGGTGCAGGAATTGAAGCCACGAGACCATTATATGCGTCGTTCTTTCGCCGATTTGGCTCTAGAGCAGTTGGCAACTGACCCGTTGTTTTATCGCAAAATTGTGTTCAGAGATGAGGCTCATTTTTGGCTTAACGGGTTTGTTAATAAGCAAAATTGCCGCATATGGAGCGAGACCAATCCACAAGAGACCCTACAGACTCCATTACATCCAGAAAAATGCACCGTTTGGTGCGGTTTTCACGCTGGTGGCATCATCGGACCTTATTTCTTCAAAAATGAGGCCGGAGCTCGCGTTACGGTCAATGGAGATCGTTATCGCACCATGATCAATGATTTTTTGTTTGAAAATATGGATGACATTGATCCGGAGGAGATGTGGTTTCAACAGGATGGCGCTACGTGCCATACGGCGAACGCAACCATCGACTTATTGAAATCAAAATTTGGCGATAAGTTGATTTCGAGAAATGGACCTGTCAATTGGCCTCCAAGGTCGTGCGATTTGACACCTCTCGACTATTTCCTGTGGGGCTACGTGAAGTCACTGGTTTATGCTGATAAACCAGCAACAATTGACGCCTTGGAAGCCAGCATTGTTCGTGTTATTCGTGACATACGGCCAGCAGTGCTCGAAAAAGTGGCCCAAAATTGGACGTCCAGAATTCGCTTCGTCAAGAACAGCCGCGGTGCCCATATGCCCGAAATCATTTTCAAATGTTAATGTCACGTATTGATCTTTCGAATAAAAAAAAAATTTTGATTACAATTTAATTTTTTGTGTTATTTTTTACAATTTCAAGTTCTATCGGGCTTAAAAAACACCATTTACTTTAGGCACAAAATTTACATGGGCAGCCAGCCGGAAGGACATCATTAGATCGACTCAGAAAGTAATTCAGAAAGTAATTCTGAGTCGATCGGTAAAGGACCAATATTTTAAGGTGTTACAAACATCAGCACAAACGCATTATAACCTCTCCACTCTTGTGGTATGGGTATAAAAGGCTCACAACATTATTTGGTTTGTATTAACACCAGAGTGAACAGTTATTTGAATTTTGGTTTTCTTTGAGTAAGGAGTTAATTGCTCTTAAAATTTAAATATTCCTCGATTAATCGAATAAAAGTTATAATTTATTCGAATAACTTGATAACTTGATTACTTAATTATTGACTACCCAAAGTCGCTGGATCATGGGGGATCATCAAAATCACACTAAAGGGCGGATTTTTCACCAATTGTGGAAAAATTCGGACTGATGGAGGATCTTTCCTAGGACAAATAAATTGTCATATTGAATACCATATTCGTCAATACAAAAAACTTTTTAATTGAAAATGCACCAACAACTAAATTTGTAAATACAAAAATTATTTTGTTAATTAAAATTGTTAAAACTCAACTAATATTTTTAACAATGCGTTTGTAATATTGAATGAAATATTTGTTAACAAATAAATATAATTTTTTATTGTGAGTTTGTCATATTAACAAAATATTTTGTTGCTTACTAAGTTTAAAAAAAAGATGAAATTAAAAGTTGTTTTTATTAGTTTTTTTTTAGCATAATATTAAATAACATCACTAATAACATTATACTTTATTTAAGCCACAAATTAAGACCTGGATGCACTGGGAGGTTCATACATTAGCACAAAACGGAAATTATCAGTAATATTTCAGAATCTAAAATTTATAAAATAATGGCTAAAAACTTTTTATAAACCATTAGATAATAACGTTACTTACCGTATAGGTTGATTAAATTTCACAATAATCATCACATAGTTTATTCTTTTGAACATTTAAGATCGAAAATCCAGATTTTATTTATTTATTTTTATTTATTTTTTTCTATTAAATTTCTACAATTGAAACAAATTGTTAATATGACAATTTACAAACATGTTAATTAAGAAAATTGTTAAAAATATTAGAAAAGTTTCAACAAATTTTCTTTAATAACTAAATAACTTTTGATATTTTTTTCTGTGTTAATAGAAGCTGCTAGCATATTTCCAAGTGCAGCGGTGGTAAGATAGCTATAACTTCTTTACCAGGAAGCGAGTATGAAATTTTGCTGAATTATGCTTTTAAATTGTTATCTGTTATTTAAATTTTTTATTCGGAAGTTCTATTTGTATGTGGTTATACACGAACCGATTTTTAGCAAATTTAGTACATAAATTGAGATTACGATCATATATTTTTGAAGCCAGCTGGATGGACGTAAATCGCTAGATCTAAAACATTGATGCACTCTTTGCTTTTGTTTGCATATCGATAACTCGCATAATACATTTAACATTGACTTTGTCAATGCTTAAATCGTTGTGTTAAGGAAAACCAGATTTTGTTCGGTTGCATTGCAACGACATTTTATAAATCACCAATCTCTTTATTTAAAATACAAATACGAAATTCAAAATATGTATTTTAAGTGTCATTATTGTCAAAAGTTATTTTCAGGGACCCTTACAGTTATAAGAGAAATGACAAAAAGTCATATACATATGTATATATAATCATTAATATTGATGAATTATAAGTAAAGGTTTTAAATAACAATTATCATTTAAAATATTATATTTTGGCTATCGTAACCAATTAAAGTAAAAACTATTTTTTTTCGGTTGTAAATAACCATTATAACAAATAATTAATTTTTTTGGCTTCCAATATCTATCATAAATAAGTAAGAAAGTGTAGTCGGTTACTATTTAATGGCCATGGGCAATCATTTATTCGGCAAAAGCAAGAAAATTAGTTATTAAGCACAGACGGTGATTCTAGCGTATTAGAATTGTCATAAGACAACAAAACATAATGGTAATCGGCGATATAAATATTAATATTATTAAACAAAACATCACAACGACAAAATACACTAACATGATTTCACCAAATGGTTTAAGAATCTTAAGTCCAGATGCATTGTAAATGAGATTACAAGAGAAGACGTAACAAAGAGAATATGCTCTTGCATAGAACACATTATTATCAGAAACAATAAACCAAACACACAAACCCATGCAACGATAGTGAAAACAAAAATATTTCTGACCACCATGCACTTTTTTGCTGTACAAAAGAAGAAACTGAAAAAGACAAATCAAACCAGTACCCATGTTCTGTAACTTTAGTGAGAACATCTCGCATCGAAAAGATGTGAAACAAAATTTTCCATCGTCTCTCGAAAAGTGAAAAGAAACTGTGTCTGTAACTCATAAAATTGCAGCCGAAGTCAATGAAACAATGCAGACGTTGGGAATGTCAGTAACACATACCCTTGAAGGCGACCAAAATTTTCTGTAAATTGGCGTGTAATTTCCTTACGTGACAGCTAGTACTCGCCAAAAAAGTTGCAGACACAGTTAAGTGAGAAAAACAGCTGTTTGTTTTAATATATGGCATATTTGTTTCATTTCACATATTTCAATCGAAAAGTTTCTCGACGCCAGAGTTACAGAACATACACTCACAATATTATTACAGTAACGGACTGTAGTTTATTTAAGAAATATTCCGTTCAGTCATTTTTAAATAAATAAACATTTAAAATTCCAAGCAAATTTATTTTTAACTGATTCTAACAGTTATTCAAAAAACTAAGTGCATATTAATACGGATTTTCAGTTGCAGTTAATATTGTCCGTTGATTGAGTTAAATTCTTCTTTATGTTAAAGTAAATAAAAATGTAATTTAAAGCAACGAAAAGTTCATTTAATTTTTACTGTCAAAAATTCAACCGCGAATTCCGTAAAAACAAATCAATATTCAGTTATCTTATATAAATTAATTGTCAAAAAATCGACTACATATTCCGTAAAAACAAATAAATATGCAGTTATTTTATAAAATTTTACTGTCAAAAATTCAACCTCATATTCAGTAAAAACAATTAAATATCCAGTTATTTTATATAATTTTACTGCCAAAAATTAATTTTTACTTATCTATAAAAAATGATGAATTGCTTGTTTTGTGTAAGCAATTCCCATTTTCTATTTGTTAAAATAATTTAGTTAAATACATCAAATTTTAAAAGTAAAATAACTGCGAAGCCATATCGGTCATGCTGCTGGTGTCTTATAAATGAGAGTTCTTCTGTAAACAACGTGGTCAGTACAACAAACGTGTGTAACTGGGTAAGTAAATACAAATATTCTCCCTCTATCGCTTATAAGAAAAACAAGCGGACAGGTGTCTGTCTGGTATTTTTTTGAAATTCGGCTCTTTTGTGGAGTAAACGAAAATTTAATAAAATAACTGAATATTTAATTGTTTTTACTGAATATGGGGTCAATTTTTTGACAGTAAAATTTTAATAAATAACTGAATATTTAATCGTTTTTACTGAATATGGTGTTGAATTTTTGACAGTAAAATTGTACAAAATAACTGAATATTTATTTGATTTTACGGAATATGGTGTTGAATTTTTGACAGTAAAAATTAAATGAACTTTTTGTTAAAAATAAATGAAAAATAGGTAGACCGGTTTTTAATTGAACTTTCATTTATTTTATATTACAATTTCAGTTAATTTTACGTACAGAATATTGTAAGTGTAGCACAGGTTTCGGAAAATATACGACAGGGTGTAAAATTAAGTAGTTTTACCGTAAACAAACATATTAAAACAATAGAATGGAACGGATTAATAAATCAAAATATGACTACAAGCGAAATATTTAATAAAATTAGTATTGTGGTTATTTTGTTGAACTATTTATGGTTTTAATCCAAATTTTTAATATTTTAGTAAGGCTTAAGTTCATCAAATTTAATTTTCATTAAATTATATTTATGAAGAAAGGAATTTTACAACATGAAAATTAATTAAAATTGTTATTGATAATCTTTCATTCTTGACCGTGGCCGGGATTCGAACCGCGGCCGGCAGGTTACCATGACATGTTTCGATCGCAACCACTCGATCTCCTCAGATGGATTTGCCGTCTTACACTCGCAGCCACCGACGACTGCTGACGTCAATAGTCAAACATCAATCCTTAAACCAAATTGTATTTTAACCTTTGGTAGATCGAAATTTGCTTTTTTGAATGATTATATATTTTAATTGATTCTACATGTTCTTCCTTACTTCCGTTTTTTTCGTACTTTTGTCAAGAATTCTTCTTGAAGTCCAAAGTACATTTTTTGTCTTTTCATTTTGTCTTTCTTTCTCTTGTCGACCTTTTTCGGCACAACTTGAAGGACAAATGTACACATAGAGCTCGTGCCTTAGCTTTAAGAATAATTACTATTGTGGTTATTTTGTTGAACTATCTATGGTTTTTAATCCAAATTTTAATTAGGCTTAAGTTCATCAAATTTTATTTTCATTAAATTATATTTATGAAGAAAGGAATTTTACAATAAAATAGAAAAATAATGGTTAAATAGCAAAAGTAAAAAAAAAAATTTGAATATAAATATAAAAAATTTAGAAATTGTTTGAATAAAAAATTTAATTATGCTAAGAACTGTTATTTTAAAATAAAATTATAGAAAATAAAAATCACATAAGAGGTACCTGGCAACTCATTATCGAAATTATTGGCAAAAAATAACAGATATTGACAACTCATTCTTAAACACGTTTAAAAACAATAGTATCGAAAATATTGCAAATAAATTCGCTATCAACTTTAAGTTAATGTTAAACAAAATCCTACACTCATGTAACATCAAAATCTTATTAAACCATCCACCAAGAATCCAACACTCAATGTTAGAGGTAAAAATTTAAAAATAAATAAAGCCGCAGGGGGGCGGGGTGCTTTAAAACCATGGGAGATAAGGACATGATGGCTTTATTGCTCAATTGAATGGGAGATAAAGCCATAATGGCCTTATTGCCCAATCATTGAGAGGTTAGGTCATATTTAAAATTTTGCGAAATGAGAGATATAGCCATATTTTTTTTCACAAATGTGAGATAAAGTCATATTTTTCCAGAATATTGTTACTTTACTTTAGTGTTTCCGGGAAAAGTCATTTTTTTTATTCTTGTGACGCACGCAGGAAAACTTTATTCAGCGAAGCCACCTGCCGTGTCCTACTGGAGGAGAAAACCCGTAAGCGCGGGCGCAGGCCGCCACGCAGAAAAACTTTAGTATGCGAAGCCAGATTTCAATACTTAACTTTTGTGTCTCCGGGAAGACTCTTAATTATAAAAATAAGAAAACTATTAATCAATGTAAAATGCAAAAGTTCTTCAAAACTGAAATGAGCGATAAAACCATTTTCTAAAATTACTTATGTGAGCTAAGGCCATGATGGCTTTATCTCCCATTCAAATGAACAAAAAAAAAATAAATGACTTTATCTCACTTTTGAATGAGAGATAAAGCCATCATGGCCTTATCTCCCATGGTATTAAAGCACCCCCTCGAAGCAGGATGTGATGGAATAAGACCAAAGGACTTAAAATTAAATTCTATACAATTGACACCAGTAATTACTACTTTCATTAATTTAAATATATACGATGCTACAATACCTAACATATTAAAACCTTCGTTAATTTATAAAAATGGTTATAAAACCGATATGAATAATTATCGGCCCCTTGCCATACTACCGGTCATTAAGAAAGTCCTAGAAGAAATATTAGTACGAAGGCTCAACAAATTCCTAAGTAAATTGAAAATAATGAATCCCAATCAATATAAAATGGTTTAAAAATTACTTGAGTCTTAAAACCTTCCAAGTAAAATTATGTGAAACATTAAGCGACAAAACAAACATAACAAATGTTGTTCCTCAAGGCTCAAAACTGGGTCTGATATTATATCTTATATATGCAAACGAAATGTTATACAATCTTCAGGACTGTTCCACATGCTGATGATACCGCTCTTGTAGTTACACACAAAAATGTTAACATAGCATGTGATATTATGCAGAAACGATGAAATGATGTTTCAAGATGGTGTCATGACAATGGCTTAGTGATTAACGCTTCTAAAACTAAAATTATGCATATTAGGCAATAGAGTTTTTTTAAACGCACAAATATCTAAGTGTATTCGTGGACGAAAATTTTAAATGGTTAACAGCTTTCAAAAAATTTGAGTCGTATATTAGACATGGGATCACAGCATGGGGAAGTGCAACATATTGCGGATCTATACAGCAAATCCAAAACCAAATCTTGAAAATATTGCTAAAAAATAAGCAACACAACCAACAATTTCAAACATCACTCGTATACGAAACCGTAAACAACATACATAACAACTTATCAAATACCAACAATTCTAACAACACAAACACCAATAACATACCTTAAGTATTTTCCAGCTCAGTCAACACAATTGAAGTTAGTACAGATAACAACAACTCGCTTATCATTGAAACAAATAATAAGAGTAATAGCACAAACAACACCAGCAACACATACAATGTCATTAACAACTTCACAAGCACCAACAACACCATCATCAATATAACCAACACAAATAACTACACTACAAGAAGCATGCAAACAACAAACAACAACATTAATACCAATAACGTCAACATAAACACCATTAACACATCAAACACACAAAACTCCAACAACATTGCCAAAAATCCGGAAGTTTTAAACGTAGAAAGTCTTTACCACAATACTCTTATCAATGAATTCTCTAACGATCCTAGGTTTTTAAAACCAATAGATCATTCATACAACACAAGGCTTCGAACAGAAGAAAGATACAAAGTTCAACAGCACAAGAACAACTATGAAAAAACTCATTGAATACAACACTTTTAAATATCTTTAATAAACTACCTCTATATTTAATAACGATTTCAAGCCCGTATCAAAGAAAATCATATAAAAGAAAAACATTTTATTAATTCGCAATTAAAACTTATATGTATATAACAATAAATATTTTAATATCATATGCTATCATAATTAATAATATATACAAGCAGAAATTAAAATTTTATTTTACTATCCTGCAGATAAGCCAACTGGCTTCGCGGGATTAGATAAAAGATCCCTAATGTATATAAAGCAAATGTAATAAAGAAAATGTAATAAAAAAAAATTACACCTATTACCAAAATGATTATATAGAAAACTAAAAATTGTAAAAACTTAAAAATTTAAATATATTTTTTTTCAATAAAAGATATTTTTAATTTTAATTAAAAACAAGTTAGAGTGCTTTATTCCGCTGTGCCAAATCTTTGATACCCTCCACCGATCTATATCTATATGATCTTACTATAGGATCTATATGATATCTATTTATTATTAATTTATCTTTATAAAAACAGACATCAGCATTAAAATTGGTTGCGGCTTAGACCTATAGAAATTACTGACCCACAATCACAAAGTTTTATGCTCTCTATTATATAAATTTTAACTAGTTTGAGTAAAATATTATGATTCGTAACAGTTTAAGCCGAACTTAAATGATTTTCAGGACGGGTATTTATTTTGGAGCCATGGTAAGTTATGAACCAATCATCAATTGCAATACAGCGGTGAAATTAGTTTTAGCATTTACAGTGAGTTTTAGAAGACTGCTAAATATGGGATCTAAGGTAAATTATGGACCGTATATCACAAAATTGCATAACATTTTTTCTGACCATATGAAACTAAGATGAACGCAATTTTACCACAACAAATATATCTGCTACAGTTTCCTTCGTATTTAATTAATTAGCCAGTTTGGGCTTTATATGGGGCCTATAGTAAATTATGGAACGATCATCACGAAATTTATTAGTAATATGAAACTGTGACGTACCAAATTCTATTATTATAGCATTATTAATTACGATCTTAGGCGTACTTAACTGCACAGAGAAAACAGATTTGTGATCACAACCGAATTTGGCGCCAATCGAATTTCGTCGGTTGCATGTACTATCACACAATTCGGTTCCAATTACTGAAAATTTCGTTGGGTAGCATAATAGTTTTGATAACAACATTTGAATTTTAGTACACTATCAGTCATAACAACAGATATTGTTAGTTGTTAGTATGATTATTAGAAACAAAATTGTGTTTATACCCGAATATATGATAGCTGCAACTAAATTAACACATAATTGGTGTTCATAACAAGAGATTTGATTGTCGTTATCAATACATTTTTTTTAACCGGTCAAATGTAGCCCATAAGGGGCAAGGACTTGTCCAAAGGTAATCCCAATGAATGGAAAACCTAGGGCAGGACCATATAACCCAGCATTACAAAGGAGAAGTCTTAAAATTACTCCATGGTATACTCCAGAGGATTAGCTTTGAAATCGTTTCAAAACGAAAACATGTCGTTAAAAAACAAAGACATGTCGTTTCACTGCAAACTTTTTTTAATAATGACATGGTGCATACTTGCACTACATTGGACCAGCCCAGGATCAAAATGGATCAAGTAGTCCAATATAATTTGCAGGGAATAAAAAAAATAATACATACATATGTACGTGTATATGTTCATACCTATAAGAATACGAAAATTACTTACCCCTACTTATTAAGTTTTTGCACATTTTCCATTTTTTACAGCAAAGATAGTTTTAAAATATAAAATTAAAAATTATTTTAATCTATCAAATGTTTTGACAGAAAATTTAGTAAGCAATTGGGGCTTTTAGCTATTTTTTGGTTGTGAATTCCGAATAATTATATTTTCATTTGTTGTACTCGAATTGAAACTATTCCAACAATCAATGCAATAAATGAATAAAATAATAAATAAAATAAATAAAATAAAAAATAAATGAATTAACATTAATATTACAAAATTTATTGACGAAAGCAAATTATTAATTGCAATGACCAATATTCAGTATTTTCCTGTATTAAATTCGGTTGTGATTCTAACCATTTGTACTAATATTTAGAACTAAATTAAATTAGTTATCATTACTAATAAAAGAATTGAAGGAATCATATTTCAGTTGGAACATTGTTTTAATAATCAAGAGAATTAAAAATTAGTTAGAACTATACATTTTTAATAGTTGCAATAATAAATCATGTTACTTGATCAATATTTTATTACTGCAACCGTTTCCCAACCAATTTGTTTTCTGTGTGTGTGTTCCGGGAGTAGGTTTTATATGGGGCCTAGGGTAAATTATGGACCGATCTTCACGAAATTTCAGTGTGATTGTTAGTCGAATAAAACGAATTTTTGCAAAATCTTTTATACTTTATGGGGTCCGAGTTGAATAATAAGAAAGTTTCACACGGAATGACAAACTGAGTATACCCTCTTCACAACTAATTGTGGTGGAGGGTATTAAAAAATGATCAAAAAACTTTAACGTTTCAAACAATGTGTAAGTTGATTTAATAAATTAAATAAATAAAAAAAATTCTACAAGTTTAACTTATTTTATTTTAAACGAAAAACTCAATAAAGATTTTTTGTTATTTAATTAATATTTTAATTCTTAATTTATTTCAAAGTAACTTAAATGTTTATTAAGTCAAAATTATATTTTTAATTTTCTTTTAACAAAAAAAAAAAAAAAAAAAAAAATAATTGATTCAATTATCACATAAATTAAATTGAAATACTATTAAAACAATATTTTTAATTGATAAAACATTACTGATAATTTTTTCTGTGCGTATTCTTAATTTTGTATTTCAAAATTATTTTGCTAAAAACTATTTAGTATTTTTTTTTAAATATAATTATTCGAAATACGTATCTTCCACTACTCTGGTGGTGTGGATATAATGAAATGCAACAACAACTTGAATAAATATTGCTGATACTTTAAGATAATTTATTTATTTACTTTAACTACAAAAGAAAATTTTTAGTTTGACAAATGCAATTTGGGTAAACACTACATTAATACTTTCATGTTTTCGGTACACTCACAATATTATTACAGTAACGGACTGTAGTTTATTTAAGAAATATTCCGTTTAGTAATTTTTAAATAAATAAACATTTAAAATTCCAAGCAAATTTATTTTTAACTGATTCTAACAGTTATTCAAAAAACTAAGTGCATATTAATACGGATTTTCAGTTGCAGTTAATATTGTCCGTTGATTGAGTTAAATTCGTCTTTATGTTAAAGTAAATAAAAATGTAATTTAAAGCAACGAAAAGTTCATTTAATTTTTACTGTCAAAAATTCAACCGCGAATTCCGTAAAAACACATCAATATTCAGTTATCTTATGTAAATTAATTGTCAAAAAATTAACTACATATTCAGTAAAAACAATTAAATATTCAGTTATTTTATATAATTTTACTAAAAAAAATTAATTTTTACTTATCTAAAAAAAATGAATTGCTTGTTTTGTGTAAGCAATTCCCATTTTCTATTTGTTAAAATAATTTCGTTAGATACATCAAATTTTAAAAGTAAAATAATTGCGAAGCCATATCGGTCATGCTGCTGGTGTCTTATAATTGAGAGTTCTTCTGTAAACAACGTGGTCAGTACAACAAAAGTAAAACAAACGTGTGTAACTGGGTAAGTAAATAAAAATATTCTCCCTCTCTCGCTTATAAGAAAAACAAGCGGACAGGTGTCTGTCTGGTATTTTTTAGAAATTCGGCTCTTTTGTGGAGTAAACGAAAATTTAATAAAATAACTGAATATTTAATTGTTTTTACTGAATATGGGGTCAATTTTTTGACAGTAAAATTTTAATAAATAACTGAATATTTAATCGTTTTTACTGAATATGGTGTTGAATTTTTGACAGTAAAATAACTGAATATTTATTTGATTTTACGGAATATGGTGTTGAATTTTTGACAGTAAAAATTAAATGAACTTTTTGTTAAAAATAAATGAAAAATAGGTAGACCGGTTTTTAATTGAACTTTCATTTATTTTATATTACAATTTCAGTTAATTTTACGTACAGAATATTGTGAGTGTATGCTGTGTAGCTTATTTATGCCCACATACATAAATAAATCAACAACGTTTGAATCCGTCAAACGGTCCGTAATTTACCATGTTCCCCACATAATGTCTACTCTAGAAAATAATTTAACTACTTCTAAAACCGTAGCAAATATAGCTGTTGTGTTAAAATTAAGCCCAATTTAGATGGCCAGAAATATTTACCATGCAATTTTGTAATTTTCGGTCCATAATTTGTCATGGATTCAATATAAATTCTCCTCTCGAAAATTTGCGAATTTTAATACCGAAGTTCGTTTTTATAAAAATTAATTTATGGATCCCATATAGGGCCAACGCCTAAAATATTCAAACTGTCGATTAACCATGCAAGTAATTACTTACAAGTAGGCTATACATATTAACATAGAAAATGGCGACGAAATAGTCGAATGTCATACAAGTTGCATGCATATTTACACAGTCAAGTGAAAGTTCCTTATAAATCAGAGTTAGCAAGTGCGAAACACAGCTTCATTTCTAAATAAACATTTGGCATTTATAACACTGTGATAGTTTTTGACCCGAAAAAAAATGAACTGGTCAAAAATCGTTACTTTTGATCGACATTAATGGTTTAAATTACGTGAAATTTTGAAAAAAAAATCAAAACATTCCGTAAAAGAAAGTTAAGAAGGCAAAAAAAAACTAATACAGTCGAATAAAATTTTTTTCAATAGCGCAGACTTAGCTATATCCATGAAAATGGATATATACCGATTTCTCAAAAACTGGAGCCAATCTGACATTTCCAAATGTACTTTCGCACTCAGGGGACTCCCCCCTAATAGTTCGAAAAGGATTCATCGAAGTTCATTTTTTCGACTATCACAGTGTAATTTAATTATTGTTACCACCATTATGGATAACAATCTTGAAGCGATGTGGTGGCTTAAGCCTTGGCTGTGGTTTGTGTCTTGGTCCGGGTATGATGCCAGCATCTGGTGACTCCCGAGATGAAGGCAGGGAACCTAAAGGCCTTGGCAACGAAAGGTTATCCATCCCCTAAACCGAGGTGTTATGCGACCCGTGCCTATCGGTTGGTTTGCAGTCAGGGGTTACCGACTGTATTATCACGGAGCTTTGCTGATACCTGGGCACCTCAGCAAACAGACTACGCCCTTATCGCGTTATTGGGGGCTATGACGTGGCGGACCTCCAGATTCCCCTACACTCGTGGGACCAAAAACAAAATGAACTCTCTTCTTAAAACCAAAAACCAAAAACGAAACAAACAACACACTGACGATGGCACGGAACTAGACACAAAAAGGACTAATGATAAGGACAACAAGACGAAGACGATCCCGTCGGTGGCTGTATCAGCCTCGACACCCAACAGCGGCGATGTACCTCTGTCATTCGCGCCAAGTACATCAAAGGCCGCAATAGCCCTTTCCGCCAAAGCGGATAAATCCCTTGCTTCGGGTGCTGCCAAGTTGGAAATGACTAAGTCGTCCAGCAAGGCAGCCTCCCATATGCCTATTGTGCAAAGGGGGAAAGAGATGATTACATCCGGTCCCACCTCTGCACCTCCCCCCGCCAACTCCGGCGTCACTAAAAAGACACCTCGGCATAAAAATCCTTCCAAGAGGGCATCCAACTCAAGGCGTGCTGCCTTGCGTGTTATCGAGCTATTAGGCTCCAAAGATGCCAATGAGCTTTCTGCAGAACAGGAAGCTTCATTGGCATGGGCTAAGGCCCTTATTGCTGGGCTTCAGAGCGTTTCACCTCCTGCCCCTGCGAAGGCAATGCCTAAACGGCAACGTTCGGAGGAAGAAGCGACAGCCGTTAGACAGCAACCAGGGACTAAACGTCCCAAATATGCACCAAAGTCGACCAATAGATCCTATAGTGAGGTGGCTAAAGACCACCCACCTTGTTAGGGCTATTATAGATAGAGGTGCTGCTGATGGATCCATCTCCCACTCTAGGTGGGACTTGGTGAAGCAGCAGATGATGGGTGTCTTTTGGAAGATCCTTAGTGAGAATCCAGGAGCAATGTGACGATGCTGGCTGGTACCAGGGTCATGTGAAGCTGATGGCGTGCGTGGACGAGCGCTCGGCGCTTCTGCTGAAGCTTGCCATCGGAGCGATTGGCGAAATATGGGAAGGTGCTAGGCTCGACGTGGTTTTGGTGAGTGAGATACCACGGAGACCTAGATCCATCGCCACCATCCCAGCGGAACCATCTGCACCGGAGGAAATCTTGAAGATCATCCAGTGCTGCAACCCGCAACTTCCCACTCATAACTGGAAAGTTGTCAAGGTTTCAGTCAAGAACGGCGATCGTAGTCCTGAATCAGGACTCCTTGAAACCACTGAGGGAGAAACAGGGCAAGATTTACTATGGTTTTAGTACCATCTTGCTCCGTGTCTACCGAGGTGACGACAAGGGCGATCCCGCTCCGAAGGTTGCGGAGCCTACGCAGTCCGTGGACTGCACGAATGACGCTTCCGTTCATTCATGTGACAAGGAAGACACCCCGTCCGTCTCCGACATGCTGGGTGACCTCTTTGAGCGCATGGGTGAATTGGCTGATGAGGACGCCCTCCTGGAATCAGACCAGGAGGACGCCAATGTCACGGTCGTCAATACTGGACATGGTGAAGGTAACTCAGATAAACCTTCACCACTCTAAGGCAGCATCTGCTGCACTGCTCCTCCGAGTGGTAGAGAGAGAGGAGGAGCTAGTAATGATCCAAAAACCATGGATCCACAAGGATCAGGTTTGCGGATTAAACCTTAAGGGCTATAAGCTCCTATATGCCAGAGGAACAGGTAAAATTAGATCTTGTATTTTGGCTAAAAGCACGTTGGATATCTTCATTCTTTCTGATTTCAGTGATGAAGATACAACTTCAGCGGCCCTAGAGACGGGCGACAGGTCGATTTGGATCGTCTCGGGCTATATGGCGCATGACCAGGTTGATGAGCCACCCAATAGGCTTGTTCGTGGCCTGGTCACCAAAGCTGGCTCCATGGGTACCCCGGTGGTTATCTGTGCTGATGCTAATGCGCACCACATCACGTGGGGCAGCTCTAACACCAACACTAGAGGTGAGTCGCTATTTTCTTTTATCTGTAACAGTAATTTAGAAATAGCAAACATAGGCGCGGAACCCACGTTCATTGTAGCTAATAGACAGGAGGTTCTCGATGTGACATTGGTCAGCTCGGAACACTCCGACTTAATAAGTAACTGGGCGGTCTCAAATGACTGTTCCCTTTCGGACCACAGGTATGTTGAGTTTCAATTAGGTTCACCCCCCTTGGGGGTATGTACTTTTGTAAATAGGAGAAGGACGAAGTGGGACTATCAGGCTAGTCTACTCGCTGACTCTCTGGGCTCAGTCCCTGTCATTAATGGCACTACGGAGACTGAGATTGCACAGTCCCGCAGGGACTGTCGTAGGTTGTTCAATATGGCTAAACGTCTGGGAAACTGGGCGGAATATAAGTCGGCATTGAATAGGTTCAAGAATTTGGTGAGATCGGCGAAACGGAATGCCTGGAGAAACTTCTGCAGTGGAGTAGAAGGCTCTTCTGAGACAAACCGATTGCGCAAAATAATGGCTTCTTGCCCGGCTGTCCCAAGCTACATTCAGAAAGCTGATGGTAGCTGGACTACGAATAGTCAGGAGACGCTGGGGGTCTTAATCGACACACACTTTCCTGGCAATACCCTTCCAACACCACGGAAGATCAATTGCTTATCAGAGCCTGGACCCGTGTCCATGTCCCTGTGCTATGATAGGCTCAATTGGGCGATAAGGAGCTTTGACTCCTTTAAGGCTCCTGGTCCGGACGGTATTATTCCGGCCGACCTTAAAAAGAATGCGGGGCTTCTGATTCCTTGGCTGTCCGCTATTTACACGGAATGTATTAGATTCTCGTACGTTCCCAACAGTTGGACTAGATGTAGGGTTGTTTTCATTCCAAAGGGAGGCAAAGCATCCCACACCAGACCTAAGGACTACAGGCCAATCAGCCTGTCGTCATTTCTTCTCAAGACCCTTGAAAGGGTCATTGACATTCATCTGAGGATGTCTATTCCTAGGCATCTGCTCTCTTCATCATAGCATGCCTATACCAGGGGCAAATCTGTGGAGACGGCGCTTCACTCACTGGTGGGCTACATTGAGAAATCCCTTGAATTTCGGGAATACTCACTTGTGGCCTTTCTGGACATTGAGGGTGCTTTTAACAATGTCAGACCCAACTCCATCTTGGAATCGATGGGGGAGGTGGGTGTTGACGATGTAACTTGTAGATTTATTGGCAATCTACTTGACAGTAGGATCATTGAATCCAAGATGGGTGCGGCCAATGTGTGCAGATCTGTGCACGGGGGCACCCCGCAGGGTGGAGTTCTGTCACCTCTACTATGGAACCTGACGATGAACACTTTGTTGAGTCGGTTCGACGGACTGGGGATAAAAACCGTCGCGTATGCGGATGACGTGGCGGTGGCGGTCATGGGTAAACACCTGGACACACTGTCCCGTTGCATGGAATCTGCATTGCAGATTCTAAGCTCTTGGAGCACCTCCTGTGGACTTGGCGTCAATCCACAGAAGACTGAGTTAGTACTCTTCACCAGGAAGTACAAGGTTGGCAACTTTAAACTTCCTAGGCTAAATGGCACGGAGTTGACGCTCTCGAACAGTGCCAAATATTTGGGCGTAATTCTCGATAGCAAACTATCATGGGAACTCAACGTTCGTACGAGGGTTGATAGGGCCATTGTGGCCTTGTACACCTGCAAGAGATCCTTGGGCAGAAGTTGGGGCCTTGGCCCCAGGGGCGTCGAATGGATCTTTGAGGCGGTGGTAAAACCGATCCTCTTCTATGGGGTCATAGTGTGGTGGCCTGTGATGGGAAGGGGACGGTACTGCAGGATGCTTGAGAAAGTATATAGGGTGGCTGCGCTGATGATCACGGGATCACTCCGCTCGACACCGACGAAGGCACTGTTTACTATGCTGAACTGGCTGCCGGTTGACATCATGGCCGAACAACAGGCCCTTACTTCCGCTATTAGACTGGGGGCGGTGGGCCTATGGTCTTCGCGGAACTATGGTCATGCCAGGATCTTGCTTAGTGCATCATATGACCTGGCGGGGCTGGACTATTGCACTCCGGAACCCTTTTTCGGTGCTTTGTTCACAGTTCATCATGGTAGTGATGATGAGCTGCTCGATAATACGCGATCTCTGGAACCGATCCTGCGGGTCTACACCGATGGTTCCAGGATGGGCGATAGAGTGGGTGGAGGTTTCTTCATCGAGGAGTGGGACATTAGGGTCTCTTTCAGGCTGCCGGATGATAGCAGTGTGCTGCAGGCGGAAATCTCTGCCATAAAGCGGGCGGCAAACTGGCTGAAGTACTATCGTATATCGAGGGATATATGTATATTTACGGACAGCAAGGCTGCCATTGCAGTTCTGGCTGGTGTCTTTACGACATCTATGTTAACAGTGGAATGCCGGATGTCTCTAAATGAGATCGCGAAACATTCCAGTGTAACGCTGACATGGGTACCAGGGCACAGTGGATGCCTGGGTAACCAAACTGCGGACGGTCTAGCCAAACGAGGCTGTCTCTTGGATGACATGTTCATCGACGGCCTGGTTGGCACCTCAATGGCCCGCTGCAGGACTCTCATCAGAGGGGAGTCGTACAGAAGGGCTCAGGGCAGATGGCAGAGGGAGCCTACCTGCTTGATAGCCAGAACTCTATGGCCTGGCTATGACGCGTTGAGAACGCGTGTACTTCTCGGTCTCGGTAGGGACCGGATGAGAACGGTGATATCGGTCATTACGGGTCACTGGGTGATAGGGACTCATGCCAGGAGGATGGGTCTTGCGCATAATGACTACTGTAGGAGTTGTCATGATGAGGAGGAGGAGGAGACGGTGTCTCACTTTCTCTGCCAATGCCCCGGTTTGGGGAGCATCAGGTTTAGGCATTTTGGGAGACCAGAATTGCCATGTCTGGACGATCTGTCCAATGTGGGACTGAGATCGATCTGCAGGGAGTCGGGGTGGTTCGAGGCTGCAGTGACCTCGGGGGAATAGTCTGGTGGGTACTGGCTGACTCCTGTCACTGGCTAGGGGTATCACAAAGGGACCGCTATAAGGACCCAAGTGAGTCGTCGTTGTGACGGCTGCCCATGTAACCTAACCACCTAACCTACTTTTTCAAATTAGATTGATGTGTAAAAATTTAATTAATTGTCTTTATCTTTATGTATATATGCAAAAAAATAAAGAAATATTTTTAAATATGCTTTAAAAAAAGTTAAATCTATAATTATTATTTCCGCAATCAAGTAAATTTGGTAGCACTGTTTATGTTTTTGACATTAACTTGCTGCACGTGTTAAAATATCACTGTCTTCAGAAATTTCTTGCAAGTTGAGCTGCAAGTTGTCTGCAAGTACGAAAAATGTGATAGTGTTAGTAAAAAAGTGTGAATGTGTTGAGTTTTTCTAACTTGTACTTGCATGTGTAAAGGCCGGGTAAGGGAATCAATGATTCGGCACAGCCGAATTTAGCACTCTTTGTTTTTATTTAAATTTGTTGTTTTCTTTTGTTGTTTAATGAAGTGGGGATATTTAATTGATTCGAAACATAACTGCGAATGAATATTGCTATTTATTTGATTTTGCAAAAATGTAGGCAATTATGTATCTATTCATGGCTAAAATTTATGATTCAAATGTTGACTTAAAAAAGCATTTATCGTATTTAATTATTAATTATAATGTAAGTGATTTTAGGTGTTCTCATAAATTGACAAAAAAAAAAAATAAAAAAAAAAATTTAAAAAATAAATATTCGGATGTCGTTAATTTAAACTTATTATAAAGCAAATTGTTAGAATGAGAGTATTAAACGTTCGTTCTGCTGTTTTTAATAGACCATAGTAAAAGGTGTTAGACACGAGACATATTTGGTACTGACTGGTGTTTGTTTTGATCATGCGATAATGGCTAAAATATAAATTATTTTAATACCTTGTTGAAGTTCAATTACGATTTCAGACAAGTAAAATATTCAATATACACTCCTTGCCCAGTGAACAAAAGAGATAGATACTAAATAATCTTTAAGTAGTTTCGAACTTTGAAAGTTGCTAGCGGCCATATTCTTAAAGCAACATTCTTATTATTTATTTTATTTTAATTTTAGATCATTGCGCCTTCTTTCTTTATTACAACATGACGTATTAGTGTACAACTCAATGTCTTGCTGTGATTATCAACAGCGTTGTCATTTTTTAAATTTAAAATCGCACCAAAATCGTAAAAAAACGCGTACTTATAGAAAAAAACGCACTAAATTCAAAATTTTAATTATAATTGACATGTATTTTAAAATAAATATGTATTCTTTTTACAAAATAGTTAATTAAAACATTTGAAAATAAAACAACAATAGAGTACGGAATAAAGACATTGAACTTGGAAATAATTAAGGGAAAGCTGCACGAAGCTTCGTCAAAGGGTCAATGGTCATGAAAAGAGACTTTTCGTTCAAATCTCGCCAACAGTAACATTTAAAAAAAAACAAAAAAATAAAAAAGAAATACTAATAATCAAATATGTAGTTCAAAAAATGTCCTACAAAACAAGTAAGTGTGCTATATAGGGCCTTGGCCCTATGGCCCTATATGGGATCTATAAATTATTAAAAAAAAATATACAAAAAGGTATTTATTGATTGGATATGTGTAACATAATTGCCCAACAATCAGGAAAATTATGCTTTTATTTCTTGTCATTTAAAACTTAATTTGAATAAATTTGAGAAAAATATGATGATTCGAGCTAAACTAAATTATTTTCGAAAGGGGAATTTATATTGTAACCATAGTAAATAATGGATCAATTATTACCATGGAAACCAGAAATTTTCTCTCATTAAATATGCAGTCTAAACTTGAAAATATGCCCTGAAAATAATTAAAAATATGCCCCAAAAAGTTTAAAAATTTCTAATTTGGAAACAGCATATTCAACAGTTTAATAATAGATCCATTTAAAAAAAACAATCCTAATATTATAATCGGTGAAGTCCAAACACTATAGTATTTAAAGACGAATTTTCGAGATTTAACCCCATTTGGAAAAGATGGGCAGTCATGAGCTCACAAAAACAAAGTTATGTTAAGAGGTTAAAATTAATGTAAGAGCTATTTGTGCCGAATGTTATCCCGATATTTACATCCATATGAGATTTTTTTTTTGTCTTAAAGAGATTTTAGGGCCGTTCGCTAAATTGTTTATTTATGTTAATATTTTAAAGGAAGTTAAAGTTATTTATATATGGGAACTTTGGGCAAATGTAGACCGATTGAAAAATAAATTAATTTGCAGTTAAATATTTTTGAGGCGAATTTAATCCAAATACTAACATAATTAGATGGTTTTCGGACACAAAGAGTCTAATTTGGAAAGAAGTTTTAATTGGGAATATGTGAAATTATAGACTTATTTTCGCCGTTAGCAAAGACTTTTTTCTTAGTACAATTAAATTTTACTCACCAAATTTGATCACATTTTCTACAAGTTGCAATTTGTGCTTTGCGCACAAGATTAACATGAACAGACAACAAGCCACACGGACGGATGGAAATCGTTAGATCACTTAAAAAAGTGATTCTAGGCCGATCGGTATATTAAAAGATTGGTCCAGATTTCTATGCGCTACACACATTAGTAAAAACGTATGTAATTGCTTTTTCCTTATATGGGCATTTCCAGCGAAAAGTCTACTTTTTGTAACGTAACGCCAACAAGCAAATAAGCTTGTATTTTTAGCCCATGTTGTTCAAATGTTATCCCTTTTATTACTAAATGTAGTGCTAGTTGCGCTTTATACTAAAAATTCATTTTGAAATTGATTTTAAAGAAATTAAAATTCATTTAAAAAACAGATTATTTACATTTCATTTAAAATAAAGGAATTTTACATTAATTTTTAAATTTTTTATTTATTAAACAGCATATTCCGTAAAATATAATAGTTGCTACTTTTCAAACATATACTTTAACCGACAATTCAAACTACATAACAAAATAAGTAAAAAAAATATATAATTTTGGTAGTTTATTTTTGAATAACAAACAAACATGTAAACAAAATAAAATAATTCGTAAAACAACTATATTTTATTTTATTTAATTTTAACAGTACGAAAAACGAATTTAATAACATACAATCAGCTACTGTAATAATTTTACGAGTGTTTATATTTTAAGACAACCTGGGGCCTAATTATCGCATTCGATGTCGAGTAAGCTAACGTATCGAGTAAACTATCTTATTTTTCTGAATACGATAGACACTGACGTATCGAATGAAAGCTTGAGAGATGTAATGTCTTTGATTACTCAATATCGAATGATATCATCTCAAATTACGATACATTTCATTCGATATCAAGAGTCATGATACCAAAATAAAAAAATTCGATCAATTTTGCTCGATAAAGTATGCCGTAATTAGACCCCTGCTTTGTCTTACATTATAGAGAAAAATTAAATGTAGAGGGCGAAATTGAGCAACATTTTGGGTGTTCAGACGGATATTTAAAACAGAAAAGCCAGAATTTCTCAAAAAAAAATTTTATAATTTAATTCATGTGAAAGCTATCGTACGCATCTAAAAAAATTTAATATGTATCAAAATCCGCCTTAAAAAAGGCAAAATATGCGCTATAAACTTAAAAAATTCTTCAAAAGGCGTTTTTAACTAAATAATGCAGAAAATGCTACAAACGGTAAAATATGCAAAAATATGCACTAACAAATCGATGCCAAAATCCATAAAAATAACCCTAGAACGGATATATATATTGTTTCCGCCTCAATTGGTCGCACAAAGAAAAACATGAAATTGCATATTTATGGTTTCCCTGATTATCTCAAAACTCTATTGAGTGATTTCTTGTATTTAACCCTTGTGGTAATAACCAACTTTATCCACATTGTTTAGCACACCCATATTTTTATGAAATAAAATTAAATTTTAAATCTTTTTAAAGGCGTATTAAATTATATTTATGTAAAAATATGATTTTTTAACTTTGTATTGCACACCAGATATAATTTAAAATTTTTGATACAGGACAGTATTTTTTCGTATAACAGTTGAACATTTTTTGACATACATGACATGTAAATGAGTCTTCCCTGTATTATAATAATAACGCTTTGAAAACTAAACTTTAGTAATTGTATGATACAGAATTTAGTTTATTGAATTTTTTGAGCAGTTCAAACGTGTTTGTGTTATCCCATAAACTGTATTGTATTGGGTACCGGGGTACCAGGGTGCGCATGTTGCGATGGTTAAAGTATAAGCAAATATTTTTGATTGTTTAAGGAGCAAAAAAATAAATCTAGAATCTGAATTCGCTTCCTTTTAAGTTAAAAAACGACGATCCAGCTTGCTTAAAAATTTTAATTCTCAATACATTTTTTTCATGTTAATATACCTAGATGGGTACCATGCTACCCGGGTATTAACACAAGGGCTAAAAACCTTAATTAGAAAAAAATTTTAACGTAGTTGAAGTTGTTATAGCGTTGTTATACCAGTATTTCATTTTTGCTTGATATGGGAACCACAGAAAATGATGGACCTATTATAACAAAATGACATGGTATAATTTCTGGCGGTATGTGGCTTAATGGGACCAATCTTCTCGAAATTAAACAGTGTAATGTCTAGTCCTTTAAGATTGTGACGTACCAAATTTTATTACATTATCATTATATGTTACAGTTTTAGGCGTTCTAAGCTGTTTCGAGAGTAGGCTTTATACACGCAGAGAAAAAACATGTTTAAATATGGTCACCTCCAACAAAACTATTTTTAAAGAAAATTTTAAACATAATGTGATTAATTTAACCATATTATTGTTATCTACAACCAAATTATGGTTGAATTAGTCCACCATCAAGAAGCCACAACCATATAATGGTTGCCTCTTAACATTTTATGGTTAAATATGACAATAATTTGTTTTTAAATTAACAATAGAATTTTCCTCTTTTTCAAGAACAACATGCTATGGTTGAAAATAAACCATGCTATTATAAGTGTTAAACATGTTTTAGTTATTTTTGACCATAAAATGTTCGGAGGCAACCACAATATGGTTGTGGCTTCTTGATGGAGGACTAATTCAACCATAATATGGCTGTTGGTGACAATAATATGTTTAAAATTTTCTTTAAAAATAATTTTGTTGGACGTGACCATATTTAAACATATTTTTTCTCTGGGTGTATGGGGCCTATGCTAAATTATGGACCGTGTTTTAAACAGACAGGCAGACAGACCGGAATAACTAAGACATCTTAGAATTACTCAAGGATCCAGAATATATATACTTTATGGAGTCGGAGATGAATAATAAAAAAGTTTCTCACGGAATGCGTATCTGTAATTTTTGAAAAAAGTAATTTGAAAAATATAAAATATCAAATAGCAATTTTTTAAACAACTGCTTTCATATCCCAGTAAAAACTTCGCCTACAAGATAATGTGTTGAGTAATCACAAAAATATAAGAGCACTACTTACAATTCTATTGAAAGAACCAATGAATTTTACATGGGAAGGCCCAAATTGAACGCATTCAGAAGTAAGTCATTATTTGTTTAACCTACATATATCTAGAAAAAAGTAGTTGTAGAAGTTGTTATAAATGTAGTTATAGAAGAAAGCTACTAAATAATGAGTTAAAAAGCTATTCATTTTGAAAAAGTATGCGAAGTTTTTACTGGAATGTATATCAAACATTTTAATCACTTCAACAAATGAAATATTTCCGATAATTACTTTATTTAAAGTCTTCAGCATCAACATTAAAATCAAACATAAATAAAATAAGAAAATCTAAGTAGGAAGGAAGAAACATTCATTAATTTTTTCTTGGCTTCAATTTCGCAGATTCTATTCTTATTGCCTTTCTCCTCAGTAATTATCTTAAAATGAAGAAAAAAAATCTATGAAAATAATTTTAGAAAACTTTTCAACAAATTACTTTTGGGGCGTAAATTGTTTCCCAAAATAAAAAAAAAAACTTATTAAAAGTAGAAAAGTCAAATTAAATACCTCTTGTTTCGTCAAATATTTGCACATATAACGTCATTATATGTCAATGAGATAATTACAAATATTTAATATGAGAACAATAATAAAATTAATAAAGAAATACTTCTATGCTGGCATATTTTCCTTACGTATTTTTCCTAAAGTGGAAAAATCTTTATCGGCATCATCATCGTTATCAGCGTCATTTTCGTTTTCTTTGTACTATAGACCTACTTTTACAAAATAGAAATAATGTGTTTGTGTAAGGCAGACACGTATAATCATTTAAATCTTTTGATCTGCATCTATTAAAATTATAAACATCAACAGCGGAGAACAGAAAGTAAGCACAATATCGTAAAAAGTTTGTTAACGGGAGAAATAAGATTAAACTGAATAAAAAATTTTAATTTGTTTTATTGATTTACCTAAATCTTCTAAAGCTGGTTTTTTGTGATCTCAGTTAAATTAGGTTTAGTTAGTCTAAAAGCAGATTTGTGCCGCCACTACCAAGTTTGTATACAAAATTTTACCGAAACAGATAAGTTTTCTGTTTTCAGTTATAAAGTTGTTTGTGTTACTATCGAGAGTTTATTCTTTGAACTGAATTTTAACATTGTATTGCTAGAAGGAAAGATATTATATGAAAAAATATTTTCTAAATACATATCTTTTGTAAATGAGACCAAAATAGGCTTTTTTCCTAAACGTGTCTTCACAATGTGTAAATACAGTATTGAAACCGTGTTGATGCATTGTGAACTTACATCTTTACCTACGTTGTACTTTATATGTTTAAGTTTTGCATCTAAAATTTTTAAACTGCTTTATTGGCTTTTCTCGGCGCAGTGATAACCAAAAAGTTGCATTTAGGAAAAAAATGCGATGTCAAAATTTTAATGGTTGCATTTGAGAACATGTTGCCATGTATTACTACAATGCAACAGGTGTTTAGGAAAACAGCCTTATTAAAACACAAAAATTTTTTATAATTAGGGAAACCAGAAATATGCTCTCAAAAATGCGTATTATTCATTCAGTAAAAACTTGAGAATATGCCCTGAAAATTGTTAAAAATATGTCATTGGCTCACAAAATCAAAGTGGTTAAAATTCATATAAAAGTTATTTCTGCCGAATATTATCTAGATATTAACATTCATATGAGATTTTTTATCTTAAAGGGATGTAAGGGACGGTCGCTAAATTGTTTATTAATGTTAACATTTAAAAGGAAGTAAAAGCTATTTATAGATGAAAGCTTTGAGCAAATTTTAACTGATTCGAAAATAGTTTAATTTGCAGTAAAATATTTTTGGGTTCAATTTAATCTAAATACCAATATAATTAGATAATTTACGGACACAAAGAGCCTAATTTGTAAAGAAGTTTTAATGGGGTATATTTGAAATTACAGACCGGTTCTCACCATTTCCATAGACTTCGTTCTTAGTACAGTTAAAATATATTTACCAAATTTGATGCAATTATTAACAAGAATGCAACTTGTAGTTTGAGTACAAAAATAACATGGACAGACAACCAGCTAGACGGACGGATGGACATTGTTAGATCACATTAAAAAGTGATTCCGAGTCAATTGTTGTACTTAAAGATTGGCCCAGATCTATGCATAACACATATCGCCAAAAACGTGATTTATTTTTCCTTATGATACCCTCCACCAAAATAAGTTGTGAAGAGGGTATACTAAGTTTGTCATTCCGTGTGAAACTTTTGTTTTATTCATCTCAGAGCCCATAAAGTATATACATACTGGCTCCTTGCGTAATTCTGAGTCGATTTAGCCATGTCCGTCTGTCTGTCCATCTATCCGTCTGTCCGTCTGTTGAAAACACGCTCACTTTCGTAAAACTCAAAAGAAATAAAAAAAAACTGGGTGTCAAATTGCTTGTAGTTATCCTTAGCAGTTTGGGATTGAAATCCAGCCAAATCGGTGAGATCAGAGCTATTAATCAAAATGTGGAACCACCACTTAAAAAAAAATTTATAATTTTGTAACAAAAACTAACATAAATGACTTAAAAATGCACGAAATGATATGAAATATTGCAAATATTTGTTTTCTTCGACTGAAAATCACACTGTAAAATTTCATGAAGATCGGTTCATAATTTACCCTAGGCCCCATATTAACCCTACTCCCGCAAAACAGTTTAGTACGCCTAAAAGCGTAATTATTAATGCTTTCGTAAAAAAAATTGGCACTTAACATTTTTTTAGGACTAAAAATGACATTAAAAAATTTCGTGTTGATTGGTCCATAATTTACCGTAGGCCACATATAAATTCTACTCCCAGAAAACAGTTTAGTACGCCTAAAACCGTAATAAATAATGCAATCATAATAGCATTTGTCGGTTAATAATTTAATATAGGGTGAGCCGCAACCAATTTTAGTGCTGATGTCTGTTTTTATAAACATAACTTAATAATAAATAGATATTATATAGATATCACTCCTGAAATATTCAAATTGTCGGTGGAGGGTATCAAAGATTCGGCACAGCCGAATATAACACTCTAACTTGTTTTTTTTAATATGTATAATTTTAAAGTTTCGAATAAAATTTAAATGTCGGATGTGAAGCAACACGTTGGGTATACAGATTAATATTTAAAACAGAAAAGCTAAAATTTCGCATAAAATACATTTTTTTATTTGTTGTGAAATAGGCATATAAAAAATTTAACATGCATCAAAACATGCTCAAAAAGGCAAAATATGCGCTTTAAGCTTAAAAAATTCTGCAAAAAGGCTTTTTAAACTAAATTATGCAAAAAAAATGCTGCAAACGGTAAAATTTGCACCTAAAAATCGATGCCAAAATTCTTAAACAGCTTTAAAATGCATGAATATATTGTTTCTGACTTCATTGATCGCACGAGGAAAAACATGCAATTGCATATTTATGGTTTCCCTGGTTATAATAATACAAAAAATTAAAAATTATGTAACATCGGTTAATCGACTAAAATTAACCGGTTTAATCGTTATTCGAAAAAAGGCAATTTTATATTAAATTAAATTAAATTTTCGGATTGCTGTTATATCGACACCACTTGTAATTGAATTCGCCTTGCTCGAATCTATGTACTCAAATTTAACTTTACTACTTTAGTCTACTCTACTAATACTCTTCTTCTAATTCTTTTCTGGAACAACTCTTACTCAACTAATTATACTCTAGTTTTGCTTTAACTTATGTTAATTTTCTAAACTTTACTTTTTTTCAACTCTACTTAAACTCTACATAAAACTCTACTCTGAATCTTAGTCTACTCTAACCCACCGCTGAGGTAACTCAACTCTTACTATACTTCAACCCAACGCAGAGGGCTTCACAAATCTGTGGCTTGGTGCTTACGAGCCCAAAGTCAAAATATTCACTTTTTAAAAAATTGCAATTGAGATTTTTTCCAAATATGTTTCACTTTATTTTCACTTCTCCCTCCAATCGCCGTCAAAAAAAACTTACGTTAGTAACCCTGGTGTATGGTTTTTCACACATATGCAATGTTTGTTTACATTGCTATGGCTCCACAGTTCGTTTGTAATCAAAGTCATGATTTACGTTACATTGTTTGTATTTTATAAAAGCATTCCATTTATAAAAAATACATTGCATGCAGTTCGCAACAATATTAAAAATATACACACTTGCCGACAGAAAATTTTGTCTCCAGTGTAAATAACATAGATACTACATATGTGTGGAAAACCACACACGAGGCTAACTTACGTAAGTTCTGAAATATTTAGTTACCAAAAAATATTTGTATGTCAAAAAGTGTACCTCAACAATTTTTTTTGGTTTATCGTGTAAAATGAATCCTTTTGTGGTGCTTTTTACACAAGCGATATTAAAAGGTAATTGCTTCAACCTTGACTTATATAAGGATTATTTTTGAATAGAACACCATAGTAAAATAAATTTTCTGAAAAATTAAGATAATAAAAAAATTCAATACGACATTGGCTCTTGTTGCTGTTATTTATGATTTTATTTTATGTTTTTTTATTGACATTCGTCTTTATAACAGTAACAAACAGAACAGCATTATTTTTCAGTTATCTATTATTTTGTTACAATAGTGCCACCTTTCTTTTACTTCATTACATCTCTACCCTTACTAGAATACAACTCTATCTACTCTTACTTCTAGTTTTGTAACCCCAACTGTCTAGAATGTTTGATATAAATTAATCTCGGTGCTTTAAATACCATATGATGGCATTTCATCCAAAGAATAATAACCAACTTAAAAAGTTTTTTTTTATTCTCGGTATAATTGCTTGGCAAAATCTCGAAGGACTTAATGAATTTTTGTAAATATTTTTACAAGGAATTGAGTCAGAAAACATGGCACTCACTTCAAGTTTAACACGAACACCTTTCTAGCCCCAGACATGTAAAACAAACAGACGTTGGCGTTGTGAGGACAGACATAAACAAGCACAAGATACAGTGAAATATAATATGATGAGAAACATGTCTATAGTTAAATAACTTCAATCTGCACTAACTCTTCTCTTCTATATTCTACACACATACAATATTTGTTTGTTTTAAACACGACACACAATTTATACTCGTTCTTTAACTTTTTTGAAAAAAATTTAAATCATGTTTGTTCTAATTTAAAATTGTCGCACGGTAACTCGGGTATCCTTTATACTCCCCTAAGGTGTACTGTTTTTCTCTTTTATTTTTTTCTCATCATTTTGTTAACTTTTCTTTTTTTAAAGAACCTCTACACATGAAAGTGTGCTACAAGTATGAACAAACACAGACACACAATCCTAACCACTAAAATAAAAACAATATGAAGTAAAAAATTAATGCTAGCGAGAAAAGAACCACCTGATGAAATGGAAGGAGTGCATGTTCAGGTAAATATACTTTGCTTGGTTGTGTATGTGTGTTTGTGTAATACAATATTTTTTATTTTTAGGCCACACACTGTTTTTAATTGTTATAGAAATTTCTTCTTTTTTTTGTTCTTGTTAAAATAAATTAACATTTTTCTTGTACATTTACCGCAAATTTTTGTCATCAACACAAAAACAACAAAATATTCCTAAGATATTGTTGAGATATTGTTTATAAGTAATAACTTCTTGTTAAAGTTGGGTAGTTGAAATTGTTGTATCTGCTCTTGTCACATATTGATTCCTTTTTGCGATAGAGTCGTTAACGGCATTTTGAAATAAAATATGATTGAAACTATAATTTTATTGAAATATTCAAGTTCTTTATAAATAAAAATTAAATACTTCTGCACTCAAAAGAAAAATCTCTCCATCCGTACGTAAATCAATCCAAAGCGGTATTAATAGTATGGTGAGTACGGATTTTCTTGATTGATTGAAGTACGGATTTTCAATCGCAAAATACTTAAATTCGTACTTGGAATAATCCGAAAATGAGATTGATTTAAGTAAAACTAAGATTGAGTGAATCTCAAAATGCGCTTGATTAAAGAATTATAAAACTGTTTTAATTCGAATTCGTACTCAAAAAAATCCGAAAATGAGACTGATTTAAGTAAAACTAAGATCGAATCAATGTTAAAATGCACTTGATTCAAGTATTATAAAGTTGATTTTATCCCGAATTAGAAAGAACAAATTATTATGATTGATTTACTTACCCGTTTTACACTTTAAAGAATGATAAAACACCAACATCATGCCCGATATGTTTTTTACTTAAGAAATCGTATGTACATATTTAACAAAAAATATAAACTAAATGAGAAGCAAGAGTTCAAATTTACTTTGTAACCCTTCGTGGTACACATGAGTCTGGCCAGACCTTTTTTCAATGTGTATAGAAAATCAAAACATGCGTAAGCCTGAGAGTTAAACAAAACGAAAAGTTTACTCTTTTTTTTGCTTGATTTAGGAATTTTAAACTTATTTTAATAAATTCTGGGATTGATTTTCGAAAGAAATCCCATTTAGGATTGTTTTGAGTATGTTTTGGTGTTATTCGTACTTGAATTTTTTTGTACGACTCGTACTTAAAGTAAAGCCTGGTAATATGTTCAGTATTTCGTGCGAAATGTTTTAAGAGTCAATATAAAAAAATTTCTGTAAAATGCAAACGAAAAAATGTTGGTAGAGTTGTACTCTATTTATATTACGAAAACCATGCGAAATGTTTCTAGCAACATTTTTATTTTTCGTGCGAAAAAAGTGCAACTCATATTATTTCGCACGGAATTTTGAGCAACAGCTAACCATTTTTTTTAATTTTTATTTTGCATGTGTGAGGTGGGGTTTATGACAAGCGTTTCAAAAACAAAAGTGTAGAAAAGTGCAAAAATTAATAATAAAATTGAATTTTGTTTGTTTTTTACTTAAGAAAATTATTTTAATAAAATTGTTGTACTTTTCTTAATGACAATTATTAAAACACATGGTTTTTGTCATAGATGGGGGTATTGCACTAGTTCAAAATGATTGTAGTAATTTTTAATTTAATGAATTAAAAATTAGCACTCTCACTACACATGAGTGATTGTAATGTTAAAACATTTTGCGCTAAAAAAATAGTTTGATTTAAAAAAAAGCAATCATCAGTATATGCAATTTTTTTTCTTTACTTATTTGACTTAAAATTTTGCACACAATTTAAAATACAAAACTTGTGTTTTCATGATTAAATCCAAGAATTATTCCAATTTTGACAGAATTTCATTTAGTTTAATTTCCTTTGCTTATGCATATCATCATAAAACCATGCACATACAAAATCATAGTTTTTTGTAAATTATAGTGATACATATTTGGGATATTCACAAGGTAGTCATAAAGTTGTAATTTAGATTTCTAATGTACAGTTACGACGAAATAATGAACACAGCATTAAAATTTTTATTTTGTTTCAATAACAACAATATTTTTTTTAAACAATTGTAAAATTTTATTTAGGACATTATGACGATATGACTTGATAGCATACCTTGTGAATAGCCCAATTATGTTTTTGTACAGCTTTTTGATTGCAAATTCAAATTTTCAACTACATATTTGAATTGAGTGCAGATTTTATGCATTCAATCACAGTTAGTGTTAGTGATAGTGCAAAAATTTGCAATACCAATAAATTTTTTTAGTGCTAGTGAAAAAAAAAATACCAATCATCACTAAAGCTGATAAAAAATAGTAAAAACTAACTTTTTGCAGTTTTATTAAGTGAGAGTGCAATGTTGATTTAAATGAATATTTAGTGCACTACCCCCAACTATGCTTTTTGTTTACCTTCACAAAATAATGTTGTATACCTGTAACTAATAAAAACGTCAAGTTTTAAAAATCGGAAGATAGACAAAATTGATACATGACTAAGTTTTCGTGAAAAATAATCAATGTTGCTCAATATTTTACGCAAGTTCGAACAGAGTACTAGGTACATTAATTTAGTTCGTTCTCTTTTACTTTTCTGTAATTATCCTTTAAGTGTATATCTGTGTCTGGCCAGGCAATTTTTGCCTTTTTTCCAGTTTTTTTTTTTTTCATATAGTTATTAAATATATTATATCGAAACTTTATGTGTTCCTTATTAAAGTGTATTTTACAAGAAAACGTTAAAAAAGTTTTAATATCAAAGTTTTTCTTGGGATTCAAAAAATTAATTAAAAAGGTTTCGTTTAAATGTGCTAAATTCCCATTTCATACTATTGATAAACTGAAATTTATTGTTGATGGGATAAGCTATTATTTAAATTTAAATACTGTTGGCGTGGCAATTGCCGTAATGAAAATTTTGTTGATATTGCGCTAACCTTGGTCGGCCAGGCCGTTCCTTTTATATACATATGTATTGTAGTAAATAAACACAAAACTAAACTTATCAAAAAGCACACGCAACGCACAAAATTTTTTTCTTTACTTTTATTTCGCATAACTATTCTCGTTGACAACAAAATGTTCTTGCTATAGCAATAAAACGCCATACCAAATACAAGTGGTTCCAGCCAGGCCCAGGTGGCAGCTTGTGTCATACAAATTAGATGTCTACTTAAGGGTTAAGCTATACGAATATACTTTATCCCTCACCTACTTAATGTTTGCTCTTTTGCATATTTGTGTTTGTTTACTTGTATCTTCTTATCGGTTTTACGTTCTCCGTGGAGTCAAAAAGCTTTCGAGCACGTGTGAGTGATTAACAATTTCTGTGTTTTGTTGTTGTTTTTATAATTTAATATAAACATATATATTTTTTATTTTAGTTTTTGAATTGTTGTAATGAAAATAATTAAAACACTTTTTGTGTCAACAATGTTTTTGATTGCCATTTATGTAAAATAAAATGCATTCATTCCATTCTCTTGCTTCGCTTCCAGTTTTTCTTACAACTGTCACATTTTTTGGATTCAGATTTTACAAAAATTTAAAAGAAAACCCTACTGACGTTCAAGTTTAAAGTTAATGATTCCAGTACCAAGTGTGGCAAGCCTTATGATTTTCAGTTTGCTTAAAAAATTATTGATTGTTTTACTTTTAAATGCGCTTACGTGCCAAATAATGTCATTATTTTTTGAGGCCAAGAAAAAATTAAGCGAATTTGGTATACCTTGTTTTGAAGTTAGGCGTAGTATTCTATTGAAAGCGACCTGCGAAGATCGAAACAAAAAGTAGCTTCCAAACCTTTTTAAGTTATTTTACAAGGGGCAAGATCGCCGCATTTGTGATCAAATAATGTTTCATGTCGAATAAAATTTTGTGAAATACAGAAAAGCAGATTTGCGTTAATCGATAGCGATTTTATGAAATATTGTTTAAAAATTAATCGATTGTTTTGCTTTGTAGGATAATAAAAAAAAATGGTTCTATAAAAATAAAAACAAAGCAGTAACAACTAAGAGTGCTATATTCAGCTATGTCAAATCCTATATACATTTCACTGAGAAGCAAGAGGCTTTTACCTAATTTGGAAGCTTTGGCTCTTACCGTTTTCAAGATATACATTTTTTTTAGATCGAGGAGATTTCTCCCGACAGATACGGTGCCAAGACCAAATCAGGTCTATTGAACCCACTCCACTTTATGTCAGATAAGCCGCCAACCGTCGTAGTTCGCATCTACAGAGACCCTTCGTCCCTTTTGTACTCCCGTGAAAGATCAGTTTATTTGCACCCTGAGAGCCCAGTCCTCCAGATATACGTAAAAAAAAAAAAAAAAAAAAAAAAAAACAACAACAGCAAGGTCTTTATTGGTTAAATAAGAGGCAGAAGTGGTTTGTGGCAAATATGTCAGTCATTTTTGGACCGATCAATCCGGACTATATTTAAAATAAAAATATACAACAACCAAGTCCCATCATATCTGGGGTCTTCGGAAAACTTATTTCAACGGACATCGTTAAATAAACTTCGCGACTAAATTAAAAACGGAATAACAAACTTATAACTATTTATTATTCTACCTTCAGTAAAGGGAATAAAAATAATAAAAAAATAATGGGATATTAAGGTCTGTAATACATACCGATTAAATTCGTTTTAATTCCGTAGTTGTAGCTCCGATCGAGTTTCTTTTAGCTTTTTTAATTAAATTTTCGTTTGCTGGAATATCATAATATGAAATCAATTCCAATTTCGATCCGAATTGATTTTTAAATCGGGGCTGATTGAGCAAATTAATTACTTACATATAAGTATGTACATTAATGCTTCAAAATTAATGTTTCAAAAATTCTAAACGGTCATCTCAAAAAGTAAGATTTCTAAAAAAGTAATTTTATCACGAATGCGACGATTTTATCCCTGGTCTTTCAACAAGTGACAGGCTGAGCGTTGTCATGATAGAATTTTTCTGCTTCAGTTCTACGTTTGTTCATTAAAGTCGCTGGTCTATACCAAACAATCCAACAACTTTAAAAAAGCCATAGACCAACGCAGAATTTCCGGCATTTTGGCCGAAATGTCGAATTGAATCATAAAACTGAGTCCAGTGTATTAACTCGTGCCATCGATTTCGCGTTGGACATTTAAACGATGTTGTTTTCCATAAATTTTGGCTTCGATTTATTAAAAATTAAAAACATTTCCATAAATAACGCGCAAGTCCTTTAATTCAAAATAAAAACAAAATGCACCGGTTTTATTGGGAAGCCCTAATTTTCAATATAAATACGAAGGGATTTAATAGAAAAATTATTTTATAATTGTTATAAAATTTGTTACAAATGGCTTTCGAAATTTAAAGTCCTTCTTTAATAGAAAACCTTCGCTTGGATTGCTAAAAATGTTCATACTATTCACTAATTTTTATTTTCTTTGTTAAAAAAAAAACCTTTTGCAAAAACTTACTTTAATGGCTCATTTATTAAGCCAATAAACGGAATGAAATAATGAAAAAAAATAACACAAATTGAAATAAAATTGAAATATGATGCAACTATTACAGCCAATTTTTTTCTTTTACTATGAAATCCTTAAGTCCTTATGTACAAATTACAACAATAACAACAGCAAAAATTCATAACTAAAAATTACAAATTAAACCAACTAATGCAGCGAAAAAATGATTACAAAAACTACAATTACATACACGCAAAAATATTTTATAAAAGTCTTAGAACAAAAGCCACTCAAATGCTCAGTAACAAAAAATTTCTTTTGATCAAATTAACAAACCATAAAATGTTGGCAAAAAGTAATAAAAGAAAAATCTTACAAACTTGCCTTTAATTCTCCTTTTTTTTTTTTGTTGTTGGCTGCACATTCTCACACTGACATGCCAAAGAAACCAACATCTACTTATACGACACAGTGGGTGATGTGGAAAAAACAGGAAACTACGGGTTAAGATCTGTATTTATTGCAAACAAAAAACCGGGGCAAGATTGATTAATATATTAACATTTTGTTTTAAGCTATAAAGAGCTGTACGGGTAAATTTAAAGTTCATTTTAGGACACCTACGCAAACACATAACCGGGGTTACCGTGTACCCAATAGTTTTTATGTGATAAAATGGGCAAATAAGAGGCCGTTCAAAAATCGTTTTAATCAAATATATTAAATTTATTAAATATATTAAATATATTAAATTATCTAATTACTTTTTCTAAATTTTTAATTAAATGATTCTAAAATAAATATTATTTTTTGTGAAGGTAAAAATTGCAATTAAATGTACCGCGGTTATATATTTGCGTAGGTATGTTTGCCTACTGTATGTATATGGATTTATAGCTTGACATCACTTTTTTTTTGTTATAATTATTAACCCATTAGAAGTCTCTGTACTTAAATGAGTACAGCTGGCATTTTACAAGTTTCTAAGCAACGACAAAGAATTTTTAATCAATGCACCATTATTTATGTTCACAACAATAATACCAACAGCAGCTTAAAAAGAATTTGTGTTTCTTTTTAATTTTTCTGTACAAAAGAATAAGTCTGATTTGTATTACAAAAGCAGTGTGAAGGTACCCAGCAAAAACTTTACTTACGAAGTAAGTTAGCAAATAATGTTGGAGAAAATAAACACTACTTATTTTTCGGCTGAATAACTACTTATTTTTGTTCGAGGTGTCCACAGAATTCAGTACTTACAATACACTTACTAGAAGTTAAAAAATATCTAGTTATTATTTAACTACTAGTAAGTTGAATTGTAAGTACTTACCAGAAGCCAAAAAATCACTAGTTAATAGACCTAATAAGTAATTATTGAGTGTGTTACCAGAAAGTAAATATTCAGTACTGAAAACAACACAAGTGATAAGTAGTTACTGAGCTGATTATTAGTAAGCAAATATTCAGTAGTGAAAATAATAGAAGTAATAAGTAGTTGTTGTGGTCATTACTAGTAAGTACTTATTAAAGTTTTCAAAATAATGACAATTGTAATGACAACTACTTACCAGGTAACGTATGAAATAACTACCACCTATTACTAAAAATCAAAAAGTTTTTCCTGCGTATGAACACTATTTTAATAATATTGAAAACAATATTGAATTTTTTTTTTTTTGGTAATTTTTGAATTATTATAATGAAAATCGTATCAAAATTACTCACAGACAGAAAAAAATTACTTACATAAAAAAACAATTAACTTAGAGCAGTATAAATTTGACTGTACTCGTTTGAGTACACTGACAACATGCATAAGTAAAAAAAATATTTTGTTTGTTAGATTTTAACTATGAGTGGCAACATTTGACATCCCAAAAGTGATTCAAAAGCCTTCAAGAGGCTGTTGATAGCATATCATGTGGTGAAGAGGTGTTTAGGAAAATATAACGGTTTCAAGCCTATCAAAAGACAAACCTGGAACTATTGAAGTTTTCGTAAATGTTGAAATTATTGACAACGACGTCAGTGACGATAGTGATAATGAACATTTGGCACCAAAGAAAACTCGGCAAGACTTTGCAAAGCAAATAATTCATATTTGGCGTAAATACTTTCCCTCGCAGAGCTCAACCCCTCAGCAGAACTCGGAAATTTGTAAAAGATGAAATAGTGTATGTGAAGAAATATTTAAAAAATCTTTGATCCCAATGTCTTTGATGTTATAGCCTTCAATTGTTGAAGTCGAATCGAACTGGCTTTCTTCGAATGAAATGCTTAGCGGTGGCCAAAATATTCCTAAAGATACTTAAATATTCTGGATACCATCCCGCTAAGCAATTCATTCGAGGAAAGCCCGTTCGATTCGGTTTTAAAAATTGGGTTGCGGCTAATGCTATAAGCTTTTGCTGCCAGTTAAATTTGTACTCCTGAAAATCGCATTTGGAATCTTCTTATCCGTTTGCTTCATGTGTTATTAAGCATTTGTTGGTGTTTTTTTATAGCTTTTTACTAGATACAATCTTTATGTTGATCTTTGATATTTAGAGTAACGTCTGTGTCAATGTTTGCAGATGAATCTCAAGTTGTGGCTGGACACTATCCTAATAAACTACAAAACCATTTGCGGTACATTTTTTGATATTTAAGAGTTTGTTGGCAGAATAAGAAGTGCTTAAAAACACTTTGCACTGAAAACAATTTTCTGAAAATTTTCATACGTAAGAGGTCAGTGTACTCAGTTAAGTACACCCCAAAAACTCAGTTAAAATAATTTTTTTTTCATTTTTTCCATTTTATGTTTTTTTTAATACTTATTTTAATCAATAAATAAAGTTGAAATTAAAAAATTATGGCCAGTTTTGGTTTGACCCCTAATGGGTTAATAAATAATTAAAAATTTTATCAAATATAAAAAAATAATTTATTCAAAATTTTTTTATTTTTCGAATTTATTCTATGAGCTAAATTTCATAGAATAAATTCGAAAAATAAAAAAAATGTTGAATATAATATAAAGTTACCTACGAAAGAATATAATTCCCAGTTTCTATTTTATAAAGAAATATTTTATTAATTTCTTAAATTTTGATTAAACGGGTTTTAAATAGAATAGTTTTTGCTGTGAAGCTGAAAATGATTAAAAATTATAATCGGGTACAAATGTTTATGGGCTTGCATTTTTTTTTTTTTTGCTTTGTATTCCATGGTTAAAAGGCAGTCATTTTAATTGTCCGCCATTTTTTCTGGTTTTAAGTGCACTCGATTTCTTTCGTTGGCTGAATTTAAAAGATGTGTACGTGAACTAGCCACAGAAAAAGTAAAAATTCAAATGAAGCATGTTTGTACGAGAGGAATGAAATGAAAGAGTTTCGTTTACCACATCGCTTACGGAAGGCATGCATTTTATATGATGAGTTCCTACTTTGAAGCAATACATTTTTGATGAAAAAAGCTCTTTATTCAACTCAAATAAATACTGGTGAATGTTGCTATCAGCTTTACACACTGAATATTGTTTACAGTTATTTTTTTGGTATTTCCCCTTACAAACCTGCTTCGTAGTAAGAGAATGCCGTGACACTTGAAATATTATTTTTTTTTTAATAAAACTTATTAAAAATTCCTTCACTTACTTGACTTCATCTCTCTATATGTCTTATTGCGTAGCGCTTACTTGTGCGCCTTTTTTTTTAAATGTGCCATTAGTGCTGCGTAAAATGATAAGATTATCGGATAGTTTGAATAAAATTAATTGAAATTATAGTGAATTTGGCTTCCAACGGAAGAAATAAAATTAACCCTTATGTGAATGGCAAGGTACCTACAAGGGTACCTTTGGCATTTTTAACTTAATTTGTTTTAAATAAACAGATGGTCTACATATTTAAAACTTCTTGCGAACTCCTAACTATTAACTATTTTTTAAATTATAATAATTTTTTAGCTTAAAAATTATTTTGAATAGGCGTGGTGAAGCAGTTTTCATCATACACCTATAACGGTATACATAGATATACATATATACATTAAATGTTACCTACACTCGCTCAAAATCTTAGATGGACTAAAAAATACACATAAAAACATTTAACTACTGCATCTTTGCTACAAGGGAAATCACCGGAGTAATATTTACAAGTTTTTTGTTTCACATTTGCTAACTTTGATATGCATAAAGAAAAATTTTCATTAAATTTCAAACTTGCATATCTTATCATTAATACGTTGCATAGCCCAGTGCGCATGCAAAAATTAAAAATTTACTAAAAATGAACATATTTTTTAAGTCTCAAAATTATTTCCCGTTATTATTCACATATGTTTCGACAAAAAATTTTAACTTCCAATACTAATAACCGGGTACCTAGCAATGCTGTTAAAGGCGTTTTTTTGCCATTCACATAAGGGTTAAACAACTTTATTGTAAATTTTTTGAACAGGTTTTAATTTTATTTTAATAAGTATTAAATTAATTTAACAGATTTTTGTTTAGAAAAACAGTTACAAATTGTAAATAATAATTCATTTTGGGCTAATATTTAGAAGAAAATTACTTACAATGCACAACTACGGTATTTCTGTTGTTCAGACTATTCGATTTTTATTTAAAGTACGATCCAAAAATAATATAAAGCAATCATTTTGAATTTTTTGATCTCTGGCTGCTGTGCATTAGGCTTCGCACTTAAATTTGACAAAATCGATTAAATAGATATTTTAGGTTAGTTTTTCGAAGGGTTTAAAAAACTGCAGTCAATATAAAAAAAATTGCCTTTTCTTCCACTTTTTGATTTTTCATTGGACAAAATAAACTGTTGCCTTTACTTCTGAATCATTAAATAAAAACAAAAGCAGTCAAGGCAAAAGCAAAAAACGAAAAATTGTACACAACAAAAAACATCGGCAGTATTTGGTTTGACAGACTGAAACTTTTAAAAAGTCCCGTAGTTAACTAAGATGAAGAAGTCGAAGTTAAAGCTCAATCTTATGACTTTTACTTAGAGTTTCTACGCGGGAAAGAATTCCCGGGAATCCCGGGACAGTTTTTTTAAATTAATTCCGGGAAATTTTTTCCGGGAGTTTTCGGGAATTTCAAACTAAATTTTTTGAAATTTTAATTTGTTAGCATCGTTAAAATCAAAAACGAGCAATACAAATATATTATTTACTAAAATTACTAAAAACTGCCTACAA